>CM073732.1:112470810-114970810 GCA_037113605.1 Calophaca sinica | reverse complement strand
GGTTAGGTTAGTAGTTCATAGATAGGAGTTAGGTCACGGGATTAGTAGTTCATGGTTAGGAGTAGGGTCACGGGATTAGTAGTTCATGCTTAGGGCTGGGGTAAGTAGTTAACGCTTAGGAGTAGGGTCACGGGATTAGTAGTCGATGGTTAGGGCTGGGGTTAGTAGTTCATAGTTAGGAGTTGGGTCACGAGATCAGTAGTTCATGGTTAGGAGTTGGGTCGTGGGATTAGTAGTTTATGGTTAGGTGAGGTTAGTAGTTGATAATTAGGTGCTGCATCACAGTATTACTAGTTGATAGTTAGTAGGAGGGGCACTAGATTAGTAGGTCAGGCTTAGGAGTACGGTCACGGGGTTAAAAGTTCATGGTTAGGGTGACGGGATTACTAGTTCATAGTTATGAGTTAGGTCACGAGATTAGTAGTTCACGCTTAGGGTTGGGTTAGTAGTTCATAGTTAGGAGTTGGGTCACGGGATTAGTAGTTCATGGTTTGGGTTGGGTCACAGGATTAGTAGTTGATGCTTAGGGTTGGGGTTAGCTGTTGGGTCACGAGACTAGTAGTTCATGGTTAGGGTTGGGGTTAGTAGTTCATAGTTAGGGGTTGGGCCACGGGATTGGTAGTTCATGGTTAGGAGTTGGGTCACGTGATTAGTAGTTTATGTTTAGGGTGAGGTTAGTAGTTGATAATTAGGTCTTTGCATCAGGATTACTAGTTGATAGTTAGTAGGAGGGTCACTAGATTACTAGTTCAGGCTTAGGAGTACGGTCACGGGATTAAAAGTTCCTGGTTAGGGTCACGGGATTACTAGTTCAAAGTTGTGAGTTGGGTCACGAGATTAGTAGTTCACGCTTAGGGTTGGGTTTGTAGTTCATAGTTAGGAGTTGGGTCACGGGATTAGTAGTTCATGGTTAGGAGTTGGGTCACATGATTACAAGTTCATAGTTAGGAGTTGGGTCATGGGATTAGTAGTTTCTGGTTAGGGTTGGGTTTGTAGTTCATAGTTAGGCGTTGGGTTACGGGATTAGTAGTTCATGGTTATGGTTGGGTCACGGGATTAGTAGTTGATGCTTAGGGTTGGGGTTAGGAGTTGGGTCCCGGGACTAGTAGTTCATGGTTAGGGTTGGGGTTAGTAGTTCATAGTTAGGAGTTGGGTCACGGGATTGGTAGTCCATGGATAGGGATGGGGTTGGGAGTTGGGTATCAGGATTAGGAGTTGGGTCACGGGATTAGTAGTTGACGCTTAGGGTGGGGGTTAGTAGTTGATGGTTAGGAGTTGGGACACAGGATTAGTAGTTCACGGTTAGGGTCGCGGGATTAGTAGTTCACGCTTAGGGTTAGGTTAGTAGTTCATAGATAGGAGTTAGGTCACGGGATTAGTAGTTCATGGTTGGGTGTAGGGTCTCGAGATTAGTTGCTTAGGGCTGGGGTAAGTAGTTAACGCTTAGGAGTAGGGTCACGGGATTAGTAGTCGATGGTTAGGGCTGGGGTTAGTAGTTCATAGTTAGGAGTTAGGTCACGAGATTAGTAGTTCAAGGTTAGGAGCAGGGTCACGTGATTAGTAGTTGATGGTTAGGGCTGGGGTTAGTAGTTCATAGTTAGGAGTTGGGTCACGGGATTAGTAGTTCATGGTTAGGAGTTGGGTCACGGGATTAGTAGTTCATGGTTAGGAGTTGGGTCACGGGATTAGTAGTTCATGGTCAGGGCTGTGGTAAGTAGTTCGTAGTTAGGAGCAGGGTCGCGGGATTAGTAGTTCAAGGTTAGGAGTTGTGTCACGGGATTACTAGTTCATAGTTAGGATTTGGGTCACGGGATTAGTAGTTTATGGTTAGGGCTGAGGTTAGTAGTTGATAATTAGGTGCTGCATCACGGGATTACTAGTTGAAAGTTAGTAGGAGGGTCACTAGATTAGTAGTTCAGGCTTAGGAGTACGGTCACGGGATTAAAAGTTCGTGGTTAGGGTCACGGGATTACTAGTTCATGGTTATGAGTTGGATCACGAGATTAGTAGTTCACGCTTAGGGTTGGGTTAGTAGTTCATAGTTATGAGTTGGGTCACGGGATTATTAGTTCATGGTTAGGGTTGGGTCACGGGATTTGTAGTTGATGCTTAGGGTTAGGGTTAGGAGTTGGGTCACGGGATTAGTAGTTCATGGTTAGGGTTGGGGTTAGTAGTTCATAGTTAGGATTAGGGTCACGGGATTAGTAGTTGATGGTTAGGGCTGGGCTTAGTAGTTCATAGTTAGGAGTTGGGTCGCCGGATTAGTAGTTCATGGTTAGGAGTTGGGTCACGGGATTAGTAGTTCATGGTTAGGAGTTGGGGCACTGGATTAGTAGTTCATGGTCAGGGCCGTGGTAAGTAGTTCGTAGTTAGGAGTAGGGTCACGGGATGACTAGTTGATAGTTAGTAGGAGGGTCATTAGATTAGTAGTTCAAGCTTAGGAGTACGGTCACAGGATTAAAAGTCCATGGTTAGGGTCACGGGATTACTAGTTCATAATTATGAGTTAGGTCACGAGATTAGTAGTTCACGCTTAGGGTTGGGTTAGTAGTTCATAGTTAGGAGTTGGGTCACGGGATTAGTGGTTCATGGTTTGGGTGGGGCCATTGGATTAGTAGTTGATGCTTAGGGTTGGGGTTAGGAGTTGGGTCACGGGGTTAGTAGTTCATGGTTAGGGTTGGGGTTAGTAGTTCATAGTTAGGAGTTGGGTCACGGGATTGGTAGTTCATTGTTAGAAATTTGGGGTTAGGAGTTGGGTCACCCGGTATTAGTAGTTCATGGTTTGGAGTTGGGTCACGGGATTAGTAGTTGGCGGCTTAGGGCGGGGTTAGTAGTTCATGGTTAGGAATTGGGTCACGAGATTAGTAGTTCATGGTTGGGGTCAAGGGATTAGTAGTTCACGCTTAGGGTTGGGTTAGTGGTTCATAGTTAGGAGTTAGGTCACGGGATTTGTAGTTCATGGTTGGGAGTAGGGTCACGGGATTAGTAGTTCATGCTTAGTGGGGTAAGAAGTTAACGCTTAGGAGTAGGGTCACGGGATTAGTAGTCGATGGTTTCAGCTGGGGTTAGTATTTCATAGTTAGGAGTTAGGTCACGGGATTGGTAGTTCAAAGTTAGGAGTAGGGTCACGGGATTAGTAGTTGATGGTTAGGGCTGGGGTTAGTAGTTCATAGTTAGGAGTTAGGTCACGGGATTAGTAGTTCATGGTTAGGAGTTGGGTCTCGGGATTAGTAGTTCATGGTTAGGAGTTGGGTCACTAGATTAGTAGTTCATGGTCTGGGCTGTGGTAAATAGTTCGTAGTTAGGAGTAGGGTCACGGGATTAGTAGTTGATGGTTAGGGCTGGGGTTAGTAGTTCATAGTTAGGAGTTGGGTCATGGGATTAGTAGTTCATGGTTAGGAGTTTGGTCACGGGATTAGTAGTTTATGGTTAGGGCTGAGGTTAGTAGTTCATAATTAGGTGCGGCGTCACGGGATTACTAGTTGATAGTTAGTAGGAGGGTCATTAGATTAGTAGTTCAGGCTTAGGAGTACGGTCACGGGATAAAAAGTTCCTGGTTAGGGTCACGGGATTACTAGTTCAAAGTAATGAGTTGGGTCACGAGATTAGTAGTTCACGCTTAGGGTTGGGTTATTAGTTCATAGTTAGGAGTTGGGTCACGGGATTTGTAATTCATGGTTTGGGTTGGGTCACAGGATTAGTGGTTGATGCTTAGGGTTGGGGTTAGCTGTTGGGTCACGGGACTAGTAGTTCATGGTTAGGGTTTGGGTTAGTAGTTCAAAGTTAGGAGTTGAGTCACAGGATTGGTAGTTCATGGTTTGGGGTGGGGTTGGGAGTTGGGTAACAGGATTTGGAGTTGGGTCACGGGATTAGTAGTTGACGCTTAGGGCGGGGGTTAGTAGTTCATGGTTAGGAGTTGGGTCACAGGATTAGTAGTTCACGGTTAGGGTCATGGGATTAGTAGTTCACGCTTAGGGTTAGGTTAGTAGTTCATAGATAGGAGTTAGGTCACGGGATTAGTAGTTCATGGTTGGGAGTAGGGTCTCGGGATTAGTAGTTCTTGCTTAGGGCTGGGGTAAGTAGTTAACTCTTAGGAGTAGGGTCATGGGATTAGTAGTCGACGGTTAGGGCTGGGGTTAGTAGTTCATAGTTAGGAGTTGGGTCACGAGATCAGTAGTTCATGGTTAGGAGTTGGGTCATGGGATTAGTAGTTTATGGTTAGGGCTGAGGTTAGTAGTTGATAATTAGGTGCTGCATCACAGGATTACTAGTTGATAGTTAGTAGGAGGGTCACTAGATTAGTAGTTCAGGCTTAGGAGTACGGTCACGGGATTAAAAGTTCATGGTTAGGGTCACGGGATTACTAGTTCATAGTTATGAGTTGGGTCACGAGATTAGTAGTTCACGCTTAGGGTTGGGTTAGTAGTTCATAGTTAGGAGTTGGGTCACGGGATTAGTAGTTCATGGTTTGGGTTGGGTCACAGGATTAGTAGTTGATGCTTAGGGTTGGGGTTAGCTGTTGGGTCACGGGACTAGTAGTTCATGGTTAGGGTTGGGGTTAGTAGTTCATAGTTAGGGGTTGGGCCACGGGATTGGTAGTTCATGGTTAGGAGTTGGGTCACGTGATTAGTAGTTTATGTTTAGGGCTGAGGTTAGTAGTTGATAATTAGGTGCTGCATCACGGGATTACTAGTTGATAGTTAGTAGGAGGGTCACTAGATTACTAGTTCAGGCTTAGGAGTACGGTCACGGGATTAAAAGTTCCTGGTTAGGGTCACGGGATTACTAGTTCAAAGTTGTGAGTTGGGTCACGAGATTAGTAGTTCACGCTTAGGGTTGGGTTTGTAGTTCATAGTTAGGAGTTGGGTCACGGGATTAGTAGTTCATGGTTAGGAGTTGGGTCACATGATTACAAGTTCATAGTTAGGAGTTGGGTCATGGGATTACTAGTTTCTGGTTAGGGTTGGGTTTGTAGTTCATAGTTAGGCGTTGGGTTACGGGATTAGTAGTTCATGGTTATGGCTGGGTCACGGGATTAGTAGTTGATGCTTAGGGTTGGGGTTAGGAGTTGGGTCCCGGGACTAGTAGTTCATGGTTAGGGTTGGGGTTAGTAGTTCATAGTTAGGAGTTGGGTCACGGGATTGGTAGTCCATGGTTAGGGATGGGGTTGGGAGTTGGGTATCAGGATTAGGAGTTGGGTCACGGGATTAGTAGTTGACGCTTAGGGTGGGGGTTAGTAGTTGATGGTTAGGAGTTGGGACACAGGATTAGTAGTTCACGGTTAGGGTCACGGGATTAGTAGTTCACGCTTAGGGTTAGGTTAGTAGTTCATAGATAGGAGTTACGTCACGGGATTAGTAGTTCATGGTTGGGAGTAGGGTCTCGAGATTAGTTGCTTAGCGCTGGGGTAAGTAGTTAACGCTTAGGAGTAGGGTCACGGGATTAGTAGTCGATGGTTAGGGCTGGGGTTAGTTGTTCATAGTTAGGAGTTGGGTCACGAGATTAGTAGTTCAAGGTTAGGAGCAGGGTCACGGGATTAGTAGTTGATGGTTAGGGCTGGGGTTAGTAGTTCATAGTTAGGAGTTGGGTCACGGGATTAGTAGTTCATGGTTAGGAGTTGGGTCACGGGATTAGTAGTTCATGGTTAGGAGTTGGGTCACGGGATTAGTAGTTCATGGTCAGGGCTGTGGTAAGTAGTTCGTAGTTAGGAGCAGGGTCGCGGGATTAGTAGTTCAAGGTTAGGAGTTGTGTCACGGGATTACTAGTTCATAGTTAGGATTTGGGTCACGGGATTAGTAGTTTATGGTTAGGGCTGAGGTTAGTAGTTGATAATTAGGTGCTGCATCACGGGATTACTAGTTGAAAGTTAGTATGAGGGTCACTAGATTAGTAGTTCAGGCTTAGGAGTACGGTCACGGGATTAAAAGTTCATGGTTAGGGTCACGGGATTACTAGTTCATAGTTATGAGTTGGCTCACGAGATTAGTAGTTCACGCTTAGGGTTGGGTTAGTAGTTCATAGTTAGGAGTTGGGGCACGGGATTGGTTGTTCATTGTTAGGGCTGGGGTTAGGAGTTGGGTCATAGGATTAGCAGTTCATGGTTAGGAGTTGGGTCACGGGATTAGTAGTTGACGCTTAGGGCGGGGGTTTGTAGTTCATGGTTAGAAGTTGGGTCACAGGATTAGTAGTTCATGGTTAGGGTCACGGGATTAGTAGTTCACGCTTAGGGCTGGGTTAGTAATTCATAGTTAGGAGTTAGGTCACGGGATTAGTAGTTCATGGTTGGGAGTAGGGTCATGGGATTAGTAGTTCATGCTTAGGGCTAGGGTAAGTAGTTAACGCTTAGGAGTAGGGTCAGGGGATTAATAGTCGATGGTTAGGGCTGGGGTTACTAGTTCATAGTTAGGAGTTAAGTCACGAGATTGGTAGTTCATAGTTAGGAGTAGGGTCACGGGATTTGTAGTTGATGGTTAGGGCTGGGGTTCGTAGTTTATAGTTAGGAGTTGGGTCACCGAATTAGTAGTTCATGGTTAGGAGTTGGGTCACGAGATTAGTAGTTCAGGGTTAGGAGTTGGGTCACTGGATTAGTAGTTCATGGTCAGGGCTGTGGTAAGTAGTTCGTAGTTAGGAGTAGGGTCACGGGATGACTAGTTGATAGTTAGTAGGAGGGTCATTAGATTAGTAGTTCAAGCTTAGGAGTACGGTCACAGGATTAAAAGTCCATGGTTAGGGTCACGGGATTACTAGTTCATAATTATGAGTTAGGTCACGAGATTAGTAGTTCACGCTTAGGGTTGGGTTAGTAGTTCATAGTTAGGAGTTGGGTCACGGGATTAGTAGTTCATGGTTTGGGTTGGGTCACTGGATTAGTAGTTGATGCTTAGGGTTGGGGTTATGAGTTGGGTCACGGGGTTAGTAGTTGATGGTTAGGGTTGGGGTTAGTAGTTCATAGTTAGGAGTTGGGTCACGGGATTGGTTGTTCATGGTTAGGGCTGGGTTAGGAGTTGGGTCACAGTATTAGTAGTTCATGGTAGGAGTTGGGTCACGGGAATAGTAGCTGACACTTAGGGCGGGGGTTAGTAGTTCATGGTTAGGAGTTGGGTCACAGGATTAGTAGTTCATGGTTAGGGTCACGGGATTAGTAGTTCACGCTTAGGGTTGGGTTAGTAGTTCATAGTTAGGAGTTAGGTCACGGGATTAGTAGTTCACGGTTGGGAGTAGTGTCACGGGATTAGTAGTTCATGCTTAGGGCTGGGGTAAGTAGCTAACGCTTAGGAGTTGGGTCACGGGATTAGCAGTCGATGGTTAGGGCTTGGGTTAGTATTTCATAGTTAGGAGTTAGGTCACGGGATTGGTAGTTCATAGTTAGGAGTAGGGTCACGGGATTACTAATTGATGGTTAGGGCTGGGGTTTGTAGTTCAAAGTTAGGAGTTAGGTCACGGGATTAGTAGTTCAAGGTTAGGAGTTGGGTCACGGGATTAGTAGTTCATGGTTAGGAGCTGGGTCACGGGATTTGTAGTTCATGGTTAGGAGTAGAGTCACTGGATTAGTAGTTCATGGTCAGGGCTGTGGTAAGTAGTTCGTAGTTAGGAGTAGGGTCACGGGATTACTAGTTGATTGTTAGTAGGAGGGTCATTAGATTAGTAGTTCAGGCTTAGGAGTACGGTCACGGGATTAAAAGTCCATGGTCAGGGTCACGGGATTACTAGTTCATAATTATGAGTTGGGTCACGAGATTAGTAGTTCACGCTTAGGGTTGGGTTAATAGTTCATAGTTAGGAGTTGGGTCACGGGATTAGTAGTTCATGGTTTGGGTTGGGTCACTGGATTAGTAATTGATGCTTAGGGTTGGGGTTAGGAGTTGGGTCACGGGGTTAGTAGTTCACGGTTAGGGTTTGGATTTGTAGTTCATAGTTAGGAGTTTGGTCACGGGATTGGTAGTTCATGGTTAGGGATGGGGTGGGGACTTGGGTAACAGGTTTAGGAGTTGGGTCACAGGATTAGTTGTTCACGGTTAGGTTCACAGGATTAGTAGTTCTCGCTTAGGGTTAGGTTAGTAGTTCATAGATAGGAGTTAGGTCACGGGATTAGCAGTTCATGGTTGGGAGTAGGGTCACGGTATTAGTAGTTCATGCTTAGGGCTGGGGTAAGTAGTTAACGCTTAGGAGTAGGGTCACATGATTAGTAGTTGATGGTTAGGGCTGGGGTTAGTAGTTCATAGTTAGGGGTTGGGTCACGGGATTAGTAGTTCATGGTTAGGAGTTGGGTCACGGGATTAGTAGTTCATGGTCAGGGCTGTGGTAAGTAGTTCGTAGTTAGGAGTTGGGTCACGGGATTAGTAGTTGATGGTTAGGGCTGGGGTTAGTAGTTCATAGTTAGGAGTTGTGTCACGGGATTAGTAGTTCAAGGTTAGGAGTTGGGTCACGGGATTACCAGTTCATAGTTAGGAGTTGGGTCACGGGATTAGTAGTTTATGGTTAGGGCTGAGGTTAGTAGTTGATAATTAGGTGCTGCATCACGGGATTACTAGTTGATAGTTAGTAGGAGGGTCACTAGATTAGTAATTCAGGCTTAGGAGTACGGTCACGGGATTAAAAGTTCATGGTTAGGGTCACGGGATTACTAGTTCATAGTTATGAGTTGGGTCACGAGATTAGTAGTTCACGTTTAGGGTTGGGTTAGTAGTTCATAGTTAGGAGTTGGGTCACGGGATTAGTAGTTCATGGTTAGGGTTAGGTCACGGGATTAGTAGTTGATCCGTAGGGTTGTGGTTAGGAGTTGGGTCACGGGATTAGTAGTTCATGGTTAGGGTTGGGGTTAGTAGTTCATAGTTAGGAGTTGGGTCACGGGATTGGTAGTTCATGGGTAGGGATGGGGTTGAGAGTTGGGTAACAGGATTAGGAGTTGGGTCAGGTTAGTAGTTGGCGGCTTAGGGCGGGGTTAGTAGTTCATAGTTAGGAGTTGGGTCACCGGATTAGTAGTTCATGGTTAGGAGCTGGGTCACGGGATTTGGAGTTCATGGTTAGGAGTAGAGTCCTTTGGATTAGTAGTTCATAGGTGGAGTTGGTCAAGTAAGTAGTTCGTAGTTAGGAGTAGGGTCACGGGATTACTAGTTGATTGTTAGTAGGAGGGTCATTAGATTAGTAGTTCAGGCTTAGGAGTACGGTCACGGGATTAAAAGTCCACGGTTAGGGTCACGGGATTACTAGTTCGTAATTATGAGTTGGGTCACGAGTTTAGTAGTTCACGCTTAGGGTTTAGTAGTTCATAGTTAGGAGTTGGGTCACGGGATTAGTAGTTGATGGTTAGAGTTGGGTCCTTTGGATTAGTAGTTCATGGTCGGGGTTGTGGTAAGTAGTTCATAGTTAGTAGTTGGGTCACGGGATTAGTAGTTGATGGTTAGAGTTGGGGTTAGTAGTTCATAGTTAGGAGTTAGGTCACGGGATTAGTAGTTCATGGTTATGGTCACGGGATTAGTAGTTCACGCTTAGAGTTGGGTTAGTAATTCATAGTTAGGAGTTAGGTCACGGGATTAGTTGTTCATGGTTGGGAGTAGGGTCACGGGATTAGTAGTTCATAATTTGGTCTTTGCATCAGGGTAAGTAGTTGATAGTTAGTAGGAGGGTCACGGGATTAGTAGTCGATGGTTAGGGCTAGTGTTAGTATTTCATAGTTAGGAGTTAGGTCACGGGATTGGTAGTTCATAGTTAAGAGTAGGGTCACAGGATTAGTAGTTGATGGTTAGGGCTGGGGTTAGTAGTTCATAGTTAGGAGTTAGGTCACAGGATTTGTAGTTCATGGTTAGGAGTTGGGTCACGGGATTAGTAGTTCAAGGTTCGGAGTTGGGTCACGGGATTAGTAGTTCATGGTAAGGGCTGTGGTAAGTAGTTCGTAGTTAGAAGTTGGGTCACGGGATTACTAGTTCATAGTTAGGAGTTGGGTCACGGGATTAGTAGTTTATGGTTAGGGCTGAGGTTAGTAGTTGATAATTTGGTGCTGCATCACGGGATTACTAGTTGATAGTTAGTAGGAGGGTCACTGGATTAGTAGTTCAGGCTTAGGAGTACGATCACGGGATTAAAATTTCATGCTTAGGGTCACGAGATTACTAGTTCATAGTTATGAGTTGGGTCACGAGATTAGTAGTTCACGCTTAGGGTTGGGTTAGTAGTTCATAGTTAAGAGTTGGGTCATGGGATTAGTAGTTCATGGTTTGGGTTGGGTCATGGGATTTGTAGTTGATGCTTAGGGTTAGGGTTAGGAGTTGGGTCACGGGGTTAGTAGTTCGTGGTTAGGGTTGGGGTTAGTAGTTCATAGTTAGGATTAGGGTCACGGGATTAGTAGTTGATGGTTAGGGCTGGGCTTAGTAGTTCATAGTTAGGAGTTGGGTCACTGGATTAGTTGTTCATGGTTAGGAGTTGGGTCACGGGATTAGTAGTTCAGGGTTAGGAGTTGGGTCACTGGATTAGTAGTTCATGGTCAGGGCTGTGGTAAGTAGTTCGTAGTTAGGAGTAGGGTCCCGGGATTACTAGATGATAGTTAGTAGGAGGGTTATTAGATTAGTAGTTCAGGGTTAGGAGTACGATCACGGGATTAAAAGTTCATGGTTAGGGTCACGAGATTACTAGTTCATAGTTAGGAGTTGGGTCACGGGATTAGTAGTTTACGGTTAGGGCTAAGGTTAGTAGTTGATAATTGGGTGCTGCATCACGATATTGCTAGATGATAGTTAGTAGGAGGGTCGCTAGATTAGTAGTTCAGGCTTAGGAGTACGATCACGGGATTAAAAGTTCATGGATAGGGTCACGAGATTACTAGTTCATAGTTATGAGTTGGGTCACGAGATTAGTAGTCCACGCTTAGTGTTGGGTTAGTAGTTCGTAGTTAAGAGTTGGGTCACGGGATTAGTAGTTCATGGTTTGGGTTGGGTCACGGGATTTGTAGTTGATGCTTAGGGTTAGGGTTAGGAGTTGGGTCACGGGATTAGTAGTTCATGGTTAGGGTTGGGGTTAGTAGTTCATAGTTAGGATTAGGGTCACGGGATTAGTAGTTGATGGTTAGGGCTGGGCTTAGTAGTTCATAGTTTGGAGTTGGGTCGCCGGATTAGTAGTTCATGGTTAGGAGTTGGGTCACGGGATTAGTAGTTCAGGGTTAGGAGTTGGGTCACTGGATTAGTAGTTCATGGTCAGGGCTGTGGTAAGTAGTTCGTAGTTAGGTGTAGGGTCATGGGATTACTAGTTGATAGTTAGTAGGAGGGTCATTAGATTAGTAGTTCAAGCTTAGGAGTACGGTCACAGGATTAAAAGTCCATGGTTAGGGTCACGGGATTACTAGTTCATAATTATGAGTTAGGTCACGAGATTAGTAGTTCACGCTTAGGGTTGGGTTAGTAGTTCATAGTTAGGAGTTGGGTCACGGGATTAGTAGTTCATGGTTTGGGTTGGGTCACAGGATTAGTAGTTGATGCTTAGGGTTGGGGTTAGGAGTTGGGTCACGGGGTTAGTAGTTCATGGTTAGGGTTGGGGTTAATAGTTCATAGTTAGGAGTTGGGTCACGGGATTGGTAGTTCATGGTTAGGGCTGGGGTTAGGAGTTGGGTCACAGTATTAGTAGTTCATGGTTTGGAGTTGGGTCACGGGATTAGTAGTTGACGCTTAGGGTGGGGGTTGGTAGTTCATAGTTAGGAATTGGGTCACAGGATTAGTAGTTCATGGTTAGGGTCACGGGATTAGTAGTTCACGCTTAGGGTTGGGTTAATGGTTCATAGTTAGGAGTTAGGTCACGGGATTAGTAGTTCCTGGTTGGGAGTAGGGTCACAGGATTAGTAGTTCATGCTTAGGGCTGGGGTAAGTAGTTAATGCTTAGGAGTAGGGTCACGGGATTAGTAGTCGATGGTTAGGGCTGGGGTTAGTATTTCATAGTTAGGAGTTAGGTCACGGGATTTGTAGTTCATAGTTAGGAGTAGTGTCACGGGATTAGTAGTTGATGGTTAGCGCTGTGGTTAGTAGTTCATAGTTAGAAGTTAGGTCACGGGATTAGTAGTTCATGGTTAAGAGTTGGGTCACGGGATTAGTAGTTCATGGTTAGGAGTTGGGTCACGGGATTAGTGGTTGATGCTTAGGGTTGGGGTTAGTAGTTTGGGTCACGGGACTAGTAGTTCATGGTTAGGGTTTGGGTTAGTAGTTCAAAGTTAGGAGTTGGGTCACGAGATTGGTAGTTCATGGTTAGGGGTTGGGTTGGGATTACAAGTTCATAGTTACTAGTTGGGTCACGGGATTAGTAGTTTATGGTTAGGCGGGGTTAGTAGTTCATGGTTAGGAGTTGGGTCACGGGATTACTAGTTCAAAGTTATGAGTTGGGTCATTAGATTAGTAGTTCACGCTTAGGGTTAGGTTAGTAGTTCATAGATAGGAGTTGGAGTCACGGGATTAGTAGTTCATGGTTGGGAGTAGGGTCTCGGGATTAGTAGTTCTTGCTTAGGGCTGGGGTAAGTAGTTAACTCTTAGGAGTAGGGTCATGGGATTAGTAGTCGACGGTTAGGGCTGGGGTTAGTAGTTCATAGTTAGGAGTTGGGTCACGAGATCAGTAGTTCATGGTTAGGAGTTGGGTCATGGGATTAGTAGTTTATGGTTAGGGTGAGGTTAGTAGTTGATAATTAGGTCTTTGCATCACGGGATTACTAGTTGATAGTTAGTAGGAGGGTCACTAGATTAGTAGTTCGTGCTTAGGGATGCGGTCACGGGATTAAAAGTTCATGGTTAGGGTCACGGGATTACTAGTTCATAGTTATGAGTTGGGTCACGAGATTAGTAGTTCACGCTTAGGGTTGGGTTAGTAGTTCATAGTTAGGAGTTGGGTCACGGGATTAGTAGGTGATGGTTTGGGTTGGGGCACAGGAGTACTAGTTGATGGTCGGGGTTGTGGTTAGTTCGTAGTTAGGAGTAGGGTCACGGCACTAGTTCTTCATGGTTCGGGTTGGGGTTATTGGTTCTTACTTAGGGGTTGGGCCACGGGCTTGGTAGTTCATGGTTAGGAGTTGGGTCACGTGATTAGTAGTTTATGTTTAGGGCTGAGGTTAGTAGTTGATAATTAGGTGCTGCATCACGGGATTACTAGTTGATAGTTAGTAGGAGGGTCACTAGATTACTAGTTCAGGCTTAGGAGTACGGTCACGGGATTAAAAGTTCCTGGTTAGGGTCACGGGATTACTAGTTCAAAGTTGTGAGTTGGGTCACGAGATTAGTAGTTCACGCTTAGGGTTGGGTTTGTAGTTCATAGTTAGGAGTTGGGTCACGGGATTAGTAGTTCATGGTTAGGAGTTGGGTCACATGATTACAAGTTCATAGTTAGGCGTTGGGTTACGGGATTAGTAGTTCATGGTTATGGTTGGGTCACGGGATTAGTAGTTGATGCTTAGGGTTGGGGTTAGGAGTTGGGTCCGGGACTAGTAGTTCATGGTTAGGGTTGGGGTTAGTAGTTCATAGTTAGGAGTTGGGTCACGGGATTGGTAGTCCATGGTTAGGGATGGGGTTGGGAGTTGAGTATCAGGATTAGGAGTTGGGTCACGGGATTAGTAGTTGACGCTTAGGGTGGGGGTTAGGAGTTGATGGTTAGGAGTTGGGACACAGGATTAGTAGTTCCCTGTTAGGGTCACGGGATTAGTAGTTCACGCTTAGGGTTAGGTTAGTAGTTCATAGATAGGAGTTAGGTCACGGGATTAGTAGTTCATGGTTAGGAGTAGGGTCACGGGATTAGTAGTCGATGGTTAGGGCTGGGGTTAGTAGTTCATAGTTAGGAGTTGGGTCACGAGATTAGTAGTTCAAGGTTAGGAGCAGGGTCGCGGGATTAGTAGTTGATGGTTAGGGTTGGGGTTAGTAGTTAATAGTTAGGAGTTGGGTCACGGGATTAGTAGTTCAAGGTTAGGAGCAGGGTCACTAGATTAGTAGTTGATGGTTAGGGCTGGGGTTAGTAGTTCATAGTTAGGAGTTGGGTCACGGGATTAGTAGTTCATGGTTAGGAGTTGGGTCACGGGATTAGTAGTTCATGGTTAGGAGTTGGGTCACGGGATTAGTAGTTCATGGTCAGGGCTGTGGTAAGTAGTTCGTAGTTAGGAGCAGGGTCGCGGGATTAGTAGTTCAAGGTTAGGAGTTGTGTCACGGGATTACTAGTTCATAGTTAGGATTTGGGTCACGGGATTAGTAGTTGATGGTTAGGGCTGTGGTTAGTAGTTCATAGTTAGGAGTTAGGTCACGGGATTTGTAGTTCATGGTTAAGAGTTGGGTCACGGGATTAGTAGTTCATGGTTAGGAGTTGGGTCACGAGATTAGTAGTTGATGGTAAGGAATGGGGTTAGTAGTTCATAGTTTGGGGTTGGGTCACGAGATTAGTAGTTCATGGTTAGGAGTTGGGTCACGGGATTACAAGTTCATAGTTACTAGTTGGGTCACAGGATTAGTAGTTTATGGTTAGGGCAGAGGTTAGTAGTTCATAATTAGGTGCGGCGTCACGGGATTACTAGTTGATAGTTAGTAGGAGGGTCATTAGATTAGTAGTTCAGGCTTAGGAGTACGGTCACAGGATTACTAGTTCAAAGTTATGAGTTGGGTTACGAGATTAGTAGTTTACGCTTAGGGTTGGGTTAGTAGTTCGTAGTTAAGAGTTGGGTCACGGGATTAGTAGTTCATGGTTTGGGTTGGGTCATTGGATTAGTAGTTGATGCTTAGGGTTGGGGTTAGGAGTTGGGTCACGGGGTTAGTAGTTCATGGTTAGGGTTGGGGTTAGTAGTTCATAGTTAGGAGTTGGGTCACGGGATTAGTAGTTGACGCTTAGGGCGGGGGTTAGTAGTTCATGGTTAGGAGTTGGGTCACAGGATTAGTAGTTCACTGTTAGGGTCACGAGATTAGTAGTTCACGCTTAGGGTTAGGTTAGTAGTTCATAGATAGGAGTTAGGTCACGGGATTAGTAGTTCATGGTTAGGAGTAGGGTCACGGGATTAGTAGTTCATGCTTAGGGCTGGGGTAAGTAGTTAACGCTTAGGAGTAGGGTCACGGGATTAGTAGTCGATGGTTAGGGCTGGGGTTAGTAGTTCATAGTTAGGAGTTGGGTCACGAGATTAGTAGTTCAAGGTTAGGAGCAGGGTCACGGGATTAGTAGTTGATGGTTAGGGTTGGGGTTAGTAGTTAATAGTTAGGAGTTGGGTCACGGGATTAGTAGTTCATGGTTTGGAGTTGGGTCACGGGATTAGTAGTTCATGGTCAGGGTTGTGGTAAGTAGTTCGTAGTTAGGAGTAGGGTCACGGGATTAGTAGTTGATGGTTAGGGTTGGGTTTTGTAGTTCATAGTTAGGAGTTGGGTCACGGGATTAGTAGTTCAAGGTTTGGAGTTGGGTGACGGGATTACTAGTTTATAGTTAGGAGTTGGGTCACGGGATTAGTAGTTTATGGTTAGGGATGAGGTTAGTAGTTGATAATTTGGTGCTGCATCACGGGATTACTAGTTGATAGTTAGTAGGAGGGTCACTAGATTAGTAGTTCAGGTTTAGGAGTACGGTCACAGGATTAAAAGTTCATGGTTAGGGTCACGGGATTACTAGTTCATAGTTATGAGTTGGGTCACGAGATTAGTAGTTCACGCTTAGGGTTGGGTTAGTAGTTCATAGTTAGGAGTTGGGTCACGGGATTAGTAGTTCATGGTTAGGGTTGGGTCACGGGATTAGTAGTTGATCCGTAGGGTTGGGGTTAGGAGTTGGGTCACGGGATTAGTAGTTCATGGTTTGGGTTGGGGTTAGTAGTTCATAGTTAGGAGTTGGGTCACGGGATTGGTAGTTCATGGTTAGGGCTGGGGTTAGGAGTTGGGTCACAGGATTAGTAGTTCATGGTTAGGAGTTGGGTCACGTTTATAGTAGTTGATGCTTAGGGCGGGGGTTAGAAGTTCATGGTTAGGAGTTGGGCCACTTGATTAGTAGTTCATGGTCAGGGCTGTGGTAAGTAGTTCGTAGTTAGGAGTAGGGTCACGAGATTACTAGTCACGGGATTACTAGTTGATAGTTAGTAGGAGTGTCATTAGATTAGTAGTTCAGGCTTAGGAGTACGGTCACGTGATTAAAAGTCCATGGTTTGGGTCACGAGATTACTAGTTCGTAATTATGAGTTGGGTCCCGAGATTAGTAGTTCACGCATCGGGTTGGGTTAGTAGTTCATAGTTAGGAGTTGGGTCACGGGATTAGTAGTTCATGGTTTGGGTTGGGTCATTGGATTAGTAGTTGATGCTTAGGGTTGGGGTTAGGAGTTGGGTCACGGGGTTAGTAGTTCATGGTTAGGGTTGGGGTTAGTAGTTCATAGTTAGGAGTTGGGTCACGGGATTGGTAGTTCATGGTTAGGGCTAGGGTTAGGAGTTGGGTCACAGGATTAGTAGTTCATGGTTAGGAGTTGGGTCACGGGAATAGTAGTTGACGCTTAGGGCGGGGGTTAGTAGTTCATGGTTAGGAGTTGGGTCACAGGATTAGTAGTTCATGGTTAGGGTCACGGGATTAGTAGTTCACTCTTAGGGTTGGGTTAGTAGTTCATAGTTAGGAGTTAGGTCACGGGGTTAGTAGTTCATGGTTGGGAGTAGGGTCACGGGATTAGTAGTTCATGCTTAGGGCTGGGGTAAGTAGTTAACGCTTAGGAGTAGGGTCACGGGATTAGTAGTCGATGGTTAGGGCTGGGGTTAGTATTTCATTGTTAGGAGTTAGGTCACGGGATTGGTAGTTCATAGTTAAGAGTAGGGTCACGGGATTAGTAGTTGATGGTTAGGGCTGGGGTTAGTAGTTCATAGTTAGGAGTTAGGTCACGGGATTAGTAGTTCATGGTTAGGAGTTGGGTCACGGGATTAGTAGTTCATGGTTAGGAGTTGGGTCACGGGATTAGTAGTTCATGGTCAGGGCTGTGGTAAGTAGTTCGTTGTTAGGAGTAGGGTCACGGGATTGGTAGTTGATGGTTAGGGCTGGGGTTAGTAGTTCATAGTTAGGAGTTGGGTCACGGGATTACTAGTTCATAGTTAGGAGTTGGGTCACGGTGTTAGTAGTTTATGGTTAGGGCTGAGGTTAGTAGTTGATAATTTGGTGCTGCATCACGGGATTACTAGTTGATAGTTAGTAGGAGGGTCGCTAGATTAGTAGTTCACGCTTAGGAGTACGATCACGGGATTAAAAGTTCATGGTTAGGGTCACGAGATTAATAGTTCATAGTTATGAGTTGGGTCACGAGATTAGTAGTTCACGCTTAGGGTTGGGTTAGTAGATCATAGTTATGAGTTGGGTCACGGGATTAGTAGTTCATGGTTTGGGTTGGGTCACTGGATTAGTAGTTGATGCTTAGGTTGGGGTTACGTGTTGGGTCACGGGGTTAGTAGTTCATGGTTAGGGTTGGGGTTAGTAGTTCATAGTTAGGAGTTGGGTCACGGGATTGGTAGTTCATGGTTAGGGCTGGGGTTCGGAGTTGGGTCACAGTATTAGTAGTTCATGGTTTGGAGTTGGGTCACGGAAATAGTAGTTGACGCTTAGGGCGGGGGTTTGTAGTTCATGGTTAGGAGTTGGGTCGCTGGATTAGTAGTTCACGGTTAGGGTCACGGGATTAGTAGTTCACGCTTAGGGTTAGGTTAGTAGTTCATAGATAGGAGTTAGGCCACGGGATTAGTAGTTCATGGTTGGGAGTAGGGTCATGGGATTAGTAGTTCGTGCTTAGGGCTGGGGTAAGTAGTTAATGCTTAGGAGTAGGGTCACGGGATTAGTAGTCGATGCTTAGGGCTGGGGTTAGTAGTTCATAGTTAGGAGCTGGGTCGCGAGATTAGTAGTTCAAGGTTAGGAGCAGGGTCATGGGATTAGTAGTTGATGGTTAGGGTTGGGGTTAGTATTTCATAGTTAGGAGTTAGGTCACGTGATTAGTAGTTCATGGTTAGGAGTTGGGTCACGGGATTAGTAGTTCATGGTCGGGGCTGTGGTAAGTAGTTCGTAGTTAAGAGTAGTGTCATGGGATTAGTAGTTGATGGTTAGGGCTGGGGTTTGTAGTTCATAGTTAGGAGTTGGGTCACGGGATTCCTAGTTCAAGGTTAGGAGTTGGGTCACGGGATTCCTAGTTCATAGTTAGGATTTGGGTCACGGAATTAGTAGTTTATGGTTAGGGCTGAGGTTAGTAGTTGATAATTATGTGCTGCATCACGGGATTACTAGTTGATAGTTAGTAGGAGGGTCGCTAGATTAGTAGTTCAGGCTTAGGAGTACGGTCACGGGATTAAAAGTTCGTGGTTAGGGTCACGAGATTACTAGTTCAAAGTTATGAGTTGGTCACGAGATTAGTAGTTCACGCCTTGGGTTGGGTTAGTAGTTCATAGTTAGGAGTTGGGTCACGGGATTAGTAGTTCATGGTTAGGGTTGGGTCACGGGATTAGTAGTTGGTCCGTAGGGTTGGGGTTAGGAGTTGGGTCACGGGATTAGTAGTTCATGGTTTGGGTTGGGGTTAGTAGTTCATAGTTAGGAGTTGGGTCACGGGATTGATAGTTCATGGTTAGGGCTGGGGTTAGGAGTTGGGTCACAGGATTAGCAGTTCATGTTTAGGAGTTAGGTCACGGGATTAGTAGTTGACGCTTAGGGCGGGGGTTAGTAGTTAGTGGTTAGAAGTTGGGTCACAGGATTAGTAGTTCATGGTTAGGGCCATGGGATTAGTTGTTCACGCTTAGGGTTGGGTTAGTAGTTCATAGTTAGGAGTTAGGTCACGGGATTAGTAGTTCATGGTTGGGAGTAGGGTCACGGGATTAGTAGTTCATGCTTAGGGCTGGGGTAAGTAGTTAACGCTTAGGAGTAGGGTCACGGGATTAGTAGTCGATGGTTAGGGCTGGGGTTACTAGTTCATAGTTAGGAGTTAGGTCACGAGATTGGTAGTTCATATTTAGGAGTAGGGTCACGGGATTAGTAGTTGATGGTTAGGGCTGGGGTTAGTAGTTCATAGTTAGGAGTTAGGTCGCCGGATTACTGGTTCATGGTTAGGAGTTGGGTCACTGGATTAGTAGTTCATGGTCAAGGCTGTGGTAAGTAGTTCATAGTTAGGAGTAGGGTCACGGGATTACTAGTTGATAGTTAGTAGGAGGGTCATTAGATTAGTAGTTCAGGCTTAGGAGTACGGTCACGGGATTAAAAGTCCATGGTTAGGGTCACGGGATTACTAGTTCATAATTATGAGTTGGGTCACGAGATTAGTAGTTCACGGTTAGGGTTGGGTTAGTAGTTCGTAGTTAGGAGTTGGGTCACGGGATTAGTAGTTCTTGGTTTGGGTTGGGTCACTGGATTAGTAGTTGATGCTTAGGGTTGGGGTTAGGAGTTGGGTCACGGGGTTAGTAGTTCATGGTTAGGGTTGGGGTTAGTAGTTCATAGTTAGGAGTTGGGTCACGGGATTGGTTGTTCATGGTTAGGGCTGGGGTTAGGAGTTGGGTCACAGTATTAGTAGTTCATGGTTAGGAGTTGGGTCACTGGAATAGTAGTTGACGCTTAGGGCGGGGGTTAGTATTTCATGGTTAGGAGTTGGGTCATAGGATTAGTAGTTCATGGTTAGGGTCACGGGATTAGTAGTTCACGCTTAGGGTTGGGTTAGTAGTTCATGGTTAGGAGTTAGGTCACGGGATTAGTAGTTCATGCTTTGGGCTGGGGTATGTAATTAACGCTTAGGAGTAGGGTCACGGGATTAGTAGTCGATGGTTAGGGCTGGGGTTAGTATTTCATAGAATTGGTAGTTCATAGTTAGGAGTAGGGTCACGGGATTAGTAGTTGATGGTTAGGGCTGGGGTTAGTAGTTCATAGTTAGGAGTTAGGTCACGGGATTAGTAGTTCATGGTTAGGAGTTGGGTCACTGGATTAGTAGTTCATGGTCAGGGCTGTGGTAAGTAGTTCGTAGTTAGGAGTTGGGTCGCGGGATTAGTAGTTGATGGCTAGGGCTGGGGTTAGTAGTTCATAGTTAGGGGTTGGGTCACGGGATTAGTAGTTCATGGTTAGGAGTTGGGTCACGGGATTACTAGTTCATAGTTAGGAGATAGGTCACGGGATTAGAAGTTTATGGTTAGGGCTGAGGTTAGTAGTTCATAATTAGGTGCGGCGTCACGGGATTACTAGTTGATAGTTAGTAGGAGGTTCATTAGATTAATAGTTCAGGCTTAGGAGTACGGTCACGGGATTAAAAGTTCCTGGTTAGGGTCACGGGATTACTAGTTCATAGTTATGAGTTGGGTCATGGGATTAGTAGTTTACGCTTAGGGTTGGGTTAGTAGTTCATAGTTAGGAGTTAGGTCACGGGATTAGTAGTTGATGCTTAGGGTTGGGGTTAGGTGTTGGGTCACGGGACTAGTAGTTCATGGTTAGGGTTGGGGTTAGTAGTTCATAGTTAGGAGTTGGGTCACGCGATTGGTAGTTCATGGTTAGGGATAGGGTTGGGAGTAGGGTAACAGGATTAGTAGTTGGGTCACGGGTTTAGTAGTTGACGCTTAGGGCGGGGGTTAGTAGTTCATGGTTAGGGTTGGGTCACGGGATTAGTAGTTGATTCGTAGGGTTGGGGTTAGGAGTTGGGTCACGGGATTAGTAGTTCATGGTTAGGGTTGGGGTTAGTAGTTCATAGTTAGGAGTTGGGTCACGCGATTGGTAGTTCATGGTTAGGGATAGGGTTGGGAGTAGGGTAACAGGATTAGTAGTTGGGTCACGGGTTTAGTAGTTGACGCTTAGGGCGGGGGTTAGTAGTTCATGGTTAGGGTTAGGTCACAGGATTAGTAGTTGATCCGTAGGGTTGTGGTTAGGAGTTGGGTCACGGGATTAGTAGTTCATGGTTAGGGTTGGGGTTAGTAGTTCATAGTTAGGAGTTGGGTCACGGGATTGGTAGTTCATGGTTTGGGCTGGGGTTAAGAGTTGGGTCACATGATTAACAGTTCATGGTTAGGAGTTGGGTCACGGGATTAGTAGTTGACGCTTAGGGCGGGGGTTAGTAGTTCATGGTTAGAAGTTGGGTCACAGGATTTGTAGTTCATGGTTAAGGTAACGGGATTAGTAGTTCACGCTTAGGGTTGGGTTAGTAGTTCATAGTTAGGAGTTAGGTCACGGGATTAGTAGTTCATGGTTGGGAGTAGGGTCAAGGGATTAGTAGTTCATGCTTAGGGCTGGGGTAAGTAGTTAACGAGTGGGTCACGGGATTAGTAGTTTATGGTTAGAGTGAGGTTAGTAGTTCATAGTTAGGAGTTAGGTCACGAGATTACTAGTTCATAGTTAGTAGGAGGGTCATTAGATTAGTAGTTGATGGTTAGAGTGGGGTTATTAGTTCATAGTTAGGGTCACGGGATTACTAGTTCATAGTTATGAGTTGGGTCACGGGATTAGTAGTTCATGGTTATGGTTGTGGTAAGTATTTAGTAGTTAGGAGTAGGGTCACGTGATTAGTAGTTGATGGTTAGGGCTGGGGTAAGTAGTTCTCGCTTAGGAGTAGGGTCACGGGATAAGTAGTTGATGGTTAGGGCTGGGGTTAGTAGTTCATAGTTAGGAGTTAGGTCACGGGATTGGTAGTTTATAGTTATGAGTAGGGTCACGGGATTAGTAGTTAATGGTTAGGGCTGGGGTTAGTAGTTCATAGTTAGGAGTTGGGTCACGGGATTAGTAATTCATGGTTAGGAGTTGGGTTAGGGGATTAGTAGTTCATGGTTAGGGCTGGTGTAAGTAGTTCGTAGTTAGGAGTAGGGTCACGGGATTAGTAGTTGATGCTTAGGGCTGGGGTTAGGGGTTGGGTCACAGGAATAGTAGTTGATGCTTAGGGCTGGGGTTAGGAGTTGGGTCACGGGATTGGTAGTTCATGGTTATGGCTGGGGTTAGTAGTTCATTGTTAAGAGTTGGGTCACGGGATTAGTAGTTGATGCTTAGGGCTGGGGTTAGGAGTTGGGTCACGGGATTGAGAAGCATGCATCTAATATTTACACGCACGAGATTTTTAAAGAAGTTATTGTGCAGATTGTGAAGTCCGGTGCATTAGTTGTTATCGATCGAGTGGTAGACAGTGAGAATGTGAACTTGAAGTTGACCAAGTTTGATGATACTAGTGTCGAAAAAAACGTGTCTTATGATACTTCAAAGTTGGTATTTAGTTGTGCGTGTAGACGTTTTGAGTCTTGCGGCATACCTTGTTCGCATATATTTTGTGCCATGAAAGAGGAGCATATTGTGCAGATTCCAAGCAGTTTGATTTTGACACGGTGGACTAAAAATGCTAAGACTGCAGTCACATCATTAGATTCATCGGATGGAATGGATTCCAATGCCATGGAGGTTGCTCGGTTTGGGGCCTATTCTGCTGCGTGTACCAAGTTTTGCAAGGTAGCTTCAAAACACAAGGGACGCTTCAATGAAATAATGGATGACATATTGAGGCTAACGGAGAAGTATGAGAAGATGGATGATACCGTTGGCATACAAAGCCAATCAATGAAGCACGTTGGTGATCCCAATATGGTGAAGACTAAAGGTGCTCCAAAGAAGAAAAAATTTGGCAATAAGAATATGAGACATTGTTCAAATTGTTCTAGCACAAAACACAATGCTAGGACATGTCCAGAGCGTATTGATGTAGATGGTAAGATTATAAACGAAGATCAGGCATCCGATTCAGAGTCTTCTAAATTCGTTCATGATGAAGTTGATTGTGTAAGTTTATTTTAAATGATAATTGTAATGCTATTTGAATTTGTTATGAACAAAATTGTTTTTTTCTTTGGATTTGAATTAATCATTTTTCGATTATTACAGAAAGTAAAGGGGAAACTCAGTGGTAGTTGTCTTCAGAAGCAAAAGAAAACAAAAGAGTTGACACAAAATTCAGATCATGACCGTGTAAGTACAAAAATAGTGGTCATGTATTAAGCCACTATTCTTAAAATACTGATTTCATCATTTGGATTTGTCTTTTGTTAGATGATCAAATCGGTTGGCTATTCCAGTGGAACTCACACAGATATGAGTCAAGTGCATCCTATGTTTCAGCCAATGCAATTCCCAACATATGGTTATGCCACTCCGAGCCAAGGACTTGTTGGAGGGACTGTTTATCCTGTGTTTCAGCCAATGCAATTCCCAACACATAGTTATGCCACTCCGAGGCAAGGACTTGTTGGTGGAGTTAATGTTTCAACTCCTAACGCCCAAGTACCCACATCTTGTTTTGGTCTGCTGCAACAAGTCATGGGCAAAGCTGGTCAAAGCAGTAAGTTTTATCGTTGTTTATTTAAGGAGTACTTGATGATGGCTCTTAATTTACAAGTCACTTTATAATGGTGTTTTTAACTTATAATATTCATGTATTAGGTGGAAAAGATGGCCAGACATAGTATTTCCCCAGCTCGCGCAGAATGTGGCGCAAAATGAAGTGACTTTTGTGGCTGCATTCTGAAGTTATTGCGTTTATGTTTTTTGTTAGATAGTGAAGGGTTCATATTTTTCATTTTATAGTCGATAAGGTTAACCTTTGATTGTATCTTTTTAATTTTTTTCTTACATTTGTTGTATGTTTTCAGATCTGGACATGCCATATTTGTTCGCCATTTTATCTTATTGTATCTTTTTAATTTTTTTCTTCCATTTGTTGTATGTTTTCAGATCTGGACATGCCATATTTGTTCGCCATTTTTATCTTATTTGGATAATTATTAGACAGGAACAGACTCTAAATACTCATATCTACTTATTTGGATAGTGTTGAATTCATTGTTGTTGTATTTTATTCCTGGTTACATCATTCTGAATGATGGTTATTTTGAAAATTCATTAACTGTGTATGCTTCTTGAGTATAGCTATATGAGACTTTTAAATTGTGCCTTGAAACAGCAAGACATGGATATGTGCATTTAAATTGGCAGAACTTGGACCCTTAAGGAAGACTATCTCTCCTCTCCCTGCTTCTTGCTGCTACAAACAAGGTCTTGGCTGGTAGGTTCTTTATAGTTTTTGTGTACCTTTACTATCTAACACAAAAATACTGAGACTAATTTTGGCTTTCCAAATGCATTTTGTAGAGAATTAACTGAGACTGATTTGTTCGTCCTTTTTTTATTGGTTTTTGCTGGTTTGTAGGTGAGTACATGCTAAAACTGATGGTGCATACCTGTTGTGTTCTTTTACTTACATTATTTGTTTTCTTTTATTTTGTTCCTTTGTTCAAATATTCAGCAAGTTTGGTGAGTGTTTCATATTTTTAATTTCAGTATTTGGTACCTAAAGGGACTCGCTCTCTTCTGGTGCAACCAGTATTTCAAGAATAGGGAACTCTGACACAATAACACATGTAAATAAAATATTAATTAAAAGGTAGTTGTTCGGTGCTGTGAATAGTGTTGTGTTCAGAGAGAATAAACATGGGGCAGAGGAAATCACGTGGTGTGCAAGTGATAAAGCTGTAGTTTGACCATCCTGGCTAATGCTCCGTCATAATCAACAAGACCAAAAAGGGAACGAGGAAAAGACAAAACAATAATTCCAAATTTATTATTTGTTTTACAGAATAATACCTGTTCACCAGTGAAGACATCCTGAGTATCCAAATAATATACATGGGATGAAGTAGGGACCCCATTGTAGTTTTAGGAAAATACAATGTCAGCTTCATGAGATATGAGATATTAGAATATAATTGTGTTTGTTTTATTTTTTGTATAATTACCATGCACATTTTTTATGCCAAACTACTAATATTTGTTTCACAAGATGATCAATAACATATCAATAATAGGAAGGATAATATTTTATCTTATAATAAACCCACAAAGTTGTTTATAAATAGTTTAGCAAAATAGGGGTGCAACATAAGAGTTTGGATTACTACTCACTGGAGTTGCACACATAGCAAAATAGTAAGTAATTTGCAAGCAACGTACATTAACGGGGGTGTCAAAATACATCACTACTCACTGGACGAAGGGTCAAATATATTTCTCCGGGATGAAGGTCCAACCTCAGTCCCAGCATTAACTATTCGAAGTAACTGCTGAATGTCACCGTAGTGTATTGTATGACCAACACGTGATTCTGTACAAGCCATCTTCTGAAGAACCGCAGCAACTTCGTACGACTTTTTCTTTGTTTCAAAACAACAATCCTACAGATGAAGTTAACACTTTTTAAGAAATAACCAAATGTTATATCAACCAAACAACAACTTCATGACCTATCCGTAAAAACTTACATTGCAACACGTAAATTGAGTCTGTTGAAGAAACTGAGTATCTAGAATAGGGCTGGAAATGAGTCGAGCTGAGTCGAACTTGGTTCAGCTCGACTCGACTCGACTCAATTTGGTTTAGCTCGTTGCTCGACTCGAGTTCGATATGAACCACTTTTTTTAGCTCGAACTCGACTCGACTTGAGCTCGCTAGCAGCTCGGTTTAGCTCGTGAGCTCAAATCACAAAAATCAATAAAACAAAAAAAACCATTCCAGGACAGAGGAGAATCAAGGGAATCAGAAGCTAATGACAATAATAACATACATGATGAAACGGTTGTGAATCAAACTGAAAATTTGTTTAAAAAATTTTTCGGAACAGAGAAAAACAACCCAGAACAAATTAATAAACACAAGCCCAGACAAATGAAAACGTAATGAAGTTTTTCAGTAGCCTCTACTCTAAAGCGTTTGTCCCAGTATCATACAGAATAGTTGAAAAAGCTCAACGAACAAAAAAAAACATCATTCATACAACAAACTCAAAAAAATCAACTTTAGTTGCTGAAATGATTTTTCTTCCTCTGTTGTTGTCTCCCCTGTTCCTCTGATAATCTCTTCTTCTTTATTGAAGCAAAGTTTGCACCTTAGACAGACCTGAAGAAAAGCTCACACCTTGGGGTAGATCTGAAGCAAAGGTCGCACCTTTTCTTCTTTGTTGAAACAAACGTAGCAGTGGATGGGGAGCTTGTGTGAGGGCGAGGTGCGCTTGACTGATGACAGTGCTTGTGATTAAACGAACGATGGAGCTTAGATGACTTCGCGAAGATAGGGAGTCAGAGAAGTTGAGATGAGGACACCGGCGAGGGCGGCTAAGGTTTCCAGACTAGAGAGACTGAGAGAGGTTTGGGGCCGAGAGAGAAGGAGAAGCAATTTTAGGGTTAGGGTTGGAGCCTTGGAGGTAATGGAAGAAGATGAGAGAAGGAGAGAAAAGAGAAGGAGGGAGAGAGAGCTGATAAAAACAGAGAATGAGAAGAGGAAATGAGATCGGAGGGAGGGATCATGCGGTCGGCGCTGCGAGAAGAAGAGGGAACGAGAGAAAAGAGAGGGTAGAGGGAGGCGCTGGCAGAAGAAGAGGGAAATGAGGGGAATGGGGAAGTTAGCGTAGTTTTTTAGGGTTTGAGGCGGGCTGGAGGAGAAAGCAAGATTGGGCCTGGGGTGTCCACTAGTAGATTGCTAGTGGCACCCCCAATTTCATTATTTACATCCCATCTTGAAACCAAAATATTATTATTGCTTTTTATTTTATTATTTATTTATTTATTTATTTATTTATAATCGAGCTGGTTCGTGAACCAAACGAGTCGAGCTATACATAGCTCAAGATCAGCTCATGTATTTAACGAGCTCAATTTTCAGTTCAAGTTCAGCTCATTTGGTTCATGAACCAAGTGCAATGAGCTAATTATCGAGTCGAGTTTCGGACTTGGTTCGAGCAGCTCAACTCATTTCCAGCCCTAATCTAGAATAGACTCTGTATGTGGGTTGCAGGGCGTCAGACACGGATGGGAGATGTTATAGAACCATCGTAAGTATCTACTGGTGCATGTGGGAGGAAATTCAACGTTAACTAGGCAAATGGTGTTTGCCACACTGTGATCTCGATAATGTATCCAACAATAATCCAACACTTCGGTAGTGGGAACTGGTATGGGTGGCCGAGGAATGTCCTGTATATACCCAAACTGACGCAAAACCCTCTCCGGCAGGTGTGGCACCATGATCGAACCAAATCGGATGTAGCCTGAAAACAATGATAAGTCTTGAAGAGGAACATATGACCTATGCTCAATATACGGTGTCCAACATACATATAAAGGATTCAAGGCATTAAGCGCTCTCCTAAAAGGCAATAGCTGCCCTGTACCCCTCTTAGGCAACCAACGCCTGGCTCGACAGTTATCCTCAGTGTACCCACGATGTTCCTTCCGACTACAAATAGTAGGAAAATACTCAAATATCCACGCCTGCAACAACAATAATTAATCAATTAGTCGATTAACAAAATATAAGTATATATATATATATATAATCAAATTATGTACCTAGGAGTGTCAGATAACCTCCTATCTGCTTAGTGTTGCTCATGCTAGCGTCAGTGAGATTCTGGTACAACACACAGAGGGCAATGGAACCCCATGACCATGTCCTGCAACGCTCTAAGTCACGGACCAAGTCCAGATATTTGATCTCCATGGTCGTCTGGCTCTTGTTGGTCAAAATAGTACACCCTAACAAGTGCATGATAAATGCCCTCGTTGCAATCACCCAATTCTCCTCTTGACAGGCATCATTGTAGACTTTTTGGAGCCACACCAAACTCATATTTGCACCTCTCGTATGTCTGACTTCATTCTTGGCTTCTGCACTAGACACCCCCAGAATCTCCTGTAGATAAGATATGGCGGTGTTCCCATCCATCACCGGATTTGAGAAAAAGGCACCCTCGATCGGTAGATGCAGCAAATACGACACATCATCAAGTGTGATTGTCATTTCACCAAATGGTAGATGGAAAGTACTAGTCTCCCCATGCCACCGTTCAATAAATGCAGACACTAGTGCATTGTCGATCATTGTGAAGCTACAATTTAATAAACTTGACAACCCAGAGACCGTTATCACATTCACTACATCAGGAGGTATCAGATTTATATCTTCAAGCCACTCCTTCAATTTTTTGCCATGTGTGTGCACCTTCAGAGGACCACGATCCTGCACACATAAACATTGTCATGATCATCATTGTGCAACGAAAAAAAAACTAAATATTCAATTGAATTCATACAATAAACAATTTATTACCCTTCCAAGCGATATCTCCGCAGCGACATGATGTTTATACTGTGTTAGGACCGACCTATCAAAAGGTCCTTTCGGAAATGATTCTATTGCAACTAGTGCATGACCATCGACCTCGTCAACATGTTGGGGTTCCTCACGCCAGGTTTCCCCAACCGAGTGTGCTTCTCTATAAGCAGAAGCGGACACACGACCTCCTCTAGTACGTGGCATCTGCAAATTAAATATCATATATTAACAACTATGATATACATATTACTCCCTCCGTCTTGCCTTATTTGAAATATTTAATTTTGTCAAATTATTTCTCAGTTTAAGATTTCAAAAAGCATCAATTATTTGTTCTCCAATAATAATCTTATTTTTCTCCTATCTAACTACCACTCCAGTACTAACTACTGAAATTAACAAAGATATTTTAGTGGAAGAAGATTATTTTACTATACAAATCATTACAGGAAATTTGCACAACGTTAAAAGAATATGACATGGAGGGGGAGGGACTAACAAATATTAAAAAAAATTATCTTCAATTTAAAAAAACCACATATATCCATAACATATATATATTTTATAAATAAATTGAGATTAAAACAAATTGTCAAATAAACATTTTGAATTAACTCATAAATATATACCTATTAATATTGAATAAAAATAAAAAAAATTAATTTTAATTAACCGTTAGCTTATATAACCGTTAGAGAATATATTCACCGGTTATATATTTTTAGGAAACGTAAATATCACAAACAAACCGTAAATATATAGGTAAAAATATAAAATACAAATAAATATGAATGAATATCTAACAACGACAGTACCTTTAGCTTGAGAGTAGCTTGGTAGGAATGGGATGAAGGAGGAGTTGAGGAAGAAAGAATGGAGACGAGGAGGCAAAGAGGGTATGCCAAACGATATGAAAATGTGAGAAGAAAAGAGATAGGTAGAAATGTCAGAGAGTAAATAGTAAATAATGAGAGAGATAAAGATAAGTGTAATCTGAAAAGAGATAAGGTAAAAAAAGAAAAAATATTCTCAGGGGCATAAGGCCCATTCCTCTATTTCAATTCCTCAACCGTAAATATCAATTCTCTATTTTTTTTGTTGTTGTTCGGCAATAATAATCATGACATTGTCATTATATTTATTTCCTATCAAAAAAGTATTTTGCAAACAAAAAATAAATTTCTTAATTTGTATAATTTAATTATTTCATAAATTGGATAAAAATAAATTAAACACTAAACTATTAATAAAATAGAAGTGATGTTAATTTGTGGGACGTATTTAAGATTCTACTATTGTGATTGTGATGCTCTAACATGCAAAAATAATATATCCTAAAATATATATATATATATAAAACAATTAATTTGAACTTGAAATATTATATTTAGTTATTTATAATTCAATATTTAAACAATATTTTCGGTTCAATATGTAAGGAAAGAAAGATGGGAGTGCGTGAAACTAAAGAAGAAGGGGTGCGCTTAGTGGGACGGCCAGCAAACAAAAAAAAAGTTACTTGAAGAACTGGAAATATGCCCCTAGGCTATTTCCGGTTCTATGAAAATAACTGGGAGTGTGCGAAAATAAAGAAGGGGTGCGCTTAGTGGGAGAGCTAGCGCATGGGGTGAGGACAGAAGAAAAAAGGGTGTGTGAAGTAAAAGGGGACGGGAGTGGGCTGGACTGGGCCTGGGGTGTGGGTTCCGTCCACTAGCAGATTCCTAGTGGCACCCCTATTTCTATTATTTGCACCCCTATTTTTCTTCGCGGATGAACAGTGTTTCATCATCTTCACCCGGTAACGCATAAACGGGTCACGCGAGCAAGATTTTTGACCCGATTGGATCTCACATTTCGGGCGACGAAAACGCGTGATTTTCAAGTATGTTAATCATGGATCATAGATTAAGAGAAGTCCTCAAGAAATTTGCAAAATTGTTCATCCATTTGAAGCATTTTTCAGATCTAGGAATTGAAACCTACTAAAAATACAGTTTCAGTTCCAGTATAAAAAATACGCGAATGAGTTTCATTTTCTGATGTGAAGTTCGATAATGAGTATTGTGCAAAACCTCTCAATCGTTTTTCGAAAACATTAGCTGGATTATGAGACGGAAATTTGAAAACAGATTGTTACTACGAGTTTTCAACAACAAAAAAATAAAGCAAATCGGAACGGGTAACACCGAAAAAAAAAAGATTTAATAACAATAACCATAGTTTTTTTTTTGACAGGAAACAATCACCATAGTTTTTTTTTTGACAGGAACAATCACCATAGTTAACTACGGTTTATTTGTGGTTGAATCAGATTATTAATTTGTGAAAATGGTATAAAGCTTTTGAGATTTACAAACTTTACCCATGTGAGTGACTATGTAAAATTGTATTTTATATGGGTAACATTTGGATAGAAGAATAATGCTTGTATCCTATATAATGCTTGACCTGGCCTGCATGAAACTGTGACGTGGAGGCGCATAAACAAGCATTGAAACAAACACAGCCACCCCAATAAAACACCAAAACCAACCACCCACTTCCCTTCCACGTACCATACATGCAACACCCCAAATCCTCAATAAATACCTTCACACCATGCATACACCCTCTATCCCTCTCTACCCATCAAAACCAAACCCCAATTTAAGATATCACATCACAGCCACATTTCAGCGAACAATGGCCAAGCACACGCTCCTTATAGCCCTGCTAGCTGCTCTTGTTCTCTTGGTTGCTCACGCTAGCGCCTCCAGGGAAGAAGGACAAGACAGTTGCCGCAAGCAACTCAAGAGTGTGAACCTGAAGCACTGTGAGAGACACCTAATGAAGAGGATCCAGAAGGAGGATGAGGACGAGGATGTTCTGACCATGCGGGGAATCAATTACATTCGAAACCGGAAAGAAAGAGAGGAAGGGCAGAAGGAGAAGTGTTGCTCACAGCTGAGTCAAGTGAACATCTTGGATTGTAGGTGCCAAGCAATGCAGGAGATAATGGAGAGTTTGAGTGATAGATTGCAAAAGAGGGAGATGGAAGACGCGGAGAGAGAGCTTAGGACTTTGCCTTTGAGGTGTGGGATCGCACCCCCTCTTGGGTGTGACTTGAGCTCCGACGACTGAAAATGAAAAAGTAACACTAACACGTGATAGCTTATAGCTATCTATGTGGTTTGTAATATAATAAAGATCATTACTGATGATCATGTGCTGAAAGCACACAGCAGTGTGTGCTTCATGGCTTTGCTTTGCCTATGTTATGTTTTGTTAATAGACTTAATGATGCTAAATTAAAATCTTTGGCTCTTCTCTCTTTCATTATAGTATTTCATTTTTTTAATAAGCCAAATCATTTATTGCTTGAATGTAATTAAACCATACAAACTAGAGAAGAACAAGTTATGCTGATGTGTTTGCACTAGGCCACATGAGTCAATGAGTCATACCGGTGCAGAGCAATAGCAAATAACAAAATAATCCTACACTAGCAGCGTTAAAATAGCGCCCCTTTCATTATCATTATATTTCCTATTTCTAATTTCAGTAATGATGAACATCGCGACACGCAGCATCGCGAGCGCATAACAAATGACATGGCTATATTAATTCCCTTCCTCCGTTTGAGTAAATACACAAATTAGTCTTCAATTAAAATTATGGGGACTAATTTAGTTCCTAAAAAATAAAAATAACAACTTAATCCTTAAGAATATCAAATATGGGTCAAATTAATCTCTGATATGGACTAAAATGTCCCTAAAATATATATTAAAAGACTAATTTAACCAGTATTTAAAGTTTTTTAGGACCAAATTAGTATTTTTTTTCATTTTTCATGGGCTAAATTGGTCTCCGTAATTTTTGTCGGGAACAATTTGGGTATTTACTCTTACAATATAGAATAAAAAATTACGGAGACCAATTTAGTCACTGAGAAATAAAAAATACCATTTTGGTCCTTAAAAATCTCAAATATTGGTCAAATTAGTCCTTTTAAGGATAATTTTTGGGAACATTTTAGTCTCTATCAATGACTAATTTTACCCACATTTAAGATTCTTAAGAACTAAATTGATATTTTTTTATTTCTCAAAAATTAAATTAGTCATCATGATTGGATCAATTTCGGTATTTACTCTTTATTTTTAAAAACAAATAATTGTTTTATGAAAGAAAAATACGAACAAGTCATTTCGTGAAAATTCGTTGGACAATTCTTCGTTACATATGGCACTACTCTTCTAATTTTCATGCAATTTATGTAGCCTCGCTCTTGCTTGTTGATTATTGCATATTTGACATGGGTTAAATTTTGAAAATAGTCCAAGTTTGTAAATTGTGTGAACTTGTGACTAAGTTTCTGGTCCACGGCCACCGCCTACGCTTCACTTCCGAGCCTCCAATATTTCAACAGAGAATGTGCCTCCCTCGGCAAATTGGTTGTTAAATTAATAATAATATAATTCACAAAAAATATTATTGGAATAGAAATCTGACAACAAACAACAATAATAAAACATAGACAACAATTAAGTATGTAATAAAGTAAAAATAAATCAAGTATAAGTAAACTTATCGGTTTTGGCTGAGGTATGCAAAACACTGAGCTTAAGAGTATTTCGCCACCACGAGTAAATTACTCGATGCAGTTGGTCTCAAGGCTAATACCCTCCAGGATATATACAACAGTCACTTCTTGCTAGCATTGCACTTGAATTAGCAAGGGCGCAGGAACAACTTTTGATGCTCGAGCGAACAAGAGGACAAAATATAAGAGAGAGCTTCACAATAATATATATCCCACAAAACCATTAGGAAGGAACCACTCCTCACGGAAAACCCACTGTTCACCATAAAACTCTCTTTAACTTATACAGAGAAGAATGAGGAACCAAGAAGAAAGTTGTAGCCTCCGATGCTACTGTGATGTGCACAAAGTTATGTGGACCAGGGAAGAAGTAAAGTTATTCAAAAATAAAAACCAAAGCTCACGTATATACGTTACTGGTACTATTGAGAAAGTTGTGTCAAAAGCCCAAAGCCATTCCATTTAATTTGTAACGCACAAAGGCATAAAAATAGGGATTAGGATAAATGCGGTTACAAATTTGTTGGAGTGGTGAATGACCAAGTCAAAGCAAATAAATTAATTTTTATAATTGGCTTTAAAGTAAATAAATAAACATAAAATGATATTATGACTTTAAAATAAATAAAATGAAAATTATTTCAACAATCCCCCACAATTTATTTTAAAGAAAAAAAGAAAATGTTCTCAAGAGCTTGAGATATCAATGCATAAGCACTAGTGTCTTTTGGACTATGAACTAGCACGTAGAGCAAATGAGCTTTGATTCACTAGAATATCGGTGAGATTATAACCTCTATGAATCTCATTCCGTTTGTGAATCAGTGAACTCATCACTCACACTGATCTCTCGTCCAAAGTTGTTCAACGCTGTGTGGTGCATTTTGACCTTGCACTGTTACTTGGACTTGGATTTCATGAGTGGCTCTAGAAAGTTTACCCAAGCTTTCACGGAGGCGGCCCCACCTCGACACTCATATAGGTAAATCTATCAAGTGTACACCACAGTCAAGCACACAACTCATTCATGGGCTATAGATTCATTAAGAGAATAATTCAACCTCTAGCGCTGTAGTATTACACTATCCTACACCATAAGGATGAACTATTATAAATAATGGATAATGTCTCATCAAATTGACAAGTAACTTGTTCTTACCCATATGAACATAGACGTGTGAATTTTCACAAGCTATGTTAGGTTACCGTATCACTCTCAATTTTTATATTAGGCATAAAAAAAGTTTCATCCCTCTCGATGTATTATTCACTAGCTTTTTGCTTAGTGGTTTTATCAAAAGATCCTTTAGATTCATTTCTGGTCTCACATAATTTAGGGATATAACCCATTAATCAGCAACTGCTTAAAAGAAGTATGAAATATATGCGCATATGTCTCTATTATAAATTTTATTATTTTCTCTCACTGTTGCCGCTAGACAATCACCATGTAATAATAAGTAAAACACAATTTTCTTCCATCAAAGAATATTGGCTAAGAGATTAATTTCTTACTCAGCCAATCTCATATCTTGCCAAGTTGGGAGTTACAAACTCGGCCTTTCCATATTAGATCGAGCTATGCAGGTCTGCTTGGATGACTTCCAAACGACAACACCCCCACAAAGGGAAGAACTAAATCCACTTGAAAGATGTGTTATACAGGTCTGCTTGGAAGACTTCCAAGCGACAACATCCTTAGAAAGGGTGAAAATAAATCCACTTGTAGATTTATTCTCATATAAATCAAATCCAATAAACATCATTGTATGAATCAAATACAATGGAAATCCACTAAATACAACACCATTGTTCATGGTATCTCTCAATTGTATCATGCATGAGTCTGACAAGTGCCACACAATTTAATTATTATTTTTTTATCAATGAGCTTCCAATATTATGGGTATTCACATATAAGGTAACTAAGTCACCTCTAGTCTACTTTATTTGAATGATAGCATCATAATGAGTACTCAACGATTAGCTTCAAGGTGACTAAACTTCCTAAGAAGTTTCTCAATATAACATTTCAGTGATAGCATTTTACTATCACTCTTCCCTATGACTTTGATCGATACTCAAAATTGCGCTTGCTTAACTCATGGCTACCATATGTATTTTCATAAATTTCTCAATAATATCTCACACTAATTTGCTTCAAAGAATACAAGTAATATTTCATAATGAAATAAAACTTCTCAAAAATTTGTCAAACCAACGTATAGATATATACACATTCCAAAATCAATTTTACCAATAAAAATATCACATGTCCCCATGATAAAATGTATTTAAATAAATTTCACTAGAAATGAAGTGGACATGACTATATCAAAGGATTCTATACTCACACAATATTTTCAGCTTTAACAAGTATATCTCAACTTTACATAATGAACTCATGTCAAGTTATTGAGTATAGATTAACAAAAAAACTATTTCTATGAGAAGAATATCACTGGTCAAAATTAACACAACAATAAGTTACCACTGTGTACAAACATAAAATTTAAAGAGATAAAAATACTTATCGTATTTATTCTCATGACCACCAGAAACTCAATAATATATTTTATCAATAAATTATAAAGAACAAATCCCATCTCACAAATTTAGTCAAAGCTAGGCAAACCAAATAGAATTCTTTGTAACATCATTACAAATCCAGAAATCCAAATTTGCCACCTCAAAATAATTCTTTAAATAAATTTCTCATGGTATAAATTCAGTTTAAGATTCCATCAAAAAAAAAAAAATCAGCTTAAGATAATCACTACATGCAAGTCCAATATTTCACATCAAAGAAGCTGGCTATCAATGCATTAACATATAGCACATCAAAAAGAATTCTCAATGGTTTAATTTCAAAGTACTCAGACTTCGTTTCAAAGAGTAACAAGTTATAATAATTCACGACAATATAATATTTCTCAAATCATTGGAATACATATACGTGTAAAAAGGAATTATCAAATATTAATATAATATATAAAAAAAATGAATTGGAAAGGTTGTAATTATGCACTCTACGTGGTACACCACAACAAAGAAATTCACATTTTTGTGGTTTATCCAGTTTTGATCCAAAATACATAGTTGACTTGTATCATATAAAACAAACAAGAAATGTGACTAAAACCACACTGTAGTTCCCCCCCCCCCCCTTAAAACATACTCCATTGGAGATTCAAAAAAATCATTACAAAAATAGTTTATACACTTTACCTACAAAACACCCACATTTTGAGAATATAATTATGTCAGAGTCAAAAACAATTTTGACACCCACTTTGCTTAACATAAACAGAAACACCAAATTATAACGCACATGGATAATTTTTTTTTTTTCCAGCAACCAATTCAATAACAATAAATCAAGGATGATTTAACAACAACAATAAAAAATATTTATGATAAGGAAATACTCTTAAGATTGTTGGAAAATTGGTTGTTAAATTAATAATAATATAATTCTCAAAAATATTATTGGAATAGAAATCTGACAATAAATAAACAAACAACAAACAACAATAATAAAAAATAGACAACAATTAAGTATGTAATAAACTAAAAATAAATCAAGTATAAGTAAACTTATCGGCTGAGGCGTGCAAAACACTGGGCTTAAGAGTATTTCGCCACCACGAGTAAATTACTCGATGCAGTTGGTCTCAAGGCTAATACCCTCAAGGATACAACAGTCACTTCTTGCTAGCACTGCACTTGAATTAGCAAGGGCACAAGAACAACTTTTGGATGCCCGAGGGAACAAGAGGACAAAATATAAGAGAGAGCTTCACAATAATATATATCCCACAAAACCAATAGGAAGGAACCTACTTCAGTGACTGAAGTAAGGTATATATAGCTAGGGTTGAGAATAGTGTCGTTGTTACACAACGTCTCTTTTTACCCTAGGTCAAAACCTCAGATCCCATTTTTCTCCATTTTGCAGGTCACGTCGCTTTCCAGACTGTATAAAGCATTCTGGGCACTGCACACAAAATCAGAATCTTTGTCTCTTGTGGGCTTTTTGAATATGAGACACTTCGAGAGCAAGTTTCCTTGATGATTAAATTCGTTGACATTCTTTTGACCTTTGATACCTCGTACATTAAAACGCTTAATTAATGAGGTCTCTTAAATACTTGAAGTAGCCTCAAATATTCTTCAGTCTGTTTCCTAACAGAGCTATACTGTTCACCAGAGTTAAGTACTGTACTACAGAATGAGCTTGAAACAGAGTTGAGTTCTTCAGCGTAGAATTCAATAGGCTCTCACAACAGAGTCTTGTGGTCATACACGAAGGCTTCTATAGATAGATTAACCAAAGAACCACTCCTCACGAAAAACTCACTTTTCACCATAAAACTCTCTTCAGTTTGTACAGAGAGGAATTGGGAACTAAGGAGAAAGTTGTAGCCTCTGGTGCTACAGTGATGTGCACAAAGTTATGTGGACCAGGGAAGAAGTAAAGTTATTCAAAAATAAAAACCAAAGCCCACGTATATACGTTACTGGTATTGTTGAGAAAGTTGTGTCAAAAGCCTAAAGCCATTCCATTTAATTTGTAACGCACAGAGGCATAAAAATAGGGATTAGGATAAATGCTACAGTTACAAATTTGTTGGAGTGGTGAATGACCAAGTCAAAGCAAATAAATTAATTTTAATAATTGGTTTTAAAGTAAATAAATAAAACATAAAATGATATTATGACTTTAAAATAAATAAAATGAAAATTATTTCAACACCATCTTCAAGAAAATGAGATAATACGATCCGCAGCCAAGACAGAGTCCCACTCCCTAGCTACCTGAAAATATACAACCATTCCACAAGTCTCACATGTAGATATAATAAAATAGTTATATATCTAATTATTGTGATATATATAAAATGTAGATATAATAAAATAGTTATATACATAATAATTGTGATATTTATAAAAAATAAATAATTTGTAAAATATAAGGGTTGTTTACTTTGTTTTCAAATTTCCATTTTCTGTTTTCAATAAAATACACATACTATAACACATATTGCCAAAGAGATGATATACGAAATGGGGATTTGTGGTCTAAGAAGCAATAGTTGAACATGGCAAAAACACAAGAAATGGGAGGTTTGAATTGGGTTTTAAAAACTTTTTGCAAATATAAGTGTTTATGAAAAACTTCTTCTAAACAACTTTTTAATAAAATAGTGCAGTAAATAAAGAGAAGAGAGAAGAGAGTGACACAGTGATTTATACTAGTTCACTATTACCTGATAGCTACGTCTAGTCCCTTCACACACTTGAAGAATTTTTCCACTATAATCAACCTGATTACACTTGAGAGTATAATACTACCAAACTGGCTATACTCACAACTTCTTAGAACGACTTAGTACAATCAAACCTCTAAGGAATACAACCACTACTGGGCTTAATACAAGTTCAAAGGAGTTTTGAAACAATACACAAATAACTCTCACAGAGAGGATTTACTATGAAGAACTTTAGCACAAATAATAACTTTCAAACATAAAGGATAAAACAGTTAAGTGCTTTGTTCAATGTGATCCCAGAGACTTGGAAGATTTCGTGGTTGCTCACTGTCTCAGAAAATAGTGATTTTTAAGTTTGATAAGATTGTAGGCGCTCACTTTATGATCACTTCGTACTTTGTTGCGTTCACTTTCTTTTCAATCGTTAACCTACTTCAGTGACTGAAGTAAGGTATATATAGCTAGGGTTAAGAATAGTGTCGTTGTTACACAACGTCTCTTTTCACCCTAGGTCAAAACCTCAGATCCCATTTTTGTGGCTTTTGCAGGTCACGTCGCTTTCCAGACTGTATAAAGCATTCTGGGCACTGCACACAAAATCAGAATCTTTGTCTCTTGTGGGCTTTTTGAATATGAGACACTTCGAGAGCAAGTTTCCTTGATGATTAAATTCGTTGACATTCTTTTGACCTTTGATACCTCGTACATTAAAACGCTTAATCAATGAGGTCTCTTAAATACTTGAAGTAGCCTCAAATATTCTTCAGTCTGTTTCCTATGAGCTATCTTTGCTCACCAGAGTTAAGTATTGTACTACAGTGAGCTTGAAAGCGAGTTGAGTTCTTCAAATAGAATTCAATGGCCTTTCTATGAGTCTTGTGGTCATGCCCGAAGGCTTCTATAGGTAGATTAACCAAGGTCTATTGAATGTGTTGACCAATGGCCAGAGCTAGTTTTTGGAGCTTGGTTCACCACAGCGAGTTATTTGTTCAACAGAGTTGACTAAGTCAAAATCTAGTCTTAGGAGTCACCAGGCGTTGGTGAACAAGCGGAGTTGACCAACTTCAGAGCAAGGCTTCACAAGGTGACGTCAGCATAAAAACAGAGGATCACTCCCAGACTTAGTCATGTTAAATTCAAGATTTCACCAAGTCTTCTGAGATAACGACTTCTAATGAATAGTGATTTCTGCATACTAGCAAACACATTAGAGAATAAATTGTTCTCTTAATCATTTGTTATCATCAAAACAATTAAGGGTTATTGTTTCTGAATCCACTTGATTCCAACAATCTCCCCCTTTTTGATGATGACAAATACATATATTGATGAACAATTTGCTTTTAGAAAAATATTTGTTTAAGATAATTTCAGAGGCTCCCCCTGAATTAAACACATATAAATATTTTCTAAGTGTAAATATCAGACCATATTCAATACAATATCAGAGCATACACAGATAAACATCACTTATAGAGCATCGAATACCTTCCACGTTAATATATCAGAGTTAATGATGCAGGAAATGCAATGCATGGTGACACTTGGTTGATACATCAGTTTCATCAATTACTCTATATCTCTATATTCTTCCCCCCTTTTGTCATCAGACAAAAAGATTATAACAGAAATAAAGAACATCACAGTCAAAACATTATAAGGACGATAAAGTTAAACCAGACAGGAAGTGCCAAAATAGTTTCATTAAACTAAAAGTATCAGTGTACGAAAGAAAATACTGAGAACACAAGAACATAAGGGGCTAAAAAAAAAGCCTAAGGTTTTCTGTGGCTTGTCCATCTTGGCCAAAATCTCTTGCAATAGAGTAGCCAGCATATCATGCCTTCTGTCAGACTCTTCAAAGTGCCTTTCAATGGCTTCCATAAACCTTGCGAATTTATTGCTGTCATCAACAAGCCTATCATAGACTGCCTGAGGAATCACAACTGAATGGCTTGCAGAGGCGAGGCGGACTCCAGTGGATTGTTGAACCACCCGATCTTGATGGCGAGGAGGTGGAGTGACAGTTCTAATTCAGGCTCGATGCGAGGAGTAGGAGGGCTGCGGAGCGAGTTCAGTTCCCAAACTACAGGAGTGGTTTCCTGTTGAGGTACTTGCTGTTTCCATTGAATAGCCGTAAGCCACCTTCTGTTCCTTTCAAGTTGATCCCTTTGGTTAACTTCAAACCAATAGTGCACACTTTGCCAATTTGCAAGTGTGTTCTCTTCCGCCAAGACAGAGTTGACTTTATCAATTCTTGCAGCTTCCATAATTTTCAATCCTCATCCTCACGGTATATTTGAGCTTTAAGGCACTCAAAATTAGCAAACAGGTGAGGATACCTTTCAGGCACTACAGTTGCTTCCCTGTGATCTGGTGGGGGTTCACACCCAATCTGAATAACTGGTCCAGGGGGTGCTTGCAGAAGCAGAGTTCGAGGATCAATGATGGCAACATCAGAATCAGAAACAAAATCCAACTCAATACCTTGAATTGCCTCAGAGGCAATCATAGTAGCGACTGCTATCTCATCTATATCCATAGATGCTGTAGTAGTAACAGGTTCTGCCAACAGAGGTGAGTGTGGTGGTGTAAAAGATTGAGGCAGAAAAGGTACAAGTATTGGGAGTCTGAAGGAGGGATCAGATACAAGTTGCAACATTGAGAGGCGTTGTGCCTCAATGGCCAAAACAGACTCAGGTTTAGAACAGAAAGCTTCCTAGAAATATGGTTCAGGTTCTGTTTCTAGTTCAAGTGTAGGTTCGGTTTGGAGGGGTAGGTTAAGGTCAGGTTGAACAAAGGGAGGTGAGGCAGGTCTAGGTGGTGATGAAGGTTGAGGTGAAGCTATTTTGGAGGGTTGTGAATGGGGTTGAGGTACAGAAGTGGAGGTATTAGGTAGCTTAACCGCAAGTGGTTCAATGTAAGGAAATTGAACTCGGGATTGTGGTCTCTGTCTAGGTCTCAAAGGTTCATGACTTTCTTCACTGTCGTTTGAAGAAGAGTCAGAGGTATCAGAGGGTCCAGGAGGTGTGGGTAATTTAGAAGGTTTCTTAGGTTGTGCAGGTTTGGGTTGTGAGGGTTTTGGGGAAAGAATTGGTTTAGGGACAGGTTTGGAGGATTGGGGAAACAGTTTAGGCAACTGTGGAGTAAGTGGAGGTATCTGGTTAGGAGGTATAGGGTTTGACAGAACAGGTTCTAAGACAGTAGAACCAGTGGGAGCAGAACCAGTTTGGTAAGTAGCATCATACAAGTCACAAACTTTATCCAGTACCTTGGTTCTCTTTGCTGCTGGGAGGCTAGCAACCTTGATGATTCTTTTCAGTTTCTGAGCAGGTGCAGTAGTAATGGAGGTTCTGGGGGTAACAGCAGGAGGGACTGTTGCAGCTGCAGCAGCTTCTCTCTGTAGCCTTTCCTCTCTGAGTTTCTGATGGAAAATGTAGCACTCTTCCTGACTTTTGGCTATCATTTCATCAAGAACGTTCTTCTTCTCCTCTACCTCTTCAGACATATCAAAGTCCATGAAGGCAGGTCTTACTGGATGTACACACTGAGAGGTTACGAGCAATGTGAATTCCGGTGCTTGAGTGACTCTCCTCGTGAGGTACAAAGACTTCCAAGATCAACCACTTTCTTCTTTCCTTTTCTTACTGCTTTCCTTCCACCTTCTTCTTCCCATAAAATTTCAGCAACTACTTCTGTTGAAAGAAGTTTCATTCTTCTCAGATTTTCACTTGAGAATGTGGGTACCACCATTGTCTTGAGGGCAAGTCCGACTTCCTCGATGTTAAGCCCTTGAAGTCGCCTAATCGAGCCTTGATTTTCCATAATCGCAGAAAGCAACCTTCCATAGAGAATATTTGCATTCTTCCCTTTTCTGGAGTATATCAAATCTCGTCTCAGGTGGTCAAAAATGAGATTCGAAAGATTGATCTTAGCCTTTAGTTCATAATACCACATTATGAACTTGTGGGTACTGCCGACAAGATTCACGGACCACTTGGGTACCAAGCAAAGGCATGATAATCCTGAAGAGCACCCTAAAACGATTCTTCATATCCACGGCCTTGGTTCCACCAGATTTCTCAAAGATTGTGTCATTGACAACGCTCCAGCCACCAACATCTTTTTCCCAACCTTCGTCAGCAATAGCTCCCTTATCAGGGCATTTAGTGATATCAGCAATTAAATCCTGGGTTACCAAGATGCGCTTTCCTTGAACATAACTGTGGATAGTTCTGTCTTTACTCCATGCATACATCCAGAATTCTTTGACTAGGTTTTCATATACCGGGTAGTTATCCATGAGAAAGAAGTCCATTATTCCCATTTCAACGAAATCATCTTTGAAAGCGTACCCTTCATGAGCTGAATCTCCAAAGTTCACTTGGTGTTCCACCAACACCTTCAGCTAATTTGGTTGTAAGTTCTGTAGAGTAACTTGAGGTTCCTCCTCAGGGCCTTGAACTTGTTGTTATTGTTGTTGTGCGGCCATTGTAAAGGCAGAGAGAGTTGCAGAGAGCAAATAGAAGAGAAAGGGATTTAGGGTTCAGAAATCGTGTAGGCTTCTCTTAGAGATAGTGTGGGTAGTGGGTGAAGTGAGTGAGTGAGTGGGTATTAAACGTGTTTGAGAAGGCAAACCGCCTTTACCAGTTACCAAAATAAATGAATTAAAAACTTTATCATTTCAAAAATGAAGCGTGCCACACTCAGAATTAAAAAGGCACAGTAAAATTGTCCTCGTGCAGTAAAAGCAATAATGACTCAGTAAGAGTAAATACTATCCACTAACGCAACAACCAGTCTCAGAGAGACGCATGTACACAAAGGTCCCCAGAGGCAACTTTGTGTTAAAGAGCAACAGATTCATGAATATGAACAGTTAACAAAAAAAATAAAGAATAACAATTAATAAACTAATAAACAGAGCCAACATGTAACCAAAGTCAATATGAGAACAGAGTCAACATGTATTCCATCAGAGGCGCGTGTGTGACAACAGAGCGCGTGTGCCAAGACAGAGTCAAACATCAATACAGAGTCATATAGTCAACCAGAGTCAAATAGTCAACCAGAGTCAACTATAATCAGATTAAACCCTCATTCCTTTATAAGATGAAAGTTTAAATTAAATTCTTTTTTATAAAGTTGAATCTATCTTCAACAAGGGGTTTTGTAAATATATCTACCCATTGATGGTCAGTATCAATAAATTTGATTTCAAGTATCCCTTTCTGAACATAGTCTCTAATGAAATGATGCTTAATTTCAATATGTTTAGCTCGTGAATGCAAAATAGGATTTTTAGTTAAACATATAGCAGAAGTATTATCACAGTATATAGGAATGTTATTCTCTTTAATCTGGTAGTCCTCAAGTTGATACTTTATCCATAGTAGTTGTGAGCTACTGCTTGCAGCAGATATATACTCAGCTTCTGCAATTGATAGTGCAATTGTGTTTTGCCTTTTGCTGGACCAAGAGATAAGGTTTGCTCCAAGAAATTGGCAGCCACCACTTGTGCTCTTTCTTTCAATTCTATCTCCAGTAAAGTCAGCATCACAGAAACCTACTAGCTTGTAATTTTCTGAGTTCTTATAAAGCAAAGCAAGGTTAGTAGTTCTTTTGAGATACCTAAAGATTCTCTTAACAGCAGTTAAGTGAGATTCTCTAGGATCAGATTGGAATCTTGCACATAAGCAGACACTAAACATAATATCAGGCCTTGAGGCAGTTAGATAAAGGAGTGAGCCGATCATACCTCTATACACCTTTTGATCTACCTTTTTACTTGATTCATCTTTGCCGAGAGCACATGTTGGATGCATTGGTGTGCTCATAGGTTTGGTTTCCTCAAGTTTGAACTTCTTTAGGAGTTCTCTCACATATTTAGTTTGATGGATATAGGTTCCATCTTGACATTGTTTGATTTGAATACCAAGGAAGAATTTTAATTCTCCCATCATACTCATTTCAAACTCATTCTGCATAAGCTTAGAAAATTCCTCACACAGAGATTCATTAGTAGTACCAAAGATAATATCATCTACATATATTTGAACTATAATGAAATGCTTCTTAGATAATTTTCTAAAGAGGGTAGTATCTACCTGTCCTCTTTCAAAACCATTTAACATTAAAAAGGAACTCAATCTGTCGTACCAAGCTCTTGGAGCTTGTTTAAGACCATAAAGAGCCTTTTTAAGTTTGAAGACATGCTTTGGATAAGCAATATCTTCAAATCCAGGTGGTTGTTTCACAAATACTTCCTCACTTATAAAACCATTTAAAAATGCACTTTTCACATCCATTTGATATAAAGTAATGCCATGATGTGCAGCAAATGATAATAATATTCTTATAGCTTCAAGTCTAGCTACTGGAGCAAAGGTTTCGGTATAGTCAATACATTCCTCTTGTGAATACTCTTGAGCAACAAGCCTTGCCTTGTTTCTTACCACTTTGCCATCCTCATCAAGTTTGTTTCTGAAAACCCACTTGGTTCCAATGGCTTGCTTATCCTCTGGAGGAGGCACGAGCTTCCAAACATCATTCCCCTGAAATTGATTGAGCTCTTCTTGCATGGAAAGTATACATCCATCGTCTGTTAGTGCTTCATCGATTGTTTTGGGTTCTATTTCTGACAGCAAAGCAAAGTCAGAGTGTTCTCTAAGAGATGATCTTGTTCTAACTCTATCACTTGGTTCATCAATAATCTGATCCTTTGGGTGATGAGGTTTAAACTTCCAGTCTGTTATTGGTTCTTCTTGGGTCTTATCACCAGACACAGAATCAATGTCAGTACCTGTGACACATTCATCTGTTTCTTTGCTAATCTGTAGATCTGAAAAGGCTTCATCTAGCTCTGACGTTTCAATGTCAGGCTTCTTGTCATCAAATCTCACATGCACAGATTCATCAACAATTAATGTTTCTTTGTTGAATACTCTATAAGCTTTAGAGCGTTCAGAATATCCTAAAAAGATAGCTTTGTGCGATTTTGAATCAAATTTTCTAAGACTGTCCTTTGTATTAAGAACAAAGCAGTCACATCCAAATTGGTGAAAGTATGAAATGTTGGGTTTTCTTCCTTTCCACAATTCATAAGGAGTCTTATTCAAGATAGGTCTGATATAGATTCTATTTTGAATATAGCATGCAGTGTTTACTGCTTCTGCCCAAAAATGCTTTGCAATGTTAGTTTCGTGAATCATGGTTCTGGCCATTTCTTGTAAAGATCTATTTTTCCTTTCTACAACACCATTTTATTGTGGTGTTCTAGGAGATGAAAAATTATGAGAGATGCCATGCTCTTCACAGAAGTCTTGAAAAGATTCATTTTCAAATTCTCCACCATGGTCACTTCTAATAGTTGTAATACAAAAACCTTTTTCATTTTGCACTTGTTTGCAGAACACAGAAAATATTGCAAATGACTCATCCTTGTGAGCTAAGAATTTTACGCATGTCCATCTAGTATAGTCATCAACAATAACAAGACCATATTTCTTTCCAGACAAAGATGATGTCCTAGTTGGTCCAAATAAATCTAAATGCAAAAGCTCAAGTCGTCTTGAGGTGGAAACAGTGTTTTTGGATTCAAAAGAAGATTTTATTTGTTTCCCCTTTTGACATGCTTCACAAAGAGCATCAGATTGATACCTAAGATTTGGTAGCCCTCTAACAAGTTCTTTCTTGTTAAGCTTTGAGATTAACCTCAAGCTGGCATGACCCAATCTTTTGTGCCAAGTCCATTGCTCTTCATCTACTGACAAAAGGCATTTTACATTTTGATTTGCTAACTCAGAAAGTTTTATTTTATAAATGTTGTTCTTTCTCTTTGCCTTAAAGAAAATGGATCCATCCCTTTTGCTTTTGACTGTGCAGGCATTATCACTAAAGCCAACATCATAACCACTATCACATAATTGACTTACACTTAGTAGGTTGTGCTTCAGGCCGTCAACCAATAAGACATTATCAATAGAAGGTAGGAGTTTCTCACTAATTTTTCCACTTTCAATGATTTTACCTTTTTGGTTTCCTCCGAAACCTACTATTCCACTTTCTTTATGTTGGAGTTCTTGGAACATACGCCTTTCTCCCGTCATGTGACGTGAGCATCCACTGTCCAAGTACCAGGACTGGTGTTGTAACTCTGTTGCTAAGCAGATCTGCAACATATATAATTTTGTCCTTAGGTACCCAAATCTTTTTGGGTCCTCTTTTGTTAGTTCTAGAAGGAAACTTGTCCTTCTTATTTTTCAATTCATAACAAGTACTTCTAATGTGTCCTTTCTTATTACAAAAGATACAAAGCAAACAATCACTATAATTGTTAGTATAAAGATACAAAGCAAACAATCACTATAATTGTTAGTATCTTTGGTTTTCAAATTTGTGTTTTGAAAAGTGGGTTCCTCTGGTTTGTAATTAAGACCCTTTTTGCCATTTTGGCTTACACCCCAAATCATAGATGCTTATTTGCTTCGCGTAACATATTCAGCAAGGAATTTTTGAAATCCCTCTTCATATTTTGAAGAGTTGCATTCAACCTTTTCCTTAGTCTTAGAGCTGTCATTCACCAAGCGGTGATTTTCAGCTTTGAGCTTCACATTCTCCTCATTGAGTATTTGAAATTCTTTTAAAAGTTTTGAGAATTTCTTTTTCAAAGCTTTATACTCAGTGTTGAGTTTGGAAGACTCATCTAATAGTTCATCAAAAGCTATTTCAATATCAGATGATGGATTAGAATTTACCTCTTCATCTTTTTCTTCACTGTCTGACCCTATGGTAGCCATTAGAGCCATGTTTGCGTGTTCCTCATCATCATCAGATAAAGATGAATCAGAATCATCCCATGTTGCCATGAGACCTTTCTTCTTCTTGCTTTTAAAACCAGTTTTCCTTGGTTTCTCAAGCTGTGGACATTCAGACTTGAAATGTCCTGGCTTTTTGCACTTGTAGCAAGTAACTTGGCTTTTGTCCTTGTAGTCCTTCTTATCCCTTGAGTCTTGCTTTTCCCTTGAGTCCTTTTTGTGGAACTGCTTTCTGAACCTTCCTTTGTTTTTCCACATGCCTAGAATTTTCCTTGATATTAAGGAAATTTCTTTGTCTGTGTCTCCGTCGCTCTCATCAGACGATGCTTCGTCCATTTCAAGTTCAGCTTGTAGAGCTTTGGAGAAAGATGCTTTGTTTGTAGATTTCAAAGCAATCGACTTTGATTTCTTGGGCGGTTCTTCTTCATCTAGCTCAACCTCATGAGCTCTCAACGAACTCAAAAGATCTTCAATTCGCAAGACATTCAGGTCCTTTGCTTCTTGAATTGTAATGACCTTAGGTCTCCACTTCTTTGGCAGACTTCTTAAGATTTTCTTAACGTGATCAGCAGTAGTATAACTTTTCTTAAGAACCTTTAAACGATGAACTAGTGTTTGGAATCTTCCAAACATAGTTTCAATGTTTTCACCCTCTTCCATCTTGAAGAGTTCATATTGTCTCACCAAGATATTAGCTTTGGTTTCTTGCACTTGGGAAGTACCCTCATAAGCCAAGGCCAATGAGTCCCAAATTTCCTTGGTGGTATCATTTTTTCCGTATTTCTCGTATTCCTTCTCGGAGATAGCACAGATAAGAAAATATCTTGCTTTCTGATGTAGTTGACAAGCTTTCTTTTGCTCTTCTGTCCATTTATCCCTAGGAATGGGATTTTCTTTAAAATCAACTGGTTCGGTGTATTATTTTTGAACCATATCCCAGAGTTCGATTTGTTGAGACTCGAAGAAGGATTTAACTTTATCTTTCCAGTAGTCGAAGTTTGTTCCAGTGAACAAATGAGGACGGTTAACGTGACCACCGGCTTCGTTGCTTGCCATGAATAGAGAATAAGATCTTTTCCTCTTACACTGTTAAGTGCTCAACCAAGAGGCCGAGCTCTGGTACCAATTGAATGTGGAAAAAACACAAGAAAGAGGGGGTTTGAATTGGGTTTTAAAAGCTTTTTGCAAATATAAGTGTTTATGAAAAACTTCTTCTAAACAACTTTTAAATAAAACAGTGCAGTAAATAAAGAGAAGAGAGAAGAGAGTGACACAGTGATTTATATTAGTTCACTATCACCTGATAGCTACGTCTAGTCCCTTCACACACTTGAAGGATTTTTCCACTATAATCAACCTGATTACACTTGAGAGTATAATACTACGAAACTGGTTATACTCACAACTTCTTAGAATGACTTAGTACAGTCAAGCCTCTAAGGAATACAGCCACTACTGGGCTTAATACAAGTTCAAAGGAGTTTAGAAACATTACATAAATAACTCTCATAGAGAGAATTTACAGTGAAGAACTTTAGCACAAATAATAACTTTCAAACAGAAAGGATAAAACAGTTAAGTGCTTTGTTCAATGTGATCCCAGAGACTTGGAAGATTTCTTGGTTACTCACTGTCTCAGAAAATAGTTATTTTTAAGTTTGATAAGATTGTAGGCGTTCACTGTATGATCACTTCGTACTTTGTTGCGTTCACTTTCTTTTCAATCGTTAACCTACTTCAGTAACTGAAGTAAGGTATATATAGCTAGGGTTGAGAATAGTGACGTTGTTACACAACGTCTCTTTTTACCCTAGGTCAAAACCTCAGATCCCGTTTTTGTGGCTTTTGCAGGTCACGTTGCTTTCCAGACTGTATAAAGCATTCTGGGCACTACACACAAAATCAGAATCTTTGTCTCTTTAGGGCTTTTTGAATATGAGACACTTCGAGAGCAAGTTTCCTCGATGATTAAATTCGTTGACATTCTTTTGACCTTTGATACCTCGTACATCAAAACGCTTAATCAATGAGGTCTCTTAAATACTTGAAGTAGCCTCAAATATTCTTCAGTCTGTTTCCTAATGAGCTATACTGTTCACCAGAGTTAAGTACTGTACTACAGAGTGAGCTTGAAACAGAGTTGAGTTCTTCAGCGTAGAATTCAATGGGCTTTCACAACAGAGTCTTGTGGTCATGCACGAAGGCTTCTATAGGTAGATTAACCACGGTCTGTTGAATGTGTTGACCAATGGCCAGAGCTAGTTTTCGGAGCTTGGTTCACCAACAGAGTTGACTGTTCAACAGAGTTGACTAAGTCAAAATCTAGTCTTAGGAGTCACCAGAGCGTTGACTGAACAAACGGAGTTGACCAACTTCAGAGCAAGGCTTCACAAGGTGACGTCAGCATAAAAACAGAGGATCACTCCCAGACTTAGTCATGTTAAATTCAAGATTTCACCAAGTCTTCTGAGATAACGACTTCTAATGAATAGTGATTTCTGCATACTAGCAAACACATTAGAGAATAAATTGTTCTCTTAATCATTTGTTATCATCAAAACAATTAAGGGTTATTGTTTCTGAATCCACTTGATTCCAACAATCTCCCCCTTTTTGATGATGACAAATACATATATTGATGAACAATTTGCTTTTAGAAAAATATTTGTTTAAGATAATTTCAGAGGCTCCCCCTGAATTAAACACATATAAATATTTTCTAAGTGTAAATATCAGACCATATTCAATACAGTATCAGAGCATACATAGATAAATAGCACTTATAGAGCATCGAATACCTTCCACGTTAATATATCAGAGTTAATGATGCAGGAAATGCAATGCATGGTGACACTTGGTTGATACATCAGTTTCATCAATTACTCTATATCTCTATATTCTTCTCCCCCTTTTGTCATCAGACAAAAAGATTATGACAGAAATAAAGAACATCACAGTCAAAACATTATAAGGACGATAAAGTTAAACCTGACAGGAAGTGCCAAAATAGTTTCATTAAACTAAAAGTATCAGTGTACAAAAGAAAATACTGAGAACACAAGAACATAAGGGGCCAAAAAAAAAGCCTAAGGTTTTCTATGGCTTGTCCATCTTGGCCAAAATCTCTTGCAATAGAGTAGCCAGCATATCATGCCTTCTGTCAGACTCTTCAAAGTGCCTTTCAATGGTTTCCATAAACCTTGAGAATTTATTGATGTCATCAACAAGCCTATCATAGACTGCCTGAGGAATCACAACTGAATGGCTTGCAGAGGCAGAGGCAGACCCAGAAGTGGATTGTTGAACCACCAAGGTAGAGCGAGGAGGTGGAGTGACGAGTTCTAATTCAGGCTCGGATCTGCGGAGAGTAGGAGGGCCGCAGGAGCGAGTTCAGTTCCCAAACTACATGAGTGGTTTCCTGTTGAGGTACTTGTTGTTTCCATTGAATAGCCGTAAGCCACCTTCTGTTCCTTTCAAGTTGATCCCTTTGGTTAACTTCAAACCAATAGTGCACACTTTGCCAATTTGCAAGTCTGTTCTCTTCCGCCAAGACAGAGTTGACTTTATCAATTCTTGCAGCTTCCATAATTTTGCAATCCTCGTCCTCACGGTATATTTGAGCTTTAAGGCACTCAAAATTAGCAAACAGGTGAGGATACCTTTCAGGCACTACAGTTGCTTCCCTGTGATTTGGTGGGGGTTCACACCCAATCTGAATAACTGGTCCAGGGGGTGCTTGCAGAAGCAGAGTTTGAGGATCAATGATGGCAACGAAGCTCTGAACGTTCATTTTTTTCCTTAAATTTTACATGAATTGAATTCACGGTAACCTCCGTGAATTCAATTCACGGTAACCTCCTTGGATTCAATTCACAGAGTGCGTAAATTCAATTCACAGCTTACGTGAATTCAATTCACAGAGGTTATCGTGAATTCAATTCACAGAACTTACCGTGAATTCAATTCACAGAATACGTAAATTCAATTCATAGCGTACGTAAATTCAATTCACGGAGGTGACATGAATTCAATTCACAGTGTACGTGAATTCAATTTACGGAGGTTACCGTGAATTCAATTCATGTAAAATTTGAAGGAAAAAAAATAAACATTTAGACCTTCGTTTCACAGAAGGGCAATTTAGTCTTTTCAAAATTAAAATAGCCGACAAGGGGGTGTTACTAGTCCAAAGGGGGGTGTAACTAGAACCAGCCTTTCGTCTCTTGATTCAATCAACTCAATTATGATCAATTAAGTGTCTCTGTTGGCTTGATCAATGTTTTGACCCTAAAATCATGTTGGTTGAGTGTGTACATTATAAAATCAAGAGTAAATACTGAAAATAGTCCCTTCACAAAAAATGTAATACATAGTTTATTCCTTAGAAAAATAAAGTTATGAAATAATCCTCCGGAATTACAAACGAGAGACATGCTAACATATTCCCTCTGTTAGCATCCGTTAAGTGACTGTTATTAAATTGTAAATGTTTAACGTTAGAGTAGTGATGTGTCTATCACTATGCTCCACCGTGTCAAATTGTAAATAATAGGAAAGGATAAATTTTAAAAAAAGGCCAAATCAGTCTATGCATACGTTTAAATACCTAGACCATCTCTTTTCTTCTTCCTCTAAACCTTAACTCCATTGGATTGAAGCACCTTACTGGGGGTGACTTTGTGACACAGTGTTAAATTTGTCTATATATTTCGTTGCCGACCTTGACGATATGAATAGCCTTGGTGGGTTCGAGACTTCTCCATTCTCCTCCAAGTGTGAGGTGAGTAAGTGTCGCAACCCATGGATTATCTATTTAAAAATTAACACGATGAAAGTTAGTAACAGACACATCACCACCTTAATGTTACACATTAGCAATTTAACAACAATCATCGTACGAATGTTAACAGAAGGATTAATGTGTCCCTCATTCGTAATTCTAGAGGACTATTTCAATAACTTTATTTTTCTGAGGTACTAAATTGGATATGCCCACATTTTTTATCAAGGACTATAACAAATATGTGAAGTTGAAAGGGTTTGTTGATAGTGATTTAGTTTGGAAAACCAAGTTGCCAATGGGAATTAAGGATCCTAAGTTTGAAGGAATTGAGTAGTCACCTAAGATAGAGGTGCTCTTCTCACAAAAACTGAACATGTACTCAAAGTCAGACTTTCCTGAGTAGCTAATGAGATTGGTACGACATGCATTAGAGTAGAGGACGATGAAGCATTGCACTGTCTTGCATTATAACAAGAGTTGTTTGTAATGCTATGTAATGTAATGGCTGCAATTGTTTTCGTCTATTTCTGCTTCCTTATCACATACATGATTATGATGTATTCACCCTTATGTGTATGTTCTAGCTTCCTTATCACATACATGATTATGATGTATTCACCCTTATGTGTATGTTCTAGCCGAAAGCTGAGGAGTAGTTCATTGTAGACTTGCTTTTGGATAGCGGAGCTGGAGGCTGTTGTGCCTTGTTTGTGTTTTAGTTTGCATTTTGGATATTTTTGTTTTGTATTTACCTTAAAGGGAATTGTTTGGTTTTGATTAGTGTGACATCGGACTATAGGTTATCTACTAATGTTATTACTATTGTGTCTTTATTATTACTATCATGACACTATGATTGTTATTACCACGTTGGTCGTGTGAAGCTACTTGAGACCATGTATGTTTCAACTTTAATTTTAAATTAGGTTTAATTGCTTCGTAGGTCTCTGAATTGTTTGAGAATTTTTAAATAAGATTTTGAACTAAAAAATGTCATTGGGTCCCTAAACTTATCAATAATTTGCAATTGGGTCCCTAAATTATAATTAGGTCCTTGAACTTTTAAATAATTTTTATATGGATCCCTGACCTTTTGAAAAATTTGTAATAGTCCTTGTTAAAATGGAGAGTTTAGGGACCTAATTAAAAATTTATTTAAAAGGGACCCAATTAAGATTCAGAGACCCGATTACAATTTTTTTTAGTTCAGTGACCTATTTAAAAAGTCTCGAATAGTTTAGACACCAATAGAGTAATTAAATCTTTAAATTATTATGAGAATTTGAGTAATGATGATTGAGTTACAATGTGATATGCTCTTAACCGCGCGAAAGGTTTTCCAAACTCCAGTTTTTATTTTGCCTAAAACCAATATAAACTATTATTTTTTCTATTATAAGTATTTTGGGTTAAGGGACGTCACAAGGGTCATAGTCTCAAAAGAACACATTAATTGAAGCATTATCAAAGAAAGACTTAAATATGAAACTGGTCTCCCAAAATATATGAAAGTTCGTTTTTGGTCCCTCAAAAATATTTTGAAGGTTTTTAGTCCCCCAAGTTTGGAAAAGTTTTTCCATTAGTCCCTGAAAGTTATGCCGTTAGCATCTTGTCACGCGTGGCCAAAACATTATTGACGTGTTTGCTAATTCAGTGACGTGTTCGACGACTCAACAATTTTCAACCCTAAAATTAGGAATGTTCTAACCTTCTCCTCTTCTCACCTTTGTGAACTGTTATGCACAACTTTCACCTTCGTTCCCTCTCCTCTTTTCCACTTCTCACCTTCGTGAACTGTTCTGCTGCACTTTTCACCTTCGTCATCTCCTGTAAACATAAGAAATCACGGCGCCTTCCAATTCATTTCGTCTCCATTTTGTTTACAGAAAACCCACAACGTTTGAGTATGTTCCCTGCGTTTCGATTTTATTTACATTATCCTAATTTCTATAGTTGATTTCATAAGGGGGAACCATAGATTTGATTCGTTTGTGAACACGTGGGCTGTAGGGGACCAGATTGTATACTCATTGTGTTGTTTAGGGTTCAAAATGTGATGTTTACTGGTTTGTTGTCATTGTGTATTTTACAGGATGAGTTTGTCTGTAGTATTCCACCACATGGGTTCCTTTGTTAGAGAACCATCACTGCACTACAATGCTAGGGAAATTCATGCAGTCCAAAACATTGATGTGGATTGGTGGTCCTTTTTTGAAGCACTTGGCATAGTAAAGGATGATCTAGGATACCATGGGGATAAGACGAAGTTATGGTGGAAAAAAAAAGAGGATAATTTTGAAAATGAGTTGAAGACATTGATGAATGATAGGGATGCTCAAGAATTACCTTCTTATGCCATTAAACAGAAATGTGAAGTAGATGTATTTGTTGAGCATTTAGTGGAAAATCCTATGATGGGTCAAGATGTGGTGGAAGAAGTGTTAGTGGACAATGCTAATGATGGTGAAGATTGTATTGATGATGATGGTAATAACAGTGAAGATTCTATTGATAATGTCCATTTCAATGACAGTGAAGAAGAAAGGGATTTGGGTCTTGATGATGGGTTTGACATTCCACCAGGAGGTGCTGAATGTGATGTGGGTGGAAGTGCTTAAGTTCATACTAACACTGCAACTGGTTCTAACAATGTTTCTGGTGCTGCTGATGCATTTATAGTGACACCTGATATGGACAGAATGCATGAATTTGATGTGGACTACTCAACTGAAGAATTGGACAGTGACTGTTATGATAATGATGAAAATGATAGGCCAAGGAGAAAACCCATGGTGTATAAAAAAGAGGACATGCGCAAGGAGTTTCAATTTAAGGTTGGGATAGAGTTCAGGTCTTTAAAAGAATTCAAAGAGGCAATATTAGAATATTCTGTGTTGAATGGAAAGCAAGTGAAGTTTCTGAAGAATGATAGAAATAGGGTGAAAGTTAAATGCAAAAATGATTGTGGCTTCCTGATGCTGTGCAGCAAAGAGGGTCCCAGTAATACATTCAAGGTGAAAAGATTGGAAGCAAAGCATAATTGTGGGAGAGTTTTTGATAACAAGAATGTCGGTTCAAAGTGGGTTGCCAAGGCTGTGGTTGACAAATTTAGACTTGGTGAAAGGGTTACTATCAATGGAATTATAGACGAGGTTAGAAAAACATATGCAACTGGTATAACTAGGTCAAGAGCAATCACAACTAAGAAGATTGCCATGGAAACCATGGAACGAGATGCTTGCAGGTAGTATTCACAGATGTGGTCTTATGTAGCACAATTGAATAGGATGTCTGCTGGAAATACATGCAAGATTCAAGTGGACAGAGTTGCTCCTAACCTTCCAGCAAGATTTGGAAGGTTCTATATTTGTTTAGATGGTTGTAAGCAAGGCTTTCAGAAAGCCTGTAGACCTTTCATTGGTGTTGATGGTTGTCACTTGAAGATACCTTATGGGGGTCAGCTACTGGTTATAGTGGCAAGGGATCCTAATGATCAATACTTCCCACTTGTATTTGTAGTTATAGAAACAGAGACAAGAAAAAGTTGGCGGTGGTTTTTGACACTGTTACTTCAAGACATTGGTGACACGAGAACAAACAAATGAGTGTTTATATCTGACCAGTAAAAGGTTATTTCTATCTTAGTTCTTCTTTTTTGGTTCATATTGAAGTTATATAATTTTTTTAATTTAATTTACTGATCTTACAGTTGGACGTAGGGTTTGATTCCTACCTTTGAAGATATGTTGGAAGGGGTGGAACATAGGTTCTATTTAAGACACCTGTATAATAATTTTAAGAAGTTTGGAGGTAGTACAGAGATGAGAGACTTGATGATGGGTGCTACCAAAGCCACATATTTTGCAGCTCGGGAGGAAAAGATGCAAGAAATCAAGGAAATTGACAAGAATGCCTATGATTGGTTGATGGCTGTTCCAATAAGAATTTGGTGTAAGCATGCTTTTAGTTGGTATCCTAAGTGTAATGTTCTTATGAATAATTTATCTGAGGCTTTTAATAGTACAATATTACTAGCTAGAGACAAGCTTATTCTAACTATGTTGGAGTGGATAAGGACTTACCTCATGGGAAGATTTGCTACATCAATAGAAAAGTTGAACAAGTACAATGGCCATGTAATGCATAAACCAAGGAAGAGGTTGGACAGGGAAATAGAAAAGAGTGCCCGTTGGTATGCAACTTTTGCTAGGGAAACCAAATTTGAGGTTAGGCACGATGTAATAAAAGAAGCATTCATGGTTGATATAGAAAAATGGTCATGTACATGTAGATTCTGGGATTTGGTAGGCATACCTTGCAGACATGCTATCACTGCCATCACCTACAAACAACATCAACCTGAATGGTATGTGGAAAAGTTTTATACTAGAGAGGCATATGCAATCTGCTATGGTCACACAATCACACCCACAAATGGAGAGAAGTTGTGGCCACAAACTAATTTTGATCACATATTGCCACCAAAATACAAACAAGGTCCTGGCAGGCTAAAGAAATTAAGGAGAAGAGAACTTGATGAGGATCCCAATCCAGGTAAATACAAGAGGAGCGGAACTAGCAACAAATGTAGAAGGTGTGGAAAATTAGGACACAACATTAGGAGGTGTCCAAGTAGGCCAGCTGATCCACAACCATCAGCCTCTACTGCTCATGCAACTGATGTTGGTAGTAGTCAACCACCAACACAACAATCCCAGGTTGATAACACTGCTACTGCATCTGCTCCTATGTGTGCATCTGCTCCTAACATTGCCTCAGAGTTGGAAAATCCAGTCAATATAACTACTGTTACAACTGCTAAGGTAAAATCACAGTCTAAATATTGTTCTAATATTGGTAAATTAACTTGCTAAATTTGATACAAATTGTTTTATGTTGTGTTGTAGCCAAATGTTGCTGCCAAATCTAATGCCAAAGCTACCGGAAATTATAAGAGGCCTACTACTGCTTCTGTAGCCAAAACTACTTCCAAATCTAATGCAACATCTACTAATGCAAAACATGCTCATGTCAAATCTAGCAAGGCTGCTGTTCCAGTTAGATCTGCACTTATTCCAGCTACATTCGCCAACATGAATGTTGCATAACTAGTGGCAGTTGTCTGCAAAGCCCATGATATGAAAAGGAAGAAAAATGGAGCTGAAGGCAGCACATCTAAGGGGAAAGAGAAGCAAGGAGCTGTAGATAAAGATGATGGTAGGGCTGATGGATGTTAAAAGAAATAGGGTTTAGGTTTAGGAGATGTTAATATTATATCTTTTTTTGGCACATGGAATTCGGATTCCATGTTTTAATATGATATATGTACATGTAATGTACTCATTTTGGCACATGGTTGGATTCCATTATCTATACACAACAAACAAATTGGCAGGGACCACTTTATGACAATTACTACTTTATGTGGCTTGACCACTTTATGTCAATTATTGTATTGTCCATTCATTTGGTTGGTTGTGAAATGTTACCAAATTGTCGTTAAACAATTACAAGCTTGACCATTACTTTCCAAAGTACACAAATAATTGGGTTAAAACAAGGTCCTGATAACCATTAATTTCCAAGGTAGATTACAAGCATAATGGAGCTCCATGACATCACTAAAAACAACAAAACAACAAACTAAACATCAACCTAAACTCAAACAACCAAAGGAGCTCCAAACATAACATAATGGACTACTTTCATACACATTTGGCACAAATCAGTAGTGTCATTGTCCACGATACCACAAGTGCAAAAAAAAGACACAATATTATCCTTTGGTAAACATCCATCTTCCTCTTCAATTTGGTATTCTTTCTATTTGATTCCTCCAACAACAGCAAAAGTTCTTCATTCACATTATTGTTACCTTCATCATCATTTGGTAATTCTGCTTCATGCACCTCCTCAATGCCATCATTACTCTCATCAACATCATCAACCCACTTAAAAAGTTCGCATGTTTTTTGGGCTCTGAAAAATTTGAACAACACAAACAAAGCAAATTAATCACCTAAAAACCCAGCATCATCAACATGTAATTAACAACAACCAAGCAAAGCAAATGAAACCATAACTTACCCTACATAGGCGGCATCTCCAAAAAATTTGGCCATAACTCCATGGTTTTTTAGAAGTATATAGCACACATGGAAGTCTATTTGGTCTACATGAACAATAAAGTCTCCCATTGCGGTAACTGTATGGACGTTTCGAAGAGGAGGGACGATTGGTTAAGGAAGAAGCAGATGACCTTAATGGTTCCATTTTCTTACTTCGACGCAATGATGAGGTGCTTGTCATTTCTTCGTCTTCGCGCTTGCTGATTCGCGTCCTGCTTGCAGCTTCTTCTTCGTATTCTGCTACTGGTGCTCTTCGTATTCTTCTGATCGCAAAATTAGGGTTCCAACGTGATTGAAATACATGGGTGGGAGATGATGTGGGGTCCAAAATCTATGTGTACAGCCACATATGATTAATGAATGACGTGACAAATGACACATCAAACAAGCTGAACTGTGTGACTCTTAGGGACTAACAAAAAAACTTTTCTAAACTTGGGGACTAAAAACCTTCAAAATATTTTTGAGGGACCAAAACCGAACTTTCATATATTTTGGGAGACCAATTTCATATTAAAGCCTAAAATAAATATAAAGAGTTACTGAACAATGGATGAGCGATGTCGTTGCATAAAAGGGAAAATAGACTCTGTAGTTGGACGAGCTTTGCAGTCAGAGTTTTAAGGTCTGCAAGTGCCTAAACAAAAAATTGCGATGCCCGATGGAAAATGGAAATAAATTGAGTTTTGTAGGGAGCAAGAGTTTTGACTTTTGAGAGAGTGAGGAGTACCAACAATTGAGCATGAAAAAGGGAGTGAGTTTTCGACAAGCAAGAGTTTCAAATGTGAATGGGTATGAAGAAGGAGCTAGCGGGTTTTGCAATATGGTTTATTTCTTAATATTGAATTGTATAACAAATTTAAATATTAAAAAGTATTTAGCAAATTTTAAAACTTGAGTAGTCATTCCTAAAAAAAAGGTGAGCAGTCAGTATCTATACTACATAGTTATTAAATTAATTAACAATACAAAATCAAATTTTTACCTACAATGAGATTAATATTAATATTTTTTAATAAAAAATAAATAGTTTTTAACTAATAAATTCAATGAGAGTATTATGCGTCAAAAAATATTCAATACTATTAATGATTTTTTATACCATCAACATAATAGTAATTCAACATACAGTTGCAACAATTTAGTAATTTGATTGTAAAATAATTGATTGTAATATCATTACATTAATAACGGAACATACAATCAGAGATATGCCAAAAAAAAGATGAAACGTATTTTACATTTAAACTTGCTGACCCATTCCCATTTTTATCACATTTTTTTTTACAAAATTTTTAGCACATATTTGAAGCTATCAAATTAAAAAAAATTGTGTGGTATAAGTTACTATAGTTATCATGATTTAATTGTCAAAATAGTAATACACAAAACCTTTCCATAACTAGTTTGCCAAATAGTACGTTTCCATTTAAGAAATTTTGCAGATTATATATGAAAAAAAAATATTAACTGAAAATGGCAAACCAGGGAAGAAGAATCGTAAAATTCAAACTAACATTGAATTTTACTGTTAATATTAAAATATAAATAGAGTAATAATATATATGAATTATATATGTCATCCGTTATGTTTTTTAATAAATGGAGTGAGAATGAAAATGGCAGAATTTGTCAGAAAAAATGGCAGAAACACGCCATCATCATAATAACACCGAATCTGTCCATGTCGATTAATTGGATACATTTTCCATTAATTTGAATGCAAAATGGTATTCAAATCGGTTGCCTCTAATTTATTTTCCTCCTGCAATTGCTCTGAGTCCGTTTCGTCCTTTGTAATTTTCACATCAGCGGATCCTCTTTCACGATGACAACTCATTTCCACGTTCTACCATTCTTCATTATTTCAGGTATTCATTTTTCTTTTGTTTTAAAATCAGATATTTCACTCACTCTTTGTTTTGTGTTGTGTAATAATTGAATATAATATAATATAGAAGCGAAAATGACTCTGGCACAATCTCAAGCACTTTGGAAGATGGACAGTTTGAGGCCAAATAAGGTCCTCTTGAATCCTCATTCCCAAGATCACAATGAGCTGGATCAAGTCCTCCAAACCCTTTCGTCTATCCCACCCATTTTGGTTTCTCAGAGGTAAATGTAATTATTGTGGTCCTTTTCCCAGACCAGAAACACATTTTTCCTGGCAACCTTCACGTCATATATTTTTCAATATTATTAATATGCATTTTCGTGATGATTGATGTAATTTTAGGATATGAAATATTATAAATCATTGACAATGAAGAATACAACACATTTCTTCACCGAGGATCATGAACGCCATTTTTGCAGGTGGGATGATCACAGTGTTCATCTTCTTGAGCTTAAGTTTGCGCGTTTTAAGGTATATTTTTTCATTTTATTTTGTATTTAAATTTTTGGCTAAAATTATTTGTTTTCCAATGTTAAAAATGACGTTTCTCACTACACAATTAGTTGATCATATGCACACTAATTGAAAGATTAGATTTTCATGGCACTGACATTAAAGTTTTTTCTTTTAATTTGAAATAATATAGTGGGGGATGGAAACTGAATCAGTCAACTATGACCATCTGAAGATATGCATGAGGAAGGATCAGATCCTGCTGAAGCCCAAGGAAAAATGCAAAAAAGGCAAGCGACCATCAAAACAAGAGGCATAAGGAGAGAAATGTCAAAACCACAAGGTTTGATGATATAAGTTGATACGAAACAAAAATAAATGTTTATACTGAGGTGATAAATTGTTTCTACATTTATCTTGCATGTTTTTCTACTAAAACTTCATGTATTGGAGCATTCTCATGGTATCTTGAAAAACTGGAAATTTTGAAGAAATTGGAATCTTCTATGGTTTTGTGATTAGAGTATTATTTTTCAGCCACATATTTTATCATTTCAATGTTAACTGGAGTGCAACAGCTTCTCTTGATTGTTATGATGTCAATATATATGATCGGCTGCAGTAGGTGCAGAGGGGCGTTTATAAGAATTGTTTTATGATATATGCGCAACAGGAAGGTGAAATGATTGGTGAGTTTAGTGTGTCAGGGGAGTGGCCGATTGTGTCATGGGAGGATATAGGAAGCCCGAGAAATGAGTGCATGAAGACCACAAGGGCAAGGATAAACTCTGCTACTGATTGAATGTAAAACTATAGTATTAAGCTCTTAGACCATCCGAGGATTTAGTGAAATTGTAAGAGGCTTTGGGTAATGGATGTGTGTACCATGAATTTGGCACTACTTGTGCTACAGTAATTTTTCTTTGTTGAATAAAATTTTTTTTTGCCGATTCGAAAAAAAAAATGTTAACCGGACAAACATTTTATCTCTCTATTTTTTAGCTCTAATTTGATGTTAACTTCTATCTTACTTCTTAGATGTCAATTTGCAACGTGTTCCATCAGAAATAGGAACAACTTAATCATAATCCATCGTCGTACAGGATGCTATATTCTAACAGGGTACGCATTGCCCTAGACTCTTTTTATGAACTTAATTAGATTAAGATTTATACACCTTTCATATTTTTCTTTTTATTTTTAGTTACTTTTTTTTTATTCTTAATGCCATTAATGGGTTTAGCTTGGAAGTTAGATCCTTTTCTTGAACACCATCTTTTGTAGAGACATGAATGCTAAATTACTTTGCAAAGACAAAGATTATCACTAGTGTAGAAAAGGTCTTTTAAATCGGTTAAAATGACCCTTTTAAAACGGTTTTGAAACCGATCTCTTTTCGGCCGTGATAGTATGTGGACATTTTTTAAATCGGATTTAGACCCGATGTAAAAGAGTCTTTTAAATCGGTTATAAAACCGATTTTAAATATAAATTCTGAACGCGGTTATTTATATAAAATTCATCTTTTAAATCAGTTATGTTAAAAACCGATTTAAAATGATATCTTTTAAATCGGTTGTCTGTATAACCGATTTAAAAGATTACCTTTTAAATCGGTTTTTAACATAACCGATTTAAAAGATGGTCTGTTAAATCGGTTTTTAAGTTTAACCGATTTAAAAGGTTCTTTCTTTTTTTTTAAATATTTTTTCGTTTTTCTTGGTTGCCAACCTAGAGAGCCATTCGAAAGACAAAACACACAAACATCAAAACCAACAGAACCATTCAACAAACAACCATTCAACTATCTTATAAAACTAACATCAAATATCATCACTTCAAATATTACATATAGTTCAACAAATCATCAAGTTAACATACATTAATTTAAACAAAAAACATGATAAAACACACAAACTAGTTTCCAACTACACTTGAGTCATTTGTTATCTTTAAGAATTACTTTGCTCCGAATAAATTCTTATAAAAAGCTCTGCCCAAGTTTGCCGAATGTGGTCAATTTCCTCAGAAGCAAATGGTAACTGATCATTGAATATCTGCAAGTTGAAACAAAATTATAGTTAAGTTAAACCAGAGAAAATAAACCATTATGTTAAAATGTGCATAATAGCAGAAGGTTAAAAATTGTATTACCTCCTTCCAATTATCAACAACAACCTCAGAGACAATGGTCAACATATGTTTCATGACATAGTACCCACATGCATATCCATTATTTTGTTTCGGTACCTACAAATTAACGATTACCAAAGTTGAATATAATGAGTAAATTATTATACACATTAACTATTATAAACTGTAAATGAATCTCAAATTTTAAGCTACTTATTAAGGGCACAAGCCATTCAGGTTTATTTTTTTCGCACCAATTCGCCTTTGATATCCAGCCATAGCTCTGATAACAGAATATTCATGATAAGTAAATTATAAAACTAAATAATACATATCACAGAGTAAGTTAATTATGACAAACAAAAGCTTACGAATCAATTATGTGCATAATGGTTGTGTCTGGCTTATAATGCAACGAACACATCCAGACTACAACATTTTGACTAGGCAAAATGATTATCAATTGCCAATGGTTGCTGCAATATTGGGCAACAATAATGGTGTATCAGAATCAACAGACAAAAGAAAACTAGACTACTAATTTAACAAAACAATTAGTAACATTTACTTACTCATTCACATACGGTGCAAGGTAACAAGCTTTTCGTTCTTTAAACAATTTATTCTGGATGTATGCTTGAATGACCTCTTTTGAACGGCCAGTGGCACCACTAATGTTGTATGGGTCCAAGAATCCATACACATGACTGATGGACTTTGTGATGCATTGGCGATACAGATACCTAAGATGTTTAAACAAATGCTCATTGTAATTGATACATACTTTGGAAATAAATTGATAACACATTGATACTTACGTGCACCATAATTGCAAGTGGGATGAGCCAATCCACTTATTACCCAGACACAAATCCGTAAGGTCAGTTTTATCAAGATAATAATGTGATTGACGTTCATGCTCCAAATTTAACTTTGCACTTCCCTCACCAAGATCCAACGCCATTACAATCAATTCCTTTATCCAATCATGTTTAGGCGGCTCATCCACATTATGTGGTGCACAACTGCCCTTAATGCTCACATGCACAATAGCTCTAGGGGATCTAGGGGAACACTCTGGATGGTCAGCTGAATTTTTTTTGATGCAACCCATAGACGCCAGCTTCTGCAACAAATAACATTCGTAAACATTAATAACATTCGTACAAATAGTAATTTTATTTTTATCTGGGTAAAGTTATACATACCTCCTATACCGCCTTCTCTATCTGCGAACTAACACTCTGTGAAACCTCTTGTAGGATCTCTTGCCTCATCTGTTTTCTCATGGCAGTCACCCAATGCTCAGGAGGTATAGCTTCTGAAGTGGGGCCACAACGTGACGGTCCTCCATAATATTTTTTAAGGCCTACACCTCGTCCAGCAGTACGAACACGTCCAGGGTGCTCAGGTGTTCCAATTGCAGTAGTCAAGATATCTTGACGTCCATGCGGAACAAAAGTACCCTGCGTGGACTATTCAACCAAGGAATCCTACAACATATAATACATAGTAGATGATGTAAGCCAATATGTAAGCTTGTTACAATTAAATTGACCAGTTGAATTTATACTTATAATCTTAGAAGCAACTGAGGCTGAGGCCTCAGTTGTGTAATATCCTATTGGCTTTAGTCGGGCCATCTTCCACATCTCATGATGTGGTGGGGATGGAGGATCAAAAGCTAAGGCTTCATCACCCGCCTCTTCTTGCGCTGCTTTCAGAGCATCTTCTTTCATCTTTTTCTTAAGTTTTTTATAACCGCCACGAGATAATCTGTGGTGGTAGATGTTCTTTGACACATTTTGTTTTGCCTTTTGTCTTTTATTCTGTTACAAATAACACAAAACAAAAATCAGTAAAAAATTAAACAATTAGCATGACCAAGTAAAAAACTATAATTCAACCTAACTTGAAACTCCTCCTCCTCTCGACTCCTAACAAATAACTGCCATGTTTCGCCATCAACGAAACTGTACTTAGCACACGGCATTTTATTGCCATCATTATCTCCATCCCCAAATATGTATGTCCTCGTGAGCATTGTCTTAAAGCTCTTCCAACGCTCACCCGCATAAGATTTCTAGTATTTCTTACGATTTTCATCATCAGGAGTGTCAAAGGTTTCCTTAAGTACACAAACATAGAAGGGTAAAGGTAAATAATATATATATGCTTAATTACACTATATAACGAAACAAACATAGAAGAGTAAAGGTAAATACCAAAATGTCATCCAAATCTTTTCTTTTACTCTATTAGGTACTTTACTCCAGTTTTCTGCCAAGATACTAGCCTTGCTTCGAGCAAGCATCACCACATAACTCTTGAATTTTGCTGCGTAGTCACCTATAGGTTGGCCAGTAAAAGCATCAAACTCAATGGGAAACTTTTGCTCAGATCGACGTCCAGCAGTCAACTCCTGTAACGTCGTGGCACATCTAGGCTTTCTTTTTGTAGAAGTGTTTTCTGATGAATTAGCCATGATGTCTGTTTTAACAAAAAATAATAAAGGCCAGAAACAATAATATTGGATAAATAATGGATAAATAACAAACACGTATTAACAATAATATAAACCATGGATTAAAAAAATGCATTAACCTATATAGTTTTTCGTGGTCAAGTTTGAATGTCTCTAAGATTCCTTCCTGATGATCATCACGAGTGGCATATACATCGTCCACTTCATTTTCATCAACGAAAGTAGGTGTTGAGAAAGAAGGAGTGTCATAAATATCTGCAGTTGAATCTTGATTTTCATCACTCTCATGCATGCTTATTCTTTGTAGGACCACTAACAACCTATTATTAGAAGGATCTTTGACATACAACACCTGTTTTGCATGGAATGTCTTGATGAAAGGCTCGTCCTTATAGCCTACCTTGTCAAGGTCCACCAATATAAATCCAATTTCATCGGTTTGTATACCACTGTTACTGTTAATCCACTTACATTTAAAAATAGACACTCTAAATTTACAGTAATCGAGCTCCCAAATCTCTTCAATGACCCCAAAGTAAGCTATGGATGCCAGAATGGGGTTTTTATCCTTCGAACTAGAGAAGTGCATGGAAGAAGCCATGACCATAACCCCACTATTTTGCATGGTACTGTTCTTATCTTGTGACTTTGTATAAAAGGAAAATTTATTGATATCATATCCACTCTAACATAAGACATTAAAGCTAGGCTCATTTGCTAGCCATTTTAATGTATCAGAAGCAGTATCATCATTCAGTACATGTTCTTTAAACCAATTTAGGAACATCTTGTTATGCTCATTCAACACCCATTTTTCGTTCATTCGAGGGTTTTTAGACTTGACAATCCTTTTGTGAGTAGACAAGTAAGGTTCAACCTCATCATTGTTATTCAATATATACAAGTGTGCCTGAAGCACTTCAACCCAACCCATGCTCTTAACTTTTAGACCTCGTGTACCTTTACCTTCGTATCTACCATCATGACGAGACTTAGGAAGCCCTACAGGTTCTACTTCTGACAAGTAGTCTGAACAAAACTCAATGGCTTCTTCTGTGATGTACCTTTCAACAATAGATGCTTCGGGACGGTATTGATTCTTCAAATACCCTTTTAATATCTTCATGTATCGCTCGATAGGGTACATCCACCTTAAATAAACAGGACCACACACTCTAATCTCTCTCACCAGATGGATAATTAAGTGAACCATGATGTCGAAAAATGAGGGAGGAAAATACATCTCCAATTGGCACAAGATAATAGCAGCCTCATTTTCCAACTCGTCCAATTTTTTAGGATCAATGACTTTGCTACATACAACATTGAAGAATAAGCAAAACCTAATTATGGCAAGATGAACCTTTTTTGGTAAGATTCCACGAATAGCCACTGGTAGCAGTTGTTGCATCAAGACGTGGCGTCATGAGACTTTAAGCCAAGTAACTTGAGATCTTTCATTGAGACAAGACTCTTGACATTTGAAGAGTGACCCTGTGGCACTTTGACGCCTCGTAGACACTCGCAAAAACTTCTTTTCTCTTGTTTTGACAAGGTATGACATGCCGGTGGCAAATATGTCCCATTACTTCTTGGTTGTGGAGCTAACTGCTCTCTTATACCCATCGCAACTAGATCTAAACGAGCATTCACACCATCCTTTCTTGCCCTGAATGTTGAGAAGCGTTCCAATTACACTTTCACACACATTTTTCTCCACATGCATCACATCAATACAGTGTCTTACATCAAGACTGGACCAGTATGAAAGGTCAAAGAACACTGACCTCTTCTTCTATTTTTTTTTCTCAGCAGACTTCTTTTCCTTTTTTCCAAATTTAACATTGATGTCCTTCTGGCGTTGATAAACTTCTTCTCCAGTTAAGGCATTCAGAGCAATTTCATTCTCCTGTAATCCATTAAAAGCTTTTTTCAATCTACGATACGGGTGATTACGTTTGAGAAATCTCTGATGCCCAAGGTAAACAGTCTTCCTTCCATGTTGCGGTTGATGGTAGCACGTGCCTTCTTCACATATAGGACACGCTTTATGCCCCTTAACACTATACCCAGACAAGTTCCCATATGCTGGAAAGTCATTGATGGTGCAAAATAACATGGCACTCAATTTGAAATATTTACTGGAATGTCCGTCAAACACATCAATGCCTTCCTGCCACAACACTTTCAAGTCTTCAACCAAGGGACTCAAATAAACATCTATGTCATTTCCCGGCTGTTGTGGTCCTGAAATCATCATAGATAACATAATGTATTTGCGCTTCATGCACAACCAAGGAGATAGGTTGTAAATTACAAGGAGAACATGCCATGACTATGTTTACTGCTTAAGCTACCATATGGATTCATTCCATCCGTAGCAAGTCCAAGCCTAAGGTTTCTTGGCTCATTGCCGAAATCCGGAAACAAAGAATCAACTTTCTTCCATTGCAAAGAATTAGCCTGATGGTGAATATGTCCATCACAAGTCCTGTCATCTGCATGTCATCTAATGTTCTTTGAGTCATTTATATTGGCGAACAATCGCTTAAACCTAGGAATAATTGGAAGATACCATAAAACCTTCGTAGGAGGACCCTTTGTGCTCACCTCACAACTATTATCATCATCATCATCATCCTTTTTTTTTGTACCGTGATGTATTACACGTTGGGAACTTATTCAACTCTTCAAACTCGTTCCGGTACAATAAGCAATCTTTGGGGCATGCATGTATTTTCTTATACTCTACACCCATCGGACACAATATCTTCGTCGCCTCATAGTTATGATTCGGCAATGTGTTATCTTCTGGAAGCATTTCCTTCAACAACTCAAGCAATTCAGTAAAGCTTTTATCAGTCCACCCATTTATAGCTTTCAGATTGAACAATCTCAACACTGCTGACAACCGTGTGAACTTTGTGCACCCCGGATACAAAGGCTCTTCCTTGTCAGTACATAGAGTATCATACACATGTGCTCGCTGAAAAGACTCATGTCCAATATCACGAATCATGTCTTCTAGTTGATCGTCCATATCAACATCTACTTTCTCTCTTTGGGACACACTTGGCTTGCGTAACACTTCACCATGCCATATCCATGTCGTATAACCCTGGCAAATCCCATCAACACGAAGATGATCCCGTATTTCGCCAACTTCTAGTGAATTGATATTCAAACAATTAACACAAGGACAGTAAAACTTTCCATTACTATTGGAAAGATTTTTTTGAGCAAATTCTAGAAACTCTTCCACTCCATTCTCATACTCATCACTCAGGCGATTTTTTTGCATCCAACTACGATCCATATCTACGTTCTGAAGTAATTAAGAATACATAATCAAGTTCAAAACCTATTGATTGTTAGAAGTCTAAAAAAAAGAATATTATAGACGTAGCAAATATAAATGTACAAGTTCTTGCATTTAGTAGGAAAAAGAAGACTAGAAGCATTTAGTAAGAAAGATGAACATCATGGGGAGCCAACTTCTATCATATCCAATAATGTCTTCATATAAAGCTGACATTGTATTCTTAAAAGAAAGAGTATTAAATTGATATAAAAAACACCCTTACTTTCCCTCAATCTACTTTCATAATCCACCCTACCACACACTGCACCGGTTATAAAAAACAGTAAAACATTCCACTTATATTTACAGTTTTTGGGTGCAGTACCCTAATTTTGTCCGGCCTTTTTATTTTATTATTTATTTTAACTTTTTTAAATTAGTAGTAGTAATAATAATATATAATATTTTTGGTCTTAGAATAATAAAAAAAAAGAAGGCAAAAATGAATTAAAAAAAAAAGAGAGAAAGGGGTACAAGTAGTAAAACGTGGGGGTGCAATTAACAGTTTGCTATTGAGCAACCTGAGCCCAGCCCAACGCTCCAATCCCTCTCCCTGTGCAGCTCTACTTCGCACACCACCCTTTTTTCTCCATACACTCCCCTGCACGCCTCCTTGCTCCCCTTGCTGCTTCCTGCACCCCGCTTCATCCTCGCACCCCCCAAGCTCCACGCGGCCCAGCGGCCCAAATCCCTTAACCCCTCACCAGCCCAATGCCCTCCAACCCTAGAAAAAAACCCTGAAACTCTCTCACCCTCATAACCCTAGCGCCGCTCCAGAAATTCCACTTCTCTCATCTTCCCCACTTCCTTCTCTCTCATTCTCGCCTCTCTCCCATTTTCTCTCCTCCACCCATCTTCTTCTCCTAAATCTTTGCCCCATCTCTCCCTCGCCCTCTTTCCATTTCAACTTCTCCACCATTCTCGGCCTCCCTCTCTCCCTCGTTTCTTCTTCTTTCCTTCCAACCCTAGGCACAAGCGCCTCCTCTCTCCCAACGTTCTCTTCTTTCCCTTTCTCTAACCCTAACTTTCTCCAACCTCAACCCTAATCCTAACCCTTAACCCTTCACATCCAAGCGGCCGCTCCTCCTCTTCTCTTCCTCCACTCCCTCAAACCAAACCCTAATCTCTCCTTCTTTCCGTTTTCTGATTTTCTTTCAATTCTTTTCTCAATTTCACCCCAAATCTCTCCAATCAACTAAATCAGACCCTCCATTCCCTCAAGATCCGGTCACGATTCGAGCGAGATCTCAGGAGAAATAAGAAAAATGAAATCAGGGGAGTTTCTATCTCCTTTCTTTCCCTTTAATTTTTATTATTATTCTGATTTGATTCTATTCTTGTGACAGGGACCATGAGGCTATAAAGGCCAAGCTCAAGACCACGCCAGAGGGGAGCAAACCGAGAGCCGAGAACGGAGAAGAAGAAAAACGAAGAAAGGGAGAACATTAAAACAGAGGAAACGAACGAAAAGAGGGAGAGACAGAAGAGAGAAGCCATGGCCATGAACCCGTGAGCCCCCCCAGAACCAAAATAAACACTTTCTCTTAGTTCTAGTTTTTTTGGTTTCCCCCATTATCGTTCTGTACAATTTTCTGGAAAGCTTGTACTCAGGTTTCATTTTCTCTCTTTTTATCTGTCTATTTGATGTTTCTGTTCTCTAGATGACCATGTAATGGACACTTAAATCAAAGGATTGTTGATCTGTTTCTTTGGCATTGTTCTTCACCTTTCCTTACTTCATCTTATTTCATTAAAATTGTGGTTGTTTGGGTCGTTGCTTCGTCCTCTGGTCATGCACTGAAATTAGGGCGAGGGTTTGGCCTTCCAATGGGGTCAAACCCTAAGTGAGGACCCCTTTTGCAAATAATAAATTAACCAGGGGCATAAAGGCAAAAAGAGTTTTTTTTTTGAAATTCTGTTCACATATGCGTTGTTTTGACTTAATATATTAAAAAATAAATATATAATAAATAATTACGTTTTTTGACATTTGTTTTGTTTCTTCTGCATTTAAAAAAAATGAAGTAATGAAAAGAGTCAGATATTAACCATGTAACGCCGTATCAAAAATATTGAAGCAATAATTTCATAGGTGCTTTATTTTTTTCATTTTATTTCTTCACTTAGTTCACTAAAAAATGAGTTTTCTTGCAAGAAGCTTCGAAACGCCACTCGCACGATTCGGTCGTTTTGCGATTTCTTGCTCATCTCTATTTTTATGAAAGTATAATATTTTTGGATTTATCTTTCGGCTAGAAGTCTTGAAACGCCATTCGTACGATTCGGTCGTTCTGCAACTTCTTCCTTATTTTTAAGAAATCAAACAAGCAAGTTACGTTAAGGGAATTAATTTTTAAGGCAAACATTTTTTTTCAAAACAATTAAAAGGGTACCATTTCTAAACGGGCGTCGTAAGGGTGCTAACCCCTTCCTTACGCGTAACCAACTCCCGAACTCAAATCTGGTTCAAAAGACCTTTTTCTTCAAAATAATTCAAAAATAGGTTTTCCAATGTTTCCTAAAATAAATATTGGTGGCGGCTCCATTTAAATTTTAAGGGTGGTTGTCACAGCTGGCGACTCTACTGGGGACTTTAGAGAGTTAGGCCTTAAAATTGTTTGAATTAATTTGTTTGCCTATTAAATGATTTATTCCCCTTTTCTTTCTTTTATTCTTATCTTTGATTTATTTGTTTTAATTTTGCTTTATTTTATTTGTTTCACATGTATATATGAACTTTAGGATAGTCACCATGTATATATTGTTTTATTTATTTTGCAGCGGTTAGTTTTAAGTTTGCTCCTTCACACACTTCACTTTATACACTTTATTTATACACAATATGAGTGGGTGCCCTATACCCGGGCCCGAGTGAATCTTAAGTTAGGAGAGGTTGTGTAATGGGTGCTCTGCTGGACGTACGGCCAGTGGGTTCCTATGAAAGCCTCACCTAGAGTTTGGCTCCATTTGAGAAAAAATCATCCTTTAATAATATACTTATTATTGGTGGTAACATTTTCAAATGGGACCCTTGGCTCTAGGGACCTTTTAGATTAGTATCTTAAATCCACCCAATGGAAAGACACTTAATATAAACCCTAGATCCTTTTAAGGAGCTACCGGCCCATATCACAAAAGGAGCATACCTTATCCCATTTTCCACGTGACAAAAGTCGTATGACCTAAGATCTTAGGAAATACCGGCCTACATCACAAGGGGCACACTCTGCCCTTTTTTTCTTCATCCATTTATTTTCCATTCACATTTCAAAAATTGTGAAAGATAATAAATGATATTTTTCTCTAAAAAATATTATTTGTTATTCTTTTTTGCAAAAAAAAAAACACAGTTTCAAAAAAATATTTTCCCTTCTCATTCTTTTTCTCTTTGAAAAATAAATTTTCGAAAAAGAGCTTTTTCTCTTTTTTTTAGCAACATTTCTCATTATCCTTGCATTCATTTTATTTTTATAAAAAAATAAATAAAAAAAATGTTTCTCCATTATCCATCATATTATTTTGCATAAAATGTACATAAAAAAAACATTCATGACATGCATAATCATGGCATCTTCATAACATAACTCAATTTTTTCTCCTCAACAGAAAAATAGATACAAATAAGCTTTCCCTGCACCCCTACCGGACTCGGGCCCAATCTAGACTCATGGACTTGTTGGAACAGAATCGTAGCGATGAGAGAAGAACTCGACCAAATCAATGGTAAGATGGACAAGATATTGGACCTTCGCAGAACTTGAATCCAAAATTGACCACCGATAAGAACCATTCCACCAAAGACTAATGAGTATCGAGAGGCTCCCAATGGCCCATCAGGAGACCCCCTAGATCAGGAGAGACTCCAAATTGTGGAAGATAGGCTGAAAGCAATTGAAGGGGCAAATCATATTGGGTTCAAAGCTTCAAAAGTATGTTTGGTCCTGGACGTGGTAATTCCTCCAAAATTCAAAGTTCCTGAGTTCGTCAAGTATGAAGGTTTAACTTGTCCAAAAAGCCACCTCATCATGTACTGCCGGAAGATGGCCTTCTGCTCCAGTAATGATAAGCTCCTAATCCACTTCTTCCAAGAGAGTCTTACCGGGGCATCCCTACGCTGGTATATGCAGTTAGAGCGGGGCAAAATCAATTCCTGGAATTATTTGGCTAAAGCTTTCATCAAACAGTATAAGTACAATATGGACATGGCTCCTGGCCGCTCCCAGTTGCAAACCATGGTAAAAAGGGGCAATGAAAGCTTCAAAGAGTATGCCCAAAGATGGAGAGGAATTGCAGCCCAAGTGGAACCACCGCTATCTGAGAAAGAGATGGTTACCACGTTCACTGACACGCTTCAACAACCCTTCTATGATCTGATGATGGGAAATGTCTCTTCAAGCTTCTCAGACCTAGTCATTGTCGGGGAAAGAGTGGAAGCAAGGATAACAAGCGGAAGGATTGGCAACCTCGAAGCTTGACAGCCATTGCGCAGTATAGGTCAAGAGCAGGAAGAAGATACAAACGATGGTACAAATGATGCTCATCATGACATGCACTGGGGCAGTGGGCCACTCCATTGAGAACTGTTGGGCTCTGATCAACACCAAGTAGTAAAACTTCAAGGAATAGCCCTGTTTAAACAACCTTCATTTGTTTTTACGCTTTGCCCGAAGCCCTGGGGCATATCTTGTAAAGGGCCCACTTTGTTCCCATCTTTTCAATACATCAATGAAAATGCGATTTGAATTTTTTAACCTATCTTCTTGGCTAATGGTCAATCTGAGATTCCAAAAGGATAGTTAAAAATATATATATATAAAAGAAATAAAATAAAATAAAATGGTGAAACAAATGCACAATTATCAAAAATTAATTTTTATGAAAATTTGAGCAATGAGATTTTGAGATGAAGTTTGGCCCTTTTTCTCTATCCAAATACTTATCCCTTGTTACCCCTTTTGAGCCTATAACGAAATATTCTTTCAAATACCCTAAACAAGGATCACCCATACATTGAAGGCTAGCACAATAGTCCATTAAATTTTGTCTGTTAAAAAAGCAAACAAGCAAATATCAAATGCAACATATCAAGACGTTTGCAAAGAAAAATGAATAAAAATGCAAAAGCAAAACAAGACAATTGTGCTAACAACCACCAAAGTACATCTTGGCACTAAAGGTCCTTGTTTTCATAAACCCTTAAATACTTTTGAGCCTGAAATATCCTTTCTTTCATAGCCCGTAACCCCTGGCCACGTTATAACCCTAATAAAGTCCATTCTGATCAAAGTCAAATTGCTCATATTTTCTAAAAACTTGATTTTGAAAAAGGATATCCATATGAATTCCTCAGTGCAATTGCTTTACCTAAAAAAAAGGAGAATATAAAATAAAATGCTCGCTAGGCTGAAAACCCGAAAGGGCGGTCTGGGCAGAAGTTAGAGCGACCTGCAAGGTTGAAAACTCGCAAAGAGCGGCCTAGGCAAAAGTTAGGGTCAAATTTACAAACATGTCAACCCGGATTGTATCTCACAGATCTAAACATAAACCAAGAAGCTGGGGGCAAAAGCTGAGCCCATCGTCTACAAGCTTGGCATTCAAGATTTCGTTCCAGTTTCAGAACTACACAAGATGATATGTCTCTCAACTTAGATCTTTCCTGTCATGGCTGGACGAAGGCCAAAGGGACACTGAAAAGTCTCTATCGATCAAAATTGTCAATCTAAACCACCCATGGGCATTCAAAGCACGAAGCTAAAAATTTAAGGATCCATGAAATGATTTATCCAAGGGAAAATATGCGAATCTGGTGCAGTACAAAATCAGCCATTCGGACAAGCAATCCGACAGAAAGTTATCATCACACGAGTCTAGGGGCAACGTCCTCAAAGGAATTCAGGGAAATCAAAAAAAATTCAAAACAATAATAATATTCGTGCATAGTATACAATTCATTGCATTTTGCATAATCATTAATACTTTTGGGTCCCCAACCCACCTTCAAAATCATTTATCTAAAAACAAAACAACATTCATGCATAGCATATCATTCATTGCATCTGGCGTGATCATAAATACTTCTGGGCCTCAGACCCACCTTCAAAATCATTTCTCTAAAAAAATAAAAATTTCATTTCATGCTGGCATACCATTCATTGCATCCTGCATGACTATGAAAGTTTTTGGGTCCATTGACCCACCCTCTTAAATATTACATGCAGTTGGTCTGTTATTACTCAGCAAGAATTAGTACTCAGCCTACTCAATCTAATAGCATGAGTTAGGAACCTGTCCTACACCTTCCTGGGAATCTGACCCAAGCCTTTTATCGGGAACCTGACCCGCGTCTCAAATCTTCCTCAATTATGGAAATCGATCCACACCTTTTAACAAAAGTTAGGAATCTGACCTACACCTTGTCGGGAATCTGACCCGAACTGTTTCGAGTGACAAAGAAACTCGTACCCTGGATGTTCACCTGCAATAGGAAAATCAGTCTATATTTTAGCAAGAGTTAGATTCTGACCTACATATTGCCGGGAATCTGACCCAAACCTATATTGAGTGACAGAGAAACTCATATCACGGACATTCCTTAAAGTAAGGTAGTCAATCCGTACCTTTTAGCAAGAGTTAAGAACCTGACTTAACCTTGTCGGGAATCTGACCCAAACTTGTGTCGAGTGACAAAGAAGCTCGCACCCCAGGCTTACCCTAAGTTGGGAAGTAATCAATACCAAAGATGTGAGGGTTAGGAATCAGACCTATGCCTTACCGAGAATTCACTAGGAATCAAACCTAGAATCTCTCACCAATTTTGTAAGAGCTAGGAACCAAACCTATGCCTTTCCGGGAATTCACTGGGAATCAAACCTAGAACCCCAAAGCAAAGTCGGGAGCCAATCTCGCATCCTCAAACAATTACATTCTAGACAAAATTAGAGTCCTTTATCCTTAATTACCTTTTACAACGAATACACGAAGACCTTCGAGTAAAATGTAATTAAGGAGGGGCAGCTGTAGTACCCTAATTTTATCCGGCCTTTTTATTTTATTTTATTATTTATTTTAACTTTTTTAAATTAGTAGTAGTAATAATAATATATAATATTTTTTGTCTTAGAATAATAAAAAAAAGAAGGCAAAAATGAATTAAAAAAAAGAAAGAAAGAAAGGGGTACAAGTAGTAAAACGTGGGGGTGCAATTAACAGTTTGTTATTGAGCAACCTGAGCCCAACCCAACGCTCCAATCCCTCTCCCTGTGCAACTCTACTTCGCACACCACCCTTTTTTCTCCATACACTCCCCTGCACGCCTCCCTTGCTCCCCTTGATGCTTCCTGCACCCCGCTTCATCCTCGCACCCCCAAGCTCCACGCGGCCCAGCGGCCCAAATCCCTTAACCCCTCACCAGCCCAATGCCCTCCAACCCTAGAAAAAACCCCTGAACCTCTCTCACCCTCATAACCCTAGCGCCGCTCCAGAAATTCCACTTCTCTCACCCTCATTCTCGCCCTCTCTCCCATTTTCTCTCCTCCACCCATCTTCTTCTCCTAAATCTTTCCCCCCATCTCTCCCTCGTCCTCTTTCCATTTCAACTTCTCCACCATTCTCGGCCTCCCCTCTCTCCCTCGTTCTTCTTCTTTCCCTTCCAACCCTAGGCCGCCGCGGCGCCCCCTCTCCCACGTTCTCTCTTCTTTCCCTTTCTCTAACCCTAACTTTCTCCAACCTCAACCCTAATCCTAACCCTTAACCCTTTACATCCAAGCGGCCGCTCCTCCTCTTCTCTTCCTCCACTCCCTCAAACCAAACCCTAATCTCTCCTTCTTTCCGTTTTCTGATTTTCTTTCAATTCTTTTCTCAATTTCACCCCAAATCTCTCCAATCAACTAAATCAGACCCTCCATTCCCTCAAGATCCGGTCACGATTCGAGCGAGATCTCAGGAGAAATAAGAAAAATGAAATCAGGGGAGTTTCTATCTCCTTTCTTTCCCTTTAATTTTTATTATTATTCTGATTTGATTCTATTCTTGTGACAGGGACCATGAGGCTATAAAGGCCAAGCTCAAGACCACGCCAGAGGGGAGCAAACCGAGAGCCGAGAACGGAGAAGAAGAAAAACGAAGAAAGGGAGAACATTAAAACAGAGGAAACGAACGAAAAGAGGGAGAGACAGAAGAGAGAAGCCATGGCCATGAACCCGTGAGCCCCCCCAGAACCAAAATAAACACTTTCTCTTAGTTCTAGTTTTTTTGGTTTCCCCCATTATCGTTCTGTACAATTTTCTGGAAAGCTTGTACTCAGGTTTCATTTTCTCTCTTTTTATCTGTCTATTTGATGTTTCTCGTTCTCTAGATGACCATGTAATGGACACTTAAATCAAAGGATTGTTGATCTGTTTCTTTGGCATTGTTCTTCACCTTTCCTTACTTCATCTTATTTCATTAAAATTGTGGTTGTTTGGGTCGTTGCTTCGTCCTCTGGTCATGCACTGAAATTAGGGCGAGGGTTTGGCCTTCCAATGGGGTCAAACCCTAAGTGAGGACCCCTTTTGCAAATAATAAATTAACCAGGGGCATAAAGGCAAAAAGAGTTTTTTTTTTGAAATTCTGTTCACATATGCGTTGTTTTGACTTAATATATTAAAAAATAAATATATAATAAATAATTACGTTTTTTGACATTTGTTTTGTTTCTTCTGCATTTAAAAAAAATGAAGTAATGAAAAGAGTCAGATATTAACCATGTAACGCCGTATCAAAAATATTGAAGCAATAATTTCATAGGTGCTTTATTTTTTTCATTTTATTTCTTCACTTAGTTCACTAAAAAATGAGTTTTCTTGCAAGAAGCTTCGAAACGCCACTCGCACGATTCGGTCGTTTTGCGATTTCTTGCTCATCTCTATTTTTATGAAAGTATAATATTTTTGGATTTATCTTTCGGCTAGAAGTCTTGAAACGCCATTCGTACGATTCGGTCGTTCTGCAACTTCTTCCTTATTTTTAAGAAATCAAACAAGCAAGTTACGTTAAGGGAATTAATTTTTAAGGCAAACATTTTTTTTCAAAACAATTAAAAGGGTACCATTTCTAAACGGGCGTCGTAAGGGTGCTAACCCCTTCCTTACGCGTAACCAACTCCCGAACTCAAATCTGGTTCAAAAGACCTTTTTCTTCAAAATAATTCAAAAATAGGTTTTCCAATGTTTCCTAAAATAAATATTGGTGGCGGCTCCATTTAAATTTTAAGGGTGGTTGTCACAGCTGGCGACTCTACTGGGGACTTTAGAGAGTTAGGCCTTAAAATTGTTTGAATTAATTTGTTTGCCTATTAAATGATTTATTCCCCTTTTCTTTCTTTTATTCTTATCTTTGATTTATTTGTTTTAATTTTGCTTTATTTTATTTGTTTCACATGTATATATGAACTTTAGGATAGTCACCATGTATATATTGTTTTATTTATTTTGCAGCGGTTAGTTTTAAGTTTGCTCCTTCACACACTTCACTTTATACACTTTATTTACACACAATATGAGTGGGTGCCCTATACCCGGGCCCGAGTGAATCTTAAGTTAGGAGAGGTTGTGTAATGGGTGCTCTGCTGGACGTACGGCCAGTGGGTTCCTATGAAAGCCTCACCTAGAGTTTGGCTCCATTTGAGAAAAAATCATCCTTTAATAATATACTTATTATTGGTGGTAACATTTTCAAATGGGACCCTTGGCTCTAGGGACCTTTTAGATTAGTATCTTAAATCCACCCAATGGAAAGACACTTAATATAAACCCTAGATCCTTTTAAGGAGCTACCGGCCCATATCACAAAAGGAGCATACCTTATCCCATTTTCCACGTGACAAAAGTCGTATGACCTAAGATCTTAGGAAATACCGGCCTACATCACAAGGGGCACACTCTGCCCTTTTTTTCTTCATCCATTTATTTTCCATTCACATTTCAAAAATTGTGAAAGATAATAAATGATATTTTTCTCTAAAAAATATTATTTGTTATTCTTTTTTGCAAAAAAAAAACACAGTTTCAAAAAAATATTTTCCCTTCTCATTCTTTTTCTCTTTGAAAAATAAATTTTCGAAAAAGAGCTTTTTCTCTTTTTTTTAGCAACATTTCTCATTATCCTTGCATTCATTTTATTTTTATAAAAAAAATAAATAAAAAAAATGTTTCTCCATTATCCATCATATTATTTTGCATAAAATGTACATAAAAAAAACATTCATGACATGCATAATCATGGCATCTTCATAACATAACTCATTTTTTTCTCCTCAACAGAAAAATAGATACAAATAAGCTTTCCCTGCACCCCTACCGGACTCGGGCCCAATCTAGACTCATGGACTTGTTGGAACAGAATCAGCAAGCGATGAGAGAAGAACTCGACCAAATCAATGGTAAGATGGACAAGATATTGGACCTTCTGCAGAACTTGAATCCAAAATTGACCACTGATAAGAACCATTCCACCAGCACTAATGAGTATCGAGAGGCTCCCAATGGCCCATCAGGAGACCCCCTAGATCAGGAGAGACTCCAAATTGTGGAAGATAGGCTGAAAGCAATTGAAGGGGCAAATCATATTGGGTTCAAAGCTTCAAAAGTATGTTTGGTCCTGGACGTGGTAATTCCTCCAAAATTCAAAGTTCCTGAGTTCGTCAAGTATGAAGGTTTAACTTGTCCAAAAAGCCACCTCATCATGTACTGCCGGAAGATGGCCTTCTGCTCCAGTAATGATAAGCTCCTAATCCACTTCTTCCAAGAGAGTCTTACCGGGGCATCCCTACGCTGGTATATGCAGTTAGAGCGGGGCAAAATCAATTCCTGGAATTATTTGGCTAAAGCTTTCATCAAACAGTATAAGTACAATATGGACATGGCTCCTGGCCGCTCCCAGTTGCAAACCATGGTAAAAAGGGGCAATGAAAGCTTCAAAGAGTATGCCCAAAGATGGAGAGGAATTGCAGCCCAAGTGGAACCACCGCTATCTGAGAAAGAGATGGTTACCACGTTCACTGACACGCTTCAACAACCCTTCTATGATCTGATGATGGGAAATGTCTCTTCAAGCTTCTCAGACCTAGTCATTGTCGGGGAAAGAGTGGAAGCAAGGATAACAAGCGGAAGGATTGGCAACCTCGAAGCTTGACAGCCATTGCGCAGTATAGGTCAAGAGCAGGAAGAAGATACAAACGATGGTACAAATGATGCTCATCATGACATGCACTGGGGCAGTGGGCCACTCCATTGAGAACTGTTGGGCTCTGATCAACACCAAGTAGTAAAACTTCAAGGAATAGCCCTGTTTAAACAACCTTCATTTGTTTTTACGCTTTGCCCGAAGCCCTGGGGCATATCTTGTAAAGGACCCACTTTGTTCCCATCTTTTCAATACATCAATGAAAATGCGATTTGAATTTTTTAACCTATCTTCTTGGCTAATGGTCAATCTGAGATTCCAAAAGGATAGTTAAAAATATATATATAAATGAAATAAAATAAAATAAAATGGTGAAACAAATGCACAATTATCAAAAATTAATTTTTATGAAAATTTGAGCAATGAGATTTTGAGATGAAGTTTGGCCCTTTTTCTCTATCCAAATACTTATCCCTCATACCCCTTTTGAGCCTAAAACGAAATATTCTTTCAAATACCCTAAACAAGGATCACCCATACATTGAAGGCTAGCACAATAGTCCATTAAATTTTGTCTGTTAAAAAAAGCAAACAAGCAAATATCAAATGCAACATATCAAGACGTTTGCATAGAAAAATGAATAAAAATGCAAAAGCAAAACAAGACAATTGTGCTAACAACCACCAAAGTACATCTTGGCACTAAAGGTCCTTGTTTTCATAAACCCTTAAATACTTTTGAGCCTGAAATATCCTTTCTTTCATAGCCCGTAACCCCTGGCCACGTTATAACCCTAATAAAGTCCATTCTGATCAAAGTCAAATTGCTCATATTTTCTAAAAACTTGATTTTGAAAAAGGATATCCATATGAATTCCTCAGTGCAATTGCTTTACCTAAAAAAAAGGAGAATATAAAATAAAATGCTCGCTAGGCTGAAAACCCGAAAGGGCGGTCTGGGCAGAAGTTAGAGCGACCTGCAAGGTTGAAAACTCGCAAAGAGCGGCCTAGGCAAAAGTTAGGGTCAAATTTACAAACATGTCAACCCGGATTGTATCTCACAGATCTAAACATAAACCAAGAAGCTGGGGGCAAAAGCTGAGCCCATCGTCTACAAGCTTGGCATTCAAGATTTCGTTCCAGTTTCAGAACTACACAAGATGATCTGTCTCTCAACATAGATCTTTCCTGTCATGGCTGGACGAAGGCCAAAGGGACACTGAAAAGTCTCTATCGATCAAAATTGTCAATCTAAACCACCCATGGGCATTCAAAGCACGAAGCTAAAAATTTAAGGATCCATGAAATGATTTATCCAAGGGAAAATATGCGAATCTGGTGCAGTACAAAATCAGCCATTCGGACAAGCAATCCGACAGAAAGTTATCATCACACGAGTCTAGGGGCAACGTCCTCAAAGGAATTCAGGGAAATCAAAAAAAATTCAAAACAATAATAATATTCGTGCATAGTATACAATTCATTGCATTTTGCATAATCATTAATACTTTTGGGTCCCCAACCCACCTTCAAAATCATTTATCTAAAAACAAAACAACATTCATGCATAGCATATCATTCATTGCATCTGGCGTGATCATAAATACTTCTGGGCCTCAGACCCGCCTTCAAAATCATTTCTCTAAAAATAAAAATTTCATTTCATCTTTGGCATACCATTCATTGCATCCTGCATGACTATGAAAGTTTTTGGGTCCATTGACCCACCCTCTTAAATATTACATGCAGCTTGGTCTCATATTACTCGGAAGAATTAGTACTCACTTACTCAATCTAATAGCATGAGTTAGGAACCCGTCCTACACCTTCCCGGGAATCGACCCAAGCCTTTTATCTAGAACTCCGACCCGTCTCAAATCTTCCTCAATTATGGAAATCGATCCACACCTTTTAACAAAAGTTAGAATCGACCTACACCTTGTCCGAATCAATTCAACTGCTTCGAGTGACAAAGAAACTCGTACACTGGACGTTCACCTGCAATAGGAAAACCAGTCCATACTTTAACAAGAGTTAGATTCTGACCTACATCTTACCGGGAATCTGACCCGAACCCATATTGAGTGACAGAGAAACTCATATCATGGACATTCCTTAAAGTAAGGTAGTCAATCCGTACCTTTTCACAAGAGTTAAGAACCTGATTTACCCTTGTCGGGAATCTGACCTAAACTTATGTCGAGTGATGAAGAAGCTCGCACCCCAGGCTTACCCTAAGTAGGGAAGTAATCAATACCAAAGATGTGAGGGTTAGGAATCAGACCTATACATTACCGAGAATTCACTAGGAATCAAACCTAGAATCTCTCACCAATTTTGTAAGAGCTAGGAACCAAACCTATGCCTTACCGAGAATTCACTGGGAATCAAACCTAGAACCCCAAAGCAAAGTCGGGAGCCAATCTCGCATCCTCAAACAATTTCGTTCTAGACAAAATTAGAGTCATTTATCCTTAATTACCTTTTACAAAGAATGCACGAAGACCTTCGAGTAAAATATAATTATGAGGGCACTGTAGTACCCTAATTTTATCCTACTTTTTATTTTATTTTATTATTTATTTTAACTTTTTAAATTAGTAGTAGTAATAATAATATATAATATTTTTGTCTTAGAATAATAAAAAAAGAAGGCAAAAATGAATTGAAAAAAAAGAAAGAAAGAAAGGGGTACAAGTAGTAAAACGTGGGGGTGCAATTAACAGTTTGTTATTGAGCAACCTGAGCCCAACCCAACGCTCCAATCCCTCTCCCTGTGCAACTCTACTTCGCACACCACCCTTTTTTCTCCATACACTCCCCTGCACGCCTCCCTTGCTCCCCTTGATGCTTCCTGCACCCCGCTTCATCCTCGCACCCCCAAGCTCCACGCGGCCCAGCGGCCCAAATCCCTTAACCCCTCACCAGCCCAATGCCCTCCAACCCTAGAAAAAAACCCTGAAACTCTCTCACCCTCATAACCCTAGCGCCGCTCCAGAAATTCCACTTCTCTCATCTTCCCCACTTCCTTCTCTCATTCTCGCCCTCTCTCCCATTTTCTCTCCTCCACCCACCTTCTTCTCCTAAATCTTTGCCCCCATCTCTCCCTCGTCCTCTTTCCATTTCAACTTCTCCACCATTCTCGGCCTCCCCTCTCTCCCTCGTTCTTCTTCTTTCCCTTCCAACCCCAGGCCAAGCTGCCCTCTCCCACGTTCTCTCTTCTTTCCCTTTCTATAACCCTAACTTTCTCCAACCTCAACCCTAATCCTAACCCTTAACCCTTCACATCCAAGCGGCCGCTCCTCCTCTTCTCTTCCTCCACTCCCTCAAACCAAACCCTAATCTCTCCTTCTTTTCGTTTTCTGATTTTCTTTCAATTCTTTTCTCAATTTCACCCCAAATCTCTCCAATCAACTAAATCAGACCCTCCATTCCCTCAAGATCCGGTCACGATTCGAGCGAGATCTCAGGAGAAATAAGAAAAATGAAATCAGGGGAGTTTCTATCTCCTTTCTTTCCCTTTAATTTTTATTATTATTCTGATTTGATTCTATTCTTGTGACAGGGACCATGAGGCTATAAAGGCCAAGCTCAAGACCACGCCAGAGGGGAGCAAACCGAGAGCCGAGAACGGAGAAGAAGAAAAACGAAGAAAGGGAGAACATTAAAACAGAGGAAACGAACGAAAAGAGGGAGAGACAGAAGAGAGAAGCCATGGCCATGAACCCGTGAGCCCCCCCAGAACCAAAATAAACACTTTCTCTTAGTTCTAGTTTTTTTTGTTTCCCCCATTATCGTTCTGTACAATTTTCTGGAAAACTTGTACTCAGGTTTCATTTTCTCTCTTTTTATCTGTCTATTTGATGTTTCTGTTCTCTAGATGACCATGTAATGGACACTTAAATCAAAGGATTGTTGATCTGTTTCTTTGGCATTGTTCTTCACCTTTCCTTACTTCATCTTATTTCATTAAAATTGTGGTTGTTTGGGTCGTTGCTTCGTCCTCTGGTCATGCACTGAAATTAGGGCGAGGGTTTGGCCTTCCAATGGGGTCAAACCCTAAGTGAGGACCCCTTTTGTAAATAATAAATTAACCAGGGGCATAAAGGCAAAAAGAGTTTTTTTTTGAAATTGTTCACATATGCGTTGTTTTGACTTAATATATTAAAAATAAATATATAATAAATAATTACGCTTTTGACATTTGTTTTGTTTCTTCTGCATTTAAAAAAAATGAAGTAATGAAAAGAGTCAGATATTAACCATGTAACGCCGTATCAAAAATATTGAAGCAATAATTTCATAGGTGCTTTATTTTTTTCATTTTATTTCTTCACTTAGTTCACTAAAAAATGAGTTTTCTTGCAAGAAGCTTCGAAACGCCACTCGCACGATTCGGTCGTTTTGCGATTTCTTGCTCATCTCTATTTTTATGAAAGTATAATATTTTTGGATTTATCTTTCGCTAGAAGTCTTGAAAAGCATCATTAAATGCGATTAGGTCGATTCTGCAACTTCTTCCTTATTTTTAAGAAATCAAACAAGCAAGTTACGTTAAGGGAATTAATTTTTAAGGCAAACATTTTTTTCAAAACAATTAAAAGGGTACCATTTCTAAACCAAGGCCGTAAGGGTGCTAATCCTTCCCTACGCGTAATCAACTCCTGAACTCAAATCTGGTTCAAAAGACATTTTTCTTCAAAATAATTTAAAAATAGGTTTTCCAATGTTTCCTAAAATAAATATTGGTGGCGGCTCCATTTAAATTTAGGGTGGTTGTCACAGCTGGCGACTCCGCTGGGGACTTTAGAGAGTTAGGCCTTAAAATTGTTTGTATTGATTTGTTTGCCTTACATGATTTATTTCCCTTTTCTTTCTTTTATTCTTATCTTTGATTTATTTGTTTTAATTTTGCTTTATTTTATTTGTTTCACATGTATATATGAACTTTAGGATAGTCACCATGTATATATTGTTTTATTTATTTTGCAGCGGTTAGTTTTAAGTTTGCTCCTTCACACACTTCACTTTATACACTTTATTTACACACAATATGAGTGGGTGCCCTATACCCGGGCCCGAGTGAATCTTAAGTTAGGAGAGGTTGTGTAATGGGTGCTCTGCTGGACGTACGGCCAGTGGGTTCCTATGAAAGCCTCACCTAGAGTTTGGCTCCATTTGAGAAAAAATCATCCTTTAATAATATACTTATTATTGGTGGTAACATTTTCAAATGGGACCCTTGGCTCTAGGGACCTTTTAGATTAGTATCTTAAATCCACCCAATGGAAAGACACTTAATATAAACCCTAGATCCTTTTAAGGAGCTACCGGCCCATATCACAAAAGGAGCATACCTTATCCCATTTTCCACGTGACAAAAGTCGTATGACCTAAGATCTTAGGAAATACCGGCCTACATCACAAGGGCACACTCTGCCTTTTTTCTTCATCCATTTATTTTCCATTCACATTTCAAAATTGTGAAAGATAATAAATGATATTTTTCTCTAAAAATATTATTTGTTATTCTTTTTGCAAAAAAACACGCTTCAAAAAATATTTTCCCTTCTCATTCTTTTTCTCTTTGAAAAATAAATTTTTGAAAAAGAGCTTTTTCTCTTTTTTTTAGCAACATTTCTCATTATCCTTGCATTCATTTTATTTTTATAAAAAAAATAAATAAAAAAAATGTTTCTCCATTATCCATCATATTATTTTGTATAAAATGTACATAAAAAAAACATTCATGACATGCATAATCATGGCATCTTCATAACATAACTCATTTTTTTCTCCTCAACAGAAAAATAGATACAAATAAGCTTTCCCTGCACCCCTACCGGACTCGGGCCCAATCTAGACTCATGGACTTGTTGGAACAGAATCGAAGTTTATGAGAGAAGAACTCGACCAAATCAATGGTAAGATGGACAAGATATTGGACCTTCTGCAGAACTTGAATCCAAAATTGACCACTGATAAGAACCATTCCACCAGCACTAATGAGTATCGAGAGGCTCCCAATGGCCCATCAGGAGACCCCCTAGATCAGGAGAGACTCCAAATTGTGGAAGATAGGCTGAAAGCAATTGAAGGGGCAAATCATATTGGGTTCAAAGCTTCAAAAGTATGTTTGGTCCTGGACGTGGTAATTCCTCCGAAATTCAAAGTTCCTGAGTTCGTCAAGTATGAAGGTTTAACTTGTCCAAAAAGCCACCTCATCATGTACTGCCGGAAGATGGCCTCCTGCTCCAGTAATGATAAGCTCCTAATCCACTTCTTCCAAGAGAGTCTTACCGGGGCATCTCTACGCTGGTATATGCAGTTAGAGCGGGGCAAAATCAATTCCTGGAATTATTTGGCTAAAGCTTTCATCAAACAGTATAAGTACAATATGGACATGGCTCCTGGCCGCTCCCAGTTGCAAACCATGGTAAAAAGGGGCAATGAAAGCTTCAAAGAGTATGCCCAAAGATGGAGAGGAATTGCAGCCCAAGTGGAACCTCCGCTATCTGAGAAAGAGATGGTTACCACGTTCACTGACACGCTTCAACAACCCTTCTATGATCTGATGATGGGAAATGTCTCTTCAAGCTTCTCAGACCTAGTCATTGTCGGGGAAAGAGTGGAAGCAAGGATAACAAGCGGAAGGATTGGCAACCTCGAAGCTTGACAGCCATTGCGCAGTATAGGTCAAGAGCAGGAAGAAGATACAAATGATGGTACAAATGATGCTCATCATAACATGCACTGGGGCAGTGGGCCACTCCATTGAGAACTGTTGGGCTCTGATCAACATCAAGTAGTAAAACTTCAAGGAATAGCCCTGTTTAAACAACCTTTATTTGTTTTTACGCTTTGCCCGAAGCCCTGGGGCATATCTTGTAAAGGGCCCACTTTGTTCCCATCTTTTCAATACATCAATGAAAATGCGATTTGAATTTTTTAACCTATCTTCTTGGCTAATGGTCAATCTGAGATTCCAAAAGGATAGTTAAAAATATATATATAAAAGAAATAAAATAAAATAAAATGGTGAAACAAATGCACAATTATCAAAAATTAATTTTTATGAAAATTTGAGCAATGAGATTTTGAGATGAAGTTTGGCCCTTTTTCTCTATCCAAATACTTATCCCTTGCTACCCCTTTGAGCCTAAAACGAAATATTCTTTCAAATACCCTAAACAAGGATCACCCATACATTGAAGGCTAGCACAATAGTCCATTAAATTTTGTCTGTTAAAAAAAGCAAACAAGCAAATATCAAATGCAACATATCAAGACGTTTGCAAAGAAAAATGAATAAAAATGCAAAAGCAAAACAAGACAATTGTGCTAACAACCACCAAAGTACATCTTGGCACTAAAGGTCCTTGTTTTCATAAACCCTTAAATACTTTTGAGCCTGAAATATCCTTTCTTTCATAGCCCGTAACCCCTGGCCACGTTATAACCCTAATAAAATCCATTCTGATCAAAGTCAAATTGCTCATATTTTCTTAAAACTTGATTTTGAAAAAGGATATCCATATGAATTCCTCAGTGCAATTGCTTTACCTAAAAAAAAGGAGAATATAAAATAAAATGCTCGCTAGGCTGAAAACCCGAAAGGGCGGTCTGGGCAGAAGTTAGAGCGACCCGCAAGGTTGAAAACTCGCAAAGAGCGGCCTAGGCAAAAGTTAGGGTCAAATTTACAAACATGTCAACCCGGATTGTATCTCACAGATCTAAACATAAACCAAGAAGCTGGGGGAAAAAGCTGAGCCCATCGTCTACAAGCTTGGCATTCAAGATTTCGTTCCAGTTTCAGAACTACACAAGATGATCTGTCTCTCAACATAGATCTTTCCTGTCATGGCTGGACGAAGGCCAAAGGGACACTGAAAAGTCTCTATGGATCAAAATTGTCAATCTAAACCACCCATGGGCATTCAAAGCACGAAGCTAAAAATTTGAGGATCCATGAAATGATTTATCCAAGGGCAAATATGCGAATCTGGTGCAGTACAAAGTCAGCCATTCGGACAAGCAATCCGACAGAAAGTTATCATCACACGAGTCTAGGGGCAACGTCCTCAAAGGAATTCAGGGAAATCAAAAAAAATTCAAAACAATAATAATATTCGTGCATAGTATACAATTCATTGCATTTTGCATAATCATTAATACTTTTGGGTCCCTAACCCACCTTCAAAATCATTTATCTAAAAACAAAACAACATTCATGCATAGCATATCATTCATTGCATCTGGCGTGATCATAAATACTTCTGGGCCTCAGACCCACCTTCAAAATCATTTCTCTAAAAAAATAAAAATTTCATTTCATGCTAGCATACCATTCATTGCATCCTGCATGACTATGAAAGTTTTTGGGTCCATTGACCCACCCTCTTAAATATTACATGCAGTTGGTCTGTTATTACTCGGTAAGAATTAGTACTCAGCCTACTCAATCTAATAGCATGAGTTAGGAACCTGTCCTACACCTTCCTGGGAATCTGACCCAAGCCTTTTATCGGGAACCTGACCCGCGTCTCAAATCTTCCTCAATTATGGAAATCGATCCACACCTTTTAACAAAAGTTAGGAATCTGACCTACACCTTGTCTGAATCGACCGAATCAAGCTTTGAGTGACAAAGAAACTCGTACTCGGATGTTCACCTGCAATAGGAAAATCAGTCTATATTTTAGCAAGAGTTAGATTCTGACCTACATATTGCCGGGAATCTGACCCAAACCTATATTGAGTGACAGAGAAACTCATATCACGGACATTCCTTAAAGTAAGGTAGTCAATCCGTACCTTTTAGCAAGAGTTAAGAACCTGACTTAACCTTGTCGGGAATCTGACCCAAACTTGTGTCGAGTGACGAAGAAGCTCGCACCCCAGGCTTACCCTAAGTAGGGAAGTAATCAATACCAAAGATGTGAGGGTTAGGAATCAGACCTATGCCTTACCGAGAATTCACTAGGAATCAAACCTATAATCTCTCACCAATTTTGTAAGAGCTAGGAACCAAACCTATGCCTTTCCGGGAATTCACTGGGAATCAAACCTAGAACCCCAAAGCAAAGTCGGGAGCCAATCTCGCATCCTCAAACAATTTCATTCTAGACAAAATTAGAGTCTCCTTAATTACCTTTTACAACGAATACACGAAGACCTTCGAGTAAAATGTAATTAAGGAGGGGCAGCTGTAGTACCCTAATTTTGTCCGGCCTTTTTATTTTATTTTATTATTTATTTTAACTTTTTTAAATTAGTAGTAGTAATAATAATATATAATATTTTTTGTCTTAGAATAATAAAAAAAGAAGGCAAAAATGAATTGAAAAAAAAGAAAGAAAGAAAGGGGTACAAGTAGTAAAACGTGGGGGTGCAATTAACAGTTTGTTATTGAGCAACCTGAGCCCAACCCAACGCTCCAATCCCTCTCCCTGTGAAACTCTACTTCGCACACCACCCTTTTTTCTCCATACACTCCCCTGCACGCCTCCCTTGCTCCCTCACGCTTCCTCGCACCCCGCTTCATCCTCGCACCCCAAGCTCCATGCGCCAATGCCCAAATCCCTTAACCCTCACCACCCCAATGCCCTCCAACCCTAGAAAAAACCTGAAACTCTCTCACCCTCATAACCCTAGCACCGCTCCGTAAATTCCACTTCTCTCATCTTCCCCACTTCCTTCTCTCATTCTCGCCTCTCTCCCATTTTCTCTCCTCCACCCATCTTCTTCTCCTAAATCTTCGCCCCTATCTCTCCATCGCCCTCTTTCCCTTTCAACTTCTCCACCATTCTCGCCTCCCTCTCTCCCTCGTTTCTTCTTTCCCTTCCAACCCTAGGCCGCCGCGGTGCCCCTCTCCCACGTTCTCTCTTCTTTCCCTTTCTCTAACCCTAACTTTCTCCAACCTCAACCCTAATCCTAACCCTTAACCCTTCACATCCAAGCGGTCGCTCCTCCTCTTCTCTTCCTCCACTCCCTCAAACCAAACCCTAGTCTCTCCCTCGTTCCGTTTTTTGATTTTCTTTCCATTCTTTTCTCAATTTCACCCCAAATCTCTCCAATCAACCAAATCAGACCCTCCATTCCCTCAAGATCTGGTCACGATTCGAGCGAGATCTCAGGAGAAATAAGAAAAACGAAATCAGGGGAGTTTCTATCTCCTTTCTTTCCCTTTAATTTTTATTATTATTCTGATTTGATTCTATTCTTGTGACAGGGACCATGAGGCTATAAAGGCCAAGCTCAAGACCATGCCAGAGGGGAGCAAACCGAGAGCCGAGAACGGAGAAGAAGAAAAACGAAGAAAGGGAGAACATAGAAACAGAGGAAACGAACGAAAAGAGGGAGAGACAGAAGAGAGAAGCCATGGCCATGAATCCGTGAGCCCCCTCCCCCCAGAACCAAATTAAACACTTTCTCTTAGTTCTAGTTTTTTTTGTTTCCCCCATTATCGTTCTGTACAATTTTTTGGAAAGCTTGTACTCAGGTTTCATTTTCTCTCTTTTTATCTGTCTATTTGATGTTTCTGTTCTCTAGATGACCATGTAATGGACACTTAAATCAAAGGATTGTTGATCTGTTTCTTTGGCATTGTTCTTCACCTTTCCTTACTTCATCTTATTTCATTAAAATTGTGGTTGTTTGGGTCGTTGCTTCGTCCTCTGCTCATGCACTGAAATTAGGGCGAGGGTTTGGCCTTCCAATGGGGCCAAACCCTAAGTGAGGACCCCTTTTGCAAATAATAAATTAACCAGGGGCATAAAGGCAAAAAGAGTTTTTTTTTGAAATTGCTCACATATGCGTTGTTTTGACTTAATATATTAAATAATAAATATATAATAAATAATTACGCTTTATGACATCTGTTTTGTTTCTTCCGTGATTTAAAAAAATGGAGTAATGAAAAGAGTCAGATATTAACCATGTAACGCCGTATCAAAAATATTGAAGCAATAATTTCATACGTGCTTTATTTTTTTCATTTTATTTCTTCACTTAGTTCACTAAAAAATGAGTTTTCTTGCAAGAAGCTTCGAAACGCCACTCGCACGATTCGGTCGTTTTGCGATTTCTTGCTCATCTCTATTTTTATGAAAGTATAATATTTTTGGATTTATCTTTTGGCTAGAAGTCTTGAAACGCCATTCGTACGATTCGGTCATTCTGCAACTTCTTCCTTATTTTTAAGAAATCAAACAAGCAAGTTACGTTAAGGGAATTAATTTTTAAGGCAAACATTTTTTTTCAAAACAATTAAAAGGGTACCGTTTCTAAATCCAAGGCCGTAAGGGTGCTAACACCTTCCTTACGCGTAACCAACTCCCAAACTCAAATCTGGTTCAAAAGACCTTTTTCTTCAAAATAATTCAAAAATAGGTTTTCCAATGTTTCCTAAAATAAATATTGGTGGCGGCTCCATTTAAATTTTAAGGGTGGTTGTCACATTGGGAAATAAAAGGCATATACAAATTTGTCTAGATTCCTAGCCAAAGAAATTTTGAATGGCATCTAACCAATTACTACCTTATCCCTCGCCTAATAGAATATACATCCCGATGCAACAATTCACACAATGAAAAACACAATCTTTGCTTTAGTAGAGGCAGAACAACCAATCACTAAAACTTGGAACAAACAAAACAAATGTCGCAAGAGACATGTTTTCACATGCTTATTGTCATGAGGATAATCAAGAAACTCAATTTTCTAAAAAATAGTATTCAGACAATTGAAATTCAACACTTTATAACTTGAGTTTTTAACATAAAGAGAATTTCTAGAGTTCCAGAGATACTAATGTAACACAAATAACTGTCCAAGCATTTTTTACAACTTCAACAACAACAAATAATAGCAATGGTTCCAACACAAAATTAAAACCACCAGCACTTGTTAAGAAAAGGAGCCTGCCAGGAAATTCAGGTAACTTTTCTAACAACCATCTCAGATTCTCAGTTATTTGCTAGTACATGCAGTTCAAAGATATTTGCATACCTGACAAAGTATTAAGGTTAGGAGATAATGTTGGCTTGATGCCTTTAGCAACTGAAACTTCACCTAGTGTCCTACAAGAAATTTGAAGAAATAAACATGTGGATATAGAAATAAACACCAAGAAAAAGATTACAACTCAAATCAATGTAATTCCACATCAATAGAATAAGGCCTAGCCAAAAACAAACTCAGGGAAAAATAATTACTGCCTAATTGTGACCAAACTCATAACAAAACTTGACAGATGAATTGAAAAAAAATGAAGAAAATGGAGGCATTGATTGCTCAACTCCTTGCGAATTCATCCATGCCTGTACCACCTGATCTAGTCACTGGACACAATAACATTGTAACTTTGTAAGTTATTTTATCATTACATAGGTCAATTATAACAATTTCACGTATTTATGGTAATAGTAAGTTATTTTTTAATTTTATTATTGCAGCATACACCTGGTGGTTCGTCTTCTCGATCTGACACTAACCAATCTTAGCCTGGTTCCATTCTCATGACTGGTATGTGTTACCTAGTTTGTGCATGTAATATTTACACTTTGTTGACAAATTATATTTGTTATACTTTTTCAGTTTTGCTTCAATTGTTACTTTGTTCTGTATCCAGCCTGTGGCTTTTATTAAATACCACGCACCTTAAAAAATCAAATTAGTCCATATCTTATGTCATGTATAGAGTAATTAGTCTGTGATTTAATTGAACAAATGTGTCTGATTGAAAACAAGAGTTGCTCATTTTGCAGGGAATACATACTACAGATTTCCCCCTAATTATAGTTATAACTGTGGCATGTGTACTTAGAAGTGTGTTTGGGATAATGGTCATATGTACATAGAAGTTATATGTACTTACAAAGGCATATGTACTTTGAAGTTATAACATTAGACTTGGCATATTACTACGTGGCATATAAGCTTGTGTGTTTGTTTGAGGTACAATATTAGTAGTGGTACTCATTTCCTACATGTTGAGAACACACTCTTTCTAGTGTTAATTATACAAATAAATGAAGTCTGCAGCCTAAAAGTTAGATAGGAGAAGCAATATACCCATGTAGTTATTTTTTCGAATTCACAAATCTGTCCCTACTAACTATTGCAGAATACGTTTGCAAGCACATTAAGCCAAGATTGGAAGTTGCTAATATTTACTTATACCTTTCACTTTTGTGTAATTATCATTTTCTTCATTACCACCGCAACTAATGTGCATTGAGTAATAATCTGTTGAAAAAACAATGCCAATAAGAATTGAAAAGAAAGAATTCTTAAGGCAAAAACTGAGATGTTTTATTGTTTTATTGAAAAGAAAGAATTCAAAAGCTTTTCCAGATTTTGCTCACTTCTTTTCTGTTGTAAACTTAGATGTTTTATTGTTTGTGTTTTTTTGGTTTTGTAATAAAGTGGAAAACAAAACACCTGATGGTTGAATGGGTGAGGGATGAATAACACTATTTGTCTAAAATTCAGTAGAGGTAGAGTGTACTGTACTTTTACCATTTAGGGATAGCCCAGTGTGGATTGTGTTTTTATATGTGGTTCGGTGGATAGTATACTGTAGGCAAATATTGTGTGATACTCTCTAGCAATAGATTTGAGCAGCTAAATTTTGGGATGAATAACACAACTTCAACAAATTTTGAGCAGCTAAAGTAACACTAGCACCAAAACAAAATATTCACAACTTCAAAATATTTCATCATGCCCAACAATACATAATCCACATAGCAATAGATTTGATGAAAAAACACTAGATAGCTCAAAGCTCCTTTAAATTTTTGTACCTGCATAGAGCTTGTTTGTCGAAGGAGACGCGCAGGTGGTGGGTCACGCGGTGGGAAGAGACGGCAGTTGGCGGTTGGCTCGTGGTGACCGCGTCTGGCTTGTGGTGGTCGCGAACAACGGCGAGCTTCTCAACCCGAGCTTGAAGAACGGCGAGCAAAACCAGAGGCCTACATGAGCTTGAACAACGGCGAACAACGGCGACAACGCGACGACGAGGATGGAGGCACGAAGGAGAGGTTCTCAACCCGAGCTTGAAGAACACGACGGCGTGAGGGACTGTAGGTTTTTTTTTTTTTGGTCACAGAGTGGTTTGAGAGGGACTGGTTTGAGAGGGAAGAAACAAATAAAAAATTAGGTCATTTTAAACCTGCCTTTTAAATCGGTGCTTCTCATCCGATTTAAAATTTCAACTTTTAAATCGGTTGTCTAAGAAAACCGATCTAAAAGAGTTCTGTTAATTTTTTCCCCTTACCTTTCAAATCGGTTGTTTATTAACCGATTTAAATAATGATAAAAACCGATTGAAAAGGTGTTCGACTACACATTTATTTACAAAATTGCCACCGCGTTTATCTTTTAAATCGGTTTTCGTTATAACCAATTTTAAAGCCCTTTTTTTTCCAATTTGTGTATTAGTGTATGTTTTTTTTGTTACAAATCAATGCTAATGGAATTGCAGGGGCTATGGATTATTTTTTGGCTACTTTAAAGAGATCGTGGTTCATGGAGATAATAGAGTCATATTCTGAACTAAGTTAAATGAGTTGGCGAGGGATTTACAAGTATGGTGGTTGACTCACGTTTAAATTCTTTGGCATAAGCGATATACTAAACTTGAAAGATGATGAGTTTTAGTAGGTTGTGAGGTTCAAATTAGGCTGGATATTTCAACGATTTCATGTACATAATAGAATAATGTGTTATTGATCCTATTTACTTTTCATGGTGAAATGTGTTCACCTTCATATCAATCATGAAAGTTTTGGTGACATTGTTACTTCTCCTTGAACACGTGGCTTTTCAATAAACAAATAAAATTTCGAAGTAGTCTAATCTTATCGGTTGAACTTAAAGCTAAGTCTGGTGATATGAAATATAAGCCATCTAAGGCATACAATTCCAACACAATATATAAAAGGAAATAGAAATTAAGGTAGTATAATGATTTTGAATAAAGGGGACAACAAAAATTAATTCTAACATAACATATAAAAAAAAATAGAAAACTAACAACAAGAGAAGGTTACAAAATTTATATATAAGTGAGTTCAATGAATATATGACTTAAATGGTGAAAAGAAAGATGAGAACATTATAAGTTTATAAGAAAATATAAACTATGTTTTTTTTGATAAAAAAAATATAAACTATGTTAACATTTTAATTATAAGGGAGAAATACTTATAGTTGTAGCGGTGGAAAGGTTTCAAACTATATACACATTACTATAAATATAAAATAAAATAAAATTGGTAGTTGTAATTTTTATCTAAATATTTACAAGAATGTTGATTCTTCTAAACCTTATATGTATAATTATAACAATTTCTTAAGTATATACCGTACGTAGCACGAGCCTATAGATATACTATAAAAAATTATCAAATATTTTTATCAAAGAAAAATTCTATTTTTTTAGTATACGGGGATGAATATATTACAAAAAAAGGGGAAAAAATTACATTAAACACAATATTTTACACAAAAAAGTATTAATATCTATATGTAAATTAATTAATATAGAAATCATAGATAAAACATTATATGTGGAAATACAATTTTACATGAAAGCAAATTTAAATTTATTGAAGTTATATTTTAATCGAAGCAAGTTTAGATTATCTTTCATAATACACGAGAATGAACATTTTACATGAAAACAATAGATAAAATATAATACACGGGAATAAATATTTTACATAAAAACAAATTTATTATAAATATTTTATGTACAATTTAGACAATTTCTTATGAAATTCTCCATAATCTTTTATGTTTATATTTTTTTAATATACACAATGCGTAGAACGAACTAACATACTATTGAGTGCATTTCATCGTATCCCGACGTATAACCTGTGCAACAGATGAATCAAGTCTATTATATTTGGAAATTTCATTTTACAATTATTTTGGTAAAAAAAATAAGTTCATAACAATTTTTTATTTTCTTAAGTCAATTAAGTCAATAGTAATTTATATTTTTTTCACTATATTCAATTTTAAATATGATAATCACCCACATATTTAACCAATTCTTTATAATAGACAATAATAATTACTATTTAAAGATTGCCATACTTTGTGATGCATAATTGAAAATAAAATACGTTTATATAATGTCTCAATCTCATTTTAACAAAAAAATTATATAAAAAATTAAATCATTTTATACAAATATTCAAAAGACAATACATACCCATGCATGGCACGGGTTACTATACTAGTTACTAACAATTACTAACATTTGCCTATAAAAAAAATTGTAATTTTTAGAAGCTGGCTTAGGTATTTTAGGATTTTGTTGTCATAAAATTATGTATTTTGTAAAAGCTTATAATATTTTTTTCACAAATGCTATTTGGTACATATTTTTTTGACAAGTACAATTTTTTTTTTTATGAAACACACGAACACTGATTTGTCTTATTTTTAAGAATAGTGATCTTTGGATTTGACATAAATCAGGATGTATTGGTTTATGAAATCAGGCTCTACTTCTTGCCACAGCATTCATAAAATTTTCGTTTCATACCAACAAGTATTTCTCTATTTTTTTACTTGTTGTCGCGAAATAAAAAATGTATTCGAACATTCTCACCCATGATTTATTTGGAAAATTCACCGAGGGATTAGTTACTTTTGACAATCATATTAGAAATGATAAGAGTTAGTCTATATCGTTGTTATAATTTTTTTTATTACTTAATGACAGGTTATGGGGTTGATCGCTGCAATAACTTGTTAGAAATGGAAGAAATTACAATGATTTGAAGAGACCAGAAGTCGATATACGTGACAGCAGTTAGTAATGTCTTAAGGGGATATTTTGAAGTGAGATAGACGTGAGAATATTATGGGATAACATGTGATGGCTGTATCTCTACTTCACCTTAAGAGCGCATAATTTTGAAGACAAAATTTCTTTTAAGGGGGTTAATAATGTAACATTCTGGTTTTCAAAATTCAAGTTAGGTAAGTTTGAGATGTCAATAAAGCTTAGTTAGAGGTGAGCAAGTGTTTGTGAGCATGGGTTATGAAAAGGTAGGAGAGGAAGATGCCTCAAACATTTGGGAGGCAAGAGTAAAATATGACACTTTAACATGAGTAAGGGACCCACATATAACCGTACTAGAAATTGAGTAACCAACAACTCCTAAACTAATTGGCGACTACAGTGGAGTAGTACAATTCTCGGATCTAGGCATTGTAGGTTATTTGCTAGTAGGATAAACCATAATATATGTTGATTGAGGATGCATGCCTATATATTGTGGCTGATGATATGTTAGATAGTGTGGTGTGATAATGTGTTCAGTTATTGCTATTGGTAGGCTTGCTTGATAACACGTCTATTTGTTTTCAATGTATGTTTAGGACGATTGTTCACATGATAGTATGCTTCGTTGAGAACATGCCGTATATGTTGAATGTGTTGATATATATGGGGTGATTTAGACTTGTTGGCGTGCTATGTTTGATCATATGCTTAGCTTTAGTTATAAGATCATAGTATAATTGAAGGCTGATTGATGTGTACTTGAATGATAGTACGAACCATAATATCTAAATTTAGTGAGCTGAAAGAAGTTGGACTATGTTGTGAGTATTAAGCTGAGAGGAGAGTATTGTTTTCGTTTAAGCGGTATATACTACTCATATGAATCAGCTGTCACACACGAGGTCAATGGAACTACCCTCTTGGTGGAAACATTCGTTGCACTTGACGTATTCAGTAGCCGTTTACTCGTGTGATGCAACAGTCATATACAAGGCCAACAAATCGTTTAGCAGATGACTAGCTATTGCAAATAAGTAGATGATCAGCCGTTGCTGACAAGCTGATGACCAGCTGTTGCGTGTAAGCCGTAGAATTAGCATTAGCCAAGTACAATTAGAATCATTAATCGTGTGACTAGTAGTAACAAAGTGAGGTTAGAATAAGTGATGATCAAGAGGTATATGACTTATGGATGATGGTGCTTGTCTTATGTATACGATTGTTAGGAAATTTCTTGAATGAAGTTCAAAAATTCTGATTAAAAGTTGGTAATTTTTTTTTTCTCTTCTTAAAAACATATACATGTGAACAACAAGGAAAATAATATAGAACTGCATTCCATACAAAAATAACTGGCATGAAACAATATAGGTTTAATATAATACAATGTTAGAGTAGCAGAAAACTAGATGGCCTAATCCGAAGCCTCAAAACAAATAAACTAGGCTCTTCATAGCCAAATGGGATACATTAAATACAGGGCCGTCTTAAACATTTTGGTGGTCCTATTCTAATCTTAAAAATTGGGCCCCTAAAAATCGGGAATCAATATATATATATTAGTATTTTACAAATATTACAGGAACTCCAAGGTGGTGCAGTGGCTTGGGTGCCTAGTTTTATTCACAGGAGTGGGGTTCGAATCTTGCTCAAGCATTATTTTTTTCGATTTTTGGCACAAAAATATATTTCCCAGGCGAAAATGTCATGCGCTGGACTCGAGGACGGGTCGCAGGGATTGCTAAAAACAAAACTACCGCTACGCCGCACAATAATTCATGATATATATCACGCAATATTATATATATAGCAAAAAATTTGGAGCCCTCAAATTTGGGCCAAAATTTAGGGCCCTGTGCTATTTCACTGTTTGCACGGCCCATTAGCCGGCCCTGATTAAATGTCAAATAAAATTACAACTGTCTCATGTAGGATCAGAGCCTATACAAAGATGCTATCCCAAAAATATATAAGGTATCGTAGGACAACGATCGAGTCATACATTATCAAACTATATATCCTTAGAGAGAAACATTTGTGTTGGTCCTGCCTATGACACACCCAGAAGACATACCCCTAGAGCTGATCACACCTAAGGAATATTCCTACTAGAAGGCTACAATTATCTCTACCCCTAAGGCCCTCAGACGAGTCCTCAAACTCCTATGGGTCCTCCTCCTCGACATCGTCGTCCTCCACATGGCCTCCAAGTTGAATGAACTCCTCTCAATCCTCTTTAATCATAGGAGAGTAGCTTGACATATCCTCATCATCATCGCTGATAGAAATATAGCCACATAAAAGGGGAAGACCGTGGTCAGACTTTTCTGTTGCGGGGCGGAAGAAGAAACAACAACAGTAAGTCTCTCATATGGTAGCTGCATGTAACTCGATTGTCATATGTCTGCAAACGTTCATCGCAAGACTTCCACCAGGATCAATGTGTCGAATTACTCTAGTGTAAGTAGTTGTCTAGTCATCTCCATCCATTGGCTCATGCCTCATGTTCCCCGAATGAACGAGTTAAACCTCTAGTGAAATCTGATGCACACATCCGATAAAGGGAATATGATATGATGCATAAATAAGAATAAAGGGTGAGTAACTCGCACGTGTGTCTTATCACAACGACTATACAAGCCCAAGAACAGGCAATACATGATTACGTAATATACAGACATATAGTATTTTTATACCCACATGCAAAATTAACAGGTTTAACTCATATCATCACTACACATCATCATAATAACATGCAAATGAATAATGCATGATAGCTTCAAAGGCTCCATCTAGTTTATTTTTAATTTTTTCTTGTCCTGTTTCTGTTTTAGTCTCTTGTTTTCTTTAGGCTGTTTAAGTTTAGCACCCATGGTTTTTGTGGAAATGTTCCAGATGTGCTTGACTTGTTGGATTTGCATTTTGCTTGCAGTGATAATGGTGGTTGCCGCCAATCTCGACATCGTTTCCACCCTACAAATGGCCCTTGGGTATATGGTTAGATCAGTTATATTCGAGACCACCTATAGTCGGATTGAGCCTGCTCAAGCCAAATAAATGATCCTTAATTGGATGAGATTAAAGTCTGTAGATCCTCATTTCTCCTTGACCATTGACCATGTTTGAAAGAAATTGATTAGTTTGTTAGGTTTAAGATCTTGACTTGCTATTACACCTTTGGTTTTTGGAAGCTCTATGTGTATTGATATCGTGTATTTGGCTGACTCAATTATTTGTACTAGCATTAAAATGTGAACGGGGAATATCCCAACACAGTTTATTCAACTTGTTTGTACCGATCCTTGTTCGTTTCATTGAATGAAGTTATTTATTGTAAAATATATATATATATATATATATATATTCTCCACCTCAAGTAAGTATTTACTTTTTGAAGTTTAATTAAGGGATTTGCTAGAATACACTCACCTATTTTTTAGAAAGTGTAACTTAGTAAGCTATAACTAAAAAGTTGTCAAATGCATCGCAAGTTACACCTTCTAAAAAATAGGTGGGTGTATTCTAATAAATTCTAATAGGATTTGCTAAAATACACTTACTTATTTTTTAGAAGGTATAACTTAACAATCTATAACTAAAAAATTATCAAATATATCCTAAAGTGTAACTTGTTAAGTTACACTTTCTAAAAAATAGGCGGATATATTCTAACAAATCCCCTGGGAGAAAATTATGAGGTTGCGGGATGAGAGAGTAAAGCGGTTCAGCTACATACTACAGTAGTAGTACAACCCAATCTTATCTTTATCAAGGAAAGGAAAGGTGATAGATAAAATGACATTATCAAATGTTTACGTTATTTTAATTTTATACATTGCAGTGAGGCATGTCTTTACTTATAAGATTTTTTTTTGTTATCAAAAAAAAAAAATTGTTCAAATTAATGTTATTTTTTTGCTTTTTACCATTCCTGAATAAACTGGAAACATGCATTATATTATATTATATATCATGTAAAACTACCTTTTTTTTAACAGGAATCATATTTTTTTTTGGATTAATGGGAAATTTTTTTACAGGAATCATATAAAACTACTATTACACCAAAGAAAGCTTGTGGACCCATTGTTTGTTTTTTTTGAACAATGTGGACCTATTGACATGACACCCAAATCGAACTTTAGTGAGGAAACAAACGAGGGATGATTTGAATGCAGACAATATTCTATCAGATATTTATGAACTTTAGAATGGACTTATTTTAAATAATTGCAGTGAGACTGTTTTATAGGTATCTACTCGCCGTCTAAAGAACAGTTGCTTCGTAGGGATAATAAAACGAGTTGAGTCCGTTTTAGACGGGTCGACCTGTTAACCAGCTTAAAATAGAATAGATTGGGTTATACCAACTCATTTAACCCAATTCGCTTAGTTAGTTAATTTATCGGGCCATAAATGGGTTGTATTGAGTCAACTCGCTTGATTAATATATATTTTTTACTTTTTTATTTTCTTATTTTTTATTTCCCTCCGTCTCATTTTAATTGTCCTCTTTGGAATATTTCATTGTTTCAACTTATTTGTCTCTTTAATTCAACCAACTATATTAACGAATTTTTTCTACTTAACTATTTCACTACTATAATTAATAAGTGGTATTTTAGTTAATGAGTGTTATTTTATCATGAAAATTTGTAAACCAATAATTTTCTTAAGAGGTGTGCATAAACTAATAGGACAAGTAAATGAGATGGTTATTTCTCTCTCTTAAGTCAATAATTGAAGGGTAGTTTTTAAAAAAACAATATACATTTAGACAAATTTAATAATTTAACTAATTTTCTTAATTTGTGTGTTTTGATCGGAGCTTATATTTAGAGACAAATGGATCATATAAAATAATTGTATTGAAACTACTATTTAAACTACATAACGAAATGTGGATCATAAATATACATATAATCATAATTAGAATTTCATTTATATGCACAGCTTTTGTCAAAAAAAAATTATATGCACGGTTTGCATAAAAAAAAAATTGTTGTCTGTTTTTTTATACCGTCAACGGATCATAAATTTTCATATCATTAAAAAAATTTGACTTTATTAATTTATTATCTTTTTAAAAAAATTTAACTATACTAAGGATATGTATCAAAAGCTCAATCATCCATTTTTCCGCCAAAAACAATTTTCCTACAAAAAACTTAACTACACTACATGTTTCTTTTTTTTGCCACCCGTATTGAGTATGGGTTCTCTCAGCTAATAACTACCTTAAAAGTCAAACAAAATGGTTTGCCATTGGTCGATGGTGTAAATTTTTTTACACTGATAGAGTATTAAAATTAACCTCTTACAATTATGAATACACAAGGTTTGATAACTATGTACTTACGGTATAAAAAAAGTTGCACAAATATCTAAACATGATGTCATGCTATAATATTATTTTTTCTAAATATTTTTAAATATACACAAATATCTATATAGTGAGATATGATCGGTCTCTGTGCAATTTTCTTTTTACACTTTTTGATTATCAAGACAAAGATGTTAAGTATCCATCGTCTTTGTGATCACTAATCTCCACGGAAGCCTTTTACACTGATAGTACAGTAATTTTTTTGGGTATTGTTATAGTACAATAATTTAATTCTACAAAATATTTAGAAACCAGATTCATAATTATGAATCGGTGTGAAACCCCTTAATACCCTAACAATTTGTTATTTATATAACACCACTAATATTGTGAAATACTTGTTGCTGACCCCTTAAGCTTTACGATTATAAGTCAACTGGTGTTTTTTTTTTCATTTAAATTAAGGGTAAATTACACTCCTTTCCCTCGAGAGAAGCTTGAATTATGCTCCCTCTTCTTTTATGTTAAAATTTACACTCCCCTCCCTTGAAAAGTAAATAAGTAGAGTAAATTATACTCCTCTCCCCTACGAGAAGTTTGAATTACACTCTCATCCCTTAAGAAGTAAATATATCATACTTTAATCCATTTTAACATAAACATATATTTTTATGATAGCAAATAATTTTAAACCATCATTTAGGATCCCCCGCTTTTATGATAACTTTCAAAGTCACCCTCCGCTTTTATTATAACTTTCAAAGTCAATGATAATTAATTTTGAACACTTTATTGTTATTTTATGACTTAAAAAGATAAAATTCAGCTTTTAATAGTCTTTTTATCGGCTTTAGTAATTTATTCGACATTTTTATTTTATATTTTGTTACTCCATAGTTGATAATAGGGTTTTTTTTTAATGGCAAAATTATTTATTGATAGATGGTACAAGGGGTACCCCAACCCAATACAGTCAAACAAGGCGAAATAGATAAAGAGACCTATGCCCACATCAACTTACAAGTAAAAGAAAACCGATCCAAACCAAATCTATGACCTCGCCATGCACTCTAGTGGGTTGGTGAACCACTCATAGTACATACAGGGGTGGACTTTGACCAAGATAAAACCACCTCCAGGACAAGAATTGAATGCGTTCGATTAGCTGCCCCATGCCCGTACTCTCCTGAGAAGATACAACCACTCCAGAGGTCCCAAATGGCCCACAAAATCGTATGCCGATCGCCAAACCCTTCCTATATCGAGATTTACCTCCAAGGTCAAGAACAAAGAGAAGGAGGAAAACAAATCCGGAGGCTGCACGAAATCACACCCCGCCCAGTTAACAACCGCATACGACACCGTCGAAGTAAAGCTACATCTACCAAACAGGTGTCGCAGACTCTTGATGACCACTACAAAGGACGCAGGTAGTGACAGACACATCTCTGATCACACCCCTTCTAAACAAGTTTGTCCGAGTCGGAACTCGATCCAAGAGTAATTGCCATGAGAAAGCAATCACCTTTGAAGGAGCCAAACTCTTCCATAACTTGCCTAGTATCTCAACCTATAAATCAAATACTGCACTACCCTAACAGATGACTCAGAAAGAAAACCATATGCAGAGGATATAGAGAACATACCACTCGGGTGTCTAGTCCATAACCAGCGATCCAGGCCGCCCGCCAAAGTTGATGATGCCAAAACTGTCAGGAGCTCAGTTACCAATGCCTCCTCCCACACAAAAAGAAGTCTCCTCCAGGGGATGTCCCAGACCCATGTTGACTCCTCCCACCTGCCGCTGCTGCTGACCATCAAGTCTGGGTTGAGGGCTAGTGAGAATAACCTGGAAAATCTGCGGCTGAGCATCGATTCTCCACCCAAATGTCATGCCGTAATAACGTAGTCCTACCATCCCTACCCTCCTTTTAACACTCCCTAAGAACCAATCTGCGCCCAAGTCCCCAACTCCCCAACTGCACAAATATCCTTCCACCACACCGACGCTGTGGAAGGGACTCTAAGATCAGTGAAATACGTCAACGAAGTCACCCTAGAACCATACCTTGCCCTCAACACCTTACACAACAACTCCTTTCCCCCACCCAAAAGCCTCCACTGCCATTTTGCAAGCAAACTCGAGTTAAACCTCCTAAGCTCCCTCACTCCCAACCCACCCACCATCTTGGGCTTACAAATGTCCGACCACTTCTCCCACGGTATCTTTTTACCCTCCAACACTCCTCCCCACAAGAAATCTCTCTGATAATAGGGTTTAAAACTATATGTTAATGTCATTGTGAATAAAAAATAGAAAAAAAAATATGCATAAAAATATGTGATTACATTAAAATAAACTAAAGCGTAATACATATTTATAATTTCTCAAGGGAGGGAAATGTAGATTTTAATATTAGAGAGGATGGGAAAATAAACTCAATCATTTTTTAGGGAAAGAGAGTGTAATTTTCTCTAATATGTATTGCATAAGAGAATATATATATATATATATATATAGGGGAATACTAATATACTCCCACTTGCTTTTTAGAAGGAGTATATTAGCATTTTACTCCCAAAGTCATATATATATTCACATAATAGGAGTAACGTAAAGGATAATTTTTCTCAAATGTGTCACATTGATGAAATTGCTGATTTCATATGTACTGCTTTGTAACTGCATGCGTGTCCATAATTTTCTCTTAGAGTAAATGTGTCACATTGATGAAATTGCTGATTTCATTTGTACTTTGTAATTGCATGCGTGTCCACTCTTTCTCTGATACTACGCTTTGCCGCGTGTTGTGCGCTTCAGCCATATACTGAGTTTTAGTACGATTCCTGCTTCCCTGGATCATGCATATAAATATCTGTCTGCAAACCCCCATTTCATTAACTAACCTCTTATTTTTTCTTCTTGCAACCGTTGAATCCCAATTAACCCATTTCTTAAGTTTGATTTTTGCTTCTCCCAAATCTAACAGTTAGCTAGCTAACAATAGTTTACCTTCTTTTTCTTTGGTAGAATTAAATCAGAATAAATCAATTTCCTTATAGCATCCGTGTATAAGGGTTAGAGTATCTGCTGTATTATTACCCTTAATATAAACCAAAGAAAATTCCTTATTACAGCATCCAAATTCCTTCCCCCATCTTCCTTATTGAGAGGACGCAGCATTTGAAAGCCATGAAGTTTGTTGAAATGCCATAATCATCATTTCAAAGTCAAGCACAGGTGATCATGGCATAATTTTTTTTTCTTATCATCTTATATGTCTCTGAATCGTTTCAGGTCTTAGTTGAATGTTCAATTTATTCATATATCAAGAAAACAATTAATAGAAGTATATGTTACCCCTCAAAAATCAAAGTTTATCACTATCCTGGATATACATAGATGAAACTCCACATGTGCTGTGTGTGTAACTGTGTATACATGTTATGTATATGTATATATGTAGCATAGAAATTAGGGCAACAGTGGTATCTAGCACTAAATACAGATGAAGCATTGAGCACAAAAGGGAATTAGATAATTCTCATTACACTGTAGAACTGGGATTTTGACCATTTTTTGTTTCAAAATTATACCGATTAATGCTTGATTAATTAATTGGAAGTTCCAAATTACTCTGAATTATATATGTTTTTGAAAAATAAGCACTTTTTTTTTTGGTACATAAAAATAAGCACTTTCTTCCACCGAGTAATTAGGCTGTTGTTGCATCTGCTCCACAAACTATCGGTAAAGAAATCTAATATTCATAAACAGATTAACACTCATCTAAGTCACTTCCCTTTAGAGTAGTAAAAGGGAAAGGGAAGCAATAATCCACCGAGTTGCTTAGTAGAAAGTCATTACCGGTTTCAGCTAGTTATAGTGTCAGCACCATAGTTTTAAATTACTGTTGCGAAGGTCTCAATAACCGTTATGTTGCGGACACAATTGCAATTACAGACCGCAATTTAAAAAATATGGTTATAACTATGGTTATGCATATATAATATTAGAATAATTGATTTATTTTTTATGTGATTGTTTATCCTTAGATAATGGATTATGAACCTCCCTTTTTGGTGACCTACAAGACCCTTTTGGAAAAAGACCTTGGAGATTCAGAAAATGACCCCATGAGCTGTTCTATGGTGGAGAGCTTATGTGAGGAGGAGGAGCTACCTTTGATTGATCTAGAGAGGTTAAATGTTGAACATCCAGAGAGAGAAGAATGCATGAAAGAGATAAGTGAAGCAGCTAGTACATGGGGTTTCTTTCAGGTGGTTAATCATGGAATTCCACAGGAGGTTCTAGAGAAGATGGAAATGGAGCAAAGGAAATTGTTTTATCAGCCTTTTGTGGAAAAGTCTGCAGAAGCCATCTTTTCATTGTCTGCCAAAGCATACAGGTGGGGGAATCCATGTGCAACCAATCTGAGGCAACTTTCTTGGTCTGAAGCCTTTCATTTTTTTCTGACAGATATATCAACTATGGACCAACAAATATCTCTGAGGTATCTTTTTATTTATTTTTTTATTTATTTATTTTTTTTGCACTAAATCTGTTTGATGACTGTCTGGATGACTTTAGAGCTAGCCACGTCTGCTCTTGCCAAAATTAGGTATGGAACACAATAATGATAGGTTACTTTTTTTATCCCTAAAACATTATTTGAATTACTTACTATTTGATCACTTTTAGGCATTGGACTCAATTTTCTTGTTTTGGAGTAATCAATGTTTTAACTTATTATCACTGTATCAAATACTGCTAGTCCTTTACTATTGTGGATGACTTTGCCACCCGATTCGTTAATACACACTATAGTAAAGGCTAACTCCTCGTTTAATCAACAATTTAAATTAATTTTGTAAAAAACTAAAGTTTGGAAAAAAATATGATGAAATTAATCCATATAATTTTTTCTCTCCTCATGTGAGAAGAAGAATAAAAATTAAAGGACTATTTGTCCATGACTAGTTAAGCATCTTGATTCCAACTGTTATATCATTGTAACAACGACAACAACTAATTAATGGGATATGAAGAATCACATGTTTATTATAATTAATTATTTGCCTATATAATCAATCTAATCACAAGGTTAATTATCAATTTTTTTCAAAGGCAATTATCATTTCTTTTTTGAAACATCAAATAAGATAATATTAAGAACGAGAGTACAAAGGATACTCCGACCCATATACAATAGAAATAAAAACAAGAGCACGCAAAGGCACAAGATGGCTCTACGCTCAAGGTTAAGCATGGTTTAATTCTAGCTACTTTGGCATAGTTCATTTACATGTTTAATGACTTACAATGACATTGTAATTATATCTTATAATATAGATATTTGTAGAAATATTTTAAGAAGCAACAAAATAAAGTGGTATCATAGTGAAATATAATTGGACGTTAATTTGTATAAAACTTTTTACACCGTAACCGTCATTATCAAAATGATGTATTAAGGTAACAAAGACATCGTATAATTTTTTTTACCCCTTTCTATGTTACAAAATAATAAATTAATGTAAGAATATTTGTTCCTCTTTTATTATTAGAGATATTTCGAGATACTTCTATGACCTTTAGTGGTAATGTGTTATAATTTGTTATTTTACTATGACTTATACAAGTACAATTTTTTAGATCAAGCCTTGAAGCATTTGCAACAAGAATGGCCACTCTCGCCGAAAACTTGGCGGAAATTCTTGGCCTTAAACTGAATATGAAATCCAACTATTTCCAAGAGAATGTGTTGCCAAAAAGTTCATTCATTCGACTCAATAGATATCCTCCATGCCCTATATCTTCAAAGGTGTATGGCCTGTTGCCTCACAATGACACTAGTTTCCTTACCATAGTCTATCAGAACGGAGCTGGGGATTACAATTGATGAAAGATGAAAATGGGTTGATGTCAAGCCTAATCCACAAGCTCTAGTTGTTAATATTGGAGACTTATTTCAGGTGAAATTTCTTGATTCTTTTTTTTCCAGAATATTCTAAATTTTTACTAAATGGTATTTCCCAATGGTATATAAACTTTCAAAATGACTATGATTACTCAGAAGGCGAGTCTAAATATATAATGTCCAACATGAATGCTTACATTTTCAACTAGCACTCAGTAATGGTTAAATGGCCCTCCAAATTCGTAGCAAACCTGAATAGACTTGAATATATATATGATCATAATAGTCCAATAAAAACAAATAGAAAACCAAAATGAATTGGTCCAAGCAGAAGGGACTCAAGTTCCATAAATATGTGGTCTTGAGATCTATTACTAGATCTGTCTATGAAAAAAAAAAATTAATTAGTTCTGTTTGATAGTTAGGATAGAAGTGACAAGATATAATAGACTATGATGTCCAAGATTTTGAAAAAATGTGTGCGATTGAGGCGGTATTTGATCACGATTCTTCGCAATATCAAGAAAAGCGACGCGACCGCGATCGCGATTTGAAACCTCGATCATGTCACGTCTTAATCCATTGTTTGGTGAGCCTATAAAATATGACAAATCAATCATATAACTTTATCTTATCATAACTATCTGGTTAAAATTTTATCGTGTGATGAGGACTGAGTTAGAAGTCCACAAGATATTAATCAAAATTTATTTCTCCATTCACCTTTATAAATAATAGTTTAAAATACAATAAAATTTAAAACTATTTACAATAAAATCTAAAAATATTAAAACTAATATTCAAAATTATAAATTTATAAAAGCATAATATAATATCAAAAATTAATTGTAAAAAATTCTTTGTAATTTAGTAACCAGAGTAAGTTTGGTATTTTTTATAATATGAATGAATTAAAAAATATAATAATTATTAAAATTATAATAAAATATTCTCAAAATATTATATGATATAAAAATATTTAAAATAAAAACTAAAAGTAAAAAATAAATATTTAAAACTATAAAATAAAACTAATTTAAATTAATAAAAATATTAATAATTATATTATTAAAATTTTAAAATATAACTTTGTCAAAATTATTATACAAATAATTAAAAAAATTAATATAAATGAAATAAAAATTTTATAATTATTAAAAATTATAATAGAATATTTTTAAAATTTTATAAGATATAAAAATATTTAAAATAAAAACTACAAATAAAAATCCATATTTAAACTTATAAAAAATAAAAATTAATTTAAATTAACAAAAAATTACTAATTAAAATATTAAAATATAACTTTTTCACAGCGTACATGCCAGTTCGAGCCCTGGCATGTCGAATACAGCCCTGTCATGCTCCACTAGGCCAATCCCTTGGGGTTTTACAGTTTTAAAACATTGCATGATAGAAAAATATAATAATATTTAGTTTGTTATCAGATACATATTATATACATGATAATTAAGATAGAGCTTATCACGTGATCTATAGCTTATCATTATCCTCTCTTATCCTATCTGTCTTTATATATCATATCTTTCCTATCAAACGAGCCATTGGTCTCTTACTTATCAAGTGGTAAATGTTTTGAAAATCATAAATTAAAATAAATACAATGTACTAACCATGACATAGTTAGTGTAAGAGAGTCCTATGTAGGTGGCTCAGTGATTGAGCCAAGGGACATGAAGGATTTGCAAGCAGGAGTTACAGGGCTCAGATCCTTGTCACTAACAAAATCTCTCTCTCCTCTAACAAACTAATCACTAACATTTGTCTAAAAAAAATGTTAGTGTAGGAGATAAAAACATAATTTCTAGCATGCAACCAAATCAATAAAAAAAACATGCAACCCTTTTTTTTCCTACAAGCTCCAATGATAAAAATATTAATCACGAGTGGCCAGAAAATGGCTGACTAAGATAAGTAAAATACTTTCAATAAACAATTTGATTTTTTTTTTCTATATATTGGTTGACTAAACAGGTCTTCTTAAAGACCCTTTTACTTCAATTTGCGTGTCGTTTCAGCCATTGAGCAATAGCATTTACAAAAGCATAAAACACCGACAGGGTGCAGCTGAAATGGTAGAGAGGTGTTCTATGGCGTTTTTCTATTGCCCTCAGAGGATGTAGTTATACAACGCCACAGCAAGCCAGCTACATACAAGAACTTCACTTTGAGGGAGTATAGACAGCAGAATGCGAAAGATGTCAAGCAAACCGGCGATAAAGTGGGGCTCTCTAATTTTATTCTGTAGAAGTAAGTGTGTGTGTGTGGCGTGTTCACCGTCTAGACAAATGATATTAGTAAATTATCAAATGTAATATTATTTTGAGCAATAATTATGTAATATTATTTTGAGAAATAATTAATCATATACGGTTGAGTATCATCAACTATCAAATTTATAATTTTTTTACAATTTTCATAAATATTAATTATTCACTTTTTTTCGACAAAATATATTTGTTTGCTTAGATAGTGAAATTGTCATGACGCAATTAACCGGCCGTGTACAAGGATTTGGGGCCTTAGGCAAAAAAAACAGTACACTTATAAATAAACTTAATGTATAGAAATTTTGGGGTCTTTGAAACTTTGTAGCAAACAAATACATTTGTTAATAACAAAAATGGTGTAAGAAGAGTGATCAAAATGCAGTGTTTTGACTTTCTGTTTTTTCCATTCAACAATATGTATGGTTGGAAAACAAAATATAAAGTCTTCCTATCTTCTAAATTTAACATTAAGTATAGCTAGAAAACAAATTGGGGTCTTCTATCTTCTGTAAGACATGACTGAGACCTAAGGCAAGTGCCTTAATGGCGCTGCAGTATCCACGGCCTGACAATAAATTATCAAATGTAACATTACTTTGAGAAGAAATCAATAACATTATGATGAGGAGTTATTATAAATTTTTAGATAATAGAATAACATAATCAATATTCAAGAAAACATGTATATGTTTCTATGTCGTCAGACATGAGAATAAGTAAACTCAAGCTAGATTTATTTCTAAGGGGCTAGGCTTATTTTAAAAATATAAAGCGAGTCATTGGCTTATAAATAAAATAAACTTTTTTTTATTTGTCTTAACCCTTTAAAAACTCAATTTTGCATAAAAATAAATACACAGACACACAATCCCAGTAGGGCACGTTTGACCGACCAAGCAGTCAAGATCACGTTTGTTGGGCACCCTTGCCACATGGTCATAGCCATGACGACCCTATAGATTCACATCTAATTGAGCCTCTCTCCTCTATGCGCCCTCACCACGTGCTTAGTTAGCATGACGTTTGTTTATCCCATGAGCTTGGTCATGATTACGTCGTGATTTGGGAGGATAAATCCTATGGGGTACAAAACGTAAGGTATTCTGAGCGAGCCGTGTTATTTGAACACAGCAACCGACATCAACAGTGTCGACATCGTATCTCACACACACATAGCGCGCATGTTCTCGGTTTGACTTGCAAAACAAAAACATGAAGAAGGGAAAAAAAAAACGAAATCAGAAGCAAACCGAAATCAGGGAAAAAATCGAAATCAGAAGCAAAACAAAACATTGCAAAACAGAAATCAGAAGCAAAAAATTACAAATCTCATAAACTACAAAATTACAAATTACAAATTACAATCAGAAGCAACAAATTCTCAAAATGAAACCAGAAGTAGAAAATTACATTCTCAGATGTAACCCAAAAAATAAAAAAAAATAAAAAATCCAAATCCAGAACCAACTGAGAGAACCAGAAATTGGAGATGCCAAGTCAAACCTGCGCCGTGCCATGACTCCCCTGCGCCGTGCCATAACAGCGTTGTGCCATGTAGGGATGTTGAGCCCTGCCCGATCTATGACGGGTTGGGCGGGCTTGGGTTGGCCCGCCAAAAAATAAAAATAACAAAAATAAATAAATAAATAAATAAAAATCTAAAATCTAGACTAAAACGGACCAAAACTGGCCAACCTGTCGGGCCGGCCCTCAAGAGTCCCCCGAAAACGGGCCACAATAGCGGGTTGGCTGGCTAGCCCGCCCGAAAATGTAAAAAAGTAAAGAAAAAATTGTTTAAAAATAGGAAAAAAAATTATATATATATATATATACTGGCCCAATGGGTTGGCCCAACCCGGCCCGCAGGGTTGGCGGGCTAGATGGGTTGGGCTAAATGGGCTAGTGGGTTGATGAACCCCAACCCAACTCGACCCATTTTATGCGCCTGGAGGGCCGGCCCAATGGGCCAAGCCCGTTTTCACTACAAGAAAATTCGGATTTACCGACGGGCTTATACCGACAGTCACAGACCGTCGGTTAACGTGGGATTTTCCGACGGGCAAAGCCGTCGGTAAAACAAAAAGTCCGTCGGTAAATCGAATCTGATTTACCGACGGTCAATGCTCGTCGGTAATTGAACAGATTTTTCATTTTGGCGCCTATTTTTCAAATACCGAAGGCCTTATACCGTCGGTAAATTAACAAACCCGTCGGTAAGGCCGAATATTTTACCGACGGCCTAAACCGTCGGTAAAAAGCCGCTTGCACGCGCGATAATAACCGTAAACCGAGCCTTCCCTTTCTCCTCCATCTTCATCCCTCTTCTCTTTCACTTCCTCTCTCTTCCTCCGCCACCACCGCCACCACCACTACGCCGCCACCACCACCACCACCACCACCACCACCACGCCCACACCACCACCAGGCCGCCACCACCCTTTCTCCTCCATCTTCACCACTGCTCCTCACTCTTTCTCTCCACCACCACGCCGCCGCACCACCACGCCGCCGCCACCACCACCACGCCGTCGCCACCACCACCACACCGCCAACTGTTCTCTCACCTCCTCCTAAAAGGTTAGGTTCTATTTCACATTTCAAACTCAGTTGTTGTTGTTGTTGTTATTCTTTGCCAAGTGATTGTTGCTAATGAAAATTGGTAATCTTTATATACCGCCAGCTTGTCATCATAATTCAGGACTTGTGTCATGGTTGATTACTTTTTCAATTTTTTAGGATGATTATTAAGGACTTTGATTTTGGTAATTTAACTCTAAAACAGTTTTTCAAGTTATGGGCAAGTCTCCATTTATATCATCACTGCCATGTTTTGAATCACTTGATTGTTTTCTGTATGTGTTTGTGTGTGTTTCCACTTTCCATTCAAACATGGGCAAGTGTTTTTGTGTTTTTCAAGTGCATTGGGGATGCTGGTGTGTTGCTTGCATTGGATTTGTGGAAGATTGTTGGGATATGATTGAGATGACTGAATGCTGAGCAATAAATTTGATGCTTTATTGTTGTGATTTGTGAAGTTTGTTGTCATAGTAATTCAGCTAATGCCTAATATGTTGATTATGTATCCAGGTCTGGGCAATCTGGTTGGTAGGACTTTAAGTCTTCAACTTTTTCAGTATTTTTAGTTCGAGGCCACCACATTGCTCCGAGACTGCCACTCACATCGAAGGACGTGGACACTCTCTTGTTCTGAGAATTAGGTATGCACTCTAACGAAATGTCGGTTGACTCATTGGGTGGAAAAGGGTTGGCTGTTGACCCCCACACCGACATATTTATTTGATTTGCTTCATAGTTCTCTCCAGAGAGAGAATTTTGAGGTGATGTGTGTTTTGGCTAACAAAGGATGTTTTATGTTGAAGTGATGTATAGTTCTCTCCACAGAGAGAATTTTGTCGATCTATATTTTATGTCGAGTAAGGTAGCATGTAGATTATTCATTTAGCAAGCAACACATAAACTCAATTTCGATAAGTGAATCTCGATCCTATGTTCATCCATTTTTTGAATTTGTGTTGTCTTCTTCTTAAGTGAATCTGCCACACACTAAAATGGGGCTTAGGATTTTTATTTGAAATTCCCAACAGTTAATTACGAAGTCAAATTGGTCAAAGAAGAATTATGCGTAAGCTCAACTCCTAGATTTGAAACTTTATCTTGTTTTAATGGTGGTATAGGTGTAATTGTGATCTTTTGTTGCCACATAATAAGAGAGTGTATGGAGTTATCGCCATGTCTCACTATACTTATAGAAACTACTCTTTTCGCTATGCCTCCATGGCAAGAATTATTTTTACCCAGTGTTGCCTTTTACTCATGTTGCTTGGGACTTTAACTATCACATTTCTAGTGTTTGATAGGACAATCGAGATTGTACCAAAGCATTTGTTACTTAGATAAGTTTTATTCTTTTTCTTCCTTTTTGTTGTGCCTTAGTGGGAAAATTCTTGATTGTTGTTGTTATTGTTGTATTCCTAAGCATATCATTTTGCACTTTATATTATATCTAATTTTCTTTTCTTCTTAGGAAGTTTTTATTTGTGTTATTTAGAAATGGAGATAAATTTGAAGAATCATATTCTTTCTTTTCGCTACTTTTGCTTCGCTTCCCTATTTTGTCTCAGAAACAATTCATTTAATACTATAAAGTTAAAAGAAAAAACAAAGATATGTCAAGCACTTGACCTTCTCGTTATGAAGCCTTCACATAATGATCTGTAAATAATGTGATGATATGTATTAAGGTCATTGGAAACAAACGACATGTGGGAATGATAGGTCACTGATTTGGAACCTTTCTATTCCTTAATCATGGCCGCGACTAAGTTTCCTTGCCTTTAAATTGTAACCCAAGAAGAAACATTGCTATTAAGCAGGGTTTGGGCATATTATTCTGCCTATATGTACCAGTAGCTGGAATCAACATATTCTTGATGGAAAAAATGATCAAGTTTCAATTCAATGGATGACTTCAGCTGCTGCATTATTTGTCTTTTCATGCATGTTAGCATCTGGCATATATAAATGGAAATCAAGTGGTGAAAATTTCTCAAAGGAGATTTTTCACTTATATTTCATTTTTATTTTAGCATATTGGAATTAGGAAGGGAAACTACCTAAACTGATGCAAAGACTACCTGGGTGTTACAATATACTGATATAATTATATGGTCTTATAAAAGACGTTCTTTTTCAACATCCTCTTTTAAATTATGTCTGGCTAGCACCTTGTAGTTTATTGGAATTTCCATTTATCAGGAGCTATCATTAAAATTAGCTTTGAAGGATGATAGAACCTGCTATATGAAATGATTGTTTGTCTTTGTAAATTATGATTGATCTGTGTGTGATGTTAATGTTCACCTGAATTTTTTTTTATTTACAACAATATTATGCGTAACGCAGGTTATTTTACAACAATATTATACAACAATAACAACAACAACAATCGTAAAAATATCAAATATAATAGAGGTTGGCAGTGCATTAGACAGTGTGTGATTTAAACATTGTAAAAATATCAAATATAATAGAGGTTGGCAGTTCGTTAGAAAAGTTTGACCTTGTGTGACCATCAACTGTCTTGGTTAATGTAGTAGATTCTGGTGCTAGGCTAGTTTTTTAACTGCAAAAACAGAAAATGATTGTTTTTTGGCCAATTAATGGATTAGGATGTATGGTAGATGTGGCCATATAGGAGCTCTAATTGCATGACATATACCAAGCCAAACCACTATGAAAACAAAAATTGTTAAAAGGATTTATGCTTCCCTTGCCGTCGGTATGCTTCTTTAATTCTATCCTTTAAGAGGATGTCAACTTTCAACATGTTACTTTTTAATTATTGATGAAATGGATGTTTGATTGTTGTTATTAGTATCGGAGAAAAGCCTTAGCTTCCGTTTGAGGTTCAATATATTATTGAGTGCGTGTACTCTTTTAGATACCACATGTTCATTGTATATTGAACCTTGAATTGTCCAAGTCGGACAGTTTGGGAAAAAACTTTTTCATTACTTGTATAATAGTTGTTGCTTGATTCTCGTATCTTGATATTTGATGAAATTTCGATGAGATTCATTTCCTTTTGTTCTCTGGGTGCATACTTGATTGCCTTGTTCCTAACTGCGATCATTTTGTGTACTCAGAGACCAATGGGAAATGTCACAAATTTTGTCAAGTATAAGATATGAGAATTACTAATGACTATTATACGAAGTTCTGAAAAAGTTTTTCCTCGAATGGGATAGTAGTCATACCATTTAAAGAAAGAGAGCGGTTGTAAGAATGTCGTGTCTTTGAAATTGTCATTTTTTTTTTACATGCGTAAGATGGAATTTTTTCCTTCGAATCGTAGTTGGATGTCACGATAGGTTGTATCCGGAAGAGGGGTTTGAAACAATCTTTGCGATGGGATTGATCACTTCGTTCAAGTCGTAATGGCACACGAAGATTTCAAATTAATGGAGAGATTAGGTGTCCGTGCCTTAAATGCGATCACAGAAGATCAAGAGCCCAGAGAGGTCATGCCGCACTGGCAGAGAGTTGGATTTATGCCTAATTACTGGATTTGGACTAGACATGGTGAAGAGTTACCTCGGGTTGGATTAGGGGTTGGCGATAATTGCACAGGTGCTTCAAGTAATTGCGTAGATACGGATATGGTGAGCAGATTGAATTGATGCAAAATATGGTTTGTGATGCCTTGGGGTCAACGTATCATTCGAGGAGCCACGGTATGATGACACAGATGAACTTCCAAATGAGATCGCACAAAGATTTTATAATCTCTTGTTAGAAACAAATAAGCCGTTGTTTGAAGGGTCCACGACTCTAAGTTATCAATGTGTGTGAGACTTTTAGCTCTCAAGTCCAACCGTGGTGCTACGGATGTGTGCTTGGATCTCATAACGAAGATGATGTTGGACTCGTCACCCATCGTAGATGGTTTGCCAAAAAGTTATTACGAGGCTAAAAGCTTAGTGTCCAAATTGGGGTTGGAATCTAAAAGGATTGATTGTTGTGTGAGAGGGTGTATGTTATATTACGACAATGAATTTGGTAAAAGCGATAGCGCTGGTTGAATGCAAATTCTGTGGTGAGCCAAGGTATATGTCACATAATCGATAATGGGAAGGGTAGACAAAACCAGTTCCACTAAGGCAATGTTTTATTTGCCAATTATTCCAAGGTCAGCAGAGAATGTTTGTGTCAACACGCATCGCAGACAAAATGACTTGGCACTATGAGAATAAAAGCACTTCGTATGTTGCGACATCCATGTGATGGTGAAGCTTGGAAGCACTTTGATCGTGTGAATCCCGAATTTGCGGCAGATCCACGTAATGTACGACTTGGCTTATGCTCGATGGTTTTACCCCATATGTTCAATCAACGGCGAAACCTTATTCTTGCCGCCGATTATTGTTACCCCATACAATCTTCCTCCCGATATGTGCATGTCTAAGCCCTATATGTTCTTGACTTGTATTATACCGGTCCAGATAATCCAACAGATGGTATTGACATCTACTTACAAATTTCTCATTGATGATCTCAAAGGTTGTGGAATGGCGTTGTGACTTATGATGTTGCACGAAAGAAGAACTTTACAATGAGGGTAGCTCTTATGTGGACCATTAATGACTTCCCCGCATATGGTATGTTGTCCTGGTTGGGGTACTCATGGTAAGATGGCATGTCCATTGCATGGAGCATACAAAGGCCTTTACCTTGAAATTTGGGGGAAGAGTTCTTGGTTTGACTCACATCGCAGGTTTTTACCAGATCATCCATTTAGACGGAATAAGAACGCCTTCAAGAAGGGGGGAGTTGAATTAGATGGCCCGCCCCTGAGGTTGACGTCCGCACAGATTTTTACCAGAGTTATGGATCTGCCAAAAATCACAGATTTTGGTGAATTGGATCGATTTGAAGGATATGGACAATGGCACAATTGGACTAAAAGAAGTATTTTTTGGGATTTGCCGTATTGGAAAGATAATTTGTTGAGACACAACCTTGATGTTATGCACATTGAGAAGAACTTTTTTGACAATGTTTTTCTCACAGTGATGAACGTTAGAGGAAGAACGAAAGACAATGATAAGGCCAGACTGGACTTACGACTTTACTGTAAGCGAAAGGACTTGCATTTGACAACTCAGTCGAATGGGAAAACCCTGAAACCCAAAGCCTGTTACTCTTTAACTGTTGAGGATAGTCACCATGTATATATTGTTTTATTTATTTTGCAGCGGTTAGTTTTAAGTTTGCTCCTTCACACACTTCACTTTATACACTTTATTTACACACAATATGAGTGGGTGCCCTATACCCGGGCCCGAGTGAACCTTAAGTTAGGAGAGGTTGTGTAATGGGTGCCCTGCTGGACCTACGGCCAGTGGGTTCCTATGAAGGCCTCATCTAGAATTTGGCTCTATTTGAAAAAAACCATCCTTTAATAATATACTTATTATTGGTGGTAACATTTTTAAATGGGACCCTTGGCTCTAGGGACCTTTTAGATTAGTATCTTAAATCTAACCAATGGAAAGACACTTAATATAAACCCTAGATCCTTTTAAGGAGCTACCGGCCCATATCACAAAAGGAGCATACCTTATCCCATTTTCCACGTGACAAAAGTCGTATGACCTAAGATCTTAGGAAATACCGGCCTACATCACAAGGGGCACACTCTGCCCTTTTTTTCTTCATCCATTTATTTTCCATTCACATTTCAAAAATTGTGAAAGATAATAAATGATATTTTTCTCTAAAAAATATTATTTGTTATTCTTTTTTGCAAAAAAAAAAACACAGTTTCAAAAAAATATTTTCCCTTCTCATTCTTTTTCTCTTTGAAAAATAAATTTTTGAAAAAGAGCTTTTTCTCTTTTTTTTAGCAACATTTCTCATTATCCTTGCATTCATTTTATTTTTATAAAAAAAATAAATAAAAAAAATGTTTCTCCATTATCCATCATATTATTTTGTATAAAATGTACATAAAAAAAACATTCATGACATGCATAATCATGGCATCTTCATAACATAACTCATTTTTTTCTCCTCAACAGAAAAATAGATACAAATAAGCTTTCCCTGCACCCCTACCGGACTCGGGCCCAATCTAGACTCATGGACTTGTTGGAACAGAATCAGCAAGCGATGAGAGAAGAACTCGACCAAATCAATGGTAAGATGGACAAGATATTGGACCTTCTGCAGAACTTGAATCCAAAATTGACCACTGATAAGAACCAGTCCACCAAAGACTAATGAGTATCGAGAGGCTCCCGATGGCCCATCAGAGACCCCTAGATCAGGAGAGACTCCAAATTGTGGAAGATAGGCTGTAAGCAATTGAAGGGGCAAATCATATTGGGTTCAAAGCTTCAGACGTATGTTTGGTCCTCGACGTGGTAATTCCTCCAAAATTCAAAGTTCCTGAGTTCGTCAAGTATGAAGGTTTAAGTTGTCCAAGAAGCCACCTCATCATGTACTGCCGGAAGATGGCCTCCTGCTCTAGTAATGATAAGCTCATAATCCACTTCTTCCAAGAGAGTCTTACCGGGGCATCTCTACGCTGGTATATGCAGTTAGAGCGGGGCAAAATCAATTCCTGGAATTATTTGGCTAAAGCTTTCATCAAACAGTATAAGTACAATATGGACATGGCTCCTGGCCGCTCCCAGTTGCAAACCATGGTAAAAAGGGGCAATGAAAGCTTCAAAGAGTATGCCCAAAGATGGAGAGGAATTGCAGCCCAAGTGGAACCTCCGCTATCTGAGAAAGAGATGGTTACCACGTTCACTGACACGCTTCAACAACCCTTCTATGATCTGATGATGGGAAATGTCTCTTCAAGCTTCTCAGACCTAGTCATTGTCGGGGAAAGAGTGGAAGCAAGGATAACAAGCGGAAGGATTGGCAACCTCGAAGCTTGACAGCCATTGCGCAGTATAGGTCAAGAGCAGGAAGAAGATACAAATGATGGTACAAATGATGCTCATCATAACATGCACTGGGGCAGTGGGCCACTCCATTGAGAACTGTTGGGCTCTGATCAACATCAAGTAGTAAAACTTCAAGGAATAGCCCTGTTTAAACAACCTTTATTTGTTTTTACGCTTTGCCCGAAGCCCTGGGGCATATCTTGTAAAGGGCCCACTTTGTTCCCATCTTTTCAATACATCAATGAAAATGCGATTTGAATTTTTTAACCTATCTTCTTGGCTAATGGTCAATCTGAGATTCCAAAAGGATAGTTAAAAATATATATATAAAAGAAATAAAATAAAATAAAATGGTGAAACAAATGCACAATTATCAAAAATTAATTTTTATGAAAATTTGAGCAATGAGATTTTGAGATGAAGTTTGGCCCTTTTTCTCTATCCAAATACTTATCCCTTGCTACCCCTTTTGAGCCTAAAACGAAATATTCTTTCAAATACCCTAAACAAGGATCACCCATACATTGAAGGCTAGCACAATAGTCCATTAAATTTTGTCTGTTAAAAAAAGCAAACAAGCAAATATCAAATGCAACATATCAAGACGTTTGCAAAGAAAAATGAATAAAAATGCAAAAGCAAAACAAGACAATTGTGCTAACAACCACCAAAGTACATCTTGGCACTAAAGGTCCTTGTTTTCATAAACCCTTAAATACTTTTGAGCCTGAAATATCCTTTCTTTCATAGCCCGTAACCCCTGGCCACGTTATAACCCTAATAAAATCCATTCTGATCAAAGTCAAATTGCTCATATTTTCTTAAAACTTGATTTTGAAAAAGGATATCCATATGAATTCCTCAGTGCAATTGCTTTACCTAAAAAAAAGGAGAATATAAAATAAAATGCTCGCTAGGCTGAAAACCCGAAAGGGCGGTCTGGGCAGAAGTTAGAACGACCCGCAAGGTTGAAAACTCGCAAAGAGCGGCCTAGGCAAAAGTTAGGGTCAAATTTACAAACATGTCAACCCGGATTGTATCTCACAGATCTAAACATAAACCAAGAAGCTGGGGGAAAAAGCTGAGCCCATCGTCTACAAGCTTGGCATTCAAGATTTCGTTCCAGTTTCAGAACTACACAAGATGATCTGTCTCTCAACATAGATCTTTCCTGTCATGGCTGGACGAAGGCCAAAGGGACACTGAAAAGTCTCTATGGATCAAAATTGTCAATCTAAACCACCCATGGGCATTCAAAGCACGAAGCTAAAAATTTGAGGATCCATGAAATGATTTATCCAAGGGCAAATATGCGAATCTGGTGCAGTACAAAGTCAGCCATTCGGACAAGCAATCCGACAGAAAGTTATCATCACACGAGTCTAGGGGCAACGTCCTCAAAGGAATTCAGGGAAATCAAAAAAAATTCAAAACAATAATAATATTCGTGCATAGTATACAATTCATTGCATTTTGCATAATCATTAATACTTTTGGGTCCCCAACCCACCTTCAAAATCATTTATCTAAAAACAAAACAACATTCATGCATAGCATATCATTCATTGCATCTGGCGTGATCATAAATACTTCTGGGCCTCAGACCCACCTTCAAAATCATTTCTCTAAAAAAATAAAAATTTCATTTCATGCTGGCATACCATTCATTGCATCCTGCATGACTATGAAAGTTTTTGGGTCCATTGACCCACCCTCTTAAATATTACATGCAGTTGGTCTGTTATTACTCAGTAAGAATTAGTACTCAGCCTACTCAATCTAATAGCATGAGTTAGGAACCTGTCCTACACCTTCCTGGGAATCTGACCCAAGCCTTTTATCGGGAACCTGACCCGCGTCTCAAATCTTCCTCAATTATGGAAATCGATCCACACCTTTTAACAAAAGTTAGGAATCTGACCTACACCTTGTCGGGAATCTGACCCGAACTGTTTCGAGTGACAAAGAAACTCGTACCCTGGATGTTCACCTGCAATAGGAAAATCAGTCTATATTTTAGCAAGAGTTAGATTCTGACCTACATATTGCCGGGAATCTGACCCAAACCTATATTGAGTGACAGAGAAACTCATATCACGGACATTCCTTAAAGTAAGGTAGTCAATCCGTACCTTTTAGCAAGAGTTAAGAACCTGACTTAACCTTGTCGGGAATCTGACCCAAACTTGTGTCGAGTGACGAAGAAGCTCGCACCCCAGGCTTACCCTAAGTAGGGAAGTAATCAATACCAAAGATGTGAGGGTTAGGAATCAGACTTATGCCTTCTGAGAAATTCACTAGGAATCAAACCTATAATCTCTCACCAATTTTGTAAGAGCTAGGAACCAAACCTATGCCTTTCCGGGAATTCACTGGGAATCAAACCTAGAACCCCAAAGCAAAGTCGGGAGCCAATCTCGCATCCTCAAACAATTTCATTCTAGACAAAATTAGAGTCTCCTTAATTACCTTTTACAACGAATACACGAAGACCTTCGAGTAAAATGTAATTAAGGAGGGGCAGCTGTAGTACCCTAATTTTGTCCGGCCTTTTTATTTTATTTTATTATTTATTTTAACTTTTTTAAATTAGTAGTAGTAATAATAATATATAATATTTTTTGTCTTAGAATAATAAAAAAAGAAGGCAAAAATGAATTAAAAAAAAAGAAAGAAAGAAAGGGGTACAAGTAGTAAAACGTGGGGGTGCAATTAACAGTTTGTTATTGAGCAACCTGAGCCCAACCCAACGCTCCAATTCCTCTCCCTGTGCAACTCTACTTCGCACACCACCCTTTTTTCTCCATACACTCCCCTGCACGCCTCCCTTGCTCCCCTTGCTGCTTCCTGCACCCCGCTTCATCCTCGCACCCCCAAGCTCCATGCGGCCCAGCGGCCCAAATCCCTTAACCCCTCACCAGCCCAATGCCCTCCAACCCTAGAAAAAAAACCTGAAACTCTCTCACCCTCATAACCCTAGCACCGCTCCAGAAATTCCACTTCTCTCATCTTCCCCACTTCCTTCTCTCATTCTCGCCCTCTCTCCCATCTTCCCTCCTCCACCCATCTTCTTCTCCTAAATCTTCGCCCCCATCTCTCCATTGTCCTCTTTCCCTTTCAACTTCTCCACCATTCTCGGCCTCCCCTCTCTCCCTCGTTCTTCTTCTTTCCCTTCCAACCCTAGGCCGCCGCGGTGCCCCTCTCCCACGTTCTCTCTTCTTTCCCTTTCTCTAACCCTAACTTTCTCCAACCTCAACCCTAATCCTAACCCTTAACCCTTCACATCCAAGCGGTCGCTCCTCCTCTTCTCTTCCTCCACTCCCTCAAACCAAACCCTAGTCTCTCCCTCGTTCCGTTTTCTGATTTTCTTTCCATTCTTTTCTCAATTTCACCCCAAATCTCTCCAATCAACCAAATCAGACCCTCCATTCCCTCAAGATCCGGTCACGATTCGAGCGAGATCTCAGGAGAAATAAGAAAAACGAAATCAGGGGAGTTTCTATCTCCTTTCTTTCCCTTTAATTTTTATTATTATTCTGATTTGATTCTATTCTTGTGACAGGGACCATGAGGCTATAAAGGCCAAGCTCAAGACCATGCCAGAGGGGAGCAAACCGAGAGCCGAGAACGGAGAAGAAGAAAAACGAAGAAAGGGAGAACATTGAAACAGAGGAAACGAACGAAAAGAGGGAGAGACAGAAGAGAGAAGCCATGGCCATGAATCCGTGAGCCCCCTCCCCCCAGAAACAATTAAACACTTTCTCTTAGTTCTAGTTTTTTTTGTTTCCCCCATTATCGTTCTGTACAATTTTTTGGAAAGCTTGTACTCAGGTTTCATTTTCTCTCTTTTTATCTGTCTATTTGATGTTTCTGTTCTCTAGATGACCATGTAATGGACACTTAAATCAAAGGATTGTTGATCTGTTTCTTTGGCATTGTTCTTCACCTTTCCTTACTTCATCTTATTTCATTAAAATTGTGGTTGTTTGGGTCGTTGCTTCGTCCTCTGCTCATGCACTGAAATTAGGGCGAGGGTTTGGCCTTCCAATGGGGCCAAACCCTAAGTGAGGACCCCTTTTGCAAATAATAAATTAACCAGGGGCATAAAGGCAAAAAGAGTTTTTTTTTTGAAATTCTGTTCACATATGCGTTGTTTTGACTTAATATATTAAATAATAAATATATAATAAATAATTACGTTTTATGACATCTGTTTTGTTTCTTCTGCATTTAAAAAAAATGGAGTAATGAAAAGAGTCAGATATTAACCATGTAACGCCGTATCAAAAATATTGAAGCAATAATTTCATACGTGCTTTATTTTTTCATTTTATTTCTTCACTTAGTTCACTAAAAAATGAGTTTTCTTGCAAGAAGCTTCGAAACGCCACTCGCACGATTCGGTCGTTTTGCGATTTCTTGCTCATCTCTATTTTTATGAAAGTATAATATTTTTGGATTTATCTTTTGGCTAGAAGTCTTGAAACGCCATTCGTACGATTCGGTCATTCTGCAACTTCTTCCTTATTTTTAAGAAATCAAACAAGCAAGTTACGTTAAGGGAATTAATTTTTAAGGCAAACATTTTTTTTCAAAACAATTAAAAGGGTACCGTTTCTAAACGGGCGTCGTAAGGGTGCTAACACCTTCCTTACGCGTAACCAACTCCCAAACTCAAATCTGGTTCAAAAGACCTTTTTCTTCAAAATAATTCAAAAATAGGTTTTCCAATGTTTCCTAAAATAAATATTGGTGGCGGCTCCATTTAAATTTTAAGGGTGGTTGTCACATTGGGAAATAAAAGGCATATACAAATTTGTCTAGATTCCTAGCCAAAGAAATTTTGAATGGCATCTAACCAATTACTACCTTATCCCTGCCGCCTAATAGAATATACATCCCGACAGAACAATTCACACAATGAAAAACACAATCTTTGCTTTAGTAGAGGCAGAACAACCAATCACTAAAACTTGGAACAAACAAAACAAATGCTGCAAGAGACATGTTTTCACATGCTTATTGTCATGAGGATAATCAGCAAACTCAATTTTCTAAAAAAATAGTATTCAGACAATTGAAATTCAACACTTTATAACTTGAGTTTTTAACATAAAGAGAATTTCTAGAGTTCCAGAGATACTAACAGAACACAAATAACTGTCCAAGCATTTTTTACAACTTCAACAACAACAAATAATAGCAATGGTTCCAACACAAAATTAAAACCACCAGCACTTGTTAAGAAAAGGAGCCTGCCAGGAAATTCAGGTAACTTTTCTAACAACCATCTCAGATTCTCAGTTATTTGCTAGTACATGCAGTTCAAAGATATTTGCATACCTGACAAAGTATTAAGGTTAGGAGATAATGTTGGCTTGATGCCTTTAGCAACTGAAACTTCACCTAGTGTCCTACAAGAAATTTGAAGAAATAAACATGTGGATATAGAAATAAACACCAAGAAAAAGATTACAACTCAAATCAATGTAATTCCACATCAATAGAATAAGGCCTAGCCAAAAACAAACTCAGGGAAAAATAATTACTGCCTAATTGTGACCAAACTCATAACAAAACTTGACAGATGAATTGAAAAAAAATGAAGAAAATGGAGGCATTGATTGCTCAACTCCTTGCGAATTCATCCATGCCTGTACCACCTGATCTAGTCACTGGACACAATAACATTGTAACTTTGTAAGTTATTTTATCATTACATAGGTCAATTATAACAATTTCACGTATTTATGGTAATAGTAAGTTATTTTTTAATTTTATTATTGCAGCATACACCTGGTGGTTCGTCTTCTCGATCTGACACTAACCAATCTTAGCCTGGTTCCATTCTCATGACTGGTATGTGTTACCTAGTTTGTGCATGTAATATTTACACTTTGTTGACAAATTATATTTGTTATACTTTTTCAGTTTTGCTTCAATTGTTACTTTGTTCTGTATCCAGCCTGTGGCTTTTATTAAATACCACGCACCTTAAAAAATCAAATTAGTCCATATCTTATGTCATGTATAGAGTAATTAGTCTGTGATTTAATTGAACAAATGTGTCTGATTGAAAACAAGAGTTGCTCATTTTGCAGGGAATACATACTACAGATTTCCCCCTAATTATAGTTATAACTGTGGCATGTGTACTTAGAAGTGTGTTTGGGATAATGGTCATATGTACATAGAAGTTATATGTACTTACAAAGGCATATGTACTTTGAAGTTATAACATTAGACTTGGCATATTACTACGTGGCATATAAGCTTGTGTGTTTGTTTGAGGTACAATATTAGTAGTGGTACTCATTTCCTACATGTTGAGAACACACTCTTTCTAGTGTTAATTATACAAATAAATGAAGTCTGCAGCCTAAAAAAGTTAGATAGGAGAAGCAATATACCCATGTAGTTATTTTTTGAATTCACAAATCTATCCCTACTAACTATTGCAGAATACATTTGCAAGCACATTAAGCCAAGATTGGAAGTTGCTAATGTTTTCTTATACCTTTCACTTTTGTGTAATTATCATTTTCTTCATTATCACCGCAACTAATGTGCATTGAGTAATGATCTGTTGAAAAAACAATGCCAATAAGAATTGAAAAGAAAGAATTCTTAAGGCAAAAACTGAGATGTTTTATATTTTTATTGAAAAGAAAGAATTCAAAAGCTTTTCCAGATTTTGCTCACTTCTTTTCTATCGTAAACTTAGATGTTTTATTGTTTGTGTTTTTTTGGTTTTGTAATAAAGTGGAAAACAAAACACCTGATGGTTGAATGGGTGAGGGATGAATAACAACACTATTTGTCTAAAATTCAGTAGAGGTAGAGTGTACTGTACTTTTACCATTTAGGGATAGCCCAGTGTGGATTGTGTTTTTATATGTGGTTCGGTGGATAGTATACTGTAGGCAAATATTGTGTGATACTCTCTAGCAATAGATTTGAGCAGCTAAATTTTGGGATGAATAACACAACTTCAACAAATTTTGAGCAGCTAAAGTAACACTAGCACCAAAACAAAATATTCACAACTTCAAAATATTTCATCATGCCCAACAATACATAATCCACATAGCAATAGATTTGATGAAAAAACACTAGATAGCTCAAAGCTCCTTTAAATTTTTGTACCTGCATAGAGCTTGTTTGTCGAAGGAGGCAGCGGTGGTGGAGTCACGCGGTGGGAAGAGACGGCAGTTGGCGGTTGGCTCGTGGTGACCGCGTCTGGCTTGTGGTGGTCGCGAACAACGGCGAGCTTCTCAACCCGAGCTTGAAGAACGGCGAGCAAAACCAGAGGCCTACATGAGCTTGAAGAACGGCGAACAACGGCGACAACGCGACGACGAGGATGGAAGCACGAAGGAGAGGTTCTCAACCCGAGCTTGAAGAACACGACGGCGTGAGGGACTGTAGGTTTTTTTTTTTTTGGTCACAGAGTGGTTTGAGAGGGACTGGTTTGAGAGGGAAGAAACAAATAAAAAATTAGGTCATTTTAAACCTGCCTTTTAAATCGGTGCTTCTCATCCGATTTAAAATTTCAACTTTTAAATCGGTTGTCTAAGAAAACCGATCTAAAAGAGTTCTGTTAATTTTTTCCCCTTACCTTTCAAATCGGTTGTTTATTAACCGATTTAAATAATGATAAAAACCGATTGAAAAGGTGTTCGACTACACATTTATTTACAAAATTGCCACCGCGTTTATCTTTTAAATCGGTTTTCGTTATAACCAATTTTAAAGCCCTTTTTTTTCCAATTTGTGTATTAGTGTATGTTTTTTTTGTTACAAATCAATGCTAATGGAATTGCAGGTGCTATGGATTATTTTTTGGCTACTTTAAAGAGATCGTGGTTCATGGAGATAATAGAGTCATATTCTGAACTAAGTTAAATGAGTTGGCGAGGGATTTACAAGTATGGTGGTTGACTCACGTTTAAATTCTTTGGCATAAGCGATATACTAAACTTGAAAGATGATGAGTTTTAGTAGGTTGTGAGGTTCAAATTAGGCTGGATATTTCAACGATTTCATGTACATAATAGAATAATGTGTTATTGATCCTATTTACTTTTCATGGTGAAATGTGTTCACCTTCATATCAATCATGAAAGTTTTGGTGACATTGTTACTTCTCCTTGAACACGTGGCTTTTCAATAAACAAATAAAATTTCGAAGTAGTCTAATCTTATCGGTTGAACTTAAAGCTAAGTCTGGTGATATGAAATATAAGCCATCTAAGCAGACACAATTCCAACACAATATATAAAAGGAAATAGAAATTAAGGTAGTATAATGATTTTGAATAAAGGGGACAACAAAAAATTAATTCTAACATAACATATAAACAAAAAAAATAGATAACTAACATCAAGAGAAGGTTACAAAATTTATATATAAGTGCGTTCAATGAATATATGACTTAAATGGTGAAAAGAAAGATGAGAACATTATAAGTTTATAAGAAAATATAAACTATGTTTTTTTTGATAAAAAAATATAAACTATGTTAACATTTTAATTATAAGGGAGAAATACTTATAGTTGTAGCGGTGGAAAGGTTTCAAACTATATACACATTACTATAAATATAAAATAAAATAAAATTGGTAGTTGTAATTTTTATCTAAATATTTACAAGAATGTTGATTCTTCTAAACCTTATATGTATAATTATAACAATTTCTTAAGTATATACCGTACGTAGCACGGGCCTATAGATATACTATAAAAAATTATCAAATATTTTTATCAAAGAAAAATTCTATTTTTTTAGTATACGGGGATGAATATATTACAAAAAAAGGGGAAAAAATTACATTAAACACAATATTTTACACAAAAAAGTATTAATATCTATATGTAAATTAATTAATATAGAAATCATAGATAAAACATTATATGTGGAAATACAATTTTACATGAAAGCAAATTTAAATTTATTGAAGTTATATTTTAATCGAAGCAAGTTTAGATTATCTTTCATAATACACGAGAATGAACATTTTACATGAAAACAATAGATAAAATATAATACACGGGAATAAATATTTTACATAAAAACAAATTTATTATAAATATTTTATGTACAATTTAGACAATTTCTTATGAAATTCTCCATAATCTTTTATGTTTATATTTTTTTAATATACACAATGCGTAGAACGAACTAACATACTATTGAGTGCATTTCATCGTATCCCGACGTATAACCCGTGCAACAGATGAATCAAGTCTATTATATTTGGAAATTTCATTTTACAATTATTTTGGTAAAAAAAATAAGTTCATAACAATTTTTTATTTTCTTAAGTCAATTAAGTCAATAGTAATTTATATTTTTTTCACTATATTCAATTTTAAATATGATAATCACCCACATATTTAACCAATTCTTTATAATAGACAATAATAATTACTATTTAAAGATTGCCATACTTTGTGATGCATAATTGAAAATAAAATACGTTTATATAATGTCTCAATCTCATTTTAACAAAAAAATTATATAAAAAATTAAATCATTTTATACAAATATTCAAAAGACAATACATACCCATGCATGGCACGGGTTACTATACTAGTTACTAACAATTACTAACATTTGCCTATAAAAAAAATTGTAATTTTTAGAAGCTGGCTTAGGTATTTTAGGATTTTGTTGTCATAAAATTATGTATTTTATAAAAGCTTATAATATTTTTTTTCACAAATGCTATTTGGTACATATTTTTTTGACAAGTACAATTTTTTTTTTATGAAACACACGAACACTGATTTGTCTTGTTTTTAAGAATAGTGATCTTTGGATTTGACATAAATCAGGATGTATTGGTTTATGAAATCAGGCTCTACTTCTTGCCACAGCATTCATAAAATTTTCGTTTCATACCAACAAGTATTTCTCTATTTTTTTACTTGTTGTCGCGAAATAAAAAATGTATTCGAACATTCTCACCCATGATTTATTTGGAAAATTCACCGAGGGATTAGTTACTTTTGACAATCATATTAGAAATGATAAGAGTTAGTCTATATCGTTGTTATAATTTTTTTTATTACTTAATGACAGGTTATGGGGTTGATCGCTGCAATAACTTGTTAGAAATGGAAGAAATTACAATGATTTGAAGAGACCAGAAGTCGATATACGTGACAGCAGTTAGTAATGTCTTAAGGGGATATTTTGAAGTGAGATAGACGTGAGAATATTATGGGATAACATGTGATGGCTGTATCTCTACTTCACCTTAAGAGCGCATAATTTTGAAGACAAAATTTCTTTTAAGGGTTAATAATGTAACATTCTGGTTTTCAAAATTCAAGTTAGGTAAGTTTGAGATGTCAATAAAGCTTAGTTAGAGGTGAGCAAGTGTTTGTGAGCATGGGTTATGAAAAGGTAGGAGAGGAAGATGCCTCAAACATTTGGGAGGCAAGAGTAAAATATGACACTTTAACATGAGTAAGGGACCCACATATAACCGTACTAGAAATTGAGTAACCAACAACTCCTAAACTAATTGGCGACTACAGTGGAGTAGTACAATTCTCGGATCTAGGCATTGTAGGTTATTTGCTAGTAGGATAAACCATAATATATGTTGATTGAGGATGCATGCCTATATATTGTGGCTGATGATATGTTAGATAGTGTGGTGTGATAATGTGTTCAGTTATTGCTATTGGTAGGCTTGCTTGATAACACGTCTATTTGTTTTCAATGTATGTTTAGGACGATTGTTCACATGATAGTATGCTTCGTTGAGAACATGCCGTATATGTTGAATGTGTTGATATATATGGGGTGATTTAGACTTGTTGGCGTGCTATGTTTGATCATATGCTTAGCTTTAGTTATAAGATCATAGTATAATTGAAGGCTGATTGATGTGTACTTGAATGATAGTACGAACCATAATATCTAAATTTAGTGAGCTGAAAGAAGTTGGACTATGTTGTGAGTATTAAGCTGAGAGGAGAGTATTGTTTTCGTTTAAGCGGTATATACTACTCATATGAATCAGCTGTCACACACGAGGTCAATGGAACTACCCTCTTGGTGGAAACATTCGTTGCACTTGACGTATTCAGTAGCCGTTTACTCGTGTGATGCAACAGTCATATACAAGGCCAACAAATCGTTTAGCAGATGACTAGCTATTGCAAATAAGTAGATGATCAGCCGTTGCTGACAAGCTGATGACCAGCTGTTGCGTGTAAGCCGTAGAATTAGCATTAGCCAAGTACAATTAGAATCATTAGTCGTGTGACTAGTAGTAACAAAGTGAGGTTAGAATAAGTGATGATCAAGAGGTATATGACTTATGGATGATGGTGCTTGTCTTATGTATACGATTGTTAGGAAATTTCTTGAATGAAGTTCAAAAATTCTGACTAAAAGTTGGTAATTTTGTTTTTCTCTTCTTAAAAACATATACATGTGAACAACAAGGAAAATAATATAGAACTGCATTCCATACAAAAATAACTGGCATGAAACAATATAGGTTTAATATAATACAATGTTAGAGTAGCAGAAAACTAGATGGCCTAATCCGAAGCCTCAAAACAAATAAACTAGGCTCTTCATTGCCAAATAGGATACATTAAATACAAGGCTGTCTTAAACATTTTGGTAGCCCTGTTCTAATCTTAAAAATTGGGCCCTTAAAAATCGGGGATCAATATATATATATTAGTATTTTACAAATATTACAGGAATTCCAATGTGGTGCAGTGGCTTGGGCGCCTAGTTTTATTCATGGGAGCGGGGTTCGAATCTTGCTCAAGCATTATTTTTATCAATTTTTGGCACAAAAATATATTTTCCAAGCGAAAATGTCATGCGCTGGACTCGAGGACGGGACGCAGGGATTGCTAAAAATAAAACTACCGCTACGCCGCACAATGATTCATGATATATATCACGCAATATTATATATATAGCAAAACAATTTGGAGCCCTCAAATTTGGGCCAAAATTTAGGGCCCTGTGCTATTTCACTGTTTGCACGGCCCATTAGCCGGCCCTGATTAAATGTCAAATAAAATTACAACTGTCTCATGTAGGATCAGAGCCTATACAAAGATGCTATCCCAAAAATATATAAGGTATGGTAGGACAACGATCGAGTCATATACATTATCAAACTATATATCCTTAGAGAGAAACGTTTGTGTTGGTCCTGCCTATGACACACCCAGAAGACATACCCCTAGAGCTGATCACACCTAAGGAATATTCCTACTAGAAGGCTACCATTATCTCTACCCCTAAGGCCCTCAGACTAGTCCTCAAACTCCTATGGGTCCTCCTCCTCGACATCGTCGTCCTCCACATGGCCTCCAAGTTGAATGAACTCCTCTCAATCCTCTTTAATCATAGGAGAGTAGTTTGACATATCCTCATCATCATCGCTGATAGAAATATAGCCACATAAAAGGGGAAGACCGTGGTCAGACTTTTCTGTTGCGGGGCGGAAGAAGAAACAACAACAGTAAGTCTCTCATATGGTAGCTGCATGTAACTCGATTGTCATATGTCTGCAAACGTTCATCGCAAGACTTCCACCAGGATCAATGTGTCGAATTACTCTAGTGTAAGTAGTTGTCTAGTCATCTCCATCCATTGGCTCATGCCTCATGTTCCCCGAATGAACGAGTTAAACCTCTAGTGAAATCTGATGCACACATCCGATAAAGGGAATATGATATGATGCATAAATAAGAATAAAGGGTGAGTAACTCGCACGTGTGTCTTATCACAACGACTATACAAGCCCAAGAACAGGCAATACATGATTACGTAATATACAGACATATAGTATTTTTATACCCACATGCAAAATTAACAGGTTTAACTCATATCATCACTACACATCATCATAATAACATGCAAATGAATAATGCATGATAGCTTCAAAGGCTCCATCTAGTTTATTTTTAATTTTTTCTTGTCCTGTTTCTGTTTTAGTCTCTTGTTTTCTTTAGGCTGTTTAAGTTTAGCACCCATGGTTTTTGTGGAAATGTTCCAGATGTGCTTGACTTGTTGGATTTGCATTTTGCTTGCAGTGATAATGGTGGTTGCCGCCAATCTCGACATCGTTTCCACCCTACAAATGGCCCTTGGGTATATGGTTAGATCAGTTATATTCGAGACCACCTATAGTCGTATTGAGCCTGCTCAAGCCAAATAAATGATCCTTAATTGGATGAGATTAAAGTCTGTAGATCCTCATTTCTCCTTGACCATTGACCATGTTTGAAAGAAATTGATTAGTTTGTTAGGTTTAAGATCTTGACTTGCTATTACACCTTTGGTTTTTGGAAGCTCTATGTGTATTGATATCGTGTATTTGGCTGACTCAATTATTTGTACTAGCATTAAAATGTGAACGGGGAATATCCCAACACAGTTTATTCAACTTGTTTGTACCGATCCTTGTTCGTTTCATTGAATGAAGTTATTTATTGTAAAATATATATATATATATATATATATATTCTCCACCTCAAGTAAGTATTTACTTTTTGAAGTTTAATTAAGGGATTTGCTAGAATACACTCACCTATTTTTTAGAAAGTGTAACTTAGTAAGCTATAACTAAAAAGTTGTCAAATGCATCGCAAGTTACACCTTCTAAAAAATAGGTGGGTGTATTCTAATAAATTCTAATAGGATTTGCTAAAATACACTTACTTATTTTTTAGAAGGTATAACTTAACAATCTATAACTAAAAAATTATCAAATATATCCTAAAGTGTAACTTGTTAAGTTACACTTTCTAAAAAATAGGCGGATATATTCTAACAAATCCCCTGGGAGAAAATTATGAGGTTGCGGGATGAGAGAGTAAAGCGGTTCAGCTACATACTACAGTAGTAGTACAACCCAATCTTATCTTTATCAAGGAAAGGAAAGGTGATAGATAAAATGACATTATCAAATGTTTACGTTATTTTAATTTTATACATTGCAGTGAGGCATGTCTTTACTTATAAGATTTTTTTTTGTTATCAAAAAAAAAAATTGTTCAAATTAATGTTATTTTTTTGCTTTTTACCATTCCTGAATAAACTGGAAACATGCATTATATTATATTATATATCATGTAAAACTACCTTTTTTTTAACAGGAATCATATTTTTTTTTGGATTAATGGGAAATTTTTTTACAGGAATCATATAAAACTACTATTACACCAAAGAAAGCTTGTGGACCCATTGTTTGTTTTTTTTGAACAATGTGGACCTATTGACATGACACCCAAATCGAACTTTAGTGAGGAAACAAACGAGGGATGATTTGAATGCAGACAATATTCTATCAGATATTTATGAACTTTAGAATGGACTTATTTTAAATAATTGCAGTGAGACTGTTTTATAGGTATCTACTCGCCGTCTAAAGAACAGTTGCTTCGTAGGGATAATAAAACGAGTTGAGTCCGTTTTAGACGGGTCGACCTGTTAACCAGCTTAAAATAGAATAGATTGGGTTATACCAACTCATTTAACCCAATTCGCTTAGTTAGTTAATTTATCGGGCCATAAATGGGTTGTATTGAGTCAACTCGTCGGATTAACATATATTTTTTTACTTTTTTATTTTCTTATTTTTTATTCCCTCCGTCTCATTTTAATTGTCCTCTTTGGAATATTTCATTGTTTCAACTTATTTGTCTCTTTAATTCAACCAACTATATTAACGAATTTTTTCTACTTAACTATTTCACTACTATAATTAATAAGTGGTATTTTAGTTAATGAGTGTTATTTTATCATGAAAATTTGTAAACCAATAATTTTCTTAAGAGGTGTGCATAAACTAATAGGACAAGTAAATGAGATGGTTATTTCTCTCTCTTAAGTCAATAATTGAAGGGTAGTTTTTAAAAAAACAATATACATTTAGACAAATTTAATAATTTAACTAATTTTCTTAATTTGTGTGTTTTGATCGGAGCTTATATTTAGAGACAAATGGATCATATAAAATAATTGTATTGAAACTACTATTTAAACTACATAACGAAATGTGGATCATAAATATACATATAATCATAATTAGAATTTCATTTATATGCACAGCTTTTGTCAAAAAAAATTATATGCACGGTTTGCATAAAAAAAAATTGTTGTCTGTTTTTTTATACCGTCAACGGATCATAAATTTTCATATCATTAAAAAAAATTGACTTTATTAATTTATTATCTTTTTAAAAAAATTTAACTATACTAAGGATATGTATCAAAAGCTCAATCATCCATTTTTCCGCCAAAAACAATTTTCCTACAAAAAACTTAACTACACTACATGTTTCTTTTTTTTGCCACCCGTATTGAGTATGGGTTCTCTCAGCTAATAACTACCTTAAAAGTCAAACAAAATGGTTTGCCATTGGTCGATGGTGTAAATTTTTTTACACTGATAGAGTATTAAAATTAACCTCTTACAATTATGAATACACAAGGTTTGATAACTATGTACTTACGGTATAAAAAAAGTTGCACAAATATCTAAACATGATGTCATGCTATAATATTATTTTTTCTAAATATTTTTAAATATACATAAATATCTATATAGTGAGATATGATCGGTCTCTGTGCAATTTTCTTTTTACACTTTTTGATTATCAAGACAAAGATGTTAAGTATCCATCGTCTTTGTGATCACTAATCTCCACGGAAGCCTTTTACACTGATAGTACAGTAATTTTTTTGGGTATTGTTATAGTACAATAATTTAATTCTACAAAATATTTAGAAACCAGATTCATAATTATGAATCGGTGTGAAACCCCTTAATACCCTAACAATTTGTTATTTATATAACACCACTAATATTGTGAAATACTTGTTGCTGACCCCCTTAAGCTTTACGATTATAAGTCAACTGGTGTTTTTTTTTTCATTTAAATTAAGGGTAAATTACACTCCTTTCCCTCGAGAGAAGCTTGAATTATGCTCCCTCTTCTTTTATGTTAAAATTTACACTCCCCTCCCTTGAAAAGTAAATAAGTAGAGTAAATTATACTCCTCTCCCCTACGAGAAGTTTGAATTACACTCTCATCCCTTAAGAAGTAAATATATCATACTTTAATCCATTTTAACATAAACATATATTTTTATGATAGCAAATAATTTTAAACCATCATTTAGGATCCCCCGCTTTTATGATAACTTTCAAAGTCACCCTCCGCTTTTATTATAACTTTCAAAGTCAATGATAATTAATTTTGAACACTTTATTGTTATTTTATGACTTAAAAAGATAAAATTCAGCTTTTAATAGTCTTTTTATCGGCTTTAGTAATTTATTCGACATTTTTATTTTATATTTTGTTACTCCATAGTTGATAATAGGGTTTTTTTTTAATGGCAAAATTATTTATTGATAGATGGTACAAAGTACTCAACCCAATACAGTCAAACAAGGCGAAATAGATAAAGAGACCTATGCCCACATCAACTTACAAGTAAAAGAAAACCGATCCAAACCAAATCTATGACCTCGCCATGCACTCTAGTGGGTTGGTGAACCACTCATAGTACATACAGGGGTGGACTTTGACCAAGATAAAACCACCTCCAGGACAAGAATTGAATGCGTTCGATTAGCTGCCCCATGTCGGGTACTCTCCCGGAGAAGATACAACCACTCCAGAGGTCCCAAATGGCCCACAAAATCGTATGCCAGATCAGCGCCAAACCCTTCCTATATCGAGATTTACCTCCAAGGTCAGTAAACAAAGAGAAGGAGGAAAACAAATCCGGAGGCTGCACGAAATCACACCCCGCCCAGTTAACAACCGCATACGACACCGTCGAAGTAAAGCTACATCTACCAAACAGGTGTCGCAGACTCTTGATGACCACTACAAAGGACGCAGGTAGTGACAGACACATCTCTGATCACACCCCTTCTAAACAAGTTTGTCCGAGTCGGAACTCGATCCAAGAGTAATTGCCATGAGAAAGCAATCACCTTTGAAGGAGCCAAACTCTTCCATAACTTGCCTAGTATCTCAACCTATAAATCAAATACTGCACTACCCTAACAGATGACTCAGAAAGAAAACCATATGCAGAGGATATAGAGAACATACCACTCGGGTGTCTAGTCCATAACCAGCGATCCAGGCCGCCCGCCAAAGTTGATGATGCCAAAACTGTCAGGAGCTCAGTTACCAATGCCTCCTCCCACACAAAAAGAAGTCTCCTCCAGGGGATGTCCCAGACCCATGTTGACTCCTCCCACCTGCCGCTGCTGCTGACCATCAAGTCTGGGTTGAGGGCTAGTGAGAATAACCTGGAAAATCTGCGGCTGAGCATCGATTCTCCAGTCCAAATGTCATGCCAGAATAACGTAGTCCTACCATCCCCTACCCTCCTTTTAACACTCCCTAAGAACCAATCTGTGCCCAAGTCCCCAACTCCCCCAACCAGACAAATATCCTTCCACCACACCGACGCTGTGGAAGGGACTCTAAGATCAGTGAAATACGTCAACGAAGTCACCCTAGAACCATACCTTGCCCTCAACACCTTACACAACAACTCCTTTCCCCCACCCAAAAGCCTCCACTGCCATTTTGCAAGCAAACTCGAGTTAAACCTCCTAAGCTCCCTCACTCCCAACCCACCCACCATCTTGGGCTTACAAATGTCCGACCACTTCTCCCACGGTATCTTTTTACCCTCCAACACTCCTCCCCACAAGAAATCTCTCTGATAATAGGGTTTAAAACTATATGTTAATGTCATTGTGAATAAAAAATAGAAAAAAAAATATGCATAAAAATATGTGATTACATTAAAATAAACTAAAGCGTAATACATATTTATAATTTCTCAAGGGAGGGAAATGTAGATTTTAATATTAGAGAGGATGGGAAAATAAACTCAATCATTTTTTAGGGAAAGAGAGTGTAATTTTCTCTAATATGTATTGCATAAGAGAATATATATATATATATATATATATATATAGGGGAATACTAATATACTCCCACTTGCTTTTTAGAAGGAGTATATTAGCATTTTACTCCCACTTTTTACATAGTTTTTAGTTACTTTTTTCAAAAAGTTACTTACTTTTTAATTTTTTTTAAAAAAGAAAAATTCTGAATTCAAAAAAATAACTGTTCACATATTCGGTCGCTTTTTTATGTCTGAACAGTTGTTTGTCAAATAACTGTTCACATATTCAGTAGCTCTTAGCATTAACGAAGTCAAAATTTTTCACGTGACTTCCAACGGTGGTAGAATTGGTAAATAGTTTTCGCATGACTTCCACCGTTGGTTCTCAAGCTTAAAACACGACTGGGAGTACAATGCTAATATACTCCTTCTAAAAAGCAAGTGGGAGTATATTAGCATTCCCTATATATATATATATATATATATATATATATATATATATATATATATATTCACATAATAGGAGTAACGTAAAGGATAATTTTTCTCAAATGTGTCACATTGATGAAATTGCTGATTTCATATGTACTGCTTTGTAACTGCATGCGTGTCCATAATTTTCTCTTAGAGTAAATGTGTCACATTGATGAAATTGCTGATTTCATTTGTACTTTGTAATTGCATGCGTGTCCACTCTTTCTCTGATACTACGCTTTGCCGCGTGTTGTGCGCTTCAGCCATATACTGAGTTTTAGTACGATTCCTGCTTCCCTGGATCATGCATATAAATATCTGTCTGCAAACCCCCATTTCATTAACTAACCTCTTATTTTTTCTTCTTGCAACCGTTGAATCCCAATTAACCCATTTCTTAAGTTTGATTTTTGCTTCTCCCAAATCTAACAGTTAGCTAGCTAACAATAGTTTACCTTCTTTTTCTTTGGTAGAATTAAATCAGAATAAATCAATTTCCTTATAGCATCCGTGTATAAGGGTTAGAGTATCTGCTGTATTATTACCCTTAATATAAACCAAAGAAAATTCCTTATTACAGCATCCAAATTCCTTCCCCCATCTTCCTTATTGAGAGGACGCAGCATTTGAAAGCCATGAAGTTTGTTGAAATGCCATAATCATCATTTCAAAGTCAAGCACAGGTGATCATGGCATAATTTTTTTTTCTTATCATCATATATGTCTCTGAATCGTTTCAGGTCTTAGTTGAATTTTCAATTTATTCATATATCAAGAAAACAATTAATAGAAGTATATGTTACCCCTCAAAAATCAAAGTTTATCACTATCCTGGATATACACAGATGAAACTCCACATGTGCTGTGTGTGTAACTGTGTATACATGTTATGTATATGTATATATGTAGCATAGAAATTAGGGCAACAGTGGTATCTAGCACTAAATACAGATGAAGCATTGAGCACAAAAGGGAATTAGATAATTCTCATTACACTGTAGAACTGGGATTTTGACCATTTTTTGTTTCAAAATTATACCGATTAATGCTTGATTAATTAATTGGAAGTTCCAAATTACACTGAATTATATATGTTTTTGAAAAATAAGCACTTTTTTTTTTGGTACATAAAAATAAGCACTTTCTTCCACCGAGTAATTAGGCTGTTGTTGCATCTGCTCCACAAACTATTGGTAAAGAAATCTAATATTCATAAACAGATTAACGCTCATCTAAGTCACTTCCCTTTAGAGTAGTAAAAGGGAAAGGGAAGCAATAATCCACCGAGTTGCTTAGTAGAAAGTCATTACCGGTTTCAGCTAGTTATAGTGTCAGCACCATGGTTTTAAATTACTGTTGCGAAGGTCTCAATAACCGTTATGTTGCGGACACAATTGCAGTTGCAGACCGCAATTTAAAAAATATGGTTATAACTATGGTTATGCATATATAATATTGGAATAATTGATTTATTTTTTATGTGGTTGTTTATCCTTAGATAATGGATTATGAACCTCCCTTTTTGGTGACCTACAAGACCCTTTTGGAAAAAGACCTTGGAGATTCAGAAAATGACCCCATGAGCTGTTCTATGGTGGAGAGCTTATGTGAGGAGGAGGAGGAGCTACCTTTGATTGATCTAGAGAGGTTAAATGTTGAACATCCAGAGAGAGAAGAATGCATGAAAGAGATAAGTGAAGCAGCTAGTACATGGGGTTTCTTTCAGGTGGTTAATCATGGAATTCCACAGGAGGTTCTAGAGAAGATGGAAATGGAGCAAAGGAAATTGTTTTATCAGCCTTTTGTGGAAAAGTCTGCAGAAGCCATCTTTTCATTGTCTGCCAAAGCATACAGGTGGGGGAATCCATGTGCAACCAATCTGAGGCAACTTTCTTGGTCTGAAGCCTTTCATTTTTTTCTGACAGATATATCAACTATGGACCAACAAATATCTCTGAGGTATCTTTTTATTTATTTTTTTATTTATTTATTTTTTTTGCACTAAATCTGTTTGATGACTGTCTGGATGACTTTAGAGCTAGCCACGTCTGCTCTTGCCAAAATTAGGTATGGAACACAATAATGATAGGTTACTTTTTTTATCCCTAAAACATTATTTGAATTACTTACTATTTGATCACTTTTAGGCATTGGACTCAATTTTCTTGTTTTGGAGTAATCAATGTTTTAACTTATTATCACTGTATCAAATACTGCTAGTCCTTTACTATTGTGGATGACTTTGCCACCCGATTCGTTAATACACACTATAGTAAAGGCTAACTCCTCGTTTAATCAACAATTTAAATTAATTTTGTAAAAAACTAAAGTTTGGAAAAAAATATGATGAAATTAATCCATATAATTTTTTCTCTCCTCATGTGAGAAGAAGAATAAAAATTAAAGGACTATTTGTCCATGACTAGTTAAGCATCTTGATTCCAACTGTTATATCATTGTAACAACGACAACAACTAATTAATGGGATATGAAGAATCACATGTTTACTATAATTAATTATTTGCCTATATAATCAATCTAATCACAAGGTTAATTATCAATTTTTTTCAAAGGCAATTATCATTTCTTTTTTGAAACATCAAATAAGATAATATTAAGAACGAGAGTACAAAGGATACTCCGACCCATATACAATAGAAATAAAAACAAGAGCACGCAAAGGCACAAGATGGCTCTACGCTCAAGGTTAAGCATGGTTTCTAGCTACTTTGGCATAGTTCATTTACATGTTTAATGACTTACAATGACATTGTAATTATATCTTATAATATAGATATTTGTAGAAATATTTTAAGAAGCAACAAAATAAAGTGGTATCATAGTGAAATATAATTAGACGTTAATTTGTATAAAACTTTTTACACCATAACCGTCATTATCAAAATGATGTATTAAGGTAACAAAGACATCGTATAATTTTTTTTACCCCTTTCTATGTTACAAAATAATAAATTAATGTAAGAATATTTGTTCCTCTTTTATTATTAGAGATATTTCGAGATACTTCTATGACCTTTAGTGGTAATGTGTTATAATTTGTTATTTTACTATGACTTATACAAGTACAATTTTTTAGATCAAGCCTTGAAGCATTTGCAACAAGAATGGCCACTCTCGCCGAAAACTTGGCGGAAATTCTTGGCCTTAAACTGAATATGAAATCCAACTATTTCCAAGAGAATGTGTTGCCAAAAAGTTCATTCATTCGACTCAATAGATATCCTCCATGCCCTATATCTTCAAAGGTGTATGGCCTGTTGCCTCACAATGACACTAGTTTCCTTACCATAGTCTATCAGAACGGAGCTGGGGGATTACAATTGATGAAAGATGAAAAATGGGTTGATGTCAAGCCTAATCCACAAGCTCTAGTTGTTAATATTGGAGACTTATTTCAGGTGAAATTTCTTGATTCTTTTTTTTCCAGAATATTCTAAATTTTTACTAAATGGTATTTCCCAATGGTATATAAACTTTCAAAATGACTATGATTACTCAGAAGGCGAGTCTAAATATATAATGTCCAACATGAATGCTTACATTTTCAACTAGCACTCAGTAATGGTTAAATGGCCCTCCAAATTCGTATCAAACCTGAATAGACTTGAATATATATATGATCATAATAGTCCAATAAAAACAAATAGAAAACCAAAATGAATTGGTCCAAGCAGAAGGGACTCAAGTTCCATAAATATGTGGTCTTGAGATCTATTACTAGATCAGTCTATGAAAAAAAAAATTAATTAGTTCTGTTTGATAGTTAGGATAGAAGTGACAAGATATAATAGACTATGATGTCCAAGATTTTGAAAAAATGTGTGCGATTGAGGCGGTATTTGATCACGATTCTTCGCAATATCAGCGGCCGACCGCGATCGCGATTTGAAACCTCGATCATGCACGTCTTAATCCATTGTTTGGTGAGCCTATAAAATATGACAAATCAATCATATAACTTTATCTTATCATAACTATCTGGTTAAAATTTTATCGTGTGATGAGGACTGAGCTAGAAGTCCACAAGATATTAATCAAAATTTATTTCTCCATTCACCTTTATAAATAATAGTTTAAAATACAATAAAATTTAAAACTATTTACAATAAAATCTAAAAATATTAAAACTAATATTCAAAATTATAAATTTATAAAAGCATAATATAATATCAAAAATTAATTGTAAAAAATTCTTTGTAATTTAGTAACCAGAGTAAGTTTGGTATTTTTTATAATATGAATGAATTAAAAAATATAATAATTATTAAAATTATAATAAAATATTCTCAAAATATTATACGATATAAAAATATTTAAAATAAAAACCAAAAGTAAAAAAATAAATATATAAAACTATAAAATAAAACTAATTTAAATTAATAAAAATATTAATAATTATATTATTAAAATTTTAAAATATAACTTTGTTAAAATTATTATACAAATAATTAAAAAAATTAATATAAATGAAATAAAAATTTTATAATTATTAAAAATTATAATAGAATATTTTTAAAATTTTATAAGATATAAAAATATTTAAAATAAAAACTACAAATAAAAATCAATATTTAAACTTATAAAAAATAAAAATTAATTTAAATTAACAAAAAAATTACTAATTAAAATATTAAAATATAACTTTGTCACAACGTACATGCCAGTTCGAGCCCTGTCATGTCGAATACAAGTCTTGTCATGCTCCACTAAGCTAACCCCTTGGGGTTTTGCAGTTTTAAAACATTGCATGATAGAAAAATATAATAATATTTAGTTTGTTATCAGATACACATTATACACATGATAATTAAGATAGAGCTAATCACGTGATCTATATCTTATCATTGTCCTCTCTTATCCTATCCGTCTTTATATATCATATCTTTCCTATCAAACGAGCCATTGGTCTCTTACTTATCAAGTGGTAAATGTTTTGAAAATCATAAATTAAAATAAATACAATGTACTAACCATGACATAGTTAGTGTAAGAGAGTCATATGTAGGTGGCTCAGTGATTGAGCCAATGGACATGAAGGATTTGCAAGCAGGAGTTGCAGGGCTCAGATTCTTGTCACTAACAAAATCTCCCTCTTCTCTAACAAACTAACCACTAACATTTGCCTAAAAAAAAGTTAGTGTAGGAGATAAAAACATAATTTCTAGCAAGCAACCAAATCAATAAAAAAAACATGCAACTCTTTTTTTTCCTACAAGCTCCAATGATAAAATTATTAATCACGAGTGGCCAGAAAATGGCTGACCAAGATAAGTAAAATACTTTCAATAAACAATTTGATTTTTTTTTCTATATATTGGTTGACTAAACAGGTCTTCTTAAAGACCCTTTTACTTCAATTTGCGTGTCGTTTCAGCCATTGAGCAATAGCATTTACAAAAGCATAAAACACCGAGTGGTTGCAGCTGAAATGGTAGAGAGGTTTTCTATGGCGTTTTTCTATTGCCCCTCAGAGGATGTAGTTATACAAAGCCACAGCAAGCCAGCTACATACAAGAAATTCACTTTGAGGGAGTATAGACAGCAGAATGCGAAAGATGTCAAGCAAACCGGCGATAAAGTGGGGCTCTCTAATTTTATTCTGTAGAAGTAAGTGTGTGTGTGCGCGCGCGTGTCTACCGTCTAGACAAATGATATTAGTAAATTATCAAATGTAATATTATTTTGAGCAATAATTATGTAATATTATTTTGAGAAATAATTAATCATATACGGTTGAGTATCATCAACTATCAAATTTATAATTTTTTTACAATTTTCATAAATATTAATTATTCACTTTTTTTCGACAAAATATATTTGTTTGCTTAGATAGTGAAATTGTCATGACGCAATTAACCGGCCGTGTACAAGGATTTGGGGCCTTAGGCAAAAAAAACAGTACACTTATAAATAAACTTAATGTATAGAAATTTTGGGGTCTTTGAAACTTTGTAGCAAACAAATACATTTGTTACTAACAAAAATGGTGTAAGAAGAGTGATCAAAATGCAGTGTTTTGACTTTCTGTTTTTTCCATTCAACAATATGTATGGTTGGAAAACAAAATATAAAGTCTTCCTATCTTCTAAATTTAACATTAAGTATAGCTAGAAAACAAATTGGGGTCTTCTATCTTCTGTAAGACATGACTGAGACCTAAGGCAAGTGCCTTAATGGCGCTGCAGTATCCACGGCCTGACAATAAATTATCAAATGTAACATTACTTTGAGAAGAAATCAATAACATTATGATGAGGAGTTATTATAAATTTTTAGATAATAGAATAACATAATCAATATTCAAGAAAACATGTATATGTTTCTATGTCGTCAGACATGAGAATAAGTAAACTCAAGCTAGATTTATTTCTAAGGGGCTAGGCTTATTTTAAAAAATATAAAGCGAGTCATTGGCTTATAAATAAAATAAACTTTTTTTTATTTGTCTTAACCCTTTAAAAACTCAATTTTGCATAAAAATAAATACACAGACACACAATCCCAGTAGGGCACGTTTGACCGACCAAGCAGTCAAGATCACGTTTGTTGGGCACCCTTGCCACATGGTCATAGCCATGACGACCCTATAGATTCACATCTAATTGAGCCTCTCTCCTCTATGCGCCCTCACCACGTGCTTAGTTAGCATGACGTTTGTTTATCCCATGAGCTTGGTCATGATTACGTCGTGATTTGGGAGGATAAATCCTATGGGGTACAAAACGTAAGGTATTCTGAGCGAGCCGTGTTATTTGAACACAGCAACCGACATCAACAATGTTGACATCGTATCTCACACACACATAGCGCGCACGTTCTCGGTTTGACTTGCAAAACAGAAACAACATGAAGAAGGAAAAAAAAACGAAATCAGAAGCAAACCGAAATCAGGGAAAAAACCGAAATCAGAAGCAAAACAAAACATTGCAAAACAGAAATCAGAAGCAAAAAATTACAAATCTCATAAACTACAAAATTACAAATTACAAATTACAATCAGAAGCAACAAATTCTCAAAATGAAACCAGAAGTAGAAAATTACATTCTCAGATGTAACCCAAAAAATAAAAAAAAATAAAAAATCCAAATCCAGAACCAACTGAGAGAACCAGAAATTGGAGATGCCAAGTCAAACGTGCGCCGTGCCATGACTCCCCTGCGCCGTGCCATAACAGCGTTGTGCCATGTAGGGATGTTGAGCCCTGCCCGATCTATGACGGGTTGGGCGGGCTTGGGTTGGCCCGCCAAAAAATAAAAATAACAAAAATAAATAAATAAATAAATAAAAATCTAAAATCTAGACTAAAAGCGGACCAAAAGCGCCAACCTGTCAGGCCCTCAAGAGTCCCAGCAGGCCACAATAGCGGGTTGGTGGCTAGCAGCAAAATGTAAAAAGTAAAGAAAAAATTGTTTAAAAATAGGAAAAAAAATTATATATATATATATATCGCCCAATGGGTTGTGACCCGGGTTGGCGGGCTAGATGGGTTGGGCTAAATGGGCTAGTGGGTTGATGAACTGACCCAACTCGACCCATTTTATGCGCCTGGAGGGCCGGCCCAATGGGCCAAGCCCGTTTTCACTACAAGAAAAATCGGATTTACCGACGGGCTTATACCGATCCTGCATCGGTTAACGTGAGATTTTCCGACGGCAAAGCCGTCGGTAAAACAAAAATCCGTCGATTCGAATCGATTCTGACGGTCGATGCTCGTCGGTAATTGAGCAGATTTTCATTTTGGCGCCTATTTTTCAAATACCGAAGGCCTTATACCGTCGGTAAATTAACAAACCGTCGGTGGGCCGAATATTTTACCGACGGCCTAAGCCGGTAAAAAGCCGTCGGTAATGCTTGCGATAATAACCAGAAACCGAGCCTTCCCTTTCTCCTCCATCTTCATCCCTCTTCTCTTTCACTTCCTCTCTTCCTCGCCACCACCACTATGCCGCCACCACCACCACGACCACCACCACCACCACGCCCACACCACCACCAGGCCGCCACCACCCTTTCTCCTCCATCTTCACCACTCTGTTCCCTCACTCTTTCTCTCCACCACCACGCCGCCGCCGCACCACCACGCCGCCGCCACCACCACCACGCCGCCGCCACCACCACCACGCCGCCAATCTGTTCTCTCAGCTCCTCCTAAAAGGTTAGGTTCTATTTCACATTTCAAACTCTGTTGTTGTTGTTGTTGTTGTTATTCTTTGCCAAGTGATTGTTGCTAATGAAAATTGGTAATCTTTATATAGCTGCCAGCTTGTCATCATAATTCAGGACTTGTGTCATGGTTGATTACTTTTTCAATTTTTTAGGATGATTATTAAGGACTTTGATTTTGGTAATTTAACTCTAAAACAGTTTTTCAAGTTATGGGCAAGTCTCCATTTATATCATCACTGCCATGTTTTGAATCACTTGATTGTTTTCTGTATGTGTTTGTGTGTGTTTCCACTTTCCATTCAAACATGGGCAAGTGTTTTTGTGTTTTTCAAGTGCATTGGGGATCTTTGGTGTGTTGCTTGCATTGGATTTGTGGAAGATTGTTGGGATATGATTGAGATGACTGAATGCCGGAGCAATAAATTTGATGCTTTATTGTTGTGATTTGTGAAGTTTGTTGTCATAGTAATTCACCTAATGCCTAATATGTTGATTATGTATCCAGTCCTGGGCAATCTGGTTGGTAGGACTTTAAGTCTTCAACTTTTTCAAGATTTTTTAGTTCGAGGCCACCACATTGCTCCGAGATCGCCACTCACATCGAAGGGCGTGGACACTCTCTTGTTCTGAGAATTAGGTATGCACTCTAACGAAATGTCGGTTGACTCATTGGGTGGAAAAGGGTTGGTCATTGACCCCACACAAACATATTTATTTGATTTGCTTCATAGTTCTCTCCAGAGAGAGAATTTTGAGGTGATGTGTGTTTTGGCTAACAAAGGATGTTTTATGTTGAAGTGATGTATAGTTCTCTCCACAGAGGAATTTTGTCGATCTATATTTTATGTCGAGTAAGGTAGCATGTAGATTATTCATTTAGCAAGCAACACATAAACTCAATTTCGATAAGTGAATCTACGATCCTATGTTCATCCATTTTTTGAATTTGTGTTGTCTTCTTCTTAAGTGAATCTGCCCACACACTAAAATGGGGCTTAGGGATTTTTATTTGAAATTCCCAACGTTAATTACTGAAGTCAAATTGGTCAAAGAAGAATTATGCGAAGCTCAACTCCTAGATTTGAAACTTTATCTTGTTTTAATGGTGGTATAGGTGTAATTGTGATCTTTTGTTGCCACATAATAAGAGAGTGTATGGAGTTCTTGCCATGTCTCACTATACTTATAGAAACTACTCTTTTCGCTATGCGTCTCCATGGCAAGAATTATTTTTTACCCAAATTGCCTTTTACTCATGTTGCTTAGGGACTTTAACTATCACATTTCTAGTGTTTGATAGGACACTGAATTGTACCAAAGCATTTGTTACTTAGATAAGTTTTATTCTTTTTCTTCCTTTTTGTTGTGCCTTAGTGGGAAAATTCTTGATTGTTGTTGTTATTGTTGTATTCCTAAGCATATCATTTTGCACTTTATATTATATCTAATTTTCTTTTCTTCTTAGGAAGTTTTTATTTGTGTTATTTAGAAATGGAGATAAATTTGAAGAATCATATTCTTTCTTTTCGCTACTTTTGCTTCTGCTCCCCCTATTTTGTCTCAGAAACAATTCATTTAATACTATAAAGTTAAAAGAAAAACAAAGATATGTCAAGCACTTGACCTTCAAGTTATGAAGCCTTCACATAATGATCCAAATAATGTGATGATATGTATTAAGGTCATTGGAAACAAACGACATGTGGGAATGATAGGTCACTGATTTGGAACCTTTCTATTCCTTAATCATGGCCGCGACTAAGTTTCCTTGCCTTTAAATTGTAACCCAAGAAGAAACATTGCTATTAAGCAGGGTTTGGGCATATTATTCTGCCTATATGTACCAGTAGCTGGAATCAACATATTCTTGATGGAAAAAATGATCAAGTTTCAATTCAATGGATGACTTCAGCTGCTGCATTATTTGTCTTTTCATGCATGTTAGCATCGGCATATATAAATGGAAATCAAGTGGTGAAAATTTCGATTCGATGGAGATTTTTCACTTATATTTCATTTTTATTTTAGCATATTGGAATTAGGAAGGAAACTACCTAAACTGATGCAAAGACTACCGGGTGTTACAATATCTTGATATAATTATATGGTCTTATAAAAGACGTTCTTTTCAACATCCTCTTTTAAATTATGTCCGCTAGCACCTTGTAGTTTATTGGAATTTCCATTTATCGGGAGCTATCATTAAAATTAGCTTTGAAGGATGATAGAACTCGCTATATGAAATGATTGTTTGTCTTTGTAAATTATGATTGATCCAGTGTGATGTTAATGTTCACCTGAATTTTTTTTTATTTACAACAATATTATGCGTAACGCAGGTTATTTTACAACAATATTATACAACAATAACAACAACAACAATCGTAAAAATATCAAATATAATAGAGGTTGGCAGTGCATTAGACAGTGTGTGATTTAAACATTGTAAAAATATCAAATATAATAGAGGTTGGCAGTTCGTTAGAAAAGTTTGACCTTGTGTGACCATCAACTGTCTTGGTTAATGTAGTAGATTCTGGTGCTAGGCTAGTTTTTTAACTGCAAAAACAGAAAATGATTGTTTTTTGGCCAATTAATGGATTAGGATGTATGGTAGATGTGGCCATATAGGAGCTCTAATTGCATGACATATACCAAGCCAAACCACTATGAAAACAAAAATTGTTAAAAGGATTTATGCTTCCCTTGCCGTCGGTATGCTTCTTTAATTCTATCCTTTAAGAGGATGTCAACTTTCAACATGTTACTTTTTAATTATTGATGAAATGGATGTTTGATTGTTGTTATTAGTATCGGAGAAAAGCCTTAGCTTCCCGTTTGAGGTTCAATATATTATTGAGTGCGTGTACTCTTTTAGATACCACATGTTCATTGTATATTGAACCTTGAATTGTCCAAGTCGGACAGTTTGGGAAAAAACTTTTTCATTACTTGTATAATAGTTGTTGCTTGATTCTCGTATCTTGATATTTGATGAAATTTCGATGAGATTCATTTCCTTTTGTTCTCTGGGTGCATACTTGATTGCCTTGTTCCTAACTGCGATCATTTTGTGTACTCAGAGACCAATGAAATGTCTTGAAATTTTGTCAAGTATAAGATATGAGAATTACTGAATGACTATTATACGAAGTTCTGAAAAAGTTTTTCCTCGAATGGGATAAGTCATACCATTTAAAGAAAGAGAGCGGTTGTAAGAATGTCGTCTTCTTTGAAATTGTCATTTTTTTACATGCGTAAGATGGAATTTTTCCTTCAATCGTAGTTGGATGTACGATAGGTTGTATCCGGAAGAGGGGTTTGAAACAATCTTTTGCGATGGGATTGATCACTTCGTTCAAGTCGTAATGGCACACGAAGATTTCAAATTAATGGAGAGATTAGGTGTCCGTGCCTTAAATGCGATTGCAGAAAGATCAAGAGCCCAGGAGAGGTCATCTTTGCACTGCAGAGAGTTGGATTTATGCCTAATTACTGGATTTGGACTAGACATGGTGAAGAGTTACCTCGGGTTGGATTAGGGGTTGGCGATAATTGCACAGGTGCTTCAAGTAATTGCGTAGATACGGGATATGGTGAGCAGATTGAATTGATGCAAAATATGGTTTGTGATGCCTTGGGGGTCAACGTATCATTCGAGGAGCCACAGTATGATGACACAGATGAACTTCCAAATGAGACTGCACAAAGATTTTATAATCTCTTGTTAGAAACAAATAAGCCGTTGTTTGAAGGGTCTGCTGACTCTAAGTTATCAATGTGTGTGAGACTTTTAGCTCTCAAGTCCAACTGTGGTGCTACGGATGTGTGCTTGGATCTCATAACGAAGATGATGTTGGACTCGTCACCTATCAGAGATGGTTTGCCAAAAAGTTATTACGAGGCTAAAAGCTTAGTGTCCAAATTGGGGTTGGAATCTAAAAGGATTGATTGTTGTGTGAGAGGGTGTATGTTATATTACGACAATGAATTTGGTAAAAACGATAAGCCTGGTTGAATGCAAATTGTGGTGAGCCAAGGTATATGTCACATACCGATAATGGGAAGGGTAGACAAAAACCAGTTCCACGGAAGGCAATGTTTTATTTGCCAATTATTCCAAGGTCAGCAGAGAATGTTTGTGTCAACACGCATCGCAGACAAAATGACTTGGCACTATGAGAATAAAAGCACTTCAGTATGTTGCGACATCCATGTGATGGTGAAGCTTGGAAGCACTTTGATCGTGTGAATCCCGAATTTGCAGCAGATCCACGTAATGTACGACTTGGCTTATGCTCGATGGTTTTACCCATATGTTCAATCAACGGCGAAACCTTATTCTTCTTTGGCGATTATTGTTACCCCATACAATCTTCCTCCTGATATGTGCATGTCTAAGCCCTATATGTTCTTGACTTGTATTATACCGGGTCCAGATAATCCAACAGATGGTATTGACATCTACTTACAGCCTCTCATTGATGATCTCAAAAGGTTGTGGAATGGCGTTGTGACTTATGATGTTGCACGAAAGAAGAACTTTACAATGAGGGTAGCTCTTATGTGGACCATTAATGACTTCCCTGCATATGGTATGTTGTCTGGTTGGGGTACTCATGGTAAGATGGCATGTCCCCATTGCATGGAGCATACAAAGGCCTTTACCTTGAAATTTGGGGGGAAGAGTTCTTGGTTTGACTCACATCGCAGGTTTTTACCAGCAGATCATCCATTTAGACTAATAAGAACGCCTTCAAGAAGCGGAAGTTGAATTAGATGGCCCCCGAGGTTGACATCCGAATGATTTTTACCGTAGTTATGGATCCGCCAAAAATCACAGATTTTGGTGAATTGGATCGATTTGAAGGATATGGACAATGGCACAATTGGACTAAAAGAAGTATTTTTGGGATTTGCCGTATTGGAAAGATAATTTGTTGAGACACAACCTTGATGTTATGCACATTGAGAAGAACTTTTTGACAATGTTTTTCTCACGGTGATGAACGTTAGAGGAAGAACGAAAGACAATGATAAGGCCAGGCTGATCGACTTACGACTTTATCAGAAGCTTAAAGGACTTGCATTTGACAACTCGGTCGAATGGGAAAACCTCAAACCCAAAGCCTGTTACTCTTTAAGCGCTGAGGAAGCTAGGTCGATCAGCCGGTGGATAAAAGAACTTGAATGCCAGGCGGTTATTCTTCTAATTTGGCAAGATGTGCCGATGTGAACAAAGGAACAATGATTGGGATGAAAAGCCATGATTGTCATGTATTCATGGAGTGTTTACTTCCTATTGCATTTAGTTCCTGTCAAATATTTTAAATCCACTTACGTAACTTCACCAATTTTTTAAAGATTTGTGTTCGCAACATTGAGAGATGATGATCTTATCAAGATGGAGCGTAACATACCGCCATTCTTTGTAAGTTGGAGAGAATATTTCCCTGGTTTCTTTGACTCTATGGAACATCTCCCATGCATCTTGCACATGAAGCTAGGCTCGGTGGACCTGTTCAATACGTATGGATGTATCCATTCGAAAGGTAATATAATCAAATATTCTTTAACATAATTATTCAACGCCGGGTTAAATGTTGAAATGTTGATCACCAACCTTGTTATTCTGTAGATTTATGGGTGACTCAAAACGGTCGGTGAAAAATAAGGCCAGGGTTGAAAGATCTATTTGTGCAACTTACTTACACCGTGAGACAATTCATTTATGTTCCCATTATTTTACGAACTTCATGCTGACACCAATAAATAATAGGAATGAAATAGAAATTGAAAGTGAAAGACACCCACTGGCCTTATCAGTGTTTTGCCTTCCCTGGCCGTCATCTTTGGAAAGTCAAGTCCTGGTTAACGGAGAAGATTGGAAGTCGGCACGCGTTCACGTGTTGATCAATCGTCTTGAAGTATCACCATATCTTACATATGTATACTTTTGACCACTTTCAATTTATTTAGTCCACACCTATTCATGATTATTTGTTTGATAATGACTTGTTCGTGGCATTCTTGTTAACTAAGCCCACAAGCTTAACAAGACTCTTCTCGCTTATATTCATGAATATTTCCCAACGTGGTTTAGGAGCCAGGTATGTATTTTTAGTCCTATTTCAACTATTTGTTGTTTGAAAATACAAAAGATTGTTTGCAAAAGGAACCCTAAATCACTTGTGCATGTGTATACGCAGTGTATAGCGAGTCGAATCGCCCATAATCGAACACTTGAGAAATTTATCTCATGGTCCTAAATCACGTGTAAAAGAATGGCACACGTATTTCGTAAACGGTTACAAATTTCAAACTCAGTCAAAAACAGAGGGGAAAAAAACAGTTAACAGTGGAGTTTATGTAAAAGGTGCCACAGAGGGAGGTGAAGATGACTTCTACGGCGTGATTCAACATATATATGAGCTGGCGTACAATACTTTAGACTATACTAAAAGAATAGTGCTATTTTATTGTAATTGGTTTGATCCGTCAAGTAGAGGCACAAGAATGGATCACAAATATAATATTGTTGACATATGCATGAGTAGAAGATACCAAATGTTTGATCCGTTTATCATAGCACAACATGTAAGACAGGTGTATTATGTCCCTTATCCGTCAACTCGAAGGGACAAACAAGGTTGGTGTGTTGCAATAAAGACAAAACCAAGGGGTCACATTGAAGCAGATGATCCACAGGAAGAAGTGGATTATCAAGTGGATGAGATGTCTCATGTCAACGTAGTAAACGAAGTTGAACCCATTTCTCGACTACGTGACGATCCAATCACATATGAAGATGTAAATGGAGATGAGGAATTAAAGGAAGAAGTGGCAGAACCATCAAGATCTAAAGACGATGTCGAAGCAGAGTGGGCAGAATGGGCAAAATAAATTTGTTTAACTTTTTACAATTAGAGAATTTAATGTCTAACAACATATTTTATTTTGTCAGTTATTTTCATATAACTTGTTTATTTTTTGGAATTCATTTTTAATATTGTTATGTTTAAATATAATATTTCATGATCATATTATTGAATTGCTCTATAGACATATATGGCATCGAGGTTCAGCTCACCCCCACCACCCAAAGAAGGGTCAACCCAAGGAAGGGCATCGCCGACCCCTCGTCATCGGAGGCCGAACATTATTAGGATTGATGATGTTGGCTATGCGATGTTGTCATCCACACAGCGTCCGCATACATCTACGCCTACACAGGCTCCATCGAGTTCGGCCGCTACGCAGCCTACGTCACATTGGGCACCTACACAGCATGTAGGACCTTCTGCATCGACACCCATTTACATGATGCCCACCCCAGGGTTCCAGCAGACACTTGCCGCTTCCTCTCATTTTGTGTTTGAGACGGTGCCCGACACTCATGTGTCCGATCAGGAGTATAGTGTGGGCCAGGCACTGATCGAATCGGTTCAAAGCAGACGAGGAGGTCGAGCCAGCAGGATGAGCATGAGGTCGTTGATGATATTCGATGTCGCATGATGGCCGAAGTTGCTATCGTGCCACCGGGTAGAGGTGAGTATGTAGGTTGAATACACATTTTTGCCCCTTATCTTTTTAGTTTTCAATTTCGTCCCTTATCTTTTTAGTTTTCATTTAAGTCCCTTAAACTTCAAAAATCACATCAATTTCGTCTTTTCGCTTATTTATTCATATTTTCTTAGACGAATCACCATCCGACACGTGGCGTAAAAATAAAATAAAATAAAATAAAACAAATTGCCACGTGTAAGATGGTATTTCGCCTAAGACAAAAAAGAATAATTAAAAAGAAAGGACTAAATTGAAGTAATTTTTATAACTTAATGGACTTAAATGAAAACTAAAAAAAAAGGATAAGGGACGAAAATTACAGCTTTAACCTATATTTTTTAACTTGTTTGGTATGTTGTTATTGTTTAGGTTCCTTCCACAAAGCCACCAAGGCTATCACTAAGTAATTGAGCAAAATTACCACACCTATTGGCCCACCTGGGACGCCGACTGGTGAGCTGAGGCACATGTTCAATTATTTCGTGAGTAAGTTGTTTATTTTTTTGTTGCGTATTATTTTTTTATTTCATGAATCTCAATTATTTTTAATAACGTATTATATTCATACAGAGAGGTTTCTTGGAAGGAAGAGCAGGAGGAGCAGATCAAGAAGAACTTCCATATGAAAGCTTCCCACCGCCTATCCGATATGCTTAGAGATGCCCGCCAATGGGCAGCCCACTTGGATAGGAGATGAGATCTGGCAAAGAATACAAGCGCACCGAACTCCCCGAGTTCAAGGCGGTAGCGAGAAGGCGAAGAAGAATAGAGCCTCGAAAAGGGTGGGAGCTTGCATGGAGGTTCCATACGCGCAAAGACGCTCGACTTGTATGTTTTATATTATTATTATTATTATTATTATTATTATTATTATTATTTAGTTAAGCTTTTTTATTAAATAATTACATTCTCGGTTGCAAAGGAGGTTTAGTTGCACGAGCTCCATCGTGCAACTCATATTAGGAAAGGTACCGTGAGTTTGTCGATGAGCGGTCGAGGCGGACCAGGTAATTATAAAACATAATGAATAGTTTTTAACAATGTTTATATTGTTTTATTACAATAAAAATTGACTAATTTGTTTATGTTTGACAGAGGAGTTTGAGGCGAGGATGTCTCAGGTTAGATCTCGCACATCCTCATGTTCCCGCCTCGAGCCCGAGGATCCAATTGCGTCGCGGATGGTTTGGGTAGATGTTGTTGGCGGCAAGAAGAAGGGTCGCTTATACTGATCGGGCGACCTTGCCAAAGAACTACAAGAAAGGGCCACGCTTCTCTGGCTGGAGAGTCGTGCCGATCGTCTTTGTCGCGGATGAGCGGGAGATAGCAGAGTTGAAGCGCCATGGCCGAGCAAAGCGGCGATTAGCGGCCGGCGGCGGCGGATCGCGGCCGTCCAGCGGAGGAGGCCCGCCGGACGGCTGCCATGTTGGCTCAGTCTTTGCGGCATGCAGAGGATCTGCAGACCATTTGCTAGCTCGCCACCGCCTCCTCCATCGCCTCGCCTCAGCCTCATAGTAATCGGGTGATCATGTCTATGATGTAGATAGTGATCATGATCATGATTATCGTGACTATTAGTTATGTTTGTATCGATATTTTTTATATTTTCGGATATTTTTATTACCGCTTTGTTCGTCAATTTTTTTATTTATTTGTTACGCTTTTTTTAATTTGTTTTATAGTTATGTTATCGCATTACATTTTTAAATACAGGAATAAATTAATTATTAAATGTGATAACTAATAATCGTTAAATAAATGGATAAATAAATTAAATTGATTACGTAAATTAAAATTAAATAATTTAAAAAGTAAATAATTTTTAATAAAAATTTAAACAATTTTCAAAAAATTAAAGTTCGATTTACCGACGGTCATGGCCGTCGGAAATGTCATCTAATTATCGACGGGTTAAACCGTCGGAAGCCGTCGAAACTTACCGACGGGTTAAAGCCGTCGGAAATGTCATCGAATTATCGACGGGTTAAAACCGTCGGAGAAAACCGTCGGAAATTTACCGACGGGTTAAAGCCGTCGATGCGTATTTGCGACGCCTTCTGACGGACATTAGTCCGTCGGTAATCCGTCGGAATTTTTTTATTACCGACGGTATTTGTGGATTACCGACGGCTTTTGGCCGTCGGTAATCCCGCTATTTCTTGTAGTGTTTGCCACCTCTAGTGCCATGACTCTCCTGCGCCATGCTGTAACCCGCAGATCTGGGGAGAGATGGATGAGTGTTTGACATAGATCTGGGTGAGGGAGGGTTTGGAATAGGGAGATGCGGCGAAATGGAGGGAGAGGGGGCGAAATGGAGAGGCGTCGCGACGGTTCGAAACAGAGAGGCGCCGCCAGGGGTGAAACGGAGGGAGATGGAGCATCTGGAGAAGAATGAAGACGCGATGGGGGAGATGAGGGACGCAGGGAAGCAGGAAGTGAAGAGGAAGAATCTGGAAGAGGGGACGCATGGAAGCTGGACAAGGGAGATGAAGGGACGAAGTGAAGAGGAAAAAAATCAATCGCTCGCATGGAACAATCTGGAAGAGTGTCAATCGCATGGGGAAAAAATTGAAATAAAGTCGTTTGACCCATTTGACCCAATTCCAGAAAAAAAAAAAAGATCCGTTGGTAATAAAATTGAACCGTTTGTGCAAAACCAACGACCATAATTTTGTCTGCTCTATAAATATGTGGGGTTACTCACATCATTTTGCACACACTTTCTCATCTTTCAATACCATTCTTTTTGTTGTTATCAAGTCTCAATCTTGTTTATTTTTTGTCAAATGGATCCCAATCATCTTTAATATCTGGCCTACATGAATTATTTGCAAAACCAACCCCCTGCCGGCGACAATTTTCAAAATCCCCAATATCGAGCCTACATGAATTATTTGCAAAATCAACCTCCTACCGGCGACACTTCTTAAAATCCCCACCATTTTATGTATCCACCACAGCAACCATCCAATCCCACCATGTGGTTTAGGTCTCCAATGGGTACCAGCGGCAAGTACCCTGAAATCTCGATGGCATAAGATGAATGCTTCAGTACAAAAGTTTTACGGGTGCTATAAAACAGCTGTTGAACACAACACAAGCGGTGACGTCATGGCGGCGGCGTATAAGCTTTATTTTCAAACAGCAAATGAGCGTTTCAAAATTGAGCATGCATGAAGGTTGTTGAGAGATAAGCCTAAATGGAAGGGAGAATCGATGAATAACTCTTCAAAGAGATCAAAGACAGGTGCTGGGACGTACTCATCATCGTCAAATCCAAAAACGCCAATTAGTTGTGAACAATATGACCCATCAATTCCAACAGATCGCCTAATTGGACAAAAGGCAGCAAAAAGGAAGAGCAAGGAAACGGCAACACCCCTTGTAGATTTGACTGCCATGGAAGTTGCAGTGTCTGTGAAAAATATTGCCATGACAAAAATAGCTGAGGCAAAGCTTGCAGAGAGCGAGGCAATTATGGCAGCTAGCAAGGCAAAGGAGGCGGAGTGCAAGGTAAAGGAGTCAGAGTGCAAGGTAAAGGAGGCAGAGAACATACCAGCATTGTATGAAATCCTCATTAAGGACGTATCAGCGATGGATGAATTGCAACGTGAAAATCATTATTTTTTTTGTGAAATTATTAGGAGGAAATTATCAGGACTTATGTAGCATACGCTTCGAAAGTTTATGTACTAGTTATGAAAATCTATCCTTATTTATCCAAGAAATAGCCATTGTAAAAAACTAGCCGTTGTATTTCGGTTAAAATGTAATGTTATGCACTTCTCATCGTTATGTATTTCGCATCATTTTTAATTATTTAATATTATGTATTTCTTATTGTTTTAAATTTATTATGCTAAAAATTAATTAAACTAAAATTTCTATTTTTTAATATTTAATATTTTTATATGTATTAATTAAAATAATTGAATTAATATTTAAATTTGGATCAAAAATTAAATACAAATAAAATAATATAAATATGTGGGGTCAAGATGAATTGCTTCCAAGAAACCACCATTAGAGCAAAAACAAGTTGGATTGCTAATGGGTTGCTTAAATCCCATGTGACACTTTGGGGCCACAAAAAGCAATTTAAGCAACCCATTTTGGTTCCCCCCATTAAAGTTGCTCTAATATAGTTGCTTGCCTCGTGGTGGTAGACTTACAGGCTGGATCAGGTCTAGGTCCACCCAGGGCATTGGGGAAAATCAGGAAATATCCCCTCTAATCATTGCGTGATCATTATGGCTTTTGGCATGATGAAATGTTACCTTAGGACGTGATTCGGACCTATCCTAGGCCTAAGCACCATCTAATGGGCTCCAACCACATTGGCCCAATGGACATGACTTCTCCTAAGAGTTAACTCTATCTTGAAGGCTATATAAGCCTAATGTTGTCACCTCTACAGGTATGCCTCTTCTAACCCTAGCACCCACCTCATTCTTGTACTGACTTGAGCGTCGGAGTGTTTGCAGGTGGCCACCACCCACATCCTCCACCGGAGTCAGGAGCGACACTTCCATTCATTGCGGTCATTTACCATTCTACCACCGTGAGGTATCACCTTCATCTAATTCTGAGATCCACTCCGGATCAGGACGTAAGTGGGAATCTAGGGTCGTTACCGCTAGGGCCACGTGTCTTGTGAGCATGACAAGTTTGACTCATGTTGTGCGGCCTATTGGATATGTCTACTATTGGTAAGCTTTGGCATACTTCGCTAGACCGTATTGCAATCATTGTTTGGTCGTTGGCATGTAGCCCCATTATCCGACCGGCCGTAAGGCCCTTGATGCCTTGTTCCCTACTGCTAAAGCGTCTAGTCGTATCCCTAAGTCTTTCAGCATTCGGTCGGACATCCCAGCACGGTCCACATTCCTTCGAGCTCGTAATGCGAAAGCAATCTGTGGGATTAGACGATCTAGCATGGTCCAACTATGTATTTATAGAATGAATATATATACCTCAATTACAACAAAGAGAAAATTACGGTTGATATACTTCGGACCAAAACGGGTAAACCATTTCAGAGAGTGTGTATTCAGACGTCATTTTCCTTGCATTGTGTTGTGTCATGTTAGTTTTTTTAGGTAGGACAATCAACCATGTATATTTATATCATCATAAAATAAAATTATTAATTTTAAAATTTTAAAATTATGTTTCGAATTTTAGTCCGCAATTAAAAGTTTTTGACTAAATAACTTGCAATTATTAATTTGTTAATTTTGTGATTTTAAAAAAATTGTATTACACCTTGTCAGCCATTATCTTGATATTAAAATTTTTCCTTGACGAGTATTGCTGACAACCAAGTCATTAAGAGTCCGTTTGTTTTGGTTTGAGATAGAACTACTTCTGAAAAATTAATGTTAAATTGATTTTAAAAAAATTGAGTTTAAAAAAACTGATTTGTGTTTGATAAAGATATTTTAAAAGTTGGTTTAAAAAATTTGATTTCGTTTGAATGATAAATGTAGAATCACTTTTGATATATAAATATAAAGAATTTTATGGGTCCTAAACCAAAATCGATTTTGTCCAACCCAAAAGCTAGAACCTAAATCCATGAATAGTGTTTTTCAATTATATTCAACTTTTTTTTCTTTTCCATAATTGTTTCTATTCTATCCAAAATCTTAACCAAACATACCCTTAAGCGTCGGTTCCTAAATTCATATTTTTATCTGCTACTATATCTTTCTTTTTTTTACTGTCTTTTTTAGCTTGTCTTTTCTCTCTGATACATGTGTGACAGAGAAAATGATCTGAAACAATTACGTGGGCCTATGCTTGATTAAGAATTATATTGTTTATATTGCCTCTAGTGGAGTCGCCAGCTGTAGCAACCAAAAAATCTAGAGGGATTATTCGAGGTTAATGGAACCACCACCAATGATTTATTGATTGAGGGAAAAATATTGAAAAAAACCCTTTTTTAAAGAAGAAGGTCTTTGATACCAGATTTGGATTCGGGAATCGATTATGCGTAGGGAATGTATTAGCATCCTACGACATCCTTTCGAAAAAGGTTAATAAGAAAAAAACTTAATAAAAGTTATTTATTTTTGCACTTGACAGGAGTAGGCTCATGCTCCTACGTATCTCCGAGTGCAGTGGAAAAATCAAAGGCTACGTAGTTCTTGGGTAGAAAATGGTTGTGTGATGAAGGCAACCTAAAATTACCCAAGCTGCAAAACAAATAAAATATACAAAATATGTTCTCTAACCTAAGGTTCAATATATGCTTAAAATTCACATCAAATATAAATATTCACAAAAGAACCATAAATAAATAATATGAAATAAAAAGGGAATTAAACATAAAAGTTAACTACTTAGCACAATTAATTATTTAGGTTTGATTCTCTAAAAGTCTCTAGTGGAGTCGTCAGCTGTAGCGACCGAAAAATCCTGAGGGATTATTCGAGGTTAATGGAGCCGCCACCAATGATTTATTGATTTAGGGAAAAATATTAGAAAAACTCTTTGTTAAAGAAGAAGGTCTTTGAGACTAGATTTGGGTTCGAGAGTCGAATATGCGTAGGGAAGGTATTAACACCTTACGACATCCTTTCGAAAAAGGTTACCTCTAATTAATTATGCAAAATTTACTAACTTCTAAAAAAAATCTATTTCCCTTTTTATTAAAAAGATAAGAATTAACAGAAAAAACTTAATAAAAGTTATTTATTTTTGGACTTGACAAGAGTGAGCTCCTGCTCCTACGTATCTCCGGGTGCAGTGGAGAAATCAAAGACTATGTAGTTTTTCAGTAGAAAATGGTTGTGAGTTAGTTGATTTTAATTAATTATTTTGTAACTTAAGTTTTTTTAGGGTTTACGTAGTGACCAAACCAAAAGTGGATTTGGCGTAATCACTACTAATATTTTAAGAATTTTTATTATGATTTTCATAATAACCAAATCAAAACAGAGGATTTGGAGTAGTCATCGATTTTAAGTTTTTGAAATTGGAAAGAATTTGCGTAGTGACTAAACCAAAAGTAGATTTGGTGTTGTAACTACTAATATTTATTATTACTATTTTTAAAAAAGATTGACATTAAGGTAATAAAATGGGCTGAAGCCCGTACTCCCACATAGTTATGGTAGTTTTAAAACAAACCAATTAATAAAAAAAAAGGTAAAATAAAATAAAAAGAAATCGAAGAGCTTAATAAAACAAAAAGGTGCCAGGAGAATTTACACGGTTTCAATGAACCCTAATCCCTAAATTGCTGCATACGGGAGAAAGAAGAGGAAATGGCCTTTCCGGCCGAAAGAGAAAAAAAGGAAGGATGCGGGCAAGCATGGTGCTCGCGACGGTGACAGCGAGGTCGCGTTTACGGTGGTCCGGTGAGTCAGTTCTCTGGTTCTCTCTATTTTATTCTTTTTCCCTTTTTACTCTCTGTCCCTCTTCACTATCTCTCCCTCTCTCAGTTTTTTTCTCTCTGCCTATTTCAGTTCCCCTATTCCTTTCTATTGTTCACTCTCTATCTGGTTCTCATTATATATACAATTTCAGAATGATATTTAGAATTTTGGAACAAAACTACTGTATCAACATGTATCTCAAAAGGGTTACCTGGACTCCAAGCTCTATGAAGGATGATGGAATGTGGTTTCAACAGGTAACAATTCTGAACCTTCGTTTTCTTTCTCAGTTGCTTTGCTCTGTATCGTTCTTTACTTCTGCTGCCAAATCTCGACCTCCTTTTCTTCTCTCTTTTTTATTTCTTCCCCTTTCTTATTTTTCTCTCTGTGCTTGAGTTCAGTGAATTAGGACTCCGATGTGAAGTCTCTAATTCTTTGATTGGTGGTAGAAATCTCAGAAATCATCCCCCTTTTCTCTGTTATTCTGTTGTTGTATTTATAGGAGCATTGGATGGTGCATGTGGAGTGCTTGGAGCAGGGAAAAAGGTCGGAATTTGACTGTCTGATGATGAAGAAATGGAAACAAAAATCAATCAGCTTAATGGCTGATTGATCCTGCTATCTATTTTTTTTTATTGATTACAAATTCTTTTTCTGGATGATTGTAATTTAAAACTTTCTTTTTCGGGTTAATTGTATTCTAATCAGCTTAATGGCTGATTATTTATTCCAATTTTAGGAAAGATCATCAGCAGCTGCTTCTTTTTATTTTTTGTTTTTTTTTTATTTTTTGTAATTTATTCTATCTTGCAATTTTGTTGATTTGGGCTTTGTAATGGACACTCATTTTGTTAGGGAATTGCTAAGGGCACTCAGCATTTTGTTGAGTGCACCCTATATTGGACTATGTTGATAATTATACCCCTCATTTTTTTTTACTCGCAAAAATAAAATTTGCGAATGAACAAAATTTTATTTTTGTTTACTCGCAAATTTCATTTTTGTAAGTATTTTTTTTTTACTCGCAAATTTCATTATTGTGAGGAAAAAAATTACTCGCAAAAATAAAATTTGTTTGCGAGTGAACAAAGCAAATTTCATTTTTTCGAGTAAAAAAAATTACTCGCAAATGTTATTTTTGTGAGGAATACAAAAAAATGGGGTATAATTGTCAACACAGTCCAATGTAGGGTGCACCTAGTAAAATGCTGGGTGCTCTTAGCAGTTCCCTTTTATTATCAGCTTTGTGCTCTTTTTCTATCCCTCCTTTTAATCGCTATTGGGCCTAAGTTAGACCCAAAAGGACTAAAACTTAGTTAAAATAAAAAGAAGCTAAAACTTGGCAAAGGCATGAATGGGGCTATCGACAATTTATTTTGTCATTTTAGCCCAATAATAGATAAGACAAATAAAAATGAATGGACAATTTATTTTGTCATTTTGCCATTCAAGGGGTGCTTAATACGTATCAATCTGCTTCTGGTCAACTTATTAATTTGGATAAATCAGAAATCTCTTTCAGCTGAAATATTCCTGATGATTGTAAAATTTTGTTCCAAGGTTGGATGCAAATTAAGGCTGTTGAGTGTCATTCGAAGTATTTAGGGCTACCTGCTTATGTTGGTATGTCTAAGCAACAGGTATTCAATTTTGTCCAAGATAGGGTGTGGAAGAAGTTGAAGGGTTGGAAAGAAATTTTTTATCAACTGCATGGAGAGAAGTTTTGATCAAAGCGGTGGTTCAAGCAATTCTTACATATGTGATGAGTTGTTTTCTACTTTCGATGGGTTTATGTGAGCATATTGAAAGCATGATTAGTAAGTTCTGGTGAGGTAGCAAACAAGGTGAGCGCATAATTCATTGGATTAAATAGGAGACATTATGTAAGGAAAAAAAGAAAGGTGGGATGGCTTTAGAACATTTCATGAATTTAACCTTGCAATGTTGTCTAACACAAGAGTGGCGTGTCATGCATAATGACGATTTATTGATCTCACAATGTTTGAAAGCAAGGTATTTTCCTAGGAGCAATTTCTCGAGAGCTTCAATTGGTTATTGTCCAAGTTATACTTGGAGAAGTATTTTGCAAGCTCGTTTGGATGTTATTGATAAAGCCGGTATTTGGAGAGTAGGAGATGGTCATCTAATTCGTGTTTGGGAGGATAATTGTGTTGCCGGGTTGTGGCATCAATTGTCCCGTGGCGGAGGCCCAGGTGGGGTCAAGTCACAGTTGACACGTGACTCTTGGGCTATTACGGTTAAGTAGAAAGGGTTGCGCCCTGACTAACAGCTATAGCTTTTGGCCTAGTGGTAAGCGCTCGATCTAACAATTGGTATCAGAGCTAAGGTCACGTGTTCGATTCCCAGCGGGAGCAATTGTTGAGGGGGAGATTGTTGCCGGGTTGTGGCATCAATTGTCCCGTGGTGGAGGCCCAGGTGGGGTCAACTCACAGTCGACACGTGGTGCTTGGGCTGTTACGATTAAGTAGAAAGGGTTGCGCCCTGACTAACAGCTATAGCTTTTGGCCTAGTGGTAAGCGCTCGATCCAACAAATTGGCTTCCTTATCAAAATGGGTACAAGATTTGGTCACCAAAACCTCATAATTGTGATATCATGTTTGTCTCGGACCCCATACATCACGATATTCAGTGTTGGAATGCTTCTTTAATTAATGAAATTTTTCTCCCTTTTGAAGCTCAGCAAATTTTTCAATTGCCACTTTCGTTCTCTCAGTTGCAGGATGAATTTGTTTGGGGTGCTTCTCGGTCTGCTATTTTTGTTGTGAAGAGTTTGTATCGTTTCTTAAAGGCAAGGCGTGCAGCAGATGCTTCCCACAATTCAGTGCAAGATACTGATCAACAAGTGTGGAAAAATTTGTGGAAAATAAAGACCATTCCAAGACACACCCATTTAGCTTGGAGGATTCTACATGCAAAAATACCAGTAAAAAATGATCTTTTTAAAAAAGGAATCAGCTGTGACCCATTGTGTGTTTTGTTGTGGGCAACATAATGAGACAATTTCTCATTTCTTTATGGAGTGTCATTGGTCAAAGCAGGTTTGGTTTGCTTCCCCTTTCGGTGTGGTATTTAATTCACATGATTCCAGGTACGTACCGTTTTGGGAGTGGTTGGAAGGAAATATTATTTATGCATCTGAGAATGTTATAGTCCATATGCTGGCTTTGTGTTATGAAATATGGTGTGCTAGAAATAAAAAATGTTTTGAGGGGGACTGATGTTGATGTGGCTACCATTGTCTTAAAGGCACAAAGATCTATTGCTAGTTATAAGAGTGCTAGTGCGGTGCTGTGGGAGATGCTAAGTGGGGGTCCAAATTTGCCTATATTTGATGTTCGTTGGACACCCCCTTAGTGGTTGCTATAAGCTTAATGTTGATGCAAAAGGTCTGATAGAGGGGGGTAAGTGGGGCATTGGAGCTGTGGTGAGGGATGCTGACGGTGTCGTGGTTGCTGCAAGTTGTTGGCAGATCCTTTCATTAACAGATTCAGAGGTAGCAGAAGCTTTAGCTATGCGGAAGGGATTGGAATTTACAAAAGATATGCTTTTCTTGGATTTTATAGCGGAATCATATGCTTCAAATGTGGTCTTGGCGCTGAACGCTCATCAACAATTTTCCACGTATGTTCATTCTATTATTGGGGATTGTATTAATTTTAATGCTTACTTTCATAGTTTAAATTTTTTACATATTAGGCGTGAGGCTAACCAAGCTGCCTATTATTTAGCTAAATAAGCTCTTTATAATCTTGATTGCATGTGGATTGAAGAGACTCCATCTTATATTTTTGTAGTCTTAACTTTAGATTTATTGTCAGACTTTCGTTAATGAAATTATCTTCGTTGTCAAAAAAAAAAACACAGTTCCTCTGCGGCAGACTATTACTTTTCAAAATTAATAAAGCATAAGATATAGGTGACTCTAGGGTGGACTACTTCATTGGTAGTCCACCGGCGCACTTTGGTTTATAGCCATTGGATTAAAATGTTTGTAAATTAACGGTTGACATTAAAAGGGTAATATAGGAAATGAAAAAAAAGCATTCTCTCATACTTTTTTTGCTTTTTATAAATCGTGAATCACATTCACGAGACAACTTTTTTTTAATTTTTTTTAATTAAATCTCATTGCGATCTGTTGTCTCTCTCTCACAGCTGTAGCCATGTACTCCATGTACTCATCATCAACCATGAAACCGAACTGCATGCCTTCGCTCCCTAAATTGCCGATGCGTGTTCGAACTCGAAGCGCTCTTCACTCAGCAGACTCTGTCTCTCGTCAAACTCCACCAGGTTCTTTAACCAAATCTCATAAACTAATTCGGTCTCCAAACTTACGACCTGAATACCGCACGATATCGCGAGTTGAAGGCTTTATCAAAGATGGTTCACGAGGAATTTGGGAAGGCAGATACAGAAGACATGGCCGTTAGAAATTCTTGTGGCGTGAACGCTAGTGTTCTGTTGCATCAACCAACCAACCACCCAACCAAACAGATCTAGAATTAGGGAAAGAGAGGGAAAAGACGGTAATATGAAAGAAGCAAAGAAGCAGAAACAAAGAACACGAACATCCCAGAAACAACAACATCTCAGAAACGTTAATAGAAGCAAAAACCAGAAACACATACAAGAATTGGCATAAATCTTCAGATCTGCCACAAACACCAACATAAAAAATGTCTCCATGATTAGATCCGTCGCTGTGAGTCTGCCGATCTTCTCCGGTGAGCCCTTCTCTTCCCCCCTCTCTCGCTCTCCCTCACGCATGTACAGATCTGTGGAGACAGTGAGGGTGCGGCCGTCTTCGTCGTGCGTGACCTTCACCATGTGCAGTCGTCTTCGCAGAACTCCATGTGCTTCGCGACCGCCTTGAAAAAAGAATCGGGTAGTGTTTGTCTTGCTTCGCGGCCGCCTTGCAGAACTCTATGTGCAGAACTCCCTTTTCCTTTCTTTCTCTTGCGGTTGTGTTTCTTTCCTTTGCCACAAATGTTTGTTTCTGCGGTCAAACGGTCTTCACCGTACGTCCACCTTGAAGCTTCATATTGTAGCTTCCGCGTTCACAAGATTTTCACTGTGATTTGAACGTGGAAGCAAACATGCTGGCCGTCTTCTCCCTTTTCTGATCTGACCAACTCAACTCACAATGGACAAACATTGAAACATAGAGAGAGGGTGAGGAGTGACCTGAAATTGAAACGTAGAGAGAGAGTGTGTCAGCAACTCATATTTTTTACAAAAATGATATTTGAACACCACATTTGGTGACACCCGTATGGACACTGTATGTCCGTAAGGTACGGTTATGTACGGAACCGTACGGACATCCGTACGAATACCATTTTTTTTGCAGATTTTTGTAAGTGGTTAACGCAGTTCATGTAAGTGGTTAACGCAGTCCACTAACTGGTTAATACAGATACATATTTTTTTAACTGGTTAACGCATTTCATGTAAGTAGTTAACGCAGTTCACTAACTTGTTAACGATTACTCCGTGTCTATTAACCAGATAGTGGACTGTGTTAACCACTTACATGAACTGTGTTAACTAGTTAAAAGTCTGTATTAACCAGTTAGTGGACTGCGTTAACCACTTATATGAATTGCGTTAACCACTTACAAAAATCTACAAAAAAAAAAATCCGTATCCGTATGGTTCCGTACATTTTCGTACCGTACGGACATACATTGTCCATATGGGGTGTCAACAAAAATGGTGTTCAAATATTATTACTCTATTTTTTAAGTTTGATTTCATTTTCCTTGGCTTCTAGAATAATCTATTAATATTTCAATAATTAAAAAAAATTAATATATCAATATTTCCAACAGACAGGACAAGTGAGGGAGAATGTGGAAATTGGTGGGTGAGGAGTGATAAAAGTTATGTTTACTGATTCACAGCTCAGCAGAAAAATGCTCTACCAATGTTCCAATTTTACCCTTTGGTGCATTGGTGCACTACTTTGCAAATGGTACACCCTAGACAAACCCTAAGAAATAAACACTGGAGTTAATTTCTCTATGCTCTCATCTGCTGCCACGCTGCCAAAGTTTTGACAATATACTGTAGACCCAACATATGCTTGGAAGTTGGAAAAATAGAAATAAATTGAGAAAATAAAGATAAGAAAAAGAGAGAAAGAGAGAGAATTTGAATTTATACGTTTTTCACGTTGTTATAATAATGGATGAATGTATTACTAATATTTTTGTACATATAAATCATTTGATTATCAATACCTGTTTAGATTAATTTATTTTTAAAACTAATTATTATTTTTTGTGTACTAAAACTTATTATTTTTATTTAGCCAAAACGTGCTTATTTTTTCTTATGAATGGCAAAAGAAAATTTGTATTAAAAGGGAGTACAAGTTGGGGTGTTCGTGGATCAGGTTGGATCAGTTTTTAGGTAAAAGGTTATCTGATCAAAAGATTAAAATAACTTGTAGTATGGTTCGGTTTGAATTGCTTCCTTAAAAAAACACTGATCCGATTAAATGCGGTTTGGATTGGATCGGATTGGATGATTCGGTTTTTACCGACATCCTCGATACATATTTATATTGCGTCAAATATACAAGCTAAATTGAACAAAATATTAAATCATATATTCACTTGCTCATCTTTTTTGGATAAGCACAAGAAAAGCACATATGATTCCTATATAAAATTTGAACCATTCTAATTCGATTAAAGGCGGATTAAGTTAGATTGAATGATTTAGTTTTTACAACACAATAACTAAAACATAAATCTAAATGACATCAACATATATAACATATAACATAATGAAAATTAAAACATTACAAAGTAACAAGTACCAATTTATGTTTGAAACATGTGAAATAGTAAAAAACTAGATCACATTAAACAAGTAAGTATTATTAAAAAAACCAACAAATAGTAGATTAATACATGTCTCATACGTACTAGTGTTAAAATAAATAAGTATTAAAATTTATATATGCGGTTTTATTTAGTTTGAAAAAAAGAAACCAAAATTTGATCCAATCGGTTTTCACAAAAAGAGGTCCAAAAACATTCAATAAAAATTGGTTTTGTACGGTTTTTGGTATTTTTGGATCAGTTTGCAGTTTTTTATTAGATTGGTTTGGATGTGAGCACCCCTATGTACAAATGGTACTTCAACACAATACATCAGAGAGAAGATGTAAGGAGAGGCATGAGCCCACACCTACTCTACGTGACACCATTAACCCCAAAGTAAGTATTATTTATTTTACTAATAGTATAAAAAGTTTTAATGCGGTAAATGATGAGTTTTCAAAAACATTTTCGTACGGATTAAAGATATCACATTGACCTTGTGGAAACATTACATCACTTACCAAAGTACCTCAATCAAATTTAAACTTAGGCATAAACAAGCCTTTCACGTTTTCAATACATATAATTCATCTCAATGGTTCGCAAATCATAAGTTAAAATTTTATTAAGATACTAAACCTGACTCGATGTCACCTATCAGAACCGTAAAAATATGCCACAAAATAAAACATAAGACAATGGTCTACTCAAGACAATCGCATAAACTAAAAGATTGTAAGCCACTACTCCTCAATGCTTTGCTAAAAAACATCTGCATGCACAAACACATAAGAAATGCTTACAACGAATAATTGGGTGAGTAATATGGTACGCGTTACATGTTGAAGGCAGAATTGGATGAACACACAACATTATTACACAATCATCATAAATATACATCTTGTTCTAATATCTTAGATCATAATGAATATGCATGCAATGCTTAAAATGCAATATTTCTCGTGCATGCGGTACCAACCTAACTTAGGAAGGCTGGACTAGGGGATGATCCACTGCATCAAACGAAGGTATGTTTTCCCAAAGTTCAATCTCACTAGTCAGATATTAAGCAGGGACTATTAGGGTAAACGTGGGTTCAAAGGTAGCTCCAAGTATTGGAGGACCATCCCAATATCGCTCCTGAATTCCCTATCGGCCTACCCCCAAGGTCGGTATATTGCAACGCGGGCTTAACTCTATTGACCGCGACTATTTAATTCAACGTTGCACTTCTCCTTGCATACAAAATGCTAATGCTCATGATGAATATTTGACATATACATCCATACAAATCCCACTGGACTACAAATAAGGTAAAAGTGAACACCATCCTCACCCCACTGGGTTTTCACCCTCACCCCACTGGGCTAGACGTTTCACAAGTCCCAACAAATAAAATACCATATTTGCCCTCCTCATTTGTTCCAGTGAACAAAGGAGGGCAATTGACATGACCACCAGCTTCGTTGTTTGCCATAGATAAAGTATAAGATCTTTTTCTCTCACACGGTTAAGTGCTTAACTAAGAGGTCGAGCTCTGGTACCAATTGAACGTGACAAAAACAAAAGAAAGGGGGGTTTGAATTGGGTTTTAGAAATCTTTTCGAAATACTTATGTTTTTGAAAACCTTTTCAAAACAACTCTTATACAAAAATAACAATGAGAGCAAGTAAAGAGAAGAAAGAAGATGACACAGTGATTTATACTAGTTCACTATCGCCTGATAGCTACGTCTAGTCCCTTCATCACACTAAAGGATTTCTCCACTATAATCAACTGATTACACTTGAGAGTATACTACTGCAAAACTGGCTATCCTCTTAACTTTTTAGAACGACTTAGTATAGCTAAGCCTCTAAGGAGTACAACCACTACTGGGCAAAAATACAAGAGTTCAAAAATACTTTGAAACAATAACAATAACTCTCAGCAAAGAGGATTTACAATGAAAAGCTTTAAGCACAAAGATAACTTTCTAATAGAAAGAATAAAACGATTAATTGCTGTTCACTTAGTCTAAGAGACTTGGAATAATTTCTTGGTTGCTCACTGTCTCACAAGATTGATTCAGTTTCGTTTGTAAGCATTAACCTTCTTCAGTGAACTGAGTAAGGTATATATAGCTAGGGTTTCACATAGTATCGTTATGACCTAACAACTCTTTTACCAATGGAAAAAACTTGAGATCCGCTTTTTGTGGCTTTTAGCGAGTCTTGTCATTTTCACCTCTGCTCCTGTACACTGACATAGCAGACAAATGCAGTATCTTGTCCCTTGTGATCCTTTTTGAATTTGAGACACTTTCAGAGCAAGGCATATGTGATGATTATATTTGTTGACATTCTCTTTGGCCTTTGATTCCTCGTACATTAAAATACTCATCAATGAGGATCCTTTAATACTTGAAGTAGCCTTTAATGCTTCACTTAGTCTGGTTTCCAACCAGAGGCATCTTCTAACAGATAATGCTTGTTACTGAGATACTCTGCTTACCAGAGTATGCTTTTACCATAGGCAAGTTCTTCAACGTAGTTTTTCTTGACCTTTCATATACCAGAGTCTTGTAGTACCAGATGCATGATTCTAACAGTGTAGTCTTACCAAAGCATGGTCTACCAGAGGGTTGACTACCAAAGCATCTTACCTGAGTGTTGACTACCAGAGCAAGGTTTTACCATAGTAAGTCTATAAGACGCTGATGTCATCAGCACTTACCAGACGATCAATGCCAGATTCAAAGGAATGGACCAGAGGGTGAAATGCGACAGAGGCACAGTTTTCTGAGACAGTTCTATCTGATAAATAATGGCTTACTCACTAAGTCTTGCACACTAACAAACACATCAGAGGATAAATTGTTCTTTTTATTATTTGTTATCATCAAAACAATTAAGGGTCATTGTTTCTGAATCCACTTGATTCCAACAAGTAGCACATATCATGCATTACATATCATCATTAACTATGCTCTGTTACGCATTGTAATTTTTGATTAGCATCTGATGAGCACTAATACTCTTATCATATTGATGCTCTGATCCATGGATATATTGTTAGAACCTAAATGATTGAAAAGTTTAGACCCTCAATAATTTTGATGATACAAAGTATCTGTGTGAGAATAATTTACCTTCTGAAAAGTCTTGATGTGTGTAGGTAAATAAAATCATTCATATTTTATAACACCACTCAAGCAAGAAGAAGAAGTTTACAAGAAAATGAATACATATATGCTGTGTCTGCATCCGGTTAGCCCTTAGCATCTGGTATATGCAATCAAGCGAGCTTTCGGCTATCTAAGACTAAGACACGTGGAACTCAAGCATAGCAGCGAGCGTCTTATGCTTTTAAGCTAGCATCTGGTCTCTTTAATGAATCAAGTGTGAGTCACGCCTATGCTCTACCTCAACGTATCGTGAATTTATTTCAAATTTGCTTTGTGCACTCAATTCTATGATACGAGGAATCAAATGTGACACCTTTCGAAAAAAGACAAAAGTTCGTATGCTTTCAAATTGTGTCAGGCTGCAAATGATTGGAAAAGCAAATAGTACAAACAGTTATAAAGTGTACTATTCTGATATTCTCTGAAAAGACATAAAGGATATTTTCAAATTACCTCACTCAATGATTTGGAGGTGATCGTTTCTGCAACGGTAATATTCTCAAGAAAGTCTATAAATACTCCAAGCTCTCCATTGAAGAAGGTTGAAAGAATTATAGAATTCTATTACAAGTGATCAACATACAATTCTATGCCAAGATCTCTGAGAACAAGAACCTGAACTCCAGCGTCTTATTCTTTCTCTTAGAAAGTTATACTCTTGTGCTTAAGTTTTTCATCATCTCTTGTTGAGATTTATTTGATTGTATTCAAATCTTCTTTGTAAGAGTATTGTCAAGTTTGTGACAGTAGAATACTCATAAGGAAATTGTAATCAGTGAGATTATAGTGGAAAATCCTTCAGGAGTGAAGAGACTAGACGTAGCTACCAGGTTGGTGGTGAACTAGTTTAAATCTCTGTGTCTTTTTCTCTAGTGCTTTATCTTTATTTCTGTCTTGCAAGAAAAACTAGTTTTCACTTCAGCATCCAATACACTTCCAGCGTCCGGTTTCAAACGTTTTCAAAAGAACTTGTTTTCAAGTGTGTTTTTACTTAAAGTTTGCAAAAAGCTTTCAACACAATTCAACCCCCTTCTTGTGTTCACGTTCATATATTTTTTTAAATAAATGCTTATACTCGTATATCATATTGATGCTCTGATACTTAGAAATGCTCTGATATATGGATATATTTTTTTAAATACATGTTTATACTTGGCTGTTGAACTCAGGGAGAGACCCTTGTAGTTATTTTCTAAAATAAATTGTTCATCAACCTTGGATATTTGTTATTATCAAAAAGGGGGATATTGTTGGAACCTAAATGATTGATAAGTTTAGACCATCAATAATTTTGATGATAACAAAGTATCTATAAGAGAACAATTTACCTTCTGATAAGTCTTGAAGTGAGTAGGAAATAAAATCATTCATATTTATAATATCACTCAAGCAAGAAGAATAAGTTTACAAGAAGATGAACACATCAAGCTGTGTTTGCATCTGGTTGGCCCATAGATCTGGTATATACAATCAAGCTAGCTTCCGGTTATTAAAGACTAAGACACAAGGTACTTAAGCATAGCAGCGAGCGTCTTATGCATTTGAGTGAGCATCTGGTTCTTTAGTAAACCACGTGCAAGTCACGCCTATGCTCTACCTCAGCATTTCCTAGATTAAATTCAAAATTCGTTTTGTGCACTCAATTCTATGGTACGAGGAATTAATGGTGTCACCTTTGAGAAAAGACAAAAGTTCGTATGCTTTCAAATTGTGCCAGGCTGCAAATGATTGGAAAAACAAATAGTACAAACGGTCATAAAGTGTACTATTCTAATATTCTCTGAAAAAGGCATAAAGGATATTTTCAAATTACCTCACTCAATGATTTGGAGCTGATCATTTCTGCAACGGTAATATTCTCAAGGAAGTCTATAAATACTCCAAGCTCTTCATTGAAGAAGGTTACGGAATTTCATTACAAGTGATCAACCTATAATTTTGTGCCAAGATCTCTGAGAACCAGAACATGAACTTTTAGCGTCTTATTCTTTCTTTTAGAAAGTTATTTTCTTGTGCTTAAGTTTTTCATCCTCTCTTGTTGAGAGTTATTTGATTGTATTCAAATCTTCTTTGTGAAACTTGTATTGCCTTGTAATAGGATGTTTCCTCAAAGGCTTGAACATACTAAGTCGTTTTGAGAAGTTAAGATTATTGTCAAGTTTTTGACAGTAGAATACTCTTAAGAAAAATTGTAATCAGTGTGATTCTAGTGGAAAACCATTCAGGTATAAAGAGACTAGACGTAGCTACCATGTCGGTAGTGAACTAGTATAAATATTTGGGTCTCTTTCTCTATTGCTTTATCTTTACTTCTATCTTGCAAGAAAAACAAGTTTTCACGGCTTTCATTTCAGCGTCCGGTACCCTTTCAGCATCCGGTTACAAACGTTTTCAAAAGAACTTGTTTTTCAAGCGTGTTTTAACTTAAAGTTTACGAAAAGTTTTCAATACAATTCAACCCCTCTTCTTGTGTTTACGTTCAGAAATTAAAAATGCAGTGTTCTCAATGAATGGTTCTGGTGCCCTTGGTCTTAATGGTTTTGGGGAGTCTTTTACCAAAAAATTTGGGATGTTATTTGCCAGGATGTTTACAGCTCAGTCTGCAGTTTTTCTGGCAATCTTGGCTTCTTCCTAATCTCAATTTCAATTTGGTTGTTTTGATCGCGAAGGTAAATCGCGCTGATAAAATTGAAGACTTTAGGCCCGTTGCGCTTAGAAATTTTCAATTTAAAATTATTACTAAGGTCTTAGCTGATAGACTTGCGTTGATCGCTCCTAAGATTATTTCTGAGCAGCAAAGAGGGTTCATCAAAAGGCGATAAATCTAATAATGTATTTGCATTGCCTCTGAAGCCATCAATGCTTTGGATACTAAATCTTTTGGTGGTAACATTGCTCTGAAATTTGATATTAAAAGAGCATTTGATACAATTAATTGGGGTTTTCTTTTACAAGTCCTGGAGACTTTTGGTTTGATCCAATCTTCTGTAGTTGGGTTAAAATTATATTACAGTCTGCTAAGCTCTCTTTTTCAGTGAATGGTCATGCTGTTAGATTCTTTAACTATAAGAGAGGGATTCGTCAAGGAGATCCGCTTTCTCCCCTTCTCTTTTGTTTGGCTGTTTGGTGGATTCGGGCGGCTTAAGTCTGATGGCTAGCCCAAGAGGGTGCTATACTCCTTCTCATGTTCTTTATGCTGATGATATTCTGGTGTTTTGTAAAGGCTCCAAAAAAGACCTCTCTGCTTTAATGAATTTATTTGGAGAATATGGTAATGCCTCCGGTCAATATTTAAGCCTTAATAAGTGCAAGTTCTATGTGGGATCTATATCGCAGGCTAGGATTGAGGATCTCAGTAGGTTCCTTTGCTTTTCTTCAGGCCGATTGAATTTTAATTATTTGGGTGTGCCTATCTTCAAAGGCTAGCCTAGACCTATTCATCTTCAGGTTATTGCTGATAAAATTAAATGTAAGTTGGCTTCTTGGTAGGGTAGTATGCTTTCTATTATAGGGAGGGTTCAACTGGTCAAATCTGTTATTCAAGGTATGCTCCTTTACAGTTTTCATGTGTATGCTTGGCCGGGTGCTCTTCTTAAAACCGTTGATAGTTGGATTAGAAACTTCATTTGGGCTGGTGATATCTATACTAGAAAAGTGGTTACGGTGGCTTGGGACAAGGTATGTTCCTCAATTCAGGAGGAGGGTCTTGGTATTCGTTCTATCAGCACATTAAATGATGCAACCAAGCTTAAACTAAGCTGGGATATAGTTACTTCTGACTCGCAGTGGGTAGTTTTCTTTAGAGCCAAATTCTTTCGTGGTAAGGCGCCTGTAAAGCGTTATATTAAATCTTCTATATTTAGCCTGCTTTAAAAACTAATTGGTCTCATATCAAGCGCAATGGGCATTGGGTCCTTGGTGACGGTTCTAGTATTAATTTTTGGAGAGATTGTTGGCTTTTTGAACCACTCGCGAATATCTTCAATCTTCCAGATAAGATAGCTATCAGTTTGAAATATACGGTGAAAGATTATATTCATAATAATTCCTAGCAGCTTCCTAGTTTAATTTAGTCTATAGACCCGTAGGTAGCCACTGAAATTAGAAAGTGTTGTATCCCTATCAGCCCCTCTCATGACTCGTTGGTGTGGAAGCCTTCATCCAAGGGTGTCTTATCCTTTAAAGAAGCTTTTTCTTACATTAAGCCTACTGGTCAAAATAAATCATGGGGAAAGATGATCCGGAGATCTGGCATTCCCCCGTCCAGGTCCTTCTTGCTTTAGCGGCTCTTGCATTCTAAGATGCCTACAGATGAGAACCTGTGCTCTAGAGGTTGTATTGTTGTTTCAGTTTGCTCCCTTTATGGTAAAGCTTCGGAGTCTTCTCGATGCCTCTTCCTTGAGTTCTCTTATGCTACAGTGTTATGGTCTTGGTTGTCTTCAAAACTCAACTTTAACATTGATCATTCGTCTATAGCATTGCTGCTTACTTTTAATTCTGGTTGGAGTGACCAAGTGAAGGATGTAGTTTTAGCTGCTGTCACACATATTATTTCAGGCATTTGGTATTTTCATAATCATGTTAGATTTAACAACACCTTCATCGGTTTTGCTCATGTGACTAACCTGATTTCTGCTAATATTTCGCTTTCTGGCACTTTATCTACTGGTTGTATGTTTTCTTCAATCGATGAATTTAGCATGATTGAATCCTTCAAGATTGATTGTCACCATAAGAAGGCACCAAAAATTATACAAGTAACTTGGAATCCTCCTAATAGTGGTTGGGTCAAAGTTAATACTGATGGAGCTGCCAAGGGAAATCCAGGACATTCATCTTGCGAAGGTATTTTTCGTGATCCTAGGACCGCTGCTATGGGGTGTTTCTCTGATTATATTGGGATTGCCTCCTCTTTTGTGCCGAGTTCACTGCAGCAATGAAGGCAATTGAGATTGCGGTTGATAAAGGTTGGCGTAGACTCTGGCTAGAATGTGATTCCTTGTTGGTTGTTCAGGCCTTTCATTCTCCAGATCTGGTTCCTTGGAAGCTTAGAGTGCGCTGAAATAATTGCATCCATCTCACTACTCAAATGACTTTTATAATTTCTCATATTTACAGAGAAGGTAACACGTTTGCAAATTCCCTAGCTGCCTTTAGGGGACAAAGTAGATGTTTTAGCTGGTGGGATTCAGTTCCTTCCTTTTTGTTTTTCGAGTTTTATAAGAACCGCTTATGGCTTCCTAACTACAGATTTGTATAGTTGGCTTGGGTTTTGGTTCGGTCCCCCCAAGTTTCCACGTTTTTCGTTTCTTCAATAAAAACAGGGGGGAGTACTCTTTTTCCTTCTAGGTGTTTTTTCTAAGAAGGGTTTTGCGAAGATTTTAACGAGACTCATTTCATTTCTTTGCTTAAAAAAATTGAATTTTCAAATGTTTAATTTTGAATTTTAATATATCTATATCTATGTTTGTAATACTATTAATATAAAATAATTATGTCACATGTCATCATCTCCCTATTTATTTATAATAAATTTTAAAAATTTGAACATTAAACGTAAATAATCTAAATGTTCCAATTGTAATTTAAATTTACATATATAAAGGATAAAAATATAATTTGATTTTCCATTTAATTTAAAGTTGAACAATATTCATTTCAGATCTTAATTTAAACATATAAAGGATAAGTATTTACCAGATGAATTTAAAAAATTCAAAGTTAATAATATAGATTATTATTAATTTATTATTTTAAAAATTAAAATTCTATTGTTTTGATTCTTGCTCTTTTTTAATTATTTGTGATTGTAAAATAACAATAAAAAATTTTAAATTTAAAATACACTCTTTTTTTTTTGCAAGTTCAAGTGATATAATCGTTTCCTCCTCTTCATTTTCTAATAATGTTTGTAAGCTTTATTTCATCCACTCCTCCTCCTCTCTCTCTCTCTCTTTCTGTTTTGATGATTTACTCCTCCTCCTCTCTCCCTCTCTCATTTTTATCATACTCTCTTTTTTGTCTTTGTCCTCTCTTATTTTATGGTCTTTTTTATTGTTTTTTTGTTATCATTTTTCTTTTGTTGTTTTATTTTTTTTTTATGTTGGTTGGCAAGGTACACCTTCTTTTTTTTATGAAATATTGATTATTAAGTTTTAAAATTATATTCAATTTTGAAGTTAATTTCATAATGTTTTATCATTGATTCTTTTCTATTTTAAAAACATTTTATCCACTTTGACTGACAAACATATTTTTAATGGCCCAACGTTCACTTTTTAATGACTTAAATTAAATGTAATTTTAAAATATTTTATTGTGCGTTTTATTTTGAATATTTAATTTTTTTTTCTTTTTTTACCATTAAAATGTGATTAACATTATCAATATCAATCACCGTTATCAATCCCCATAAAAAAAACCTATCAATCAATCACCCTATTATATCAAGTTATATTCTAATGCAACATTCAATTTTGAAAATTCTAAAACAAAAAAATAATTGTTTTTTTATTATTGATTTTGCTTCTAAATAGTAGCATAAAGTTGGAATAAACTATTTTGTATTTACATTTTTTTAAGAAGTGGAAAGCAAAAAGATGAAATATTATAATTATATTTATTAATAAAAAATACACATATTCAAAACATAATATATTTAACTTTTTATCGGGTTTCGCAATTTTTTTCTCTTTAACGCTACAAGAAAAAGTGCAGCTACCGATGGTCTTTTACCGACGGGCTCATTTCGTCGCAAAAAAAGGCGTTTTCGACGGCTTAAACCGTCGGTAAAGTTAACCCGTCGGAATGTCGGACATAAGGTATAGTTTCCTACTTTTTTTTGAATACCGATGGTCTTACCCGTTGGTAACATATGGTCGATAGCATATCGACGGGCATAACCGTCGGTATCTAAAAAACCCGTCGGTGAGCGGTCCAAGGCCATCGGTATTTTTCGATATGAACCAGAACGCAGTCCTCTCTCCCCTTCATTGTTTACAACGTGCTCTGCCTCTCATCTCTTTCTCTCTGTCGTTCCGACCATCACACCACCGCGTCGTCCTCATCCGTTGGCGCTGTCTGTCGCCACCTCCACAGCACCGTCCTCTCTCTCTTTCTCAGTGTGTGTGCTGCCCACAGTCTCGCCTCTCTCTCTCTCTCTCGCGATTCAGGTAAGTGTTTTTTTGGTTTTAATGGCAAATGATTTGTCTGTTTTGCGAGCTTTCTATTTAGTTAATTGTTGTCGATCTTTTTCTAAAATGTCAATGTTATGATTGTGTTTTGAATCTCTGTGTTTTGTGAATTTAACTGTGTTTTTTTTCTTTTTGTGTATTTGTGGATTATGTTTCTTCCAAGAGGAGAAAGGGGCAGCAAAACAAAAGATGAAGGAATTTAATTGTGCTCTGATCCTGAGTTCTTCGCACCCTCACTACAAGTCATCACTTAGACGGTATGCACTCTAACGAAATGTCGGTTGACTCATATTGGGTGGAAAATGGTTGTCTATTGACCCCCACACCGACATATTTATTTGATTTCCTCTATAGTTCTCTCCACAGAGAAAATTTTGAAGTGATGTATGTTTCGGCTAACAAATGATGTTTTATGTTGAAGTGATGTATAGTTCTCTCCACAGAGGAAATTTTGTCTGATGTATGTTTTATGTTAGGGTGAAGGTAACATGTAGACTATTCATTTTGGAAGAGCATGCTTTTGCATTCGGATTAGCACAATAACCACAAACTTGCTAGTTGGCAGTTGCAATAATGGGTTTCTTCATGTTTTCTGGTTTGTACCTTTGGTTCAAATCTTCATATTGTGTGCTTGGTTTGTAATCTGCAATCTGTTCGTTCATTTGGAAAAAAGACCCCAAAACACCCTCTACTTGCCTTAGATATACTGTCATTTGCAAGTGTTTTCCGTCTGAAAATTCTGTTCCTCCCCCTTTTTTGGTTTGTTGAAGCAAATGAGTTAAACTTCAGATATGGTTTTATGATATACTATTCCTTCTCATCCAAATTGCAAGCTACTGGTATTATCTTGAAATGTTTTAGTAATTAAGATTGCAATGTCATTGTCATCCACCGTGTTGGCAAAAAACAATTTCACAAATTTCAAAGAGTTGTTTCATTTTGGAAGAATCAATTGGAATGCATATGTGACAATGCTCCTTCTTTTAGTTTAGGTGTCTTGCAAACTGTTTTCAAATCGCAAGGAACATACTCGATAGTCTTTGAGTACTTTTGTTTATAGTAGTTCTTTTGATAAAACTTTAATTGTTGAATCACTTTGACTATTATTAGTCTTTGAATATCCTTCCTAATACATTATACGTGGTGTATGTTTGAAGAAAATTTGGGTTAGTTCATTCATTCTATTTGATGTAGAAATTGAAGTAGTTCCTCTTTTGCCTTGAAAGAAGGGTCAGGAGGAAAGTTAGCTTGCATTGGTTAGTGGTTGGTTGGAAAACTATCTGTTTATGAGAGTGCAGAAATGTTAGTTCATGTCACCAAGCCTAGTTAAAAGTGAAAGTTATAAGTAAGTTAAAACTACCTCCAAGTTACTCCAAATATGGGTTATGACTTGTATGAAGAAAAATGTCCATAGTTTTCTAAAAATAAAAATATAGCAACCCTTGATGAATTGTTGCATTCACATATTTCTAGCATGTAACCTCTTTTCAAGTTTATTTTGTAGTTTAAAACTCAAAAACAAGTTATTGTGTCTCTTTTTTTCTCTAAGTTTGTATGATGAGTTAGGTTGACAGATTTATATTGGAGAGGAACGTTAATAAATATTATTATGTCTCTTTTTTCTCTAAGTTATTGTGTCTCTTGTTGTTATAGTATGGTTATAGTGTTGTTGTTGATAAGCAAGAATGGTAGTTGATGTATAAAATTGGTGTTTTTAGTGTTGAATTGAAGTTAAATTTACTGTCCGCTATTGAAATACAAATCTATTGATAGCAGGTACTCTGCAACAACATCATGGCGGTTGATCACTTCGTTGTTAAAATATTACGTGTTGATACTGACATGATTGTAAGTGTTGAATAATCTAAAATGTTTTGAAGACATATTTGTTTTATGTTGTTGAATTTAGCAAACCATCAATTATTTATGTGCAGAAACTACCTACAGAATTCACAAATGTAGTGGGCCCTATATTGTCAAACCTTTTGAGGTATAGGTTCTGTAATAACATTGTATGAGAAGTTCAAACTGAAATAGTTGATGGGCATATTTGGCTGAAATTGGGATGGAGGGAAATTGCTAAAAAATATACTATTGAAGACAACTATTTGTTGTTTTTCAACTACTGTGGTGACTCCAATTTCAACGTAACCATATATAACCACACTGTCTGCGAGAATCCACACTATAGTCGTAAATTTCCAATGAAGCCTGTCAAATTTTTTAAGTACATTTCACATGTTGAACAGCTGTCTAGCGTTGTAAGATATTTTTCACTCTATTCCATATTTATTTTACTAAATTTTATCATTTATACCACTATAATGGGAAGTACATTCATCCAGTTTATTGTAATTTTTTTTTGTACCAGAATCTACCAAATACTTTCAAGAACCTATATCGGAAACATTTGTTGAATCCATTTATTTTATGTCCTGGTGATGGCACGGAATGACCAGTGTTTTGGCAGTTTGAGGAAGGGCACATTTGCCTATGCAAAGGATGGAAAGCGGTTACTGCTCACCTTTCAGTCCAGCCGGGTGACTTTTGCTTCTTCACTTACAGTGGGAGTTATAAGGTGCCACTGAGAGTAGCTTATGCAAATAGGGGGCAAATTGTAACTTCTGAAAGGAGGACCACTGAAGGGATTAAACAGCCTGGATTAGGAAAGCTTACTCTATGGACGGCTGGAATTGAGTCAGGTGTCAAACCTTTGGTGAGTATGTGTCCTACTAATTTTTAACAATAATTTATCATATATTAGTTATTTTATTTATGTAACAACTTATAGTCTAACTACAATCTGGCATATAATTGTTTTTTGTAGTATGTTCCTGCAAGTGTTGTTCATAGATACTTCAACACAAACCACCACACATGGACTTTAAGTTGCCTTCTGGTGAATTACAGAGTTGGTCGCTCATTTGGAGATGAGATCGCAAATCAAAATGTTATATAGGAGCAGAGTGGTCCAAATTTGTTTCTAACCACAATTTGGCTGAGAATCAGAAGGTGTGTTTTTTTCAAAGAAGACAATGAATCAGTCATATGTGTTGAAGTCACTGAAGGAGCAATTGGAATCGTAGAGGATTAGTACTTATAGTTGATTAGGATATGACTATGAGCTCAAATAATTATGATTTTGCATTTAGTTTGGTGAATTGTGAGCATGTTCTAAGCTCCAACAATTATGATTTTTATTGATTTTGTGTTTACTTGGTGAATTGTGAGCATGTTATAAGCTCCAACAATTATAATTTTAACTGATTTTGTGTTTAGTTGGGTGACTTGTGAGTATGTTGTTAGCTCAGATAATTAAATCCACAATTTAATCCTTAATTCGTTAATTAAATAAATTAATTAAAGAAAATAGTTAATTTAAAATTTAAATAAATCAATCAAATAATTAATTAAATATAAAATTAATTAATTAATTAATTAAATTAAGTTAAATATAAATAATTAATTAATTTAATTGATTATTTTTTAAAAAAAATCTATGCTGCATTTACCGACGGCTTTTTCCGTCAGAAAATATTGACGGCTTTTTACCGACGGTCTAGCCCGTCGGTAATACCGACGGTTTAAAAAAAAGCCCGTCGGTAAAAATTAGCGACGCCCGTTTTATCGACGGACTTTTGGCCGTCGGTAATCCGTCGAAAATTTTGTATTTCCGGCGGCTTTTTTTCTATTACCGACGGCTTTTGACCGTCGGTAATCCCGCGTTTTCTGGTAGTGTTAAAAAACATATAATCTAATGATTGTTATTTGGTCGCAATCAACCGGTTATATGGGAACTGGCGGGTTAATCCGGAATGGTGAAGGGTTGTGGCTGATGGGGTTCACAAGTTTTGAAGGCCATTGTGATGTCCTCTTGGCCGAGCTCCTGGGTATTCTTAATGGGTTGAAGTTGGCGTTTGATTTGGGGTATCTTCTTGTTGAATGTGAGACCGATATTTCACTAGCCACTGTTAATCTCATTCATGGGACGGCTGACCATGGCGTGCTCCACCACGTTGCAATCGTGGCCCAGATACAAAGTTATCTTCAGAGAGATTGGAATGTTACAGTCTCGCATGTATTTCGTGAGGCCAATCGTTGCGCTGACTTCCTTGCTAAGGATGGGGCCTCTTCCCTTGCTCCTCTCCGAACCTGGGAGACCCCTGCGGGTATAGGCTCGTTGATTCTAGGTGATGTGCTAGCTATTGACCCCGGATAGTTTTGTTCCCTTTGTCTTTTTGTTTTTCCTTTTGTATACATCACCAAACAAAAAAAAGTAGAATCGATATATTCGTAACATATATAGTATAGATATAGAGATATTGATATAGATTTCACTATTTTATTTTAAATTTTTTTTACAGAGATAAATATTATCATCTAAATCAATGTGTCTGGCTTTTGAGATAAGAAAAGTCTTTGAGGTTATAATCATGCACTGTGCACAAGATTTTGAAATCTTTGTGAGGTAAACTATTTAAAATTTTCCATATCGATATCTATTTTAAAATGATAAAATATACATAGATATTTGGATTAGTTTGGTTACCTAATAGATGACATGTTTTGTTTTTCCGAAAAAAAATTGCTAATTTAACTTTAAATTCATACAAGCTTAAAGCTGATAACTTATCCAAACCATTTTCAAATCAATCGTGATTAGTTTATGTAACATTTCAAGTACAATTATCAATATCAATAATTGATAATTTCAAATTTTTTCCCAAATCCGCAAATATCAGATTTAAGGTGATAAAATATTATTATCTCTAATTTTATTTAGCAAAAGCCATCGATTCTTTTATAAAAAAGAGGTTATCGATTCAAGGCTAAATTATGTTTTTGGTCTCTTATCTTTATTTTAGGTTTCAGTTTGGTCCCTTATTTATTAAAAGTTTTGAACTAATCCCTTATCTTTATTCTAGGTTTCAATTTGGTCTCTTATGTATTAAAAGTTTCAAATTAGTCCTTTATGTTACGAATATTATACCAATGTGGTCCATTTTTTGGCATAAAAAATGGACCATATTAGTATAATATTTGTAACATAAGGGACCAATTCGAACCAAAAAAAAGAGGGACCACATTGTACACATAAGGGACTATATCGAAACTTTTAATACATAAATGACTAAACTGAAACCTAAAATAAATATAAGAGACCAAAAACATAATTTAGCCTCGATTCAACCAATGGGTTTGAGATATTGTTATCAAATTCGTTTTTAAATTGTGACATATTGTCACTTATAAACCCACGTAGGATAGCATCTGACCATTATGTTGAATTTTTTTATCCCAAATCAGTAAATACAAATCAGTAATTTTCGCTTATAAAAAAAAAGTAAATACAAATTCTAGTAATAATTATACAAATTAAACATCACTTACTATAAATGTGTATAAACTATTATATTAAACATCACTTATTACGAGGGTCATGATAATTCTATTTATAACTTTTATTAGTTATTATATTTGCATTAATTTTTTATAAGCAAATAAACTTTTATTAATATAGAGTTTGTAATTTTTAATATAATTTTTAAATTTATATATTTATTGTGATTATTGCAACAGTTTCGGGGATCCAAGATCTTGAGTAGGAGCTTGATGCGTTGGATAAGAAGGGTGTCTATTTGTTGGTTCTTGGCTAGGTCGGGTAGGAGTAATTGCTTATTTTATGAATGAGAGGTGGACCCGTTAGACTGCATTTCGATGAAGTAGGGCTAGGGGAACTCCTCTTGGTTTCTTTGAATAGGAACTACGTAATTGATGGCTAGGTGTGATGATGCTGGGCGTATAGCTCTTGTGGGCTTTTGCCCAGAAGGTATTGAGTTGGAGTACCCCTTTGTACTCGATATGACGGGTTGGAGTGCCCCTTTTGTATTTATTGTAATGGGTTGAGTACCCCTTAAGTACTCCTAATTTATTAATAAATATATTCTCTTGTTGACAAGTGACTCCAAACACAAGAGGGGGGTGAATTGTGTGTGAACGGTGCTTTCAAAAACTTTTGGAGAAATAAGTGCTAATTATGAGTTGCGGAAATATTAATGTGAAATAGATAAATCACTTGAAGAATAAATTGCAAACGAGTTAAAAATAAAGTAAATAGTAAGATATAAATAACAATAAAATAAAGTACGTAAATTTAATTGGTGAAAAGTAGAGAGATAAGGAGTAAAAAGCACACAACAAATTATCCAGGTTCGCCACCTAACACCCCCTGTGGCCTACGCCCCTGTCCCCAAAGCAAACCACTATGGGATTTTCACTAAGACACTAGCTTTTAAATCAGGTTCAGCTAGAAACCTTTACAACTCTAAACCAGAGCAATACGTTCAAGAGATATCACCTCTCTATGAACACTTTGGGATTCCTACCAAAAAATAAATGATTTTCACAAATAAAATGAGATGAGAAAGATACACTCAATAGTGCAGATATAACAAATTGAAGCTCAAATAATACAACTCAAATTATGTAGAATAAAAAGACTCTCAGAAAATTGTGCTCAAATAAGTGTGAGTGATGAAAAATATTTGACAGAGTTTTTGGCACAAAAATTAAGCACTACGTTGTTGTATTTTTACAAAGCTCACGAGCTGTGTTTATATAGGCAATGGAGGAGCGTCATATTTAAAAAGATTTGTCCGTTGAAGATTTGCCCGTTGCGTTTTGATTATTAAAAGGATTTGTCGTTGCAGCATTTAAAAGGAAAATCTGCCCGTTGCGTTCAATCCGGAATTTGATTTTCATAGTTTGAAAAACACGGAGTCAGCTCGGCACGCGACCACAGCTCGGCACGCGACCTCAGCTCGGCACTTGACAAGAGCTCGGCACGCGACCTCCTCACAGCTCGGCACGCGACCTCAGCTCGGCACGCGACAAGAGCTCGACACGCGACCTCCTCAGCTCGACACGGAACCTCAGCTCGTCATTTATGAATATCATAAAATCACTTTTAGAATAAAATTCATTTTGTGTGTGTGTGTGATTTAATTTTAATTGAGAGCTTTTTATTACTACTTACAAATAGTCTTAATAAAAATAAATAAATACCCAAAACCCAAAGACTTGAGAAACTATCATTCTTGATACGCTGCCTTGGTATTCTTTTTCCACTTTTGCACGGTTGACTATTTGCAAAGCTCCTTTGTCAATCATCAAAACCATCCCTGTCAAGGCATGTATTCACAGACTCCCCTTTTTGATGATGACAAACATCTCATGGAGGGAATTTAGTAAAATATAATCATGATATGGCAATGAGATATAAGCATTGTTTTTCATAAAAGATATCAGAGTTTAAGCACAATATTTAGAAAAACTCCCCCTCACAATATGCATAATATAATTTACTCACTTTGAATCATAAAACTCTCCCCTTTGTCAACATCAAAAAGCGGAAAAGATTAGAGGGGAAGGCATGTAAGACGTATGCATATACGTGTAACTAGATAGGGAAAAATTATAGAGTATCGTGGGTTCAATGAAGCATAAGAATAAGAGTTACTAGTCCTCGTTCAACTCATTCTCATCATCAATTGTTTCCTCATCTTCACTGATATTAAGCGCATAATTGTTTGCAGTTAACATAACCTGCACAAACTTTTATTTTAACGATTACAGGAAGGGCGGTTGCATTTCTCCACTTTTAGTCTTGGTAACTAACTGCATAAAAATGTTAGCACACTCCAACGCCCAAGATAGAACTTATTCATAATAAAATGCACTCACACGCAAATATTCAATGCATGATTGATCTAAAATTGGTAAGTCGGTTGTTATAAAAAAGAAGGTTTGTTTAGGCAAAGGTTTAGTAAAAATATGTGGGAGTTGTTTAGATGTTTGCAGAAAGTCAATCACACAATCTCCTTTTTGAACATGATCTCTAATAAAATGGTGCCTAATCTCTATGTGTTTAGTCCGAGAGTGATAAACCGGATTTTTAGTGAGGTTTATGGCACTAGTATTGTCACACTTTATTGGAACAGTTTTCAAATTAATCCCATAATCAATCAACTGTTGTTACATCCAAATAATCTGTATGAATAACTACCGCCGCAACATATTCCGCTTCTAAGAAGGGACAAAGCCACACTGGCTTGTTTCTTACTATGCCATGAAACCAAGGCATTCCCAAGTAAGTGACATGTCCCACTAGTGCTTTTTCGGTCCAATTTACAACCCGCAAAATCAGAATCCGAGTACCCAATCAAAGTGCATTCGGCACCTTTGGGGTACCATAAACCCGTGTTTTGTGTGCCAATGAGGTATCTCATAATACGGTTTACAACAGAGAGATGTGATTCCTTAGGACTAGCTTGAAAACGTGCACACATACAAACACTAAACATAATATCGTGACGACTAGCGGTGAGATAGAGAAGAGATCCTATCATACCTCTATACTTACTTACTTCGACCGACTTACCACCTTCATCTTTGTCAAGATAGCATGAAGTGCTCATTGGAGTTGAGATTTCTTTTGCATCGGTCATTCCAAATTTCTTGAGTAAATCCTTGCAATATTTGGATTGATTGATGAATATTCCTTCCTTTGTTTGTTTGATTTGAAGTCCAAGGAAGTAATTTAGCTCTCCCATCATTGATATTTCAAATTCACTTTGCATGATATCAGAAAATTCCTTACACAAGGATTCATTAGTAGCACCAAATATTATATCATCGACATAAATTTGAACAAGTAAAATGTCATGCTTCTTATGTTTGATGAAAAGAGCTGATACTTTTCCTCTTTCAAAACCTTTTTCAAGTAAGTATTTGCTCAACCTATCATACCAAGCTCTAGGAGCTTGTTTTAAACCATACAGAGCCTTTTTCAATTTAAAAACATGATTTGGAAATTCAAAATTTTCAAAACCAGGAGGTTGATCAACAAATACTTCTTCTTGAATATAACCATTTAGAAAAGCACTCTTTACATCCATTTGAAAAAGTTTAAAATCCATGACACATGCAAATGCTAGAAGCATACGAATGGCTTCTAATCTAGCCACGGGTGCATAGGTTTCATCGAAATCTATGCCCTCTTGTTGGTTGTAGCCTTTTGCAACAAGTCTAGCTTTGTTTCTAACAATAATACCGTTTTCATCAAGCTTGTTGCGAAAGACCCATTTGGTCCCAATGACTATATGATCTTTAGGTTTAGGAACTAGTTCCCAAACATTGTTTCTTTCAAATTGATTTAATTCCTCTTGCATAGCAAGGGTCCAATGTTCATCAATAATGGCTTCATTGATGTCCTTTGGTTCAACTTGAGAAACAAAAGCCATGAAAAGACATGCATGATTAAGAGAGTTTCGAGTTGTTACCCCTTTAGAGATATCGCCAATTATATTGTCAAGTGGATGATGTTTTGAGACTCTCCATTCTTTTGGTAAATTTGAATGAGGATTCCTTAGAATATTGTGGCAAAGGATTTTCATCTTCATCTTTGGACTCGTTTGAATCTTCTAAGTGACTATTTCCCAATATTTCGCAAGATCATCAACACTATCTTCTACCAAAGATTTTGGGTTAGACTCATCAAAGGTAACATGCACAGATTCTTCAATAGTCAAAGTTCTCTTTATTATAAATTCAAAAGCTTTACTAGAAATAGAATATCCAAGAAATATACCTTCATCCGCTTTGGCATCAAATTTTCCAAGGTTATTCTTACCATTGTTTAGGACAAAACACTTGTATCCAAACGTGAAGGTGGGAAATGTTGGGCTTCCTTCCTTTGTAGAGTTCATACGGTGTTTGTTTAAGGATCGGCCTTATAAGAACTCGATTCATCACATAGCAAGCGGTGCTCACTGGTGCCAAAAGTACTTAGGAAGGTTAGTCTTATTGAGCATCGTCCTCGCTAGCTCTTCAAGAGACCGATTTTTCCTTTCAACCACTCCATTTTGTTGCGGTGTCCTTGGAGCAGAAAAGTTGTGATCGATGCCATTTTCTGTGCAAAATGCTTCAAATGCTTCATTCTCAAATTCCCCACCATGATCACTTCAAATGGAAGCAATGTTAAGTCCCTTCTCATTTTGTATAACCTTTGCAAGTTTTCGAAAAGCATTAAAAGCATCATTTTTGTGAGAAATAAATAAAGTCCATGAATAGCGAGAATAATCATCCACAATAACAAGAGCATAGTAATTGCCACCAAAGCTCATGGTTCTAGAAGGGCCAAATAAATCCATATGTAAAAGTTGTAAAGGCCGGTTTGTAGAAACAATATTTTTAGATTTGAAAGATGCCTTTACTTGTTTTCCTTTTTGACACGCATCACAAAGTTTATCTTTTTCAAAACGAATCTTTGGCAAACCAATTACTAAGTCTTTACGAACCAATTTATTAAGATGATCCATGTGAATATGAGCCATTCTTCTATGCCATAGCCAAGATTCATTCTCTTTACTAAAAAGACAAAGATGCATCATTTGAAGGTAGTTCATCTAAATTAACCATATAGATATTTCCAATTCTAGATCCAACAAAAACTGTACTTTTATTAAAAGAATTTACGACCATGCATTTTGAAGAATCAAATATAACATTATTGCCTTTGTCAGAAAGTTGACTAATACTTAGCAAGTTATGTTTCAAACCTTCCATATACAAAACATTTTCAATAGTGGGATTAGGACTCTTACCAATAGAACCAATCCCAAGAATTTTACCTTTGTTGTTGTCACCATACCGGACATAACCACTATTCTTAGGTACCAATGAGGAGAACTTGCTTTTGTCTCCTGTCATGTGCTTTGAACAGCCGCTATCAAGATACCAATTTAAGTCCTTGGCTTTCAAGCACACCTACAACAACAGATTAATTTTTAACCTTTGGTACCCAAACTAAGTTGGGTCCAGATGAGTTAGTTTTTGGCAAAGTACCCTTTGGAATCCATATCTTTTTGCCAACCACATTCTTGTTCTTTCTAATATTGCAAATGGAGGCAGTGTGACCATTTCTACCACAGTGAAAGCATTTAATGAAAGGGCTGCTTGAAGTGTTGTTGTGATTGACAAATTTAAAGGATTTTTCATGCGTTTGTGGATTATAACCCAAACCGGCTTTTCCAAAAGTACCCTTTTGTTTTCCCAATAGAATGTTTAAGTTAAATTAAGCACTACGTTGTTGTATTTTTACAAAGCTCACGAGCTGTGTTTATATAGGCAATGGAGGAGCGTCATATTTAAAAAGATTTATCCGTTGAAGATTTGCCCGTTGCGTTTTGATTATTAAAAGGATTTGTCGTTGCAGCATTTAAAAGGAAAATCTGCCCGTTGCGTTCAATCCGGAATTTGATTTTCATAGTTTGAAAAGCACGCGACCATAGCTCGGCACGCGACCTCACCAAGACTTGACAAGAGCTCGCACGCGACCTCCTCACAGCAAGACGCGACCTCAAGACGCGACAAGAGCTCGACACGCGACCTCCTCACCGACACTAACCTCAGCTCGTCATTTATGAATATCATAAAATCACTTTTAGAATAAAATTCATTTTGTGTGTGTGTGTGATTTAATTTTAATTGAGAGCTTTTTATTACTACTTACAAATAGTCTTAATAAAAATAAATAAATACCCAAAACCCAAAGACTTGAGAAACTATCATTCTTGATACGCGTCTTGGTATTCTTTTCCACTTTTTGCACGGTTGACTATTTGCAAAACTCCCTTTTGTCAATCATCAAAACCATCCTGTCAAGGCATGTATTCACATCTTTTGCTATTAAAAAAACATGAGGAACCCATATACCAAGATGACGAATGAGTTTCTAAAGATGATGGTGGTGCACGATATGAATTCCACTGATTAAGAAAGAGACCGAAGAGTTATTTCTAGAACCTGATGAGCATTGTGTATGGAAATAAGATCTAAAAACTACCGGCTTTGTCCCAACCATTAACAGGGGTCATGACACGACTGAGTCTAGAGAATGAAAAAAGACATATTAACATAAAGGTTAGGACACATTCATAAGATCATTAGCCAACTAATTTTGTTTTGGCATAAATATTAGCTAGCTCTTATCCACCGAAGTTATCTTCTTCGTATTTAAAATTAAATTTAATAATTAATTAAATATGAATATAATTTAAATAAAAAAGATAAAAATGAACATAAATTCTAATAATAATTCTAAATATAAATTATAATATCACTTACTGTAAATTTATTTGTATATATTATGAGACATAAAAAAATTCTAAAATTATAACAATTATATTTATATTATTAATTAGTTATTATATTTATATTAAATTAGATCTATATGATATTTAATATGATTTTTAAATTTTGTAAAATATTTAATTTATTAAAAATATATATTTATAACACTTGCAATAATATAAGACACATATACATTATATATAATAAAACTACATAGGTATTCACAAATTCATATTCATATTTTTTTTTTATCAAAACAAATTCATATTCATATTTACTAACATATAACTTTATTAAACTTAAAAATAAAAATAAAAATAACTCAATTGAAAAATTAAAAGATAAATATTATTTAGTCGATACCCGTGCCTAAGGCACGTGTCAATACGCTAGTTTTATATACTTTAAGGATTAAGTAGGAGAAAATGTATAAGTTTAAGAACTAAATTGAGTGTTTTTACTCTAAAAAGTTTGTCTTTTTTTTAAGGGCAGAATTACATAAATACATCCAGCGTGCAATATACGTTAAGCCCTGAACAATATTATCAGTAAATTTCTTTTGCCTTTTCAAAAAAAAAAAAAAAATCCAGCATGCAATAGAAGGGTGATTTTGCGTGCTTACATGGAAAGGGTGTTTTACTCGTTTTCCAACCTTGTAGCATTTAGAATTAATTATTATTATTATTATTATTATTCCTTTGGAAGCGAAAGAGGTTATCTGATCTAATATATATGTGCGTGTGTGTGTCTGTTATTTTGACACCTCACTTTTGCTCTCTCAAATGGATTATGAACCTCCGTTGTTGGAGACCTGCAAAACTCCTTTACAAGGCTCGCTTAGTGTTTGTTGTGCCAATAATATTAGTGACATAATTAATGAAAAATCCTCTATGGTGGAGAAGTGTGAGATACCTATAATTGACCTCAGCCGGTTAAATCATGGGAGGGAGGAGGAGTGCATGAAAGAAATCACTGAAGCTGCTAAAAAATGGGGTTTTTTCCAAGTTGTGAATCATGGGGTTTCAAAAGAGTTGCTGCAGAGGCTGCAGTTTGAGCAAATGGAAGTGTTCCGCATGCCTTTTGCAAGTAAGTCTCAAGACAATTTTTTGAACTTACCTGCCACAAGTTACAGGTGGGGCAACCCATCTGCTACTAATCTGAGGCAACTCATGTGGTCTGAAGCCTTACACACGTTTCTACCGGACATAGCAAGGATGGAACAACACAAAAGTCTGAGGTAGACGAGACAACTCTTTTAGTTATACGTAATACTCTACCTGATCCTTTTTTATAAGGAATAAAATAGTTATTTTTCTTTGTCTTTATTATAAAAAATATATATCAATTTTTTAATGCATTAATGTTAATTTTTTATTTTTACCCTTACTTAAGGTGTGACTTATATTAACGATGCAACTATTTCCTATGCAAGTGAATAGTTCATTAATTATACATCATTTTATTAAAGGGGTAATTTTGGAAACAAATTCAATTTTTAGGGGTATTAATTAGAAAAAACAGATTTCAATACAATTACTTGGTCCATGTAAATTAGGGTTTTGTTCATTATAATAAGGACCGGATGAAGTACTATTTTGTTATCATCATCTCTTTTCAAATTCTGGGTGGAAATTAAAGCAACTGTGTGTGAGTGTTATTAGGGTCACAACATGGCGTGAAACAAAATTTGCATAAGGGAGAAAAGATGACCTTATTATCCTAAGTTAAATAGGATTTGGTTTAAAGGTTTAAACCCTTATTCTTCAATTTCTTCAAGCTCATAGTGAAAACTTGATCTTGACATATACACGCATGGGTTATTAGAATTGAATTTCTAAGTCATTAAAGCACATTATTAGATCCGAGACCTATGTGTATCGACGAGCATATGTTAGAAGATCTCAATTTCTTAAATGGACTTTAGTACTCTTGGAGGAATTAGTCTCTAGCTCCAACTCGGAGATACCTGAGTTTCCTAAAAAAAAGAATTGAATTTTTGACCCGATATACATGTAAGGTGCATATCCTCTCACTGAGCCATCTTTGTTCATTTCCTTTAACAATGCCTATATATGACCCATATAATAAATCATTGTAGATCTAAAACTATATAGGATAAAGTTTAAGTTTTTATTTTTATTGATCGAAGAAAATGCTACTGCTTTTGCACACGGAGTGATTGGGATCATATGGATTCCCGACTTTTACGCAATTTCACCGTAGCCGATCAATATAGACCGTTGGATCTTAATCAGACAGTCTGTTTGCTAACTTAATTTGTACTGTGATGTTGATCTTGGTTTAACGAAGTTAAAATATGGACCGTATGATCAAGATCAGACGGTCCGAGATATCCAACTACGGCAACTGTATGATATGACTCTTGTTGGGAATCCGGATCCCAGTGATTGCATGTATTTAAGGTATCAAAGATGATAAAAAGTTCTTTTTTTTTGTGTGTGTATATGATCTTTTTCTTCAGTGTATGATCATGTACAGTCTCCCTCTTTTGATCTGCTCGTTGAGTTAATTTAGGAGCAGTGATTTCTTTTACAGTTTGATTCTTAATTTACTACCTAATATCTAATTTTTAATTTCGAATGATTTGCTTTTGTAATTTTAGATCAACTATTGAAGCCTTTGTAAAAGCAGTTACCCCGCTGGCAGAAAGGCTGGTGCAAATTCTAGCTCAAGAATTAAACATCAATTTCAGATATTTCCAAGAGAATTGTTCAGCAAATACTAGCTATCTTCGCCTAAACAGATATCCACCATGCCCGTTTCCTTCAAAGGTGTTCGGCCTCTTATCTCATACTGACACTAGTTTCCTTACTATAGTACACCAAGACCAGACTGGGGGGTTGCAATTGATGAAAGACGGAAATTGGATTGGTGTCAAACCTAACCCTGAAGCTCTGATTGTTAATATTGGCGATTTATTCCAGGTAATGATTTCAGCATTCTTGTAATATTGTTAGAATTTAGTTGATGTTTTGTCAAGAGTCATGTCATTTTTTTTTATTATGTGATTGAGAGATATTGTAAATATTGATTATTAGAAACCATAATGATTAATATTAATATTAAAACATAAAATCATGTATAAATGGGTGTGACTCAGTTGGTTGCGCAAACTGAGCTTGTGAGAGAGGACTTGAGTTCGATTCCCGCAGAACACATCCTTAGAGAGGGACAAAGAACCTTCAGCTATGACTAAGCACCTAATCAGATATTAGTCTCATAGCGAGTTCAAAAGACCTAAGTTTGTGACAATATTGTGTGTACCCATTACTGAGCAAAATGCCTTAATTACGGTGATTAACACACACAAAATTCATATTACTTATTTAAGTGTTGATGTGACCTTTTAAATAATTAAGTGGTCATCAAATAACTTTTTTATCTTCACTACCCATATCCATGCATACTCGTCACACAAACATTAATTCTTTTAGGTAAAATTACACTAGAGGTCTTTTATCTTAATTTAAAATTTTTAGTTCTTCATCTTTATTTTGTTTCAATTTAGTCCTACATATTTTAAAATATTAATTTCAAGGCAAATTATTGGCTAATCTATAACGAAAAATGCATGTATGCCATAAGGACAATCTGTCCTATCAATTGTGCCACAAATCAGAAACCAAAAAGTTGTTGTAAAAAATCGAAAACGGACCAATTTGGCCAATATTATTAACGTTTTAAAACATGTGGGACTAAACTGAAACTAAAATTAACTTTAAAGAACTAACTTGACAAAAAAAAAATATAAAGGACTAAAGTGAAACTTTAAATTAAGATAAAAAACCTCTGATATAATTTTGCCCTTTTATTTACTTTTTCTTATATCACCTTCTAGGGCAATCATACAAAGGAATTGGATAAAATCAGAAATCAAAATGATATAAAAAGTATTAATGCCCAAATATAAGGCTATGTTTCGGAGTTCCGAGGGGAGTAGGGTTTTGAGGGGAGAAGGGAATGGAGGGTTCACCTTATTTGAAAGGGAAGGTAAGCCTTCAATTTGAGGGAACTAAAAAGATATATTCGATTAGGTGTCTCGATGAGTTTTAAAAATATATAGTTCCAAATCCTTCTCCTTATTTTTAAAAAGGTCAAAACAAGGGAAAGACTAACCATAACTTCTCTCTCCCTTTTTCTCCAAAACCGCTCCTCCCCAACATACACTTTGTTTGGGATTTTGGAGGAGAGGAAAAGAGAGAAAAAGACTTATAACTAAATTTATAGTAATATAGTGAAAAACTACACTCTAAAATCCTCCAAAGTCATCTCCATTTTTTTTAAAAAGCTAAAATCTTTCAAAGTCATCTCCTAGCTTTTGAGTTTCTCCAAATTAGGGCGTTTTAGTCAAATGGAGAGAAATAAATCTTCATGCAAGGTGGGGGTTATCCTCCCTTCCCGTAAACCCTTCTCCTTCCCTTTTCCTCTTTTCTTTTCCCTAAAATCCCTTCTCTCTCTTTTCCTCCAATTTGCCAAACAAACCGTAGATCATGGTTTTAAATTGTTGTCCGCATCGCAATTGCGACTGCAATATATTGTTGTTGCGGTAGTCACCTCATACGCATCTACCATCATAGAGCTTTTGTTACATTTAGTGTAATCATAAAATTATTTCACACCGAATGGCTGTAATTAGCATCGCAGCAATCGCATGGCCACAATCACAACAGCCATATCCGCAATTTAAAACCATGCCGTAAATGTCAGATTCCTATGGATAGATGCAAAATTTATATCATTCTAGTTCTTTCACACAGGGATTGGCTCAGTTTGTGCACAAAAATATATACACCATGTGTGTGGATCCTTTATATGCATAGATCAATCTAGAAGCAAGCAAGAAAAGTGGTGTAGGCATGCAATTATTCAAAGAATTATTTTGCTACTGAATGTTAATTAGAACTTGGAAACAAACCTAGCTTGAATTATTAAATATATTTTATAAGTAATTAGGGGCTACCATTAATTTTTATGCAGGCACTAAGCAATGGCGTGTACACGAGTGTTATGCACCGAGTGGTGGCTGCTGAGAAGGTGGAAAGGTTTTCTGTGGCATATTTCTATAACCCCTCTATGGATTCAGTGATAGAGAGCTATGCCACGCCGCCAGTGTACAGGAAGTTTACTTTCCGAGAGTACAAAGAGCAGACAGCAAAAGATGTTAAGGAAACTGGTGATAAAGTGGGGCTATCTAGGTTTCTCTTATAATAGTGACATTAGTAGATAGATAGATAGATGCAGTGTCGACCCCCCATGAAAAAAAGAGAGCCTAAGTAATAATGCAACTCGATGAGTCAGTCACATCTGAATTTATGTAGATTCAGTCACATCTGTTTTACGTGGGGTGGCGTGGAATGTGTGGAATGGTTGTATATTTTTTCGTGGGGTAAGTCGAAGTCACATATGTATCTTGGAGATGGTTTCTGGAGAGGGCCACGTTTGGCCTGTTAGGTACCAGAGTAACGGAATGGTGTCACACAGCTAAAATAAGAGACGAGTAAATAAGGAAATGAACACACAAAATTTACGTGGAAAACCCTCAACAAATAAGGAAACCACGTACAAGGCGCGAAGAATTTCACTATGTGGGAAAATATTACAAGAATACCTCTCACAAAATACCTCACAAATACTCTCACAATACTCTTGTTGAGTATAAGAAATAATAAAAGAGGAAGAAGAGAAATGTTTGGGATGATTTAAACATCACACCTTGGCCTCCTTTATATACTACAAAGGAGCCAACAAACCTAAAATCCCACCATGTGGGACTTAAGTTTCAACAATTCTCCAGCCTTGAAGATTTTGATTAGTCAATCATATCTTCACACCACTCTTTCTGCCTTGCCATTCCATGTAAACTACGTTTACGATAGGCCATGGAGGATCGACACCAAATAAACTTGTCGGCATTGATTGGCTTCGCACATCTCGCTAAAGTTATCTTTGGTGTGAATCTTTTTATATCCACTGCCTTTCTCTGCCCGTCCACGAACAAAGTGATACCAGGGTATCTATATGCTTTGTCCTGGAATGAAAAAGTCGGATTCCTTGCAATGTGCAAGGCACTCGTATCCGCCACAAGACACAACAATCCTCTCCGCTGCGTGCGAGTTCCACCATTAACCTTTGAATCCAGATAGCTTCTTTGCAAGCTTCTGGTAGCGCCATGTACTCAATAGTCGACAAAGCTACAACAAGAATCTTAGATAACCAAATTTCACCGCTCCTCCCGCAATTGTGAATACATACCCGATAGTGGATTTCCTCTTATCAAGATCTCACGCAAAATCTGAATCAACATAACCCACGACAATGAATTTACGATCCTCCGTAACATAATGCAACATCCGAGGTTCCTTTGATGTATCTAAGGATCCTCTATGATATTCCAATGCTCTCTACCTGGATTTGCCATAAACCGACTAACCGCTCCCACGCTTGTGCAATGTAAGTCTGGGTACATATCATGGCATACATAAGGCTTCCCACCGCCGATGCACTCGATTTCGAACATTTCCATCCTTCTCCGCTTCATTGCTAGGACTCATACCCGAGGATACTTAAAATTGACAGAAGCGGGGTAGAAATTGGCTTACAATCTTGCATGTTGAAGGCCGCAAAACCTTCCTTAGATAATTCTTTTGAGAGAAAGCCAAATCTTCCTATCATTTCGCCTCGTGAATTTGCATCCCTAAAATCTTGTTTTGGTCCCAAGTCCTTCATATCAAACTCCTACAATCAAAGCTGCCTTCAATTCCTGGATTCGATCTTTGTTGGGGCCTACCACCAACATGTCATCCACATACAACAAGAAATGATGAAATCATTATCATCAAACCTCTTGTAGTATGTACTGATAGTGCGAACTCGACCTGCTGTAACCAAGACTAATTATGAAGGAATCAAATCTCTTGTACCAACATCCGGCGCCGCTTTAGGCGCATGCAGATTTGGTCAACCTACAAACCAAGTTTTCTTTTCCTTGTTCTTTAAAGCCTTCGTTGGAGCATATAAATTTCTTCTTCAAGCTCTCCATGAAGAAAAGCGCCTTTACATCCAACCGCATTCCAAGATGTAAATCAAATGCAAGACACATTGCCAACACTACCCTGCGATAGTAGTAAGTCGACAACCGGAGAAAATATCTCGTCAAAGTCTATCCTTCTTTCACGAGCATAACCTGACTACAAGTCCGGGCGCGATACCGCTTCGATCATTCTTGCCGTCTCGTTTAATTTTGAACACCCATTTGTTCCTGGATGGCTTTCCGACCCTTTGGAAGTTCAACAAGTTCCCAAGTCTTATTTCTATGTAGGGCTTCCATTTCTTCCTCGCATTGTCATTATCCATTGAAGATCAACTGCTCAGCTTCTTGAAGAAGCGATGGTTCACCTTCTTCTGGTCAAAAGACAGATGCATCATGGCAGCCATAACATAGTCTGAAAGTGCCATGATGGTGCTTTGTTATCGACGTGTTGATCGTCGAACTCCTTCATCATTGACCTCATCCGTTCTTGTTCTGTGCTCGGTTACGCCGTAAGAATCATCTTCTTAGTCTTTCTCTCCAACCGCACTATAGCAGCCTCATTGGAAATCTTTGTCATTTTTACGCTCACTTTGCGGTTCATTTTTCGCAAAGACTACATCTCTCTTTAACAATAAGCTTGCGGGTAGTGGGGTCCCAGCATACCCTTGACATTGTCGTCAAGATAACCCAAGAATATACATTTTAGGATTTGGATCCAATTTTGTTCTTTCTTGGGAGTTGCATTACGTCACGCCAGGGACATCCAAACACATGTAAAGAAGAATAATCTGGCTTTCCTTTCCACATCTCCATTGGTGACTTCAAACCAATCGCCGCTGATGGCGATCGATTTATCACGTGAACGGCGGTTTTGGCCTTACGCCCAAAAAGATTTAGCCAATCCCGATGTTCTCAAAGATAGCTCTTGTTCTTTCTAGGAGTCCTGTTCATCCGCTTCGCTACACCCATTCTGTTGAGGTGTATGTGCAACGATGAATTGTCTCGTAATACCCTCTTGCTTCGCGAATGATAGAAAGTTACCATCTACATATTCTCCTCCATCGTCCTCAAGCACTTGATTTTCTTCCCGTTCAAGCTCTACTTGTGCTTTGAACTCCTTGAATCTGGAAACACATCGACTTCTTCTTGATTGGGTACACCCACAATCTCTGGAGTAGTCATCAATGAATGATACAAAATACTTTGCTCCCCCCCCATGGATGTTTCCGGCGACTCCCACACATCGTAATGTATCAAGTCTAGTATGCGTTTGCTTCGGTAGCTACTTTTGCAAATTTCAATCTATCTTGCTTGCCTTGTCACACGGTGCTCACGAAGGGTAAAGTTACCGTCTTGAGCCCGGGTAAGAGTGCGTTCCGCAAGAACTTTCGCCACGCGTTCGACATATGGCTAGCCTGCGATGCCACATCATCGTTGATTCTTCATGGCTCGCCGTGATGGCAACCGATGCATCCGCCTCTTGCAACGTGATCTCCCAAGCATGTATAGATTGCTTGTGATCTTTTCGCTTTCATCACCACAAGGTTGCCCTTCACTACTTTCAAGACTCCACCTTCAATATGGATCTTGCACCAGGTCATCCAATTGCCCTGGACAATAGATTCCTTTTCAAGCCATTCACATGTCGTACCCCTTGTATCTTCAACAACGATTATCTTGCATCTTTATTCGACGGACAAGAGTTCCAACAATTTCTAAGGTGTGATCATTTCCCATAAACACGGATCCCCTCACAGAGACAGGCTCATAAGTACAAAACCAATCACGGTGTGAAGTCATGTGCCACGTCGCACTGAATCCACTATCCGCATCATCATTGAGCTTCCTTCCACCTTTAGAACTTGTTGCTCACTTACTGAGATTTCTCCATCATCCGAGGTACTTGCAACACAACCTTGAGAGGTTGATGCTCCCGAGGTCTTCTCTCCATTCTTCTTGTTCCAACACTCCTTCTTCAAGTGCCCTCTCATGCCCACGGTTGTAGCATTTGAGATTCTCTTCTTCGAGATTTTGATCTACCATGATCTTGGCTCCCATCACGCTAGATGATGATCCGCCTCTCGTCATCGATAAAGCTTCGCTTGCTTCAACTTTCGACCTTTCCTCCTTATTCTTGCGCTCGATTCTTCTTCAAGAATTGCAAGCAACATCATCAAAGTGAAGAGTGTCGGCATTATTGTTTGTAATGTTGATGATGAGTTGATCATACTGAATCGTAAACTCAAGTAAAAGTTACGCACGCTCATTTACTCTCGCTATTTTGAAATCGATCTTTGATGGTGAGCAAATAGCGTGTTCAGGGTGTTAATGTGATCCGTCACCAATGTGGATTCACTCGTTCAAGAGTGTAGAGTTTCCTCTTCAAGAATATTCTTGTGTGAAGTGACTTAACCTCGTACATAATTTGTTAAGTACATCCCAAATCTCCTTTGCGCATCTTCTTTTACGCAACACTTGACAAAAGCCGAATCGCCATTGCTAGGTGCAAATTGCGCGATTGCCATCCTTCTAACTTTCCACTTTTCATCACATATTCGCAGTTCGCGCCTTGGTGCTTCCCAGCAATTATCCTTCTCAAGCTATACGCCTACCAATTTCCACAGGAGAAGTTACTCCCGTTGAACTTCTCTATCTCAAATTTTGCCGCCATGGTTGTACACGAACCAAATCGGATTACACTATTTCACCGTGAATAGTACGATAATGCGTGAAAGATTGCACGTGATTCCGCACACCGTAACAAATCTAGTATACGCAATACCATCGTAAAGTATACAACCACCGCGTATGAATAAGTAGTATATGGGAATAGTATCGATAATCGAATAGTGGATCAGAGACCGTAAATAGTACACCGTAAGTTCCCGGGAAAGAGAGAGGGTCACCAATGGACACGCTTAAATACCAAGTCTTTCTTTCCTAGCCGGAACTTTTCCTAGACATGCACTTCTACACTACCACACTATTTCCAAGAACAATTCTTTTTCGATGTGGAAGATCGGACAATCTTTACCACAGAGCATACTAAGAACCGACACCTTCCTAGAGTGGCCTTGGCGGAATAAGTATCACCTGACCTTGGAGCTCGATACCACCGTTAGGTACCAGTAGTAATCTGAATGGTGGTGTCACACAAATAAAATAAGAGAGCGAGTAAATAAGGAAATGAACACACAAAATTTACGTGGAAAACCTCAACAAATAAGGGGAAAAACCACTGGGCAGGCCGTAAGGAATTTCACTACATGTGGGAAAATATTACAAGAATACCTCTCACAAAATACTCTCACAATACTCTCATGATACTCTTTGTTGAGTATAAGAAATAATAAAAGAGGAAGAAGAGAAATGTTTGGGATGATTTAAACATCACACCTTGGCCTCCTTTTATATACTACAAAGGAGCCAACAAACTAAAATCCCACCGATGTGGGACTTAAGTTTCAACATGGCCTGTGTCTTTTTTTGTTTTTTATGGCTACTATTGGTTGTATTTGTATTTGTAGTAGAAAGTAGTTACATGTGGCCTTGCTGTGATTTGTTGTTCTTTTTGTTTGATTAGGTGGTTTTCCACTTTTCCTGTTATTTGGGTGTTGCGCTCCCCGATGGAACGTATGTCTTTTTTTTTTTTTTAAATCTATTTATAATGGGTTGGAATATCCTAATCCTAATACTTCCCTATTAATGGATTGGAATTTTTCGACAAGTGTTTCTGATCTTATGGGTTTTTTCTCGAGGTTCAATCATGAACATGTAAGTTAAAGTTCTGGAATCAATTAGTGGGTTCATTGGTAAGGTTACCGAGTGGTGAAATGATAGGGAGTAGAATATTTGTATGAAGGATACATATGATAAAACAAATCAAGAATTAATTAATCACCTTATCAACAAAAGAAATCAAGAATGTATAATTTCGTATAAACAATTGTTCCCTTCTCACTTCTCATTGAATGAGAAAAGTAATAATTAAGAGAACAATAATTAGGAGCTCGGAATTATTTAGAGATAAAAACTTACCACTGAATATTTGGTCCCAAGAGATTTTGAGTTTGGTTGGTCAAAAAAATAAATAAATAAAAATAAAAGATTTAAGTTTGGCAACTAGCACACACTTGCGCACGAATGACATTAATGTAACCCAAAATCATTCAACAACCTCCTTATATTTTTACTATAAGCTAGGCACAAGATATATAGGCATAGTTTGAGCTCGAGACGGATCTTCGTAGCTCATATTTGAGGTATTTATCGCACTAGGATTTTGACAAGAGAAATGGTGATGGTCGCCAGAAGAACATCGTGAAAACTTTATGAACCACGTTCAATATTTTATTTTGGTATTTCTCTCTATTTTTTTTATATTAGATTCAAAATAATGGATTTGACACATAAAATAAATCACAGAGACTAAATTAGTCCCTCAAAAATAAAAAATACTAATTTAGTTCTTAAGAATTTCAAATATTGGTCAACTTAGTCCTTAATAGGGACTAAAATGTCCCAAAAATAATTAAAAAAATGACTAATTTGGCCCACATTTAAAGTTGTTAAGGACTAAATTAGTATTTTTTATTTTTCAGAGATTAAATTGGTCTCCGTAATTTTTATCGGGAACCAATTTAGGTATTTACTCAAAGAGTAAATTGTAAATACCCAAATTAGTTCTCAACAAAAATAAATCAAAGAGACCAATTTAGTCCCTCAAAAATAAAAAAAATACTAATTTGATCTTTAAGAATATCAAATATTGGTCAATTTAGTCTCTAATAGAGACTAAAATATCACTAAAAATTATCCTAAAAATGACTAATTTGGCCCACATTTGAAGTTGTTAAGAACTAAATTAGTGTTTTTTATTTCTCAGGGACTAAATTGATCTCCGTAATTTTTGTCGGGACCAATTTAGTTATTTACTCTTACTCTTTTTATTTTTAATAATTTCAAAAAACAGGTCCACGTCATTCGTGGAAGAATCGCGAGCAATACGTCGCGATATATAGCAGTTCTGTTTTGATAAACTCGGTATTTGAACAAGAGTAGTGCTACATAACACGACAGAAGTGACTCGCGAATCTCACAAATATGAAATACTATGCGTATGCGCCGAGCTTAAGGAGATTTATTTTTTTACCGGTTTTAAGGATTTTTAAAAGAATATATAAAATATATAAAAATATCCGTTATAACTATTCCTCCAAAATACTCAAATTGGTCCCAAAAAAATTACAGAGACCAATTTAGTCTTTAAGAAATAAAAAATATCAATTTAGTCTTAAAGAATTTCAAATATGGGTCTTTTTTAGGATAATTTTTAGCGATATTTTAGTCCATATCCATGACAAATTTGACTCATATTTGAGATTTTTAACAATCAAATTGATATTTTTCATTTCTTAAGAACTAAATTGATATCTATCATTTTTTTCAGTAACGAATTTGGGTACTTTTTTTAAAAAAAAAGTAAATTACAAATTAGTCCCCAACAAAATCACGGAGACCATTTAGTCCATACGAAATAAAAAATACCAATTTGGTTCTTAAAAATCTCAAATATGGGTCAAATTAGTTATGAATATGGACTAAAATGTCCCAAAAGTTATCTTAAAAATGATTAATTTGACTCATATTTAAAATTTTTTAAAAAAAATTAATATTTTTAATTTTTTAAAGACTAAATTGGTTTACCTAATTTTTGTCAAAGACCAATTTGAATATTTATTCTAAAAAATTAGAGAGATTTTTTTTGGTGAAAAAAAAATTAGAGAGATTAAAAAAAAAGAGAATAGCATGTACCAAAAAACAAAAAGATAAATGAGAGAGCACCGAAAATATATTGCACTGCCACAGTGCCACGTATTTCGTGTATTTTCTCACGAAACGTGACTCGTGACCTTTAGCATTTCTCTTTGAACAAACATTTGATGCCTCAAAAAATGGTGTCTCTCTATCTCCTACCAATCAAAGGCTGAAGATATGCATATGTATTAATAAATTATAATTTTATTTTATTATGTAGTAAATTGTCATTAGTGGGGGTAGAAAATATGACAAAAAATTGAGATATGAGATTTTGATCCTCGGTATTTACCATTTTACTCAGTTTTTTTCCGGTTGACTTGTTAATTTTTTTTTCTTTATACCAAGTCATCCAATTAAAATGGGAATAATCAAATGATATTATGTTCTTTGATCTAATATATATATATATATACATACACACACATCTAGAAAGGAACGGAATCTAGACAAAGTCTTAACTTTAAAGATTAAGCAATTTCAACACCATGTGTGATCTCCCACAACGCACTTGTAAACACATAAATTCACCATCCAATCACTTCCCACACAGCCAGGGACATGAATCCAAAAGTGTAAGTGCATATGAAAGTATTGCTAAACTAATCAAACGCACACCGAGATTGAAACTTGAGGTACAATTCCAACCTCAATTTGTCTCTTAGATATCTATTTTCCTATCGGTAAGGAGACATATTCTATCTCTTAGACATATGAAAGTATTGCTAAACTAATCAAACGCACACCGAGACTGAAACTTGAGGTACAATTCCAACCTCAATTTGTCTCTTAGATATCTATTTTCCTATCAGTAAGGAGACATATTCTATCTTGTACGATGTGTGGGATCCTTCCATTGTCTAACAAAGGACTAATTTTCAGCATTGTTTTAGTTATGGACTCATATTTATCTTGTTCTTCTACAAGCCACGAAATCCAAAGAGAAGAGAGACTAAGTAAGAGAGAGAGGGGGGGGGGAAGAGAGACAGAGAAGACGCCACAAAGGAAGAGAGGCATCCATCGCTGGAAGTCGCTAGCCACCAACATGGCCGCTCTGCACAATCCTTCGTGTGTTATCTGAATGCACACAATACATCATCGAGTTTTCTGATGAATCTTTTAGAATTCACTATTTTTTACATATTGTAGATGAAGCAATTGACTCACTTAATAGAAGATTTGAACAATATAGCACATATTGAAAGATTTTTGGATTTTCGTTTAGTATTGAAAGACTTATATCATTTTCCAATAAGAATTTAAAATTATATTGCAAATATTGTCAAACTTATCTAAAATATGATAATTTGAAGAATTAAAAGTCATTAGAGATGTTTTAACACTTGAATCTGCTCCGGACTGGGCCAGGGCCCAATCCAAACAAAGCTATTCTCATCAGCCCATGATCGAACTGGGTATCCGAGGAGCTTTCGCCTCGTCACCGCATGATCGTTCCAACGGTGATCCGCATCTCACGCCGCACAAGGTGCAAGGTCATTGCACTTGGGTAACCGCTTTCCCGCCAACTCACCTCGCCACTTCGCCTATATAAGTAAATAGCTCATCAGCGCTCAGGTACGCTTTCATTTTCCCCAAGTCCTCTCACTTTGATCCTAAACTGACTTAGACATCGAAATGTTTGCAGGTACACGCCATCCCGACAGCGTCGTCCTCCGCCACGAGCTCTGCCACCTTGCTTCGTTCTGGTCATCTCAGAGATCTGTTTCGGATCAGAATCAAAATCAAGCTTTATGATATTGAGTTCTTCGAAGACATTTAAACGTTTTCCTAATGCATGTCTAGCTTATAGATGAATATTAACTATTCATGTTGTCATACCCTAATTTTGTCCGGTAAAATAACATTCAAAAAGAACAAAAATAGTAGTAGAGAAGAAAGAAGGAGAAAGAAATCTTGAAGAGAAAAAAGGTTGAAAAAATTTGTACTTTGGTATAGCTTATGTATTCTGGGTGTAATTAATGTTGTGGAGATGGTATTAAAGTGATTTTTACCTTGTTAGAAAGCTAAAACAAAACTCTACAACTTTGATGAGGAACCCAAGAGTCAAATCTGAAGTTTACTAAGTCCAAATTGACTTGGAAGTAAGAACAAGTATGCTAAAAAATGGTTTTGAACAGTATGTAAAGATTAGGTCATATCTTGAGTTGTAAAAGTTTTTTTTTAATGAAACCAACGCCATTTGAAAGCTAACATCCTTGGCTACAAATGTTATGAAGGACTCGAGACTTGATTCTAACGATTTACTGCCCTAAAAAACCATGAAAGTTATAAAACTGCACAAAAACGGACAACACATCATGTTGAATAACGTTCAAAGAAAATGTCGTATCTTGAGCTATACTTGTCCAAATGAGGTGTACTTTATACTGTTGGAAAGATAAGAAAAAGATCTACAACTATTATTTTGGATTACAAACCCAGATCGACCTCTATCATGAACCAAATCGAGCATGAAGTTCGAGACGTGATGTTACATGTGTATTGTTCTAGACAGCCACTTGTGTTGACAATATCTTGAGTTGTAGATATCCTTTTGAGATGAAACTTGTGCCATTTGAAAGCTGGAAACAATGTCTATAATTCTTATGAAGGTCATGAAGCACAATAAAGTTGTTTTAAGTGTTGTATTAATGCTCAAAGTTGGCTATTTAGTTTTGTTGAACATTTAAAATATCAAACTTAAGAAGCCAACTCCCAACTTTACTATTGAAGTCCCACTTTGAAAAAATCCACACTCTTTCAACCTCTCATTCTCCTATATAAGGAGTGCATCACCAAGCACTAAGAGATCCAAGAAAAATGGATTAATGGGCCTAGTGCAAAGCATAGGGCCTTTGCTTTAGTCAATTTTTTTTTAAGAGGGTTACTATCCCTTTTCAACATTCAAGATTGGAGGGATTCATGGGTCTGACAAAGATTGCTTCAACAAAAATATTTTCTCTCGAGGTAGTGCATTTAATTCCTTCTTTCTTTTTTTCTTTTTATGTATTTTTTTAGTATGTTTATGTTTATCTTTATTTATAATGTTAGATACTTTTGTTATATTTGCTATTATTAATAATTGTTTCTAGCTTAGAAAATAATAATAATAATATTAATAATAATAATTTAAAATATTAGTAGTGATTACGTAAATCCACTTTTGGTTTGGTCACCACGCTAAACTTTTTCTCATGACTACTCCAAATCCTCTTTTGGTTTGGTCATCATAATTTCCTAATAAAAAATCTAATAAATATTAGTAATGACAACGCCAAATCTACTTTTGGTTTGATCACCACGTTAAACCCTTTTCCGCTTCAAAAACTTAAAATCAATGACTACTCTAAATCCTCTTTTGGTTTGGTCATTACAAAAATCTTAATAAAATACCTTAAAATATTAGTAGTGATTACGCCAAATCCACTTTTGGTTTGATCTCTACGCCAAACCATAAAATTAAGTCACGATTGATTAATTAAAATCAACCAACACACAACCATTTTCTACCCAAGAACTACGTAGCCTTTGATTCTCCATTGCCGAGATATGTAGAATGAGCTCACTCGCTGCAAAATAAACAACTTTTATTAAGCCTTTTTATTTATTTATTTCATCATTGTAAATCTTTGTCTTTTTTTAATAAAAGGGAAATAAATATTTTTTAGAAGTTAATAAATTTTGCACAATTAGTTAGAGGTAACCTTTTTCGAAAGGATGTTGTGGGGTGCTAATACCTTCCCTACGCATAATCGACTCTAACCCAACTGGGTCTCAAGTACCATTTTTCTTCAAAAAGGTTTTTTCCAATATTTTCCCTATGAAATAAATTATTGGTGGCGGCTCCATTAAACTCGAATAAATCCCTCCGGATTTTTCGGTCGCTACACATGTTACTGTTGCATCTGCTAAGAGAAGTTTTTTTAAATGGAAATTATTAAAATCTTATTTGCGATCTACTATGTCGCAAGGTAAATTAAGTAGTCTTACTTTGATTTTTCTACCGAAAATGATTTTTTAAAGACCCTTGATTATGAATGAATTATTAATGATTTTGCAGCAAAAAATACAAGGTGAATAATATTCAAAAATTAATAGGGCATCAATTTTTCAATTCGCATAAGACACCCAAAATCTCAGGGACGACCATTATATTATATATGTGAATAATACGAACTCAAATGAGCTGTTGAACATATTGAAATATGTAGAAGAAAAATTATATACTAGGGAAAATCTCTTTGATCACTTTGAATACCATATTTTTAACAACAAACTTTTTTTTGAAAGGCAAAAGTATATTATATTATAATAGAGTACTAGGGGTACCCCAGCCCAATTCGTATGTACAAAGGCGAGGTTTGCCAGCAAGAAAGCAGACCCACCACATCTGACACCAAACCCCTGAGAACTAGGTCCTAGCTATACAACGAATGGGTTCAACATACCACTCATAATACAAGCAAGGTGTGGATTTACTCCTAGCTAAGAACCATCTCTATGATAAGGATATGATTCGATCCACTATATGGACCAGATCTGGTACCCGCCCCAAAAAAATGCACCCATTCCGTAGGCCCCATAAAGCCCACAAAACTGTATGCCAAATCAAGGCCAACCCCTGCCTACATCGCAAGTTTGCCCCCAAAAATCCAAATTGCAAAAATAAAGAAAACAGATCCTGGGGCATAACAAAATCAAACCCCAACCACCTAAAGACCTTATACCACACTAATGACGAAAAGTTGCGGCTGGTAAAAAGATGCAGGGAAGTTTCCTGATGACGACCATATAGCATACACAGAGCAACCGAGGGAGCAAGAAGGATACCTCTACTAAGCAAATTTGTCCGAGTTGGCACTCTGTCCCATAGCAACTGCCAAGAAAAAGTAATTACCTTAGACGGAGCTAAACTCTTCCATAAATTACTTAGGACAAAAATATGCTCATCTGAAACTCGTGATGCCCGTGAAAAAGGTTTCGATAGGAGGCCATAGGTAGATGAAACCGTAAAGGCCCAACTAGAGTGTCTAGTCTAGATCCGCCTGTCTGAGTCTAGTGACAAGGATATAGATGCAAGTGACACCATGAGCTCATCCACCTGTGATTCCTCCCACACAAAAAGACGCCTCCTCCATGACATTTCCCAAATCCATGTGCCATCCTGCCATCTCCCACAACTCCCCACCACCGCCTCTGAATCCGCTGCCACTGAAAGTAATCTAAGGAACCTCTTCCCGAGTGAAGAGTCACCGAGCCAAATATCCTGCCAAAATCTAGTAGTGTTTTAGTCTTTCACCAACCACCTGACACTATCGGCAAACCAATCCCCACCCTGAGACCCCCCAATCCCCACCAAACAAATATCCTTCCACCACACGGAGTCAGAAAATGGAACTCTATGATCCTCAAAGCAAGAAAGACGGTTCACTTGAGGCCTATACTTCGACACCAACTCCCTACGCCACAACGATTCCTCCTCCCCTAAAAGCCTCTATCTCCATTTACCTAATAAACTAAGGTTAAACCTCCTGAGATCCCTCACCCCTAAACCACCCCCTCTTAGGCTTACAGATCTCCAACCATTTTACCCACAGAATCTTTTTCACCCCCACACCCCCAACAAAAACTCCCTCTGAATCCTAACCACTTGCTTCCAGACCTTCACCGATAACTTCATATAAGAGAGAAAGAAGATAGGAATAATGCTAAGCACCGAATTAAGGAGAATAATTCTTCCCCCCAAACTAATCGACCGATGTTTCCACCCAATAAGCCTACCTCTCAGCACCTCCAGCATAGATTCCCAAGTAGACGCACACCGTTGATTTTCCCCAACCGGAAGACGGTGGTACTTAAATGGTAGTCCCCCAGTCTTACAATTAAGAAATCCTGCAGCCAGAGACATAAAAAGTCCACCAACATTTACCCCCACAAGATTGCTCTTTGCAAAATTAACCCGCAAACCTGAGACTAGCTCGAACCACCTAAGAACTGTCTTCATTGCCCAAAGGTTCTCCACCGTAGCCTCCCCGATGAATAATGTGTCGTATCAGCATACTGCGAATGAGACACCACTAGATTTGTCTTTCCAACCCTGAATCCCGAGAATATTCTCGTAGATACCACCTGTTGCATAAGTCCACTCAAACCCTCCACCACTAGAAGAAATAGGAATGGTGCCAAAGGGTTTCCCTGCTTTAACCCCCTTTTGATGTTGATTTCTTCCATCGAACACCCGTTTACCAAAACCGACAAACTCTCTAAAAAAACACAAGCCCGAATTCACCTCCTCCACTTGGTATCAAACCCAAACCGCTGTATCATATAATCTAAGAAACCCCAGCTCACAAAGTCATATGCCTTCTCAAAATCCACTTTAAAGATGAGACATTTCTTCCCCTTCTTTTTTGCAAAATCCACTACTTCGTTCACAACTACCACCCCATCAAATAAGTGTCTCCCTTTTAAAAAGGCCGACTGGTTTGGTGAAATAAGTCTGTCCATAACTTTTGTCAGGCGAGAAGCCAACGCCTTAGCCACAAAATTATACAAGCATCCAAGTAGCGTTATTGGTCAAAAATCTCCCAAAGAGAAAGGGGACTGCTTTAGGAATAAGGGCTAAGAAGTAGGAGGAGAAGCTTTTCGGAAGCTTAGCAAACGAGAAGAATTCGTCTAACAAAGTACCAATCTCATCTCTCAGACAAATGCCAAATGGATTTCACAAAAGTGAAATTGAACCCATCTGGTCCAGGACTCTTATTCCCTCCAATGATGCCACTGCTGTTGGAACCTAAACGATTGAGAAGTTTAGACCCTCATTAATTTTGATGATAACAAAGTATTCACAAAAGAACAATTTATGTTCTAACATTTCTTGAAGTGTGCAGATACTAATAATACATATATTCTAAGCCACTCAAGCAAGAAGAAAGTAATTCTCAAGAGAAGGATACATTCTATGTGTCAGCATCCGGCTCATCCTTGTGAGCGTCTGGAATTTTATCTTTATGACACTAGGCTTATCCAATTGCTACAAGCGTCCGAACTTCCGATTCTGAACAAGCGTCCGAACTTCCGAAGTCCGAGCGAAGGCCTCAACTTCATTTCAAATCACGTGTTAGTCACGTTGCTGCTCTTCCTCTCAGAAGGTTCTGGAACGAATTTCGAAATTGATTCTGAGCGCTAAAATTGTTGTACGAGGTATCAAAGGTGACACCTTTAGCTAAAAGACAAAATCGTACAAGCAATTGTGAAAAGCAAGGTAGTACGAAAACGGTAATATGTACTACTGGGATATTCTCTGATAAGGAAGAAAGAGACAGCTTTTTGAATTTACCTCACTCAATGGAAAGGAGCCATTTTTACCGTAACGGTAATATCCTTGGAACTCCTATATATACCTCATGGTATCTATTGAAGAGTGTGCCGAGATACTGTGAAAAAGCTTGCTGAAATATTACCTCATTTACTGAGAACAAGCACTGCTTCTGTGAGCAATCAAGTCTCGTGCTAAGTCTCTGGACTACGTGAATCAACTCGGCGTCAGACCCTTTCTTTAGAAAGTTTTTCTATATTTGAGCTTAATCTTTTATCCTCTCTGTGAGAGTTATTTTTAACTGTATTTCAACTCACTTGTAAAAGTTGTTTTGGCCTAGTGAAGGCTGTATCCTCAAAGGCTCGACTGTGTGAAGAAGATTTCCTTCTTAAACTTGGCTGGGTTTAGATGATGACAAGATTACTGATCAAAAAGAAGAAAAGCCTCCGATAGATCAAGTCAAAGAAATCATTCTACAGAGACTTTAATTATGTATTGTCAATTCTCTGTAAGTATGGTTTGTATCTTTGACATATTACAAGCTGTGATTATATAACTTAGATGTGCTCAAACAAATCATTTCTTAAGTTTAAAACTTAATCTAAGTTATTTTCAAAGTTAAATGTTGAAGCAATCCTTTTGAAATCTCAAGAAAACACTTTTTTCATTGCAGTAATCGATTACCTCAAAGTCAGAATCGATTACCTAAAGTCTCTGATGTGGGTGTAATCGATTGTCTAAAATGTGTAATCGATTACATCAACTAAATTTTGAATAGCTGATTTTCAACGTACACATGTAATCGATTATCACAACGACGTAATCGATTACCACGCTTCAAAATCAAATTTTCAAACGTTATGATTTCAAATGGTGTGTTTTGGTCCCCTGAAAGGTGCCAAATGATCACCTTGCTTGAACATGATCCGATGTGTATATATATACCTTTCTTTTACATCGTAATGCATGTAACTTTCATTCTTTCAATCATAAGAGTTCAATATCATTTTACAAGTTCTAAACCTTCAAAACTTTCTTGCCTAGAACTTAGATACTATTTTCATATTCTGAAAAAGTTCTTGAGCACTAAAGTTGTATAGTTACAAAGTGATATTGATCTGATACAGCCATATGCTTTACCATTCTTCACAATTATTAAACTCATCCTTGTGTTGGGTTTTGGTTTGAAAAGATAGTGGGGTGCTATCTTGTTGTATAGAGATTGTTAGAGAGCCTTGGGGTGAGGCTTGCTTGTAACAAGAATTTCTATCATAGTGGATTGCTCTGCAGTGTCAAGAATCTGGATGTACCCAAGTGGTTAGGGAACCAAGATAAATTCTTGTGTCTCAATCTTCTTCCTTATCCTTTTACTTTTGTTTATCAATCAAACTCTATCTATTTGTCCATAAAACAAAAGAACGAGAAAAATCTCTAAAAGTTACTCGAAAAGTGTTCAACCTAATTCACCCCCCCTCTTAGGTTGTATACCAGACTTACAGACTGTACTGAGTCGTTTTGAGAAGTTGAGAGTATTGTCAAGTTTTGACAGAAGAATACTCTTGAGGAAATTGTAATCAGGTTGATTATAGTGGAAAATCCTTCAGGAACGAAGGGACTAGATGTAGCTACCAGTTTGGTAGTGAACTAGTATAAATCTCTGTGTCTCTTGCTTTACTACTTTCTATTCATTTCTATTTTGCTGTGTTAAAAACAAGTTTTCACAAACTGGTTTTCCAGCGTCCGGTTTATTTTCACCGTCCGATAAACAAACAGCTTTGAAAAACTTGTGTTCTAAGTGTTTCTAACTTAAAGTTTGCGAAAAGTTTTCAACACAATTCAACCCCCCTTCTTGTGTTCATGTTCAGTTGGTACCAGAGCTCGGCCTCTTGGTTGAGCACTTAACAAAGGTCAAGAGAAAAGATCCTATATTGTGAACATGTCTACCAAGGTGGTCATATGAACCGCCCTCCTCTATTCAATGGAGAAAAATTTGATTACCGGAAAGATAAGATGAAAGCATTCCTCGAGGCACAAAATATTGATTTGTGGGATATAGTTGAAAGCGGATACATTTTTCCCGCTTAATGCCCTTGGCGTTGCAATACCTAGGGAAAATCGGTCCGATGATCGTAAAAGAGATATCAAACCAATCAGAGGGCTAGATTTATTCTCATCTGTGCTATGACAGAAAGAGAATATGATAAATGTGGTAAGTTTGATACTGCCAAAGAAAACTAGGATTCTCTTGTGTAGTCTTATGAGGTTACGCCAAGTAAGAGAAACAAAAGCTAGCATGATGGTACGCTAGTATGAGCTATTCAGAATGGAAGATGGAGAGAACATTGAAACTATGTTTGGAAGGTTCCAAACACTTGTTCATGGGTTGCAGGCCCTTGGAAAAAGTTATACTACACCTGATCATGTGAGAAAGATTTTGAGAAGCTTAACTAAGTAGTGGAGACCCAAAGTCACTGCTATTCAAGAAGCAAAAGATCTAAATGTTCTTCGGCTTGAAGATCTTATGAGTTCTTTGAAAGCTCATGAACTTGAGCTAAATGAAGAAGAACCCACCAAGAAGAGTAAGTCTATTGATTTTAAAGTTAATCAACATAAACCTAGTACTTCTAAAGCTTTTCAGGCTGAAGAAAAAGAATCAGATGATGAAGCTTCAGAATGAGATTCTGATGGATCAGACGATGAGCTAGCATTCATATCTAAGAAGATCCAGAGAATGTGGAAGAAAAGAAACTTCAGAAGGAAGTTTCAGAAGAAAGATTCAAAGGACAAGAAGGAGAGCAAAGACAAGGACAAAGCCCAAGTCATTTGCTATGAATGTAAGAAGCCTGGACATTTCAAATCCGAGTGTCCTAATCTTAAAGAAAAGCCCACAAGAAGCTCCTTCAAGAAAAAGAAGAAAGGTCTCATGGCAACATGGGAAGATCTTGACTTATCCTCCTCTGAGGAAGATAAAGAAGAAGAAGCTCACATTGCCCTCATGGCAGACACTGACATTGACTCAGAAGAAGAAGTTGAAGAGGTAATAGTATATGATTCCTACTCTGAACTTCAACTTGCTTTTGATGATCTTCTTAAGGACTCTGCCACTCTCTCTACTGAGTATAAGAATTTGAAAAAGAAATTTTTAAAACTATCACAAGATTTTCATTCTTTACGTAATGAAAACTCAGACTCGATGAAGAGAACTGAGTCGAAAACAGAAAATCAGCGTCTGGTTGATAACCCGGCCTGGAAGCTAACAAGCAACCGTGGTCGAGCTCTCAAGCTAAGAGTTCTGTAGTTACAGGCAATCCTAACTGCAAATCAAATGACTATGAACAAGCATTTCAAAAGTTTCTTGCAGAGAGTGTAACTCGTAGCAAGCAAGCATCAATGATCTGGGGTGTCAGTAAAACGACAACTCATGGTCTTGGTTATGTATCAGACGAAACCCTTTTGGAAAATGATTCAGCATCTGATAAATCTCATAGTCATAGTAAATGCTTACATTGTACTTACTGCAATAAATCCGGTCATTTGAAAAGTGCATGTAATGTTTTTAAAACTGCGAAGGATAAGCCACCTTCTAGAACTAACTAGAAAGGACCTATGAAGATTTGGGTACCTAAGGATAAGATAGTCTATGTTGCAGATATGCTTAGCAACAAAGTCAACACACCAATCATGGTACTTAGACAGTGAATGCTCACGTCACATGACGGAATAAAAGCATATGTTCCAAGAACTAAGACCTGTAGAAGTTGGATTCGTTGGTTTCTGAGGAAACCGTAAAGGTAAAATAGTTGGAATTGGTCGCATAGGTAAAGGCTCTCTTCCTTCTATTGATAATGTTTTATATGTTGAAGGATCAAACATAATCTATCGAGCATAAGTCAATTATGTGACAATGGTTATGAAGTCATATTTACGTAAACCGGATGTTTAGTAAAAAGCAAAAACGATGGATCTATATTCTTTACAAAGAAAGAGGAAACAAAACGTTTATAAAGTTGATCTTTCTGAACTTGAAAAACAAGATGTCAAGTGTCTTATGTCTGTTGAAGATGAGCAATGGATTTGGCACAAAAGATTAGGTCATGCCAACTTGAGGTTAATCTCAAAATTAAACAAGCACAATCTTGTTAAAGGCTTACCAAATCTTAAGTACCAATCTGATGCCCTTTGTGAGGCTTGTCAAAAAGGAAAACAAGTTAAAACCTCCTTTCATTTAAAAAATGTTGTTTCAACTTCTAGACCACTTGAACTTTTACATCTTGATCTTTTTGGTCCCACAAGGACAGCCTCTTTAACTGGAAAGAAATATGGTTTAGTCCTTGTTGATGATTTTACTAGATGGACATGGGTTAAATTCCTTGACCACAAGGATGAGTCTTTTAAGGTATTTACTGTTTTCTGCAAATCAGTTCAAAATAAAAAAAGGCATCTGTATTTCTTCTATTAGAAGTGATCATGGGGTAGAATTTGAAAATGAGAACTTTCAAAAATTTTGTGAAGAAAATGGCATCTCCCACAATTTCTCCTCTCCTAGAACACCTCAACAAAATGGTGTTGTAGAAAGGAAAAATAGGTCTCTCCAGGAAATGGCCAGGACCATGATCAATGAAGCTGATATTACAAAACATTTTTGGGCAGAAGCAGTAAACACAGCTTGTTATATTCAAAATAGAATTTATATAAGACCTATTTTGAATAAGACTCCTTATGAATTGTGGAAAGGTAGAAAACCAAACATTTCTTACTTTCATCCTTTTGGTTGTATTTGTTATATCTTGAATACTAAAGATCAGCTTGGTAAGTTTGATTCCAAGGCTGACAAAGGAATCTTTTTGGGATATTCTGAAAGATCTAAAGCTTTTAGAATATACAACAAAGAAACTTTGACAGTTGAAGAGTCCATTCATGTCAAGTTTGATGATAAGAAGCCTGACACTGCTATGTCAGAGCTAGATGAGTTATTTTCAGAATTAAATCTTGGTGACAAGCCAGACGGTGAACATGCATCTTCATCATCCGGTGGTGATAAGACGAAGAATTCTACTCAAGCGGAAGCTGAAGCAAGAAAAAGTTGGAAGTACAAAACCAATCATCCAAAAGATCAAATCATAGGAGAACCTGGTGACAAAGTACGAACCAGATCCTCTTTCAAGGAGCATGCTGATTTTGCACTTCTCTCTGAGATGGAACCTAAGACGATTGATCAAGCTTTGGAAGATGAAGGGTGGATTCTAGCTATGCAAGATGAGCTAAATCAGTTCCAAAGGAATGATGTATGGAAGCTAGTCACTCTACCAGAAGATAAGCAAGCTATTGGTACTAAATGGGTATTTAGAAATAAGCTTGATGAAGATGGTAAAGTTGTGAGAAATAAAGCAAGGTTAGTTGCTCAAGGCTACTCACAAGAAGAAGGTATTGATTTCACTGAAACTTTTGCACCTGTTGCAAGACTAGAAGCTATTCGCATTTTACTTTCATTTGCAGCACATCATGAGATAACACTATATCAAATGGATGTGAAAAGTGCTTTTCTAAATGGTTTTATAACTGAGGAAGTTTATGTTAAACAACCTCCTGGTTTTGAAGATATTGAATTTCCAGAACATGTTTTTAAACTTAAAAAGGCACTATACGGTCTTAAACAAGCTCCCAGCGCATGGTATGATAGACTAAGTTCCTTTTTAATGGAAAATGGATTTACAAGAGGTTTAGTTGACACTACTCTTTTCAGAAAAACCTCAAACAAGCATTTCATACTTGTTCAAATCTATGTTGATGATATCATTTTTGGAGCCACTAATGAAAGCCTTTGCAAAGAATTTTCTAAGCTTATGCAGGCTGAATTTGAGATGAGCATGATGGGAGAATTAAAGTTCTTCCTTGGAATACAAATCAAGCAATGCAGTGATGGTATTTATATTCATCAAAGCAAATATATCAAAGAATTATTGAAGAAATTCAAGATGCTGGATTGCAAGCCTATGTGTACACCTATGCATCCTACCTCGCACTCTTAGTAAAGATGAAATTGGTAAGAAGGTAGATCGTAAACTGCATGCAGGTATGATTGGATCTCTACTTTATCTTACGGCTTCAAGACCTGATATTATGTTCGGCCTGCTGTGTGCTAGGTTTCAATCGGATCCTAGAGAATCACACCTAAGTCTTTGTTAAAAGAATATTTAGATATTTGCAAGGAACTACTAATCTTGGTTTGCTTTATAAGAAATCAAAAAATTACAAATTAGTAGGTTTCTGTGATGCGGACTTTGCTGGAGATCGAATTGAAAGAAAAAGCACAAGTGGAAGCTGCTAGTTCCTTGGAGCTAATCTTGTGTCTTGGTCAAGCAAAAGGCAAAGCACAATTGCACTCTCAACAGGTTTGAATACATCTCAAAGAAAGAAGTTGCAGTTCTCAACTTCTGTGGATGAAGTATCAACTTGAAGACTACCTGATAAAAGATAGTAACATTCCTATCTTCTGTGATAATACATCTGCCATATGTCTTACTAAAAATCCTATATTGCATTCTAGAGCAAAGCACATTGAGATTAAGCATCATTTTATAAGAGATTATGTTCAGAAGGGTATTTTAGAAATAAAATTTGTAGACACTGATCATCAGTGGGCTAACATATTTACAAAACCCCTTGCTGAAGATAGATTCAATTTTATAAGAAGAAATTTAAACTTTCATCTTATAAAAGATTGATTAATCTCAGCGTCTGATAATAAACTAAATCTCAGCATCTGACATGACATAATCATGTATGTGCATAAGCATCTTATTTGTCATATGCATCATAACTCATCATCCGGTAAGTCGGTTGCGTGCGTCCGTGCACACCCACACGTGTCACACGTGTTAAGGATTCAAGCGTCTCATCATATCTACTGAGTCATGATTATTTACGTTTTCAATAAAATCTTTTACTTTTATTTTGGCGTCTGCAATTAATGAAAAGGCGAATCTTTATTTTCGTTTCTTTTTTATTTATTTTTATAAGAGAATACGAAGCGATATTTTGAAAAAGAACTGTACCATTCTCCTTTAACTTTCCCACTACTCCACATTTTTCGCTCCACTCTGTGTTTTTCTGCAAAATCGTACTCGTTCTCTTTTTCTCTCTATCTCTCTGTGTGTGTGTTTAAACCCTAAAACCTCCATCGCCTCCATTTCTCAACTGCAACCATGGCTGGTGTAACAACCTCTGAGTATACGGCTATCTACGACACCATGGCTGAAGGAAAAGTCTTGTTGGAAAATCGAGTTGATTTGGAAAACTTCAAACTCTACGGCTTCGACTTCTACAATGGTTTCAAGGCAATGGGCTGGGAACACTATTTCTTCTGGAACAAGGTTGAGGTTCTAGTAACTGCGATCAAAGAATTTTGGGGCAATGCTCGTTTACACAAAGGTGGTATTTTTGAAGGAACCGTGAGAGGCTACAAGTTTGTTTGTACCGTCAACAACATCTCTGAAGTCACTGGTTGTCCATGTGAAGGTATCGTCTTCTATACAGATTGGGCTGACGCATTTCATGGGATTGAGAAGGTCAATGATGATCTGTTTGAGAACTACAAGCAGTTGAAAGAATCTGGTGAAACTCCTACTGCAAAGAATCTGAAGAGTCATTTCAGAGTTCTTCACAAAATAATCACCAAGAGTGTCTTGTTGAAGGCTGGCTCCAGTGACATAGTCAACTATGAACAGAAGTTCATCATGAGACACTTCATGGCTGGTAACAAGGTAAACTTACCAAGGTTGATCTACAACAACCTGATTAATGCACTAGTAAATTTGAGGAAAGGTGTTGCTGACAAGAAAAACACCTACAAGTGCATTCCTTATGGTGTTCTGCTCACTAGAATGATGGTCAAAGTCCGTCATAAACAAGCTGACTGCTTTACCAGATCAAGAAAAGGTGAAGTATTTTGGTGCTGATAGTATTGTGATTCCGGACACCTTTGGAGTCAACAGTCTGGTCAAAATGAAACTGATCACTGGGTCAATGATCAAGAAGGTGAAAACAGAGCAACAGAAGAGGAAGTCGAAAAGAAAACCACCGTGGCTCGATGGCGGTGTGAAAAGAACTGCTGAGTCTCCTTCAAGAGAGACCGTAAGACCAAAATGTAAGGTGGCTCCTGCACTCATCGTTGAAGAACCGTAAGATGAGGACCGAAGTTCCCATCACCAGGTTCTGAGAAAAAGGTGCAAACCAGTGCCGAGAAGCAAGTCTCGCCGTTCGGCCAATGTAAGAAGGAAATTTAGCGTCCCGCTCCAAAGAATCGCCTCCCAGATAACCTCAAAAGATTGGTCAAGCAATCAACCTCAACCAAAGGTACCGATTTCTTCGATGAGCCTATATCTACTTTTGCATCCGATGATACCATTCTCGCTTCCACCAATTTCGTTGCACAACCACCAATCACTCAAACCCGTACGTAAAAACCTCCATAACTCCCAAACACCTTACCCAAACACGGACTAATACACTCACCATCTCATCACCTCAAACCTCCACATATAACTCCCTCACTACATATATTTCCAAGCTTCATTCTCATCCCTTTAACCTCCTTTTCAAAATACCTCTCATTAATCCCTTCAAACCCTACTCACCAAATGCCTACAAAATCACCAAAACCACTCCCACCTTACTTACCCTTACCCTTAAACCTACATACACTGGTGGAAAGAAGAATATCTCATACAAACCACAGTTTGTTAAGTATGAGATATATCATAGCATCTACGATCGTCCATCCACATGGCATTTAAAAACCTTCACCTCTGGAGCTACCAGATTGGAAATTGCCGCTCCAATAAGTTCAACCTTCAAGGATGGAGAAGACCACTTCCAAATGTCATTTAAAGGAAGGTTGAGACCAGCATCTGGAAGTAGAGCAATTCCCTTCTCTGTTGATCTTCCTAGATCCCTACCACAGTCTGAACCGCTCACCTTGGAAGAATGTGGAAGGTGGATCACAGATGAAGAAGCTGCGTTCATGGCACACTGTCTTGAGCAGAAAAGGCTTGAAGTCATAGGACAATATCGAGACCCATCATCTGTTTCTGTTAAGATAGCACCAGATAGGCAAAGGTGGCTACCTTGGTCTATTCCTGGGAAACGGAAGGAACTTGCTCCGGGCAAGCAGCCTTTCAGCAAGATCGGGCTAAAGGAATATGAGAAGGCACCTACAAAGTACAATCTTAAGAATTTCTCCCAGCTTCCGATTGCCAAAATCTCTGAGGATCATGCCAGAAGGTTTTACCTGACTTCTCTGAAGAAAGATGAATGGAGAACTGGCTCCTCAAACTGCTGCAATGCTGAGAAGGCTACTATTCCAACTGTTGGTACAATCAGCAGAGTTACTGACATCAATCTTAGAACAGTGCACTTCGATGATATGTTCAGATGCTCAGTAATCAGACCTCTTGAATGCATGAAGATATATGACCAATGGGCTGTTGTGACCAAGCACTTCGACATTGGATTCACTTGGAGTCAATGGTCTGAGTCTTGGAAAGACAAAGCCATATTACCATGCATCGATCCCCTAGTGCTAGAAGAAGATGACAGGGAAAATCTGAGAAGAATTTACCTGGCAGAAAATGAAGCACTCTCCTTCATCTGTGAAGCTTTGAGTGTCTTTATCAGAAATTTATGGGGAGAAGACGCTGGGAATAGGTTTGACTCTTACACTGCTGATGTTGTTCTACACAGAGAAACCATCTTCATGGACTTGCTATATCCAGAAGATGTGAAGCATCAATGGAAGATTCAGACTGAATCAGAGCTCAGAAGACTCGGAAATTTCATCAAATGGGTTATACCAAATGATGCATTCTTTTTAAGAGCTCAAAGGAAGAAGGATTTGAGACTGAAGATATCCAACTGGGTGCTAGCAGAGCATCAGAAGATGAAGTCTGCACTTGTACCAGAAGCTGGACCTTCTACTTCTACTTCTGCAGTAGAGATAGTAACCATTCCCAAAGCAGAATTTGAAGAAATGAAGGCTACAAACTTGAAGGTCACTCAGCTGGAGACTGCACTGAAATTACTCTATGAACGTCTCAATATCCCACCTCCACCTCTTCCAAACCCTTAAATTTTTTTTTTACTTATGTGTGATATAAAATTTGTTCTATTTAGTTGATACCCTTATATATATTATTATTTTTGATCTAATTTCTATTCAAATTTTTCTAAGTCTTATTTTGACTATGATGTGTTTTACACTCTTTTTGTCTGATGACAAAAGGGGGAGTAAAAGAAAGGTATGATGAACACGAAAGAAAGGTATTATTGAACACGTGAAAATCCGATAATCCACCATCCGATGTTCACTGTCCGATGGATACACTGGAACTAAAGTATCATGCATAGCATTTCATACATAGCATTTGTGTGTGCTAATATTCATTGATCTAGTTCTCTTATAATGTTTAATAAATTTTGGTACAATGAAATAAATTTGATTAAATCAATCTATTTGGTATATAATCAGCATCCGATCTCACTTTATTAAATATATGCTCTGATACATCTACGGATTTTTCGCAATCACGTAAATGAATTTGTTTACCAACAATTGCCTTAATACCTGAATTGTTCATATATATCTAAACTGTTAAATTCAGGGGGAGACTCTTGATGTCTTTTTTAAACTAAATTGTTCATCTACCTTAGATGTTTGTCATCATCAAAAAGGGGGAGATTGTTGGAACCTAAACGATTGAGAAGTTTAGACCCTCATTAATTTTGATGATAACAAAGTATTCACAAGAGAACAATTTATGTTCTAACATTTCTTGAAGTGTGCAGATACTAATAATACATATATTCTAAGCCACTCAAGCAAGAAGAAAGTAATTCTCAAGAGAAGGATACATTCTATGTGTCAGCATCCGGCTCATCCTTGTGAGCGTCTGGAATTTTGTCTTTATGACACTAGGCTTATCCAATTGCTACAAGCGTCCGAACTTCCGATTCTGAACAAGCGTCCGAACTTCCGAGTCTGAGCGAGCGTCTGAACTTCATTTCAAATCACGTGTTAGTCACGTTGCTGCTCTTCCTCTCAGAAGGTTCTGGAACGAATTTTGAAATTGATTCTGAGCTCTAAAATTGTTGTACGAGGTATCAAAGGTGATACCTTTAGCTAAAAGACAAAATCGTACAAGCAATTGTGAAAAGCAAGGTAGTACGAAAACGGTAATATGTACTACTGGGATATTCTCTGATAAGGAAGAAAGAGACAGCTTTTTGAATTTACCTCACTCAATGGAAAGGAGCCATTTTTACCGTAACGGTAATATCCTTGGAACTCCTATATATACCTCATGGTATCTATTGAAGAGTGTGTCGAGATACTGTGAAAAAGCTTGCTGAAATTCTGCTGAAATATTACCTCATTTACTGAGAACAAGCACTGCTTCTGTGAGCAATCAAGTCTCGTGCTAAGTCTCTGGACTACAGGAACTGAACTCAGCGTCCGACCCCTTTCTTTAGAAAGTTTTTCTATATTTGAGCTTAATCTTTTATCCTCTCTGTGAGAGTTATTTTTAACTGTATTTCAACTCACTTGTAAAAGTTGTTTTGGCCTAGTGAAGGTTGTATCCTCAAAGGCTCGACTGTACTGAGTCGTTTTGAGAAGTTGAGAGTATTGTCAAGTTTTGACAGAAGAATACTCTTGAGGAAATTGTAATCAGGTTGATTATAGTGGAAAATCCTTCAGGAACGAAGGGACTAGACGTAGCTACCAGTTTGGTAGTGAACTAGTATAAATCTCTGTGTCTCTTGCTTTCGCTTTCTATTCATTTCTATTTTGTCAGTGTTAAAAACAAGTTTTCACAAATCGCTTTTCCAAATATCCGGTTTATTTTCACCGTCCGATAAACAAACAGCTTTGAAAAACTTGTGTTCTAAGTGTTTCTAACTTAAAGTTTGCGAAAAGTTTTCAACACAATTCAACCCCCCCTTCTTGTGTTCACGTTCAACTGCCTCGTCAATCTCCTCTAGAGAAAATGGTGCAGATAGAGAAGCTGAATTAGACTCCGAGAGACTCGAAAAAACAATACCATCCAACGGAGGACGATCCCAAATCTCCTCTGAGAAGTGGTCCCTGAAGTATCTTTCAACCTCTACCCTAATACCTACTACATCCTCAACCCATCCGTCCCCCACTGGTAGAGCCGAGATCTTATTCCTGGCGCCCCTAGTCTTAAGGCACTAGTGAAAATATAGTGTGTTCACATCCCCTTCCTTCAGCCACTTGGCTCTAGATCTCTGAAAAGTGAGACTATATTTACTCTTCAGAAGTTGCCAAATCTGCACGAAACAAGTCTTTCGCTCCATCACTTCTTGTGGTGACAATCCCACCTGTTCACTTTTCAAATCAAGAACTTTTATGGTATCGACCAGCACCTGTATTTTTAAATCTGCCTCACCAAAAATCTCTTTGTTCCACTGTTTGAGTTTCGCTTTCAGCAATTTCAATTTCTCCTTCAGTATAAACCCCTTCCATCCATTAATAAAGTAACCCAGCCATGAATTTCGTACCATTTCCTTAAAACCAGGGTGTTGCAACCAATGGTTATTGAACCTAAAGGGCTTTGGCCCCCCACCCATCAGAAATATACCTAACCACAAGTGGACAATGATCTGAAACATCCTTCTCGAGTGCCCAAAGGGAAGCTTCACCACACGCTTCCAGCCAGGCCTTGGATATTATGATACGGTCCAACCTACTCATGGCTCCCCCATTGGATTGGAACCAAATGAATTTCCTACCCAAAAGGGGAAGATCTAAAGATCTAACAGGCCCATTTCGTCAATATAGCCTATGAACCCCCGTACCTCAGCATCCTCTGAATGACCATCCAAACCCGATATGCCCTCCTCTCACTCAAAGCACACACTGAATTAAAATCGCCTAACACACACCATAGTTCTCCACCAAAACCCTTCCTGGACATTACCAACTCATCCCATAACCGCCTTTTGTCTGGGACGTTACACTTCGCATATATATTAACCACGAAGCATCTCCTACGATCCGCCCCCCACTTCAAACTCTCACCAACAAAACCAAAACCAGAAAAATCGAAAAGAATATTACCTTTAGAAGAACCCCAAATAGATAGCATTCCTCCACTAGATCCCACCGCTGGTGTAAACTGCCAATCACACTCTGAGTTTTCCCAAAGTCCATGACATAATGTAGCACTCACCTCCTCCAATTTAGTCTCCTAGATTGCAATAAATTCTAGATTTTGCTCCCGAACAAGTGTCTGGATTGTATTCCGCTTCGGCCTTGTTCCCAAGCCTTTAATATTCATGGAGCACACTATCATTGATCCACATTGATGTTCACCTTATCCTCGTTGCCCTTCTGGTCACGCTGCCCCAAACCTAGAAGCCTAGGAATAATATGATCTTGCCTCCTAGAAACCCCCAAAGTTGAGCCTATCCTAAAGATCTTCTCAGCATTTAAACATTCTCTTTCTAAGGAAGATGAAGAAGAAGTATAACTATCCTCCACAACACACGAATGAAGAGGTACCAGATTTTGAACTTGTGACACTCCAACTTGTTCGAGACCGGCATTCAAATCTACTATCAAGTTAAGAACCTCTTATTGATTTATTGACCGAACATAACTTCCTCCCAGTGCTGAAGTTTCCTTCTCCCGTTCATCATCCCGGTCAGGATAGTTTGAATCAGATGACACATCATCCCCAATTAACCTTCCAATACCACTTCCCATCTTTGGAGGCTGTGCTCCTAACTAGGCCATCAACCCCTCCTTTCCTTTGAGCACCCTTCCCACCTCTCCACCTGTTAGTTTCATAAATCTTGAAGAAGCTGAGAAAATATCCCTCATTGTATATGATTTTCTTCCCTTGTATCCCCCTTTTTGAACCTGCCTAACCCGTTTTTTCCTCCGTTCATAGCGGTTGATGGCGCCATTTTTTTCCCCGAATTTGCAACTCCCCCACCGCCCACTGCACTATTCCTGTTACCAGAGGAAACTGAAGAAGAGGGATAGAGACCCACCGGCTGGAAATTCGCCGGCCCCATCTTGGTGGGCACCGTCGAGGATGGACCAGCACAGAGCCCAAATCCTGATTGTGCCTCAGCAACCCAGAAACCTGATCCGTTTCCACGTCCAATAAGCGCCCCTTTTGCTTGTTTGCACCATCCTTATCCAACAAATTAAAACCCAGCCCATTCCCTTCTCCATGGACCACTCCCAATCCCATATCTGAACATAGCGCCCAACACGAGTTCACATGCGGAACATCACACCCCTCAGAAATTCTAAGTCTGTCCCCCTTGTTTGAGACATCCTCCCAGGCCACTACACAGCCCTTAAGGACCAACTTACCCGTATTTTGATTAAACACCTGCTGGCCCATTTCCCGGACCAACCCAGTTGGATCAAAACCCTTGTCTTCCTCCACCTCATCCCCTATTCTCTGCTTTTCTCCCTCACCCGTCCCAATCCCAACCTGACTCCCAATGTCAGGATTTGAGCGCAGTACCGCAGCAGGTACCTCTGGGTTCCCCCAATTGTGTGTGTTTGTTGGAGTTGACTAACCAAAGGTTGATTTGTTTCCACTCCCTGTACATCCAGATCACCACCAACCCTATCAAGGTTTTTCCCAATCTGTGATAATGCTTCTAGGCCTGTCGCCTTCACATTTTCTACTTCGCCTTCTAGCCTTCCCAAAGTGGGTAAACTGTAGCCTGTGCCACAGTCCTGACAATCCAAAAGGTCGCCAAGGACCTGTTACACCTCGCAACCTTCGCTACCACCGCTTCAATCATCGGGGAATCCCTACACCGCCGTTTCCCCTATGCTTCAATCACCGAAACAGGAAGAAGAAAAGATTGAATCCATTGCAGATCTCTGCTCGCTCTCCTAAAATGGTGCTCCAATCTCACCAAAACACTCCTCAACGACCCGCATCGAAAACACCGTACCGGAAACTGAAATGTTAACCATTTGGTCAATCGTTGGGATTGAAGAGACTAAGACTTGTATTCTTGCTACATCGATCCTTGTCATCTTTGAGGTTTCTTCGTCAATGCAAACTAGCTTTCCAAATTTTAAGGTAAGTCGCGCAAAGAATTCGTCGTCCCAGGCATGAACTGGAATCCCATCACACCTCAGCCAGATCCATCTCTCCTTTGATAGTATTAAAGGAGTCCAATTCATGAAGGATGTAAAACGAACCCCACACCATGGCCGGTTACCATAGACAGCCTCGTGTAGCTCCCTTGCCCCAGAAGGTTTTAGCAGAACAAGATCTCCCCCCATTGGTATTGCCTTGATGGAAGAGTACCCTTCCAGTAGAAGATTTTACATCAAATTTGGAAAGCACTTACCCCTCTTGATAGTTTCCTTACCAAACAGTTAGCTACGGTACTCATTTTCTCTTCTGAGACTTCCACATTCATGAACACATTCTTGTAATCCCTGTTTCCATTCCTTGGATTGAAGTGTGGCCCCTTTGGACCCATCAGTACCCTGTTCCTGTCACCCTCAATGTTGTTCTTAAGGCATCCGCAAAAGATTTCCCTTGTTGAACCATGCCACCCAAGGTAATCTTTGTCTTGTTAGTGGTTTCCCAGTGTTGAAGACCCCAGCTTGATGACCTCTGTTGTATCGGGCCAGATTGACCCTCAACCAATTGTCACCCACCTTGATCCTATTCATTTTGTCTCCAAGAATTTTTGGTTACCTAAACATCCTTGAAGCGGACAAAACTAAATCTCTGCCCATGTTTGTCTAGTTTTGGAGGGATATATACATCAGCCACTCTCCTAAATGCTCCAAAAGTTCTCCATATATCATTATCCTTGGCTCCTTCTGGAATATTTGTGATGTAGAATGATGTTGTTGATCTAATGAGGTTACCAAGAAAGCCTCCAGGTTCAGCATATTCTCCTTTCGCCCGATCACCTCTCCCACCTCTTCCAAACTCCCTCAATTTTGGTATCCCTCGCTCCCTATCTCTCTCTACCTCCCTCTTTCTCATTTCTCTATCCCAGTTCTATTATAATCAATAATTTAACAAACAAACTCTCAAAGCTCAAAAGCAACCCTGTAATCTCACATTACCAATTATGACCCTAACTCTCCCTAGGCCTTTTATTCCCATTCGCTAAGAGAAATAAAACTAACTTCTATTGTTCAACTAGCGACTGAAACATCTATTACATCTACAAAGTATATAACCATGGCACTCACTTGAGTACCTACCTTGGTGTACCACCTGTAGGCTGTAATCAACAATCTCCACTTTGGTGCACCAGACAACAACTTCCTACTCTTCGCCATCCTGGTTTGTCCCTTCATCAGCACCAACTAACTTTACATTCAGTATGTCGAAACACAACCTTAACTTCACTAATGGAACTTGTTTGGTAATCATGTCAAGCATATAAAGGTTTCATGAGGTGACACACCATCACTACAACATAAAACGAAATAGATAATGCTTATTTTTTTCCTTTGCTAGCGCTTAAAAGTGCTACCTATTCAGCCGCTACTGATTCGGGTTCTTACAGACAACGTTTTAAAAGCGCTAGTGAAAGCTGACATCGCTAGCGCTTCTTTGAGGAAGCGCTATCTATTATCAGCATAGTAAATATCGGTTCCTTAAAAAAGCACTATCTATTAGCAACAATAGATAGCTAATAGATAGCGTTTTCTCAAGGAAGCGCTAGCTATTTGCTTTTTTTTTCTTTACTTTTTTTTTACAGTTGCAGTATTTTACAATGATGCCAACCAAAATAAACAATACAACAATGCCAACCAACAATACAACAATTTTCTCAACAAAAAAAAACTAACAATACAACAAACAATGCCAATGATGGGATCACGGCAAGTGTACCGGATCGTTGCAAGTAATAAAATCGGTTAAGTACCGGATATCGTCCTCAAGGATTGCGTGTCAAATATCAACTTACTATTTTTATTACTATTTGAACAAGAAACAATGTATTTTAGTGTTTTGAATTGATTAACAATAAAATTAAAGAAAGCAAGAAACAATATTTTTGGGTTTTCTTGTATTGACCAAATATCAAACACTTGGTGTGCACAAATAATACGAATAAAAGTGGTTACGATTTGAATCCCCTTTGTTTTCCTTTTCTCATGCAATCAAACTCAATCCCAATACAAGTTAAATTCATGCAATTGAAGTTCAAATTCACTTAGTTAGACTAGTCTCAATTCCTTGAGCAAAAACCCCTTTAGATTAAACCAAGACCCTAATTCCTTAGGCCTTCCTAATTCAACAAAGCATTAAGTGTAAGAACTCAAAGGAACACATAAGCATGAAGTCCTATCCCTAGGATCATCACAAATATGGCAATAAACTTCATATCTAGCATAACAACCAATTTTCCAATTGTGAAATCACACTTAGAATCAATTCAAAGATGGCCAATCAATGAAAAGCATTAAGGATGGAAGAAATTGCTCAATCAACACAAATACAATAAGTATTAAGCATTAGAAGTCATATTACACAAGAATCCAACAAAGGTTCATCATTCCTAACCAAATGGAAAAAAACTAGAAATGCATAAAAGAGAGAGGAGAGATAGAACTAGATGGATGGAGAGGTGGTGGATGATCCATTGAAGCTCCAAGGTCTCTTCCAAGGCTTGAATCTTCAAGGGAGATGGAGATGAGATGGAGTTAGGGTTGCCTCTTGGCTCCCCTAGGGTTTGGGAGTGAGAACATATGAAAGGGCATCACCAAAATGAGTTAAAAGTGTGTTTTAATAAGTGCCAGGCCGAGACGAGGCGTAGGGCGCTGGGTTCTGGGGCGCAGGGCGCCCTCCTGCACCCGTTCTTCCATGGTGTGCTGCCTTTTTCACCTCTTTAAAGTCTGAATTAGCTCAAGGTGTCTTCACGAAAGTTGAAGATATGGATCTTAGATTTCCAATGGCACTGGTTTCAGCTCATTTGGATAACTAAAACTCCAGATATGATTGAAACATCGAACAGTTGTCAGGTTAGGGTAGCATCACCAAGTCAACATGTAGCACAAATTATCCCAACTTATAGATTGATTTGGGTCTCGAGTTCTTCATCAAAGATGTAGATAATTCAATTATGTTTCTAACAAGACCAAGATCATCTCATTTGGATGAGTGGAGACATGTCTCCAAACAATCCCTTTCCTCCCTACAAAAAGACAAGACCACAATAAGGTCATTTTTCCAACAAAGCAACAAAAGAACTAACATAGTTAACAACTAGATTATCCCAACAAGCAAATACTCAAACTCTTAAGATTAGAGGCCAAACAAGGAATAAAGTCTAAGTTTACAAGATAATTTCCTTCAATTAAGAGCAAGAAAATGAGCATTTTAGGAAACTGTCAAACACTCCAAACTTAAACCTTGTTTGTCCTCAAGCAAGAACTCGACAAAAAACAACTACTCAAAATGTCAATCTTGATCCAACCACCGGACTAAATCACAACTTTTCACCACTTTCAAAAGTTATCGTATAACATGTACACCAATCATAGATAAATTCATTGGGCTTTGTCATTATCAGAACTAACATGAGACTATCACAAATTGGAAATTGGAGTCACATAAGCATGAATTCACCATTAAAAACTCAACAAGTAATGGAATGTGCAATTGAAACTTTCAATGTGATTGAGTGCTTTCTTTTCTACTCACAAAGATTAGGAAAAATTTTCACTCCAACTCTCAAGTGTTTTGGGGTTTGTGTTTCTCTTAGTCAACACTATTTGAGCCCATCCCCCATGGATTTGATTTTCATCTCTTTCTCACATGAGTACCACTTGCACAATGCTCTAACCAAAAGGTCTCTCAAGGTTGTAACTTGGCCAGGGTTAGGGTGGATGGATTAGACATTTAGGTTATCACCCTTTAGAGATAGATGAGCATCAACCAACTCTAGAAATTTTCACTACAATTCCACTTTTCTTCAATTTTCCAAAGGTGGTGTTTTCTAAAAACTCAATCCTTAAACAACTTTGTATCACACAATTATTAATCCCCCCCAATAACACTTTGGTCTCAAAAGGGGTACCAATCCAAAAACAAGCCATTCTTTTTTTCTGGTTTTTTTTTTTGGTTTTTTCTGTTTTTTTTTTCACAGCTCAAACCACAACCAATCATAATGTTGTTCACTTCCCCCCAACTCCAAACTTAGTTCATTGTCAACCTTAGTCAATTCATGCTCATCTAACCTTCTTAGGTGGGTAACAAGTTAATCACAAGGTTAAAAGCTATTGTTTTGATGGGTTAACAAGAACAAAAGGCTTTAGGCTCAACGGGGCTTTGCAAACAAAAGTCATATTACGTCGGGTTGGCTTTTTGGCTAATTGCTTCCAACAAAATTTGCCTTTTTTATATCAAAATATTGTGCAACTAATAACATGCAACAGAGATTCAATCAAAGTTAGGGGAATGAAAACTCAAATGTGTCCTCTCACAAAGAATTATTGATGGAGGCTCTACAAACACCATAGGACAAGCGCATATCAATCACAAAAACATTTTAACAAACCAAAACAGTTGAGCAATGGTTGACTCACTCCAAAAAGTTTCTAGTCTCAAGTTGTAACTCTTCAACAACTCATTCACATCACAAATCGATTGGTGTTTAATACAAAATTCAAATCACAAGTGGGTTTAAATCAAAGTTCAGGCAGCAGTCATTTCAATTTGACATCCTAGGACTTACAAACCAAAAAGACTCAAAACATCACATCACACACATTTTTTTTCTTTTTTTTTTAACACATAAATAAAGAACTCCAGACTTAAGCTTTGACAAACACACTAAAATGAAAATCAAGCAAACTAAATTCTAAAAAAAAAAATGCAAGAGAAAGAGGTAGAAACTCCCTCGCATGGGTTGCCTCCCATGAAGCGCTTATTTAATGTCATTAGCTTGACGCTTCAACACCCAAGTTAGGGTGGATAATACGACACAAAGAACACATCACCCTTCTTCTTTCTTTGCATAGGCATGAACTCCATGAACTTGAGGTATAAATGATTCTTCTTCCATGCCCTCTCAAGGTGGAGGATGATGAATAAGGCATTGAGGATATCTAAAAATTGATCAAACTTTACATCCCTCTCCTCCTTGTTACTCAAATGATGAGAAAGAAAATTGATTTGGTGGTTAATTACTTGTTGGGTCTCCATTTCTTCCCAAATTTTGGGAATCTTTGTTTCCCCCCAAACTAAATATCCATCCAAACGTATCCTTTTTCCTTCATCATCTTTCTTCTCCCTTACTTCTTCTCTTGAGCCTTGTTCTTCCTTTGGAAAATTCAATTTTAGCTCAACTACTCCAACTCCTTTAGGATTTAGGATGATATCACTAGAATGAGATTCAAAAGACCTCTCTTTTAATTGCTCGAACAATATCCCCACTTGAGCCTCTAGATTATGAATGGTGGTTTCTTGACTCTTGATGGAGACTTCTTGATTTTTAAATGTTACCCTTGTCTCCTCCATAAAATGTGAAGTTTGCATAGCCAATTTTTCAATAGCAATTTCCCAAGGCTTTTTTCCTTCATCAAATGATGTAGTGAAAGAGCCACCTTGTACTATATTTGGCATAGCATCATCCTCATAATAGCCATTTGAAATATCTCCTTCCCAAAGTTCACAAGAATGAGGTTGATCACATTGCTCACCACTATAGTCTTCTCTACAAAAGACCTTGCATAGTTCCTCACAATTGGCATTTGTATGATCTCCCCCACAAAAGTGACGACCAAGTGGGAGGGGTTGGATGACATTCACTTGCATGGCTTGGAGTTCGTTAGACAACGACTCTAATTGTTGAGACATTACCTTTTTTTGAAGAAGGATGTTCAACAACTTTAGTTGCTGAGTCATAAGCTTTCTCTCATGAAGAATAGTATCTAACAAGGATTCTATAGCTTGAAGTAGGTTAATCCTGGATTGAACAAACTCAAAAGAGGAGATAGTGATTTGGAAATTAGGAAATTAAAAGAAAAATAAAATATGCACAAACAAGAAAATAAAGGTTCAAAGTGGTTATCTCATAGGCTAGATGACACTTGAAATAGCAATCCCCGGCAACGGCGCCAAAAACTTGATGGGATCACGGCAAGTGTACCGGATCGTTGCAAGTAATAAAATCGGTTAAGTACCGGATATCGTCCTCAATGATTGCGTGTCAAATATCAACTTACTATTTTTATTACTATTTGAACAAGAAACAATGTATTTTAGTGTTTTGAATTGATTAATAATAAAATTAAAGAAAGCAAGAAACAATATTTTTGGGTTTTCTTGTATTGACCAAATATCAAACACTTGGTGTGCACAAATAATACGAATAAAAGTGGTTACGATTTGAATCCCCTTTGTTTTCCTTTTCTCATGCAATCAAACTCAATCCCAATACAAGTTAAATTCATACAATTGAAGTTCAAATTCACTTAGTTAGACTAGTCTCAATTCCTTGAGCAAAAACCCCTTTAGATTAAACCAAGACCCTAATTCCTTAGGCCTTCCTAATTCAACAAAGCATTAAGTGTAAGGACTCAAAGGAACACATAAGCATGAAGTCCTATCCCTAGGATCATCACAAATATGGCAATCAACTTCATATCTAGCATAACAACCAATTTTCCAATTGTGAAATCACACTTAGAATCAATTCAAAGATGGCCAATCAATGAAAAGCATTAAGGATGGAAAAAATTGCTCAATCAACACAAATATAATAAGTATTAAGCATTAGAAGTCATATTACACAAGAATCCAACAAAGGTTCATCATTCCTAACCAAATAGAAAAAAACTAGAAATGCATAAAAGAGAGAGGAGAGATAGAACTATATGGATGAAGAGGTGGTAGATGATCCATTGAAGCTCCAAGGTCTCTTCCAAGGCTTGAATCTTCAAGGGAGATGGAGATGAGATGGAGTTAGGGTTGCCTCTTGGCTCCCCTAGGGTTTGGGAGTGAGAACATATGAAAGGGCATCACCAAAATGAGTTAAAAGTGTGTTTTAATAAGTGTCAGGCCGAGACGAGGCGTAGGGCGCTGGGTTCTGGGGCGCAGGGCGCCCTCCTGCACCCGTTCTTCCATGGTGTGCTGCCTTTTTCACCTCTTTAAAGTCTGAATTAGCTCAAGATGTCTTCACGAAAGTTGAAGATATGGATCTTAGCTTTCCAATGGCACCGGTTTCAGCTCATTTGGATAACTAAAACTCCAGATATGATTGAAACATCGAACAGTTGTCAGGTTAGGGCAGGATCACCAAGTCAACATGTAGCACAAATTATCCCAACTTATAGATTGATTTGGGTCTCGAGTTCTTCATCAAAGATGTAGATAATTCAATTATGTTTCTAACAAAACCAAGATCATATCATTTGGATGAGTGGAGACATGTCTCCAAACAATCCCTTTCCTCCCTACAAAAAGACAAGACCACAATAAGGACATTTTTCTAACAAAGCAACAAAAGAACTAACATAGTTAACAACTAGATTATCCCAACAAGCAAATACTCAAACTCTTAAGATTAGAGGCCAAACAAGGAATAAAGTCTAAGTTTACAAGATAATTTCCTTCAATTAAGAGCAAGAAAATGAGCATTTTAGGGAACCGTCAGCCAACCAAAATTAATGCCTCACATGGGCCATCAATACATCTAACTACTACTATAATGTGTATATATACACAACGGTCATATTCCTAAAACAAACTTCTCAGCCATGTAACGACACCATTATTCCGTGATTTGAGCAATTTGAACATCAAAATACGAATCATATTTACATTCAGGAATATACTACGAAATGATAAATAAATCATATTAAAGTTTAAGTACGCAAATAGCCAAATGAAAGAGTAATTATTTTATATAAATTAGAACAGAAATTATATATCTCCTTTGGGATTTGCATTTGGTTATGAACAATAATATCCTTCATAAACTTCATAACGTAATAGCCACAATCATTGGAGTTTGGTTGGCGGGGGCACTAAAAAACCAAAATATTATAAATAAATAATTTTAATTTTTTAAACTAAATAATTGAATAACAATTTTGATAATACCTGATCTATAGTTATCCACTTAGTCGTTGTCTTGGATGATTTAGAAAATCATGACTTGTTTAGTGTCTGATGTCCTTGATGAATTGCCAAAGCCCTGAGTCATAACATACAATTAGATAAATTAATTAGTACAGAAATTTTTAATCTCAATTTCACATTCAGAACTTGTTCCAATACATGCATATATATACTTACTGATTGAACGTTTCCCTCATTTCTTTGTGGTAGCTTAAAGGAGTACGCAAAGAACACAAATAGTACACCGTGCCTTCCTAGGGATTGATCGCCAACAATACCCAATGGGCCCTAAAAAAATGTTGAATAAAAAAATTCTAATTAGCAGGTAATCACATTTCACAAAATTTAGTATCGTTAATTAAGTCGTATATATGTATATGTGTGTGTGTATATATATATATGATTAAATTAAATAAATGACTCATCCTAGGTTAATCGGTGACAAAAACAAGGTATCAACACCTGGCTTCGCTAATGCCAAGCGTTCAGATATATAGTCCACCATATTTCCAGATTTAAATTGAAAATTTGTTTTCTCTGGGCATAAGAACACAAACCTCTCAATCCATTCTTCTGGGATTAGTGTCTCAGTATACAAGTACCTTAAATATAATTAAAACGTATACAAATTAATGGATTGATAATAACTTCAATATTAGGTGAAAAAAAAAAACTTATACTTTAAAGTTGGATGTTGTATTTAATATATACACTAACTACAGTTTGACTGACCCACGCTCTATGAGTAAAAACTTCTACCAGTTCATCCTTAGCAATGAGAAATAATGCAGATTCATAACCGAAAATATTTTTTTTTCAGTGGTATTTGGATTTGTTCTCCGGTGAATGTCATCTTTGTTTCAGTATGAACTTTCAGATAATTAAAGAATTTTGCTTCAGGAGGGGAATGTTGAGATTTGTCCATAGGCTTTACTGGGGATGTACAAGACCTAACTGTTTGCTGCTTGCCTTTTCCCTTCTCCTTGTCATTGGCTTTGGATTTTATGGGTTTCTATATATTTTGCATTAGTTAGTAACCACGTAATTTTATAAATATATTATGATTATGATAATGAATCATGTTTATTAAAAAATAGCACGTCACTTACAACGAGTTTTTCCGGCCATGCCACATAAGTACCTATTGCATGTCCCACTGTCATGATATCTGCCCCGTCAAGTGGTACATGCAATGGTGCATCCTCTTCAGTTGCAAAGTCAACTCTAACCTTGCAATGATGGATAGGTAATGGACGATTGTGCAATGTGGCACTTAAATTAGTGAAGCAAATCCCCTTACCAACCACTCGAGATGGGCCTGGCAAATATAGCATACACTCTCTGAAGTCCTGAACCAATGATAAACAAAATATTAATATGATAAACCATTGATGCAATACATACAAGTTATGACAATTTCTAATGATTTATTACATCGGGTGACTTAAGAGTGCATTCATCCATAGGTAAACTAGGCTCGTGCACCTCCACCGGTTCCATTACCTCCATCGGTTTCATTACCTCCGCTGGTTCCTTAAATAATCAAGATCCACAATAATATTAAATTAGAATATTTGAATACTTCAATTTGAATTACTAATAAAATTTTGGCAGAGTCTCTCTTAAAATATGGATATTCCAAAATTTATCTTATGCCTATAACAACAAAAAATTATCATATACGAGCTATCACAAGTCACTATATAAGACATGATCTACTCCAACACCAAATTATATAAGCAAAAGTTCAGCATGCATGATACAAGTTTCAATTTCAAGATATAAAACTATCTTTCTACAAACACATTATAAACAAAATGGTAGGGTAAGTATATTTACACAACTAAGAAGAAATACAAATGATCAATGTTAATTAATTTATATACCTTTATCTCAGCCCAAAACTCCTCTTTGCATCTATCCAAAACTATATTATCTTTCTATAACCAACGACTAAACGTACATGGAATCATCATTCGCACTTGAGTTCAAATAAAAATTTTCAAATCTCTGGCACCTTTGCCTATGGGTTGACCTTTAGCATTCCATGAAACCTAAAAAAAAAATTAAGTGTACAACATTAGATAATAAATAGATAAAAACAACTAATTATATTAATTGGTAACTATCTTACCGCTTGTATCTCTTATCTACTCCTGGCTCGGATGATATTCTTTTTGTATGTCGGTCCACGGGGATGGCGCTCCACATTTTGGGCCGCTTCAGCATCACTATGATGAGTATCACTATCATGTCCGGAATTAGCCATGTATCTGCAATAATTACATATTTTATCAAAATTTTCCATGACCTATTTGTATTTGCAATAATTACCCACTTTCCAATTGTGATCTAGACACATTCATGCACCTATGTTATCACAGCAAGCTCAAAACACAGTCAAACCAGAAGAAATAGTGCATAGCAGTAGTAAGGATCTCACAACATTTGAATAAGTTTCAGGTTTCAGCAAGATTGCTACAGGCCACAGAACAAAAACTAGTATCATCTAAAAAAAAGCTTAATAATTAATGGCAATGAAAAAAAAAACAATTTTTTTAGGCTTAGGATGTGTGGAGAAATAGAGCATGCTTAAGTTGAGAGGCACTTGGTTTTTATCATCAGTGTCAATATCTGTGGATCACAAACTAATCCAATAACTAGTTGCACAAACTAAACACAGTGCTATCAGGATCACAACAAGCCACACAAGTCACCTCTCCACTATGGAGTTGAAATGCAAAAGGGGCAACAACTAGCAATCAAATCCTACTTCAAAAGATACAAAAATTTCACCCATTTCTGAAGCATTCTCCCAAGAATAAAAAAAAGCAGAAAAGACTTACTCCAAAGGAAAGTAAATAAGAAGTATCACAATCACAAAACTAAGCAGAAAGTCAATTCTTCCTAAGCACTAAATCAACATAGTGACATAATCCAGTAGCAGCTAGTTGTCACAATCCAAAACTAGAATTGAGAGTAGCAACGAAACAAGGAAACAAGTACCAAAATTAACTAGGATTGAGCAACAAACCAAAACTAACTATCTAACCATCACAATATCTGCTCAATCTAACAATCTCTGCTCAATGCACAAACTAATCTAGGAACTCAATCCCATATATGCGTTAGGGTAGAGAGAGCAAAGTGGGAAGGAGATTTACCTGAGTTGCTGCTTAACGAGGAAGAAGAGATGGGGTGCAACCGGCACGGTGGTGATGGTAAGGTGAACTTGCACGACCACGACGACAAAGAAGGAGGAACGGCATGGTGGAGAGGAGGAGGCAGATGAACTTGCGGGCACTGAGCGACTGAGACGGAGGCGCGACACAACAACAGAGGCTAGACAGAGACGGAGGCGAGACAGAGAAGAGGGAGGCATTGTTCTTTAGACGAAAGAGAGGGAAGACAAATCGTGCGTAAGAGAAATGAATTGCATCGCTGGATATACATGATTTAATTTAGGGTATAGGTAGCGCTTTTTTGGAAAAGCGCTAGCATTGAAGAAACATAGACAACGCTTTTCTGGAGAAGCGCTAGCGAATATGCCATCACACAATCATCAGCGTTTTCTAGAAAAGCGCTAGCTATTTAGTTGACTAAAGCTAGCGTTTTTCCAAAGAAGCGCTAACGATGATTTCCGAAATTTTTTTTTAGCTAGCGCTTTCATTGGATAACGCTAGTTAAGGGGGTGACATTTTTCTACAAATATGTTGTAGTGCATGTCTTCTTTCTGAGGAGCTTTATACCCAACAAGGTGCCTCATTAGAATTTGTTTCTTCTAGATCACCATGTAAAAAATCCTTTGTAACATCCATTTGATCCATTTCCATGTCAAAATGTGCAACCATTGACTACAGAATCTGAATGGATGAAGCTTCACCACAGGATAAAATCTCATTGAAATTGACACCTTCCTTTGAGTAAATCTCTCTGCTACAAGTCTGACCTTGTATCTCGCATGCTCAACTCTAAGTTGTTGGAACCTAAACGATTGAGATGTTTAGACCCTCATTAATTTTGATGATAACAAAGTATTCACAAGAGAACAATTTATGTTCTAACATTTCTTGAAGTGTGCAGATACTAATAATACGTATATTCTAAGCCACTCAAGCAAGAAGAAAGTAATTCTCAAGAGAAGGATTCATTCTATGTCCGAACTTCCGATTTTGAACGAGCGTCTGAACTTCCGATTCTGAACGAGCGTCCGAACTTCCGATTCTGAGCGAGCGTCTGAACCTCACTTCTAATCACGTGTTAGTCACGCTGTCGCCTACCGTGTTTCGAACGGATTTCAAAATTGATCTTGAGCGCTAAAATTGTTGTACGAGGTATCAAAGGTGAAACCTTTAACTACAAGACAAAAATCGCAAGCAAGGTAGTACAAAAACGGAACATGTACGTACCATCGATATTCTCTCGCAGCAAGAAAGAGACAAGATTTTGAATTTACCTTACTCAATGGTAAGGAGCCATTTTTACCTTAACGGTTATATCCTCGAACTCCTATATATACCTCATGGTATCCATTGAAGAAGGAAGAACATACCGTGAAAAAGCTTGCTGAAATTCTCAATAAATATTTATCGAGAACAAGCACCGCTTCGTGAGCAATCAAGTCTCGCATAAGGTCTCTCGACTACATAATCAACTCGGTCCGACCCTTTCTTTAAGAAAGTTTTTCTATAGTTGAGCTTAATCTTTATCCTCTTTGTGAGAGTTAATTTTAACTGCATTTCAACTCTTTGTAAAAGTTGTTTTGGCTAGTTAAGGTCAGATCCTCAAAGGCTCGATCCGCATCGAAGTCGTTTTGGAGAAGTTGAGAGTATTGTCAAGTGATGACAGAGAATACTTCTTGAGGAAATTGTAATCGATTGATTATAGTGAAAATCCTTCAGAACGGGCGGACTAGACGTAGCTATCAGCTCTGGTATTGAACTAGTATAATTTCTCTGTCTCCCGCTTTAATCGCTTTCTATTCATTTTTATCTTGTCACGTTAAAAACAAGTTTTATCAAACTGCTTTTTCAAATCCTGCTATACCCAAAGATCCGATAAACAAACAATTTTGAAAACTTATGCTTTAGTGTTTCTAACTTAAAGTTTACGAAAGTTTGTAAACACACCAACCCCTTCTTGTGTTCACGCTCGCTGGTACCAAGCAGCTCGGCCTCTAGGCCGAGCACTTAAAGGTCAAGAGAAAAGATTCTATATTGTGAACATGTTCATCAAGGCGGTCATATGAACCGACTCCTATTCAATGGAGAAAATTTGATTAATCGGAAGGATAAGATGAAAGCATTCTCGAGGCACAAAGTCTTGATTTGTGGATATAGTTGAAAGCCGGATACATTCTTCTCGCTTAATGCCCTGATGCGGTAATATCAAGGGAAAACTGGTCCTGATGATCGTAAAAAGAGATATCAAACCAACCTGTAGGCCGATTTATTCTCATCCTGTAAGCTGCATGAAAAGAGAATATGATAAATGTGGCAAGTTTGATATCTGCCAAAGAAATCTGGGATTCTCTCATGGTTGTCTTACGGTGGTTCCTAAGCAAGAGAAACGAAGGCTAGCATGATGGTTCGCCAATATGAACTATTCAAATGGAAGATGGAGAAAACATTGAAACCATGTTTGGAAGATTCCAAACACTTGTTCATGGGTCAAGCTCCTGGAAAAGTTATACCACACCGATCATGTGAGAAAGCTTTTGAGAAGCCCGACAAGGCAAAGGAGACCCAAAGTCACCGCTATTCAAGAAGCAAAAGATCCGAATGTTCTCTACTAAGATCTTATGAAGTTCCCTAAAGCTCAAGCTAACGAGCTAAATGAAGAAGAACTCTACCAAGCAGAGTAAGTCTATTGCTTTAAAAGTTAATCAACATAAACCTAGTACTTCTAAAGCTTTTTAGGTCAAGAAGAAGAATCGATGATGAAGCTTCGTATGAGACTGATGGATCGATGATGAGCTTGCATTCATATCTAAGAAGATCCAGAGAATGTGGAAGAAAAGAAACTTTAGAAGGAAGTTTTGTGAAGAAAGATTCAAAGGACAAGAAGGAGAACAAAGACAAGGACAAAGCCCAAGTCATTTGCTACGAATGTAAGAAGCCCTGACATTTCAACCGGAGTGTCCTAATCTTAAAGAAAAGCCCACAAGAAGCTCCTTCAAGAAAAAGAAGAAAGGTCTCATGGCAACATGGGAAGATCTTGACTTATCCTCCTCCGAGGAAGATAAAGAAGAAGCTCATACATTGCCCTCATGGCGCATAATCGACATCGGGAAGTCGTAAGAAGATGTCAAGAGGTAATAGTATATGATTCCTACTCAACTTCAACTTGCTTTGATGATCTTCTTCTAAGGACTCGCCACTCTCATCGAAAGTATAAGAACTTGAAAATAAATTTTAAACTATCACAAGATTTTCATTCCTTACATAATGAAAACTCAGACTTGAAGAGAACGTGTTCTAAAACCTAAAATCGGGTCTGTGATAACCAATGGCCTGAAGCTAACAAGCAACCGTGGTCGAGAGCTCTCAAGCTAAGAGTTCTCAGAGTTACAGCAAATTCTAATCGCAAATCAAATGACTATGAACAAGCATTTCAAAAGTATTCAAAGAGAGTGTAACTCAAGCAAGCAAGCTTCAATGATCCTCAAAGCCAAGAAACGACAACTCATGGTCTTGGCTATATACCGATGAAACCCTTTGGAAAATAATTCAAGATCTGATAAATCCCATAAACATAGTAAATGCTTACATTGTACTTATTGTAATAAACTGGTCATTTAAAAGTGCATGTAATGTTTTTTAAAACTAAGAATGATAAGCCTCCTTCAAGAACTAACAAGAAAGGATCCAAAAGATATGGGTACCTAAAGATAAAATAGTCTATGTTGCGTATACATGCTTAGCAACAAAGTCAACACACCAGTCTCGTACTTAGACAAGGATGCTCGCAATACATGACGGAGAAAAGCATATGTTCCAAGAACTAAGACTCAGAGAGTGGGATTCGCTGGTTTCGGAGGAAACCGTAAAGGTAAAATAGCTTGGAATTGGTCGCACAGTAAAGGTTTCTTCCTTCTATTGATAATGTTTTATATGTCAAGGATCAAACATAATCTATTGAGCATAAGTCAATTATGTGACAATGGTTATGAAGTCATCTTTACGTAAACCGGATGTTTAGTAAAAGCAAAAACGATGGATCTATATTCTTTACAAAGAAAGAGGAAACAAAATGTTTATAAAGTTGATCTTTCAACTTGAAAACAAGATGCAAGTGTCTTATATCTCGTTGAAGATGAGCAATGGATTTGGCACAAAAGATTGGTCATGCCAACTCGAGATTAATCTCAAAATTAAATAAGCACAATCTTGTTAAAGGCTTACCAAATCTTAAGTACAAATCATGCCCTTTGTGAAGCTTGTCAAAAAGGAAAACAAGTTAAACTTCCTTTCATTTAAAAAAATGTTGTTTCAACTTCTAGACCACTTGAACTTTTACATCTTGATCTTTTGGTCCCACAAGGACAGCCTCTTTAACTGAAAGAAATATGGTTTAGTCATCGTGATGATTTTACTAGATGGACATGTGGGTTAAATTCTCGCCCACAAGGATGAGTCTTATAAGGTATTTAATGCTTTCTACAAATCACTCAAATGAAAAAGGCATTTGCATTTCCTCTGAAGTGGTCATGGGGAGAATTTGAAAATGAGAACTTTCAAAAAAATTTGAAGAAAATGGCATCTCTCACAATTCTCCTCTCCTAGAACACTCAACAACATGGTGTTGTAGAAAGGAAAATAGGTCCCTACAGAAATGGCCAGACCATGATCAATGAAGTTTATATTGCAAAACATTTTTCAAGTGTAAGCAAGAACACAGCTTTGTTATATTCAAAATAGAATTTATATAAGACCTATTTTGAATAAGACTCTTATGAATTGTGGAAAGGAAGAAAACCAAACATTTCTTACTTTCATCCTTTTGGTTGTATTTGTTATATCCTCGAATACTACAAAGATCGCCTTGGTAAGTTTGATTCCAAGGTCGACAAAGGAATCTTTGGGATATTCTCAAAGATCTAAAGCTTTTTGTGAGATACAACAAAGAAACTTTGGACACTGAAGAGTCCATTCATGTCAAGTTTGATGATAGAAGCCTGACACCGCAAAGTCGAGCTAGATGAGTTATTTTCGATTTAAACCCTGAAAAGCCGATTTGAAAAATACATCTTCATCTTCCTAGTGCAGACAAGACGAAGAATTCGACTGCTTGTTCAAGCAAGAAAAGTCGGGAAGTACAAAACCAATCATCCAAAAGATCAAATCATAGGAGAACCTAGTGACAAAGTACTAACCGCATCCTCCTTCAAGGGGTACGCTGATTTTGCACTTCTCCGAGATGGAACCCAAGACGATCGATCAAGCTTTCGAAGATGAAGCGGTGGATTCTAGCTATGCAAGATGAGTTAAATCAGCCAAAGGAATGATGTCCTGAAGCTAGTCACTCTACCGTAAGATAAGCAAGCTATCGTACTAAATGGGTATTCATAAACAAGCTTGATGAAGACGGTAAAGTCATGAGAAATAAGGCAAGGTTAGTCATCAAGGCTACTCACAAGCAGAAGGTATTGATTTCACTGAAACTTTGCACTGCTAAAAGATTAGAAGCTATTCAGATTTTACTATCATTTGCAAGACATCATGAGATAACTTTATATCAAATGGATGTGAAAAGTGCTTTTCTAAATGGTTTTATAACTCAAGAAGTTTATGTTAAACAACCTCCTCGTTTTGAAGATATTGAATTTCCTAACATGTTTTAAACTTAAAAAGGCACTATATGTCTTAAGCAAGCTCCCAGAGCTTTGGTATGATAGACTAAGTCTTTTTAATGGAAAATGGATTTACAAGAGGTTTAGTTGACACTACTTTTCAGAAAACCTCAAACAAGCATTTCATACTTGCTCAAATATATGTTTGATGACATTATTTTTGGAGCCACTAATGAAAATCTTGCAAAGAATTTTCTAAGCTTATGCAGTCAATTTGAGATGAGCATGATGGGAGAATTGAAGTTCTTCCTTGGAATACAAATCAAGCAATGCAAAGGATGGTATTTATATTCATCAAAGCAAATACATCAAAGAATTATTGAAGAAACTAAGATGCCGGATTGCAAGTCCGATGAGCACGCCCCTATGCATCCTACCCGCCTCGAGTAAAGATGAAATTGGTAAGGTATGCAGACTCGTAAGCTATACAAAGGTATGATTGGATCTCTACTTTATCTTACGCTTCAAGACCTGACATTATGTCTGGCCGCTCGTGCTAGGTTTCAATCGTATCCTGTGAGAATCACAATTCTAGTGTTGTTAAAAGAATATTTAGATATTTACAAGGAACTACTAATCTTGGTTTGCTTTATAAGAAATCAAAAAGATTACCAATTAGTAGGTTTCTCGTGATGCTGATTTTGGCCGAGATCTAATTGAAAGAAAAAGCACAAGCGAGGCCGCCAATTCCTTGAGCTAATTCTTGTGTCTTGGTCAAGCAAAAAGGCAAAGCACACATAGCACTCTCAACGCAGGTTTAATACATCTCAAGAAGAAGTTGCGCCTCAACTTCGTGATGAAGTATCAACTTGAAGACTACTATAAAAAGAGAGTAACATTCCTATCTTCTCGTGATAATACATCTGCCATATGTCTTACTAAAATCCTATATTGCATTCTGAGCAAAGCACATTGAGATTAAGCATCATTTTATAATAGACTATGTTCGTAAGGGTATTTTAGAAATAAAATTTGTAGACACCGATCATCTGGGCCATGACATATTTACAAAACCCTCATTAAGATAGATTCTAATTTTATAAGAAGAAATTTAAACTTTCATCTTATAAAAGAATGATTAATCTCATTGCCTGATGATAAACTAAATCTCAAAGATCCGATATGACATAAGCATGTATGCATCAAAGATCCTATCTGGCTACACGCATCATAACTCATCATCCTAAGCTATGGCAAGGCCCGAAGCACACCCACACGTGTCACGCAGTTAAGGACTCAAGCCGCCTCTATCATACCTAATGAGTCATGATTATTTACGTTTCTTCGAGCAAAATCTTTTACTTTTATTTTGGCGCCCGTGATTTAATGAAAAAGCGTAATCTTTATTTTCTTTTCTTTTGATTTATTTTTATAAGAGAATACGGGTTATATTTTTGAAAATAATCGTACCTATCTCTCTCTTTAACTTTCCCACTACTCCACATTTTTCGCTTCACTGCGTTTTCTCGCAAAACTGCACTCGCTCTCTCTTCCCTCTCTCTCTCTCGTGCTTAAACCCTAAAACCTTCATCACCTCCTTCTCTCAATCGCACTCATGGTCGGAGTAACAACATCCAATATACAAATATCTATAACACCATGATCAAGGAAAAGTCCTCGTTAGAAAATCGAAGTCGCGATTTGGAAAACTTCAAGCTCTATGGCTTCGACTTCTTCAATGGGTTCAAGGTACAAATGGCCGGGAAATGATTTCTTCTCCGAATCCGGCCAGGTTCTCGTGGATCGCGATTAAAGAACTTTGGGATAACGCTCTTGCTACATAAAGGTGGCATCTTTGAAGGAACAAAGTGAAAGGTTTCAAGTTTATTTTTTCCATCAAAATATTTCAAGTCACCGGGTGTCCGTGAAGGCATCGCCTTTATCTCGTAATGGATTTGACGCCATGGGATTGAGAAGGTCAACAATGATCTGCTTGAGAACTACCAAAGAATTAAAAGAACTGCAGAAACATTTCCATCGCCAAGAACTGAAAAGCCATTTCGTGAGTTCTTCATAAGATAATCACCAAGAGCGCCCGTTGAAGGTCGCTCTAGTGACACCGCCAACCACGCAGCGTAAGTTCATCATGAGACATTTCATGGTCGGAAACAAGGTGAACTCGCCAAGGTTAATCCACAACAACTCGCTTCAATGCTCTAGTCAACTCAAGAAAAGGTGTTGTCGACAAGAAGAATACCTACAAGTTCATTCTCAGATGGTGTCTTGCTCACCAAAATGATGGACAAGAATCAAGTCATAAACAAGTCGATCGCTTTACCGTATCGTGAGAAGGCAAAGTATTTTGGTGTCGAGTAATATTGTGATTCCCCGACACTTTTGGAGTCAACAAATGTAAGAATGAAATTGCTTACTGGGTCCATGATGAAGAAGGTGAAAGTTGAACAACAGAAGAGGAAGCTTTAAAGAAAACCACCAGCTCAAGGCCCGTGAGAAAAGATCTCACCGAGTCTCCTTCGAGAGACCGTAAGAACAAAAATGTAAGGTGGCTCCCCGACTTACCGTCAAGAACCGTAAGACGAGGACCGAGTTCCCATCACCAAAGTTCTGAGAAAGAGGAGTGCCGGTCGAGAAGCCGCCTCAAAGATCCTGACAATGTAAGAAGGACATTCAAGATCTCGCCCAAAGATCTCGCCTGCATTTAAGCTCAAAAGACTCCACAGTAATCAACCCAACCAAAGGTACTCAATTCTCCTGATGAATATGTATCCGCTGTTGCATCCGATACCACATCGCTTCCACCACTATCCTTTGCTCAACCACCACAACATCAAACCTCAAACAGAAAAACCTCCATCGCTTCCTAAACAACCTATCCAACCATCATCCACTACACTCAATCTCAACCTACCACAAATTTCCCCAAACACTTCACTCACTACATACATTTCCAAGCTTCATTCTCATCCTTTTTAACCTACTTTTCAAAACACCCCCATAAATCCCTTCAAACCCCACTCACCAAAAGCCTACAAAATCACCTGCAAAAAGCCACTCCCACCTTACTTACTCTTACCATAAACCAACATGACGCTGGGTGAAAAGAAAATCTCATACAAACCTCTGCTCAGAAGTATGAGATATATAACAAAGATCTACAACCGCCCTTCAACCCTGGCATTTAAAAACCTTCACTTCCTGAGCCTCGCATCGAGATTGCCATCCTATAAATGCAACCTTCAAGGATGGAGATGATCACGCCCAAATGTCTTTCAAAGGAAGGTTGAGACCACCAGAAGGCAGAGCAATTCTCTCGCTGATCTTCCTATCCCTTCCTCGGCCTCAACCACCACATTGAAGAATGTAAAGCGGATCACAGATGATGAAGTCGCTTTCACGGCACATTGCTCTCGAGCGTAAAAGGCTCAAGTTATAAGGCAATATCGAGACCCATCATCTCGTCTCGTCAAGATAGTACCGATAGACAAAGGTGGCTACCTTGGTCTATTCCCTGGGAAAAAGGAAGGAACCCGCCCGGAAGCAAATTTTTCAAAGAAGATCGCAAGCAAAGGAATACGAGAAGCGCACCTACCAAGTACAATATTAAGGATTTCTCTCAAACCCGATCACAAGATCTCTCGAGGATCACGCCGTAAGGTTTTACCCGACTTCTTCAAGAAAGATGAATGGAGAACTGCCTCAAGCCGCCGAATGCTAAAATGCCACCATTCCTATCAGGCTGGGAAATCAAAGAAAGTTATCGACATCAACTTCTGAATGCGATACTTCGGCGATGATGTTCGCATGCTCAAGAATCGCACTTTTGGATGCATGAAGATCTATAACCAATGGGTCAGCCGTGACCAAACTCTTCGATATCGGGGTTTACGTGGGAGTCAATGGTTCTGACCGTGAAAGCCAAAGCCTTATTACCACGCCGACCCTAGTGCTAGAAGAATATGACAGTGAAAATCCGGTAAGAATCTACCTCGGCAGAATGAAGCACTCTCTTCACCCGTGAAGCTGGTGTCTTTATCGTAAATTTATGGGAGAAGACGCTGGAATAGGTTTGACTTACGTACCTGATGTTGTTCTTCATAGGGAAACCATCTTCTTGCATTTGCTTTATCCGTAAGATGTGAAGCATCGCGGCGTATTCGTATTTAATCGAGCTCGTAAGACTCTAAACTTCATTAAACGGGTCATACCAAATGATGCATTCTTCGGTAGCTCAAAGGAAAAAGGATTGAGAATAAAGTTATCCAACTGGTGCTAGCAGAGCATCGAAGATGAAGTCTGCAGATCTGCATCGTGTCGGACTTCGCTTTCTTCCGCAATGGAAATGGTCACCATTCCCAAAGTGCACTTGAAGAAATGGCTACAAACTTGAAGGTTACTCACCAGAGACTGTGACTCAAGCTACACTACTTAACGTCTCAATATCCCACCTCCACCTCTTCCAAACCCTTGATTTTTTTTTTACTTGTGTGTGATATAAAATCTATTTGGTTGATACAATTATATATATAAATATGTTTGATCTAATTATCTGTCTTTTGTTCAAATTTTTCTAAGTCTTATTTTGACTATGATGTGTTTTTACACTCTTTTTGTCTGATGACAAAAGGGGAGTAAAAGAAAGGTATGATGAACACAAAAGAAAGGTATATTGAACACGTGAGAATCCGATTATCCACCATCCGATGGATACACCGAACTAAAGTATCATGCATATCAATTCATACATAGTATTTTTTTGCGCTAATATTCATTGATCTAGTGCTATGATAATGTTTAATAAATTTTCGGTTCAATGAAATATATTTGATTAAATCAATCTATTTGGTATATAATCAGCATCCGATCTCACCTTATTAAATACATGCTCTGATACATTTACTGATTTTTTTGTAATCACTTAGATGAATTTGCTTACCAAAAATTGCCTTAAAACCTGAATTGTTCATATATATCTAAACTGTTAAATTCAGGGGGAGACCCTTAATGTCTTTTTGAAAATAAATTGTTCATCTACCTTAGATGTTTGTCATCATCAAAAGGGGAGATTGTTGGAACCTAAACGATTGAGATGTTTAGACCTCATTAATTTTGATGATAACAAAGTATTCACAAGAGAACAATTTATGGTCTAACATTTCTTGAAGTGTGCAGATACCAATAATACGAATAATCTAAGTCACTCAAGCAAGAAGAAAGTAATTCTCAAGAGAAGGATTCATTCTATGTGTCAAAGATCCGCCATCCTTGTGAGCGTCCTGGAATTTCCTCTTTATACACTATGCTTATCCAATTGCTACAAGCGTCCGAACTTCCGATTTTGAACGAAGGCGTCAACTTCGATTCAACGAAGCGTCCGAACTTCCGATTCGAGCGAAGGTCTGAACCTCACTTCTAATCACGTGTTAGTCACGTTGTCGCTCTACCTCTCGTAAGTTTCGAACGGATTTCAAAATTGATCTTGAGCGCTAAAATTGTTGTACGAGGTATCAAAGGTGAAACCTTTAACTACAAGACAAAAATCGTGACAAGCAAGGTAGTACAAAAACTGGTAACATGTACTCGGGATATTCTCTCGCAAAGCAAGAAAGAGACACAAGATTTTGAATTTACCTTACTCAATGGTAAGGAGCCATTTTTACCTTAACGGTTATATCCTTGGAACTCCTATATATACCTCATGGTATCCATTGAAGAAGGAAGGAACATCTTGTGAAAAAGCTTGCTGAAATTTCTCTTGAAATATTTATCGAGAACAAGCATCGCTTCGTGAGCAATCAAGTCTCGTGCTAAGTCTCTGACTACATAATCAACTCAGCGTCCGACCCTTTCTTTAAGAAAGTTTTTCTATAGTTGAGCTTAATCTTTTATCCTCTCTGTGAGAGTTAATTTTAACTGCATTTCAACTCTTTTGTAAAAGTTGTTTTGGCCTAGTTAAAAGATCCTCAAAGGCTCGATTGTCTTGAGTCGTTTTGAGAAGTTGAGAGTATTGTCAAGTTGTGTGAGAGAATACTCTTGAGGAAATTGTAATCGATTGATTATAGTGAAAATCCTTCAGAACGAAGGGACTAGACATAGCTATCGTTTGGTAGTGAACTAGTATAATTTCGTGTCTCCCCGCTTTTCTATTCATTTTTATCTTGTCGTTAAAAACAAGTTTTATCAAACTGCTTTTTCAGTGTCTATACCCAGCATCCGATAAACAAACAATTTTGAAAAACTTGTGTTCTATAGTGTTTCTAACTTAAAGTTTACGAAAAGTTTGTAAACACAATTCAACCCCCCCTTCTTGTGTTCACATTCATAAGTATACCCTCCTTCCTTTTAAATATCCATTTACAACTGACTATTTTTTCATGAACAAGCATTTAAACCAATTCTCAGGTGTTATTCTTCTCTAATGGGCAAATTTTCCCCAATTGTATAATTTGATCCCAAAATTACGTTTTTGGGGTAAGTTGAAAAATTTTATTTACACGTTTCGGGTAAGTCGTAATTAGGGTGCACGACCTACCATTCGATTTTTTTTATTCTTATTACTAAGTCATAATTGGTATCCACGATTTATCTTTTTTTATTATTTTTTTATATAAGTCACGGTTTGCATCCACGATTTATGTATTTTTCTTTTTATTTTTATGTTTTTATATAAGTCGGAGGTGGTATTCATGACCCACGTTATTATTTTTTAAAAATTTTTATATATGTCGTGGGTGGGATTCATGACCCACCCCATTTTATTTTTTGTTGAAGTTGCATTTTGACCAGTTAATTTTCTAAACCATTTTCTTTGTTCAATCCTACACCTAACTTCACTTGCTTTTGTAAGTAGACATAATTATTGATCAAGAGTTCTGCATGAGGCTTAGTCATCTTAACTGAATGATTAGCATCTAGATCAGCTTTGAAGAGCTTTTTTTATGTTGTTTTTCCATGAACTACACCATTGGTAACAGTTTTGTTGAAATTGATTTCACCTGCATGGTCACTAACATCATAGAATTCTTATCATAACTAAAGCATTTGCAGCCAAGACTGGTCAGGAGACTCTTTCTTTGTCCTTGGTTTTTCCCATTCCATAAAGAATTCCTCATAGCACTTTGTAGTAGTGCACTTTGGCTGTTTCCATCTGTAATTCTTGGTGTCTCCATCTCTCCTCCTCTTGAAGTATTTTTCAGCATCAAATACCCAAATTTCTCCATCTTCTTCCTTCTTTACTCCTTGGGGAAGAGAATCCTTTCTGTTGCTGATAAAGGGATGACTTGACTCAACAAAACTCTCTTCATTTTTGTTCAAGTATAAAGAGAAGGAAGCATCACGGGGGAGGTGAAAGCAAAATGAGGTGTTCTGGAAGAGATCATGTAAAAATTAAAAAAGCAAAATGGGGTGGGTTGTGTTATTTAAAAAATTAAAAAAACAGAAAAGAAAAATGGGGTGGGCTGTGAATCCCACCCACGAGTTATATAAAAAATTAAATAAAAAAAGAGGTGGATGGTGAATACCACCTCCGACTTATATAAAAACAAATATACATAAATCGTGGACACAAACCACGATTTATATAAAAAAAAGTAAAAAAAAATCGTAAATCGTGGATAACAATCACGACTTAGTAATAAGAATAAAAAAAAATTAAAATCGAATGGTAGGATGTGGACCCTAATCTCTACTTACTCCAAATGCATAAATAAAATTCAACTTACCCGAAAAGCTTTTTGTGTCAAATTACACTAGTGGGGTAAATTTGCCTCTCTAATGTCTCTAGCCCCTCATTCATTGCACAAATCCACTCCTTGGCATTTGCTGATTTAACACATTCTTGAAGAGTCCTTGGCTCATCTTCTATAACCTCATTTGTAATATTCAGAGCATAAGCAATAAGGTGTACATATCTATATCTTTGGGGTGGCCTTATATCCCTTTTCTCCATCCTTGACTAGCCTAAAGTCACGAATATTGGTTGTATGGTGGTCAAATTGTGTTTCAAGAAATACATATATGCAAACAACCTTTAAATTTTTGTTTTATCAATTACTCCCTCCGTTTAATTTGTCTACAATGTATACTATTTTTTCAAAACTATGGTGGTCAAATTGTGTTTCAAGAAATACTCATTTAATTTGTCTACAATGTGTACTATTTTTTCAAAACTATCATTCAATTATTGACTTAAGAGAGAGAAATAACCACCTCATTTACTATTGACTACAAAAATAATGTAAATTAATTTGGGGTAATCTTATAATAAATAATTAATACATCTAGTAATTTGGAAATGGACTTAAAAATGGACAATTTTTTTTTTGTTGTTGAAATGAGACATATATTTAGCGATGGAGGGAATAGTTTATAAGGTCTTGGAAGGCCTCTACCTCCTCTTTTACATACATTTAAGCATTCTCTTAATAAGAGTAAGAAGATGAATTAAAACTCATAAAAATTTGAGATGAAATTACATTTGAAGTCTCTAGATTTGTCTTCCTTTTGTATCATAAACTAACTTTGTTTGAGGAACGTCTTCCATTTTTCAAAAGTTTACTTAAATTATTTATCCATATGACAAAGGTGGCAAGATCATTAGTTAGCTCATCCACTTTTTTTTTTCAAGTTTTTTAAGTTCATTATATTATTGGACCTCATTATTAATCTTAATTAGACGTTTCAATGTCAACAATCAAATGATTAATTTTAGTTTTCAATCTCTCGTTCAAAACTCAGTTTTCGATAAGTTTTGAATTTTATGAACATCTGTGCTCAAATTCTTTTTAGAGTTTTGAAAATTTTTAATATTGTACAGTTAAACAAATAAAATAAATTTTCATTTTGTTTCTCTCCATGCTAGAAACCAAAAGGAACCTCTCATCCAGATTGTGGGCATTTTAGTCTCTTCGTGTCCTCTAATTTTGAGCCACCTGTTTAATACCCCCTTCATTTCATATTTACTGTGGTTTTAGAGAACTAAAAAAATTGTTGTACCAAAAAAAAATTTGTATTAATTGTCGTTTTATTGTTTTAATATAGTATTAATTTTTTCTCTCAATTTTGCCCCCAAATAAATATTACTCCCTCCGTTACTTTTTATAAGCCCATTTTAGACAAAAAAACACATATTAAGAAAAAGTAGTTAGCATAATTAAATTGTCTATAATGTGTATGGTTTTCCAAATCTATCCTTCAATCATACTTTTAATTAATTAATACATGTCTTTGATTTTTAAACATTATGCAATTAATTAGGGGTACTTTTGGAAAAAAATAAATAATGTATCTTGTAATTTAAAAAGGGGCTTATAATTAGTTAACAAATTTTTTTTCTAAAAAGGGCTTATAAAAAGTAACAGAGGGAGTATATTCATCACTCCCGACACACATATACTTAGGGCTGCCCCTGACATTTTGAGTGTCTTGTGCAAACTGAAAAATTGGTGTCCTATTTTTTAAAAGTCAAATATATATATGTTGATTATCAAAAACAGGTAGCCTTCAGCACACAAGAGGTCCAAAAAGCTAGTTATTAATTGTTTTAATACAATCTCAAGAAAATAAAATATTGCAGAAGAAAAGTTAAATATTACTGTAACATTGAAAAGTTCAAACAAAACCAACAAATTACAATAGAATTATAGCAAAAGTAGTTATATATGTATCTATCAACCCAAACATGTAGTAGCATCCCTAAATAAAAAAATTTGTTGGTACCCCCTAAAAAATAGGGCCTATGCAGTTGCACACCCCGCACACCCTCAGGGCCACAACTGCATATACTTCATTATGTATTTATGACAATTATTAATGCTCCAATAGTTATTTATTGCTTAATTCAATATGAAAAAATAAATAAGTGTTTAAAATAAAGTTCCTAATTAATACGATTAATTGATCATTGTTATAGTCAATTGCATCCTTTCATAAGTGATTACTACTATTAACATTTAATTTATTAATTAGTATATTATGAAATTTAGTCACCTAGTGGAAAACTTTTCAGGTGGTTCAAACATTTTCTCTCTTTTTTTTAGTACCAAAGAAAGCAGCTGAGTGATAAAGTGCTGCAGGACATTGGTAACGCAGGTTCGAACTCGCAACGCTGTACTTTCCTCCTCCACATCCCCCATCCCGTGACTATTTGTACTAAGGACAAAAAAAAAAAACATTTTTCTTTTTAGTGAATCAGGTTCAAACCTTATGATATTTAATTTGTTATTGACTTGTTTGTTGTTACCGAAGTCTCTTTAACTTGTTATTGCCCCATCACATAGGTCTGTTTAATAGGCCCATTTGGCAAAAGAAATCCAAACAAGGCCAATATTAAAGACACCCCCCCACCTGTTAAGTACACCCTCCCATTTTGCATATTTCCCAAAATACCCCTCGTATAAAATCATTAAAAATTGACTTTTTTTTTAATTCCGAAAATGTTACCGGAAATTTCAATTTCTGGTATACAAATTGTATACCGGAAATTACAATTTCCGGTAAATATTGTGTATTGTTAGGAAATTGCAATTTCTAAGATAATATCAGATACGGAAATTCATTTCGTAACATTGTGTTTAAAATTGTATACCGGAAATTGCACTTCCGCAACAAAATTTACATTGACAATGTTACCGGAAATTGGAATTTCCTCAGATATTATAGATACCGAAATTGGAATTTCCGGATATTATTTGTATACCGAAATTGCACTCCATGTTACCAAAGTTCTTGAAATAGCATCATAGTCGCTCGAGTTTTAAAAAGCATTTAAAACATGAAAATGTATACCTCGACGCGCCCAATGTCCGCGAGCCTCGACGTCCCCTAATGCTGGAGGAGCTCGGACGTGCCCCGATGCCGCGACTCGACGTCCCCTAATGCCCGAGGAGCTGACGCGGCCCAATGTCTGGCGAAGCTCGACGCTCTGTCACAGACATTGGGCACGCCGAGGATAAGCATATGAGTTCAACGTGACAAATTTGCGAATTTCCCATAATGCCCTTAATAACTTAACAAAACTCAACCTTTCCGATCCACTCACACTCACGCTCCGGAATTCCAAATCTGCGAAAACACTCTCACGCTCCTGAAATTCCAAATCTCAAAACGCCTGTTCTTCACGGAATTCCAAATCTTGATGCGTGTTTTTGTTGTTATTTAATCATAGTTCTGAAATTGCAATTTTCGGTATGTTAAATAGATAGTACCGGAAATTACAATTTCCTTGTGTATACAATTTGCATACCTGAAATTGCAATTTTACCATATTCTCAGAGTTCTAAACCGAATTTCCGTATACAATTGTATACCGGAAATTCCAATCTCCTGCATAGCAATTTCCTGGTTTTTTTCCTCCGCACGTTTTTTTTTATTTACCGATCTAGCATGCTTTCTTTTAAGCATCGATCTACCATACTTCCACAAGCATGCGAGCGAGACCACAATCGCATCGATGTCCTTATGACCGAAGCGAGATCAATGGCGAGATCACTGCTCTCATCGCTGATTACCTCTGTCTCGACATGTCTAGTTCAAACACCGAATGCTGCTCGACATGCAGGTCGCCGCTGAGTACTGACATCTCTACAACGACATGCGCAGGTCGCCGCTGAGTACCCTGGGTGTCTAGCTCGGACATGCAGAGGTCGTTGAGTACCTCGGTGTACGAATTTATTTTATTACATTTGAATATAATTGATTTACTTGTCTTCGGATATGCCTACAGACGAGAGGAGAGGATTAGCTTCCACACTGTAGTGCGCCCCACGACCACTTCGGCACTGTGGATCGCTTCGAAGGCCGAGGCGTATTGCTAGCAAAAAGTACCACACGAGGATGTAGTTGGCGATCAGATCCCCATTTTGTATACGAGGCCCAGAGGATATAGCCGAGGAGACCATGGTATAGTTGGAGACCAAGGTTCTTTCCTGGAGGACCTTACGATGGGTCATTGCCACGATTATCAAAGATCACGCTGTTTCATCGATATGGCGAGGGGTATATATTTGGTTGTTATTTGATCAAATGTTTATTATTTTTATTTTTATATGATCAATGATGTTTATTTGTGTGCAGGATCGTGATGCGCTTAAGGTGGCCTCTCACGGCCTTAAGTTACAAAAATGGTTGAGTGGGGGCGCACTACCAGGTGTGGAAGCTAATCCTCTCCCTCTCGTCCTAGGCATATCTGAAAGACAAGTAAATCAATTATATTCAAATGTAATAAAATAAATTCTGTACACCCGAGGTACTCAACGACCTCTGCATGTCGAGGTAGACACCCAAGGTACTCAACGACGACCTCTGCATGTCGTTGTAGAGATGTCGAGGTACTCAACGACGACCTCTGCATGTCGAGCTCAGTGTTTCGAACTAGACATGTCGAGACCCGAGGTAATCAACGATGGGAACCGTGATCTCGCCTCGTGATCTCGCCACCATAAGGACATCGCGCGTGGGTCTCGCCGCACGCCATACCGCAGGGAAGTATGGTAGATCGATTTAAAAGAAAAAGCATGCTAGATCGGTAAATAAAAAAATATGGTACAGAGGAAAACCGAAATTGCTTTGCCAGAGTCGGAGATTGGAATTTCCGTATACAAATTGTATACCGGAAATTCCAATTCTAACTATACGAGAACATGGTAAAATTGCAATTTCCGGTATGCAAAAATTGTATACCGGAAATTGTAATTTTGATCATACGTAACATACCGAAATTGCAATTTCGGTATACAAATCTGTACAATCGAAAATTGTAATTTCCTAACTATGATTAAATAACAACAAAAACACGCATCAAGATTTGGAATTTCCCTAAGAATGAGCGTTTCGTGAGATTTGGAATTTCCAAAGCGTGAGAGCGTTGAGATTTGGAATTTCCGGCGTGAGTGTGAGCGGATCGGAAAGGTTGAGTTTTATTAAGTTATTAAGGGGCATTATGGGAAATTCGCAAATTTGTCACGCTGAACTCATATGCTTATCCTCGGCGCGCTCCAATGTCCGCGAACAGAGCGCCGAGCTTCGCAGACATTGGGCACGCCGAGCTCCTCCAGCATTGGGACGCCGAGCTCGCAGACATTGGGCACGTCGAGGTATACATTTTCATGTTTTAAATGCCTGTTTTTTAAAACTCGAACGACACTTGATGCTATTTCAAGAACTTTGGTAACATACCGGAAATTGCAATTTCCGGTAACAAAATTTACACACAATGTTACCGGAAATTGTAATTTCCGGTATACAATTTGTATACCGGAAATTGAAATTTCCGGTAACATTTTCGGAATTAAAAAAAAAAAGGCAATTTTTAATGATTTTATACGAGGGGTATTTTGGGAAATATGCAAAATGGGGGGTGTACTTAACAGGTGGGGGGTGTCTTTAATAATGGCCTCCAAACAAACATTCTAATCTCTTTAAATGAGCATCCTTGGTTGCTGCTCTTTCATTTACCAAAAAAAAAAAAAATTGCTGTTCTTTCACGCTACATCTTTTTTCATCATCTCCTCTTCCTCTTTAAATATCTTTTCAAACACTTTTCAACAAAAAAAAAAAAAACCATTAAGCCCATTGTGCTCGGGACTTAGATCCTCTCATTCACTCTCTTCCTTCATCTCTCTCCATCTTCTCTATCTCTCTCTTAACCTCGCCCTCTCTTCATTATCTCCTTAATTTTTAATGGGTTATGATAGATGGACATCGGTTTGGTGGACACCGTATGCGACACCCACTAGCAGCAAGAGAGAGCTCGGTCTTGGGTTCCGTGTCGACGACTGAAAAAAAACAAAAAAAGGGGGGTGGATCGTATATATGTACGATGTCGGACACCAAAAAGGTGTCCGATTAACATTTCTGATTTTTAATTATCTTCTCTCACCTCCAACCTTATATTTTGTGATGGAGAGGAAAGATGGATAGAGAGGATCAATTCATCTGTGCTTGTCTCAAATTGGATTCTCTCCTTTCATCTTTCCTTTACAGTAACAAAAACCTTCTCCAATTTCTCATAGTGATTGCTCCTTCGCTTTTCTCTCTACAGCGACACTCTTTTGGGTGTTTCACTTTCTACAACAATTATCCTCCTTCTCTAGTTTTTCACAATTTTTTCTAAAAGATGTATGACTAGACCCTTTCAACACATTCCTTTTTTTTTTTGTCAAAACCATTTCAACACATTTCTGAATCACCACATCTCTCAAAAACCGATCGAGTTATATGGAGTCACACCGAGTTAGTGAGATACTTGGATCGACCATATAACATTATAACTTATTTCTGGTTTGGAGTGATATCCAATAACACTAACAAAAAGTAAATTTTGAATTGAGTTGAAGATTGTACACTAACTTTTACATCAAATTTGCTTTCAAAGTAAAATCAGTCATAAATAAATCAATGATTAAATACCTAATTTAGTCCCTAAAATTAGAGGACCGTATTATAAATATTCCAACTTCAAATTTAATTATAACCAGCTCAATTATACAAAATCAGTTCTATTCAAAATCACATGTATTAAACATAGAAAGTGCGTATATGAAGGGGGAAAAAACACAAGCAATTTTATGATTTTCTCCCGTTCTCCACGTAACCTTTTTTTTTTTTTTCCTTCGTGAATCTAGCCAAATTGAGAGATCATCTTTTTCCCATTACGAAAAAAGCTCACTTTGAATTAGCCCTTTTGGGTTTTAATTGCATACTCCAAAATTTTCAATTGAACTTTTCTTTAAATCACTTTTTTTTGTGGGTTGGGGGGGGGATAAACGGGTATGCGTCTATCAAACGTGTAAAACGGGACCACACGGAAAAGTTGTCGACTACGGTGATTGGCTTGCAAAACTCTGATTTTACATAGCATACATAGCATAGTGATTCTATTCAGTATTCACCATTTCAATTTCAATAATAAGTAACTTCACAGAAGGAAAAAAAAGGAACGAGATAAAGAAATTGCAACTTCAAGTAAGCGACGCATCAAAAACATGGAAGCTTCCCAGCTCACATCCCAAAACCAGAAATAAAACCAAGACTTTCGCTATTTAGAGAAAATAAACTGGAAAAGGAGAAACACTAACAATTTCTCTCACACAACAGACACAGAGTTTGTGTTTTCTAAATTCCGGCAACCTAAGATGGCGGCGGAGCACGACAACTGCTGCTCGTGCTGTTCGGGCTTTATAATAACGATGGGCCTAACGGCCCTATTCATATGGCTGAGCCTGCGAGTGGACGAACCCAAATGCTACCTCGACCACATTTACGTTCCTGCCCTCAACAAATCCCTAAATACCCCTTCAAACTCAACCCTCCTCTTCACCCTCAAGCTCGTCAACCCCAACAAGGACAAGGGTATTCAATACGACGCCGTTCAGCTCCGCTTTAGGATCTTTTCCAAGCTCAACGCTACTCGCCCCGTCGGCAACGCCACCGTTGAGCGCTTCTACCAGGGTCACGAGAAGAAGGCCAAGAAGCCTGGCTCCCTCCATGCTGCTGCCGGCAACCTTAATGCCACCGTCAACGGCAAGGTTTATTTTCGGGTGGATTTCACCACGGCGGTGAAGTATAAGATCTTGTTGTGGTACACCAAACGGGACCCTTTGTGGGGAGGGGCAAATGTGGAAATTGGAGATTCGGGTGAGAAGGCGTACCGCAAAGCTATCAGGCTCGGGAACTCACCAGCGGTGGTCGAATCCGGCGCACCCAAGCTCCGTGGAATCTATCGTGCGCTCCTGCCACTGTTTGTTGCGGTCGTACTCTTGTTCGCTGCTCTTGGATGACGCGCGTTTACTTGACTTTGACTTCTCTGCTGATTTTTTATTTCTATTTTTCTTTTGGTCAGCTTTTTATTTGTATTTTTATTTAGTCAGGTGTTGTTCAGTTCTCTGGTTTATGATTTTTATTTTTATTATTTGTGTTTTTCTTAGTTTAAACCAGGTTTTAACTTTGAGTCAAAAAAAAAACCAGGTTTTAACTTTCCCTATAAAAAAACAAGGTTTTAACTTTTTTGTAGTTTGAATTTTGTTTTTTTTTTTGGTTGTAACGAGCTATGTATACCATTCTTATTAGCAATGGGTACGGCCCACTAGGGTGTATAGTATTTGTCTCCGGATATTCCGCTCATACCAGCATAGATAACAATTTTAATACTCTATTCTTAACTTCATTAATTATGAAAAATAAATAATTAGAAAATGAACATTGATTAAAATTACCCATTTTTCAAACTTAATCATAAAATTTTACAAACAACATTATTTAACTAAATTAAAATACAACGAAGTAATTATAATTATATTTATATAAGTAAATAAATTAATAAATATATATGTGCAGGTATGACGCGGGTTGGGTATTAGTATACCCGTATCCTCACTTATGTCCGTCAAAATTTGTGGGTAATTAAATTGGATTAAAGGGGCGTTTGTTACAGTTTTTTTTAGAATAAAATCACTTTTTTTATGTTAAAAATTATTTTTTTAAATTTTAACTGTGTTTGTTTCAGATTTTTTAGAAAATAATTTTTTTAAAATATGATTTTTAGGGTAAAAATGAAAAGCTGAAAAAAGTAGCTTCTCATTCATAAGAGTTGAAAAAATGATTTTTATAATCCTAAACAAACAAAAATTAGCTTCTGATTTTTTTAAAATCTATAAAAAATAATCTCTAGATTATTTTAAAACATAATCACTTTTTTTTAAGCCGTAACAAACGGGCCTAACTCTTACCCATACCAATTAAGTGATAATTATGTTATCCATCATAAGTAATTTTTGTGGGTGTTCATTGGCTCTATTACACATTATCATCCCTATTTTTCGTTTTTTATGATTTATGCACTGGTGTTATGCTTGTTGCTATTTCAATTTTAATTTCTGTTGTTTTTTTTTTACGGGATATCTGTTGTTTTTAATTATTAATTTATTAATCTTTGATTTTATAATGATGCGTCTGTACATAGAATATTTTTAGCCGTGCATAGAAATTAGCATGTATAAAAATTGAAAAACAAAGAAATCATTGGAACATAGGGTTGGCATATTGAAGCAGTATAGGGCTTGCATCTAATAAGTTGCGGGTTCAAGCCCTACTAGTACCCTTGGGAAATTTAAATACAAATTCTTTTTTAAGTGCTCTTAGAGCACCTCTAACAGAGGTTCATAACCTTACATTTGCCAATGTGATACACTTAAGAACCCACTTTTGAGTTGTTCACTGCTGGAGTGCTCAGACCGGATGACATTGCACGCGGTGTCTTCAAATCAACTAGTTGTAGCTTCTATGGTGAAAATAAGTGATACCAAAGAGGCTATCTATCCGGACCATTGTTAGGTCTATCCAAAGCATATTTGACCAAGTGGTTGGTCATTTGGTTTCCTTCCCTACCCACGTGACTGAAAATTACACTCGAAAACTAGGCCACTAACCTTTACAATTATTGATCCCAAATAACCCATATCGCAGCGAATCCATAATACGCATAATAACATTTAGCGAATCTGATTCCATAATCACTTTCTAACATCGTAGCTCCAAATTGAAATCATAGTTGCTTCAGTCTACAACCATATCTTATAGGAATCATATTTTCTAAAAAAACACAATTCTCAAAATATATAAAATGTGTTTAGTATGCTTAAAATGTTTTGATAATATCAGATAATTGTTTCTCATTTTCATAAAAACTTAGATTCTTTCTTGTTTATGTGTTTAAAATATTTTGATAAAATTTAGATAATGTTTTCCCCTCAAAGTTGCATCCTCCTACCAATAGTGTTAGTTGCGGTGATAAACGACTTCGACTCCTAGTGAGAAAAACATGGTTCGAATCTCAGGAGGGGCCAATTTGGGAGGCTGAGTAACCAATGGTTAATTTTGTTGCTTCGTCGGTCAAATAAGGGATTAGTTTCCGAACTAGTCTAAAGGGTGGAAGCTTGTAGGGATACCTGGAATACCATTAGGGAGCCAAAGGCCCTGATTACGGTGATTTACTAAAAAAAGTTGCATCCTCCCTGTCAGGCTTACTCCCCGCTATTGGGGTCAGGCCTCAGGCCTCGTCTCACCTTGTATCATACTTTGTCCTTATATCTGAATGACTAATATCGTGAGATGGTGATTGGCAGAATATCCATTTAGGGGCTGCCTCGTACAACAGTGATTGTGACAGAAAATGAGAATTCTAGAAAGACCGGGGAGGGAGGGATGTTAGTCCACACTTCAAATGTCCAGTCCCTAGCGTGAGAGGTGCGTTAAGAGTCCCACATCGACAGGTGATATGACCCAAGCAATACTTATAAGGCTTCGACAATCCAACCTTACAAGCAGGTTTTATATAGTTGATGGCTCAGACGATCCTCACCTTACCAGGGATGGATCCACTTGGTGAGAATTTGGGGCACCTGACCCCACTGACTTAAATTTTCTATTTTTCATAAAATTACTTTCTATAATTTTCTCGATCCTGTGCTTCAACTCACAGAGAACAAGTCTACGCCGATGGCAAAACAGCATGACCGAGCCACCATGAAAACATTAACATGACCAAATGAATCACGAAACCTTACGGTGACTGGCGAATTACAACTGCAAAACATAATCTCGAACCCACGATTTTGAGCAGCAACTGTGAAATGGAATCGCTAATATAAAGGGAGCAGTAACTGCGAAACCAACAAAACCCCACCACCTGAAACCGTTGCTCCACCACATCATTGTGTTTGTTTCAGTACTTGTGCAGGGATAGACACAGAATTTTTAAGGTGTGGGGGCAACTCATATATATAAATTGATAGCAATACATATAGGTTCGTCCTTGCTTGTGGCATGTCATTGTAAATCCCGGCTAGATCAATTTGTAGTGGAGTGGATCAATTTGGTTGGTTTGGGATAATTTTGTTGGAGATAAGAAAATTTGTGAGGTGCTATTAGGTGATTGCCATCTATTTCAGAATCCTCACGTTTTTTCTTTGTTTTCTACTTCTGCAGAAGCTCTAATTTAAATACTGAAAGTGTATTGTATCAATGAATTATACTTATTTGTAATAAAGTTTCACTTTGGAAAATAGAGAGAAAAGTGTATTTGAGTTCCTGCTTTTTATACGCTGGCTTGAAAAAACCAAACAAGGCATCAATGCTTATTGCAAATTTCTCCAAGTTCACATATTCAAAATCAACCAGCATTGTAATCAGTATAAATAAACTACTGTCTTCTAATAAAAGCAACCACATGACCAAAAAAAACTGTTTCTGATTTGCTGAATTACAAACAAGAACTTCCACGATCTTTTCCTAATACATTTCAGCCAATAAACTTCATTTCAACAACAAAAAATTGCTGACCACCGCATAACAAATATTGTTGCAAATTAGCTCAACCAAATATTAGTCAACCCTTCACAAGCTTAGCCGACAAAAAATTCTTCACATTAAGAATCATCAGCTTAACCAACTACACATTGAGAATCATTGTCGCCAACCCTTTATCACCCTATCAAAGCACAAGAAGCAAATAAACCAAAAAAAAGCTAGTCAGTATTAACATTGAATAAGTTTAACCAGATAAACTAATTTAAAAAATAAATAAATCAATTAAAACTTACTTATTAGGAGATTGAGAAGGCAATACTTCAATATTTTTCTTTTTGTTTGGACAATTTCTTGAGTCATGATTAGTTCCACCACAATTTGGAAAATGACAATGACGAGGTTTCTTTGCAACTTCAACTCCTCCTTTTGGCCTTGATCCTTTTGGTCGACCTTTTGTTTTTTAAACTATAGGATTTTCAACATCAAATCCATCATTATTTGGAATATCAGACTCTAAATCCACTGATTTTTCTTGGATTTCAGGCATGCCTTTTATCATTTTAATTACTTTCTCTATCTCTCTAGTTGCAACTTCTTCTCTGTCTTTTGTCTTTAAGCATCATCATCACTGTTAAATACTTGCCCTTCATAAGGAACCCAATCATGAATATCATTGGCTTAAGGCAAAGGTTCAGATTGTGGCTCTTGAAAGGTCAAAGAATTTAATATTTCATCATCTTTATACATAGAAATATAATCTCCAAGAAGCTCCAAGGACCAATCACCGACTCCATTTCTTACTTTAGATGACATAATGATCTCACTGTCAATTCAAAGGGGCACACTGTCTATTTAAAGGGGCATATGTATCAAGAAACCTATTATTCGAAGCAACCAAAAACAATAAAAAATTATAGGCATACTGTACATAAAGAGACATATGTATAAAGAAACCTATGATTAGTATATGTTTTGGAACGTATTAGATTTCATGAAATGACATATTCAACGTCGTACTAAACAGCTCGGCTAGGGTTTATGGCGATGGAAGGCTTGGTTTTCTCTGCCCAACAGACCACACCACCGGAAAAACCCCTAACGAAGGAGGGGGCGAGCTGGTCTCAGGGAAGGCGTGCTCGTTGCGTGATAAGTTGATGGGGAACAAAACTTGTGCCCTTCCACGTGAGAAAACAGATTTAGTGAAAAAAGGGCTGGTGACTATAGATCTTATAGGAGGCAACAGGTTGTTACCGATGATCCACATTGATGAAGCTATGTTCAGAGAAAGAATTGTGCAACCCGTGGGAAGAGGCATTAGTGATCAAACTGTTGGGGAAATCAGTGGGGTTCAGAACCATGCAATATAAACTCAACGCTAAGTAGAAACTCATGGGTGGATTCGAGCTAATGGATGTTGACAATGGCTTTTATATGGTCAAGTTTGACCAAGCTGAAGACCGCGAGAAAGTGATTAGCTGGGGGCCATGGATGGTCTTTGACCACTACCTCGTTGTCTCGACTTAGAGTGTGTTTGGTTGAGGGGTTTTGGAGGGGAGGGGAGGGGAGGGGATGAGTTATTTTAAATTATGTTTGTTTGGTTCAATTTTTTTAAAGGGAGGGGAGGGAAGCAAAATCCCTCCTAGGCCAATTTTGGCTCCCCTCCCAAAGTGGGGGGTTTTGGAGGAGGAGGGAGATTAAATTATTTAAAATAAAATTACTTAAATATCCTTATATATAACATAATATAAAAGACTATAAGGATATACTAAGTAAATTAATCTCTCCCTTCATTAAAATCTCTCCCTCCTCCCTAACCAAACAAAGAAAAACTTCCTCCCCTCCCCTCCCCTCCTCTCAACCAAACACAAAATCAAATTAAATCCCTCCCCTCCCTTCCCCTTCCCTCCCCTCCCCTCCATTAAAATCTCTCCCCTCTCCTCCCCTCGTTTGAACCAAACAGACCCTTAGAGTGCTGATTTTGTCTCCACTTCCACTAAAATAGAAAGAACCCTTGTGTGGGTTAGGTTCTCAGGTATGAATCTAGTGTATTATGATGAAAGTTTGTTACTAGCTATGGCGTTGGTAATTTGTACCCCTATTAAAGTGGATAAAAAAACTCTCTCAGTGGAAAGAGGGAGGTTTGCTCGTGTTTGTGTTGAGATAGATTTAAACCAGCCGGTGGTGGGAAAGATCTGGGTCAAAGGGGTGCGGTACAATGCGGAATATGAAGGTCTCAACGTGATTGTGGTAACTGTGGCTGTTATGGACATATTACTAGAAATTGCACTGCTCCGGCCACACCACCGGTGACATTCACGACGCCCACCAGAGGTCACAAGGAGAAGGAGGGAGACGGGAAAGGCAACAATTCAAATGGAACGGATACCATTAAACACGCTGTTAATGTGATAGAGCTGAGTACGGAAACCAATTTGGAAGGCAAGGATTCACATACTCTCAAGGTGGACCCACATGGGGAGTGGTTGGCGCTAAAAAGAAGAAAGCACCTAAGGGAGGTGCTACTAAAAACGGTAGTAAACAGGGGGAGAATCCAAGAATATTGCTGACAAATTTGCTTCTCTTGGACTGATTGATACAGGTGGGTCCATGATCAATAAAGGCAATAAAATGAGTCAACCAAAGAAATTTGCTCTGTCGGAAATGGAAATGGAAGGCAATAAATCTCAGCAATTGGGTTCAAAAACTTGGTACAAGAAGCGACCAAGAAGAGAGGAATTACCTACAAAAATTACAACGGGGCCCACGGTTCCGGTCAACCAAAAAAGTTAAGCGCTAATTTCTTCTCATGCAGAAGCTTCAACTTCAGGTACGAGGAATAAAGGGGCAGCGAAACCGAGTTCCAATAATTACACGCATATCAATGGCACAAAAATTTATGATATTGGCAAAGGGATGAAATCAACAACGAATCTCGTGCACGTGGAAGGAAATCGTTTTCAAATGTTCATGGATACTACTAAATTAGAAGAGCAGGGTCATACTAATCCAAATGAGCCATCATTTGGGCCAGCGGGGCCCATAATCAATACTTTGGAGGATGTGGGGCCGGATTACGTGTTGATGGATCGTATTGAAAATGGGTTGAATAATCCTTCGAACTCCATATGTGTGTCGGACGCCTTGTTGAATGCTCGTGGGCTCAGTGTAGGAGCCCACCAAGCCAAAACGTAGGCTGTGCAGTTTTGGTGGCCCGTTTTCTTTCTAATTGTTTAATGGATAGGCCAAGTGAATTTTCTATCCTCAGTTAGAATGTCAGAGGTGCCATCAATAAGAAGGGCAAGTGTGCCTCTAGGGAGCTAGTTCGTAAATACAGACCCACCATACTAGCTTTAATGGAGACGCATTGACAGTTTTCTAAAGTCTCTTCCTTTTGGTATGGCCTTGGTTACGAAGTTTATGCCATCTCAGAAGCTTCAAGTCATGCAGGGGGCATATGGGTCTTGAAACTAAAGGACTTTCCCCTTTAACATTGAAGTAGTTGATTGATAACTCTTAGAAATGAGAGTTATCTAAGCTCTTTTGGCATTGAATCATGCAAGTCCAAGAGTAACTTTGAGTCTTTTATGTTTAGAAAATGTGAATAAACTGTTCTTAGTGCTCCAAACAATTTTGAGACACCTTGAGTGCCTTTGTGAAATTTTAATGCATTTTGAGTAGCCGTGTAGAATTTATTTGAAAATGATCAGATGCTGAATTTGGGTGCCATATCACCAAGGGAGCTGCTGGCATTTGAAAGAATTAAAGCTTGAACTGAGTTGCTAAGAGAAAAAGATTGTTGCGTGCCTGCCAAGTACTATCGGGTCACGTTCCAACATGTGGTCCCCTTGTGTCTGCACTACAGGACAAAATGTCCTTAAATGGATAGGCCCAGGACAATACCTTTTCTTGTACCTTGATTTTTGGGCCCATTTAGAGCGGGTATTTAAGGGAATAAACCCTAAAAGGGAGGCAGGCTGGTACACACTGATCCCTAGGTCTTATTGTCTCATCTTCCTGAAGCAGCTGCAAAGTACATCATCCATTTCCATTTCCATTTTCACCTACCTCCATTCTCCATCTTCCACGAGTAAAGCAAGCTAAAACTTGAGCTTATCGGACTGTCTGAAGCACTACAAAGGAGTACAGCAGCAAGACATTGCTATAGTGAAGGTCTTCTCATCTTGACAGAGATTCTGGAAGCCTTCCTCCGTGCTCTCATTACCTCTGTTTGTAACCATTTTTAACTGCAAAGTTTTAAGTGCCATGTATATGTTTGCTAGCACCTATTTCTCTTATTTTGTATTTCTGCTCAGCATGAGCTAAATACCTTAAGCTAGGATGACTTGAAGTTGTAACAAAACCTTGTTGGTGAATTTATGTGAATGTTGCTTTGCACTTTTATCTCATGCGATTTACTATCATATGCTGAATTTGAGCTTGATCACCTTAGGTTTAGCACTTGTATGTTTGATACTGAAAGGGTTAAATATGCTAAATTCATAAGGTAATATGTGTTGTATTAGTAATGGACACATTCACTAATCTTGATTAAACTAGACACAGGTAATCAAACCCATAGAACTGATCTAAGTCACACCTAGAAGACAAAGGGGAACATAATGGGGGCTTAGACATAAGGTACCCTTTACTTAATCTTGGTGATAGTGACTGAAAATCACACACATTAGCACTCTGCATTCAGGTGCCAAAGTATTCATTCACAGCACCTAGCCAACTTGGTAGAGTTACAATGGATATGAATTCCTAGCTGTTTTACTCAAATCTTTTCTCATAACCCATGACTGTTTCATTTTCCATTTACTTGTTAACATTAAATTTTAATATTCACTGCATGATACCATAAATGTTGATAAAATTTTGTTTTTATTTTTATTTACTCACTAGCTTTCTTACATAGCCTAAAACTTGTGAAAGCAACTTAATCAATCCTCGTGGGATCGATCTTGATTTACTCTTTACTACTTGTTATAATTGTGTATACTTGCATAACTCTTTATTTTTGCCAAGAAGTTTTTGGCGCCATTGGGAGCAGCAATGATAGGTGTTGTTCTAGGCCAAAGACATGACAAGGTCTTTCATTCAATTTATTATGCAAGCAAAACATTGGTGGATGCTCAGCTGAATTACACCACCACTAAGAAAGAGTTGTTTGCAGTGGTATTTGCTTTTGACAAATTCAGTTCCTACTTAGTTAGCACAAAAGTGGTTGTCTACACTGACCACTCAGCAATTAAGTATTTGATTGCCAAGAAGGATACAAATCCAAGACTGATAAGGTGGGTGTTGTTACTTCAAGAATTTGACTTGGAGATCAGAGATAAGAAAGGAGTGGAGAATCAAGTGGCTGACCACTTGTCTTGAATTGCTAATGATAGCACTGAGTAGCAGGGAGGTGAAATTAAGGAGAGTTTCCCTGATGAGCAATTGCTAGCAGTAACAGATGCCAAAGATGATGTCACCACAACACCCTGGTATGCAGACATAGTTAATTTTCTGGTCTGGAAAATCATTCCAACTGAGCTGGATTCCCAACAGAGGAGAAGGTTCTTCCAGCAAGTGAAGCAATACTACTGGGATGAACCTTTTTTATACAAGAAATGTGCTGGTCAACTATTCAGAAGGTGTGTGGCAAAGGAGGAAGTCACAAGCATTCTGCAACATTGCCATTCAGCACCTTGTGGAGGGCATTTTGGAGGAGCCAGAACTGCTGCCAAAGATCTGCAAACTAGTTATTTCTGGCCCTCCTTATTTAAAGATTCTCATGATTTTGTTAAACATTGTGATAGATGCCAGAGGGTAGGAAATATTTCAAGCAAGCAAGAGATGCCTCTTAATAGTATCCTTGAAATTGAGCTTTTTGATGTGTGGGGCATGGATTTCATGGGCCCTTTTCCTCCTTCCTTTGGTAATCTATACATTTTATTGGCTGTGGACTATGTGTCCAAGTGGATTGAAGCAGTAGCTATGCTTACAAATGATGCCAAGGCAGTGAGCAAATTTTTGCAAAAGAATATTTTCACAAGGTTTGGTGCCCCTAGAGCAATTATAAGTGATGAGGGCACCCATTTCTACAACAAATTGATTGAAAAGTTGTTGCTCAAGTATGGAGTAAAGCACAAAATTGCCACTGCATATCATCCACAAACAAGTGGTCAAGCTGAGCTGTCCAACAGGAAAATTAAAAGGATTCTTGAGAAGGTTGTCAACCCTTCTAGGAAAGATTGGTCTTTACATCTAGATGATGCCCTGTGGGCCTACAGAACAGCATGTAAGACACCAATGGGGACCTCTCCCTACAGATTGGTGTTCGGCAAAGCCTACCACTTGCCTAAGAGAGGAACATTAGACAATGCTATCCTAGCTCAGCAAATGGTTCACTATATGCATATCTCCCGTGCTAAGAAAGGGACTATTACCTTCAAAATCGATCTGGAGAAAGCCTATGATAGGTTAGATTAGAATTTTTTGGAGTTAACTCTAAAAGAATTCGGTTTCCCTCTATCCTCGGTCAATTTGATTATGAGTTGTGTTCGTTCCAGCAACCTTGCCATTCTTTGGAAGGGGCCAAAACAGAGCACTTTAAACCCTCCAGAGGCCTAAGACAAGGAGATATATTATCCTCTTATCTGTTTATTTTTGTGTATGAAGAAGTTGGCTCTCAACATTCAGAAGAAGATTGACTCTGGTAGTTGGCATCCGGTTCATTTATCTAGAGGTGGTCCGAGACTATCTCATCTTCTATTTGCCGACGATGTCCTTCTTTTTTGTGAAGCTAACACTGGACAAGTTCAAGTAGTGATGGACACTCTGGAGGAATTTTGCACTGCTTCTGGGCTCAAAGTTAACTTGACTAAGTCCAAAGCTATGTGCTCTAGATGGGTACCCGATGCACTAAAATTAGCAATCAAAGACATCTATTCTATTCCTCTAGTTGCGAATCTGGGAACATACCTTGGTTTCCCTTTACTCCAAGGGAGGGTCAAGAAGAGTGATTATAATAGCTTTATTGATAATTACACCGGTGCCTGGCGACTTGGAAGGGTAACCTTCTGAATAAGGCGGGTAGATCTTGTCTTACTAAATCAGTCACTACGGCCATTCCTGTTTACACAATGCAAACCCACCTTCTCCCCCAAGGAGTGTGTGACCGCATTGACGGTATCACCAGGAGTTTCATTTGGGGTGGAAATGACTCCTCGCATGGTTGGAGTTTGGTTAATTGGAAAAAGATCACTTCTCCTAGCAAGTTTGGGGGTCTTGGCATCCAAGACACCAAGCTAGCTAACATTTCACTTCTTGGGAAACTTATATGGAGCCTGATTTATGACTCAAATAAATTATGGGTCTGTGTGCTTCGTCACAAATACCTTCATGAAGGTTCCATATGGTGCGCGAACGTCCCTCAGAACGCCTCTGTTATTTGGCGTAGTATTATGAAAGCACTGGAGGAATTAAAAGGAGGCTTCAAATTCCGGATTGGTTCAGGAAACACCTCAGTGTGTTTCTCAGACTGGCTTGGAAGTGGCCCTATCTGCAATTCGGTGGACTACGTCCACATATCTAACACTCACCTATTGTTACGTGACATTTGTGATGCAGGTACATGGTTGATTAATCGGCTTGCTACCCCTATGCCAGTGCCCCTAGTCCAACATATTGTTGTTCGCCCACCTCCTGTTCACCCAAATGCCTCTGTTGAAGATAAGTGGATTTGGAGTGGTGCCAGAAGCGGTGTTTATTCAAGCTTTCAGCTTATCTATGGCTTCTTCAACAACACAGATCCTAGGATGAGAGTGTGTCCTGGTCCTGGTTATGGAGGCTGGGAGCTCCTGCAAAAGTCCAGCATTTACTTTGGTTGCTCTTACATGATGCCCTCCCTACGAATCAAAAATGACACCACTGTAATCTATCAGGGTCTCCCTTTTGTGCGCGTTGCTCTTTGAACGTCGAGGATGGTCTTCATTGTCTGCGAGACTGTGCTCACTCTAGAGAAGTCTGGATTCGAGTTGGTCTTTTGGCTCACCCAGATTTCTTGGCTCACAGTGAGGTTACTTCTTGGGTGCGAGCTATGACTCAAAGTGATGTGGCTATTCTGTTTGCAGCTGCGATTTGGTGGGTGTGGGTTTGGAGGAACAACATGATTTTCAGTGAAGATAAATGGGACATTAGTGTTGTGGTGCGCAATATCTATAGTTCACATGATGAATTCCTTCTCCACTATCCAAGCAACACTCGGGAGGGTCAATCTAGCAGATTATTAGCTAGATGGGTGGCTCCTTTGGCTGGGTTTGTGAAGCTTAATACAGATGGATCTGCAACTTCTTCTAAGATTGGATTGGGAGGTCTGCTGCGAGATCATAATGGTGATTGGTTAGAGGGTTTTACGAGCTATGATGGAGTGGGAGATCCACTGTTGGTTGAACTATTTGGCATCCTTCATGGTCTTAAGATGGTAATTAGTCATGGTTTCAAGAATATTATTTGTGAAGTTGACTGTCAAGAAGCTGTCTTGATTCTGCAACAACGCGACTTTCATCAGTTTCACCCACACGCTGCCATCCTAGCAGACATTGTTGCCCTGCTGTCTGGAGTTGAGAACTATTCTATAGTATACACGTTCCGGGAAGCTAATAAGTGTGCTGACTCCCTGGCTCATGAGGGAGTGTACTCTGATGCTCATTTCAGAATTTGGGAGCACCCACCTTGTGGAATAGGGTCTTTGCTTTTATTTGACTCTTTAGCTTTGTAGTTTCTGTTCTTTTCTGTTCTTTTTTCATTCACCAAAAAAAAAAAGAAATCTATGATTCAAATAAAACCCAACAAACTTTAAAATGATGGGCATATGTTATATATAAAGAAAAGTCAAAAACTGTAATACCTTTTTAATCAAATAAAACAGCAACTGCAATGGATTCAAAGAAAAATCAAAAGAAACGCACCACAGTAGAGAAACTCCGGTGTGAAAGAGGGAGCAGGAATAGCAAGAGACGAGAGACGTGAAACAATGCGTGGAAAAGAAAAATGCATTTCAGAAATAATGTGAAATTTTAAATTACTAATGTACCCATCACTTTAAAGTGTTTATAAAAGGGAAAGTGGTTTTTTTTTTGTCCAAATAAAAAGGTGTTGTCTGCTAATATGCTCCTTTTTTAAAAGTAGTGAGTGTATTATAGCAAACTCCTATAATGATATAGTTTTTGTAATTTCCAATTTTTTGCTTAATGATAATAATGTCATTATTAATTATCACTTATGTATTGATGTACTATCTCTGTTCCTTTTTAGATGTTTTTTAAGGTTGTTTTACACAAACGAAGGAATCCAATAAATTTTGCTGTTTTTTATGAAATTATTAGTATTTTTCTTATGATACCCTTAACAATTCATTACTCTATAGAACATATTTCTTTCTCTGCAATAAATAGTTAAGGGTATAATTGACAAATAAATAATTAATATAACCTTAAACTTTGAAAATGACAAGTAATTAAAAACAAATTTTTTATAAAAAACCCACGTGTAAAAAGGAGCCGAGGGACTATTTTTTATATAAATAAACATTTGTGATGATGTACCCACTGATCGAAATTCGTCGCTGCAGCTTACCGATTTCGTGGGTAGTTAGCAAAAGCTCAAAAGAATGTTCAGTCTCTTTCTATTGATTTTTGTACTAGAATGAGCCTCCACTCACCTGGCACATAGCGAAAGGAAACGAAATTGTCATGGTATAAGGTCGCAGAAAGAAATCGTTGCGCGGTTCCATTTCCACAGTAGAGAAAGAAATTGTGTGGCACTTCAAGTTTTTTTTCTTTTTTCTTTTTTTGACATTAAGTGTGGCACTTCAAGTTGATAATTGATTCAAATGCGCTACTCCTACGTTAAAAATCTATGCACTGGCTTCCATTTACGTGCAGCCACCAAATTCAACACTCTTTCGGGACTCAATGACAATTCTACACTCTCAAGTCTCAAACTTGAACGTCTCTCTGATTCAGGTACTTAACATAACCCTTACCCTTTTCACTATGATGTTATTATTTTCTAATTCCACACTTTTCACTATATTAACCACATTTGTGCCAGAAAAAAAACAATGACTGAAATGGTTTCTGGGTATTTTAGAATGGGACTCATTACGTTAATGAGTATCGTTATATTGGAAATTATTGCTGGGGGAGTGGGGATGCCGTATTGTTGGACAATTTGAGTATAAAAGTCTCAATTATTTATTTATTTATATTTTGTGGATATTTTGTTGCAGATGATTCGGCTGAGGTGGTTTTTAAGCAGATTTCTTCTATTCTGCAGGGTAAGTGTTTGTTAAAATTTCTATGAGAATATATATTATCTATTTTCTTTGGGATATGGAGGAAAACTGAAGAACTCAAAGTAGGTCTAATTTCTGTAGTTTGTTAAATAAACTGAATGTTGTGAAATGCTTGAGTGAAATCCCACTCAGCTAATCTCATTATATATACACTTCAGGGAATAAATACAATGTGAGATTTACAAGAACATTAATGTGGTTCTGGTTCCTAAGTACATGAATGGGATTTACTAGGGAAATGAGTAGCTATTGTTTCCTAGGTGCATTAATAACTGTACATATTCCAACACTCCCCCTCAAGATGGAGCATATAAATCAAATGCTCCAAGCTTGGAACAAATATTCTGAATTCTCAGACCCCTTAGGGATTTTGTGAAGATGTCTGCCAGTTGATCGTTAGAACTAACAGATTCAGTGATGACTTCTTTAGAAAGGACTTTCTCCCGGACAAAATGACAATCAATCTCAATATGTTTAGTTCTTTCATGAAAAACTGGATTGGAAGCTATATGCAGGGCTGCCTGGTTATCACAGCAAAGTTTCATTTGTTGAGTATCTCCAAACTTCAATTCCTGAAGAAGATGTTTAATCCATATGAGCTCACACGTGGCTACAGCCATAGCTCTATATTCAGCCTCTGCACTAGACCTTGCTACAACATTTTGCTTCTTACTCCTCCATGATACAAGATTTCCTCCAATAGACACACAATACCCTGAAGTAGACCGCCTATCAATGGGTGAACCTGCCCAATCTGCATCGCAGAATCCGACTATTCGACTGCTTCCTTTGTCTTCATAGAGTAGTCCTTGTCCCGGGTCTTTTAATGTATCTAAGGATTCGAATTCCTGCATCCCAATGATCTTTGTGAAGAGATTGCATGAACTGACTTACCCCTCCAACCGCAAAAGAAATATCTGGCCTTGTAATAGTGAGGTAGATGAGTTTTCCAACCAATCTGCGATATCTTTCAGATCGAATAAGGCTCCCCTGGTTGGGTAGTAATTTTTGATTTGGATCCATGGGACTATCAACTGGTCTACGCCTAACATACCGCTTTCTTTAAGCATGTCTAATGCATAATTCCTATGAGATGATAATCCCATTCTTTGACTGAGCAACTTCAATTCCAAGAAAATATTTCAGCTTTCCTAGATCCTTGGTCTGGAAATGACTAAATAAATGTTCTTTCAGCTGAGAAATTTTTTCCTGATCATTTCCTGTGATGACTATATCATCTACATAAACCACCAAGTACACACATCTATTTGGAGAGGTATGGCAATAAAAAACCGAATGGTCTGCTTCACTGCGTTTCAATCCAAAAGCCTGAACAACTGAGCTAAATTTTCCAAACCAAGCTCGTGGGGATTGTTTAAGTCCATAAAGAGACCGTCGCAGTTTGCAAACCAAGCCAGACTCCCCCTGAGCAACAAATCCAGGTGGTTGCTCCATATAAATCTCCTCTTCTAAATCTCCATGTAGAAATGCATTTTTAATATCCAACTGATACAATGGCCAATGGCAAATGGCAGCTATGGCAAGAAATAGTCGAACAGAAGTAATTTTTGCCACAGGGGAGAAAGTATCACCATAATCAAGGCCATAAATCTGGGTATAACCTTTAGCCACTAGGCGAGCTTTGAGACGATCAATCTGTCCATTAGGTCCACCTTTAACAACATATACCCATCGACACCCAACAGGTTTCTTGCCTGGAGGCAGAGGAACTAGATCCCAAGTACCATTATGCTCCAAAGCTTGCATTTCATCAATCATGGCTTGTCGCCATCCTGGATGATCAAGTGCCTCACGAATATTTTTAGGAATGGAAACAGAAGATAAAGATGATATAAAAGAATGATAAGAAGGAGAGAGACGATGATAACTTAAGAAGTTATAAATAGGATGAGGATTTCGAGTTGATCGAGTACCTTTCCTAAGAGCAATGGGCAAATCAAGGTTTTCGTCAGGTGGGTCCTAGTAGGGTTGACCGCTGGAGTAGGACATGATTCAGTTGGTCTTTCGGTTCCTTCCAATTCTGTATTAGGATCACGTGGGCGACGCTGGTATGTGATGAATGGTCGTTGAGATGCCGCAGGTGAAGGATTGTGAGGGATATTTGGAGGAGAATCTAATGTTGAACCTGATTCCTGCAAAGGAGAAAGTGATGGACCAAAATAGGGAATAGGAAAAACTTCTTGAGTGGTATGAGAATCAACTGATGATGGTAAGAAATATGGTTTTTCTTCGAAGAATGTCACATCTGCAGAGATATAATAACGATTGTGAACTGGAGAGTAACAACGATAACCTTTCTGCAATCTAGAATATCCAAGGAAAACACATTTGATGGCCCGGGGAGACAGCTTATCTAAACCTGGAGAAAGATCATGAACAAAACAAGTACACCCAAAAACACGTGGAGCAACAGGAAACAAAGGCTCTTTAGGAAACAAGATGGAGTGAGGAACTTTGTTATTTAAAGAGGAAAACGGCATCCGATTTATCAAAAAACAAGCAGTTAAAATTGCCTCACCCCAATGACGGACGGGGACATTTGCATGAAGTAACAATGTCCGAGCAGTCTCCACAAGATGTCTATTTTTCCTTTTAGCTATGCCATTCTGTTGAGGGGTATAAGGACACGAAGATTGATGGAGAGTGCCCTGTGATGTCAAAAAGGAAGAAATGGCAGAAGAAAAATATTCTTTTGCATTGTCACTTCTAAGGATCTTAATTGTCTTACCAAATTGGGTTTTAATTTCATTAACAAAAGAAGTGAAGATGGACAAAATTTCAGATCGTTCTTTCATTAAGAAAACCCAAGTGCATCGAGAAAATTCATCAATGAACGTAACAAAATATCTAAAACCCATAGAAGACACACGACTAGGACCCCATATATCTGAATGAATAACTGAAAAAGGTGAATCAGCACGACTTTCAACATGTCTAACAAAAGAAGATCGAACATGTTTTCCTAGTTGACATGACTCACAGGAGAAGGTCTTTATTTTTTCAAGACTTGGAACCATTGCTTTCAGTTTGGACAAGTGTGGATGTCCCAAACGTTCATGAAGAAGTTTTGGTGATGTAGCAGCACTGCAAATCAAAGAAGAATCAGGTTTGAGATAGTAAAGACCACGAGATTCATGTCCTACGCCAATCGTCCGACCCGTACCACGTTCCTGTATAACAAATGAGTTAGCATCAAATGTTACTGAACAATTATAAGAACGAGTAAGCTGGCTGAGAGAGATCAAATTGAGAGGACAACCAGGTATAAACAAAACAGAATTTAAGGATAGAGAAGTAGTGGGTGATACATGACCAATTCCTTTTGCTGCAACTCTAGAGCCATCAGCTAGAGTAATGAAATGAGGAATTTTTGGAGGAGAAATAGATGAAAATGAAGAAGCATTACCAAAGAATGTGATCGAGGCACTGAATCAATTATCCAAGGATTTTGATAGTTACTGATTGAGAAATACAAGCGATGAGTTATGAGCAACTATAGCAGGCGAGGTTTGAGATTCCTTAGCGACTTTTAACCGAGGTACTCTTGATAGTCGACCGAGAGGGAGAAAGTAGGTCCATTGTTTTTGAGAGCCTGAAGCCATCTTAACACCTGAGACTGTGAGAGCAACAAGCAAGGGGCAGAAACAAAGAACAACACTTTCTGAACGACCAGAAACGAAGAACCAGGGACGAACCAGGGACTAAAAACGTACAGCTGAAGTGAAAAACCTCCAAAAGACACTTTAGACGTGGGACCCACAAGGTGGAAGGGGTCCCAAACAAACCAGAAGGCCGAGGCGAGTCGGAATGTAGCGGTGGCGTGGCGGAGCGATGGAAGGAAGGCTGCGCGTGGCTCACACGCGCCGGAAAACCGCTCGGACAGTGGTGGCGGGTGGCGGCGCGTCGATGGAGATACGGCGGCGAAACTTCGGGGACCCGCAGATCGGCGGCTTCCGGTTCAGATGGTGGTGGAGGTGAGAACTGACTCGCCGGCGACGGCGGAATTCCCGGTAGGGCAGTGAACTGATTTGAGACTTGGGTTTTTTTTTTGCTGGACCAGATGGCGAAAAACCCTTCTTAGAACAGAGACAAGACCTGACCTGCTCTTGATACCATGTTGAATAAACTGAATGTTGTGAAATGCTTGAGTGAAATCCCACTCAGCTAATCTCATTATATATACACTTCAGGGAATAAATACAATGTGAGATTTACAAGAACATTAATGTGGTTCTGGTTCCTAAGTACATGAATGGGATTTACTAGGGAAATGAGTAGCTATTGTTTCCTAGGTGCATTAATAACTGTACATATTCCAACATAGTTTAACTCATAATTTCAACTTTTTATTGACAGTTCTTTTCACCTTTTTTCATCTCCTGTGAATAGACTGCCTTTAGTTTTTTAGCTTGTTTTCTCCTTGTCTAAATGGTTAAATAAAATCGGTGTATTCTTACTTACTTCAGGTCATCAGTCAGTCAAGAGACCTGATTCTGAGGAAATTGATGGTGCAAATGAGTTTGAAAGAATGTTAAATATATCTGGGTTGTCAAACATGCCTCAAAGCAATATATCATTGCGAAGGAAAGATCTTTCTCGTGAAAAGAAACGAAAATGTAGGTTCAAATTCGCACAAGATATCCGTTTTCACAGGTTAATCGAAAGCTGTGCAAAGATACTAGGAACTGAGGCTACCCTTGAGTTGTTTGGTAAAGTGGGACAAAAACCGGGCGTGAAAGGATACAATGCATTGGTAGAAATTTGCATGGATAAAGCCAGGGGAGCTGATGATAAAGACATTGCAAGAGAAGAAATAGGGAAGGTTTTTCACCTTTTTGAATTTATGAAGGAACAAGGTTTGGAGATAGAAGAGCAGACATATCGCCCACTTCTTTTGTATTTAATTGACATGTGTATGGTTGAAGAGTTTCAGCTTTTCTGTCATGTCATCAACGATGAGAATCCCAGTTCCATTACAAGACTGGGTTACTATGAAATGATGCTGTGGTTAAGAGTTAATAACGAAGAAAAGATTCGGGATCTTTGTAAATATATTGCAGAGAACGATGGTGAGGACACTTCTAATTTAAAAGGTAGGTAAATCTTTTTAACTTTTTTCACATGCATTTTTTTGTCATAACTGTTTCCTCTGAAGGTATGTTCAAACTTCTAGTTTGGATTTTAACCGTAACAGATGTTGAGAAGTTCATCTGTTTTCACATTACATAGACATAGTTGATCTCTTTTTATGACATATTTTGGATCATATGAACTGTTTAATCCATGGTCTCTGTGGATAATTGCATTAGATTATTCTAATATTAATGTTTTGTGCTATTATATTTGTATTGCAATTAACACACACACACACACACACACACACACACACACATATATTCACATCTGTGCTCAATCAAAAACATGTTGAGACAACAGAACTTAAGCTAAATTAGTAAATTATATTCAAGTATACTTCTGTTATGCAGCTCATTATTAGAAGTGTTCATGCCAAACATGCATGTTTCAAAATCAGTGCATCCGCTGTCTGGTAAGGAGACATAACTATTAACATGACGATGCTTTTTCTGCATGTTGATGTCCAAGAAAATTTTGTTTCGTGTAATGCTTCAGAAATTTACTAGATTCAACTTATGTTGCAGAAAGTTATTTATTGGCTCTTTGTGAGAGTGACCGGAAGGATAATATTTTGGAGGCGTTGGAAATCGTAGACATAAAAAAGCTTTCATCTGTTGAATCTGTAGCAAAGATATTTCAGGCATTAGGAAGGCTACTATTGGAAGCTGTTGCGGAAAAGTTCCTTTGGGAATTCAAAACAAGTGGTATGCTCATGATTTTTATCTTCTTATCACTTGTGTGGATAATGTTAGACATGGCGCCAAGTTTGGTTTGGAAAAGAAGAAAACAGTTTGCTATATGAGCTTCTGTACCTCTCGAAATATTTTATTCATGTTTTATATGCATTAACTGAGATAATTTACGACTGCAAATAATTTCTCTGGTAATTGTTAAGGATTTTTCTAACATTCCACCTACCAAAGTGTATCTAAAGTAGTATTACGATCGTACAGAGGGATTAGGCATTGCCTTTATCTATAAAATTTTCCCTTGTAGATGTTTTACTGAGATTTTCTTAGATTTTACAGATCATGAAGCAGATAATATTACAAACTTCATTGCTAGTTATGCTGTCAGCATTCCAAATTTATCGGTAAGAAAATTATCACGCATGGTATAGTTTCCTTAAGGACATGATACTATTAAGCGCTTGCTTTATGCAGTTTGCTTCATCCCAGAACTGTATCACCAGTTTCGCATTTTTATGTTACTTCAGACTTTAGTCGTGATTGATTTGTACGAAACCCAGTTTGCTAGTTTATATCAGCATCCTTCAATGATAATATCTTGATAATTGATTTTGAATTCTAAATAAGAGTTGAACAAAACAGAGGCATTTGTAGGTTATCATCTACAGTGCACTGAGTTAAATTTTCAGGGACAAATGGAATTGGTGTATCTTTGAAGTTTTGAACCGTGATCCTGTTTTGAATCTAAAATAATATTTAAATCTCATTCTTTTGTTGTGGTAAGAAGACATAATATTTGTAATGAATCGGTAATTGTTGCTCCTCAGTCATCATCTACTTATCTAGACACGGTTCTTTATCTTTTCCCTTTCATTCTTGAGCATTGTAAGAATGGTTTGGTTTCATTCTAAGTTCTAAGTAACGTAGGTCCTAGAGCAGATTTTGTGGATAGCACAAGGTTATTCAGAATGGTTTGTGTTGTAAATTTATGTTGGAAGCATTCAAAGATGAATGCTTTTGCTGGTTTAATTTGAGTAGAAACTCCTTAATTACCTGCAATATGGTCTTACTGCATTGTGTTTGTACGCTAAAAAGTTCATAGATGCATGTGAACATTTGGACTCAATGAAGATATTTCAATAGGTGTTTTGTTTCATACATTTTCTTGGGCATAATAGTTGTCCATAGTACTCGTCTGTTATGGACAAAAAAAATCTGTGTTTTGTGTGTTTCCTCTAATTTATTGTTGGTATTCTTGAAGGTTGAGGATGTCATAAAAAAATTCAAGGATTTGCACCAAAAACAAGAAGTTTCACCTTCTTCCTCATCATATGAGAAGCTCATTTTACATAGTTGTGCATTGCAAAAGGTACAATCTTTTCTTTTTGTGTTTTAATGATTACCAAGTGACTTCCAGAACCCTGTCTATAAGAAGAAAAGGAAATCTAGTACTAGGAGGAAAATGAAAAATAAGAGAATTGTTCCCTCCAGAAATATGACGACATAGAAAGTGCACCCATCAATTTTCCTTACTATTTACTGAAGAACCGATTTTGGGCCATTAACAGAAGTTGTGTATTTTGTTATTTGGTGACGTAAGTAATAATTTGTTCCCCATAAATTTCCTTTCTCTTCATTGTTAATTATATATTCTTTTTTGATAGAAAGCAACATATATTCACAGACAAGTAATTTCTTAAGTTCCTTTTTCTATTCTTGCAACCGTAATGCCTTTGCTGGCTCTTTCCTCTGCTGTAACTGGTATTATTCTTTTTCTCATTGATGAAATTTTTTCATAATCTTATCTAATGTTCTGTCCCACTGATTTCTGAAAATCACATCAAGGATTGCTATTCATAATAATTTCTTTAGAAAAGAAAAAAGAGAGATGTTTTCTACCACTTACACTCTGCCCATTGATGCTTGGCTTCCTTAGTCCTTACAATCATCATTCCAACGCTGTTTATAATGTTTCATCATTTTGTATACCATACTTGACCATTTAACCTTCAAGCCTGTCATGTGCATGACATCTTTATCCTTGATGCATATGTCTTTATTTTGTTGTAGAAGAGGCAAGCCATTTGAGATTTGCTAGACTAGATAATGATGTTTAACATTCCTACAGTCAATAAGATGATTTCTGTAACTCTTTCTTTAACAAGATTTTGCTATCAGTAACAGACATCTAAGATAAGAAATAATCATAGCCAGGGCACTTTGCATTGTCCCCACCTCTTATGAGTTAAACTTAGGGGACGGTAATTGCAATTATAATTATATTTATATAAATGTGTGGGTATGGGGCAGGTTGGATACTAGTACCCGCACCCATGCCCATCAAATTTTGCAAGTGGTAATCCATACCAATTAAGCGAGTAATTACCCTACCTATCATGGGTATTTTTTGTGGGTAACATTGGGTCTATTACTTATTGTCATCCCTAGTTAAACTCGACTTGTTTTTATATGTAAGACTGCATTCAACGTTCCTGTTTTTCCATTTCACCTTACATAAGACTACTCTTATTCAATAGGGTAGGGGCTCTGCTTTTTATAACCTTTTGCTGGCTAGCTTAGTGAATGCCACTAGGCTTAGCTTTCCTGTCAAATGAACAGCTATTTGGATCTCTCTTCACTATGATACATCAACCTTCTAGCTATATGAAAAACCGGAACCATTCTACTCTATATAAATTACTCCTTGATTTGCATTGAAGTTTTCATTGGTCTCCTTTCACCAACTACAATGTATCTGTCATTCTTGCCAATCCGTACCCTTCCCACAAATATTGCCCATGCTTGAGAGACACCCAACTGTGAAATGGCAATTTCTTCTGAATTGATTATTTACTAATCTTAAATGTCTAGCACCGGTAAGTCCCTAACACTTAGATGGCTGAAGTGGATAGATAACAGGAGGAGAGAGAAGCTTCAATAGTCAATGCACATTATTATAATGTTTAAGTTATTTTTATTTGTCAAACAGGGATCATATTTTTTTTGAGGGGGGGTGGGGATATGCCAATTACTCCATTAAAAGCTTGGAGATTGCACTAAAATGAATTCATTTTTGTTTGTAATGCAGATGCGTGTCGCTCTTGATTTAGTTGATGAAATGCGTGGAGCAGGCTTGACTTTATCAATTGAGGCGTTACACTCCATATTACAAATTTATGATAGAACATCTGAATATAATTTGTCCGAGGCTCTTCTTATTTACAAGGAAATCAAGCGAACTGGACACAGTTTGGAGCCTAAAGAAGTTATGAGTCTCATTGTATGATTTTGAATATATCAGTAATTATTACAATTTTTAGCTTCCTCTCCTTGCATCCTCCCATTTATTATGTAGCTAATTCCCTCTCACTAACCAGTAACTACTAACGACTCTAACCATCCCTAACTAATTTATCTTTCTCTTCTATCCTAATACAATCAAATCCACTGGACATCCGCAGGAGCACACTCGTTCCGATGGAGAGTTGGATCAATTGCTTCTGCTACTTGAGGAATTGAATAATACCACCTATTGGAATGATGCTTGCTGCAGAATCATCTTGTATTGCATTTGGTATAAGCATTTAAGGTTTGTCTCTGTTTTCATTTTTTTTTTTTTTTCCTTTCACTTTCATTGAATTTCTTTGCATTAAAAATGTATTCTGCAATTTACTCAAGTTCATTTTATTTTGGTTCAGTTCTGCTGTTGACTTGTGTAAGCTCCTCAAGGATAAGTTACAAGATGACGAACTAGTTATGGGAGTTCTCTTTGATAAGGTTGCCTCTATCTCCCTTTTTACTTAATTTGTATAAACTTGCAATTCAATGTTGATAAGAAGCATGTCTATGTTGTGTTATTATTGTAGTTTGTGCAAGTCTGAAACTCTATCAAACTGCTATGTGGTATGAGTCATAAAATAATAACAAATTTGTCTGCATGTTTATAGGTTTTTTCTCTAATTGAAGAGTCAGAGTCCAATCATTTGCATACTTGCATCGAGTTGCTTTCCGAACTGAAGGATAAGCTTGGCCTATGATGATTCTCTGTTAGGTGTTGGTGCCAACGCCAAAAATTCACATTAAACTGAATGAGGCTCCTAAATGAGGGGTATCTGTAGTGCTCTTAATCAACTCTGTTACTAACAGCAATAGGTGCTGATGTGCGTAAAGATTTGTCCCACTAACATTTTTATGAATTATACTTTATGACCAATTCCCCTCAAAACATTTTTACAATTGCCCTCACCAAGTTTTGTTAACAGTGATATTTTTCACTCGATGATTATAAAATGTTAATATAAAATCATGAAATTATAAATGCAACATTTTTTTAATCAAACCCTTTTCATGATGTAATAACAAATGCTAGATTGATGCGCGGACGCAGATTCCATAATCAAAAAGACAGATTTGTCAAAATGGGTGTCCCTAATTCTTGGATTTTTGTTATTTGTGTTTGTATGTTTGGATAAATTAGAGAAGCACTTGATGTCCACTTAAATAAATTTAATTATTAATATTCATAAATTCAACTTTGTTTAACATAATAAAACATATATCAGGGTGGTGTGTGTCTATTCTCATCAAATAGTCAGCGAGATCCTTAACGTAAAGATGTTATTTGAGGTTAAAGAATTTAAGTCTGAGCGAAAAAAAAAAGGGTCATAAGAAAAAAAATCGATTCCTCAATCCAAGAAAAAAAATATTATTAAAGTATTTTGAACTCATGTTACATATATCTGCTTGAATACATGTTTTTAAATTACAAAACTTTGAAAGAAAATTTCTATACAAAAAAGTAGTTGATCGCACAAAAAAAAATTTCATAAAAAAGCACACAGGAAGTCAAGCAAATGGCCTTAATTCGTTTTGGATAAATGCGAAATGATGAATGAACAAAGATTTTTCTAAACTTTTTCCCCACTAACACTTGTATTTTAAATGAATGGACCTTTGCCCTCCGCTACTGTTCTGAATTTTCAAAGGTACCAAGGATGTTGTGAACGATTTCTCACCAGTCACTACTGACGATAAATTTGTGTAAATTACTTATAAGGACCTTGTAATTATTACTTTAATTATCAAACAACGCAAAATAGTCCTCATTAGATTTTTGTAACTTCAAATAAGGACTTGTTGAAATAGTTTTAACTAAATTTAAGGACGAAGTTGGGCATAGGAAGGAAGAAACTAATCATTTGAGCAAAAGTAATCCACAGAATTCTAACTAACGTGGTATGTTTGGATTGAAGGTTTTGGAGGAAAATGTAAAGGAAGACTTATTTTTCATTTCTAAATTAAGAAAATTATAAATTATAAAATGTTTCTAAAACCGGATAAAGAGTGATTGAAATGTTATATGACCATCTATCATATTATTTTTATTCACAAAATAAAAAAATCTATCATGTTATTCTTTAATTTTTTTTAAATCTCAAATATATATCAACAATTCTACATATAGACTTAGCCATAAAAAATTCTCCATCCAAACATACCATTAGTTTCACTCATCCATTAAAGTGGCACCAGTCGATTATTAGGAACAAACAAAAGGGAGGAACCCCTTCTCTGTTTGCAAATATCATTTAGTAATGGAATGGCATGCAAACAACAACAAAAATAAACAATTTGGGTGTGAAGTTCAACCCAACGCTTGAGTGATGCATTTAATGGTCTCTTTCAGGTCATTACTCATTAGAGTCGACAAAGCAAGAATCATACAAGATGCTGTTATAAGGAATGAAACACAATTCAAACAGATTAAGGAATGAAACACAACTCAAACAGATTAAGAAAAAACATTAAAAATTGTTTTTTTCAATTAATATTCCAAAAAATTCAATTTCCTCCCAAAAATACTCTTTTTATGAAATGTTTGGACCAACTCGCATGCATAGAAAATATGAGTATCGCGTTAATATAAATCTCAATATAAATAAATGTATAAATAGAAATTAGACATTTAATACATTTGAAAATTGATATATGTTTCTTATAATTAAGACAAAAAAATGACAATTTTGTTTCTTATAATAACGATCGGAAGGAGTATTAGATGATGAAAACTGTGTATAAGCATGAGGAAGGCATGAAATCCTGATATTTTATGCACAAGTTCATAATAGTTTACATTAAGATCTTCATGAATTTCTTAATGTGCTCAGCATACAAAAATTAACCAAATTGTTTTGGATATTATAATGCTTCTTGAAATCCAAATCTGATGTTTTCTATAGGTAAAAGAATCTTATGATTATGAAATATCTATCAGGAACTTCAACAAAATGTTCAGCAGTAGTTTCAACTTTCAAGTTCTTACTACATTAATTGTATTTTGAATGTCACATACATTAATTCCCATGAAGAGTGTAGTTCAAAAGGAATAAGCAACAAGTATGGCTTGCCTGCACCTTGCCTTAGCCTGCTGAAGCCTCTCACTCAATGTATCTTCCTTCACTGCACCCTTCACCATAGCCAAATCCATTTCCATCAACCTCAAAACTCTAAACAATTCAGTGACCATTCTTTCCTCTACTTTCCCTTCATCTCTCAAAACCTCTGCCTCTTCTCTTACCCTTTCAGAAACAATTTCTCCAACCTTTGCCAAAAGTTCTGTTGAACCAAATTCCTTCCCCATAAGAGTCTCCAACTTCTCCAAAAAATCAGCTATGACATACCCTATTGGCTTCTCAAGGTTAATCTCTTTAGTCCTTTTCCAACCAATTTCAAAGTTTGGTGGTTCTTGTTGTACAAGGTCAGTTTTTGGCCTTCTTTGTCTGATTATCTCTGATCTCCTTCTTTTCTCAATTGGAAATATATCTGGACTGTTCATTGTACTATTTGTAGGATCTGGGGTGGGAAATTCAGGGTCAGGAGGAGTGGAGTTTATAGAAGTGCATCTTATGGAGAAGTGCTTTTTTGGTTGGTTGCTGTGACTTGAAAGATCTGAGGGGTTTGGTGATGTTTTGGTTTGAAAGAGATTGTGGAAATGATGAGGAGCAGGATATGTGAGGATTGTAGAAGCCATGCTAGTTTGGAAGCAAAGTGAATAAAGATAAGGCTCTTCCCTTTTATGGCTTGTTTGGTATATGCATATAGCTCTCACTTTTCAGATAATTCTGATGAATAATATTCCAATAGGGAAGTAATATCTTAAAAAATATCTGGTGAGGAAGAATTCACTAATGCAGCTTGGGTTTAATTGGTCAGGACTTAGGATGTTAATCAGGTATTATGTGTAGAGCCATAGAATCCTTACATTAATGCTATGAATTTTTTTTTTTTTTTAATTATGGCGTCTCTACGCACTCCAAAGAGCTGAAAGGCGTGCAGTTGAATCACCAGCGTCAGTACAAATACTTTTCACAATGTCTTGACTACGACACATTAATGCTATGAATTTAATTACAGTGTAGTTGTATATAGAAATTTATTTTATTTTTTTTGAAGAAAGTGACACAGAACTACAAGTAAACCCGTGTAAAACAAGGATTAAATAATGAAAATCTATGATTAAAAACCCTAATGAAAAAATTATATTTAATTTAAAAATAATAAATAAATTAAATATACAATTGTATATACTTATAGTGATACACATGTATTTATTTTTCAAATAAAAAATTGTTTTGGTAATACAAATGGGGTTTTATGGTTGGAGTTGGTGATGTGTACTGCTAGGTGTAAAACATGTTCTAGAGGGAGAATTTGCCAAGAACAGTTCTTAATAGTTAATACTATTGTGTCTATGTCTCTCACCTACTTCTATCAGCAAAAACGGTTCTCAATTCTTTTTCAAAATTCACTATTGGAAGTAAAGTGTTCTTATCTTATCTGACAAGGTTTGACCCACCGATTTATGGTTCTTAACTCTTGCGTGCCGGAGATGGTCTTAGAATGCTTGGACTTGCCATCCAAGTTAAATTGCAATATAACAATAACCAAACTCTCCGGTTACGTCATCAAACTGCCAAGATTGCCACAAAACTCTTTAAATTGCATTTCTGCACAAGGGAACAAAATTTTCTGTTACACCAATGAGGAGCCTCTGCGTCTGCCGAACTTGTAAAACACTCAAGAAGGACTTGTATCCTATATACACAAGATTTGTAACCTATGTGATTGAAAATCATTTGACTATAATTATACAACTAAAATGGCAGAAGGACCCTAAAGTTGATTCCGTAATTGCGTCAATAAGCCCTGCATTGTCTCGATCTTTTGACTCAGTTTGACGATGGTAAGGTGTTGAAAGGAAGAAGATTCTGAAGTACCAATGTCACTGATTAAATCATTAAGCTTAGCCTGTGAATCCATAACCGCTTCCTCAAGCAAAGTTAATGTATGTTCCGTAGTTTTGTGCGGTTTTTCGTTTATTAGGATTGGTAATGGAGAAAGTCCTCTACTACCAACACTCCCGTCTCTACTAGCCTTTTCAGGAGAGAAAATCTTGTCAATGCCTTCGCTTCCTGCAAGTCATCATACCATTATTAAATTATGACAGTTGACATAAGGAATAAATAACGGTGCATCAGTAAGCAAACTCCAAGGAACATAAATAGCATAAGCAGGCCTTATGATGTGCTCAAAATTACAGTTAACACCATAATTGTGTCTCCAGTTAATGAGAAACTCCAGACAATTAGTATTTACTTATACCATTACAAGGTGCTTGTCTATCTATGCTTTGATTAGTAGAGTTACATTAAATTCAGCATTTTCCGAAACTTGTTCAAGTGCCACAATCAATATAGTCTTCAATGACCTTCCGTTATTGATCCAGTACAGACTATTTTGAAGTATTATTATATATGCCATCCAGCTGAGTTAGTCATCAATTTACCAGCCACTTGGATTTGAGACACCTTGTTTTGAAGCATTATCCATTTCCTATAAATTTTGTTTTTGAAAGAGAAAAGAAAAACACCGATAAAATCTTTGTGGCTACAAGTCTTGTGCACTGCCTCTCTTTGATCTATATTCCACTACCAGTCAAGAATGCTAGACCTCAAGTATTAAATCCATCTTCTGCCCTATAATCTAAAGATAAATCAGTCCATCACTTCCTAACTTTAAGGTAAGGCAAAAGGTTCTACCCATAGAACTTAATAACATTTTATGTATAAAATAAAACAATAACTCAATGCATAAGAAACTTTGGAATCGTACCGAGGTTGCCTAGTTGATCTATTACAGACTGACCAACAGAGCCTTCTAACTTAAGCAACCGTATAATTCCAGTAGTTATCCGGCCAATTGAATCAATTTCAGATTTGCACAAAAAAGTGACGTGCTGAAGCTCATCCTTGGTTACAATTGCCTCAATCTGCATGGTAAAATCATCATCACACACAACCATCTAATAAAATAGAGACAATGACCCGTACTTGAATCTAAAATTCTCATTACCGGCTGTTTAACAGAGAATTTTAGATTTTCCACTTCCCAATTAGCCATTTCATCATCAGCATTCTCCTCACATAATATCAAGCGAACTTCAAGACCAATTCCTCCAACTGTGTCAGTGAATTCTTTAATCCCATTTGCAATTACCATTGATGAAGGAATGTCTTTTTGTGTATGAGGCTTCAGGATTCGCAGCCCTTGAACTCCAACCTGCATGTTCGGGCTCAGTATGTAAGATGGCTAATAGGTGTAGGACATATCTTAAAGGACAAAAAAAAAATGAAAAGATAGACAAAGAAAACCAATTAATAAGGATATTTAGTTTTAACATATTTAAACCAAGAGCATATACATCAGATATAACTCAGAAAAGATGACATTTAACATTTCCAGGGTAAGTATATCCTTAATGTATTTTGAACATTATGCGTGAAGTCTTTAAGCATAATCATTATAATTCATAACAAAAACACGACAAGAAAACCTTCTAGCCCCATGTTTGTCCATTTAATCCATGTATGAATAGAAAACCTTTCTCTTCTGACTTTGACAACAATGAATAGCAAACTACAAATTCCATTAGACAGGTGTTGTGTACGGGTAAGCCATTAGATATCACCTTAAAGATAAAAAACAGAATGCTAATTGAGCATACAAGAGAAGTCAGTGCATATCTTTGGATCATTCTCCAAAGATACTGGATCCAAAGATACTATTTAAAACATCATTGTTTCACCATTTAGTTCTTTCGTGTGGGACAAACTCTAATTACTGGGTTCTAAAACTAACCAAATCAACATAGAAGTCTTATTAACTGTAAAGAAAAAAAATGAATTAGGAAAGGTAGTTCAGAAAAGATAACACTATACTGAAAAATTATCAAATTTAAGCATGAGAATTAAGTTTTACATGGCATTTTATTAAAATAGAGTCTACATGTGTTCGCAAGCAGATGTTTGGTTAGTTTTCACAAATTTGTTGTTTCTATATAAACAAAGCAGTAGTTAGTAGTCAACAGAAGAATGTGCAGCAGGATTAATGACCTGTTTAAGCTTCCCCACCCCACAAAAAAAAAAAAAAAAAAAAAAAAAAGAGGATATTTTCAGCCTAATTCTAGTAGTTTGCCAGGTATTCAGTCATACGATGGACAAATTATATCATGGATGATAGAATGGAATTATGAATGTGGCATTTCGTGTTCTGCAATTCCTGCTGAGACGATGCCTGATGCCGAGCTATTTTTTCAGGAAGTGTTTATCTTGTTGTCTCTATTAAAGTGTCAAACAACATAACTTTATTATTGAAAGCAAACAGTAAATCTTTAATTCTGCAGTAGTTTGGAACAAAAATTTACATGCCCATACATTAAATCTTGAAAAATTCAGAAAGAAGCAATGATTTACCGTAACCATGTCTACTGAATAATGTCGTGTTCTTTGCAATTGTCCTTTTCCATCTGGAACATTATCTGGGCTACTTTTTGCATTTACTTGTAAACTATGGAAAGATGTGTGCCAACACCTCTCTTCTCTGCCTTCATCTTCATGGCTGGAGAACCACCACCTTTCAGCCATATCCTGCGCACCTTCAAGAGCAAATAACCAGTCTCTCAATTCTATAGTCACATCCACATCATCTGGCTTCTTCAAGTGTGGAAAACCGGTTTCTTTCCCTTCTCTTATGCTTTTAACTGGTGAAAAAAATATTCACAAAGACAAGGGAATTTAAACTTAACAAGTGAACATAAGGGATATGATGAACATAGAATAAATTTATTATGTATTGTAAGCAAATTAACCAACTACAGAAATTCAGATGACACTGCTTGTTTCATACCATCTTCTGAATCATCAACAATTAGAGGAGTTGTCTTAAAAAGTTTTGACAATGGTCCTTTTTGTAAGTTTTCCAACCCTATACAAAGACCCTTCCCAGGAGCTCCATCAGGCCCAAGTATTCCAAATCTATGCAGTAGGGCTTCAGCATAGTTCATCCCCCCACCAAGACGAACACCAGATACAAAAGCTGAAACATTCAAACTATGAGACTCCAAGTCTTGTTCATATAATGGAATGACATGTGCCATGCTTATGTCCAGAAAAGGGACTGAATGAGCATTTCCATTCAATACATGTTTCTCGTTCTTATTCACCCAGAAAACAGCTCTTAGTTGAGGATATCCATTATCACTCAGTGAAGAAGCATCTTTGCTAGAACTGCGGGAGGAGCCACTTTCACGTGCCAAGTGCCCCTCAGCATCCACACAATCTATCTCAACACTCTCCCAACGTAAAGTAGATGAAACAACAATAGCCCCACCAAGGGTTCTATGAGTGATACTGGTAAACAAATCATCTCCAACAAATTGCACTAACGGCATTTCCTCAACATTCATTGATGAAGACTCCAGAAATCGAAGTTGGAGGTCTTTCACGGCTAAACTCACTGCAGTGTCACTAGGAACCTTATCCATAAGCTTTCCACTAAAAGATTTGTCCCCAACGTCCTCCAATTGTTTCCTTTTTCCTGCCGTTGCTATCATTTCACTAACTCTCCCAAAATAACCATAGAGATCTAGGACAAAAAATAATTGCTCAACAGACGTGTTGGACAAATACTGTTTGCAAGCAACTCCAACCCTGACAATACCCCCTGGAGGAGGAACTTTTAACAATGGGCTTCCATCAGCAGTTGCCATGGCTACTTCAATACAAGCATCTTTCAAATCAACACATTTCCACAATCCTGTAGTCTGACATCCAGCTGTTCCTGTGCATGCTTCCAGAGACAAATTAACCTGGGCTGCTCTGGCAGTCCACTTCTTCTGGCTAGCATCAATTGGTTCACCTTCCCAAAGACAGAAGCAAGCAGGATCCTTCTCAAGGTTCAGCATTCTTAGTTTCAATGAAGGTGAATCTAAAAAGGAAAGGCTTTTGATATGAAGCCTTGCTCCAGTAAAGGAGGTCTGGACTGTATTGTCCATGTCGCTTCTAGAAATATCCAATTTGGCCTTGTCAAGAGGAACTGTAAGATCCAGTCCCTTGAGAGTGAAAATAAAAGATTTCACAGAGAAATCTGGTAAAATGTCACCAGGACTGACAACAATACCATCAGCTAAAAAAGAGGATATCCTCAGCCATGATTCTTCTTGGAGATGAATCTGGAAGAAAAGAAAAGATTGTCAAATAATATGATTGGGAGAAATAAATAAAAATGGTGCATTATAAGTCTATTACATGCCATTTATTGAAAAAGCCTGCACATACCATAAGAGGCTGGCAGTCAATAACAGTTTGAGAAGCAAAGGATGGTGGAAGTGGAGAAGGCATGATCTGAAGAGCATGAAGGCATATTAGAGGGATTCCCCCCATCGATTGCCACTGCTGCTCTCTTAGAGGATATATCGGAGGGCAAAAGCTTCTGGCTGCCAAAAGAAAGGATATAAAAAAAAAATAAGTAACAAAACAATATGTAAGCATTGCTCAAGTGCGTTAATAACTTAATACCAAATTCTGGCACATGAAAAGCGTCTCCTGCGGCAGCTTGCATAACTAAAGGACATGGAGGGCAAGAAAAGATGTCCCTGGATTCCAATAAATAAAAACTACAATTTAGTTTCATCGAAGTGTTGTTAACTCAAAAGAAGAAGGTTGTGTCATTTCAATTATCAAGAGCCACCAAAATGGTTAATCATGCAAGGCATATTGCTACTCCTGGAGAATATAAGAAAGCCATATTATTTTCCTTCCCCCCTTTTCAATTGCATTAATTTCTCCCAATCCAATCGAGAATATCTACCCACAAAAGCAGTGGTTCTCTTCATAAGCCACAACCTATTGCCAGTATATTCAGATTAGTCGGCGCCTGATTTCCATCTATGAGCACAGAATATACATTGACACGTTCACAAACACCCACACCCAAACACACACACCTCACTTAATTTGTTTAATAGTTGTTATTCAAACAGGGCTGAAAGGCACAAACCTCAAAAATAATCCACCAATTGTAATCTTGGTCAAGTTCTTGTCATTATCTCCTTCAGAAAGACTGGCCTACAAGGATAGTCAATCAAACAGTATAATTCTACTGCCACTAAAAGGCTAATAATTAAAGAAAAAAATTATCATGCCAAAATAACACAAACCACATAAATGTAATGCTAATATCTTTATTCTCTTTTTCTTATGATCTTATCTTATTTCTGAATCAGTAATATTGATCGTAGCAACATTTACCAAATGCACACATGTATAAGAGAGGGTTATCTCCCATCTTGCTACCCAATAGGCCTCTAGCAGGCATAAAAAGATTATATGTAAAAAGGCATCTTAAGCGCCCCCCCCCCCCAAAAAAAAGGTCTTACAGGCAAATATACGGTTGTGTACTATTGTTTAAGTTTGGCTTAAGATATACTCAGTTCTTTTCAACCTATTAGATAATGCTAAGGTGGCGTCACCAGCAACATCATTGAAAGTAATAAGGACAAGTACCCAATAAAGAAAGAACGAGTGCAAGAATTTATGATATCAGCAAAAAAAAATCAAAAAACTTACCCTAGAAAAAAAGAGGGACTGCATCGAAAACTCAAGCTGGAATTCTGCAAGTTAACGTCAATTGTTGGATCATTTTGCACGCAACGCTATACATAAAACTAGTAGCCCTAGGATATTTAATAATAACTAAAGGAGCTATAGATTAACATAAAAAAATTATGCACAGGCCAAAGACAAACCAGTATCTTTAATGCAAAGAAATATATGATCGACGACAATTGAAACAAGAGAACGCCCGGCTGCTTCAGTGGATCTCTGTCAAAATTCAATTACAAACAGACTCAAAAAAGCTATAACAAAACTTTGATTTTGTTCATAAAAAACTACTGAGGCTTGGTGTGCTCAAAGGAGAGAAAAATTAAGACAATAAGAAACCTGCTGAGCCTTGAAATCAACATCACCCCTATTTAGACAAACATATACTCCTGTCATAAAGCGGAGAAATGCACGAAGTCCTGCTCATATACATTATATTAACCTCATGTCACATCCATGCCATGTATATCAATTCAGTATGGATACAAGAAGCACAAATTGTGCCCCTTTATTTACCTGGTTCACTTAATGCAGGACAAACAGCTTCATTGATGTGCAACTGAACCTCAAGTCCAAGTGGACTGTTTAATTCAGTTCTCTGAATTGTGATCTGGTAATCATAAGTCCAACCTATATTTCATGACTCATAACATTCTATAATAAAACAGAATATTTATAAAATAGCTAGGAGGAACTGCATTCATTACATATGCTTCTCCTGATATCCCTTCCATAAAACGCTCTCCTCCAAAGAATACTCGTTTTGCGCCATCATCATCCCTCTGGTTTGATCCCTCTTGAGAGAGGTCTAACATAACATCTGCGAACATGTCCGGGTGAGGCAAAAGATCAATAGACAAAGATTGCCATTCCAGTTTCTGGACAGGACAAAAAAGTGAGAATTAATAGATGGTAATGCACATAGAAGCAACATTATCCTCATCATTGAGAACAGAAAATAATTTTTTATTAAATAATTGCATTAGAAAAGGAGAGCAATAATACAGAAGAGCAATATGAAGGAAATAAATCACACCAATGCAGATTACACACATATATATTAAAACTAGTGAAGGGGGTATATTACTTTGAAGACATATATGTACTTCTTGTTACTGGAGAACTCCCGTGCTTCCTTAAGATTTACAACCTGATAAGGAAAAACTCTTCAATAAAATGCTTCATTGAAGAAGATTCAGAAATTATAGTACCGTGAGTTTTTAAGTAATTACCTGCCAGTTTTCATTTGTGGTATACAGCAAAAGGTTGCGTATGGTGATAGATGCCATAGGTGGTGCCCTGCAACCAGAGACAATGAATGCAGATGCTTACATATAAGGTTTTGAGCTAAAACTTACAGAATAGTCTTTGAGCCAAAACCAAAGTAAAATTCATCACCCATCAGGTTCATGCTAAGTTAACCAACAGAACCACCTACTATATCTCAACTCCATTACAAGAAATGTAGTTAGATACTGCATCAACTCCAGCAGAGAACAAGATATTAACATCAATTTTAATCTATGGAGATTCATAACACTTGACAGTGTTGGTAGAGAATAAATAATTTGAAGAGATCAAATTTAGAGTGCTGGTAACAGGAACTTACCATGTTGCTCCCCCTTGGCGACGAGAACCACCACGAGTTTCAAGTAATAGATTAACAGTACGAATTTGTATAGTCATACCATCTGCAATCTAATGATTGCCCACAGTCAGTGTGATCGAGCAACATTAAAATAAGATGTTTGTGCAAGTGAACAAGTGATTGGCATTTGATAGGAAACCTAAAAGAAAGGAATGTGCTAGGCTGGAAGGCATTGCAACAAACTATCTTTCCACTAGGATTGAATATGAAACAACATTTCCCCTCTGTTTGTCCCTTTCCCTATTCTTCCAGTCAAAAATGACATGTTATAAAAATATTGCTTCTTTTAAATATCCACATTCTTTCTCTTGGTCGTTAATTTTTTATGTGAGGTGTTATTTTTTAATTGGAGGTACAAGAAAATGGCACATGCAAAGGAGACATGTGATTTGTTTCCTTCACTAAATCCTTATCATCCTATTCGGCTCGATATTTGTCAAAGAGTCAATAACCTCTCCCTAGTCCCTATAGTCAACAAAACCTACATCTTTATTTATGTCACTAAATACTCTCCCCACAACCACTGGCAAAGAATATAACTGTTCAAATCCAAATCCCCAAACAGTTTCCCTTTTTCCCATTGTGAAAACTGACTACTTTAGGCCCGGTGTAAGTAGAATATCACACTTCATCATCACTCATCACGCATATCAATTCAGGCTTTAGAAAATATCAGATTCAAACTCAAACCTTATCAGCAAAACCATAACCGCTACCCTTGGCGGAGGCAGCTGACGTTGTGGAACTGCACATAAACCAAGTAAAAGCAAGAAAATCAACAAAACCAATTATAAAAGCAAAAAGATCAAGCATCACTAGTTTCGTTTCATCATTCATGTTTACCTGTTAGGATTTGAAGATGCATCAAATTCAGAATTCTCCTCGAGAACCAGATCGAGTTTATCAATTTGCACAACGATTGGCTCCGTTTGCACATTACTCACCGACGGAAGCTGTACAAAAAAAAAAGCAACAAACAATAGATTACGCAATCGATGACACAGCAAAATAAGAAGTGAAAGAAGCTGGTTAGCAAGTAACTCGAACTCAACCGCTATCTCGAGTTTGCCAACTTTGGCGGAGGCGACGTTCAGCGCCGGCGGCAATCCAACACTGGAATGCAAGGCGTCGCCGTCGATATCTGAAAGCGAGATTTATAGTCGATGAAACGAAAACGAAATGAAACTTGAATTTGGATTTGGATTTGGATTTGAGGTTTTACCTAAATTGGAAAGGTGAACGGTGCGGCCTTGCAACTTGAACTGTTCTCGGGAGAAGGATTTGAGCCAGTACTTGAGAGTGTACTCCAGAGCCCGACCCAGTATCGACTCCATTACCTGATGATAGATCAGGTTTGGATCGCAGGATTCGGGTCGGGTTTTTGCTGTGAAGTGAAGTGGAACTGAAATGAACGAACGGAAGCTTTTTCTTTCTTGTGCCAGCCATCACAGAGAGGGATATAGAGGGAAAACGGAATCTCGATTGCGGCGAGAGCACTTCGGCACGTGCGACAGAACATGGGTCTGTTACGCTGTGTGTCCTTTTCTTGTGAATGAATGTAGTGTAATATTAATACTATTAATTAATTAATTAATTAATTAATTAATATCATGTATGACTTTTTTTTTTGACAGTAATAATACATTTAAGATAAGTAGTATTTACCAACAAAAAAATAGATAATATTCTATTTTCTCATTATATAAAAAAATGGTACTAGTAGTATTCTATTTTCTAAAATTAAAGGAAAGATAACCATATAACTAAGATCAAATCTAAAAAATACTTCCATATTCCCCTCTTTTTTTTTTCTCACGGACTGTTTCCATAAGTTAACTCTCCAATTTCTGTAACTTTTTAAATAATTTGAATTCCATACCTACCTATCGTCCATAATTTGAATTCATAGTATATTGTGAGAAAACAGGAAAACACATATAATGTAATCTGACATGAAAAAATTAATAAACGAGTGTGGAGCATGTGCCTCGGGATTGGATTTTATGACATTCAGGAGTGTGTTATGCAGACCGTACAATATGTGACATGCTTTTTATAAAAAAGAATTATAGGAGTACAGTATGCATGCTCGAAAGCTAGTTTATCAAATCAGCTGTATAGTAATGATTTTACTACTATGATAGTAGCATTATTATTAGTTGTTAGCGTTCAGATCAGGCAGGCTTTGCGTTTGGCACCATCAATATCTCAATCTATGCACGTAACATGCTCTTACTCCATCTTAGCATACGTTTGGAACACTGGGTCAATTTTTCACGGTGACGTAAAAGCTACAAGGAGTAGCTTGTGGTTTTTCGCATTGAACACCCTTTTAGATGCGCGTTTGGTAGTTCCAACGCCGAACCAAATAGATGTTTATTCTTTGGAAAAGGTAGGCTGAAACACGTCTCAAATCAGAGTTACCATAATAAACAACAACCAGCTTTGTTAATGCAAATTTTGTCAACAAAAAAAAAGGCTTTGTTAATGCGAACAATGCAAGATTCCATTTTTTTCTCCTCTGAAAAATAGATGTCGCAATTACTTAGATCTCAATAGGACTATATTGTTAGACTTTGCGAAGCCTCCGGACCGAATCTAATTGGTAACAGGTTTGGGAATTGCAATATTACTCAAAAGGCCATTGATATCCCCACCTCCCCCTTCTCCAAAGAAAAAGCCAAAAATGCCCTTACCTCCTAAAACTAAGCCCTTCCCTACTACCACCACCATCTCCACCCTAGATTTCGTATGTGCAAAGTGATACACTTTTTACACGTCTAAAAACTAAATTTCGGACATGTACGAAATCTAATTTTGGAAAGTCTAAAAACGCAGAAAAATAATATGGCTCACGAGTGTAACATGAAGGTGGGAAGGGAGTTTCCAGGGGAGGGAGGGGGGAATGGTTACAGGGAAGGAGAAGTGGGTAGGGGCAATTTAGACTTTTTGGGTGGTCGTTCTCCCCCTCCCCAGCCACACCACCCTCACCTACCCATCATTGCATGTGACGGGTTCTTCATACATGAAGCATCCAAGGTGAAGGGGAGGACTCCCTAATGTAGAGCTTTTGAAAGAAGCCCACTACCATCACACGAATAGAGTCAACATCATAGACCATATCACCATAATCATTACGAAGTGCTAAAATAGATTTTTTTCCCTCTTCTTAGCAAATATAGAAAGATGGAAAAATTTAGTGTTGTGATCCCCCTTAGTAAGCCAATCATTCCTTTCTCTTTTTCTCCACAAAAGAACCTCCTAAGGAATAAATGATATTCTTTCCAGAGTTTTCTGAAGCTTCTCAAGTCCCCTATCATGACTCAAACCCAACCTCTTATTTATCCCTTCAATACGAGCCAATAAACACTTCTTATGGAATATATTGCCAGAGTGAGAGTAGTTCCACGGCTGCACTTTGGAATTAAAATCCTAAACAACAGAAGACCATTCTAAACCTTTTTGGCAAGATTCTCCAACAACGTCACGAAATGAGGGATCAAATATCCAGCTCGCAAGTAACCTGAAGGGACGAGGGGCCTTATTGTCGCTTAACAAGTCTGTTTTAAGGAGTAAATTGAACGTGGCAAAAACACAAGAAAGGGGAGTTTAAATTGGGTTTTATAAATCTTTTCGAAATACATGTGCGTTTTTTAATACCTTTTCAAAACAACTCTTTAACAAAATAGCAATATAAAATAAGTAAATAGAAGAGAAAAGTAGGATACAGTGATTTATACTAGTTCACTATCACCTGATAGCTACGTCTGGTCCCTTCACCACACTTGAAGAATTTCTCCACTATAATCAAACGATTACACTTGAGAGTATACTATTGCCAAACTGGCTATACTCACAACTTTTTATAACAACTTAGTGTAGTGAAGCCTCTAAGGAATACAACCACTCCTGGGCTTAATACAAGAGTTCAAAAATATTTTGAAACAATAACAATAACTCTCAACAGAGAGGATTTACAATGAAATGCTTAAGCACCAAGAATAACTTTCTAAAAGAAAGAATGAAAACGATTAAGTGCTTGTTCACTTAGTCTCAGAGACTTTGAATAATTTTTTGGTTGCTCACTGTCTCAGTTTGTTGTGATAGAATCGTTAACCTACTTCAGTGAATGAAGTAAGGTATATATAGCTAGGGTTACAAATAGTGTCGTTGAGACCTAACAGCTCTTTCACCAAAGGACAAAACTTCAGATCCGCTTAAAGTGGCTTTTAGCACGTCCCGTCACTTTCAACTCTGCTCCTATACACTGACATAGCAGAAGTTGCAGATCTTGCCCCTTGTGATCTTTTTGAATATGAGACACTCCCAGAGCAAGTCATTTCTGATGATTATATCCGTTGACATTCTCTTTGGCCTTTGATTCCTCGTACATTAAAATACTCATCAATGATGTCTCTTTAATACTTGAAGCAACCTTTAATGTATTGCTCAGTCGATTTCCAATCAGAGGCATCTTCCTATCAGAAGATACTTGTTACTGAGATACTCTGTACACCAGAGTGAGCTTGGACCGGAGGCAAGTTCTTCAGTACAGAATTTCTTGGTCTTTCATATAACAGAGTCTTTGTAGTACCAGACGAAGGGTTCCAACAGCGTAGTCTTATCAGAGCATGGTCTTACCATAGCATGGTCTACCAGAGTGTTGACTATTACCGGAGCGTTGACTATCAGAGCATGATCTTCAGAATGAGGCTATAAGACGATGATGTCATCAGCGCTTACCAGACGATCAATGTCAGACTCAGAGGAATGGATCGGAGGGTGAAATGCATACATAGGCATAGTCTTCTAAGACATTTCCATCTGATGAATAGTGACTTACTAATTGAGTTCTGCACACTAACAAACACATTAGAGGATAAATTGTTCTATTCATTATTTGTTATCATCAAAACAGTTAAGGGTCATTGTTTCTGAATCCACTTGATCCCAACAATCTCCCCCTTTTTGATGATGACAAACACATAGATTAATGAACAATTTTCCATTAGAAAAATATTTACTATAAAAGAATTTCAGAGGCTCCCCCTGAATTAAGCACATATAAAGATTTTCTAAGTACAATGTCACATCAGATGAATGTATTATATCAGAGCATTTCATGAAATTTATGCTTATAAACTTTCAGAGCATACATATAATGTATCAGGGCATATACTGAAACTGTATCAGAGCATACTAATATCAGAGTGTACCAATTATAATACATCAGAGCATCCATTCCAATATAATGTATCAGAGCAAATACTGCATAGTTTTGAGCAATGTGTAATGCAATGCATGATGACACGGGTTGATATATTAGGTTCATCAATTACTCTATACTTCTCTATTTTCTTCTCCCCCTTTTGTCATCAAATAAAAAGGTTAATATCATAAAGAACATCATTGTCAAAAACAGAGTAATAGAAAGATAAAGTGAAAAACAGAGTATGTACCAAAAGAGACTGATTGCATTAATAAAAAAAATGTACCATATTACAAAAATTGTAAAGAAAACAAGTACAAGGTAGAAAAGCAAAAAGGTGAAAATCCTAAAGGCTATCTAAGGTTTCTTCAGCTGTTCCAGAATAGTCTTCATCATTTCAGCAATTGTATCATGCTTCTGATCCGAAATCTCCATGAATTGCTTAGAAGATGCAATGAATTCCTTTAATTCTCTGTTGTCTTCAACCAGTTTGTCCAAGAAATCCCTTAGAACAACAACATTCTCAGAGGGTCCGAAAGAGGCAGAGGCAGAGGCTTGAGCAACCATAGTAGTTGATGCAGGAGGAGGAGTTTCAGGCTCAGGTTCAGATGCTGGTGCAGGTTCTGGTTCCCAAATTGCATGAGTTGTTTCCTTTGGGGGTTCTTTCCAAGCAGGTGCAGCCAGAAGTCTTCTGCTTCTCTTAATTTGTTTCTCCTTGTGACTCTCAAACCAGTGAGTTACAAAATACTAGTTTGCAAAGAATTCTTGATGAGCTAGCCAAGTGCCAACATCATTGATACGATCTTCTTCAATGTATTTTTCAATGTCAAGATCATACTGGACTTGAGCTGAAAACCTCTCATAGGTAGAGAAAAGGTGGGGGTTAGGTTGTGGCAGAATGTTAGGGCCACGATATATGGGGATAACATCTAGTTCGGTTGAAGAGGCAAAGGATGGAGTTTCAGAAGGTGGAGAAATGATGGCTAAATCATCATCTTGTTCAAGGTTTTGGACAACTTCAGAGGCAATTGTGGATGCGATGACAATGTCATCATCTAGAATTGGATCTGTTGTATGTTCTGGTTCAGTGTGGTGTGGTGATGAAATAGGTTGAGTGGAGGGTGGTGAAATAGGTTTGAATGTAGCAAGGGGTTGAATCTCAAGAACAGTATCAAAGCTAGGTGTAGAAGTTTGAGTTTCCTGGATGATAGGTTCTGGTTCAGTTTAAGTTTGTGTTGGGAGGTTAAGGTCAGGTTGTACTTGTGGTTGAAATAGGTGGAGTGGTAGGTTTAGGTTGTGATTGTGGTGGGGTAGGTATGGTTTGGGTTCTAGTGGAGGAGTGGGTTCAAAAGTTGTTGGAGGAACAACATAAAGTGGCTCAATGTAAGGAATTGAGACATTTGTTCTCTGTCTTTGTCTTAAAGGCACATTATCTTCTTTATCATCATCAGATGATGAGTCAGAGGGTAATGTAGGTAGAGGCCTTTTGGAAGGTACAGATTGAGAAGGTTAAGGGGGTTGGGGTTCCCTAGAGGGTTCCGCAGAACCAGTACCATAGACAGAGTCATATAAGTGAACAACATTGTCTAGTACCTTAGTTTTCTTTGGAGGCAGATCACTCAGCTTGTGAATTCTCTTCCTCTTTGTGGCAGGAGCAGCAACAGTGATTGAGGCAACAACAGAGGGAGCAGTAACAGATGCAGTTTGTTGAGGTGCAGTAGTGGAGGCTTGTTCGTGAAACCTTTTAATCCTACGTTCCTCATGGAATTTATTACACTCTTCCATGGTCTTTTGGATCATTTCTGCTATTACTTCTTTCTTGTCTTCTTCCTCTTCAGTCAACAAGGAAGGCATGAAGGAAGGCCTTACTGGTGGAGCCAGTGGAGGTGCCTGGGAAGAAATGGTAATTCCAATACTCCAAGTAATTCTCCTTGTAGGTTGAGAAGGGCCATCACTAGTAAGTTTTACCCTTTTTCCCTTCCTGACAGGTTTCACAGTGTCACCTTCCTTTACAAGACCAACAATTACTTCGGAAGACAGAAGCTTCATCTTCTTCAGATTTTCACTGTTGAAGATGGGGGCAGAGCAAGTTTGAAGCACAACTCCATCTTCTTCAGTGTTCAGTGATTGGAGGTGTTTGATCAAAGCTTGTTGTTCCATAATCAAGGAAATAACCCTTTCATAGGGTATATTTTTGTTCTGTCCTTTTTTGGAGAACATGATATGATGGCTCTTCGCATATGGTTGAAGATGATGCTTGCCAAGTTGATTTTTGTCCTGAGATCGTAATGCCACATTATGAATTTGTGGTCTGTGCTCACAGAATCCACAGAGCCCGCCTTGGGATGATATTGCTCATAATAATTTTGAAGAGCACCCGAAAGCGATTCTTCATGTCCACCACCTTCGTAGAGTTGAGTTTATCATATATATACTCATTGATTACTTCAATTCCTCCAAACTCGTTTTCCCAGTTATCCCTGATTTCTCTTCTAGAGTTAGGGCACTTGATAACCTCAGAAATTAAGTCTGGTGTGATCACTATGTGCTTTCCTTGAACATAGCTGTAGATGGTGTTGTTTTCAGACCGAGCAAACCTCCAGAATTCTTTGATAAGTTCTGGGTAGATAGGTTTGTTCTCCATGTAAAAGAAATCAATGATGCCCATATCAGTAAAGGCGGTTCTGAAGTCGTACTCATTCTTCGCCAAGTCCAGGAAATCAACTCGTGATTCACACATAACAGTCAAAAGGTGGTGCTTGATGATCAAAGTAGATTCAGGAGGGTTCTGGGAACCAGCTACTTGTTGCTGTTGAGCGACCACTGCAGAAGATTGTAGAGATAGTGTTGGAGCAGAGAGCAAAGAGCGAAAGAGGTTTTGGGCTCAAGAGTGAGACTTCTTAGAAAGATAGTATGGGTAATGGGTGAGTGAAGTGAGTGAGTGGGTTTAAAAATGTGTTTGAGAAGGTAAATTGCCTTCATCAGTTTTCAAAAATAAAAGAAATATTAAAACTATCGTTTCATAAATGAAACTATCAAACACTGTGTTAAAGAGGCGCAGTAAAACTGTCTTCGGGCAGTAAAAGCAATAATGACTCAGCGAGAGTAATCATTATCCACTAACGCATCAACCAGTCTCATAGAGACATGTGTACATAAAGATTCCCAGAGGGAACTTATAGTGAATGCATCAGACGAATATGAATATGAACAGTTATCAGATGCATGCAATAATAGATGATATAAATATAATATAATATAAATAGAGGCAGCATATTATCAGAGGCATATATGCATTCATTAGACGCACTACTAACATCAGAGGCACATGTAAATATCAGACGCACACATGATATCAGAGGCAGGTAAGCTACCAGATGCAGGCATGTCAGAGGCACATATATCAGAGGCAAATATATTCAAATTAAACACTCATTCCTTTATAAGATTAAAATTCAAATTCTTTCTTATAAAGTTGAATCTATCTTCAGCAAGGGGTTTTGTAAAGATATCTGCCTATTAATGATCGGTATCAATAAATTTAATTTCAAGTATTCCCTTCTGAACATAGTTTCTAATGAAGTGATCTTTAATTTCAATATGTTTGGCACGTGAATGCAAAATAGGATTCCTAGTCAAACATATAGCAAAGGTATTATCACAGTATATAGGAATGTTACTCTCTTTTATCTGATAGTCCTCAAGCTGATACTTCATCCATAGAAGTTGTGAGCTACAGCTTGCTGCAGAAATGTACTCAGCTTCTGTTGTTGATAGTGCAATTGTGTTTTGTCTTTTGCTGGACCACGAGATAAGATTTGCTCCAAGAAATTGGTAGCTACCACTTGTGCTCTTTCTTTCAATTCTATCTCCAATAAAGTCAGCATCACAGAAACCTACTAATTTGTAATTATCTGATTTCTTATAAAGTAAACCAAGGTTAGTAGTTCCTTTGAGATACCTAAAGATTCTCTTAACAGTAGTTAAATAAGATTCTCTAGGATCCGATTGGAATCTTGCACATAAGCATACACTAAACATTATATCTGGCCTTGAGGCAGTAAGATAAAGAAGTGAACCTATCATACATCTATATACCTTTTTGGTCTACCTTTTTACTAGATTCATCTCTACTTAGAGCACATGTAAGATGCATTAGTGTGCTCATTGGTTTGGTTTCCTTCAAGCTTGAACTTCTTCAAAAGTTCTTTCACATATTTAGTCTGATGTATATAGGTTCCATCTTGACATTGTTTGGTTTGAATGCCAAGGAAAACTTTAGTTCTCCCATCATACTCATTTCAAACTCATTCTGCATAAGCTTACAGAATTCCTCACAAAGAGATTCATTAGTAGCACCAAAGATAATATCATTAACATATATTTGAACTACTATAAAATGCTTTTTAGATGATTTCCTAAAGAGTGTAGTATTCACCTGTCTTCTTTCAAAACCATGTGACATTAAAAAGGTACTCAGTCTATTATACCAAGCTCCTGGGGCTTGTTTAAGACCATAGAGAGCCTTTTTAATTTTGAAGACATGCTCTGGAAAGGCAATATCTTCAAAACCAGGTGGTTATTTTACAAACACTTCCTCACTTATAAAACCATTTAAAAATACACTTTTTACATCCATATGATATAGAGTAATGCCATGATGTGTAGCAAATGACAATAAAATCCTAATTGCTTCTAGTCTAGCTACAGGTGCAAAGGTTTCAGTATAATCAATACCTTCCTCTTGTGAATATCCTTGAGCAACTAGTCTTGCTTTATTTCTTACCACTTTACCATCTTCATCAAGTTTGTTTCTGAAAACCCACTTGGTTCCAATGGCTTGCTTATCCTCTGGTGAAGGCACAAGCTTCCAAACATCGTTCCTCTAGAACTGATTAAGTTCCTCTTGCATAGCAAGTATCCATCCATCATCTGTCAGCGCTTCATCAATTGTTTTTGGTTCAATCTCTGACAGTAATGCAAGGTCTGAGTGTTCTTTGAGTGACGATCTGGTTCTGACTCTGTCACTTGGTTCACCAATGATCTGGTCCTTAGGGTGATAAGTCTTGAACTTCCAATCTCTTATTGTCTTAGATTGAGTCTGGTCACCAGACGCAGAGCCAGAGGCAACATTAGAATCACCAGCAGATGCATCAACATCTGTTTCTTTGCTTATCTGCATATCTGCAAAGATCTCATCTGGCTCTGATGTTTCATTGTCAAGCTTCTTATCATCAAACCTCACATGTATTGATTCATCAACAATTAAAGTTTCTTTGTTGTATATTATGTAAGCTTTAGAGCGTTTAGAATATCCCAAAAAGATACCTTTTTGTGCTTTTGAATCAAATTTACCAAGACTGTCCTTTGTATTGAGGACAAAGCAGTCACACCCAATTGGGAAAAATATGAAATGTTGGGTTTTCTACCTTTCCACAATTCATATGGAGTCTTATTCAAAATAGGTCTTATATAAATTCTATTTTGAATATAATAAGCAGTGTTTACTGCTTCTGCCCAAAAGTGTTTTGCAACATTAGTTTCATGAATCATGGTTCTGGCCATCTCTTGAAGAGATCTATTTTTCCTTTCTACAACACCATTTTGTTGAGGTGTTCTAGGAGAAGAAAAATTGTGAGAAATGTTATGTTCTTCACAAAAGTTTTGAAATAACTCATTTTCAAATTCTCTACCATGACCACTTCTAATTGTTGTAATACAATAATCTTTTCATTTTGCACTTGTTTGCAGAATACAGAAAACATCTTGAATGACTCATCCTTGTGTACAAGGAATTTTACCCATGTCCATCTAGTATAGTCATCAACAATAACAAGACCATATTTCTTTCCAGACAAAGAAGCGGTTCTGGTTAGGCCAAATAGATCTAAATATAAAAGTTCAAGTGGCCTTGAAGTGGATACAATATTTTTAGATTCAAATGAAGATTTTGTTTGTTTCCCTTTTTGACATGCTTCACAGAGAGATTCAGACTGATACTTAAGATTTGGTAAGCCTCTAACAAGTTCCTTCTTGTTAAGCTTTGAGATTAACCTCAAGTTGGCATGACCTAATCTTTTATGACAGGTCCATTGTTCTTCGTCAAGTGACAAAAGTACTTTATATTTTGATTTACAAACTCAGAAAGTTTTATTTTATAAATATTGTTCTTTCTCTTTGCTGTAAAGAAAATGGAGCCATTTTTCTTGCTTTTGACTATACAGGCATTATCACTGAAGCCAACATCATAACCACTATCGCATAATTGTATGCTTAGTAGATTATGCTTAAGGCCATCAACAAATAAAACATTATCAATAGAAGGTAGAAATTTCTCACCATCTCTTCCACTGCCAATGATTTTACCTTTCTGGTTTCCACCGAAACCAACTGTTCCACTCTTTTTAAGTTGAAGCTCTTGGAACGTACGCCTTTCTCCTGTCATGTGACGTGAGCTCCCACTGTCCAAGTACCAGGACTGGTGTTTCAACTCTGTTGCTAAGCAGATCTGCAATATAGACAATCTTGTCCTTAGGTACCCAAATCTTTTTGGGTCCTCTTTTGTTAGTCCTAGAAGGAAACTTGTCCTTCTTATTTTTCAATTCATAACAAGTATTTCTTATGTGACCTTTCTTATTATAGAAAGTACATAGCAGACAGTCACTATGATTATTGGTATCTTTGGATTTCAAATTTGTGTTTTGAAAAGTGGGTTCCACTAGTTTGTAACCAAGACCATTTTTGCCATTTTGGCTGACACTCCAAATCATATATGCTTGTTTGCTTCGTGTCACACATCCCTCTTCATATTTTGAAGAGTTGCATTCAATCTTTTCTTCAGTCTTAGCGCTATCACTCACTAGACGGTGATTTTCAGCTTTGAGTTTCTCATTCTCTTCATTGAGTGATAGAAATTCTTTGGAAATTTTTGAGAATTTCTTTTTCAAAGCTTTATACTCAATGGAGAGCTTAGAAGACTCATCTAAGAGTTCATCAAAAGCTTTTTAAACATCAGAGGGTGAGTTAGAATTTACCTCTTCTTCCTCATCTTCACTATCTAATCCTATAATAGCCATCAGAGCCATGTTTGCTTGTTTCTCATCGTCATCAGACGATGATGAATCAGAGTCATCCCATGTTGCCATGAGACCCTTTTTCTTCTTGCCTTTGAAACCACTTCTCTTTGGTTTCTCCTTCTCGAGTTGTGGACATTCAAACTTGAAATGTCCTGGCTTCTTGCATTTGTAGCAGACCACTTGGCTCTTGTCTTTGTAGTCCTTTTTTTTCCTTGAGTCCTTCTTGTGGAATTGCTTCCTGAACCTTCCTTTCTTCTTCCACATATGTTGAATCTTCCTTGAAATAAAGGAAAGTTCATCGTCTGTTCCATTGCTACTCTCATCAGACGATCCTTTATCTGTTTCTTGTTCAGCTTGCAGAGCCTTGGAAGTGGAAGCTGTGATTACATGCCTTGACAGAGTTGTTTTGATGATTGACAAAAGGAGTTTCACAAATAGTCAAATGTGCAAAAAGCGGAAAAGTACACCAAGATGCATATCAAGGATCAAAGGATTTTGAGTCTTTGGGTTTTGGGTATTTATTTTATTTTTAGGACTATTTGTAAGTAGTTATAAAAAGCTCTCAATTAAAATAAAATCACACACCCACAATGTTTTATCCAAAATATATTTTATGATATTTTTTCTGAATTATTTCAGTCACAAAATATTTTGAAAAATATTTTGAACAGTGTCCAAAAATACCTATCTTTTATCTTAAAAAAATCTTTTATTTTTGGCACTTATTTTGATTGACAAACAGAATGTCTTTAATTGTTTATAAGCCTTTTTCGTAATCGTTTATTGTATCTTTTCTTCTCCGTGTTAGTTATGTCCAAAATAAACGATTACTTAAAATGTATAATGGTTTATGCTATTTCCTTCCATGTGTTTCAATCTTTTTGAATAAATAAACGTTTATCAGCTTTATCACAATCGTTTATGTTTTTGTCTGCTTCGTTTCTGAATCTTCTCATCATAATCGATTACTAACTTTATTACAATCGATTATATAATTTTCAAAACTCATCCCCATGTTTCTAATTCTTCACATAATCGATTATATCATTTCATAATCGATTACATCATGGTCAAATCTCCTAATTGAGTGCAACGGGCAAATTTTCTTTAATGCAATATGCTCCTCTTCTTGCCTATATAATTAGCAGGTCTCTGTGTTTCACCAACAACACTGTTACTTATTTTTTGTGCCAAAACTCTGTCAAAATATTTTCTATCACTCACACTATTTGAGCACAATATTTTCTTTGAGAGCATTTTATACTACATAGTCTAATTGTATTTTTCTGAGCTTCAATTTGTTATATCTGCACTTTTGAGTGTATCTTCCACTATCTCATTTTATTTGGAAAAATTATTTTTTGGGTGGGAATACCAAGTTGTTCATAGAGAGGTGATATCTCTTGAACGTTTTGCTCTGGTTTAGAATTGTAAAAGTTTCTAGTTGAACCTGATTTAAAAGCTAGTGGTTTAGTAAAAATCTCATAGTGCTTTGCTTTGGGAACAAGACGTAGGCCACAGGGGTGTTAGGTGGTCGAAGCTATATAAATTGTTGTGTGCTCTTCTTTGCTCTCTATCTCTTTATTATTCAAGCAATTTATTCTTCAACACTTTATTTTATTGTCTTTACTTTTAGTCATTTACATTTCAGTTATTTAATTTTTGTCATTTATTTTATTGTAATTTAATTTCTGCAATTTGTTCTTCAAGTCATTTATTTTTTCGCACTTAATTTCTTGCAAGCTTTATTTCAGCATTTTATTTGCGAATTTTTTTAAAAAGCACCGCTCACACAATTCACTCCCCTCTTGTGTTTGGAGTCACTTGGCAACAGAAGCCTTACTAGTAGACTTCAAAGCAATAGACGTTGACTTCTTTGGAGGTTCTTCATTCAGCTGAGGCTCATGAGCTCTCAAGGAACTTAGAAGATCTTCAAGACGCAGTCTGTTTAGGTCCTTGGCTTGTTGAATAGCCGTGACCTTAGGTCTCCATTGCCTGGGCAGGCTTCTTAATATCTTCTTCACATGATCAGCAGTGGTATAGCTCTTGTCAAGAACTTTTAGACCATGAATCAATGTTTGAAATCTTCCAAACATGGTTTCAATATCTTCTCCCTCTTCTATCTTGAAGAGTTCATATTGTCTAACAAGAATGTTAGCCTTAGTTTCTCTCACTTGGGCAGTACCCTCATAGGCTAAAGCCAATGAGTCCCAAATTTTCTTTGCAGTACCGTTTTTTCCACATTTTTCGTACTCTTTCTCAGAAATAGCACATATAAGAAAATATCTTGCTTTCCGATTTAGTTGATAAGCTTTCTTTTGCTCAGCCTCCCACTTATCCCTAGGAATGGTTTTTCCTTTGGAATCAACTGGGTCGGTGTACTGTTTTTCAACCATATCTCACAACTCAAGTTGTTGTGACTCAAAAAAGGTTTTGACTTTATTTTTCCAGTAGTCATAGTTTGTTCCAGTGAACAAAGAAGGACGGTTAACGTGACCACCAACTTCGTTGCTTGCCATAGATAAAGTATAAGATCTTTTCCTCCCACATGGTTAAGTGCTCAACCAAGAGGCCGAGCTCTGATACCAATTGAACGTGGCAAAAACACAAGAAATGGGGGTTTGAATTGGGTTTTATAAATCTTTTCGAAATACTTGTGTGTTTTTTAAAATCTTTTCAAAACAACTCTTTAATAAAATAGCAATATAAAATAAGTAAAGAGAAGAGAAAAGTAGGACACAATGATTTATATTATTTCACTATCACCTGATAGCTACGTCTAGTCTATTCACCACACTTGAAGGATTTCTCCACTATAATCAAACGATAACTCTTGAGAGTATACTACTGCCAAACTAGCTATACTCACAAATTCTTAGAATGACTTAGTGCAGTCAAGCCTCTAAGGAATACAACCACTACTGGGCTTAATACAAGAGTTCAAAATATACTTTGAAACAGTAACAATAAATCTCAACAGAAAGGATTTACAATGAAATGCTTAAACACCAAGAATAACTTTCTAACAGAAAGAATGAAAACTGTGACGTCCTAGTAAATTTTCCAATATATTAGTTTATACGATAATAGTGGAAGTAATTTTATTTTATTGGCAGACGGAAGTGTACAAATGTACCTAAAGGTACCCACCGTAGGGCCCTTAATTGTACACAGTGCCAAATAACTAAGACTCTTTAAAATATTGACTTTGACTCACTAGCTGTGTATCGACTGAACCATTTCCTTTCTGGAATTGTCTGATACCTGTTAAGACCCGTAGACAGAAATATACAGGACACAAAAAACAAACGGGAGATAAGAACACACTATACACACCATTCAGTGGGAAAGCAGGACTTAGAATTCATGTATAAAAAGGCATTCACATGCATAAACAGATCAGCAATCACACATAGATAGATTAACAACCTTATATAAACAGATCAACCACTCTCGCACTCGTGCACCTAGAGTTTTACATGCCTATGTGGCCGCACAACTTCCAAGAATGACATAAGGGCCCCACCTTAGCCACTTCGCCTTTTATAGTCAACAACTTCTCAACAACCTTCCACCGACAGGTGGATAGGTCAAGCCAATTGTCCATCCCCCTATCTTGCTTATCGTACCCCTAAGAGTGCATATCTGTTCCCCAATTTAGACGTTAGGAACAGGTGTTGGGGCGGTACTCGGGATCGACACTATGGACAGTGATACGACAGTACCCCGTCAGGATAACTGAGCTACCCGATCGTCCCGACACTGTGGCGGCCAAACCACTGGTTACCTAGGAGCCTCGTCGGACCCAGACTATCCCCAAGGACCGACATGTCCTGTACTCTACGTATCGTGCCCGCACTCTGGCACCTGGCCTCGTGCACAGCTTATGTACACGGCGGTGGATTACAACACAACAATGCATATGAAACCTTCCCTCGTAACGTTTCATTATTCACCATACTAACAACTCAACTCACCCTGCACTCATTAGCTTTATCAGCTCAACCAGTGTTAACCTCTTACCTTATCTTTTATCATGCTCTATCAGTCTCAGCTTATCAATTTACTGTTATTTCAGCTATTATTAACAATGCATCATAGATAAACAACTCATCATATGCCCACACACACAGCATTATTTGGTAACTTAACATAAGAAGAACTACCAACATGTACAGCCCAACTGTCAGTACAACATAACATTAATTACCAACCAATATCACATAGGTCAACCAACACATCACTTATATCAATCATCCTTGATCAACAATATGGATCAATCCAAGTGTCACTCAGGCGACCCACTATAGTCATATTATTAACCAGCATACCACACACAACCATAAGCAATCATTTAGAATCAGCATCACATCAATCCACATCCATCCATCAATATCAATAGATCATTCTTATGGTTGATAGACCTCTGACAACTGTCCTCGGCTATCACAGGTCACAGCCCCTCTCCTGAGGTGCTGCTGTTATCAACCTCTAGTAGGGCTTAGGTCACCCTATGCCTAGTTATACACTTATTCTTATCCTACAATCCCTGGTGGATATGGGTCAGATCTCCCATACCTGGCTTAGAAGACCGCTACAGTTCTTGCCACTCTCTGCTCCCTCGCCGCTCCTCCTACTTGCACTCCTACCTCTGGACACTCCTACCTAGCTTACTAAGCTACTCTCATCCTCCCCTCTCAGAGGATTACCTACTAAAGGCTTTCTGATGCACGAGATCCTTACTTGAGGCAAGTGTAGAGCATATTTACTCCTTAGTGGCCCTCTAAGTCTCACTCCCTTTCTCAATCTCTAAGATTACTTACTAAGGACTTTCTGATGTGCCGGATCCTCATTAGAGGCAAGCATAGAGCATACTCACTCCTTAGAAGTTTCTAGAGAGAGAAAGCTAGAGAAAGAAGAGGATTTGGGGCGAGTTGGGAATGGAGGGGTGAAGGGGTATTTATAGTGGATTTTGAGTCCATCGCGTCGCGATGGGAAATACACATAAATCTCGTCGCGTCGTGAGCTGGGAAACATGGCACGCATCGAACAAGCGTGATCACCGACTTACCCACCGCAATTCATCGCGTCGCGAGGAGTAAAGGCTAAATCTCCATCGCGTCTCGATAGCGACACGTGTCACCCGTTTATTGGCTGCGCTCACCGACTTTGAAAACTCTACAGGATTCCATAATCTTCTGCCATCGCGTCCCGATGGCCTCTAGTACAATCTTGGTCACGTCACGACCGAGGCTAAGGAGACATTCGTAATTTCTTTCATTCTAAACGTTTCTAGGTGTTTCTAGACCTTCTTAGGGGTATTTTGGTCCTTTTAAGTGTTTCTATAACACATCTAAGCCTATTTCTTTTCAAATTAGGATTTCTAATATTTACTCATTATCTAACTGTACTTCAAATATTATTTTCTAAAAAAAGGGATGTTACATTACTACCTGATTGTTTCCTAGTATGCTCATTTTCATGCACTTAATTGAAGGGAATTCTCATGCTAACTTAGACTTTATTCCTTGTTTGGCCTCTAATCTTAGGTGTTTGAGTCCTTGTTGTGGAGATATTCTAGTTGACAATCATGTTAGCTCTTCTGTTGTTTTGATGGAAAAAATGTCCTTATTGTGGTCTTGCTTTTTTTAGGTATGAAAAGGTTTGATTGGAGACATGTACCTAATCATGAGAGCAAATTGAAGTGGAAAAAGGAGCTGAAACAGGGCGCAGGGCGCCCAGGCAAGCAGGGTGCAGGGCACCTGCTGGAAGCAGAAGTTCCAGGGCGCAGGGTGCCTCAGAAGTAGGGCGCCTGGCGCCTGCTCTCGGGAAGCCAGGGCGCAGGGCGCCTGCTGCTGTCAATTTTTCTTGCGTGTTTTGGGCTTTCTTTCAGGCCCAGTTGGTATAAATACCCATCTAAGGTCAGAACAAAGGGGGATTACGACTTGGAGGCTGAGGGAGGACTTGGGAGCACAAAACCTAAGGGTGGAACTCAATGGAGAGTGTGAAGTGAAGACATTCATCAACATTCTTCCATGGATTCTCCTAGTTCTTTCTCTTTAACTCCCAGTTTTGTTTATTTCTCTATGTCTAGCTAAACCCCTCGTGTTAGGGATGAGTGAATATTGATGGAACACTATTGTATTTGGTTTGGGGTACTTTGATGACATATTTCCTCTTGCTTTGTGTGTTCAATCTCTGTTCTTAATGCTTTTCATGATTTGATCACCCATGGATTGATTTGTGGTTCATATGTTGAATGGAAGTTCTATGTGTGAATGCTTGAGATTGCATGCATGCCATTCTTAGGCTAGGAATAGTCTTGGGATTGTAGTATCTTTGTGAACTCTTGATCTTAATGCTTGTTCTTCAACTACATCCACCTAAGGAATTAGGGTTTATAGGGGAAACAAAGATTCACTTGCCTAAGGAATTAGGATTTGAGTACCATTGTGAGTTTGATAACAAAGCTATAGAGGGAATAACTTGTGAATACCAAATCAACATGCAATAGTGGGAAATCAATTGAAGCTTGACCCTAATGCCTTTTATTATTAAGTACTTTTTCAAAGACCTCTATTACATTGTCACTTGAACTTTCCAAACATATAAAATCCTTTGGTGTTCACTTAGTAGTCGCTAACGTACATTGGTATTTGGCATTCAATCCTTGAGAACGATAACCGGTTATTTACCGAATTTATTACTTGCAATAACCCGGTACACTTGCCGAGGTCTCATCACTACCCCACTTAAATAATTTTCGTCCTCGAAAATTCAGCGGTAGTTACACTTCTAAGACTATTATCCTGAAACTCTTAATCAGTTTTTCACCTGACCTTCTTCGAACATCGATTTATTCTAATCACTTTGGTCTTCCTTAATAGCTTACCAACCTACACTAAGGGGATTTTCTTAATAATACTTTTACCTTGTCTAAATTCCTCTTTCCAGTTTTTATCAGAGTTGCACCAAGGCAGTTAAATACATCATTCTTGTTCTATTACTTTCTCGCGTCCTTTCAACATCTAAGTCCTTCCAATATCAATACCTTGCTATTTCTAATTCAAAACTTTATTTATCCTCTAGAACCATTATCACAAGTACCTATAGGTTGACTATATCCAAAGGATAATTCTTTATCTTCCTCACCATAGATCTAAACCCCCATGTTCATCAATTCTACCTATTTTTTCCTTTGATTATATTCATCCTTAATATTTTTTATCATTGTCCTATAAACTAGCCTTTCTCCAACCTTCTCTTTTTTTTCCAGAATAGATTTCTTGACCCTTCTCCTTGCTTCTTATTGGCCACATAATTTCTATTTCAATTCCTTGATAGAACCCATTTGCTTATTCTATAGAAACTATTGAAAATGCTAGATCCATTATAACACCAAGATCTATTAAATCACTTCATATTCTAACACTTAATTAAGCCTCCTAATCCTTTCAATTAATCCTTCCAAGTCCTTTATTACTCATCCAAGACTTTACCTATGATTGTACCCGATTCTTGAAATCTTGACCTAACACTCAGCTCAACATTTAGCTACTTCTTACCTAAACTTTATGAATCCATCACTCACTCCTTAGTCAAGCCTTAATCATACTTCAAACATTCCTTTATGCTTATTCATAATTCAAACACTCGCACTATCTTAACCTTTCTATAATCTCCTCCTAATCTTAATTCAAGGCTTAAACCCTACACACTTATCTTCCTTAATTGGGTTTTAGAAAACCAAGAGGTCACATCCATCATCTTATTACTACCTATACTAATGCGAGATCAAAGAAGAAACAACTTCGAGAGAGATGAGAGATTCCATACCCATCACCTTTAAGGGTCTTCCAGAAGAGTGGGGTCAACTATTTGTTTAATGATTTCAACTTCTAGATCATAATCTACTAATGGACCCAAAATCATTATGGATAGACTTTATCTAATTCTATTACTATTCTTAGGTTACTCCTAAACAAAATTGTCTCCTCAAATTTTTCAAATCCTCGATTGTTTTCCTAATTAATTTCAGTAAGTGATATCTCATAATATTCACTAGGTCGGTCGATATCCTTTATTGTCTTTGGTCTCTCCTATCCTCCCCTAAATCCTGCTTGCAATGTCATTCTCAATTCTAAAGGTTTTCATCCTCCTCCTAAAGACTTATCCTTAACCCAATACTTCTTGTACTAATGCCATCGTTATATTTTGGCCATATCTCTCATTCCTTATTTCCACAACTGTCACCCTTACTTATGGTCCTTCTTATCCAAAATCTGACTCTTCCTGTATCAACAACTTTGTTTCACTCCTAACTACTTTTCCTTTCATATGTCACACCACGTCTTTTCCAATGCTGGCATTATCTTTGACCAAATCCTTTTACCTTCTTATAACGGTCGTCATAATCTTCTCCTAACATCAATCATAATTTAGCATTTGGATTTTCATTCCCTTACTGCTTCTATACTCTGTACCTTTCCTCTTTAGTTCTCAATCTGTACTCCACTTAACATTGTTTACCTATACTATTTACCTTAACCATACCTCTTGTTAGTCTCACAGTGATAATTTACGTTTTGCAGGAAAAGTTTCAAGGGTTCTAATCTAATTTGTTAGTCACGGTTGAATACTACTATTGTACTATAAGGATCTCTACTCTGCCTCTACTCTCAATCCCTGAATCAAAATCTCTGCTAATTCTTCTTCTATTACTATCATGTGATTCTTTCTGCCTTATTGCTAACACTCCTCCTATTTCAACAGACTCTCAAATTATTGACTGATGAATTTCTTTAGTTCTAATATATAATCTATCTTACCTTCCATCATCTCTATTCTTATTTCTTTGTTTCCAAATTTAACCCTCATTAGATCTACTATCATCAGGTTAATCACCCCTTGGTTCTAAATCCTATACATTCATTTCTTACTAAGGTTTAGTTAATAAAATCTACTCAAGTTCCTCATCAGTCATACTCCCTTAGATCAAGCCACTTAACTTACTTGTTCTAGTACTTTACCAGTCCATAGAAATTCCTTCCAAATATCTCAGAAACCACTATATCTGAGCTTGATCCCGTCTACTTCCTTTTCACACCTTATAACCTTATCTTCATATTCTGCTCCGAATTATTCTATCCCTAGCTAGACTATTGACTCTAGCAGCATTTCTATTTCTTTTCGACTATTTCAATTTTTCCTTAATCAAGGTTTAACCTTTCTGCCAAAACCTAAGGGTGTTCATTTGATACTCCTATCAATAACTCAACTCAACCTCCTAACTTCTCCATTTACTTATCCATCAAATCTCGGTAATGTCACTCTGCATTTCATCCCCTCAATATTGTATCATCACAAGATCTTTTCTAATACCTTTGTTTCATAAGCTTTCCTATGGCAAAATAATTATCCCCGATCTCTTCTCTAATCCTAATAGACTCTTGCCTATTATCTTCTACTTGTGTAACCTTCCAACTCTAATACTATCATCAATAAATCCAATTATCTTTCCAATGGTAATTTCAACTATTTCCATTATCCTTCCTTTCTAAAGAACATTTTATCGCATTTATGGATCATAATCCCTCATGAATAGACTAAAGTAATACTTTTACCTTATTTTTATAACTAGATAATTCCTAAGTAGACACTCTACTCCTTTCTAGAAGTCAAACTCCGGTAGGGATCCGACTAGACACAACCAGTGATGACAGCCTACTGACTCCACAGTCCGGTTAAGACCGAACTGCTTTGATACCAAAATGTGTTGTCCTAGTAAATTTTCCAATATATTAATTTATACGATAATAGTGGAAGTAATTTTATTTTATTGGCAGATGGAAGTGTACAAATGTACTTAAAGGTACCCACCTTAGGGCCCTTAATTGTACAGAGTGTCAAATAACTGAGACTCTTTAAAATATTGACTTTAACTCACTAGCTGTGTATCGACTGAACCATTTCCTTTCTGGAATTGTCTGATACCTGCTAAGACCCGTAGACAGAAATATACAGGACATAGAAAACAAATGGGAGATAAGAACACACTATACGCACCATTCAGTGAGAAAGCATGACTTAGAATTCATGTATAAAAAGGCATTCACATGCATAAATAGACCAGCAATCACACATAGATAGATTAACAACCTTATATAAATAGATCAACCACTCTCGCACTCGTGCACCTAGAGTTCTACATGCCTATGTGGCCACACAACTTCCAAGAACGACAGAAGGGCCCCACCTTAGCCACTTCGCCTTTTATAGTCAAAAACTCCTCAACAACCTTCCACCGACATGTGGATAGGTCAAGCCAATTGTCTATCCCCCATCCTGCTCATCATACCCCTAAGAGTGCATCCCTGTTCCCCAATTTCGACGTTAGGAACAGGTGTCAGGGCGGCACTCGGGATTGGCACTATGTACAGTGATACGACAGTACCCTGTTAGGATAACTGAGCTACATGATCGTCCCGACACAGTGGCGACCAAACCACTGGTCACCTAGGAGCCTCGTTGAACCCAGACTATCCCTAAGGACCGACATGTCCTGTACTCTATGTATCGTAACCGCACTCTGGCATCAGGTCTTGTGCATAACTTATGTTCACGACGAGGGATTACATCACAACAATGCATATGAAACCTTCCCTCGTAACGTTTCATTGTTCACCATTTCACTTTAATATTACAGGCTCAACCATTACTAACAACACAACTCAGCCTGCACTCATCAACTTTATCAGCTCAACCAGTGTTAACCTCTTACCTCATCTTTTATCATGCTCTATCAGTCTCAGCTTATCAATTTACTATTATTTCAGCTATTATTAACAACGCATCATAGATAAACAGCTCATCATATGCCCACACACATAGCATTATTTGGTAACTTAACATAAGAAGAACTACCAACATGTACAGCACAACTGTTAGTACAACATAACATTAATTACCAACCAGTATCACATAGGTCAACCAACACATCACTTATATCAATCATCCTTGATCAACAATATGGATCAACCCTAGTGTCGCTCAGACGATCCACTATGGTCATATTATTAACCAGCATACCACACACAACCATAAGCAATCATTTAGAATCAGCATCACATCAATCCACATCCATCTATCAATATCAACAGATCATTCCTATGGTTGATAGACCTCTGACAACTGTCCTCAGCTATCACAGGTCACATCCCCTCTCCAGAGGTTCTGCTGTTATCAACCTCTAGTCGGGCTTAGGTCACTCTATGCCTAGTTATACACTTATTCTAATCCTACAATCCCTGGTGGATAGGGTTCAGATCTCCCATACCTGGCTTAGAAGACCACTACAGTTCCTGCCACTCTCTACTCCCTCGCCGCTCCTGCTATTTGCACTCCTACCTCTGGACACTCCTACCTCTGGCAAGTGCAGAGCATACTTGCTCCTTAGTGGCCCTCTAAGTCTCACTCCCTTTCACAATCTCTAAGATTACTTACTAAGGAGTTTCTGATGTGCCAGATCCTCATTAGAGGCAAGCACAGAGCATATTCACGCCTTAGAAGTTCCTAGAGAGAGAGAGCTAGAGAGAGAAGAGGATTTGGGGAGAGTTGGAAATGGAGGGGTGAAGGGGTATTTATAGTGGATTTTGAGTCCATTGCGTCGCGATGGGAAATACACATAAATCCCGTCGCGTCGCGAGCTGGGACACATGGCACACATCGAACGAGCGTGATCACCGAGTTACCCACCGCCATTCATCGCGTCGCGAGGAGTAAAGACTAAATCTCCATCGCGTCGCGACTGCGACACGTGCCACCCGTTTATTGGCTGCGCTCACCGACTTTGAAAACTCTACAAGATTCCATAATCTTCTGCCATCGCGTCCCGATGGCCTCTAGTACAATCTTGGTCGCGTCGCGACCGAGGCTAAGGCGACATTCGTAATTTTTTTCATTCTAAACGTTTCTAGGGTTTCTAGACCCTCTTAGGGGTATTTTGGTCCTTTTAAGTGTTTCTATAACACATCTAAGCCTATTTGCTTTCAAATTAGGATTTCTAATGTTTACTCACCATCTAACTGTACTTTAAATATTATTTTCTAAAAAAAAGGATGTTACAAAAACGATTAAGGGCCCGTTTGGATTAAAGTTTGCAAACGGACGTCTGATTCAACTTCATTATGCAAACAGACGTTTGGTTAAAATTGAGTTTATCTTAACGTGATTTCTTTTTGGATACTTTTTTCACAAATGAACATTTGACAAAATGAAATTTATTTGGATAATATTAATCAAAAGTACTTTTAAATGTGTAATTACTAAAAAGGGGTATAAGTTTTATAATGTAATATTAATATTACAAATATCAAGATTTTGGAGCTGAAAAGGGAAAAAAATAACTCCACTATTAACTACAAAGCTCAAAATCCAGAAAAAAAAATACTAAAGTTTTTATTAATTATTGTTATTATATATGTAATTATTTATTGTAAATATTTAATTATACATTTACAACTATTTATTATATTAATTATATTATATTATATTATATATATATATATATATAGGTTACCCATGAAAAATAAAATAAAACATTTCACTCAATGGTGTGGGAGTGGCTTCCGTAGTAAGCCACTGAACATGCTAAAAGAATAAATAAAATAGCAATTAATTAATAGAAATTATAGAAAAGTCCAGAAGCATGGAAATAAAATAAAGGAAGGAGAGAGAACATAAGTGGGAGTGAAGAGAACCCATCACAAGATAGAAACAGGGAAACAATTCGCGTGAACGTGAGAAAGATGTTGGTGATGAATAACAGGGTAAAATGGGAAGTGAAAGGATTGTTGGTTCCCTAACGACAAATTGGAGAATGAAAAGTATCATGAATGTTGCTTCCAGTTGAAACTGAGTTTTGAAGGCAAATATGGTCTAGAACACGGAGAAATCGTGAAACCAAACAAAAGCCAAATTTCGTTTGCCATTGATAACGGACGCTCATGGGTGTCACGGGAATCCAAACAGGCACTAAATGCTTGTTCACTTAGTCTCAGAGACTTTGAATAATTTTGTGGTTGCTCACTATCTCAGTTTGTTGTGATAGAATCATTAACCTACTTTAGTGAATGAAGTAAGGTACATACAGCTAGGGTTGCAAATAGTTCCGTTGTGACCTAACAGCTCTTTCACCAAATGACAAAACTTCAGATCCGCTTAAAGTGGATTTTAGCACGTCCCGTCACTTTTAACTCTGCTCCTGTACATTGACATAGCAGACAGTTGCAGGATCTTGCCCCTTGTGATCTTTTTGAATATGAGACACTCCCAGAGCAAGTCATTTCTGATGATTATATCTGTTACATTCTCTTTGGCCTTTGATTCCTCGTACATTAAAATACTCATCAATGATGTCCCTTTAATACTTGAAGTAGCCTTTAATGTATTGCTCAGTCTGATTTCCAATCAGAGGCATCTTCTTATCAGACGATGCTTGTTACTGAGATACTTTGTACACCAGAGTGAGCTTGGACAAGAGGCAAGTTCTTCAGCACAAAATTTCTTGGCCTTTCATATAACAAAGTCTTTGTAGTACCAGACGAATGGTTCCAATAGTGTAATCTTATCAGAGCATGGTCTTACTAGAGCATGGTCTACCAGAGCGTTGACTATTACCGGAGCGTTGACTACCAGAGCATGATCTTCAGAGTGAGGCTATAAGACGATGATGAACAATTATGCTGCTCCTTGGAATTAGAGGAGTTGTTTGAGGAGTTGGAAGTAGTTGGTTTGGGAACATCATGAAAGGGTTGAGGAGGTTCAAAGACAGGAGGAATTAGAGTAGGTGTAATATTAGGCAAGGCTTGCTGCAGGATCCAACTTTGGTAAGTTTCTTTCAGCCTATAACCTTTGTTCCTATTGTATGGTGCTCAATCCAATCATAATCATACATTTGCTAGTTGATTTTCCTTATCCACTTCTCTAAAGCACCAATTCTTGACATAAGAGATATTGGCTCTCTCTCTCTCTCTTGTGAGTTTGTTAGGGACACTTGCGGATCAAATTAAAGTTCTAGAAAACATAATTAAGCTTACATTTTCATTTGCCACTCTCTCCTTCTCTTCAAGTTCCTCTATTCGATGCATCACAACTAGAAAATTGCAAACATGCAAGTTCTTTAGTGAGTAATAAGGAGAATACTTTAATTTATCAAACTTCAAGTAAGACAAATAGCAAATAACTGTGCATTTGATTCTAATATTAAGTACCTTAATTCATTCACAGGTGTCTTTGATTCAATGATCTCAAGCTGAGATGCCTTAACAACATCCTCTAAAGCACCAGCCTGTAGCATAGAGAACTCATCAGAGAATCTTCAAAATGCAAACTTAGACAATAACAAGTTTCATTAAAAACCAGAAGGAGAAATAAATACTTAACCAAAGAGTATATTTCATCCTCCTCTTCTTTTTCCATTTTATATTTGTAGGTGGTTCTAATTCTAAAGTAGGCAACGATTTTGCTACTTTACTCAACGAAATGGAGTCCAATGATGAAGGTGTTATTTTATCTATTTTATTTGCTTTACATTTTATCAAGCTTAATGTTTATAATTTAACTTTCGTTTTTTTTTATACAGGTGAATTGGTTAGTGGTGTTACCTCCCTTGTTGAAGAGGATCGTTAGTTGCCTTAATATTTGACGAATTGAAACGTCGAATTCATTTGATTATGTCTGTTTTCAAAAGACTTTGTATGCCAATTTGTATCATTGGTTGTTATTTATATGTTGGTTTGTAATGTACTTTGTGATTGTTATTTGCTTCCCTTGCTGGTGATGCTTTAATTTGTAATTTGTGATGTAATTTGTTGTAGTTGTTTTGTTTGGATAATTTGTAATTTATGTCTGTTTCCAAGCATGTTCATGCGATTGCCTTCTTCTATTGATTCAACAAATTAAAATGTTTTTTTGTCAAAAAAATACAAATTAAAATGTTTTTACAATTTTTCTTTTGAATAATAAGACTATAATTTTTGAACGGGGGCGGGGACGGGGCGGGGAAACCCGACCCCCGTCAGGGGCGGGGATGGGACCCCGTTTTTCAGGCCCGAGATCGGTGAGTTCGGGCTTTTTCTGAAGCGGCGAGGCGGGGCGGGAAGGCAAAACCGCAACCGCCGTTGCCATGCCTAGCGCTTACTAGACGATCAATGCCAAACTCAGAGGAATGGATCGGAGGGTGAAATGCATACATATGCATAGTCTTCTGAGACATTTCCATCTGATGAATAGTGACTTACTCACTGAGTTCTGCACACTAATAAACACATCAGAGGATAAATTGTTCTATTCATTATTTGTTGCCATCAAAACAATTAAAGGTTATTGTTTCTGAATCCACTTGATTTCAACAAGTTTCATGACATGACCCAAGTTAAGGTAGATGACGAATGGATCCATTAGAAAAATGAAGTTACTACTCTGCATTACATAGACCCTTGTCAAGCCTTTCTTTGACTCCTCTCTCTTCTCGCGTGAAGGGGCGTGGAAACCCTTATGGATCAAGTCACACTAAGAAACACAATTCTGGAAGGTAGACATAGAACGATAATTATGGCGAGCCCCTTTTTTTTCTTCTCTTATTGTAACACCTCTTCCAGCTCATTTTACTGGTTCTGGTGCGTCACTCATAGGACTATCTACCACCCCCATGTGGTATTTCTTTTGCCTCCCACAAGGATTCGAACCCATGACTTGTGACTTAAGTACATGAAAACATCATGTGTCTCACCACCCCCATGTGTCTCACCACTTGGAAAATTGGGAAGCTAACAATTCGAAAATCATTACTTGGATAAATAATTATGTTTCACAATCAATAGGCATGCAACTTGCAAAATTTGACACTGCTAAAGGTGTTTGGGACCACTTGCAATGTCTGTATGTACAGTCCAATTTTGCAAAACAGTATCAGTTGGAGATTAATATTCGGGCTCTACAGCAAAATAACATGAGCATTCAGGAATTCTATTCTGCTATGTCTAATCTGTGGGATCAATTGGCTCATACTGAATTTGCTGAACTGCAACATTTCTAGCCGTACACTAACCGTAGGGAAGAACAACGTTTAGTTCAATTTTTGATGCTCTTCGGGCTGATTTTGAAGGACTTCGTGGGACTATCTTACACCGTAATCCTCTTAATCCTCTTCCAAGTGTTGATTCAGTGGTTAATGAGTTGTTGGCTGAAGAAATTTGACTCAAGTCTCAATCTAATTCTGACAAAAGACTTTTCTCCACTCCTAATCCATCTGTCTTTGCTGCTCCTTTTAACAAATGCAAGTCTCATGGGAGGGCTGGTTCTGATGAATGTAGCTATTATAAGGAGAAAGGTCATTGGAAAGCACAATGTCCAAAATTATTGAAACAACAACAATCCTAGCAGTTTACTCAATGGCGTTGTGACACCCCGGATTTACCACAGGCTTCTTTGAGCACAGGGCTTTACCGAGCATGTCACTCACAAGACACTCCCACAGCCACTTGCGGGGTTTTTGCCAAGCGTCCTCCTTCAAATCAGTCCAATAAGAAGAATTGGAAGCCTCCCTCACCAAATGTTGATGTTGTTGCTCCTGCTCTTACTCGTGCTCTAGATGCTCTTGGTGTTGGACATGTATACCCTCTTGAGACCACCTCCCAAATATCTGATCTTGCTGAGCAATTCCAAAAGTTCCTTGCCACTCAATCACATGCCATGTCTGCCATGTCTTCCTCCACCTTTAAAGGTTTGCCTTCCTCTAGTTCGTCAGGTATATCTTCACCCTTATGGATACTTGATTCTGGAGCTGCACACCAAATGTCATATATATGATTCTAATTCTTTTGTGTCTTTAGGTCCTATCTCATCTATGTCAATCATGACTGCTGATGGCACTCCTATGCCATTAGCAGGCACTAGGTCTGTGTCCACCCCTAACTTATCTTTTTCAGATGTATACTACATTCCTAATCTCACTTTGAGTCTTGCCCTGTTGGTCAGTTATGTGATTCTGGTAACTTAGTTTTGTTTTCTGCCACTCATTGTTATGGGCAGGATCAGCAATCTGGGAGGCTGATTGGGACAGGTCATAGGCAGGGGGACTTTACTTTCTGGATGAGCTGAAGGTACCAGATGTTGCAGCTTCTGCAGTTGACTTGTCATCTTTTCACTTGAGTTCATCCTCTTCCAGTTTTTATTTGTGGCACTTTCTTCTTGGACATGTTTCTTCTTCTCATTTGAAATACTTAGCTTCTACTAGAGCCTTAGGAAAGTTGCAACCAAATGATATTTCTGACTGCTGTGATTATAAACTTGCTAAATTTTCTTATTTGCCTTTTAGCAAAAGTGTTTCGGTTTCTAATGCATTTTTTGATTTAGTTCACTCTGATGTATGGGGTCAATCACTAGTTCTTACCAAAGGTGGATCTAGATATTATGTATCGTTCATTGATGATTGCACTCGTTATTGTTGGGTTTATCTTATGAAACATCGTTTTGACTTTTTTGGTATTTATAATATGTTTCGTGCTTTGGTCAAAACTCAATATAATGTTGTTATCAAGTGTTTTCGATGTGATTTAGGAGGTAAATACACTTCTAATAAATTCAGTGAGTTACTTGCTTCTGATGAGACTTTACACCAAACTTCTTATACTGATACTCTTGAACAAAATGGTGTTGCTGAAAGAAAACATCGTCATATTGTTGAAATTGCTCGTTCCCTCCTTTTGTATGCTTCTGCTCCAAGAGTTTTGGGGTGAGACTGTTCTCATTGATGTTCATGCCATTAATAGAATTCCATCATCTGTCACCTCGGGTTTGTCCCCCTTTGAAAAATTGTATCGTTGTGTTCCTGATTACACATCTTTGAGAGTCTTTGGTTCCACTTGTTTTGTCCTTCGTCCTCATATACAACATAGTAAATTGTCTCCTCGTTCTACGATATGTGTTTTCCTTTGTTATGGAGATGGCCAGAAGGATTATCGTTGTTATGACCCTTTAAGTCAAAAACTTTATGTTTCTCATCATGTTGTATTTCTTGAAGACATATCATTTTACTTATTCCTCTTAACTCTTATGGTCTCACACGGCCTGAACTCACACATATTAATCCTTTTTCCATAGATGTTGATGACTATGATGTTGTGAATTGCAGGTTTGACACTAGTACTTCTACATCCCAAAATAGTCCCTCTGTCCCCACGGTTTCTCAAGAACCTCCTGTGGTTGTTGATCCTCCGTCTCCTCCTCCTCCTCCTCCACCTCCTCTTCCCCCTTCTCGTTGTAATCCTCCACGTGATTGTAAGTCCACTAAGTTACCAGACTTTATTTATTCCACGTATTCTACTTCTTTTGCTTCTTTTCTAACCTTTATTCATAGTTTGTCTGAGCCATCTTCCTACAAAGAGGTTGTTCTTGATCCCCTTTGGCAGCAGGCTATAGCAGATGAACTTTTGGCTTTACACAAGACATATACTTAAGACCCGGTACCTCTCCCACAAGGAAAACATGCTATTGGGTCCTGTTGGGTATACAAGATCAAAACCAAGTCTGATGGGTCAGTTGAGCATTACAAAGCTCGTCTTGTTGCCAAAGGATTCTCACAACAATATGGTATGGATTATGAAGAAACTTTTGCTCCTGTTGTCAAGATGACTACTATTCGCACTCTTCTCGCAGTTGCATCTGTTTGTCAGTGGCATATTTCTCAGTTGGATGTTAAGAATGCATTCTTAAATGGTGATCTTCAAGAGGAAGTCTACATGGTTCCTCCATCGGGTGTTCCTCATAGTCCGGGGAGATGTGTAAGTTAAAGAAAGCTCTTTACGGTCTCAAACAAGCTCCTCAAGCTTGGTTTGAGAAGTTCTCTAGTGTGATTGCCTCTCTTGGCTTATGTTCTAGTGATCATGATTCTGCTATGTTTCTGAAGTCCACTTCCTGTGGCCGTGTTATACTCTCTATATGTTGATGATATGATTATTACAGGGGATGATGTTGATGGGATTACCGAGTTGAAATTTCAGTTAGCCAAGCAATTTGAAATGAAGGATTTAGGTCTTCTTCGCTAATTCTTAGGGATTGAAGTTGCTTATTCTCCTAGAGGTTATCTTATCTCTCAATCTAAGTATATTGTCAGCATTCTTGCACAAGCTCGTCTCTCTGATAATCGAGCAGCAGACACCCGTATTGAGCTTAATGCTAAATATGCCCCCTCCGATGGTGTTCCTTTACCAGATCCCACTTTGTACCGTACTTTATTTGGCAACTTAGTGTACCTTACTATTACTAGACTTGATATTGCTTATGTAGGGCATGTCAACAGTCAGTTTGTTGTTTCTCCTACTACAGTGCATTGGGCAGCTGTTCTTCGCATTCTTCGGTATCTTCGGAGAACTCAATTTCAGAGTCTTTTATTTTCTTCTTCTTCTTCGTTGGAGTTGTGTGCTTACTGTGATACTGATTGGGCTGGTGACCCCACTGATCGCAAGTCTACCACATGGTTTGGTATTTTTCTAGGTGATTCTCTTATTTCTTGGAAAAGCAAGAAGCAAGACATTGTTTTTCGCTATTCTACAGAAGCTGAGTATCGTGCTATGGCAGTCACTACTTCAGAAATAGTTTGGTTACGTTGGCTACTTTTTGATATGGGTGTTACCCTCACTGGGCCAACTCCTATGTACTGTGATAACAAGAGTGTCATACAAATTGCCCACATTTTAGTCTTTCATGAACGCACCAAGTATATTGAGGTTGATTGTCACTTCACTCGCCATCACCTTCAACATGGAACCATTATTTTACCCTTTGTTTCTTCCTCCATGCAGATTGCTGACATGTTCACAAAATCTCATTCTATTAAGCGTTTTTGTTTCTTGATTGACAAACTCTCAATGCTTTTTGTTAATGCATCGTGAGTTTGCAGCGGGACGTTAGATAATATTATATGTAAGGGTAGCTTAGTTTTTTTGTGTTCTCATATATATTTCCCTGATTTTCTTGTAATCTTTAGACTTTTGCGTTGTTATATTATTGGAACCTTACCGACCTCCTTTTCCCTTTTTTCTTCTCTTCTTCTCCTACCTTCTCTATGTATGGTTTTTATCTATCTTAACATGTTGTACTAAAAAAAAATTGTTTGTTTTTTCCTATAATTTTTATAGATTTTTCACTCACGTATTCCTAGAAAATGTAGCTCGCCAGATATCCAAGTTAGGTCTCCATCCAAAATATCAGTTCTAAAATTAAAAAAATTACTTTATTATTAATATTAAATTTAAAATTATATTTATACTTAATAGTATGTTATTATATCAATAAAAAGGATACATAATAAAAACCTATGCATAATATGATTGGTGTATGCTTTTGTGGTCCTTATGGAGAAGTAGAAATATCAAGGTTTGGGATAGAATTGATGAATCTATTGGCCAGATTTCTGCTAGAGCGGCCATGTTTTATCAACAATGGACATCAGCCAAAAGCCAATAAAATAATCATAATGATCAGAGACAGGTGCATGGGCAACATAGATGGAAAAAACTCCCAGAAGGATGATCAAATGCAATATAGACTCATCTTTCAAGCAATAAAATTTTACTGGTATTGGTCTTTGTCTGCGGGATGAGAATGGACACTTTCTCAACGGTAAAACTTTCCATTTCTCTCCGAGACTTCAGGTTCATGAAGGTGAAACGTTATGACTTCTCTTTGCAATTAGGTGGGCTTTAGAGGTTGTTTTAGATGATATAATTTTTGAAATTTATGCTAAATATGTAGTTGATAATTTTCATAGCTCTATTGAGCACATTTCTGAATGTGGTGGCATTATTTCGAAGTGTAGGCGTCTTTTCATGTTTTTAAAACTCTTTGGTAGAGTTCACTAGGATGGAAGCCAATATAGTTGCTCACACGTTAGTAGTGATGGCTTCATATATGACTAATTCTCAGGATTTTGATCAAATTCCCAGTTGTATTGAGGATCTCATTATTAATGAACTGATGTGAGTTTTCTCCTGTCAAAAAAAAAAACAAAAACCTATACATATGCAATGGGTTCAAACCGGTTCACAACATCAATACCAAGTGGTTTTTTTATTGAACAAACTAGATGCCTAATTGATTCTTAGTTCAACTGAGAAGTCTGGTCCGATTTTCATAATTATGTTTGCAAGTATATTGTGAACTAGGTAAAATTTATTTTTTTCATAAAAAAAAAGGTTTAAATAGCTCATGCTATCAATTTTTTTCCCTTTTCCATAATAATACCATCTTAAACAGAGCATTATCATATTATAGATCAAAAAATCAAGTGTACCAGCACAACAATGGCGTCGTCTTGGTATGCTCCACCAAGTTTCCATCTATCCGCTAAGTTTGGACAGGCATATATACATATTTGTGTCCGCAACTCTTTGCTTTCTGTTACATTTTTTATAACTAAAATCAAAGGATAAAGAGCATCATCAAAGATATATAGATTAAAAAAAATATATCAAGTACTGGATAAAAGCACCAGCTGAAATTTCTTAATGAAGCACAATCCTGTTTCTTTTTTTTTTTTAACAAAAAGAAGAAATGTATATCTTGGAAGCTTTTGCGGAATGACTTCGTGTGGCTGGGAAGTCTATACCGTCAACATGTTTGTTTGCATCTCATTCAAAACTCCTTTAAAACTTGGGGAAAGAAACGATTGCAAAGGGGAAAAGCCTCCTTGTATAACAAGTTAATAACTCTTCCTTTCTTGTACTCCAAGCCAGCATTTCTCCTTACATTCGTACACAAAATCGTATTGATAGATTACTCAAAAGGAATGTTTGTTTCAAGTTATAATCTAAAATATTTTTAGGAATATATGTGATACTAATATGCATTTTCATATTTCTTACAAAATATTGAAATTTTTTATTTTCAAGTATAGAAGGTTCTCACGAAAAAAAATAATTTCCACATTAATTCTTGCAGTTTGATGAATACCAAAAAAAAAAAAAAATCTTGCAGTTTGATTACTAAGAGAGTGTTGGAAAAGTCTCGATCTTTTAAAATAAAACTTTATGTGTGAAACTTCCTTTTCTTAGTACCTTACAACTTCCTCTGCACTCCATTTTTATAAAAGATTCTTGAAAATTATAAATCAACCAAACATATTTTTAAAAAATGATCTAGAATAACATTCCCAGGCTAATGTTCCTGAAAATATCATTCTCATGAATGTATTTACATAACCAGAACAAATGTTGCAAAAATAAAACTCCACTTTATTGATGACGTAAATATTTTTAAATAACTAGAAAGTTAAATATTAAACTAGTGTATTTACCCGTGTTTGCACATGTTAACTATATGAGTTGTAAATGTATTCAACGTGCAAGAATAAATTTGACATATTTAAATTTCAAAAACTATTATATAGATAATTCATTATGAAGTAGAGAATATATGTATTTATACATATACTTCATTTTTTTTTTGAAATATAAAAAATAAAATAGAAAATATTGGTTCTATTTTTGTTTGTGATTAGAGAATGTTTTTCAACTATAAGTTTTAACAAAAAAAAAATATAGCACACAAATGAATTATTTATCTAAACAATTGTAAGATAAATTCAAAATAAGTTTCATAAAAAAGAGATAATCAATTATCTATGCTGAACAACAAATTAGTCTTAGAATAAACTCTGATTTTTCTCGTGTATAATATCGGAGTTTTAAGAAGAAAAAAATAATACATATTAATTTAGCATTTATTATACTTAAACATAAACAATGATGTGAATGTTACAATGCTGAATATTTTTAAATTTTAATAATATATAAGACATAAAATAATAAATATGAAAAAAGATAAAAATTAAATTTAATATTATATAGTTATGATTTTTAAATTAAATATTATGATGTGCATAGTAAAATTAATCATTCATAAAAAGTTATTATAAAATTAAAAGTAACTAAATTTGTATGGTAAAATAACGATGAATAGTATTTTTCAAAAAAGTAATAATGAATAATTTCTGATAATTGATATAATTAATAAATAAAAATGGATAAGTCATTTAAGGAAACATATTAATGATTTACACTGTGAAATTATTTTTTTACATGGTGTAATAATAGTTGCTATAATTAAAAAATAACTGAAAAATAAAAAAATAAAATTGATTTAGGGACAAAAATTAATGATTCTTATGTTGTCACATAACTTAGATAATACTTTGATTAAATGACAAATATCCAGATATGAGAATTAATTGATTGATATGCTTTAATTTATTACATTTTGAATTTGAATTTGATTTAATTCAAATTTGATTGAATGGTAAAAGTCTAGATATGAACATTAATTGATTGATATGTATTAATTAATAAAATATAATGAACTAAAAAATTAAAAATAAAATATTTTGCATTTTGGAGGAAAAAAATGAATGTGGAGCTGCCACGTGGCATGAGTCTATGTGACAAAACTCTATTTTATATAATATAGTAGATTTGTTAAAAGTCTTTATATACTACTATAAATTTAAATTTAATCATGATTTGATCGATGATTTGTATTTAGTTATGTGATAAAATTTTTGCACTAGTATCAATCGTTGGTATGAATTATACAACAATATCTATTAATATATTTTTTTTATATAAATATCTATTAATATTTTGATGTTTCTATTTCTTATTGTATTTATTTTAATTATCAAGTGAATAAGAAGAATGATGTGTCAAAGTAGAATGAATATCAAATGTATAAAACTTTTTTTCAATAGCTGAAGTTGAATATATTAGTTGATTAGATACAATAATTTTGTCTAGGCGAGAACACACACACACACACACAGATATATATATATATATATATATATATATCCTAAATGGGTGGGTATTTTTTAAAAATTTATGAAACTGTATTTATAATTTAAAATTTTATCTCTCCGGTCACGTAATTTTATCTTGATAAAAATTCACAAAATTAATTAATTTCATTGAATTCGAGAAGTGGCGTTAGCTTTAGGTTTCTTCCTTCTCTAGCTTAGAATTAGCACGGTCTTAGGGAAACAAACTGTTGCCAATGCTTATCATTCAAGGATACTTTGAAGAAGTTTGAACTTTGAACCCTCTAAGGCTCATCGTAAGCTTAAGATTTTAGGAACCGTATTTTCCATATAATGGAGTGTATCAAGCAAGCAGCAACCATAACCACACAATCATATATACATAATTAAGATTAGATTTAATTTCAATTTATAAATGTAGAACAACATTTTCTTCCTCCCCAAACTGAAAGAACAAAAATATTCCATTGTACAAAGGCGGACCCACTCATGATTGAGGGTGTGCACTTGCTTAAATATTAAAAATTTCACTTATATCCTTATATATTTTTTTTTGACCCCACTCAATTTAAATTTTTGCACACCCTGACTCATACACTTTTATCTTTCAACTCGTTCACTCAGATAATATTTTGTTGGAGTTGAATGAATGAGAGGGAAGGAGTTATTTTAAATTTTTTTATGTTTAGTTTAAATTTTAGGAGGGGAGAAGAGCAAAATCTCTCCTCACTCAATTTTTGCTCCATCAAATGTTGGAATTTTTTGGAGGGGAGGGAAAGGGAGCTTAAATCATTTAAAATAAAATGACTTAATTAAACTATATAAAATGTAATATAAATGAATATAAGGATATATAAGTAATATAAACGATGGATTTTTTTCAACACACGCAACACAAAGTTGTAATCTAATGCAATTTTGCATAGCTTAATCATTTGAAAATATCCTTATGATTTTACTTTTCGTTACCGCTGCCGGTAATCCCTTAATTTTTTAGCAATAATTTGTTATTAAATTTTTTTTACTAATAATAACGTGTAATTTTAAAAAAATTTGCACCTCCTAGTTCAGGTTCCTAGGTCTGCCACTGCCGTTGTATATTTACATTTATTTACTAAGCATATACATGAAATAGACTACCATTATAAAAAAATAGCAACATTACTTAGTAGGAAAGAAAATATCAAAAGAGAGAATACATAGTTATATACTGTAAAATGTCACATTATATCCACGCTCAACCAATATTCATTCATATAATTTTTTTTTTAAAAAAAATTCGCAATAGAAAGCGTTTTTTTATAATGAAATAACCTATAAAATGTTTGCATTTATCTTTTTTGTGTGTGTGATTGTTCTTTAAATTTGGCCATGTGATGGAAATTGGAAGTATAGATGCATATTATATGAAAGTAGAAAGCACTAGGATTGGAAATTTTGAGAGGTCTGTTTTTGTTTAGAGCTTTGCATCAAATACATGAGCTAGCGCCGAAACGGATCAATTTGATACTAACAGAATAGAATCTCCAATGCAATAATTTACTGGTGATGGCCCATTCCCCTAATTGGGTGGCCTAAATTTTTTGGTCCCCTACCTTTCTTGTCGAAGGGGAAATGAAACTTTTAACGATTAATTAAGTAGGGAAACATATTTATTAAGAAATAACTAGGTTGAGATAATCAATTTGGATGGAAACATGCTAATAGTACCATAGCATATGGGAGATTTTTTCTGCCAATTTGGATAACTTAACTTCCTTTCTCATTCATGGCTATGTCTTGTTTCAACCAAGGAAGAAAAAGGGCATAAAGGGGAACTGGGGTAGTTGAAAACGCGAAAATTTGATAGCATAGTTGAAAATTTATTGCTTTGTAATTTAGCGATGCAAAGTCATACACACCTCATACAGTTGATCCGTGCCCCAACTCACTTGGTTTCATTCAATTTTATAATGACAAAACCACCCATGTTTGCCTAATTTCAACTATTGCGTCCATAGTTGTTTATTTTTAGGGAACCCCAGAGGGTTAAATGCTTGTGCCTTGTTATTTTTCTTTTGTTGGTAACAAAACATGGTGGCCAAAGTGACCAACAACTCCGCGTTGGGTCGGCCCGTGTGGGGTAAAGTGCTATCTTAGAGTTGTAATTCTATTTCTAAGGATTAAACACAAGATCTTAAGTTGAGGGACTAGAGCCCAGTCACACCAAATTGGAGTTAATTAGATTTTTTTTGTTTTGGAAAAAGAGCAAAAATAAACTAAAAATGCCCTGTGAGAGTTTGTACAGAAGCTGAAAAATTAAAGGAAATGATGTGTGTGAAAAAAAAATGTTATCCGCTTAATTAAAAGTAAAAAGGCCAAGTACATTAAAAAAAATAAAATTCGTTGAAATGCATTTAAAATTCGTTGCTAATTATTCCGTCAAAAAAGGTTTTGCTAATTAAAACCCTACTAATAAAACAATTTATATTAGAAATCACAAACAATTAAAGCATTAATAAAATTTAAAAGTACAAATTTTAATAAAAAAATATTTTAAATTCTTTAACCAGTGTCCTAATAGTGATTTGCATTTACCATAATTAAAGTTTTTAAATAATTGAGATGGATAATAAATATTTCTTTTAATTTTAACATATGGCTTATAAGTTAACCAAATTACAAAATAGTAAGTTTTTTTTTTCCTTTTTATTGTTTACACTCTTGATAATCATCATCAATTGACAATCATCATCAATTGCCTCTTCAAATTCAATCATGAAATCTAAATGTCTCAATTTTTATGAATCCATGTAAGTGTAAGGTTAAATGAAGTTACATTAGGTTCTATTGTGGCACAATTTAGGGAAATTTTGTTATACTCAACTGACTTTAAAATATTCTTTATTCGAAGACAAGCTAATAGAGTAGCTTATAGTATTGTTAGAGTATTTATATTAGAGGCTAGCTCCCATGACTACAATTATGTTCCTATGCTCTTGTCTCATTTGATTATTAATGAAATGAAGTAAGTTTGTTTTGCCCGAAAAAAATAGAAGTTACATTATATAAAATAAACATAATAAATAGGGGTGAAAATAGGCCAAACTGTCCTACAGGAGCTTGTGGCCTAGCCTATATTAGACACATGGCAGATCAACCTTATTTTTAAATAGACAAAGTCAAGACTTTTTGAAAAGTCTATTTAGCTAAAAAGGTCAGATCATAGTCCATCTGAAAAGCCTTTTAGGACTAACAAGCCGATCTATCTAAATAAATATAAATAATTTATTTTTTTGTTGCTATTATTATATTAATAAGATTTTTATAATGTGTCAAAATCATATACATATTTACTTTTCTAAAGATTTAAGCATATTGGTATGCATAAAAGACTTGAGCCTAGCTATACATTTATTTAGTTATAGACTTATAGCCTTGTTTTGACATAATAGACTTATAGCCTTTTTAAAAACCTTATTGCAAAATATGTTTTTAAAAGATTTTTAAAAATGTCATATCAGGTATTAAAAAAAACTTATATCAAATAAATAAGATAGTCTCAATCTTAGAAAGCTTAGCCCAATCTAGTCTATTTCTACTCTCATATCTCATGCTGTTTGAGTCATTCATAAAGTTTATTCTTCTTGGGACGTTAGTCTTTAACCTGCTTTGATATAAATCACATGATAAACCTTTAAACAGACTAGCAAGCCCAAATCACGCATTCAAAAAGGCCAGACCAAGTTAAAAAAAAGGCATATAATAACAAGTATCATAATCATACCGGATTTGTGTCTTAAAATTTTGAGTAAATAGTCATTTTGGTTCCTAAATATGTGATGTGCTATCATTATAGTCCCCATATGTGTTGAAATTTCAAAAACATCCCCAAATATGTCTTCTGGTAGTAACTTTAGGGACCAAACTGACTAACTAAAGATACATTTGAGTTTCAACCTGATTAATAAAAGGCACATTTGGTGACCAAACTGACTAACAAAAGATAAATTCAAAGATATTTTTGTAACTTTGATATATTTAGAGACTATAGTTACAGTTCCTCACACATACCGGGACCAAAATGACTGTTTACTATAAAATCTTAGAACAAATACAACTATTTAGCCTGTGTTTGGCACAACGTTGCGTTTCTGAAAATCACGATGAACATCCACGGCAACGCAGGAGCTTGGTTTAGTAGCTTCAGGAAATCATGGTGGAAACGTCTTGAAACGCGCGATTGAAAAATGAAACGTGAAACCAAACACATGCTTAAGCAAAGCCTTCCTAAACCAACCCTATTTCTACCCCTAATAATAACAAAAACTTATACTGATACTACATGAGTTACATATACTCACTCCGTCTCAAATTATAAGAGTCTTTTGGCTTTTTTATTTGTCTCATTTTATAAGACCATTTTGAAGTTTATTTGCAGCATTAATTATTTTTCCCCTATTATTCTTATTTAATTTACCTTTGTTTTAATCAACAAGTTAAATAAAGTGTAATCTAATTTACCTTCTCAATAAATTTAAGGATAGTTTAGGTAAAATAATAAAAATTATAGATAATTTTTTTTAACTATATTAATTATATTATTTAATGAGAGAGATTTTACTAAAAATATTTTATAATTTAGGATGGAGAGAGTAATATTTATTAGGTATCATCATTGTTCCTCCATGACTGGCTAGCTCGCTAGTTGTAAAGCACGATGGTAACTGGGACCGGTAAAGTCCAAATTTAATTAATCAATCATTTAATCGCATAATTTATGGTTAGGCATTTATTAAAGTTAAAATTAAAAAGTGGTGATATGTTTTAGAGAGAGAGAGACAAAAAAAGGAGGTGAAAGTTGAAAAGAAGAAAAACTGTTTGACAGACAAGACGTGTAGCACTAGTTTAGACAATTCGACAGAGAGAGGAGAACGAGGTTAGTTTTTGGGTTGAACTGGAAGGAACAACTTTGAAATTCCAACAACAAACACAATCTCAAAAACTCAAACCCCAAAAACAAAAACAAAAATAAAATAAAACATTTTTTGAGAATAAGTAATAAAAATTCGTAGAGAGAGATAAGAGGCGTAAACGAAGACTCTTTTTATTTTCCCGTTTCATTTTGCTTCTTCCTTCCTTCATTATCCATTTACCAGTTCCAACCTCTTTCTCTTTATTCTCTCTCTCTAACTTTCTCTCTCTCTCCTCAGATCTCCTTCCCCCGCTTCTCCGGCGATTCCTCGGCGATTTTTGGCAGCACCTACTTCCCCAAATCCTTTCCCTTCATTCACATCTTCATCGTACATAACATATGTAACATTTTCTTTTTCAAACCATTAAGTTTCATTATTTTTTTAAATTTTAAATTTTTCTTTTAATTTTTGCGATTAGTTGAATCATTGTTATTTGATTTGTGATTAGTATCAAAATCATTGTTTAGATAGAGAAAACAAAAAAATAATAACCGATTGTCGTTTGAAGAAAAACCCGAAACAAAATTTTTTTCCCCTTTGTTGTCGTTTGGTGTTCTTCTTTGTTTTTTTGTGCTTCCAAACAAAAATTGGAAAAAAAAGGGAAGAAATTTGATCTAAGGTGGTTGTAGTTTTGGTGGTTGTGATTGAAATTTGGAAACTTTGGGGCGATGCAAAGGAGATAGAGACACGTGTGTGAGGTTGTGGTTGTTGTTGATGGTGGAAGAGGGTGAAGAGGTGGTGGTGGATTGAGAACTTGGGGGGTTATGATTGATGGTGAATTTGAAGAATCTTTGATAATTGTGTTGTGGTTTGGTGCTATTTTGGTTTGTTTGGTGATGGGGATGAAGAATGATGGGCAAAAACAACAGCTTGTTCATCAAGGTGTTGGTGTTGGTGGTGGCAGAAGCAACGGTTTCATTCCTAGCTCCTTTCGTGCTATCTCCAGTTACCTGAGGATCGTTTCCTCAGGTGCTTCCACCGTTGCACGCTCTGCTGCATCGGTTGCTTCATCGATTGTGGATAGAGATGATGATGCTGACCATGATCAGGTATGTGTGAGTAGTTTTTATGTAAATTTTGGAGATAGTTGCTTGCTTGGTTATCATGGTAAACTTGTTGATTGTATTGGTATAAATTTTGAAGATTTTGAATGCTTTACATTTTTAGGATGTTTATATTTGGTAAAGTATAATTAAATGCTTGCCTTTGTGGAAGAGATAAAATCTGATTGCTTATCTCACTGCATGGTTTATGTTTCTTCTAAGTGTAAAGGATAGGTTGTAGAAGTCAAATTCAGTATAGTTGCTGTTACTTTGTTAGTTTACATTGTTGCATGCGAGTTTTAAATTAAGAAGGTGTGGTGGATTGTTTTTAGTGAAGTTTGAGGTATATTATGCGCAATTTCTTTTGGGGATAAAAATGTCATGGTTTGATCAAGCAGGCCTGCAGATTGCATTTGCTGGTGGAGTTTGTAGCTGCCATTTTGTCAAGTTCTCGAGCATGCTTAGTAGAACAGAATGATACGAAAATGCTTAGTTGCTAATATTTAGATGTAGGCTGTATTTAAGAAAGTAGTGTAACACTAATGCATTCTGGTGATTTGGATTTACAGGTCTCTTGACGACTTTAATATCAGACAATTTGGTGCTTTTGGTTCATGTTTGGTTTCTAATTTATGATTCTGCTAATATCTTTGCCACTTGTCTAGCTCTCTTTGATTGTTTGATGTTATGGGAGTTTTTATCTGTCAGTTAAGAGTTTGTGCAAATTGGCTAGAAACGCGAGTATATTTGTGTTTGAGCATCCTGTGTATTAAGGAATTATAATGTTTGTTGGATACACGCAGGGACATAACACGTGGCCTAATGTTATGGGTTAAATACTGGCCTTTTTTTTTTTTTTTTTTTTGGGTCTTTTGAGCTATTACCCTGGGTATCAGTGCATCATTTTGTTAGCATGGTCACACTAGAATATAGGGTTTTACAAGTTTTGAAATATCTTTTAGATCACCAAATTGTTGGAACATGCACCCGAATAACCTGATGATGGATATCCCCATTAAATTTCAATTTTTCATGAACTTAATTTGTCTGAGCTGAGCTCTATATGTTACTTGGAAGTTAAAACCATGTGTTGTTAAATATGGTAGCAAATGCTTTTCTATGTTTTGGTAGCAAATATCTCATGTGTTGCATGTTTGGTGGAACTTTTGTACATGAATCTATTAGAAATTCATATTTCATATGAACAATGAGGATGGAGTAAATTGCATGTGTGATTTTGATGTACGCATTTAATTGATTTAAAGCTAAAAGTTGAAGGTCACAATCATTTGGAAAGACGGGGGTGCCTTTGTGTTTCTTTTTCATGTTAATGGGGTTAATAGACTTCTGTATGTGACAAAGTGATACACGTCCTTTCCTTTACATGTGATTGGTTCAGTTAAATTAAATGTGATGTAACCTTGGGTTTTCTTTTGCAGACTTGCATATGCAGTAAAATGAAATCACATTATAATTTTTTGTGTAAACTTATACATTGTAGGTATAAATTATAATTGTATAAAGAATAAAATTCACTGCACCATTGGAGTCAATCTGGTTGTTTGGTGAATTCGCCTATCAAGGAGTGGGTTATTAGTTGGAAAAGGACTGTAAATTTGATTAGTTTGAGTCATCATGTGCTGTCTAAACTCTAACAATTGCTTTCATTATTTACATAAACATGAAGTTTTTGATGTAATTTTTTCCTAGAAAAAGTTGGATCTTGTTTCTTGTTTGGTATCTGAGATTTCTCATTCCTTTTTCCTTCCTTTCTTCTGCTGATTGATTGATTTTTTTATTCTATTTATTTTTATGTTTGGAGTGATGACTCATTTCAATTCTAAAATTGTATAGGTTATCTGGGCTGGGTTTGATAAGTTGGAGGGTGAGGGTGAAGTCATTCAGCAAGTACTTCTTCTAGGCTATCGGTCTGGTTTCCAGGTTTGGCATGTTGATGAATCAAATAATATCCGGGACCTGGTTTCCAGACATGATGGTCCTGTTTCTTTTATGCAAATGGTTCCAAATCCAATTGCATCAAAAAGATCAGAAGACAAGTTTGCAAACAGCCGCCCATTGTTGGTAGTTTGTGCTGATGGGTTCTTTGCTGGAGGCAGCAATATTAAGGATGGGTTGAATGGGAGCACTTCAAACTCTCATGACCAAATGAATGGCAACTATCTCCCAACTACTGTTCAGTTTTTTTCTATGAAATCCCACTCATATGTTCATGTTATGAAGTTTAGGTCAGTTGTTTATTCTGTAAGGTGCAGTTCTCGAATAGTTGCTGTTTCTCAATCCGCTCAGGTATATACTGTCTAATATCTTTACTAATCATCTTTAGTACCTGCTTTCTTGGAATGTTTAATGGAATTGTCGTTTTGCAGATACACTGTTTTAATGCTACCACATTAGAAATGGAATATACTTTACTTACCAATCCTATCGTCATGAGTTGTCCTGGTTCTGGAGGCATAGGCTATGGACCACTTGCAGTGGGTCCAAGATGGCTGGCTTATAGTGGAAGTCCAGTTGCGGTCTCCGCTTCTGGGCATCATGTCAGTCCGCAACATTTGTCACCTTCTGCAAGCTTTCCTGGTTTTTCTTCAAATGGGAGCATGATTGCACACTATGCCAAAGAGTCCAGCAAGCATCTTGCTTCTGGGATTGTGACCCTTGGAGATATGGGATATAAGAAACTTTCTAGATACTGCTCTGATAACAATGGTTCGTTACAGTTTGTAAGTTCTGTTTCAAAGGGCAATGGAACTATTAATGGTCATTCAACAGATGCTGATAACATTGGAATGGTAAATAGTGTTCTTTTTTATTTTGTGTTAACTTGTAAATGGCCATTCATAATTGGCTGGCTTGAGAATTGAGATAGTGCATAATATTATATTGTTTCTAAAATTGTATCAAACATCTTCCGGCATTGTCAGTTCAGATCTTGTTTTGAACGGGGTAATATCATTCTGGACATAGAAGTTTGTTGCAATTTAACTCTTACATTTTGTTTTATCTAAGGTTGCGAGGATCATCATTTTTTTTTTTTTTTTTGTATTTTGGTTCATGTTACTAAACTTCTGCATTAAGGCAACTTTGTCATAATATGATTTAATGTGGGATAACTTTGTCATTGTTCTCTTTCAGGTCATTGTTAAAGATATTGTCACTAAAAATGTTGTTGCCCAATTCCGGGCCCACAAGAGTCCCATTTCGTCCTTATGCTTTGATCCTAGTGGCACCATATTAGTGACTGCTTCTGTTCAGGGTCATAACATAAATGTTTTTAAGATAATGCCTGGGCATGAGAATTTGTCAGCATCTGATGCTGGTCCTTCTTATGTTCATTTGTACAGGCTGCAGCGTGGTTTTACAAATGCGGTGAGTGCATGTTCATCCCCAGTTGTCCTTTGGTTTAATATGTATTCATTTTCTTTTTTTGCAACATGTCTACAAACAGCTGATACCTTTTATAAATCTGTATTGGACTTCTCAGGTTATACAAGATATTAGTTTCAGTGATGACAGCAAGTGGATTATGATTAGTTCCTCAAGGGGCACTAGCCATCTATTTGCAATAAATCCTCAAGGAGGATATGTGAATATTCAGTCTAATGATGATAGTTTTACTGCAAAAAATAGTGGATTAAGCACTGCGACTAATCAAGCAGTTCGCTGGTCTCAAAATTCAGCCGTACAAATGCCTAAACAGCAGAGCCTGTATGTAGCTGGCCCTCCAATAACACTTTCTGTAGTAAGCAGAATTAGGAATGGAACTAATGGCTGGAGAGGCACTGTAAGTGGTGCTGCTGCAGCTGCAGCTGGCAGGAAGATCTCCCTTTCTGGGGCTATTGCTTCATCTTTCCGTAACTGTAAAGGAAGCAGAGCCTTGTATGGTGAAGGGAACAATTCCAAGGCAAAGTATCACTTGTTGGTCTTTTCACCTAGTGGGTCGATGATACAATATTCTCTACGGACAATAACCGGCCATGATTCAGCTGTTATTTCTGGATTACCTCCTGCTTATGAATCCATTCCACAGGCTGATGCAAGGTTAATAGTCGAGGCCATGCATAAATGGAATATATGTCAGAGTCATAGTCGGAGAGCGCGAGAAGATAATGTTGACATATATGGTGAGAATGGAATTTCAGACAGCAACAAAATATATCCTGAGGAAGTGAAGGAAGAGAACGTCATTAGCCCTAAAATAAAAAATGGAGTCACAAAAGTGAATCCCTGTCTCGAGGAAGCGCGTCATTTGTATATTTCAGAAGCTGAACTGCAAATGCATCAAGCTCAGATTCCGTTGTGGGCAAAGCCAGAGGTATATTATCTTAAAATTAGAAATTGTGCTTTCAGTGTCTAATGTTAACGCCATTTAGTTTGACATTTTAAATACATAACTCTTTCCCAACCAGATATATTTTCATTCAATGTTGAAAGAGTCTACCATAATGGATGAAGAAGCTGCTTCAGGAGGAGAATTTGAGATTGAAAGGATTCCAACTTGCATGATTGAAGCTAGACCAAAAGACTTGGTTCCAATTTTTGACTATATGCAGATGCCAAAATTACAACAAAGAAGGTGATTTAGTTGTTAGATTAAAAGATTTAGGTATTGAGCATTGTGCTTTTTAATATTGTATTTAATAACAATACCTCTATTTTTAAAGGATGGACAATTCCAAAATTGATAGGTTTGGTTACCTTATTTGATGAAGAAAATTCTTTGGCTTCTTTCCTACTTTATATTCTTGAATTTTCCCCGTACCTATACATGCATGCATGCATACATAGGTACGTATGTATGTATGCATGCATGGATGAATATAGCTTGCTTATTTTAGATAATGAAAAATCATGGTCCTTACAGGACTCCTGCTATGGATAGCAAGATAAATGAACAAGTGTTGTATCACAGTTCTCAGCTGTCTGGAAATGGCAGGATTTCACCCAGGAGTAATTTGGGATCTCCTGAGTGCATGACTGATTCTGGTGGTGATGATGTTACTGAATATAAAAGTGAGCTAGAAGGAACTGAGTGGGATAATCATGTGATGCCCTCAGAAACTATGGGCTTTGTGAATAACAATGATACCCTTGAACCAAATACTCAGCATGAGATTGTAAATAATAGAAGGGAGCACTTAAACATGGGGGCTCAGCTCATGCTTGTAAATAGTGACGGAAGGCCTGAAAATGAGGAACCATTTTGAAGAATATGAAAGATGAATTTGGTTGAAGGTATTTTTTTTTTTTTCGTTTCTGATTTATAAATTGTCAAATGTTCAGTTTTGTTGAGATATTTATATTTGAATTTAATAACTATGTATTAACAGTATAATGAAGGTCAATTAGTTTTATCATATTGTGACGTCATGTTTCACTATGGTAGGTGGTGGTAAGACGGTGAAATATGATTTACGATAGTTATTAAACTCTCCAAATTTTTCTTACAAAATCAAATCATAGTTGTGGAACTGGCTGATATATTTACTGATCAATATTCTTGTTGCTTGCACATTTGTTATTGGCCTGGTTTGTTAATTATATGTGATTTTTTTTTCACCCTTTTATTCAGGCATGGAAATATTCTTTCATTTCGCACTGGAGGCTTAATTAACACTGTTAATATAATGGTTGGAGAGGTAGAGAAGCTTGAGGAGTAGGGGCTTGACTACGATGCAAAAATGTGGATACTACGTTGGGTTTCTTTATCTGTTCTGTTGACATTGTAAATAACAGACAGATGTATATCAATAATTATTTTTAATGTGTAAATAATGGAACCACGTTGTATCTTTTCTTTTTATTCTATTAATTAAATTGATTTCCCTATTATCAGGTGGATTAGATATAGTAGTTTGTAGGAAAACTGAGATGTGATAAAAGAATAAAAAGCCTTGTAATTTATAAACTCAGCCACAAACTCATCTTAAATTTGTGGTGCCTACAACTTTTGCAAAATTCAAATTTTTAACTATGGCATTGGTTTAACAATAAAATGGGGCACAGTTTTGTTTCATAAAGTTAAAACGAAAGGTTCCAACAAAATGTGTCATTCTCATTAGTCCCATTTCACTCAATTTCAATGAGAGATACACCTTGACCAAAAAAAGAAAGAAAGAGAAATATACGAAATAGCATTCAATAGGTAGGTATATCCATGGGGATAAGTGTAGCAGTTCCAATATTCTGTTACAGGAACTTAGCGTAAACGCTATGAAGAATGAGAAACAGGTTTTGTATTTAACAATTGGATAAGAGTGATCATTACAGAAGCAGAATTGACACAGGGCAAGGGGAGCATTCTGCAGAAGAAGAGAGGAAACTCAAAGGAAGAAGAGGAGGGAGAATTCAGAATAATCCAACTAATTCTATACCCTTTTTCCCTCCCTTACATTCTGTTATATAGCTCATGCTCACTGCCTAAGCACACACTCCCCTCACATTCCTCTTTTACGTGTTCTATTCCCTTTCTATTATAACTGTTTTCTTCCATTTGCTGACTTGGCCTTCTTTTACATTTATTCTCTACTTGAACCATTACATTACCGCCACCATTAAAATCAACCTTGTCCTCAAGGTTGAAGTTAAGACAATGCATTTGAAAGACAGTAGCATATTTCCATGTGGCCTCTAACCGAGGTGGACCTTCCCAATAGATAAGAGAACTACCACCTGGATCCCATTGTTTGAATTGTATGGACCTAGCTGTTGTAGACGCATCCAAATGTCCACTAGGGTCCCATTGATTGAATGGTGAGAACCTAGCAGCTGTAGAGGTCGCAAATTGTCCACCAGGGTCCCATTGTTGTGCATTTCCAAATCTAAGGGAAAAGAATTAGACAATGTATTTGAAAGACAGTAGCATATTTCCATGTGGCCTCTAACCCAGGTGGACCTTCCCAATAGATAAGAGAACTAACACCTGGATCCCACTGTTTGAATTGTATGGACCTAGCTGTTGTAGACGCATCCAAATGTCCACCAGGGTCCCATTGATTGAATGGTGAGAACCTAGCAGCTGTAGAGGTCGCAAATTGTCCACCAGGGTCCCATTGTTGTGCATTTCCAAATCTAAGGGAAAAGAATTCTCTCAGTGAAAAAATTGCACAACCAGCTGCTGCATCAATCACTCCCATAACACCATTACAGAGGTTTAAAAGCTCAGAGCCAGGCATATCAATGTCTAGGGAATGCACAATATTAGTTCCCTTCATGAACTTCAGAAGTGTGATTAGTCATAAACCCTTGTTCAATGATTGCAACCACATGACCTTTGTCTCCACACACTGTACTCAATAATCTAGCTTTGTTATTCAAATCTATAAATTGCTTTCCTACAGAACAACCACGAACTGCTGACACTTTTATTCCCGGGGCTGAAGATAGGATGTCTTTCACGATCATAGTGTGAAGTTGAGAAAAAATTTCTGCCAACATAGGATCAACAATCGCGTGGATAGGATAGTACCATGAGGTAGTGACACTAATAATATTTATAGTTGCACCAACAAACCAGTCAATGGGCCTATATTGCCAGTTCAACGATGAGGACTCGTCAGCCATCACTATTGAATCACTAGCCAGTAGATTTTTAACATGTTGAAACAAAACCATAACCTTTAAAGGTTCTTCCAGCTCAGATATCTCAGAATTGCTTTCAAGAAAATTTAATGCATAAGTAGTGTTGTGGTTCTTGAGGCACTTAGCAATTGGCTTTATAAAACCCCTTATGAAAACACCCCCAATTCTAGGCCAGGTTCTAAAAACAATCCAGACAGGCTTAACAATGGTATGAGCCAACACATCAAGCAAGATTGAACTTACATATGGAATGCCCACGGTAATGTGCTCTGCATTTTTCAGGTTCAAGAACCCAACTATGCTGGACTTGAAATTGCTTATGTTACGCATCAAGCTAACAAATAAATCGGCATTGACATAATAGCCTCCATGTCTTAGCAATCGAAGTGTGAGTGTAGCATCATCGAGTTCAGGACTTTGAAAAAAATCAATGGCCTCCTTCATCGGGTTCATTCCACCGCAGTGATGCTTGTTGGAATTGATGTAGGCAGAGGTAACAATAATGTTTTGATAATTAATTTGGGATGTTGGCACGTGTAAAATGGTTGTGGCATCTCTGAACGGCTTGGATTGAAATTCGCCTAGGCAATGCAGATCGGATGGAGGAAATTCCAACCGGAGTGATGCGTGAGAATCCGATGGTGCAATTAATTTGGTCACAAGATTTTGACATTGGGAAGACAGCTGGCACCCAAAAACTAGCGAATCTGGTGGTGTGGGTCGCGTTGATGGAAACACGTAGCCAGCAATAAGCTGTGTAGATAGATCATTAGAGGACTCTAGTAGATTTGACGGTGAAAGAATGGCGTGGGAAGGTGGGATTGGATCAGATGGTGTATTTGAGTCCTTTGTTTTCATCCCCGTCTTTTTAGGGAACGGTGGTGAAAGTTGCGGCTTGGGACCGTTCGATGGTGGTGGAGGCCTGGCGAGTTCCCTCTGGACACTTGAATCTGATGGTTTTGGTGGTGGCGTCGGGGCTGTGTTGGTGGCGTTACGGTGTAACGTAAAATTTGTAGCGCCGTTAAAACCTCCGCCCTTGGAACCACGCTCGCGTATTTGAGTTGGGACAGCCATAGAACCAACGTAGGGGTCCGGTTGGGTGCCGGGAAATTCCAAAGCTGGTTAAGATAAACAAGGAAAACTGAGTGATGGGTGGAGAGAGCCAGTACCTGTGATTTCAGTTTGGGGCGGAGATGGCTCAGGAGAAAGGAAGTGGAGCTGCTGCGGCTTCAGAATTGACAGTGATTATGTATCCTTCGGTTCGTCAATGTCAGGAACTGGATCGGCAACGAGATCGTTATGGAGAGAAAGTTCCGCTGCAGAGTTCAAAGCTTCCCAATCTGGTTCTTCTTCCTCATCTAATGCCGGTAAAATCTATCGCCATTCAGGCTTGAAACGCCAAAGAAAATCAGTCGTGAATGAGTCCCAAGTCACCTGTGGATGACGAGGAGACCACCATAACCACCACCGGAGCGCATTTCCTTACAGAGCCAGCACGGCTTCTGTCAACTTCACCTTCTCCGGCGTGTTGTTTGCCTTAAAGTGTTTCTCGGTGCAAAGCAACCACCAGTAGGCGTCTTGGTTGTTGCCGTCGAAAACTGAAATCGCCATATGCACCAGTAGCGGGAATGCATGAGATAGATATGAAAGCACCAATGTAGCAGTTCCAATATTCTGTTACAGGAACTAAGTGTAAACAATATGAAGAATGAGAAACAGGTTTTGTATTTAACAATTGGATAAGAGTGATCATTACAGAAGCAGAATTGACACAGGGCAAGGGGAGAATTCTGCAGAAGAAGAGAGGAAACTCAGAGGAAGAAGAGGAGGGAGAATTCAGAATAATCCAACTAATTCCATACCTTTTTTCCCTCCCTTACATTCTGTTATATAGCTCATGCTCACTGCCTAAGCACACACTCCCCTCACATTCCACTTTTACGTGTTCTATTCCCTTTCTGTTATAACTGTTTTCTTCCATTTGCTGACTTGGCCTTCTTTTACATTTATTCTCTACTTGAACCATTACAATAAGATCCATAATTCATAGGGTAATTATTGCGTCCCACAAAATATGAGGTGTTATGTTATCAATATAGATGGCTCGAAGTACTAGATGGCTCGAAGTACTAGTTGATAGGAAAAGAATGTATAAAAAAAGTTGTTTTAAAAAAATGGTATTTCTTCCCATCCAAGTTATTCCCTCAAATAATCGCTTCTTCCCTTTCAACTGTTTCATGGTCTAATAATAAGCACCAAAGCTCTGTGTGCGTGGTTCTGCAGTGACAAAAATTGATTTTGAATGAATTGATTTTATTTAAAAATGATTTGAATATAAAGTGATTTATATTTGGATACATTCATGTAAAAGCGAGTTGAACAATAAATTTGAAAGACAAAATCACTTTTAGAGGCAAAAGCTTCAAATCCTAGCTTCAAGTTAGAATCAATTCTAGAGGTAAAATCAATTCTACTCAAGAACAACCAAAATAACAAAATTAATTTTATGTCTCTAGAATCACTTTTGACACTTCCAAAGTGAATCCAAACACACACACACACGCACACACTAATAGAGAATGTGATGTAACAATTTGTTAATTCTGTTTGCTAGTTTGTTAATTCTGTTTGCTGACTCAGCATAGTTAGTTAGCTGACTCAGCATAGGCAGTTACAGATTAGCTTCTCTCTCTGAAATGTATAAATACATATCTCATCACTGAGATTGATCAATGGAAAAGAATGCAAAGTATCATTTCTCTGTTTGAGTTTCTTAATCTTTTTTTAATTCTTTTATGGTATCATTCGCCTTTGAAGCTCTTCAATGGCTTCAGATCCTCCTCCGCGCTTCACTTCTACTTCGATTCCGGTGAGACCTCCTCCGTCACCTCTGAATCACAATACTCTGCCGCCTCTTTCAAACGCAATTCATGGCGACGCCGTCGCATTCACCGGCGCAGGTCAATTCTTTGGTTTCGAACCCTAATCCTGCGTTTTCAACCTATTCCTACAAGATTTCAGAAAAACTTGGTGAAGATAACTACTTGTTGTGGCTTCAACAAGTTGAACCTGTGCTACGAGCGCATTGTCTTCGCAGGTTCTGTGTCTCGCCACAAATTCCTTTACAATTTCTTTCTGAATCAGACACAAATGCAGGAATTGAAAATCCTGCTTACTCTGCATGGGAAGTTCAAGACCAGTTACTCTTGTCTTGGCTTCAAGCATCACTTTCTTCAACTATTCTTGCAAAGGTTATTGGTTGCCGTTACTCATGGCAGTTATGGGACAAGATTCACCATCATTGCCAATCTAAAATAAAGGCTCAAGCTCGTCAGTTGCGCTCAGATTTACGTAACACAAAGAAAGGTGAGAAATCGATTTCTGCATTTCTCAGTAGCATCAAAACTATCAGTGATTCACTCCTTTCGATTAGAGAAACGGTTTCTATTCAAGAACAGTTGGATGTGATTCTTAAAGGCCTTCCATCTGAATATGAATCCTTAGTTACGTTGATTAACAGTAAATCTGAGTGGTTTGAGTTTAGTGAAATTGAATCCTTATTGCTAGCTCATGAAAATTGTATAACTAAACAGAAAGAGGTTATGAATGCTACTGCCTCCTTGAATTTGACTCAATCTAAGGTTGATACATCGAAACCTGAAAGTCATCACCACAAGTGAATTTCATAAATCCTAATTCTGGCAATTCTGTTAATTCTGGTCAACAGTCTCAGTTCAACAGAAATAATGGTGACTTTCGAGGTGGTTACAGAGGTGGTTATCGTGGTGGCCGCCGTGGAGGCCGTGGTGGTCGTGAAAATGTTCAATGCCAAGTGTGTTACATGTTCGGTCATGATGCATCCATTTGCTATCATTGATTCAACACTACTTTTGCTCCACAGATGCAGCATAACTTCATGAATCCTTATCAATATATTCGATCACCACAGCCACCTATGATCTGGACTCCACCTGTGCAAGCTCCTGTGTTAAATGCACCTCCACAAGCTGATGTTACTACAATTGGACCTCAGGCTTTCATTGCTTCAGCCACTCCGCAACAACAATCTCAAAATTGGTATGTTGATTTGGGAGCTTCTCACCATGTCATTGCCAATCCAGAATCCATGACTCAAGCATCTCCACTTGCATCACAAGAACATGTTTTCCTAGGCAATGGCCAAGGTTTGCCCATAACATCTATTGGTTCATTTTCTTTTCACTCTCCAATTCATTAATCTTCCAAATTACATCTAAATAACTTACTGCTTGTTCCTAAAATCACAAAGAATTTGGTCAGTGTTAGTCAATTCTCTATAGATAACAATGCTTACTTTGAGTTTTATCCTTCCTCTTGTGCTGTTAAATCACAGGATAGTCACCAAATTCTTCTACAAGGCAATCTTGGCACCGATGGCTTGTATTCCATTCAGCTTCCACTTCCTTCTTCATCAAAGTTCACAATTCCAAAGTCAAATCTGCTCATAGTATCTTCAATCAATAATGCTCAAGTTCATTCTTCTGTTTTGTCATGTAATTCTGTCCCCACTTCCCTCAACACTGTACCTACACACACTTCCACCTCTTTTTTACCTATGGCATAACAGATTGGGACATCCCAATTCTCATGTCTTACACAATGTAATGAAAAACTTGTGTAATGTTTCTCTTTCTAATAAAGGATCACTTGATTTCTGTGTTGCTTGTTGCAGGAAAGGTGCATAGATTACCTTTTCAACCTTCCAAAACAATGTATTATGAGCCTTTCGAGTTAGTTTTCTGTGATTTATGGCGACCTTCCCCTATGTCCTCATCAATGGTATATACTTACTATGTTTCCTTTGTTGATGCATATAGTAGGTATACTTGGATCTATTTTCTCAAAACCAAAGCTGAAACACTAACAGTTTTTAAACAATTCAAGTCTCTTGTTGAGTTGCAATTAAACAAGAAAATAAAATTTGTCTAATCGGATTGGGGGGGGAGAATTTAGACCCTTTAAACAGTATCTTGAAAGTCTAGGAGTCACACATAGACTAATATGCCCTCATACACACCATCAACATGGTGTTGTTGAAAGAAAACATAGTCATATTGTTGATATGGGTTTAACTCTTTTATCTCAAGCCTCCCTTCCCCTTTCATTTTGAGATCATGTTTTTACACAGCTGTTTACCTTATAAATAGATTACCTTCTGTTTCTCACAGCTGTGCCATCCCATATCAAACCATATTTCATAAAAATCCAAATTACACATTTTTAAGAGTCTTTGGATGTGCTTGCTATCCATTGCTTAGACCTTACAATAAACACAAGCTTCAATTCAGATCTTCAGAATGCATTTTTCTGGGCTATTCACCAAATCACAAATGTTATAAATGTCTAGACTCTAGTGGCAGAATGTTCATTTCGAAAGAATGTTATTTAATGAACTAAGATTTCCAAAATCTAATTCTGTTATGAAATCCAGTGCACCTAATTATTCAAATACTTCCACTGTCATTCCTCTTGGAGTCATGATATCTAATCCCAATTTCAATACATCACAGTTATCATCTGCACCTCCAAGTCTTGTGTTGTCTTTTCATGTTTTAGGATCAGTTTCTCATCTGCCTAGTCCACACCATACAAATCCTGCTATTCATTCTCCAGTTTCTGATGCAGTATCATCTGCTGTTGTGTCTTATGCATCTGCTACTCTTCTGTTAACAACAGCTGAACCATATTCTGTTAAGCAAGCACTTGCCACTCCTCAATGGAAACATGCCATGCAATTGGAGTATGATGCACTAATGGCAAATAAAACCTAGTCCTTAGTATGCTTACCTCCTGGCCGATCAGTTGTAGGATGTAAGTGGGTTTTCAGGATCAAAGAAAACCGCGATGGCACAGTTAACAAATATAAGGCCAGGTTAGTTGCTAAAGGCTATCATCAAAAGCTTGGTTGTGACTATTCAGAGACATTTTCTCCTGTTGTAAAGCAGTAATAGTTCGGGTGATTCTAACATTGGCACTCACCAATAAATGGCCTCTCAAACAAATAGACATCAACAATGCATTCCTTCACGGCTTACTAGATGAAGATGTATATATGACACAACCTCCTGGCTTTGAGCTTGGTGACAAAACAATGGTTTGCAAACTTCAAAAGGCCATTTATGGACTTAAGCAAGCCCCTCGGGCTTGGTATGAGAGATTGACCAAAACATTTCTCAGTTTTGGTTTTATTCAGATAAAAATGTGATCCTTCTCTGCTTGTATATAACAAGAATGATGTTTGTCTTTATGTCCTCATCTATGTAGATGACATAATTGTTACTGGAAGCTCTGCAATTCAGGTTCAGAAGCTGATTGATCAACTAAATCCAGTGCTTTTCCTAAAGCAGCTTGGTAATTTGGAGTACTTTCTGGGTATTGAAGTAAAGTCTACCAAATCTGGTCTCTTGCTCAGTCAAGCTAAGTACATCAGAGATCTCCTTTCTAAGGCAGAAATGACCGATGCCAAAGGTATATCAACTCCCATGCCCAGCAGCCTTAAACTGTCCAAGTTTGGCTCAGATTACTTTCAAGATCCCTCAACCTATAGGTCTATTATTGGGGCCCTGCAATATGTAAAAATAACAAGACCTGAAATTGGCTTTCTGTGAGTAAGATTTGTCAATACATGTCTCAACCTTTAGACTCTCATTGGGTGCAAGTGAAGAGAATTCTAAGATATCTCAAAGGCACCTTGGATCTTGGTTTATTTTTGCAACCGGCTACTCCTACGCAACCACTAAGTTTAAAAGCATATTGTGATGCTGATTGGGCTTCTGACATTGATGATAGAAGATCCACCTCTGGTGCCAACATCTTTCTTGGTCCGAATTTAATATCTTGGTGGTCAAAGAAATAGCCTATAGTTGCCAAATCCACAGCTGATGCTTAATACCGCAGTCTAGCTATAGCTGCTTCTGAAGTCATTTGGATTCAATCACTCTTACATGAGCTCAGAGTTACAGCATCTACACCAATAATATACTGTGATAACCAAAGCACAGTGGCCTTGAGTCACAATCCAGTTCTACATTCCAGAATTAAGCACATGGAGCTGGACCTATACTTTGTTAGAGAAAAAGTCTTAAACAAGACTTTAATTGTATCCTATGTCCTAACTCAAGAGCAAGTAGCTGATGTTCTCACAAAACCATTGCCTAAGTTGCAATTTTCTATGTTAAGAGACAAACTCAAAGTGTTAAGCTTTTCACAGCTACCACCTTGAGTTTGAGGGGGAGTAATAGAGAATGTGATGTAATAGTTTGTTAATTCTGTTTGCTAGTTTGTTAATTCTGTTTGCTGACTCAACATAGTTAGTTGGCTGACTCAGCATAGGCAGTTACAGATTAGCTTCTCTATCTGAAATGTCTAAATACATATCTCATCACTGAGATCGATCAATGGAAAAAGAATGCAAAGTATCATTTCTCTATTTCAGTTTCTTAATCTTTCTTGAATTCTTTTACACACACTGTCCTCATAATCCAAACAAGATAACTTGGACTAATACAATGCTGAAGGGTTTTAAAACAATGAGTACATGTGGATTCTAATTGCTTATTTTCAGTTCATTAGCCCATTATCATTAGGTCATATTCGTAAAATTATTAATTACTTTTTTCTTAAGTGGTTAAAGTGAGAAGGAATTTAGATATAGATTCTACGTTCGAGTTACAATAATAATTTCTTGATATGTTAGAGAGACAAGAATATTCACAGAGAAACCAAATTGAAAAACCTTATTTTAGACAAACCTAGATGAAATTCTTCCTTCATTCTTTCATTGGTCTTTAATGTCTTGGTTTTTTGTTTTTGCTAAGGTCATTTCTAGCTTGACATCAACTTAAGGCCGTCAAAATAGATTTAGTTGAATGAGTCAACTTGGTTTAATTAACTTTTTTAGTAAGTTCAGTTGTAAAAAAATTCAACTCGCTTAAAAGTTATTTGGATCCAATTAACTTTTTTTTTTGGGTGATTCGGGGGTATTCCTTAGCCAAAAGTCAGAGAGTAATCCCTCGAAGTACTGAGATCCATTTAAGGGGTTGACATTTCTCAACAAATATTCTTCTATATATATGCGCCAGGATTCAAACCCCTGACCACATGTTTAAGGGACTCGGTTATCTACCAACCATGCCACACCATATTGGTCTCAATTCACTTAATCTCATGAGTTAAACATGTTCGAGGTGGGTTGCTCTGGATTTATTTTTTTATTTTATTTTTAATTAAAGAAAAATAGAAAATCAAACCCTAACCCAAAGTTCCTTTTTTGCACTTAATACTCATTCTCTTAGGCATCATTCACCCAACTGCCCCTCTAAATTATACACAATTATAAGGAACTATTTTAAAAAATGTTTTAAAAGTCTCTAAAAGAATACTAGTGACACATGTATATTGTGTGTGTGTGCGTGTGTTTTGTTTTTTTGGGGGGAGGGAGCCCAAGCAACTTAATACTATATTTTGACCAAAACTTTAGGACAATAGTGTGTGCACACACACGCATGCATGCATACATACATGCATGTGTGTGTATATGAGTATGTTCTCTTGCATTTTCTTAATTTAATCAATGTTTAACCAATGTGAGACTATGGTCTTATTTGATTGTATTCTTGTTTTTTTTACTTAAAATATATAAAATAGTTTTAAAAATTTATTTTTTAAAACAAAATAAAAATGGTTTAATTACACTTTTGATCCCCTAATATATATAGGGTTTAAGCGATTTCAATCCCTATATTTCTAATTGTGTGATTTTGATCTCCATAATTTTTTTTTCTTGGTGCTATGATCTCCATAATTTCTATATGTTGCAATTTTGGTCTCTGTGTTAACTTTTCATCTAATAATTAAATGTGGCCGTATATGTGGATGAAATTGCTGACGTGACTGCTGACATAGATGCTGATGTGATGGGGGAAATTAGAAAGGAAAACCTTTTCCAAATGCACTCGAGTTGCAACCCATCCTTTATGTGATGTACATCTACTATCTACTATATATATAAACAACTTAATACCTACCAAAATATCAAAACTAGACACTTCATCTAACTGACACATGTCATTTCAAGGGACAAATATGTCAATCTAAATAAAAATAATTCAAAACAAAAAATAAATACACATAAAAAATTTATTTTTTCTTCCCACTTTTTAACTTTTTTTCTCTCACATTTCACTTTTCTTTCTCTCTCTCTCTCTTCTCTTCTCTTTCTCTTTTTTTTCCTTCTCTTTCTCTTTCTCACGTCTCTTTCTTCTCTCTCATTCTTTTTTTTCTCTTTCTCTCTTTCTATCTTTTTTTAGTGCATCTCTTTTTTTATTAACATTTTTTATTTCATTTTTTTTTCATTTTTTTAAAGTTATTTATAGTATAATTTTATTGTGTTTGAATACATAAATTTTTTTATAATTGTTTTTATGATTTATAAATGGATATCTTACTATTGAGTCTCGACATGATACATTACGTGTCGTTGGCATAATTTTATCATATTTGAACATATCAATTTTTATAATTTTTTTTATTATTTATAAATGATTATTTTTCTTTTGAGTCCTAACGGGAAAACATTACATGTTATCAGTATAATTTCATCATCTTTGAGAACATATCAATTTTATATATGCTTTAATTATTTAGCTTTTGAGTCATGACAGTGAGGAGTTAATGACCAATTTGATCCCTGAAATTTGAAAAAAAATCAGTTTGGTCCCCTTACTTTATCAATACTCTAAATTAGTCCATGTATTTTGAAAAAGTGTATCAGTTCCATCCCTCCGTCGGTTCTGCCTATTAACAGAGTTTCAAAATAGTCCTTCAATTTAGACACTTATTAGCAAACAGGTCCTGTTGATTTATAACTTAATGTCAATTTGGTCCGTGCGAAACTGACGGAGGGACGTAACTGATACACGTTTTCAAAATACAGGGACTAATTTGAAAAATTGATAAAGCAAGGGACCAAACTGATTTTTTTAAAAATTTCAGGGACCAAATTTGTCATTAACTCTAAATATTTCATGTTGTCGGTATAATTACTTTTTATATTTTGTCTTTATAAATGTTTTTATTATTTATTATTTATAAATAATTATTTTACTTTTGAGTCTTGATAGGAAAACATTACATGTTATAATTTCATCGTCTATGAGCATATATAAATTTTATAAATTTCTTAATTATTTATAAATGATATTTTTGCTTTTATATCCTGACGGGAAAACGTTATATGTTGTTAGCATATCAATTTTATAAATTTTATCTTTATGAATACTGGAAAAAATTAAATGATGTTGCTATAATTTCGTTTTCTTTGAGCACATATCAATTTTAGAAATATTTTTACTATTTTTAGATGATTATTTTACTTTTGAGTCTCGACGGGAAAAACATTACATGTTGCCGGTATAATTTTATCGTCTTTGACACAGATCAATTTTATAAATGTTTAAATTATTTATAAATGATTATTTTGCTTTTGAGTTGTGACAGGAGACATTACATGTTGGTATAATTACTTTTTGTATTTTGTCTTTATAAATGTATTTAATTTTTATAAATAATTATTTTATTTTTTAGTTCCAACAGGGAAACACTATTTGAGTACATATCAATTTTCATAAATATTTTTATTATTTATAAATATTTTCTTACTTTTAAGTCTGTGTAGGAAAACATTACATTTCGTCGATATAATTTCATCGTCTTTGGGGATAAATTAATTCTATAAATGTCTTAATTATTTATAAATGATTGTTTTGTTGTTGAGTCGTGAAGGAAAAACATTATATATTATCGGTAATTTTTTTTTGTCTTTGGACACATATCAATTTTATGAATGTATCTCTATCTATCTATCTATCTATCTAACATATCCTATTGCCAATAGTAAAACTAATTTTTACATAAATGTCTTTATTTTTTTCAATGATAAAGCAAACTATAAGTTCACAATGATAGAGATCTTAAAAGTAGTACTTCATATTTTCTATTCCTATAGAAAGCAATAATTTTAGTAATCTAGCAAGTTGGATTTTGTTTAATTATTATTTCTGCTTGAATACTCTGTATTTTTAGATAATTAAAACAACTAATTATGCTTGTCACAGTGTAAAATTAAACTTTAATTTTATAAACTGATGTATCTCAAAATTGCGTGAGAATGGAGTTGTAGCAACCACACCAAAATTTAAAAAAAAATAATGGAGCCCCCACCAATATTTTGATTTTAATAGGAAAACATTGGAAACCTATAATTTTTTATATATATTTTTTATTTATCAAAGAAAAAGGTCCTTGGACCAGATTTAGAGCCCGGGAGTTGGTTACGCGCAAGGAAGGATTAGCACCCATACGCGCCCATTAAAAAAATGGTATCTTTAATTATATGAAAATAACTGTTTGCCAATAAATAATTATTTCCCAAAATATTTTAAAAAAGAAAACTAAAAAGGATATCAACGTATTAACAACATTTTTATACGCGTAAATATTATAACGTATTAACTGATGACGTATTTAATTAGTTGAAAAAGTAATCTAATCAATATTTGGTTTCTGTCATTTTTACTTAGGAAATCAGAAGAGAAAACCTACAGTTCTAATTTGAATTTAACTAAATCTACTCCACATATTTCCTTCTAAAAATATAAATTTTTATTTGATAATTAGCAAATAAGAACCAAATCTAGATTCCTTTAGTTAACAAAAAAAAGACCTGATTTTTATTTCACAAAATTCCTTTTTTATTACAGAGACACATATTTTACCCTTATACCCAAATTCATGCTTTATTTACAAATATGACACTTATATTATTTACAACTTAGCCCTTTTACTTAAATTATTTGCAATTTAGCCCTTTTACTTGGATTTGGCCCCTTTGGAAGGCCAAATCCGTAACCCTAATCTACACAAATTTGCAGAACACCGAGGGGGCAGTGGGGGAGACAGTGAAAAAAACGAGTTAATAACAAACAATAATCAGCAAAGAAATTCAAGGTAGAATCACGTTACAATTCAATGTTCAAATCAAAGTCCAGATTAAGAACAAATCAAACCAATATACATAGGCAGAACCCTGAATTTACAGAAAAGAAGAAAAGAGAGCAAAGAACCTGAACTCAAAGCTTTGATCCAAAAAAAGGAAAGGATGAAATTCAGAACCCTAGATTTCTAAAAGTATTTAAAAAAATTAAAAATAAAACTCTCCCTCACGCTTTCTTCAGCCTCCTTGTTGATATCTTGCTCTCACCCTCTGTTTTTTTTTTGTGATCCAGAAAACGCTCCTCTTTTGCTTCTGTGAATCTTCTTGGTATTTATAGGGAAATTTCATTGACCCCAGAACGGTTGCGTGTTCATTTTTCTCGTCTCCATCGAGCCTTGCGCTCAGATCTGCCTGTGCGTGAGGCTTGCTTTTGCCTGGGATGCAGAGAAAAATAGGACTGGAGCGCTATGACGTCTTGGAAAGAAAACAAAGGTGTAGACCCGTATTGCATCAAAACCGCTAGGTAAGAAGGGATTAAAGGGTCATGGCTTCTGGTTACACGATGGTTTAGAGGAAGAAGAAAATGGCGTGTTGAAGGAGAAATGGCTTTGGGCGGCTTGCAGGAGAGTGATGCGACATTGGCAAGGAGAGGGGGAGATGACTGATGGGCAAAGATGGAGAAGCATGGTCTGAAGAGGGAGAGAGAGATGGTTGGCGGCTGGGGTAGGAGAAAAAGGGTTAGGGTTGAGTGAGGAAGAAGAGAAAGAGAAAGAGAGAGGATGATGGTGATGGCCGCGGCGTGGGAGGAGAGTGAATGAGGAGGGAAGATTTTAGGGTTAGGTTAAATGAATTAGGTTTGGGGCTGATGGGTAATTGGGCCGCTGTGTGAGTTTGATCTTTGGTGGGGTCTTGTGAGGAGAAAGCAGGGTGCAGGAAGCAAGTGAGCAAGGCGTGAGGAATACGCAGAGGGGGGCTGAAAAGAAATAAAAGGGGTGTGCGCAGTAAATGAAGGAAACAAGCTGGGATGGGCTGCTGTTTGCACCACCCAGACTTACATTTTGCACACCCTTTCTCAAAATAAAGAAAAACTTCTTTTTTTCTTTTATTTATTCTTTTCTTTTTCTTTCTTTCTTCTCCAAAAATATTATTTATTATTACTACTACTACTAAAAATAATAAAAAAAGTTAAAATAAATAATAAAATAAAATAAAAAGGCCGGACAAAATTAGGGTACTACAGCTGCCCCTCCTTAATTACATTTTACTCGAAGGTCTTCGTGCGTTCGTTGTAAAAGGTAATTAAGGATAAAGGACTCTGATTTTGTCCGCAATAAGTGGTTTGAAATTGCGAGATTGGCTCCCGACTTTGTTTTGGGATTCTAGGTCTGATTCCTAGTGAATTCTCAGTAAGGCATAGGTTTGGTTCCTAACCTCACATCTTTTGTATTGATTATTTCCCTACTTAGGAGAAGTTTAGGGTACGAGCTTCTTCGTCACTCGACACAAGTTTGGGTCAGATTCCCAACAACAGTGAGTCAGGTCCTCAACTCTTGCTAAAAGGTACGGATTGGCTACCTTATTTTAAGGAGTGTCCGTGATATGAGTTTCTCTGTCACTCAATATGGGTTCGGGTCAGGTTCCCGGTTAAAAAGCTTGGGTCAGATCCCCAAGGTGATGGGTCAGATTCCCAGCAAGGTGTAGGACAGGTTCCTAACTCTTGCTAATAAATTGAATAGACTGAATACTAGTTCTTACTGAGTAACAACAGACCGATTTTATGTAATATTTGCGAGAGTGGATCAATGGACCCAAAAATTTTGATATTTATGCGATATGCAATGAATGGTATGCCATGCATGAAAAATGAGATATTTTTTTATTTAGAGAAACGTTTTTTTTTAAGACAGGTTGTATATCAAAAAGTATTGGTGATTATGCAAGATGCAGTGAATAGCATGTCATACATGAGTATTATCTGCTTTATTAGGGATAGGCAGTATCCTCTTGACTACTTCTGAAACCTTTCTTGGTAAGTTGATTCTGGATCTCTTTAGTTGGCGGGTTCTGAACAAGCTAATTGACCTCTTCGTAGTGTACTCGCCTTTGATAATTTTCATTAGGTGAGATGACTTACTAGCTTTTTTCCTTAATGTGAAAACGTCGAATTCCCTAGATCCTTTTAGAATTTTCGGTAATTACTCAATACTTTTATGTTTTGATTCGCACATGTTCGTCCTTTAGCATAGATTTCTCTAGAAAGAAAATGCAAATTGATAAAATCCCGAACTGAGTTTGGAGAGGCTGGAATAAACATTATATTGTGCTAATTAACAAACAGCAACATGGGTAAGAGTGGATTTCCACTATGGTGGGAGCTAAAATATTACAAACAGAGTAAGTTCGTGTTTGCTAAATTAGAAATTGGTGAGAAATAACAGCTATACACATAATCCCTTTGAAAACAAATCGTGCTGCTCTTTCGTGATTCAGACCTCGATCGCCTTCTTCAAAACTTGTGTTCTAGTTTCGACCATCTCTCCCCCAATTGGTCAGGGTTCAATGCTATCGACTTTTGACACCTTCTGGTTGGTTTTTGCTCAGGCCGCTCTTTGCGAGTCTTTGACTTGGCGGGTTGCCCTAAATCGCCCTTGCGGGTTTTCAACTTAGTGCCTTTATTTGACCTTAATTTTTGCCTAGGCTGCCCTTTTGGGTTTTCAACCTACCAGGTCGCTTTAACTTTTGCCTAAACCGCCCTTTCAGGTTTTCGGCTTAGCGAACTTTCTCTCTCTCTTTTTTTTTTAGACGTAGTATTTCTTGACTGCATCTGAGTTTATTGGTAGCGGTAGGTCATGCCCCTCCATATCTGTAAGAATGAGGCCTCCCCCAGAGAATGCCTTTTTCACTATATATGGACCCTCATAATTTGGAGTCCATTTTCCACGTTGGTCTTTATGAATAGGTAGAATCTTTTTTAATACCAATTCCCCTTCTGAGAATTCTCGATGACGTACCTTTTTCTCGTACGCTTTCTTGAGTCTCTTTTGGTATAATTGGCCATGACAAATTGCCTCTAACCTTTTCTCTTCTATAAGATTCAACTGGTCATATCGTGCTTGGACCCACTCGGCTTCTTCAAGTTTAGTTTCCATAATTACCCTTAAGGAAGGGATTTCTACCTCTATGGGGAGTACTGCTTCCATCCCGTACACTAGAGAAAAAGGGGTTGCCCCTGTCGAAGTGCGTACAGAAGTTCGGTACCCGTGTAAAGCAAAAGGGAGCATCTCGTGCCAATCCTTGTAAGTTACCACCATTTTCTGAATGATCTTCTTGATATTTTTGTTGGCTGCTTCACGCCCCATTCATCTTTGGACGATATGGAGAAGAATTGTGATGTTGGATTTTGAAATCATCGCATAACTCTTTCATCATATTATTGTTTAAATTGGTCCCATTGTCTGTGATGATATTTCTTGGTAAACCATACCGACAAATTATTTCTTTTGATGAACTTGACCACTACATCTGCGAGTCACGTTGGTATAGGAGACTGCCGACCCACTTTGTGAAGTAATCAATAGCCACAAGGATGAATCGGTGTCCATTGGAGGCTTTTGGCTCAATCATTCCTATGACATCCAAACCCCACATGGAGAACGGCCAGGGTGCACCGAGGACGCGTTTAGGGAAGTTGGTGGTACATGAATATTATCGCGATAAGTCCGACACTTATGACATTTCCTCACGTGCTTGATGCGATCCTTTCCATTGTAAGCCAATAATACCCAGCTCACGAGAATCTTAGAGCCATTGCATAACCATTGGCATGGGTCCCGAAAGTACCTTCGTGGACGTCGTCAAGGATTTGTTTTGCTTCTGCAAAGTCCACGCATCGGAGGAGTACCATGTCATGATTTCTTTTATAGAGTACGTCACCGTTCAAAAAGAAACTCATAGCAAGCCTCCTCAAAGTTCGCTTGTCATTTTCCGAGGCGCCCGAAGGGTATTCCTTGTTTTTTAGGTAGCACTTGATGTCATGGTACCATGGTTTTCCGTCAGATTCTTCTTCTATTTCTTGACAATAAGCGGGATCGGCACGGCTTTCCATCAGGATGAGAGGCCTTACCTTGTCACTATTTATTCGGAACATAGATGACAGCGTGGCTAATGCATCAGCCAACTGATTATCTTCTCGTGGGACATGTTGAAATGTGATCCTATCAAAGGATTCAATGAGTTCTTGAATATACTTGTGGTAGGGGATTAGCTTAGAATCTCGCGTTTCCCATTCTCCATTCAACTGGTTGATAACTAGGGCAGAATCCCCATATACTTTTAGGACCCTGACCCTATTTTCTATGGCAACCCTGATTCCCATGACACATGCCTCATATTCTGCCACATTATTGGTGCAATTGAAACACAAGCGAGACGTGACAGAAGTGTATTGATTTTCTGGAAAAATTAGTATTGCCCCAATTCCGTGCCCCAATGCATTAGAAGCCCCATCGAACATCATGGTCCACTCTTTATTTCTTAGTTCTTCCTTTTCGGCGGACATTACATCCTCATCAGGAAATTCATAGCGAACAGGTGAATGGTCGTCTATTGGTTGATTGGCTAAGTGCTCGGCGAGGGCACTACCTTTGACAGCTTTCTGAGAGATGTATTGGATATCATACTCGGATAACAACATTTGCCACCGAGCAATCCTTCCAGTGAGAGCAGGTTTCTCGAATACATATTTAATTGGGTCCATTTTTGACACCAACCAAGTTGTGTGAGAAAGCATATACTGTCTTAGGCGGTGAGCGGCCCATGCTAGGGCGCAACAAGTACGCTCTAATATTGAATAATTAGCTTCATATCCGTAAACTTCTTACTCAAGTAGTAAATGGCACATTCCTTTTACCCGCTTAGTCATGTCTCCAAGTACACACCCCATAGATCCGCTTCTAACACCGTAAGTAGAGGATTAATGGTCTCGCACTGTCTTGGAGGCACCAACACAGGAGGTTTTTGCAGGTATTGCTTGATTTTGTCGAAAGCCGCTTGGCATTTTTCATTCCATTCAATAGTTTGGTCTTTGCGCAACAATTTGAAAATTGGCTCACAAGTGTCAGTGAGTTGTGATATAAACCGGGAAATATAATTTAACCTCCCTAGAAAACCACGAACCTCCTTTTCTATGCGGGGAGCTGGCATCTCTAAGATGGCTTTTACTTTTTCTAGATCAACCTCTATTCCTTTCTGACTTACAATGAATCCCAGCACTCTACCTGACCGGACGCCAAAGTTACACTTGGCAGGATTGAGTCTCCGGCGAAACTTTCTCAATCGCTCAAAAAGCTTCCGTAAATCAATTATATGACTTTCTTCGGTTTGTGACTTAGCGATCATATCATCCACGTAGACCTCTATCTCCTTATGGATCATATCATGAAATAGAGTCACCATTGCCCTTTGATAAGTTGCCCCAGCGTTTTTCAACCCAAAAGGCATCACCTTGTAACAGAAAGTTCCCCAAGCTGTAATAAACGTAGTTTTCTCCATGTCTTCTCTGGCCATTTTGATTTGATTATACTCAGAGAAACCGTCCATGAAAGAGAAAAAGGTGTGATGGGCTGTATTATCCACTAGAACATCAATGTGAGGCAGAGGAAAGTCGTCTTTGGGACTTGCTTTATTAAGGTCTCGGTAATCAACACACATTCGAACCTTTCCACCCTTTTTTGGGACAGGGACAATATTAGCAACCCATTGGGGATATTTAGCCACGGCCAAAAATCCCACATCGAATTGTTTTTTAACTTCCTCCCTAATTTTTAAGGACATATCAGGTCTCATACGTCTCAATTTCTGTTTGACAGGAGGACAGTCAGGCTTAAGAGGTAACCTGTGCTCGACCATATCAGTATCCAACCCTGGCATATCTTGGTACGACCAAGCGAATACGTCTTTATAATCTCGGAGAAGTTGAATAAGTTTATCTCTTACTTCTTGTGACATGGTAACACCAACCTTGACTTCTTTTTTGTCTTCCTTAGTTCCCAAATTAATTAACTCGGTTGGTTCTTCGTGAGGTTCGATTTTTCTGGATTCCTCTTCTATAAGTCTCATCAATTCAGGGGGAAGATCTTCATCGGGATGATCTTCTTCACAACCTTCGTCAATATGATTAATTAGGCCATCAAAATCTGGCACTGAAATTTCAGCACAATCGTTTTCAAAAGTATTATCCATGAGCCTGCATTATCAAGGTTAGCAATAAGGAGAGAGTAAGGAAGGGAAGTAGGAGGGAAAAGGAAAATAGTCACTCGGGATAAAATCAAAATGCGTTTTATTAATATTCAAAATATGCTAATGAAAAACATGCGGGGCCCTTTAACATTTCCCCTACCGCCAATGAGGTGGCGGAGAGGTGAGCATTAAGTGGATTACATCGAAAATGCATTAAGGATCCTAGGATTTTCCACGATCTCCCAATTGCAAGGCATTGAGGAACATGGGCGAACCCATTCCTCCTCAAGAGCAGCAAGATCCTCTTCTATGGCTGTTACTTGATCTGCATAAATCCATCCAGCGCTACGAAAGGTCTGACGGAGATCGCAAATGTGTATTTTCCCAAACTCGGGTTCCCGATTTTCAAGCCGAGCCTTCCTCTTTTCTTTCCTTGCCTCGATTGCTCTTTCCCTGTCCTCGCGAGTGGGGACAAATCCCAAGCCGTATCGGTCTTTGTTTTCAGGGATTCTTAGGATGGAGGCGATACCTTCCTGACTTTTCCCTAGCCCTTTTCCTGGATGATATCCTCCTTTTAGCATGACTCCGCCCACCATTAGGGCATTGTTGGATAGGCAAGGTTCTTTAATTGTGAATCCTGCGTAAGCGCTATCAACAATTTCCAGTGCCTGAAATGATGTCCCAAGCGCTTCTTCAGCAGCTTCAATGTAACTCGTTGATGTTGGCTTGCTCACCAGCAGGTCCTCTTCTCCAGACACGATGACCAACTTATCATCCACTACAAACTTCAATTTTTGATGTAGAGTTGACGGTACTACCCCAGCAGAATGAATCCAAGGCCTTCCTAACAAGCAACTGTAGCTGGGCTTAATGTCCATTACTTGGAAATTAACGGCAAAAGTGAAAGGGCCAATTTGAATTGGCAGCTCAATCTCACCCATTACTTCTCTTCTTGAACCATCAAAGGCTCTCACGAGCACAGAGCTGGGTTTCATATGGGTCTTGTCGATGGATAATTTATCCAAGGTAGATTTTGGCATCACATTCAGGGAGGATCCATTATCTACAAGGACCTTAGCTACAAGATGTTCTTTACACTGAACCGAGATATGTAGTGCTTTGTTGTGTCCTCTACCTTCTACGGGCATTTCTTCATCATTAAAATAGAGGTAGTTGCAGGCGGTGATATTGCCAACTAGGTCGCCGAACTGATTCAAGGTGATATTTTGAGACACATGGGCTTCGTTCAGGATTTTCATCAATACTTTCCTGTGACTCTCGGAGTGCATTAATAGGGCAAGTAGAGAAACTCTTCTTTGGCGTCTTGATTCAGTTGATCTATCACCTTATATTCACTCTATTTGAATGAATTTGAGGAATTCGACCACTTCCTCACAGGAGGCTTCCTTCAGTACCCTCCCTACGTCTCCTTCATCTATTGCACCTCCTTTTTCTTTGTTTTGGTCTTTTGCCTGTCCTTTTGCAGCTATTTTTATTGGTTCTTTCTCAGGAGCATAAATTCGCCCACTTCGAGTCATCCCGCCTATTCCCACAATATTGGTAACAGTTGGAATGTTTAGTTGTGTATTACTCCCTTCAACTTGGACTTTTGCATCATATATCCAAGGAACTGCCTTATCATCCTTGTACGGAAAAGGAGATGGTACTGGGACAGTAATAGGTTTGGGAGCATTAGGCATCATGGGTGGTGTATTCTTAGAGAATTGAACCACCAAGGGCTTTGGGACCGTGGTGCCCGAACTTTGCACAGATTGGACCATAGATACTTCTTCTTCTCTTTGAGAGATAACTTGAATTATGTTTGTATCAAGTAGTTTTTGGAGGATACTCTTAAATTCCTCACACTCTTCATCAGACAAAAGATCTTCATCACAGGTCCTGTTGATATCCGTTCTTTCTATCAAACCAGCCTTGCAAAGTTCAATGAACACTTCTCTTATAGGGGTTTGTATTTCAAATGACATCCCTTATTATTTTTCCTTCGTGCTCGTTGTCTATCATATTTACTGAGGCATTCCCATGATTAGGTAACGGGTTATTCCCCACATTGGGACTATTCTCTTGGAAACTTAGCCACTTAGCATTTATCAGGTCTTGGACCTTGAACTTCATAGCCCGACATTCTTCTATAGAGTGGCTCGCTGCCCCAGCATGGTATTCACAGGTGGCATCCGGGTTATACCATTTTGGGTAAGGTGGCTCTATAGGTTTTTGCGGGCAAGGAACCACCAATGAGTTCTTGAGTAAATGTTGATAGATATCTTTGTAAGTCATGGGGATTGGATCAAACTGGACCGGCTTTCTCCCTTGAGGGTTGTGGGCTCTTGGTTGATTAGGATTGTAACTGTTGGGTTTTCAAGAGGAATAATTTTAATTTTCATTATAGAAAAATCCTCTTGAGCGGAAAAACCCTTTACCTATGGATTATGCATTGGTCATGAATCACAAATAATATGATAGTTTGTAGTGTTTACCTCTTGAAGCGTAGAGGAGATCGATCACCAACACCACGATCTTGTAGTGTCTCTACTCAGTCCACACGAACGGTAGGTTCGGAATGCGTCTTGCTAGTTGACGGCAACATGAAGGAGGCACAGAAAGGTCTAAGAAACTTAGACTAGGGTTGGAGCGTTAAGCTTATATACTCCATTCCTTTCATTATGTTACCCTAATGGGCCTCATACAATATGAGCCCATTTCCTTCTTATTTAATTAAATCATTATTTAATTAAATAATCTGATTCCGATTAAACCGTTCTATCGTGTGACCCTATAGGTTCCTATTAAGTTGGCAATAATATTAAATATTAAAATAATATTAAATATTATAAACAATGAGCGGCATCTAGCAATGCATCATTGCTACCCAATTAACGGGGAAAAATCGGTGATCCGATTTTAACCTTACCGCGACCAAGATTACTGTAAAGTTGATGTCCCTTCGTCCATGTGTCCTAATTGAACACGAGGCATAAATGTGTCATCCTCGTTAAGTCTAATCATACGTTCCTCGATACCAGAATGGACGTGTAATCACAAGCGGGCCCAATATCATATATTGACCCACTTCCGCGTGGCCACGCATATTTCACGTCTCACTCTATCGAGAGGCCCAAGACATTACTCCTGTTATGTAGGAGGGACGAATCCTGTCTACATCACTCGCATCCCTCAACATGATTCATTGAAGGCCCAATTACTATCTTTATGATCATCTTGTTACGGATGACGTTTGATAGCATTAAAGCCTACAACTCCACATGTAGGAATCGCAGTGACTTCAAGTCAAAGGACTACTTTACTATGGTCGCCATGAGGAGCGCCTATGACACTTGCATAACTATTATGAAGCGTCCTCATAGTGGGTCAGTCCAATATAAATATTACTCCTAATATTTATACTGTGTCTTGACTTGATATCACATATCCATGACCCATGAGATGTGGTCATCAGTCTACTCACACAATAGTCTCTATGCATTATTGTCGTCCTAATTAACAATAATACTCGACTACGGACGCTTTAAGAATAACATTCTATATGTTCAATGGGGTCTCATGATCAAGTCACACTTGATGTTCCATGAAACGAACTGTTTATTCTAAGGACTTTATTATGCTATAAAATAAATAACACAATAAATGAAATGCCTCACATATATATATCAAATATATATAATCAAAGTCATGACACAAATGATAATCTACTAAAACTAGATTGGCCACTAGGGCTTACACCAACAATCTCCCACTAGCACTAGAGCCAATCGGGCATCAATCTAATACCCATCGATCTAGTGTGAGCATCATGCTTCTGCTGAGCAAGAGGCTTCGTCAGTGGGTCTGCAACATTGTCCAGTGTAGGTACTCTGCATATCTTTACATCTCCTCTATCGATGATCTCTCAAATGAGATGGAAACGCCTAAGTATATGTTTAGATCGTTGGTGAGATCTAGGTTCCTTAGCTTGCGCGATTGCTCCATTGTTATCACAAAAGAGGTCAATCGGGTCTGAAATGCTAGGAACAATGCCAAGTTCACTAATGAACTTCCTGATCCAAACGGCCTCTTTGGCTGCATTAGAGGCAGCTATATACTCAGCCTCTGTAGTAGAATCAGCAACTGTCTCTTGCTTTGAACTCTTCCAGCTAACAGCTCCGCCATTTAGGCAAAACACAAACCCTGATTACGATCGGGAATCATCCCTGTCGGTTTGGAAGCTAGCATCAGTGTAACCCTTTACAACAAGCTCTTCCTCACCGCCATAAACCAAGAACGAATCCTTAGTCTTTCTCAAATACTTAAGGATGTTCTTGACAGCTGTCCAATGGCCTTCACCAGGGTCAGATTGATATCTACTCGTTACGCTTAAAGCATACGAGATATCTAGTCTAGTACACATCACAGCGTACATGATAGAACCAATTGCCGACGCATATGGAACTTTACTCATGCGTTCCCTTTCATCTGATGAGGTAGGGCATTGTCCCTTGGACAAATACACGCCATGTGACATAGGTAAGAGACCTTTCTTGGAATCTTGCATATTAAAGCGCCTAAGCACTTTGTCAACATATGTACTCTGACTAAGGCCGAGTAGCCTCAGTGATCTATCTCTATAGATCCTGATTCCTAGCACATAGGATGCCTCGCCTAAGTCTTTCATCGAGAAACATTTCCCTAACCATGTTTTCACATTTTGCAGTGTAGGGATATCATTTCCGATGAGTAGTATGTCATCCACATACAATACCAGAAAAACAATTATACTCCCACTAACCTTCTTGTAGACACAAGGCTCATCTTTGTTCTTGATGAATCCAAACTGTCTTACAATTTCATCAAAACGAAGATTCCAACTTCTAGAAGCTTGCTTTAATCCATAAATGGACCTTTGCAACTTGCATACCTTTTCAGCATTTTTTGGATCGACAAAACCCTCGGGTTGTGTCATGTACACATCCTCGAGAAGATTCCCATTAAGGAATGCAGTCTTGACATCCATCTGCCAGATCTCATAGTCATGGTATGCAGCAATGGCAAGTAGGATCCGGACGGATTTAAGCATTGCGACTGGGGAGAAGGTTTCATCATAGTCTATTCCATGAATTTGCTTGAACCCTTTCGCCACCAATCGTGCCTTGAAGGTATTCACCTTACCATCCATGTCAGTCTTCTTCTTGAAGACCCACTTGCACCCTATGGGTTTTACCCCTTTGGGTGGCTCAACCAAGGTCCATACCTGGTTAGTGTACATGGACTCCATCTCAGATCCCATGGCCTTTAGCCACTTCTCAGATTCTGGGCCACTACGGCCTCTGGTAAGTCACAGGCTCATCTTGATCCATGAAGCGACACATCACCTTCCCGAGTTAGGAGAAGTCCATATCTCTCGGGTTGGCGGCGTGGCTGCTAGACCTACGCGGATCTTGTGCTACTTGAACCATTGGTTGAACCACAACACTTTGTGGTGCGGGTTCTTGTTCCATTACGGTGGTTTAGTATTTTGTGGGTCTTGGATTTCTCCAAGTTCTACATTCCTCCCACTGCTCTTTTAGAGATGTATTCCTTCTCAAGGAACACTCCGATCCTTGCAACAAACACTTTGTCCTCGGAGGTGTTGTAGAAATAGTATCCCTTAGTTTCCTTAGGGTACCCCACAAATATACATTTATCTGATTTAGGTCCAAGTTTATCTGAAATCATACGTTTCACATAAACATGGCAGCCCCAAATCTTTAGAAAGGACATACTGGGTCTTCGGCCCGTCCATATCTCATATGGAGTCTTTTCAACCGCCTTAGATGGAACACGGTTAAGGGTGAAAGCAGCTGTAAGTAAAGCATATCCCCAGAAAGAGTCATGGAGGTCTGACTGACTTATCATAGATCGAACCATGTCTAACAAGGTACGATTCCTCCTTTCGGACACACCATTCCATTGTGGTGTTCCAGGTGGTGTGAGTTGGGATACTATCCCACACTCCTTCATATAGTCATCAAACTCCTGGCTTAAGTACTCACCACCACGATCTGATCGTATGGCCTTAATACTCTTACCAAGTTAGTTCTCCACTTCATTCTTGAATTCTTTGAACTTTTCAAAGGTTTCAGACTTGTGTTTCATTAGATACACAAACCCATATCTACTGAAGTCATCGGTAAATGTAACGAAGTAGGGAAAACCACCTCTAGCAGTTTTGCTTAGTGGACCACATACATCACTATGTATTAAGCCCAAAAGATCACTAGCCCTTTCACCTTGTCCAATGAACGGGACCTTGGTCATCTTTCCCAATAAGCAAGATTCGCATACCTCAAATGATTCATAATCAAATGAGTCCAAGAGTCCATCTTTATGGAGTTTGGAAATACGCTTCTCACCTATATGGCCTAAGCAGCGATTGCGAAGGTATGTCGGGTTCAAATCATTTGGTTTGACCTTTTTCGCATTTATGTTAAAAATAGGCATATCAAGATCAAGGACATAAAGCCCATTACTCATAGGTGCACTAGCGTAGAAAACATCATCCAAATAAAGCGAACAACATTTGTCCTTAATAATAATATTAAAACCTTTCTTGTTCAAACAAGAAATAGAGATAATGTTTACGCTAATTCTTTGGAACAAAATAACAATTATCCAATTCCAAAATAAGCCCAGAGGGTAAAGTCAAAACATAAGACCCTACAATAATGCAAAGAACCTTTGCTCCATTTCCAACTCGTGAGTCCACTTCGCCTTGGTCAAAGTCCTACTCCTTCTTAGTCCCTGCACATTAGTACAAATGTGAGAACCACATCCAGTATCTAATACCCATGATGCTGAAGTAGATAAATTAACCTCAATAACATAAATACCTGAAGTGGAAGTCTCACTTCCTTTCTTCTTCTTGCACTCTTATAGGTATTTTGGACAGTTCCTCTTCCAATGTCCAGGTTTTCCACAATGGAAGCAGGAAGCATCCTTAGCAACCCCGCCTACTGGCTTCTGGCTAGAAGAACTTTGCTTGAACTGTTTCTTGCCCTTGTCCTTTGTAGCCCAAGAAGCGGGCCTTTTTCCCTTCCCCTTTCCAGAGTTGACCATCATAATGGCCTTTCCCTTGTTAATATTTTGCTCAGCAGTTCTCAACATACCTGCAAGCTCTGGCAACGGTTTAGCAAAATCGTTCATGTTATACTGCATGACGAAATGGCTAAAGTTATCCAAGAACGCGATTGCGAGGATAAGGTCCGTTGTTACTCTCTAGGCCTAAAGGAAATCCCAACCTCTCGAGACTCTCAATGTACCCAATCATCTTAAGTACATGAGGCCCTACTGGGTTTCCTTCAGCCAGCCTGCAATGGAAAAGGGCCCTGGAGGTGTCAAATCTCTCCTGCCTAGCTTGCCCTTGAAAAAGCATCTTGAGGTGTTCGATCATATCGAACGCCTCCATGTTCTCGTGTTGCCTTTGCAACTCCGAAGTCATGGTAGCTAGCATGAGACATCCAACATCTATGGCATCGTTGAGGTGCTTCTGGTAAGCATCCCTCTCAGCCTTAGGGGCAGTAGCAGCGGGTGCCTCAGGCACTGGCTCATCAAGTGCATACAACTTCCTCTCTTGCTTGAGAACAATTCTCAAGTTTCGCTGCCAGTCGAGAAAGTTGCTTCCAGACAGCTTGTCCTTCTCAAGGACAGATCGCAATGACATGGTATTAGCGGTGTTGCCAGACATGGTAATCTAAAACAAAATAAACATGCAGAGATAAGTATCATGACAATAACATATTTAATAAGGACTTTTATTAAATACGCTCCCACTATTTTACTCAAACCAATGACCCTCCTCATTGGCTGGAAAATCCCGTTGGAAGATTTTCTAGTGGGCCAAGATCCATATTTCACCACGTCCTGAGTCAGCTTTGGCTGATCGCCCAGAACTCGGCTATTTAGGTAGGAAACTATTTCCAATTGCATCTATATGCAACTCTTGGATCAGCTGGGTGAATAACCCTTTATTCTAATTCATCTTATGAATTAAAGCCCAACTCTTGCCTCTAGTCCCATTTCCTTCTTATTGAATTCGGCCCAGTTAAGTCAAACCCGATGGTTGGCAGTTGGATATTTCACCTATCGCGCCTCACCAAGATAAAATAAGGTGCTCAGCTTTGGCATGACCCACACTTACTCTATCCTGGCCTTGACGAGTGCCACACATCGGAAGGCATTTAGACTTAATATTTAGATTGAGGGATTTTTTTTTTTTAAGCGATCTCACCGCCTTTTGTATCACATACAAACGTGTCTCTCAAACATGCACAACATACAAGCATACATGCATACACTTCATATAAAACATGCATCTCATACATCCAATCTCATAAAGCATACATGCATGTATCTTATACATTCAAAACATGTTAAACATATATCACATACGCATCATACGATATTTGGTTTTATGATTATGACCTCCTAATATGCAAGAATTTAAATAACTAAAATATTACAATTCTTCGACACACGAGCAAGCTTCTCAAGCTCCCACTGGTGTCTGCATATAGTGTTGTCCTTCTCCAACTCTTGAAGAAAATATATTTACTTAAATAAAATAAATAAATGGCACGACTCGCAGGTCGTATTTAATTAAAATAAAATAAATCACGACGCGCAGGTCGTATTTACCAAAAATAAATAACACCATAAACTAGGGCCATAACCATAAACCATGTGCTTAAAATATTTTATAACATACAATAATAATAAAACCTTTATTATTATTATTATTATTATTATTAAAATATTTTAAACATCCAAAATGCATACCATAAAGTAACACCTTGCACATGGACAAGGCAAAAGGAATGAAAATAGAAACGCACAGATCAATTCCATCGGCCATTAAAATTGTTTCCATTTCATGGTTTCATCAAAAACAATTTACCAATTATGAATTCAATTGATCAATCAAAATTAAATTCACAAACAATGGATTCTATCAAATTTCACGCACAGTCCCAAAATGCTCCGCAACAGGAAAACCATTTTCACGTAAAACTCATCTATGAATTCATAACAATGAATTGTTGTTGTTGTGCATGATTCACGTTTTTGTCCAAAACCACTTTTGAAACACCAGCCAATGAAAATTAACCAAAAAGGAATCCCTTTGTTTTGATGATTCACGTTTTTTTTTTGTCCAAAACCACTTTTGAAACACCAGCCAATGAAAATTAACCAAAAAGGAATCCCTTTGTTTTGAAATAGAAAAACTAAAGTGGAAAACGTGAATTAAAAAAAAAAACCACTTTGTGCAGAATAAAAGAGATGCACAGAATTCATAACCGAAATAACATACGCGATACAAACAAATAAGGATTCAAGCAATCAAACATCCTATGCTCTGATACCACTGTTGGGTTTTCAAGAGGAATAATTTTAATTTTCATTATAGAAAAATCCTCTTGAGCGGAAAAACCCTTTACCCATGGATTATGCATTGGTCATGAATCACAAATAATATGATAGTTTGTAGTGTTTACCTCTTGAAGCGTAGAGGAGATCGATCACCAACACCACGATCTTATAGTGTCTCTACTCAGTCCACACGAACGGTAGCTTCGGAATGCGTCTTGCTAGTTGACGGCAACAGGAAGGAGGCACAGAAAGGTCTAAGAAACTTAGACTAGGGTTGGAGCGTTAAGCTTATATACTCCATTCCTTTCATTATGTTACCCTAATGGGCCTCATACAATATGAGCCCATTTCCTTCTTATTTAATTAAATCATTATTTAATTAAATAATCTGATTCCGATTAAACCGTTCTATCGTGTGACCCTATAGGTTCCCATTAAGTTGGCAATAATATTAAATATTAAAATAATATTAAATATTATAAACAATGAGCGGCATCTAGCAATGCATCATTGCTACCCAATTAACGGGGAAAAATCGGTGATCCGATTTTAACCTTACCGCGACCAAGATTATCAGAAGTCGATGTCCGCTTCGTCCATGTGTCCTAATTGAACACGAGGCATAAATGTGTCATCCTCGTTAAGTCCAATCATACGTTCCTCGATACCAGAATGGGCGTGTAATCACAAGCGGGCCCAATATCATATATTGACCCGCCTGCGTGTACGCATATTTCACGTCTCACTCTATCGAGAGGCCCAAGACATTACTCCTGTTATGTAGGAGGGACGAATCCTGTCTACATCACTCGCATCCCTCAACATGATTCGTTGAAGGCCCAATTACTATCTTTATGATCATCCTGTTACGGATGACGTTTGATAGCATTAAAGCCTACAACTCCACATGTAGGAATCGCAGTGACTTCAAGTCAAAGGACTACTTTACTATGGTCGCCATGAGGAGCGCCTATGACACTTGCATAACTATTATGAAGCGTCCTCATAGTGGGTCAGTCCAATATAAATATTACTCCTAATATTTATACGTGGTGCCGACTTGATATCACATATCCATGACCCATGAGATGTGGTCATCAGTCTACTCACACAATAGTCTCTATGCATTATTGCCGTCCTAATTAACAATAATACTCGACTACGGACGCTTTAAGAATAACGTTCTATATGTTCAATGGGGTCTCATGATCAAGTCGCACTTGATGTTCCATGAAACGAACTGTTTATTCTAAGGACTTTATTATGCTATAAAATAAATAACACAATAAATGAAATGCCTCACATATATATATCAAATATATATAATCAAAGTCATGACACAAATGATAATCTACTAAAACTAGATTGGCCACTAGGGCTTACACCAACAGTAACCTCCTTGACTATCAGAAGCAAATGGTGTCATTTGAACGGGAGACTTAGGCGTGATAGCTGCCGCAACGTATAGAGGGGCACTACTCACTGCGTTAGTTTCTCCTTCTTTCTTTCTTTTGACGAAGGGCTTCTGAATGTTGGATGATGAGGTATTATTATGGATCTTTCCATTTTGCATCCCCATTTCCACACGTTCCCCTATGACGATTAAGTCAGAGAAATTTGAGAACATACTTCCAATCATCATATCATAAAAGGGAGATTGGAGCGTGTCAATGAATGTGTCAATCATTTCTTTGTCTGACAAGGGTGGTTCCACCTGAGCAGCCATGCTTCTCCACCTTTGAGCATATTCTTTATAACTCTCACTGTCTTTTTTCTTCATGCTTTGCAACTGATTACGGCTGGGAGCCATATCCATATTGTACTTGTATTGCCTGATGAAAGCATTAGCTAAATCATTCCACGAGTTGACCTTAGACCGTTCTAATTGCATATACCATAGCAAAGGTGCTCCTGTTAAGCTTTCTTGGAAGAAGTGAATTAGGAGTCTGTCATCATTAGAACAAAAAGCCATCTTTCGGCAATACATGACCAGGTGGCTTTTGGGGCATGTTTCTCCTTTATACTTGTCGAACTCGGGTACCTTGAATTTTGCAGGTATAACCACATCGGGGACCAGACACATGTCTGAAGCTTCAAAACCCATGTGACTTGCCCCCTCAATTGCCTTTAGTCTCTCTTCAAATATTTGAAGCCTTTCTTTGGCTTGAGTATCTTCTTGGGGGGTAATGATAGGTGAAAAATTTTGAGTATTCGTATTCTGCGGAGTCTCATTATTTAGAGACGCCTGCCCTTGTGTAGTGTGGGCGTGCGTTTCATTTTCTCTTGGCTGCCTTTCGTCTTGTTCCTTTTCGGACCGCTCTGTTTCCGATGGCCTTCTCGTGTGCAAGGCTTCCAACAAATCACATAGCTTATCTATCCGTGTATTCATTCGGTCAAGCTCCCCTCTCATGGTTTGTTCTAATGCGTCCATGAGTCTGGCTTGGGATCTCGTTCTGTAAGGATGCAGTTTCTTCGTATTTATTTTATGAATTATGAAGGATACTATGAGTATGGATGAATGGTTTATGTTATGCCATGATTATGTGTGCTATGCAAGATGCTTATTCATTTGTTTTATTTTATTGGTTTGTTGGAGGATAACAAAACCTTGCAAATGTCTTATTGGGTCGCTGCATATTGCGGAAACATATTATCTTCTTAAAAGGAAATACCATAATCCAAAATAACCCGAAGGCTTACAAAATTGAGAAAGAAATAGAAATTGCATGAACACATAAAAACAAAAGGAACATGGTCTTCAACGATCTCGTCCGATTTGTTTCTCTAACTCCTCCACCAAAACCTTGCAATACTCTAGGAAACTCATCACTTTTCTTGGTAAAGGTCGGAACCCTATTGCTGATTCCGCTTCTTCCAGGAGCTCTGGCACATCTTGGATACCTCTGTTTGCAAGCCAAACTAGCTTAGAGCATCGATCCATCCAGTATTTAGTTTCTTTATCAAACCAAATAATGACTTCTCGCTGATTGTCAATCTTTCCTTGCATGTTGAAAACCTTCTCACGTTCTTCTTCAAGATCTATGTGGTAGCCTATGAACTCTTCTTCGGCGATTCTCCTTTCTTTCTCAAGTTGGGCTTCGTGCAGTTGCATGGTATTTTTCAACTGTTGTACTGAGTCTTCAATTTGTTTTTGCAAAGCCCTACTAGCCTCTCTAGAATCAACCCACATTTTCCTCAGATTGCCCTTTTCACAAAGAACCATATCTAACTCTTTCTTCATCAAGTCTAATTGTTGGTTTGCAGCTTTTAAACAACCTTGAGTTTGGATCCGACTGGCTTCTTCAGCCTTGGCCGTCTTCTGGGATCCTTCCATAGATTCAGTTTTTCTATTACATTCGTCTTGCAGGACTTCTATATCCAAATATGCTCTTTTTAAATTCTCCCGGAGAAGCTTCCTTTCCTCTTTCACCTTTTCTAAGGTTAGCTTTAACTCTTCTATTTCTTCGTTCTCAGCAGGGGGTGGAGGCGGCACTTCGGGTACCAAAAATGTATTCTGGAAAGGCAGCTTGGCTTGCTGAACTCTTACTATAACCCATTGGCGGTATTTTTCATCTGCATGAGTACTCTTGCGCCCTAGCATTCTTTTGATTATTTTCTTCCAAGCTCGACATACTCTTGTGAACAATGCCAAATCTGAGGAGCCCCGATCATGTATAATGAAAGCGGCTAACTCTTCTTCAGCAGGTTCACCCAGCATCGGGTCACCGAGTTGTCTTAGAGCCAAAGTAGGATTGTAGTTGATGCAGCCTATGGTCCCAATGAGGGGTACATTAGGAAAATCCCCGCACCGACAGATTACTTCCTTGATCTCCTGTTCTCTGGAATACCATATTATGGACTCTTCACTGAGACTCAGTAAATAAGTGGCCCATCCTGCATTGCTCCTAGGACCAAAGGGATGCCCCCTTTTTACCAAATGACTTTTTAACCATAAGTACAAGACGGGGACACAACAACGAATCCGACCTCCTTTTTTCTCATGGCGCATATGAAGCTCATAGTATAGGTCTGCGAGGACGGCGGTAGTGGGGTCCATACCTCGAGTTTTAAATGCTATGAAGGCGTCAATAGCTGTTTCGTCCACAAAATGATCAACATGAGGAAATAAGACTACACCAAAGATAATAACGGCTACCACATCCATGCATTCTTTTAATTTCCCTGCATCATGAAGGTCTTTAACCTTTCCCTCCAGGAAACTCCTGGAGAAGCCTTTGAAATCTTCTTCTACCTTTACCGCGAGCGTCAAGTCTTCTTTAGGAATGCCTAAAACATTAGCAATGGTACCAATAGCTGGGGGATGCTTTGTATGGCGATATGGACCATTTTTCTTTTCTGGAAAGCCCAAAATTTTCCGGTATTCCTCCAAGGTTGGCGCCATCTGGAAATTCTTGAACGTGAAGCATCTTAGAGGAGGATCATAGAATTGGGCCAATGCCGTCAAGGCTCCCACTTGTACGTCCACATTCAATAAGTCCAAAATATTCCCAAATTTTCCCACGAAGCTAATCCGATCCACTTGTACCCAATTCTCAGCTATGAAGTCAACCAACCTTCTTAGATGCATCAAACGGGGAGGTTCAATCTTGAATTTCAAAGTATTTCTCCTTTCTAAACCCACAACTGCGCTTTCCGAAGGCATTTTTTGTTTTGAAATTTCCAACAAACCTGGGTTAAATGGGGAATTAGTGTTATGGCATGTACATAAATGGATATGGTCATGTTTATTATTATAATGGAAAAAGGAAAGAAAGAAAAAAAAAACCGTATTTATTTTATTTATGATGGTGCTAAAGGGAAAAAAAACTATTATTTTTATAAAAAGTTTTATGACCTATATGATGTATTTTTTTTTTTTAAAAGAAAAATAGGCATTTACTTTTGGAATAATGGATTAAATTTTTAAACGGAAGTTCGTATTCTGAAAAAAAATATTTTGGAAATATCGTTTTTTAAAATGGATTAGCAATAATAAGTAAATAAATAAAAGGGGTAGGGCAAGCTCCTTTTGTGACCAAGGCTGGCAATTCCTAAAGGAGGGTCTAGGGATTATACAAAGTGTCTTTCCATTAGGGTGGATTCAGGATACTAATCTAAAAGGTCCCTAGAGCCAAAGGTCCCATTTGAAAATGTTACCACCAATAATAAGTATATTATTAAAGGATGGTTTTTTTTCAAATGGAACCAAACTCTAGGTGAGGCTTTCATAGAAACCCACCGTCAGACGCCCAAAGAGAGCACCCATTACACAGCCTCTCCTAACTTAAGGTTCACTCGGGCCCGGGTATAGGGCACCCACTCTTAGTGTGTGAATAAAGTGTATAAAGTGAAGTGTGTGAAGGAGCAAACTTAAAGCTACCCGCTGCAAAATAAAACAATATATACATGGTAACTATCCTAATGTTCAAATATGCACACAATCGAAATAAATAAACTAAACAAGGATACAAACAAATAAGATAAGACCAAGAATAAATAACCTAAAAAAATAAAAAAATAAAAAAATAAATAAAAATAATAATAATAATAATAATAATAATAATAATAATAATAGTGATAAAAAAAGAATGGGAAACAATTTATATTGAAGGCAAACAAACAATTCAAATAATCAATAGGCCTAACTCTCTAATGTCCCCAGTGGAGTCGCCAGCTGTAGCAACCACACCAAAATTTAAAAAAAAATAATGGAGCCGCCACCAATATTTTGATTTTAATAGGAAAACATTGGAAACCTATAATTTTTTATATATATTTTTTATTTATCAAAGAAAAAGGTCCTTGGACCAGATTTAGAGCCCGGGAGTTGGTTACGCGCAAGGAAGGATTAGCACCCATACGCGCCCATTAAAAAAATGGTACCTTTAATTATATGAAAATAACTGTTTGCCAATAAATAATTTATTTCCCAAAATATTTTAAAAAAGAAAACTAAAAAGGATATCAACGTATTAACAACATTTTTATACGCGTAAATATTATAACGTATTAACTGATGACGTATTTAATTAGTTGAAAAAGTAATCTAATCAATATTTGGTTTCTGTCATTTTTACTTAGGAAATCAGAAGAGAAAACCTACAGTTCTAATTTGAATTTAACTAAATCTACTCCACATATTTCCTTCTAAAAATAGAAATTTTTATTTGATAATTAGCAAATAAGAACCAAATCTAGATTCCTTTAGTTAACAAAAAAAAGACCTGATTTTTATTTCACAAAATTCCTTTTTTATTACAGAGACACATATTTTACCCTTATACCCAAATTCATGCTTTATTTACAAATATGACACTTATATTATTTACCACTTAGCCCTTTTATTTAAATTATTTGCAATTTAGCCCTTTTACTTGGATTTGGCCCCTTTGGAAGGCCAAATCCGTAACCCTAATCTACACAAATTTGCAGAACACCGAGGGGCAGTGGGGGAGACAGTGAAAAAAACGAGTTAATAACAAACAATAATCAGCAAAGAAATTCAAGGTAGAATCACGTTACAATTCAATGTTCAAATCAAAGTCCAGATTAAGAACAAATCAAACCAATATACATAGGCAGAACACTGAATTTACAGAAAAGAAGAAAAGAGAGCAAAGAACCTGAACTCAAAGCTTTGATCCAAAAAAAGGAAAGGATGAAATTCAGAACCCTAGATTTCTAAAAGTGTTTAAAAAAATTAAAAAAAAAACTCTCCCTCACGCTTTCTTCAGCCTCCTTGTTGATATCTTGCTCTCACCCTCTGTTTTTTTTTGTGATCCAGAAAACGCTCCTCTTTTGCTTCTGTGAATCTTCTTGGTATTTATAGGGAAATTTCATTGACCCCAGAACGGTTGCGTGTTCATTTTTCTCGTCTCCATCGAGCCTTGCGCTCAGATCTGCCTGTGCGTGAGGCTTGCTTTTGCCTGGGATGCAGAGAAAATAGGATCGAGCGCTATGACGTCTTGGAAAGAAAACAAAGGTGTAGACCGTATTGCATCAAAACCGCTAGGTAAGAAGGGATTAAAGGGTCATGGCTTCAGTTACACGATGGTTTAGAGGAAGAAGAAAATGGCGTGTTGAAGGAGAAATGGCTTTGGGCGGCTTGCGGGAGAGTGATGCGACATTGGCAAGGAGAGGGGGAGATGACTGATGGGCAAAGATGGAGAAGCATGGTCTGAAGAGGGAGAGAGAGATGGTTGGGGTCTGGGGTAGGAGAAAAAGGGTTAGGGTTGAGTGAGGAAGAAGAGAAAGAGAAAGAGAGAGGATGATGGTGATGGCCGCGGCGTGGGAGGAGAGTGAATGAGGAGGGAAGATTTTAGGGTTAGGTTAAATGAATTAGGTTTGGGGCTGATGGGTAATTGGGCCGCTGCGTGAGTTTGATACTGGGCTGGGGTGCGCGAGGGAGAGAAACGGGGTGCAGGAAGCAAGTGAGCAAGGCGTGAGGAATACGCAGAGGGGGGCTGAAAAGAAATAAAAGGGGTGTGCGCAGTAAATGAAGGAAACAAGCTGGGATGGGCTGCTGTTTGCACCACCCAGACTTACATTTTGCACACCCTTTCTCAAAATAAAGAAAAACTTCTTTTTTTCTTTTATTTATTCTTTTCTTTTTCTTTCTTTCTTCTCCAAAAATATTATTTATTATTACTACTACTACTAAAAATAATAAAAAAAAGTTAAAATAAATAATAAAATAAAATAAAAAAGCCGGACAAAATTAGGGTACTACAGGAGTGACCCGTGCGAATGCACGAGTATCTTGCTAGTTTCCTATAAATCTATTGCTTTTTGTGTTCTATAGCCTTTCAGACAAAGATCTCGAGACCCTAGACATTGTATTTCTTCCCATTCAAGTCATTCCCTCAAACTCAAATAATTGCTTCTCCCATTTCAACATTTTCATGGTCCATTAATAAGCACCAAAGCTTGCTCTGTTCTCATAATCTAAACAAGATAACTTGGACTTATAACAAAGGCTGAAGGGTTTTGAAATAAGGAGTACAGGTGGACTCTAATTGCTTATTTCAGTGCATCAACCCATTATTATTAGGTCCTTTTCACAAAATAATTAATTACTTTTTTCTTATGTGGTTAAAGTGAGAAGGAATTTAATTATAGATTCTACGTTCAAGTTACAGTAATAATTTTTTGATATGTTAGAGAGATAAAAGAATCACATAGAGAAACCAAATTAAAAACCCTTATTTTAAAATAAACCTAGATGAAACTCTTTAGTCATTCTTTTACCGGTCTTTAATGTCTTTCTTTTTGTTCTTGCTAAGGCCATTTCTAGCTTGACATCAACGTAGGGCCGTCAAAACGGGTTGAGTTCAATGAGTCAAGTCGGTTTAATTCACTTTTTTGGTAAGTTCAATTGTAAAAAAATCAACTCACTTAAACTTTAAGTTATTTGGATCCAATTCACTTAATTTCGTGAGTTAAACATATTTGAGGCGGATTGTTGTAGATTTATTCTTTTTTATTTTATTTTTAAGTAAAGAAAAAAATAAAATCAAACCCTTTTGACGCCCAATTCTCATTCTCTGAAGCATCATTCACCCAATTGCCTCTCTAAATTATACATCATGCTAAGTAAGTACTTTAGAAAACGTTTCGATCTTCTCTAAAAGAATACTAGTGACACTACACTTGATTATACATCATTTTAACGAACTATTTAATTAATGTTCAACAATGTGAGACTTTGGGTTTATTTGATTGTATTCTTGTTTTTTCAAAACAAAATAAAAAATGACTTAATTTCGCTTTTGATCCACCTACTATAGGGCTTGGGCGATTTTTGTCCCATATTTTTAATTGTGCGATTTTGGTTTCCATAATTTCTAAATGTTACAATTTTCGTCCATCTATTAACTTTTCATGTATCAAGAAGAATCCAAAGAGTGACTATGCCACTACACTACAAGTGCATGCTTTTCATATTTAATTAACATAAACCATAGCGTATTTATAATAACTTATTTATGATAATTATTATACAATATTATCATATAATAATAATAATAATAATAATAATAATAATAATAATAAATATATTCAAAAGAGTGTGTTTTAGATATTTCTTTCTTTTTCTAGAATGCTAGCTACTACATTCAGTCTCTACTAGTTTTCTGGCTAAGCAAATAGCTAGGACTCCTAGGAGGCTAACCGATCCTTACCGACTATAACTACTCTATATCAGGCCTAATTCTCCACCATCAAGGGTTGTGAATTTCTAAATGCACCTAGCAAATTGCTTGGTACACCCAGCATTTGACAAAAATACCCCTGGGTACATAATAATACGTGCAAATTAGATATTTGCGCGTGTATAAAATTTTAAAAAAATGACACGAGCAAATTTGGCAATTTGCAAGCGCTGACAAAAAATAACGCGTAAACACTGCAAAGCTGCGAAGCACCCTGCAAAGTTGCAAAGCACTCAATTAGCCTTTTTTTTTGTTGGTAAACCTCAATCAGTACATCATGTTGACATGCGATCAAAAAAAAAAGTACAGCAAGTTGACATGGCCAAATTTGCGAGACAGAAGGACAGTAATTTGTGAGTGGGACATTTGCGAGTGGGACATGTTATTTGCGAGTGGTTTCTGAAATTTGGTTTCTGCGAGTTGGCCAAATTTTCACTTTTGCGCAGATCTCCTTTAAAAATTGGTGCTGCAATTTGCGAGTGGGACTTTGTTATTTGCGCGTGGTTTCTGAAAATGCAACATACGCTCAAATAACATATTTGCACGTGAAGGAATTCCAAAAATTCCAACACGCGCACATAGCATTTTGCGAGTGTTATTAGCTACTCGCAAATATGCTATTTGCATGTGTTGGAATTTTTGAAATTCCTTCACGCGCAAATATGCTATTTGCGAGGGGACGTAAATTTACCAGAGATATTTTTGTCATCTCATATAAATATTGGGTGTACTCAACAATTTACTGGGTGCATTTAGAAATTCCACTCAAGGGTTTTGTTTCGCTGAAAATAGAAGTGACACAAGGCCAGGCCCGAAGGTTCAATTGGCCCCTACTTAAGTTGTCTTATCATATATTGGATTAACTAACAAGAAGAATAGTAATAACTTGGTCAAAAAGAAAAGAATAGTTAATAGGGCCCAAAGGCCTTTACAAATGCTTATTGCTTGTTCTACACAAGAGCCATACCATACGTACCTGCAGACAGTGGATGAGAAACCAAATTTTAGAGGTATGTACTTGTCATACAGAGACGGGCAAATAAAGTACATGAAATCATAACCATGTATATTTAAGCTTCTCGAATTTATGATTCACAATTTCACATGATCAACAAGATCCAGCGGCCTATATTACAAGACATCTTTAAAACCTGATTTGGTGAAGTTGTAATGAGAGTCGTATGATCTATATTCAATGGTCGAGATTAATTAATTATTGTGTATAACTGCATGCTTATATTATAACAGAGAATCTGGGTCCGTCAACAGTAGTGTTTTTAAAGGTTTGCGTGGTTGGCTAAATAATCTTAGAATGCAAGACCCTGGTCTTTTTTAATACATATAGGTATATATATATATAGTCTATTTTAAACTATAGGATACAAAGCTTATGGAAAAGAAAAAACGTTTTAATTGAGTTTTTTTATGTGATTGATGATTAACTTTTTTGATCTATATTAGAAAGTTAGCTTATCAATTTTGATTTACATAATTAATCTATATGTTTTGTGTAGGTACATATATATCATACATATATCTATTGTTAAATGTTACTTTCTACTTAATTTCCTCCTTAAAAACAAACTAAACATACAAATGCACAAATACGATTTCATTTAGATTTTCATTTTCTCAATGTAATTTTTTATTATTATAGTGGCAATGCATATATACTTATCATATCAAAAAAAATATATACTTATCAGTTGTTGTTAGTAATTAGTTAGTACATCAACTTCGAAGTTGATATGATGGTTGATTAGCATTTAATTTCATATACAATAACGTTTGTTACACATTATGCTAATGTAATGTTTCACAGCTCTTATATTAATCAAAGTGACAGCATCAACGTACAGGCGTGAAAAATATTGTTAGAATTTTTGTAATTAAATCATAAAAACTTGATAAATATAAAAAAAAAATCATGTGCGTGGGAATAATATTATACTTTCGTATATCAACAGTCTACATAAGGATTCACATCATCTATCAGAATTGAAAGGTCACTTGAATCCGTTTATGGAACTTCTATTACGTATCTGCCATATCAATACCCTATTTTATTTTAATTTACACCAACATTGATGTTTTTTTTGACTGGAACGGAAACATTGATGTTGTGTACTTCTACTTCCTTCAAACTTCACTTTTCACTTAATTTTTTATTCATGTTCCACGAATATATATATATATATATATTTTTTTTTTCTTTTCTTTTCTTTTGGGGGATTATTATCAAACTGAGCATGCACAGAGAAAGGCGAGAAAAGAATTTCTCATTTTTGTAAAAGTAAAGTTTACAATGTACAAGCTAGTTTGTATACAGGGAAGTTAGAAGATAAATAACTAACTAACTACCTATCAACAAACTAACTGATAGTTTAACTAACTAACCAACTATTTAACAATAGAAGAGTTATTATTAGGTAATAGTTACCTTAATTTGGTGCTTTAATAAGAACCCAGAAAGTAATAGATAACGACTACCGGCAAGATATTTATATGTGCAAATTAATTTGAAGTAATTCGATGTTAAATTAAATATCTGTAAAAAGAAGTGTTAAATTAAATAATTACTTTGACAAACAATTTGATCTTAAAATATCGCTAATCAATATTAAAAAGTATGGTTGTACTCTTAATATAAAAGATATCGCTAATACAACAAAAAAACCACTTTTAGTGGCAATAGAAATGGCTGCCAAACGTTTTACCAGCAATGCATCAATGGTCACCGTTTCCCGGGTCGCTAAAAGTTTTACCGACCATTAAAGCGAGTGCTGGTAAAGAGTCATTTTATTGCCGCTAAAACAAAGAACTTATAGCGACAATTGTAGCGGCAATTTTTATTGCCACTAAATGGGAGCCTTGTAAAAAAAAGAAAAAAAAAGAAAAGCCTTTTCACCGACAATACGGTAACCCACATTTGTCATCTAATTACTGGACTATTTCATTAGGAATACTAATAGAAATTGTAATTATAATCATATATATAGAAATCAATAACAAATTTTCCAAATATGTTAAACTAGCTGATTATTCATTCATAATATAGCCCAAGTAAATATGCTCATAATATAGCCCAAATATCTTTGAAGCAAATACAATACCTATCAATAAAATAGCAACTTTTCCTAAATGCAAAAGAGGTCTGAAATATATGTATTGTGGTTTCAAACAATTCATGGTAATTTAGAGCTTCTTCAAGGCTTTTCTCTTTTTCATCCAAAAATCAATTGGAATTGAAATAGAAAAAGAAAAATATTTTATACTTATATATCGCATGGCAGGTCTAGATATACCTATGATACACGAGCCATATATTCACAAAAGGCATATAGTTGAAAATAAATGGCCTAAACCTTGATTGCCTCTTCTTGCCCACTCATGTAGCCTCAAGTGCAGCTCTAGTCAATATCAATATCAATACTTTATCCTCATCCTCCTACCTTTCCTGCAAAATTAGTACTCAATATCAATATATATGGAATTAGCTGAAAAAAGTGAAATTCACTAGCACTCTAGTCAATTTTCTTAGTTTTAGGCTCGAGTAGAAATATGTTTCCCAATCCATCTATACCATGAACAAAATCAGTAACACGAGGCCTTCCATCCTTTTCCAGAAAATACAGCATAATTAATCCTAGAAAGAAAGAGTAAAATCAAAGAGGGGAGAAACAAAAGGGGTTGAGATGGGGCAGAAACATGCCAAGCACTGTGCAGACTGCAGAAGCATGCACCCAAAAAAAATAAAAGGTGCAAAGCACACATCTAAATAAAACTTAATATGACTAAATTGACACTAGAGAAGCTTAAAACTACACATTAAAAAAGATACCTTCAAATCTTCAATGGCTCAGGGCTGCGCTCTACAAGTATCTATAATAACAATGATTAAAGAGTACTATATTAAGAAGAATGGAAATAAACAAACATTAAAACAAAGCCTAAACATACCTTTTTGTAACTTCTGCAGGATTATAAAGGCATAATGATTATTTATGTAGAATTTTAAAAATATATTTTAAATAAAATGAGCCACGAGAAAATGGTACAGGGCTCTAATGATTCTTACTTGTGAACTTCTTTATCACCTCTTCTTTTGGTCATTTGTTATGTCAACCCTTTATTAAGTTGAAAGCCATGCTTCCTCACCAGTTTTGAGTACCTGCACTTGAAATGAGAGGGGCATATGAAACTATAACCCAAAAAAATCTTTAAAAAATATCCTTCCCATATCAAATACTCACTTTTCTGCATTAAAATGCTCAATGCCCAGGTCTTCATCCCATATAAATATATACTCATATGGTTCCTCAATGTCAGGATGCAGAAACCGCTTAGCATACCACCTAGGAGGGTTAAAAGTTAAAACTAAAATAGTCAATATGGTAAAAAATTTGGAATAGCAAATCAATTTTAATTAGATAAATACTAAACACTATTAGGTATTAACAGCAAAAGCCACAATTTCTATTATACTAGACACTAAACACTATTAAGAAAGAAAAATATATTAACAAATAGAACCAGATATAATGGTTCAAACTTCGAATTTCTAAAGAACACGCAGAATAATTTTTATACCTGAACTAATCAGAAGTCATTAGAAACTTTTTCTGAAATCTAAAAGCCAATCTTGCATTCACCGATTTTCATACCTGTACCCTTCCATTCATAAATCCATTCAAGAATCCACTCAAACCCTTGCTAAACCCTAAATCAGTAAGTTTCAATGTCTGAAAGACTTCACTGCTACTGAAATCTACCATGATGGGAACTCCATTACGCACTTAAAGAAACAGAGTAGTGCTCTGAAGCTTGATGCAGCGCAGTAACAACTCGTCGTGCATGCTCCGAAGGGAATTCCGACATCGAATAACACCAGCTCATGCATGCCTCGTGGATTTCATTTATTATTCCTTTACATAGATAGATTTTCACTGCAAGATCAAAGAAAAAGATGAAAAATAAGAAGAAAACGAGAAATGAAAATCTGATGAATCGCAACATTTTGTAGAGAAGCCAAAAGAAATTGATCCTAATTCAATCGATCTGATTACAAGCTTGGTTATAGGTGTAAGATCCAAAGAAAATCATGTAGAAGATGAAAGAAATTGGGAGAAAAAGGATTAGGGTTCTTACCGGAGAGACACGAGACAAAAACTGAAAGAAGCGTGTCTGCAATACTTACTCGCAAATAAAAAAAAAACCGCCAATTCGCAACAATGCTTTATTGGCTAATCTTGATTGACCGCAAAAACTCTAGGTTAGGCAAGGAAATACCGGCCATTAGTTGATGGTCGCTAAATAATTGTCAGTAAAAGCAACTTTTGTTGTAGATATATATCTCTGTGTGTGGACAATATTTTAGTATATAATTATTTATTATATACCTTTATTATAATATTGTAAAAATAATGTGACCACAAGCAATAATGTACCAAAATATTTTGGGTGGCGCTAACCACACCCCCTGACACATTAATGAATTTTATAACACCCAAAATACCCTCCTCTACTAATTAAATTTATCTCTAAAAACGCATCTCCCTCTCAACCCTCACTTCTCCAATCTTTCACCTCTCTCTTCTCCACACCCATCTCCACACTCTCTATCCCATGAATATTGGGAAAGGTGACTCAAAGGCTTTCCTACTACTTTTATAGTGCCCAGTTTCGTGTTTCAATCGCTCATTTTTTTTTCTGCGTTTTCGGTTCGTACGCAAACTCAATTCACGTACGTTATAATTTGTTTTTCAACACGTACGTGAATTCAATTCACGTACCGCCTGTAACTCGCATGTCCACACTGTATACGTGAATTCAGTTTACGTAAACGTACGCAAATTCATTTCACGTAAGGTCACGCGAATTGAGTTTGCGTAACCTACGCAAACTCAGTTCACGTAGGTTTGAGTGAATTCTTAAGAGTGTACGCAAACTCAGTTCACGTTCATCCCTGTCAATTTCACTCAAACCTACGTGAACTAAGTTTGCGTACACCCCTTCCGCACAGAAAAAAATAACAGCCCAAAATGTAACACCAAATCATACGAAATCAATCCCTAAACAACCTAAATCATACAACGAGAGTGAGGGGGTGCAACGAGAGTGAGGATGATGTTCTGATCGAGAAGCAAAGAAGCAGTAACGGGAACGATGGAGGGAGGGGGTGCAGCGAGAGTGAGGGGAAATGAGAGGTTGTGGGTTTGAAAATTAAATATAGGGCCAGGGGTAATTTGGTCGTTTTGCTTGTTTAAAAACCTGACAGAGGGTGTCAATAGGAAACAAGGGGGTGTGGATAGCCACAGCCAAATATCTTTAGATGTAACATCAATGTTTCGTCTAGTGTAGCATGACGTGGTCTCTGACAAGTCGTAGGTTCGATTCCCCACTCCTCCTCCCCTTGGGGTGAGGTAAATGTGAATTTCTTTGTAAGCACTATTAGAGCCCAGAGGTATTCTCTTCCCCTCACTGTAAATTTTTTTCATTATAAAAAAAAAATAGATGCAAGTCAAAATAATTTTTGTATAATCATAATACATACAAATTAAACTCACGACTAAATATTTATATTCGTATCAATTTTTGCTTCAATGATTCTATAGGCACATCCCCACGTCATCATTTTGAGATTGTTATCTGGAAATTGTGCATATAAATTTGTACATAAATATATTTAGGAATTACAATATTGTAAAGTCTAAAATTGAAACTGAAAAAAATAGTAAATATTGTAAAGCACTAATAAACTATACCAAAAGCTTTTCCTAAAAAAATAATAAATTATAACAAAAAAATCAATTATTGAAACCTTGTTATTTTAATCTTTCAGCCTATTGGGTTTATAAAATAAATTATTAACGATTTGCTTAGTTATATAAAGACTTCCATTCCAAATGCGGTTGTGTAAAGACAAATCAAATTTTATTATAATATGCTTTATGGTGAAAATTTCCAAGTTCCGACCGCCCCTGAAATTTTCCAACTATATGATCAACAAAAATATGTATATTCCAATTTTTGTAAGCTAGCTAGTTTCACAACAAGTAGCTTTGAGATGCCATAAATTAGTATCTATGGAGCCAAATACTGAGATATATCCAGTAATAGAACCCAACATATGGTGCAAATACTTTGATGTCCATTGAGCCAATTAGCTGATGAGTTTTGAAATAATTTCTGTATGGAATAACAATCACCAAGAAGGTTTCCATCAAAAAGCATGCCATGCATGACCAATTGAATCCTCAAAATTTGCCAGTAGGTGAGGAAATCCCAAAGTTCCTTTTTCTTCTTTCTTATTCTTATTCTCGTGTTTTCTCTTATAAAGTGTAGTAGTTGGTATAATATGTTATGACAACAACATAGGAATTGCAATATATACACATCAAATTCAGTTTCTTGAATTGGACAGGACAGCACTTAATTGGTACTCAACGCTTAGTTTCCCTTTGTTGACCTTAGAAATTAACAGCACCAATTGTTTCCAATGTTTCACTTCTAAGGAAGTGTGATACCTTCATAAAACAGGTACCAATCTTGGACTATCTGTCTTCGTCTGCCTACCATAAGAAATTATATATGTTCGTATGTATAGGTGACGTGATTTTTTAACATTTTTGTTAGACCCTGACAGTAATTTTAGAAGGGCCAAATTACATTTTCTTATAATCTATCTATATCTTTATCTATATCTATCTATATCTATATACATATGTAAAGCAAGCTTGAAGTTTTTGTATTAAACACAAATTTAATTAACTTATGAGTACACTCATTAATCAATTTCATTATTTTAATAATCTATTTAAATATTATTATTATTATTTTGCTTATTAATTTAATTTGTTATATATATATATATATATATAATACTATAAATTATTAAATATTGTTATTAAATGTAAAATATTGTGATATTTACTAACATTGGTTATCTACAATATTAAGTGCTATTTATTATCAATATAATTATAATAATATTCATTAGTTGTTAATATTAAAGGGTTGACACACTCTTCATAAAACAGGTACCAATCTTGGATTATCTGTCTTCATCTGCCTACCATAAGAAATTATATATGTTCGTATGTACAGGTGACGTTATTTTTTAACATTTTTGTTAGACCCCAACAGTAACTTTAGAAGGGCCAAATTATATTTTCTTATAATGTAAATATTACTCGTTCCGTCCCATAATAAGTATCGTCTTAGTTTTTTTTTCACACATTAAGGAAAAACTATAAATGAATGAAAAAATGTAACAATTTTATAAAATTATCCCTATTAACTATTGACACAAATGCATAGTAAAGTTTAATGATTTGGGAGTAATGCACTCATTATTAACTTTGGGTAAAAATGAAAAAAAAAATTAATATTATATTAAAAAAACAAAATTGCACTTATTTTAAGACTTATTTTTCCTTCAAATGTGACACTTATTACGGAACGAACGAGAGTATATTTACACTTTGAATATATTTTATATTTTCCTTATATTAAGCCAAAAGCTGTAACAGAGTGTATATGCCTAGAAATTATGTCGTGCTTGCTGCAAACTCTGTCTTAACTAGATAGTTTTGTTACGTATTTTTAGTGTAGTTAAGTTTCTTAACTAGATAGTAGTTAAGTTTCTTAACTAGATAATAGATTAACTGAGAGAACTCGTACTCAACATGGGTGGTGAATAAAAACCGAACTGATAATGTAGTTAAATTTTTTGTAGAAAAATAGTTTTTAGCAAGAAAACGAATGAATGAACTTTTGTGACGTGTTCTTAGTGTAACTAAGTTTTTTAAATAGATAGTAAAATAGATCACAGATAAATTGTAATTTTTCATATTATCATAGCGCAGGTTAACAGCTAATGTGCACTTGTCCACATAAAAGATTTTTCCGTCCTCATACCCATGTCAATATGGCATATACAGTGGCAGCAAAACAAAACAAGGTTTGTAATTAAATTAATAGTAAGAATTTGTACTCTGTAGACTACACTTATTTATGCTTTATTAGTAGTTTATAAAACACCAGTACTTCAATGAATTTAGTGGTGGCTAATTTGTGAAAGAAAAGAAATAAATTCTGGTTAATACTTAGGGACATGGTCGTAACATTATCTTCAGTGTCCCCTAGACAGAATTGGTGTCAATAAACTTGACAATGATAAGACAGAATTTCTTCCACCTAACAGCATTTATTAATATAGACAAATCATCATTATAATTGAATATAGTCAAAGCAACTTTTCCTAATTGCTAATTAACCCTTTCAAATATCTTTTCTGAACCAAAACCCCCTTACCTATAAAAGTCTAACAAGGGCTTGAACTACCTTATATTTCCATATGTTTTCAAGAGAAAGAAAAAAAAAAGTAATTCTTCCTGAATTTTCACTCCAAGTACCACGTCCTCAACCCCACCCCACAAAGATACACACACCAAACAAACTCAAATTTACAATTCTAATTTATTTTCTATTCTCTTCTCTTCTTTCTTCCTCAACTTCCCTCCTTCAAAACCAAGCCAATATCCTCCTTCTTAGTCCCATGTCTCTTTCTCTTTAACAACCCCTCAAGTTCACCTCAAAAAATAAATAAAAATATTAAAGCCCTCAAACACACCATTGACATGCCTGACCCAAATGCTAAGCAAGGTTAGGTGAAAGATAGCAACCTTGTACATACACTATCAAAACCTTCCTATTACAGCAGAACCTGACATTGGTTCTTGCATTTCTCTCCTCCTCTCTTGTTGATCAGGCAGTGAATATTTGTCAAATGAAATAAGGAAGAGGAGGAACTCAAGGACTTGTTTTTCTTTTGCTTTTGGTGTTGTTTTCTCTGTTTCATTGTATTGGTGTTTTTTTTGCATTTGGACATAATGCAGCTGCATATATCTCCAAGTTTGAGGCATGTTACTGTGCTTCCAGGCAAAGGGTTGAAAGAGTTTATCAAAGTGAAAGTTGCATCAAGGCGCCTTTCTTATAGGATGCTCTTCTATTCACTCTTGTTCTTCACTTTTCTTCTAAGGTTTGTGTTTGTTTTAACACAAGTGGATGGCATTGATGGAGAAAACAAGTGCTCTACCGTAGGTACTCTCTCTCTCTCTCTCTCTCTCTCTCTCTCATACACACGCATACATGGATTTGGATTACATGCCGTCATAAAAGCATGCAGTCACTGCAGTTAGCGCATCTCCATCATTGGATCAAGATTGGGCGGTCTGTAGTGACTGCATGCTTTTATGACTGCACCTAATCCAAATCCCACGTACACAGAGTCACAAACATGAACACATGACAGAAAGACACAAACAGGTAGTGCAACAAGAATGTCAGGGTGGATAAGGCTTCAATTTTCCATATATCTAAGTTTTGAACTTTTAATGATTTAAATTTTTGAATACCTATTTGGCTTCATTCCCTCTCCTCGAACAAATCAACAAAAAAGTTACCGACCTTTGATTTAAAAATTCTATAATTACTGGGACTCTGGATAAATTAAGGGAACTTGTAACACAATGGGAAAGGTGCATATGCATTAGTTTGTTCTTTTTTAAATCTTGGCTGATACCAAGTTTGCTTATTTGATTAAAAATGTATTTGTTTACACCTCACACCGACCACTACAAGATCCATGTGAGGATAATTAATTTGTAATATGAAGAGATACATCAAACAAGAATACAAATATCTAATAAGAGTTTCTTTATATTATCCCTTTTGTCAGAACTGGACTTTTTATGTATCTTGTAATTTGACCATCCACTTAAATTTTCCTTTATAAAATAGATAAGACATTGCAGTACAAATTTCATATGGACACTTGATATACTAAATTATATCATAATTGCAATTTTAAAGGATGAATTCCAGAATTAGCAAACCTCAAATTCTGGACTTTATGCTCCATAATTAAAAAAAAAAAAAAAAAAAAAACTGACATTTTGAGCAAGTTCAAGACTTATTACAGCTTGAAATTTCAACTCCAGTAACTATGTCTGATTCTTTATCAGATCAGTGTATATGACATTCTGATTAACTTCAAATTATATTTTCAGGTTGCCTAGGAAAAAAATTAGGGCCAAGGATTTTGGGAAGAAGACCTGAATCAACTGTAATCTCCTGAACTCTTCTGATAATTTTTGTCACCAATTTATTCAATTTTGCAATTATTTTACTTTAATCTTCTATTGGTGGCTGAAAATGACATGGGCTATTCATAGGTCCCAGAAGTGATATACCAAACATTAGATGAGCCCCTTGGCAATGAGGAACTAAAGGGAAGGTCTGATATACCACAGACATTAGAAGAGTTCATGACTGAAATGAAGGGAGGTAGATATGATGCCAAGACATTTGCAGTTAAACTTAGAGAAATGGTAACACTCTCCTCTTCTATTCAAACTAGAGGAAATAATTTTAATGCATTTCTTACAGTTTTCCAAGTTGATCTCTCCCCTAATTAAAGCTGAACATTTCTTAGGTAACCCTTATGGAACAAAGGACTAGAATGGCAAAAATCCAAGAATATCTATATCGACACGTAGCATCAAGCAGCATACCGAAACAACTTCATTGCCTTGCTTTGAGGTTGGCACATGAACACACGAACAATGCAGCAGCACGCCTTCAGCTACCCTCTGCAGAATTAGTCCCTGCCCTTGTTGACAATTCCTACTTCCACTTTGTCCTCGCCTCAGATAATGTGTTGGCGGCCTCTGTCGTTGCAACATCACTTGTTCGCAACTGTTTGCGACCTAAGAAAGTTGTTCTGCACATAATTACAGACAAAAAGACTTATTATCCCATGCAGGCTTGGTTCTCATTGCATTCTTTATCACCTGCTGTAATTGAGGTAAAGGCATTGCACCATTTTGATTGGTTTACAAAGGGAAAGGTGCCTGTTCTGGAAGCAATGGAGAAAGATCAGAAGGTGCGGTCGCAGTTTAGAGGGGGTTCATCAGCTATAGTTGCAAATACCACTGAGAAGCCAAATGTTATTGCTTCAAAACTACAAGCACTTAGTCCCAAGTATAATTCAGTGATGAACCACATCCGGATACATCTCCCAGAGGTAAAAGGGATAGCATAGCAAGTAAATCTTTTTTGATAGCTTATAATATAACCAAGTAAATTTTTGGTGCCTGTGATGCTTATTGCAATGACACTTTTTTCATAACAGTTGTTTCCAAGTCTTAACAAGGTGGTCTTCCTCGATGACGACATTGTGGTACAAACTGATCTTACACCTCTTTGGGACATTGACATGAATGGAAAAGTTAATGGTGCAGTGGAAACATGTACTGGAGAAGACAAGTTTGTGATGTCAAAGAGGTTGAAAAGCTATCTGAACTTTTCCCACCCTCTAATATCTGAAAATTTCAATCCCAATGAATGTGCTTGGGCCTATGGCATGAACATTTTTGATTTGGAGGCTTGGCGGAAGACCAATATAAGCAGCACATATCATTATTGGGTCGAGCAGGTATATATGTCTTCCATTCTACCATAATACAACAAAAAATGGACACTTCTGTGCCATAGTGCTCCAATCTTAGTGGGGTCCACAGAAGGGTTAGATCTATTGTAGGCAGCATTACCTTGCATTCGCAAGAGGTTGATTCCATGACTCAAACTCGTGACCTCTAGTCACACGGCAGCAACTTCAATCGTTGCGCCAAGGCTCGCCTTCTACCATAATACAATAAAGAGAAATAGTCAAACTACATTTTATATAGTTCAAATATGTGGTTAAAATTGAGTTTCCATAAAAGTGATAGTTGATATAATAAAATATTGGTTTTTTTATTTTGCTTTGTGCAGAATATTAAATCAGACCTGAGTTTGTGGCAGCTAGGGACGTTACCTCCTGGATTGATAGCATTTCATGGTCATGTCCACACTATAGATCCTTTCTGGCACATGCTGGGATTGGGATATCAGGAAAATACAAGTTTTGCTGATGTTGAGAATGCTGGGGTCATCCATTTCAATGGCAGGGCAAAGCCATGGCTAGAAATAGCTTTTCCACAACTACGGCGATTGTGGACAAAGTATGTCGACTTCTCAGATAAGTTCATTAAGAGCTGTCACATTAGGGCATCATAGCTTATATATATCTTGAGAAAATGTGACCCTCATGATGAGTTGAAGAAATGGTATTTGTATCCAAGGGAAAATGAAAATGAGAGAGTTCTTCCACTCATAAGGCCTTGCATGACAACAGAGACAACAAATGATATGCCATGATGCTCCTTTCTTGCTTTAAAATTTTATTTTTAACTCTCTTTCTTCTGTTGAAATCCTCATATTCTTTTTCTCTTAAATCCTTATTGTAATGTAAGTATGAGTATTTGTAGATCATATATGTATGTATTAATACAACACAGCTTTTTTGGGAAAACAAACCTGCAGCCTCAAGGTTTAACAATAAGCTTTTATAAGATGAGCAAATAAAAGTTCAAGGAAAAAGAGAGACCAAAAGACCATTATTATCGAATTTCGTTTCTATTTACATAAAATCTATCAAACTAACAGGAGAGCTTCTTATCATGTATTTCATATAAGGCAGTAGTATCTTGCAATTTGAATAACATCAAATGTTGTATAATTACAAGGATGTTTAACTATACTGTACCACTGTATGTAGCATATCAAGATCTTAAGGCGTAGTCCTTGAAAGTAATCTGATTTCTCATTCAAAACTGTGGAGAACTACTACATGATTTCTCCATACAATAATCATAGTAGTGCCCTACATTCACGGGGACATATTCACAAACATATTATATCCACAATTCATGTGAATCAAATAAATACCTTCTTCAGTTCAATTTACTTTTTCCCTGTCACATTAGATACCAATCCCCTAATGAACTTTGCGGACTTGGTTATAGGCGAATTGATAGCCATAAGATTGTACAATACATTCTCAACTTCACCAATGGTTGGCCTGGCTTTGAATGAGGAAACCACCTTCAATTCCTCCCCTTCTTCTACAAGAACATTCCATTTCTCTCCACTCACAACCCCATCTCTCACACACTTAAAAACCACACCTTTTCTTTTGCTCAATACCCCTCTCACCTCCAACCCCAAAAAAGAATAAACCACTTCAAAAGAACTCACAAAGCCACTTATATCACCAAAGTTGCTCTCTTCCTCAAATGCCCATTTTGGGTTAAACATAACCACTGGCTTTGGATAAAAGGCATCACTAACCGTTTTCATCAGTGACAATTGGGAACCCTCTGGCACAAAAAATATTGCCACATCAGCAGAATTCAAGATTCTGGGGTCAGCTTTGACCACTGAAGGAATGTCAATGTGTTCAACTTGGTTACTTGAATTATGTGACTGAAAGGTAACAGTGGCAGCTTCTTCTAAGGTAGGATTAGGCCACAAGATTAAGATCTTAATGGGAGAACCTTTTCTTTTGATGGATATGTCCCCAAAAATATCAAGAGCAAGTTGGGAAAGTGAATCTGGTGAGTCATCATTGACTGGAATTTCAACCCTGAACTTGGGTTGCTTTAGTTTCTTGATTTTGCCTAGTAGTCTGGGGTTGTTGAGGGGTTTCTCTAAGGTTGTTGAAAGGGATGTTTTGGCCTGAAGTATGGCCTCCTCCTTTGAGGTGGGTGGGTTAGGGGAAGAGAGTGAGGAGTGGATTGATGTGGATGTAGCCTTGAGGGGAACAGTGGGACTAGAGGGGTTGCAGGATATACGGTAGTGTTTGCATAGATAATGAGTAGTAGGAAATGGGATTGATGTGAATTTGGTATTGGTGTGTGCAGGCATGCATGATGATGGCTTGGAAATTTGGATAGATTGTAAATGAGTTGTGTGAAGGTAGGATGATGCCATTTAAGCTTTTAAACAGAGGTGCAAGTTCTGATAGTTTTGATATGAAACAATTGTCCCAACTCCCAAAGCTCTATCCGGATAAGATATACCACTTGCTCACAACCTCACAATACTTCAACCAGTGGTGGAGGATAATAACTACGACTTCAAAACCTACTGCTGCCATTGTAAAAGTCAAGTGAAAAAAACATTTATTTTTAAAATTTTATGAATTAAAATCACAATACTTTTTAAATTTAATCCAAAATAAATACATATAACTTACTTCAATATCAAGCCCACTTATAATAACTACATGTTCCAGGGTATTATCCATGACTCAGCATGATGATGTAGGTGAGCCACTATTGGGCTGGATCGGGCGAGACAACGGCCCAAGGCCTACCCTAGATCACCACATCTCATATTCTGTCACCATCAAGGTGTATGATCCTTGAACCCATGTGTATCCAATGACAGCGACCTATCTATCCACCACTGTTGTCCGCACGTAAGGACAACCCAGATCCTACGGTAGGAATCATGGGACTTGCTTCAGGAGACAGAACCAGACACCCGGTACAAACGACAAGAAACGCGACCAGATAAGTCAACTTTGTTGTGCCCTAACCAAGCCCACGCGAATCCGGTGTTAGGCGATCTCCTGTACCACACTCTAGCTATAAATACACTGAGGGGGTCACCTTTATGTATGTGCATTATTCACCTTCTCACCACCTCTAACAAATACTGACTCGAGCATTGGAGCGTGTTTACATGTACACCGCCCCAACAAAAAACTGCTCAAAAGTCAGATACCCCGACACAACCAGAAGAAAAGACAGATACCCCAGGTGTTAACCTTAGACTAGTGCACTACCAATTCTTCAACAACTTGTATTTCTTTATTCACGTGCATCTCGTCCATCATTATAATGGAGGAACTTCTATTAGCATCTCGTTAAGCATTCATGCTTCTTCAATTGTGTAGTAAAAAGGGTTTTGCAAGAATGCATTCTTCCGTTTTTGCTGGACTAAACCAACATAACAAGTTGTTGCGATTGACCTTGAATTATATCAAAACCGATAACAAACGTTAAAGCCGAGAGAAGACAGCCAGACAAGCTTATTAACATTTACATGCAAATACCAGCATTACTTCATAATAGTATCAGATGCCAAATACAGTCTGAATCCAGTTAGAATACTTGGTAAATAACTAAAAGGCAAGAGGATAATGGAAAGGAATACAACTTTTGGGCAAAAATTGAAGCCCAAACAATTGTAAAGTGCCAACTTAGGCAACTGGTGGACGGAGTACATGATCCTGTGAGGTATCCACAGCCGCTGGTGGCATGAATTGCCACATGGCAACTCCGGGATAACTGATGAAAGGCATTAACTTGTTGCCAGGGGCTTGGCCTTGTGGAGCAAATGCAGCAGGGATTGCAGGAGGGGGTGTCAAGAAACCAGGCTGAGCATTCATTGATTTCACCTGCTGCTCCAACTTCTCTTTCTCAGCCTTGAGCCTCTGTTTCTCATCACGAAGTTCATTCTTCTCAGCCTACATAGTAGATAGAATTCAATAGTTAGTGTTGATATAAGGTGTACCTGATATTTTAGTCACTGCTATGCTACGACAAGGTACTACTGCTAAGATATAAACTTAAGGGAAATGAAATGATCTAGAATACAGACCTCCCATCAAGTCTTTCCATCTCCAAAAGAAAATTAATGAATAAAAATTGAGGCCTCACCTTTAACTCTTTAATCTTCTCTTGAAGACTTGAATTTGAGTCTTTCAACTTCTGGGCTTCACCCCGCAATTGTGTTACCATTCGGACAGCATCAATCAGAATTGCAGTCTTGTCTGTTTTGGGAGGCCTTCCAGGCTCCAAGATGGAGCCTAATTCGACAAACCTATCCATGTCATTCATATTAGATATTAGATACATGCCCCAAATACACATTTACACAGAAATCAAATCCATCAGGTAAAGAGAAGTAAACAAAGGGAAGATGGTGGGGATTAGAATTTTTACTTGTCATTCAGCTTGTCCCTCCGCAACTTCTCTCGACATGCTTTAGAGCTGGAAGGAGCACACGAATCAGATCTACCCCTGCAATGGGGAAAAACAAGAGATATGGGATAACTTTTTCCAATAATAAGTATCTGGATTGAATCCACTCATCTTGAAGTGTTGATGTACAAAGAGCTATCAAGGCTTTAGACAGGGAAAGAAGATGAGGGGAAAGTAGTTCAAGAAAGCAGGGAAAAACAAAGTAATGACATGCTTAATCAAGATAACATATATGCGATAGGATTTGTCAGGGTAACTTCTTTATCGATGCTGCTGAACCAATGCTGCTAGTGCTAGCCCATACTATCTTTAGTTTAGAAACCATGTTGAATTTCCATTTGACTCGATTATATTATTATTACCTCAAAACAGTAAGTTAATTAATGCTAAGTGGCTACACTACACATTTTGATTATATGTTTTTTATTATTAATATCAAATAACTTGTTTGACATGAAAGGCTAAAAAATAGTGTACCTCTTCTTAGAACCAGGATCTTTGAGACCATCAGAATCCCCCAGCGAACCATCAATCTCAACACTAGGAGCAATTTCAACACTAGGAGCAGATAGTATCATCAAAACAGAAAAGCAACTTAGTAAATAAAACCTAAAATCCAAGGAAAACAATTGCATGCTGAGAACAACCACTGAAATTACACGGGGATAGTCAATTTGCACACACAGCTTATAGCACAATCAACATCTCTTGAAACAGGCTGCACATACAATCAAATGCACCAAAACATGCGGAACAAAAGTTTCAAGAACATTATCAAGCAAAGCAAAAGTTGCAATAGTGACACTGGTATGTCCAAGCTAACTCAAGTTCCACTAGAAATTCATAGAACCAAATACAGAAAACTACACAAATCGTGGTGAAAACCGCAACAATTTGTGAGAATTAAACCTAACAGCACACTTCTCCAACGAACATACAAAAATTTGCAAAAAAACGCATACCACTTGGGAGCTTAAAAACGCGCTAAAATTTCAAAATTCACGAAAGTAAACGAATCAGCCACAGCACACGCTGCGAGATTCCCATGAGGGCAAGAACATGAAGTGAAATGGAAACCCTAATTTGACAAAGGGGCAAATCAGAGGGTTTGCATACATCATCATCAACAAAACCAATTGCGGAACGATAGGAGTACCCGACATTGGAGGGGTGTGGTGGGGGCCACGTGAAGGCGGAAGCAGGAACGGCGAAGGAGCCATCGGGGACGGGAATATCGTCCATCAACGCGTAATCGAAAAGCCAATTGCTGTTTTCCGGGGAAACCATTGTGATGTGGGCTTTTCCCGGAAAATGGTGAATTTTCCCAGCGGCGAGGGAGGGGAATTTCTTTTTTATTTTATTTGGAAGTGATAATTGTAATTTTGGTGAGAAAGAAGAAAAGAAAAGAGAATGATTATTGAAGAAGGACTTGGTTGAACCACGTTTGGGGGTTGAGAAAAAAAGAGTGGTTTTTGCGTTTTTTAGATTTTATTACTTTTCATTTTCTGGGAAGAGAGGAATCTAATGCTTATGCGTGATGTGATGTGATGTGACGAGATACGAAGAAAATATAAATTATTTTGGTGACAACAAGTGCAAGTGCTCCTCAGATTCTTTCACGAGTAAACGGTGCCCAGGCTCGGGCTCGGGCTTCAAAGCCTGTTTTTCGTAAAAACCCCTTCAAACACACTCTTTAAGGCAAATGCAAGAACGATAATAAGCCTTCGCGAGCTTTTAAGCAAGTGCATATACACTAGTTTTAGGGATGGAAAAACTGGTTAACCGTTCCAGCCCAGCCCGCTAAAGGTGATAGGTTGAGATATTGAATCTAACCCATCTCGTTGCAGGCTGGCAGCCCGTTAAAAAATCAAAGACAAAAAATAAATATAAAAACTGAAATATGTAAAAAATTGAAATTGGTTACTCCCTCCATCTCATTTTACTTCTCCTATTAGTTGATGTACACTTCTTCAGAAAATGATTGAATTTATAAATTTCCATGATAAAATGACACTTCTTGACTAAAATACCCCTTATTAATTGGAGTAGTGGAGTAGTTAAGTAGAAAAAATTCATTAATATAATTAGTTGAAAGACAAGGAGTGTTGTTGAAAATAAGTAATTAATACTTTTTTATTTTCTAAAGAGACAAGTAATTTGAGAGAATGAAATATTCCAAAGAGGACAACTAAAATGAGGCGAAGGCATTAGAAAATAAGAAAATAAATAAATTAAAAATATATGTTAACACAACGGGTTGGCCCGGCCCAGCCTACTTGTCGCCTGACGGGTTGACGAGCTAGGTGGGCTGGGCTATATGGGTTGGTGGCCAAACGTGTCATAGCCCAACTCGCCCCATTTTAGGGTTGGCAGGCCGACCCGTCGAGCTCAACCCGCTTTGTCATCCCTAACTAGTTTCAATCAACTAAGTTAGTGTCTAGGAAGTTTATAAAGCTTTGTGAAGTTTGTAAAAACTTTTTCACTGTTTCACTCATCGGTTAGTTAAAGCTACTTCAAGTCCCTTTATCTGAAGGATTTTTCCACTATCACCAAACTTGTTAGAATACTATAAACAGTGGTTGATCCAGAAATTTTTGCTAGTGGGGCCAAAAAATAGTCTATAATATTTTCACTAAAGAGAAATATTATAAGCTTTTACAAAATAAATAAATTTTTTACGCACATAATTTCTCTTTTTTTTACGCACATAGTTTCTCTTTTATCTCTTATAACTTTCTACTTTCATTTAAAAATGAGAGTAAAGTCCTAAAGTAGTCCTTGAGAAAAAACACAAAGGCATATTTGAATTCAACAACTTCAGATATCAGTCAAATGAGTAATTTTTAGGATAATTTTGAGGGCAAGGAGTAATTTTATCGAAATTTGAGATTTTTTAGGATCAAATGAGTGTTTTCCATTTTTTTTAAGAACCAATTATGTCTTTATATTTTTTCTCAAGAATCAATTTGAGCCATTATTCTAAAAAAATGTATCTTATGAGCGCAACACTTATTTTTTTATGGGGCAAAATTGTTTTTATTAAGTATATTTAAGTAAAAAAAGTATTTATCTTATGGGGTCAATTGCCCCCATATCTTTCAATCTACATCTATCACCGACTACAAGTATATACTAACCCACTTGGCTATACTTGCTGGAATCCTAAAGCAATACAATAACCATGTACTCCTTAATACAATAGACATTCACTTGGTCTTACAAGGGTTACAAATGAAAGAGATGTGTGATATAAAAGAGATTTGTGATATAAACGAAGCAACTCTTAACACGAGAGGGTAAGAGAATTAAGACTCAGGTTAAATGAATTAACTCTCAATAGCTAGGGTAATAAATATGAGCTTCAGGGAAATGAATGAATGAAAAAACATGAAATAATTTTTTTGTGGAGTTTCGGCACAGTATAGTTCATCTATTGTGCTTCTTCATTATTCATCTTCAATATTTATAGCCAATGGTGAGAGATAACTTGGTGTATTTTCGTTGTGAAATAGTCTTCTCTCTACACTGAATAGTATTACATGCATCGTACTACCAGCTTGTCCTTTTCTTGAGTAATGGAAACCTTTTTGCGCAGAGGTGGCTACTTTTCAGAAAAAATAGTACTATTGTACGATCTCTACTCTACTACCTTCCATGTTTTTCCTTTTCTTCTTAGACAATACATTTTCAGTTGAAAATCTTTTTGTCTATTACAAAAACTATGTAGCTTGCTTCCCTAAGGTTAACACGATTCAAACATTTTCATGAACCATTGGATAATGATTTGAATCCTCATCCATAGGTAGACATGCCACCAATAGTAGGAAACGTCTCTTGTAATGTAATCCTCAAGACTGTAGTCTAATCATCATATGCAGACACATGCTTGTCAGTGTTGAAACCAGTCATCAAACGTAACTCCTTGTTTTGCGGTATAAGAAACAAGTTTAAAGTAAACGATCATTCATGTCTCTTTAAAGTAGTCGCGATAAGGTGTTGTAAACTGAGTGTAGTTCCTGCTGCCTTAGGAAAGGTTCTTTTTGTAACCAGTATATCTACACACTTATTAAACTTGTCAAATACTTTGAGAAATTTGTTCTACCAATTTACTTTGTTATCATTAAAATATTGAGGGGCCAGACTTATTAATCGTTTGGGATCCAATAACTCCGACGCTTAAGTCAATTTTTGCTGAGGATAAGAGAATGGAACAGTGCACATACCTCATGATGGTGTTGTTCCCCTTCGATATAAAGAAAGAGGTAGGTTCCTTTGATCGTTGCTTGGACCCGCGAGGATGTCCACATGGGATCAAATCCCGCAATTGATGCTGCCAAAAGCCTCAGCCCCCTACACTAGGATACACAATTTACTACTCCATAGTTGGTTTGTACTATTTCCTCCTCTGGCAGAGGGGCGCAAAATGGTCGTACCTACATTAGGATGACCTCCCCACACGCGTTGTACTTGACGATTTTTGCACAAGGGTTCCCTCTATCAGGCTCTTCCCCAGTGCTTTTTATGATATGTTGACTTATCGTGGAGTTGGGCCTTGCCTTGAATGGAACGATACATAGCACTAGAGCAGTTTCCCCCAAGCCCGATATCGAGGCAAAGCGACTCTCGATGCCAGGATGCATGTTTGAGACTTCCTTGTGCATTGTAAAAAATGACAGTCCTAGGAGATTTACCTCTGTGTTTTCTGACACGCTCCTTTCGAGTTGCCCCCTCGATCTATGGGTGAGGCTGAGATTTCATAAAACCGCGAGGGCCATTTTTTGACCCCAGTCGCGTCGTGATGTCCCCAACTCATATACTAGTGACGAGAAAGACTGATATACCATCTTTGCTATTGCTCAGTGGGGGCGAGAAGTTCCCCAAATTTCCCGCCCTTAAAATATTTTATATTTCCCTATTCTTTTCACATTCCTACATATTTGACGGTTGTACTTCTTGTAAGCCATGTGTCCTTTTAATGAGCCATGCACACTGATCAAGTCATGATGGGCACAATTTCAAACATATTATTTGTCCTTCTACTTGTTTTATAAGGTTAATGAATGGACAACGCCTTCTTGTTTCTCCTTTGTTTTAAATGCCCTGCCTCCTCTGTCTTTTAGACTCTTTGCATTCATGTCCCCATATTTCCATTTCTCTCTCCTTTCGTATTTCCCTTCAATGTCCCACGAAACCCTCCAGATGGTCCCGTTAGAAGCCTATATGGACCTCTACGACTGAAGTCTCATCAAGTATTAGGGCTACTTCCCAGTTTTTATCAGAATCAAAGGAAAGCTTAAGAAACGCCTTAGAAAAACCCTTGAGGGTCCAGGTTGCTGTCTTATGAGCTTTCCACTCCCTCCTGCATCGAAAGAGCGTGATTTTCTTCACAGGAAGACTCCCCCTTCTTCTACATTTTCGACATGTTGTTGTCTCAAATTGGGATTAGGGCCCCCCCTTATCCATTTCAAAATAAGTATTCAGGCTACATGGGAGGTTCCACCGCTCAACCACACCCTAAAACTTAGGCTCACATAAAGGTTTTCCATATCGTCTTTGAGATGGTTGGGGTCTACCCTTCACTTGACCTATTTCGCTGCTGATTTCAAATTGTATGGGATTTTGAAATGGTTGAGGTCAAGATTTCACAACACGTTGGGAGGGTAGGGATGACAAAAAACCTGCACCCGTGGATACCCGCACGAATTACCCGCAATAGATAGTAAATGGATAGCTATTAAATGGAGGTGGGTATCATAGTGTCCACCCCATGGATACCCGCATATTCATTACAATTACTTTTTTATTAAATATATAATATATACTATGACATTTTTTATCATCACTTTGAGATAAAATAAATTTTATGTTCTTCATTATTTAATATTCTTTAGTGGATAGACCCACAATAATAACATTTTGTAAATGTATATAATATATTATAGATGTTGCTACATTATGTTGTATGATTTTTTATGTTAAATTATTAAATAAGCATTGATATATATGGATACTCATTATCCGCATAAATATCAATGAGTATTAACGGGGTATGGATACGAAGAAAGCACTTTCTACCCCATTGATATCCCCACCGGAGGGATTCATCTCGGGACCCGGGTCGTGTCTTGGTTCCAACTTTCTCGGTGCAAAGAAAATGGGAGAAGAGGCCATTGTGTAGTTGGGTGAGGATTTGGCTTTATTTATGTTAAAATATATTATTTGGCTTAATTATTTTCAAATATATATATATATATATATATATATATATATATATAGTATTCGTGTGGATTGATAATAAATAATTATGTCAAAATATATCATTTGACTTAATCAATAATTTAATAGAGTTTATAGATATTTTTTTATTTTACATAATATATATTATATTGATTGACACTAATAATATTATTTACAAAAAAATTGTATATATGTCAATCATCACAAATATGTTTTATCACAAAAAAAATTATTTGCCACGGCAAAATATTAAAACAAGCAAGAGATGACGTGAATTGATATGGTTACTTGTAAAATACTCCTAGAGTTTTGAGCGACGCAAACTATCACATTTTAATGAATTCTCTTTATCAATGCGTAGTATATCTAATATAACCCTTCCTGTCAAAAAAAAAACATGTAACCCCTAAAACAATAAACATCTATGTACAAAAAAAAAACCAATAAACATCTAATCAATCCCAATAACATATATTAATTAAATAATATAATAACCAGAAATTATATATATTATTGAATCCAAATGATACATTTTAATCTAAATATTAATTATTAATCTACGTAAAAATTAATACCCCTTATTTTCACCCAAAAAAAAATCTAGGTAAATAATATTTTATCACGAAAAATTTATCTTCTGCAATGCAAAAATAATATATTTTTACATAATACCACTGAGTCATCTGTTTCTTTATAAAGCGCTACCTGGATTGATACCTTAATACATACACTTATAAGATAATTGTGTTATATTATTTCAAAAGTTATATTTTATATTGGTAATTTATTTTAAAATCCATTTACTTTGATTTATCTTATTTAATAAATTATTATAGTTGAAGTGGTTACGTTACAACTCTATATACTATAAACCCAAGTTATAAATCGGTGGGCCCCAGCAAAGAGGCCAGTCGAGGACAATGAATATCCTTAGTTGGAACTGTCATAGTCTGGGTAACCCTCGGGCAGTTCCTTCTCTCCGGGACCTTGTCCGAAAATACCACTCGGATGTTATTTTTCTTTGTGAAACTTTGGTTCAAGCTAGTAGAATTGAAGAGATTCGTGTGCGGTTGGGGTATGATTTTGCTTTTGATGTGGATAGAAATGGTAGAAGTGGGGGGCTTGCGTTGCTATGTAGGCAACCTTTTGAATGTACCATTATCAATTTTTCACTGAATTTTATAAATGCTGAAATTTCTCACAGAGGCCGTCCTAATTGGAGGTTCACATGTTTTTATGGTTTTCCAAAGAGGAATAGAAGAAGGGATTCTTGGAACCTGCTCCGTACTTTAGCCCAGGATAATGATCTTCCATGGTGCACTATGGGTGATTACAATGATACCCTGTCCAATGATGATACTAGTAGAGATGAGAACCATCCTCCTTGGCTCCTGAGAGGTTTCAGAGAAGCAGTGTTAGATAGTAACCTTATTGACCTTCCTCTAGAAGGCTATTAGTTCACCTGGAGGAGGAATAGAGTTGACCCTGGGACTACCCAGGAACGTTTGGATAGAGCCCTTGCTACCCAAACTTGGTTGGATGTTTTCCCCCGTTGCAGATTAATCAATGGAATTGTTGATAGATCTGATCACTCACCAATCCTTCTCAAGCTCTTTGAGAGGGAGAGGAGGGTAACGTGTCATACTTTCAAATTCGAAAATGCATGGTTGGATGAACCGGAGTTGGAGATGGTGGTTAGGGAAGGGTGGGAAAAATGCTTGCTGGATGATCTCTTGATGCGGTTGAATATGTGTACAACCGAGTTAAATTTGTGGGGGAGGAAGCTTAGAAGCAAATATCGTGAGGCAGTAGAAGAGTGTAGGCGTGAGTTGGAGGAGATTATAGAAGGTCGGGGGAGTCATCGCAGCTATAAGGAGGTGCAAATTGATATGAGTGTGCATTTGGCCCGTGAAGAAGCTTTTTGGAAGCAAAGAGCTAAAATCCATTGGCTTCGTGAAGGTGATGCAAACACGAAGTTCTTTCACGCTATGGCAAGTGCTAGGAAGAGGAGGAATCTGATACATTCTCTTGAGAGGAGTGACGGTGTTATGGTGGAAGATCATCAAGGTATGTGTGATATTACCAAGGCTTATTTTGATGACCTCTTTGCCCAAAGCCCGGGTGAGTTTGATCCGGTTCTTAATCTTGTTACCCCTAGAATTTCAGAGGAAGACAATGCAAGCCTAACTTCCAACTTTACCATCATAGAATTTAGGAAAGCTCTTTTCCAAATGCACTCTGATAAGGCCCTAGGGCCGGATGGACTGAATCCAGCTTTTTATAAAAGATTTTGGGACCTCTGTGGAGTTTAAATTTTTCATGTAGGAGTAGCGTGGTTGGAGAGAGGCTTTTTCCTTCCACACCTAAATGACACCAACATTGTTCTAATTCCCAAGACAGAGGACCCTACTTCTATGAGAGATTTAAGACCTATATCCCTCTGTAATGTTGTGTACAAAATCCTTTCAAAAGTCCTTGCGAACAGGTTGAAGCCTCTTTTACCAAAATACATTTCTCAGGAACAATCAGCGTTTGTGGAGAATAGATCTATCCTAGATAATGTTATGGTTGCTATTGAGATTTTGCATCATATGAAGTGTAAAGTTAACGGTAAGGATAGAGAAGTGGCACTAAAAATTGATATCAGTAAGGCTTATGACCGGGTGGATTAGAGGTATCTCAAAGGGATGATGATCAAAATGGGTTTTTCACAAAAATGGGTAGACTGGATGGGCATGTGTTTGGAGACGGTTCAGTACTCAGTTATGGTTAACGGCGACCATGTAGGGCCTATTGCCCCTGGGAGAGGTTTGAGGCAAGGGGATCCACTATCACCTTACCTCTTCATTTTGTGTGCTGAGGGTCTTTCTCACTTGATAAAAAAGCGGAAGCGAGAGGAGATATACACGGAGTGAGAGTGTGTGGGGGTGCTCCAACCCTCACACACCTTTTATTTATTGACGATTGTTTTCTTTTTTTAGGGCTAACTGCAGGGAGAGCAGGATCATGAAGGAAATCCTAGAGACCTATGAAAGAGCCTCGGGGCAAGCTATAAACATGCAAAAGTCTGAAATTTACTTTAGCAGGAACACCAAACCTGAAGAGAGGACGCAGATAACTTCTTTGCTGCAGGTCTCTGAATGTATTGGCACAGGAAAATACCTGGGCCTCCCATCCATGATAGGAAGAGACAAGAAAGCTGTTTTTGCCTACCTACGCGACAAGGTCTGGAGGAAAGTGCAACAGTGGAATGGCAAACATCTATCAAAAGCTGGAAGAGAAGTACTGGTGAAGTCAGTAGCTCAGTCTATCCCTACTTACTGTATGAGTACCTTCCTCCTCCCTCTCCCACTTAGGGAGGAGATTGAGAGGAAGATCAATTCTTTCTGGTGGGGCTCTAATAGAAGATCTGGGAGAGGAATAAACTGGTTGAGTTGGGAGAAGCTTGCAATGAGAAAGGAACATGGAGGTATGGGTTTCTGTCATTTATATAGTTTTAATTTGGCTATGCTAGGGAAGCAAGGGTGGAAAATTGCCACCAATAATGATGTTATAGTGTCTCAAGTCTTCAAAGCGAAATACTACCCAAATGGGGATTTTTTTTGGGCCCGGTTGGGTCATAATCCCAGTTATCTTTGGCGTAGCATCCACACTTCTCGGGTGGCAGTCAAGTTAGGATTGAGGTGGCGCATTGGTGATGGAAGAAAAATCAACATTTGGAACCATCCTTGGGTTCGTTCCAACGAGAGCTCGTTCGTGACAAGCACTCCAGTCACAGGTACAGAACAGTGGAATGTTTCTAACCTTATTGACACTCAAACAAGCACTTGGAAGCATGATGTTGTGCGATCTATATTTATCATAAATGATGCAACAAATATTTTAAGTATGCCTTTTCTTTGTTCCCAAGATGAAGACCAATCGATTTGGCACCTAAGCAAATCGGGATCCTACTCGGTCAAGTCAGCCTATTATGGAGTGTTGGAGAACTTGGTGAACACTGATCATCTCAAGGTTCAAGGCGATTGGATGAGTGTGTGGAAGCTTAAGGTACCATCAAAGGTTAAGCTTCTAACTTGGAGAATACTCAGAGGAGTCTTGCCAACCCGGTCTAGACTAAATAGAAAGGGAGTTGATTGTCCAAGTTTTTGCCAATTTTGTGAACATGGGGAAGAGAATGATTGGCATGTATTTGTTGGCTGTGATAATGTTATGAAAGTATGGAAAGCTGCTGGCCTAGATCATTTTATCACCTCGAACATTCAGCACAGTCTCGACTTGAAGGACTTTATCTTTTCCCTCCTTGGCAGCGCATCACAGGTACAAAAGAAGGATGTTGTTATGCTTTTATGGTGTTTGTGGAAGAGGAGAAATGACAAAGTTTGGTTGGGAGAGGAGAAGGATATTAACGCTGATGTTGTTTTGGCTAAGCAAAGTTTAATCGATTGGGAGTTGGCCAAATTGAAGGGTGAGCGCACAACCAACTTGCAGCATCAAGTCCCAGCTGAAAAATCGATGAAACCAGATTTTGGAGTGGTTAAATGTAACGTAAAGACGATTATTTTTACTGATCAACAACGTTTCAGTGTTGGCATCTGTATCCGCAACCACTTGGGTTAGTTCTTACATGCAAAATCTATGATTTTCAATGGAAATATCCAAGCGTCAGAAGTGGAAGCAAGAGGATTATGGGAAGCTCTATCTTGGGTAGGCACTTTGGGGTATAGTCAAGTGATCTTTGAGCTAGACTGTAAGTATGTGGTTGACATTATCACAGGAGATGCCCAATGCCAATTGGAGGTGGGAGCTATCATCAAGTCTTGTAAGGAGAAATTATTGCATTTTCCAAACTATTTGGTTAGTTTTATTAGGCGACAAGCGAATTACCCATTCCTTAGCAAGGGTGGAAAAATTCCATGCTAGTCACCAAGATTATGATTATGTTCCATCCTGTATCTTTGACATTATTATGAATGAATTGAGTTAAGTTTGCCCTTTACAAAAAAAAAAGCTTTCAATAATTTCTGTATGTTTTCTTTTCTTCTTAATTTCAAATGTTTAATTGTTTTAAATGATTGGTATCTTATACATCAATATTACGTTCACATAGTTATTAATAATGGCTTAAAGCAAATTGAATATATGAAATGTTTCCATCAGTTTTTATGTGGCCTTTAATTTTTCCAAATTGTGGGGTTTGTGTGCCTTAAAACCAGTTTGGAAGTTAATGAAATGCACATGAGTGATTTTCAACAGGCTTGAATCGATTCACAGAAGTGTGAATCGAATCATGGAGTGTTCTGGGCATTGGAGGAGAATTGAAGGCTCTGTGAATCGAATTGCAGTAGTGGTGAATCGATTCACCACTTTAATTCATGAGCTTGAATCAAAGCGTGCAATTGTGATTTGAATCACTGATTCAATTCATGGGATGCGTTGTGCTGGTTTAAATGATTTGACTCGATTCATGGTAACCTTGAATCGATTCAAGCACGCAGTACTTAAGCAGATCGTAGCAGAAACATATCAGAACGCATAAATTGATTTGGGAGAGATCCATAGCGATTCTTGGAGCGTTTTGTAAGATTCTAGGGTTTGGGAAGCACATTCTAAACACTTTGGTCTTAGGGTTTTATAGAGGGAGGATTCAAGCTTTCTCTATTATAATCTTGAGGGAATCATTGAGGGATTGAGAGGTTTTGTAATTGTGAGACCTAAGGATTGTTCATCTTGAACAATTAGGAGGGGTTGTGAAGATCAATTGTAATTTCTCATTGTAAAGACTCATGATAATAGTGGATATGGAGGGCTGCTCTCTCCCGCAGATGTAGGTCATCTTTTTTGGGACCAAACTGCGTCAACAATTGCAGTGTCATTCCTCTACTCTCTATCTTTGATTTGTTTGGTTTTTCAATTAGGGTTGTTATTGCACATTGATTTAGATTCTGCTCTTGGTTGAATTGTTTGATTGTTGGGATGTTTGGTTATTGGTTGCCATTGTTATTTGTTCCATTATCTTGTTCGAATTCCAACAAGTGGCACCGTCTGTGGGGACGAGACAAATCTTTCAATTGTGCACCATGGGTACCAAATGGGATATTGAGAAATTCTCTGGAAGCAATGACTTTGGGTTATGGAGAGTGAAGATGGAAGCGATCTTGATTCAACAGAAATATGTGGATGCCTTAAAGGGTGAGGCAAGAATGTCGACCACCCCATCTCACATGGAGAAGAAGGAGATGATAGATAAGACAAGAAGTGTCATTATTTTGTGTCTTGGTGATAAAGTGTTGAGGGAAGTCGCAAGAGAGAAGATCGCGGCGGAAATGTGGACCAAATTGGAATCATTGTATATGACCAAATCATTAACTCATAGGTTATGCTTAAAACAACATCTATATTCATTCAAAATGGTAGAGACGAAACCTATTGTGGAGCAATTGACGGAATTCAAAAAAATTATTGACGACCTACAAAATATTGATATGAAGCTCGATGACGAGGATAAAGCTCTACTCTTATTGAATTCATTGCCTAGGTCTTTTGAACACTTTAAGGATGCACTCCTTTATGGGAAGGAGTCAACTATCACATTGGAGGAGGTCCAATCATCCATAAGGACTAAGGAGCTAACAAGGCTTCAAGAGTTAAAGGTTGAAGATAGTGGTGAAGGCTTAAATGTGTCAAGGGGGAAAAATGAGAGTAGAGAAAATAATAAAGGACAGCCTAGGTCGAAATCCAAGTCAGAGAGGAATAATAAAGCGAAGTACAAATGCTTTAATTGTCACAAGACCGGTCACTTTAAGAAGGATTGTCCTGAGAAGGGGGCAATGGTGATTCTGTGGAAGTAGCTTCGAAGGATGGTTATAAGGATGCGGGGGCTCTAGTGGTCACGAGTTTGGAAACGGAAAGGAGTTGGGTTATGGACTCCGGATGTTCTTTTCACATGTGTCCTAGGAAGGAATACTTTGAGGCCTTGGAACTTAAAGAAGGTGGAGTTGTTCGCCTTGGTAACAACAAGGTCATGCAAGGTGGAAGGTATGGGTTCCATTTGTCTTAAGATGTTTGACAACCGCGAATTCCTATTACAAGTGTGAGGTATGTTCCCGAACTCAAACGAAATCTTTTATCTATAAGCATGTTTGATGGATTAGGCTATAGCACTAGTATTGAACATGACATGTTAAGATTTTGAATGGTGCATTGATAATAGCTAAAGGGACTAAAAGATGTGGTTTGTACATTCTTTATGGTTGTACTATTATTGCACATGCGTCTATAGCTAGTCAAACTTCGCATGATAAAACTAAACTATGACATTTAAGGTTAGGGCATGTTAGTGAGAAGGGTTTAGTTGAACTAACAAAGCAAGGTTTGTTAGGTGATAAGTCTTCATCACATGTAGATTTATAGTGCTTAATTGGATATTTGTGTTGTGATTGAAGAGAATTCAAAGTGATTACTTGCTTAAATTGGGTGATTTAGTGTATTCACTTGGATTCATTCTAACGTTTGTGCATTAATATTTTCTATGATTTTTTATCTCTAAGTGCACAGAAATGGGAGCATAGCTAAATGATTGACTTGAAAGCGCGTCTGGAAGCGCTGTTTCCTGACATAGAAGATTCCAAAAGCTATATCTTGAGCCACACTAATGCAAATAAGATGATCTTGGTCTTGTTGGAAATATAGAAGAATTATCTACAACTTTGATGAAGGAACCGAGACCTAAATCAATCTCTAAGTTGGGGTAATTTGTGCTACAAGTTGATAATGTGATGCTGTCTCAGCCTGACACATGTTCAATGTTTTAATCATATCTAGAGTTGTAGGTGTCCAAATGAGATGAAACTGGTGCCATTGGAAAGCTAAGATCCATAGCGTCAACTTTCATGAAGACATCTTGAGCTAATTCGGAGTTTACAGAGGTGAAAAATGCAAAGCAACGTGAAAAAACGGGTGCAGGATTGATCGCGTGCGCGCAGAGCACGCTTGAGCGCGCCTGGAGCGCCAAATCTGACACCATTCTGTGTCTTAGCGCGCAGGTTGCGCGCGGAGCACACCTGGAGCGCTCTGGTCGCGCTGTTAGCGTTAAAAACACGAATTTTTGATGTTTTGATCATTCTTGACTATTCCAAAAACCTAAAAACGCTGGAGGCTTGTCAAGGGGTGCTAGGGATTCATTCTCCACCATCTCCAAGGAGGATTCAAGCTTGGGAACAACGATTTGAGTCTTCAATGGAGTGGTTCTCTACCATTGTTTCTATTTTCTGGTTTGGTTTCTCTTTCTCCATGAGTAACCAAACTCTTTTAGGCTAGGGTGAGATGAATTTTGTGGAAACCCTTATGTAGTTGGATTCTATTATTTCAATGCAAGTTTATTCATGTTAATTGATCCTTCATCTCTATTCTTAATGCCTTTTGATAATTGATAACTATTAAATTGAATTTGGGTTATGCTCACAATTGGAAAATTGAGGTTTTTAACTAGCACTGAGATTGTTGGACATATCTATAGGGTTATAGGAATATAATTCTATTTGGTATGAGTTTGTATGAATCTTTATTCTTTATGCTTGATTTAAGTAATTTGAACCTAAGGGATTAGGGCTTATTAGTTGAATCAAATGGACTAAGAGGAAAGGAATTTTCGTTAATCTAATTTAGAGGATTTAAACTTCAATTGTTCATGAGTATTGCTTGCATTGGTTTTGAATTCAATTGCATAAAGGTGGAAACAAAAGGATTAAACCCCTAGTCGCCTTTAATTATACGAATTCAATTACCTTTTATTATTTTCAGTCGTTACAAATATCATCAATTTCAAACACCAAATATTCTGTTCTCGTTCAAAATTGTTACAAAGTTGTTGAGTTAATTAGTCAATCACAATCCCTGTGGATTCGATCTTTTTATTACTTGACGACGAAATCGTACACTTGCGATTTAGCCTATCAAGTTTTTGGCGTCGTTGTAGTATAGTGGTGAGTATTCCTGCCTGTCATGCGGGTGACCCGGGTTCGATCCCCGGCAACGGCGCCAAAAACTTGATAGGCTAAATCGCAAGTGTACGATTTCGTCGTCAAGTAATAAAAAGATCGAATCCACAGGGATTGTGATTGACTAATTAACTCAACAACTTTGTAACAATTTGGAACGAGCGTAATATTTGGTGTTTGAAATTGATGATATTTGTAACGACTGAAAATAATAAAAGGTAATTGAATTCGTATAATTAAGGCGACTAGGGGTTGAATCCTTTTGTTTCCACCTTTATGCAATTGAATTCAAAACCAATGCAAGCAATACTCATGAACAATTGAAGTTTAAATCCTCTAAATTAGATTAATGAAAATTCCTTTCCTCTTAGTCCATTTGATTCAACTAATAAGCCCTAATCCCTTAGGTTCAAATTACTTAAATCAAGCATAAAGAATAAAGATTCATACAAACTCATACCAAATAGAATTATATTCCTATAACCCTATAGATATGTCCAACAATCTCAGTGCTAGTTAAAAACCTCAATTTTCCAATTATGATTAGGTGGTGATAAATTGGATAAGCTAGAATTTTGTGATAATTGCATACTAGGCAAATAACATAGGGTTAAGTTTGGAAGTGGCATGCATCATTCTAGTAAACCCTTTGAGTATGTTCACTCGGATCTTTGGGGTCCTTCAAGAGTGACAACTCATGGAGGGGTTTCCTATTTTCTCATCATGATTGATGATTTCTCTAGAAGAGTGTGAGTCTATATTTTGAAAAGGAAAAGTGACACATTTGAAAAGTTTAAGGAATGTCACACTTTTATAGGAAATCAAATAGGAACTAAATTGAAAGTTTTAGGACTTACAATGGCCTGGAGTTTGTTTCAGAGCAGTTTAATGAGTTTTGCAGGAAACATGGAATTAAGAGGCATAGGATCGTGGCAGGCACACCGCAACAAAATGGCCCAGCAGAAAGCATGAACATGACCATCTTGGAGCGGGTTAGATGTATGCTTTTGGGAGCTGGGTTGCCTAAAAGTTTCTGCGGTGAAGCTGCTAGCACTGCAGCTTATTTGATCAACCGATGTCCATCAACGGCATTAGACTTCAAGACATCTATGGATGTTTGGAGTGTGAAACCGACAAACTACTCTAATTTGAAGGTTTTCGGGGCTTTGGCGTTTGCGCATATCAGACAAGACCAGCTTGAAGCTAGGGCTGTGAAATGTGTCTTCATCGGTTATCCGGAGGGTGTGAAGGGATACAAGTTATCGAAGTTGGAATCTAGAGGGTCAAAGGTTATCATAAGCAGGGATGTCACTTTTGATGAGATCCGCATGGGGATGAAGTGTAAAGACTTGGAGGATAATAGCTCAGAAGCGGAGGTGGAGAAAACTTAGTTTGAGGTGGAGTCTACCACTAGTGAGACCGAGGATGATAGGGAGGATAGTCCTCCACCATCAGGTACTAGAGGAAGACAACAAACATTGGATCCTGACTATCAGTTGACAAGAGATAGGGAAAGGATGGAAACTGTGGTACCGAAGAGATACGGGTATGCTGACCTTGTTTGTTATGCTTTGATTGTGACTGAAGAGGTTCGAGACACGGAACCAAGGACCTTCAGGGAAGCAATGGGGAGCAAGGAGAGTCAGAAATGGTTAAAGGCAATGAATGAAGAAATGGATTCATTGAAGAAGAACCAGACTTGGAAGCTTGTGGATCTACCAGAGAAGCATAGGGTAGCTGGATGCAAGTAGAACTTCAAGAAGACGGGAGGTATTCCAAAGGTTGAAGAACCAAGGTACAAGGAAAGGCTTGTGTATAAGTTCAATCTTGAGTTGGAGATTGTGAATGATATTCTAAAGACAAGTTCTAGCAAGGAGGGGATTGGTATGCTCAATGGGAAGTTAGCTTCTAGATTTGAGATAAAGGATCTCGGCATTATGAAGAGAACACTTGGAATGGATATTATGAAGAACCGGGAAATGAGGAACAATGGCTCTTTGAAAGGCAGTTTGAGGCACATGAAGGCAACTGAAGGTGGAGACGCAATGAAGAGTATGATTGGTGAATTGGGGATTACGCATGGTTGTGAGATGTTCACCAAGTACCTTCCTAGATCAAGGTTCAAGCATCACTTGGACTTGGCCAATTTCTATAAGGTGTAATTCCAATAATGGAGGGAGCAGCACCTAGATGATGGGTTATAGTTGAGCATCATCACTGATTTGAAGTTAAGGTGGAGAATTGTGGGGTTTGTGTTCCTTAAAATCAGTTTGGAAGTCATTGGAATGCATAGGAGTGATTTTCAACAGGCTTGAATCGATTCACAGGAAGTGTGAATCGAATCATGGGAGTGTTCTGGGCATTGGAGGTGAATTGAAGGATCTATGAATCGAATTGCAGCAGTGGTGAATCGATTCACCACTTCATTTCACGAGCTTGAATCGAAGAGTGCAGTTGTGATTCGAATCATTGATTCAATTCACGGGATGCGCTGTGCTAGTTTAAATGATTTGAATCGATTCATGGTAACCTTGAATCGATTCAAACGCCCAGTACTTAAGCAGATCGTAGCAGAAACGTATCAAAATGCAGAAATTGATTTGGGAGCGATCCAGAGCAATTCTTGGAGCGTTTTGTGAGATTCTAGGGTTCGGGAAACACATTCTAAACACTTTGGGCTTAGGGTTTTATAGCGGGAGGATTCAAGCTTTCTCTATTGTAATCTTGAGGGAATCATTGAGGGATTGAGAGGTTTTGTAATCGTGAGACCTATGGATTGTTCATCTTGAACAATTGGAAGGGGTTGTGAAGAACAATTGTAATTTCTCATTGTAAAGACTCATGATGATAGTGGATATGGAGGGCTGCTCTCTCCCGCAGATGTAGGTCATCTTTGGACCGAACTGCGTCAACAATTGCGGTGTCATTCCTCTACTCTCTATCTTTGATATGTTTGGTTTTTCAATTAAGGCTGTTATTGCACATTGATTTAGATTCTGCTATTGGTTGAATTGTTTGATTGCTGGGCTGTTTGGTTATTGGTTGCCATTGTTATTTGTTCCATTATCTTGTTCGAATTCCAACACAAATCTTTTAAAGGGTAAATACCACTTTTGATCCCTGTAATTTGAGCGAAATCCGGTTTTAGTCCTTGTAAAATTTTTTGTTTAGATTTTGTCCCTGTAATTTAAGATTCTTCCACTTTTAGTCCCTACCGTCAAATCTTTATTAAAAAATGCTGACGTGGCTAATAGAGAGGTATGATGGGAGGGACTAAAAGTGAAAAAATCTTAAAATTACAAGGACAAAAAGTGGAAGAATATTAAAATTACAGGGACAAAAACTCAACGTTTTTAATAGAGATTTGACGGCAGGGACCAAAAGTGGAAGAATCTTAAATTACAGCGACAAAATCTAAACAAAACTTTTTACAGAGATTAAAACTAAATTTGCCCAAATTATAGGGACTAAAAGTGGTATTTACCCTCTTTTAAACGATTGAATTTTTTGATCCGTTGATCCTCTTTGGACTAGATAAGTTTTTATCTCTTTGGATGTATGGGAGAATATATATTTTTTGACTACTCTGCACATATTACTTTTTGGTTTACTATACAGTACATGTGTTTTCTTTTTATGCAACTTTGATATCCAATTTTATCCTGGGTTAACAATGAAAATATCTCGTAGTTCTGTTAACTGAGACCCTCTAGAAAAAATCTGTTGAATCTTGGGGGATTATCGTCTTAGGCGAATAAATTCTCGATGACAGTGTGTCTTCACATACCTCATGCTATGTAACTGTTCGTGGTACGTGATCAATGGTTCTATGCTTCATGTTCGTAGATGTCTTGTTCGTGGGTTCGTGTTCGTGAGGTGGTGACTTATTCGTGACTTAAAGTGTTCGTGATTAATTGCCGAGTTCGTGACCAAATTTTCCAACAAATTGTTTCCATGACTTTCATTATTTTATTTTGCTAAATTATTTTTTCTCAGTAGTTCTTAATAAACAGTTTTTAAAAAATAAATAAAATAAATAAAAAAACTTAAGGGATACATCGACCCATCCATGATCTGCCCAAAATACGTGTGAACTTGCTATTGGATAAGGAAATAATAACATCACAAAACTACAACTGAACGTCATTTTCAGCGCACCAGCGGCTAGAATGTCACCATCTCCACTCTCAAAGGTATTTGCTTGGTCAAAAGGAAACCGATTGGTCTTTGCTTATTTCACATGTTCCATGCTTCCCTGTTTACTATATAATAAATCATCTTTTCTGTGATGGGTCCCCTACGGGTTATGTATATGTTTGTGCAAAAATGCCCAAAACGCGTTGAACAAAAGCAGCAGCAACAACGACAACAAAAAAATACGTTACTCCCTCGTCTCGTAATATATGTCATATTTATCAAAAATAATTATCTCAAAATATAAGTCATCTTCAATTTTTAATACAAAATTAAATGTTTATTTGTCAATTATACCCTCCAATAATCCACTTTGTATTTATGACAATAGTTAATACACCAATAGTTAATGGGGTTATTTTGGTAAAATTATCATTCTCTTTCTTTCATTTATTGCTTTTTTCTTAAATTGTGTGATTTGCCCAACTATGACATATATTACGGGACGGAGGGAGTATCTTCTTCTCACGATAGTTCAACATTAATCATTTTTTAGCGTAATTTATCATTCTATCATGAGCATATTACTAATCTTGGAGCGTTATCAACACTCAGTTTTTTATTGGTTGAATTTAAATGAATCTTACTAAATCTTGTGTATCCCACATAAATTTGGTGGGTTCCATTTGAATTTCAAACAATAAGAGAAACAACATTGGAAAGAGAACATTATGTTAGGCTCCGTTTGGGAGTTAGGAGGGGAGGAAAGGGGAGGACTTTGGAGGGAGGGGAGGAGAAGAAAAGAGAGAGAAATCCCCCACCTTATTTGAGAGAGTGTTTTTGTAGAGAAGGAGAAGGAAATGTTTATGACTAATATATTTTTAATTTTGAGATAATTAAAAGATGAAAAGGATTTGAAGAATTTTTCTAAGAACAAAACTTACATCAAGTTCTAATTAATGGTCAAGTTCATCATGTGCTAGACACAAAAAAAGGTTTTTTTTTAAAAGATGTAACTGTTCAGTTTTTTAATGCATTTGTTCCGGCAATTTTAATAATTGTATTATATTTTTAGAGAGGAACATAATCAATTTGACATAAGGTAATGAACCTAAGTTTCGTCCTTTTTCTAAGCTCTCAAAAATCCTCCTCCATTACATTTTTGAGTTCCCCAATATTAGGGTTAGTATCATGAATAAACCCCTTGTGTCAGGGTGGGAGACTATCACTCCTTCCCCTTCGCTTTCCTCCTTCCTTTTTCCCAAAGCCCTCATCTCCCCTTCCCCTCCCAAACGGAGTCTTAGAGAAACTGTCGCTAGCATTTCTCTTTTCACTTTCAATTTCTTTTCTCTTTTACTTTTATGTATAGGGGAAAACTTAAGTATTGTTTTTACTTTTTTGGTGAATTCTATGATGCACAAGTACCGTAGGTGGTCCATAATGCACAAGTACCTTAAAAATCGCCCAAAACTCTAATGACGATCAATGTTGTCCCTCAGAATGAGAAGCTCACAGTCGTCTTTGTCTTTACGAATGAGACGGTGACCTGATTGGTGTCAGTTTGACAAAAACAAGCGAAAACGAGCTAGAATTGAGTTTCGAGGAAGTTTTGAGGCTTTCTTACTCGTTTTTGCTTGTTTTTGTTAAATCGGCACCGATCAGGTCACCGTCTCAGTCGTGAGAACGAGGAGTACCATGAGCTTCGGCTTCTGAGGAACGACAAACTACAATAGATTTGTAGAAAAATGGCGCCCCCTTAACTAGCGTTATGCACTGAAAGCGCTAGCAAAAAAAATTTCGGAACTCATCGCTAGCGCTTCTTTGGAAAAATGCTAGCTTTAGTCAACTAAATAGCTAGCGCTTTTTCGAAAAAATGCTGGTGATTGTTCAGTGGCACCTTCGCTAGCGCTTTTTCAGAAAAGCGCTGTCTATGTTTCTTCATCGCTAGCGCTTTCCCAGGAAAGCGCTGTCTTGGTTTCAGCATCACTAGCGCTTTTCCAAAAAAGCGCTACCTATTTTTTGAATTAAATTAAATCCTGTATATCCTTCCGTTACAATTCATTCTCTTACGCACGATACGTCTTTCCTCTCTTTCGTCTAAAGAACAGAACAGTGCCTTTGTCATCTATATCTCGTCTCTGTCTCTGTCTATCCTCTGTCGCTGTGTCGCACCTCCGTCTCAGTCCCTCAGTGTCGCCGCTCTCTCCCTCTCGACCCATCGCGCAAGTTCATCTGCCTTAAAGGTTCTCCACAGCGTCATTCCTCCTCCTTCGTCGTCGTGGTGGCGCTTTAAGGTTCTCCGTCGCGCCGATCCTTCTTCTTCGTCGTCACCACTATGCGGTCGCACTCCATCTCTTCTTCCTCGTTAAGTTGCAGCTCAGGTAAATCTCCTTCCCACTTTGCTCTCACTGCGCCCTAACTTTATTGCTTCCCTTGCTCTTTCGCTTTGGTACGGGTGTTTTCAGTTTTTACTGCTAGGTTTTGTTTTGTTGCTCAGTCCTAGTTTTGGTTTGTGCATTGACTTCATTGTGCATTTTCATTGTAAATGACCGGATGACATTTATACTAATGATAAAAACCAAGCGCGTCTCAACTCAAGCATGCTCTGTTTCTCCACACATCCTAAACCTAAAAAAAATTGTTTTTTTTCATTGCCATTAATTATTAAAACTTGTTTTAGATGATGCTATTTTTTGTTCTGTGGCCTGTAGCAATCTTGCTGAAACCTGAAACTTATTCAAATGTTGCGAGATTCTTACTGCTGCTATGCACTATTTCTTCTGGTTTGGTTGTGTTTTGAGCTTGCTGTGATACATAGGTGCATGAATCTGATTAGATAACAATTATTGGAAAGTGGGTAATTATTGAAAATACAGATAGGTCATGGCAAAATTTTGATAAAATATGTAAAAATTGCAGATACATGGCTAATTCTGGACATGATGGTGATGCTCATGAGAGTGATGCTTCACCGGCCCAAACTGTGAACCGCCGTCCCCATGAACCGACATACAAAAAGAATATCATTCGAGCTAGGACTCGAGGAGAGATACAAGCGGTAAGATAGTTACTAATTAATATAATTAGTTTGTTTTTATCTATTTATTATCTAATGTTGTACACTTAATTTTTTTTTTAGGTTTCATGGAATGCTAGAGGTCAACCCATAGGCAAAGGTGGCAGAGATTTGAAAAGTTTCATTGGAACTCAAGTGCAAATGATGATTCCATGTACGTTTCGTCGTTGGTTAGAGAAAAATAACGTAGCTTTGGATAGATGCAAAGAGGAGCTTTGGGCTGAGATAAAGGTATATAAATTAACATTGATCATTTGTATTAATTCTTCTCAGTTGTGTAAATATACTTACCCTACCATTTTGTTTGCAGAAAACATTTGATGTTGACGACACCCATAAGGACATCATAATGAAGATTGCCGAAAAATATCATCGGACATTCCGAGCATGGTTGTCTAAGCGGGTGAGAGATGAAAAAAGGAATATTAGACCTAATCCTTCATCATTGTATAAATCAGTCATAGGAGTGGACGCCTGGACTGATTTTGTAGTAAAACACACCAAAGATCCTGAATTTTTGGTATACTTATACATGTCCCTAATTGTATACATGTATATGTATGTCAATACTTGTATATTTAATTATTGTCGTTCCTAATCACATTTATATGTTTGTCTATATAGAGAATAAGTAACGCAAATCGGCAAAGAGCATCAAATCCTCCTTACCCATACAGAGGAGGGGTTAAGGGGTATTCAACCATTGAGCAAGATTTGGTATGCAGAGTAACCTTAAATTATATGTACAACTGGTGAATTTGAGCATGTCTGTAGAGGAACATAATTAACACTGATGAATTTCACTTTTTTTTAATATGTATAGATGAAGCAAGCAGGAGAAGAGGATTATGCAACCTCAAAATCAATCGATCACCATGTCTTGTGGATAGAAGCTCGTTGAATCAAGGATGGTGTGATTGAAGACCCCCAACTGTGGAAGTGTATGAAAAAATTGTAAGTATGATAGATTAAATAACATTTTTAGTTGCAATTTTCTTATTAAAGTGATAATACTTAACAATCTTTGTGAATAACATTTGTGTCTCAGGATGCCCTAACACAGGAGGGTATGTCACAGGGGGGTGACACAGACATCCTTTCCCAAGTCATCCCCATTAAAGAGTATCCAGGACGTGTAAGGGGTGTGGGATTTGGGGTTCCACAGAAAGTTATTTTTGGTCCACCGAAGCATGCAAGAAAAGATGAAAATGAAGACTTGAGGCAGATGGTAGCCAAACTCTATTAGGAGGTCCAGGAATTGAAAAAGGGGAAACATCAGGACACGAGATCGGTAGGGGAGCATCAGGACAAGGGACCGATAGGGGAGCATCCGGATGGTAGTGCCAAAGATAGTTGCACTCTAAAGTCACACAAGGTAATAAATCAAATTACTTTAAAGGCAGAGTTTGGTAGATTAATTAGTATTTGTGAATTGTTAATTAGTATTACATAGAAACTTGTATATCTTGAAATTGAAACTTGTATCATGCATGCTGAACTTTTGCTTATATAATTTGGCGTTATAGTAGATCATGACTTGTATAGTGACTTGTGCTGGCTGGTATATGGTAATTTTTTGTTGTTACAGGTATTAGATAAATTTTAGAATGTCCATATTTTAGGGGAGACTCTGCCAAAATTTTCTTAGAAATTCAAATTGAAGTATTCAAATATTCTAATTTAATATTATTGCAGATCTTGATTACTTAAGGAACCGGTGGAGATGATGGAACTGGTGGAGGGGCACGTGCCTAGTCCGACCATGGATGGACGCACTCTTAAGTCTTCCAAGGTAATAAATCATTAGAAATTGTTGTTACTTGTATGTATTGCATCAATGGTATATCATATTAATATTTTGTTTATCATTGGTTTAGGACTTCAAAGAGTGTACGCTATATTTGTCAAGCCCGTCTCGAGCGGTTGGCAAGGGGATTTGCTTCACTGATTTAAGTGCCAAATTGCACAATGGTCCATTACCTATCCATCATTACAAGGTTAGAGTTGACTTTGCAATTGAAGGGGATGCACCATTGCCTGTACCACTTGAGGGGGCAGATATAATGACAGTGGGACATGCAATAGGTACTTATGTGACATGACCGATAAAACTCGTTGTAAGTGACGTGTTTTTTAATAAACATGATTCGTTATGATAATCATAATATATTTATAAAATTATGTCGTCACTAACTCATGCAAAATATATAGAAACTCATAAAATCCAAGGCCAATGACAAGGAGAAGGAGAAGGGAAAAGGCAAGGAGCAAACATTTGGGTATTGTACATCCCTAATAAATCATGTGGACAAATCTCAGCATTCCCCTCTTGAAGCAAGATTCTTTAATTATCTGAAAGTTCATGCTGAAGCAAAAATGATAATAACCAGAAATCAAATTGTTGTTACAATGGGAAAAAATATTTTCGGTTATGAATCTCCATTATTTCTCAGTGCTAAGGATGAACTGGCAGAAGTTTTTACTGATGGAGCATAGGTCAGTCAAACTGTAGTTAGTGTATATATCAGGTACAACATCCAACTTTAAAGTATACTTTTTTTTTATTCTTTCACCTAATATTGAAGTTTTTGTTAATCCATTAATTAGTTTACATTTTAATTATATTCAAGGTACTTGTATGATGAGATATTGGTCCCAGAACAACGGACCGAGAGATTTGTGTTCTTATGCTCAGAGAAAACAAATTTTGCTTATAAATCTGGGGATATGGTGGACTATATATCTGAACGCTTGGCATTAGCGACGAAGCCAGGTGTCGACACCTTGTTTTTGTCACCAATTAACCTAGGGTGAGTCATTTATTTAATTTGGTCATATACATATACATATATATGCCTTACTTAATGATACTAAATTTTGTGAAATCTGATTACCTGCTAATTAGGATTTACTTATTCAACATTTTTTTGGGCCCATTGGGTATTGTTAGTGATCAATCCCCAGGAAGACACGGTGTACTATTTGTATTTTTTGTGTACTTCTTTGAGCAATCGCAAAGAAATGATGGATACGTTCAATCAGTAAGTATATATATGCATGTATTGGAACGAGTTCTGAATGTGAAATTGAGGTTGAAAATTTATGCACTAATTAATATATCTAATTGTATGTTGTTATGACTCAGGGCTTTGGCAATGCATCAAGGACATAGGACACTAAACAAGTCCAAATTTTCTAAATCATCCAAGATAACGACTAAGTGGATATCAATAGAGGTATTATCAAAATTGTTATGCAATTCTTTAGTTTAAAAAATTAAAATTATTTATTTTTAATATTTTTGGTTTTTTAGTGCCCTCGCCAACCAAACTCCAATGATTGTGGCTATTACATTATGAAGTTTATGAAGGATATTGTTGTTCATAACCAAATGCAAATCCCAAAGAAGGTATGTAAAATTTCTGTTCTAATTTATATAAAATACTTACTCTTTCATTTCACCATTTGCGTACTTAAACTTTAATGTGATTTATTTATCATTTTGCGGTATTTTCCTGATTGTAAATACGATTCGTATTCTGATGTTCAAATTGCTCAACTCAAGGAAGAATGGTGCAAATATGTGGCTGAGAAGTTTGTTTTAAATACATGATCATTCTGTATACATTGTTATAGTATTAGCTAGATGTATGTTGTTAGCCCATGTGAGGCATTAATTTTGGTTGGCATTGTTTTTTTTTGTTGTTTATTGTTTATTTTGGTTTGCATCATTGGAAAATACTGCAACTGTAAAAAAAAAGGGAAAAAAAGAAAAAAAGAGATAATCGCTAGCGCTTCCTTGAAAAAGCGCTAGCTATTATCAACAATCGCTAACATTTTTTCAAGGAAGCGCTATTGATTCAAGTTTTCACTAGCGCTTTTAAAACGCTATCTTTAAAAACCCATATCACTAGCAGCTGCATAGGTAGCGTTTTTAAGCGCTAGCGAATTCAAAAAATAAGCGCTATCTATTTTGTTTTGTGTTATAGTGACATTAGTTGTCGTTGGAGTTTTGAACGATTTTTAAGTTATTTGTACACTGTAGACCACTTATAACACTTGTGCACTATAGAATCCACCTTACTTTTTTACGATCATACCACAACATGTATATTCTACATCCTCTCAAGCCAGTTAAACCGTCTTTTGCAATTCCTATCGACTACTCTTTGCACTTGCGGCAACTGTAACGCTTATGCATGAGAGAGAGAGAGAGAGAGTACACACACTACTGCGAAATTACCTTTCGGAACAGGGATTTTAAATCGGTTGTTTAAGACAACCGATTTAAAAATAAATGCGGTGGCATTTTTGAAATTAAATTGAAGTTTTAACATTATGATACACATTTTAAATCGGTTGTTTATAACAACAGATTTAAAATCTTTTACGGAAAAAGAATTTAAATCGGTTGTGATAAAGAACCGATTTAAATGGGCTTTTAAATCGGTTGTTTATGATGACCGATTTAAAATACGTAATATTTTAAATCTGTCAATATAATCACCGATTTAGAAGACCCACGCGATAGTTATTTTTTTTCCCTCTTCTTTTCCCTCTCAAACCCTACAGTGGTCTCAAACCCGTAGACACATTTTAGTGAGAATCTCTCCTCGCCGCCGTGCCTCTATCCACACCGTCGTGCCTCTATCCTCGCCGCCATGCCTCCATCTTCAAGCTCGCATTGGGTTTTGCTCGTGTAGGGTTTTGCTCGCCGTTCTCCTTCAAGCCGCCGCGACCATTCGTTCTCCTTCAAGCCGCCCTGTCATTCGTCCTCCTTTGGTTTCTTCTTCAAGCCGCCCTGTGCTTTGTTGCTGTCATTTTCAGGAATTGAGAAAGTGGTGAGCACCATCGATTCCATTCCCAAAGTTGAGTGGGATTTCGAAGGGATTCACTATTTTGATAATGGACCACTCACCGTTCAGTACTTGTTTGTGTTGGACGCTTTGAATTTTTGCTTCGCCCGATCGTTGTTTTCACTTTTTAATTTTTCCCCTTTTCCATCTTTGAAATGCCATATAATAGCTTCTCCAGATAATGTCTAAAGGCTATCAGTAATTAATTTATAGCCTTCCACACTTTATTTAGGGCGTTAATGGTCCCCCGTTTTTGTAAATTTATTATTATCTGCTAATTTTCGGGAAGGTATTTGAGTTTATCTGCCACATTCTGACTACATTTTCCTGGCTAGACTGAAATGAGTTCATGGAATACATATAACTAGAAAAAGGAGACGTGATTCCTTATTAGACTTGAGTTTCGTCTTTTACTTTTGGCATATATCGTCTTTTCCTTATTAGGCGAGTTTCCTTAGTGTTGCATCATGAATAAGTTGATATATCCGCACGCTTTGTTTGCACTTGATGGATGTTAATGTGAAAATGGTTTGTGAATATGCAAGAGGTGGCAAATTTGAATTTCCATACTGTGATGATATTTTTCCAAAGCATTTGATTTGGTCAACGATATTGGTCCCTGCTTATTATAAATTTATTATTATATGACCAATTGCCGTGGTGCATTTGTTATAGTTGCTTCCTTTATAGACTGATGCTACTGCTTTCAAACATATCCTTCATCTTAGCTTTTTTTATCATCAGTCATTTCTTCACTTTTGTACAATGTATTTGAATAAAAAGCCACAGTAAAACTTATCTTTTTGTAGTAAATTAAGGGAATGAAAAAACATTCGGATAAAATATTTCTCTATGTTAGATTCTAATATGTGGAGATTAGTTGGATATTGAATTCCTTAATTTCTCTCATATGCTGATGAGAAACAATCATATATCATATAGAACTATGGTTGTTTTTTTTTTTCTTTTTGGTGTCGGGCAGGAGTTTGAGCAATTCTTCATGAGAGAACCAAATCTTATATTTTTTGTTCAAGTTGAAGTATTTTCAAAAAGACATTTCCAGATCTACTGCATGGTGGTTCTATAAATAATTAGATTTGATGTTATTTCTAAAGGCATCAAGCCAACATTATCTCCTAACCTTAATATTTTGTAATACTTTGTGAAGTGTGTTATTTTTTTCAAAACTTAGTTATGGATCGTAGTTGGATGCAACAAAATCGATTGAGTGAAGATTGAAGCGACTGTTTGCCAATGAAAAAGACGTAAAGAGTATTAGATGGCATGTGGATGAGAGGAAGTGTGACGGACAACTTCGCCATCCTGCCGATTCTTTGCAATGGAAGAAAATTGATACTCTGTTTCCAGATTTCGGCAATGAGCCAAAAAACATTAGGTTTGGGCTTGCTTCTGATGGAATGAATCCGTATGGTAACTTAAGTACCAACCACAGTTCATGGCCTGTTGTCTTGGTAGTGTACAACCTTTCTCCTTGGTTGTGCATGAAACGCAAATACATGATGTTATCCATGTTGATTTCGGGCCCGAAATAACCTGGAAATGACATAGATGTTTTCCTAAGTCCCCTGATTGAAGACTTGAGGAAATTGTGGGACGAGGGCGTTGATGTGTTCGATGCATATTCTAATGAAAATTTCAAGTTGCGTGCCATGTTATTTTGTACCATCAATGACTTTCCAGTATATGGGAACTTGTCCGGATATAGTGTTAAGGGGCATAGTGCGTGTCCTGTATGTGAAAAGGGCACCTGCTACAATCAACTGAAACATGGAAGGAAAACTGTTTACCTTGGGCATCGTAGATTTCTTCGACGTGATCACCCGTATCGTAGGTTAAAAAAGGCTTTCAACGGATTTCAGGAAAATGGTGTAGCTCCGAATGCCTTAATAGGGGAAGAAGTGTATCAGCGAGTGAAGGACATCAAAGTCATATTTGGCAAGAAACAGAAACAAAAGCAGTCCACTGTGAAAAATATATGGAAGAAGAGGTCTGTGTTCTTTAATCTTCCATACTGGTCCAGTCTTGATGTAAGACACTGTATTGATGTCATGCATGTAGAGAAAAACGTGTGTGATAGTGTAATTGGTACTCTTCTCAACATTCAGGGCAAGACAAAGGATAGTGTGAATGCTCGTCTAGATATGGTTGCAATGGGTATAAGACAGAAATTAGCTCCAGAGCCAAGAGGTAATGCCACATATCTGCCCCCAGCATGCCATACTTTGTCAAAACAAGAGAGAAGAAGTTTTTGCGAGTGTCTTCGTGGAATTAAAGTGCCACAGGGTTACTCTTCCAATGTTAAAAACCTAATCTCACTGAAAGACCTCAAAGTAGTTGGCTTAAAGTCTCATGACTGCCATGTATTGATGCAACAATTACTTGTAGTGGCTATCCGTGGCATCTTGCCAAAAGAAGTCTGACATGTCATAACTAGATTGTGCTTGTTCTTCAATGCTATATGTGCCAAAGTCATTGACCCTACGAAGTTGGACGACTTGGAAAACGAGGCTGCTATTATATTGTGTCAGTTGGAAATGTACTTTCCTCCATCATTCTTTGACATCATGGTCCATTTAATTGTTCATATAGTACGAGAGATTAGATTGTGTGGCCCCATTTATTTAAGGTGGATGTACCCAGTGGAGCGATATATGAAGATCTTGAAAGGGTATGTTAAGAATCAATACCGCCCCGAAGCATCCATTGTTGAAAGGTACATCACAGAAGAAGTCATTGAGTTTTGTACAGACTACTTGTCAGAAGTGGAACCTGTAGGGATTCCTAAGACTCGTCATGTTGGAAGATATGAAGGTAGGGGTACACGAGGGTTAACCGTTAAGAGCAAGAGTCGTGTGGAGGTGCTTCAAGCACATCTGTATATATTGAATAACAATGCTGAGGTTATACCTTACTTAGAAGCTCACAAAAGAGTTGTCAAGGCCAGTAACCCTCGAATGAACGAAAAAAGTGTGTTGAAAGAGCATAACAAGACATTCCTATCTTGGTTCAAAGCACAGGTTATGAATGAATATGATACTGCTTCTGATACATTAAGTAGGCTAGCACATGAACCTAGTTTTAATGTCTTGTGTTGGAGTGGGTACGATATAAACAATATTTCCTTTTACACAAAGTCACAGGATGACAAGAGTACCGTTCAAAACAGTGGGGTTATGGTAATGGCTTCTTCAATGCATTTCTCTAGTTCAAGGGATAAAAACCCCATTCTTGCATCAATAGCTTACTTTGGGGTAATTGAAGAGATTTGGGAGCTTGATTACTGCAAATTTAAGGTGTCTGTTTTTAAATGTAAGTGGGTTAATAGTAACAGTGGAGTAACAACCGATGAAATGGGTTTTACATTGGTGGACTTTGACAAAGTAGGTTACAAGGACAAGCCTTTCATCATGGCTGAACAAGCAAAACAAGTTTTTTATGTCAATGATCCTTCTAGAAAAAATTGGTCAGTGGTCCTACAAGGAAAAAACGTTCATGATAATAATGAAAATGAAGATTCAACCCTTAATATTTCCGAGACTCCTTCCTTCACAACAGAAATTCCTACTTTCATTGAAGAAAGGGATGTGGACGATGTACGTACCACTCGTGGTGATCATAATGAAGAGATATGGGAAAACATCTGTATTTCACCCATGGAATAAATTTAAAGGTTAATACCTGTTTGTTTATATGCTATTCTTGTGTTTATTAATGATTTATATGCTGCTTTGTCCTATATTATTGTTTCTGACATTTATCTTTTGTCTTCTAAACAGATATAATGGCAGATCATGTAGATAGTACAACATCTACAAAAAAGAAGACTAGATCGACCACTTCTTGTCAGGAGTTGACTTCTAGACGTCCGACTGGATATAGGTATCCAATTGAGTTTGATGGGGAGACAGGACAACCTATAGGGAACTATGCAACTAAGTTCAAGACATTTGTGGCTATGTTGGCTAGAAACAAGGTTAGCATATTGGTAAATGAATGGGAGAACGTGGATGACGGCACAAAAAACTGCATTTGGCAGGATGTGACGGTAATACCTCTTTTTACAAACTCCTTTAATTTCTTATACCACTTAACTAAATTTGTTTATTACTAATATCATTTTATTGTCTATTTAAGGAAACATTTGATGTTGATCCTGGCGATAAGGGGCTTAAGAAGAGATGGCTATCTTATGCTGCTGCACGTTGGAAGTCACACAAGACTATGCTCACCAGGACTTATGTTTTTGGCCCTGGTGACAAGGACGGATATAAGACCCCATGTCATAAGTATAAAGGCATTTCAGAAGAAACATGGGAGTTGTTTGTGAAGAGTCGACATGAGCCTCAGTTTTTGGTTAGTATTTTTTCTTAATTTCTCATGTTAATTGATTTTACGTTTAGCTAATTTACATGTACGTTATTTGTAACAGGAGAAAAGAGTAAAGGGAAAACAAAACCAGGCCAAGAACAAGTACTACCACAGAACTTCTCGTGGTGGTTATGCATATTTGAAGGCCACCTGGAAGGAGAATAGGTTGAAGGAAATGCAAAAAGATGGTGGCAATATGCTGTTGACGGTGGATGATGTTGATTCTCCACCACGTCACGAGCAGTGGAAGTTGGCCCGAATAAAGCCAACCGGAGGGTATATAAACGAGGAGACAGCCACTGTTGCCTCAAAAATTGTAAGTAAAACTTTCAATATATCATTTTTAGTTTAATGCCTTGCATAATATTGACTTAAACCATATATGTTGGCAGGATGACCTTGTGGATCAGGCCACTCAAGGAACTTTTGTTCCTGATACACGTATGGATATCCTGACTACTGCCATTGGGACACCTGATCACGGTGGCCGTCCCCGCGTTGCCCCTTTTGGTGTCGGTCTAAAGACATATTATGGAAGTGCTGCACCTCGTGGCAAAGCAAAAGCCTATGCAGAGATGGAGTCCTTCAAGGCAATGCTGATGCAGCAGTTTGAGGAGACCTTTAATAAGAGGGTAGATAAGGCGGTAGCCGAGGTATGTATAATATGTTACAATATAAAATAAGCAGTTAGTTTAACTAGATTTAGGAAGATATTAATTTATAAAATTTCATTTACAGAGACTTGCAACTCAGGGTTGCGTAAGTCAACTCGCAACCATCAACATGCAAGAGTTACAGGAGACAATTAGTCAGAGGATAAAGAAGACAGTAGCTGAGGTATGTATAAAATGCTATAATATAAATTCAGTAGTTTAAGTAAATTTGCGAAGGTTATTCATTTATAAAATTTCATTTTACAGAGACTTGCAAATATGGCTTGTGTAAGTCAACCCTCATCTGGCCAGCCCAACTCTATGAAGATTCCTATGCACGAAAGCGCTAAGGACAGTTGCTCACCATCCCAACCGAGGATGCCAACCCCCACTAATTGGTTGAGAGAGTTATCTGCCATGTTATATGACGTTGGGGGCGATCCACGAGGCTCTTGATGGATTATGACCCCGTGTCCGTTGAACATTATTGGGTTGGTGAGAAGGAGATAACCGACATTACTATGGGTGGACGTTGGCTTGAATTATGCCACATGGCATTATGGGGCTCGTAAGTATATGTCATTCTAAGTTTATATTATAAGTATGCTTAAATCATTTGTAATATTAATTAATGTGTTTTTCAATATATTAGGTACTGTTGGCGCCTATGTAAGGATAGGGGATATGATGATAGGTACGGAATTTTTTCGCCTTACCAGATTGGTTCTTTATGTCCCAAGTCTGCTCCCAAAAAATTGGAGGAAATTCAAGCATACATCCAGAACAAGATGTGGGAAGAGAAGAGACAATGTTATTTAGCACCATACTGCTATAGGTAAGTTCATTTACGTGTGTTTATATAGTTTTCTTTTGTTTGTCTATTTCTTCATACCATTATTGTTGTCCAATATTGCAGTGACCATTGGCAGTTGGCCGTCATTTGTCCTGAAGATCACGTTGTCGTCTGGTTGTGCTCCCTGGGTTATCGGCCTAATCAAACCATTGTAGAAAGAATTAATAAGTAAGATTCAATTTAATTCTTAACATATACTTTATGATATAATTTTAGAACTTTAACTTTTCATAAATATTTTTTATATCAGTGCAATCGATGGATATAACAGGCTTAAAGGAATTAGGAGAAGTAATCCGCCTGAATGGATGTTGCCCAGGATAAGTGGTTTAAATTAAAAATATTCATTTACAAATATTAGGATATTTAATATTAACTGAGTGCACAACTTTTCTATTTATTTGTAGGTGGCTCATCAAACCGACGGGTGGGCATGTGGGATATATGTTATGAGGAATATGATGACCATTATCTCGGCGGGGATAACCGGAAATTGGATGGAGGTAATATTTAAAAACTCAATAAGCTTAATTGATTTCGTACTTAATTAAGCATTATTTTGGTTATATTAACTAGTGTTTATATTTTTTTTACAGGTATTCAATGACACAACACCAATGTCAAATGATGAGCTTTTGACCATAAGACAACTCTGAGCAGAATTTTTTTGCAAATTTCATACCGAGTTGAAATACAACCCAAAGAGGAAAAAGAATAGAAAAAATGGTGGAAAAAACAAATAGTAAAGTTCAAGTTTAATTTTAAGTTTAAGTTTGTGTTTTTGATTTAGTTAGGTTTGTATTTGAACATTAGTTTTATTTTTAGTTTTAGTTTGTATTTGGTTGTTGGAAACAGTTTGTTGCTGTGGTTGTTCTGGTTATGGTTGCTGGAAAAATTTTGTATTAGATTTACAGGTATATATGGTTGCTGTAAAAATATTTTAAAATTAAAAAAAAAATTACATTTTAAATCGGTTGTTTACAAACAACCGATATAAAAAGTCATTTTAAATCGGTTTTTTGTAAACAACCGATTTAAAATGTGACCTTTTAAATCGGTTGTACAAAAATAACCGATTCAAAATGTCTTTTAAATCGGTTGTTTTTGAACAACCGATTTAAAAATCCTAATTTAAAGAACAAATTCTAACCATAAACTAGACTTTTTAAATCGGTTAGTATAAATAACCGATTTAAAAACCAAATTTAAATCGGTTAAATAACCGATTTAAAAAGTCCAAACTTATTAAATTCGGAGCATTTAAATCGGTTGTCCAACCGATTTTAAACCCCTAAATAACCGATTTTAAATCCTTAATTCGCATCAGTGACAATGTCATGTTTTTATTGGAAAATAAAACCAACAAAACATAAGGAATTGTATGTAAGTTTTGTTCTCCATGTATCTATTCCCTGTGAATACATGCCTTGACAGGATGGTTTTGATGATTGACAAAAGGGAGCTTTGCAAATAGTCAACCGTGCAAAAAGTGGAAAAGAATATCAAGACGCGTATCAAGAATGATTGTTTCTCAAGTCTTTGGGTTCTGGGTATTTATTTATCTTTATTAAGACAATTTGTAAGTAGTAATAAAAAGCTCTCAATTAAAATTAAATCACACACGCACAAAATATTTTGACATGCATATCTCGTGTCGGATGTCGAGCTGAGGAAGTCGCGTGTCGAGCTCGAGTAAATCGGATGTCGGTGAGGAGGAAGTCGGATGTTGAGCTCTCGAGGAAGTCGTATGTCGAATCGAGGAGGAGGTCGCGTGTCAAGCTTATGAGGTCGCGTCATCGAGGTCGCGTGATGAGCTCTTGTCGCGTCTTGGGCGATGATCCGTGTCGGTGATGAGGTCGTGTACCAGAGGTCGGCGTGTCGTCGATGAGGTCGCGTCTTGAGCCATGAGAACCAGGCGATGAGGAGGTCGTATCTTGAAAGCCGTGTCGAGGTCGTCTGTCGGTGTGGCGCGAGGTCGTCTGTAGCCGCTCTTGAGGTCGTATCTTGAGCCGTCTCCGTGTTTTCAATACGCATAACGGACAAATTCCAGCGGACAAATCAAAGCATAGCGGGCAAATCTTTTAGCGGACAAATCCTGCGCGGTCATTTCGACGCTCCTCCATTGCCTATATAAACACAAATCGTGAGCTTTGTTTTAAAAAGATACAACAACGCAGGTTTAATTTTTGTGCCAAAAACTCACAAATATTTTTCATCACTCACACTTATTTGAGCACAATTTTCTGAGAGTCTTTTTATTCTACAAAATTTGAGTTGTATTATTTGAGCTTCAATTTGTTATATCTACACTATTGAGTGTATCTTTTTAAATCTCATTTTATTTGTGAAAATCATTTATTTTTGGGTAGGAATCCCAAGGTGTTCATAGAGAGGTGATATCTCTTGAGCGTATTGCTCTGGTTTAGAGTTGTAAAGGTTTCTAGTGAACCGATTTAAAGCTAGTGTCTTAGTGAAAATCCCATAGTGGTTTGCTTTGGGAGACGGGGCGTAGGCCACAGGGGTGTTAGGTGGCCGAACCTGGATAATTTGTTGTGTGCTTTTTACTCCTTATCTCTCTACTTTTCAGTCAATTAAATTTACAGACTTTATTTTATTGTTATTTATATCTTACTATTTACTTTATTTTTAACTCGTTTGCAATTTATTCTTCAAGTGATTTATCTATTTCACATTAATATTTTCGCAACTCATAATTAGCACTTATTTCTCCAAAAGTTTTTGAAAGCACAGTTCACACACAATTCACCCCCCTCTTGTGTTTGGAGTCACTTGTCAACATTCCCAATACTTCTCTTTCACTTCTGATGAACCATGAGAAAAAAGCCAATGAGGGGCGGAGGGTAGTGTATCAATGGGGTAGCCATTGCTACCCAATTTTTTTTTTTTACTAAAAACCAGTGTAGTAATATAGAATTTCGCTACCCCAAAAAATACTCAGGTCGTTACCCCAGTGTAGTAATAGAATACGTTTATCAGATAAAATACTTACACTAAAAAAAATACTCAGATTGCTTATATTTTAGACATTTTTTTTGCTTATATTTCAGACCGGAGTAGTAGTTTATTACTAAAAAAAATTAGTAATTTATTTTGTCTATAAAAAAAATTACTCTTTATATTTGACCCATCGTATAAAAGAGCTCCGCCACTGAAGCCACCCTTTCCATATGAAAATGGATTTGATGTTTCTTTCTTACGTATGTGAGATACTGAGAGGAAAAAATCATAATAAAATGTCATACGAAAGTGAAAATGGGTGCTTGGATTTATAAAAATTAACGTGTCGTACTTTATATGTTACGATACTGTCACGTTGATGAGCAAAATAAAATAATACTATACTTTTTTTTGGTACAAAAATAATACTATACTTTAATAAATATATTCACGCACTTATCGTTTACATAATCTTGTATAAGTTGTCTTATTATTTTCAATAACTTTAAATGATACACATATGACATATGTGTTAATATATCTTCTTTGAAAACAAATAGTTAGTGTGAAAGTTTACCGATTGATTGGAGCCATGGTTATTAAACTCTCTAGTTAACTCCTAAATTCTTATAAGTTTACGATTCTAGATCACAAAAGCGAGTTAACTCACTTGTAAACTATCTTTTTTGTAAACTCGTACGGATTTAAGTAAATTTTGATAAAATCGATAAACTCTCGATTTTATTTGCGAGTTACGAGTTTACAATTTTACATCGACTTGGCCTTAAAATGTAAATTATCGGTCAATATTATTGGCTACTTGGGTTGAGTTACCTATGTGCTGCAATATATATTGAATTTATAAAGTTAATTTTACATTTTCAGTGTCAGCTATGAAATAAAGTGTTTGATTAAAAATTATACGAGTGTTAAGTCAAATTAACTCTTGTTTTTTTGAAAAAATTTCACTTTAATAACTTATGTTTTTATGAATTTGTGTATGATTTGGTCATTAATGTAGTATGACCTTATTTAGTACTAATGTACTAGTATACTTTATTATTATGGTGTGTTACTTTGCTTTATTATGTATATATATTATTTATAGGTTTATTTAATATTAAATAAACTCTTACGAGTTTACGAGTCGAGCCTACGAGTCGAGCCTACAGAAGTTCCACAAGTTTATGTATACTCTCGAATTTGACAACCTTGATTGCAGGGCACATCTAATCTATCCAAAACGTAAAAAACATCAACTCTGGTTTACGAAAGTCATCGAGAGAGTGTTCAAATCTACATGTAGTTAAACACTTAGAAATAGTAGTTAATCACGTTCAAATTCGTGGTTAATGAAGTTACGTTGATGGTTAATGAGTTTCAACACCTGATATATCCATTAACAATTTACTTAACGTAATTAACCACGTATTTGAACTGTCTTAACCACTTAAAAAATTGTCACGAAAATTGTCTAAATTTAGTTGTCAAAATATATTTTTTACGGAGTTTTGAAACGTGGCTGAGGTTAATATTATTTGAAAAAACTTTATACTGTGTTTACTTAAATAGTGAATAAATAAATAAATAAAGCTGGTTCAGTTTTAATGGATTAATATTATGACACAATTCTAACTAAATTAATCATAAATATTATTTATTTATTTATTTATTTTAAAGATATCTGCACTTTATTATTTACTTTAACTAATTAACTGGTTAATATTAATAATGCTATCATGTGAACAAAATAGAATAAAAACAATTTTATTTTATTAACCTTATATAACATTTTTAGTGAAACGAAAATATATAATTTTTATTTTTAATTTATATCTAATTATTTATACCTTAAAATATATTACACATATAAAATATAATTTATATATTATATTCGATTGGATTCCAAAAGTCAAGAGTAGTTGTCACTCTTATCAAGAAAAAAATGACTTGTGGTCACTGACAGATGAAAGCAATTGAATTTACTGGATCTTTCTCATCGCACATGTTGCACATGGCAAAACATATACATGATCCCATAAAAATATGCCGACATTATTCAATTTCTATACCAATTTAATCGATTATGTATTCACAGTATAAAAAAAATTTAGAAAAATATTTGATGTTATTTTTGTAATACTATAATACAATAATTTTAATATTAATTATTTTATTGCAATGTTAAGTTAGTTCGTTCATGAAAAAATTGTTGTGTCTATATTCTTATTATAATATATCATAATTTAAAATTATTTTTTTCAATTTATTGATTTGTTAATTAAATTTAATAACAATTAAGTTGCCAAATAAAAATTTTATTGCATTTAATAATTTATACATTTAGGTCAAAATTTTATAATTTAAAAATATAAAAAATTCTCTGTCAAATATATATGCAAAAGAGTCCCGTGCAAGCACGAGTTACATAGCTAGTTTTATAGTAAAATAGTCTTATTATTAAAATGTCTTGAATATAATAAAATTAGATAAATTGATGAATATCTAATATAAATTAATTTTTTTTAATGTTAAAACTGAGTTTAGGAAATTAACCCTAAACCAGGAACTATATAAATGCGCAATAAACCAACACACCACAATCCATTATATACTAATATAAATTAAGTTAGATTTGTTGGGTAAACACAAAGTATCTCAGGTTGGGAATCAGATATTAATTCTTTAAAGTATTGGGAGATATATTTAAAAGGCTGATGTTATACCCTAATTTTGTCCACATATCTCCTGTAATTTATTTTTATTTTTATTTTTACTTTATTCTTAGCAACACATTTTGGGTTCATTTTTGTTAAATCCTTTGGGCTAATTTCAGCTCAATTGCAATAAAAAAGGGAGGTACAAGTTGCTGGCCTTTTTGTTACAAATTACAATCACAAGCATAAGTCCAATAATAATAACCATGTCCATTACATGTCAAAAATTGCAAAAAATACCAACAGTCCAATACAGTCCATTTCATGCCCAAAATACAAACCAAGCCCAAAACAATCACAAAATCAGAATAAAAAAAGCAAAAAACAAAAAAAACAGAATAAAGCAACGCATGAGCGTTGCATCCCTGACCACACCCTACAACAACCAACAGCAACAGAGGCAGGGGCAGAAGCATTTTGAGAATGGGTCCAAGGTGCTTTCTTCTTGTTCCTTTGCTTTTTTCCATTTCTTCTCCAACCAAGCAGCTTTGCAGGCACCACCCAGAACCACCGGCCCTCCTTTGCATCACCAACCATACCTGCAGCAAACAACCAATACAAGGGTCAGCAACCATTGTCCTATTGGAGCCCCTTTGCTCTATAAATGCAACAACAAAACAGCAAAGAAAGGGGAAGATTCTGGGCTTTTTTTACCACCAATCAAAGAGTTAGAGGCTCCACACTGAAGCCCTAATTCACCAAAACAGAAAGAAAAAAACCAAAACAGAAAAGAAAAACGCCGAAACAGAAGCAAAAAAAAGGAAGAAACAGAGGGAAGAAGAAGAAAGAAGAGAAGAAGAAGGTAGTCTCTCTCGCCCTCTCAGCCTCCCTCTCCATCCTCCTTCCCCCCTTCTCGCCCTCTCAGCCCCTCTCTCCCTTTCCCTCTCGCAACCTTTCTCTCCCCATAAGCCTCTCCCTCTCGCGATTCCCTTCCTCCCTCTCCCACGATCTCTCTCACTTTCTCCTTCCCTCTCCTTCGCGACCGGTCCCTCCCCTCTCGATCCTTGACATGTCCAAGAATGTGCACAACCGCCTCGCCTTTCTCTCCTTCCCCCTGTAGTTTCCCCTTTTCTTCTTTCTCTTTGGTTTTTTTTCCTTTCTTTGATTTAGGGTTTAAATGAGAATCTGATTTTAATCCCCTCCTCTTTTTTGCTTCATACATTCTGCTTCTTTTTACTTTTTATCTTTTTTATTTTTTATTTTTTTTTTTTTTCAAATGGGCTTTAGCCCCCATTTTAATCTACGCCCCCCCTTTTTTGTTCTTTTCTTCTTTTTTTGTTTAGGCTCAGCCCATTCCTTTTTCTTTTTACACCCTCCCCCTTTTTTTTTATTTCTGACCCCTCTTCTTATTATTTTGGGCTTCAGCCCACTGGTTTTGACCCAATCTAGGGTTCCTAAAAAAAACATGTGAATGTTCCCCTCATCCCTTTTATTTATTAACCATACTTTTTTATTGTAAAATTCTTCAATCTTCTTGAATAAATATTGGTAGTGACAACGCCGAATCCGCTTTTGGTTTGGTCACTATGCAAACTCTTTTAAAAAAAACATAAAATCAATGATTACTCCAAATCCTCTTTTGGTTTGTTCATTGCAACAATCTAAATAAAATATCTTAAAATATTAGTAGTGATTACGCCAAATCCACTTTTGGTTTAATCACTACGCAAATCATTAAAATTAAGTCACAAATTGATTAATTAAAATCAACAAACACACAACCATTTTTTATCCAAGAACTACGTAGCCTTTGATTTCTCTACTGCACCCGGAGATACGTAGGAGCAGAAGCTCACTCCTGTCAAGAGCAAAAATAAACAACATTTATTAAGCCTTTTTTTCATTATTTCATCATTGTAAATTCTTGTCTATTTTTTTAAAAATAAAAGGGAAATAAATATTTTTTAGAAGTTAATATAAATTTTGCACAATTAATTAGAGGTAACCTTTTTTCGAAAGGATGTCGTGGGGTGCTAATATCTTCCCTACGCATAATCGACTCCCGAACCCAAATCTGGTCTCAAGGACCATTTTCTTCAATAAAAGTTTTTCCAATATTTTTCCCTTCGAAATAAATTATTGGTGGCGGCTCCATTAAACTCGAACAAATCCCTCCGGATTTTTCGGTCGCTACAGCTGGCGACTCCACTGGGGACTTTTTTTTTTAGAGGGTCAAGCCTAAATAATTGATTGTGCTAAATAGTTAACTCTTATGTTTAGTTTCTCTTGTTTATTTATTTATTTATTTATTTATTTATTTATTTGTTTATTTATTTATTTATTGTTCTTTTGTGAATATTTGTTGTGAATATTATACATATATTGAACCTTAGGTTAGAAGACCATATTTTGTATATTTCATTTGTTTTGTAGCTTGGGTAATTTTAGGTTGCCTCTATCACACACCTCACTTACACAACTTTTACACACACTTATGAGTGGGACCCTATACCCGGGCCCAAGTGCAGCTTAGGGAGTGAGAGGTTGTTAGTGATAGTCACTTCGGATCTACTTTCGATTTGGGTATCACGAGAACCTCATCTAGAGTGCGACCGTTTCGTGGATGTCTACACGTAGGATCCTCTTCCTATTGGTGGTCACATCCCGAAATGGTACTTGGCTTTAGAGACCTTTGGTGAGGAAGTGTTAGTACCACCTATGAAAGTGTTCACAAGTCGAATGACCTATAGATCATCAGAGATAGAAATCCTCTAATTTAGAGTGACCTTGTTTAGGACACAAGGAGGCAGTCTTACTTTTGGTTGACCTTTTTAAATGCTTATTTTCAAAGTAGTATAGGCATCCCATCGTTTACAAACATTTCAAAATATGTCCCTTTCATTAGTAGTTGCATCATTCGTCATGTTCATGCATTTTTTTTAATCAAACATGATAAAAGTTTGAACATATTGCATTCATCCTCATTTCATTTTATTTTGAATAGGTTCACCAGAGAATCGTAAGGAAGAGCTAGCTTGTAAGTATTTGCTGCAAAATAATATGGGATCAAATAAGGAAACAGTTTCAAAAAAGCTCATACATGCCAAAGCAAAGATGCCGGAAATACAAGGTTTAAAAGAATTTGGGAAGTTGCAAACAGGGAAAAACCGCATAGCCTTCAATGATAAATATGGGAAGATTTTTGCATTGATGGAGGTAGATGTACAAGTAGAGACTGTTACTGCACTAGCCCAATTTTATGATCCCCCGATGAGGTGTTTCACATTTCAAGATTTCCAAATTGCGCCCACTTTAGAAGAGTATGAGCAAATTTTAGGGTACCCTTTGGAAAATGCTAAGCCTTACCATTATATAGGGCATTATCCATCATTCCCAATAGTCGCTTCAATTCTAAAAGTTGAGGAAAGTAAGTTGAAAGCCAACATGAAAAATCCAAATGGTGTTGATGGCTTCCCACTAGCATACCTAGAGGAGAGATTAAAGTCATTATCTGAAGGTGGGGAATGGGTTGCTTTCATGGATGTATTAGCCCTTGCCATTTTTGGGATTATTCTGTTCCCACAGATAGATGGCCATGTTGATTTTGCAGCGATTGATGTTTTCATGGCAGTAAAAAACAAAGGCGAGAACCCTGTACCCGCTGTGCTCGCTGATACATATTACATCCTTAACACCTATCATGAGAAGAAAAAGAAGAGGATATCTTGTTGCCTACCGGCGCTTTATGTATGGCTTGTCACCCATGTATTTCATGATGGGCGAAGAGCACTATGCCCTATTGTTGATTCCAATTGGTGCTCCGTGAAAACTAAGAGCAAACCAGAGTGGGCTCAATATCTACGCGACCTTAATGAGAAGACTATTTGTTGGTATCCCAAATGGCAAGAAGTGAATGAGGTGATATGCCAGTGTGGCAGTTTCCCAAATGTACCGCTCTTAGGAACGAAGAATTGCATAAATTATAACCCCTCTATATCACTAAGACAATTGTGTTATCCCATCATGCATCCTCCAACCGAAGAGTTGATAACCCCTTTCATTGTGTATGGGATAAATAAGAAAGATATAGAGGAGCACAAAAGGATCAGGCAGGCATGGAACCAAGTCGTCCGAAAGGGGAAAATACTTGGGAAAAGAAGCACCGACGCCAAAGAAAGCTACCGTCAGTGGGTTAAAGATAGAGTTCAGGAAATCAAGCTGCCTTTCAATGGGACACCTCCTCCCGAGCAAGAGACACATGAACCTATCCCTATTACAAATGAAGAGGTAGAAGAACTTAAGGCATCACTGCTGAAGTATGAAGAGGAAAAAGAAGGGTTACAAGCAAAGTTAGAAAAAGCGCTTCAGGAGAACAGGAACTTACGTTCAGAAAACACTCTTAAAGGGCAATTCATCGAAAGAAGCAACAAAAGAGCAGTAATAGAGGGAAAAAACAAGCATGATATACAAATTTGTCTAAGAGGTGCAAATGAACAATTGAGCTTGCGTAATCAAGAGAGGGATAAGGCTATAGATAACGCTTATATATGGAAAGGATTGTGGAAAAAATCCTCGGTTACTGAAAAGAATTTGCAAGAGGAGCTTGAAGGTTTAAAACAACATCTTGAGAAGGTGGTAGCTGGGTATGAGAACCGAGCCCAAAAGGAGCAGCAATGCAAGGAAGAAATGGAAGAGATGCTTGTGAAGTATCAAGAGGCACTGAAAAAATAACAAGAAGATGCAAATGAGTTACGGAATTATATTGAATACCAAGAGAAGATCTATGACGACCTAAAAATGAAAGCATGTATTGGGAGAATCGTTTTACAAAACTGGTCTGTCAGATAGAAAATCAAGAGCTTTTTAATGAACTGAGGAATGAAGGCATGCATTGGAGGGACTGTTTTTCAAAGTTGGCAAGTTTGGCCAATCAAGCAATCATAGATATCCCAAGGCGTCTAGAGGAGGCTGATGCGGCGATGCACCCACTAAATACTCCAGTCAATGTTTACAAGTTTATTGAATTTTGCAAAAGTTTGATAGAAGAATTGAGAGAAAAGGTTGGTTGTCCTATTAAGAAGAAAAAAAGGGCAGCTAATTGATGAGGTTTTAGTTTGAATGAATTGTACTACTTTTCTTTCACATCAACAAAGGATTTGTTACTTTGCTTATTGATCCCATTTTATTCTCCAAATTACTTAACGCTTTTAAAGAAATAAACGGATAATTATAACAAAGCAATGAGGCCTACGGTTCCTTGGTACAAAATGAATAGACTCATACATCCACATCCATTCATTCATTTTTCCTTTCTTACATACTCATATCATTTTTTTTAATCAGAAGAAGAAAATAATCAAACAAACTGGTTCCTCGACACCCTTATCGAACTCGATCTCAATCAAAGATCATGGATGACCAAGAGATGAAAGATGACGTCAACTAGCTGAAGGAACAGATGAGTAAAGTTTTGGAGCTTCTGCAATCCCTAAACAAACACAAGACTGCAGATGGGGTATCTCCAGCAGTGAATGATGAAAGTCAAGCTACACCTTCCCACCCACCTGGCTTCGGTCCTATGCAGTTGCAATATGGTCTCAATACTCAAGGGATGATGGTACCTTTTGCAATTTACCCACATGGTCCTACACATTCACCAGCTGGCAACCCTCAGAATCAAGTACCGCAGTTCCCACTTTACGGACTCCCACCCGGTTATACGCCACCTATGGCCAATGATGATACTGCGAACCATAATCCTCAAGGCCCCCAGACACAACAGTTCCCGCTATTTGGTCTCCCGCCCGGTTACACACCGCCAGGTGCCAACAATAACTCTACAGAAACTGATTCCCAAGCACTTGTTGTACAAGATGTAGCTCAAGGATCTGGTTCAGGTACTGAAACCATACCAGTTCAAAGCTCAACTCCCGTCTTCATGACATACACCCTTCCACCTGGTTATGCACCACCCCATGTCGGGAATACTCAAGGAGTCAGTACGCCCGTAGTGACCCCCGCAGTGAATTCCCGACCATTTAGTCACCCCTATTATGTTCAAGGAAATCCACTAAATCCTCAGACTAACCGCATTGCCTGGTCTCCAGCTGTGGGGGTACCCAATCTGAGCGCCCCAGTTGGGAATCAATGGTCTGATATAAAGTTACAAATCCTCGAAGATAGACTAAGAGTTATAGAAGGAGTGAGTTATCTCAGTTCAAGTATCGCTTCAGATATTTGTCTCGTACCAGATGTGGTTGTACCGCCGAAGTTCAAGGTGCCAGAATTTGACAAGTATAAAGGGACAACTTGCCCGAAAAGTCACTTGACCATGTACTGTAGGAAGATGGCGTCCTATGCACATGATGACAAACTTCTGGTTCACTTCTTCCAGGATAGTTTAACAGGGGCAGCGTCGAGTTGGTATACACACCTTGAGCGATCTCATATTCACTGTTGGAAAGATTTGGCAGATGCCTTTTTGAAGCAGTATAAGTATAACATTGATATGACTCCTGATAGAATGCAGTTGCAAAACATGACAAAAAGAGACAATGAGACTTTCAAGGAATATGCCCAACGATGGAGAGGATTGGCAGCCCAAGTGGAACCGCCTCTGATTGAAAAAGAAATGGTGGCCATGTTTATGGATACTCTTCAATCACCCTTCTATGACAAAATGATCGGAAGTGTATCATCAAACTTTTCAGATATGGTCATCGTAGGGGAAAGAGTTGAAGGAGGAATGAGGAATGGAAAGATTGCCCAAAGTTTTGCTGGAACTAGTAATATCAAGAGACCCCCGACAAACTTCGTAAAGAAGAAAGAAGGGGAAACCAATGCTGTGATAACGAGCCCGAGAGGACAAACACAAGGAAAACCACCCCAATTCTTTACCAATTTCCCACATCCTTTTCCATACCCCTACTTTCCACCTCCATACATTGCCGCCGCCTCTCATAACCCAACCCCCCGGCCAAACCAACCAATGATGCCCTTTCGACCACCTTCCCCCATCCAAACACAAGCACAGCCAATTGCTCCCACGCAATCGAACCAAAACCAGAAACAACCAAATGACCAAGAAAAGAAAGCAGTCCAATTTGATCCTATTCCCATGACCTATACGGATTTGTTCCAGCACCTCATCAGCAACTCCTTGGTCTCTCCGTGCTCAATGAAACCACTTCACCCTCCCTTCCCAAGAGGGTATGACCCAAATGCCAAGTGTGAGTTTCATGCGAGGCGATGGAGTCACACAACTGAAAATTGCAAGGCTTTGAAGTACGTGGTTCAAGATCTGATCAATGCCAAATGGTTGAGTTTTAAGGAGGATGGTCCTAATGTGGGTAATAATCCCCTTCCAGGTCATGGAGGTTCAGCAGTCAACGCCATTATTGAAGAGTTTAGGAATCAGCCCCTGATAATGAAAATGGAAGATGTTCGTACTCCCTTAAAGATCATTTATGCCAAGCTCTGCAAGTTCGGTATAATTGAGATGAAATACGATGAGAGGGACTTGTGTAACTTGCATCCTGATGGCAATCATTGCATAGAGGAATACGAGGAATTCAGGCAAATTCTCCAAGAATTGTTAGACAGACACTTGATACAGGTAGGTTGTGTGAAGAAAGATGAAAACATATTGACCCTTCAATCAAGTGAAGATAAAAATATGACCTTCCCAAAACCATTGGAGATTTGCTACAACAAGGGAAATCTAAAGCCAGTCCGAGGCTTACCTAAACCGATAACTATTCATGTACCAACTCCTTTTCCTTTCAAGAACGTTAATGAAGTGCCATGGGATTACAGTATGAAGGTCTTTGTGGACAATTTAGGGGATGACCAGTTAAAAGCGGCGTCTGGATCTGGCAATCCTGCTATCACTAACATCTCGGGAATTGGTGGGATGACCCGAAGTGGACGAATTTATACCCCTATCGGACCCATGGACAAAGCTCGTAAGGGAAAAGATAAAGAAGAAGAGTCCATTGATAAAGATGTGGGTAAGAAGGCAAAGAAAGAAGAAGAAAACAAGAAAGTAGTGTCTGAAGAAGAGGCTTATGAATTCCTGAAATTTATGAAGCAGAGTGAATACAAGGTGGTGGATCAGTTGAATCATACTCCTGCAAAAAATATATGTGTTATCACTGCTGCTGAATTCTGAGCGTCATAGGGAATCATTGATGAAAGTGCTAAATGAAGCCCATGTCACCCATGACATCATAGTGAGCCAATTCGATGGGATTGTGGGTAATATTGTTGCTAGTAGTTACCTTACCTTCACTGATGAATAAATTCCAGTAGAAGGAATGGGGCATAACAAAGCATTGCACATCTCTGTGAAGTGTGGGGACTATATCCTTGCTAGGGTACTCGTCAATAATGGGTCATCTCTAAATGTTATGCCAAAATCTACCTTGGCAAAGTTGTCTGTTAATGGATCGTATATGAAGCCCAGTACCATGGTGGTAAGAGCCTTCAATGGGTCTAGAAGAGAGGTTATTGGAGAAATCGAGCTACCTATACAAGTCGGCCCTCACACATTCGAGGTAGTCTTTCAGGTGATGGAAATCGTACCAGCATACAGCTGCCTCCTTGGAAGACCATGGATCCATTCAGCTGGAGTTGTGCCTTCAACCTTACACCAAAAGCTGAAATTTTCAATGGATAATAAGTTGGTGACTGTCTCTGGTGAAGAAGAGATGCTAGTAAGCAAGCCATCCTCCACGCGCTATATCGAGGCTACAGAAGAAGCTCTTAAGACGTCTTTTCAAACGTTGGAGATTGCGAATGCCACCTTCGCGGGAGAATGAGTCTTAATGAAGAAACCAAAGTTGTCTGAAACCTCCATGATGATCGCTAAAGTTATGATGAAAGGAGGGTATCAGGCCGGATGTGGATTAGGAAGATATGAACAAGGGATCGTGATGCTGGTAGAACTCCCAGACAACAGAAACAGATATGGGTTGGGATACGAACCTAACAGGTTTGACAAAAAGAGAATTACCAAAGAAAGAAAAGAAAATAAAAGAGGGTAGCTAGATTGGAAGGCAGGGAGCCAAAAGATGAGAGTATCCCCATCTGCAACATCAGGCAAAGCTTTCGGAGTGCAGGAATGTTGAATCCGGATCAGATGGCAGCTATCAAAGACGATCGCAGTGCAGAAAACGACAATGTCATCCTTGTCCACCTTTACTCGCCGAATGAAGAACTTGGAAATTGGGAGATCGTTGAGTTTCCCGTGATCTTTGATTCAAAGTAATTATGTAATGCAAATTCTATTGCTCTGCCCAAGGCTTTAGAATAATTTATTGTCAAAAGGGCGCACATGTTTTATTTCAGTATCATTATCAATAAAATGCACTTTGAATTTTCCAATCATTTCTGTTTTCTTTCCTTTTCCATCTTTTCCATCTCTCTTCATCTTTTCCTGCTTTTCATTTTGTTATTTTTAACTAATGCAGATCCAAAAACATTGTCTTTGAAAATAAGGATGCCAGTAACTCATACTATAATTTTAAATATCCCATTAATCATACTGAGGAAGATAATGAGGACAATTGGGAAACCCCTCCTGAATTAATGAGGTTGATGGAACAAGAAGCTAAAGTGATTCAACCCCACGATGAAGAAACTGAAACAATCAATCTGGGCACTGAAAACGACAAGAAAAAAAATTAAGATCGGCACCACAATGAAAAGCAGTGAGCGAGAAAAATTGGTTAAACTCCTATTTGAATATGTTGATGTTTTCGCGTGGACATACCGAGATATGCCTGGATTAGATAATAGCATAGTCGAGCACAAATTGCCATTGAAACCTGAGTGCCCACCGGTCAAGCAGAAGTTGAGAAGAATGAAACCAGAGATGTCACTCAAGATTAGAGATGAGGTAAAAAAACAGTTCGACGCCGGTTTTCTGGCTGTAGCAAAATACCCTCAATGGGTGGCTAATATTGTCCCAGTCCCAAAGAAAGATGGAAAGGTCCGAATGTGTGTTGACTATAGAGATCTAAACAGGGCCAGCCCTAAGGATGACTTCCCTTTGCCACATATTGATGTCTTGGTAGATAGCACTGCTCAACACTCTGTCTTCTCTTTCATGGATGGATATTCTGGCTATAATCAAATCAAGATGGCTCCCGAAGATATGGAGAAAACCACATTTATCACTTTATGGGGAACTTTTTGTTACAAAGTAATGCCGTTTGGATTAAGAAATGCTGGGGCAACATACCAAAGAGCAATGGTGGCTTTGTTCCATGACATGATGCACAAAGAGATAGAGGTCTATGTGGATGACATGATTGTAAAATCCAAAACAAAGGAAGATCATGTTATTAACCTACAAAAGCTTTTCGAGCGACTGAGGAAGTATAAACTCCGGTTAAACCCATCTAAGTGTAGCTTTGGTGTAAGGTCAGGCAAGCTGCTAGGGTTTATAGTTAGCCAGAAGGGAATAGAAGTTGATCCGGCCAAAGTAAAAGCAATCCTGGAAATGCCGACTCCTCGCACCGAAAAAGAAGTTCGTGGATTCCTGGGAAGATAGAACTACATCGCTAGATTTATATCCTAGCTAACTGCTACTTGTGAGCCAATTTTCAAGTTGCTGTGTAAGAATCAGGAAACCAAATGGAACGACAATTGCCAGAAAGCTTTTGAGAAAATTAAACAGTACTTACAAGATCCGCCGGTTTTGGTGCCCCCTGTGCCAGGGAGACCCCTCATCATGTACTTGACAGTGTTGGACGAATCAATGGGTTGTGTGCTGGGACAACATGATGAATCTGGTAAGAAGGAGCATGCCATTTACTACTTGAGCAAGAAATTCACTAGCTGCGAGACGAGGTATTCATTGTTAGAACGAACATGTTGCGCTTTAGCCTGGTCTGCACGTCGTTTAAGACAATATATGCTATCCCATACAACTTGTTTGGTGTCCAAAATGGATCCGATCAAATATATTTTTGAAAAGCCTGCTCTCACAGGAAGAATTGCTCGTTGGCAGATGTTGTTATCCGAGTATGATATTGTGTATGTCACTCAAAAGGCAATTAAAGGCAGTACCTTAGCTGAATACTTGGCTCATCAACCTGTGGAAGACTATCAGTCAATGCAGTGTGATTTCCCAGACGAAGACATAATGGCTCTATTTGAAGAAACCCCTGACGGTGAAAAATGGATCTTGTTGTTTGACGGTGCTTCCAATGCATTGGGACATGGGATTGGAGCTGTGCTAATTTCCCCAGAAAGTCATTTCATCCCATTTACTGCAAGATTGTGTTTCGATTGTACAAACAATATGGCAGAGTATGAGGCATGTGCTATGGGCATTCAGGCGGCCATTGAGTCGAGAGTCAAAATTCTCGAAGTACATGGAGACTCGGCTTTGGTTATCCATCAGTTAAAAGGTGAATGGGAAACGAGGGATTCCAAATTAGTTCCTTACCACGATCACATCAAAGAATTGACGGAGCAGTTTGACGAAGTCACCTTCTATCACATTCCCCGTGAAGATAATCAGCTAACTGGCGCCTTAGCTACTCTATCATCAATGTTCAAAATCAGTAACAGGGAGAACCTACCACTCATAAAAAAACAAAATCATGATCGACCAGCACATTGCCTAGCAATAGAAGGAGAGCTTGATGGCAAACCCTGGTATTACGACATCAAACGATACATCACAAGTAGAGAATATCCTCCTAATGTCTCAGAGAATGATAAAAGGGCATTAAGGCGGTTGGCAATGGGATTCTTTCTAAATGGTGAAGTGCTTTATAAGAGAAACCATGACATGGTACTTCTCAGGTGTGTTGATAAGACTGAGGCGGAAAAGATTATGCGAGATGTTCACGAAGGTTCCTTTGGGACTCACGCAAATGGACATGCAATGGCAAGAAAAATCTTGAGGGCTAGCTACTATTGGTTGTCTATGGAGACTGATTGTTTCAGTTATGTGAAGAAATGCCACAAATGTCAGATTTACACCGATAACATCCATGTGCCACCAGTCTCTCTGAACATCTTAACAGCACCATGGCCATTCTCAATGTGGGGATTGGATGTCATTGGACCCATTGAACCTAAGGCATCAAATGGACATCGCTTCATTCTCATCGCAATCGAATATTTCACTAAATGGGTTGAAGCAGCTTCATATGTGTGTGTGAAAAAATGTGGTTGTCAAATTCATCAAGAGAGATTTGATCTGCTGCTATGGTTTGCCAAATAAGATCATCACTGATAATGGGACTAATTTGAACAACAAGATGATGAAGGAGTTGTGTAATGACTTCAAGATCCAACATCATAATTCCTCACCGTACCGCCCAAAGATGAATGGGGCAGTTGAAGCTGCAAATAAGAACATCAAGAAGATTGTCCAGAAGATGGTTGTAACATTTAGAGACTGGCATGAAATGCTCCCTTTTGCCTTGCACGGTTATCGAACTTCGGTTCGCACCTCAACAGGGGCAACCCCTTTCTCGCTGGTGTATGGAATGGAAGTAGTTCTTCCCATTGAAGTCGAGATCCCCTCGTTAAGGGTATTGATGGAGACAAAATTAGAAGAGGCAGAATGGGTTCAGGCTCGGCTGGATCAATTGAACCTCATTGAAGAAAAGAGAGTGATGGCCTTATGTCATAGACAGCTATATTAGCACAGGATGAAGAGGGCTTACGAAAAGAAAGTTCGCCCTTGGGAATTTCAAGAAGGAGACCTAGTGCTAAAGAAGATTTTGCCCATCCAAAAGGATTCTCGTGGAAAATGGACTCCAAATTATGAGGACCCATATGTCGTGAAAAGAGCTTTCTCTGGAGGAGCCTTAATCCTCACAAGGATGGACGGTGAAGATCTCTCACTCCCAGTAAACTCTGATGCAGTCAAAAAATATTATGCCTAAAAAAAAATATAAAGAGCCAAGCAAAAATGAGCTCGCTAGGTTGAAAACCTGAAAGGGTGACATAGGCAAAAATTAAAGCGTCCCGCTGGATTGAAAACTTGAAAAGGCAATCCAAGCAAAAGTTAGGGTCTGAAATCGGATATTAAAGTCAGCTGATGCATCAAGAGGCTCTTACCCAATTGGGGCAGTTCTATATTTTCAGAAGTAGAGTAATGAGTATTCAAAGTTATGGATATGGAAAGCTGGCATTTGTTCCTACAAAGACACAAACTATAAAATATCTGCTTAGTTATTGTCTTTCTTTGTTTTTTCTTTTTCCCGCATTTTTCTTGTTGTATTTTCAAGTCTCTGTTACTTCAGTCCTTGTACACATGACTCTTTTTGAATACCAAACACCTCTGTTCTCGTATTTCAAAATGTTGTTTTATGATAACATGCACTGAATTATGAAATATCTGATGATACTGAAAAGCATTACGGTTATTATATACATCTTAAGAATCACGGGAAAACATCAAATCTCAACAAATAAGTTTCGAAAGGGCAAGGGGATTACCTGTAAAAAATGACAAGCACTGCATCGATAACTTGCGCTCCCTCCCAGTCAAAAGTATAGTATGAATAAACCCGATGAACTTCAGTCTGTCCCATATCTTTAAGCACTAGAGATCATATGGGATGAGGAATCAGTGCAATAAAAATAATAATCGCGTTGAATACATGCATCACATATCATATATTCATGCATCATCCTCGTATCACCACCTTTTAGCCGTTTTTGTTCCACTTGGTCCACGCACCAAGTGTTGATCCTTCACTATTGTTTCCAAAACAATGCGCCGAGCATTGATCCTTTAATTTGCTTTCTGAGCAACGCGCCAAGCATCACCCCTTTTAATTGCTTTAAGATTACCGCGCCAGTACCCGACCTGGCGGTAGTCCCTCATTATTGCTTTTTTGAAAAACATATCAGTTCCGGACCTAATGTTGATCCTTCTTTATTACTTCCCATCGACGCGTCGAACCTTTCGATCACCGTGTCAGTACCCGACCTGGCGGTGATCCTTCTTCATTGCTTCCCATCGACGCGTCAATACCCTACTTGGCGTCGAACCTTCCGATCACCGTGTCAGTACCCGACCTGGCGGTGATCCTTCTTTATTGCTTCCCATCGACGCGTCAATACCTTACTTGGCGTCGAACCCTTATTATTGCTTTCCGATCACCGCGTCAGTACCCGACCTGGCGGAGATCCTTCTTTATAGTTTTCTGATAAATGCGCCAAGCGTTAATCCCTCATTTTTGCTTTCCGACCACCGCGTCAGTACCCGACCTGGCGGTGACCCTTCTTCATTGCTTTCCGATAAACGCACCAAGCGTTAATCCCTCATTATTGCCTTTTGATCACCGCGGCAGTACCCGAACTGACGGTGATCCTTCTTTATTGCTTTTCGATTAAACGCACCGAGCGTCAATCCCTCGTTGTCATTCTTTGCCTATCCTGGTTCGGGACAAAATTAGTGTCTTTATCATTACTTCTATTTTATGACGAAAATATGAAAACCTTTGTTGTTCACATTTTCTAATAAAATATAACTAAAGAGGGGTAGCTGTTATACCCTAATTTTGTCCACCTACCTCCTGTAATTTATTTTTATTTTTGTTTTTACTTTATTCTTAGCAACACATTTTGGGTTCATTTTTGTTAAATCCTTTGGGCTAATTTCAGCCCAATTGCAATAAAAAAGGGAGGTACAAGTTGCTAGCCTTTTTGTTTTTGTTACAAATTACAATCACAAGCATAAGTCCAATAATAATAACCATGTCCATTACAGGTCAAAAATTGCAAAAAATACCAACAGTCCAATACAGTCCATTCCATGCCCAAAATACAAACCAAGCCCAAAACAATCACAAAATCAGAATGAAAAAAAAAACAAAACAAAAAAAAAGCAAAAAAAAACTAAAAAAACCAGAACAAAGCAACGCAGGAGCGTTGCATCCCTGACCACACCCTACAACAACCAACAGCAACAGAGGCAGGGGAAGAAGCATTTTGAGAATGGGTCCAAGGTGCTTTCTTCTTGTTCCTTTGCTTTTTTCCATTTCTTTTTCAACCAAGCAGCTTTGCAGGCACCACCCAGAACCACCAGCCCTCCTCTGCATCACCAACCATACCTGTAGCAAACAGCCAATACAAGGGTCAGCAACCATTGTCCTATTGGAGCCCCTTTGCTCTATAAATGCAACAACAGAACAGCAAAGAAAGGGGAAGATTCTGGGCTTTTTTTTACCACCAATCAAAGTGTTAGAGGCTCCACACTGAAGCTCTATTTCACCAAAACAGAAAAAAAAACTAAAACAGAAAAGAAAAACGCAGAAACAGAAGCAAAAAAAAAAAAGAAGAAACAGAGGGAAGAAGAATAAGAAAGAAGAGAAGAAGAAGGTAGTCTCTCTCGCCCTCTCAGCCTCCCTCTCCATCCTCCTTCCCCCCCTTCTCGCCCTCTCAGCCCCTCTCTCCCTCTCCCTCTCGCAACCTTTCTCTCCCCATAAGCCTCTCCCTCTGGCGATTCCCTTCCTCCCTCTCCCACGATCTCTCTCACTTTCTCCTTCCCTCTCCTTTGCGACCAGTCCCTCCCCTCTCCCTCTCGATCACAAGCAAGCGTCAAGGGCTGGCCAGCGCCGCCACGCGCCTTTCTCTCCTTCCCTCTGCGCCGTTTCCGCCTTTTCTTCTTTCTCTTTGGTTTTTTTTCCTTTCTTTGATTTAGGGTTTAAATGAGAATCTGATTTTAATCCCATCCCCTTTTTTGCCTCATACGTTCTGCTTCTTTTTACTTTTTTATCTTTTTTTTTTCAAATGGGCTTCAGCCCCCATTTTAATCTACGCCCCCCCTTTTTTGTTCTTTTCTTCTTTTTTTGTTTGGGCTCAGCCCATTCCTTTTTCTTTTTACACCCCCCTTTTTTTATTTCTGACCCCTCTTCTTTTTATTTTGGGCTTCAGCCCACTAGTTTTGACCCAATCTAGGGTTCCTAAAAAAAACATGTGAATGTTCCCCTCATCTCTTTTATTTATTAACCATACTTTTTTATTGTAAAATTCTTCAATCTTCTTGAATAAATATTGGTAGTGACAACGCCGAATCCGCTTTTTGTTTGGTCACTATGCAAACTCTTTTAAAAAAAACATAAAATCAATGACTACTCCAAATCCTCTTTTGGTTTGGCCATTGCAACAATCTAAATAAAATACTTAAAATATTAGTAGTGATTACGTCAAATCCACTTTTGGTTTAATCACTACGCAAACCATTAAAATTAAGTCACAAATTGATTAATTAAAATCAACAAACACACAACCATTTTTTATCCAAGAACTACGTAGCCTTTGATTTCTCCACTGCACCCAGAGATACGTAGGAGCAGGAGCCCACTCTTGTCAAGCGCAAAAATAAACAACATTTATTAAGCCTTTTTTTCATTATTTCATCATTGTAAATTCTTGTCTATTTTTTTAAAAATAAAAGGGAAATAATTATTTTTTAGAAGTTAATATAAATTTTGCTCAATTAATTAGGGGTAACCTTTTTTCGAAAGGATGTCGTGGGGTGCTAATACCTTCCCTACGCACGATCGACTCCCGAACCCAAATCTGGTCTCAAGGACCATTTTCTACAATAAATGTTTTTCCAATATTTTTCCCTTCGAAATAAATTATTGGTGGCGGCTCCATTAAACTCGAACAAATCCCTCCGGATTTTTTGGTCGCTACAGCTGACATCTCCTAATAGAGAAAAAACTTTACTATTCACTGGTGTTTGTCAACTATGGTAAAGTACTACAAAATGCTATCATGCATAATAAAATATGATTACATATTTAAAAACACAACTTTTTTTTGGGTAAAACTGTAACGCCCCGATTTTAATAAGGGAATTACTTACTAAACTAATCAAAAATTAAAGGTAAGGGTGGAAAAATTTTCGCTTTACAAGATCAACAATAGAAAGCAAATCCCTTGAAATACAATAATTTGGTAAAATAAAAATCTTTGAGTATGTCAAGGCCTTTACCTACATTTCATTTTAATGCAACTAGATTAATATACATAAATCCGAGTTTTGAAAGGCGGAACATACTTTTAATAAAAGTAACACTTTTAAAGGAAGAATAAAAAAAATAAAAGTAATTACAATTATACATTATTCTTGACATCACTTGGATTTAACCTAAATACATAAGACAAAATATACAAAACTTGACTCGTGATCCGGCTATACCATGGTTTGACATCTTCTATAACTGACCAAATTAAAAGCGTCCCAATAACACTACACCATCTTCACAAGTACCTGTCACTAAAAATAAAAGGGAACGAAGTGAGATTTGAAAATCCCAGTGAGCCCTTCACGGACCCCTCGCCATCACTTTACTCAATATAACATAACTTCATAAATAATTTTTAAAACATTGTTCCTAATGCATTATAATTTGCAAAGGAATCATAGATGTGCCAACTTGATTCAATTGTAATTGAGACCCACTGAGAGTAATGCGTACTACCAAGAAGGGCCTTGCTGCCGAATTCCAATCCGGACATTGTACGACGGGTTTATCGCCGGCCGTGTAACACCAGGCCTACAAACATCCCAACACAGTCAATATCAAGCAATCAATGCACCACACATACATCCATTCAAATTGCATTAACCATAAAACAATTCAATTTCATTTGAAGTTGTCTAATAACTAGGGTTGAGACCCTACTAATCAAGGACCAACATCCTAAGTTTAGCCTTTAATTCTTTAGGATTTAGAGTACTACAAACAAGCATTCATTGCCTTAGAAGCCCTAAAAATGTGAAAAATCACAAAACTGCACATATTGGCGAACTTCGCGCGCACTAGAACCCTGTGGTTCTGTTTCTGCGAGCGCGGGTCACGAGCGCTTCAACTCTGCGTCCTGTCACTGTGTGCACACCACGCGCATTTCTGCCCTTTGCTTTTGTTTCTGTGCGCGCGGTGCGTGCTTAAGGCGCACTTCACAGGCGTCCCCTGCAGAATTCTGCATAAAACTTGTTTTTTCTGCATAATCCAATTCCAACCTTCAATTCTACTCAATCCCAGCCAAATCCCAAGCAATTAAGGACTCAAAAACAAGGATCAACATATGAAAATTATGAGAACAACACATTCAACACAAAATTCAACACTAACAATTCATACTCATTTCTCTAATCAAGTCATGAAATCCAACAACACATAAAAGGAAGTTAAACTAACATATATTTTCCATTCTGATATTCTTGAACCTGAGATTCAAATTACTAATCATGCTCCTGCGTCATTTTATGGTTATGCATGACATTAGCATTCTGTTTTATCCATGATAACTTAGTCCATACTTGGGCAAAATTGATAAAATTAGAGCCTATTATGTAGCACATTTTGTCTATTTTACAATGACACAAAGATCATTCAATTCCAATAAGCATTCATTGAGTTATTAACCAAACAATATAGGGGGGTCAAATCTGCCACTGCTACTGAACCATAATTTTAACTTAATTTGTCTCTTCCTATACTGGATGCATTTTAATGATTCTTGTGCCTAAAATGAAGCCCTTCATGTCTAGTTTATACAGCAACAAGAAGCATTTCAATCCGAGGTGTATAGAGGGAGTTATACACGAAATACCGAAGGGTATGCAAATTAAATTCTGGGACAGATTTGATACCTTTTTGTTTTTTAAGCCCATTAGTCTAACTCTTACCCAAAAATCTTTGAAATGGTTGTTAAACAACATTACTAACATCCAAATAGGGTTATCTAGTAAGAAATAACCAAAACATAAAAAGCTAATGGGGGTCTTATGGGTGCTCACCACCTTAAAAGAAGAACTCACCATTAATGCTCAGTAAGTTGAGCAAGAAGCTTGAAGTTTCTGATTTTTCCTTCCCATCTTCTTCCTCTCCTTCGTGGCCCCCTTTTCCCAACTTAGGTTTCTTCAAAACTTCACCCAATTGCCAAAGGTTCAGCTGCAACCCTTCTACTCCATGCCATGAATGGTAAGAATCACTCTAATCTCACTCTTTTTCTCTCAATTTCTCATGCCCTAACCTTTCCTTCTTCCTCCCTTTTCCTCCTCTTATTTTCTTCTTCTTTTCGGCCAAAACAGAATGCGAGAGAGAGAGAGAATCAGAGAGGGACCAGTTCGTGAGGGAGAAGGGAAGAGAGATGTTGAACCCTAATCCTCTTTTCCCTTTTTTGTTCCTTCTTCTCTTCCTTCTTTCTCTTTTCAGAAACAAATCGAGAAGGAGAGAGATATGAGAGCTGAGGGCGAGAGAGAGTGTGAGGGAAAAGGAAGGAAAAGAGAGAAAAAGAAATAGAGGTGGACCACTTTGTCCCTATTTTAGCTTAGGTAGAATACCAATAAGCCCTTCTTTTTGTTTTAATTTCCATAATACCCTTTCTAATCACACCCCTTTAATTTTTTAACAACACCCAATTTAATTACTTAACCATCAATTTAGAAAATAATAAAGCCTAAATTAATTGAGTTAAATAATTAAATTAGGCGGAATGTTACAAAAACCCTTCAGAATTAATTACAAAATTTATTATATATTAAAATATTTTTTCTTTTAAACAAAACTTTATTTTGTTATAGGAATATTTTTTTGGCATTCCACGACATCTCCGCATGCAACTGTTGAGACTAATCCCTTCAAGGATCTGAAGCGCATTTACCTCCCCCAAATGGTGAATTTAGAATATCTTATAGGCCTTAAAGTTTTTTTATTTAATTATATTAAATGTTATTCTATAATATATTTAAGAGTGAAAGAATAATAACTCACTTATAATATATTTGGAAAAAAAATCTACCATTTTGAGAGTATTCAAAAGTTTCTTGTGAATGATAATGATCAACTTATCAAGCCTAACTCTATGACAGTGTTCAAAAAAGCCTTATTCCATATGCATTCTGATAAAGCCTAGAACCCTAATGGCTTAAACCCGACGTTCTATAAAAGATTTTGGAATTTATGTGGTATAGAGATTTATCAAGTTGGCATTTTTAACATTGGAGAAAGGTGAGTTCCCTCCCCGCTTGAATGACACAAATATCGTCCCGATTCCTAAGAAGGACAACCCAACTTCTATGTGAAATTTGAGACCCATCTATTTATGTAACATTGTTTTCAAAATTCTTTTTGCGGTTCTTACTAACCGATTAAAGCCTCTTATGTCTAAGTGCAATTCACTTGAGCAGTCAACTTTTGTTGAAAACAAATCTATCCTACGTAATGTGTTGGTATCTATTGAGCTTATTCACCACATGAAGTGCAAAACTAGTGGTTAGATGGGTGAGGTAGCTCTCAAAATAGAAATCGGTAAAGCGTTTGACAGCGTCTGACAGAGTTGATTGGAGATATCTAAAATGGGTGGGATGGATGGCATTGTGTTTGCCTGTTTGGAGAAAAATGAGTGGCATGGATGGCATTGTGTTTAGAGTCAGTGCAGTACTCAATTATGGTAAATGGGGAAAGAGTAGGACCTGTGACTTAAGGGAGAGATTTAAGGCAAGGTGACCTGCTGTCAACTTACTTTTATATCACTTGTGCAGAAAGGCTTACTACCCTTATAAAGTGCTCACAGACTAGGGGCGACATTCATGATATCAAAGTGTGTAGAGGAGCCCCCATCCTCACATACGTTTTATTTGTTGACTTATTTTGGGGGCTAATGAGCAGAAAAGCAAGGAAATGAAGGAGCTTTATCTTGCTATGAGAAGGCTTTCGGGCAAGCTATCAACATGTAGAAGTCAGAGATATTTTTTTAGCAAGAACGCCCCCTCAGAAAGCCACAAGCTTATCTAATCAACATTAGGAGTCTCCAAATGCTTAGGAACTGGAAAGTACCTAGCCATTCCATCCATGATTGGAAGAAAGTAGAAAGCTCTATTTAGCCACTTGAAGGACATGATTTGGAGGAAGATTCAACACTAGCCAGGCAAGCAACTATCAAGAGCGGGTGAATAGGTATTGGTAAAATAAGTTGCTCAAAATAATCAACTCGTTCAACACTATACATGAGCACTTTTCATGCTACTAATCTCCCTAGGAGAAGAGATGCAAAGAATGATCAACTCATTCTAGTGGGGTTCTAATAGAGGCACAAGTAGATGAGTAAATTGGCTTATTTGGGACTGCCTAACTATGAGGAAGGAATATGGAGACATGGGGTTCTGCCATTTCTATGGTTTCAATCTAGCGATGCTGGGGAAGCAAGGTTAGAAGATTGCTACTGACCAAGATGCTGTAGAGCCTCAGATTTTCAAAGCTAGATGTTTCCCAAAGGGTGACTTTGTGGAGGCTCAATTGGGCCATATTCCAAGTTATATGTGGTGTAACATCTATATCTCCCAAGTATCGATCAATATGGGCATGAGATGGAGACTGAGTGATGGTAGGAAAATTAAAATCTGGAAGGATCCTTGGTTGCAGTCAAACGATGGAGCTTTTGTCACAAGCACTCCACTAGCAAGTGCTGAGAACCTCCTAATGCATGATATAATCGACCATAATAACAAGATTTGGCACACTGATTTTATTATAGCCTGATTTCATGAGCGAGATACACAAGCCATTTTAAGCATGCCATTATTGAACACTGAAGTCGAAAATACTGCAATATGCATGGAATCTCAATAGTGACGGTAAATTTACATTCCTCTTATCTTACTATCATGTTATGGAAAACCTTGTCAACAATTCACACCTTCATTCCCAGGAGATTGGAAATCCCTATAGCAACTCCAAATTCCCCAAAAAATAAAATTACTGCTTTGGAGGACAGGGGTTGTTTACCCACTAGAGATAGGCTGAAAACTAAAGAGGTTGACTGCAACCCTCGTTGCTCATTCTATGAATTCAGTCTTGAAGATGATTGGCATGTTTTCTTTGGATGCCACAGTGCAATCAAGTGATGGGAAGCAGTTGGACTTTGGGATTCCGTTCAACGAACAGTGAATGCAGCGAACAACTTCCTAGAAGCTGCATTCAATTGTTTGTAGGTCTTAACATTGCGGTAGAAGGAAGTTTTGCAATGACTATTGCTCATTTGGAGGCGCCGAAATGATAAAATTTGGCATGGAGAGGAGAAGCTTGTGTATCTCTCTGTAGGCTTGCCAATGAATTGTTGCGAGACTGGGAGAGGACCAAGGTAAAGCGTGATAGTGATTATGTTGCGGCACCCAACTCTTCCTTTCACCACTGGAGAAAACCAGAACCAGGTGAACTAAAGTTAAATGTTGATGCAGCAATTTTTAAGCACCAGAAATGTTTTAGGATTGGTATGTGTTTAAGAAACGAAAAAGGAGAATTTGTTAAAGCCAAAACTAAGTGGTTTTCAGGTGTGCCTCTTGCACAAGAAGCAACAGTCATGTTAGAAGCAATAACTTGGCTTAGTGAGATGGGTATTCATAGAGTAAGTGAGTGACCATGGAGCTGGATTGTAAACTAGTGATTAATGGCATTTCGGGGGACAAACTTTATGTGGAAAAAAATAATTATGAATCTTATTTCAATTGTATCTCATTACAAGCACTAATATTATTTATATAGACTAAGCAATTCCTAACGAGCCCGATAAATGGGCTTATTACAATGAATGTTAATAATTATAAAATTACTACACATTTACAATATTTACAACACTCCTCCTCAAGCTGGTGAATGGATATATATCATTCCTGGCTTGCAAGTAAGTTGGCTAAATCGCTTTGTTGGTAAGCCCGTTGTTAGTACATCTGCCAGTTGGTGCATAAAGGGAATGTAGACCATTATTATCACTTCACTATCCAGCTTCTCCTTGATGAAGTGTCGGTCTATCTTAATGTGTTTTGTCCTGTAATGCTGAATGAGATTATGAGCAATGCCAATAGTTGATTTGTTGTCACAAAACAACTTCATAGGACCTTCACACTTTATCTTCATGCTATCAAGCACAATTTTCATCCTCAACAACTCACAGATTCCGTGTGCCATAGATCTAAATTCTGCCTCAGCACTTGATATGGCCACAACATTTTGTTTCTTACTTCTCCAAGTGACAAGGTTTCCACACAAGAATGTGCAATAGCCTGAAGTGAATCTTCTATCAATCACTGAACCTGCATAATCTACATCAGTATAAGCCTCCATAGTTAAGCTTCTACCTCTTTTGAACAAGAGTCCTCTACCTGCATAATCTTGCAAGTGTCTCACCCTGGAATCATGCATAAATTGACTCACAACACTCACTGCATATGCCAAATCTGGCCTAGCGTGTGCCAAATAAATCAACTTCCCCACTAGTCTTTGATATTGGACCTTGTCAACTTTAGCACTCTCCTCTTCAAAACTCATTTTGTGATTTTGCTCGATGGGAACACCTACAGGCTTACATCCAAGTTTGTCTGTTTCCTGTAATAGATCAAGCCCATACTTCCTTTGAGAAATGAAAATGCCTTGCTTAGAGTAGGCCACTTCAATTCCCAAGAAGTACTTGAGTTTTCCAAGGTCTTTCATCTCAAATTCAGTAGATATCTTCTCTTTGAGCAGTTGTCTCTCAACTAGATCATCTCCTGTAACAATAATATCATCAACACAAACAAGAAGTATTGTCGGCTTTCCTCCCGGTGAATGTTTGAAGAGAGTGTGTGATTGCCTTGGCTTTGCTTGCAGCCTAGGCACACCATAGCCTTTGTAAATATTCCAAACCAGGCCCGGGGAGATTGTTTTAGCCCATACAAAGCTTTACTCATTCTACACACCTTGTTTGCTCCACTGGTGGGTCCAAATCCAGGGAAATCTCCATATACACCTCCTCCTCTAAGTCTCCATGCAAGAATGCAATTTTGACATCAAACTGGTATAGTTCCCACCCAGAACGGGCAACAAGAGAGAGTAAAATACGCACAATGTTCATCTTTGCCACAGGGGAAAATGTCTCCTCATAATCGATGCCATAAGTCTGAGTATATCCTTTTGCCATTAATCTTGCCTTGTATCGATCAAGAATGCCATCTGATTTGTGTTTGACCGTATAGATCCACCTGCAACCAACTGGTTTCTTGCCTCTTGGCCTCTCAACAATCTCCCAAGTTCTATTTTCAAGTGCCTTCATCTCCTCAGCCATTGCTTTGATCCAATTTACATCCTTTAGTGCCTCTTGCACAGATGTTGGGATTCTCACAGAGTCAATAGCTGTAATAAAACTCTGATGCTGCAAGGAAAGATGTTTAGAGGAAACAAATTGAGAAATAGGGTATTTGGCACAAGACCTTTTCCCTTTTCTCAAAGCAATAGGTAAGTCATCTGGATCAGGGTCAAGAATATCAGAAATCCGAGAATTAGAAGTGGAGGGATCATTTCCAGTACTTACCTCTGGTTCAGATGGTTGAAGTTGTTTCTGGACCAGGTTGGGTATTCCTCTCCTCTGATAAGTCAATGTAGGCTCACTAGCCTTATTCTTCACTGGTGCCGAAGGTTGTTGATTCCTGCAAAATAGAAGACAAAGGAGGAACGAGGAAAGAACTAGGGGACTCAGAATTGGGTGGCTTAGAATCAGGTGCTAAGGGACAGAATCAGAAATAGGTGACACGGGAATATGTGACCTAGAAAGGTTGGGACCAAGGAGAAGAAACTCAGGCTCAGATTCCAAATTACTGTTCTCCCTCTGAAGCTGAGGACGAATGAAAAAGGACACATTTTCATGAAATGTGACATCCATAGAGACAAAGTGCTCAATGGTTGGTACTAGGAATCAAAAACCATTGTATTTAACCCCTAGGTACATGGTTTGATTCCTAGGGAAGGCAAAATCACCATTAATTTGGATTAAATCCAAAAGGGGGGTGGTGAAGTCCTGTGAGTGAACCGGACACTGTAGTATGCATTGCAGAGGGGTCAGTCGGCCCGATATGCGTCGCAGAGGCAGTGGGTCGGGTACACTATGGTACAGCCCAAAAATGGGTGGAGGCCCATGGTGTTACAATAACAGGCGCCTTTTATTGTAACACCCTGGGCCGCCACCCATTTTTGGGTCGTATGATACACGGTCGCGCACGGGTCAAAATCAATAAAACAGTAATGTAGTAACAAGGCAATTCAGCCTTGGTCGTCTCACAATGATCTCTAATTAACAATAACCAAGAACAAGAACGTGTAAAGAACAAAATTGGGGGGGAATTTCGGTTGAAAACAGATTGCACTAATGAAGAAATTCAATTGATAACAACAATCAATCTACTGGTTATAGGAACTTTTACTTCGGATCTATCACAGGTTCAAAAGATTATTCTATTTCGTGTTCTATTCTTGTTTGATCACAGAATTAACCAATCAAGCATTGATTAAACCCATACGAAGTCCTACTGGATTAAGCATCACAAAATTTAATTAATTATGAAGAAGGAACAAGCGTCACAAAACATAATCAATTTAATAACCGAATTCTATCAAACCTATAACTAAGCGTTATAGACCCTATTGATCCCTATTCGAAATAAACCAAAACAAGCATTCAATTTATTTCAAATAACCTCAAATCAGAGAGCAAAGACGAAATTGGTATGAGTAAGCATCAATACCTAAAACGAGTTTGCACACAGATATTAACGAGACGAGAGATCAAAAGGAAAAGAGGTAGAAACACAAAATCGAATTTAACAGTAATAACCAACCTCAAGATCCTCTATGAAATCCTTAACCAGTGAATTGATCGAAAAGGTCTAGCCTTCCATTGAAGGTCTTGCCAAAAACGAAATTAAGAAAGATGTAAAGAGAAAAGATTAGTCTCGAAAATAAAACAAAGATTAAAATTCGCAAAACGGCTCAAGATTCACAAGTAATCAAAAACTGCTAACTTAAGACTCTAAAAATGTATTTATAATGTCTCCTAGGTTTAACCTAAGTAATCAGACATTAAGACCAAAGAGAAAGGCCCATAAGAGGTTAATTAGCCCAATAACAACTAATTACATAAGTGAGTGATCCAAAACTCGCAGTACAACTCGCCAGCCTCAGTAAAATGGATTTTCGACCTTCAAAATGTCAGAACTGGACTTTGGTGGCAACATAAGAGTTATAGCTCTGCTTTTTAGATTTCCAACGCCACAAAGATCACTAAAATCAGACAAGTATAGCTCAAGTTATGGCCTACAGAAGGAACATGGGTCAAGATGTAACTAAATCCGAAAATTAGCAAATAATTTCACTAAAGCCCAATTAAGTCACAAAGATGTAAAACCATGTTAACAAGTAGTTGTTGGGCAAAACACACATTTAAGAACACCAAGTGCAATGCTATAAAAGATGCATTAAAATGCATTGGTCACCGTACCACAGTGTGCCCGACCCACTGCCTCTACGACGCATACCGGGCCCACTGACCCCTCTGCAATGCATACTACAGTGTCCAGTTCACTCACAGGACTTCACCACCCCCCTTTGGAATATTTTTACCTCATGGGAGGTTTGAACCCACACCCAAAGGGATAAAGGTAATGGAAAACACCTCCCCATCACCACTTGACCAATTGGTGATGGGGAGGTGCTTTCCATCACCTTTATCCCTTTGGATGCGGGTTCGAGTCTCCCATGGGGCAAAAACAGGATTTAAGGGAATCCTGAAGTCCTGTGAGTGCTCCGGACGCTGCAGTGTGGGTCGTTGCTATGGGCCAGTGGCCCAGTCTAATTGGGCTAGGACTGTGCTGCACAGTGTTGGTACCAGTTGTGGTGAGTCGGATGTCACAATAAAAGACGTTTTTTATTTTAAAACCCTGGGCCGCCACCCATTTTTGAGCCGTACCACAGTGTGCCCGACCCACTGCCTCTGCGACGCATACCAGGTACACTGTGGTACGGCACACTGTGGTACGACCCAAAAATGGATGGCAGCCCAAGGTGTTACACAAAGTACTTACGACTAGAAGGATGATAACATTTGTACCCCCTTTTGTTAGGAGTATAGCCCACAAAGACACATCTAACTATACGAGAATCCAACTTAGTTCGGTGTTACTTATGAATATGGACAAAAGCCACACACCCAAATACTTAAGACTGAAGACTCTGCATGATAGGAACAGAAGGAATATGCGAGATCATAAATTGAACAGGACTAACATTACCTAAAACAAGAGATGACACCCGATTAATCAGATAGGCAACAGTCAATACTGCTTCACCCCAGTATGAGTTTGGGATAAACATTTGGAAGCGAAGGGCTCGAGCAACTTCAAGTAAATGACGATTTTTCCTTTCTGCAATCCCATTTTGTTGTAGGGTGTCAACACATGTAAATTCATGGATGATGCCCTGTTTACTGTTAAAGATTGACAGACTATGATTGTCATATTCTTTCCCATTGTCAGAACGTAATCTTTTAATGCCTTTCCCAAATTGGGTTTGTATTATATAATAAAATTGAATTGAGGTACTTCTGATTTATCTTTCATCGGATAAAGCCAAGTTACTCGAGTACAATTATCTATAAAAGAAACAAGGGTATTAGAGAGCCTGGGAACATGCATGACATTATTCAAGTGCAATGAAGAGCGCAATTGAATATTGCTGCATCCAATAACAGGAATACAAGATCTATTAGCAATGGTAACTTGTTGCTTTTCGAGTAGTGTGTAGTAGGATGAGAAATATGAGGAACACGAAGTCATATGATCGGTAGCACCGGAATCAAGTATCCAAATATTCTCAGGCATGGCACCAGTGACATTAAGAGAACTCAAAAATGAGATAGCCACAAATTTATCGTCCAACATTGTGATAGAATGACAACAATAGCTCCTAACTTGAGAGGACTTCAAACAATGCATAAATCAGTCAATATTAGGCGAGACAACTCCCAAGAAAACTCAGACAAGGATCAGACGCTGCAATGGCGATCCTCAAATATGGGACCCACAAACTGGAAGTGTCCAAGAAACAAACCAAGAGGTTCTGACAAGCAACCAAGAAGGAACACAACAATAGCTAAGCCAAATGACCAGAAAACGAATCCACTGAACCTAGAGGTCAGTCACAGTCGCAGAAAAATGGAAAAATCGAGCAGAAAATGTGTGGATTTCAAATGTCCCATGATAGAGGTGCTCGGATCGGAGAGTGAACCCCCAAAACTGAAAGAGGTGGCGCCGACGAAGCTTTTGGTGAAATACGGTGGCAAACGGAGTTACCTACGGTGGCGCGTGACAGCCACACGCCCAAAAGCAAATCGAAGATAGGCGGCGCGTGAGGGCGTGTCGCGAAGGATCCGGGGTTGTGCTTTTGGGTTCTGGCCCCTTTTTTTGTTCCGATCCTGATGGTGTGGCCACCGGAGTGATTGGAGTGGCGTATGATGGTGTATTGGAGTTCTTTGGCTGCTGGAACAGTGAATCGTGGAGGAAAAAAATTGTGGTTTACGAATTTTTGAATAGTGGAGGGAAAAAATTTGTGGAACAGTGAACAGTGGGGCCAAAGAAACACAGGTTCTTCTGGTTTAGACAAAGGTGTAAGGTACTTTGAGAAAGTAACCACCGCAATGAAGGCGACTCTAAGGGAAACCGCGATGAAGGCGACTAGGGTTTATGCGGAAGCGAGACCCTCAAGACTGAGAGCTCTAATACCATGTGGAAAGAAATAATTCTGAATCTTATTTCAATTGTATCTCATTACAAGCACTAATATTGTTTATATAGACTAAGCTATTTCTAACGAGCCCGATAAATGGGCTTATTACAATGAATGCTAATAATTATAAAATTACTACATATTTACAATATTTACAACACTTTATCACACTGAGTTTAACAGTATTTTATCTAGTTGCTAACAAATACTAATTTCTTACCAAAACCGTATGATTAGTTTATCAAGAGGCAATCAAAAAATTTCGCCCATACTCTTGCTAAGGCATCAAGATTTCATGCTAGTCACAAAGTCTTTGATTACATTCCATCCTACATTATTGACCTTATCTTTGTTTAAATGAAATAGTTTTGTTCCACTAAAAAAAGTTTCTTGTGAGTGATAAAATAATGATACTCTAGTCATTAAATGCACGCTCACAAGCTAGCATGGACCACACTCACAGGTGGTCCATGGTGAACTTTATGTTTAATTTTTATTTTTATTTTTTGAAAATTGCAAGTTGATCCCTCCTTCCAAGATCCAAATGAGAACCCTCTTCAGCTCTGTCGCTGACAAGCTCTGCCTTGGCAGCAGCACTAATCATCCTTCCTCCTCCTCCTTCGGCCTTAAGCCCCACCACATCGTAGGTTCTTGAAATTGCCACCGCTCATTGAACCTACAATGTCGTTTAATGTAGAGTTTGGATCATACATTAGCAACAACCCCTACACCATAATGGCAGGTTTCCGAAGCTCATTCCATACTCTACTCACAAGATCCTCCAACGGGGATTTGGAACTAGACCCATATTGTTTCATTTCAAGTGAAAGTAGTTTTCTTCGAGTAACAGCTGCATGCATGGCCATTGCGGGGAATAAACTGTGGGTCATCTTCAACCTTGATGTTTTGTGAATTCCTTTAACATTTATGTATTAATTATTACGTGGTCCCCTTGGCTCCTGAGCCTCTCATTTTTTTTTCAACACTTTTTCCATGCTACTCATCCATCTATTGAGTACTTCCTTATGCTGCTAGTGTTCAGAATGTACATGTGGGGTGAGATTACAATTTTCAAAGTTTTAAAATATAAACTGTTTAATAATAATAATAATAATAATAATAATAATAATAATAATAATAATATATCAACTGTTAATACATGTGATGCACGGTGGACCACTCATGATGGTGCTCCATGCTAGAATTTGCCTTAGTTCAAGAATAATTTTAAATTCTCCTATTTTTAGTTTTTAATAATTCACTTAATTATCAAATGAAAAGATATTAAACATTTTTATGTTTTCAGGATATTAAATGTATTATTTTTTATTTAAGTATCGCTTTATAAATTTTTAGAAAGATTATTAGAAGGGTGTTTAAGGGATATATTATTACTTGTAATGCAATAAGATGGTATATATGGTTGGAATGATAAGAAAATAAAGAATAGTTCCTCCATCCTATAAATATTGATATTTTATAATCTTTGTGTAATTTTTATTTTTTTGGTATGAAAAATCTTTGTGCACTAATCTTGAACATAATAGGTACTAAAGAAAGAGAATCTTAATAGAGAAAAACTTCATTGCAAAGAAATTAAGTTAAGTACACACTAAAATACACATTTACACTCCAGTGATTTTGCTTATCCAAACTATCACAATCACATGGCCTCACCAAACAAACACAGAACAACCAGACCCAGTACTATTACTAGGAATAGAAAACATACATGAAATCATTCCTTATTATAACAATAAAAGGTTCTATGTCTTAGTTTCAGCTTTGGTAATCTCCTTGTTCATGTTCACTGTTCCCATTGATTTGTAGGAAGGAGTTGAGTGAATAAAATGATCAACCCTTTTCCTTATTTCATCAGGATTTGCACCCACAATTTTGTCCACAGGAGTTCCTCCATTCAGCAACATAAAAGTAGGCACAGCTTTAATTTCCAACTTGGAGGCAATTTCCTGAATAGAGCCACATAATTGGAAGAAATAATCCATCTTTTAATTTGGAGGAAAAATTAAATTTGGATAAGAGATCTAGAAACTGCAGTTGCCAGTTTGTTTACAATACAATGTACAAAATACTAAAGATTATCAGCAAAAAAAGTTTCATTTCATATATTGTAATCAATAGATTGATTATTAAAAGTTAAGCACATATGAATATTTTTATTGAAGATTAGATTAGAGATAAGCTTAAGTAATACTAGCATATTGTCTATGTAGGCAAGGACCATGTGATAGTGGGGTTTGGAATCCGAAAACAAATACTTTGGATGGATTTGTCTGAACACTTTTTTCTTGATTCCCTGTGGATAACATTTGCATGTCTCAGCAAATCAAAGACAAAGCATAGAAATAGATAAATTGCAGATATTTTTGTATAAGAACTAAATTGTTTAAAATAACACCAAATCAAGCATAGTTTTAACTTGAACTAACATATGTGGGGTTGTGTGGGAATCAAATTACCTTAACCTCATCCACATCCAATGTCAGAAACAGAACATCTTGATAGTTGGAAGCCAATTCTTGAAAGAAAGGATTCATTACCATAGAAGGCACACACCAGAAAGCAGAGAAATGAACCACAACCTGAAAATTTTTACACACAAAAAAAAAAAGAAAAAAAAGAAACATAGTTTAGAACAAACCTGTACTTCAGTTACATCCTTAATGATCTCTTAATTTGGTTCCTTAATCAACCAATTGTGATAATAATTAAAAGCAAATTAATTTATGTTAAATGAGTTGCCATAAACAAAGGTGACTCACAGGGTATCTTTGATTGGTAGCATAAGAGATGTAATGTTCCCATGATTTTTGTGAGTCTATTTTGATAACCTTAGACTTTTTGAGCTGTTGTTGGCCCTCCATTTCTTTCTTCTGCTGCTGCTGCTTCTTCAAAAGGGTGCTATACATATAAAAATACTATGGGAAGAAATGTGATTAACTAACTATATATGAGCAAAATTACACAAGAAAAATGTTCATTTTTCCTTTTGTTATTATTTTCTTCTTCTTTTGAATAAGACTTTTTTTTTATTGATATGTACAAGACAAGATCCAACCAAAAAGATGCAGCTGGGGCCTCTGCCTTAGCCAATTCAATGGTCATGATAACGTGATTCATGAGCTGAATTAAAAAATAATGTAAATCAAAGTATCAAACTTCTATTTTCTGCGAGAAAAAATATATAGAATACCAAAATCAAGAGTATTTCCAAATTAATGAAAATGTTATTCGTTGCTAGTTGTCACTTGTCTGCTTTTCTCAATGACTCGTGGGCGATTGACATGCATAAAAACACAAGATTGATGATACGTATGGTTCAATATCAAAGATACAGAGGATGCAGAGATTTTTATGCCGTTGAAGTAGGAAGAAGTTTTTTCTTATGTGATATTTAATGTACATCATTTTAATTAATTGGAATATTAAAAACTGGTAAATATTAATTAGTGTGTTTAGGATATAATTGTAAGTAGTAATCTCAAGAGATTGACTTAGTGGAGCATGAAAGAGCTTATATATGACATTTTGTGGTATCAAATCGCCGTTGCAAAATTCTTATTGGATGTTAAAAATCTTCAAGAACCAACTGAAATTGGAAATAAAAGCATTTAAGAAAAAGGAAGCCAATCTTTTATTTTTGTTAAAAGAATTGTTCTTACATGATTATAATATTCATAAGATAATTAATTTAGAAATTAAAATAATATAGTATTACTAATAAATAAAAAATTTACAATTTTTTTAATACATTTTGAATTGAACTAATTATACTAATTATAAGTCCTTGCTCGTTCCATTAATGTTTTGCAAGTTGTCAGGTGGAAACAGCTAACATAATCTTAAATTGTGTGGCTTAAACTTGCAATTTGAGATAGTAGCTAGCTTATCATGTCATTTTCACAGCGACTATCTACACAATCTCCTCATTTATTGATGTTTACGCAATAATAAGAGATGAAAGACAAGTTGCCTATTTTATACAGGCACTGGGGCACGCATTCAACGTGAGATGGGATTGTGTCATGTAGGCCATCATTGCTCTGAAATTTTCATGTGGCTCATAAATATATTACTCCCCTCATAAATATATTACTCCCCCTTTTTCAGATTCAGATTAAGTGTCATTTTAACTGCCCAGTAGAGCATGGCAAGTCTTGTATCCGATATGTCGCGGGTTTGAGTCTCTATTAGTCTTTTTGAGGTGAGGTAAATGTAATTACCTTCGTAAGAGCTCAAAGAAAAAAAAGATTATTCCAATGTATAAAATAAAAATTCCAATGGCTTTTGCTACTATAACCTTCCCAACCACGATTTTTTTTTCTTTTTTTCTAAGCATTTAACCTCGAAATAATAAATTGTATTGATACTAGGTATTTAAAAAAATATCGTAAATTAAATAGAAAAAGAAATGGCGGGTTCCATCGTTTCTATGATTACTTTTTAAACGGTGAGGTCCTCTCTATACACCGGAGCCCCTTCCTTCATTGAATCTTGATTTCATCAATGTTAGAGGTCTTTTCTGCCTTGGACTGGGGCGTCATCCTCTCACCCTAAATTTTTTCCATAAAAAAAAAGATTAATTGTCATTTTAGTAGTATAAGAAAAAAATTATAAATGTCGTATTAGGTTATTTAACACAGATTAAAAAAAAGTTATAAATGAAAGAAAGATAATAACAATTTTACTAAATTAGCCTTGTTACATTGAAAATGATACAACACAACAACAAATTCTAAAAAGCATTATTAGGGGTCCGCAAAGCGTAAAGGTATTCATATTATAAATCTTACTCGAATTGCTCGTTTTTTATCTGAAGCTTGTGATTTGGTTTTTGATGCAAAATTACTCCTTCCGTTCCTTTTTACTTGTCGATTTTTAAGAAGAAATTTGTTCCTTTTTATTTGTCACTAGAACATGAACCCCGTGCGATGCACGGGTGAAGTATATGTTGAATAGTAATATTTTATATTATGTCAAAAGATAATTTATATTTGAAACTTGAAAATAGTTGAAAGAATAATAATTAAATATTTTTATTATAATTAAAGCAAAAATATAGAGAAATTAATACATTGAGTTGATAATTGTTACCGCATACATATACACTAAAAAATTACAACATAAATATGATCCTATTACATAATATGTGCATAGCATGTGCAAAAAAATCAAAATATGGAAGGCACAAATAATGCCTCCTCGACTCAGGTGCAACTAATGAGAGAAATTTCTTAAACATGAAAGAAACATTAATGGTTTAACATAAATTCTTTTTTTTTTTTGACAAAATGTAACATAAAAATTATATATTAGAATGTTTGAAATTTTTAGCAAAAAATTGATAGCATATTAGATATGTATGATCCAATTTTAAATTACAACAAAATAAAATTTAAGATTTCAATAAGTGTGATTCCAAAGTTACTTGTAATTAACCACATATCTGAAAGAAACAAGATGAACTACATTAGGTTTGAGAACACTATTACACTTCTCGGAGGTTGGGACTTGGGATGATAAAATCCTCCTCCCAATTTTTTAATCAATAGTAATATCACCATCAACTCTTTGTTTGATTACAAAGCTTTGTCTAACCCAAGATCTTTATCCTTTGCCTAGTCATGAACTCCATATATACCTTTGTGCTTTCATTGAAGAAAAAATACTAATAACAAAAATACTTGTATACATGATGCTGAAATAGAATTAAAAATTTCATGTCATCGCATCTAACAACTTGTCATTTCTTTTTGTTCAATTTAAAAAAGAATGAGATGTAACACATCTTTTTTTAACTATATCCCCAAAAAATATGTAATGAAAGAAACAATGATAACTATTTTACATAGGATTGTTTCTTTTAATCAATTTCATTTCATTCCATTATCACCTTTTCATTTGATTTCTAAAGACAGATTTGTTCAAGTTTTCCTTATACTTTTGACCAAAATTCTTGATATCTTATGGTGTCGAATCTTAGTGATAAGGCAAGCCATTCACTTGTAATACATCTACAAATATTACACAAAGCCAAATTTAAAAAACAGCCATTCAAACACCAACATAAGCATATAATATGGACTTTTAGTATTGAAGGCTAACACATATCCACAGAAATTTACCTGATTCTGTCTTTTTCTTCAAACTCAGCTTCGCCCTGTAACCACTCAAGCAAACGAAAAACGAATAAGGACTCATGCCCAAAGAATCTCACGCGTTCTATAAAAATTTATCACAAACAAAAAGCTACCTGAAATGGGAAAAATTAAAAGGGAAAGAGAAGATGGAAAAATTTGCAAAGGGAAATAGAAGATATCTGCAAATTAAAAGAGAAGAAATTGATAGTATCCAGCGTGAATAAGTAGAGAGGAAGCCAGACCAACACAGTGAATAAATAAAATAAAATTAATAACTGAAAAATAAAACCCCAAAAAAAATACAAAGTCATTGTCCCCTGACGGAAGAAACCACAAAGCCACACCAAAGCCAATGTTCCCCTTACCTTATTCACTTCCACAGCAAACGACACCCACCGTGTAGCCATCGTCGCGTGTGTCCAGTCCCTGCGGTCATTACATCGCAAGGCCGACTAAGTCGGTGCAGTCATTGTAACCTCCGCCCAGCCTGTCGCCGGGACAGACCCAGAAAAAGAATTGAAGAAAGAAATGCAGGGAGAATCTAAAAGCAACAGTTCTAATTTTTGGTAATTATTCAGTTGATGGGTTTAGCGTTTTGCATTCATTGAGAAAGAGCAATTTTTGAAACCATAAACAATCAAACGGTGGCCTCAGTATCGAAGGTTATGGAAATAATGCAACTATCTGTGAGTAGTCAAGAGAGGAGCCGCATCTGCAGCCTCCTTGCGTGTCATGCGTGTCTGTTCCCAATTTTCAATAGAAGCCATTTGGGTGCTATTATTATTATTATTATTATTATTATTATTATTAATGAAAGGTAGTCTCCAATGTGCTGCCCATTAACTCACAGTGCATTAATGAAACATGGTGTGTTTCGCATTCCAATATGTACTTTGGAAAGTGGCTAATTAAGTTAGTAGATAGAATGTAAATTACTTTTCTATCCTATAATTTAGGCGGGATTAGTGTGCTTCAGTGACTTCTTTATTTTTATAGATAAAAATTTTGATAGTTTAACGTTACATTAATTACTTGTTTCTTAATTATACCCTTAACTATTTATTGCAGAGAGAGAAATAAGTATGATGGATAATAAACAATTACGGGTGTCGTAGGAAAAAGACTAATAACTTTATCAAAAACAATAAAATTTATTAGTTTCTTTGGTTTGTGTGAACAACCTTAAAAGACAAGTAAAAAGGAACGAAGGTAGTAGTTAATATTATATTGAAAACATAAAATGACACTTATTTTGAGACTAATTTTTTTGTTGTAAATATAACACTTATAATGGGATGGAGGGAGTAATTTTTCTGTATTTTTTCCCCTAAATAAATATCGTAACCATTATCCCCAAGTCATTATGCTTTATTATGTAGTTATGACAATGATTAATACTCTAATAGTTAATAAGAATAATTTAGTAAAATTGTTCTCATAAAATTATTTATTGTTTTTCTTAATTCTTGTAAAAAACCTTAAACGTCACTTAATATAAACAGAGGGAGTAATTAAAAAAATTTCAAAAATCATTAAAAAATATAACTTATAAAGTTATTAATACATTACTCTTTTTGCCTCATATTAAGTATCGTTAAAGGTAATGCACACGTCTTAAGAAAATCATTAATTACAATTATTGCCAAAGTAAAATAGCATTTATTTACCGAAATGTCCTTAGTATAATAAGAAATGGCGGTGAAGACAAAATTACATAGGGTATTTAAAATAAATAAATAAAAGTATTGTTGGAAAAGAGTAATTAATACTCTCTTGATATTTTAAAGTGAAAAAAAAGCCGAGACATGCAAATATTCCAAATAGGATACTTGATATAAGACAGAGGCAGTATATGGTATATTTTTTATTAAAAAATAACTTTTTAATTTTTTTAGTCCATATTTTAAGTCATACAAAGTTATTTAACCTTGTCAATACTATGTGGAAAAAAAAAAGCTTATCACCACTAGATAAAGAGAGACGAAGGTAGACTCGGTCAAGCAAGACTTTAATTAACAAGATATGGATTGTTTTAAAAAATTACTAGTAAGATCTAAGTGTGACATGCTACTTGTTATAAGTTTTCTTATAAGTTTAAGCTGACCTATTTGAAAACATGGTATGACATATTAACATATCTAAAGACTACCAATCTAATTTTAAAATTGTTAAATAGGTCATTCATCCTATTTATAAGTAGGTTAAAAGATTAATACATCAACATGGATAAATTCTATGTATAAACTACAAATTAAGAAAATTTAAATCACTACTATTCAAGAGTGGAAATAGACTAGGCTGGATCGAGTTCGTTAAGTTTTCTAATGTCCGAGTTTTTTTTTGTTTATATGACATGAACTTTTTTATGATCTGATATGATTTTTTAAAAGCTTAACCTGACATGAAAGTCTTTTAGAACCCTATTTTGAAACAAAACCTTTGAATATGCTTGCTAAATAAGTTTATAGACTCAAGTCTTTTGCATAAGCCAACACAGTTAAATCTTTAAAAGAGTAAGTACATATATATTTCAATACATTATAAAAAAGCTAATATAATAATAACAATAGAATATGATTATATTATTTGTTTTTATTTAAATATATAGGTTGATTTATCCACTAGTATCTTCCACTTGAGCCAATCCTATTTGAGGCATAGTCCAACACTATATATGGACACATCTTCAGACAAGAATTCGAACAACGGTTTGTCATATACTCCCTCCGTCCCTTAATATAAAATCCTCTTTGACCATTTAACGCCCCTTAAAAAAGTGAGTTTTGTTAGTTATTAGCATTAAATTTGTACAAAATATGTGTTATTTTTCCCAAGTTACAATTCTCATCTTCCAACACTATTAAGAGAGAAAGAATTAATACATCTTATTATAGGGGTAATTTTGTATAAAAAAAAGATTAATGTATTTTGGTCTTTGAAAATGATCTTATATTAAGGGATAATAAAATTTTACCAAAAAAATCTTATATTAAAAGACGAAGTGAATATACTTAAAAGCCTAAAACCTAGCATTTTTAATTAAATGGTTTTTTGAAAAAAAAAATTGACCTAGTTTGTTTAATAAATAAATTAGCCTAACGCGTACTCCCATGATATAGGCCGCCGGCCAATAAGTAATTGTAGGATGGCGTGAACTATTTTTTTTCCTCGCTACACGAGCTAATTCTGGGACGGATCCAGAAAATTAGATAAGTAGGGGCATAATTATATACTAAAAATATTTATATAAAAAATACATAAATATATAAATGATAAAATAATGACATTATTATCATTAAATACAAAATTAGAAATTACCAAAACTTTAGCATTATATACTCAAAAAATTGAACAGGCCTCAATATCTACGAATTATAATTGTTTTCTACGTGTCTTCATATTTTGAAATTGTTGTATGATTTTTTTCATTTTCAACACTATTAAAATATTTTTCTCCATGTATGTGACCAAACAATTATTCAACAATTTATCTCCCATGAGGTTGCACATTTAATTCTTCCCAAAAATTTATTGTAGAGAAATTCCTTTCAACTGTTGTAGTTGCCACAACCAAAATGAAAGCTAACTTTAACGTGTAATCCTCTATTAATCCACTTAGGCAAATGACCAAACACATGGTGAACATAGTGCAAAATAAACTTACTCAAACATCGAATGAGTTGTAAATAGAACCAAACAAAATAAAAGATTAAAAATGAAATGAAGAACATATTAAACGAAGGTATCAATAACAAAACATGAAATTGAGTTTGGAGAGAGAATATTGAATAAGGAGAGAAAATGCAGAAATTGAGAGACAATAAAGGGAGTAAAAAAGATTGAGTTAGAGCTCTCATAGAGTATTTGAGTTGATGGATTTTGAGAATAAAACATAGTATAGTCCATAGAGTATTTTAAGAACCAGAAATAGAAATAGAGAGACAGAAATAAAAGTGAGTGAAAAATATTTTCACTTTCTCTTGAAAAGAGAGTAGACATGAGACAACACTTAAAGGATGATAACTCAATTTTTATTTTTTTTATTTTTAGTGAGGTCAACACTAAATTTTTAATGGGGTCAAAAATAAAATTATTCAATAATTAGTAAAAAATTAAATAAATTAGTGAGGTCAATTGCCCCCAATTTTCTCAACATGGATCTGTCCCCGCTCATAATGCAACTTCTTTCTTTTAGATATTACTTTACTCCTTAATATAAGAGGAAAAAAATAATTACTTAAACTAAAAAAAACTTATTTAATATTATAAAATTGAAATGTGATTTCAAATATACCTTTGACATTAAATAGAGTGTATAGAAAAAAGTTAAGTTTCTAGTAAAGATAAATTTGATATTAAATAAGGTATAAAAGAAATTTTAACAATTAATACATCTTGAAGTGAGAAATTTTTTCTTATAATTAAGAAAAAAATACATTAATTTCTTTTTTATATTAGGTACTAGAGATTATTCAATGTAGTTGTCTATGAGGTGTTAGCTCAGTAGTAAAAGCTTTGCCCTCTAATCTCAAGGGACAGAGTTTAAATCATCTTAAAGACAGCTATAATATATCTCCTTTTCCATCCCTTTAAAAAAAATATTCAATGTAGTAAACATAGTTGACACAAGCAATTCTCGTGCCACTTGTCGAAACTTGTCAGGATGCTGAAGCAAATTTTGGACTTTTGGGTAACGGGTGTGATCTCGAATTTTTTTGGATTCGGGTTGTGTACAGTCGCATCGCAGATCGCATGTAGTCATGCAGTTAGTCGTTCGATTTCGATCGAAAAGTTTAAATTAAGGCTCCGTATTTTATAATTTTTAAAAAAATAAAAAACGTGTGTTTTGTGAGTCGTTGATCGAGATTGAACGGCCGATCTCGACCGACTACATGACTGCATGCAGTCCGCGACTGTATATAATCCATTTCCAATTTTTCTTGATGTTATGTTAGAATTATTCTGCCTGAAAAGGGTAATTTAATTTTTAGGGGATTATAAATCCCTCGTCATAAACTACTTGTTTTGATTAAAAAATGTAAATAAAAGGAATTTGATCACTTTTTCCAAATAGGGCACCGATTCATTTTTATCATGTTTTAAAATTTAATTTTTACTTAGAAGAATAGATCGGTAAGGACATTACATAATGAATAAATTATCTCAAAAGTCCAACTTATTAGATGAAGAGATACATATGATTATTGATTTTAGTAAATTTCTCAATAATATATTTAAATAAAATAATAAATCTCGATAAATAACAAAATCCAATTTTGCAAGCTGCAATTAGGATGACAATAGGGCGGGGCGTGCTTTCCCTCTATCATATCCGTAAATACTCATAGATATTTATTCCCATAACAGGTATCCATAGATATCCATGGGTATTTAATAATTTAATAAAAAAAATCATACAACATAATATAACAATATATTATATTAACATTGTATAATATATAATATGTTATATACATTTACAAATTTTTATTATTATCTGTCCATCCACTAACAAATATTAAATAATAAAGAAAGTAAAAATTATTTCATCTCAAAGTGATAAAAAATGTCATATATATATACATATATGATATATTTAATAAAAAATAATTGTAATAAAAATGCGGATATATGTGAGACGAGTATTATGATCTCCATTGCGGGTAATCCATGTGGGTACCAACGAGTGCGAGTTTTTTGTCATCCCTATCTGCAATAATAATCTCAAAATAAATAAACATCATTTCATACTGAAATTCTTACTCAAACAAAATTTTCTTCCGTAAAGTTAAAATTCTTAGATTTTACTTTCATTGTGTCCAAGCGAGACACATAAATAAGAATTGTTGATAATTTAGTTAAAATCAATATTAATTTTTTGTCACTCTTGTGATCATTTTCGTTCTAATCTGAACTGGTCCAAAAGAGATAAGCTGGGGCGACAGTGTAAATTAAGCCCATAGACATCAAATAAAATTACAAAACCGTCCTTAAAAATGATATCCTTTCTGATGGAACTCAAGTGGATAGCAAAGCACTAGCACTTCCCAAATGGATGTGACATAAAATTTTATTCCCAAAAATCTATCTCTATTCCTCAAAACTCACTCATTTGAGTTCCTTCACCACCATGGCTCCTCTAACAAACTTGCATGGAGTCTCCAAAACTTTAACTCCAATTACATGCCTTCTTCCAAATGCACAAAGGACCACAAGGAGAGGACAAGTTATTGGATTTCTAGGAAGCAAAACACAAGAATTATCAGAATGTGAATCAATTCACACTACAAGAAGAGCAGCAGCAATAGGCCTTGCAACTGTAATCCTCACAGGACAATTCAACGACAAGATTTCACTAGCTAAAGATAATAGTTTCTGGATTGATGGACCTCTTCCTGAACCAACAGTCACTAACAGTAAGCATCCTTTCTTGTATAACTAATTTACAAGAGTGTTTCTTTTAGCACCTACCCTTTTTTCCATCCACACCTCTCATTGTTCCGGAAAACATTCGGGAACTAGTTTCCAGAAAAGTTACATTCTCGAAACTAGTTTCCTATAGCTCCCTGAATACTACTAGGAGGTGCTAAAAGAAACGTCCAATCTTGGCTAGTTGAATGAGTTGAAGTTTGGGTTTCATTGCTCTCATATTTGATTATATTTTCACTTTTTTTTGAGTGGTTCAATTTTATTTTATTTTCATTTTATTATATTGTTTTGATGTGAATGGTTATTATATGGTTAGAGATTGCAAATGAGAAAACGGGGACACGTTCTTTTATTAAGAAGAGACTCTACATGGCAAATATTGGAGTAAAAGGAAGTGTGCTTAGGATCAAGAAATATGCATTTGATCTTTTGGCAATGGCGGATTTGATTGCACAAGACACACTCAACTATGTGAGGAGGTACTTGAGGCTCAAGTCTACATTCATCTACTATGATTTTGACAAGGTTATATCTGCTGCTCCAGTTGATGATAAGCAGCAACTAACTGATATGGCTAACAAGTTGTTTGATAATTTTGAAAAGGTATATTCTTTTTGAGTTTAAGGATTATGAACTGACAGTATAAAACTTTTTTATATAGTTATCTAATCAGATCTCACCGTGTAAATATTTGTTGAGATATTTTGGAAAAGATTATAACAAACTGTCATCATGGTAGGATCTGATTGGATGACAGGGTAAAAAAGTTTTACACGGTCAAAACATGGTCCTTAAACTCTATTCTTTTTTACCCCTTACAAGATGGAGTATGTTATGAATAGCTGCTGGATTAATAAATTGAGTTTTTAATGCAATGACAGCTTGAAGAAGCTTCAAGGAAGAAGAGTCTACCTGAAACACAAGCTTGCTATAAGGAAACTGAAGTTATGCTTAAAGATGTCATGGACAAGATGACTATAATGTATAAAACAATTTAACATGATTTTAATCGAAGCTTTGTAGTTGCTATTCCTCTTATCAAAACATTTTTTGGTTTTTGATTTACTGTTTTGATTTACTTTTTCTTTGACATATTTTTTTACATAAAGAAATTAAAGTATCTGTTAAATCTAATAAGATATGTACCCACTGAAGCGCAATAAAAAAATAGGGACCGACAGAGATAGTAGTGCCCAATTTTCCGCTAGTATATGATAGTATCCTTTACCGCACTAAATACCTTACCAAGTAATCTGCAATGGGAAGTACTTTCACAAAGGTAGTACAGTCCTTATTAGTCCATTTTTTATTAATTTTTCTTTTTTGGGTGTCAATTACAATATTCCCCATTATACATTGATATGTACAGCAATTCTGTTTGGCAAAAATGTTTCCAGCCTAATAACTGGCATCCAAATCCTCTTAAGAAATAAAAGTAGATACCATGCTCACATCCCTATATTTACAGGTTTTGGAGTTTGGACAAATTGGGAAGTCCCACAAATTTGACTTGGAAAATAGTATTATAGGTTTCTAGTATTTGAGGAATTGACATTTAAACCACAAGGTACAGCTTAATTGACAAACTGAATATCATATTAGTGTAACCTACCGGCAAGTTGCAAGGACTCAAGCTAGAAAGAGACTTATCACCATCATGCTTAGCGATATCGCGAGGTATATCGTTGATGGACGTGTGTGCGCGCACATTGCTAACATACTCCCACTTTTTTTGTAGGAGTATGTTGGTAATAAAGCAAAATTGCAGATGGAACTCAACAGAATAGGAGATTCTTTTTAACTAAATGCATACTTAGTAACTTTTTTACTATACAAGCTATATGTATGATGTTAGAATCAAAGCTATTTTGGTTATTGTACTAGTCACATAGGCCAGGCAATTGATCACCACAAATAGGTTAAATAATATATTCATGCATCCGTGTAAAGATTAGAAATAGCTCAAGCGAGACTCTGTTGGCCGACTGTTGGTGTGACGCCGAGGTGTCCCAATTTCGCAAGCATTTACTCTTGAAGCAAACCGGAGCGAGCATAGTGACTCACCCGCTGAATCACGATCAGGAGAGATGTTTACAAACATTAATGTCTTTGAGTCCCCACCTAGACAAGGCTGTTCAACATTGTAGTAAGCAAATTAGATCACCTCAAAATGAATAAAAGATAGCAACAAAGATACAATCAATATTGTAACAATCAATCTGCTATGTTGCAATTTTTTGTTTCACTGATTATCTGTTTAATATCCCACAACATGAATCATCTTTGGTCTCTATATTAACAATATACTTTCCTATAAAAATTACACTGAAGGGAAGCTAACAATGCGGTGTACAGAAAGTCCTTCATGTGCATTCAAATAACAGATTTAGAGAGTACAAGATAAAACATCAGTTTTGTTTTATCAAGGTTAAGAGAATTGCAACATTATTGGAATATAATGTTAGTAATAGGCCTCCAATAGTGAAGACTTATTCTAGGAGGAAGACCATGTAATTAGTTATTAGCATGCAGTAGTTATTAGCAGTTAGTATAACAATTATGTAAGAATAAAAGGGGGATTGGGACAGAGGGCAGGGTATGGGGTTATTCTGTCAATGGGTTGGTTGGGAGAGACTAGGCTCTAATTCCTAGAGGTTACCAGAAGTTATTTTCCCTTTTCCATCTCTTTATTGTATTTCCTTAACTTCCTTTGTAACATTTCTCTATTGGAAGATAATTCCCAAATTTGATCAATAAAATCAGAGGAATTATTTAGAAAATATTAGTATCATTTAACCAGTTCTATCATATAATTTGAGTTTAATAACTATGCACTGACAGTATAAAAAATTGGAAAAATTACACCAGAGGACATTTATCCTAATTTAAAGTTTCACTTCAGTCCTTTATCTTTTTTTTTTGTGTCAAGTTAGTCCTTTAAAGTTAATTTTATTTTCAGTTTAGTCCCATATGTCCTAAAATGTTGACAATGTTGGCAAAATTAGTCTATTTGTGGCTTTTTGTAACAACATTTTGGATTCTGATTTGTGGCACAATTGATACGCGAGATTGTGCTTGTGGCACACACGCATTCTTCGTTATAGATCAGCCAATAGTTTGCCTCAAAATTAACGTTTTAAAACACGCGGGACTAAATTGAAGCGAAAAAAAAAAAAATACAGGACTAACTTGAAACTTTAAATTAAGATAAAGGACCTCTAGAGTAATTTTGCCTAAAAAATTTTCACATAAGCATCCAATTATATCTCACATGATGACACATAATATTATTTCCTACAATACCTGCACAAATGTTTACATGGGTGAAATATATGGATCTCCGTCTGTCAATGCATAGTAATTAAATTCAAATAATTTATTGAAGACTAAAAGATATCTTAAAATATGAAACAAAAAAAGGAAGAATCACCTGAAGTAGGTATGTAAGCTTTGAGTTCCTAAATGGGACATGATCTTCCTTCTTGGCCAAGGCAAATATAACATCACTTAATGATGACAGACTTTTATTAATTGCCTAATTACAAGTGAAAGAAATTTTAGATTATTAGAGATCAAATAAGCAGAACTATCTATATCAAATAGAAAACATTATGGCTTTACATACTTGAGTTTCTTTCAATCGGTCCCCGGTTGAGCCACTCCTTGAAAGACGCTCACTCCCGGCAAGATCAATGAGATTTAGAATACCTTGTACTTGTTGGTCAGTGCTCTAGCAGAACAAAGAGACAGGTTGCAATTTGATGCATGTTAGATTGAAAGTGTTTGTATGCAGGATTAGCACAGAAACTGAGACTGGAACATGAAAAATGGTTTCGATTATTAACAGAGGAGAAACATCCATACCTCATTTACACCGTATATTCGAAGAGTGAATACAAAATGACTTCTTGAAGATTGCTCGTTCATCTGAGTTTTCCCCACAGATCTGAAGGAAATAAACAGAAAAACAAATATGGTTGAATTTGACATTTAAAAGCAAAGTATTTTAACTTGTAGGAGTAAATAAATCAAAATATTTTGTTGCACTAGAATTATCTCAATTTTTATTTTTCCATAATCAGTAGCCTATTTCTCTTTATACCATATAAACCAATATAACGATACTCGGAAGAGTCAGAACACACTGAGAACTGCATTGTGTCTTTTTGATGTAGCAGACAGCCACATAGAATAATCACTAGAAGACTATGAAGGAACTTTATAAAGTAATTACCTGCTGTTTGCCGCTTGATTTAAAAGAAACGCAACCTCTTTTACACTCTCAACATCCACCACTGTAAGATCAGAAACATGTGTATTTCCACTGGCATCGTGTTTGATTGTGTATTGCTTTCCAGGAGTACCATTTTCTACACGTGTTGTATCCGATGGTGACCTATTTGTAGACAACAGATCACGAATGGTTTCGTTGTATATTTCCAACATTGACACCTGCAAAATTTTTACGGAGGAAAAACCTTATTAGATCTCAAAATCATGTTTAAAAACATGTAAGCATTGTGATGATGGGTGAACTAAGAAAAAAGAAATACTCTTTATCACCTGCATTTCATATTTCCAGCCTTGGGGTTGCTGAGACTGTCTTGTTTGAAATATTTGTTCTAGTGAACGAGGTATCAAGCCCTTTTCTTCCGGATGTCCAGGCCTGCCCATCATTGTATAGGTTTTCCCCGAACCTGTCTGACCATAGGCAAAAATGCAAACCTGGAAAAGAAAATGTCCATCATATTTCAAGAATCCTTAGTGCTAAACATGTATGCATACAAATTGATAGACATGCATACACATACTATAAATCTAAAGCATTTTAGAGATTGTTGCATGTTTTTTTTAACTCTATGATTGACTAGCAATTGAACAATGGCTAGCAGCTATGCATATATAATATAATTTGAAATGATATAAAAGGGATAAAAGACAAATTTAGAAATTACCTTATAACCATCAAGAGCACTTTGCACAAGCTGTGAAATTTCGGTAAAAACTTCTACTTGCGATGCATCAGGTGCAAAAACTTTATCAAATGTAAAAGAATGCTTTTGGCCTAAAAAAAATAGCAACATAAGTTACAACACAATTAAATGATAAACTAAAACAAGCATACATCAATTAGAATCAGAAGAAGAACTACAATGACAGCCAACGTCATGAGATATACCGTTTTGGGTCAATTCAATGCCTCGTCCAGAAGCTTCCATGGATGTTGGATAAGATATCATTTTTCCTTCTGGGCTGCAATCCTCATCAGGTAACAAAGACCGCACTCTACAGAACACACGGATGTTCCCTTTCAGTTCCTGTCAAATTGGGGATTAGTAGGGTGTGGATTTTATTTTATTGATTTTGTTATCAACAAATTTTGGCTCCAGGAGTTACCAAAATAGTATTATGCAATTCCTTCCTCAGCTTCTCCCCTTGTATAACCTTATATTCTGCATCTGCCAATCGTCTTTGCAACTCATTTACAAGTTTTTGTTGCCCTTCGTATTCTGTTCTTGTCTCAATTGCAGATATATCAGAAACCTGAAGAAGAACAAAAACAATTATATCATAAGTCCAAGGAGACTTTATTTTTCTTCTAAATTTATGCCTCATTACCTCCAGTTTCTTCTCTGCAATTGTTAGCTGCTCTTGTAATGCCTTTATTTGGTTATCTTGTAAAGTACATTTTGCCTGTGCAGAAAAGTCACGGTCTCATGTCTACGTAATAACAAGAGGATGTGGTATTTTTACCAAAAAGAAACACGATATAAACCAACCTCCAATTCATTTGTTTTCATGGTCAAGTTGTTCAGTTCAGAGCTGGACTTTTCTGTTGAATCTTTGAACTTCACTAGTTCAGTAGTTAAAGTTTGCAGTTGAGATATTTGGCGGTCCCGATCATTCCTCACTTGTTGCAACTCTACTCGAAGGGATGCAACTTCACTAGCAAAAGCATCCTTCTGTTTTGTAGCCTCTTCTTGAGAAGACTAATAAAACAACCAATGAAACTGTGTAAGATATCCCAGTTGCATGCTAATTGGAATGGTTTTCTGAAATTTCATGAAGGGTGATAATAATAAATCCAGAACCCACATTTACTTATGGTTAAAATGTTAAAACACATCCACAAACAAAATAAATGCATACATATCTGCCCTTAAAATTCTACAATTATTTTTGATAAAAAAATTAATTCATTAAGAAGGAAGAGGGATACAACACACTAACAAATTAATAAACAGATACTTCCCATTAAGCACAATTATGATATCTTTAGGGACTGTGATTAATTAATAGAACACTTCTGATCATGTACCTAAAAGCAAGTGATTTATGCCAATGTCCAACATAACAAATGAAGAACCTCACAGCATCATCAACAAAATGTTGCTGTCCAATAAGGTGTTGTATGCAAGGGACATTTTCTAATGATTGGGAATGTATTTGTGCCATTTCAAGGAGGACTTTGAGTTTGTTAAAAATATTATCCCAATTTTGAGAAAAATATGTTAATGTTATCATTAAAGTCAAGCAAATATTTGGGAAGATAAAACAATTTTTTTCCTGAGTTCTTTTGGAAAGAATGAAAGAAAACTGAGAAGATATATTTATAACCAACCATATAGTAATGCGCTAATAATGCTTTAACGGAAGAAATTCCTCTGTGACTCTATCATTAAAGGCTTACCATTACAAGAAATATTGATTGAACAGGAAACTGTTTTTTTAAGATTCGCTTCAATCATAAATGAGTCATTCTAAACCAAACAAAAAATATAACTTCTTATCCATAAGTGAAGATATCAAGAACTCTACAAGCATCATTTTAAGTAAACCCTCCAAAGCTGAGGTTGTGCACAATAAGATCTACCCTGTAAAATAGTAACATCAACTAAGAAAGAAAAGCAGGGTCAACAGTGAAGACATAGTCCAGTCATTAAAAAACATAGATTTTTTTCAATAGTTTATCGCATTCAATGTGTTATAGAAAGTATCATCTTCATCTAAACATCCCAATTAGCCAAAAATAAAGAATGAATTAGCCATAAGATTCTTCCTAACCATCTATCCTCATCAACAAGATTTGCAAATAACGCACTTCCATGCTTATTAAAGGAGTTGTAGGTATCTGCTAAGATTCCAAGTATTTCTTTCTTAGCCGTGACCACATGATTTCCAAATTGAAATAGTTCGCACACCAAAGCAAACTCACCATACACAAAGTAAGTTGGCCCTTTAACATGGTAAGGTTCTCCACTACAGTAGCTTTCTCTTTCTCTACACGCTTGAGTTCATCTTCAACTGTAGAAAGCTCAGAATGAAGTTTTCCATTGTACTGCTGTAAGCTTGTTATATAATCTTGTAATTGCTTATACATGTCATTGAGTGATGATATCTGCAGAAATCCATCAATGCAGACTTTTGTATAAGAATAATGCCTGACACGACCACCAGTATCAAATAAGACATTGATACAACTAATTGAAATCATATTGTACTGTACTGTTATTTTACCTTCTGATTTGCACTTTGAAGCTCTCGTTGAGATCTTTCGAGATCCTCTGATAGCGTAGTCTGTGACCTCTCAAAGTCAAGCCTAGCCTCTCTCTCTTTAACAAGAGATTCCATTGCCACCTTGTGTTTTCAAAGATAATAAAAAGTATAAATTTATCAACATTTCCTTTCCATTTTGCACCAAATAATTCACTCTTGAAATTCCACTGACTTGAAAATCTCACTTACCGACTTATCTGATTCTTCCTTCATTAATTTCTCTTGCAAAGAAGTGCAATTTCTTCTCATTTCCACAATAATTGAATTCAGTTCTTCTTCCTTGATTTTGAGCAGCATCTCTGCAATTAAATGAATCTAACCACATTACTACACAAACATAGTAAACTGAAGATTTTCCCAAAAAAAAAAGGGCAAAAAAAAACTTTACCTATTTCCATGCATTTCTGCTGGGATAATTCCAACGAATTCTTTAACTTCTCTTGCTCTAGTGAGTAGCTCATCTCAAGGTCTTGGAACCATCTGATGCAAACCTTAAGCCTTTTTATATAATCCATCATATTTTCACATCTTTCCTAAAAATACAAAAAGTGTGATGTTAATTATGGTAATAGTAATGTTTGTTAATCAAGCAGTAATTGCACACAGAACTTAATATCCCCTTTGATCTAAAAACCCAAATAGCCAAAACAAGCAATGAAAAAAATATATATCATACAAAACACAATAACAGTAAAGCCACAAACTTTAACTAACCTTGTAATTAAATCTGTCTTTCCTTTTGGATTTCTCATTTAACAAGGCTTCAACATCCTCTCTTGTGAACTCTATAATGCTGCCACCATAATCAGACCCAGCATTGCTTGGTGGAGTACTACTTGGGCCAAGATCATGCCCCCCACCATTCACAACTCCTCCAAAAGAGAGCCTCCTTCCATTAATCGGAGTTCCCACCATTTGTTTCCCTTTTCTGTTTCACTCTACGAGGAGCTAAAAGATGACTTTTTTAACCGTGATGTTTCACTTCCAAACAACCCATGACTGAAACCGAGGTGAAAATGGAAAACAAATCATGGGAAATGAGAAAAGGGGGCACCTTTGAGCCTTGAAAGGTTTGGAGGTGTGAATGTGAGTGATGTTATAAGAAAGTTCTAATTCATGGTGACCATTTTGAAGCTCACCACTGCACTGCACTGCACTGCACTGCAGAGTTTGTGAGGAGAGAGAAAGAGAGAGTAGTGATGTGGGGCTATGGATTGTGTTCAAAGCTAACAAGATATCAAAATCAATTGCTTTAGGAAGAAGAGATTGGTGATGATCCACACAGGAGGGAGAGCGAGAGAGAGAGGAGAAAAAGAGATGGTAACTTAAAAAGTAGAAAGGGGGTGAAAATAGAAAAAAAGGGTTCAAAGGGTTCTTAATAATATCTTCTGGTTATGTTGGTAAATGGATCTCCAATAGATTGTAGATCTGTGTTGTGTTGTGTTTTGTACTGTTTGTCAGTTGGGACTTGGTTTAGATTTTTACTGCCTTTCATTTTTGAACTTTTAAATTCAGCTGTTGGCCATCACGTGTAAGATTCGTTCTCCCATGCAATTCATTAATTATTATTACCAAATAATAATAATAATAATAATAATAATAATAATTTTTTATGAAAAATATTTATTTATTTGAAATCATAAATTGAGTTTTTTTAAAACTAGAGAAAACAGTCTACAACAATGATTCGTTTTTCTCTAATTGCATATTTATACAACATTTATAAGATTTGTGAAAAGGAAAAAAAACTGTAATTTATCCAAAATATCTTTTAATCATTTAATCAATTTTCATTATCAGAAAAATCTCATTAAAAAAATAAACTCGTAAGTATGTCGAAGACCAACTGTGCTTGATATTATATGGGTTAGAATTGATTGAAAAGTATGTGTAACAGACATGAACGACGAAAATTACTATATATGATAATGATAATTTACCTTCAGGAATAAGAAATGTGTGTTTAATTTTTTTTTAATACATGACTCGTCAAAAAAAAAATTATACATGAAAGAAATATGAAAAGTTTAGCTTTATGTAACATATCCACCTTTACAATACAATTTCCTAAACTACAACCGTTGTTATCGGCAAATTAAGAACCGTTAATAATTTGCCGCTTTGGAAAATTGTTAACCAAAAATAACCTTCAAGAACGGGTTCTTGCATAACCAACAACAAAAAAGTGGAAGAGGAATGATGCAATGCATGGGGGCAGAGAGAATTGAAAAGAGTAAGGAGAAATCTAAAAGGTGGACCTATTATTGGGTTTTTAAGTAATTTCAGCCTTGGAGTGAAAAATTGAATATGTTCTGAAACATGATGTGGCAATATCTGACCCACTAAAAATTAGGTAAAAATCCAATTTTGGTTGCTCTTATGCCCCTTGTTATTTCAAAATTTACTTGATCTTATTATTTTAGAAAGATAGCAATGGTATAGATTAAAGTGGAGTATAAATTGTTGAGTGCAACATGATTACTATGTTGAATACTTGGTTACATGCAAGGCATTAAAAACCGGACCGGACCGGCCGGTCGAACCGGGAACCGGGCCATGGTCCGGTCTGATTCACCCTCTAAAACCGGCTGCAAAAAACCGGACGGTTCTGTTAAAGAACCAGATAAGAATCGGACCGGGTGAAAACCGGTAAAAACCGGGTTTTTTGGCACCCGACCGGTTCGCAAACTGGGTTTTTTTTTAAGGGCAAAATGATGTCGTTTTATATTTCAACTATTTTTTTCCCCTGCGCCATTTTGCTTCTCAAACTCGACTATTTTAACTGTTTTTTTCCCCTGCGCCATTTTTCATATTTTGTGTTATTGAACGTAATAGTTATGTCATATTTGAGATGGATGAATGTGTAATTTTTTGTTATATGTCGACTTATTAAGAAAATATTAAGTGAAGTATAATTTTTATAGTATGAAGTTATGAATATCAGTTTATTTTTTGTTTATTATTTATTTATATATTGTATTAAATATTTTTTTAATAATATTTAATCGAACCCGGTTCGACCCCGGTCCAACCCCGGTCGAACCCAAAAACTCTGAACCCAGGCCCTCTCCGGTTCAATGCCCGATCCGGTTTTTAATACCTTGGTTACATGTATCTAGTAATTACTACCGTTTTCCCAATTGGTTCTCAAAGTTAATTTTATTCCCAAAAATCTGTAGATTTTTTTTTTTACGGACCAAATCTGTAGAAATTGGTGACACAAATAAAAGAAGTACAATTTATTGTTCTTTAGCTGAAAAATAGGAATAAATTAATTAATTACAATTATTCCTCTGCCAGGATCCAACAGAACTTCCTCCATAATCCAAATCCAAACTTTGCCAACCAGCTTAAAAATAAAGAACTATTTTCAGTTGAGTCAGATGTGAGTTAAGAATTTTCCCTTTTCATTTCCCAAAAAAGTTAGCACACTAGAAAGCACGTACTACCATACCATCTTCCCACATGATACAAGCTTAGTAGTTAGTGTTTCCATTCACTTCTTGGTACTCAGCTGCATTCCTTGTCTTTTTCCTATGACCCCCCCTTTTTTGAGGCTTCTTCTTCAACTATGCTTATGGAATTGACTTAAGAAAAAAAGTTTTGTCCCAAGCTAATAGCTAGTGGACGTCATTATCCATGTTAAGTGGAATAAAGCTTGAAATTCTTTGGTCACAATTGGACATCATTATCCATCTAGAGAGAGATCTCTCTCTAGATGTTCGGATCTTGCCCTTAGGCACCATTGGACTGTCGGCAAAAGTTCAAAAGGACCAATCAGACACTATTTAGTCCTTGCTTGCCACAAATGTACTCTTGCAGGTTACTCCCTACCCTATAGATATCTTTCTCTTGCACTATGTGAAAATGGGTAGGGTTGATTATAATTTTTCAAAGGATATAATAAAGTAATTGTTAAGCAATGCGATGCTTAAGCATGTACTACAAAAAGGTTCATTTGTCAAAGATAATTACTATGGCTCACTTCAGATGCAGAAATAGATATCAGTTAGGTGTGATATAAATAATAACATCATGCATGGTTGTTTGGTTAGTGTTAAGATTTCATCTTAAAACCATTTGATATTAAGTGGAGTTTCCCGATATGTATATAAACCACACTCCAAGATTTGAGACAGACAATACACGGAAAGATTACCATACAGACAGTGACAGATCCAGAAATTATAAGATGTGTGGGCAAAACTCATATATAATATTGTGGGGGGCATGTATACTATATAATAAGTTAGGATAACTAATATATAATAATATACATGAAATATTTGGTCTATCAAAATTTTAGTAGGGGACAAATGCCCCCAATCTCTATAAGGTAGATTCGTCCATGATAATAGGCGATAAACGACGGAGATATACTCTCACTCTGATACTAAGTTAGATTTCTTCCTATAACCAATTAGCATTAAATGGAGTTGTCCAACAGTTATATAAACCGCACTCCAGAATTTTAGGCAGGCAATGCGGGACTTTCAACTGTTAATATTGTTGGGTTTTTTAATTATAAGAGAACAAATATAATGAGGATTTTGAATATAACATTATTATAAAATTATTGATCATGAGATGATACAAAAAAAAGACTAAACATAAATCCCTACTTATAAGGATACAAGACTCATAATCCTAATTAAATCGGAAAATTAGGAAACCAATCACGATAATAACTAAGTAATATGCAAACTAATTCTAAAAGGTAATCTAAAAATAAAAACTAATCCTATGAGATAATTCAAGATAATATGAAAATATTATAAGATACTTTCTTATGATCTAATAATTTTCCTAAAACTTAGCATAAGCTGCAGATTCAGGTCATTCAAATCAACATTCCTCCTTGACTTGAAACTACAGTTTTTGGTCATTCAAATCAACATTCCTCCTTGACTTGAAGCTGCATGTTCCAAGTTTAAAAATATTCAAATCTGACTCTTTGCTTTTCTTTTTCTTTTTTTGCTTGTAATTTTTATGATCTTCTTTCTTGGGTGGATCCACCTGATCTTTGATTGAGATTCTTTTCTGGCTTTTTTCAAAATTGTCATCTTCTTCTGGAAGCGCTAAGTGTTGTGTGACAGCTTTTGAGACTCTGTCATCTACCAAGGTTGTACTCTTGCAAGCATGTTCCTAGCCAACTAATTTCCACGTTTTCTTCAAACTTTGCACTTCTCTGCACTCTTCTTTATTTCTAGTTTGTTCCTCCTTCATCAAATTTAAGGAAAAGCTCTTGCCTTCCATTTGAACTTTGATCACTTGTAAGTTGTTGGCATCTTTAATCACACAATTCTTGTCTTCAAACAACACCTTATAACCTTTCTCCAACAACTGAGCAATACTTAAAAGATTTTGATTAATTTCGGGAACATATAAAACATCAAAAATCAGTTTCAAACCTGAATGATTTTAATCGCGACTGTTCCTTTCCCTTTCATAGCAATATGTGCTCCATTTCCAATTCTGACTTTAGATATAGCAATTTTGTTGAGCTCTTTGAAGAGCCCTCTATCATAAGTCATGTGATTTGTACAACCACTATCTATAAGCCAGCCTTTTGAGGAGTTGTTGGTTAAAAAACATGATCACTACAACAGATTGTTTAAAAGATAACACACTTTAAGTAGCGCTTACAATGGAAGTGTTGTTTAAAATTAGGTGGATAGAGGTAAAAAACAACGCTTCTTAGTAAAAAATGCTACTTTAGCTAATAAACAGCGCTTCAAAACACGAAACGCTGTTTTAGACGTAGAGGAATAAACAACACTTAAGTGGGGAAGCGTTGTTTAAAGTTATACTAAAAGAATAAACAACGCTTAATATAGGAAGCGCTGATTTTGGTCCTAACAATAAGTAGCGCTTCCTCTATGAAGCGCTACTTATTCTCTATGAACATGTTATATTTCACACTCACGCTGCTCTCCCTCGAGACATCACTCGCTTTCTCTCCACCCTCATTCCCTCACCTTTAGGTGTCGTACACACACTTACACAAACCCTCACTTCCTTTCTTCATCCCACGGCTTCTTGATTCTTCGCCTCCACCTCCTAATCTCCTATTCCCTCTCTTCTCCTTATCTCTTATTCACCTTTCCCCTTTTTTGTATCAACCACGGAAACCCTAGCCCTATTAGCTAGGTCGCGACCCTTCCCCTTTTTTTGGGGCTCAATCAGTCCCTTCCTTCCTGGAGAGATTCAAGCCGAATCAATTGGAGATTCAAGTGGAGATTCGGAAAACGAAGATCTGGACTTGGTTTTCTTTTGGTTTCCCAGCTCTCCTCCACGCCTCTTCATGGCGAACGAGGATCTGGACTCCTCCACGCCTCTTCTCCTCGAATCCGGTAAACCAGCAAAGGGAAGATCTTGTTTCATCTTTCTGATTTCTTTTAAAAGTTTCGATTTTTTATGTTATTAATTTTTGCCTCCCTTGGATCTGTATTTGAAGAAAGAATGAGAAACCTACAAGATCTGGAACGAGAAAGCAAGGGGCAAAGCGTTCGAGAAGAAAGGATGCAAGTCAGAGCGGGGAGCGTTCGGGAATCTGTGTTTTTCTCTTGGATCTGTATTCTTCTTGGATCTGTATTCTTCTTGGATATGTATTTTTCTCTTGGATATGTATTCTTGGATGCAAGTCAAACATAGCTTAGGTTTTTTTTTATTTTTCTTGGATTTGTATTCTTCTCTTGGATCTATGGTTGGTTTGAATACAATCTTGGTGTGATTACCCTTAACTTTGGTTCTCTTATCATATTCAAGCCTGATTCTGAATTTTGATGGTTCAATTCTAATTATGATGTTATTCTGTATTTGGAAAAGATCAATCAGAGGACGTAAATGTTGAAGAAAAAAAGGGGGATAAAACAGCGCTTGTTACTAAAAAGCGCTGTTTAAAAAGAAAAAGAAGGGGATGAAACAGCGATTCTTACCAAAAAAACGCTGCTTAAAGGTGGAAATTAGCACTGTTTATTCCCTATTTTCAACAGCGCTGCTTAAGCGCTGGTTTTTTATAACACATTCAACAGCGGCTGAATAATTAGCACTGTTTAAGGAAAAAAATAAGCGATGTTTATTCCAAAATTTGTTATAATGGATGTTGCAAATAGTTCTTCTTCATCTGATTGGTATTCAACAACCTTGACATCTCCTTGTTGTTGAGTCTTGCATATTTTATCCACATGCCCCATGTTGCCACACTTCCAGCACTTGACATCAGGCCTCCACCAATATCTCTATTGGGGGTGATTTGTTTTCTTGCAGTGTGGACAAGGTGGAAAATTTCCATCTTGCTGCTCAGATTTCTTGTATTGTCTTCTTTTGTTGTCTCCTCTTGAGTTTTGTGCTATTAAAGCACCTTGTATTGTCACCTCTATCACCTCTTGTCTCATCATTCTTCTCTGCTTTTGTGCCTGTAAAGCATTTACTAGTTCTCCCAAGGAGATATTTGACAGATCTCATGACTCTTCTAAAGATGATATCTTGGATTCATATTTTTCAGGTATAATGACAAGAATTTTTTGCACTATTCTTTCATCAGGAAAATCATTACTAAGAATTCGTACCTTATTTGTAATGCTCAACAGCCTGTCAACATAGCCTTTGATTGTTTCTGTATTCTTCATGCTCTGCATTTCGAATTCTCTAATCAAGTTGAGCACTTGCATGCCTTTAGTTCTTTCATTGCCTTGATATTCTGATTTGAGATAGTCCCAAATGTCTTTGGCAGTCCTCAAATTCATAATTCTTGTGAATATTATTTTTGACACCGCAGAAAAAAGATAAGCTTTAGCCTTTGCCTTTTTTGTCTTTCTTTCTTTGTGATTCTTCGGCTGGGCCATCGTAGGATTTGCAGGTAATTGAAAGATTTCATAATCTTCTTCTACAACCTCCCAAAGATCTAGTGCTTCAAGATGAACAGTCATCCTTGCAGACCACGCTTCATACTCCTCACCATCGAATGCAGGTGGTGTAATTGTTGTGAATGATGTATCTCCTTCCATTATGATTTCTTTCAACTCACAGGTCCCTTAAGATAAAGGCTCAAGATACCACTTATTGGGTTTTTTAATTATAAGAGAATAAATATAATGAGGAAACAAATATCGAGTATTATAGTTTGATAGAGTTACCGACATACCAAAAACAATTCCATAGTATTGACATTGTAATTATCATTTGGGTGTATTATACAAAGCTCTTGATCATAAAAAGTCATTAAAAACACCAAAGGGTACCTTTCAATTTGTCGTTTTAAAAATAATACTATAGACTATAGCCTTATTTATGTATTTTTATTTTTTTTTGAGATTATAGAGCCTTAATTATTTTGCTTGATGTGGCTAGCTGACGAATTGAGTTTAGTTATTCAATTTTGCTTCTCGGGTTACTGTTAGTGTAACAACAACTCCAAGGTAGTATGCGACAAAATGAGTAGACTAATAATTAAATATGCTCAAGCACAGATTGTTTATTCGTTTCCCCAGCAGGCCATGTGCACGGTGGTTTCTCCAAATTGTTATGTCATGAATCAACGATTATTCTGGAATCTAGTACTACCTTACCATTTAGGTTAGATGATCATTGGTTGACCCAATTGAGTCTAGCAGTTTAGTAGTGCTACCTGAATGAATGTTTTAGCCTGCTTGGTTTTGGGAATGGTCTAGACTCTAGAAAAACCGCAGAATATTAATACCAATATGAAATTTTCTGTTTGTAATTGTTTTGACTTTTATTACTCTGCCTTCAAAAGGTTGTCCATATAACATTTTGCCCCTTTACTTTTTGGATTTTTTTGGGTACAATGGTTGTCTATTTTTGGGGTTAATTGTTAGGACCCAAATGAGGATGTGGGCCTAAAGAGGCAATTAACTCATCATTTGCTCAAGCCCACGGTGTGAGGGTGATGTCAGGAAAATATAAGAAAGGGGATGGAAAGAATGTGATGTGGCATAGGGTGAGGGGGTGAGCAAATTGTGTGACCAATTCTGTTATATAAGAGGATGTGACGAGAGAGGGGGGATCATTCAGCATCTTTCAGTTACGACCTTAGAGGTTTGGGCAGAGAATTCTTCCCTGAGGAGCTTTTATTCTGGGTTACAGGAGTTCGCATTCTACAATACATTTAGTTTTCTAATCAATAATACAATTTCTTCTTCTCTTTAATTCGGTTCCTATCATTAATCGCTTGTTTCTCTTAATTTATTATAAATGATATTTTACATCTTGATAAATTAGTGCTATGATGGTTTTGACTCAAACATCTAAATGAAATCATGAACTATTATAATTGACGGTTCAAAGAGTAATTTAATAATAATGACATTTGATAAGATTGCATGGACCATTGTCATGTTGTGTGTGTCTGTATACACAGACACATACCAACTCCCTCATTATCTTTATCTAAGGACAATCATCATGTTGATTTCTATATTCTTATTTAGTTGTCCCATAAACATCACTTGTGAAATAAAATTAAGCGAAAGAAAAAGAAACAAAGTGGCACACGACATTTCCCTTTTTTTGAAATCTACCAAATTACTCGTTATATAAGTTGCATTGGTCAAAAGTTCAACAAGGGGATGTAGCTCAGATGGTAGAGCGCTCGCTTAGCATGCGAGAGGTACGGGGATCGATACCCCGCATCTCCATATTTTCATCACTTTTTTCAAATTCAATTTTACACGAAACAAACACTCGAGTTGTCTCTAACTAATTAACAAGGCAAAGTTTAAGGCATACACGACACTATGATCAATTAATGTCATCAAATTTTTTTCACAAAAACAAATGTCTCCAGAAAGTTACAAATAAATATTTCATAAATCAAAGATTGAAAAGCCTGGGAACATATATAGCACACCTCATTAAAAGCTTTAGTTGTTTTTTTTTTTGCTCAAATACAAGAGATTAGGAGAAGAAAAGAGAGGTAATAATCTTGTTTACTTTCACCAGTGAAACAGCTGTGAGATTATAATTCCCTTTAAATATCACGAGTCTCACATTAATTCAACAAACAATAAATATTTGAAACCACTTATTACCTCAAACATGAGTGTCATCTGTAACAGTTGACTATTCTTGACTAACATGTTATTGGACTTTATTATAAGAATCAGAAGCACCAACTTCATCATTTACATCTTCTTTTCAGTATGAAACAGTTGTTCACGTAACATCTGTTGCAATATTAAAGTTTTTGCCCACTTATGAGATGGGACCTACCTATATTATGTCTCCAAAACTTACCAGAATTTACAGTGTTATTAAATGTAAACTTTGTTGCTTTTTCTTATGGAAAGTGGGCATTGACCCTGATGGCATATGCAGTATAATGTCTTCTTTGTTGTTTAGCAGATGGTCCCTATTCAATTTCTGTTTCTATGGAAAGAAAACAAGACCCACTTTTCTAGTAAGTTTTTAGGTATAGCACTGAAATGTTATTCTTTGTTTTCCTGCAAGCCATGGACATGTTCAACTTTTTTTTTTCCCCCCAATATAATTTCTCTGAAAACTTGAAACTCCCTATAGAAATTTGTGCTTTGGTGGAAGAGGATGAAGATTAGAATTTTAGTCGGATCAGGATTCCCCGCGGACAGCGGAATCCTGCATTCACGCTGTCAGCCAATTTCAACTTTTGGATTAAGATCGGACGACTCAGATTTAAATTCCAACAAATTTATTTTAAAAGGTAACTAAAAATATAGGCTGCCTGTTCTTAATCGGGTGACCAAGATCTTCCACTGCATAAATTCATGACTGCAGTTAATCCATTTCCATTTTAGACATGATATTGCATTAGTTATTATTAGAATTCGGGATTGGGTATAACTTAACTGCAAAAGTTAGCTTATGGAGCGAGAGTTATCCCCCACTTATAACCACTAATAAGTCCATATCACTATTCAATGTGAGACTTCCAACACACCCCTCACGTCCAAGACTGGACATCTGGAGCGTGATCTGCTAACCCGATAGCGGGTGACTCAATGGATTTCGCATAGGCTCTGATACCATATTAGAATTTGGAATTGGGCCTAACTCAATCCCAAAAGCTAGCTTATGAAGTGATGGTTGCCCCCGCTTATAATCATTAATCATGCCGTATCACTATTCAACGTCGGACTTCCAACGGTTATTCTTCATATTCCTCTTCTCCAGTCCCAGTGTAGTGTACAAATATAGTTCTTTGCTGATCACTGTCAATCAAATAAATAAATAAAAATGATAGCCAGCTCTATTTTTTGTTTTTGGAAAATTGATTTGGGTCATATACAGTTGTACACAATAATTTTGTTTTTATATTTATTCCCTTCATTTTGTATCTATATATTACATCATCAGAAGGCATGCTAATACTTACTGATATTAGGTTGAGACTTGAGATTGAGATTTATAACTTTGTTAAATGTTTGGTATCAATTTGCATAGAAGTTGCTACTAGATGGTAACAAACTCACTCTAGTAGCTTTACCTGTTACACATCTTCTGCATAATTGAATCTCAAGCCACAGCCTTTCCCTGAGGAACATCACAACCCTGTTGGCTCTTTGGAATTCTTATTTCTAAAAATATGTCATTATATAAGAATGCTTCTATATTCTTCCAATCTGCATCCTCTGGCATCTCAAGTCTTCTTACATATCCATGTTCCCACCATTGGCCACACCTCCAGTCATTTGCCTTTGAGTCTCTTTGTTGCTTCCACTGTCCACTAATTTCCACCACCTTCCCTTTATCAACATGCACTTGAATGTTATTTTTCCCGGTTCCTGTTTTCACAAACCACTGATGTCACACAAATTTTTACTAATTAACCACTTTACTTAATTTGAATCTAAGGAAATTTTGCCTCATCCACTCCACCTACTCATGTTCATTAAATTGTTTATTTGCAAGATTTAAAAAAATGGTCCACGATCGCGATCTAGGCCGCCAAATCATGGCTTTTAACGTCGCCACGACCGTGATTGATGCTGCATCAGCCGCATTTGACAGCAATTCTTCGCAATATTATGAATCGCGACCGCACCCGTTATCACGACCACGATTTAAAACCTTGGTTATTTGATTAAAAGATCCACAGTATAATAGGTTACCTGTTGTTAAACAAGAAAGGTGATATGTGAAATTTAAATTTTGAAAATGAAAAGCTATTTTTCTTACCTGGTATTTCAGCTTTTAATATATAGCCTTCATCTGTCTGTCTCCAATCCACAGTGGTTTGGCTGGAGCTCCTAAGATTAGATAACAAGACATCTGACTCAAACTCCCATAGAGGGAAGGCATCAGAAGGATCAAAGAACTTCCCAAACAACATTGGACTGAAAAGTGAGCCATCAGCAAAAACCTTATGCGCTGTTGGATTAGTCTGGCTGAAGAATCTCTTGAAAGTTTCTTCTCCCAATGAAACACACCATTTATGTGGAGTTTGATCATCTGTTTGAACCTCAACAAGCTTCTTGTTAGAACTAGCCATTGCTTCTCAGAATGACTGAACAAAATTGTGAGGCTTTTTTGGTGGAGAGAGTTTTATGGCCTTTCTCTTATAGTGTAAGAGAAGCCAATCTGATAAAAAGCACAGAATAAATTCCTTTGGCATTATTGATGGCTGTAAAGCTATAATGGAATATTTTCTTTTCTTGACCTTTCTCCTTTCTTAAGAGAACATGTCATGCCTATTACGTATGGCTAAGGGCTAGCCCTTAGGCAATTGCAATTTGGTTGTCTAGCACAAGATATGGAAAAAATGTAAAGGGATACTAATCTAGTTAAATCCCTATGGCAAGTGATGGATGCTCTAGCAGAATAAAGGAATCCTTTTAGGAATGCTATGTTTTAATTATATGTATTATAATAAATAATATTAAGAAACTCTAGTCATTTTTTTATAGCGACTGCTTATTTATATTCTGACTAAGACTTGGTGAGTCACTGAATTGATCTACGTGGCGAGGAGTTTGGTTTCCTTTAATTAAGGTCTCTGGTGAGTCTTGTGAACCAATAAAATAGATGTTGTGATGATAGCTTTGCCTCTTAAATGGATCCACGCGACTCGACTCGAATTAGTCCGGGTCAAATGCGATTTCGAGATACTCGACCACTTAAGGTTTTGGAATAATTGGTTCATCGTTAGAGCCTTTATGACCACGTGATCAAGAGTTCCATCCTTATATCACTCCCATTCTTCTAAGAAAAAGTTGAATTTAAGCACAAGATATATATATGGGCTACTAGTATATTGTCCACACTTGAAGCCCAATTCATGTGAATTCAGCTAATGGCTTAAGCTATCGAAATTTGAGATCATTGGTTCATTGATCCCCTCTTCTTGTTTGGTGCATGCAAATCCTCAACTATAAAATCAGTATTATTTTGACAAGAGTTCGCCAATTTGTCAATCACTGGATTACACTAAGTGGGACAGGCTTTGTTCTCTTCAATGAATGTTCTGTAAAACTCTAGTTAAGGATTAGTGTTTTCACAGATTGAGCACCAACAACTACAAGCATCAATTTTTCTATCTTTTTTCTCTGTCAAGATGCTTTTCAGCTGATGACTTATTTAACTGTTTGTCACATGCCAGGGCATGGAGAATTGATGCTTGTCCTGCTGTAGATTGCTTGCACATGATAAATGAAGATCATAAGGACTTTGCCATGGTAATATGATTTTAAGAAGATCATCAAATTACTAATGTCAGATAAGGAAGTAGCACAAAAAAGTTTAACTTTTATAAGAAGTAAATTGTTGCCAATAGCATTATAAATATTCCTTCTACTATAAGAAGTAAATAATTTTCAAATCTTCTCAAAAGACAATTAAGTCCTTAATATCCAATAATTATGTGAATGGCTTTTCATTTGTGAATCATTACCAAAATCCATTAACTTCCAGATTCTTCATGTTGTGTCACTCCACAAAGCAAAGGTGTGTGAAAAGAATCTTGCATGCCTTGAAAGGAATGGATGACTTTTGTCTTGATGCACATTCTCAATCTAAATGAGCATTTTTTTGTTTTGTATATATTTCTTTTGTGGTAAGGACAATAATCTTTTGACTAATGACAATGAAGCTTAAAGGCATGGTTAATTATTCAGCATGGCGCATCTAAGAGAAAAAGCAGGGTTGGTATCTACTTGATGGACGCTAGAATTTCTAGACCATCGAATATTGACGCCACTTTGGATGGTGGGTCCTTTACCAGCAGTGTGGTGCTGATAATATTTGCAGTTATTATCATTAAATTAGCATAAGCCAAGTTCCACCACCTACCTCAAAAAATGCAGCAGATGGGAATAAACTATGTAATATGTATAGAGAAGTGCAATTCATTCATGAAATTTGTGGAACACTAATTTTTATTTTTATAAAACAATTAGGAAAATTACTCTAAAAGCATTTCATCTTGATTTAAAGTTTTAAGTTAGTCATTTATCTTCTTTTTTTTCAATTTATTCATGCATGTTTTAAAACGTAATTTTGAGGCAAACGGTTAGCTTATCTACAACGAAAAATACATGTGCGCTACAAGCACAATCTGCTGTATCAATTGTGCCACAAATTAGAACACAAAAAAATTGTTGCAAAAGCCAAAAACAGACCAATTTTGCCAACATTGTCAATATTTTAGAACATGTGAGACTAAACTGAAACTAAAATTAACTTTAAAGGGCTAACTTGACAAAAAAAATATAAAGTACTGAAATGAAACTTTAAAGTAAGATAAAGTACTTGTAAAGTAATTTTGAAAAAACAATAAACTCTTCAAATATTCAAGTTTCTTTCTTAGTACTTTTTTTTAATTATTTGCCTTAGTCCACATGAGGCATCCACCTAAATCAGGGACGTACAAATAATCTTCCCTTGCATTCGAACAAAAGCTATGTGTTTATAAACCAACAATCATGTGCCTTGTACTTCGGATTGTAAGTATGCTAAGTTGAAGTGGACATGTTTCAATTTCTTGAACTGTTCCCGCAGAATTCTACGGAAATCATTATCATCTGATGAACAAGGAAGTGATTACACCTCTAAAAATCCCATGATGATGGATCAAACTCTAACTTGCTTGTAATGTGGTACAAGAAATGAGACTGGAATGATGTTATTGTTTTATTGATTCACTCATCAAATCGCTCCCAGGGTATAAATCTAAGGAGGAAAGTAACCTGATACAAACCAGTAAATGATAAACAGAAACAGCAAAGGTAAGATGAACAAGTGAGTATATTATTGATGGAAAAGAGGAAATAGTAGCAGGAAATGCAAGCCTGACTACCCAAGAGCAATGCTTATTACACAGAGAAGATATTCTCTGGCCCTAACAGAAAGTTATTCTTTCCATACCCCACTCTCTCTCACGCTCTCAGCTATATAGCTAACAAGAGCCTTTCAGGTGATGACTCTGACAAACACCTACTCTCTCTCTGCCACATCAGCAGAAACTTTCTTTGCTCTCCTAGTGTAAACTCTCCACACTCTGGGTTTCCCCAAATTACCCTTACTAACCTCCTTGTTTCCAGCCACGTCCCTATCAATACCTGCTCCTTGAATTTCACCTTGCCCTCAAGGTCGAGGTGAGAAATTGATTAATCACAGTAGCTTCATCCTCCCAAGTAGCTTCTTCCATAGGTTTATCCTTCCACTGAACCAAAAGCGCTTCACTAAGTCGGCTCACTGGAGAACTCCGCCGGTAGACAAGATCGCAATGACCTCCCATGTTGTCGCCACATTGGCATCCAAACTGTCCGGCAAATGGGGCTGAACCACAGCTGCGCCTATGGCCTTCTTGAGCAGTGACACATGGAAAACGGGATGAATTCGTGACGTAGAAGGCAAAAGCAACTTATAAGCCACCTCTCCTACCCGTTCAACCACCTTAAAAGGACCATAGAACCGTGGAGATAGCTTGGGACGGTCTCGCCTCTACGGATCTTGCACATGAGGGCGTAGTTTGGGTAAACCATGTCTCCAATAGTAAACTATCGCTCTTGTCTATGCTTATCCTCTTGAGTCTTCATTCGGTCACGAGCACGCACTGTGGCGCTTCAATTGTCTCAAACACTCATCTCTATCCATGAGGTCTGTTTGGGCCGACCTCCACTTTGGTTTCCCCAGGCAAAAATCGTGTCAAAATAGGAGGAGGTCGCCCATAAACCACCTCAAACGGAGTTGTGCCGGTGGATTCATGGAAAGTGGTGTTATACCAATATTCCGCCCAAGGCATCCATAACACCCAAGTCTTGGGTTGGTCAGCAATGAAACAACGCAGGAAAGTCTCCAAACAACGATTGATTACCTCGGTTTGTCCATCCGTTTGTGGATGGTACGCCGTGCTCATGCGCAAGTGCGTCCCTTGTAGTTTAAATAGCTCCCGCCAAAAATTACTAACAAAGATGGGATCCCGATCACTCACAATAGATGCCGGTATGCCATGGAGTTTCACAATTTCCTTAGTAAAAATTTCAGCTAGCGAACGAGCTGAATAGGGTCGCTTCAACGGAATAAAATGACTGTACTTGGACAACCGGTCGACCACGACACATATGGCTTCAAAACCCTTTGATTTTGGTAATCCAGTGATGAAATCCATTGAAAGATCCTCCCATATTTGGCATGGAATGGGCAGAGGTTGCAAAAGTCCACTAGAAATTTCTGCTGCATATTTATTACGTTGACACACATCGCACTCTTGCACAAATTGCTGCACTTGCTTCTTCATGCCAACCCAATATAGATTTGCTGCCATACGGCGATAAGTCCGATAAAATCCGGAGTGACCTCCCTGTGGTGAGCTATGGAATTCCTTGAGAAACACCGGAATAAACGCCGAAGTGGAAGGCAATACCAACCGGTCCTCATATAACAACACGTCCTTCCGATATGTGAAACCCACCCGTTTACACTCTCCTCGTTTAATTTCGGCCACCACAGTAGCAAGAAAAACGTCCTGCTCAATCTCAGCCCTTAACTCTGCATAATTCAGCCATTCCGGACGAAAAACCAATGAACGTAACTGTGCCTCTGCCTCCACATGCGATCTTTGTCACGATCTCTGAAATTGTGGACAGCGATCTTTGTCGTGCATTCTAGACAAAGCATCTGCTCCCCTATTCTCCAATCCCGGCTTATAAACAATCTCAAACTGATACCCCAACAATTTGGCTGCCCAGTTTTGTTGATCCATGGTGGTAACACGCTGTAATAACAATTGTCGGAGGCTTTTTTGATCTGTGCATACCTTAAATTTTCTCCCCAAAAGATAAGGACGCTAATGCTGAATGGAAAGCGCGACTGCCATCAACTCCTTCTCATAGGCAGATTTGGCTAAATGGCGTTCCCCCAATGCTTTACTAAAATAGGCAATAGGACGCCCTTGCTGTAGTAAAATAGCTCCTATCCCGTTCCCTGAAGCATCACTTTCAATGACAAATTCCTTGTCAAAATCTGGTAGAGCTAACACCGGAGCCGTAGTAACTCGTTCCTTCAAAGTATCAAATGCTTCTTGCTCTTTCACCCCCCATTTGAAACCCTCATTCTTAGTCAACTCCGTGAGAGGTTTAGCGATCTTGCCATAATTCCGAATGAACTTACGATAATACCCCGTGAGTCCAAGAAAACCCCGTACACCTTTGACGTTCTTAGGACACGGCCACTGAGTCACACAAACAACCTTGGAAGGGTCCATTGCCACTCCCTCGTTTGAGATAATGTGGCCCAAATAATCAATACAAAGCTGTCCAAAAGCACACTTCTTTTTATTTGCCACCAATTTATTTTCCTCCAACACCCTGAGGACGGAGCCTACATGTGTCATGTGATCCTTCCAGGTGGGGCTATACACCAAAATGTCATCGAAAAATACTAACACGTATTTACGCAACATAGGCTTAAAAACTCCATTCATTAAAGCTTGGAAAGTGGAGGGCGCATTCATCATGTCGAATGGCATTACTAAGAACTCATAGTGACCCTCATGAGTCCTAAATGCGGTCTTATGGATATCGTCCTCTTTCATCCTCACCTGATGGTACCCGGATTTGAGATCAATCTTAGAAAAATACTTTGCCCCATGCAACTCATCCAACAACTCTTCAATGACCGGAATAGGAAATTTATCGGGAACTGTTACCTTATTCAATGCTCGATAATCCACGCACATCCTCCAAGACCCATCTTTCTTCTTGACAAGAATCACGGGACTAGAAAAAGCACTTTGGCTGGGCCGGACTATTCCGGACAGCAGCATCTCCTTCACCTGTTTTTCAATTTCCGCCTTGTGATGGTGAGGATAACGATACGGTCGCACATTCACCGCCCCTGCTCCCTCTACCAAATGTATGGCATGTTCTTGTTGTCTCCTTGGAGGCAGCCCTTGAGGATCCCTAAAAACAACATCAAAGCTGCCCAGCAACTCATTCAATTCCCCTCTCTGTTTGCTCTCTAGCTTCTGCACAGCCACATTTTGTTCACCAAAAGGAGTGAGGTCTGACATCACTTGCATCCTCCGGAGATGTGCTCCTCCAAATTCAGCATTCCCCACATAGCCCTGAAGAGAAAGTAACTCTTCTGGGTCCCTCTTCACTCCATGTACTTCGACCCATTCACCCTTGTACTCAAAACGCATCAGCTTTTGTTTCCAATCAACCCACATTCCACCAATAGATGTTAGCCAAGCCATACCTAACACGAGATCAACCTCATCCAAATCGAACAACATAACATCTACAACATGTGGCATCCCCTGAATTTCCACAACCAAGCCTCTGCACTCTCCAAGTGACTTAGTCTTGTAACCATCACCCAAAGTAATGTGCCTGGGAGGTGTTTCAGTTGTTCTGAGACCCATGGCTCTGGCTAAAGTGTAAGACATAAAATTGTGAGTAGCCCCACTGTCCACCAACATCTTCACAGGGATTTCAGCAATGGTCCCTAACACTTTCAAGGTGCTGAATCTATTCTTCGGGTTAGAAATCAGCCCATTCAAACCCATCACACTTAGTTCAACCTCCTTTTCTGCCTCTTCTTCACTTTCCACCTCAAGGGCCTTAAACCCTTCATCATTATCTTCTTCCTCTTCCACAACCATCACCCTTAGTTGTTTCTCTGGGCACAAGTGTTGCGGATGGTAAGGACCTCCGCATTTAAAGCATAAGCCTTTTTGACGCCGGTCAGCTATTTCTTAAGGAGATAACTGCTTCACTCCTCTGTCTCGCTGCCCCTGCCCCTTCTTGTCATGGGTATTAGTTGTTCTCGCCTGGCTCCCTGTACGCTCACTACGCACATGTACCCAATCGCCACTACCATTTCTGGTATTCTGTGACCCACCTTGGCGCGCCGTTCCTGTGAAACGAGAGCCACCATGCCGACGATCCTTCCAATCCTTCTTCCTCTCCTCAAACTCGCGCTCTACCGCCCTGGACAGATTCATCAGTTTCGCCCTGTATATTGGACCGAGAGCGATGAGACTCCTCACTCTCCCCCGTATCCCGTCTCTGAGACCGTGAACGAAATAGCCCATATACTGTTGTTCTGGTAAACGTGGAACCTGAGCAATGAGACGCTCAAATTCCTCAATGTAGTCCTCAATGCCTCCTCCCTGATGCAGCGAAGCAAGTTGTTCAAAGACATTGCCGTCACTAACTCCACCGTAGCGCTCCAACAGTGCATCTTTCAGTTTCTCCCAGTTGAGGGCTTCGTCTTCCTCCATCAACGCCTTGAAGAAGTGAATGGTTGACCCTTCCATACAAAGTTGTGCGAGGCTTACCTTAATTTCTGGGTTGGTGTCCTGTACTCTGAAGTAAACTTCTGCCCTAGCGATCCATCCAGCAGGGTCCTCTCCGGTGAACATGGGTAATTCCACCTTCTTCACGGACAACCGAAACTCTTCCAGCGCCTCACCATGAAGTTTCGCCTGGCTGGGTCCTCCATGGTTCACTGACCCTTTGTCCTTGGGTGTCTTTTCGCCGTTCTCTTCATCGCTCTTCCTGTTGCTCTGCGTGATCAGAAAGACCAGCTTGTCGTGGTTCTCCGCAGCCTTCGTTTGGATGTCCAGAATCGACACCTCCAAGTTCGCAATCTTGCTCTCCATCGCTGCTACCTTGGCCTCCATTTTCTTTGGTGGCATTCGCACTGCACTCCTCTCCTGGTTCCGGTCTTCGTGATCTTCTCCAACACCGATCCGGCAGGTCGGACCAATTTGATACAAACCAGTAAATGATAAACAGAAACAGCAAAGGTAAGATGAACAAGTGAGTATATTATTGATGGAAAAGAGGAAATAGTAGCAGGAAATGCAAGCCTGACTACCCAAGAGCAATGCTCATTACACAGAGAAGATATTCTCTGGCCCTAACAGAAAGTTATTCTTTCCATACCCCACTCTCTCTCACGCTCTCAGCTATATAGCTAACAAGAGCCTTTCAGGTGATGACTCTAACAAACACCTACTCTCTCTCTGCCACATCAGCAGAAACTTTCTTTGCTCTCCTAGTGTAAACTCTCCACACTCTGGGTTTCCCCAAATTACCCTTACTAACCTCCTTGTTTCCAGCCACGTCCCTATCATAACCATACAAGCTTAAACCAGTAACATACAAGGAAATACAATGAATAAGTGGAAGATAGAATCTAGATATAGAGAGAATCCAGAGAAGAAGGAAAAGAATACTTCACACCTTCCCCCCTATTCCCACGTTCCCCTCTCTCTTATAACCATCAAGTCACGATGAAGTCATTCCATTTGAGGTTGGTTATTTTCTTTCTCCCACTTCTTCTCAGTCCCTTAATTTTTGGATCTATAACCAACTCATATTCCATTTGTGATTGCCTCTCCTCTATTGCTGACTCATCATTCTATGGGTCCTCCTCAATGATTGGCATCCTTACAATACCCTCTCCATCAAAAGCAACCTTGTCCTCAAGGTTGAAATTAGGATAGTGTAGCTCCATTTCGTGTTTATCTTCCCAAGTAGCATCCTCAATTGGCAAGCGAGACCATTTAATCAGGACCTGTGGAACAGCAATGGAATTTTGGAGCACAAGATGCGGTCTTTGCAAAGACTGTCTCAGTCAGAAATAGGGCACGACGTATCGGTGAGCAGGGGCCTTGGCATATACGGTTCAGGTACAGGGCCTTTGAATAACTTCAATTGAGACACATGAAAGACAGGGTGCAATTTAGCTTCAGCAGGGAATTGGAGTTTGTAAGCCACTTCTCCAATTTTGGCAACAATAGGAAAAGGGCCAAAGTACCTTAAACCCAATTTTTGATGCTTTCTCAGGGCAACCGAAGACTGCCTGTAAGGTTGAAGCTTAACCAGAACATGGTCGCCAACATTGAAGTCCACGTGCCTTCGTTTCTTGTCCCCTTGCTGTTTCATAGAGTGCTGAGCCCGCAGCAGATTGGTTTTTAATTGAACCAGTAGCGCATCTCTAGCCACCTGCTGAGCCTACAAATCTGGTGTGTCCTCTGCACTAGGACAATATCTAGACAAGGTAGGAGGATCTCGACCGTACAAGGCCTTGAAAAGTGACATTCCAGCACTCATATGATAAGATGTATTGTACCAATATTCTGCCCACGGAAGAGCTTTAAACCAGTGTTTGGGATTCTGAAATGTAAAACAACGTAGATACATTTCCAAGCCTTTGTTTAATGCTTCGGACTGCCCATCCGTTTGTGGGTGATAAGCAGAGCTCATGGCCAAAGTTGTTCCCTGCAACTTAAAGAGATGCTGCCAAAATTTACTGGTAAATACTTTGTCCCGGTCGGATACAATAGATTTGGGCATACCATGGAGTTTAACAATGTGAGTCATAAATGTCTCAGCCACACCTTTGCTGTCATAATCAGTTTTCAACCCCAAAAAATGGTCATATTTGGTCAAACGATCTACCACAACCATAATCACAGTAAAACTGAAAGACATAGGCAGTCCAGTAATGAAATCCATGGCGATATCTTCCCATACCTGAGCCGGAATAGGCAAGGGTTGCAGCAGACCCACAGGTAATGCAGTAGAAGTTTTTGCTTGTTGACAAATTGCACAAAGTTGAATAAATTTGCGGATGTCCTCCTTCATGTTCACCCAATAAAATTGAGACGCAATTCTAGCCAATGTCCTTGTAACTCCGGAATGTCCTCCAATAAGCGAGGCATGAAGCTCTGTAAGAATTTTGTGAATTAATGGGCTGTTAGGGGGAACAACCAAATTTACCTTTCCAAAGACAAAGAACCCATCCTTGCACGAATAATTACTATCTGGTGACTCGTGGGCTAAGCATTTAGCTAATATCTCAGCCAAGGGAGCATGACTCTGCAGTTTAGACTTTAAATCAGTGAGGAAGTGTGGTTGAGGGGTCGACCAAGCCATATAAAGAACGCGGGACAAGGCGTCAGCTGCCAAATTCTCTTTGCCGGGACGGTATTCGATTTTAAAATCGAAGCCAATAAATTTGTGAAGCCAAGCCTGTTGTTCAGGGGTCTGCAAATTCTGATCCAACAATGATTTTAAGCTTTGTTGGTCTGTCCAAATGATGAATTGATGCCCCAACAAATAATGCCGGAACTTAGATAACGCAGCGGTAATTGCCATGAATTCTCTGACATAGGCTGATTTCCTTTGTGCAGTGGGACTGAGTTTCTTGGAAAAGAAAGCAATAGGATGGCCAGCTTGGCTGAACACAGCACCGATGCCTAAGCCGGAGGCGTCAGTTTCCACAACAAAGGGCTGCTGAAAGTTCGGAAGAGCAAGGACCGGCGCTGAAGTGACAGCTTGCTGTAGCTGCAGAAATGCTTGTTGAGCTTGTTCAGACCAAGTAAAACTGTCTTTCTTAAGCAAGTTTGTGAGGGGCAGAGCAATAGCTGCATAAGATTTGATAAAACGCCTATAATATCCCTTCAAACCAAGGAAACCCCGTAGTTGCTTGACATTAGAAGGCGTAGGCCAGTCCAACACCGCTTGAACTTTGGATTTATCCATAGACACCCATGTGCCCGACACGGTATGACCCAGATAATCAACCTCCAGCAAGCCAAATGAACATTTGGACAATTTAGCATATAAAAGCTGCTGTTGAAGGGTCTGAAGTACACTCTTCAAATGCTCTAAGTGACGGAGCCAATTAGGGCTATACACGAGTATATCATCAAAGAAAACGAGGACAAATTTCCTTAGAGCATACTGAAATATCTTATTCATCAAACATTGGAATGTTGCCGGGGCGTTTGTAAGGCCAAATGGCATAACAAGCCACTCATAATGACCTTGATAAGTTCGGAACGCTGTTTTGTGTCTGTCATCCGGATGCATGAGAATTTGGTGATAACCAAACCGTAAATCCAACTTTGAAAAATATTTCGCACCATGCAACTCATCCAAGAGTTCATCTACTGTAGGCATCGAAAAGCTATCTTTAACAGTTACATCATTCAAAGCTCTATAGTCGGTGCAAAAATGCCATGTGCCATCTTTCTTTTTGACCAAAATAATAGGAGAAGAGAAAGGACTAGTACTAGGCTGAATAATACCTTGGTCCAACATCTCCTTCACCATTTTCTCAATTTGCTCATTTTGACTGTGGGGATATCGGTATGGGCGCACTTTAACTGTTTTAGACTCATCCACCAGCGGAATTGTATGCTGTTGCTCACGAGGGGGAGGCAAGCCACACGGTTCCTTAAAAAGCGATTGGTATTGTACTAATAATTGCTCCAACTCAGTAGGTAATCCTTCCGGCAGTTGGATATCTAAATCGCCAGCAGTCGCAGGAGCCAACATTTGTAAAGTAAATAGCTCTGAAATGGAATGTGTCTGTTGCAGTCGACGAAAATGATGCAAATGGGCTTGAGTGGGCAAAGTTGTTGGCTCCCCCTGTAGGGTGATGAATTTTCCCTCATGGAAAAATTTAATACGCAATGAGGCATAATCCGCCACATGAGGTCCTAAAGTAGCAAGCCACGGAGCACCCATGATCAAGTCAGCCCCTGAAATAGGAAGAACAAACACAGGCAAGGATAAAACGTGACCCTGAATGTTGACAGTCAGTGCAGGAATCTGCCCTTCAGTGACCATAGTTTGTCCGTTACCAATCAACACATTGAAACAAGGAGTGGCCTCAACAGGTAATTTCAAAAATTGGGCAATCCGGGGTTGTATGAAACTGTCCGAACTACCACCATCTACTAAAATTTGCACAGGTAAACCAGTAATGTGACCAGTAAATCGAATGGTACCAACACCATTGACTCCTTTCATGGCATTTAGGGACAGGTGATGTTCAGGGGGAGGTTGTTCTGGGCTCGAGGTAAGGTCCAGGGGAGGTTCAGGTGCAGGTGAGTCAGGCTGGGAATCAACCAGTTGTAACAACATCAGATGTTTATTGGGACATTGGTGTTGAAAGGAGAATTTATCATCACAGTAATAACATAACCCTTTCTCCCGTCTCAGTTGCATTTCTAGTAGACTACGCGTCGAATGGTGTGGGATTTAGAAAAGTTTGGGCCGGGTTTAGTGGTTGGGGTGGGTAACAGGGGTGGGAGGTGACTCTTTGGGGTGGTGGAAGTGGAGGAAATGTGTGTGGGTTTAGGGAACGGAGGGGTGGCCGATTTAGCATTCACAGGGGAAATGGGTGATTTAGTGGGTGAAAATTTTTCCTCAAACAATCGTGCAATGGAAACCGCTTGAAGTAGAGAAGATGGGGCTTGGGAAATTACCTCACGTTGCAATTCCTGCTTCAGGCCGCTGATAAAGCAATCAACCATGGCTTCTGGAGCAACCCTGGTAACCCGATTTGCCAAAGCCGCAAACTCCAAGTAATAATCGCTCAAGGATCCCGTCTGGGTCAGCTTGAACAGAGCGGTTCGGGGTCGTTCAAACTCTGAAGGCCCAAATTCACGTTCGATTGCGTGTGCCAGTGCCGGCCACGACGGAAAAGGGGTGGTTCGCTGCAGCATCTGGAACCACGGAACCACCGATTGGTCGAAGTGCACCGCGGCGATGGTAATGCGTTCCGGATCTGAGGTACCATAGTAGTTGAAGAATTGTTCCGCACGAAAAATCCACTCCAATGCATGAGTGCCGTCGAATCTGGGAAAATCCAGTCTCACCGCGCGAGTCTGAAATGGCGAGCGGCCATTTTCATTGTGAGAGTTCGCAACAACATGGGGACCGCTGGATCTCGAATCCTCTTTCTGGACCAAGGAGGTAAGCAACGCTTCCATTCTCTGCATAGAGGCCGAAGTCTCAGTGATACTGATGCTGTGGGCTGCTACAATATCTGTGAGTTGGGCCAGTTGTGGTTTAACAAGCGCATTCACAGCTTCATTAAGTTGAGACAAAAGGCCCTCCATAGTTTTCATACGTGTACTGTCAGCCATGGTGACAATGAAAGCACCAAATTGTAATGTGGTACAAGAAATGAGACTGAAATGATGTTATTGTTTTATTGATTCACTCAGCAAATCGCTCCCAGGGTATAAATCTAAGGAGGAAAGTAACCATACAAGCTTAAACCAGTAACATACAAGGAAATACAATGAATAAGTGGAAGATAGAATCTAGATATAGAGAGAATCCAGAGAAGAAGGAAAAGAATACTTCATACCTTCCCCCCTATTCCCACGTTCCACTCTCTCTTATAACCATCAAGTCACGATGAAGTCATTCCATTTGGGGTTGGTTATTTTCTTTCTCCCACTTCTTCTCAGTCCCTTAATTTTCGGATCTATAACCAACTCATATTCCATTTGCGATTGCCTCTCCTCTATTACTGACTCATCATTTTGTGGGTCCTCCTCAATGATTGGCATCCTTACATTGCTCCTCTGATTGCAGATCCTGAATGCCACCACTTGAGTCCTACCAAGGAATGGAGGTTGTGACAACTTTGAGAAGTTGTGAAGGGAATTTATTAAGCCCAGGGAAAATATTTTTGAATAGGCCAGGTTAAGAGACTCCAAGGATTTCTTTTTCTAGAACTAGAATTGATTCTCTCAAGGAAGAGGAATACAATTATGAACATCTCGCTTCATCAACTATTTATTTAGAAAATCGACCTAATTGCTTTCCTCAAACCCTCTGGCTTCATAAAAGGTTCTCTTCTTTCATACGCATCACAACAGAATGGGGAGAGGCCAGTTGAGTGCCCAGATGTCCTGGCTTGGAGGCGAGAAGGTAGCGACATAGAGTGCCACAAATCTTGTCTTCTCGGCACACGAGGGACACCCCCAGAATTTCTCTAGGCGAAAATGAGGCCAGCTTGACGGATCTCAAGACGTTCAAGCCTTTGTTTTGCTCAGGAGGTGTTGTTGTTACATCCAGAGTTCCAACAATTCTTTATGCTCCAATTCCAGCTCTTGGGGTCGTGCCAGAATTTCTTGGACTAGAGGTTGCAATTGGACTAGAGGTTGCAACGGAGGGAGTTGCGATGCTTCTTGGTTAAGATCCGGCAGTGGTGGCAATAAAGGTCCTACAACGAGAGTTGGTTGCAGGCTTTCCTTAGAAATTGTGGCAAGGGAGGCTTTCGCTCCATCAAATGGTTCCTCTAATTGAGGATAAGGTGGAGGAGGGTATGTTTCTTGTCTCACAACGACAGTGTTTCTCGTGTCAACCATCTTCGAGTTCTTGCAAAGGAAAGGTGATGGAACGATCGATTTGTCGTTCCCACATACGGTGCCACAGTTCAGAGGTGAACTCACAGGTGATGATCTGACAAGAGAATTTAAGTGGTTGAAGGGAATGGATCACTGGATCTGTTTGAATCACAATGGTTGGCGAAAACAATATTGGGATATCGTGAGACAAGGTGGTTGTCCTCCGAAAGGACTCTGATGCTCAAGTCGGTGCGTGTAGAATATTTTATATCAATGAGAATGTACCTGAATTCTGGAACAATTTCGAAATTTGCATCATACACAAAATTATTAGAGATGTCATTATGCTAAATTTGACACTTGGTGTCATTTGATCCTGACCCATATATATATATATAGGGTTGGGTTCAAGTGACTCTAGGAGTAACTCTGATAAGAGTTACTCCGCTAAATAACTCACTGTAGACATTGAATTTCACCAATTCAACCGTTGAATTAGAAGTTCTTATTGACTAGATCAAGTATGCAAATTTTTATAAAACTATAAAAATGTTTGATACTTCATCAAATAACTTTAACTCAACGTATAATATACTTTTTAAATACAAGTAAAATGTCGACTATAAGATTATATAGCTATGAATGTGGAATTACACAATTTAGTCTACGTTGACTGCGAGTCTGCTAGGGTTTGCGATGGCCGTTTCTACATAAACGCTGTCGTGACTGCATTATCAACATGGCCGGCCTTTCGGTGTGCACTTGGCCTTGCTTCGGCCCTCCCTCCCCTTCTCCTGGCGCGGTGCATTCTTCTTCTGCTCCAGCGCACTCTCCACCGCCTTCACCATCTTCTATGCCTGTTACCAAGACTTTTGCCCAAGCTCTCTCAAATTCTTGCGCTATTCCGGTTGTTGATCTGCCCAAGCCTTGTTTGAAAGGAGATGACTTATCAATCAAGATTTCTGAAGCGGGGTATCTTGCCGGTGTTGAAGGCTGCAACAACGTCCTTCATGGCAGATTCACCATGACTAAAGGCACTGTTCCATTAAGGAGGAATGACTTGCGATCCAAGATTTCGCAGCTTGGCGCACACAGGAACCATGGTCCATGGTATCCCTTGGGAAAGGCTATTATGAATTTGCCTTCTCTTCTATGAATGATCTCAGAACGGTTCGATCCATTGGCTCGTGGAACTTGAAACCGGGGGTGCTTCATTTGTTTGCCTGGATTCCGGATTTTAATCCTAATTTAATCCGGCAAACTAGTGTTCAAGTTTGGATTCGGTTGCATGGACTATTTCATGAATACTGGCATCCCAAAATTCTTTTTGAAATAGCAGGTGCTTTGGGGGTCCCTCTCGCGCTCGATGAATCCACCATGAAGAGGACTCTAGGCCACTTTGCTAAAGTGTTAATTGATGTGGACTTGAATTCTGAGCTATGAAATCGCTTATTGGTGGAGAGAAATGACTATGCCTTCTTTGTTGAAGTGGAGTATGAGAAAATCCCACCTTTTTGTTCTTATTGTCAACTCATTGGCCATAATGTGGAGAAGTGCAAGCAACTACATCACTCTGACCCACAACAGAGAAAGGAATATAAGACTTCAAAAGCTAGGTACGTTCCAAAGCCAGTTTGGAGCACCATCCATGACCAAGCTGTTAAAGTATATCAAGAAGTGGTTCAAGACAAAGGCAAAGAGGTTGCTACCAATAATGATGAACATGATATTGTGGGGAACAAAAATTTAGCTAAGGAATTGGAATTGGGTTCTTCTTCAAGGCCGATTATGCAGCATCAAGTTCAGGTTATTAATGTTCAATCCCTTGTGGGCAAGGATGCATTTAAAGGTGTTAACAATGTCCCTTGGGATGGGTTGAAAAAAAATCCTTTAAATGGATTTATTGAGCCAACATATGTCCAGCAAACTAACCCACAGAATGGCATGATCAATACTTACTGAAGTCACGCTGCTCATGTAGATTTTCACCAGTAGGATACTGGTTCTATAATGCAGTCTGGGGAAGCTCCAGGAAGTGCACCTAGAGCTGTTGTTTTGCGCTCTACTGGCGAACTAGATTCAGATCAGGTTGTTCAGGATTCTTTTAATGCTTCAGCTTCGCATGAGGATAATTTTCTGGTTGATGTGCAGAAATCGCAGGCAGTTATGCAGCAACAGAAGCAGTCTTCGGATTTGGTTCAGAACTTGGCCACTGAGAATGCTTCTGCTACACAGGCTGTTGCACAAGACAGCTCTATTCAAGTTTTTAATTCTTTCGCCTTTGATACAGTAAGTGGATGCAATATAGATACTCAAATTAATCATTCTAATGCTAAGGTTGTTAAAGATATGCAAATTGCTAGTAGATTTTAGAGTGATTCTATTGGTGATAGTGAGGATGAGCAAGTTTCAGAGGACGGTGATTCCCAGGTGGTGTCATCTAAGTATTTAGCTGATAATAATAATGCTAACTTTACAGAGGTTTTGTCAAAATCTCAGAAGAAAAAATTGTGAAAGAAGCAATTACAAGTCCAAAAAAAAGGCAGGTTATATGACCCGATCTAAGGGTAGTCTCCAACATTCCTCTAAATGTTAAAAATGATTTACTGGAATGTCAGGGGCATTGGTAATCCTGACACAAGAGTAGTGTTAAAAAAGCTTTGTAAGTTTCACAAGCCTGCTTTTTTGTTCATATTTGAGCCTTGGGTTGGTTTACATCAAACCCCTTCTAATTTTTTTTTCGAAGTTACATTTGAAGTTGTTTGCAGAGAATAATAGAGGTTTCTTTTCCTCTAATCTTTGATGCTTTGTGCTGATGCTTTCTGTCCAACAGTCATTTCTTCTACTAATCAGCAGGTGGCGTTCTCTTTAGCTGTGGAGAACCAGACTCTTTATTTCTCAGTTGTTTATGCGTCTACAAATTATATTGCTAGGAGGCAACTTTAGAGTGATTTGAATAATTTGCAGCAAGCTTATCCAGCCCTTGGGGTTTTATAGGAGATTTTAATGCTGTTATGGGTGCTCATGAACACAGAGGTAAGGGTCTTCCTTCAGTTATTTCTTGCAGTGATTTTGTGAATTGGTCTAATTTGAATCAATTGCACCATATTAATACGAGGGGATCTCAGTTCACTTGGTCTAATGGTAGAGTTAGTAATAATTATACTGAGAAGAGACTGGATAGATACATCTGTAATGAGGACTGGATAAATTTTTGAGACAGTGTTGACTGTTGTACCTTTTCTAAAAGTAAGTCGGATCATTGCTTATGAAAAAGGATGCTTTTTAGAAATGTTATTCTTTTAAATTTATGAAGATGTGGGCTCAACACCCTGATTGTAAGAGGGTTAATTTAGAGGTTTGGCAGAGTTCTATTGCTGGTTGCCCTATGCATGTTTTATCTCAGAAATTGAAAATCTTGAAGGCTAAGCTTAAAGATTGGAATGCTTCTGTTTTTGGTAATGTTTTTTCTAATGTTACAGAAGCTTTAGCCAAGCTTGATAATATCCAGGAGCAGATTAATAATCTCGAAGGTTTTGATAATTTATTTTCTCTTGAGTAGGAGGCTTAAACTAATTTGCAGATTGCTTTGAATTATGAAGAAGCATATTGGAAAGAGAAATCTAGAGTTAATTGCCATTGCTTTTGGGGATAGAAATACAGCTTTTTTTACAAGATGACCAAAATCAGGAATGTTACTAAGAGAATTTTTGTTATGAAGGATGTTGATTGTATTCTCTCAAAGGCCTCTGATATAGAGAACCATATTTTGAGCTATTATCAGAATTTGTTTTCTGTTAATAATGATTGTCATTCTAATGGTCTTATCAGTGAGGTTATTCCTTCTTTAGTATCAGATCAAGACAATGTTATGCTTACTAGTTTACCCTTTCTTGAGGAGGTAAAAGCTGCAATTTTTTCTCTTAATGGGGATAGCACTCCTGGCCCTGATAGTTTTGGGTGTTTCTTTTTCCACCAATACTGGGATATTGTTGCTCAAGATGTTTATAATGTTGTCCTGCAATTTTTTCAACAAGGTTGGTTGCTCCCAAATTTTAACTCTAATGTTGTTGCTTTGATTCCCAAAACAGAAGGAGCTGATAAGATTGAGCAGTATATAACTATAGCTTTAGCTAATTTTAAATTTAAGATTATTACTAAAGTTATAACTGATAGACTTGCTTTGGTGACTCCTAAAATTATTTCTGAAAATTAGAGGGGTTTTGTGAAAGGTAGAAATATTTCTGATTGTATTTGCACTGCTTCAGAATCCATTAACCTGCTTCAGAAAAAGCTTTTGGTGGTCAATTAGCTTTGAAGATTGACATTAAGAAGGCTTTTGATACTATAGATTGGAATTTCTTAATTCAAGTTCTGACAGCTTTTGGTTTCAATGATAAATTATGCTCCTGGTTAAACATTATTCTTTACTCTGCTAAGCTCTCTTTTTCTGTTAATGGTGCTGCTGTTGGCTTCTTTGGCTACAAGAGGGGGGTTAGACAAGGAGATCCCCTATCCCCTCTCCTCTTTTGTCTAGCTGAAGATGTCTTAAGCAGAGGTATTTCTAAGCTTATTGATGATGGTCAGCTCCAGCTTATGGTGGGCCCCAGAGGTTTCCATATGCCCAGTCATGTTTTATATGCTAATGATATAATGATTTTTTGCAGAGCTACTAAAAAGAGCTTAGCCAGTTTGTTGGATCTTTTTGCTTCTTATGAGCAAGTCTTTGGCCAAGTTATTAGCAAAGAAAAATCTAAATTTAACACTGGTAACATTTCTCAATCTCGAGTTAATGTCATCTTGAATATGCTTAGTTTTTCTATAAGTATTATCCCTTTTACTTATCTCGGGGTCCCTTTGTTAAAGAAAAGCCTCGGAGAGTGCATTTATTGTCTATTGCAGATAGAATAAAGGCTAAGTTATCCTCCTGGAAAGGTTCCTTATTATCTATTATAGGTAGAGTTCAACCTATGAATTCTATTATTCTTAGCATGTTGGTTTACAGCTTTCGCATTTATGCTTGGCCTGCTAATCTTCTCAATTATGTTGACACTTGGATTAGAAATTTTGTGTGGTCAGGGGATATTAATACAAGGAAAATTGTTACTGTGGCTTGGAGTAAGGTGTGTAAGCCGTTTCAGAAAGGTGGATTAGGATTAAGATCTATCAAAGCTATCAATAATGCCGCTATGTTGAAGCTTGGGTGGAATTTCATTTCTTCTGACTTACAATGGGCTCATTTAATGAAAGCAAGAGTCTATAGAAATAATTCTCGTGTGAATTATCATGTCTCCTCTTCTATTTGGCCTGGGATTAAATCTTGCATTTCTGTGGTTTTGGAGCACTCTACTTGGAAACTTGGTAATGGTGTCAATATTAATTTTTGGACTGATACTTGGCTTTCTAGGCCAATTGTGGATGTTATATGTATACCTTCTAATTTGCACAGGGATTTTAAAGCTACTTTGAGTGACTTTATTGTTAATGGGAGATGGTCCATCCCTACTGATCTAATGATTCATTTCCCTCATCTACATTCTGAAATCTAGGAAGTAGTTATTCCTACAATTCCGGTGGATGATAAGTTGATGTGGAATACTTCTGTTTCAGGGGACTTGACTTTTAAAGATGCTTTCCTCTTCCATAACCCTGTGGGTCAGGTGGTTCCTTGGACCAAAATAGTTTGGAAGAATTTTATTCCGCCTTCTAAATCCTTTATTTTTTGGAGGATTCTTCTTAATAAGATGCCAACGGATGAACAACTTTGGAATAGAGGTTGCACTGTTGTTTCTGTTTGTAGTCTTTGTAGTAGTGCTTTAGAGTCTTCTCATCACCTTTTCCTTGACTGCTCTTTTGCTAAATATATTTGGAATTGGCTTGGATGTATTCTGAACATTTCTATTGATAGATCATCTTTTCAGAACATTTTATCCTTGCCTTTTCATGGTTGGAGCCCTCAGTTGTGTGATATTGTCTCTGCTGCTATTGTTAATGCTTGTTGGGTAATTTAGCACTGCAGGAACAAGGCTAGATTTGATAATAAAGTTGTCCCCTTACACTCGGTTATTAACTTAATTCTTTCCAATGTGGCTTTAGCAGGAAATGCATCTAATTCTTTAATGTCCTCCTCTATTGATGATTTTATGATTATAAAGGCATTCAATGTCACTGGTAATTACAGAAGTTCTCCGAATAGCAAAGAGGTTACTTGGATTCCCCCAGCTCCTTATATGGTTAAGTGTAATACTGACGAGGCTGTCAAAGGTTCTCCTGGCCTAGCTGCTTGTGGTGGAATTTTTAGAGATAATAGTGTTGTTGTCCTAGGTTGCTTTTCTGCTATCATAGACATCAACTATGTGCTTCATGCTAAGCTAATTGGGGCCATGCTGGCTATAGAAATTGCTTTTGATAAAGGTTGGAAATTTTTGTGGCTGGAGTGTGATTCTCAGTTAGTGGTTTCTGCTTTCAAGAATTGCAAGATGGTTCCTTGGAAGCTCAGAAATAGATGGAATAATTGTCTCCATTTGACTAGTCAGATGAGTTTCATTTGCCCTCACATTTATAGAGAGAGTAATGCTTGCATTGATAAGCTTGCTGATCATGGAACTAGCATCAGTGGTTTTGTTTGGTGGGACCTAATTCCTAGTTTCATTGCTGAGGAATTTTTCAGAAATAGGCTAGGTTTGCCTAGTTATAGGTTTAGTTGATTTTCCATGGGTTCGGTGAATTCCACACATGTTGGATTCTCTCTGTTTTCATTTTGATTTCTGACGTTGGTGTGCTGTAAATGATTGATAATGTCTTTGGTGCCAACATAGTTAGGAGTAAAGTCATTATAGTGATGCTTTTGCATGTCATTATTGTGTTTCTTAGATCTAGTTTCTTCATTATAGGTTTGGTTTTCCTTCATATTGTTTTGGCTATTGTTTTTATCCATGGGTATTGGTCTAATCCCCCATGTTTCTTTGTTTTTCTTTTTTCCTTTTTTTTTATAAAATATAGGGGAGTACTCTTTTTTCTTCTAGATGATTTTTTTCTAAGGAGGGTTTTGCAATCAGAAGGTTTTAACGAGGTTTATTTCCTTTCATTAGTATGCATAATCGTTAAGATAGTATGACAATATTCAACGGTTGGATTTGTGAAATTCGATGTCTACATTGAGTTATTAAGCAGAGTAACTTGAACCCCACCCATATATATATATGTGTGTGTGTCTGTGTGTGTGGGTGTGGGTGGGTGAATCGGTAAGGTGGTTAGTTGTTATTTCCGTTAGGATTTGATCGTTATTTGTGGTTGTTAAACCTTATTCGACCGTTATTCGATCGAGAGTCTTAGAAATGGTATGATTAGGGCTTTGATTATGGGTCAATCTTTTAGGCCGAGTATTCGAGATACTGGTGTAGAACAATATTTATATGTATTTAATAAATTTTAATAGAAATTTATTAAAACAATATTGATATGTTTTTATTTTTTAACCGAATATTGATATGTTTTTATAGTGATTGTTTTAATTGAAAAAATCCATTGTTTTCCTAAATATGAAAACCAAAACATGCTACTATAGTTTGTTGTGCCTATTGTGCATTTTACTTGACTCTACGAAAATCATATCATGTTCATAAATTTCAAATACATGGATAAGTTGCAAAAAACTTTGAAGAAGACATATTATGATTAATGTCAAAATTTAATTTAGCTATGAACTATAAAGACTAAATAGGTCAACCCCTTAAATAGATCTCAGTTATCTCGAAGGATTAGTCTCTGCAGTTGCGCGTGGAGGATACCTTGGTTTACCAAAAAAAAAATTAAGTTTATAGTGAAAATATATCATCAAAAGAGTGATTTAACTTAAAATGAATAGAGTTTGGTAGTAATAATATACATTTAAAAGTTAATTAGTAAGCATGATAACTAATTCCAAAAAATTATATATTATATTTGATAAATATAATATTTAAGTATTTACACGTATTTAATGAATTAAAACAAAAATTTATTAAAACAATAATGATATATTTATATTGTGATTGTTTAAATAGGTCCTAAACCCAAAAAAAAAAAAAAAAAAAAAACATGCTACAACCCTCTGTTGTATCTATGATGCGTGTAACGTTATTCCATGAAAATTAGCTCATGTTCATAATTTCAAATACGGGGATAAGTTGCAAAAAATTTCAATAAGACATGTTCTGATTAGTGTCAAGAATTAATTTAATTTTCATCACTTTTAGTTTTATGTCTGTTATTAATTTAGTTAAATAGGTTATTCATTTATATTTTCATATTACAAATTCTTTTTTGTCACTGATAAAGTGATCTTTCATCCATTAAATTAACATCGTCTCAAATTTATTTTTATTTTTATTTTAAAATCAATTTTTTAATATTATGTCATCAAATTTTAAAAAACATGTACAATATATATATATACACACACACACACACATCACGTGGTTTGCCAATTGAATTTTGCTTTGTCCTGATACTATAGCAAGCATGGGATTGGATTGGGTCTACCTTTGTGTGATCCACTGAAGTTCCTCAGGCTTTACCTGGTTGAAGCGCGGGGGTGGGTACTTGTAAGAGTACTCTGATGCTCAAGTCAGCATGAGTATTAGCCTTAGGCTATAAAATAGATAAAAAAACATACATTTACATGATGTTGTGATTTCCTTTATATGGAGTTTGATGTGAGCGGACCCTTGTATGTGTCTTCATGTGCCAAGGTCATACCTCGACATCGATCCATATCCTTGTACGGGGGTGATCATCTTCTGTTGCTAGGATATCTATCTCTTTCTGGTATTGTTTGTATTTTACTAGAAGTTTCATCTATCAGTATCATTAATGAGGAGGTAAGGTCCTCCTTACTTAAGGCCACATGTTAACCTTCCTTCTGCTAGTGAATGTGGCATCGACTCATAAAGTTGTGCCACCTCCAGCGTGGCTGTTCGTAATGGATGTATATAGGTGGTTGGGGCAGGAGCCGACTGTAACTCACAACTGGCGTGCACAAAGAGTGAACATCTCGTCCATCTCTGGATTGGGTGTACGGACCTGACCCTAGTTGGCGTTGTTCTGCTCTCCTAAATTTATCATCCACTTCTTCCATCATTTGTGGGCGGTGGGGCCTTCCTACTTAAAGGAGCAGGTCATTTGCTGTTTGGTGAACTTCTTCAGGGTACTATACTTCGTTTGGGTCTGGCGAAAAATGTTGAGATCTTCCTAGTGGCTCTCTCATATTGTCGCGTGCTCTCTTCGGTGGTGGGTGTCTCCGCACCACCGGGGAGTTCTCAGTGGTTTCTTCATTGATGGTTTGGACATGTCCTTCAAGAGTGTCTTTTGGGTGGCCATTTTGTATCAGCTGAACATGTTGTTGTGAATGTGCTTGTACTATTGCGTCGTTCTTCAACGGTACTGATAGAAATGGTGGGAATAAATTCATCGCTTCCACATACGACACCAATTATATGTCCTAATAAAACTTATCGCTTTCTTTTAACATTCATTAAAATAAAATTGACGAATCAAAATTAATTTTTACATTAGTACTATTGTTTAATATTTTTTTTAATTTGGTCTGTTATTAAATTTGTTAATTAGTGAATTCATTTTATATTTTTATCTTTCAAGTACTTTTTTATCATTGATAAAATGATTTGCCATCCATTAATGTTTAATTACTGTGTTTATGTGTAGGCATTTTGCACATGGACGGCACAATATTCACTTGCTAGAGGAGCATTAAAGCCTTCATTAATCATTATTATGTTTGAGTGACATAGCCAAAGATAGATAATGAATCTCTAATTTTACAATGCTATACGGTTCATAAATTTTCACGTAAAAATTAGAAAACTCTAATGAAGAAAGAAAAAATAGATTTGCAGGGAAAAAAAGTGAAAAAGAAGAGAAGAGGAGAGAGAAAAAAGAAAGAGAAAGAGAGAGAAACATGCTTAAAAGGAAAAGTCTGTGTTCCTGAGTAGGCGCCAATGTCCTAAATCCAGAATAATTGATAGGACGGCCCTTTGCGCGAAAGGGTTCTCGCGCCAAGAAAAAAACATCCCATCATCACAATCCAAAACACACAAAATCCATTAACCAACTTGATCACTGCATGACTCGTCGTTATTACCACCTTAAAAAAGACACAACAACATTGCTACATTTTCCAACATTATCTCATGATCAACAACAGCACGTCCTATTTCTATTTGCATTGATCCAGCAGCACGTGTTTTTTTAGCTGCTTTCCCTGGATCTTTGTCACATGCCAAAAAAAAAAAAGACCCCTTTTTGAATCTTTGAATTTACCTTTTTGAAATTTCAATTTGCATTTACTATTACCATCATTGTTACATTTAATTGAACGTGATCCAATTCATAAAAATTGGCAATTTTTCCTTGGTGGGTATTGTTGAATAGAACTGGTGTTGGCGGTGGATAATGAAAAATGAGATCTTTTTTTGCCTTGGGGTTGATGAAGGCAATGTAGACTTTTTGTGCTTGTTGGGTTTATGCCTTCTTCATGTTACAAGAAGCATATGAAGCACAATGGTAATTCAACAATATATGGGTGGTGTCATAAAGGCTACCTTTTGCATTGTTTTGGTTCTTAACTTTGTGACAGCCATCAGCATTGAAGAAAAGAAGGAAACACAAGAAGAATTCCTAAGCCAACTGTTTGATCCCACATCTGGATTGTTGGATCAGGACACGGTGAGACTCGCTTCACTAGTTATTTGTATTTATGTAGCTTCTTAAGCTCAAATACTTTCATCATTTTGCTAGTAAATAAGGCTTATGGATTTACATTACATATTTACATTCTAATGTGTCATACTTTTTCTATCAAACTATTCATCCACCAGAGTCTAGTTAACAATTTTAGTTACAATTTAAGCAGCATGTTAACTACAACATGAAGACCCTTCCTGTTTATCTTATTGTATGTCTGCAAAGTAGTTAACAATACATGGTTTTGATGCTGAACTTGCATGCTTCCCCCTTGTTTGCCATTCTTTATGTGACCATGGTTTGTGTTCTTATCCATTATTAGTTGAAGAATCTAGTCCAAGTGTCTTAATGATCGCCAGATGTCACACAATCGCAATGTTCCGTTTTGTAACATCCCATGTTTTCTTATGAATTATATGAGATGGTTTTTTTAAGCATGTACTTTTTTTGTGTCAAGTGAGGCACTAACTTGATCAAGAAAGATGTTATAGTTTAATAATATATCTATGCTTCTACTTGAACCAGATTTCAATGTATGAAATTCAATGAAACTTTCACAGGATGTGAATGAGCAATGAGCATGCACTCTCATTTATAAGTTTGAACCTTTGCTCATGTAATTAATGTGAAGATCATGTGCCACTAAGTTACAATGCTTTGATTATTTTGTAAATATTTGTCAGATTCATTGCTGCTAAGAACAGATGAATGGACTCTAAAACTGGTTGTAGTTTCATGACTGTAGGCAGAGGTACTATGGATCACTTGCTTGGAAGATTTGATTCATCAAAAGAAAAAAATTGGAGATCTTGGCTTATGCCTCCCACAGGAATCACCTAGTAGCACCAATGAAATTAGTTCAGAAATTGGATCAGTAGCAAGAGAAAACATTCAAAAATTGATTAGTACTTGCCATCCTGAATTGAAGGAAAGTTTTCTTCAATGTTTGAGAAAAAACAATGCTCCATTCGAGGTCTCAAATGAAGGCAATGTAGCTGATATGGGATCACTTTCTTCCAGAAGATATTTGGGTCATGTTTTGCCTCAACGTGTATCAGAAAAACCAGACAAAGATGATGGATCAGCTACAAAAGCTAGTGATAAAAAATCAAAAAAGAAGTCCCCCAAGTCTTCTGACTCTAAGCACAAAAAAGCAGTTTATGATGCCATAGCTAAAACTGCATTGGTGACATTTCTAGGTGCAACACTGCTCTTTCTATGTTGTTGTAGGTGTTGTGGGAGTGGCAAAGTCAGACAAAATGATGAAAGACCTCTCCTCAGCATGAGCATGAGTGACTATTCTGTTGGTACATATAAAAAAATAAAAATAAAAATTCATCCTCTCACTCACACCTTGTTAATGTAATATACTATATACTGGTCTTGACATGATGTAATTTAATGTTACAGGTTCTTCTTCCAACAATAACCCCTTTAAAAACTCACTAAATGAGGAGAAACATGGTTTTCAGTCACCAACTAGTAATGCTTTGGTTGATGACAAGAAGAACTCAGTGCTGGAAAATCAAGTAGCAGGAGCTGCAAGTGCTGCTGTAAGACCATCATTTGAACTTAAACCTCCTCCTGGGAGGGTAGGAACTGGAATGCCTCCTTTGAAACCTCCTCCTGGTAGGCCTGATCCACTTCCACCTGAGCCACCATCAGTTAAGCCTTCTGATAATGCCATTGCTCCTTCTTCTGCTCCACCTCCTCCTCCTCCTGCTGCACCAAGGCCTAGCAATAATGGCCCTAGGCCTCCTCCTCCACCCCCAAAACCTGGCAGTAGTGGCCCTAGGCCTCCTCCACCACCACCTGGTGCTAAACCTGGTGGACCGCGTCCACCACCACCTCCTAAGGGTGGTGGCGGTCCTCCACGTGCTCCTCCACCATTTGGCCAAAAGGGAGCTAGACCTTTACCTTGTGCACCAAAGGTTGAAGTTGGTTCAGAAGGTGAAGCTGATGCTCCGAAAGCAAAGTTAAAGCCTTTTTTCTGGGATAAGGTTCAAGCCAACTCAGATCAAACTATGGTTTGGAATCAACTCAAAGCAGGATCATTCCAGTGAGTGATAATTCTCACACTTCTTTTGTTGCATGTGAAAATAATTTACCAATGGTTGGCTACTAATATTCATTCTTGTGTTGATGAATGAATATTTGACAGGTTTAATGAAGAAATGATGGAAACACTATTTGGCTATAGTGCTCCACCAGGGGATAAAAACAAAGTTGGGCAGAAGAAAGAGTCATCCCCCCATGATCTCTTACCCCAGTTTATCCAGATTGTTGACAAAAAGAAAGCACAAAATTTATCAATTCTATTGCGAGCATTGAATGTGACACTGGAAGAAGTTTGTGATGCACTTCTTGAAGGTGATATTTTTTTTTTTTCCCCTTCAAATTTTCTTCTAGAATTTCTTATAGCTATAATGATAATAATATCAGGTTCTTCTGGTGCAACACAAATTACTGATTTAATAGGCACACTTATGTACCAATAGAAAATGCCTGGAATCAATATCAATATAATAGAAATGCAAAATAACTATAGTTTATTGTCTCTAGTTCCACCTGTATGATATCTTTGAATCTGTCTTTGGCTGATCAGGAAATGAGCTCCCCACAGAATTCCTTCAAACCCTACTGAAGATGGCACCAACCTCAGAGGAAGAACTTAAGCTTAGACTTTTTAGTGGTAAACTTTCCACACTTGGTCCTGCTGATCGGTTCCTGAAAGCCCTGGTTGAGATTCCATTTGCATTTAAACGAATGGAAGCACTGCTTTACATGGGTACTCTTCAAGAGGAACTCACCACTACCAGGGAGTCTTTTGCAACTTTAGAGGTAGGACCTCTTACTTTCATCAGTAATTTTGCCTCCACCAATTGCAAATTCTTATACTCTTGGTATTTATCTATCTCAAAGAACATGATGATCATGGAATGATTTGAGTGTGTTATGTCATCCCAATGTAGCATATTGCAAATCTTAGGATCATAAAGGTTATCCAGTAAACTTTTAGAGCTGACTTGTGTGTGTGTGTGTTTAGATGAGTGTTTCATAAAATTGATTTTGGATAGAATAGAACTGATTTTGTTACAATGAGTTTGAAGTGATCTATGTTTGGATGTTTGTACTTTGAAAGCAAGGTTTTTTTTGTAAAAACTAGTGTAGATTTTTTAACCCAACACAAAAGTTACATTTTATAACTTCTAGTAAAACCAGGGTTTAGAAGCAGATTTAATTTTGTCTAACAAAAATCAAACACCTATATTTTTCACTAAAATCGCGTTTGACAGAAGTAAAAATCAATTCTGGTACAATCTGCAAAAGTAGTTTCCAAATTGATGTTCTAAGTAATCTGCAACAAAAAAAAATGTGGTCATAATGTTTTTTAATTTAGTTCAAGATTTCATTTGCATACACACATTCTCTCGGCTTTTACACACACACACACACACACACAAGCATGCATTCTTACAGAAGATACATCAAGTTACTCAATATTGCAAGATCAAACAATTTTTATGCTGGTGACAATTAATTTCAACTCATTGCATAGAAAGGCACAAACAGGTAAGTATTGTAATTGACATCCTCTAATTGCTTTTCTTGGGAGGGGATTTTTGCACTCAACAACAGTTTCTCATTTTTTTATATCAAATAAAAACCAATCTGATTCTTCTTGTTCCTTCATCTGATGCCAGGTTGCTTGTAAAGAACTAAGAAGCAGTCGGCTGTTCCTCAAGCTTCTTGAAGCTGTTCTCAAAACCGGAAACCGTATGAATGATGGAACATTCCGTGGCGGTGCACTTGCATTCAAACTTGATACACTACTAAAATTGTCTGATGTAAAAGGAGTAGATGGCAAAACTACCCTCTTACACTTTGTTGTTCAAGAGATAATCCGCACTGAGGGAATAAGAGCTGCTCGAATGGCGAAAGAAAGCCATAGTTTCTCTAGCATAAAAACTGATGACCTTCTTGAGGACATTACTCATGAATCAGAAGACCATTACCGCGAACTTGGTCTTCAGGTGGTTTCACGTTTGAGCAGTGAACTGGAGAATGTGAAGAAAGCAGCAGCACTAGATGCTGATGGCTTAACAGGAACAACTGCTAGACTAGGCCATGGTTTAATAAAAACAAGAGATTTCATAAACAAAGACATGAACAACACAGAGAATGATAAAGGGTTTCATGAAACAGTTAAGAGTTTTGTTGAGAAAGCTGAAGTTGATGTAAAGAGTCTGTTGGAAGAAGAGAAGAAAATCATGGCACTTGTGAAGAGTACTGGTGATTACTTTCATGGTAGTTCTGGGAGGGATGAAGGGTTGAGATTGTTTGTAATAGTACGCGACTTCTTAATAATGTTGGATAAGGTATGCAAGGAGATTCAAAGAGCACCAAAGAAGCCACCAGCAGCAAGAACTGTGAAACAAGATACTCCGAGTTCTAGAGGGTCATCTTCCTCAGAAACTCGTCCTCCACCTCCTGATATTCGCCAGCGGCTTTTTCCAGTCGTCGCAGATAGGAGAGTGGATGACTCTAGTTCAGATGAAGACAGTCCGTAGGCTCAAGTTGGAAGTGGTACTGTGACAATTTTTGTTTTTTTTTTTCCTTGGCCATGTCCTTGTATAGCAATGTTATAGCAATTTTAGAGAGATATAACCAAGGTTTTAAATTGCGGTTACAGTCACCATTGTGTCGCGATTCTTGATATTGTAAAAAATTACAGACAAATTGTGGATGATGTAGCTGCAACTACATATGCCTCTAAAATCTTTATACCATGGCTGCAATTGCAATTGCGTACCGCAATTTAAAACTATGGACATGACTAATTGCTTGCTTACTTGTCTAATTTTTGAAGAGGGTGATTGAATTGTTGATCATTGATGATTTGAATGCATGTAGAGTCATGGTTTTGTTGGCTTTCCTTTTGCAGAGGGATGGTTAGATTGTGTCTCTTCTTGAATGGTTCAAGTGGCGTATAGCATTAATGCTCCTGAAACTAAATTTTTCTAATGTATAAGCTTGGCTGGAGCTGACACCAACACCATGCAGAGCAATTGTTGTTATCATCATTGTTGTTGGCTCAATTGGGATTAGCTTTATAGTTTACGAGAGAAAAGGCCACTTCTGGATCAGTAGTAATGTAGGGTCTTGGTTGTTTTTTTTGTTTGGTTAGGTCTTGGTTGCTTGTTTACACTATTGTTTAATTGTATTGATGTTTTTACTCAATTCAATTGTCTTCTCATATTTGCCTTGAAAGGGACTGGATGTAGTGTTATGCTTTTCTTTTACTCTCTCCGTTTTCATATATAAGTAACAAAACACTTTTTTGGTTCATTGAATAACTCATGTATTTGGTCTATATAGACCCAAATACATGAGTTATTCAATGAACCAAAAAAGTGTTTTGTTGCTTATATATGAAAACGGAGGGAGTAGAAATTTAGAATTCTTCTTTAACAGCCGGGAAAATATTTCATTAATTCATTTCTATTATAAATTTAGAATTTAATTGTTTAATGATCTTTAAAAAAAAACCTAATTAATTTTTTATTTAAATAATTGAATTTGACTGAAAAAGGTCTAGATCATAACCGCACTTGATTTATTATCATCTTTTTCATTTAAGTAATGTAATGTTAACACCAAACACACTAAACCAAATTTGTTTCAACCTAAAAATAGCCGAACCCAAATATACTTTTTTTTTGGTTGTGAAAAGAGGAGGCTAAGAAGAAGCCCAACAAAACAAGAGGGGGCTAAGGGACAAAATCAAGCACTACCACCACTATCTATAGAAAAACCAAACTTGGTCAAGGCATCCACTATTTTATTAGCTCTCGAAAAATATGCGACCACCTCAAATGAACATCCATGCTATTATAAGTTAAAATCTGCATGATAAAAGAGGAACAGGATGCACAGGAGAAATACCTGCACCTAGCGTACAGATTGCGGACTAAGGGTCCGACTGCCAAAGACATTCCGACCCGCTGATGGCCCGATGTTTTAAGTTAGACTAGACTCTAATTATAGGCCCAAAAAAACTAGCTCATTTGGTTCGGCCCAGTTGGCCCACAAGGCTAGGTCGAGTCCATCTTTTATGCATTTTTTTAGAAATTTAAGATAAATTGTTTGGTAGATAATCAGACTTAGCCCAACCCGGTGTGTTTTAGGCTAAGCTGGGCAAATTGCGAAAAAGGGTCACGCCAAGTCGGGCTGGGCTCAACGGCCCGATTTGAGACCTTGCGTTGCATACAATCTTTATTCAGCATCAACCAACAACACTTATCCGAAACAAAGAAACTTAAGTTCAAAGATTTATAGACCGGCTACCCACACCTCTAGAGCCGAATGACAATCTCTAAGGGCATGCAATCAACGGTCTGCTTCAACGGTACAGAATGGGCAGATATTTAAAGGTTTAACACTAGCAAGAGTGAAAAAGACATTACCTAGTTCAAAATAACGCCTCCTCTCATCTCAATTTCTCTCTAGCCAAACACTATCTTACTCCAGTAGTAGTTATGGTAGTAATGGTAGTTTCAATAGGACGACAAGTGGCAAGTCCGGAGAGACGTCTAGTCGCACTACCCCTCTTGTGATTCCTACGTCCAGGAAAGAAAAAAACAAAGCTCGTCCATGTAACCTATCGAATCTTTCTTTAAATATAAGATCTAATCTAATTGTTGGCATGAATTTGCAAACCTATCTTTTAGAAACCAGTATCAGTGATATCCCGTAGTCGAAATGTTTAAAATAGCGCAGTCATGTTGACATATTAAGGCAGATTTCAGAAGAAAAATCAATTTTAGTTCATTAATAAAATCTTCTCGATGCCCCTCAGGAGCAGACAAGATCTATGACTAATTGAATAGCAATGCATTCCAAATCCATAAATCTTCTTATTCAATCTAAACAGACCAAAACCGATGAGTACAGAAACATTGCATAACATCAACAATCCATCGATAGATCCCGCGTTTAAAATTCCCTTTTCTTGTTTTAGCCGGAGGCTTCTCGAAAGTCTAAAACATACTCCCAGAAATATAAGTGTAATGAGTACTAACTAGATAACAAGGGCTGCATCAAAATTGAAGGGAGGAAATTTTATAAAATTTCAATAATCTCATAACAAGGAACAAACTGAAACTCAATCTATTCACATCAATAACTTAAACCCTAACTACGCCTACAAATCACAACGATCAAACCCTGTTTTAAACTAGATTAAAAAACGACACTTTTGGTAGTGGCTCATGAAAAATCAGGTGTAATTTAAGAGTCATCGTCAGCAGCAGCTCCCTTGGAAGAGGCACCGGTCTTCTTGGGAAGCAAGAGGTTGTGGATATTGGGCATCACACCACCATTGGCAATGGTAACATCTCCCAGAAGCTTGCTCAACTCTTCGTCGTTCCTAACCGCCAATTGAATGTGGCGAGGCACAATTCGTGTCTTCTTGTTATCCCTTGCAGCGTTTCCAGCCAACTCCAGAACCTAAACACACCAAATCATACACTGAGTTGAAACCACAAGCAATCGAAATTAAACTCCAAAAGGAAAAACACACAGCACTAGGGGGAAAAAACCGATTGATTTATTCGAAATTGTTACAATTGGGGAACACCAACCGAATTTGAAATTTCGAAACCCTAGATCCAACAACACATATACATATGTGAAATTGAACACGAAACGGGAGCTTTGAAAGGAAATTACCTCAGCGGCGAGATATTCAAGGACGGCGGCGAGGTATACAGGAGCACCGGCGCCGACGCGCTCGGCATATTTGCCGGCCTTGAGGAATCGAGCGATACGACCAACGGGGAATTGGAGACCGGCTTTGCTGCTCCGTGAGGTGGCCTTCTTGGCGGCACCAGATCCTAGGGTTTTGCCTCTGCCTGCCATCGATAAACTATCAAAGGTTTGAAGGAGCAAGGAAGCTTCAAATGGAATAGAGAATGGAGCGTTCTGGCAACAGTGAAATCGTAGAAGAAGAGAGGAGAACTTGGAAGCTAAGTTGCGCTTGCGAGGGGTATTTATACTATATACAGTGAGATAGATGAATGTTGAGCCAATGAAATTGAATGATGCGGATCGATGACGAGGACTGTTGGATTGTGTTGACTATGGACGGCTGAGATGAGTATGCGGTACTCTTTTCTTTTTTTTTTTTCACGTCAAGGAGTCTGCGTGTATAAAAGGAGCATAGAAGGCTGGAAATAACGATTTTTTTTCAACAATGCCTGGATACGACGACCCGGATTTGTCTCAAATTTAAGGTTTTTTTTTTTTTTACGGTAAACAATTTCAGTCTCTCATTAAACAAAATATAAGTTAGTACTACATTATAAAGATTGATCAACTTGCAAAGTGGTATTCCCCATCCAAGTTCTAGAGCCAAGTTAGTATATCTTGCCCTACGATATGTCGTGCTTTTGGAAAAACATGAGAGCAGGTAACTCATTTGTGCCAAATGTCTTCGAGGAGTGCATTTGTTGAATGGCTATCAATATTTTCTCCCATTTGAAGCTTTGCCCACACAAATTCGTGCGTTCCTTGGTCAGCTTGTCAGTCACCACTTCATAGGTGCTATCTACCTCTATCGGACAAGAAGTGGAGAAAATGTCCAAAAAGAAAAATAATTGATGAAAAGCCTCTACACATTTATTATCCACCACTGACGTCTATCATTGAGATCCCCAAAACGAGTCCATTTCTCCCCAACTCTTGAATGTATCTCTCTAATCATTTTCCAAGTCTTCCTCTTGTTATGTTCATCAGGAAAACCATAGATTCCTGAGAGGGTCCACTAGTCACCATTCTCAACATCATCACAAGAAGCCATAATGTGGTTAAATGAGTAAGACATTATAGACACATTTACCTGATCCTTACATATTAAAGTCAAGCCCCCAAATCTATCCTTCCTATTTCTAATGTGTTGAACTAAGAGGCATGGTTAAACTCTTTTAAATTCAGATTTTAAAATACTTAGTCTTGTAATAATTATTTATAATTATTGTATTATATTTAATGTTTTCTTGAAGAAATTTAGTTACTAGTTTATTTTTTTTTTAAATAAACTATATTTGATTGAATAATTAATCAAGAAAAAATTACTAGTAATTTAATATAAAATTTGAACTACGTGTCATGATATTGAAATAATATGTGACCTCATGAGAATAAGAGTGTAGCATGACATTACACACGAAAGAAAATGAAATAATCTGAACAGTTAATACTAATTTCACCAGTCCATTTATTCCACCAATACCCATATTATATATTATTCTTATTTAAAAAACGGTACTTTGTTCAATTCTTGCGGATAAATTTCGTTCAAAATATCAGTGCTCTTTTCAGTATGTCACAAATGCTTATGATATTGTGAATTTGAATTAAGTGAATAGTTTATAAAATTAACTATTAAATTTAGAAAACATATCACAAATGCTTATGAAACTCAACATTCATTTGGTATTTTTTTTCACCCCATATACTTTGTTTTTCAATTAAATGAATTAAAATGCCTACAACATTGAATATCTACCCGACTCATTTAGGGAGAATTTTGCCACCCATGCAATCTTACTCCGCTCGAGAGATTAGTCTTTACTGCGCTGAGGTTACCTGGTTTATACCAAAAAATACCGACAAAAGCTTATCTAAATTGGAGAAGAAAACAAATAGTATTACCAAGAAAAAAGAATAAAAACTATGCTCCAACTCGAGGGAAATTCTGTCAAAAAAAAAACTCGAGGGAAATTAATACGCAATTATTCTGTAACAAAATTCATTGGAGCAAGTTTTTCTCTCACTCTCTTGAGTTGTTCTCTTCCTACACTCTTTTATTCTGGCAGATTGATTCACTCTACTATTGCTCCACTTCGAAATCCCCATCCTTGCCACCACTTTTTTAGCTCTACTGTTATTGATAGTAGCAAAAAGGTTCTTACTATAGTTATTGGAACTGTTATCTCTCTTGTATTCATTGTTGATTTTTGGCAAAAGAAATGCCCTCAGATATGGCCCAAAAGATTACATGCATTGTGATCAATGGTTTTTTATTGATAAGAAGGTCCAGCATATTATCGTAATCGTAATCGAAATCATTTATATATTTATATTTAAAAAAAATACTTGTATGTAGCCTCATATTCACGTGATAATGATTCCATTACATATTACATACATTTTAAGTAATTATGGAAAAACAATAATTAAAAATATAACTATAACTCAATTGGAAAATTATTTAAAGATCATTCAAACCTAATCATAAGATATTACAAGTAAAGTTATTTAAAATACAACCCAATAATTTTATTAAATACAATACATAATATGATTTTTGAATACTGGGTAATTATTACAATAAACTTTTGGGGAATATATATATATATATATATATATATATATATATATATATATATATATATATATATATATACACACACACACACTCACACACACACACAAAACACGGTGGGCATTAGAACCCACATTCATCCCCATTAAATAATATTACATGTATTCGAATTTATACCCATTAAATAGATAACTACCCTATCCATCGTATATAATTTTTACATGAACTCTTGAGTTTTAGGTTATTTCTTGACCTTTTCTTTTTTATCATCATATCAATTGCATGGATAGAGGCCATGGTAGGTAAGTAAGACATCGAATGATGATTAATATAATAATGCTTGTACTTAGTTATATACAAAACATGGTTGGTCATGTAAAGTAGTATAATGAAGTTTATTGTTTTCAGTATTATATGTTATTATTATTGGGTTATACACACACACAAAGAACAGGGTGGGCATTAGAACCCACATTCATCCCCATTAAATATTACATGTAGTTGAATTTATACCCATTAAATAGATAACTACCCTATTCATCATATATAATTTTTACAGGAACTCTTGAGTTTTAGGTTATTTCTTGACCTTTTCTCTTTTATTAAATAACACTTGCATGGATAGAGGCCATGGTAGGTAAGTAAGACATCGAATGATGACTAATATAATAATGCTTGTACTTAGTTATATACAAAACATGGTTGGTCATGTCAAGTAGTATAATGAAGTTTATTGTTTTCAGTATTATATGTTATTATTATTGGGTTTATTCTTTTTCATTCTGCTTGTTGGGTTTGGGTTTTCTCTGTTGAATTATTTTAATGAATTATAAGTAGCTCTCGGTAATTGATGGATTCGCTTTAAATAAAAGATGGCCTAATGTGATGGTTATTTGGCCTAATTAAAGTCAAATGGGTTTCACTACAAGAAAGCGTTATCGACTTCAATTTATCGAATTTTACCGGCCCGAGCTTCGTGTAATATTTTTATTACCGACTGACTAAGATTGCCGCTAAGGCGCGGAAAAATATGACTTGCGAAATTATTTTTTCCCGACATTACCGACTGACTTAGCCGGAAGCGTCGAAATATAAAGCGATTTTTTTCCTCGTTATCGACAGCTAAGCCGTCGGTAATTTCGACTCGCTTTTGGGTCGTCTGTATTACGACCTAAGCCGCCACAAATTATGTTGGCGGTAAAAATTTTTGTTGTCCCGCGTTTAATTGCCGGACGGTGGGCCGACGGTTGGATTTCGACTGCTAAGCCGTCGGTAATATTCAGACAAAATTTGTTTACCCGCAAAGCAATGTGAACCGCAAAGCAATGTGATAGACGATCAACTCCCTCCTTCTCTCGCCTTTACTTCTCACCTCCTTCTCCACTTGACGCCCCGTACGTTTCTCTTGTTCTCGAGCAACCTGCTCCAACCACAACAAAGATCATCGCTCCTAATCCCCTCTCTTCGTTAAGCGACTACGAGATGGACGGCAGCGAAATGGAGGAGTCGACAACAAGAAGGACTTCGACATCGAGTCACGAGCCCGAACGGCGGGCTTCGACGTGCGGCGGTGAATTTGGAAAAGGAAGGGGCGATAGAGGCAGAGGGGCTGAGAGGAGAGGAGGAAGAGGAAGAGGAAGAGAGAGCATGGCCGATCTATTTGGCGTGGCTTATCTCTCTTCCTCCTTATTGCCTTACTCTCGCCCTCGCTTACTTACCAGGTTCCCTTCCTCCTCCTCCTCCTTATTTTTCTTCCCTTTTATTTCCATTTCGCATCATTTTCTTTCCATACGTAATTGTCTAGCATTCATTTTAGATTTTTGCGATGAATTTTATTTCTGAGGTCGAGGAATTCTATTTGAGTCTCTACTCTCAAACTCAAACCCTTGTTCAACACCCTCTCATCCTCAACCTCCCGTCAGGTCTAGGTCCGAGCCGCACCAATTCGACCTCCCGCCGCCCGACGACGAGAGGCGTCGACTCCACGCCGGCCTCGGCGACTACGAGATGGGCGGCAGCGAAATGGAGGAGTGTCGGACAACAAGAAGGACTTCGACATCGGTAGGAGCCCGGACGCCCGGCGACCTCGTTTGGACATCGAAAGGTATAAGAGCCGTGTCCACAAAGAGTGGGACCTCGAGACCGTCGTTGATTACAGAATCAACAAAGGCGAGTTTCACAAGATTAGCTATTGTCAAAATGCTTGAAAATGATTTAAGCTTGAAGGCGTGAAACTTAACCTATTTTTCTTGGTGTCAAAGTGGCGGGTTGAAGAAGACAAGAAGGAAGGAAGAGCACGATGGAGACGTCGACTCCGCCGGCCCCGACGACTACGAGATGGACGACGACGAAATGGAGGAGGTCGACAACAAGAAGGACTTCGACATCGAGTACGAGCCCGACGGCGGCGACCTCGACATCAAGTGAGAGTCCTCCTTCTTGAACGAAAGACACTCGCTCATTGATGGAAAACTGACATCAAGTGGGAAGAAGCTTTGCAATGTTTAAAAATTACCATATCGATGGCAACAAAGAGATGATAGCTATTGGGACCATGAACATAGTTGGTTCTTTCACCTCTTTGCTACCTCTGCCAACAGGTAAATATTTTATTAAGGATAGTTCCTTATTTGCAATTTTTACCATTCTCTGATCACAATTCAACACATGGAATAACTATTCAATAATAAAAATAGGATCATTTTGAATTTGAATTTAAATAAAAACAAAATTAATCCACATGACATGTTATAATTGGTGAACAGCACAAACAATATCTATTAAATGACACCTAAGTTTTTTTTCTTTTACTAAATGCTCTAAGCAAATGTGGCAATCAATATTGCTTTTCTACATCAATTGCTGACATATGTGGCACAAAAAATGATTACTATTTCAGGGCCATTTTCACGATCAGCAGTAAACTATAATGCTGGATGCAAGACTGCAGCATCCAACATTGTAATGTCAATTGCAGTCATGTTGACACTTTTGTTCCTGACACCCTTGTTCTATTACACTCCTCTAGTGGTACTATCAGCCATAATTGTATCTGCAATGCTTGGCCTCATAGATTACCAAGCAACCATCCATCTTTGGAAGATTGACAAATTTGATTTTGTGGTGTGCATGAGTGCATACATTGGTGTGGTCTTTGGCAGTGTTGAATTTGGCTTAGTCATCGCAGTCTGTATCAACCCCCTCTTTGTCCCCCCACTTCTTATGTTACTCACTCGGATCCAATATAAAGCTTTATGAAATTAATATGTGCTTTTCTTTGCATATTTAGGTTGCAATATCCGCACTCGGATACTTTTATTTGTTGCAAGGCCTAGGACATTTGTTTTGGGCAACATTCCAAATTCTGTCATATCACAGTAAATGTTGAGCAATATCCAAATGCAAATCATGTTAATGTTAGTGCAGATTGATGCACCAATTTACTTTGCCAATGCAAGCTATTTAAGAGAAAGGTAAGCTACTTGCAAATTTGGACATTTTCTCTTAAGCCTACAGTGAGTGGACACTTACCAAAATCAAGCTATTCTTGTTGATAGGATCACAAGGTGGATTGATGAAGAGGAAAGAGAATTAAAGCTACAGGGGAGACAAGTTTGCAATATGTTATATTAGATAATGAGGGTGAGTAATTAGAAATATGGTAATTAATTAAAACTTGATTGTTAATTAGAATTTCCACTAACTTGCGATGTAATTTTATTGGTGTGCAATTTGTCAGGGAACATTGATACAAGTGGAATAAGCATGCTTGAAGAGGTTAAGAAGGTTCTTTGAAGAAGAGAGTTACAAGTAATTCTTTCTCTCGATCATGTTGTTTGCTAATCATGAACCAGTTTTTCTGACTGTTTATTTAATTAAAATCTTACTTTCCTATGATTGCATTTTACGACTTGTTTTGGTCGATCCTGGAGGCGAGGTGATGAAGAAACTAAACAAAAATTTCATAAAAAAAAAGAAAATAACATTATCGACGGTTGCCGTGATAAATTGACGACAAGTAAATCAGTAAATTACAAACGCTTGCCGTCATGAAATTCAATTTTTAATTAGTGAGATTTACCGACTTCAAAGTCAGGTAAATCTCACAAAAAGTTTAAAAACCAACGAAAATAGCGACGGCTATATATAATTTACCGAAGGCTAAACCGTCGGTAATACCGACGGATTTAATTGGCCGTCGGTAAAAATTTCCAACGAGCGATTTTCCAAGGGCCCGAGGGCGTGGTAATCCGGTAATCACGATTTGGCGACACTTTGTACATTACGACGAGAAATTGGCCGTCGGTAATGACGAAAATTCTTGTAGTGTTTTATTTTGAAATTTGAAATTAAATCTCTCATCTCTCCCTTCACAAAAATAATGGGTGAACTGGTCACTGAATGTAAGAGTAACTAACAAAAAGTAAGGCAGAGGAAACATATATACATACATTTTTTGAACAAGTGCAACAAGATTAATTTCACCATTAAAGGTACGAGAAAAGGGGAGAAAGTTCTCGCAAATCTAAAACAAGAAAAGATTAAGAAGTGACTTATGGATCCAAGTAAGGGTTCATTAACCCTTCATTATAAAAATTAATGGTGTTATGAGAACTGTGATATCCAAGATATATTTATGGTTTACTAAATATATATATATATATATATATATATATATATATATATATATATATCTACGGTTAAGTTTAGTTTTCTACATTATTTAGTTTAGTTTGTATGCTTTCGGTTGGTTTCAGAGTATTTAAGAATATTATGTTTCTCTTTGAATGATTATTTTCCTAATTAACTTAAATGAACCCTGATTTTGAGATTTTGATTTCCTTTGGTTTGAACACGAACGTTGAATTGCATGGCAACCTGTGTGTCATATTTGATCAAAGATGTATTTACGATTTCGATCAGGATGGATTTTGGTTAATTGTTAAATTGTTTTGAGTAAGTGTATATATATTCCAATGAATGTGTTTTGTAAACAAAAGTAAATTTTTGAAACGATTTTTCTAACGCGTGCAAGTTTACACACATCAAGAGTCAAAAAATCCAATTTTTCAATTCTTTGAAAATATAATTGACTCTCATATTTATTTTAGGGATTTATCCCTCCTATAATCTCCCTCTTTCCACAAAAAAATAATAAACATTTATCTCACTCCTATATTGTTGTTTCCTGGCCTTTTGTATTTTTAAAATAATAGTTTATTTATTTTTTACAGAAATTTATTATTCATAGTTGGTTGTCACTTTCTTATTGTGTATCGATTTTATATTCAAAGTTGAGTGTCACCCTTCATTATAAAGCATTAGTTTATTATTTTCTGGGTAAAGAGAAAGAGAGAACTCAGAGAAGTTATAGGGGTAAATCCCTAAAATAAATATGTGAGAGACAATCATAGTTTTTAAAGAATCATAATTAATTAACTGTACAACAGTAACTCTTAATGCATATAAGGTTACACGTGTTAGAAAAATCATTTTTGGAATACAAAGTGATTCATTTACTGTATGTGAGTCTTTATTGAATATCAACACGTGAAGATTTATTGGATCAAATTGGTCTAAATTGTGTAGAAAAATGATAGAATATGGCATTTTTAGAATATAATTTGCATAATTTTAGGTTTTGTATTTCTCATAGGAGATTTTTTTAATTTCTTTATATTTTTACCTATATTTTTCTAATTATGGATAGAAAATAAGAACTATTGGTAGAAGGCTCATTCCCAGAGGACGAACATGCTTTGCTAGGCGATGAGGTGGATTTTTGCAATGTGACGCCTTTTCATCAGACAATGTAACCTCACTATATTATGGAAGTTTTCCAAGCAAATCATTCGACGACTACAGCTGAACCTTATCCCTCATATTAGTTCTGATCTGCAGGCCTTGTTACTGATGAAACTGGCTCTCTTCTCTATGGGTTCTTTCAAAGCTCCAGGGTCGGATGGTTTTCAGCCTGTCTTCTTCAAATTCTTTTGGCACATTGTATCTCATGATGTCTGGGACCTTGTTGCTAAAGTTTTTTCTTTAGGCCGCATTGATAAACTTTTAGCTGAAACTCTCATTGTCCCTATTCCGAAGGGGAATGAACTTATGAATCTTAAAGACTTTAGACCCATCAGCTTATGCAATGTTTTGCTAAAGCTTATTTCTAAGGTTCTTGTGGGACGGATTAGACCCTACCTCCAGGACTTTATTGTAACAATATTGATGCCAGCATTCATAGATTTATTTGGGGAGGGAAATCTTGTCATTGGGTCAAGTGGAACAAGATTACTCAACCTACTATTAGAGGAGGTCTGGGAATTCGTGGAGCCAGAACCTCTTATACCTCTTTGTTGGGAAAGCACGTTTGGGATATTATTCACCATCCAGAGAAGCTGTGGGCCCAGCTACTTTCTTCTAAATATTTACAAGGGGAACATATTCTCAACTCTAGTACAAACCATGGCATCTCTTATACTTGGAGGTCTATCCTTAAATCTGCCAAAGACTTGCATTCGGGTTTTTTGACCCATATTGGGCGTGGTGAGGTGTCCTTGTGGTATGACAAATGGCTTGACAAAGGTTGCCTCTGTGAACTTATCCCCTTTGTGCACATTTCGGATACTAATCTCAAAGTTTATGACATCTTCTTTAATGCAGTCATTGGCATTTTGAACTTCTTGCTACTCAATTGCCTCAGGAGCTGAAGCTGGAAATGGTTGGTATGTTCATTGATGCTATTGCGACCGATTTGATGATCTGGGGTGCCTCATCTACTGGTCAGTACTCTTCCAAGAGTGCCCATGATTGGCTAACAATGGATCCTAACCCTCATATGGTTGAGGCAGGGACCTGGTCCTGGATCTGGAAATTGAAATCACCTGAAAACCTGAAACATTTCATTTGGCAGTGAATGCTTTCCAGCTTGTCCACTAATCTTTTTCGGCTTGTCCACCACTTGACAACGGATGCCTCTTGCTCGAAATGTGGTGCCTCTCAGGAGTCCCTTCTTCATACTTTGAGGGATTGTCACACCATTGCTATGATCTAGGATTGTCTTGGTTTCCATGACATGCAAGATTTTCTTTCTCCTAATTTCTGTGACGGGTTTCGTTGTTTCTCTACTGCAGCTAATGGTACAACTTTTGTGGTTACCTGTTGGATCATTTGGAATGCTCGCAATGCCAAAGTCTTCTCTGATTGCCTTTGGGAATATTGGGCCATTATGAGCAAGATTCACACTCTTACAGACTCTATACGGGCGTCTTTCACCTCCTCGGTAAGTATAATCAAAGTGAAAGATGTTAGATGGCATCCCCCTCCCGAGAACACCATCAAAATCAATGAGGATGGGAGTTCTTTTGGGAATCCAGGCAGATCCAGTTTTGGCGGTCTCCCCATGAATGATTGTGGTGAATGGGTGATGGGATTCTCTGGCTTTTGCGGGATCTCTACTAATGTGCAAGCTGAGCTGCTGGCTATTAATCATGGGCACAATATGGCTTGGGATGCAGGGTTTAGAAGCGTGACTTGCGAATCTGACTCTATGACAGCCCTAAGCTTGATTCAGGATGGTGTTTCTGCCTACCACTCCCTTGCCACTTTGGTAAATCACATTAGGGGCATCAAATCTTACTCGTGGAGGCTGTGTTTCTCCCACACTTTGGGAGAAGGAAATGCGTGTGCTGATTGGCTGGGGAAGTATGGTGCGTCAAATGATCACTTGCGTAGAATTTGGCAGTCTTGTCCCTCCCAAAGCTCCTCTTGTCTGCCGGCCGAGACCTTAGTTTGTTGTCTTTTTATTTCTGAATGATCAAAAAAAAAATCAAAATCTATGTTTTATGAATTTTTTTTTTTGTTACCTTAGAATACCACTTGATATTTTTAAGTAGTCCGACACATTTATTCCATTTCTTATACCGCCATCACTAAGACTCAAGTAGTTGATTTCTTTCGGTCAAAAAAAAAGTAGTTGATTTCTTGTATTGAAGATTCAATACATCAATATTGTTTATATCCAGGGTTGGCCAAACGCCCGTTGAGACCTAAAATAAACTCTAAATATAGGCTTAAAAAAAATTCTAAATAGAGACCTAAAAAAATTACTACAAAATCAACCATGGTGGGGTTTGAACTCATAACCACAAGGTAAAAATCATTATGTTATACCATTTTAGTTAGACAAATTTATTATAAGCTATAGGAATTCAGTCATTTATATTAAGTGAAAATAATTGAAGCCTTTTTTGTCAAAAATTTTGAGGCCTAAAGCCCTTGTCATACTCGCTTGGGCTGAACCTGTTTATATCTAAGATCAGATTTGGAATATGCGTATAACTACTACTCGGTGATTTGCATTTTTGTCTCTGTAAGAACCGAAGAGTGTAGCAATCTGAATTTTTATTTTACGATTACTTTTTCTCTACTGTGAACCGATAAATATAAATAAAAATGACAATTAAAATGAAATGCAATAGCTTTACAGCTCCAAAATATGAATAAATAGACATTAATTTTTATACTTTTTGCTTTAACTATAACAACAATATTTAATTCTTAATAATTTTATTTTATCATATTTTTATGTTTTAAATATAACTTATCTGTTAACATTAAAATAATAAGATATATTACCTCAAACAAAATTTGCTCCACGTATCACACGGGTACACGCACTAGTTATAATAATAAGAACAAAAAATCATTATATAATTTACATTTATTTAAATAGGCTAGTCTGTTAGACTTAAAAGGCTTTTTAGATAGCCTAAGTCTGACTTTTTTAGTTAAATAGGCTTTATAAAAAATCTTAGCCCTATCTATTTAAAAATAAGTCAGACCTAATCTGGTTTAGGTCTGATGTAGGTGAGGCCATAATCCCCTGTCGGGTGGTCTGACCTATTCTCAACCCTACTCATCGGCCTTTGTCATATATGCACACTGTAGAAGATAGTTAAAATCATTTTTCAAAGCAACTACAATTTATGGAATTACAATTATGGATTTTAATTTTTGTACACTTCTGTAAATACATTTATGGATGTGTGTTTCCATAGACTCAATAAATGTATTTACAGAGTAGGGAAATTTGCGTCCGTAATTACATTTATAGAAAGTGCATTTTTACTAAACATTTGAATATTCGTAAATGCATTTACAGACGCATGTTTTCCCTAATTTGTAAATACATTTACGAAGACAATCTGACATTGTCCAAAAAACCATTTTCGGACACAACCAAAAACACATGAAATATCAGAAGATGAAAGATGGCTTACCCAAGGTTTGTTTTGATGAGATGAACGAAATAGTGTTCGGGTTTTGATAGATTGGGTTGGGGGTATATGATTTAGAAGAGAAATGGAAGAGGAAGAAGAGACGTGTGGAGAGCGAGATGAAGATGAGAGCAAGAAAAAGAGACAGACGTGGGTAGAAAGATTTTAAAAAATGAGTTTTAGTGAATTTTCGGAATTACGTTTACGAACAAAGTTCCGTCCATAAATGTATTTTCAGAAGAGGGTAAAAAGGGGGGAAAATAGGGAGAAAAAAGACGGGTTGTATGCTAACAAATACGAGATATTTATCAATTTATGTAATAATTCCCATACTTTTTTTGGTCAATTGGGCGGTACATTTTATATACCAAAATTTTGGGTCAGCCCGCCAAACAAAAAAGTGTTGGCCTGTTTCACCATTTCTCAAACAAGCTTTCTGACCCCAAAAAATGCTGATATTTGAGTGAGAATGAGCCTTTGACTCTTTGCTTTAAGTCCAATAATAAAGAAATTAAAAAAACTCGTGGTGGTTCCTCTAACATACAGATATTCTAAAAAATATTATTTAATAAAAAATATATCTCGGTGTGCGTAAAATTATATTTAAGTGTAATATATGTATATAAATATTATAATTATAATTATAATTTTTAATTCATGGATATTTACTTATTTAAAAAGAATCATGCAAACAAAATTAGAGTTGAATATTTAATTTATTTGAACTGATAGAGATAATTAGAATAGTGTGATATTTTTAACAAGCTTACAACGAATCGTGACATTAACGATCGTCATAATATTTTTCACGGATTATTCATGACATAATTTAGTGGAGAAGCCGGTCAACATATCATAACCCCTTACAACACTTTATACTCCAATGTGGTAGCCGTTTTTTTTTTTAACTATGGCGGTCTCTCGAACTATGAGGTAAAAGAAAATTGTGATAGAGAAGAAGGCACTGTTCGGGGTGGTTACAAGTTTTTGATTTTTAGTTTTAAATATAATTTTTAAAACAAAACGTGTTCGGCTAAAATAGAGTTGAAATGGTTTTTTACTCAATTTCAAAACACTTTTATATTCATTTTCAAAATCAAGAAAAAAGGATTTGTAAATTTGAATTTTTAGTTTAAAAAAAAAACATTCTCACTACATTTGACAATAGCTATTTCTGTCATCACTATCACCACCAACAACAACACCGACACTGCCGCCACCACCACCACCATCATTAACATCACCACTGCCACAACTGCTACCACCACCACTACTGATACTGCCACCGCAGCCGCCACCACCAAATGGGTGGCAAACTGGGCTAGGCCCTAAAATGGGCGGATTGGGCTAAGTTTTATCAACCAACTAACCCGTTTAGTCCAACTCGTTTAGCCCGCCACTCGTTAGGCTAAACACATAATTTTTTATTTTTTTCTATTTTTAAACGATTTTTTCTTTTGTTTCTTACATATTTTTTGCGGGCCAGCCTGCTGTTGTAACCCTTTTTGGCCAGTTTTGGGCGGGTTGATCCATTTTGGCTCGTTTTATAAAAAAAAATTTGCTTTTTTTTTTGTTTTTTTGTTATTTTAGTTTTTTGACGAGACAACCAGCTCGCCCCCATCCGTGGAGGGCCGGGTCGGGTTCAACATCTCAACCCATAATCCTCTGATGGGTCGGGACGAACTGACCCGTTTTTATGCGGCCTCACATCGGGCCAATCAGGTTAGGTCGAGCTGACCCGTTTTTGTCCATGCTTTATATCGGGTCAATCATATCGGGCTCATTTTTACAGCTCTGTTTATTATTGTATCTCCTTCTCCTCTATCGTGACGTCTCACCCTAACCCCACCCTCTCCTTCTCAAGTCTTCGTCATCAAATAGAAAGATTGAAGGATTTTATCATCCTTCTTCTCGACAGACAGAAACAGTGGACGCAACATCACAGTTTATCTATTATTATTATTATTATTATTATTATTATTATTATTATTATTATTATTAAATTTAATAATACTATTATTATTACTATTATAATTATTATAGTTGTTGTTGTTGTTGTTATTATTATTACTATTATTAATATTATTATCATTATTTACAGTTATTATTTTTCTGGAAGAATTATTGTTGTTAATAATTTCGATAACAACTTTTTAAAACTGAAAACCCTAAAAAACTAAAAGTCAAAATTAAAAACTGAAAACCAGTTTTAATTTTTTGAAATTTGAAAATTTAAAACCAAAAATCCCCCGAACGGGGCCTTAATTATTTGAATTTGAATTCTAGTAAAAAAAATTGAATAATTGAATTTGAATTAAAAAGACCACCGCTTTGTTTTTTTAGTGTTGCCTCCCAATTCCCATGCTATCAACGAAAGTTTGATTGAAGGCATTTTTTTCCCTTTTTTTTAGATAAATTCATTTATTCCCATTGACAAAAAGAGATTGGGATGATATTTTTTTTTTGTGTTCAAACAAATCTAAACCAAATATATACTACACATGATTGCTTTGGAAAGAAAATTTAGTGAGTGGTGTTAAGTCTCATTTTGATATGTAAGTTGTTTGCAACAAAAAAGCAACAATACTCTTTTGAGTGAAAGCGTGGGAAATGGATTCTCTCCATTTCTCATCTCAATAACTATAGTTTTTAGGGAGTATAGATCATCTCCATTTCTTAAAAGAAATAGAGAATTCCATTACTATAGTTTTGGGTGAATAAATATATACATTCCTAAAATAGATGACATATATTTAGCATTTATGTGCATTTACACACCTAAAACTATAGTAATGGACCCTCTATTTCTTTTGAGAAATTGAGAGGATCTCAACTCGTTTTTAGGTGTATTTGGGTACATAGAGATATTTGGACCCCATCTAATGTCACATTATCATAGTTATTCTCTCAAAACTATAGTTATCAAAGAATTTAGTGGTGATCCTGAGCATGTTTTGGTGGTGCGACCGCACATACCCCAATTTATAGGGGCACCAGGTGGTAGAAAATTTTATCCTAGTATATTTATAAATATTAAAATAAAAATTTAATATAATTAAAGATTTTATATATTAAAGCTTAAGCGTCTAACTTTATTTTAAATTCTAAGTCCTAAACTTAGTAAGTCTTTGCTTTAGCTTTCAATAAACCATTTTACTAGTTTTTTATGTCCAATGACTTTTTGTAAGGCCCAAACTTGGATTTCTATTACATTTTTGGAGACATCTGCCATAGTTTAAATCCTACTTTTTTTCCGCTAATTGTTCATTTGTGCCTCATCTCTGCGCATCCTCCATCAACAAAGGAAACATTGAAACAACAACAAAAAATCAACAACAACTTGAAAAAAAACAATATAATTAATAGATAAATGTGAATTAAATTTATCACATAATAAAAATAAAAATATAAACATCAATATAAAAAATGTTTAAAATAAAATTTAGAATAATTTAAATATAATACAATACATATTATTTATTCAATAATTATAATATTTTGATCATACTCCCTATCCAACTATGATCTATTTTGATAAAACAAACAATTGCATGAGCAACTTCTATAAGTAATTGGTTGTGATAATCTTCAAGCCAGGCAACAACTTGAGCTCAATCCCTCTCATTATAGTGTCAACACATTTAGCTAAAACCATCAAGAAAGTGTAGGTTTGTTCACTAAAGTCTAATAAATAAGACCATGAAGACTTGGAATGTGAAAATTGCTTCTTGGATTATTCTCTTGTTTATCACTACATAAATGGGATTTACCCATTTGGGTCCTCCAAAGTCGGGATAGATTTATGCAAGAGTTGGGTTTTCATGATCATGGGTGACTCTTCTAACGAGGGATAGAAATATCTAGGTGTTGGGGTGTGAGGAGTAGTTCATGACTTTGGACTCAGTCTGTGACATTCGATGTGGAAGCAATCAGAGTTTGTCGTGTAACCAATCGAGACTAGGTGGGAGAAAGAAACCCTACTCACCGAGAATGTTAGGGTAGAATAAATACATAAATATGCATAGGGCGACCTAAACCCTACTAGAGGGTAATAACCTACAACCCTTGAACCGCATTGGTGGCCATAGTGGAGTAGTCTCGATTAAGGTTTAAAGAGTCGTGGGGATATTAGCCTGTTGGGCTTTGAGGATAATAGATAACACTAGGATAGACGACTTACATGTATTTAATTTGTGATTGATTGGTGAGCTTGATTGTATATGTTTGATTTCCTATATGTTGGTTTGATATGCCTGTTTAATAATATGTTGCACATACCAATATGCTAGTGTAGGAGCTTATGTTATTACTTGTACATACGATATTGCATGTTGTATCACATGCTTGGTTGATTGGTACGAGTAGATTATAGGGTTTTTTCTTGGCAAACTCGGAGATGACGTATATGAGGTATTATTATGGCTTCCCTTAGTGCTCAACCCTTTATGATTTAGTTGATAGACATGTTCTTTGGATGATAGGGAATGTCTGATTGATTTGGTATATGCTGGTGAGGTCGAGACACTAGGTATTGATTTGAGTTGTGAGTTGTGAGGATTCGTATGCATGTTGTATACCACGGTAGTACGAGTAGGCTGCCATACGAGGTCAAGTACTCGAATGCGAGTACGAGAGAATCAATCCAGGGCACCCTGGTCCTTGGGGATAGATTGAGTACAAAGTTCCATAAGTGACCAATAGTTTTGTTGTAATTGTATCGTGGTAGTCGGAGTAGCTTGGTCATCCTGACGAAGTATCGCTCTCTCATAGTCCTTAGTGAACTATTTCTAGTGCAACCTCGATACATGTCATTAATGTCGTATTTAAGGGACATGGAGACACTCTTAGGGGCATGATGAGCGACATATGTTGTCTGGACGATTGACAAGTTTGCCCTTTAGAGCTTGTTGGGGAACACTATGGTTGGCTTAGTGAGGTCAGGTTACATTGTTTGTGGCCACTAGACATATAGAGTTATAGGTGCATGAGTGTGAGGAAGAGTCTTAGAAGTTAGGTATTACGAGATTGATTGACTTGGGAGATGGATGATGTGCTTGACTGTGTTTGTGTTATTTATATATATATACTCTATTCCTGCTTTCACATGTTTTAGTGTTTAGTAAGTTTCTTATGTCCTTGTGTTTCTTTGTGTTTGTATATTATTTATATTTATAGGCATAAACCCCGTGGAGGCAAACTTTAGAGAGGGCTTCACTACTGATCCTAATGGGACTACCTTCATCCATCCATGCTACAGGCTCTAAGAATCCCAGTCTGGGGTGACTTTGAGGTCTACTACCATGATGTGGGTGGTGATTGTTGGTTGATTGATTGTGATCGTCGTACTATTGTATATATCGAACTAGTTAGCATAGAAGCTATGCTTTAGGCATATGTGGGCTAACCTACAAAACCACCTTAACAATTATAATTGTGCTTGGCATGCTTTTTGTAGGTCTTTTTTTTGTGATTATATTATCTCACGTTGGTAGGTCTGACAGAAGCCCTTCTCACTCTTAGGGCCCATTTGGTTCAAACGAGGGGAGGAGAGGAATTTTAATGGAGACAAGGGAAGGGGAAGGTGGGGATTTAATTTGATATTGTGTTTGGTTCCAAGGAGCGGAGGGGAGAAGAGTCTTTGCTTGTTTGGTTCAGGAGGAGAGAGATTTTAATGAACGGAAAAGGTTAATTTACTTATATATCTTTATAATCATTTATATTACATTTTATATAAGGTTATTTAAGTCATTTTGTAATAAATGATTTAAGCTCCCATTCTCTCTCCAAAAAATCCTAACATTGGAGGGAAGCAAAAATTGAGTTAGGAGGGATTTTGATCCCCTCCCCTCCTAAAAATTGAACCAAACATAAAAAATTCAAAGAGAAATACTAAATACAACCTCTCTGACGCACTCTTTTGGACACTCACTCAACTATTGGTCCACGTCACTAGTTTTTAAAAATCCATTAACAGGTAACCGGCTCTACTGGTTTACAACATTTTAAAATCAAAAGCCTTCTGATTTTCCACTTCGTCCACAGGTTTCTGGCGTTTTCCAAGCTTCCTCAAGGCCCCCAAACTGTTGTCCAGATTAAAACAAATGGAATGACCCTTATGATTTTTTTTCTTTTATGAACAATGAACTAAACCCCTCGCGATCTATTTCTATTGATTTTCTCTGATTTTGTTTCCTTTCCTGATCAATTATGAAACAAGTAGTGTGGCTCTGTATAAGTTACAAGCGAACGATAGAGAAATTGATGACCAAAATGTGTTGCAAAACACGTAGACCGGGACGAAGAAGTTAGATTCGAGCACATTTCGTTTGGTTGGGTGTGTGACTGTTGCAGATGAGATAAAGATGAAGACATAGAGAGAGAGGGGGGGAGGGGGAAGGCAAAGAAACTTTTTTTTTTCGGAAAATCATTGAACCCCTTTTTTTGTTAGACAAAGAACCCATTCTTTTGTCTTGTTGAGGGGTGCTTCCGTGTTTGTACAGGAGACTTTTTTTGTGATTCTCAGAAGGTGGGTTCACAGTCAAGGATATGTGCGAGAGTTTTATTTTTTAAATTTTGAATAAAAATAATGGCGTGCATTTTTCTAAACCAGCATAGCCTATTAGCAGGTGTATTGCTTTTAAAAAGTGATGACGACGTGGACCAATAATTAAGAAAGTGTTTAAAAAAATGTGTCAGAGAAATTGTTCATAACACTCCTCAAATTCAAAATAATCCCTCTTTTCCTCTCAATTTCTTTCTAACCAAACATTATCTTACTCCGGTAATAGTTATGGTAGTAATGGTAGTTCCGATAGGACGACTCGTGGCAGGTCCGGAGAGACGTGCACTACCCCTCCCGTGATTCCTACCCCACTGTTAAACCATCATGTGTTTGTTTTAAATAAGATTTTCCATACTCGCTTTATCCCAGTGCATATCTGTGTTATATCATGTTTTTTTGTCAACGATATCAAGTCAGTGCATGGGCAAAGCCCCGACCAAACATCTACATCATATCAGACAAATCAACTTTAGCCTATGAAATTGCATGTGCTGTGTCTCATACAAATACAAATCCCACAATACAAGAACAGAAAGCAACACAAGTAATCAAGTAATTGGCATTTCCTAGAGGCAGGTAATTGGTGATACTACATTAAGCTGGTCTTTTAGCAATTGGGCCTTGTATCGGCATTAGCGGTCTGGTCACTGCCCTTGCTAACATCACTTCGGTTTTTATCCAAAAAAAAAAAAAAGACTACATAACTGGTTACTGATTTTAGAAACTGAGCAGTAAAATATACTAAAAAAATATTTCTTCTTCTCAATCGAACCGAGCCCAGAACTAACAAAGATTCTCTATTATAATAAAAAAAATATTAAAATGACCCTACTGACAATAGCTCAAGAAGAAAGACATCACCCATTTGCTAATGCCGTCTCCAGGTAAGAAGAAAAGAAAGCTCGTCCATGTAACCCATCGAATCTTTCTTTAAATATAGATCTAATCTAATTGTTGGCATGAATTTGCAAACCTATCCTTTAAAAACCAGTATCAGTGATATCCCGTAGTCGAAATGTTTAAAATAGCGCAGCCATGTGGCTATTTCGGAAGAAAAATCAATTTTATTTATTAATAAAATCTTCTCGATGCCCCTCAGGAGCAGACAAAATCTATCACTAATTGAATAGAAATGCATCCCAAATCCATGAATCTTCTTATTCAATCTAAACAGACCAAAACCGATGAGTATAGAAACATTGCATAACAGCAACAATCCAACGATAGATCCCGCGTTTAAAATTCCCTTTTCTTCTTTTAGCCGGAGGCTTCTCGAAAGTCTAAAACATACTCCCAGAAATATAAGTGTAATGAATACTAACTAGATAACAAGGGCTGCATCAAAATTGAAGGGAGGAAATTTTATAAAATTTCAATAATCTCATAACAAGGAACAAACTGAAACTCAATCTATTCACATCAATACTTCAACCCTAACTACGCCTACAAATCACAACGATCAAACCCTGTTTTAAACTAGATTGAAAAACGACACTTTTGGTAGTGGCTCATGAAAAATCAGGTGTAATTTAAGAGTCATCGTCAGCAGCAGCTCCCTTGGAAGAGGCACCGGTCTTCTTGGGAAGCAAGAGGTTGTGGATATTGGGCATCACACCACCATTGGCAATGGTAACATCTCCCAGAAGCTTGCTCAACTCTTCGTCGTTCCTAACCGCCAATTGAATGTGGCGAGGCACAATTCGTGTCTTCTTGTTATCCCTTGCAGCGTTTCCAGCCAACTCCAGAACCTAAACACATCAAATCATACACTGAGTTGAGATCTCAAGCAATTGAAATTAAACTCCAAAAGAAAAAACACACAGCACTAGGAAAAAAGAAAAAAAAACGATTGACTTATTCGAAATTGTTACAATTGGGGAACACCAACCGAATTTGAAATTTCGAAACCCTAGATCCAGCAACATATATACATATGTGAAATTGGTCACGAAACGGAAGCTTTGAAAGGAAATTACCTCAGCGGCGAGATATTCAAGGACGGCGGCGAGGTATACAGGAGCACCGGCGCCGACGCGCTCGGCATATTTGCCGGCCTTGAGGAATCGAGCGATACGACCAACGGGGAATTGGAGACCGGCTTTGCTGCTCCGTGAGGTGGCCTTCTTGGCCGCACCAGATCCTAGGGTTTTGCCTCTGCCTGCCATCGATGAACTATCAAAGGTTTGAAGGAGCAGAGAAGAGACTGGAGAGTTCGGGCGATTGAGAAAACTTAGAAGAAGATAGGAGAACTTGGAAGCTGAGGAACGCTTGCGAGGGTTATTTATATTATATACAGTGAGGTTGATGAATATTGAGCCAATGAAATTGAATGACACGGATCGATGACGAGGACTGTTGGATTGTGTTGACTATGGACGGTTGAGATGAGTATGCGGTACTCTTTTTTTTTTTTTTGTCAAGGAGTCTGCGTGTATAAAAGGAGCATAGAAGGCTAGAAATAACGATTTTTTCAAGAGCAGTGTTAACTGACGACCACAATTTCTACACCGTAAGAGCATCAGCAATGCGGTGCACTACATGCACGTTGTCCAACGAAAAATTTGCCTTTTGTTAGAAAAGCTCGTCGTATAAAGTTTATGTCGTTTCATATACGCTGACCAATATTAAGAACGCCGTTTATGAGAATTCAACATCCACGCGAAAGATGCTGGCTTAAAACGCCCAAGACAAATGTTAGAGAATCAAAGACTAAAGTTGCTCTAATTGAACCCTGTATGTCTATAAAGAGAGAGTGGACCTCGTAAACAGTGCTGGAGAGAGGAAAAAACTTAAAAAAGCAGAAATTATATTAAAATACGGTTTCTAATAACTTTTTAGTTGTCAAAATATTTTTTTTTTCAACTATGCCCGGATACATCAGCCTGATTTTGGCTCAAATTTAAATTTTTTTTTTTACCGTAAACAATTTCAGTCTTTCATTAAATAAAAAATAAGTTAGTACTTGTACCCAAAAATAAAATAAAAAAGTTATACTACATAATAAAGATTGATCAACTTGCAAAGTGGCATTCCCCATCCAAGTTCTAGAGCCAAGTTAGTATATCTTGCCCTACGATATGTCAGTGCTTTTGGAAAATCATGAGAGCAGGTAACTTATTTGTGCCAAGTGTCTTCGAGGAGTGCATTTGCTGAATGGCTATCAATATTTTCTCTCTTGTGAAGCTTTGCCCACACCAATTCATGTGTTCCTTGGTCAGCTTGATAGTCACCACTTCACAGGTGCTATCTACCTCTATCGGATAAGCAGCGGAGAAAATGTCCAAAAAGAAAAATAATTGATGAAAAACTTCTCCACATTTTCTTCACCTTTCCACCACACACCATTATCATTTTTGAGCTTCTTTATCTCATTTCCATGCAGTGGCGAAATTAGCCTAATTTTTACGAAAGAGTCAAATATAAAGAGTAAATTTTTTATAGGCAAAATGAACTTCATTTAAATATAAGAGCAACAAAAGTGTTATGAGTTTATATACAAATAGCAATTAAGAAAAAAATAATAAACTTCATATTTTAACAAACCTAGCAGTCCAACTCAATTTACTAATAAAAGAGTTAAACAGAATTTCAACACTGGTTTTTAGACCCAACAACTTTTCAAATCAAGATATTATATTGTGACTCGAGACTCATCCTTTGGCCAAAGTTTGTATTTGTGTTCTGTAATATATTTTTTGGGACTAAAATAACTTATTTATATACCTAATTTATAATATTTTAATTTTTTTTGGAGTAGTCATAGCTACCTCACGGCTTCAAGAGGAGCCGCCCCTGTTTCTCTGCTTTCTCTAATTTGCCTTCTCATGAAAAAAAAATTGTATTTTTGTCCTCATTCTGCATCTTATGCATTGTATTTAATAAAATTATTGTGTTGTATTTTAATTTAGTTAAATAAATTTACTTGTAATGTTTTATGATTAGGTTTGAATGATTTTTAAATAATTTTCCAATTGAGTTATAGTTAAAATACAACACAAGCATATGAAGTTTTCCCCCAAAAAGTTTATTGCATAACAGGGTGGGCATTAGAATCCACAATTATCCCCATTAAATATTACGTGTATTCAAATTTATACCCATTAAATAGATAACTACCTATCCATCATATAAAATTTTTACAAGAACTCTTGAGTTTTAGGTTATTTTCTTGACCTTTTCACTTTTATTATCATATCAATTGCATTTATATAGACCATGGTAGGTAAGTAAGACATCAACACTACAGCAAAAATCAGTTTAGGCAACAACAAAAAACCGTGGCCAAAAATAAAAAAATCGTGGCCTAAACTTTAGGCAACGGTTTGGCCATGATTTTGTAGGTGTGGAGTATGCGGTCGTTGCCTATTCCTTTACGCCACGGTTTTTTGTTTTCGCCCACGCTACAAAGATAACCGTTGCCTATAACACAAGAACAGGCCACGGTTTTCTGCAGACTTTCAGCCACGCTTTTACGTCTTGTTTTAGACCACAAGACACAAGCGTTGCCTATACTTTAAGCCACGGTTATACTAGCGTTGTCTCGCCTTTTGGGCAACAAAATTTTAACCGTGGCCTATACCTTTAGGCCACACATATGCAAACGTTGCCAACTTCAAGAATGTGCCACGGTTTTCTAGACCTGCTTTAGGTCAGCGGTTTTCTGGTCTTGTTTTAGACCACGGTGACATAAACGTTGCCTATATTTTAAGCCACTGCTATACTAGCATTGCCTATATTTTAAGCCACGGTTATACTTTTTAGCCACGACTCATTTACAATAAAATAATTTCAACGCATAATTAAATAAATACGGTAAATTATAAATGTGAATAAACCATATAGATAATTAATTACTATCATTTAAAACAACTAAACCATTAAATTTTTTATAGCTATTTAATAATAAACAAGAGTTTAATATAACCAAGTCTTAATACAAGTAGCAAAGGTTAAAAACTTTGTCTAAGTATATCAAAATATTATAACACTACTACGCAACCATAAAACACCAGTACATAATTACATCTTGTCATCATAAGTCTAAAAACATCTAAATCTTCCACGAATTAACTTCATTCATCTTCAGGATGATCTTCATCATGATGATCTTCGTGTATAGACTGCACATATAAAAACAAGTTAATATGAATGGATCACTCAAAAAGTCAGATCAGCAGCTTTCACTAACAAATAGAGAGGCTCAACATGTATAGATGGAGTGCAAATGCCCACCCACAGTTTCATCTGGGCTAGTTCTTGTCCATCCATTACTACATATTTCTAACAGTGCTAGGAGTTATCATGCAAGTACAACCAATGGCTTAAACAAAATCAACAATGATCAATAACAACCATAGGAGCATGTCGACAAGGCAAGCTTTGGTAATATCAATCACGTACATCATACGAGTAGCATAGACATTCTCGAAACATCATTCACGAAGGTCTAATAGTTTACTGTGCTTATCTTATTTGGCTAAAAAGTTAATTCTAATCAGTCATGTATTTTACCAACATCATATAATCAATAAACAATTTAATTCTAAGCCATTAAGATCGACACGTGAACATTTCTTAAATTCACAAATCGTCTAATCGGTTAAACCCATTAGTCTAACAAATTTGCTATCGTATTCAAATTCTAAAATCAGATTCCATGCTTCTAGTGTTTTTCATCTAGTTCCTAGTTTATCCATTCCAGTAAATTTAATACAACAATGCAAATTCATCCTCACACCGGAGGCAACCTGTTCCATGTACAATTAGTTACATTCATTAATTACAAGGTCAAAACATAGAGATAACTAAGAACATTTAAACACATAATCCTTTTCATCAAAACAACAATACAATAATTATGATATCTAAATCATCGCTCCTATTGTGATCACGGCTTCAATATTTATCGCAACATCAACATATCGCTTTGCTCATACATAGAGGTCAACATAAATTCTTAAGAGCACTATAAGGATTATAAGGAAACCCAACCATCTTAACACTATCCTAAAACTCCCATATAGAATTCCCAATCTTTCCCACCATACCTTGACGTTATTAGTGCGCTTACTTCCTCTGAGCCTACCAAGGACCAGCGCAATGGCAGTTCTACATCTTTTGTTCGGTAATACACATCCCCTTCCTTCTTAATGGTCATAGCGCGACAACTCCGCAAAAGAGCCAACACCACAACACAACAAACCAATGCCAAATAGATTAATAACCATCCAAAACACAATAAAAATACTAAGAATCGTTCAGCAGAATTAATCTGGTTCCCAACAGCATCAATCAAATTTGAAAGGAAAACAAGACAGAAAGAGGGCTTACCGCCACCATAACTCGTAGGACGTAAAGGCCAATAAACCACCTAAAGGAACCAAAGATCGAATCGCATGCAAAGGTGCAATGACAGAGACGAATTCATGAAATGGATCTGAATCGAGAACTAATAAAGAAGAACAAAAATGGCGCCTAGGAGGCTCACCACAGAGTTGCGCTTTGCCGCTTCCCTTTGGTCGTGGATCGCTAACTCGCGTGAAATAGTTGCGATTCCGGTGATTGGGTTACGCTCGTGATGTCTCTCGGCTTTTCCGGGCACGACTACAATGGTTTTCATGGAGGAGAGAGGAGCGAGTGATAGAGATAGACCATGGTGGAGACGCCGTGGCTGAATCGTGGAGTGAATCAAGGCTGAGAGGCCACGGTGCTTCTGCTTTCGTGGAGAAGGAAAGGTTCCGTGAGAAAGGAAAAGAGCTCGCGGTTGGGGAGATAGTCCGAATCTGAGGGAGGGCGTGGAGTGGCGACTAAGGCGCCAGAGGTCGCCTCATGGCGGCATTCACCGAGGGAGAGAAATCGAAAGAGGAAGAAGAAAATGAAGCAGCCGCTGGCCTGCTATCTCAAGAGGAGAAGAGAAAGAAAAAACTATTTCCTTTAGATTGGCCCATCGTGCCATGAAGAAAAAAGGAGGTGTGAAGGGTCAGACAAGAATCGTGAGGAGGCGGATAGCAAATCACCACAAATTCATATTTATATATATTTAAAACATTTTAACCCCTCAAACTCATTTTAACACCAGTTATCCAAAGTATTTTTTCCCAAATAAATGACATTTTAAATACTAATATTTATTTATTCTTTTTTTAAATAACATAATTAATAAAGTAATTAATTAATATACTATCAATAGTTTCTAAAAAGTGTGGCCTCAAGCGGCAACATTTTCATAACCGTGGCCTATACATGCCCACATTTTTTAAAACGTTGCTAGATAAAAAAGAGGCAACGGTTGTAAGTTCAAAATACAAAAAGACGGATGAAATTTGTACATTCTTTCCAACGCCTATAAAACCGTTGTCTATTCAGTTTTAGGCCGCATTTTTTTAGCCGTGGACAAGTTTAGCGTGGGCTAAAGTCAAAAATACTGTAGTGCTTATAGGCCACGGTTGCATACGTGTGGCCTAACACGACAACATTTTTGTAACCGTGGCCTATACATGCTCACGATTTTTTAAATGTTGTTGGATAAGAAGAGACAACGGTTATTAGCTACAAATTGAAAAATATGAATGAAATTTGTAGATTCTCACCAACGGTTAGAAAACCGTTGTCTATTCCGTTTTAGACCGCAGTTTTTTAGCCGTGGGCAAGTTCAGCGTGGGCTAAAGTCAAAAATGCTGTAGTGCAATGATCACGAATATAATATGCTTGAACTTAGTTATATACAAAACATGGTTGGTCATGTCAAGTAGTATTTTTTTTTGGTGGGTTACAAAAGTAACAAGAGAAAAGAAAAGGAAAAACCGATCAAAGGGTACAACCCAACTCGTCCCTAAGTAAGAGAGATCCTAATCCTGCTGGTGGCAACTGCCAAAGCTGATAACATGAAGACTTGACTCCCAACTTAGCCAAGAAGTCAGCGCAAGAGTTCTGTTCTTGAAAAATATGAACAATGGACACCTCCCAGTTCTCATCCACCAGGTGCCTAATATAGGCCAATAAGGACGCGTGTTGATGTACATTATAGCTATCCCACCTGTGTATCAGCTCCACAGCCTCAAGACAATCTGTTTCACAAACAACTTTCAAGAACCCCTGTTGTCTGGCTAATGTGAGACCATGGTAGATTCCCATCAGTTCAGCTAGAAGTACGTCCCCAGAACCATCAAAACTGGAGAAACCTGCCAACCACTTCCCCTTCTGGATCCGAATAAGTCCCCCAGAGCCAATGTACCCAGAAGAATCTACAAAGTTTCCATCTGTGTTGACTTTGGCAAAGCCTTCTGACGGGGGGGTACCACTTAGTGAGTAACCGAGAGGCCTGCTTTTCCTTATCTTTTGAAGGAAAATTAGCAATGAAGTCTTCGTTGGAGATATGGATCCTGCTCACAACCTCTAGAGATTTCCAATGATCCATAGAGAGCACCATATTATTTCTCCTCATCCAAACCCACTAAAGCCCTGCCAAAAACAAGGAGGAAAACCTTCCATAAGCCAACGGTGGATCCAAGTGATCACCTCTTCATTAACTTGAGAACTCAGACGTGGCCACAGAGTTAGTTTCACCCAGATTTCCTTGGAGTGCGGGCAGTCATGAAGGGTATGGAGGATCGATTTCACCGGAGCAGAACAACAGCGGCAGCTGGGCGAGTCCGACAGGCCACGATTGTGGCGAAGCTCATTAGTGGGCAGCGTTTTATGTATGCACAGCCAGATAAAGTGCTTCACTTTCATAAGGGCACCTAAGCGCCAAACCCACTTCCAACTACTAGTGGAATCCCACTCTCTTTGCTGGTTTAGTAACCAATTGTAGCCCGATGCACTAGAGTAACAGTCCGTATTCGATCCATTCCAAACCCATAAATCTGGAACATTGGCGCCAAAGAATTGGGGGACATGGGTCTATTGAAACATTGTAAGTACATGTGAAGGAAGCAGGGTATAGAGGCACTGCAAGTACCATGATCCTGATTCACATACGTCTTTGATTTGAAGCCCTGTGTCTGAGATATTGACAAGAAGCACTTGATGGCAGAGGCGGCCTAATTTGGACCAGTCCGTGATAAATCTTCATCACATGTAGATTTATAGAGTTAAATTGGAGAATTGCTTTGTGAATAAAGAGAATTCAAAGTGATTGTTTGCTTAAATTGTTTGATTTAGTATATTCACTTGGATTCATTCTAACGTTTGTGCATTAGTGTTTTCTATGATTTATTATCTCTAAGTGCACAGGAATGGGAGCTTAACCCAAGGTATTTGTCCTAGGAAAAAGGAGAAAAATCACTTGGACGGAAGTTAGAATCAACTCGGAGGCCAAAATACCAAATTTGGGCAAGAAAAGAGGAAGCACGGCATGCCCATGCCCAGGAGCACGGTCGTGCTTCAAGGCGGATCTTCCCAGCACATTGGCTCATCTCATAGAGCGTTCCACAGGCAGGTCATGCCACGTAGCATGGTCGTGCCTCGTCTCATTTGTTTTGCGCACATGTCACAATGCAGCACGGCCAGGCCATGGCCTGAAGCACGCTCGTGCTGCGACGTTTTCCAAGATTCGTTGTTTTACGTTTTTACGCATTTTTACTTACTTTTTACCCCTTTTGTGACCTAAACTATAAATAGGCATTGTTAACACTTACCTAGGGTTTGAACTTTGATATTTTGAAGGCGCGATGAAGGATATGATTCAATCTCTTCCTCTCCTTTTCATGAATTTCTGGTTTGGTTCCTTGTTCTATATGAGCAGCTAAACTCTTTCAGGCTAGGGTTAGATGAATTTTGAGGAAACTTTTATGTAGTTGGATTCTATTATTTCAATGCAAGTTTATTCATGTTAATTGATCTTTCGTCTTTGTTCTTAATACCTTTTGATAATTGATCACTATTAAACTGAATTTGGGTTTGCTCACGTTTGAAAAATTGGGGTTTTTAACTAGCATTGAGATCATTGGACATATCTATAGGGTTATAGGAATATAATTCTATTGGTATGAGTTGCATGGATCCCTATTCTTTATGCTTGATTTAATTAATTTGAACCTAAGGGATTAAGGTTTATTAGTTGAATCAAATGGATTAAGAGTAAAGGAATTTTCGTTAATCTAATTTAGAGGATTTAAACTTCAATTGTTCATGAGTATCGTTTGCATTGGTTTTGAATTCAATTGCATAAAGGTGGAAACAAAAGGATTCAACCCCTAATTGCTTTTAATTATTCGAATTCAAATAGTTTATTCTTGTTATCTTTATAATTATTCTCAATTTCAAATACCCAGAATTTGTTCTCGTTCAAAATAGATACCAAGTTAGTTAAGTTAAATAATTAATCTCAATCCTCATGGAGACAATACTTTTCTTATCACTTTATTGCTTGTACGATTCGGTACACTTGTCGAAATCTTAACAGTCCGCATACCACATAGATGTTGAGCCCGACCCAAAGCGAAAGGCATATACATCTTTGAAGGCTTCAAGGGCTTTGATCACCCCTTTCCAGGTCAACGATCCACTAAGCCGAGGTTTACAATTCCACAAAGATTGGTGGCCCAAATATTTATGGGACGAGACTTGTACCCAAAGCTTCCCTTTATCATGAAAGATGCTCCAAAAAAGCTTATCAAGGAGAGAAATATTTGTAAGTCTAGCCTCATGAATCCCCTACCCCCCATAATTTCTAGGGGTTGTGACCTTTTTACAGTTAACCAAGCTCTAACTTCTGGAGTTGCCGTCAATACCCCAAAGAAAACTCCGGGCTATCCTATCCATCCAGTTGCAAATGCTTTGAGGGAGGTAATGAAGTTGCATGGTGTAAACGGGAATAGTGGACAAAATCGATTTAACCAAACAAGCTCTCCCTGCTTTATTCAGAAGCTTCCCTTTCAAGGGATGCCAATCGTCTATGAAGTTTATCAAGTAAGCCATCATACACACTTTTAGTCACTCTCCCTTGCACCAGAGGAAAGTCCAGGTAGTGACCTTAATCCGCCACAAAATGAATGGAAACAATGTCTTTAAAATCATGTTTCCTCTCACCAGAGACCATCCTAGAGCACATGGCTTTGGATTTTAGGAGATTGACCTTCAACCCAGAAGCCTGACAGAAATCGTCTAAGGTATCCATCACCACTTTGACCTGTTGGACATTATCCTCACAAAATAAAAGCACATCATCAGCGAAAAGGAGGTGAGACAAGCCAGGTCCACCCTTGGAAACGTGCACAGGTTTTCAGATACCAGAGTTCACTTTCTGCTAAATACTCAAGGCTAGCTTCTCCATGCATAATACAAAAAGATAGGGTGACGATGGGTCCCCTTGTCTAAGACCTCTGGAAGTTTGAAATGTCTCGTCTTCGCTCCATTCCAAAGGATTGCCAGATTACTCGACCACACACGGCTCATAATGAGAGAAATAGTAATTGGAACAAACCCAAAATATCTGAGGGTTAATTCAAGGAAATCCCAATTCAGGTGGTCATATGCTTTCTCCAAATCAATTTTGAATGCAATTGTGCCTTTCTTGGCCCGGGAATGATGCATGTAGTGGACAACTTCCTGGGCAAGAATTGCATTATCTAACGTGCCTCTCTTAGGAATGAAGCTACTCTGGAGGGGACTGATCAACTCATCTAGGAATGGGCAGAGTCTGTGCTTAAGGACCTTCGTTATCACCTTGAAAATGACATTACAAAGACTAATGGGACGGTGGTTCTTTAGTCTCGTAGAGCGTACTTCCTTTGGGATGAGCACCAATAGAGTTTTCGCTATAGACTCTTCAATAAAACCTCTAGTGAAAGTCGTTCTGACAAGCAACCACAGGTCATCACCCACTATATCCCAAAAGTGCTTGAAGAATAAAGGTTGGAAACCGTCCGGACCTGGATCCTTGTAAGACTTCATAGAGAAGACAGCGGTTCGAACTTCTTCCTTTAAAACTGACGCTAAGAGAGTATCTCTGCAAACATCACTCAAACAAGGCAATAAATCAATAGAAATCATAGGATTAGTATCGATATCTACCTTGAAGAGGTGCTAAAAATAAGTAATAGCTTGCTCTTGTAGAATAGTTGCATCGATGCACCACTCCCCCGACTCCAAAAAGAGCCCTTCAATTTTATTTCTTTTCTGGCGAGCCACCGTCTGAGTATGGAAGAACTTGGTGTTACGGTCACCAAATTTCACACACTGCTCTCTAGATTTTTGAAACCAGATGACCTCTTCTTGTTTGAGCACTTCATTATATTCCCTTTGGAGCTCCTCCTCAAGGTATACAAGTTTGGTGGAATTAACCTTCTCCAGTTGTTTTTGAATGTCTTGCAAACGTTTTTCAAGAACTCCCTTTCGCTGAAAAAATGTTGCCAAAAGTCTTCTCATTGAACTCCTTAGCGTCCTCCTTGACCTGGTGAAGACTGTTAGGAACTATGTGATTTCCTTTAGTCCAAGCAGTTGACACTACCCCAGGAGAATCTTTATGGGTCAGCCAAGCCGCCTGAAACCGAAAAGGTCTAGTATTTCTATCAAGAACAAAACCCGTACCCCTAAGTAAGATAGGGCGGTGATCAGATTGAGTACGAATAAGGTTCTTCACATAAGCTTCTGGGAAGAGAGTACACCAAATGCAGTCACCCAAGGCTCTATCCAACCGTTTTGAAACTTTGAAGGTGCCTCTAATCTTGCGATACCAAGTATAGAGACTACATGTTGCCCCCAAGTCGATGAGGCCACAATCTTCAAGTAAGGACGCAAATTTATTAACTTGATTGACTGGGAATGCTCCACCGTGAACTTCTGAATGGAGAAGCACTTCATTGAAATTTCCCATGAGAAGCCATGGTCCTGAAATGTTATGTCGAAGAGTTTTCAGATAGCACCAGAGAGGATCTCTATTAATGCTTTGAGGGCTGGCATATACAGCAGTAATATGCCACATCCTATTAACTTTTTCGAGAGATATAGTTAAGGCTTGATAGTAAATGTCCACCACTATGGTATCATAAGCGCATCCCTTTTGCTTCAAAAGCCATGGACCTTCAGAGTGTCCTGAGGCCTCAGAAATCGCACATGCGTCATACCCCAACATGTCCCAAAAGTTGGAAGCTTTAGAGAAAGGGCAATGGGTCTCCATGAGAATTACAAAATTCGAACTATATTTACAAACAAAGGTACGGGTGTGACGCCTACCCTCCTTGTTGATGGCACCCCTAAGATTCCAGCTAAGAATAACAATAGCGTTATCCATAAAAACGCAGTATAGAGGGGTAACCATTGGGCCCATGGTTATGTTATGTTTGCATCTTCGAAGTCCTCCAACATATTGTCCACCTCATTTGCATGGTCATCTTTGACTAATTCCACTTCTTGTTGCACCTTAATTGGGGCTGAAGATTCACCCTCTGCTAGTGTATTAATTAATCACAGCGGATCCTGCTCCGCCTAATCCTAATTTAGGATGGTAATTGAAATATGTATTTGGGTCGGTATCTTCATGTCAAGTAGTATAATGAAGTTTATGGTTTTCGGTATTATATATTATTACTATTGAGTTTATTTTTTTCATTGTGCTTGTTGGGTTTAGATTTTCTCTGTTGAATTATTTTAATGATTTATAAGTAGCTCGCGGTAATTGATGGGTTAGCTTTAAATAAAAGATGACCTAATGTGATGGTTATTTGGCCTAATTAAAGTCAAATGGGGTTTTATTTTGAAATTTGAAATTAAATCTCTCCTCTCTCCCTTGACAAAAATAATGGGTGGTCACTGAGTGTAAGAGTAACTAACAGAAAATAAGGCAGAGGAAACATATACATACATTTTATGAACATGTGCAACAAAATTATTTTCATCATTAAGGGTCCGTTTGGTTGAGGGGTTTTGGAGGGGATGAGAGGGGGAGGAGTTATTTTAAATTATGTTTGTTTGGTTCAATTTTTTTAAGGGGAGGGAGGGGTGGGGAGATTAAATAATTTAAAATAAAATTACTCAAATATCCTTATATATAATATAATGTAAAAGGCTATAAGGATATACAAGTAAATTAATCTCTCCCCTTTATTAAAATCTCTTTCCTCCCCTCCTGAACTAAACATGCAAAGGCTTCCCTAGCATCCCCTCCCCTCCTCTCAACCAAACACAAAATTAAATTAAATCTCTCCCCTCTCCTCCCCTCTCCTTCATTAAAATCCCTCCCCTTCTCTCCTTCGTTTGATCCAAACAGACCCTAAAGGTACGAGAAAAGGTGAGAAAGTCCTCGCAAATCAAAAACAAGAAAAGATTAAGTGACTTATGGATCCAAGTAAGGGTTCTTGAACCCTTCATTATAAAAATTAATGGTGTTATGAGAACTGTGATATCCAAGATATATTAATGGAGTACATTATTTAGCTTAGTTTTTATGCTTTCAGTTGGTATCAGAGTATTTAAGAATATTATGTTTCTCTTTGAATGATTATTTTCCTAATTAACTTAAATGAACCTGATTTTGAGATTTTGATTTCCTTTGGCTTGAACACGAACGTTGAATTGCATGGCAACGTCTGTGTGTGATATTCGATCAAAGATGTATTTGCGATTTCGATTGGGATGGATTTTGGTTAATTGTTAAATTGTTTTGATTATATATATATATATATATATATATATATATATATATATATATATATATATATATATTCACATGAAGGTGTTTTGTAAACCAAAGTAAATTTTTGAAACAATTTTTCTAACGCGTGCAAGTTTACATACGTTAAGAGTCATTAAAATCCATTTTTTCAATTTCGTGAAAATATAATTGACTCTCATATTTATTTTAGGGATTTATCCCTTCTATAATCTCTCTTTTTCCGCCAAAAAATACTTCTCCCAGAATAAATTATAAGCAAGTTTTAGCTCATATTTCTTGGAATGAAATATAAGCAAACTCCAAGTGTTTTTATCATATTTATTGATGGAATGTCAAAAATACCCCTCATTTAATTTACTTTTACTATTTCTAATACTATTCTCTGTTAGCAATAAATAATGCTAGAAGGGTAATATAGGCAATATATTTACTTTTTCACATAAGATTATGGGATTAACTAATCTCCTTAATAAACGTGAGTTAGGTAAAACTTGCTTATAATTCATTCTGAAGGGAGTAATAAACATTATATTGTTTTTTTCCTGATCCTTTTGTATTTTCAAAATAATAGTTTATTATTATGTTTTCATAAATTTATTATTCATAGTTGGTTGTCACTTTCTTATTGTGTGTCGATTTTACATTCAAAGTTGAGCGTCACCCTGCGTTATAAAGCATTAGTTTATTATTTTTTGGTAAAAAGAAAGAGAGGTTATAGGGGGAGATAAATCCCTAAAATAAATATGTGAGAGATAATCATATTTTTAAAGAATCATAATTAATTGACTGTACAACATTAATTGAAAATTTGGATATCTATTGACTCTTAACGCATGTAAGGTTACACGTGATAGAAAAATCGTTTTTGGAATACAAAGTGATTCATTTACTGTATGTGAGTCTTTATTGAATATGTCTGATAAGTCTTCAACACGTGAAGACTTTTTAATTTCTTGCATATTTTTAGGTTTTGTATTTCTCATATAGCATTTTTTAATTTCTTTATAATTTTACCTATATTTTTCTAATTATGGATAGGAAATAAGAACTATCGGTAGAAGGCTCATTGCCAGAGGACGAACATGCTTTGCTAGGCGATGAGGTGGATTTTTGCAATGTGACGCCTTTTCATCAAACAATGTAATCTCACTATATTATGGAAGTTTGTCAAGCAAATCATTCGACGACTACAGCACCTATAAATACATCAAAATTTATGTTTCAGGAATTTTATTTTGTTACCTTAGAATACCACTTGATATTTTTAAGTAGTCCAACACATTTATTCCATTTCTTATACCTCCATCACTAAGATTCAAGTAGTTGATTTCTTGTATTTAAAATTCAATACTTCAATATTGTTTATATCCAGGGTCGGTTCAACACCTGTTGAGACCTAAAACAAACTCTAAATAAAGGCATAAAAAAAATTCTAAATAGAGGCCTAAAAAATTACAACAAAATCAACCACGGTGGGGTTTGAACCCACAACCACAAGGTAAAAATCATTATGCTATATCATTTGAGCTAGACAAATTTATTGTAAGTTATAGGAATTCAGTCATTTATATTAAGTGAAAATAAAAATTGAAGCCTTTTTTGTCAAAAATTTTATGGCCTAAAACCCTTGCCATACTCGCTTGGGCTAGCTGACCCTGTTTATATCTAAGATCAGATTTGGAATATGCGTATAATTACTGCTCGGTGATTTGCATTTTTATCTCTGTAAGAACAGAAGAGTGTAGTGTAGCAATCTGGATTTTTATTTTACGATTGCTTTTTCTCTGTTGCGAACCGATAAATATAAATAAAAATGACTATTGAAATGAAATGCAATAACTTTACCATTCCAATATATGAATAAATAGATATTAAAATTTATACTTTTTGCTTTAACAATAACAACAATATATAATTCTTAATAATTTTATTTTATCATATTTTTATGTTTTAAATATAACTTATCTGTTAACATTAGAATAATAAGATATATTATCTCAAACAAAATTTGTTTCGTGTATCGCACGTGTACACGTACTAGTTATAATAATAAGAACAAAAAAATCATTATATAATTTATATTTGTTTAAATAGGCTAGTCTGTTATACCTAAAAGGCTTTTTAGATAGCCTTAGTTTGATTTTTTAGTTAAATAGGCTTTATCAAAAGTCTTAGCCTTGTCTATTTAAAAATAAGTCAGAACTGGTTCGGTCTAGGTCTGATGTAGGTGAGGCCATAATCCCCTGTCTGGTGGTCTAACCTATTCTTACCCCTACTCATCGGCCTTTGTCATATATGCACACGGTAGAAGATAATTAAAATCATTTTTCAAAGCAACTACAATTTATGGAATTACAATTATGGATGTTAATTTTTGTACACTTTCGTAAATACATTTATGGATGTATGTTTCCATAGACCCTATAAATGCATTTATGGATGTATGTTTCCATAGACCCTATAAATGCATTTACAGAGTAAGGAAAACTTGCGTCCATAATTACATTTAAAAAAGGTGCATTTTCACTAAATATTTGAATACTTGTAAATGCATTTACGAACGCATGTTTTCCCTAATTCGTAAATACATTTACGAAGACAATCTAACCTTGTCCAAAAAACCATACTCAGACACAACAAAAAACACATGAAATATCAAAAGAAGATGAAAGATGGCTTACCCAAGGTTTGTTTTGATGAGATGGACGAAATAGTGTTCGGGTTTTGATGGATTGGGTTGAGGTATATGATTTAGAAGAGAAATGGAAGAGAAGTGTGGAGAGCGAGATGAAGATGAAAGAGAGAAGAAGAGACAAACGTGTGGAGAGGGATTTTAAAAAACGAGTTTTAGTGAATTTTTTGAATTACGTTTACAAATAAAGTTCCATCCATAAGTGTACTTTCAGAGGAGGGTAAAAACGAAGAAAAAAAAATAGAAAAAAAGCCGGGGTGTATGCTAACAAATACGAGATATGTATTTAATAATTCTCATACCTTTTTTGGTCAATTGGGCGGTACATTTTATATCCCAAAATTTTGGGTCAGCCCACCAAACAAAAAGTGTTGGCCTGTTTCACCATTACTCCCACAAGCTTTCTGATCCAAAAAAATGCTGATATTTGAGTGAGAATGAGTCTTTGACTCTTTGCTTTAAGTCCAGTAATAAAGAAATTAAAAAAACTCGTGGTGGTTCCTCTAACATACAGATATTCTAAAAAATATTATTTAATAAAAAATATATCTCAGTGTGCGTAAAATTATGTTTAAGTTAAATATACATATATAAATATTATAATTATAATTTTTAATTCATGGATATTTACTTTTTTAAAAAAGAATCATGCAAAGAAAATTAGAGTCGAATGTTTAATTTATTTGAACTGATAGAGATAATTAGGATGGTGTGATATTTTTCGTTGTAAGCTAACGATGTCATAATATTTTTCATGGATTATTCATGACATAATTTAGTGGAGAAGCCATTCAACATATCATAACACCTTACAACACTTTATACTCCATTGTGGTAGCCTTTTTTTTTTAATTAACTATGGTGGTCTCTCGAACGAATTGGGATCCTCTCTAGTTACTGGAGAGTCCAATTGAAAAGAGAAAGAGACAAAATAATAAAATAATATTATTTATAAATAATATTATTTTATTAAGTAATATTATGTTATTTATTATATCTCTTTCTCTTTCCAATTGGACTCTCCAATGATTGGAGAGGAGCTGGACTCCTCTCGATCTATGAGGCAAAAGAAAATTGTGATAGAGAAAAAACTTAATTATTTGAATTTGAATTCTAGTAAAAAAAATTGAATTTGAATTAAAAAGACCACCGCTTTATTTCTTTTAGTGTTGCCTCCCAATTCCCATGCTGTCAACGAAAGTTTGATTGCGTCCCTCATTATTGGTTGTTTTGGCAATTTCAGCGATATGGGGACGCAGAGACTGGGGTTCGAACCCGGGTGTTGCAATTTAGACGTGTGTGTATGTTTGTTGTTTACCATTTCTACTAGCTGATAAAAAAACAAAAGTTTGATTTTGAAGGCATTTTTCCCTTTTTTTTTTCTGATAAATGCATTTATTCCCATTGACAAAAAGAGATTGGGATGGTGTTATAAAAAAAAGATTGGAATGGTAATTTTTTTTTTGTGTTCAAACAAATCTAAACCAAATATATACTACACATGATTGCTTTGGAAAGAAAATTTAGTGAGTGGTGTTAAGTCTCGTTTGATATGTAAGTTGTTTGCAACAAAAAAAGCAACAATACTCTCTTGAGTGAAAGTGTGGGAAACGGATTCTCTCCATTTCTCATCTCAATTACTATAGTTTTTAGGTGTATTGGGGTACATAGAGATATTTGGACCCCACCTAATGTCACACTATCATACTTATTCTCTCAAAACTATAGTAATCGTGGAATTTAGTGGTGATCCTGAGCATGTTTTGATGGTACAACCGCACATACCCCAATTTATAGGGGCATCAGTGTCTAACTTTATTTTAAATTCTAAGTCCTAAACTCAGTAAGTCTTTGCATTAAGCTTTCGATAAATCATTTTACTAGTTTTTTTTGTCTAATCACTTTTTGTAAGGCCCAAACTTGGATTTCCGTTATATTTTTTGAGGCCTCTGCCAAAGTTTAAACCCTACTTTTTTTCCGCTTATTGTTCATTTGTGCCTCATCTCTGCGCATCCTCCATCGACAAAGGAAACATTGAAATAACAACAAAAAATCAACAACAACTTGAGAAGGGAAAAAAAACAACAAAGAATCCAAAACAATTGGCTCGCTTAATATAAGATTTGAGCAATATAGCATATATGAGTATGTTTTTGGATCCTTTTTTAAGTATTGAAAGACTTAGGTTATTATCTGATAAGAACTTGAAATTATGTTGCAACCATCTTGAAACTTATTTAAAACATGATAATTATTCTTATGATCTTGATAGTAAATAGTCCTTAAAATTTTATAAGTAATCCCTTACAACGTCTAATGAGATAGATTTCACAAAATTTTAAGGACTACTTATAAAACTTTAGGGACTGATGAGACGAGTTTCACAAACTTTAAGGACCACATATTTTTTATATATACTTTATGGACCAAATAGGAGTGAGAGAGTAAGGGACTACTATTGGGTGTCAAAAGAAATTTGGTTTTAGATAGGTCATGTATGACAAAGGAAATACAAAGTGTCTCAAGGCAAGAGAAATTTGTTGTTTGTCAAGAAAAATGATATTCCATTGTCGTAATGAACCAGCGGAAAATTTATGAAGGCCAACAAAGACTTGTCAAGATTGGCTCACTGTCTAAGTAATAATTGACGCAAGGTTGGATTCATCGAAGTCAAGCTGTGTCGAATAATGCTTAGGGCAGATGTAACTGCGAGACAAGTAGGCTTAACCACCAAATACATGTCAAGTAGATAGATAATTAGTTATTTATAAGTTTTTCTATAAATACCCAGTCGGACGATATAATGAGGGTTGGATACTTAATTATTACCCTACATCTCACACATCGCAGATTCGCATATTGACATCAAGTATACCTTCCACCATTTCAATTCAATACAATTTCAACTTTCTAGTCATTTACTTTTCTAGCTAATTTACTCTTCTGCAACTTTACATTCATGTTCTTTAAATTCCTACACTTTACATTTCCTGCACTTGTCTTTAAAATTCATTTCTATTTCTACAACTTACTTTCTGCACAATTTTACATGCTTTCATTTACTTTCAGTCTTTTAAATATCCAAAAATCATAAAAAGCATTTTCATGTTATTATCACTTTCATTAATGAATTCGGAATCCGTCATGTTTCCATTTCTTAATATTTCATTCAAACCATTTCCTTCACATTTTTGTTTCTGTCAACTTGACTAGAATCTTTGGAAGAGTTGCTAAGTTGAATCTCACTATTAAGAATACAATGTTGTTGGCAAAATCCTTGGTCTTATTTGATTAAGTTGATTTCTTGACGAACTATTGTTTTTGACATAAAGCTCATTATTTAGACAAGATTACCGTGTAACTTGTAGAATTTATAATCGTTTTACAAAAATATTTATTTGATTATGAATTTAGTAGACTCATGTTCGTCGATACAAAAATTCCAGTAAACAATTACTGCCTCTGGTCTGAAAATAAGCAAAAAAAAAGCACACTTATTAAGAAAATTGGTTATTCTTATTTAATATTCTTAAAGTTATCAAAAAAGTAATTTTATTCCCTAAAATAACCTTGCTTTAAAGTAAAATGTCTTATTGGAAAAGACAATCTCAATAAATTTAAAAGTATTTTTTTGGAATAATATCATTAAATAGAATAAAAATAGTTAATATTTACTTATAATTTAGATAATAAATAATAAATGTTTTTTGTAAATATTTTAAAAGAGTACGTATCAAGGATTTTAGTCTTTTGTTTTCAGGTAACTCTATTTTAGCCTCTCCTTCACTATATGGAATTGGATTTTGCTAAGATTTGATATTAATGATTACTCTTATTTGACCAGAACTAAAGTTGCATAGAAGCAAGATGTTGGATCGAGTTCATGAAGTGGCTTTTATTATTGGACCGACTCATATTTTCTAGAGTTCCACACCCACACTCGTTTTTTGAAGTTTGGGTTCATGATTGATGGATTCCCCACACTGAGTTTGGGTTAATGATTGATTACCCCATCGCCGTTCCCCAAATTAAGGGCGGGAGAGTTAACCGGATTTCTCTCCAACAGATGGAAAAAATAGTGCCACTATGTCCCAAAACGTAGCAACCACCTATTAAATTTGTTTACAATTTATATTATTTCTTTGGTCAAATAATATTTTGGTCCTATCATATCAATTCTTAATTTAATCATTATATGAAAATAGTTATTAAAATAGTCCCTATATGTCATATGTACATAAATTTTTAATTTAGTCCCTGTCGTCTAATACTGTTTTGTAACGGCGTTAGTTGTTTAAAAACAATTATTAGCAGTCTCTATACGTGACATAAATTCTTAATTTGGTCCCTATGCAAAAAATAAACTATTAAAACAGTCTCTATACGAAAAAAAATATTAAATCAATCCCTATATGTAAATAACTATTAAAACAGTCCCATAACAAAAAATGACTAAAATTTGCCCATGTTACAATCCAAATATGGTCCCTAATGTGACACTTGTCCATGTGATTTTATATATTTGTTTGTGAATTAAATGTCTTATATTTTTGTTTATGGATTAAATATGTCTTTTATGTACCTAACACATGTGCAAGTGTCACATTAGGGACCATATTTGGATTACAACATGGGCAGGATTTAGTCATTTTTTTGTTACAGAGACTGTTTTAATAGTTTATTTTTCGTATAGGGACTGTTTTAATAGTTTATTTTTCTTATAGGGACCATATTAATAAGCTTTTATTCACTGTTTCTTATAGGGACTGTTTTAATAATTTTTTTTGTATAAGGACTAAATTAAGAATTTATGTCACGTATAGGGACCAAATGGGTAACAGTTAGAAAACGTGGTTTGGACGGCAATGACCAAATGGGTAACGGTTGTCACGTGTAGGGACTGTTTTAATAATTTTTTTAAGTATAAGAACCAAATTAAAAATCAATGTCATGTATAGGGACCAAAACATTATTTTAACCTATTTCTTTTAAACTATCCTTGAATTTATACGTAAGGTTGACTATTCATCTTTTTAAGAAAGAGTTTGTCACCTCTTTTTCTAAATGATTGACATTTTATAGAAATGAATTTTTTTATATTGACTATCGTTTTATTGTTTCAATGTAACATTAATATTTTACTCCAAATTTTATCCCCAAATAAATACCATGTATATCACTTTTAATACATCATACTTTATTATTAGGGATGGTAAAGCAGGTCGGCCTGCTGCGGGTTGTCAGGCCGATGAGTTGGCTTGCTTAAAAATAAAAAAATAAAAAACAAATTTTGGCCTAAAAAGTGGCCCACCTAAACCCGCTATAAAACGGGTCAAAATGGCATACTGGCTCGCCCAAAATACAAAAAGAATAAAAAATATTGGTTAAAAAGTGTATATATATTTTGACGGAGTATATTGAAAGATATTATTCTGTGCTGATTTCATTAGCATAATTGTGGTTATATACAACTATTACAAGGAAACAAATCCTAGGCTATAATTAAGGAAACAAGGAAACAAATTATACACACGATCACTAATATTATGCTAATTATACACAAGATCACTAACATTATGACTAGATACTAAATATATTTACATATATTCTAACACACCCCCGTAGTCAAAGCGGGAGAACGCTGAGACTGTCTCGAAAATCATCAAATAGAACCAAGGGAAGACCCTTTGTAAAAATATCTGCAATCTGATAACGTGACGGGACATGTAAGACTCGAACTTCCCCACGAGCAACCTTTTCGCGAACAAAGTGAATATCCATCTCGATATGTTTAGTGCGCTTATGTTGAACAGGATTCCCAGAGAGATATATCGCACTAACATTATCACAATACACCAAGGTAGCTTTCCGAATAGGACAATGAAGCTCCAGAAGAAGGTTTCGTAACCAACAAGACTAAGAAACCACATTGGCAATGCCTCGGTATTCCGCCTCTGCACTGGACCAAGAAATTAAATTATCACCAAGAAACACACAATAACCAGATGTAGAGCGTCCGGTATCCGGACACCCACCCCAATCAGCATCTGTATAAGAAAGGAGAGTGGATGTGGAAGATGGATAGAGATGCAAGCCATGATCAAGAGTACATTCGCCATGATCAAGAGTACCCTGAATGTAGCGCACAATGCACTTGAGAGCGTGCATGTGTTCTTCCCTCGGGTCATGCATGAATAAACACACATGTTGCACAGCATAAGCAATATCAGGTATTGTTAAAGTGAGATGTTGAAGAGCCCCTGCAAGGCTTCGATAATGAGATGGATCTGCATATGGTGTGCTGGAATTAGCACTGAGCTTCAGTTTAGTGTCAACCAGAGTAGGAGATGGCTTACAAGATGACATGTCGGCCCGTTTAATGATCTCTGCTGCATACTCCCACTGAGATAAGAATAGACCACCTGCATGACGAGTTACAACTATACATAAGAAATAACTCAACGACCCCAGTCCTTCATAGCAAATTTTGAGCTAAGAAGGGATATGATAGACTTGCGAATAGCATCAGAGGAAGCTGCCAATATAATATCATCCACATACAAAATAATGTAAGCCGTAGCTGTATCTTGCCGGTAAATGAAGAGAGAATGATCAGAAGTACTGTGAGAAAACCCAATAGTAGAAACATAATCAGCAAATCTCTTGTACCAAGCCCGAGGGGCCTGTTTGAGCCCATAAAGAGATTTCTTCGACAAGCATACATGATTAGGACGATTCGGGTCCCTAAAACCCATGGGCTGATGCATGTACACAATCTCTTTGAGTTCTCCATGCAAGAAAGCATTCTTCACATCAAGCTGGTGAATGGGCCATGCTTTAGAGAGAGCTAAATTGAGCACAGTGCGAATAGTTGCCGGTTTGACTACCGGGGTAAAAGTCTCACCACAATCCACGCCAACCTGTTGAGTTTTGCCATCACCTATAAGACAGGCCTTATGCCTCTCAAAAACACCATCAGATTTTTCTTTATGAGTAAAAATTCACATAGACCGAATCACATTAACATCAGGTGGACGGGGCACCAACTCCCACATTTTATTTTTAATAAGAGCATTAAATTCATCATCCGTAGCCATTTTCCAATTCGGGTCACGAAGGGCAGACACGGGGTTACGTGGCAGGGGGGATTTACTGACATTAATGTTAAGATTTAATTGTTGTTTGGATTTGAAAATCCCATGCTGACTACATGTCACGGGTCTGGGAGCCGGAAGAGGAGTGGGCTGATATGGAGGTGACGGTGGAGGAGCTGGGCCGGTCGAGGGTGTCGGCTGTGGGGATGGTGGGCTAGGTACTAATATGGAGGTGACGGTGGAGGAGCTGGGTCAGCCGAGGGTGTCGACTGTTGGTTTGGTGTCGGCGGAGGGGTCAAATGGTGGACCACATAAGGGGAGGGTCCATCGTCCATAAAACCATAAGTGTGAGGTTGTGGATTGTGCAACTTAGGAAATGAGAATTGGGTTTCATAAAAAATGACATGGCGACTTAGTATGATTTTACGAGAGGACAAATCATAACATTTGTAACCACGATGATTAGATGGGTAGCCCAAAAAGACACATGGGGTCGAACGAGCTTGAAGTTTGTTTATGGTAGTAGAGGGAAATAGTGGATAGCATAAACACCCAAAAACCCAAAGATGAGAGTAGGAAGGGTCCATTTGATAAAGAACCTTGAAAGGCGATTGATAGGCTAAGTGTTTACTTGGAAGAATGTTGAGAAGATATGTTTCCATTTGCAAAGCATGATGCCAAAATGAAGGTGGTAAAGATGCATGGGCTAGTAGAGTACGAATAATGTTGTTAATGGTAAAGATTTTTCTCTCGGCTTTCCCATTTTGTGATGATGTATGTGGACAAGAGAGGTGGAAAGCTAACCCATTTATTTTACAAAATTCCCAAAAAGGCCCATTATCAAATTTCCTACCATTATCACATTGAATGTTCTTTACTTCCCGTTCAAATTGAGTGCGGATGAAAGCTCTAAAAGATAAAAATGTGGAAAAAACTTGAGACTTCTTAGACAATGGAAATGTCCAAAAAAAATTAGAGTAATCATCCAACAACAAAGCATAATATCGGTGGCCCGAAGAGCTCAAAACGGGAGATGTCCAAATATCACTATGGATAATATCAAAAGGCATAACAGTGCAAGAATTAGAAGAAACAAATGGCAACTTAACATGTTTTCCAAGAGAACAAGATTGACAAACATGAGAACTACGAGTTTGATTACACTCAATAAATTTATTTAGCCTAAGGGAGTCAAAAACAAGTGCTCCCGGATGACCCAAACGAGTATGCCATAACGATGGTGCAAAATCTGCAAAGGTAGATAGTGAAGTGGCTTGTTTGGTGGTGATGGTGGTGGTGATGGGATAAAGGTCGTCCCGACTATCACATCTCATTAGACGCATCCCCGTCTGGAAATCCTTCACAGAAAAACCAAAAGGGTCAAATTCAACAGAAACCGAGTTATCAGTTGTAAACTTTTGAACCGACACTAAGTTTTTAATAAGTTGAGGGACATGAAGGACATTTTTCAAGGCTAAGGGAGGATTCGGGGGAGACAAATTTGCGTGACCATAACCACAAATTGGAATTGAATGGCCATTACCGATAATTACACCACGATTATTGCTCAAATTAAAATAAGATGAGAGATTACCTTGCTCGGATGTCATGTGGGAGGTGGCACCGGTGTCCATGTACCAATTTGCATCCAAAGGATTAAGCCCAAGAGTGTGCATCGCTGCCTCGATGTCTGTCGAAGTGGGTGGAGCTGCTGCTGCTGTATAGGCCTGTGGCGGTTTTGGCCCAAGAATGCCTGGCTAGCGCTGCTGGGCTTACTGAAAACTGGGCCTGGCCTAAGGTGATGAGGGGTATGGGCAAGGTGGAAGAGCCCAAGGCATCCATGGCCACTACCATCGGCCCAGCCATCGGGCTGGGCCCCGCTGATGCTAGCCGGATCGCCGCCGATACGCTGCACCGCCACCGCGGCCACCACCACCACCGCTCTTGCCACCACCGCGATTGCCACCGTGGTTTTTACCACCATTGTTGCGGTTTTGACCCTTTTTACCACCATGATTATTGCGATTTTGATGGTAATTCTTTGAGAGGGAGGGAGAGTCATCAGTTTCACGAGCCACCATGGCGGCACCCACTCCGGTTGCGACCTTCTTCGCGATACCGACTTCCTCTAAAGTGAGCATAGAGCGCCCTGACTATCACATCTCATTAGACGCATCCTCGTTTGGAAATCCTTCACAGAAAAACCAAAAGGGTCAAATTCAACAGAAACCGAGTTATCAGTTTTAAACTTTCGAACCGACACTAGGTTTTTAATAAGTTGAGGGTCATGAAGGACATTTTTCAAGGCTAAGAGAGGATTCGGGGGAGACAAATTTGTGTGACCATAACCACGAATTGGAATTGAATGACCATTACCGACAATTATGCCACGATTATTGTTCAAATTAAAATAAGACGAGAGATTACCTTGCTCGGATGTCATGTGGGAGGTGGCATCGGTGTCCATGTACCAATTTGCATCCGAAGGATTAAGCCCAAGAGTGTGCATCGCTGCCTCGATGTCTGTCGGAGTGGGTGGAGCTGCTGCTGTCGTGTAGGCCTGTGGCGGTTTTGGCCCAAGAATGCCTGGCTGGCACTACTGGGCTTGCTGAAAACTGGGCCTGGCCAAAGGTGATGAGGGGTATGGGCAAGGTGGAAGAGCCCAAGGCATCCATGGCCACTGCCATCGGCCCAAACAGCCTTCTTTGGGGCCAGTTGATCTTTGGTCGGATCTTGCCGCCGCCACCACCACCGTCGCTCTTACCGCCAACGCGGTTGCCACCGTGGTTTTTGCCACCATTGTTGCGGTTTTGACCCTTTTTACCACCATGATTATTGCAATTTTGATGGTAATTCTTTGAGAGAGAGGGAGGGAGAGTCATCAGTTTCGCGAGCCACTATGGCGGCACCCACTCCGGTTGCGACCTTCTTCGCGAGACCCACTTCCTCTAAAGTGAGCATAGAGCGGGCTTAATAGAATGGTGGAAGAGGATCGCTTTGGCGAATGAGCGTGGCAACCCCATTGTAAGCCTCGGTGAGGCCGACCACCATTTGAAGAACAAGACGATTGTTTAAGACCGGTGCACCTACGTTCTTGAGTTGATCCGACAATTCCTTGAGTCGTTGACAATACACAGAGGCATTCGGGAAATCCTCCATGTTTGTATCGGAGAATTCTTGCTCAAGAGTCACAGCCTGAGAATTCTTATTGTCTTGAAATATATCACGCAACCTATTCCATGCCTATATTGCCGTTGCGTCGGGTTCAAGAATAGTATGCAACAGGTCATGTGAGATTGTTGCATAAATCCATTGAAGGACCGCAACATCAAAGGTCGACCACAGTTCCTTTTCTTCATCAGTTTTAGGCTTCTTCTCCTTGCCTTTCTCCGGTGGGACGATGTGGTGGAGGACCTTGTGAGAACGTGCGTGAATCTTGAACAGTTCCACCCACGTCGCATATTGGACGTTTTCCATCTCCAGGGTGATGGAGATATGGTTCTTGATGTTGGAGACAATAAGAGCTGGGTGGAATTTGTTGGAGTCAGTTATGGTGGCTAACGTGAAGAGGGAGATGGCGGCTAGAAGGGGAAGAAGAAAGCTAGAGCGCGGCAGAAGCAAGGAGAGGATCGTGCCCTAGACTCGTGATACCATGAAAGAATATAATTTCGTGCTGATTTCATTAGCATAATTGTGGTTATATACAACCATTACAAGGAAACAAATCCTAGGCTATAATTCAGGAAACAAGGAAACAAATCCTAGGCTATAATTAAGGAAACAAATTATACACACGATCACTAACATTATGCTAATTATACACAAGATCGCTAACATTATGACTAGATACAAAATATATTTACATATATATATATATATATATATATATATATATATATATATATATATATATATATATATATATATATATATATATAAAGGCCCGGTGGGCTGGCCCGTCCCGCCCCGGTCGTGGCCCGACGAGTTGGCGGGCTAGGCAGAGCGGGTTATGCGAGGTGGCGGGCTGACATATCTCACCCTGCCCGTTTTGGCGGGCCTAACCCGTATTGTCATCCCTATCCATTATGTATTTATGACAATTGTTAGTACTCCAATATTTAACAAGGACAATTTAGTAAATTTGTTTCATTCACCAAGCTATTTATTATATTTCTTAATCATTGGGAAAAACCTTAATCGTCACTTAATATGAAAAGGAGGGATTATCTATTTTTTGGTAATATAAAGTTAGGGTGAGGAGATGGTGCCCCAGTCCAAGGCAGAGAATACTTTCGGGCTTTAATAGCGCTTACAAAAGAATTTACATTTGCATCATCCCAAGAGGACTAGTGAAGATTTGAACCCACGACCTATCAGATACGAGACCCTATCGTGCTCCACTAGACCAATCCCTTGCGATTAAATGGAGGGAGTATCTTGATAAATCACTTCATTTATTATTTATCGACAAAAAAAAAGTAAATTAATAAGACCAGTGACAGAGCTTCTCAAGAGCCGAGAGATGCAACGACATCCAGAGACGGATCCAGGAATATCGACTAGTGGGGGCAAGATCATAGACTATAAATATTTATATAAAAATACATTAATACATAAGTGATAATATAATGACATACGTTATCATTAAGCAAAAAATTAGAGATTACAAAAACTATAACACATTATATATTAAAAAAAATTGAAGACACCTCAACATCTACAAATTATAATTGCTCTTAACGTGTCTTTATATTTTAAAATTATTGAATGATTTTTTTTATTTTCAACACTATATATGTCTCTCTGTGTATGTGACCAAACAATCATTCAACAATTCATCTCTCAATCATATCAAAAAAGAGTAGCTCATTTTCTAAGGAGTAGCTTATTTTATATATAAACATTAGCACTATATACTAAAAAAATGAAGACACCTCAATATCTACAAATTATAACTGCTCTCCATTTGTCTTTATAGTTTGAAATTGTTGTATGATTTTTTAGTCTTCAACACTATTAAAAATATGTCTTTCTGTACGTGTAACCAAAAAATCATTCAACAATCCATCTCTCCAATCATACAAAAAAAAGAGTAGCTCATTTTCTATTTTTTATCTTTAGTGGGGTCAACAATAAATTTTAAGTGGGGTCAAAAATAAAATTACTCAATAATTAGTAACAAAAATAAATAAATCAGCGGGGTAAAGTGCCCCCAATTATATCCAAGTGGATCCGTCCCCGACGGCATCCCTCAATAAAACATAAATTTATTTTTTATATAATTATGAGTAATATCCAAATTGGTCCCCAATAAAAACTACAGAAATCAATCTAGTCCATGAGAGATAAAAATACCAATTTGGTCTTTAAGAATCTCAAATGTGGGTCAAATTAGTCCATAATATGAACTAAAACATCTCTAAAAATTATCCTAAAAAGGACATATTTGACCTACATTTGAGATTTTTAAGGACCAAATTGATATTTTTTATTTCTCAGAGACTAAATTGGTCTCCATAATTTTTGTCGGGGACTAATTTAGATATTTACTCAAAAATTATATATAGATCTTATAAATTTTAATTATAATATTTTAATTAGTAGTTACTGTTTTCTCTAAAATTTTAGGCTAAGACCAATTCCTTTTATGCCATCTTTCACTCTTGAGGTATTTAAGCAGCTAAATTTGTCTGCGGAAATGCATCTTTCACTTTGTGACGTTGATAGGGTAACAAGACCCTGGGATATATCTACTCAGGTCTGGAGTGGGGCGCAGAAATTGGGGATTGGAGGGGAAGAATCTGATGCAGTGTATATTGAACAAATTAAGGAGATGGAAAACGCTCTTTTAGATGCAAAAAACAAGAAGGAGAACAAAAAAGTACAGGGTTAATGATCCTTACACTTAATGTTAGAGGGCTGAGAGATAAAGCAAAACAGAGAAGGATACGAGGCCTAGTAAGGTCAGGTAATTTTTCTTGTTGTCTTTTTCAAGAAACAAAAATGGAGTTGACTAATAACTTGTTGGTACATAATTTGTGGTGGGTCTGATGTCTCTTGGATAGCTAAACCATCCGGATTATCGTGGGGTTTGCTCACCATTTGGAAAGAAGGGCTCTTTAACTCAAGTTAAATTTCATTTCTTTCAGATCGGGTTTTATTGGGCCTGTGCATTGAACGAGAGGATAATTTCCGCTGTGTATGTAGTCAATATATATGCTCCTTGTAGTATTGGAGGGGAAGAGGCATGTGGAGTGAATTGGCCGATGTCTAGTACGGTTTCACTAAGGTAAATGGTGCTCGCCTGTGACTTTAATGCAAAGATTGGCAAGTAGCAGGAGAGGGAAGAATGGGGTCACAATGATTTCGAGGAGACGGATGAATTTCGTGAGTTCATTGATAAAATGGAGGTGATAGATCAGCCCACACTTGGGTAAGGAATTCACATGGTTCAAAGCAGGGACGGGTGTTCTATGAGTAGAATTGATCGCTTTTTGATAAATGACGACTTTAATTTCAATGGAAGATAGAGGCTCAGTGATTGGCAAGAGAGACATTTCCACCACCGTCCGGGTATGGTCAAGATCGTAAATAAAAATTGGGGACCAAAACCTTTCAAATTCAACAACTGTTGATCGAGTATAAGGAATTTCGCCATTTATCAAGGAGAGTCAAGCCGAACATTTTATTGAGGGAGGCAGGGTTTATCTTGAAAGAGAAAATGAAGTTCCTTAAAGGAGAAATTAAAGAAGTGGAACAAAAGAAGTGTTTGTATCATGGAGTTATCAATTGATAGGTGGTGGATGAGTTGAATCATCTAGATGAGTGGTAGTAAAGCGGGTGTGGCGATGCAGTAGTTAAGAAGGCTTGTCTTCTACGGAGTTTTGGCAAAAGGTGCATATGAAGGAAAGTCTACTTGCTCAAAAATCAAGGGCAAAGTGGGTTCTTGAAGGTGATTGTAACTCAAAATACTTTCATAATTGTATCAAAACATGGAGAAGGAGAAACAGATATCAAATTTTGAATATCGGGGATGAATGGATCGAGGAGGTGGCGGAGGTAAAACAGAAGTGAAGCGATATTTTAAGGACAAATTTTTCTCGAGGTTTCGTGGAAGGTCCTGTGTGTTGAATGGTATTAATTTCCCACAAATCTCACTGAAGATAACGATTTTCTTTTTGGCGCCATTCTCTGACTTAGAAATCAAAGAGGCTTGGAGTCAGGATGGAAACAAGAGCCCGTGCCCTGATGGCTTCAACCTCAACTTCTTTAAAACTTGGCCGGGAGACTATTAAATCTAATGTTTACTCTTTATGCAGAATTTTACGCTCACCATCTACCTTAAAGCTATGGTCGCCTTCATAGCTTTAATCCCTAAGAAAGATAGCATGGACTTAACGATTTTCGCCCAATTTCTCTTATAGGAAGCATCTACAAGATTCGTTTGCCGTTAGATGCAAGATTGAAGTTAAGGTGCTGGACAAGGTTATCTCTATGTCAAACGACTTTCTTACCTGGTAGACAATTCGACGGCGTGGTAACGATAAATGAAGTATCGACTCGTGAAGAGAAGAAAATGTGGCTTGATGCTGAAGGTTGACTTTAGAAAAGCTTTACGACTCGGTATCTTGGAGTTATCCGACTACATGATGACAAGATTGAGATTTAGCCAACAATGGAGAAGGTGGATGATGTCATGCGTTCATCAACCCCGCCTCGCTCGTGAACTGGCCCGACGGATGAATTTCTTATGCAAAAGGGTTTAAAACAAGGTGACTCCTTTGCACCGCTTCTTTTCCTCATAGCACCAAATGAGGGGCCTGGTCTGGTGAATCAAAGGTGGATATTGGGTGGTTCAAAAGTATAAGGTGAGCGAGCAAATTTCATATCCGATTCTTCAATATGCAGATGATACAATTCTTGTTGGGGAGGATTCTTCGGGACAATGTTTGGTGTATGAAGACTCTTTTGGAGAGGATTTGAGGTGGTATCCTGGTTTAAGTATAAACTTCTTCAAGAGTAACTCATTGGTGTAAATGTCGAGGAGAGCTTCCCTGTTAGTCACATTCTTAGGATGTGCAATAGAAATAATCTGCTCAAGTTTCGGGTATCCCAATTGGGGTGGATCCGGAAAGAAGCTACCGGGAGGCCTGATTTCTTCCTTTAAGCGAAGACTATCTACTTGGAAGAGTCGACAATTATCTTATGGAGGTAGAGTTACTTTGATTAATTCAAGTTATCTAGCTTACTGCTATACTTCTTTTTCCTTCTACAAAGTGCCAAAGAAAGTACTCAAAGTTCTAGTTGCTTTGCAAAGGAAGTTTCGTGGGGGAGGTAGTGCAGAGTCCAAAAAGATTAGTTGGGTAAAAGTGGGAGCAAATTTGTCTTCCGAAGATCAGGGTGGTCTGGGGATTAAGAATTTGGAGTTATTCAATAGAAGTTTGTCAAGCTAAATGGAAGCTGGAGGTTTTTAAATGATAAAGAGGCAATTTGGTATGAATCGCTATCGCATAAATATGGTAACATCATCGGTAATGGATTAGCCTCGATACTCATGGCCCGACATCTTCGTTATGGTGGAGGATCTCGTGACACAAGACTCGCCTGGTCTTGACTTGGTGCAATCAAACTTGGTAACGCCGTCAAATTTTGTTTTTGACCGTTGATCGTCAAACGGCATGAAAGTTAATGGATCTATTTCCGCTACCTTTATTCTACCGCATCAAATAAGGAGGCTTGCTTCTCGACTTTGGGGCTTGGGTCGATGATCGCTATGCGCGGAGCGTCAGCTACGCCGAGGATTTTCTGTCAGTTAAGCTCAAGTTCAAGCATTAAACGATATCTCGAACAAGGTATCTCCAAAGCAAGACATGTATGATGAATGGCTTTGGAAACTTGAGGAAGGTGGCTTTGGCCATACCAAGTCTCAGATACAACAATTTGCTGCTGTAGGCTTATCGAGAACGCAATCGAGTCGACAAAGATTCTAAAAAAGGTATGGCATACTGCGCTTCTAAGATTTTGTTCATGGCTTGGAGGTTATTTCTCAATAGGTTACCCACTTGTGATCAATTACAACGAGGGGTCATGGATCTTGGTACTAAGTCGATTTGGCGTTTTGCGGCTCTATGCATAATGAGGATAGAGATCACTTGTTCTTTTCTTGCACTTTTTCACTTGGTATTTGAGCGCAAGCCTTGAATTGGTTGAATGATGGAGCTTTGTCGTAATTGTATGGAGCATTTTATACAGCCAGAACTTTGTCCGTAAGAAACTCTGGCAAAGTGAGATATCCGGGACGGTTGGTCGTTGTTTGGAATATTCGAACCTTCGCACGCGTCATCTTTAGAGATGAGGGTAAGGATGCTAGCAAGTGTTATCGCTCAAATCAAATATAGCTCAATGGGGGTGGTTTATCTTTAGGGAAGGCCAGAAGAGGAGTTTTATTTTTCTAATGGTGCATGAATCCTATTCAATGTCTTAAACTTTGATGATGCTATCACGTTGTTTCGCCTTGCTAGTGGTTGGTTGTCGACTTTTTCCCCTTTCGTTTTTCCCAATGGGTTTTGGCTGTTTTAATGAATGAGGCACTTCCTCCCTAGACCATTTGTAAATATGGGTTCGGAGTAACCCTTGTACTCCATTTTTTTTATTAATACATCTTCTTTGCTTATCAAAAAAAAAAAAGACCCTGGGATATATATCTTAGTCCTAAGTGCTGGTCATAAAGTTGGAACACCGAGCTTGCAGGAAGTCAAGCTGATAGGATTATACGTGCTGGTGCTGCGGAGGCTGGATCAAGCTGAAAATGTTGCCGAGCAACTGAAGAAATTAAACAAAAGTTTCAGATGGCCATGGGAAGAAAAAATCATCAGCAAAATCATCAAAAAACTAACTTTGGATATATGAATCTTTCAAAGTGATCTTCTAAGCTTGTTATGTTGAAATATTTTATCAAACTATTTGCAAGATTTAATGAACCCCCTGATTTGTTGTTTTGGTTTCCATTATAGACTGAAATTCTATTTTTGAAAGTACTGTGAGATCAGATTGATTCAGGAGATTACACTCAAATATAAGTAGGTTAAGTCAAATGAGATACAACTACTTATTTTTGGTGAATTCTTCGGTACCCATGAAAATTAGTGGGTATCGATATTCATAAGATAAAAATAACTAAAAACTTATTTTCGCTTAAAAAATAATTAAACATGAACAAATAATTTGGACACTGAGTACCAGTGGCGGACCTAGGACCTTGAGTCAGTGGGTGCATAAAATTTTAAAATCGCCGAAATTATAACAATAGCACGAGCACATGTTTTGTTTAACAAAAAAATAACAAGAGTAAAAGTTTATTTTTCTTACAAAATAACAAGGACAAGATTTCTGATAACATAAAATAAGCTTTCGAACTTAAAAAATATAAAGGTTTCGGAATTAACAAAAATTACAAGAGAAAATAAAAAACAACATAGACCGAATTAACAGAGACATAATTACAAAAGACCAAATTACAAGAGAAAATTAATAGAGAGATAAATTAGGGTTTTAGTCTAAATAGAAAAAAATCTGAACCTAGTAAAAAGGGGAAACAAAGAAAAAAATGACACTCACTAACAGGAGGGAGAGTGGGTCGAGATGTGAGACGATGAGAAGAGTTGCATTTTGAGTTTTGAGAAAGAGAGATGACTGCGTCTGACTGAATGAGATGAAAGAATAATTAGATGAGAGTACTAGGTGCAAATTATTATACTAAGAGGGATCAAAATATAAATTTTATAGAAAATAAATAGTATTTTTAATTTTTCAGTGGGTGCAAGTGCACACGCTGAACAATACATAGATCCGCTTATGTTGAGTACCGTACCCAATAAAACTCTTGGGTAACAGAGTTGTCACCATTATTAATTTTTTTGTGGAATGCTATGGACACACCTTCTGACACATTCTTTTAGACACACTCTCAACTATTGGGCCGCATCATCTATTTCTTTAAAACAAAACAAAACAAAAAAGCTAACTTGGGGAACCGGTTGACGAGCAAGGCATTTAAAAAAAGGGTGATGTGGCCCAATAGATAAAAATGTGTCCAAAAAAAGTGTGTCAGAGAGTGTAAGCTTAGCATTCTCTTAATTTTTTCTATTTCATGGTGTTTTTTGAACTCATCAACACCTCCGGGTTGGGGTAATTGCCGCATATCACGCTTTAAAATTTTGGGACCATTTATGTCTACATTGACCATTAATTATGGCTATGGATTCTAGTAACAGGGTTAAGATTAAATGACACATAGTACTAGATACAGCACCAAAAGACAAAAATCACACACACCAAGGAGAAGTATTAAAATGGGCTAATTTCATTTAATTCTTCTAAATATTTAATTTTCTTTCTAAATATACCCCTATTAAAAAATGACGGCTAATTAATAGACACAAATTCCACTAATTGTATTTATTACCAACCACTCAAGCAAATAAGGGCATAATAGGAAACTAACATTTAATGTATGTGAAAATTGGTGAATGTTTATTATACTAGTATGTAACCCGTGCCATGTACGGAAACATTTTGATATTTTATTCAAATAATATTTGGTTTCAAAAATTAAGTAAAAAAAACTATTAAGTTTCAAAAATAAAATATAACAAATTTTATTAAATCCGTGCCATGCACGAATATGTGTATCTTATGAACTTTTCTATGAAATAATTAAAATATTATGTATAATATTTTTTTCTAAACATTTGTAAAAAGACTTGTATATAGAAATTTATATAGTATTTGATTCATTTCAATCATGATTCACAAAAGTATAATAATTTGTATATAGATGTAATGTTTTTCTTGTAAAATATTGTGTTTTCTTGTAAAATGACTATCCTCGTGTCTTATGCTTTATATACTATATTAAAAGAAAAATATATGTTAGATACAAAATATTCGATATTTTTTTACAATATGACTATATGCTCGTGCTACGCACATTATAATTATAATCACACACGTAGGATTTAGAAGAAACAAAATTCAAATCTAAGTTTGTCCTTCAGAATAGATTTAGATTATAGAATCATAAATGTTTTTATAATATATTCGTAGGCCCGTGCTACGCTTTTATACTTGAAAATTATAATACCTACGGTTTAGAATAAGCAACATTCAGTATACATTTAAACTTTTAATATTTAAGCCTCCATTTGATATAATAGAATTAGATCATAGAATCATAATTTTTTTACAATATATTTGTAAGCTCGTGCTACGCATGATATATACTTAAAAATTATAATCATACACCTAGGGTTTAGAAGAAACATTATTTTCTATACATTCAATTCTTCAAAATCTAAGACTTTATTTGAGAATAGATATTGATCGTAAAATTATATGTTGCATCCATGACAATAGGGGAACAAATATAAGTGGAACAGAGGAAATATTTTATCTCATATCCCATTCTCATATCCAGAATATTTTAGATAACTTCAATGTTGTTAGAGAAAACACTTTTTTCCTCATCCACCATTCTAGTATGACCGTAACCAAGATAATACTTGCAAATTTTAGAGTTTTAGTAATTTTCTTACTAAAAAAATTGCTCATGACACCAAGTGTGGTTTTTTTTTGATAAGCAAAGAAGATGTATTAATAAAAAAATGGAGTACAAGGGGTACTCCGAACCCATATTTACAAATGGTCTAGGGAGGAAGTGCCTCATTAAAACCCCGACGGCCAAAACCCATTGGGAAAAAGACCGAAAGGGGAAAAAGAGTACGATTAACCAACCCCTAGCAAGGCCAAACAACAAGAGATCATCAAAGTTTAAGACATTGAATAGGATTCATGCACCAATTAGAAAAATAAAACTCCTCTTACGCTTTCCCTAAAGATAAACCACCTCTACGAGCTTATATTTGATTTGAGCCAAGAATTTGCTAGCATCCTTACTCCTCATCTCTAAAGATGACTGTGATTATAAGGTTCCAGATATATTCCAAACAATAACCAACCAAATCAGATATCTCACTTTACAAGTTTCTACTCCCTGACAAAGTTCCCAAATCAGATAAATGCTCCATACAATTACTCGACAAAGCTCCATCAAACTAACTAATTCAAGACCAGACCCAAATACCAAGTGAAAAAGTGCAAAGAAAAGAACAAGTGATCTCTATCCTCATTATGCATAGAGCACAAACGCAAATCCCACTGAGTACCAAGATCACACCTCCGCTGTAATTCGATCGCGCAAGTGGTAACCTATCGAGAAATAACCTCCAAGCCATGAACAAAATCTTGCATAGGCACGTATATGCCATACCTTTTTTAGAATGTCATCTCAACTCAGAGTTATGCGTTTCTCCAATGAAAGCCACCAGAGTAAATTGTTGTATGCACTGACCGTAAACCGCCACCTTCTCTCAAGTTTCCAAAGCCATTCATCATCCGTGTTCGCTTTGAGATACCTGCTCCGTGATATCGCTTAATGCTCAACTCGAGCTTCTTCCCAACCGAAAATCCTCCCGCCAAGCGACACTCCACCGCCAACGCATCATCAACCCAAGCCCCCAAGTCGTAAAATGTACCTCCTTATTTGATGCAAATTAATAAAGACGCTAAATAGATCCATTAACTTTCCTTCGCTTGACCAATCAATACCCAAAAACAAAATTCTTGAGTCATACTAAGTTTTGGCTCAGCACTAAGTCAAGAAACCAGCCGAAGTCTTAGTCACGAGATCCTCCACCATAACGAAGATGTCGCGAGTATACAGCTCTAATCCATTACCAAAGGATGTTACCATATTTATGCGATAAAGAATTTCATACCAAATTGCCTCTTTATCATTTAAAAACCTCCACTCCATTTAGCCAAAGAAACTTCTATTCAATAACTCCAAATTCTTAATCCCTGCACCACCCTCGATCTTTCTAAGACAAATTTGCTCCCACTTTACCCAACTAATCTTTTTTGGACTGCACTACATCCCCACGTAAACTTCCTTTGCAAAGCAACCAGAACCTCGAGTACTTTCTTCGCACTTCTGTAGAAGGAAAAGAAGTATAATCTGCAAGCTAGATAACATCCAATTAATCAAAGTAACTCTACCTCCATAAGATAAATGTCGACTTTCCAAGTAGATAGTCTTCAGCTAAAGGAAGAAATCATCGCCTCCGTAGCTTCTTTCCTGATCCACCCCAATTGGGATACCTGTAAAACTTGAACGACTATTTCCTATTGCACATCCTAAGAATGTCGGCAACTAACAGAAGCTCTCTCTACATTTACACCAATGAGGTTACTCTTGAAGAAGTTTATACTTAAACCAGATACCAAACAAATCCTCTCAAAAGAGTCTTCATACACCAAACATTGTCCCAAGAATCCTCCCCAACAAGAATTGTATCATCCTGATATCAAGAATCGGATATGAAATTTGCTCACCACCTTATACTTTTGAACCACCCAATATCCACCGCCGATTCACAAGACCAGCCAAATTTCTCACCGCTATGAGGAAAGAAACCTGCCAAAGTGGTCACCTTGTTTTAAACCCTTTTTGCATAAGAAATTCATCCGCTTCAAGCTCCGCTCACTAGAATCGAGATCGAGTTCGATGAAACGCATGACATCATCCACCTTCTCCATTGTTGGCTAAATCCCAATCTTGTCATCATGTAGTCCAGATAACTCCAAGATACCGAGTCGTAAGCTTTCTAAAGTCAATCTTCAAAGATCAAGCACTTCGCTTTTCTTTCTCTTCACCAAGTCCAATACTTCATTTATCGCTACCACGCCGCCCGTGAATTTGTCTACCAGGTAAGAAAGCCGCTCGACACTTAGAGATAACCTTGTCCAAAGACCTTCTTCAATCTTGCAAATAACAACTTAGACAGACCTTGTAGATGCTTCCTATAAGAGAAATTGACTAAAATCGCTAAGTCCATGGCTATCTTTCAGTAGGATTAAAGCCATGTAAGGAAGCGACCATAGCTTTGGGTAGATGAGTCAATCAGAAATTCCCGTGATAAAAGAGTAAACATTAGATTTAATAGTCTCAAAGAAGTTTTAAAGAAGTCGAGGTCAAGCCATCCTGCCTGGGCTCTTGTTTCCATCACAACTCCAAACCGCCTCTTTGATTTCTAAGTCCAGAATGGCTAAAAGAAAATCGTTATCTTCAGCAGAGATTTAGTGGGAAATTAATACTATCCAACACCTGACGCCTACTAAACCTCGTAAAAGTCTGGCTCTTAAAATATCGCTTCACTCGCTTTACCTTCTCGCCACCTCCTCAATCCATTCATCCCCAATATTCAAAGCTGATATCCCGTTTCTCCTTCTCCATGTTTTGATACAATTATGAAAGTATTTTGAGTTACAATCACCTTCAAGAACCCACTTTGCCCTTGATTTTTGAGCAAGTAGACACCAAGTGTGGTGAATTGAAGATAACACATATTATTGTAGATTATTATGTTGTCCAGGTAGATCACAACGAGGTTAAAGGACTACAAAACTTTGCATATAAAGGAAGTGGTGGAGTTCAATTAGTTTTGATTGGTTTCTTCCTTTTCATATAGATCAATACTTTTGGGTTCCATATATCTCTATATCAACAACACCAAATGGGTGTTCTTTAAATTTTGATAGTGTACTCTGCAAATGCATTCATCCAAAAATACAAATCAAACATGAAACAAAATTACAGCCCGAACAAAATAACACACAAAAAATAGACACATCCTTATGTAACTATATATTTTAATAATTTTAAGGATATTGCTCCATGAACTATAATCCAATAGTATTCTATTTGTGAACCAAAAAGAAATTATGACCTAGCTATTTCAATTTCAATAACTTAGATAAAATAAGTTAACTTTAAATATTCCGTCAAAAAAAAGTTAAGTTAAATATTAGTAACAACATGTCCCCCACTGCTGGTTGCTTTGACAATTTCAGCGACATTGGGACGTCGGGATCGGGGTTCGAACCCGGGTGTTGCCATTTAGACATGTGTGTGTGTTTGTTGTTTACCATTTCTACTAGCTGACCAAAAAAAATATTAGTAACAACACATCTATAGTATGATGGTCGGTGATACGCAGAGTATTTATTTTTTAAAAATTTTATTTTTTTTGACAAAATATAAATATGTACATGGAATATAAATTTTTTTGAAGACTGTAAGAACCCTTCACATAAAATATAAATATGTAATTGCATTCAAAATTGTGCCTAATTTTACATAATAAAATCCTAAGGTACTTTTCTTCAAACTTCGTCACCAAATCTCACAAAACTTTATAAAAAAAAACTAATCTCACAAAGTAGTAATGTCTATATTTCTATGTGCATCTAAAAAACTTAACTTTCCTCAGCTCGAAGTAACTATCTATAATTAATCTCAACTCACCATCTGTGAGGTCTCAACACAATGATGGAAAAAGCGTTGGATCATTAACCTATCCTGTAGTGCTAAAGGTTAACTTGCCCTTGTGGTGTCTTTAACTACATTGGACAATCCAAATTTTTTGGTTTACATAGCATAATCATGTACTATTATCAGACTGGATTTCGTTTGGAAAGAATCATAGTTGTCAAATTGAGATTTGAATCATGAACTGAAAGGACTTCAATTTTTTCGAATTGTGAATCAAAATGTGTCATGAGTTTTGCGATTCATGATCAATAGTTAATAATAGAATAGTACAATTTCATATTATAAAACAACACCTAAAAATTGAAACTAAAACAACAAAATAATTTTTAGAAGACATTTCTCTTATCTATGGTTGAACAAACTTGCAGGTAGTGTGTCCGTTCATACTATATATTCTTTTCAAAGACATACTATAGTAATTTAATGCACAATAAAAAATGTAAAACCTTTTAAATTTTAAAATTTATACTGCTACAAACTTATATAAAAAATATAAATTTCATTTCAAAAAATTATATATTAATTGTTTCAAAAAATACTATATATTAACGTATTTTTTATTTATTAAAATAGTCATTAATAACAATTTAAGTATTAATGTGTTATAGATAAAATATTCAATTCCCGTATAGTATATTTTAACTCTATAATTTAAATGTTAATAATTTTTTATGTAATATGTTTTCACATTGAAATTCATCCAAGTCTAGTATATTTTTACTTTTAAATTTTCTTCTTTTACTTTTTATTAATTTTATGACTTAAATACCAATACACGCTTGTATAAAATTATGAATTTAAGTATTTTCTTACCTTTAAATATTATGATATCTTCAATCAATTAAAACTGATAGCAACTTCAATGAATTTAATTACTTTTATCATTATTGTTATTGTCATATTTTTATATCATTATCAAATTATGTTTTAGAACGTGCAGAAAGCTTTTTAACGTTAAAAGATTTAGATGGCTAATACTAACTCCATTTCCAACAAATTACAACTTTAATTGAAATATTTCCCTTGTTCACCATTGTTTCCGGAAAGCTTTTCTTAGTGTCTTTTCCAAATTGACAGTCATATAATATGCAATAAACTTTAGATCATCTGCATTAACATTGAAAGCAAAGATGAATTTTAGCTAATTTCATGATGTGATAATATAAAAAAGAAATGAGTAGATTTTAAAAAATTACAGTGACGTTTCTGATAGCATATTTGCAATAGTTTTTGCCAGGCCTATTAGTCTTTACTTTTGTAGCATTATAAATGGCTTGTCCAACATTGCCAACCAAACCAGCATCTAACGCAATATCGATTATCCAACCATATTGATCAAACGTGCAATTATTTTAGATAACACACCAAAGGAAGGCTCCGGAGCAAGATCTCAGGAACCAATGAATTAATGTAATTGACCCAATTATCATTTTCTTCCTCTCCAGTACTAATATGGCTGCCCTGAAGTGGAGGGTTCACTACAATTTCGCAAATCGTCCTCTAATAGGTGGCTTGCTGTCAGCCAATATCTTACTGCAAGCATATTGATTCTCAGAAGAAATCAAATTAATATTTTTACTGTGATTGCATTGTAACTAAGTAGTAAACAACTTATAAGTTGCTTACTAAAAAGCAGAAGCAAAAAATAATAATAAAGGCCTCGTTTGGTTTACAATCTTGTAATGGGAAAATGAACACCCTCTATACAAAGGCCTAAAACAAACATGCCATAAAATTGCAACTTGGACATTAAGAATAAACAATAATAAAGCTAACAAAGTGAACAAAGCCTAAACTTATCAACCATCAATGTCGGCAACATGAGATATGGAGATGCAACATAGAGGTCTTATTTGGCTATCTCCTGTTTCTTCTCCCTTTTTTTTGGCCTGACAACGTAATGCTGGCAGACGGAAAGGGAAATCAGAGATCTAAAACAATCAAACAAAAAAGAATGTTAGAACGAAAAATATAATAAAAAAGAACTAAAAATATGAAAAAAAAATGGTTAATGAGGGAGAATGAAAATTATAGAAGCAGAAAAGAATATTGAAGATGAAAGAGAGGCCAAAGAGAAAAGGAATAATATGAATGGAGAGACCGAGTGTATATATAGGAACATGCTTAATTTGAAAATAATAATAATTAATTACCAATTGTGTTGCCATCATTTATTTGTGTTGATTACTATTTGGAGGTAAGTATTTGCATTCAATGCGTTTGATTTGCCTATTTATTCCTTCATTATTAGGATGCTGTCGTTTAGTAATGGAATGTAATTTTTCACGCAATTATTTTTAATAACGATTTTAATTCCAAATATGCATCCACATATGATTCTTGTTGATTAGTTGGCATTGAACATTGCATTAGATTATGTCATTTGTTTATTTTGCTTTATTAAATTATTCGTATTTGTATGTAAAAGAGATAGAGATAGAGATTCGTATTTGTATATAATAGAGATAGAGAAGAGATAAAGATTTTGATTTTATGGAATTAATTCTGAAAGTAATATTTTTTAAAGAATTAAATAAAAAATTGTTTATATATGAGATTATTATTTTGAAAATTTAAAATAATTGATTTAATTCGTATATATTTTAAAGCATAACGTGAATAATTTATATGAGTCAAGTAAATCAACGGAAAAAAAAGGTAGTGATTATACTTCGTCATAAGGTTTTCTTTTATACTTGATGAGAATTTAATTTTATAAATAATTGTGTTGACCGAATTTTTTTTGATTCATACGTTTCTTCCATGTGTTTAATTTTATATTATTCAGATTTTAGTTTGAGAGGAGGAATATGCTGAGATTTAAACATATTTTTTATTTTACAGTGAACACATTCCATGTTTGTCACACTTGCTATATTTATACGTAACATTAAATGTTATTTTTGTTTCTGTTATTTTTATTTACGATTTTTAATTCCTTGTATTTGTGACTCAGCTCTTACAGTGGACAGTTATAATTGACATGGCTCTGAACTTTTTATATCGTGATGTCATTTGTTTTGTTTCCTTTTTTTATATTATTCCTATTTATATATAATAGAGATTTTGGATCGAAAAAATATACTCTTTGTTGCTTATAATATTCACCGAAGAGAGTATTTATTCAAGAAAGAACATGGTAGGTATTTTAAAATATGACTTCATTTATTGTTTGTGATAAAAAGAAATTACAAAAGTTCAATTACTTAAAAACCATATACATGCATTGAAAAAAAAAAGCTATTGGCCCATAGGAGGTAAATAATCGTAATCTAGGCAACAAGTAATTATCTATTGGATTATATATCTTCATGACCATACTTGTAACTAAAACCCAAATCTTCAAAGCTTTTCCAGGCCACTTTTTTTCTTTTTTTTTCTTTTAAGGGGTGGGAGAAGATGAAGTATTATTATTTCAGTAGCACTAATGACCATGTTACAACTGTTTTCGAGGGGATTTGAACCATGTTTTTTGGGGTTACAAGGCCAATCTCCTACCATTAAGCTGACACCCCATGGACTTGCAGGCCACTCCTTTAAGGACTTTAAGGACATGTATTTCTTCTTGTATCCCAAAGACTGCAATGGGGGGTGCTGGTGGACGGTGAAGGAAAAGAGAAAGTTCCTCTATATTGGACCACAGACTATTTCACCCATGAGATGAAGTGGTTCTTCAATTACAAGGCCTTGTCTAAGGTAGCTGAGAAAAAACAATAGGCACCATTTATTGATATTGTTAGGTGGATATGGTTCCAACCATGTTAGGTAGATTTTTACCATAGTCTCTTATTCTGTGTATTGAATTAGCTAGGTGTTTGCTAACCCTTTCCTTTCTTTTGTAGAGGAGATAAAGACCGCCATCGAGAGGCTTGCAGCAGCAGCTTGTCGCAGGAGCCAGGTCACTGGGGAGGCACCCGTGGTCGAGATACTGAGACCAACAAGTCATCTCGTATCGACACATTTCCTTCAACGAGGAAGCCCAGTGTACCATAGGTTGGCTTGATATCGAGTAGTCCCTCTACTTCTGAGCCGGTCAATGCCCCCAAGCGCCAACAAGTGGTCGACCCTTTAATTTAAAACTCAGTGGCCAAAATTGTGGTAGCCACCACGGATTGAGATTCACGGTCAGTCGTGTTTATCTCTCTCTATTTGGTATTTTTTTTACAACACAAATCAAGGTCTAGTGTTTGAAAAACATATCCAAGAGCTCCCCATGGCTTGACTACAGTGACTTGTTGAGAGCAATGACCGTAGCCTATGTTTGGTTTTCAAGAGAAGTTGTGAAGAGAGAAATGAGTGAGAGAGAGAGAGAGTGAGAAGAGAGAAAGAGGTGAGAAATATGGTAGATTTGATGTGTTATTTGGTATAAGAAATAGAGAAGAGAAAAAGAGATGAGAGAAATATAATGATTTTATACATTGACAAAAAAGCCCCTATATAAATAAATAAATATTAATTATTAACAAGTAAAAAAAATACTAGTTAATTAATTTAGTTTTCTTAGTTAATTAAATTACCTGATTAATTTACTATACATTTTATTTTATTTCAATTAATTAATTTAATTCAAATAGTTAAATTATTTGAAATGATTTGAGTTAAGTTAAATAATTAATTGTAATAGTTTAATATAATTAAATAATTAAACTAGTTATTATATTAATTAAACTAATAAATTAATTGCATCCCCACAACAACCTATTGTATCGCAAAGCGCTGTGGCCAGTGGGATGCCCTACAAGGATTGCAATTTTACTACGTAATACATAGTCAAGCCACGTAACGGGGGTATAACTGTGAAAGAAGACAAAAATGTGAATACAGTTCTATTTTCTCACAATTTCTTCGCTCAGAGATTGATTTTGGTGTGGGCTCCGCGGATTTTAAGTATTCCACTCCTATTTCTTCCCAAACCAAACGAAAGAAATTGGGCATCTCTCTCCAGGTTCTCTCGCACTACACTCTCTCTTTGCAACTTCACTTCAAACAAACAGACAAGTAGTGAATCGTGATCCAACCACCACTATGGCTAAGGTCGTGCCTTCAGCTTTTGTGGGCCCTCTCATGAATGGTCCGTTTGTTTTAGATTGTGATAGAATCGATTCTGAAGAATTGATTTAAAAAAATTGAGTTTAAAAAATCGATTTATGTTTGGTAATGATATTTTAAAAGTGGATTCACAAGAATTGATTTTGTTTGGATGATAAAACTAGAATAACATATGATGTGTAAATACAAAGAATTTTGTGGGCCCCACACTCATTATTGATTTTATTCAACCCAAAAATTAGGAATTTATTGCTTCCATCATAATCAATTCTACCTATCCCAGAATCAATTTTATCCACCGAGATTTTATCACTCAAACATAAAAATAGTGATTTTTAATTATATTAACCATATTTTTACTTTTAGAATTTATTCTGAACTGTCTAGAATCTAAAACAAACGGGTACTAAGGCAATGCAGTATTTTCAAGTGAACATACAATGATGTGTGGATAGGTGATTGAAACTTTTATGACATTTTAATTAAGCAATCATCATAATCAAATCTTTTAAAGAATTAAGTAACAACACAAACATGATCATATAATTTTACACCGTGAATCAGTCAAAAATAAATCCAAACAAAATAGCCATCCTAGTCATCACACAGTATTTACTTCTCTAACGCTTATTTAATCAAAACGGAAAATTTTGGTACACAACAAAATTCGACAACTGTACGGATGACACTGTATGTTCATATCATATAGACATATCTGTATTATACGGATATACGTACGGAATTTTAAAAAAAAACTCATCGCATGCGGTGTGTGTATTTTTTTGGTTGAAAAAAAAAAATCTTGCCCATACATGTACGGATATACAGTCCGTACATGTACGAACATACAGTGTCAAAAGTGGGTGTCGCTATTTGTTGTCAATTTAGTGCGACCCCTAATCAAAAATAATAATTGAACACAAAATCGTATGGACACCGTATGGAAGTATGGTATGGACATGTATGGACCGTACGCACATTTTTTTTTTGTGCTTTTTAATTTTTTTTTTAGATTTGTTTAACTGGTTAACACAGATTTGACATTAACCAGATAATGAATAGCATTAACAAGATATTTCAACTTGATTAACCAGATAAGAAAATGAAATGTCCAAAAGTTTCAGGATTTGACATTAATCAGATACTGAGTAGCATTAGCCAGATATGTGAACGTAATTAACCAGATAAGAAAATAAGATGTCCAAAAATTTCAGGATTTGACATTAACTAAATAACGAATATCATTAACCAGTTAAAAAAATCTGTAATATTTTTTTGAATTTTTTAAAAAAAAATATTTTTTTGAATTTTTTTTTTGGAATGTCTTTATAGGTGTCCCGTATTTGGTGTCGGGCTTGTGTGTACAATTAACAGAAGAGTCCTGTTAATTGGACACAAAAGGGGACACAAAATGGGACATAAACTCCGTACTGTACGGACATATGGTCCGTACAGTACGGACACAATATTTTTTTTTCAATTTTTTTTTAGATTTTTTTTAGCTGTTTAAAAAAATATTTGTCATTAACTAGATAATGAACCGCATTAACTGGATAAATAAACTTCATTAACAAGATAAATAATGAATTTCAGGGTTGACATTCACCAGATAATATGAACTATTAACCAGAGAAGTGAACTTCGTTAACCAGATAAATAAATGGTTCACATTATCTGGTGAATTATTTATCTGGTTAACGAAGTTCATTTATCTGGTTAATGGTTCATATTATCTGGTGAATGCCAACCTGAAGTTCATTATTTATCTGGTTAACGAAGTTCATTTATCTGGTTAATGCAGTTCATTATCTGGTTAATGACAAATATTTTTTTAAACAGCTAAAAAAAATCTAAAAACAAAATGTTATCTGTACATGTATAAATATATGATTCGTACACGTACGGATATATGGTGTATCATATTTTATATCAAAATATGCGTACATATATCATTTTTCTTAACAGAGCTGTTATTTAATAGCACCACTGAACAGAGTTTGTCCAAGTTAATTGTCTGTTATCTTGTCCAAGCCCCACAACTAAGAGCCAAAAGTTCTTTATTTCTCCAAACACCACTCTTCTTTAAAATAATGTTATCCATGTTCTATGGATTTGATTTGAGTTCCTTTCTCTCTCTCACTCCCTCTCCAATGTGCTCACTGACACCACCCCGTGCAAATTGCCAAAAACCTTCTCTGTGATGCAGAAGTGCCTTTCACAAAAATGCTCTTCATGCTGCTCACATTTGTACTTTGACAACAATTTTACCTAATAGAATCTTTTGAATTTTCTTTTTGTTGAAAACACTTTCGAGCTCATCTCCCTCTTTTGAAACATTTTTTTTGTTGCTCTTAGCCCTTTGATGTGTAGTTGTTTCAGGCAAAAAAGTAAAAGGGGTGTTAACATAAAGCAGAAAGCAGATATCTTTGGTGGTAAAGGAGAATATGGAGCCTTTTGGAAGTGAACATTCTAAAAGAGTCAAGTTGAAGACATAAGAAGCTTTGGACTTGAGAGTTTAGTTGTTGGAAGTGTACCTACCAAGGAGGGGAAAAAAAAAGTGGGAAACACTGAGAATAATATAATATGCCAACTGTGTGGTTCTCTCTGAAGAGGTCTCTACACTGCAAATCAGAACCATCAGATGTTCATGTACCAAAAACAAGGAAGCACTTGAGCACAATCTTGACTAAAAGGGGAGGTACAGGAAGATCAGGTTGTTCAAGGTCCATAGCAAATCTCAAAGATGTAATCCATGGAAGCAAGAGGCATATAGAGAAGCCACCAAGTTGCAGTCCAAGATCCATAGGGAGCAGTGAGTTTCTAAACCCAATAACACATGAAGTGATTTTGAGCAACTCAAGGTGTGAGCTGAAAATCACTGGATATGGAGGAGGATTCCAAGACGGGGTTGGTAGTGATGGAGGTGGAGGTGGTAATAATGGGGGTGCTAATAGTGATTCAAGTTCAACAACCTTTGTGGGGACTTTAAGACCTGGAACTCCTGGCCCTGGAGGACACCCTACAATGCATTACTTCAATCCTTCTTTTAGGACTTCATCCACTCCTCCAAGGAAATCTCCTTTCCTTTCATCATCAGATAAAGAAGGGTCTGGCTTGCATGGTGTTGGTGTTGGATTTCATTCAAGCAATAGGTTGCCATTGGAGACAGATTCTAATGGTTCTTCTACTGTGACTTGCCACAAATGTGGAGAGCAATTTAACAAATGGGAAGCTGCTGAATCTCATCATCTCTCCAAGCATGCTGGTAGGTGACTTTTTTTTTCCCCTCCTTCTATTGTAAGTTTATAACCCCTTTTCTGCTTGTAAGTTTCTTATGTTGTGGTGAGGAACTTTTTTAAATTAAAATTAAAAAATTTCAGTTTGGAACAACCAAAAAGGTTCCTTTTTCATTACTTTTTTATTTACCAGAATAACCAAAACCAAGAGAAGTTTTATTGTTTTTGGGATTCCCCTACAACTTTATCCTCACACTTCTTTTTCATTGTTTTATGGTTTCCTTTGCAACTAGAAATTCACCATTACCATTGAAAATAACCCAAATTTACTGAGTGCTAAGTGACTTCAAAGTTTTGAACTTTTTTTGTGTTGGTTTTTCACAGATTTTAAGAATTAAAGGGCCAGTTTTTTTGTTTGACAGTTACTGAGCTAGTGGAAGGTGATTCATCAAGAAAAATAGTGGAGATAATATGCAGGACAAGCTGGTTAAAGTCTGAAAACCAATGTGGGAGAATTGAGAGAGTTTTGAAAGTGCATAACATGCAAAAGACTCTTGCTAGGTTTGAAGAGTACAGAGAGGTAGTGAAAATCAAAGCCAGCAAACTCACCAAGAAGCATCCTAGGTGTCTTGCTGATGGAAATGAGCTTTTGAGGTTCTATGGAACCACTCTAGCATGCTCTCTTGGTCTTAATGGTTCTTCAAGTCTGTGCTTATCTGAAAAATGTTGTGTTTGTAGAATCATAAGAAATGGTTTTTCTGCCAAGGAGGAGCTCAAGGGTGGAATAGGTGTTTTCACTACTTCCACAAGTGGAAGAGCTTTTGAATCTATTGAGATTTTTGAACATGAAACATCATTAAGAAAAGCACTCATAGTTTGCAGAGTAATTGCTGGAAGGGTCCATAGACCTCTTGAGAACATTCAAGAAATGGCAGGTCAGACAGGTTTTGATTCATTGGCTGGTAAAGTTGGTCTCTATTCAAACATTGAGGAGCTTTATTTGCTCAATCCTAGAGCTCTTCTTCCTTGCTTTGTGGTGATTTGCAAAACATGAAGCAAAAGAATCAAGGTTGACAAAAAATGCCAATATTAATTGTGTAGTTTTTATGAATCCCCTATTTTGGCCTTTCTATTGAATGAATTTTGATTCATCTTACATGTCATGTGTGCCTCTTTGTTTATTGAATGAACCTCCCATTCATACATTTGTAATTTTTTTTAATGGCACTGAAAATTTTCATCTGCATAAGGATGAAGTGCCCAAAGTACATGTTGTAAGATAATGACATCAAACTAACCAAGTCATGTTAACTAATTAACTATCACTTCAACATTTCCACTTGAGTTAATGGTCAATTTTGTTGGTTGAAGACTATAATTCTGTGTCTGTACTTTATTAATTGGTTTAAAAAATTGTCTATATGAAATGGGTAATAACCAACTATCATGATTTTATTTTGCTTATATCAAATTGCAAGATATAGAAAAATCTTAGTTGTGTGTGCATTTAATTAAGTGGTAAAGTCTAGGACGAAGTACGATAACTAACTGGTTTAATTTAATTTAATAAAATCGATTACTATTAGATTCCATTTTAAGTGTTCATTAACTGAACACCATTCGTGATGTTTGGTTGGTTATACTATATTCAGTTCAATCTTTGGGGCACATTAGTATAATATATTACTTCTTCTGGTCTGAAATATAAGCAAAAAAAAAAAAAACTATTTCACACTTATTAAGAAAATTGGTTATTAGTCCAAAAAAAATTTGGTTATTCTCATTTAATATTCTTAAAGTTATAAAAAAATAATTATATTTACTAAAATACTCTTGCATTAAAGTAAAAAGTAAAAACAATGTCAATAAATTTAAGGATATTTTTTGGAACAATATCGTTAAATAGAGTAAAAATAATTAACATTTGCTTATAATTTAGACCATAAATAGTAAATTTTTTTGCTTATATTCTAGACTGGAGGGAGTATGTAATATAGTATGCGTGTGATCTTAGCCTATAAAATTAAATTAATGGATATAAAGTGTAACAGCCCCTTCCAGTACCTTGGGCAAATATTGCAAAAATGTCCCATTTTCTATTTGAGTAAGGAAAATTAGAAAATAAATAAATAAGCTTGTGGTCCTCCTTGAACTTGAATGGTTATGGATCAAGCTCAGACACAGATTATTCCAAACATTAGGACAAATATGAGGAAGGATAAAGGTATATGTTCACAGTTGAGACATATATCCCTTGTCTCTTCTCTTCTTCTCATCGTGCTGTCAGTGTTTTGATAAATATTTAATTGCCATTTTCCCTCTAGATTATAGATCATCCTAGGGTAAGAATAGCAACGGTTTAAGATAGGCCATCGCTACCCACACCTCACTTTTTTTCCACACGTGCACCCTTTAGTATTTCAAAAACTAATTTTCGAAATGTTTTTTTCTTTTCCCTCCAGAAACTAGTTTTTAGAAAGCATTAAAATGCATTCTGGAAACTAGTTTCGGGAATAGTAAGGATGCATGTGGAAAAAAGAGGGGTGCAGGTAGAAATACCCTTTAAGATAAGTTTATGTGCAGGACCAATCCCTCAATTCTCTATCCCTACATATATTTATAAGCTGTGGTCATACTGAGAGGATTTTAAATATGGCAAGTTTATTGGCCACTTTAGGTGGTCTTAGCTCCAAATGGCATATATTTGTGAGGGTTTGTAATGACGTTTCATGACTGTAAGTGTAACATCTGTACACCTTTCAACTTCTCATGTCACATGCACTTCATAAATGTGCACTATCCCTCATTACACCACCACACCATTGTTTGGAGATGGAGACCACTGAATGAATCTTCTTTGGATATTTCAAATTTTTGAAGACATTTAATTTGTGAAGAAAAATGTTGAACTTGTAATGAGGCTAGGTGCAGTTGGCATGTGACTCATAATTAGGCTGCAACAACTACACAGCTATTGAAAGCTTTATATCAATTTTCTGAATTCTGACAGTGTTGTGAACCATTTGTGGTTTCTCTCTTAAATGCTTGATGCAGACTTAGTTTGCTGATAGAAATGCAATTTTGAAGGACCCTTTCCCTTTGTGTTTACCCTTGCCTATAAATATTTCTTAACAAATTGCTGTTAGCTCTATCTATAGGTTTGCATTTACTCGGAAATGCTCGTAATGATTGCACACTTCCCAGTTGGTCAAAATGCACTTCAAACCAAAATCAGCATAAATTACCTCCTTGAGTTTGCTTACTCGGCATGAATTATAAAACCATAATTTGGCTTTCCAAAGAAACCAAATGGACATTTATATTAACAACAACTAAATGAGGTATTTATATAGCAAAATCAGCTAGTAAGAGTGTCAAATGGTAAGATGATTCAGTGGCGTAGAAGGCTACAATACAACTGCATTATGAAAAATTAAGCTGGGAAATATTGACTAGCTATAATTCATCAAAACTAGTGCATGTTTGGTTTCACTTTTGGGAGAGTTAAAAGTGATTCCAGATACATAAAATTGATTTTGTCATGTTTGGGTACTCTCGATTAGAATTGATTTTACCTCTAGAATTGATTCTAACGTAAAACTAAGATCTGTGGCTTTTGCCTCCAAAAGTGTTTTTTACTTTCAAATTTATTGTTCAACTCACTTTTATGTGAATGTATCCAAACATAAATCATTTTACATTCAACTCACTTTTACTTAAAATCAATTTTACAAAATCAATTTATTCAAAATCAATTTTTGATATCGCAGATTCAAACACACAAGTTGGATATATAGATCTTTCAAAGTGATTCCTAAGCTTGTTAAGTTGAAATATTTTATCAAACCATTTCCAACATTTAATGAACCCCCTGATATGTTGTTTTGGTTTCCATTATAGACTAAAAATCTATTTTTGAAAGTACTGTGAGGTTATATTGATTCAGGAGGTTTCGCTAAAATATGAAGTTATGAACCGACCACCATTAAAGTAGGTCGAGTCAAATTAGATACAACTATAGTATAAGTTTTTTTCAATTTCCCTGTGTTATTGAACTCATCAACACCTCCTGGTTGGTGTAATTGCCGCATATCACGCTTTAAAATTTTGGGACCATTTATCTACTTTGACCATTAATGAAGGGCTATGGATTCTAGTAACAAGGTTGTTTAAGACTGAATGTTACATAGACCAATTACTCTGGGAAGAAGTTGGTGTTTCAAAATATGACTTCATTTATTGTTTTCTTTTTTGGTCAGCTAATAGAAATAGTAAACAACAAACACACACACGTCTAAATGACAACACTTGGATTCGAATCCCGGTCCCAGTGTCCCCATGTCACTGAAATTGCCAAAGCAAATAAAAAAATTACAAAAGTTCAATTACTTAAAAACCATGCACAACAGCATTGAAAAATTATTGGCCAATAGGTGGTAAATAACCATAATCTAGGCAGCAAGTAATTGTCTGGTGGATTATATCTTCAAGGTCATACTTGAAACTAAAGCCCAAATCTTTTAATTTCTTTGAGGAAATCTCAGAAGGAAATTTATCATAACTTTTCTCGGCAATCCTGCAAATAATACTTACATTAGTATTGAGAAAACAAAAATCTGTAATGAAGGGAAGAATACTACTACCTTTTCATATTTGAGTAGGAATTTTCTTTGGCAAGAAGATCAACCAACAGAGACAATGGACAACTTTGGCAGCTGCATATGTAACGACCTTCTGCTTCAGCATGCTCCATTAAGAATATGTGAGCACTGCATATATCTTCAATGTGAACTAAAGCAATTGATCCCATTCGCGCATTTACAGCAGTAAGTATCTTGAAGAACTCAGTTTCACCTATATGCAATGATCAGTATTGTCAAACATGATAAATAACTCATAAATTAGAGTAGAATAAGCACACATGTTTGATGCTAGTAATTTTATGATGCACAATGAAGCATAGATAGTCTGCACAATGAAGCATAGATAGTCTGCACAATGATGCTATCAATTTTGTGTATGTCAAACAAAAAATCATGCGAATGGACAACCACTTATCAGACCAAATTTCTGGAAATAAGCATGAGTTCTGAAGATACTATTATTAATGCTTATAAATTTTTAGCAACATTACTTCTTTTTTATTTAAGAAAACTGACTACACTTAGATTGGTTATCCACGTTGCGCCATGTAGCAGTAGCAGCATCTCCATCTTCCATTATTGTTACACTTAGTTTGGTTATCCACGTTGCGTCACGTGACAACATTTCAATCTTTTATATAAAAGAAATATTTCCCGCTGATTTTCTCGCACCGGTGCTGAGCACGATTCTATCTGCTAGTTCAATTGAAACTCTCTCAAAGGAGTTCTGGTTAACATAGTTATAGATCGTTTCATTTTCCTTTCTTGCACAATTTAACAAACATCTGGTAGTTTCTTCACACATAGATTCTTTTTCAATGTCACTGGATGAATAACAATAGATTGCTTGTAAAAAAAAACCTGTTAATGGTGACAGTAGGACTTTAACACTTGATGGTACACTAGCAGTGACAAATGGTCCTGCAACAGTGGTTGTTATAATTGACACAAGATCAATGCCATTCTCTTTTGCAAATTTAAATGCTGCTTCTTCTGTTAAAAGCTTTGAAAGTGCATAAACCTGCCACATTGAAAAAAGTTTGTGTACAATTGCAGGTAAGCAATGCAAAATTGGAAAAACATTACTTACCCATCCACTTGCTTGTGCCTTCCATACATGTTCAGTTTGGATTTGACAAGACTCATCAACCATAGGTTTCCACTTTCCATCACTGTCTTTGGCAGTTATGGTACTTATTGAAGATGTGAAAACAACCCTTTTCACAGAATTGGACTTTAAGCAGGAATTAAGAATGTTTATGGTTCCTCTGATTGCAGGATCAATTATATTTGATTGAACAAATGCCTCTGCAAGTTCAACACAGTGCACAAGTCTCATTTACTACCATTTTATTTTTTTGCCATTGGCAAAAAAAATGAAAATAAATTGTGTACTTGAATTTTCATTAGATTACCGATGTTTTCTTTCTCAGCAACATTGAATTCCATTGAAGCTGCAACGTGGAAAACTCCATCACAGCCTTTTACAGCCTCATCGAAGCTTCCTTCTTCATTCAAATCAGCTTTGAATAATCTCAATTGGTCACCTCCTCTCCACAGCGACAGGAGGTGTAATGATTTTTCTGTTGCATTGAATTATTAAAGCAAGATATTTAATAATATAATTTTTTTAGACAAAACTCACCGTATCCGAGTTTCACTAGTTCATGGAATGCGGTCAAAAATAAAATATAAAATATAGGAGTATATTGATTTCTTTTCATTTGTGTCAAAAAATAGCAAAACAATGGAAAAGAAGAAAGAAAGAAACGCTACTATTGTTTTTGGTCAAAATGCGCACAGCTATGAATTAGTAATGGAAATTATTAAATACACTCTCGGTTTTGCTAGCATACACATATATTTTCAGATGTCATAATTTGTCCATAAATATATTTTCGTACGGTAAAATGATACACCTCCGTAAATATATTTTCGAATCTCACCGGGGGTATTTAATAATTCCCATCAGTAATGTGCCAAAAAAAAAAAATTAGAGGGGCTGGGAGAAAAGTAATGGGCTTTTCATTGGGGCCCAAGTGGTGACTACTCTAACCCAAAGTACGAGACCACGATTTTATTCCGGAACTTGGTAACAATTGACAAAAAAAATAGGCAATGACAGATAATTTTGGGTATGGTTAAAGCGTGTCTAGGTAAAAATAAGTATTTAGAACTTTTTGATATACTATCCTAATTACTTGAAGAAAATTAAATATTAAAAATTTTAAAATTTAGAAGATCTAATGCTTTTTACTTCTCTACAGGAAGTTTCTTTGATAACTTTGTCTTATTTTGGTTACATAATTATGAATAATTTTTCTATTTTACAAATAAATATTCAATTTTATTTCATATTTTGAAGATACTCCTATATATATACAACGCTGTTAATTAAACACAGCGTGCGACACACCAGCGACACACATACGCATCCGTATTGTACGGACACGTGTCCGTACAGTACGGATCCCACTTTTTTTTTCAATTTTTTTTTCAAATTTTTCTTTTTTATCTGGTTAACGGAGTTCACTTATCTGGTTAATCGTTTTTATTATCTGGTGAATACCAACCCTGAAACTTAACACATTTCATTTATTTATCTGGTTAACGAAGTTCACCTATCTGGTTAAAGGTTCACATTATCTGGTGAATGCCAAACTCACGTTCCATTTATTTATCTGGTTAACGAAGTTCACTTATTTGGTTAATGGTTCACATTATCTGGTTAATGACAAAAAAAAAATTTAACCAGTTAAAACAAATCTAAAAAAAATGAAAAATAATTTTGTTTTTGAAAAAAAAAAGTTTTCCGTACAGTACAGACCGTATGTCCGTATAGTACGGACCATATATTATACGTGTCTGTGTCAAAAAATGTGTTGAAAAAATATTTTTCTATATATATGTATATGTTTTCTAGCCAGTCCAAAGTGACCTGACCTTTCTATTCAGGCAGGAGGACAATCATCTTGGTTTGTTTGGTTTATGAAAGAAAGGTAGAGGAAAGAAAATAAAAGGAAAGAAAGTAAGAAGAGGAGAAAATGAGATGATTGTTGTGATGGTTTGGAAAGAGAGAAAATGGAAGGAAAGAGTGAGAAGAAAGAAATAAATATATTTATAAAATGACAGTTACAACTTAATAGATTTAACAAAATTTAAAGTATTTATTTATTAAAATTATTTGCAAAAGCTAATAATATTATATTATTTGCAAAATTTATTTTAAATTAAATTATTAAACATTTTATTAAAATTATTTGAAAATAAATTTAAATTATTAAATAGTTTCTTTTAACTAAAATCAATTATATTTTGTCAAAAAAAAACTGAAAGCATATATTAAAAAAAATTGAAAGCAATTATATTTTTGGTTAAACTATTCCAAATCCATCATGTATAGGCTGTTGTGTCAATTTGCTCAAAATATATGTTTTTCCGTGGCTTTCTTCTCAAATCGGAAGGAAGCGTTTTCCATGGCTTTCTTTTGTTTACTTTTTACAATGCTTCCAAACGAGGGAAGCACACATTTTAAAATCGTTTTCCTTTCTCGTCGTTCAGTTCCCTTTGTTTTCAGCCCTACCAAACTCACGCTTTGTGTCTAAAGTGCACACCCTTACCAGGTCATTCTAGGCAAGAGTTCCTCCCTAACGCATGACCCTCAACTCTACCCTCAACACAGGGGGTCATTTTTTATGGTAGAATTGTTCACACCACCAAGTTCTAGAATGCACGCAGACACACATCCCTAAACTCTTTCTTGAGATCCATCTCGAACATCCTCATCTCAGGTTTCAGAATATTCTTAGTTTGCATCTGATTCCTCACAGCCCACAAGAGATTGGGGAAGTCACCCTATAGTGATATGATTGTCACTGATATGCACGTTACATCTAAAGATGAAGAGGTTCCCACACCCCCAGTTAAGCACACTTTCAATTATCAAACACTGATTTGAGTATCAAAGTACCTTTGATACTTTGCTGCATTTCGCTATGCAATTCACGCATTTAAATCTTGAATCTCAAGAATGATATCTTTTTATTTAATATTTTTTGCTTTATTTTTAATTTCTTGATCATGTCTTGAGTATCCATTAACAATATTTTTTAATTCATTAAAATATTAGACATAAGAAAATATATTATTAAATTTTCTAATTAATTTAAAAAAAATTATTTATTATTTGTTATTTTTAACAGGTATTTTGCATTACTTTACAATACTTGTTACTTTGTTAGCATTTACTTAAAATAAATACACCAGCTCTATATTAAATTAATTATTATTTTAGTTAATTTTAACTTATTGCTTTTTAAAAAAATTAAGAATAAGAATATTACTTTTTTCAATTTTATTATTTTTAGTATTAGCTGAAATAAAATAACATTAATGTAAAGTCATATTTTTATTAAAATAAAAGGAATTAATAAATTTTGTAACTCTTATCAAATGCTGAGATAATAATTAATTTTTTTTGACGGTAGAGATAATAATTAATTTATAATAGAAGGGAGTAGGTTGTTGTGAAACTTGACTCATAGAGCTATGAAAAAGGAATTTATTAGACTGATGATTGTTTATAAAATTTACTTATAATTGATGGGGTTTTTACTTATATTATTTTTGGTATAAATTAGGTATCCACAACTATGAATAATAATCCGTCGAGCTGGTAGGATTACACGAGCGACAAAACTCGTCCTTAAAAGTTTTAACGTTATTGCATTCTCAAGGCTCAGATTCAAATTCAATCATTGGTTAAGGTGAAAGGCACTCGTACTATCTCACTCAAATGCTCTTGGATAGGGTTTTTACTTGTATGGTTTTGAGTTTTGATTTGGATAATTATATATAAAAATGTGAATACTTTTTTGGTTAAAAAAAAGTTAACACAGGAGTATACGTTTAATAAAAAAAATTAAGAAAAGTCATTAAATGCAATTTAACACAGTATACGTTTCTTTGACTATGTTACATTTTTTTTTGAAGAACTTTGACCATGTTACGTAAAATGTTGTCTCATTCTATTTAATATAGAAATTTTAGAAAAAAGAATAACATTGGGAAAAAATGCTTCTTAATTTTGTAAAGCAATATACAATTTTTTTTTGACCGAAAAGTGGTCAAAACAACTTTTATATATATCCATAGTTTTATAATAATATCTCTAGTCCTAATTATGAGAAGAAATTACAAAAAACATAAAGACCAAAGAGACATATTTAATGTTCTAAAATTGAACATTCTTTCCAAATATACTTGTAATTATGTGCATAGGAAATATACCCATCTATTAAATATATAATTCTATTAAAATACGAGTATAAAAGGTATTTTAGCAATTAATACATCTAGAAATAAGTCTTTTTTTTCTTATACTTCGGACAAAAAAATCCTCTAAAAATTTTCTTATAATTAAGACATGAGGAAGTAGTATTTCCTTCTTCCAAGCTCTTGAAAGCCCAAATTAACTACGCTATTCCAAATTTCCAATTACAAGGATCGTTGTTTGCTAAGCTATTTCCTCACATTGTGTTTTGATCAGTTTGTGATTTGTAATTACAAGAGCGCTTTACAACAAAATTCACCTTTCAATTAAGCCAGGCCATCTATTCCCTCACCCCCAAAAAAAATAAGAAAATTGTGTAAAGACAAATATGCTTGGTCCCTGAGCTCAAAAACGCATTCTCTAAAACTGCTACAAACACAACTATCACAAGATCAAGTCCAATTTTCATTAATACTAACACAAAATGATCAAGAAAATGACTACAAAAATCAAGAAATTAAATCATCCTCAAATGACACATAAGTTCCAAAAATTTAGAAGCCTTGTAGAGAAAAATAGAGAACAATAATACACCAAGAACAATAATACTTTGTTTTTGAAACTACCATGCAAGACCAATAATAGTACTAGTTTAATCGAATATGTCATGCTAATTAAAACAAAAAGTGAAATTAAGAGTATGGAAGAAAATAAAAGGTGACTAACCAGGATCTCTGACAGTGGCATGAACGGTGCACCCTTTTTGAAGAAGAGCCTCTACAAGCCATGAACCAATATACCCTGAGGCTCCGGTAACGCAATACGTTGCAGGAGGAGCAACTTGTCCTTCTCTTTCCAACTTGTTAAGTGCTTCCTCCATTTCCTCCTTAATTTGCTATCCTAACCCAAAGCAAGAGCCAATAACCAAAACAACCTGAGATATGGAGCCCCTCGCCTATTGTATTTTGGCTAAGTGTTTTTTTAACAATTGATTCTCTCTTCAATCTAATCCCGTATTTGTATAAGGATTTTTCTAACACGTGTAACTTTGCACATGTTAAAACTCATTAATTACTTAATTTTTTTTTATTTTTTTTGGTGTAATAATTTTTTTCCTTATTAATTACTTCCCCTGTCTCTTAATATAGGACCTCTTTGACCATTTCACACCCTTTAAGAAAGTGAGTTTTGTTAGTTATTAGTATTAAATTTGTACAAAATGTGTGTTATTTTTTCCAAGTTACCCTTCTCATCTTCCAAGACTATTAACAGAGAGAGAATTAATGCACCTTGGTATATGGGGTAATTTTGGGAAAAAATAATTAATCCACCTTAGTCTTTGAAAATGGTCTTATATTAAGGGACAAGAAAATTTTACAAAAATGTCCTATATTAAAAGACGGAGGGAGTATCCAATTTTCTATTTAGTGGGAAGAGAGAGATTAAATCCGTAAAATAAATAGGAAACTAGAGTAACTAATAAAAAAATAAAGTGAATAATTAATGTGGCGTAACATGTGTAAGGTTGCACATGTTAGAAAAACTCTTTATATAATTGTAGTATTGTTATACTCCCTCCGGTCCATATTATAAGAAACATATGTATCTTTTTTCTTGGTCCAAATTATAAGAAACAAACATCAATTTTATAATGCATTAATTGCTAATTTTTATTTTTATCCCTTTATTTAATGCGAGACTTATATTAACGAGATGTACCTACTTCCTATGCATTAATTATATATCATTTCATAGAAGAGGTAGTTTTGGAAGAAAACTCAACTTTTAGAAGTATTAGTTAAGAAAAACAAGTTTCAATGCAATTCATTATTCTGTGTGAATTATGGTTTTGTTTCTTATAATATGGACCAGAAGTAGTATATTAGTAGTTGGCAAGCATCGATACACGTTCATAGGCATGTGCAATAAATTTATAATAGAGTTGAATGGTTTTGAAACGTTTTTTTCTACTAAGATTGACCCTTCTGATTCTCTAATAATACGAGAATAGTAAGAAGAAAGAAAAGCAAAGAAAATTTTAAAAAATTAAAAGTGTTTTTATTTATTTTTTAGATAAAAAATACGAGAAATAAAATTTATATTCTGGAGAGTTTTTCTTTTATTTGAAAAGACAGAAAATATATTGTTTGCTTTGTAGATCGAAACGATTTGGATTAAATGATCAGGAAAATTTTATTAAGGCAAAAATACTGTGTTTCCCAGGCTCTCCATCACCACAAGAAGCTGAAGCAATAGGGCTTTTGGAAGGTATCAAATGGCTTCATAGGATGGGTTTCAATAAGATGGTATTCGAGCTTGATTGCTATTACCTGTTAATTTATATTAACCATGAGTTAGTTCTTCACTAACTAAGGTTAGTTAGATAGCTTAGTTGTTAGTTAGTTAGTTAACATTGCTAGCTGTCAATTAGTTGTATATAACAGAGCATTAGACTCTTTTGTAATCACTTCATTCATTGGTTAATACCGAGAAAAGCTTACACTATACTCTTTCCTCTTTTCTCTGTTTTACAAGTATCGACATGGTATCATTCGCGATTAAGCTTCACGCTTCATCATCTTTCTTGCGTCATACGAATCACCTCTTCCATGTGATTCGATAGTTCGCGATTTTTATTTCTTACTACATCTGCACAATTTCTTGCAAATTTGCAATTTCGATTTGTTCGATTTCTGAATTTTCTTGATTCTCCGCCAATTTAGGTTTTATTATGCGATTTCTGCATTTCTTTGCAATTAAGCCATTGTCGCGATCTTTGCACTTTCGTTTTGAATTGCTGCAATTTTATTGATTACGTCATGGTGAATCCAAATTACTCGAATTACTCTACAAATATGACAAATCCTTTCTATCTCCACCTAATGAGAATCCTCGGTGGTTACGGATTTACACCAAGCAATGACAAGAATTATCATACATGGCGCGATTGATGTTAATAGCTTTGATTTCAAAGAACAAGGAGAAATTCATTGGCCGGCTTCTGGCCAGCGCGATTCACGACCCTATGTTAAAGTGGACACGTTGCAACACAATGGTTATTTCTTGGATTCAACGCGTTACGTTTACGAATCATTGCAAAATCTATTCTTTCGATTCATTACGCTTTCTTTGGTGTTTGGAAGGATCTAAAGAATCGATTCTCATGGGGTGACATTTTCGCATCTCAGATATTCAAGAGGAATTGTACCGCTTCAGGCAAAGGTACTCTTGATGTTTCGAATACTTCACACAATTGAAAGTTTTTTGGGATGAATTAGAGGATTATCGTCCCATTCCTTATTGCAATGCTCGATTCCTTTTTTGTGGAGGATATACTTCCATGAAAACCTTTAGAACGAGACTATGTTATTCGATTCTTGAAGGATTGAATGAAAGGTTCACTCATACAAAATCACAGATCATGGTTATGGATCCTTTGCCTGATGTAGGCAAAGCTTTCTCTTTGGTTATTCAATGGAGAGAACTCCTCGATCGAAATCATATGCCTTGAGAAGTGCTTTCTTTGGCACTCACGGAAAATGCTTCTCAAAGCAAACTTTCTTTAGTAAAGGAAATTCTTTTGGTCTTTGGTGGTAATTCTAATAACAAAGGAGGATATCTTTGGTAGAGAAAAGCTCTAAATAAGTCTCAGTCTGCTCCCACTCGGGTTTGCACACATTGTGGCAGGTTCAATCACACAATTGATACCTGTTTCATTTTGCATGGCTTTCCTCCAGGCTATAAGTCTTTCAAAGGCAAAGGTCAGGCTAATATTGCAGTTGCAAACACTTCAGCTGATATGCAATCTAGATTTCGACCTCTGCTCGGTCTCCTGACCTCTTTGTTTTACACAGGGAACAATATCGAGTATTCTTGCTTTGCTTCAACTGATCCAACATCCATAACTCTCGACCTACTACTCACGGTACCAGTGCAGTAACTACGATCCCCTTGCATTCAATTACCTAAGCTGCGGTCAATGGTAAGCTTCTACACTTGGATCATAAATACGGTGCAGATCATATCTCTTTTCACTTTCCTTCTTTTATCAATTTTAAAAACATCACACATCCCTGTTTCATTGCCAAATGGTAATAGTATTCATGCTTCCATTTACAGTGCGGTTAGACTTTCGACACATTAATTTTGCGGGATGTTTTATACATTCCCAACTTTAGTGTGAATCTTATTTACATTGCAAAATTGGCACAAACCAACAATTGTCATCTCAAATTTACTAATAATTCGTGTCACATTTTGCAGAACCATTCATTGAAGATGATTGAGTACACCTAAGCTCCATCTTTGGATTGTATGTGATAGAAGGCTCTTACATTACAAAGATACTAAATCGCTTGTCACTTTCGATTACAAGCGATCTTGCACGGTTGTAATTCGGTAGCTCTTGCTTCTTTTCACCTTTTGGCACATGCGATTAGGTCATGTCAGTTCGGTTTTACAACTCATTTCTAGAAATTTTCCTTTCATTCCATGTAAAAAATATTATGATGCATGTGATGCTTGTCATTTTGCCAAACAAAGAAAATTGTCTTTCCCCATAGTTCAATAAAATCTGCCCACTTTTGATTTGTTGCATCTTGATTTGTGGGGACCATATTCTACTCCTTCCTTTCTTGGTCACAAATATTTTTTGACTCTTGTAGATGACTTTTCACGATTTACATGGGTTATTTTCCTTAAAACAAAGGATGAGACAAGCAAATATTTGAAAAACTTTGTTGTTTTCATTGAAACTCAATTTCATAAAACCTTGAAGTGCTTAAGAACTGATAATGGCACTGAGTTTCTTGCCTTAGTAGAATTTTTACTCTCTAAAAGCATTCTTCATCACAAATCTTGTGTAGAGACACCCCAACAAAATGGGGTGGTTGAAAGAAAGCATCAACACATTTTGAATGTTGCTAGATCTTTATCATTTCAATCTCATATTCCACTTGTCATGTGGAATTTTAGCATTCAGCATGCTGTCCATATTATAAATAGGCTTCCTACCCCTCTTTTGAAAACTAAAACTCCTTTTGAGCTGTTATATCAGCAGCCTCCCTCTTTAATCCATCTCAAAGTTTTTGGTTGTTTGAGCTTTGCAACTACTCTTCAAGCTCATAGAACCAAGTTTAATCCTAGAGCTTCATAAGGTGTGTTTCTTGGATTTAAAGAAGGTACCAAAGGCTTCATACTATATGATCTTAATTCAGATGAATTGTTCATTTCTAGGAATGTGATTTTTATGAAACAGTTTCCATTTAGCTCACTAACTCTGACTACTTCCACTACACCTTCAAATTCTCCAAATCAGTTTTCTTATGATGATCCTCTTGTCATACACAGGACATATCCCTCACCTTCTCATCATTCTTCACCAGCCCCTAGTGCATTTCTTCCTCTTGAACCCTTGATTACGGTTCAGTGTAGCCACAATCCTCGGCTGCCTTTGAACACTTTTTGGTAGAAGATCTGAGAACAGATCCTGACACGGCCTTATCTCAGCGATTATCACTGCAATCTTGCATCCAGTGGCTGTTCCAAGGCATCTTCAGGTAATCCTACATATCCCATTTCTTCTTCTCTTTCATATGAAAAATGCTCTGCAGCATATAAACGTTTCTGTTGTAATATCTCTGCTGTTATTGAACCTAAAACTTTTAACCAAGCCTCCAAATCTGATTGTTGGAAAAAGGCAATGGATGCTGAGTTACAAGCCTTGCCAAAAAATAATACATGGTTTGTTACCACTTCCCACAGTAAAGTGCCTAGGTGTAAATGGGTTTATAAAATCAAATACCATGCTAATGGTTCCATTGAAAGAGTATAAGGCTAGGTTGGTAGCTAAAGGATACACTTTCAAATGGAAGGGATTGATTATTTTGACACCTTTTCTCCTGTTGCAAAGCTTACCCTTTGTTGGGTTTACTCTCTTTGTTTGCCATTCAAGGTTGGCATCTTGAGCAATTGGATGTCAACAGGCCTTTCTTCATGGAGATTTACATGAGGAGGTTTATATGTCACCTCCCACTGGTTTCCTATTTCAAATTCTTCTCAAGTATGCAAACTTCACAAATCTTTATATGGGTTAAAACAAGCCGTGACAAGCTGGTATTCAAAAGCATCCCTTTGCATTGATTGCTATTGGTTATTGTCGATCACATCGGACCATTCTCTGTTTGTTAAGTCTTAGTTACGATTTTCTGACCTTATTAGTCTATGTTGATGACATAGTTCTAGCTGGTAATTGCCTCCCTGAGATTCAGAAAGTAAAGCATTACCTAGATAACCGATTTTGTATAAAAGATCTTGGTCAATTAAGGTATTTTTTGGGCCTTGAAATTGCAAGAACAAAATCTGGAATTACCTTCCGAGAGGAAATACCTGCTGGTACGTTACAAGATGCTGGCTCCCTTGCTTCTAAGCCTGCTGCTACACCTTTCACTCCTTCAACAAAGCTTTCTGCTAATCAAGGTACTCCCCTGGTAGATTCTTCCTCTTACAGAAGGTTAATCGGATGTTTATTGTATTTAACAACAACTCGGCCTGACATTGCATACTTAGTACAACACTCGAGTCAGTTCATTTCCAAGCCTTTAATGCCTCATTATCAAGCTGCACAAAGAGTTCTTAAGTACCTCAAAGCCTCTCCTGCAAAGGGTCTCTTTTTCTCTGCAAAGAGCCCTCTAAAACTTCATGGTTTTATTTGACTATTGATGCCTTACGACACTAGGAGATGCATTACATCTTTGCGTTTGAGTTCATCTCTTATATCTTTGTCGAAGAAACAAAACCTTTGTTCAAGGTCTTCAAGCGGTAGCATGCAGGGCTTTGGCACATAACATGTGAAGTCAATGGGTGTTATTTATTTGATCTTGAGGTCAGGATTCTCTGTGACACACTGCAGTATATTGCGATAACAAATCGCAATATACCTTTATCATAACCCTTGACTTTTCACGAAAGGAGTAAACACATCGAATTGGATTGCCGTATGTCGTTACGCGAGGAAGATTAATTCAGCTGATTCACTTGCTTCCAGTGCCTTCATCCTCTCGACTTGCAGGATGTTTTACCAAACCTTTGCACTCTCTACTTCTTTTAATTCTATTATGTCCAAGTTGGGACTTCATGATGTACATAGTCCACCTCGTCCCACTTGAGGGTGTATTACATTATTTATATTAACCATGAGTTAGTTCTTCACTAACTAAGGTTAGTTAGATAGCTTAGTTGTTAGTTAGTTAGTTAACATTGCTAGCTGTCAATTAGTTGTATATAACAGAGCATTAGACTCTTTTTGTAATCACTTCATTCATTCGGTTAATACACAGAAACGCTTACACTATACTCTTCCTCTTTTCTCTGTTTTCTGAGTATCAACAATTGCAAATCGGTGGTAGATGCCATCTTGGAGGGTCAAACCTACAATAATGAATAAGGATCAATTTTGAAGAGATGTAGTGAGCTTTTGAAGACATATAAAAACTATGAGGTTAGTTTTGTTAGGCGGCAAACAAACTTTGTTGCTCATAGCTTAGCTAGAGCGTCTGGGTTTTATGCTAGCTACCATGTTTTTAATTCAATTCCCTCTTGTATTGTTGAACTTTTTATGAATGAAAATGCTTAATTTGTTGCTCTAAAAAAAAGATTACTTAGCTTAATGCGCATGGACTTTTTTTAATTGAATTAGATAATGAGTAGATTAAATAGGATATTTATTTATACCCATTAATCATTAATGCAAATCTTTCATCGGACGTGTAGGGTAATAAACCATGCATCTCAAAGTTTTTGGCCGCACTAGTGTGCTTAGTGCCTGCTTGCTTTGCTGCACTACTATCAAGTTTTATTGCCATTCATCCCGAAAAGTTGCATTTTGATCTTTCAACTTGTTGGTTTTTTTTTTTTTTTACACCAGTGCAGTTTAGAAGAGAAACTATGCAATTTTTTAAAAAAAGTTACACCCATAATATATAAGGTAAGTCGTGGATGCTAACAACAACTTAGCTTTTGTTTTTTGTTTTTTGTTTTTTTATAGATACTCCCGACGATGGCCCTGAGCATATGTTTTGGTGGTGCCATTTCACAAAGCCTCATTTTTTAGAGGCAAAACGTAATAGTAGTTTATTTATAAATATTAAAATAAAATTATATATAATTAAAAAATTTATATATTAAAGCTTAAGGATCCAACTTTATTTAAAATTTTGAGTTCTAATTAAACTTAGTAAGTCCTTACTTTAAATCTCGATAAACCATTTTTATTACTTTTTATGTCACAAACACTTTTCGTAAGGTCCCAACCCTGATTTTCATTACATTTTTTGAGGCATTTGCCTTAGTTTAACACTACTTTTTCTGCCAATTGCTTATTTGTGCCTCATCTCCTTTACGCCTCCTCTATCAACAAAGGAAACATTAAAACAACAACAAAGAATCAACAACAACCTGAAAAGAAAAAAAAAAGCAAAGAATCCAAAGCAGTTGACTCACTTAATAAAAGATTTGAGTAATATAGCACGTATGAGAATATTTTTTGATCTATTTTTTAGTATCAAAAGACTTAGGTCATTCTCTGATAAGAATTGGAATTATGTTGCAAACATCTCGAAACTTATCTAAAACATTATAATATATTCTTATGATCTTAATGATAAAATTCTATTTGAAGAATTAAAAATCATTAGAGAGGTTTTAACAGTTGAATCAAAATCAAGTTTTATGATATTGAGTTATTTGAAGACATTTAATTGTTTTTCTAATGCATCTGCAACTTATAGAAAAATATTAACTATCATTTTTACTATTGCATCTGTTTAGAGAAGTTTTTCTAAATTGGAATTGTTAAAATTGTATTTGCGATCTATTATATCACAAGGTAGATTAAATAATTTTGCTTTGTTTCTATCAAAAATGATTTTTTTAAAGAGCTTTGATTATGAATGAATCATTAATGATTTTACAGCGAAAAATGCAATGAGAATAATATTCAAAGATTAATAGGGCATCAGTTTCTCAATTCGCACAGGACACTCAAAATATCATAGACTTCCCTCCCAAAATACACTAGGTGCGTAAAAAAACATCCAACTTTGTTACAATGGTTGAAAAATTAATTTGAACTTGTTAGCATCATGTCATGTTGCTTTTGTTTTATCTAATATCTTATTAACGTTTTCATCATATAAATGTTCACCTATGTCAAAATATTGTACTAAATCTTTGATATTCAGAAGTCATACTAGGTCCCATCTGAGTTTGAGGTAAATAAACAATTTTTTTTTATAAAGGTTTAATTGCACTTTTGATTTTTTAAGTATCGCGATTGTGTGATTTTGGTTGGATCCTCTAGGTATGGCGATTGTGTGATTTTCATCCCTCAGGTTCCAGTTGAGCGAATTGAGCCTTCAAGATATCACAATTGTGCGATTTTGATCTATCCGTTCAATTTTCGTTCAATCTATAATTGAAAATGTTGCAAGAGTTTTTTTTTTTAATTTTAAAGCCAACTAACATGTTATTAAGGCCAAATTATGTGTCCGGTCATGCTCAAATGTGTCAAATCAACATTTTTGATTAGAAATTGAACAGAAAGAGTGATCAAAATCGCACAATTGCAATAATAGGAGGACCTAATTCGCGTAATTGAAACCTAAGATATCAAAATCGCACAATCACAATACTTGTAGGACTCATTTCGCACAATTGAAATCAAAAGGATTAAAATCGCACAATTGCAATAGTTGGGAGACCAAAAATGTAATTAAGTCTTTTATAAAAGGTAAGTAAACATATTTAAGGAGACAAAACTTTTCCATATACTCAAATATGAAAGAAAAAAATTCTAATAAATCAAAACCATTATGAATTGAGAAAGTCCGAATCCTTTTTGCAATACCAAATGACATGAGCTGAATCTAAGCCACCGTAAATGACGAAAGTGTAAAGTCATAATCACTGACAACCACAAGACAAAGGGGAACCTCCGAATATAACACACTAACACAGTCCATGGCTCCATGCCATCACTCAAGCCTAGTTGGTTGCCCAAGCCCTCACGGAGTGACCATCATTTTCAAATTTCAGAAGTAATTGATACAGACGAAATTTTGGTAATAACTTGGATATGTAGCCAAATCAACGGTTTGTGCACATTTTGAAAAAATGAGATTATGAAAATAACATTATTCCTAATGCAACTACGCATGGGTGGTAGAGGTGAAAGTAGGTGGGGGCTTTACAAGACTTTCTTTAAATATGTCTAATCTGTTTTAAAAATTCAAAGCTTAAATTTGACTGGTTAGATATCATAGACATTGGACTCTTGACCCATTTTCTTTACCAAAACAAAACATTTAGGGCCATGATTTTAGGACCTCCTCCACTTAATTTTAACACCTCCTTATCTTTTAAAAAACAATTTTGGCCCTTCTGCTTGGCGTTTGCATTTTTTTTTTCCTTCTGCAATTTCAAGTTTTCTGAAAACTTGTTGATGAGAACGTCTGTCAACAAGAATCCGGTAGTTATAAATTTTCAAAACACTCCCGGATTCTTATTGCCGGGACATTCCATAATTTAGAATCCAGAAAATTCAAATCTAGCAAAAAAAGGGAGGCGAAACAACGTTAAGTTATTCAAAACACTCACAGATTCTTATTGCCGGGACATTCCGGAATTTAGAATCTGAAAATTCAAATCTAGCAAAAAAAAGGAGGGGGGAGGTGAAACAACGTTAAGTTGTTCAAAACACTTCTAGATTCTTATTGTCGGAACATTTCAGAATTTAGAATTCGAGAAATTCAAATCTAGCAAAAAAGGAAAACAAAACATCGCGTACTAAGAAATGTGAAGGTTAAATAAGCGATATTTTAGACTTTCTAGGGAGAGGGAAAATTGGTAAAATTAAGTGAGGGAGGCCCCAAAATCATGGGCAAACATTTTACTAGGGTTGACAAACAACTAAAACAGAAACTTTAACCCACCCGCCTAGTTAAGCATCTAACATTTCTCCACTTCAGCATAAAACAAGTTATTACATTTTGTAAATACAACAAAAATGTACCACATTGCTTTTTATTTCACTGTAGAGAGAAAAAAATTAGCTACTTTAGAGTGAGAAATTCACCTTAAAAAGTAAAGAAAAGTAGTTTAACGCCGATGAAAAATAAACTATTTATACAACATGTGCATGAATAACAAATCATGGATACGTTAAAATACCAATACCTTATTTTGTCATGAATGATTGAGATGTTTTACTTTTCCCTCTAACTAGCTGAGAGAACCCATGTTTAACAAGGGTGATAAAGAAAAGCAAAACCTACAGTGTAATTAAATTTTTGTCACATGTCCTTTGCGTAGTTTAATTTCTTATATAGAAGTGAATTGTTCGCCTTAAAGGAATCAAATCCCCCCCCCCCCCAAAAAAACCAAAAAAAAGCATTGCTAATTGGATTGAGCAGTCACTTGAAGAAAACAACCACACTGTATTTTAAGGGGGGGGGGGGAAGAAATTCCACTTTAGAAAGTGGTGCACACAATAGTGTCCATATGCTGTATTTCACCCAGGTGGAGACCTGAACACTTTCTCTTTGAAAAGGTCAAAACCAATAAAAACAAATTTAATCACTCGGGTTGTGTATGGAAATCAATAGACATAACAAAAGTAATCAATATACACTACACAATAAAATGGAACAAAGATTACATCTAGAGTTACATTACTGCTGAATGCATGAATTTAACCAATAAAACTAGGCGGCAGCAACTTCTTCAGTTTTCTTATTACTTTCCTTCAGTTTCTTCCAATTCTCTTCACTATCAATTATCTCTCCGGTTTTTATTAGGTACCGAACTTTTTTACCATTGTCAAGGACTTTATGACCCACGCGGCTTGCTACCTTCTGTTCTTTGGAGTAGAGCATCACATTTGAACTGTGGATAGCCCCTTCAATCTGGAATTAAAGGCAACGGTTTCTCAAAGTATTAGTCGATGAAGATATACATCAACAAACAGCGTGCACATCAGCACACGTTTCTATTTATTATGCCAAAATATAATTAAACTTTCAAACAAACTACAAGATTGAAGCATTTCTAGGTAGTTGTTATTATGCATCCTTGGGGTACTCCAGTGTTGCATGCATTGAGTATTTTTAAATTTAAGTAAAATGTGAAAAACATTACTTAGAAGAAATATTTAAAATTATAAAAAAAAAAAAGGCAAAATGGAAAACATAAAATTTGCTTTCATTTCTTGAAGAACATGCAAAATTGGAAAAGAATTCATAATTATGTTTTTCCTGCAAGGGAAATGATAAAAACCTTAATGATTTGCCCCGGTTCCCCCTCTTCTCTACTCTTGATATGCTTTGTCTTCAGGTTTATTTCTTTCACAACAACAGTGCTGTTGTGCTTGAAGACTTTGGTAATCTCCCCAATATTACCCTTTTCGTGCCCAGATATGACTTTCACTGTATCTCCAACTTTAACATGCATTTTGTGTAACACAGGCAGGCTGTTTGGTTTGCATTCCTTTCGCTCCCATCGTTTAAGCTGCCAAAGGACAAACAGAAAAAATATTACACAAGACAATTACTAAAGCTAGCTAGACAACATATTTAAGTAGACCCAGGACCCATAAACCATGACTTTTTAAGTTGTTTTCCCATATTAAATTAGAGAAACTTTAAGGTTTGTTCTGTTTTCATTTTCTTAGGAATGTGAAGCGCTTTATGCTTGACTGTAAAGTAAAGACAGTTTTAAATGGATTCCTTATCAGTGTAGTTCTATATACTATTTGTAAATGAGAAGGTTCCATATCCATGAATTAGGCTTGTAGTTCTATATACTATTTGTAAATGAGAAGGTTCCATATCCATGAATTAGGCTAAGGTATCTATGAAGTAGGCTAAGGTATTTCACTCATGGCTTAACAGGTTTTATAATAAAATGCAAACAAAGGCTCACAAATTTTGTAGAACACTCTACGTTAACTGTGGATCACATTTATATCCAAAGCATTCGCTGGATCCTGGCCTCAGGTTTTAGCAAAATATTTTTTAACACTTTGGATGTTTTTATTAAGTTCTACCAAGAACCAATAAATAACAAACTACAAATGACTGCAAAAGCACATGCTTTGCTATCGTCTCACTATAAATAACTTTTGGTCCATTTTGATTTTAGTTTAACAAAATCTGAAAAGAATAATCACATTAGTCACAGATGAGGCTAGCAATTAATACTAACCCTCATTACAATAAGACATTGCTTCTCTGTCGGCTTACCCTGCATATCACGAAGATAAAATTCATATCAAGTTAGTATACTAAACTTTTGAGCACTGCATCTGTAAGAACTAGAACAATATAGATTTATTTTATCCTTAATAACCATTAATCAAAGTCAGTCAAAATGTAGTTGTCACTTTTAATGAAACATTCAGCATTCTTGCAAGTTGCAACAAATGATGAGCAGAAGAAATCAAAAGAATCTCAAAATTTGCATGCTGATCAAAAGGGCGGTTTCTTAAACGCTAATACTATTTTAAAAAATGACATTTCATATCTGGGAGACATTGAGATAACAAAAAGAATCAAAAGAGAAAGAAGAAAAAAAAAATCATAGATGCAGCATGAATTGATAACATTCATTAAAAAATGGTAAGCAATTATTTTCTGCAGTGCCAAATTTTGTGGGAAACCAATATTAGTAATATAATGGACAAATGAAGATAATAAAAATGTAAAACAACTCATCCAAATTAAAAACAAGCTGCAATTTTTATCCATGTCAGTAAAACATGTTCCATTAGTATAACAAGGCAATGACTTCAACTAAGAAGTTCACTGAACCAATTCCTAACTGCAAAAGTACAGCATAGACAAACACCAAGCAAATGAACATAGTATAGTCAGAATTACTGGATCGTCCATCACAGGGAGCGAGAATATGCTTTGAGGTAGGTGAATTGTAAGAGTGGGGTTTGAATTCATTCATATAAGTATAAAGAGGATACTCTAAAACTACAGATGTAGCAATATCATACTATCTGTATCTGATACGAGTTCGGTATTGGATTATCCATGCACCAAATAACATCAAATAGCATACAGCAGAAAAATATATTCTTTATCAGTAATACTAACTGATTTTTTTTTCTCCACGAGGGGTTAGTCGGGAATCGATCCTTTTATTAGCAATTTTCACAGTCATGTGAAAATTGTGTATATCTCTTTCTTCAAATGTATTAAATGTGTCAATCCTATCGAAATTTGTGATTGTCTACAGAACACAGACAGGCAAAATTGTCATGTGAAAATCTCAATCCCATCGGAGCTTAGTTTGTATTCATTCCCAATGGTACCTTTCATGCTACAAAATGGAAGATTCAATTTAAATATTAATCATTTTTAAAAAAAAGGCGTGACATAAAATTCCAATCATGAACAGAAATGTAAATTTAAAATAGGATAGCCAAATTAAATTGCACATACCCAGAGACACACAAAGAAACTTGAATTGGGAAAAATAAATAAATAAACATAATTGCGAAATGAGTGGACAATGAGATAATGGGGTACCGGAAGAAGAGGGGAGAGAGTGATGGGAGAGAGTCGCTGGCCGAAGAAAGAGTTGTTAGAGGAGAGTGAGAGTGAAGTCATGGAGCCCTGAAGAGCAGCCATAGCTGCCATTGTTGCTGTAACCTCTTCTTTTTTCTTTCTGCTTCTGATAACGATTGTGGATAACACTATCTCTCGTAGGGGAAAAATAAGAGAGAAAGAGGATTTAAGAATTTGGTCTGAAAATCGATCAGGGTTATTTTAACAAGCCCAAATTCTGACCTCATTCCGAGAATGGCCCAATTCTCTTCTTTCTTCTCTTTTTTTTTTTTTCGATAAATAAAAAATTTAGAGTGAGGAAATAAAGCCCCACTCCAAGACAGAAAAACTCCAGGATCAGTAAAAACAAAAATTTAAGAACGAAGTGAGAAGAAAAAAAACCCATTGGGTGAGGAAATGTAATAAGCAGGGATCGAACCTAGGTATTTGGATTCTTAAATTTTTGTTAAATAATATAAATTATTATTATTGTTATATTGTTCTTGCTTTTACAGTATTGTTCATATATTTAATGCATTTGCATTTTTTTATTAATTTTTTTTAAATCAGTACTCTTAAAGGACTTATTATTATTATTATTATTATTATTATTATTATTATTATTATTGAATCACGAATGTAAATATTAAAACAGAATAGGTAGTATAAAGAAGAAAAAATAGAAGAAATGTTAAAGCTAAACAAAACTAAAGAACAAAAGAAAAACCGCACCACGATACTGTTTTATACAGACTTGCATTTGTTAAATTTATGGGGGAGATTTTTTTAAGTTACATTATTTTGCAGTTGAAATCCTTAGTTAATTTTTTGCGTAAAGCATCGTGATCAGTGTAATGAGTTATAACTGCCTCACACTTCAGTTTTTAATTCTAAGTAGTAAGTCCTTCTTTTTGGTAAAAAAAAAAAAATATTAGGGCAAGAGAATGGTGCCCCATTTTGGGCAAGAAAGCCTTAGCGTTTTAGTTTATAGCTTATAGTGTACCATTTTTTCTCTCATTTTTACCCTTACTAATTTAATTAAATTTCTCATTTATCCCCTATTAAATGAAGCAAAAAATTATTAACTCTTACAGTCTCTCTCTCATTAATTAAAATGTCTTCTTATGTTATTTTGTATTTTTCTGTTAATTCAATCGCTAATTTTACTAAACACTTTAAATTTAATCCGTTAGCTTATCCGCTTATATTTATCACACCTCAAAGAGATCAATGAGAGGTTCAAACCTATGACTTGTCCCACACGAGACACTTTCTTGCTCTACTGGACAAACCCCTCGCAGTAGTCCTTTAATGCAATGGCATTTTTTGAAAAGATAAATTATGACCAAAAGGATCAATCTCCTTTCTTATTATTAGTATGATGATCATTGAAAATTAACTTGTCTCCCATCCCTGCAACCTTCCTGTGTTAGAAGCAGAAATTTATTATCTCAATTTTAATTCTAGAATTCATTTGCAAATTAATTGAAGCGAAATTTACCAATATGTAGAATGTTAATTGTGTGTGAAAATATATTGTGGGCATGAAAGGTAACTCTCTTTTTCGCTTCAATTTCATTCATGAAAGTAATAATATACAAATTTGGAATGTCTGTTCTGCGAGACAACAGAACTGAGGCAAGTGAAGGAAACAACAATGGAAACAAAAAATTGAAAAAAAAAAAAATGCTAAGCAAAACTACAGAAGATGATGTCAGGCATCATTAATTAAATCACTCAAGCCTAATGCGTAGTTACGGCCATATCATATCCAAATGCAAAAACTAAAAATGAAAACATAACAAAAATGTAAAACCATTTTCTACACATCATACATGTCAGCTGCACTATCTATAGATTCTTCTCTTCTGTGGTCAGTAACAGAAGTCTTGGTTTCTAGCTGATCAACATCAATTGCAACTTCATCTGCTGTGGCTGAAAGGGATTTCTTGTGATGATGATTCCTTTGGTGCCTTGATTTAAGGATCCGCGTCAAAACTTGCACTATATCTCTCATGGAAGGGCGCTTCCTAGGGGCACGGTTGATGCATTTGTAAGCAAGTGCTGCCACTTCATTGAGCTCTTGGAAATCACATTTTCCCTCAAGTTTAGAATCAACAATCTCCTCCCAACCAACTTTTCCCTCAGCGTTCATTGCTGCCTAATCATCCATCAATAGCATTCATTAGGACAAAAAATGAGTTATGCATAGTGTGCTATTACAACACAGCATTTAGATAGTGCAATGTCATCAAATTGAGTCATCAACCAAATGCTTAGCAATGACTAGTTTTTATATGTATTCCTCCCGTCGCTCCATATCTATTCATGTTTTAGCTTTTTGTTTTTGTTTTAAAACTACTAATGTTTTAGAAATCCAATGTCTAATTAATGTTTTTTTCAACTATACCTTTAGTTGGGAGCAGGGCCGATCCAACCCTAGAGCAGCCCAAACAAGGGCTTTAGGCCTAAAAAAATTTTGAACAAAAAAATGCCTCAAAATTTTTATTTTGACTGATATAATTGACCAAATAACTAATGAGTACCACAAATCCATTTAGTTCAGATGGTAAAACATAATTGTCTTAACATGTGGGTTGTGGGTTCAAGCCCCTTTGTGGGGTACTTTTGTTGTAATTTTTTAGTATTTTATTGTGAATGAATGACTTTTATTCCACAAGACAACTGACTTGTTATTCTACAGGCCTCACTTAGAGAGTTTGCTTTAGGCCTCAATGGGTGTTGGGTCGGCCCTAGTTGGGAGAAAGAACATAGAAATTTGTAATGCAAATAATGATATATACTAGGGGACTGAATAAAGATATTTTAGTCAAATATAGGTCAATTTATTATTTCTTAATCTGTATGCACTAAATATAGAATGGATGGAGTATATATCAACCAAAGAAGAGAAAAACAAAAACGCCAAATACATTAATTTTATCTAAGCGAAACCTGTAGGGAAGGAGAAAGCGATCTTACAAGCTCAACATATTCCATAAGACCCTGCTGAGGATTTCGGCCAGCTATAAGTTCAAAGAGCAACACCCCAAAACTGTATACATCACTTTTCTTGGTGAATGTCCCAGAAGATATATACTCAGGGTCAAGATAGCCAAAGGTACCCCGAATAGCTGCATGTTTATCCACCATCTCTTCTCTTGAAAGTCCAAAATCAGCAACCTGTTCGAACATCAATAGCTACAGTGTAAGAAGCATGCTAACCAACAATAAATGGTTAAAGCAAATATATACTTTGTCATTTATTTGTTATAAAGGTGATGATTAACAAAGAAATACCCTGGCTCGCATGGACTGGTCCAAGAGAATATTGGAAGATTTGATATCTCGATGGATTACGGGAGGAACTGCCTGAAGTGACAACAGATACAGTTATAACTAAATATACGGAGCAGAATTATCTCAGTGCAGATCGCATGGTAACTTACCCCATCATGAAGATACTCCAAGCCTCTTGCTACATCTAAAGCTATATGAACCCTCAAATCCCAGCCCAGTGTCCCATTCTCTTCGCCTAAATATAGAGACAAGTATACATGCTTCATTTATTATTGCATATGCAAGTTGAATTTGAAAGAAATCGCCAAAAAGAAAAACAAAGCACAGAATCAAAAGGCACATAGTATCAAAGTACTATTTCATAGAACTTCGGTAATTGTTGTACTGGTCTAGAGAAGTTTGCATTGCACACAAATTAAATAAATATATATTCATATAATTTGTTTGAAAGCAAGGATATAGAAAATTTCAAAAACTTTTAAAGCGTTTGCATATAAAGATCTCCATGAAGCATATTCATCCACAAAATTTGTATAGGACGACAGCCTATGCATGAACCTACATCACACTTTTTCTCTTTTTTTCATCAAAATTAAAAAAATGAAGGGTTCATGTATTATTCCAGGGGATGCTGTTTTCATTAACCAGGAAGAACATATGGTAAAGCCGAAATAACAAACTAAATCTTAACCAATTGGATAATTGTAAGCCAAATCCTCAACTACTTCGATCACTAAATTCACAATTAGAATCCAATTCAAAAAAAAAAAACTTGGATAGTTGCCACTTGAAATGAGTAATTAATCCAATCCAATTAGCTGCCCCAAGTGGTATGAACAGCACAGGGAATAATTTAGAACTTGAAATTTGTCAACCAAAAATGATAGATAGCTAACTTACTATACAAGTGGGAAGCCAAGCTGCCTTTACTCATGTAGACATATACAAGCATATGTTGCCCCTTTTCTGCACAATATCCAACCAAATTGACCAGGTTTCTATGGTGTAATCTTCCCAACAGCATAACCTGAGAAAAATTAAAAGAACATAAAAGGTTAAAATTGATAAATTACTCTGGTCTTGAGTGAAGCAGAAAGATCATACAGAAAAATTAACAACTCCTTCCATTTTAAAATAATTGCCGTTTAAGGTTTTGCAAAAGGATAAAAAAAGTCATTAATTCCACCAATGCTCTCTCTCATTCCACTTGGTGGAGCTACCAAGAGAAAAGAATTAAATTGGAAAAAGTAATTAGTCCTTTCTTGGTTTTCTAGAGTAACAAACAATTTGAAAGAAAATGGAACTTCTAAAAGGCATTTATTTCGAAACATATGGAGTATATGATACCTAAAAACTGCAATTACTAAATTACCAATTGCATTTTGTGGAGTTTAGAGTGCCTTGAAATCAGTTTGGAGGATCATGAAATTGCTTGAAAGTGTTTCTTGAACACTGGGAATCGATTCACTAGCTATATGAATCGATTCAAGCATGTTTGAGACTCTGTGAATCGAAGTACACCTCTATGAATCGCATGGGAAGCTTGCATGAATCGATTCATTTCATTAATTCGTGCAGGAGAGGCTTTTTTAACTAGGTGAATCGATTCACCTATGCCTGTGAATCGATTCACATTCGGGTTTTATAAACCTGAACGTCAGACCAGGCAAAGACGACGGCGCCTTTCTAGGGTGTGTACACCGCTTCGAGCCGCTCAGGTTTGTGAGGTTTTTCGGAAACACGCTGAAATACTCTCGGGGTCTTAGGAAATCATAGAGGAGGATCAAGGCTTTCTATCGTTGTTCTTGAGAGGTTTTCATAGAGAAAAGAGAGGGATTGGGAACTCTTGGGTTTGTTCTTCTTGGACATTTGTAGCGGGTTCAAAGCAATTGTAATCTCTTGTAAAGACTCTTTTGATAGTGAAACTGAGGGTCGCTCTCTCTCGGCAGACGTAGGTTATCTTTGGGGGTAACCACGAACCAACAGCTGTTATTCTTCCTACTCTACTCCGTGTTTGATTGACTTTATTGCTTTGTTTGGTTGCTCTTAAATTTAGTATTGGTTGCTTTTGATATTTGTTCATTTATTCTTGTTAGTAACTCATCATATGGCGCCATCGCGAACAAATAATTCAATCAGGCACCATGGGTACTAAATGGGACATCGAGAAGTTTTCCTAATAACGACTTCGGGTCTATGGAAGGTGAAGATGGAAGCAATCCTTATTCAATGTGCTTTGAAGCCTTGAAGGGCGAGGCAAGAATGCCGCCACCCCTGCCTCAAACTGAGAAGAAGGAGATGATGATAAGGCAAGAAGTGTCATTATCTTGCGGCCTCGGCGATAAGGCATCGAGAGAAGTCAGTAAGAGAGAAGACCGCGGCGAGATGTGGGCAAAATTAGAATCGCTGTACATGACAAAGTCATTAGCCCATTGTGTTATGTGAAACAACATCTCTACTCATTCAAGATGGTAGAGACCAAACCTATCAGGAGCAACTAACTAATTCAACAAAATTATCGATGACTCATCGGAATATTGATGTGAAGCTCGATGACGAGGATAAGGCTTTACTCTTATTGAATTCATTGCCTAGGTCCTTTGAACACTTTAAGGATGCACTCCTCTATGGCAAGGAGTCCACTATTACCTCGAGGAGGTCCAACAATCAATTAGGGACCAAGGAGCTAACCAAGCTTCAAGACTTAAGATGGAAGATAGTGGGGAAGGCTTCGAGTGTCTCGGCGGGAAAGAATGAGTAGAGGAAATCGGTAAAGGAAAGCCTAAGGCTTAAATCCAGTTTCAGGACAATAAAGCTAAGTACAAATGCTTTAATTGTCATAAGGTTGGTCACTTTAAGAGGGATCATTCCCCGAGAGAGGGGCAATGAAGATTCCGTGAGGCTATGATGCATGGAGGATGGTTACGAGGATGCAGGGCCTAGTATTACGAGTCGGGAACCGATAGAGTCACATGGACTCGTGCTCTTTTCACACGTGTCCAAGGAAGGAATATTTTGAAACTTTGGAGCTCAAGCAAGGTGGAGTAGTTCGCCTCGTGACAACGGTTGCAAAGTTCAAGGTACGGGTTCAATTGCCTTAAGATGTATGACAACCGCGACCTCTTTACAAGATGTGGAGGCATGCTCCTAAACTCAAGCCAAATCTAATTTCTATAAACATGTTTCGATGGATTAGGCTATTGCACTAGTATCGAGCATGGTATGATGAAAATTTCGCATGATGCATTGATAATAGCTAAGCGGACTAAAATGTGTGGTTTGTACATATTAGAGGTTCAACTATTATCAAGTACGCATCATTAGCTAGCCAAACCTTGCATGATAAAACCATGTTATGGCATAACAGGTTAGTGGCACGTTGGAGAGTGGTTTAGTTGAACTAGCTAAATAAGGCTCATGCTAGGTGGTGATAAATTGGATAAGCTAGAATTTTGTGATAAGTGCATACTAGGCAAACATCATAAGGTTGAGTTTGGGGGTGGCATGCATCATTCTAGTAAATCCTTTCGAGTACATTCACTCTGATCTGGGGTCCTGGCCAGAGTGAGTACTCATGGGAGTGGTTCCTATTTCCTCATCAGGTTGATGATTTCTTCAGAGAGTACGGGTCTACATTTTGAAAAGCAAAAGTGACACCTTTGAAAAGTTCAAGGAATGACATACTCTCATAGGGAAATCAAATAGAACTAAACTGAAATTTTGGCGACTAACAATGGTCCGAGGTTCTTTCTGAGCATTTTGATAAGTTTTGTAGGAAACAAGGTATTCAAAGGCATAGGATCATGAAAGGCTTCACTGCATCAAAATGGCCTAGCAACATGCATGAATAGACCATCTTGGGAGCGTGAGAGTATGCTTTGGCACCGGGTTGCTCTAAAAGCTTCGGGCGAAAGGCCTGAGTACAAAGAAAGATATTTGATCAACATATGTCCATCAATCTGCCAAGTAGACTTCAAGACACCTATGGAGGTTTCGGGAGCGGAGACGCAGACTACCCAAGTTGAAGGTTTTCGAGCTTTGGCTTGCCAGGCATATCAAGCGTGATAAGCTTGATGTCGTGAGCCGAAATGTGTCTTCATCGGACATCCTGAGGTGCGGCGGATACAAGTCAGGAATTTGGAACTGGAGGGTCAAAGGTTATCATAAGCGGTGATGTCACTTTCGATGAGACGCACGGGATGAAGTGCAAAGACCTCGGGAGGATAGTAGCTCGTGGTGGAGGTGAGAAAACTCACTGAGGTGGAGTCTACCACTAGTGAGACCGGAATGATGAAGAGGAGGATAGTCCTCCACCATCGTTCCCAGACAGACAACAAACAGTGGATCCTGGCTATCGCTGGCGAGATAGTGGAAAGGAGGAGACCTGGCAATCAAGAGATACGGTATGCCGATCTTGTTTGTTATGCTTTGTTTGCGGATCAAGAGGTTCAAGACTCGACCGGGCGGACTTCAAAGCGAAGCAATGGTAAGTGGAGAGTCGAACGGTTGAAGGCAATGAATGAAGGTGTGAATTCATCGAGAAGAACCTGACTTTGGGAACTGAATCTACCTAAAAGTCAAGGGTAGTTGATGCAAGTGGAACTTCATAAAGACTAAGGTATTCCTGAGTTCAAGAACCAAGGTACAAGGAGAGGCAGGTGTAAGGTCAATCTTGAGCTAGAGAGTGTGAATGATATTCAAAAAGCAAGTTCTAGCAAGGAGGAGATTGGTATGCTCGGCGGAAGTTAGCTTCGATTCAGACGACTTTATCTCGGATCGTGGATGTGACACTTAAACTAATATTGGGAAAGAACCTGAAAAGGAGGTATGGCTCTTTGAAAGTGCGCTAAGCATGTGAAGACAACTCAAGGTGGAGTCACAATGAAGAGTATGATCGTGAATCGGGATTACGATGGTCGTGGAGAAGTTCAAATAGTATCTTCCTAGATCAAGGTTCAAGGATCACTGGACTTGATCATTCGCGCTGAAACGTAATTCAAAGAATGGAGAGAAAGCAGAAGCTGGTTGATGGATAAAGTTGAGCATCACCACCGACTAAGTCAAGGTGGAGAATCAGGAGTTTAGAGTGCCTTAAAATCAGCCGAGGATCATGGAATTGCTTGAAAGTGTTTCTTGAACACCGGGAATCGATTCACTAGCTATATGAATCGATTCAAGCATGTTCGAGACTGGTGAATCAAGCACGCTCAGAATCGCATGATAAGCTTTGCATGAATCGATTCATTTCATTAATTCGCAGGGAGGCTTTTTTTAACTAGGTGAATCGATTCACCCATGCCTGAATCGATTCACGCCGGGTTTTATAACCGACGTTAGACCAGCGGCAAACTGGCGCCTTTCTTCTGTGGCTGTGTGCATTGCTGAGCGCCTTTCAGGAGGTTTTTGGGCCGTGGAAACACATTGAAACACCTGGGGTCTTAGGAAATCATGAGGGAGGATCAAGGCTTTCTATTGTTGTTCTTTGAGAGGTTTTCATAGAGGAAAAGAGAGATTGGGAACTCTTGGGTTTGTTCTTCTGGACATTTAGAAGCGGGTTCAAAGCAATTGTAATCTCTTGTAAAGACTCTGATAGTGAAACGGAGGGCTACTCTCCAGCAGACGAGGTCATCTTTTTGGGGAATCAAGAACTAAATATCGGTGTTACTCTTCCTACTCTTTACTCTGTGTTTGATTGACTTTATTGTATTGTTTTGGTTGCTATTAAATTTAGTATTAGTTGCCTTTGATATTTGTTCATTTATTCTTGTTAGTAACTCAACACATTTAATTAATCTAAATGGAAACATGCCTAGTTGCCAAGTATTTATATGAAGTGCAGCACACAATAAATCTGTTCAAAGGTATTATGATTATTTCTGCATCGTTCAAGATATAGTAATAATCATTTTCAAATAATTTGATTTTCCAAAATGATATTTAGACATCAATACTCATTTGCATCCCTCTCGCTCCTTTATTTTATTTGTTAGTCTGACTTTCTCCAAAAAATTTATCAAGTTATCGCATATGCTTTCCTCTAAAATGTCTTGAGACACGGACCAATTCTATCAATATCCTTATCAAAGTAAAGAGAAATGATTAATAGTAACCATCTTCACCTCTGTGTGAAATTCTTTCTCCCCTTGTTTAGAATTAGTTGCAAGAACTTTAACTGCAACAGTCTCGCCAGTAGACATCTGAGCTTTATAAACAGGACCAAATGCACCTTGTCCTATGAGTGTTGTAAAATTATATGTCGCCTTTTGCAAGTCCCTAAAGAGTAAATATGGGAATTAAACACAAAAAGAAGAAAGAGATAAATGACATGCAAAAAGCAGTTATTCCATCAAGTTCAAACAAGTGTAAACTTCACTCCACTTTTAAAGACAATTAGTGGTCACCATAATTTGCAAATTATCAAAAGTATATAGTTTTTGGTTGAATATGGAAGGATAAGATATATGAGTCAAATTCCTAGAGGCAATCAAGCACTTATTTTAAGTTTTTAACAAGTACAATGCTATGAAGGTATTATGGTGGTTTAAAGCCATCCTTTCCTTAATTTCATCATCTCATAATTAAAATGTTGCAACCTAATTACTTCCTTACTCGAACGAATTTCTCTTCAAAGAACATAGACCACGAAGCAAAGTTTGTAAAGGACTATTTCATATTCCAAGTAAGAAATAATAGACAGCTGATTATAATTCAGTCTGAAGGCATGTAAATGTACAATAAATTTGAGCAGGTTCATCTAAAAACAAGAAGAATGGCACATGAAGGAAACTACTAAATATAAGAAAAGCATACTTGTATGAATATTCTGGTATTCCAGATGCTGAAACCATGTTACTCTTCTTGAACCCATCAATCCAGAAGGAATTGCCATTACGCCCAGACCTTACAGGTGAATCAGGACCTAGGGTTGAGTCTGATAGAATAGTACAAGAATCAGCACCATTTGCACGTATAGGTATCGTAGCCGCCCTCCGCGAACTGCTATTTCCTATCTGTGAACGCTTCCTATGATATCTAAAACAGAACAATGCAGAAATTGCCAACACAACTCCAATCACCACACCTATGGAAATCCCAATTATTAGTCCTGTAGACTCCTCTTTCATCTCTCCCTCTTCTTCTATTCACTATTGATCATCCAATCCATTGAAAACCTGCCAAAAGGTGCATCAGCCAATATGCAACAAATCATAGTAAAAGACATGTCACTAGTAATAGAATCCCCTGGTGCTTGGTTCACAACATTGAATTTGAACCAGTCAATTATAGGCTTTTACTCTTCATTTTCAAAGTCATTCAAAAAATCTCAGGTTGAAAAAATCAAAGTTGTACAATGACATCACCGTGTTGAAATAAACAACAAAAAACAACCAAGCAAATTGGATGAGAATAATATTATACCATCACCAACCCAAAAGTCAAGTTCACCAAAAACTACTGCTTATACAGAAGAAGAATTGTATTTATTTGCAAAGACCCAGAAAAGAAAGACAGCAGAATATCCAAAACTGATACGAATGCAAACCAATTCCCTTCTCTATAGCAAGATTAAAATGTATAAAGCTTGAAACTTTATTTGTTTTTCTTTTCATCCAATCATAAAGGACATAGGGGGTGGGAGGAGAGAAAGATCAGAATGATGCAAAAAAGGTGCAACCCATTTGTTAATGAAATCTCAATTGAGATTAATATAGGGGGGGAAAAAAAACTTTTTTTTCCCAGCAACCGAACAAGGGTATACGAGAATTTCCTTTTTTAAAAAATAATAAATAAATAAATAAGCACCATTTCAGTTAAGCAGCCAGATACAGACACAAAACACACTTTCAAGGAACAGGGGCAGATAGATCAAAACATTTGACAGCAAAGAAGGTTGACCAAAAAAGGAAACACGTTCTGGGAATACTATGTAACGTGCACGAGATAAGTGAGAACAGAAAGAAACTCACCATTTTTCACACGCACACACAAAAAAGGAAAGGGAAAAAAAAAATGAACTGAAGGTAGTTACGTGTTTTGTAGGAGCGTTGCTGGAAAACACGGAGTGAAAATCCGAAGTGAAGTAGTGAGGGAAAGGATTGTGAATGAGAGAAAAACATGTGGGGGAGAGCTGCAGTTTCAGAAGAACAAAACAAAACTGCATACATTTACTGAACAAGAGAATAAAAAATAAAAATAAAAACATGGCAAAGTCGCCGTTAAAAAATTATCTATAATCTATAACTATATATAAAAGAGATATCCTTTTTTGGTGTAAATTTTTTTCTTTTCGATTTTACCCTTTATCTATAACTATATAGTTATCTATACCATCTACACCATTATATAAAGAGAAGGGGTGTTGGTAACTATTTTTTTTGGTGTACTACTTTTTTTCCCATTTTACCCTTTTAACTATTGGTACATTATTATTACATGGTTAATTAAACGGTTATTACACGGTTAAGTAAAGAATAACCCCCACTATCCACAAAACCAAAATTTTTTTGCTTTGAAACCCAACCAGCCTATTGCAATAATATTATGTCATTTATTAAAAGATGTAAACAAAATAAATAAAATGAGGAAGAAAATTAAATTTAAAACAACGTTATACAACAAATTATAACGTTAAACATTAAAACGCGATAAAATAATACATATTGTAATGTAGTAGAAATGCGGAAAGACGGGTACGGGAGTGCCCATCTTACGGCTAGTAATAATAGAAGTAATAGATTTGCCTTAAAAAACGGGAATGGGGAATAAAGACCAAGGAGGAGCTTTTTTGGGGTGTACACAAAATGACCATTTTTTTCTTCCTGTTTTTGTTATATATGTGACAGGGTTAATATATATATATATATATATATATATACAAGTTTTATTATTATTATTATTAACTTTTTTTTTTGGTTTCTTTTCTTTTCCTTTGTATGTCAAAAATATACAAAATAACTAAATTCGCGTTAATTAAAAATATTGGTTTATTTTATTTAATTTTTTTGATATAATCAAATAAATAATTATATTTTCTAAACTATTTTTTTCATTTATTTAAGTTTTTATGAGAATTCGTTCTGTGAAAATAAATAATGTTATTAAAAAATATTAATTAAAAAATATTTTGAGATCATTAAATAAAATAAAATTAATTAAAATTGGTTTATATTTTAAACCACTAAACATGTGATATTTTTATTTTATGTTTCATTTAGGATTGAGTATAAAACTCATGAATACAAAAAAAAGTATGGAGAAGTATGGAAAAGCAAAGAATTTGTTATCAGCGTTTGTCTGCGTGGCAATTACTCTCATTTAAGAATGTGTTTGGAAATTGGAATTTTGAAATTGTGGTTGGAGGGATCAAATGCGAACCGGACCCAAGCTAAGCTGGAAACGTGGTCCCTTGATGGCCGTACAGTCTTGTGATTTTTAAAGAGCACTGGATGTTGACCGAACGGGGAAATAAAATAAAAAAAACAATCTCTAACCCTCTTTTTCAATCCGTGCTACCTTATTGGTTAAAATTCAAATAATTCTTACTAAATCATGTGAGCCCTATATAAATTTGATGGGACCCATATAAATTCAAACCAATAAAAGACAGTAGGAGTGTTTGCGGTGTGGTTTGGTTCGGTTTTGAAACAAAAAGTCATCTGATCTAAAGATTAAAATAATATGTGGTTCGGTTTGATTTGGATGACTTGTCTAAAAAAATTCTGAACCAATCCGATCCGATTAAATACGGTTTGGATCGGATCGGATGATCGATTTTTACTTTTTGCCGAACATTATATATTAATTATTTACATTACTTCAAATAATATATCTAGAGTTAATTTTTTTGGTAAATATTTAATGGATAGATTTACTTTGTTTTGGTTAGGTTTAAGTTTGGTAGATATTTAAAGTGAATTTGAAGAGTGAATTTACTTTAAATGTTTTTTGAATTTACTTTTTTAATAACATGCGGTTCAGTTTGGATTTGTTTAGTTCTAGATAAGCCAACCGCAAACCGAATCGAATCGCACGGTTGACGGAAAAAGTGGCTCAAACAAATCAAAAAAATATTGGTTTTTTGCGGTTTCCAATTTTTTTGATCGGATTGTGGTTTTTCTTTGAATTGGTTTGGATTTAAACACTCAAAGAAGATAATATGTTAAAAAAAGAGTAGCATGATTATTCGTGTGCGTATTACACGAAAGTATGAAAATTAATTAATTTTTTGATAGGCAAATATTAGTAGTTAGTTTGTTAGAGGGGAGAGAGATTTTGTTAGTGACAAGGATCTGAGCCCTGCACCTCCTGCTTGCAACTCTTTCATGTCCCTTGGCTCAACCACTGAGCCACCTAATTTTGCAAACAAATCTTTTTATATGATATTTTTAAATAATAAAATCATTTTAAAAAATATATTTTTTTTCTTTTCATGATTATTTGTGACTTTCCATAAATTTTCACTTATTTGATATGTTTGTTTATGATTATAAAAATAATTTTTTTAAAAAAAATAATTTTTTTAAAAGCTAATGAAAATAGCTTTTCATTTTAATCATAACAATGACTTTTTAAAAAAATGATTTTCTAGAAAAGTTTAAACAAACACAATTAAAATCATTAAAAATATTTTTTTAACTTAAAAAATGTTTTTTTCCACGAAATACTCCCTCCGTTCCACTTTAAGTGTCATATTTATAAAAAAAAAATAGTCCTAAAATAAGTGTCTTGTTAGGTTTTCAATGTAATATTAGTTACTTTTTTACAGTTTTACCCTCAAATTAATAATGAGTACATCATTCCTATACTATGCATTTATAACAATTATTAATACTCAATGGTTAATATAAGTAATTTTGTAAAATTATTGCACTCTTTAATTCATTTATAGCTTCTCCTTAATACTGCCTGTAGTTCCTATTATAAGAAAATTATTGGTGTATTTTTTTTGTCCTAATTATAAAAAAAAATTCATTTCAAAAAGCATTAATTGCTAGAATTCGTTTTATATTCCTATTTAATATAAGATGTATGTTTATTAAAAACTCATATAGTGGGTATAAAATATTTTAATGCTAAAAATATATTTAGGATAACATATCAATTTTATAATTTTAAATAAGCTCATTAATCATGATACTTTTTATAATCTCTTCGTATATTAGGGACCGAAAGTACGTCGTGTAAAACTTTATGACATTGTAATGGATGGGGAGTACTTTGTAATCAACGAGCTCAAAATGATTGAAGTTTCGACATTGACAACTTATCTATGGTATTCTCAAATCTGTCTTTTTCTTTTTTTATGCGTGTATCTATGTTTATTTATTTAGAGAAGTAACACTGTACTATTGGTTTTCTAAGGTTGCTTGCATTATGGATACATCTCCTGCTTGCTTTTCCATTGTCCACGGTTCACCTGCCAAATGTAGTTTAATTAAAGGCAATAAATTGTTTCTCAGACCGAGTTTTGAAATGTGTGTGAAGGCAACTCAACATTATTTAAACATACACATGGTACAAAGTTTTGATTGTAGTCCCTCCTATAATATTTGGATTCAAATATTAAATATTCATCCTAACACACACACACAAGTCCTTCCTTTTCAATACTCCATCCGTTTATATTTGTAAGCTATTTTTAGAAGAAAAAAATGTTTCTTTTTATAAATCTATTTACAAATTACAACGTACATTAAGACTTAATACTTCTAAGTGTTGTATGCAGTGAGAGAGTTTTTCCCTCTTATATGGGTCTATCTAACTTGACTCGGATTATGTCGATAGTTTTTTTTTTATAAATATTATACCGATAGTCTAAATCAAACCAAAAACAAACCTAAACAGTAGAGATAGAAATAGGCTAGGTCGTCCAATAGTGGTTTATGGCCTAGCATACAGCAGGCCCAGATTTTTATTTAAATAGAAAAGACTGAGGCATTTTTGGAAAGGCTATTTAATTAAAAATAATCAGGTTTTATGTCATCTATAAAGTCTCTTAGGCGTAATACACTGGTCTCTTTCTAAATAAATACAAATACTCTCTCTGGTCTCAAATATAAGCAAAAGTCAAAATATATTTGGTTCAAATTTGGTCTAAATATATTTTGACTTTTGCTTATATTTGTGACCGGAGAGAGTAATATGGTAACATTTTTTGTTGCTATTATTATAATAATTTTTTTTATAATGTGTTAAAATTATACACTTATTTACCCTTGTAAAGATTTAAGCATAATGACCTACATAAAAAACTTGAGTCTACAAATTTGCTTAATGATAAATTTATGACATATTTAAAGATCTTATTGCAAAATACATCTTTTTTGACAAAATACCCTTTTAAAAGACTTTTGTGTCATGTTATACTTTTAAAAAGATTACGCCAGACATTAAAAAAAACATATATCAAATAAACAAGATAGTATCAACCATAAAAATATCAGTCTAGCATAGTCTATTTTCACCCTACTGTTGTGATTTAATTTTTTATAATTCATAGTATATCAGTCCTTTAACTTTTTTTTTTGAATCGAAAATGTTAGTTGTTGTTAGATTTGTTAGAAGTTAGAGGGGGTGGAGATCAAAACCTCTGCCTCCTTATCACTCCAATCTTTAAGTCTCACACCCCATCAACCAAGCCATTTTGTGTCTCTCATATTAGTCCTTTAACTTACTTAGAGATAGGTCGGATGAGAGACATTTAAATAGACAAACATGCTAGATTATGAAGCTCAGGTCGAGCCTAAAAAAGCTTATGACAGGTAACATGTCTGAACCTTGAATTTTTAAAACAAACCAGACATATTCAAGCAAAGCTTTGTTAAGCGAATCTACTTCCGCCCCTACTTAGTAGGTTTTCTTTTTTATAAAATTACACCATATTTTATTTTTATAAAATTATGTGTTGTTATATTATGAATCGTATTTTAAATTAAATAAAATCACGTTAGTATTATTTTTAATTAATAATTATTTAATAAAAAATACACATTTTATTCCTTTAACTAATAAATAAATTCTTCAATCAATGTTATTTTTGTTGCATAAATGGTGGCAAGTGTGTAACCACTCCACACTGAGTCGGCCAATTAAAGGTAATAAAGTGCTATCTCACGTTAGCCTTTCATTCCTAAGGATCTAACACTCGATCACTTGGTTAAGGGACGAATTGTTAACATAGGGTTGAATCAATGTTTTTTTTTGTACAGATCTTCGATCAATGTTTAGTATGATGAGACATTTACAAATCATCATAAAAATAAAAAATAAACAACAAGTTGCACACATATTTTTTGTCATGTAAAAATCAAATTAAAAGAAATTTTAAAAACAATCTAATTGATAAGTACTATTTTAATGATAAAACAAAAAATTATAATACAAAAAATATAATTGAAACCTTTAGTTTTTGAAAATCTCAAAAATTGATCCAATTAATAAAATTAGTTTTAATGTTATTTTCAAATATCTTATTATGATTGAATAAATTGAAGTATCAATTAAGAAACCTATTAAGAAAAGTAACAATTGCTTTTTTTTTTTAGAAGACAATTGCTTTTACTTGAATAAATAATTAAAGAGAAAACTAATATAATTTTGATTTAATATAGATACTCTGAATATCAAGGGTAAAAAAGGAAAACAAAAAACTAGGAAATTAGGCAAGGAAAAGCAACCCTCTAGCATCCTCATCAAGAATGAGTCTAACTTGTGGAGGTGCCGCAAGTAAAACAAAACAACAAAAAGGGCTTAAATGGCCAGGGCCCGCAATGTAATATGTCGCTCTTTTAGCTTCGCTTAATACATGCTTTACCACTTGTTTCGGATACACTAAAAAGTCTCATATTACTTGAGCATTAAGGTCAAGAGGGGTTTATAAACACCCACATGCCTTAACTCACTGAGGCGCTTTTTAAGGACAAAACCATGAGGGCCCAAATCACATGTGGCCCAAAGTGGACAATACCTCGAAAAACGATATTGCGGATTTGAAGTCGGAACATTGGCGCTAGAAGGAGGGCCTAAACCACACACGAGGACTGACTACCCTTTAGCCCCTTGGCCTTGACTGGGGGCTACTATTCCGGATACACCAAAAAGTCTCACATTGCATAGGAATCAAGGCCAATGGGAGTTTATAAACACTCACATGCCTTAACCCACCGAGACGCCTTTTAAGGACATCACATGTGACCCAAAGTGAATAATACCTCAAAAAACGATGTTGCGGACTTGAGATCGGAACACCACTATTAATTTCTTTTTTATCTTGTAAAAAAATTTAAAATAAACATATTAATTAATTAACAAATATAAGTAGTACCGATTATTGTCATGGTTACATTTCTATATACAGATTGAAGGGACCGGGGTGCATTGGGTCCAGGCCCAAATTAAATAGGATATAAATATAACTACGGGTTTCCCTTAATCCTGGTTTAAATGCAACTCTTTTAATTTTCTTGTTATGGCGAAGCGAACTCATGAGAAAATTATATAGTTTTGTAAACCAGAGTTAACAGAGTTTGAGCTTTAGCTTTCAAAACATATCCCAAAATCAATAAAATACAAAAATAAAGAAAGAATGCATAAGTAGAAAGAAAAAAAAAATAGAAGTTGGTTGATTTTGGCAGATAATAGGTATGGGGCAAATGAGAACGGGAGTGATCGACTATCAACCTAACACACCTAAATGACCTAATATGACATGAATAAAGGAAATTGATGAATCCAAGCAATAATGCAATTTTGGGATGAAAATAAAGTGAAGCACACGTCTGAACTTTATGAAAATGACTTTGAGTACTTAATGTGACTTTGATTACTAATTAATAAACATTAGATAATTCAACTCCGTGCCATGATGAGAAACAAAACTGACATGTCAATTGGAGCCACTTATTCTTACCTCCTTTAGTATTATTTTTATAGCATGCAAACCTATATTTGCTGAAAATCTATAGGCGATTGCTAGCATAGACCAGTCTCACATATTATCCATGACGGACCACGTTTTAAAACAACTAAATCAAGTAGTTCAATCGAATCTTATCATCGGTGGTGGATCCAGAAAGTTTCTACGGTGGGGGTAAGATTTTGTTTCTTATAATTTTCTACGCTCGTTTTTTCAAAAAGAGTAAAGAATCATATTAGTATAAGAAACACGAAGATTTATTTGCTTTATGAGAAATGAAAAATACCAATTTGTTTCTCAAAAATCGGACAACTTAGTCCTTTTAAGAAAAAATTTAAGGACATTTTAGTCTCCATCGAAGACTTATTTGACAAACATTTGAGAATGAAGACAAAATTGGTAATTTTCATTTCTGATGGACCAAATAGGTCTTCGTATTTTTTGTTAAGGATCATTTTAGGTCTTTACTCTACAAAAATTTGTCTTATAGAGACAATATCTATTTTTTATGTAGGCAAAAAAATAAAATTATGAAGTATCTTCAAGTTAAAAAAAATTCTCATGGGGGCAATTGCCCCCAGCTCAATGTACATGCATCTGCCACTGCTTATCATGCATTGTCCATATTAGATTTTGCTCTTTCTCTCTCAGCCACAATCTCTGCTTACAGGAGCCGCTACGACATCACCCATGAACGAAGGGTCGCCGCCAATTTGCGATAGTGGTTCGGTCACGCACCATCGTAGGTTTCCCCATCCGCAAGCGTGATAACCATCCATTGTGAACAAAGTTCGCGGTCTAGGACGAAACTCCTCCTCCATTCTCGATGCTTCATTCTTTGCCTGCAACCATCTCTGACCCATGACAGTCGCAGCTTCGGCGGCGGTCAATGTGACACAAATTGTCATGAAAGCTCTTAATCTGATTGATGGATCAGGTCTTTGTGCTGCGAATCGACTGCATGGGTTTAGAGAATGTCGAAGCTTTGCAGTGGAGTGCGACATGGACGTACTACAGCGACATCCTAGAAAGGATCGATACCAGCCAAGAAAAACATGACATTCGAATACCTAACAGTAGAAGGGGCGTGTAGCGGTGGTGCTGCTCTTTGTTGTGAACCCTAAATCGAGACCCAAAATGTTGAAAATCGAATCGTTTAGGGGTTGAGATTTCTATTTCTATGAAGCCAAAAAACAGAGTAAAAAATGGCTAGAACGATGACCAGATATTGCTGGGGCACTATTGGAGAAGGGATAATGGAGAGTGATCGTTGTCGGGCTTCATGGTGGCATGTTTGCGGAGGGACGACCATGCGGTGGTGACTCCGGAGGGAAAAGTAAGAGGAGCGAGAGTGGAATGAGAGAACAAAATCCAATGTAGTTAGTGCATCATAGAATCCAATGGAACATTTTAATCTTATGGTTCTTAAAAGTGATCCACCATGGACCATATGACTTACTTGCCCACCCTAGAAGGCGCAAAATCTATATTGTCAAAAAAAAAATCTATACAAACTTCTTTCGTATGAAATAAGCTTAGTGCGGGGGAGCTATGCAAATTCTTTAACAACATCTCTTGAAACAGTGAGATACAGAAATGAAGTGTCTTAACTTTTTGTACAAGCTTTTCAAAAATCTTATGTTTTAAGAAAACAATCTTCAATCCATGTTAATTAAAACTCAAGCAACATTACTGGAAATAAAGAGTTTAAAGGAGACAAAATCACACAAGGTATTTATACTAGTTCACCTTTAAACCTAGAGCCACACCCAATCCTTCGTCTGGAGGCTTTTTCAACTAACCAAACACTAGTTACGACATACTCATCAACCTTCCCTCAACTATACGTTCAAACACCTCTCAAGGAAACACTTCAATAAAATGTTCCTTAAACTAGCCTCTTCAAGCTATTACAATTTCAGAGAAATAAATGTGAAATATTACGCAACTCACAAAGGGGGGATACAAACAATTTAGTTCAAGTTTTTAATGCTCTTAACTCAGAAACATTAAGAAATAAATGAAGATGAATATCAACACAAAGAAAGAATGAAAGAATTTTCAGAGAATGTTGGCCATTGCAATAAATGATCAACAAAAACTTCAATCTTCTTCAAATATTCTATTGCTAATAGCCATTAGAACTAATGTCGTTGTGATATAGAAGAAATTAGTTGCGATAATTGATCATCAAATTCTTCAAGTCTTTCTCTGGTGGTTAAAACGTCATCCAAAGCTCCACTTTCTCTGGTGCCTACAAAAGTACCTCGATGCTTAAATGAGACAGGGCTTTTGGAGAGTTTATGAGAATATGAGAGATAGAAGTGAAATTTCCATACCTGGGGAGCTAAACCCGCTTTTATAGTGTTTATGCTGATAGTGGCAACCCTAATCATCGTGAGGGCAGATCTCATTCCACTCACGAAGAAAATAGACCAGTAGAAAGTCAGACACTCTTGGAAGCAATCCAATGATTACAGGAGGAAAACAAATAGATAAGAAGAAATATGGAGAAGATGCAAATCCATAGTCAATAGAAAAATGAGCACACTTCACATACAAGTGCACGTGAATTGAGAAAATTCCTTATATTCCATGCAGGAACATTGGCACCCGCGGTGGTTACTGGTAAAATGATTCTTGGGCCTCAAGATTCTTTATTAATCATTGTGCAAACAAGAAGTACAACAAACTAAAATCCACCTCGTGGTGACCCTAGTCATCATGAAAGCGGATCTCACACCGCTCATAGAGAAAATTGACCAGTAGCAAGTTCCACATTCGTGGCGACACTAGTCATCATAAAGCATTCTATGAAAGCTTTTAGTGATTCATTAGCTCTTTGCATCAATACTACTAGATTGGTAGGTGTCTCCTTCATGGGTTGGTTTAATCAAAATTAAACAAAGTGTCCTTTAATTAATACCTCTCATATCAAGCCATGAATTCAGCATGTTAAACCCTTTCAACACTTAACATACAAGTACCCAACCTAAGGTGATCAAACTTAAGTCAAGCAATCAGGAAATAAATTCGCATGAGTTAAAAGTGCTTAGATAAAAACTGATAGACATAAACCAACAAGGTTCCAATACAATTTCACTTCATCCTAGCTTAAGAAAGTTAGCTTATAATGAGCTTAAAAATAAAACAACATAAACAGGTGTTGTAAACAGATTCCATGGCACTTAAGCTAGGGTTAGAAATGTTCCAGAGAAACTGATAAAATAGTAAATAGAGTTCACTCCCAGCTCTATAAAGTTGAGAGATCCACCTATTCCAACAATGTCTTGTTCAAACTGCTAAAATCAGGTGTTGTGCGAGTACTTTCCCTCCATGAAAATAGCTTGAGCTCTTGTTAATGGTGACTTGAGGAAGAAGAAGAAGATGAAGTGTGGCTGTTCCTATGAGGGGAACAGATGCTGCCCTAGAGAATCCCACAATACCAGCCTGCCTCCCTTGATTAGGTCATTTTGCTTTTATAACCTCTCTCCAAATGGGCTGACAAGTGCTGTCCCCAAGGAAAGACATTCCTTTTAGGCCAAAAAATAAAGGCTTTTGTCCTGTAACTGAGAGAGAGAAAGCGCTGCTTTTACAGTGGGGACCAGCTGAGGGCGCAACAACCTTGCACTAAAGGACAAGACCTTTCTGCCAGCTTAGCTTAAGTCAGTAAAACATGTTGCTGCATTCTTTCCATTAGCTGCCAACATCAGGGGTCCGATGCCTTGGCATTGGACTTGGCATTGGACATTTGGTACTAAAATCCTGCACAACCTTAAAACACATCAAAATATTCACAAAGGCACAAAAGTGCCTCAAAATAGCTTCAAGCAAGGGATAACACTTTATTTGCCTATTTCTACCGATTAAAGACTCTAAATTACTCTTAGACCAGCATGATTTAATGTACAAAAGCATAAATAACTGTTATTTCTAAGAGTTATCAACAACCATCAGTAATCTACAACATATTTACCAACGACTTAGTCGCCAGTATCTGTTGAAGAGCCTTACCAATGGCGAAGTTGGCGGTAATTCCAAAAATATGACCGCTATGGTTAACTATTTACTGTACGATGACTAGGTCGTCAGTAATGAGCGCGATCAATTAATAATTGACACCTTCTCTTTCCCTCTCTCACATTTTCTTTCCTCTTTCCTGTCTTTGCTCCCTCTTCCCTCTCTCACGCCATCCACACCCTCCCTTACTCACCGTGAACACTATTCCCCCTCTCCGTGAACACATTTCCCCTTCGTCATGAACCCCCTTTCCCCATTGCCGTGAGGCCTTGCAAAACCCTTATCGTGAACATCCCGTTCGGCCTCACCGTGAGCACCCTCTGCTCCCTCTTTACTCTTCGCCCTACGCGCACAAAATCCCCTACCAAAGTCGTGGTAAGTGAGACATTATATGGGTCCTCTCTTTTTTCCGATTTTCTGATTTATGCATTATCATTGTTGGTTGGCTTTTGATTTTTATTGGCTTTTGTTGTTAATAACTTGTTATTCATGGTTAGGTTAAGTCAAGCAAGGAGGACATTGCAAGGAAGCATGCTCTTCTTTTCAATTTCGGATTTCGCAAAAGGTTAAGTGATTGTTAAACTGAAATTGGAGGTGATTGAGTGGTGTTGAATATGTTTTGAACATGATTGAGTGTTGTTGAATGTATTTTTTTAGATGTAGAGGAGTGATTTTATTTCTGCACATTGTTGTGATATTTGTGATCTAGTTCCAGTAATTTAGGATTTTGATGAAACTGATATACTGCATCCTATCATTTTGGGTTAAATTTGTGCATGATCTGAGTATTTAAGCTCTACTAGCTTTCGATATATAACCTGCGTCTAAAATGTACCATTTCTTGTATTAGATTTCAATTTCTATTTTGGCTCTTATTTGGGTTGAGATTAGTTGCGCTTAATAATTTTTGCAAACGTGGAATTGTGAGTTTTCCCTACAAAATTGGTGATTGATGTGTTAGAACATTGAATTCTGCAGCAGCATGCTTATGCAGAATAGCAGATTATGAACAAAGAAGAAGAGAGAAATTAGAGAGAATCAGGATTGTGTAAATCTGATTTTATTGAAAAGATAAAACTTGATTACACATTGATGCTTATGTCTATTTATAGACTCACAATTACAACTAAACAAATGGTAACTAACTACTCAACTAAACCGATTTTCAATTCAATGAAACAGTAACTGAATAACAAATTCAGTAACCAACTTTAACTGTCACATAACCAACTAACTAATTCTGAATTACAATTTATTTAACACTCTCCCTTAATTCAGAATCTTCAGTGACACCACACCTAACCAGCTCCTCAATTGCTTGAACTTCTCAATCTTCAAGGACTTGGTAAACACATCAGCAACTTGATCACTTGTTTTGCAAAACACCAATTCCAGCTTCCTTTTGTTCACCTGATCTCTAAGAAAGTGGAACCTTGTATCTATGTGCTTGCTCCTGCCATGAGCTACAGGATTCTTAGCTAGATTGATTGCTGATTTATTGTCTACATGGAGCTGAACAGGCTTGCACACTTCCACCTGCAACTCAGCCAGCAGTGTCTCGAGCCATAGCACTTGACAAGCAGCATATGCAGCTGCAATGTATTCTGCTTCACAGGAGGATAAAGCAACCACAGGTTGCTTCTTTGAACACCAAGAAATTGGTGCATCAATGAGCTTAACCAGGTAGCCTGTTGTGCTTCTTCTATCAGTTTGGTCTCCACACCAATCTGAATATGAAAATCCCACCAAACCAGCTGTAGCATTGCTTTTCTTCTTAGGGAACAACACACCAAAATCACTTGTGCCCTTGAGATACCTCAGTATCCTCTTTGCAGCAACTAGGTGAGAATGCTTAGGATCATCCATGAATCTACTCACTAGCCCAACAACAAAAGAGATGTCGGGTCTAGTGTTACAAATGTACCTTAGGCAGCCAACAATTTGTTTAAAACCTGTTGCATCTACAGATTTTTCTTCACTGTTTACGATCGACGGACTTGCTTCTGCAGGAGTGGCTGCTTCATTGCAATCAGTCATCTTAAATCTTTTCAATACATCAGCTATGTATTTCCTTTGATGCATCATGATTCTTAGCTTTGAGTGAACAAATTCAAAGCCAAGGAAATAAGACAGCATGCCTAAGTCTGTCATATCAAATTCTGACTTCATGTTCACCTTGAAATCTTCAATTTCAAGAATGTCATTTCCTGTAACCAGCAAGTCATCTACATACAAGCATATCAGCAGCACTTTAGCACCCTTTGTGACTCTCATATACACACCATGCTCAGCAGAATATTTCACAAAGCCTTGCTGCACTAGGAATGAATCAATCCTTCGATTCCAAGCTCTAGGAGCTTGTTTTAGCCCATACAAGGCTTTCCTTAGCTTGTACACTTTGTCTTCTCTCCCTTTAATTTCAAATCCTGGTGGCTGATTGACATACACTTCCTCTTCAAGAGGACCATTCAGGAATGCTGATTTAACATCAAGTTGGAATAGTGGCCATTCCTTATGACTTGCAAGTGCTAAGACAAGTCTCACTGTCTCCATTTGAGCTACAGGTGCAAACACCTCTAAGTAATCAATTCCAGGCTTTTGGAGGAAGCCTTTGGCAACTAATCTTGCCTTGTGTTTGGCCACAGAACCATCGGGCTTCAATTTCACTTTGTAAATCCATTTTACAGCAATTGGTTGCTTGTTTAAGGGTAAGTCAACAAGCTTCCAAGTGTTGTTTTTTTCTATTGCCATCAATTCTTCTTTCATTGCTTGCCTCCACACTTCTTCTTTCACAGCCTCTTTAAATTCTATTGGCTCCATATCAACCAATAAAGCAAAAAATTCTGGTTCTTCTTCAAAGGAGATCAGGTCGCCCAAAGCTGACACCTCAAAGCCTTCAACCGTCAGTGAGATGTCTATCTCGAGGAGGCTGTTGTCTAGTACCTTGAACACCTTGGCTTGATGATGGATCTTCAATAGGATTCACCGCCGCGATCTTTGTCATCATCACCGCCAAAGATCTGGCGTAATTGAAGAGGTATTGGCCTTGGATTTACCTTTCCAATCCCACGACTCAGCTTCCTTTACCACCACATCTCTGCTCACAATTATTTTCCTTCTTTGCAGGTCATAAACTCAGCATGCACCGGTGGGATGATACCCCACCAATATCATTGGCACACTCTTGTCTTCTAGCTTCTTCCTTTTCTGGTCAAGTACATGAACAAAGCACACTGATCCAAAGACCTTCAAATGCTTCACAATTGGCTTCCTTCCTGACCACACAGCTTCAGGAACCTGTGATTGCAATCTTTTTGTTGGACACCTATTTAGAATATAGGCTGCTGTGGTAGCTGCTTCCCCCAGAATGTTTGAGGCAGATTTTTCTCTTTTAGCATACTCCTCACCATGTCAAGTATTGTCCTGTTTTTCCTTTCAGCTAAGCCATTGTGTTGAGGAGTGTAGGGGGCTATTTTTTCATGTTGAATGCCATGCTTAATGCAGAAATTTTCAAAATCATTTGATGTGTATTCACCCCCACCATATATTCTTAGCACTTTAATCATTTTTCCACTCTGCTTTTCACTCATTGTTTTGAATCTTTGAAAAATTTCATACACATCACTCTTTGCTTTAATCAAATACAACCATAGCATTCTACTAAATTCATCAACAAATGTTACAAAATACTTGTTACCTCCAAGAGAAGACACTTCAAGAGGTCCACACACATCTGAATGAATGACTTCCAACAAGTCTTTGGCTCTCATTGGAAGATAGGAGTTGAAGGAATGCCTCGGATGCTTGCTCATCAAACAAAGCCTTCACAAAGACTTGTCGGGAATTTTTATTCTTTGTGCGGCCCACCACCATGTTTTTCACTCCAAGATCACTCAAACTTCTGAAGTTCAAGTGGTCAAATCTTGAGTGCCATAGCCAGCTTTCATCATCAACTGATGCTGCCATACATTGAATCTCAGCAGCCTTGATGTTAACTTGAAAAGTTCTATTCCTTGAGAGAGGTGCTTTGAGAATTAATTGATTCTTTGAATCAAACAATTTCAAAGAATTATCCCTCATCATAATTGAGAAACCTCTTTCAATTAGCTGGCCCACACTTAATAGATTGCACCTCATTCCAAGTACATAGAGAACATCCTGGATCACAGCCATCTTGCCATCTTTTCTTTTAATAGCAACCTTGCCCATTCCTTCAGCAGTGACAGTGCTGAAGTCAGCAAGTTTCACATTGTTACTTCTCTTGGTGTCAAGATCAATCAGCCATTCCTTCCTACAGGTCATATGGTTGGAACAACCTGTATCAAGGTACCAAGATTCTGCATTGATTGCAGATTTTTCACCTGCTGCAGCCATCAATACAATAGTGTCAGAATCAGAATCCTCCTGGGCAAGGTTTGCTGCAGCCTCATCCTTCTTGTCACTGCCCTTCTTTCCATTTCTACACTCATTAGCAAAATGCCCGAGCCTTTGACATTTGTAACATTGGACCTTCTTCTTATCGAATTTCCTTTTGTCACCCTTGTTCTGAGATGATCCACCCTGCCCTTTCTTCAAATTCTCAGCATGTTCTTGATCAGGATCAGTTTAATCTTGATAATTGGAAGAGCTGTTACCCTTCCATTGCTTGCCTTTGCCCTTTCCCTTCCAGGCCTTTTGTTTGTCATTGCCTTTCTGCTTCATTGCTTGAGCCAGCAGGGCTTGATTCACTGACTTGTTGTTACTCCTCTCATTGAGCCTTTGCTCATGAGCTTCTAATGTTCCCTGTAATTCTTCAGGATCCATTGTTGCCAAATCCTTTGATTCTTCAATTGCCACAACAATATGATCAAATCTTGGAGTTAAAGTTTGCATTACCTTCTCCACTATGAATTCATTAGAGATAGTCTCACCACACCCTTTCATTAAATTGGTAAGACTTTGAATTCTTGAGAAGTAATCGGCAATCTTCTCACTGTCCTCCATTTGCATCAACTCCATTTGCCTCTTCAAGGTTTGGAGTTTCACTTTCTTCAATTTGTCTCCCCCAGTATGGCACTTCACCAATCGATCCCATGCATCCTTTGCGGAAGTAGCAGATGCAATCTTCTCAAAGTGAGCAGAATCAACACTTTGATGGATCAAAAACCTTGCTTTCCCATCTTTCTTCTTGTTCTCTTTAAAGGCAAAGACGCGTGTTTCATCTGGGTTTGCACCCAGCTCTGCATATCCATTCTTCACAATGTCATGCACTTCTTGGAAGTCAAAGACAACCTCCATTTGAATATGCCAATGGTCCCAGTTCTTTCCATCAAGAACTGGTAGATGACCAAGAAAGTTGCTTCCATTCGACCCAGCCATCAAGCACTGTAGTAAGCAATACTTCACAGAGAAATTGCACTCACCAACACCCAATTGATCTTCACTCGATCGCTGTGATCTTCACTCGATCACTCACTCAGTGTTTCACTCACAAGTGTTTTCCTTTGGCCCCTATGGATCTCACACGCTCTGAATACCAGTTTGTTAGAACATTGAATTCTGCAGCAGCATGCTTATGCAGAATAGCAGATTATGAACAAAGAAGAAGAGAAATTAGAGAGAATCGAGATTGTGTAAATCTGATTTTATTGAAGAGATAAAACTTGATTACACATTGATGCTTATGTCTATTTATAGACTCACAATTACAACTAAACAAATGGTAACTAACTACTCAACTAAACCGATTTTCAATTCAATGAAACAGTAACTGAATAACAAATTCAGTAACCAACTTTAACTGTCACATAACCAACTAACTAATTCTGAATTACAATTTATTTAACATGATGAAATGCCTACAACCTTTAGTTAGTTTCAATGGCTGAGAGGAGAAATTGTAATGACTTTGGTTTAGTTTGTGAGTATAATTTAATTGTCTATGAGCACATATCTATTTTATGCATGTATTATTATTTATAAATAATTATTTAAATATAACAGAATATAAATTTAGTAGACAAGCCTATTAGTATATAATAAATCGCTCATGGACAAGCCATTTGCGATGCATAAAAACGAATGAGAGTCGTGTGAAGTCACGGGTAACCTACTAGTTGTTTAAGTAAAGCCCTTCTATTATTTAAAAAAAAAAGGTGAAACCCTTCTAAGTTCTAATCTAATATTGTTTCAATAAATTCATTTCTCTAATTATTTAATCGAAGATTTTATCCGCTTTTATGATGGGATCCTAGACAGGAAGGGACGTTTTATTTTTTTAAAAATTAATAATGAAGCCTTGCAGAGTTTCCAGTGTTAAGTTCTGACATGGGAGTGGATATCTTGATAAGAACTTTGTGGTTACGTTAGCTAGTAAGTACTAGTTATTTGTCAGAAAATGGCCAATCAGATGAAGCACGAAATCATGCATCTCTTTCTCATTTTTTTTTCTTGTTTATTTTTGTGAGATAGAGAAATGTGACCATCGAATGTGTTTGCAAGGCATGCATAATTTGAAGGTAATGATTCCGTGCAATTTATGGTTGCATGAGATTGAAGGAAGCCAGAATGCTGTGACTTTTTTATATTGCATATCTTAGGGCAGCATCTACAGGGCATGTGATTTGCACATGTGGAGGCATGTGCTTTTATTTGTTCTCTGGCTCCACAACTCCTGCTCCTGTCTATGTTCGTGTGTTTAAACTGTTGCATGTATTTGGATGTCTTTATTCTTAAATCTCGGTGTAAATTTTTCAATGTAATATAAAAGCTAATTTTTATTAGCTCTAGTCAAATTAAAGTTTAAAATTAAAATAAATTTTGATTTAAAGTTGTCAACTAATTAAATTTGATAAAATAATGTCTGAGAAAAGGGATAAAATCAATTCCGACCCTCTCTACCGCAATGACACGCAAAAGTCTAAAGTAATTACCATGGTGTTATTGATTTATAATGGATAAACAAGAAGGTAGGGAATCGAGTGACTTTGAGGATACCATGGGTCTGCTCTGGATCCAGTAAACTTAAGAAAGTTTAGGGAGTACCATTTGCAGGGCCTACCCAATAATTATCGAGACCTAAAGCAAAATCCAAACATCTCTCTCAAATATTTGTCGTAATCGTAAATAAAATGCAGGAGGATGCCTTTAGTCTTTGCAAGCTATGTTGTATATAGAGCCGGCAAAATGCACCGCCAAGCCAGGCAAGCAAAACGATAAATGATAGAGCTGAGTTGAATTTGGCCAGTTTTACAGAACTTTTGGCCGATAAAGTTCGGAAAGTCATTTGCCTAAGCCGGCAAGTACGTGCATAATATATTACTTATAATACTTAAATATAAAAATGATGGTGGTTATATCTTTTTTGTTACTAAACCGTAATGTACATGTCTTTTTTTTTTTTTTTTTATCGAACCCACCAAACACCCATATATTTTTGGTTTTGTTTCGGGCTCCCTGATCCAACCCAAATTCCCGTCTCCCTTGATCTTTTAATTTCAGAAACCCTCATCTCAAGAAGAGAAAGTTTCTCCTGAGCTCTGGAGAGTTCGCGATGTAGCTTGTGGAGAGCTTCGCGTACCCTCTGTTGAGGGTTTTTGGCCGCGGCTGACGGCGGCGATTTTGGTCGGTGGTTCTCGCACCGTTATGTACAGTCTTCTTCTCAAGTTTTTTGTTTTCTCCTTTGATCCTTCTTCGTTCTGGTGCGCGGCGTCGCTTCGGCTCAACGATGTATCTCTTCTTCTCTGGTGGATTTTCGTTCTGTAAACCATCTTTGGTGAAGGAGAAGGTGAAGGTGAAGGCGAAGGCGAAGGTGAGTGAACTTGCGATGGAAGCAGCTGAAGTGATTTGCAACGAACCCTAAAAGTCAGATTCAAGATTGGCGCATCTTGCTGGTGCTTTGTTGTGATGGTTTTAATCTCACCGCCTTGCCCAACATCCTGAGCTAATTCTTGGCAAGGCCACTGAAATTATGGAAGCTTGGTTCTGGAGAAGATGAGTTTGTCGTTGCTGTTCTTGGTTTCGTCGTTTTTTTTGTTGTTGTGTGTTGTTTGATGTCTTCTTTAGCTGTTGTTGTTTGTTGTTGTTGTTTGTTTGTTGTTGTTGTTTTTGTGTGTTGTTTGCTATTTTTATATTTAGGTTAGTTAGCCTGTTAAGTTATCTTCTGGAGTATCTGGTTTTCTGTTTGTGTTGGCGATTCTATATTCTATAAAATCTGCACATTATAGTTGCGTTAATGAATCTCAATTTTTTTTCAATCATTGTTTTATTTAATCAGACCACTGAAAAGCCATGACCGCGTAGAGGTAAAAATTACGACTGAATTTCACCTAGGGCTTTTGGCCCTACTTAGATAAAGCCAGAACTCGATCTTGACCGATCTTGGTAGATGTGATTTAATGACTCTAGTTGTATAGTTTGTGAGGTATAGTAGGATTTTTTTTATTTTTTTTTATTTTTTAGGCCTAAAGCACTGGCTTCGGTGGCTGGGGTCGGAACTTGAGTTCTTATTTTTTTTGTTTTTGAAAATTGTTTTGCAAAATAATTTTAAAGAAACATTTTAAAAAATAGAAAACAAAAACAACCATAAAATAGTAATTTTTTAGTTGCAAAAACAATAAAAAAAATATTTGACCAATTTTTAGTTGTAATTTTTTTTAAAAAATTGAAAACAGTTTTAGAAAACAATTTCTGAAGAAAAGTAATTAACTATTTTTTTATTTTTAAAATTTTTAAAAACAAAAAATTGTTTTTAAAAACACTAATAAAAGAGGCTCTTAATAATTTATTTTTAGTTGTTGAGTTTAAAAAATTTTTTTTGACAAAAATTGAGTTTAATTAAAAAGTGCTTGCGACCCAATAACGAAATTGAGCAAGAGAGGGTCCATGAAATATTCGTTCTTCATTCTCTTTGGGCTTATGAATTTCGACCCAAAGGTTGGAGCCTGCACCCTAGCACCACTTGGATCAAGCCTAGGTAATCTTTAGTGACCAAATGAGCCCAATAAGTAGAAGTTATAGACAATGTTAAAAGCACTTCCCAATTTTAATTACAGCACCTCCCCTCCTACCTAATATGACTAAAACACCCCTACCCCTAAAATAATCCTCTTCTCCTTCCCCACCGCCACACCACCACCATCTTCCCAATGGCCACTTGTTCAAAACCTCATGTTCACCATCTCCAATGTCTGCTACCACCGTCTCCGCCCATCTCTCACCTTTTTGACGCTCTCGTTAGTATTATTTTTTCCTGGGTTTTCAGACAATCCGAAAACTTGTTTTCGAACGCGTTCGGAATCTAAATTTTGTACGTGTAAAGTTTCCAAGCTTTAGAAGGTGTGATTTCTTTTTTACATACATGTCCAAAAACAAGTTCTCGAAAGAAGTTTTTTTTTTAATAAGACAAGTTTTTGGGACGGAATTTTTTTTTTTTTTTGACTTCTGGAAACGTGTTTCCGAGAAGTTCCAGAAAATCGTCATTTCAATACAATAAATTACAGTAAAAAAATACAGTGAAAGGGAGAGTGAGGGACGGGGTTGCAGTATAAGGGTAATGGGAAACATGGTGGGGTGGGAGGTTGAGTTATGACTAGGGTTGAGGTGATTTTGTAGGAAAAATATTACGATTTGGGACTTTTGGGTGGGGGAGATTTTGAGGGGGGAGGGGTTACAATTTTTGGGTGGGAGAGTGGGTGACGGGATATGGTTGTGCAGGAGAGGGGGAATGGGATGGGGATTTGGGTTGTACGGGAGTGAGTGGGGTTGCAGGCGAGGTAGGGGTTGAGGATAGTTTAGGAAAAATAAAATTTCTGGAGGTGGGGAAATTCATTTGGAGAGGTAGTTTTAACATTGCCATTTTATATTTAAAAAAAATATCCTTTCTAAGTGGACCAAGATGTCTGTCCATAAGACTAAGTCGAAAGCCTTATCTTCATTCAAATACAGGCTCTTGTCTTGAACCTTCAGCAATAGTTGGACCTTCTACCATTTTTTGTTGAGCCAAAAATAAGATATAACTTCAAACAAAACTAGTCACGGGTCGCGTGTTGTTTTTTATGCCTAATATTTTAAAACGGTAATTGTTTATAGTAAATAATATTTTTGATTTAATGTATTAAAAATTAACTTATTTTATAGTGAAAGTGAAAGAAATATTAAATGTGTATCAAATATTACTATTTATGTAATTATGCGACTTGTGTACCATATATGGCTAAGATGAAACAAACATGGTTATGGTTTTCTTAATTAGATAAATAGATAGATAGATAATTATTTATAAATAACTTAAACATTTATAAAATTGATCTGTGTTAAAGACGATAAAATTATACGGACAACATGTAATGTTTTGCCTGTCGAGACTTAAAAGTAAAATAATTATTTAAAAATAATAAAAATATTTATAAAAATTGATATGTGCTCAAAGATAACGAAATTATAGCGACAACATGTTATTTTCTCCCGTCGGGACTCAAAAGCAAAATAATTATTTACAAAAAAATAATATTCATAAAAGCAGAATATAAAATGTAATTATACTGACAACATAAAATAATAGATGATAGTATGTGATGTTTCCTCCCGGTAAAAATCAAAAATAAAATAATTATCTATAAATAACTTAAAAAAATGTTAATAAAAAATGAAATTAAAAAATGTTAATAAAAAAGAGATGCACTAAAAAAAGTGAGAAAGAAAAAGAAAAAAAAAAGAATGAGAGAGAAGAAAGAGATGTGAGAAAGAGAAAGAGAAGCGAAGAGAGAGACTGATAAGAAGGAAAAAAAATGAAAAGAGAGAGAGAAGAGAAAAAAGAGAGAAAGGTAGAGAGGGAGAGAGAAGAAAAAGAGAGAAAAAAAAAAAAGAGGGATCACATGAGAGATAGAGAAGAAAGATAAAAAAGTGAAAGGTGTGAGAGAAAAAGTTAAAAGTGGGAAAAATAATTTTTTATGTGAATTTAATTTATTTTTAATTTATTTTTATTTAGATTGATATTTTTGCCCCTAAAATATACAGGTGTCATTAGTATAAGATGTCTAAAATGATATTAATTTGTGCTAGTAGTTGCAATTTATGTAGATATAGTAGATTTTAGGCTTTCTCATTAAGTAGCCCAAAACAAAGGAGTCAGGGCCGTCGCTGAGATTTTTGGTACCCTGTGCGAATGGATAAACTGGTGTCCTATTTTTTTTTTGATATATCGAATATATATATATATATATATTATCAAAAGCACACAAACGGGTGCAAAAAATTAGTCATTAATTTTTTTTTTACGAAGGGTTAAGAGCCTCGTTAAAATCTTCTGATGCAAAACCCTTCTTAGGGAAAAAATATCTAGAAGGAAAAAGCGTACTCCGCCCCCTTAGGAAAAATAAAAACTAGTCATTAATTGTTTTGATACAACCTCAAGTTAAACAAAATACTACCAAAGGAAAATAAAAGATTACAGTAGCAAACTACAATAGAATTATAGAAAAATATAGTCATACTTATGTTTATCAACCCAAACATGTTGCAACAACAACCTACACTAGCAGTATCTATCCAATTCTTTTGAATAAACAAGTCAGCTCCTAGTTTGCTCTTCTCCATTAGAACAATAACCGATGTAATATGATGACGAGAAGTGCCTACCAAAAGTATCCTTAGGACCATTCACAATTGACATATCTCGTTTAGGACCATTTTTTAGTAATTTATCTCGTAAGTCACTTCTGAGGTTATTCCATGTTCTTGGATCATAAATGTCTAATTGAATAGACTAATTGAGTTGTTCATGTTCATTTTCATTTTCAGCAAGGATATGTTCATTTTCATTACAATCTACACCATCAAAATATTCAGTTTCATCGTGATGATCATCTTCATTTTCATTGTTTCCATCCAAAATATCTTGCTCTTTATTATTCCTATTTAATTGTTCATTCTCTAATTAGTGAGTATGCTGGAACTCGGCTCGGAGACCGGTCCGTAACAGAGTGAGATAATAGTAATTAGATAAATTGAAAAGCTGAAAAAACCACGTGGGGATTTGTATAATCCGGGCATGGAAAATGGAAAGGTATTCAGTCAGCACGTGAATGGAGGATTCACACGTTGTTATCCATGAATTCACAAATATCATAGGATTTATATGGTTATGGGCATCCGGAAAGATCAATCAATGCACAGATGAGAAGACACAGATATTGTACTTATATTCGATTCCATGACCGACTAAGAGAAATTTTCAGATTTTGTTTGACTGTATTCATCGCATTGAATGCGCTAGGAAGCCCGGATACATAATATGATACGGATACGATACGACACGGATATGAGGATACAAGATTTTTTTTTTAAATTTAGAATATTATACGGTCTGGATACGTTAATAAAATTTTATTTGAAAATTTATATATACGCATAATACTTGTTAGAAAAGAGACATTGGATCAATAATATTAGACCCAACACTTGAACTATTTCCCATCTATTTTATAATTTTTTTTTACAAACAGTACGACACAATAGGTGGGAATAAATAAGACATACAACGTCTGAATATCATAATAATATTTTTGCATGAGTGAAGAAAAACCTTACAACACTGCTTTTGTTGGAAAAAAGAAAACCAGAGATGGAGAGATCCAAAACCGCCGACAGGATGAAGAGAACAGAACCGCCGTCGGGATTGAAAGAAAGAATCTGTCACCAGGATATGTGACTCGAGAAGTATCCAAAGAGTATCGAAAAGTATCATCAACAATAAATATTTTAAAAAATAAAAGATAATATAGATACTTTTGAGATAGAAAAGTATCTGAGGAGTATCGGTATCCGACACAAGTACGATACTGATACATTTCCTGTTTTGGAGTATCCTGGTTTCATAGGGAATGGGGCCTCACCCATGCACAGTTGACTGGTGGTTGTTGGTGACTTGATCTTATGCTTGATGCACTTCCAAACAAATGTAATGGGTTACGTCCTCTTCGAATTTGAAATTGAATATCTCTACGACTCTCACAAATCACGATTTGGAATTCTTATTTGGTTTTCAGAATTTAGTAATTTAAGTTTTGTGTAAACAGTTTTATATCATTAATAAGTTTTATAATGTAATTTAAAAGCTGTTAAAATTTAACTAATACTATGTACCAAAAAAAAAATTTAACTAATACTTCCTCCGGTCCAAATTATAAGAAATAATACTTTTTTTGGTTCATTGAATAACTCATGTATTTGGTTTGAGTTATTCAATGAACCAAAAAAGTGTTATTTCTTATAATTTGGACCGGAAGGAGTAGTATACAAATTTTATTTTATACAATAAAAATGAAACTCTTATTTGCATTTTTAATTATATACATGTCTCTTCCTCCATATTTTAAGAATCTATAAATATAAGTAAAAGAAACTTGAGCTTTAAAATTAAATACAAATTTATTTGACTTTATGAGTTAGAACCTTTTAATTTCTTTTATTAATTAACTTCGTTGTTTCAATACTCTATTAAATGTTAGTTGTACTACCGACCAATAAATATGAAATTTCTTATACATTATATTTATAGTGTAACTTAATTGTATTTTTAATTTTTTTTAAAATTATAAATAATTTAATTATAATTTTAAAAAAATTAAAAAAATTATTCATAATTTTTAAAAAATTAAAAATACAATTAAGTTACACTATAAATTATTAAATATAATTATCAAATATAAAATATAGTGTTATTTATTAAAATTAGTTAATGGTGATATTATGTGTTATTTTCTATTTAAAAAATCTTAAAAATAATTGAATGATATTTATAATGTATCACATATTAAAATGACTCAACATGAATTTTAAAGGATAAGTAAATGGTTTTTAATTTAAATTTTTAGTATGATTAGTATATCCAAATTTTTTTATTATTATTGGAGGTTATATTAATCGGAGGTCAATTATAATATTATATTAACTTTGAAAGTTTGAAATATGAATATTACATTAAAAATACCAATTACGCTATAAGACTTAAGTTTTGCTATATTTACAACAAAAAATACCAATTATGCTACTTAAAAACATTAATATTACATTAGGAATATGTAATAGAATAAAACTCCTTATTGTAAGAGATAAAATAATTCAAATAAAAATTATTACAAAAGGTGATACCGATGTAAAAAATACTTATTTTATAAATAGTTTCGATGATAAATGACTCCAAATAACATATTATTTGTAAAATAAATCAACATCCAATAATTAAATTCTATGTGACGACGGAAAGAGAAATGATTTTTAAGCATACATTTGGAACGACGGAACAAAGGAAAAAATAGGAGAACGAACGAAAATGTGCAACTCAAAAAAATATCGATCATTTGGTTTCAAAAGAAAAGTGAAAGAAGGAAACATCTCGGAAAAACCAATGCAATATTCCTTTCCTCCCAAATCTGAAAGAAAATCGCCGAACCATTGTAAAGTTGAAACAAATTTACGTGAATACCCTTATGTACAAAATTTGTTGGACGTTTTTTTTTTTTTTTTTTTTATAAACTTGATGAACGTTTTTTATAAATTTGTTGAACGTTGATTTATTTCTTTCGATCATTATTAGCACATTCTATTTTTTCTTCATAATTTTTTGAAGAATGTCCTTGATAGAGAACCCCGGTAAGTGGAGAACTCAAAAAGCCCGATCTCTAGTCTTGCTCTGCTGGTCAGATTCCCAATTTTTCTTTCTCTTGCCCATCTTATTTTATTTTTTATTTTTTTTTATCTTTCTTCCAACTCTTGGTCTTCTCTTGATATTTTTCCTCTCTTATGGTATGTAGAGAAGTGAGTTTTTGTATTTTGAAAGATATAGTTGCATTTTTTTACTTCTGTTGATGATTGTTGTAAATATTGGTAGATTTCACATAGATATGATTTTAAAATAGTATTTTTTTTCCATCTCTTTTTTCCCTATAAATTACAGTGATCTTGATTGTTGAACTTTTTATGTGCCATTTTCTCTCAAGTCATGGATCTCTTGGCAGTTAAAACTGAACACTGGACCCTCGTTGTCAAAAGCCCAAGCTTCTCCAAAGGTAATAATTTGTTCATTGATAAAATTTGTTAAATTTTTTCACACTTCAATTTGTATCATTTTTATTGTCATGTTGAATCTTTTGTTACGGTGTCATTTTTAATTTCAAGTGTGGATACAAAAGGTAATAGTTTTTTTTAATACCTTTTTTCAATTTCGTTTTCCATTATAACATATTTTGTTCTAATTGATTTTCTTTCTCATTTTTAATTTGCAGACCGTGGGGTAACTTAGCAATTGAGGTAGTTGCCTCAGGCCCCAAAGTTTCTAAGGCCTAAAAAAATTAAACTTTAAATAATTATTATCAAAATATTCTTCATTGTGATAACTTAATAGTTTGTTTGCATTTTTTATGTCACTTATAAAATAAATTTTTTACCAACATAATAATTATTATTGATTTCTACATTTTTTAAATATATAATACTTTTTGCTCTTTTACATTTTCATCTACTTATTGATCCATTATATCTTTTCATTTTTTTACCTTATATAACTAAATTATTGTTCTTCTTATCTCCTAATTTCATATTTCTATACTATATATAACTATTGCTTCTATTGGAAAAAAGTTTTTCAATATTGAAATTTCTTAAATCCTATTTGAAATCAATTATGTCACAAGATAGATATAGCTTGAACGAACAAGTCATATTATCCAATGAGAGTGAAATATTAGCCAGAATTATCTGATTATAAAACTTTGATCAATCATTTTATGATTAATTTTTTTTAAAAAAAATAAAGATAAAAAGTTTATATTAAACTAAGTTTGACATATAAATTTTGCCAAAGGCCTCAAAATGACTAGACACGACCCAGTTCATTAAAGTACTGATTCAATATGTTTATTTTAATTATATATGTAAATGACTTATGCATTCACTACACCAAAAACGTGTTCGGATAACGGTAATCACACGACGTTTATAGTGGGAAATGTCATAAAAAATCACGGAGATTACTTAAGGCTTCAGATGACGTTTTCTAGAGAAAACATTATCTTAATTAAACATACATATAATGTTTGTAGACATAAACATATTTGTAAAAACGCGGAGAACTCGCGTAAACTTAGATAACGTCTGTGTGAAAAAATGTTATTTGAAGGTATCTTTTCAATAACATTTGCTTTAGAATCGTTATCGGAATCTTAAAACATAATATAAAACACGAGAGCAAGTCTCACTCCTCAGTTCTTCAATCTCATTGTCACAAAACCAAAACACTTACGAGAGAACATCTCCACGAGAGAAAGTCACTGCTCCTCAGTTCTTCGATCTCATCGTCACAAACCCTGAACCCTTACTTCAATCACAGCGAGCACAAATAACCATAAACACTTACAAGAGAGCACCTCTCTATGATAACATTCTCGTCATTATTTTCCACCCTATAACATCTACCGCCGTGAAATAGACTTGTTTAGAGGTATTTTGGACGTTCATCATCCTTTTCCACTGAAGGAAGGCTCCAACAGTCATCATGCATCCATGGTAGACACCACCAAGGTTAGGGTTTTTCCTGTCATCTCTTTTTTTTCAAAGTTCTTTTCTGATCTATCTTTTCCTCTTGTAGTCTGAACCCTAACCCCATTTTTTTGTACCCTTTGTTGGAGTAGTAGTTACAAGTTTTAGGTGTTGTTGCTAATATACCAAAGTGAGATATTTTTTTTATAAGCAAAGAAATATATTAAAGGGAGTACAAGGGATACTCTAACCCTTTTACAGTCACATACTCATTTTGAATACAAAGTTCATAGCACCCGACAAATTACATACACCATCTGCAGAATTAATTAAGAGACTCAAGATACCCCATCGGGTTCATACACCAATCCGAAAAACTCCAATCAATATTTCTGCTTTCTTTTTTAAATGAACCACCTCCATGACAACATTTTTACTTTTGATATTAAAGTTGAGTGCTCAGCAATCCCTCCGTGAAAAATGATTGATTTTGTAACATCCAAAAGGGACCACACAATCACACACCATATAAGATACTTAACTCTTTTACTTCTATTTCCTTTAAAAATTACTCCATGCTGCAACAAATGTGCAACACCATTGCTATACCACACCCCTTCTATACCAACCTGTAGTACCCTAATTTTGTCCGGCCTTTTTATTTTATTTTATTTTATTATTTTTGCTTGCTTATTGAATTAGTAGTATTAATAATATTTTGGTTTTGGAATAAAGAAAAGAAAAGAAGTGAAATAGAAAAAAAAAATTATTGAAAAAGGGTTGCATATTGCAATCATGGTGGTGCCACTAGCAAACTACACCCAAGCCCTAAGCCCAACACTCATCAAACCCAGCCCAACACAACCTTTTACTTTGCACACCCCCTTTTTATTTTTCTGCCAGCGCCTCACCCTTTTGTTTGCCGCACACCCCTCCTTTTCCTGCATACACTCCCCTGCGCTTTCCTGTGCTACCCTCATGCTGCTCGCACCCCTCATTTTCTCTCCTCGCGCCCCCAAGCCTCCCTGGATTACCTACGCGGGCTAAAACCCCAGCAGCCCAAACCCACTCAAACCCTAACTTAAACCTAATTCTTTCCTCTCCTCCCTCATTCACTCCACGGCGCCCCTACCCTCCAATATCCTTCTCCCTCATTCTCTCTTCTTCTCCGACAATCCTTTCCACCATTCTCGCCCTATCTCCCCTCACTCTCTCCCTCTTTTTCATTTTTTTTCTTCCCTTCTCAACCTCTAACCGTGGCACCTTCCCCCTTCTTCTTCTTCATTCTTTTTATTTCTTTCACAAATCGAATCATACCCCAAAGAAAACCCTAAGTCGCGGCTGTCTCCATTTTCTCCACGTTTCTTTTTCGTTCTGTTTCAATCCCCGGAAATCTCGCCAGAAATCCAAAAGAGGAAGGAAATCCATGCGGTTTCTCTACGAATCTGGATCAAATCAATACCAAAGGGAGTATCTGAGCTTTTTTTTCTTTCCTTTCTTTCTCATATATTTTTATTTATTATTGTTAATCCTGGCTATTTCTGTTTTTCAGGACTGAAGGATATAAAAGGAGAGCTTCAAGTTCAGACCAGGGGGGATTCGGACCCAAAAACAGAGAGAGAGCGATTCTGGGAAAGACAGGAAGTAGAAGCATCCAAAGAGAGAAGGAGAGATTACAAAAACACAAAAAACATAGATCTTAGGCTCTCTCTCTCTTTGATTTTTCTGTAAATTGTTTTATAATTTCTTTCTTGAGGATCCGAATTGTGGAAGGGTCTCTCACTTAGGTGACACTTCCTCCCCTTCCCTGTATTATTTTTAGGCTTTTGTGTATTTTCAGCAGAAGAAATCAGTCTATTAAATCATCCTCCACTCCATCTTCTTTGATCTGATTTGTCGTTGTTGTTTTTGTTATTTTTGTTATTTTTAATTTCTCTGCTATTGCATTGCAATCAACCAGGGCAGGGGAGGACCTCGGTCCCCCCATTGGTTCTGTGTAGACCAGCCACCGCGTCCCTGTTCTCTGGTTAGGGTAAAAATTAGGGTTTTTAAAAATTCATTTGTTTAAAGTTTTTTTCATTTTTATTCTACTCATTCTGTTCATCTTGTTAAATAACAAAATATAGTTTATCTTTACAAAAAATTGAAACTTTAGAAGTCCTGCGATTAAAGGGCTTTTTATGTCTATTCATTTTAAAGAGGGAAATTAAAATGGGCAGATTAAGTGATCCGGTTTTATAACAAGTTTTCCTTAAATAAAAGAATTTAATTTACCTGATTATGTCAATGATTAATAGTAATAAGTGTAAATAAATGAGCAATAATTTTAGGTTTCAGAAATATGGTATCTTTCCTACTTCCAATATTTTTATCATTAAATGAGATTTTTGGTTAGAAGCTCTGGAACGCCACTCTTACAATTCGGTCATTTTGCGGCTTTTCACTTCTTTCTACTTGAAAATAAAAAATAAATAAATTTTATTAAGGGAATTTTTTTTAAGGCAAACATTTTTATACACAATTAAAGGGTACCATTTTTTAAATGGGCGTGTGGGGGTGCTAATCCTTCCCTACGCGTAATTAACTCCCGTAAAAAAAAAAAAAAACTCCCGTACCCAAATCTGGTTCAAAGACCATTCTGTTTTATTTCGAAAAAGGTTTTTCCTATTGTTTTTTCCCCTTAATAAACATAGGTGGCGGCTCCATTTAATTTTTAGGGTGGTTGTCACACAACCCAAGCATGTATAGAACTCCAAACCTCATATGAGAATGTACAAGTGAATAGCAAATGATTAACAGTTTCAACATGTGTAAAACAAAATACACAACTATCACTGTGACCATCATCAAGAATTCCTCTATGCGTTAATGCCGCTTTCGTTGGGATACGCTCTAACAAGGCATGCCAATCAAAAACAACAATCTTAGATAGAATTGAAGTACGCCACATACCTCTCAAAGCCTTGGACAAATTCTGATCTGCAGCCCCGCTACTGTCATGTTCCAAACAATGCTGATATGCAAATTTTACAGAGAATTGATTAGATGAGGTTATTCACTACTCTATTCAAAGAACTATTTAGATTACTCCTGCTTTAGATGATAAACGTGATTAATTTTGCTTTAGAATACCTCATTACTTCAAAGTGTTATCATTTAATTTTTTATTTAACACTTTATTCAAAGAACTATTTATTGCTTTAGATTAATTCTAATTATTCGAAGAACTATTTACGTGCTTTAGATGAGAGAGTGAGGATTGAGAGTTACACGAAAGAGTAATTGTCAAAATGAGACGGGTTGCATGACAGAGTAGTTGTTTGAACATGACAGACTCGAGGCCATGCAAAAAGTAAATGAATAAAATCAAAGTCATCAATGATTGATGGTCGTCAATGAGCAACATGTTCCTCATCTTCTATGTGCTTCAACATGTGAAAGACCCGATGTGGCAAATTATTTCATCAAAGGTCGAGCATGATTTGAGCATAACAATGGAGATTTAGGATCTTGGTTTTGTCTTGACTTAATCGAGCTACTAATCAGAGTTCGGGTTGGGATCCTAGTTGAAATTGATTGCCGAGGAGAATTGCGACAAGAGAAGAAATTTGCTTTTCTTAACCCCAACGAAGATTAGGCGAGCACGACCGGAGTTCAAAATCTATAATGAACGTGCATGATACATGGTACACTTAACCATGAAGAGAAAACAAACCCCATAGTTATGTCATTACTCTGAGTGAACCTACTATCCCTTTATAGTCACGTGTATTGTGTACCAGGCATCATCTTTGTAGTTTCTGAACTATTTCGTCTAACTCGCCTCATCTTCATGAGGGACAAGAAAAAAATAAATACTTGTCTTGAAGTAATTAATCATTGACACTCAATTTCAATTGGGATCTCAACCGCACATTCAATATCTCGATTATGCCAAGATAGATTATTGATATCGTGCCATCATCACTAGGCTCAACATCATTTAAAAGGTACTTTCATTAATTTTCTTTTTGAGTTTCTTGTCATATATATATATATATATATATATATATGTTGTGTATGTACATCACCTAATATTTCTTGATCTAATTGAGATACAAAATGTGTGACTGAGATCTCCATTGAAATTGACGAGCAAAGTGGATTTCTATTGACAAGCAATGTGGATTCTTTCTCGTGAGTGTTTTCACTTAGAACCTTATGCCAAGGCCCTTTCGATACTTGATGTTAAAGCCTTGAGAATATATATGGTATTATATATTTCTAGTCATGCATGTTATATTGTATATTATGCATATCCATAATCTAATCTCCTTTGATCTATGTTGTATTTGGCTTGCAGAATATGAGATTTAACACCAGATACAAGTATATTTCTAGAGCTTCTTGAAGAATATATTAGAGCTAGTGTTTCTATGCATGTTAGAAATATATATGGTATAGAGAAGAAGTGTGAGCTTGTAATTTTTAGTGTTTTTATGCATGTTAGGAATATACATGGTGTAGAGAAAACATGTTGAACTTGTAAGTTTTAATGTTTTGTAACTAATGTTGAAATTTTATTGTTGAACTTGAAATTTTTAGTGATATGTATTGAGGTATAAGTTATTGACCGCTAAATGTAATGAGAAAATACATTAAACTACAAAAAAATAAACTCAGATAACGTTATTTGAGGGTCACATTCACATCATGTTTAGTTGATAAAGTGTTATATGGGTCACCTTAAGATGACATTTATTTATGGAAACATCATCTGAACAATGTATCACAATAATACTTACTCAGGAAAGCGTTATCATATATGTCAATCGGGAGAACTTGTGCGGGTTCTAATTCGTTTCTTATAACGCTTCAGAAGCGTAATCTGAAGGTGCACGCCCGTCAAATTATGCTAAATCACATAATACTTACGCGTTATCATAATCAATTTTAAACGTTATAAAATCAGAATTTGGCGTGTCTCTGTGACTTGATCTTCTTTGCATTCACCGGTGCACAAAAGGAAGCTACGGGTTACATCACCTTCTATGAGAATTAGGTCATTTGGGGTGCAAGAGCTACATGGCCACTGGGTACCAATGCTAGGGATCTCGATGACAATTAAGATTATGCATGTAATATGTCTTGCATTATGTTGATGTTGTGCATTTTAAATCAAAAAAAGTAGTTATCAAGAATTTATGTGATCTTATTTTGTCTCACATCAAATTATTGATTTTACCTTTGCGATTTGAAATACAATTTTGTAAATATTTTTATAATTATTGTCAGTTAATGTTTAACTATATATTCCCTTGTAAATCAAAGTTTTTAATTAAAACTTTTCGCTATTATGACAGTGGAGATTGCTCATAAGAAAGGTTGGAATGTTCTTTGGCTAGAGTGTGATTCTATGCTTCTGGTAGCTGCTTTCAAGGATCCTAATTTAATCCCTTGAAAATTACGTATTTGTTGGCTCAATTGTATTTATCTCACTAGTCACATGCAATTTTTTGTTTGTCACATTTTTAGTGAAGGTAACACGTGTGCAGATAGGTTAGCTGCTTTTGGAATTTCTAGTAGATGTTACTACTAGTGGGACACTGTTCCTACTTTCATTTTGGAGGAATTTTGTAAGAACCGTTATTGGTTCCCTAGTTTCCGCTTTTACTGATTTCATGGGTTTTGGTCTGGTCCCCATGTTCTTTGCTTTCTTTTTTCTTTTTTAATAAATTAATACAGGAGTACTCTTTTTTCCTTTTAGATATTTTTTCCTAATAAAAATTTTGTATCAGAAGGTTTTTAACGAGGCTCCTTCACCTTTCTTTGCCTTAAACAAATTAAAACTTTTCACGAAATCATCCGAATGAATATTTGATAGCATATTATGATATATATTAATTTTACATATTAAATAAAAGAGATTGGCATATCACTATATATATGGTTGAATTGATACTAAAAATGAAGTAGATATAAATTTAAACTATCACATTAAAATTATAAGGCTCATGCATGTTATTATCTGAATAAAGTAATCAATTAACGAATTAAAAATTATAGATAAATTATAAGTAAACCATTCAAATTTTTATTTGATGGACAATAAATTTTAAATAAATTTATCAATAAAATGATTTCAATAAATATTTATTTAGATACAATTAATTTAATTAAAAAATATAAAATTTACTTAATCATTCAGTTAACTGATATAAGATACAGCAATTTTATAATTAATAAGATTATTTATAATTTTTTGTGAACTAATATATTTATTTATTTGGTAATAATAGTATTTATTTTGATATATAGAAATATATTACATCAGCATATAATTTCAAATTAAACTTTTGTAGTTTAAAAATATAAAAAATTATCTTATAAAATAAAAATGTTTAATAGTCCTTACAAGGCACAAGTTATGAAGCTAATTATATATAAATAATTAAAATTAACTTATTAAAATGTAACTCTGATTAGTACCCAAAAATAAATAAAATTAACTCTATGATTATATATTTATCATATGTTTGTGTATGTCTTTTGTGCTTGGAACAAGCCAAAAGTGCAACGATTGGGACATATCCATTCAAATCATATTCATTCTTATCAAATACGTATCATTTCTCTCCGCTCCCGATTGATCGAACATGCGGATTACGACTCAAGCATCAAAATCTTTGCTTTTCCTTTGTTAATCTGATTATGACACCACTAATTTCTTTAATATCGATGACAAAAGAAAGATGCCATGATGAATGATGATAAATCTACTGCTTTTTTTGAGGCGAAAAATAAATCTACTGCTTTTGAAAGTCTTTAGTTTAATAATTATAAAAGTACAGAAATTATAAAATTAATTAATAGTATAATGACATAGTTCTAGTTCATGTCCCTTTCCCTTAAATGCCGAATCTATGCATCTTAAGGTTGGCGCCCGACTTTCTGGATTACGCCAGGGCGTCTCCTATGTGCACGCTAAGCACGGTTCTTTATCGTTACTTTTAGACCAAATGTTTTAATTTAAAAGATAAAAAGCCATGTTGATAATTTTCTGCATATATAGTAAGAAACAAAGAAAAGTGCTTACAACATTAAAATTTACGGATGAAAGCTTGAGAAATTTGACTGACATTTCCCGCATAAATGAAATCTCATCATAAGTAGGAAAAGTGAATTAAATAGAATCAAGTCATATATTTTTTAATATTAAATTTGATTTAATTAATAAGGATAAGTTTGATTTGGATTTGACTTGTTACGAAATAAAATTTAAATTTTTATACTGCTCATGTTTAATAAACTAAAATAACATTTTATATCCAATTTTCTTTTTATATATTTATTTATACATTTAAATTAAAAATATTTAATAATATAAAAAGTAAAATAAATACATAAATATATATATATATATATATATTTATATATATATATATATGGAGACATATATTAAATTAAATACATTACACACACATACTATGCACGCGAATTAACAAGATAAATATATAAAATTCGATGAATAAGTGAAAATTTTACTTAACTTTTAAATAACAAGAAAATGTTTTTTTTTTTTTGGGACAAATGACTAGAAAATGTTAAGAGTTATTTTTATGAAACTAACGTAGAAAGTTATTATTGAACGTGATCAAAAACACAAGAAAATGAGGTTTGAATTGAGTTTTAGATATCTTTTCAAAATACTTGTGATTTTGAAAACCTTTTTCAAAGCAACTCTTAAGCAAAAACAACGTTAAGAAGCAGTAAAGATAAGAGAATAAATAAGACACAGAATGCTTCTAGTCTACCTTTTTACTTGATTCATCTTTGCTTAGAGCACAAGTAGGATGCATTGGCGTGCGCTCATTAGTTTGGTCTCCTCCAACTTAAGCTTCTTCAAAAGTTCTTTTACATACTTTGTTTGATGGATATAGATTCCATCTTGACATTGTTTGATTTGATACCCAGGAAGAACTTCAATTCTTCCATCATACTCATTCTGCATAAGCTCAGAGAATTCTTTGCAAAGATATTCATTAGTAGCATCAAAGATAATGTCATCTACATATATTTGTACTAATATAAAATGCTTCTTAGATGATTTTCTAAAGAGGGTTGTATCCATCTATCCTCTTTCAAAACCATTTGACATTATAAAGGAACTCAGTCTGTTATACCAAGCTCTTGGAGCTAGCTTAAGACCATACATAGCCTTTTTAAGTTTGAAGACTTGTTCTGGAAAAGCAACATCTTCAAAACTAGGTGGTTGTTTTACAAATACTTCCTCACTTATAAAATCATTTAAAAAATGTACTTTTTACATCCATCTGATATAGAGTAATGCCATGATGTGCAACAAATGATAATAGTATTCTAGTAGCTTCTAATCTAGCTACAGGAGAAAAAGTTTCAGTATAATCTATACCTTTCTCTTGCGAATACCCTTGAGCAACTAAACGTGCTTTGTTTCTTACCACCTTACCATCGTCATCAAGTTTGTTTCTGAAAACCCACTTGGTTCCAATGGATTGCTTATCCTCTGGTGGAGGTACGAGCTTCCACACATCATTCCTTTGAAATTGATTCAACTCCTCTTACATAGCAAGTATCCATCTATCCTCTGTTAAGGCTTCATCAATGTTCTTTGGTTCAATTTTTGACAGTAGTGCAAGATCAGATTGTTCGCTGAATGATGATCTGGTTCTGACTCTGTCATTTGGTTCACCAATGATCTGCTTTTCTGGTGATGAGTCTTGAACGTCCATTCCCTTCTAGGTTCTGCTTGAGTCTGATCACCAGACGCAGGACCAGAGGCATCATCAGAGTTATCAACAGACGCATATGCTTTTGTTCTATCATTGATTTGCATATCTGCGAAAAGCTTATCTAGCTCTGACATTTTAGTGTCAGACTTCTTGTCGTCAAATCATGCATGCATTGATTCTTCAACAATCAAAATTTCTTTATTGTATACTTTATAGGCTTTAGAGTGTTCAGAGTATCACAAAAAGGTACCTTTCTGAGCTTAGAAATCAAATTTTCCAAGACTGTCCTTTGTATTGAGAACAAAGCAGTCACATCCAAATTGATGAAAATATGAAATATTGGGTTTTCATCCTTTCTACAATTCATAAGGAGTCTTATTCAAAATAGGTCTCATGTAGATTCTATTTTGAATATAACAATCAGTATTTACTGCTTCTGCCAAAAAGTTCTTAGCAATTTTTATTTCATGGATCATGGTTCTGACCGTCTCTTGAAGAGATCTATTTTTTCTTTCTACAACGCTATTTTGTTGTAGTGTTCTAGGAGAAGAAAAATTGTGAGAAATGCCATGTTCTTCACAAAAATTTTGAAAGAGTTCATTTTCAAATTCACCACCATGATCACTTCTAATAGTTGTAATACAAAAGCCTTTTTCATTTTGCACTTGTTTGCAGAAGACATAAAACATTTTAAAAGACTCATCCTTGTGTGCAAGAAATTTTACACAGTCCATCTGGTATAGTCATCAACAATAACAAGTCCATATTTCTTTCTAGTTGGACCAAATAAATCCAGATGCAAAAGTTCAAGTGGTCTTGAAGTGAAAACAATATTTTTAGATTGAAAAGAAGTTTTTGTTTGTTTCCTTTTTTGATAAGCTTCACAAAAAGCATCAGACTGATACTTGAGATTTGGTAAGCCTTTAAGAAGTTGCTTCTTGTTAAGCTTTGAGATTAACCTCAAGCTGGCATGACCCAATCTCTTGTGCCAAGTCCACTATTCTTCATCAACTGACAAAAAACACTTGATGTTTTGATTGGCCAACTAAGAGAGTTTGATTTTATAAATATTATTTTTCATCTTTGCCGTAAAGAAAACAGAGCCATCCTTCTTGTTTTTGACTATATAGACATTATCACTAAGACCAACATCATAACCACTATCACATAATTGACTTATGCAAAGTAGGTTTTGGTTAAGGCCATCAACAAGTAAAACACTATCAATAGAGGGTAGAAATTTCTCACCAACCCTGCCAATGCCAATGATTTTACCTTTATGGTTTCCGCCAAAACCAACTGTTCCACTTTCTTTATATTGCATTTCTTGGAATATACGCCTTTTTCCCGTCATGTGTCATGAGCACCCACTGTCCAAGTATCAAGACTGGTGTCTTAATTCTGTTGCTAAGCAAATCTGCAACATAGATAGTCTCATCCTTAGGTACCCAAATCTTTTTGGGTCCTCTTTTGTTAGTTCTAGAAGGAAATTTGTCTTTCTTGTTTTTCAAAGCATAGCAAGTGGTTCTTATGTGACCATACTTGTTACAGTATGTACACAGTAGACTGTCACTGTGATCATTGGCCTCATCAGATTTTAAATTAGAGTTTTGAAAAGTGAGTTCATCTGATTGGTAACCAAGACCTTTCTTGCCATTTTGGCTGACACCCCAGATTATAGAGGCTTGTTTACTGCGTGTCATACATTCAGCAAGAAATCATTGAAATCCCTCTTCATATTTGAAAAAGTTGCAATTAATTTTTTTTTCCTCCTGTTTTTTAAAGCTTGCATTCATCAGATGATGATTTTCAGCTTTAAGCTTCTCATTCTCTTTATTGGGCGTTAAAAATTCTTTTGATAGTTCTAAAAAATTTCTTTTTAACGCTTTGTATTCAATGGAGAGCTTGAATGACTCATCTAAGAGTTCATCAAAAGCTTTTTGTAAATTAGAGGATGAGTTAGAATTTACCTCTTCTTCCTCTTCTTCACTGTCTGATCCAATGGTAACTATCAGAGCCATGTTCGCATGTTCCTCATCATCATCATCAGACAATGATGAATCAGAGTCATCCCATGTTGCCGTGAGACTCTTTTTCTTGCTTTTAAACCACTTCTATTTGGTTTCTCTCTGTCGAGTAGTGGACATTCAAATTTGAAACGTCCCGGCTTTTTGCACTCGTAGCAAACCACTTGGCTCTTGTCTTTGTTCTCCTTCTTTTTCCTTGTGTCCTTCTTCTGGAATTGCTTCTTGAGCCTTCCTTTCTTTCTCCACATACGTTGAATCTTTCTTGGGATAAAAGAAAATTCATTGTCTGTTCCATCGCTGCTCTCACCAGACGATCCTTCGTCTGATTCTTCTTCTGCTTGTAGATCCTTGGAGGAGGAAGCTTTGTTACTAGATTTCAAAGCTATAGACTTTGATTTCTTAGGAGGTTCTTCTTCATTTAGCTCTAGCTCATGAGCTCTCAAGAAACTGAGTAGATCTTCCAGATGCAAGGCATTTAAGTCCTTGGCTTCTTGTATAGCCGTGATCTTAGGTCTCAATTGTTTAGGTAGGCTTCTAAATATCTTCTTTACATAATCAGCAGTAGTATAGCTCTTATTAACTTTTAGACCATAAACCAATGTTTGAAATCTCCCAAACATTGTTTCAATGTCTTCTCCCTTTTCTATCTTGAAGAGTTCATACTGTCTAACAAGAATGTTAGCTTTTGTTTATCTCACTTGGGCAGTATCCTCATAGGCCAGGGCCAATGAGTCCCAAATATCTTTAGCAGTAGTATTCTTTCCACATTTCTCATATTCTTTTTCAGAAATAGCACAGATAAGGAAATATCTTGCTTTCTGATTCTGTTGATATTCTTTCTTTTGGTTAGCATTCCACTTATACCTAGGAATGGGAATATCCTTACTATCAACTGGTTCAGTATATGATTTCTCAACCATATCCCAAAGTTCGAGTTGTTGTGACTCAAAAAAGGTTTTAACTTTATCTTTTCAGTATTCATAGTTTGTTCTAGTTAACAAAAGAGGACGGTTAACATGACCACCGGCTTCGTTGCTTGCCATAGATAAAGTATAGGATCTTTTCCTCTCACATTAGTTAAGTGCTCAGCCAAGAGGCCGAGCTTTGGTACCAATTGAACGTGATAAAAAACACAAGAAATGAGGGTTTGAATTGGGTTTTAGATATCTTTTTTAAAATACTTGTGATTTTGAAAACCTTTTTCAAAACAACTCTTAAGCAAAAACAACGTTAAGAAGCAGGAAAGATAAGAGAGTAAATAAGACACAGAGATTTATAGTAATTCACTACCACCTAGTAGCTACGTCTAGTCCCTTCACCACACTGAAGGATTTTTCACTATAATCAACTGATTACAAATTCAAGAGCATAATACTGCCAAACTGGCTATACTCTCAACTTTTCAGAACGACTTAGTATGGTCAAGCCTCTGAGAAACATGATGCCATTACTGGGCTAAATGCAAGTGTATTCAAAAATGATTTTGAAGCAGTATAAGTAAACTCTCAACACGAGAGGATATACAATAAAAACTTAAGCACATAAAGCTTTCTTGAAGGAAGAATAAAATGTTTGAAGTGCAGTTCTCTTGGTCTTAGAATGCTTGGAATAATTTCTTGGTTGCTCGCTTGGAACAATTTCACTGTTTTGAAGATGGTATATATAGAGATATATTCAAATAAAGCCGTTGTGACCTAAGCAGGTCCTTCACCAGCGAATAAAAATTCAGATCGGCTTTTTGTGGCTTTTAGTGCGTCGTGTCGTTCTCAAATTTCCAATCCGTACACCAACACAGTTGTCAATGAAAATATTTGTTCTTTTGTGATCTTTTTTGAAAATAAGATCCTTTTAGGGCAAGATAGATTGAATGATTGTTTTCGTTGATATCCTATTTCGCCTTCGATTCCTCGTACATTAAAGAACCATCAATGATGATCCTTTAATGCTCTAAAATAGACTTGAATGCTTCACTCAGTCTGGTTGGATTCCAGAGACACATTTCTACCAAACGATCTTGACGACAGTGACACTCTGTTTACCAGAGCATGCTTGTACCAGAGTGTACTTCTTTCAAAGTGTAGTATCGCCAAGGCGTTCATCTATCAGAGCATTCTTACACCAGACCATGGTTTTAACAAAGTGTAGTCCTAACAGAGTATGATCCTACTAGAGTATGGTCTACCAGAGCGTCTTACCAGAGCGTAGCTATAAGACGCTGACGTCATCAGCTTTTACCAGATGATTCGTGCTAGACTCAACTTAATAAACCAGAGGGTGATTGCACACAAAGCCAAAACTTTCTTATACATTATTTGTTATCATCAAAACAATTAAGGGTCATTGTTTCTGAATCCACTTGATTCCGACATTTATTCAATATTTAATTTTTGTATGAAAAATATTTAATGAAGTGTATTAAATATTTTTTCAATACTCCCTCTGCTTCAAATTGACTGTTATTTTAGAAAAAATTCAAATTAAGTGTCATTTTATGTTTTCAATGCAACATTAATTATTTTTTTACAATTTTACCCTCAAATAAATAGTATGTACATCACTCGCAAGTCAATATACTTTACTGCACATTTATGACAATAATTAATAATAAGAACAATTTAGTAAAATTATTTTACTCATTAAACTATATATTGTTTTTTTTAATCTTTGTGAAGAAACATTAAACCTCACTCAATATAAAACGGATGGAGTAATTTTTATGATTATTAGTAAGTTAAAACTTAATTAACATGATTAACCGCAGTCCAAGTTTATCACGAGGGCTGCATTAAAAATTGCGGTATTTAATCTGAGAATAACGATTAAAGAATTAAAAATACAAAAAATTGCGGTACCAAAAGAAAAATATTAATCATTTCAAAAATTTTATTTTTTTAGTTTTTTTGTTTATAGTTATTTAATCAGTCAGGTGCGTGTAACTTCTAGAAGGCTACAATAAATTACATGTAATTTACTGTTGCCTGCCCTCTAGAAGTTGATGAGATTTATGTGGTTGACACTTGACGGGATATGTTTTGTTCGCACGCTAGGAAAATCGAGAGACAAAAATGGATAAAAAGATAAAGTAATTTCTTCTGTTATTTGAAAGAAGGAAAAAAACTAAATATTTCTTTTGTTTTATTTGATTAAAAAATAATTTTATTTTATTCTTTCATCTAAACGAAAGCTGGGTTTTTTAGGCCAAACCATTAGCTTATAGTTGATAGTTTTGTAGTGGATAAACTCATAATAATTGTTTGGTAACTACTAGTTTATAGCGTCTTTTCTCTATCTTATAGTTTTTCTCTGACGCTATTTAAAATAGCATTTGAGTTTTTCTTTAACTTTTATCTTTATTATTTTAATTAAATTTCTTGTTTATCTTCTATTAAATTTCTATTAAATGAATAAAAAGTTGTTAACCATTGTAGTCTTTCTCTTATTATATACATTTTTGTTGTTGCGTATATTTTTATAATACATATATTTTTATAAAGCATAAAAATAGATAAAAATAATATTTAAAATACTATTTTTAACTAATAAAACATCTTAATTATAAAAATTAGCTTAGTTTTTATAAATTTATTTTAATAAAATGCATGTGATGGTAACCGTACATCGATATTTTCCTCTTCTAATGATCAAGATACCATATATTCTTTTTAAGCTTTCCAAGAAACGGGTTGGGTTTCAGGGTAGAATAAACCACCCATATAGAGATGTACGAGTTATGGGAAAACTTTTTTTTGTTGACACATAGTCATGGAGAAACTTGAATAATCTAAATCTTAACAAAGCATACAACTAGAGCTGGGTATATGGGCCAAGACCCGTGGATTGGCTTGTTTAACCTGCGGCCCGCACATGCCAAAACTCGAAAAAATTAGATCATTTTGATACGGGCTTATATGGGTTAGCTCATTTAACCTCGGGTTAGTGGTTAAAGTCCGTAGGTTAGGCGGACAAGCCCGCGACCCATTTAATTATTATATTTAAAAAAAAGAATATTTGACAAAACAAAATCAGATTATTTGAACCAAATATATTTGGCCCAAATAATACTCCACCAATTGGTTTTTGACAAATAATACTTTGGCCTAAGTAATACTTTGTCTTACTGTGAGTAGCACTTTATTCTTTGGCCCAAGTTACTATTTTTTTCTTTATTTTTTTTTTATTTTCTGGTCATTTTTGTTTTTTAGTGTGGCCTACGGGCCAACCCGTTTAACCGCTGACCAACGCGCGCTGGATGCGGGCACAAATATTTTAGCTCGTATAATTTTGCGGACGGGCTAGCCCGGCCCGTTTGTGTTACGGGTCTACATGGGCTGGGCTGACCCGCCTACCCGGCTGTACATACAACTATAAATCACATTTTGACCACAACACGATTCCTTGGTCGGAGTTCCCTTTCAAGTAATGAATCATACGCAAATAAGCTTCTCATTGCTTCTCTTATGGTTGTTGCATGAATTGTGCTTGGACATGCAAACAATAGGATAACTTTGGATGTGTTGCTAAGAGGTAAATAAATCTTCCCACCAAATACTTGTCGCGCTCCGGATCAAAAAAATGAGGTCCATTTACCAAAGCTAGTTATGATTTTGCTCCAATAGAAAGGATGCAGGCTTTGTTCTGAATAGACTAACCTTGAAGATACTCCCTCCGTCCCTTAATATAAGACACACATGCACTTTCTAGGTTCATTAAATAACTAGATACATCAGCATACCAGATATATCAGTTATTCAATGAACCTAAAAAGTGTATGAGTATCTTATATTAAGGGACAGAGGGAGTAATATCCAACAAATATTTACTTTGATAAAAATTTTCCTTTTGGACTTCACACCTATTTAATGCCCCCATATCTTTCACACGAACCCAGTCAATTGAATATTTATTTAAAAAATTGAATGGCCATGTGACCATTAACCAAAACAATGATATCATGAACACATAGGAGAACAATAATCTAGGCCTTTCCATTGGCTAAAAAAAAAGGAGTAATCCAGGTATAGTTGTTTAAGTCCATAGGTCTTTAAAGTTGCAAAAATTAAAACTTTACAAATCAACATCTAGGTGCTTGTCTCAAACATGCTACAAAAGCATTCGATTATCCCATCAGCATAGTTGATCTTGTATACCCACTTACGTCTAACGGCTCGTTTTCACTGGCGAGAGCTTTAGACACTAAAAAAAATGTGCTAATTTGCGGCGGTTTTTTATTTTTTTATTTTGAGGAGTTTTCGACCTCCGCTAAATGATTTGCGGGGTTTTGAAAACCGCCTCAGTTACGTTCGTCGCAATCTATTTGCGGATGTTTTTAGGAACCGCTGGTACGCGGCCTATATTGCGGCAATTTTATTGTGGAGGTCGAAAACCTCCGCAAACTGTAACGCTGACTAACTTTGTGTAGTTATTTTGTGGGGGTTTTTAACCTCCTCTAATTGCCAGTCATGAGTTCTAAAACTGCCCATCAATATTTTTATTTGTAATCAAATTTTTGAATTGATCGGTGATTTTATTATTTGCTTCCCATTATTATATATCTTGCTATTAATTTGTTACAAATTATTTCTATTTTCTAATACTTTATTCCAACAAAAAAGAAATAATTTGTTGCAATTGCAAAACATAAAATAAATTTTATAATAGTATTCACAAAATCTATTCAAAATATATAACCATAATTGCACTCCAAATATAATCCATAATATATTGTACTCCAAATATTTGTTATTCAAACATCAAATGTGATAATATACCAAAAAAAATACTAAAGGAACCTAAAAGAAGTCTTATATATAGAGAACTCCATAAGAAGTCTAATACTAAAAGAACTTAAATATCTTCAAGCATTGCTAGCACCAGATGATCCTCTTACATCCAAAGGCGAATTAGGCTCGCTTGCAGCATCTGTTGGCTGAAATAACAAAAATAAAATACTTAGTTACAATACTTAAAATTACAATTAAAATATTCAAAATGATGTTACAAGCATGAGCAGTAAACAACAAGATCATGGAATTGAAGGTTTCACAAAGACCATTTAACCAGAAAAATAGCTACTAGCTAGTTTTATTTTCAATAATAACAGTCTAATCCCAAACACATCAAGTCCTAATTGCTAGCTTGAACAACCATTTCTTACATGGATAACTATTGTCTCATTATATAGATAACCTTCCTATGACATAAAAAAGGGTCATACTTGAACACAAATCCAGCATCTATGATGTCAATTTTATTGTTGGAAACTACTTAAAGTAGCTTTTGAAATAATCAGAAATGACTTTTAAAAATTGATTTCTCATTCATTCAACCTTTGTGAGTTCAACATCTCTTCTCCTTTGTTGATAAACTTTATTGTAAAATTTCAGGTAGACTACATATTTGGAGAAAGGCCACTTAAGATGGGATATGCACCAAAAACAAAACAACCACAATAACAGCCACATCAAAACCAAAAACAAAAACAACCACAATAATCACATCAAAACCAAAAACAGCCACATAATAACTAATAATAATAGTCATAATAACAGCCACATACTGTCATAAATATTAGAGTAATAAGTATTGAAGTTCCTGACATGTATGCTCTTTATATCAATTTGACATATAGAAAAATATTGACCATAAGATTCATACAAGTACTTACATTTGATGAACCAAAGAAGCCAAGTAATTCTTCAGGGATCTTTCCTTCTTTCATTATCATGTAAGCTTTAAGTGCTCCCATGGTGCTTTGAACTTGGGATTGCAAGTCGGTGTACTTCTCTTGCCAAAAGTTAGAAGATGATGTAGCAACATTGGATGAAGAAAGACTCAAATTCGAAAGTCGGAGTCTAGTATTCCTAAATGTATTAGTAGGAGCTGCTCCCATACCCATGGACCGCACTCTCCCAGAGTGCTCAGGTCCCAACACTCTACCAACCACATCATTAGGAGAAAGCTCTGATTCATTACTGCTTTGAGTCAAACCCACTTCAATTTGTTCCTATGAGCATACAAGGTTATCAAGTTTAAAACTATTATAGTTAAATTCAAAGAATGAAACCTAAAAAACAATATTTTTCAAGTTAAACTTACCATTATATCCTTTGCTGCATCATTTACAACTGATCCATCCTTTTTTTTATGTGTTTCAATATACAATTGTCCACGACTAGGTTGCTTCCCGGTTTCCAAAAACTATAACAGAAAAAATTGTTACAATATGACAAACAAAATAGTAAAATCTATCGAGTTTATATAATTACCATCTCATGCCGTTTTCGAGAGAGAGGTTTAGAACCACCGGTATGAGGAATCGGTTGCTTGCTTCGTATTTGTTTATTTTTTTGACAAATCTCCTATGAACAAACAAATACAAATTTATGTATTAATCAAATAATTGACTAAAACAATAAATCAATCAAAGTAATCATAATTGCACCTACCAATGTTTGTGGTTTTAGACGATAGTTAACAAATTGTATCCATTGATCTTTTTCTATACCGGTTGGCACATTACTTGTGATTTCATCTCTGGTTTTTGTTGGATCATAGAACTCCCACCATAATTTTTGTCTACTTGCAGCCCACTTCTTCCCAATGCTAAGTTTGCAATATTGTTGTGCAATGGCTTCAGTAGTCCTAAAACAAAATTGAGGCTTCCAAAAATACAATGTCAGTTTTTATTTATTCAAATAAATATATTAAATTTGATAAACATTGGAAAGTATACATGCATAGTGCTTATACCTTAATGTCTGTTTCATAACAATCTGTAAAATAAGCTTTTGCACAACCAGCTGGTCCAGACCACTTATCAAAACTTATTGGAAACAATTTGCAATCAGTTGCTAATGTTCCACAATATTCTGCGAGCAAGCCTTGTGCCTCACCATATGGAGCACCTTGGCAATCAAAGTACACAATTATACGCTGCCCTCTAGGTAAGTTGTTGACTTCCTTAACCTTGACTTTGATCTTCTCAATAGATTCTCTTGGGTCTTTAACAATAAAGAATTCATTTAGCCAAAAAAAATAATAAAAACGATTATGTCAAATGAAAGAAAATATGACAGATATATGTACCTATTGCTTCAACAGTCCAATGTTGTGTAGACTCGCGTCCAACATACTGCCTAGAGGGTTGAGATTGTTGTGAAATTTCAGTTGATGAGGAATCTATTGGTGTTGTATCATTCAATGCATCATCTAATGAGTCTTCAACTAGTGGTGAAGACTCTCTAGGATTTGTCACTGGTGAAGGGTGAGTAGGAGCTTGACTTGGAGGATGTGTTACAGATTGTGTTTGAGGTGAAGACTGAGGTGGAGCTTGAGTGGGAGTATGTCCTGGACATTGTGTTTGACGCAAATAATGAACTGGAGCTTGAGTAGGAGGATATGTTGGACATTGTGTTTGAGGTGAAGAATTAGTTTGACTTGGAGGATGTGTTGCAGATTGTGTTTGAGGTGAAGACCGAGGTGGAGCTTGAGTGGGAAGATGTCCTGCACACCGAGTTTGAGGTAAAGAACGAACTGGAGCTTGAGTAGTAGGATGTGTTGGACATTGTGTTTGAGGTGATGAATGAGTTTGGCTTGGAGGATGTGCAGACTTAAGTGGATTTTGGAAACACTTGGACTTTGGCATGACTGCATATAAATGAAAAAGGAGAAACATCAGATGTGAAATGCAAATCAATATATCAGCATGACTTTAAAACAACTAAATGAAAATAAAAAATAACCACAACTTTAACTAGCATGAAACAATTACCTTTACATAATGTACACTATTAACCATACTTTTCTACTCAGACATGTGTGTACTTGTTTCTAAGTCAGCAACAATATTTGAGTCAACTACATCATTATTTAAATGGTTTGTGGCCAATTGCACATACTCATCATTGATGTTACAAAATTGCTCAAGTTGTTGCTCTTGGTACGGCTCGTTTTCATAAATTTCCTCTTCTATATCTTCTCCCATTTCATACAAATCTCTTGGCTTTAAATGCACGGCAACACTCCATCCCTTATTAACCACATCATTTACATAATACACCATTTGTGCTTGAGATGCCTCAATGTAGGGATCATGTTCTTCACGATCACCACTATGAATCAATCTATCAAAATTTACACAATTAAAATTCCAACTATCCTTTTTATACCCTCTATCTCGTGTAGTATCTGCCCATTTGCATTTGAAAAGAATAACCTTGAACCGACCATAGTAGCTAATCTCAATGATATCTTCCAACTTCCCATAATAAGGCAACTCTGCTTGTCTTAAGTTCCTATCAACACTACTTGAAACACAAGATGTGTGGGATGTTAAAAACACCCCACTATTTTGTGTATTCAAACCCTGTTCTCGAACTAAAGTTCGAAATTTGAACCCATTAATGTTGCAAGTAGTGAACCTTCTTCCGTTGTCCAACGGACCACGCGCTTGAAGTTTTAGATCAGTAGACATAGTATTTATTGTTTCTGGTTTCAAAATCTAGATAAGAAAAAATTGTTAGTCATTTTTTAAAGCAAATGTGACAAATAAGTGTGCAACTAATGAATGATCGCTTATCAACTTTTGGAACTAATCGGTAAACTCTTTATATACTCTCTTTTCTATCTCTGTAGTTGAAGGTCTTCTTGACCTTGAACTTCTTTTTATGAATTGTCTAAATTCACTACATGAAGTAATCATATTGCAATTAATGCATGTGACTAGTATATTTAAAATATTCTAATAACGAAATGACACAAAGTTTATTCCAATTACTCACTCAACAAATGGTGCGACTGTTGCACAATTTAAAAGCACATATCGATGAGCTTGTAGTTTTTGCATTTGAGTTAACCTGAACATTGAGGAAGCTCTGATCAATGCATTTTAATGCATCTTTTATAGCAATGCACTTAGTGTTCTTAAATATTTATTTTACCCAACAACTACTTTTTAGCATGGTTTATATCTTTGGGTCATGATTGGGCTTTAGTGGAATTATTTGCTAATTTTCGGATTTTGTTATATCCTGACCCATGTTGCTTCTGCAGGCCATAACTTGGGCTATACTTGTCCGATTTCAGTGTTCTTTGTGGCGTTGGAAAGCTAAGAAGCAGAGCTACAATTATTATGTTGGGACCAAAGCCTAGTTCTGCCTTTTGGAAGGCCGAAATTCCACTTTACTGAAGCTGACGAGCTGCACTACGAGTTTTGGGCATATTTTTAGTTTGTTATCGGGCTTTTATCTTATAACCCGTTTAGGGAATTAGGTTTTTGTTAAGCTGAGACTATTAGATAGAGGATCAGCCGTTTTCTTTCATTATCTTACGTTTTATTATTCACTTGCGTACCCTAGCCTCCATGGAAGCCTAAGTTCCTAAGTTGATTCATCGGTGAAAGATTGTCGTTACAGATTTTGAGGTTCGGTGCTTAATGTTTAATACAATTTCGTTTTAATTTCTTAAATTCCATCTCTATCAATTTCGAATTTGGTTTAAATGTTTGCAATCTATCCAGTTCGTTTTCGGCTTAGTTAATTGTTCTGTCTTCATTGCAAAACGCGATTGATTGTGTATGAACGCTTGATTGTATGCATCTGCTTTAGAATCATTAATATTTCGAATTGCTTGACTGCTTAAGATTAATTGATTCGAGTAGAAATTGATAGAGGGTTGATTAGAATTCTGTTATGATATTGGTTGCGTTTTAACGGCGCTTGTCCGCTCCCGTGACCGATTGAACCCGCTGTTTCGGCGCTTGCTCGAAACGGTGTGAATTCGTATAAACTGATTAACGCTTGTTTAGTTAGTTTATGTCAACTGTGAATTCGGAATTAATTGAATTGTTGTTATTTAGAACCTGTGATAAATCCAAGACGTGCACCCGGAAACCGGTGAATCAATTGTCTCTATAATCTGATAATTCTCTCAACGGAACTGCTTTCACAAAACCCCTTTTTCGTTATTCTCATTTTTCTTATTTCTTGAATTTGGTAATTTTGGTGTTAGAGGTCTTCGTGAGACGACCAAGGTCTCTTGCCTTGTTACTATATTTACTGTTTAATTATTTTGACCCGTGACGATCACGATCAAATTGGCGCCTGTCGGGACCTCTAATTAGAGATTACCAACCTCAGGACCCACTAACAATACTTACGTTTCTTGCTTAGTTCTTGTTGTGTTTTCAGGTTTCCAGGCGCTGAGACTGGTGATTCTAGGATTGCTCCGTCAAATTCTGTAGGCGAAAATAATAAAAAAATCAGTTTTCGGGCAATTTTGTCAGATTGCTCCGAAACCACAGCTGAAAAATCCGAAAAAAATCCAGGATCAATAGTCCCTTAGCAGAAACTGCTTATGGAACAACAGGCTCAAAATCCCAAATTCCTTTGTTTTCTATTTTTAATTAATTTTTTTAATTTTTCATATCTCCGAAAAAATCCAAAAAAATTTGCACATCTTTCTTTTGATTTAATTAGATTTTTCGTGGTATTTCTAGAATTGTTGCATTTTCCTATCCCTTGCTATATACAGTGCATGACTAGGTCCAATACTATTAACTTGCATCCTTTTGACCCTGAAATTGAGAGAACATTGCATCATAGACTTAGGGATCATATAGAAGTTAGTGATAGTGATAGTGACAGCATCTTTAGCCATAATCTATTTGATTCTGATCCTGATTCTAATCTCGATTCGATTTTAATTTTGATTCGATTACATTAATATGGTCGATAGAACACTCAGGGAACTTGCACTGATGTTACTTACATCGCCTGTGTATTAATTATCCCTAACTTGTCAGCCCTTTTGAATTAAAATCAGTTTAATACACTTGTTGCCAAAGTTTAGTGGTCTTGCAGTGATGATCCACACAAACATCTTAAGGAGTTCCACATTGTGTGCTCGACCATGAAGCCCCAAGGAATTCCAGGAGCACATTAAACCGAGGGCCTTCCCCTTCTCACTCCAAGATGCAGCCAAGGATTGGTTGTATTACCTTCAACCAGGTTCGTTGAAAATTGGAATGCTTTGAAAAAATTGTTCCTAGAGAAGTTCTTTCCTCAAGGCCCAGGTCGCCTCAATCGTAAAAGAGATATGTGGCATCAGTAACCCCACCGAAGTCTTTACATGAATACCGGGAGAGATTTAAGAAGTTGTGTGCAAGTCGCCTCATCATCAAATCTCTGAGCAGCTACTCATCCAAGATTTCTACGAGGGTTTATTGCCCATGGACGTAAATATTATGGATCTTTGCTAGTGGAGGGCACTTGTAGACAAAACCCCAACAGATGCAAGAGCTTTAATAGAAAATATGTCCATCAACTCCCAACAATTCACAACCGTAAGCAATTCTCAGCTCTAACAAGAGGAGTTGAATGAGATACGTGCTAAGGCTACTAGTGAGAAGAACTTGGAACACAAAGTTGGAAGAACTCACAGCTTTGGTAAAAATTGGCAACAGTCGACAAAGGGTTTGTGGTATTTGTACCTCTGCAGAGCACCCCACGATGCATGTCCTACACCGCAAGAGGACCCTAATGCCGATACCCCTCGTGCATATGCAATAACATCTTTAACCCTCAAGCCAATGTTGATTTGTCTTCCAACAGGTACCACCCAAACCGAGGAACCATCCTAACCTTAGATGGGGAAATCAAGTCAGCACAACAACAGCCCAGCAAAGAAAATAATCCACCACAGTCATTGCCAGGCTGAACCTTCATTAGAGGATCTAGTTAAGCAGATGGCTGCCCAAAATCTCCAGTTCCAACAGAGAATAGATGCCTCAATTCAGAATTTGCACACACAAATGGGACAGATGGCTACCACAATTAATCAGATGCAAGCCCGGGGGGCAAGCCAACTTCCTGCCCAACCGGGAGTAAATCCAAATGCCAGTGAAAATGTCAGTACAATCACTCTAACATCTGGCAAGGTCAGCTGACACTCCAGAACCTCCTCCAGCAGAAAATTCAAGTGGCAGTAGAAAAAGTGATAAGCCAATTTCTGCACCTACCTCCCCAATTGAAGAAGATGATGATGCACGGTCTATACCACTCCCCTTCCCCCAAAGGGCTGTGATAACCAAGAAGATGGATGAGGCAGATAAAGATAGCGAAGTCTTGGATACATTTAGGAAGGTTGAAGTTAATATACCTCTCCTCGAAGCAATTAAGCAGATTCCAAGATATGCTAAGTTCCTTAAGGAGATGTGCACACACAAAAGGAGGCGAAGGCTGAAGGGAAATGAAAAGGTCAATGTGAGTCGCAATGTGTCTGCACTCATGCAGCCCATGATACCCCAAAAGTGCAAGGATCCAGGAATTTTTACTATTCCATGTACCATAGGCGAGAGTAAATTTGAAAATGCCATGCTGGATTTGGGTGCTTCCATTAATGTGATGCCTACATCCATCTTTAACTCTCTGGCTCTTGGACCTTTGCAGAATACAGGTGTTATTATTCAGTTGGCAAACAGGAGCAATGCTCACCCTGCTGGACTTGTGGAGGACGTGCTCGTTAAAGTTAATAACTTGGTTTTTCCTGCAGATTTTTACATTCTGGACATGGAGGGAGAGACACAGTCCAGAGCATCGATCATCCTAGCGCACCATTCTTGAGAAGCAAGAACCAAGATTGATGTGTATTCTGGAACTCTTTCCATGGAATTTGGGGATAACATAGTTCAATTTGACATCTTTAATGCTGCTATGAAACATCCCGTGGAAGAGCATTCTCTTTTTCAAATAGAAGTACTTGCGGACTTAGTTGAAGATACTCATTGCATGGTCATGCGTGTTAATGTTACAAATGATGTTGCTACCGCAAGCTTCGATGTAACTCCATGCACCAAGATACTTCCCTCTTCGAGCAATCACAAAGAAAACCCAACCCATCAAGAAGGAAGGCGTGAAGAAGAAAAAAATCAAACACTTCCATGTGTTCCATTCTCGCCTCAAAATCATAGCAGGTAAGCTTCGACCCAAGTGGATTGACCCTTTTGTTGCAGCTAGCACTTTTCTTTATGATGCAAAGGGAATAAAAAGTGAAGTCACCAGTGAAACCTTCAAAGTCAATGGTCCCAAGCTTTTCCATGAGAGCCCCGCGCTTGAAGAGGAGACTGTAGAAGAGCTCCACTTGAAAAAGCCGCCTTGAAGAGGGAGTTTTCTTTCACTCCTCCTTACTCTTATTTTATGCTTGATGTTTTCATTGAGGACAATGTATGATCTAAGTGTGGGGGGGTGTCCTTTAGTAGCTTAGTAGTTTTGTTTTTGTTTTTGTTTTTGTTTTTGTTTTGAGTAATTTGTTAATATTTCGAATTGCTTGACTGCTTAAGATTAATTGATTCGAGTAGAAATTGATAGAGGGTTGATTAGAATTCTGTTATGATATTGGTTGCGTTTTAACGGCGTTTGTCCGCTCCCGTGACCGATTGAACCCGCTGTTTCAGCGCTTGCTCGGAACGGTGTGAATTCGTATAAACTGATTAACGCTTGTTTAGTTAGTTTATATCAACTGTGAATTCGGAATTAATTGAATTGTTGTTATTTAGAACCTGTGATAAATCCAAGACGTGCACCCGGAAACCGGTGAATCAATTGTCTCTATAATCTGATAATTCTCTCAACAGAAACTGTTTTCACAAAACCCCCCTTTTTCGTTATTGTCAATTTTCTTATTTCCTGAATTTGGTAATTTTGGTGTTAGAGGTCTTCGTGAGACGACCAAGGTCTCTTGCCTTGTTACTATATTTACTGTTTAATTATTTTGACCCGCGTACGACCGCTGATCAAGCTCCTACTGGCTTACCAAGTTGAGGGAATATGGAGGATGCATAGGAAGACTCGTTCTCATTTGGGTCATCACAAACACGTCTAGGTCTATTGAATCTTGTCTCTATATCTTGAAGGTATCGAGAACAAAAGGTAAGAGACTCTTCAGCTAAGTAACCTTCAGATATAGAACCTTCTGGTTGAGCCTTGTTACGTACAAAGGACTTTAGATGACCCAATTCCCTACAAAAATGATGGAGAATTAGCGTATACGAGTGGGATATATAGAACAAGATACTTTAAGTTGAAGACGTGATTTACCTCTCTACGGGATACATATATCTATAATGCACTGGACCTCCAAGTTTTGCCTCCTCTATTAGATGGACAGTTAAATGAACCATAACTGTAAAGAATGATGGAGGGAATAATATTTCCAAGTGACAAAGGGTAACCACAATGCGGTCTTGAAGAATTTGAAGGTCCGAAAGATTCAGACTTTTACCACAAAGAACTCTAAAAAATGAACAAAACTCTACCAAGACTGCTGTAACATGATTTGGCAATAAATTGCGAATGGCTAATGGTAGCAATTGTTCCATTATAATATGGCAATCATGACTTTTCAACCCCAATATCTTTTGTTGTGCCTCATCAACACATCTAGAAATGTTACTTGAGTAACCATCCGGTACTCTAACATTCTTCAAAGTTTTAAGAAACAATTTTTTTGTATCACGAGTTAGTGTAAACAAAGCAAGGTGAAATGCCCCCCTTTTCATCAGCCGTAGATCACGCCTTATACCCATATCTTGCAAATCTTTCCGAGCATTTAGATTGTCTTTTGATTTAAACTTCTCATGTAGCAAAGTATACAAGACATTATCACATACATTTTTCTCAATATGCATAAAATCCAGATTATGACGCAACAAATTGGACTCCCAATATGGAAGTTCAAAGAATATACTTTTTTTATTCCATTGCTTAGTTGCTTGTCTGGATCTTTTTCCCCTACCACCCAACATTGTTTGTCTCCCAAATGTAACATTTAGATTTTCCACTTGCCTCAAAATGTCAGATCCTGATATTTTTGATGGTGGATTTCGTTCCTCTATGCTTCCATCAAAGCGAACACGGCTCAGTCTAAATCTATGGTTTCTGCTCAAAAAACGACGATGACCCATAAAACACCACTTTTTACTATGAGGGAGACGACAAGGCTCTGCATCAAAATTACAAGTTGGGCAAGCCAAACCTGTATGTGTGTTCCAACCAGATAGATTACCTAGGCCAGGAAAATCACTAATTGTCCACATAAGAGCTGCTCGCATTCTAAAAGCTTCATTAATTGATGCATCAAAGGTGATCACACCATCATTCCATAGCTCATTTAACTCATTTACAAGGGGCTTTAAGTAAACATCTATATTATTTCCCGGCGCATGCTTTCCTGGAATTATCATCGATAAAATGAATGAAGTGTGCTTCATACACATCCAAGGAGGAAAATTATATGGAACCAAAAACACTGGCCAAATGCTATATGCAGTACTCATGGTCCCAAAAGGATTAAAACCATCACTGGCAAGGCCTAACCGAACATTTCGAGGATCCGAAGCAAATTCTGGATGCATCAAATCAAATGTCTTCCATGCCTCACCATCCCTTGGATGCCTTAACGAGCCATCCTTATTAATCTCTGAAGCATGCCATCTCATATGCTCTGCAGTCTTACAACACATGAACAATCTTTGCAATCTTGGTTTTAACGGAAAGTAACGTAGAACCTTTACAGCTTGCTTTTTCTTCTTCTTGGGGTTCCATCGAGATGTACCACAATTCTTGCATGCTTGTAAATCTTTTTCATCATCTTCCAAATATAACATACAATTATTTGGACACGCATCTATCTTTGTATAATTAAGACCAAGTTTGTTGATGATTTTCTTTGCCTCGTAAAAAGAAGGAGGTAAATTTGCATGTTGAAATGCGTCTCTCAACAAATCTAGTATCATAGTCACTGCCTTGTCACTTAATCCACACAAAACCTTTATATGGTATAATTTGATTATAAATTCTAGTTTTGTGTATTTGCTCCCTTCATGCAATGTCTGATTTCCATCATTGAAAAACTCTTGAAAATCACTACAATCCACCCTTGGACCTTCATTTGCACCTAATGGGGCTGATTCGTCTATATTAGTGGCTTGTTGCCTATAATGACCAAATGCATCATTGACCATTGTTTCCATCAGATTTTCAGAATGAAAAACCTCTTGCACAGGATCTTCATTTCTAGAAGACTGTGGTACTTGTCTCTCACCATGAAGATTCCATATGACATAGTTTTTCGGGAATGGTTTGTATTCTAGGTGATCCTTAACTATATCTCTAGTTTTCCATTTCGTAAACCCGCATAAGGGGCATGGACATCGTATTGTTTCTCCAATGACCTCTCCTTATCAAAAGCAAAATCTAAGAATTTAGCTAAGCCAATTGAGTATTCATCACTATTGTGTGGCTTACCAATCCATGACTTATCCATAGTCAAGATACCTAAACAAATTCGCAATGAGAGTTCATAAATCCAAACTTCATAATATTCCAATACTTTATATATTATAAAAGAAAATACAAGCTCACATTAATACTTTTAAACTTTGTCCAGGATATGTGTTAAACCAGAACCATACAAAACAAATCAAATAAACATGCAACTCTATGAAGAAACTGACCTTTTCAGAGAGAAAGAAAACGAACTGCTCCAAAGAATGATTTTGAGGGTATTAAAGTGTTTGCCTTAAATCTGGACAATCCAAAATCATAAACCTGATCATGAAATGAAAAAAGAAAATAATTACTTGCACAAAATTATTTTTATGAAATCTCATAATAAACTATCAAGATGAAACAACACTCGGAAATTCTGGGAATTAGAAACAATGCAACAAGCACGACAAGTTAGTTAAGCTAGCTTGCTTTAACATATATAAATCAATATCAATCTCAATATTAGTGATAAACCGAACACACAATTTCTTTCTAAGTCTAGGCGTAAAACGCTACTTAGGGTCCACTCCCATCTCTATCCCGGGTGCAAGTTTTTGGGATCTCATCACGATTATAATTAAAACCCCTAAAGTAATTAATTCCCTTCACAGTACTTCACATTTTTCATAATAAAAATTAAAATAATTTTCCAGCTTGCTCATCTTCTCATAACAAGTTAGAATCAACAGCCACTTCTGGCGACATGGCTTCCCTTTAATTTTCTTTACAATTCAAGGTACTGCTGGTTGCGGTTTGTTTGTGGCTCTTCCCTGCATAATGAATGAAGATAGGATTCTTCTAACAAGTTATATATGTATATATATTTCTTAGGTTCCATTATGCAAATCAAGATTTTGATGACACTATTAGGTCACCGTCTCAATCATTAGGATATGGAGGACTATGAGCAAGGGGTAGCGTCGGTCGTCATTAGAGTTTCAGACAATTTTTCAAGTATCAATCCACGTAGACGACATGTCAAGGTGGTTCAGCCTAGAATTTGTTTTATTTTACTGTATTTTAAGAATAGAAAAATAAGAGGGAAATCCATATTAGAAGTGGATTAGAGAAATGTTACTTATACACAAGTAAGCAATACAGGAATCTCACACCTTTTCTTAGTTTATTTTATTCAGTCTAAGAAATAAAAAAAAAGTAAAGAAATGATTCTGAAGATATTAATTAAACAAGAAAAATTAGTCACATTGTGAGCTATTTGTCTTTAGGATATGTCCAATTTCCTAGAAAAATAAAAAGAATACTTATTTAATGTTTAATTCTATAATAGTTATGAGGCAGCATAAAACAAAAGATAAAGTATACGTCAAAAGTTTTAAAACTTATTCTCAATAGATTAAGATATAAATCATTTAGCCATATATAACACTATCCAAAAGTTAAAAAATAACTCATTTTATTCTCTTCTTTATAGCCCTCTTACCCAAGTCTCACTCTCTCTTTCAATTCTTCTCTTCCATCTTTTCCTCTCCTTTTCCTAAAATTTACTTGTGTCATGTTCATGTGTAGATTACTTAATAACATAGTAGCTCACTTGTATCTCTTGTACTATCTCTCAATGCATATCAAACGTTTGGTCACATTTCCTCTCCTATTGTCTTTGATTATAAATAAATTAGACAAGCTTATTGGTCACATTTTGTACTACATATCGCTAATAGATGGTTAATTGGCACAATTAATCAAGGAATACAATGCAACCATTGAGAACTATTGGGCTACATTACTCGTAGAATCAAATTCAGATGCTCCAGTAAACCATAGGGTGCCCAAGAGGACTGTGAGAGTCAATTCCATTGAAAAGCATGCAAGGCATTGGACTGATGCAGACTATATAGTTTTCAACACTTACCTCTGGTGGAGAAGGCCTGTCATGAATGTTCTGTAAGTGTCCGATTAATTTTAATTAATTAACCTAATTAACCATCACTTTCATTGATCAACTTGCATGTCAACATCTCCCATTTCCAACCACCACAGGATATGTTAGTTTTCTGTTGTATTACATTCATCATAATGTATTCATCTTACAATCACTCTTATTTCTTGTAATACTAATAAAAAAGTAACATCTTAGGAAATTTTAGAGAAAGATGTCCAAACTGATAGAATTTGTGTATTTGATTTGATTAATCTAATTGCTGTATAAGCATATATATAGAGAGCACGAAGGCTGTCCACAGAGAGCAAAGAAAAACAATTACAGATCCTGCTCATTCAAGGCTAAGGATCCGATCCTATAATCTCTCCTAATTGCTATATAAAACAGAAAAAATAACAAAATATCCTCTTAATAAATACAAATCACAAAATATCCTCTAATATTCCCTCTCAAGTTGGAGTGTGGGGATCATGAGCACCCAACTTGACTGTAAGATCTCGAAAATTGCCTTGATGCTAATGCCTTTGTGAATATATCAGCTTGTTGCTTTTTGGTGTGGACATAGGAGGTGGAGATTACACATTTCTGCAAATGAATGCGAATGAAATGGCAATCTGTTTCGATGTGTTTCATCCTTTCGTGAAAGACTGGGTTCGCTGCAATGTGGATTGCAGCTTGGTTATCACAATGTAGCACAGTGGGACAATTATATTGAATTTGTAAATTGGACAACAAGCTGCGAAGCCAAATAATTTCACTAACAGCTTGATTCATAGCTCGATATTCTGCCTCACTTGATGACTTTGACATGGTAGTTTGCTTCTTTGTCTTCCATGATATGGGAGTTGGTCCCAATTTCATTAAATAACCTGTGGTGGATCTTTGAGTTAGAGGGCATAATGCCTAATCCGAATCACAGTATCCCACTAGCTAAAGGTCATTATCCTTAGGCAAGATGATACCTTGTCCTGGTGATGACTTTAGGTACCTTAGCACACGCATGGCTGCGTCCAATGAGCTTGATGGAGAGCCTTATGAACTAGCTCAATATGTGGACTGAATAAGTAATCTCTAGGCGAGTAATAGTCAAGTAGATCAAGTGTCCAACTAGCCTTCTGTACCGAGGAAGGTTTGAGAATAACGGCCCAGTATCCAGGGCAAGCTTTTGGTTTTGCTCCATTGGAAAAGAGGATGGTTTGCAGTCAAGCATCTTACACTCACTTAAGATGTCTAAAGTGTACTTGCATTGACAAATGAACAACCCAGCTGCTCCTCGTGCTAGCGCAAGACCTAGGAAATATTTGAGAGATCCAAGATCCTTCATGTGAAAGCACTGTTTTAGATATTGCTTGAATTCGTTGCATGTGAAGCTATTATTCCCTGCAATCACTAGATCGTCAACATATACTAACACCGCCATGAACTTATCTCCTTCAGAGTAAGTAAATAAACTATGATCCGCATGAGATTCTTGGAAGCCATAGTCTATGAGTGATTGAGAGAGTTTTGAATACCAATTTCGCGAAGCTTGTTTTAACCCATATAGGGACTTTCTCAAGCGACAAACCATTCATCTCTTAGGAATTTTGTATCCATCCGGAACTTGCATGTAGACTTCTTCTTCTAGGTCCCCGTGTAGGAAGGCTTTGCTTACATCCATCTGGTGAAGTTCCCACCCTTTTGTTACGGCAACTGAAAGAAGACATCGAACTGTTGTCATTTTAGCCACAGGTGCAAAGGTCTCGTTGAAGTCTTCCTCTTCCACTTGAGTGAACCCCTTTGCTACAAGTCTCGCTTTGTATTTCTCAACTTCTCTAGAGGCTTTGTATTTAACCTTGTAGACCCATCTACATCCCATGGGTGGCAGCATCATATCCCAAGTTCCATTGTTTTCCAAGGCCTTGAGTTCTGCTGCCATGGCTTTCTACCACTCGGGATGCTTAGCTGCCTCTTGATAACTTTGATGTTCTTGAAAACTACTAATTGTTGCAAGATAAGCTTGATGCTTATGGGAGAAACAGTCATCATTACTTGAGGAATGTGATTGTCTTGAGTGCTTGCTTATGGGGTTCTTGCTGGCTGCATGACAATAGTAGTCCTCAAGATATCTAGGTGGTTGCCTAGTGCGTGGTGGAATATTAGTGACTTCACTTTGTTGTTGGACTTCCTCCCCTTCATTAATGGGAGCTGTTGACATGCAATACATTATGATGAATGTAATACAACAGAAAACTAACATATCCTGTGGTGGTTGGAAATGGGAGTTGTTGACATGCAAGTTGATCAATGAAAGTGATGGTTAATTAGGTTAATTAATTAAAATTAATCGGACACTTACAGAACATTCATGACAGGCCTTCTCCACCAGAGGTAAGTGTTGAAAACTATATAGTCTGCATCAGTCCAATGCCTTGCATGCTTTTCAATGGAATTGACTCTCACAGTCCTCTTGGGCACCCTATGGTTTCTTTGGAGCATCTGAATTTGATTCTCACGAGTAATGTAGCCCAATAGTTCTCAATGGTTGCATTGTATTCCTTGATTAATTGTGCCAATTAACCATCTATTAGCGATATGTAGTACAAAATGTGACCAATAAGCTTGTCTAATTTATTTATAATCAAAGACAATAGGAGAGGAAATGTGACCAAACGTTTGATATGCATTGAGAGATAGTACAAGAGATACAAGTGAGCTACTATGTTATTAAGTAATCTACACATGAACATGACACAAGTAAATTTTAGGAAAAGGAGAGGAAAAGATGGAAGAGAAGAATTGAAAGAGAGAGTGAGACTTGGGTAAGAGGGCTATAAAGAAGAGAATAAAATGAGTTATTTTTTAACTTTTGGATAGTGTTATATATGGCTAAATGATTTATATCTTAATCTATTGAGAATAAGTTTTAAAACTTTTGACGTATACTTTATCTTTTGTTTTATGCTGCCTCATAACTATTCTAGAATTAAACATTAAATAAGTATTCTTTTTATTTTTCTAGGAAATTGGACATATCCTAAAGACAAATAGCTCACAATGTGATTAATTTTTCTTGTTAAATTAATATCTTCAGAAGCATTTCTTTACTTTTTTTTTATTTCTTAGACTGAATAAAATAAACTAAGAAAAGGTGTGAGATTCCTGTATTGCTTACTTGTGTATAAGTAACATTTCTCTAATCCACTTCTAATATGGATTTCCCTCTTATTTTTCTATTCTTAAAATACAGTAAAATAAAACAAATTCTAGGCTGAACCACCTTGACATGTCGTCTACATGGACTGATACTTGAAAAATTGTCTGAAACTCTAATGACGACCGACGCTACCCCTTGCTCATAGTCCTCCATATCCTAATGATTGAGACGGTGACCTAATAGTGTCATCAAAATCTTGATTTGCATAATGGAACCTAAGAAATATATATATAACTTGTTAGAAGAATCCTATCTTCATTCATTATGCAGGGAAGAGCCACAAACAAACCGCAACCAGCAGTACCTTGAATTGTAAAGAAAATTAAAGGGAAGCCATGTCGCCAGAAGTGGCTGTTGATTCTAACTTGTTATGAGAAGATGAGCAAGCTGGAAAATTATTTTAATTTTTATTATGAAAAATGTGAAGTACTGTGAAGGGAATTAATTACTTTAGGGGTTTTAATTATAATCGTGATGAGATCCCAAAAACTTGCACCCGGGATAGAGATGGGAGTGGACCCTAAGTAGCATTTTACGCCTAGACTTAGAAAGAAATTGTGTGTTCGGTTTATCACTAATATTGAGATTGATATTGATTTATATATGTTAAAGCAAGCTAGCTTAACTAACTTGTCGTGCTTGTTGCATTGTTTCTAATTCCCAGAATTTCCGAGTGTTGTTTCATCTTGATAGTTTATTATGAGATTTCATAAAAATAATTTTGTGCAAGTAATTATTTTCTTTTTTCATTTCATGATCAGGTTTATGATTTTGGATTGTCCAGATTTAAGGCAAACACTTTAATACCCTCAAAATCTGTTGCTGGAACAGTTTCGTTTTCTTTCTCTCTGAAAAGGTCAGTTTCTTCATAGAGTTGCATGTTTATTTGATTTGTTTTGTATGGTTCTGGTTTAACACATATCCTGGACAAAGTTTAAAAGTATTAATGTGAGCTTGTATTTTCTTTTATAATATATAAAGTATTGGAATATTATGAAGTTTGGATTTATGAACTCTCATTGCGAATTTGTTTAGGTATCTTGACTATGGATAAGTCATGGATTGGTAAGCCACACAATAGTGATGAATACTCAATTGGCTTAGCTAAATTCTTAGATTTTGCTTTTGATAAGGAGAGGGCTGTTGGAGAAACAATACGATGTCCATGCCCCTTATGCGGGTTTACGAAATGGAAAACTAGAGATATAGTTAAGGATCACCTAGAATACAAACCATTCCCGAAAAACTATGTCATATGGAATCTTCATGGTGAGAGACAAGTACCACAGTCTTCTAGAAATGAAGATCCTGTGCAAGAGGTTTTTCATTCAAAATCGATGGAAACAATGGTCAATGATGCATTTGGTCATTATAGGCAACAAGCCACTAATATAGACGAATCAGCCCCATTAGGTGCAAATGAAGGTCCAAGGGTGGATTGTAGTGATTTTCAAGAGTTTTTCAATGATGGAAATCAGACATTGCATGAAGGGAGCAAATACACAAAACTAGAATTTATAATCAAATTATACCATATAAAGGTTTTGTGTGGATTAAGTGACAAGGCAGTGACTATGATACTAGATTTGTTGAGAAACGCATTTCAACATGCAAATTTACCTCCTTCTTTTTACGAGGCAAAGAAAATCATCAACAAACTTGGTCTTAATTATACAAAGATAGATGCGTGTCCAAATAATTGTATGTTATATTTGGAAGATGATGAAAAAGATTTACAAGCATGCAAGAATTGTGGTACATCTCGATGGAACCCCAAGAAGAAAAAAAAGCAAGCTGTAAAGGTTCTACGTTACTTTCCGTTAAAACCAAGATTGCAAAGATTGTTCATGTGTTGTAAGACTGCAGAGCATATGAGATGGCATGCTTCAGAGATTAATAAGGATGGCTCGTTAAGGCATCCAAGGGATGGTGAGGCATGGAAGACATTTGATTTGATGCATCCAGAATTTGCTTCGGACCCTCGAAATGTTCGGTTAGGCCTCGCTAGTGATGGTTTTAATCCTTTTGGGACCATGAGTACTGCATATAGCATTTGGCCAGTGTTCTTGGTTCCATATAATTTTCCTCCTTGGATGTGTATGAAGCACACTTCATTCATTTTATCGATGATAATTCCAGGAAAGCATGCGCCGGGAAATAATATAGATGTTTACTTAAAGCCCCTTGTAAATGAGTTAAATGAGCTATGGAATGATGGTGTGATCACCTTTGATGCATCAATTAATGAAGCTTTTAGAATGCGAGCAGCTCTTATGTGGACAATTAGTGATTTTCCTGGCCTAGGTAATCTATCTGGTTGGAACACGCATACAGGTTTGGCTTGCCCAACTTGTAATTTTGATGCAGAGCCTTGTCGTCTCCCTCATAGTAAAAAGTGGTGTTTTATGGGTCATCGTCGTTTTTTGAGCAGAAACCATAGATTTAGACTGAGCCGTGTTCGCTTTGATGGAAGCATAGAGGAACGAAATCCACCATCAAAAATATCAGGATCTGACATTTTGAGGCAAGTGGAAAATCTAAATGTTACATTTGGGAGACAAACAATGTTGGGTGGTAGGGGAAAAAGATCCAGACAAGCAACTAAGCAATGGAATAAAAAAAGTATATTCTTTGAACTTCCATATTGGGAGTCCAATTTGTTGCGTCATAATCTGGATTTTATGCATATTGAGAAAAATGTATGTGATAATGTCTTGTATACTTTGCTACATGAGACGTTTAAATCAAAAGACAATCTAAATGCTCGGAAAGATTTGCAAGATATGGGTATAAGGCGTGATCTCTGGCCTAATGAAAAGGGGGCATATCACCTTGCTTTGTTTACACTAACTCGTGATACCAAAAAATTGTTTCTTAAAACTTTGAAGAATGTTAGAGTACCGGATGGTTACTCAAGTAACATTTCTAGATGTGTTGATGAGGCACAACAAAAGATATTGGGGTTGAAAAGTCATGATTGCCATATTATAATGGAACAATTGCTACCATTAGCCATTCGCAATTTATTGCCAAATCATGTTACAGCAGTCTTGGTAGAGTTTTGTTCATTTTTTAGAGTTCTTTGTGGTAAAAGTCTGAATCTTTCGGACCTTCAAATTCTTCAAGACCGCATTGTGGTTACCCTTTGTCACTTGGAAATGTTATTCCCTCCATCATTCTTTACAGTTATGGTTCATTTAACTGTCCATCTAATAGAGGAGGCAAAACTTGGAGGTCCAGTGCATTATAGATATATGTATCCCGTAGAGAGGTAAATCACGTCTTCAACTTAAAGTATCTTGTTCTATATATCCCACTCGTATACGCTAATTCTCCATCATTTTTGTAGGGAATTGGGTCATCTAAAGTCCTTTGTACGTAACAAGGCTCAACCAGAAGGTTCTATATCTGAAGGTTACTTAGCTGAAGAGTCTCTTACCTTTTGTTCTCGATACCTTCAAGATATAGAGACAAGATTCAATAGACCTAGACGTGTTTGTGATGACCCAAATGAGAACGAGTCTTCCTATGCATCCTCCATATTCCCTCAACTTGGTAAGCCAGTAGGAGCTTCCTCAATGTTCAGGTTAACTCAAATGCAAAAACTACAAGCTCATCGATATGTGCTTTTAAATTGTGCAACAGTCGCACCATTTGTTGAGTGAGTAATTGGAATAAACTTTGTGTCATTTCGTTATTAGAATATTTTAAATATACTAGTCACATGCATTAATTGCAATATGATTACTTCATGTAGTGAATTTAGACAATTCATAAAAAGAAGTTCAAGGTCAAGAAGACCTTCAACTACAGAGATAGAAAAGAGAGTATATAAAGAGTTTGCCGATTGGTTCCAAAAGTTGGTAAGCGATTATTCATTAGTTGTACACTTATTTGTCACATTTGCTTTAAAAAAGGACTAACAAATTTTCTTATATAGATTTTGAAACCAGAAACAATAAATACTGTGTCTGCTGATCTGAAATTTCTAGCACTTGGTCCGTTGGATAACGGAAGAAGGTTCACTGCTTACAACATTAATGGGTTCAAATTTCGAACTTTGGCTCGAGAAGAGGGTTTGAGTACACAAAATAGTGGGGTGTTTTTAACATCCCACACATCTTGTGTTTCAAGTAGTGTTGATAGGAACTTAAGACAAGCAGAGTTGCCTTATTATGGGAAGTTGGAAGATATCATTGAGATTAACTACTATGGTCAGTTTAAGGTTATTCTTTTCAAATGCAAATGGGCAGATACTACGCGAGATAGAGGGTATAAAAAGGATTGTTGGAATTTTAATTGTGTAAATTTTGATAGATTGATTCATAATGGTGATCGTGAAGAACATGATCCCTACATTGAGGCATCTCAAGCACAAATGGTGTATTATGTAAATGATGTGGTTAATAAGGGATGGAGTGTTGTCGTGCATTTAAAGCCAAGAGATTTGTATGAAATGGGAGAAGATATAGAAGAGGAAATTTATGAAAACGAGCCGTACCAAGAGCAACAACTTGAGCAATTTTGTAACATCAATGATGAGTATGTGCAATTGGCCACAAACCATTTAAATAATGATGTAGTTGACTCAAATATTGTTGCTGACTTAGAAACAAGTACACACATGTCTGAGTAGAAAAGTATGGTTAATAGTGTACATTATGTAAAGGTAATTGTTTCATGCTAGTTAAAGTTATGGTTATTTTTTATTTTCATTTAGTTGTTTTAAAGTCATGCTGATATATTGATTTGCATTTCACATCTGATGTTTCTCCTTTTTCATTTATATGCAGTCATGCCAAAGTCCAAGCGTTTCCAAAATCCACTTAAGTCTGCACATCCTCTAAGCCAAACTCATTCATCACCTCAAACACAATGTCCAACACATCCTACTACTCAAGCTCCAGTTCGTTCTTTACCTCAAACTCGGTGTGCAGGACATATTCCCACTCAAGCTCCACCTCGGTCTTCACCTCAAACACAATCTGCAACACATCCTCCAAGTCAAATTAATTCTTCACCTCAAACACAATGTCCAACATATCCTCCTACTCAAGCTCCAGTTCATATTTTGCGTCAAACACAATGTCCAGGACATACTCCCACTCAAGCTCCACCTCAGTCTTCACCTCAAACACAATCTGTAACACATCCTCCAAGTCAAGCTCCTACTCACCCTTCACCAGTGACAAATCCTAGAGAGTCTTCACCACTAGTTGAAGACTCATTAGATGATGCATTGAATGATACAACACCAATAGATTCCTCATCAACTGAAATTTCACAATAATCTCAACCCTCTAGGTAGTATGTTAGACGCGAGTCTACACAACATTGGACTGTTGAAGCAATAGGTACATATATCTGTCATATTTTCTTTCATTTGACATAATCGTTTTTATTATTTTTTTGGCTAAATGAATTCTTTATTGTTAAAGACCCAAGAGAAGCTATTGAGAAGATCAAAGTCAAGGTTAAGGAAGTCAACAACTTACCTAGAGGGCAGCGTATAATTGTGTACTTTGATTGCCAAGGTGCTCCATATGGTGAGGCACAAGGCTTGCTCGCAGGATATTGTGGAACATTAGCAACTGGTTGCAAACTGTTTCCAATAAGTTTTGATAAGTGGTCTGGACCAGCTGGCTGTGCAAAAGCTTATTTTACAGATTGTTATGAAATAGACATTAAGGTATAAGCACTATGCATGTATACTTTCCAATGTTTATCAAATTTAATATATTTATTTGAATAAATAAAAACTGACATTATATTTTTGGAAGCCTCGATTTTGTTTTAGGACTACTGAAGCCATTGCACAACGATATTGCAAACTTAGCATTGGGAAGAAGTGGGCTACAAGTAGACAAAAATTATGGTGGGAGTTTTATGATCCAACAAAAACCAGAGATGAAATCACAAGTAATATGCCAACCGGTATAGAAAAAGATCAATGGATACAATTTGTTAACTATCGTCTAAAACCACAAACATTGGTAGGTGCAATTATGATTACTTTGATTGATTTATTGTTTTAGTCAATTATTTGATTAATACATAAATTTGTATTTTTTGTTCATAGGAGATTTGTCAAAAAAATAAACAAATACGAAGCAAGCAACTGATTCCTCATACCGGTGGTTCTAAACCTCTCTCGAAAGCAGTGAGATGGTAATTATATAAACTCGATAGATTTTACTATTTTGTTTGTCATATTGTAACAATTTTTTCTGTTATAGTTTTTGGAAACCGGAAAGCAACCTAGTCGTGGACAATTGTATATTGAAACACATAAAAAAAAGGATGGATCAGTTGTAAATGATGCAGCAAAGGATATAATGGTAAGTTTAACTTGAAAAATATTGTTTTTTAGGTTTCATTCTTTGAATTTAACTATAATAGTTTTAAACTTGATAACCTTGTATGCTCATAGGAACAAATTGAAGTGGGTTTGACTCAAAGTAGTAATGAATAAGAGCTTTCTCCTAATGATGTGGTTGGTAGAGTGTTGGGACCTGAGCACTCTGGGAGAGTGCGGTCCATGGGTATAGGAGCAGCTCCTACTAATACATTTAGGAATACTAGACTCCGACTTTTGAATTTGAGTCTTTCTTCATCCGATGTTGCTACATCATCTTCTAACTTTTGGCAAGAGAAGTACACCGACTTGCAATCCCAAGTTCAAAGCACCATGGGAGCACTTAAAGCTTACATGATAATGAAAGAAGGAAAGATCCCTGAAGAATTACTTGGCTTCTTTGGTTCATCAAATGTAAGTACTTGTATGAATCTTATGGTCAATATTTTTCTATATGCCAAATTGATATAAAGAGCATACATGTCAGGAACTTCAATAATTATTGCTCTAATATTTATGACAGTATGTGGCTGTTATTATGACTATTATTATTAGTTATTATGTGGCTGTTTTTGGTTTTGATGTGATTATTGTGGTTGTTTTTGTTTTTGGTTTTGATGTGGCTGTTATTGTGGTTGTTTTGTTTTTGGTGCATATCCCATCTTAAGTGGCCTTTCTCCAAATATGTAGTCTACCTGAAATTTTACAATAAAGTTTATCAACAAAGGAGAAGAGATGTTGAACTCACAAAGGTTGAATGAATGAGAAATCAATTTTTAAAAGTCATTTCTAATTATTTCAAAAGCTACTTTAAGTAGTTTCCAATAATAAAATTGACATCATAGATGCTGGATTTGTGTTCAAGTATGACCCTTTTTTATGTCATAGGAAGGTTATCTATATAATGAGACAATAGTTATCTATGTAAGAAATGGTTGTTCAAGCTAGCAATTAGGACTTGTGTTGGAACCTAAACGATTGAGATGTTTAGACCCTCATTAATTTTGATGATAACAAAGTATTCACAAGAGAACAATTTATGTTCTAACATTTCTTGAAGTGTGAAGATACTAATAATACGTATATTCTAAGCCACTCAAGCAAGAAGAAAGTAATTCTCAAGAGAAGGATTCATTCTATGTGTCAGCATCCGGCTCATCCTTGTGAGCGTCTGGAATTTCCTCTTTATACACTATGCTTATCCAATTGCTACAAGCGTCCGAACTTCCGATTCTGAACGAGCGTCCGAACTTCCGATTCTCGAGCGGCGTCTGAACCTCACTTCTAATCACGTGTTAGTCACGTTCTTTGCTCTACCTCTCAGAAGTTTCTGGAACGGATTTCAAAATTGATCTTGAGCGCTAAAATTGTTGTACGAGGTATCAAAGGTGAAACCTTTAACTACAAGACAAAAATCGTACAAGCAAGGTAGTACAAAAATGGTAACATGTACTACTGGGATATTCTCTGCAAAGCAAGAAAGAGACAGCACTTTGAATTTACCTTACTCAATGGTAAGGAGCCATTTTTACCTTAACGGTTATATCCTTGGAACTCCTATATATACCTCATGGTATCCATTGAAGAAAAAACGAACATACTGTGAAAAAGCTTGCTGAAATTCTGCTGAAATATTTACTGAGAACAAGCACTGCTTCTGTGAGCAACCAAGTCTCGTGCTAAGTCTCTGGACTACAGAACTGAACTCAGCGTCCGACCCTTTCTTTAAGAAAGTTTTTCTATAGTTGAGCTTAATCTTTTATCCTCTCTGTGAGAGTTATTTTTAACTGTATTTCAACTCACTTGTAAAAGTTTGTTTTGGCCTAGTTAAGGTTTGTATCCTCAAAGGCTCGATTGTCTTGAGTCGTTTGAGAAGTTGAGAGTATTGTCAAGTTGTGTGATGAGAATACTCTTGAGGAAATTGTAATCAGTTGATTATAGTGAAAATCCTTCAGGAACGAAGGGACTAGACGTAGCTACCAGTTTGGTAGTGAACTTGTATAAATTCTGTGTCTCTGCTTTCGCTTTCTATTCATTTTCATCTTATGCGTTAAAAACAAGTTTTATCAAACTGCTTTTCAGTCCGTTTATACCCGAGATCCGATAAAAAAACAGTTTTGAAAAACTTGTGTTCTATAGTGTTTCTAACTTAAAGTTTACGAAAAGTTTTTTAACACAATTCAACCCCCCTTCTTGTGTTCACGTTCAGTTGGTACCAGAGCTCGGCCTCTTGGTTGAGCACTTAACAGTGTCAAGAGAAAAGATTCTATATTGTGAACATGTCTACTGAAGGTGGTCATATGAACCGTCCTCCTCTATTCAATGGAGAAAAATTTGATTACTGGAAGGATAAGATGAAATCATTCCTTGAGGCACAAAGTCTTGATTTGTGGGATATAGTTGAAAGCAGATACATTCTTCCCGCTAATGCCCTTGGCGTTGCAATATCAAGGGAAAACTGGTCTGATGATCAGAAAAAGAGATATCAAACCAACCAGAGGGCGGTTATTCTCATCTGTGCTATGACATAAAGAGAATATGATAAATGTGGCAAGTTTGATACTGCCAAAGAAATCTGGGATTCTCTTGTGTTGTCTTATGAGGGTTCTGCCCAAGTAAGAGAAACAAAGGCTAGCATGATGGTTCGCCAATATGAACTATTCAAAATGGAAGACGGAGAAAACATTGATACTATGTTTGGAAGATTCCAAACACTTGTTCATGGGTTGCAGGCCCTTGGAAAAAGTTATACCACACCTGATCATGTGAGAAAGATTTTGAGAAGCTTGACAAGGCAGTGGAGACCCAAAGTCACTGCTATTCAAGAAGCAAAAGATCTGAATGTTCTTCGGCTTGAAGATCTTATGAGTTCCCTAAAAGCTCATGAACTTGAGCTAAATGAAGAAGAACCTACCAAGAAGAGTAAGTCTATTGCTTTAAAAGTTAATCAACATAAACCTAGTACTTCTAAAGCTTTTCAGGCTGAAGAAGAAGAATCAGATGATGAAGCTTCAGAAGGAGACTCTGATGGATCAGATGATGAGCTTGCATTCATATCTAAGAAGATCCAGAGAATGTGGAAGAAAAGAAACTTTAGAAGGAAGTTTGAAGAAAGATTCAAAGGACAAGAAGGACAAAGAAAGACAAGGACAAAGCCCAAGTCATTTGCTATGAATGTAAGAAGCCTGGACATTTCAAATCCGAGTGTCCTAATCTTAAAGAAAAGCCCACAAGAAGCTCCTTCAAGAAAAAGAAGAAAGGTCTCATGGCAACATGGGAAGATCTTGACTTATCCTCCTCTTAGGAAGATAAAGAAGAAGCTCACATTACCCTCATGGCAGACACTGACATTGAGTCAGAAGAAGATGTTGAAGAGGTAATAGTATATGATTCCTACTCTGAACTTCAACTTGCTTTTGATGATCTTCTTAAGGGCTCTGCCACTCTCTCTACTGAGTATAAGAACTTGAAAAAGAAATTTTTAAAACTATCACAAGATTTTCATTCCTTACGTAATGAAAACTCAGACTCGATGAAGAGAACGGAAAATGGCGAAAATCGTCTGGTTGATAACCAGCGTCTGGAAGCTAACAAGCAACCAGGTGAGAGCTCTCAAGCTAAGAGTTACGTAGTTACAGCGATCCTAATCGCAAATCAAATGACTATGAACAAGCATTTCAAAAGTTTCTTGCAGAGAGTGTAACTCAAGCAAGCAAGCTTCAATGATATGGGGTGTCGATAAAGCGACAACTCATGGTCTTGGCTATATACCGATGAAACCCTTTTGGAAAATAATTCAGCATCGATAAATTCCATAGTCATAGTAAATGCTTACATTGTACTTCTTGTAATAAATCTGGTCATTTGAAAAGTGCATGTAATGTTTTTAAAACTAAGAAGGATAAGCCTCCTTCAAGAACTAACAAGAAAGGACCCAAAAAGATATGGGTACCTAAAGATAAAATAGTCTATGTTGCAGACATGCTTAGCAACAAAGTCAACACACCAGTCTTGGTACTTAGACAGTGGATGCTCGCGTCACATGACGGGAGAAAAGCATATGTTCCAAGAACTAAGACCTAGAGAAGCTGGATTCGTTGGTTTCGGAGGAACCCAGAAAGGTAAAATAGTTGGAATTGGTCGCATAGGTAAAGGCTCTCTTCCTTCTATTGATAATGTTTTATATGTTGAAGTCTATTGAGCATAAGTCAATTATGTGACAATGGTTATGAAGTCATCTTTACAGAAACTGGATGTTTAGTAAAAAGCAAAAACGATGGATCTATATTCTTTACAGCAAAGAGGAAACAAAATGTTTATAAAGTTGATCTTTCTGAACTTGAAAAACAAGATGTCAAGTGTCTTATATCTGTTGAAGATGAGCAATGGATTTGGCACAAAAGATTAGGTCATGCCAACTTGAGATTAATCTCAAAATTAAACAAGCACAATCTTGTTAAAGGCTTACCAAATCTTAAGTACAAATCTGATGCCCTTTGTGAAGCTTATCAAAAAGGAAAACAAGTTAAAACTTCCTCTCATTTAAAAAATGTTGTTTCAACTTCTAGACCACTTGAACTTTTACATCTTGATCTTTTTGGTCCCACAAGGACAACCTCTTTAACTGGAAAGAAATATGGTTTAGTCATTGTGGATGATTTTACTAGATGGACATGGGTTAAATTCCTTGCCCACAAGGATGAGTCTTATAAGGTATTTACTGTTTTCTCCAAATCAGTTCAAAATGAAAAAGGCATTTGCATTTCCTCTATTAGAAGTGATCATGGGGGAGAATTTGAAAATGAGAACTTTCAAAAATTTTGTGAAGAAAATGGCATCTCCCACAATTTCTCCTCTCCTAGAACACCTCAACAAAATGGTGTTGTAGAAAGGAAAAATAGGTCCCTCCAGGAAATGGCCAGGACCATGATCAATGAAGCTGATATTGCAAAACATTTTTGGCGAAGCGATAAACACACTTGTTATATTCAAAATAGAATTTATATAAGACCTATTTTGAATAAGACTCTTATGAATTGTGGAAAGGAAGAAAACCAAACATTTCTTACTTTCATCCTTTTGGTTGTATTTGTTATATCCTGAATACTAAAGATCGGCTTGGTAAGTTTGATTCCAAGGTCGACAAAGGAATCTTTGTGGGATATTCTGAAAGATCTAAAGCTTTTAGAATATACAACAAAGAAACTTTGACAGTTCAAGAGTCCATTCATGTCAAGTTTGATGATAAGAAGCCTGACACTGCAATGTCAGAGCTAGATGAGTTATTTTCAGATTTAAACCTCGGTGACAAGCCAGACGGTGAATATACATCTTCATCATCCGGTGGTGACAAGACGAAGAATTCGACTCAAGCGGAAGCTGAAGCAAGAAAAAGCTGGAAGTACAAGACCAATCATCCAAAAGATTAAATCATAGGAGAACCTGGTGACAAAGTACGAACCAGATCCTCTTTCAAGGAGCATGCTGACTTTGCACTTCTCTCTGAGATGGAACCTAAGACGATTGATCAAGCCTTGGAAGATGAAGGGTGGATTCTAGCTATGCAAGATGAGTTAAATCAGTTCCAAAGGAATGATGTCTGGAAGCTAGTCACTCTACCAGAAGATAAGCAAGCTATTGGTACTAAATGGGTATTCAGAAATAAGCTTGATGAAGACGGTAAAGTTGTGAGAAATAAGGCAAGGTTAGTTGCTCAAGGCTACTCACAAGAAGAAGGTATTGATTTCATCAAACTTTTACTTTGTTGCAAGATTAGAAGCTATTCGTATTTTACTATCATTTGCAAAGACATCATGAGATAACTTTATATCAAATGGATGTGAAAAGTGCTTTTCTAAATGGTTTTATAATCAAGAAGTTTATGTTAAACAACCTCCTGGTTTTGAAGATATTGAATTCCTGAACATGTTTTTAAACTTAAAAAGGCACTATATGGTCTTAAGCAAGCTCCCAGAGCATGGTATGATAGACTAAGTTCCTTTTTAATGGAAAATGGATTTACAAGAGGTTTAGTTGACACTACTCTTTTCAGAAAAACCTCAAACAAGCATTTCATACTTGTTCAAATATATGTTGATGATATTATTTTTGGAGCCACTAATGAAAGTCTTTGCAAATAATTTTCTAAGCTTATGCAGGCTGAATTTGAGATGAGCATGATGGGAGAATTGAAGTTCTTCCTTGGAATACAAATCAAGCAATGCAGTGATGGTATTTATATTCATCAAAGCAAATACATCAAAGAATTATTGAAGAAATTCAAGATGCTGGATTGCAAGCCGATGAGCTCGCCTATGCATCCTACCTGCTCTCTGAGTAAAGATGAAATTGGTAAGAAGGTAGATCAGAAGCTATACAGAGGTATGATTAGATCTCTACTTTATCTTACGGCTTCAAGACCTGATATTATGTTCGATGCACTGTGTGCTAGGTTTCAATCGGATCCTAGAGAATCACACCTAAGTCTTTGTTAAAAGAATATTTAGATATTTACAAGGAACTACTAATCTTGGTTTGCTTTATAAGAAATCAAAAGATTACCAATTAGTAGGTTTCTGTGATGCTGATTTTCTTTGGAGATCGAATTGAAAGAAAAAGCACAAGTGGAGGCCGCCAATTCCTTGGAGCTAATCTTGTGTCTTGGTCAAGCAAAAGGCAAAGCACAATAGCACTCTCAACGGAAAGTGAATACATCTCAAGAAGAAGTTGCGCTTCTCAACTTCGTGGATGAAGTATCAACTTGAAGACTACTTGATAAAAGAGAGTAACATTCCTATCTTACGTGATAATACATCGCCATATGTCTTACTAAAAATCCTATATTGCATTCTAGAGCAAAGCACATTGAGATTAAGCATCATTTTATAAGAGACTATGTTGAAGGGTATTTTAGAAATAAAATTTGTAGACACTGATCATCGGTGGTGACATATTTACAAAACCCCTTGCTAAAGATAGATTCAATTTTATAAGAAGAAATTTAAACTTTCATCTTATAAAGAATGATTAATCTCGGCGTCGATGATAAACTAAATCTCGACATCGATATGACATAAGCATGTATGTGCATCAGCATCTTATCATCATATGCATCATAACTCATCATCCAGTAAGTCGGTTGCGTGCGTCAGAGCACACCCACACGTGTCACACGTGTTAAGGACTCAGCGTCTCATCATATCTCTTGAGCCATGATTATTTACGTTTTCAATAAAATCTTTTACTTTTATTTTGGCGTCCGCATTTAATGAAAAAACGAATCTTTATTTTCTTTTCTTTTTGATTTATTTTTATAAGAGAATACAAAGCGATATTTTGAAAAATAACTGTATCATTCTCCTTTAACTTTCCCACTACTCCACATTTTTCGCTCCACTCTGTGTTTTCTGCAAAACTGTACTCGTTTTCTTTTTCTCTCTATCTCTCTGTGTGTGTGTTTAAACCCTAAAACCTCCATCGCCTCCATCTCTCAACTGCAACCATGGCTGGAGTAACAACATCTGAATATACAGCTATCTATAACACCATGACTGAAGGAAAAGTCCTGTTAGAAAATCGAGTTGATTTGGAAAACTTCAAGCTCTATGGCTTCGACTTCTTCAATGGGTTCAAGGCAATGGGCTGGGAACAGTATTTCTTCTGGAACCCGGTTGAGGTTCTGGTGACTGCGATTAAAGAACTTTGGGGTAACGTTCGGTTACATAAAGGTGGCATCTTTGAAGGAACAGTGAAAGGTTTCAAGTTTATTTTTTCCATCAAAAATATTTCTGAAGTCACTGGGTGTCCGTGTGAAGGCATCGTCTTTTATTCAGAATGCTGACGCATTTCATGGGATTGAGAAGGTCAACAATGATCTGTTTGAGAACTACCAGCAGCTGAAAGAATCTGGTGAAACACCTACTGCCAAGAATCTGAAAAGTCATTTCAGAGTTCTTCATAAGATAATCACCAAGAGCGTCCTGTTGAAGGCTGGCTCTAGTGACATTGTCAACTACGAGCAGAAGTTCATCATGAGACATTTCATGGCTGGAAACAAGGTGAACTCCGCCAAGGTTAATCCACAACAACCTCGCTCAATGCTCTAGTCAACTCAAGAAAAGGTGTTCTTTGACAAGAAGAATACCTACAAGTTCATTCAGTATGGTGTCTTGCTCACCAAAATGATGGACAAGAATCTGGTCATAAACAAGGTATTTGCTTTACTGGATCAAGAGAAGGCAAAGTATTTTGGTCTTGATAATATTGTGATTCTGACACTTTTGGAGTCAACGGCTGGTAAGAATGAAATTGCTTCTGGGTCCATGATGAAGAAGGTGAAAGTTGAGCAACAGAAGAGGAAGCGGAAAAGAAAACCACCGAGCTCAAAGCTTGGTGAGAAAAGACTCTTGAGTCTCCTTCGAGAGAGACCGGAAGAACAAAGCGAAGGTGGCTCCTGCACCTCTTGTTGAAGAACCGTAAGATGAGGACCGAGTTCCCATCGGTCAGGTTACGAGAAGAGAGCAAGCCGAAGGCGAAGCCAGTCTCGAGATCCGGACAATGTAAGAAGGACATTCGAGATCCGCCTCCGGCATCGCCCCCAGACGAGCTCAAAAGATCGGTCAGTAATCAACCTGAACCAAAGGTCTTGAATTCTCTGATGAATCAGATCTGTTATTGCATCGATACCATTCTTTGCTCCACCACTATCCTTTGCTCAACCACCATAACATCAAACCCTTACACAGAAATCCTCCATTGTCCCTAAACAACTTATCCAACCATCATCCACTACACTCAAACTTAACCTTCCACCAATTTCCCCGAACACTTCACTCACTACATACATTTCCAAGCTTCATTCTCATCCTTTTAACCTACTTTTCAAAACACCTCCCATAAATCCCTTCAAACACCACTCACCACAAGCCTACAAAATCACCAAAGCCACTCCCACCTTACTTACCCTTACCATAAAACCAACAAACGCTGGTGAAAACAAAAATATCTCATACAAACCTCGGTTTGTAAAGTATGAGATATATAACAAAGATCTACAACCGCCCCTCAACCTGGCATTTAAAAACCTTCATACGGAGCTACCAGTTGGAAATTCTTTGCTCAATAAGTGCAACCTTCAAGGATGGGGAAGATCACGTCAAATGTCTTTCAAAGGAAGGTTGAGACCAGCTTCAGAAGCGAGCAATTCCCTTCTCTGTTGATCTTCCTAGATCTCTACCTCGATTTGAACCGCTCACATTAGAAGAATGCGGAAGATGGATCCACGATGAAGAAGTCGCCTTCATGGCTGTTGTCTTGAACAAAAAAGGCTCAAAGTCATAAGTCAATATCGTGACCCATCATCTGTTTCTGTCAAGATAATACCAGATAGACAAAGGTGGCTACCTTGGTCTATCCCTGGGAAACGGAAGGAACTTGCTCTGGCAAGCGACCTTTCAAAGAAGATCGGGCTAAAGGAATATGAGAAGGCACCTACCAGGTACAATATTAAGGATTTCTCTCGACTTAGATTGCCAAGATCTCTGAGGATCACGCCCGAAGGTTTTACGACTTCTAAAGAAAGATGAATGGAGAAGCGGCTCCTCAAACTTTGTGATCTTTGAGAAGGCTACTATTTCAAGCTGTTGGGAAAATCGTGAGTTCTTGACATCAACCTTAGAACAATGTACTTCGATGATATGTTCAGATGCTCAGTAATCAGACCCTTGGACTGCATGAAGATTTATGATCAATGGGCTGCTGTGACCAAGCATTTCGACATTGGTTTCACTTGGAGTCAATGGTCTGAATCATGGAAAGCCAAAGCCATATTACCATGCCTCGACCCCCTAGTGCTAGAAGAATATGACAGGGAAAATCTGAGAAGAATCTACCTGGCAGAAAATGAAGCACTCTCCTTCACCTGTGAAGCCTTGAGTGTCTTTATCAGAAATTTATGAAGAGAAGACGCTGGGAATAGGTTTGACTCTTACACAGCTGATGTTGTTCTTCATAGAGAAACCATCTTCTTGCATTTGCTTTATCCAGAAGATGTGAAGCATCAATGGCAGATTCGCATGTAATCGAGCTCAAGACTTGGAAACTTCATCAAATGGGTCATACCAAATGATGCATTCTTCTTGAGAGCTCAAAGGAAGAAGGATTTGAGGCTGAAGTTATCCAACTGGGTGCTAGCAGAGCATCGTAAGATGAAGTCTGCATCTGTGCAGAAAGCTGGACCATACGCTTCTTCTCGCAATGGAAATGGTCACCATTCCCAAAGCGTAATTTGAAGAAATGAAGGCTACAAACTTGAAGGTTACTCACCAGAGATCGTGAAGCTACTCTACGAACGTCTCAATATCCCACCTCCACCTCTTCCAAACCCTTGATTTTTTTTTGTGTGTGATATAAAATCTATTTGGTTGATACAATTATATATATATAAATATGTTTGATCTAATTATCTGCCTTTTGTTCAATTTTTTCTAAGTCTTATTTTGACTATGATGTGTTTTTACACTCTTTTTGTCTGATGACAAAAGGGGGAGTAAAAGAAAGGTATGATGAACACGAAAGAAAGGTATATTGAACACGTGAGAATCCTATTATCCACCATCCGATGGATACACTGGAACTAAAGTATCATGCATATCATTTCATACATAGCATTTTTGTGCGCTAATATTCATTGATCTAGTGCTATGATAATGTTTAATAAATTTTCGGTACAATGAAATATATTTGATTAAATCAATCTATTTGGTATATAATCAGCATCCGATCTCACTTTGTTAAATACATGCTCTGATACATTTACTGATTTTTCGTAATCACTTAGATGAATTTGCTTACCAAAAAATTGCCTTAAAACCTGAATTGTTCATATATATCTAAACTGTTAAATTCAGGGGGAGACCCTTAATGTCTTTTTGAAACTAAATTGTTCATCTACCTTAGATGTTTGTCATCATCAAAAAGGGGGAGATTGTTGGAACCTAAACGATTGAGATGTTTAGACCCTCATTAATTTTGATGATAACAAAGTATTCACAAGAGAACAATTTATGTTCTAACATTTCTTGAAGTGTGCAGATACTAATAATACGTATATTCTAAGCCACTCAAGCAAGAAGAAAGTAATTCTCAAGAGAAGGATTCATTCTATGTGTCAGCATCCGGCTCATCCTTGTGAGCGTCTGGAATTTCCTCTTTATACACTATGCTTATCCAATTGCTACAAGCGTCCGAACTTCCGATTCTGAGCGAGCGTCCGAACTTCCGGCGTCTGAACCTCACTTCTAATCACGTGTTAGTCACGTTGCTGCTCTACCTCTCAGAAGTTTCTGGAACGGATTTCAAAATTGATCTTGAGCGCTAAAATTGTTGTACGAGGTATCAAAGGTGAAACCTTTAACTACAAGACAAAAATCGTACAAGCAAGGTAGTACAAAAACGGTAACATGTACTACTGGGATATTCTCTGCAAAGCAAGAAAGAGACAGCACTTTGAATTTACCTTACTCAATGGTAAGGAGCCATTTTTACCTTAACGGTTATATCCTTGGAACTCCTATATATACCTCATGGTATCCATTGAAGAAAAAACGAACATACTGTGAAAAAGCTTGCTGAAATTCTTTGAAATATTTATCGAGAACAAGCACCGCTTCGTGAGCAACCAAGTCTCGTGCTAAGTCTCTCGACTACGTAATCAACTCAATATCCGACCCTTTCTTTAAGAAAGTTTTTCTATAGTTGAGCTTAATCTTTTATCCTCTCTCGTGAGAGTTATTTTTAATCGTATTTCAACTCACTTGTAAAAGTTTGTTTTGGCCTAGTTAAGGCTGTATCCTCAAAGGCTCGACTGTACTGAGTCGTTTTGAGAAGTTGAGAGTATTGTCAAGTTGTGACAGTAGAATACTCTTGAGGAAATTGTAATCAGATTGATTATAGTGAAAATCCTTCAGGAACGAAGGGACTAGACGTAGCTACCAGTTTGGTAGTGAACTAGTATAAATTTCTGTGTCTCCTGCTTTACTGCTTTCTATTCATTTTCATCTTACTGCGTTAAAAACAAGTTTTATCAAACTGCTTTTTCCAGCGTCCGTTTATACCCAGCATCCGATAAACAAACAGTTTTGAAAAACTTGTGTTCTATAGTGTTTCTAACTTAAAGTTTACGAAAAGTTTTTTAACACAATTCAATCCCCCCTTCTTGTGTTCACGTTCAACTTGATGTGTTTGGGATTAGACTGTTATTATTGAAAATAAAACTAGCTAGTAGCTATTTTTCTGGTTAAATAGTCTTTGTGAAACCTTCAATTCCATGATCTTGTTGTTTACTGCTCATGCTTGTAACATCATTTTGAATATTTTAATTGTAATTTTAAGTATTGTAACTAAGTATTTTATTTTTGTTATTTCAGCCAACAGATGCTGCAAGCGAGCCTAATTCGCCTTTGGATGTAAGAGGATCATCTGGTGCTAGCAATGCTTGAAGATATTTAAGTTCTTTTAGTATTAGACTTCTTATGGAGTTCTCTATATATAAGACTTCTTTTAGGTTCCTTTAGTATTTTTTTTTGTGTATTATCACATTTGATGTTTGAACAACAAATATTTGGAGTACAATATATTATGGATTATATTTGGAGTGCAATTATGGTTATATATTTTGAATAGATTTTGTGAGTACTATTATAAAATTTATTTTATGTTTTGCAATTGCAACAAATTATTTCTTTTTTGTTGGAATAAAGTATTAGAAAATATATATAATTTGTAACAAATTAATAGCAAGATATATAATAATGGGAAGCAAATAATAAAATCACCGATCAATTCAAAAATTTGATTACAAATAAAAATATTGATGGAGAGTTTTAGAACTCATGACTGGCAATTAGAGGAGGTTAAAAACCCCCACAAAATAACTACATAAAGTTAGTCAGCGTTACATTTTGCGGAGGTTTTCGACTTCCACAATAAAACCGCCGCAATATAGGCCGCGTACCAGCGGTTCCTAAAAACCTCCGCAAATAGATTGCGGCAAACGTAACTGAGGCGGTTTTCAAAACCCCCGCAAATCATTTAGCGGAGGTTGAAAACCCCCTCAAAATGAAAAAAAAAACCGTCGCAAATTAGCACATTTTTTGTAGTGATTGTTGCAAGATAAGCTTGATGCTTATGGGAGAAATAGTCATCATTAATAAAATTGGTGATATGATAGACCTTACCTGAGGAATGTGATTGACTTGAGTGCTTGCTTATGGGGTTCTTGCTGGCTGCATGACAATAGTAGTCCTCAAGATATCTAGGTGGTTGCCTAGTGCGTGGTGGAATATTAGTGACTTCACTTTGTTGTTGGACTTCCTCCCCTTCATTAACTTTATTTTCTTGTGGCATCTCCCCCTCAATATGTATTCTTGTTGAGTCCTCCTCCTCTTGATCATCAATCTTATTCTCTTCTTCTTCATGACTCTCCTCTCCTTGCGGTTTAGAGATGTCATGGAAGGTGTGATTGAGTGCTTCCTTGATTCTATTTTCTTGAGGCTCAGCATAAGGCAATATGTGTTCACAGAATATCACATGAAGTGTAAAATTCATGAGTTTTGATATTGTAGTCTCTCCAACCTTTCTATCCTTGTGGATAGCCTACAAAGATGCATCTTTCGGCTCTTGGTCCAAATTTGTCTCTTGACTTCGAATTTGTTCCAACATAGCACAAGCATCCAAAGACTTTGAGATGATCATAAGTTGGTGGTCTTCCAAAAAGCATCTCAAATGGTGTGACTCCTTTGTTCGCCATAGTAGGTGTTTTGTTAATGATGTGAGTTGCTGCAAGTATGCATTCACCCCAGAAGTGAATAGGAAGGTTGGCTTGGAACCTTAGAGCTCTTGCAACGTTCAAAATGTGTCTGTGCTTCCTCTCTACGCGTGCATTTTGCTGTGGCGTGGCTACACATGAAATCTCATGAAGTATCCCTTTGTCCATGAGAAAGGACTGCACACTGGAGTTGGTGAACTCGGTTCCATTGTCGATGCAAATTCTCTTGATTTTTGCATCAAACTGCGTCTCTATCATCTTGTAAAAATTCACAAGAATATTAGTAGTTTGATTCTTGTGTTTCATTAGATACTCCCAAGTTCCACGAGTATAATCATTAACCAATGTTAGGAAATAATATGACCCATTACTTGAAGCTGTATCATATTTCCCTCCACAAATCACAGTGAATCAAGTCAAAAGGTCTCTCAGCTTTATTCATGCTTTGCGAAAAAGAAAGTCTACATTGCTTAGACTTGTGACATATGTCACAACAGTCTATTTTATTGAAATTGAAACTGTAATTAATTAAACTAGATAGTTGCTGAAGAGAAAAGACTGAAGGGTACCCCATTCTACAGTGCCAAAAGGCAGTGTTGTCATGATGATTTGTTGCATAAGCTGCTCCCTGCTTCATTCCTTTGAACACATAAACCCCATGTTGCAAGCTACCCGAAGTAATCATCCTCCTCGTGGCTAGGTCCTGAATCACACAAGAATCAGAATGATAAGTGATTGTGCATTTCAAATCATGTGTTAGTCTATGTATTGAAATAAGGTTGCAGCTAATTTTGGGAACAATTAACACATTGACTAGTTTAATGTTTTCATCAAGATTGAGACTCCCAATCCTTTCTACAAGCACTGCTTCCCCTGTTGGGACTGTGATGTAAAAGGGTTTTTTAAGGGCTCGTATATCTTCTAATATGAAGGAAAGAGGGGTCATATGATGAGAAGCCCCACTGTCCAAGATCCATTGGATCTCTCTATTACCAGCCATGGTTGAAGATTCTATGTTTTTTGGGTCGCATTCCATGAAGAGCGCGACCTTTGTTAGCCACTTCTACATCTTCAAGTCTTGGGTTCTCATCAGCTTGAGCCGCAACAGCTTTTCCCACGTTGTGGTGGTGCTCTGCGAGTATCCTAGTGGGCAGGGTACCCAACAATTTCAAAGCATTTAGCTTTGATATGGCCAATCTTCCCACAATGATCACATTTGGGTCTTGGTCCATATCTTTTCTGCCTGTTCCCAGCATTTGAATAGAAGTTAGCTCCTTGCTCCATTCTTATATTCCCTTTCTCCCTTTCAGTGGTGCAACGTGCTTCTTCTCTCAAAACATGATTGAAAGCACGCCTGAGTGAGGGTAGTGGTTCGGAATTTAGAATGGTAGTTTTGACACGACCGTATTGCTCACTGTCTAAGCCTCCCAGGAATAGGTGAAGTAACTGTTCTTCTTCTCTTTGCGTCAGTCCCTTTGATGCTCCATAGGTACACGATGGCAATGGTTGAAGCTCATTCAATTCATCAAAGAGGCCTTTGAATTGAGCATAAAATTTAGTCACACTCAAGTCATCTCCTTTCTGCATCAGACACAGATCGCGCCACAGTTGGTGAACCCTAGGTGCATTCGCTTGAGCAAAGTGCTCCTCAAGATCCAGCCAGACATCCCTTGCGGTCGTTGCATGCGAGATGCTGCTATGGAGCTTTGGATCTGTCGCATTTATGACCCAAGCCATCACCATGGAGTCGGCCCCCCTCTCCCAGTTTTGATAATCTGCGCTCTGCTTTCCTGGCTTCGAAATTGCTCCATCAGTGAAACCCAATTTCATTTTCGCACGAAGCGTCGTCTTCATCGAACACGACCACGTTCAGTAATTTTCGCCGTTGAGCACAACAGCAACTAGAGGTGTTCCTGGATTGTCTAAGGAACCAAGGTAGTATGGCGAGCTTGACGTGAGGATCAATGAGTTTTTACCGTCATCGGAGGTATGAGGTTTCTTCTCCGATTCGGTTTGCTGTACAAGCATATATATAGAGAGCACGAAGGTTGTACACGGAGAGCAAAGAAAAACAATTACAGATCCTGCTCATTCAAGGCTAAGGATCCGATCCTATAATCTTTCCTAATTGCTATATAAAACAGAACAAATCACAAAATATCCTCTTAATAAATACAAATCATAAAATATCCTCTAATACAAACCTTTGAGGCTAAAGCCTCATCTTTGTCTTTTTAGCAATCTTCTTTGTTCTTGCCAATGACATGCCTAGAAAATTGTAGAGCCCCACGCATTGCTCACCCTCACCAATCAACATCCACTAGTGCGACATACACCTAAAATACATATTTATAACGCCGGTTTTGGGGATAACCGGCGTAACATATAACGCGGTGGCATTTTTGAAATTAAATGATGAAATTGTGAGATCTATGGCGCCGGTTTTAGGGTAAAACCGCGGTCGTATGTAACGCGATACCTATGGTGCCGGTTTTAGGGTAAAACCGCGGTCGTATCTCCAACACCTATGGCGCCGGTTTTAAGTTAAAACCGCGGTCGTATGTAACGCGAGACATATGGCGTCGGTTTTACCCTAAAACCGGCGCCATATGTTTAAAAAAATTGTGAGACTTATGGTTTTAAGTAAAAACCGCGGTCGTATGTAAAGCGATTCCTATGGCGCCGGTTTTTGGGTAAAACCGCGGTCGTATCTCCAACACCTATGGCGCCGGTTTTAAGTTAAAACCGCGGTCGTATGTAACGCGAGACATATGGCACCGGTTTTACCCTAAAACCGGCGCCATATGTTTAACCCAGTGTTAAAAAATTGTGAGACCTATGGCGCCGGTTTTAGGGTAAAACCGGCGCCATATGTCTCGCGTTACATACGACCACGGTTTTAACTTAAAACCGCGGTTGTATCTCTACATATGGCGCCGGTTTGTAGCTAAAAACCGCGGTCGTATCCTTTCTTAAAAAATTAATTTCCCTCCATATCTATTAATCTCTCACTCCCTCTTTTCATTCGTGCCGTCACATCTCTCTCCCTCCTGCCGTTCGTCTCCCTCTGTGCCGTCCCTCTCCTCTGCACCGTCGTCTCCCTCGCGCCGTTCGTCTCCCTCTGCGCCGTCCCTTTCCTCTGCACCAAAACAGATCTGTTTTCCTCTCACCTTTCTCAGTTTCGTCGAGATCGCATCAAGGGAGGAGAAAGAACCTCTTGCTTCGTGGTCTCTCTCCCACCGACGCTGCACCTTGCTTGGCCTGTCTCTCCTCCGCTGCTGCTTCTTCCTTCGTCGCGGGTCTCCAGCCGTGAAGGCGGTCACTCCTCGCCTTTCCGCCGTGAGGTCGCGACACTGCGCGGATTCGCATCGAATCCCTGACTTCGCTGCTGCTTTTTGCTTCGTCACCGCTGAATCGTTCTCACTGATTTTTCCATCATGGGGTTGTTCTTCTGCTGATTAGGTATGTGGGTTTTTCCTATAATCTCTGCTTTTGCTTTTGCTGCTTCGGTTGGTTCTGATCTTCTTTTGAAAAGCTTTTTTGGGTTTGGCTTGGTGGGTTGTGGGGTTCTGTTGATGATGGGTTTGGTTTTGGGGTGAGTTTTGTTAATTAAGTTTCAGAATGATGAACAATTAATTGATGTGGATGAGTTTGTGAATAGCACACTATATACAAACATGTCAATATTAGTTAAATATCTAAGCATTTAAAAGTGTGTGTATATTATTTCAGAACACAGTTATGGATCGTAGTTGGATGCAAAAACATCGTTTAGGTGATGAGTATAAGAGCGGGGTCGAAGAGTTCTTACAATTTTCCCAAGCAAATTTTCCTAATCAAACAACTTTCTATTGTCTTTGTGTTAAGTGTTTGAATGGACCAAAACTAAATGTTGAGGAGATACGGAATCATCTTCGTACTTTTGGGATTTGGCAAAGATATACGACATGGACCTGGCATGGTGAAGTTTTAAACAAGCCAAGTGTGTCCACAAGAGAGGAAGTTGATGTAGATATGGACGATCGACTAGAGGACATGATTCGTGATATTGGACCAGAGTCTTTTCAGCGGGCACATGTGTATGAAACTCTATGTAGCGACAAGGAAGAACCTCAGATCCGGACCGCAAAAATTTCACATGGTTGTCAATCTTTGAAATTGTTCAATCTGAAGGCGATAAATGGGTGGACTGACAAGAGCTTTACTGAATTGCTTAAACTGTTGAATGACATGCTTCCGATAGAGAACACATTGCCGAAAAGTAATTATGAAGCGAAGAAGATATTATGTCCGATGGGTGTGGAGTATAAGAAAATACACGCATGCCCGAAGGATTGCATATTGTACTGGAAAGAGCATGAAGACAAAGAAGAGTGTCCCGAGTGTAATACACCGCGGTTATAAGTATTTTTTCCGTTTTTTCAATTTTTTTGGTCCTTTTACGTCAGGATTTAACGCCGTTTTTGTTAAAAACCGCGATTAAAACTTACTTATAACCGCGGTTTAAAAACCGGCGTTACATGTTTACACTTACAACGTCGGAAGCATTGACGCCGGATTGAAAACCGGCGTTAAAAGTCCAAAAAAACCGCGATTAAAGGTAGTTTTTGCACTAGTGATCATCGAAATATGTCTTGTATAACACAAAATTCATTAGTGAACAAGATTATGCAACTTGACCCAATTAGTTGTGATACTTAAGTTAAATTGCAATTCAAATCAGGAACATATAACACATGAGTCAACTTTAGGTTGTCATCAAGTATTGTACTTCCTTCCTTAGTTTCCTTTCTTTTGCGATTTTAAGAGATTATGCAACATGTTCCACTACTCGTTAATGAGCTCGTTCAGTTCTGCCTTATCCACATTAGTTAATTCTACCTTTGACAAGCAGATGTGTGTCGTGAGTTGGGATGCATTAGCTCTTATCTTGCATCCCCTTCCTCTTGCCACTGCATCTTACTTCTATCCAGCACGTCTGTGCCCTTGCTCCACGTCCACTAAATCATGATTGATCACTCTATTATCCAGGATATCTTTCATCAATTGGATGCATGAGTTAACATAATGACCTATCTGGAGAAATTGGAGCGTGCCACATTCAATTCCATGTTCTCATTCCACACTATTCCTAATTAGACTGCAAAATCCGTATGTTTACTCCCTTCTTCATTCGTTTGGGTTGGTTTGAATATGATCCTCCTAAGCCAACATTGCATACGCTCAACTCAATTCTAACAATTGTTCGATGATCAGCATGTTGTGCACATCATTCCATATATTGAGTCATCTAGATGTATTAAAAACATATAAATCTTCTCTTCTTCTTGTCGTTTATCTAACTCTGCATTAATGTTGTATTTGCATATGCCACATTTGCATATATTTACATATGCTGAATTATTTTCCATTTTCCTCGGTTTGGATCTTGCTTGGAAGTAGGGGGTACAAAAGCATTGTCTTAGAGTCCTATCCGAAGTCAGTTCTCCAACCCATTGTAGAGGAGGTTTAGCCTCATCACCCATGCTCCTTTGATTTCCAACATTCGCAGGATTGGTACTAAACCATGGTCAATTACCTTTATGCATACTTTTCAGGAAGGAAATGTGTGCGCTTATTGGCTCGCTAAATTTGTTGCCAAGTCAGATTAATCCCTGCAAATATGGTCCTCTTATCCTCCTTTTTTAGCTCAGCCTTTGTTAGCTGATGCCTTAGACATCATTCGTATTCATTTCTAATTTTTCTTTTGCTTTCTATTTCGTCGTTTTGATAAAAAAAAAACTTAATATGTATTAAAATAAATAAATATGTGGAGTTTAGAGTGCCTTAAAATCAGTTTGGAGGATCATGGAATTGCTTGAAAGTGTTTCTTGAACACTGGGAATCGATTCACCAGCTATATGAATCGATTCAAGCAAGTTTGAGACTCTGTGAATCGAAGTACGCCTCTGTGAATCGCATGGGAAGCTTGCATGAATCGATTCATTTCATTAATTCGTGCAAGGGAGGCTTTTTTAACTAGGTGAATCGATTCACCTATGCCTGTGAATCGATTCACAGTCGGGTTTTATAAACCTGACGCTGCAGAAACGTGTTGAGACGAGGTGCAGTCTTTCTAGGGTTGTGTGCAGCCGTTCTTGAGCGTCTTGGTGAGGTTTTAGGGGCTGGGAAACACTGTTAAACACCTTGGGGTCTTAGGAAATCATAGAGGGAGGATTGAAGGCTTTCTCTATTGTTGTTCTTGAGAGGTTTTCAGAGAGGAAAAGAGAGAGGGATTGGGAACTCTTGGGTTTGTTCTTCTTGGACATTTGGAAGGGGTTCAAAGCAATTGTAATCTCTTGTAAAGACTCTTTGATAGTGAAACGGAGGGTTGTTCTCTCCCGCAAACGTAGGTCATCTTTTTGGGGCCGAACTGCGTAACCAAATAGCGGTGTTATTCTTCCTACTCTCTACTCCTTGTTTGAGTGACTTTATTGCATTGTTGTGATTGCTATTAAATTTAGTATTGGTTGCCTTTGATATTTGTTCCTTATTCTTGTTAGTAACTCAACAAAATAAGATCTCCAATATAAAATTAGAGCCTTTCTAAAATTATCTATTTAAGATGCTTCTATTACGAGGTTGGTAATGAGATTTCATTTCTGATTTTTCAGTATGCAGATGACATAGTTTTGATAGGGGAACCGACATGGGATAATCTATGGAGTATCAAGTCAATTTTGCGAAGCTTCAAATTGGTTGCTGGTCTTCGTGTTAATTTCTCGAAGAGTAACTTAGTAACTTAGTGGGAATTAATGTGGAAGAAGAATTTATGGAGGCTGCATCCAATTTTCTACAGTGTAGTATTGGTTCTCTTCCTTTTAAATTCTTGGGATTACCGGTTGGTGCAAATCCGAGACGAGCATCAACTTGGAACCCAGTGGTGAACTCGTTCAAGAAGTGCCTAGAGAGTTGGAAGGGTTGGCATTTGTCAATTGGAGGTAGAGTGACTCTTATTAATTTGGTTTTAGCTAGTCTACCTTTATACTTCTTCTCATTTATTAAAGATCCAAAGAAAGTTATTAATACCTTGATCAGTATACAAAGAAGTTTTTTGTTTTGGGGGGGGTTATAGTGAGAAATTGAAGATCAATTGGGTTAGTTGGGACAAAGTGTATCTCCCTAAGAAGGATGATGAGTTGGGAATAAAAAATTTGGAGATTTTTAATTACAGTTTACTGGCGAAATAGAAATGGAGATGTTTTAATGATGTAAATGTTGTGTGGTATAATTTGTTATGTTACAAATATGGGTGTTTGAAGGAGAGCATGTTAAAAGCAACAGTGAATTCTTCATCTTCCTCCGTATGGTGGAAGGATCTTGTTAAGGTGCAACATTTGTGGTTTATAAATACTGTGAAGTTGAAGATGGGGGATGGAAGTTGTGTGCGGTTATGGAAATACAAATGGTTGGGTGGATCATCTTTGGCGGAGTGTTTTCCTAGATTATTTTCTATTGCTATTGATAAAGAAATTCTGGTCAGTAATGCATGGGAATGGCAGCAGGAGGAATGGAGATGGAAGTGGAATTGAAGAAGAGATTTCTTTCAGTGGGAGGTAGATTTATTTGGTGAATTGGTGGCCTTGTTAAGAGGTGTGACACCCATCAATGGAAGGAAGGATGAGCGGTGCTGGATGTTAGATAGTTCTAATTCTTTTTCGGTAAGATCAGCCTACAGCAGTTTATTAAATTCTGCAGATTTTTCTGTTGTTAAGCAGAATCTAAGAATGGCCTTGAGAAATTTGTGGAGATGCTCAATTCCTTCAAAGATTCAGATTTTTGTGTGAAATTATTGTTGAATCGACTACCTACAAGAAGCTTACCGTCAAGGAGAGGAATTATTTCAGATCCACATCAAACAAGTTGTGTGTTTTGCTTTCAAAATGTAGAATTGGTTGACCACTTATTTTTTTCACATGCTAGTTTTCGTATCTTATTTGGGCGTCGGTTCAAGCATAGATTGGAGTGAGAATAGTGATGCATCATGATACAGTAATACAATTCTTGCAACATGGAGATTGCTTCAGAAACGAGAAATATAAAAAAGTGAGACATCTCATTTGGTACGCGGTGGTTTGGGTGGTATGGACCATGAGAAATAAAGTTATTTTCGGTGGGGAGGTGGCATGTTTCTCAAAGGTGATGAATCATATAATAAGTTGTTTTATGGGGATGGTTCATAAGCAGAGAGGGTAGAAAAACAAGTTTAGTGTTCTCTGATTGGTGTGTTAATCCAGTGGGATGTTTCAGGCTACTTTATAGAGCCGATGTAATTGTGATGTATATGGATTAGAGTACCCCTTGTACTCTCGATGAACATAGTTTTTGTTTATAAAAAAAACGATGTATAGTGATAGATGAGAAAATTTCGTCTCGATCATTACAAAATATATCGACAAAAAACTTCTTCTTTTTTTGAAAGATAATAAAAATTAAATCAATAAAACATACAATATATAATTTTTTTTTATGGACAATGTATAATTATATAAGTAATGTATAATCTTATTATTATATTTATTCTCCTAAGTACCATATAGAAGTGGTTGATATTTTTTTATATATGAAAATTTAGGGTAAGAGGATGACGTCCCAGTGTAAGACAGGAAAAACCTTCAGATTTATTGAGTATTTACGAAGAGAATTACATTTGCCCCATCTCAAGGAGATTACCAAAAACTTCAACCCGCAACATTATTGTAGCGGTCATAAGCCAACCCCTTACAATTGGTGGTTGATCATTTTGTACATAGTCTAGATAGGAAAATGTGAATTTCTTTTTATAATTTGAGAATTGCACTACAGGTTGTCGGGTTCAGTCTTTAACTTTTATTAGTCTTGGTAACGAGTATTTTAAAGACATTGGTTAAAGAATTTGTAAAAGGAAAGTTTGTCATGAGAATACAAATTACACACTATTTTCCTATATAAACTTGTTCCTACTCTCTCCGGTCTGAAATATAAACAAAAAAAATTTATGAAATATAAGCAAAAAATCTATGTATTTGATACAAAATTTAGACGAAATACATAAATATTTTTGTTTATATTTTAGATCGGAGGGAATACCTCTTTTATACACTAACATTTATAGAACAGTTTTTAACAGTTTTTAACTTTCTCCCAGCTCGTCGCAAAAGAAATTCTATGGACATTAATAAGGTGGTTTTATTTTGTGTACGCATTAGTACGGGGATTGAATGCATAAAAATACGCATATTTTTTATTTTAAAATTTTAAAAATCTACAGATAATTCCATGAACCTCAATATGCTGTCATGTCCACTCTCTAACTTTTCTGTGGGCCCTAAAAATAGCTGCCGTACCTTGGGTCCTCTCTTTGAATGATCCCTTTTAAACAAAGTTATGTTTACATCAATGAATGCCTTTTATTAGTAAAAAAATAATAATCAGTGAATGCCAAATTTATTCTTTATTTTCTTCACTATTTTTATCTGGATAAGTATAGAAAGGAAAGCCGCTTTTAGACCACAACAATTGTCTTAATCTAGTTTTTTATTCTCATCCTAATCCTATAAAATCACAGTCAAATCATATTCGATCAAACATTGGAATGCTTTCACTTCGATGGATTATTATTATCAGTTTAAAAATAACACCTACACGAATTTTATCCTTATAATCTCTTCACTTTTTAACCGCTTACTTTAAAACTATATAAAATATTAATATTCCTCTATGACTATGATGATCTGGATGATTAAAAGCAATTAGATAAAGTGCTTTAAAACTGTCTCAGGACATGATTGTTTGAGATTTTGGATCTCCAAAATCCCGGTGGATTTTGCTATTGAAAAAAAATTAAATAATGATACACTTTTTTTTCCCAGCCGTTTTGATGCATTGGAAACCGTGTTTTTCAATTACCCGGCGAGAAGAATTCTAAACAAACACAGGCTCAATAGATAGCACAGTAACACACTGTATAAAAAATCACTAGCTTTTGACGCAAGCATTCAAAAGAAAGGGTCGTATTCACATGAGACAAATCAGCCGCCATGATGCAAAACAGTAATTTAGCCTCAATGATACAAAAAGACTAGTGCTCCTATGAACTAGCCGCCATGTACTATATATTTTTTTTTTCAAAAGAAAGGTAAAAATGATCAAAATGGCTGTGAATATTTGTTCACTTTTCTAATATTCGCTTCGTTCCGAAACTATTTATCATCGAGGTTAATAAACACAAATTATTTAATACGTATTTAGACTAAAATATATTTATTTAATTTTTTAGTATTTGTTATTATCAATTTTTAAGTTTTCTTTCCCCAGCTAAGGGTATAATTGAGAAAAAAGACATTAATTAGATATTAAATTTTTAAAACATCAATAGTTTTAAAAGAGAGAGTACTCAATTGTCATTGCTTAAACCATTAGAGCTCGTTTGGTTGAGATTTATTTCACCACAAAATCTAAAAAAACGGTTTGTGAGACAAAATTTTGGGGGTTTCTATAAGTTGAGTCTCTGAAGATTTTAATTAACGCAACTTTTCACCGGGATTTTGAGTGTAGAGAATTTTAAACAAACATACTCTTACATGACAACATACAGCTGCCCAAAAATGTGTCTCGCTCGTTGAGCTATTACTTGTTTTAGTTCATGGTTAGGGTGGGAATATTTGAGACCCTTATGGCCTAGCCTACGTCAGGCACAGGTCAAACCAAATTTTTTTTAAATAGACAAGACCAAAGATTTTTAAGAATAAGTTGTGTTGGGCACAACTATGTTGGCACCCCAGATTTATAAATAAAACTTAACTTCATTGACTTATAATTAGCCTTTCAGTTTATTTAAAGATAAGTCAGATAACTTATTCAAATACGTTAATATGAAATGAGAAATGCTAGCGACACATTCTCTAACACTCACTTTTCAACATACTTTTTCTTATTGTTTGAAATTCATATGGGTCTTACTTAATTTATATGGGCCCCACGTGATTTAGTAAAATCTATTTGAATTTCAACAAATAAGAAGGAGTGTGTTGATAGGAGAGTGTTAAATAGTGTGTTGGCAGTATTCCTCGTATGAAATATGTCTTTAAATAGGTTAACAGGTCATACCAGACTTTCAAAAACGTCAGACCAGACCTAAAAAGAGTCTATGACAGAAAACAGGCCAAATTTAAGACTTGAATTTTTTGAACATATCATGTTTGGACCTCGCAAAAACTAGCTCGACGCAACGTATTTCCACCCCTACCCACGGTTCCCTCCCTTCGTGACCAAAGTTCACGTGCAAATTAAATAACCTTCAACGTTGTGGGCAAATGCATTGATAAAAAAAAAACAAAACAAAAAAACAAAACAAAAACTGATCAGCGGATTCAATTGAAAAATTGTTGAACGGATTTACATAAAAAAATGATTAACGGATTAGATGTTTTAATTGTTTATTCATTTTATAAAATTAACTAAGTTCAAAATTAATAGAAGGTCGGTGGCTTCTAGGGGTGGACTATCATAACAAGTGGTTTATGGGTGAACCATGATTAAAAACCTTTTGATTAAACAAGCTCACACGATATTGTTAGTCATTACCACACTATATCAGGCCTCCATCACCCACTTTCTCTCTTGCAGATCTCTCCTTCTCTCTTCATATATCGTCGTTTTTGGGGTCTTCTTCACCATTGCAAAAGATATTGAACCCCATCCATTTCAGAGTTTCTTCCAAGCTTCTCAATCACAATATGGTATGTCAAATGAGTGTGTTTGAAAGCTCCAGAATTGACAAGGGATTTAAAGTATTGAAGTGCCAACACAATATCATGTTCATTTTTCAACACCTTCAACACGTGGGACTCAGGAACAGGAACAGGAGAGGGTTAGAGGTGGGGTTTGTCAAGATTCAAAACTGGATTTGTGTTTAGAACAAATGGGATTGAAGGCTTGAACAATTCAACAATAAGGAAACCCATCTCTCAAATACATTGTTACCTTCTGGTAAAAAATCAAAGCTTTAAACTTTAGTAACAACATCGATAAAAGTTTCTGGGTTAGGAGCGTGGTCTTCACAAAGTAGACAACCTTGACATTCCATTCTTTGTTAGGAAATTTGAAGCTCCCAGGCACAGATTCGGTCTCTCCGACAATTCCATTCTTTTTTGGGATAAATCCACAAACTATAATCCTAAAAAAAATCATCTAATTATTATGAAATTTTTATTTTCTAGAAAGAAGATACCATTTATTCACCGAGGGGAAGGCTCCTGCTGTGAGAAAGATGATGGCGATGCTTGTGCCCTGCCATTTCTGGCAATTAAGAGACGGGGGTAAATGGCAGCAGCAGCTCCAATAATGGCGATGGCACATAGAGAGAAAATGAAAGATATGATGTGGTGTGAAGGGTGCATTATTAGATGCGGTAGAACTGCACGATCCAATGGCTCTAATTCATGGTTCACAATAAACCAATTAAATGCTAGTTCACTCTAGATGCCACCTAGAAAGTCAATCAAATCAATTTGAAACTTATCGAATACCATCCGGGAATAATTAGCTTAAATCAGCCAACACTACAACAAAAATAGGCAATAAACAACGCTTATTTTGGCCTTAAACAGCGCTTAAAAGGCACTGTTTATTTAGCCGCTGCTGATTGTTATTAAAAAAAACAGCGTTTTTGAAGCGCTGCTGAAAATTGACAATAAACAGCGCTTCCTTAAGGAAGTGCTGTTTATTGCCAATTTTTAACATCAATAAGTAGCGCTGTTTATTCACCCCCCTTTTTTTATGATAAACCCTTTTTTAGGAAGCTCTCTTGCATCTCATATCATACGACCAAGCATGAGAAGTAAAACCAAAACAGAAATGCAAGAAATAACTTAAAAAATACTTCATTTCAGAATCAATCCATGGTATATAACCAAACCCAAAACAAGATCGAAATGCAAGAAATTTACAGAGAAAAAAAACTGTTCAATTTTATCTGAATTTACAGAAAAGAAAATAGAGAATAAACTAAAACCCTAAAAGAAAAAAAAATGTTCAATTTTTCTCTCAGATCTCTCTCCTTCTTCACGCCTTGCATCTCAGATCTTCTTTTTCTCAGATCTCCCTCCACGCCACGCCTTGCTGGGAAAATGGACCTGAAATCAGAGAGAGAGAAGAGAACCAGATCAAACCATAAGAGATAAAAGAAAACCAGATCGAACCATAGAGGGAAGAGAACCAGATCGAACCAGAGAGAGTGAAGAGAACCAGATCCGGCCGAACCAGCAACCAGCACCTCCTCTTCTTCCAGATCGAACTAGCTACCAGCACCTCCGCTGCAAATAGAACAAACCCCCAAATCAACCAGATCGAACCCCCAAATTAACATACCAAAGCCCCAAATTAACATCACGACCTAGGTCAGCTGGAATGGGACGGTGAAGGGCATTGTCAGCAACAGATCGAGTGAGGGTTTGCGAGAGAGAAATTTTTCCAATCTTCTTCGCCTCAGATAGTATGATGGTTTGCGAGAGAGAGATTGAGGGTTTGTGGGAGGGACAGAGCTTTCTCTTATGAATCGCGAGAGAGAAAGAAGTGAGGGTTTGTGGGAGGCAGGTTCTGATGGGTTTGCTGAATCGCGAGAGAGAAAGAAATTAATAGGGTTCGCTGAATTTAACTTTCTTGATTTACAATAAGCAGCGCTTCATAAGAGGAAGCGCTGTTTATTGTTAGGACAAAAATTCAGCGTTTTCTCTATTAAGCGTTGTTTATTCTTTTAGTACCACTTTAAACAGCGCTTTCTCACTTAAGCGCTGCTTAAAGTGGCACTATCTTTTAAACTTAATGTTGTAGTGCAATTTCAATTTTTGTAGTTTTTAATCAAATAAAGATCCAAATCAAGTTATAAACACCCATAAACATATTTTATTATTATTATTATTGGTATTATTTATTTTTGTCTTAAGATTAATAATATAGCTCAGAAAATGCAGTCGAGTGGTAAAGTGCTGCAGGACATTGAGATTTGGGAGTGTGGGTTTGAACCCACAACACTCCACTTCTCCCCTCCCTATCCCTCGCCCCCGACCATCTACACAAATGACCAAAAATCTTAAGATTAATAATATGCTCATTTTAATTTTAAATTTGACCTGACTTAATATTTTATATTAATTTATCACTTGATATGTTATATAATACAGTAAACTAAAAAATATTTAATGAAAATCACTTTATTGTTTTGTTTGTTTAGACACCGAAAGTCTGGAATTAAACTCTTCCTCACTATTTTTTTATTAATACTTCTTCTCACTTGAACTAACACATGTTTGTACTTTCATTGTTTTAATAATCGTTATAAGGAAATGACATTTTTTTGCCTAATTCTCATTCCCCAGGTCTGCTAGGGTTTCCTCGCGGGCATCTGTGTCGCGTTCCTCCCTACACAGTGCTAGGCTACTTCTCCAGATTTGCTGGAACCTCCCCCCAAGCCGTTCTTCCTTCTCTCACGGCCCCCAAATCCCATCATTTGACAAACTGTCACCTAGTCTGGTGACTGGTGAGACTCTTGGCGCCACTCCTAATGCAAACAGGAGCTCTCCTCCTCTGCCTTCCTTTCAGCCCACCACGTGGTTAATGTTGTGTTCGTTAGGGTTTACCGCTGCCAGGCCAATTTCCAACGCCATGGACCGCCCTGTCACTCATGGCTTCGGTGAGCCTCAACCCACAATAAACTCGGAGCCCTCACACCCACCTGAACCATTAGACAAATTCAGTTCCTCATCTGCACCTCAACCAATTACTGTCGTGGATCCACCACCAACTGACAGGTTCTCCCCTTCCTCCACCCTAGCCACTAGATCTCCAAATTAATTTATGTTTATGGACCAAACCTGACTCTGGCTGGAGCACGGAGCACCTACACCTTAGAAGCTGCTTCCCAGACAAGTTTTCTGAAGCAACAATACTGGTTCTATTGACATTCCCTTCCTCTACCAACCTTCATGCGCAATCTTCAAAGGCGAAAAAAGGCACGTCCTAGCGATTCGAAGAATCATCGAAGCAGGCCAATGGATAAGAAAAGGGACAATTTGGTCAAGCCACATTTTGGGCACCCTATAAATCTTATGTTCCAGACCCAATATGAAGATGCTGCTACTTGGGTTATAGCATGGACCACTATAGGTGGTCCATGATGGACAAACAATTTAAATTAATTTTCACGTTAGATTAATTTAAACCCACATTTATATTATGGACACTCCAACACCTAATCACTTCTCTCACTCTTTCTCACTTCCGCCCCCTCTCTCTTTTATAAGTTTTATTTCTCCTTTTTTGTACTTCACTGTGAGGAGGCAGCCTACTAGACGCCGCTGTCATGCAACTATCGTCGCACCACCGCCACATTGCAAGGTCGACTACCTTCCCATGAAACCAACACCTTTACCACACTTCTTAGATACCCTACGCACCCACACCTATTGTCGCCGTACCTCTTATCTGCCTGCGTCCCCTACCTCATATCCACTGCAAACATCTAGCTTCCAACACTACCAAACCTTCCTGCCACCACCAACTTAAACCAGGAAAAAAAACCAACCCACAAACAAAATGAAAGTAAAGAAAAAAAGAGCATTAACAATCATTAATTTAATGAAGAAGGGGCTCAATTAGCTAATTACCAAATTGGAAAAGGAGTAACACTACACCAATAGATCAGGGTTTTAAATTGCGGCCCGCAACCGCAATTGCGGCCGCAATATTGCGGTTGCGGCGACCTCCGCATCCGCATCACTCCGCAATTGCGGTGTGTTCTGTTTTCACACGCGACAGCCGCATCATAACGGCATTGCGGCCGCATCGTAACGGCATTGCGGCCGCATTCAACCACAACGGACTGCAATACCCCTTTCTGTTCAATCCTTTTCCAAAATGTAAAAATTCCAGAAACCCAAACCCCCAATCGGCTTCAGATCTGGAAAAAAAAATCACCTTTATCACTCTCTCACGACTGTATCTCACACGAACAAAAATTTGTTGAGAAGACTGCGTCTTTGCCTCTGTGTCTGTTCGATTATGGCTCTGCCTCCATTTGGGTCTTCTGTGGCAGTGGCTTTGGATGAGCAAGACATCGCCTCCATCGGTCATGAACGGGTAGTTTGGCAATTGGTTGGATGGTTGCCCTTGTGAAGCGTTTAAGAGAAAAGAAGAAGACGTGGTTGGCCGATGGTTCTGGAATCTAAGGGTTATCGAGAGAGTCTCATATGGAGAGAAGAATAGAAAAGTTTAGAAGAATAGAGAAGCTTCGAAGAGAGGAATAAGTGAGATTTGGAAAGAGAGAGATTGGGGGAAGGAGGCGCTGCAGGTAGGGAAATGAAGGAGATGGAGTGAAATGGGGGTTGATATTTTTGGGTCACATTTTAATCACGGTTTGGGTCACTTTGGGTCAGGACAAGTCCATATCACAACATAATCTAATTTTTATTAACTGTTTTCATCAAAAAAAAAAATATCAGAATCCTTACACATTGATTCCTGCGCATGGCTGTCTATTACTCATTTCACTTTAATTGTTTTGAAATCCGTAACTTTTGTATTTTTTATACTTGTTATATTATTTGTGAGTTTTGTTGTAAAATTATAAAACCAGCATTATTTAATTATGTCTAGAATATATTTGTAAGATTTTATAACGTGAAAATTTCATTTGTTATTTGTTTAATTAGGTACTTATGTCATGATCTTGGTTTCATATTTATATGTGCTTAAATAGTATATTTTAGAAGGTTATTTATAGTAGTGTTATTTTTACTATAATTAAATTTAAATTATTCATAAAAATGATGCAATATCTTTAATATGAATGAAAATTTATACAATACTGTTCATAAAAAAGATATATAGTGAATTAGAATAATTATAGAATTTTTTTTACATTTTGTGGGAACATAAAATTATTTCACGCCGCAATGATCGCAATGCGCTACCGCAATGACCGCAATATCCAGAATCAATGGCGATCAAAGCATCTGCGACCGCAACCGCAATTTAAAACCTTGCAATAGATATAAGAGAGAACTGACAGAGAAATAGCGAGAGGTACATGGCGGTACGATGGAGATGGCACATGACGCTGGTGTGGCTCGGATGGGCAGAGGGGGACTCGCGACAGATGTTACGGTTGGGCGCGACCATATAGAGATGAGAAGAGGGAGAATAGGTCTCGGGTATTGGTGGTGCTTGAGTGGTCGAAAGGAGTAAGAAAAAAAAATTCTATATGGTGGTGGTGTATTTTTTTCCCACAGTGGTTGCTACCACGGCTGAAGGTGTTGCTGTTGTGCGATAGGTGCTTGTTAGTTGTAATGTTGCAGAAATTGCAGGTTCAGATGGAAATTGATGAAAATGGAGTCACCGTGAGAGACGATGATGGTGCACGACGACGAGATTAATTATGAGGTGTCGTGCGTGGTCTTTTAGGGTGTGTTTGGTTGGGGGGTTTTGGAGGGGAGGGGAGGGGAGGGGATATTTTAAATTATGTTTGTTTGGTTCAATTTTTTTAATGGGAGGGGAGGGGAGGGGAGCAAAATCCCTCCTAAGCCAATTTTGGCTCCCCTCCCAAAGTGGAGGGTTTTGGAGGGGAGGGGAGGGGAGATTAAATTATTTAAAATAAAATTACTGAAATATCCTTATATATAATATAATATAAAACACTATAAGGATATACCAGTAAATTAATTCATTCCTTCCATTAAAATCCCTCCCCTTCCCTCCTGAACCAAACAAGCAAAGGCTTCCCTCCCCTCCCCTCCCCTCTTCTCAACCAAACACAAAATCAAAGTAAATCTCTCCCCTCCCTTCCCCTCCATTAAAATCCCTCTCATCCCATCCCCTTATTTGAACCAAATAGACCCTTAGGGGTGATGCTCCGATGGGATTCTTTTCATGAAGTTGTACGGAGGTGTAAGTTTGGGATTTGGATTGACTACAGTTGATAAAAACATGCAGTCACTGCATTCACGCTTATCTCAACCGAAGGATTCATCTCATGTTCGATAAACAGCCACCTCTTGACTGCAGCTTCAACACACACACTTTATTTTGTTTTAATTGTTTTGGAAAAAGCCCCGTCTTTTTTTACGCCGCTGCACATACGACCCTTAGGTCTCGTTTTCTTTTGTAAATGGGCTGAAATAAAATAAAAAACCATATAAACATAAAGGTATGTATAGAGGAATAAAATAATAATAAGTTTAATACTTTAAATGTTTTAGTATTTTTTAGACACTTCTTTTTTTGGGTACTATTTAGACACTTCTTTTATTGGTATATTAATATAAATATAAATATAAATATAAATTGGGCAACAGATATTTTTTTGGGAATAATAAAGTAATCATATGCTTTTTCCTAATAATAATAATAATAATAATAAATTAAGAAAATGAAAATGAAAATAAATTACAACACTTAAATTTAAAAGTAATAAAAAATTAAATATTTTTTAAATAGTTAATGAAGTAATTAAGTAAATATAAAAATTTAAATATCGTTTTAAATAATGAATTAAATAACCAACGAGACTTTCAAGTAATAGTTCAGTTAGTTTATTAAGTTCAATCTCATGGTTGAACCAAAAAACTAATAAATAAATAAATACTAAAATAGGAAAAAGGTAAAAAGGTAAAAAAAATTATTTTTAACGGTTCAACCTGGGTCAACCGGTTTGTGGGCAGTTCAATACTTCAATCAAATTGTGGTTCAAAAGGGATGAATCGAACCCCCAAATTGGCCGGTCGGTCCGATCTTTAATACATTTTTTTTGAATGAATTAATACATTTATTTAAACGCTATTAAATTTAACAAACTATTAAAAATGAAATTCAAATATGCTAATAAATTTTAAATAATGTAGATTGTCAACCGTTATGAATTCAGATCTTCTTCCAGTTTAACCACTTTGATGTTTACTGTGAAGTGTCTAAAAAAATATTAAAACATTTAAACTATTTATCTTATTATTATTATTATTATTATTTTATTCCTCTATACGTACCTTTTTTTGAACAAGTCCTCTCTACAAACCTATTTATGTTTATATAATTTTTTAATTTCAGCCCATTTACATAATATGCATAAAAAACAAAAGAAATCAAAAGCAATAAAAACAAACCAAAACAATTGGAAAAGATAACGAGACATAATCAGTCAAAAAAAAAAAAAAGATAACGAGACATAAGTCTCGTGGATGTGCAGCGTTAAAAAAAAAAACGATACGGGGGGCGATTTCCAAAACAAAATACGTAAATAACAAAGTGTGTGTTGAAGCCGCAGTCTGGACGTGGCTGTTTAATGAACGTGAGATGAAAAATAAGCATGAATGCAGAGACTGCAGACTTTTAGCAACCGGAGTCAATCCAAATCCGTGGAATCAAATCTCCTGCATTCAACTATTCCTTTTTCTCTCTATCTTGTATTTTTTGTTAACTCTTTAGACAAATCAAATCAAAGGCTGAGATTGAGTGGAAAAAAAAAATCTAATGGCTGCTAGTTTTGTAACTGCAGCGACTGCATGATTAGTCGACCGCAGTGGAACGTGGTCCTTTATATTGAGGTCGTAAAACACAACAATGGTTGCTCGAATTATATGGTGTTTCTATACTTCCTTTTTTATGAAACTCAGTGTTTACTGGGATTTTTTGTCCGACGGAGAATTGTCTGACACACCCAAAATAAAACAAATGATTTTTTCAAACGGGTTACGCGGTAATCTCGTCAAATAAGGGGTTTCACGTTTAGAATCAGTAGTTTGTCAAGAAATCGACTTAGCCGAATGAGGTCAAGGATTTTGCCAAAATCACTGTGAGACTCAACTTGACAGTTATGCCAAGGACTCTCGTCGAGTTGACGGTTATGGAAATTGAGAAAGAAAGCGGTTTTAATGAGAGTTTAAGAAATGAAAACGAGATGAAATATGAAGTTGAAAACGAAGAACACATAATGAGTTTATTTATGGGTTTTTGATATTTTGAAAGACTGAAAGTAAATGAGAAAACAAGTAAAACTGGCAAGAAGGTAAATTACATGAAAAGTAAAGAAAGTTTAAAAGAAAAGTGCAGAAAATTTAAAGAGTGCGAAAATGTAAAAGGTGGCGAAAATTTAAATGCAGAAAGGTAAATGTGCAAGAATGTAAAAGGCAGAGAAAGGTAAATTTGTAGAAATGCAAATGACTGGAATGTAAAATTGCATTGAATGAAAATGGGTGGAATGTATACTTGATCTCAGTTCGGCGAATCTGCTGTGTGTTGAGATGTAGGGAATTCAATCAAGCATCCAACCATTATTACATAGTTCGACCCTCTATTTATAGAAAAAAGGAAAATAACTGACTACCTATCTGCTTGACACGTGTACAGTAGATATGCTTGCATGTCTTGCAGTTACATTGTGCTAACTTTATTCGACATATTCTAACTTAGATGTCTATTTACAATTAACAAGCACTGGGCCAATCTTAACAAGTCTTCGCTGGCTTCGACTATGCTTCATTCACCGAGGCGGGTCAGTTCGACCATATCTTAGCACTTCACTAAATTTTCACTAAGTCCTCAAGCCCTGGTTATTTTAATCAACTGGCAAAGACTTCGACTACCTCAAACTCGCAGGTCTAGACGAAGCTTGCCAATTTTAATCTTCGACACTTTACTCGCCTTGTCGAACGTCACCAACTCTTTAATCTTCTAGACTTAGCTTATTTTTCACTTTCTTCTTTGGAATTGTGCTCTTTCCTTGTCGAATTCTTGGCACATCGTCGAGAATCCAAATTAGAAATTTGGCACCCAACAAATGCCTCCCCCCAAGTTTTGGTTTTTTGATGGCCAGGAGAAAGATCGAAACCAAGTGGTTTCCTGATTTCTCGCATAACCGCCACTCATTATCCCCATTATTTCTGTCCATCACCACATTTTCCAATGCAGCAGGCTTGTGATGGTCTAAGTAGGCTACGTCAAATCAACGCCTTTATATAGCTTTCGCCACCAAAACTTCTTCTTTCTTTCTCCACTATTCATCTTCTCCAAAGCTCTTCATCTTTCCAACTTCTGCAACTCTGTTCTTTAACGTCTCTTCACCCATGGCTTCATCGAGCAATGCGGCCCCCAACATCTGAAAAGTCATGCAGAATCCAACTCTGGAGGACTTAGATTTATGGCTAAAATCCAAGGTAATATATCCTTTTGTACCTGAATCAAACCCGGTGGATCCCCCTCATGCTTATTTGGGTCCTTGCTTTTCTTCTAAAACTGGCCTTGACAACTTCAAGGATTTTTTCCCGAATACTAAAGATGTCACCAACATCTTAGTCTCGTCCTCCGTTTTACCCATTCATCCTTTTTTCAAAAGCTCTAGGCTTTTTAGAACTCCGCCCAATCCTTCTAAACTTGACAGATACTTAGCTTGGCTTGAAAGGGTAGAGAAGGCCTGGTCCAAAACTTGGGAAGACTTAGGTATTTATGACCTAATTCAATTCTCCAAACATGCTGTCAAGTTAGACGCTGCCATGATTGGCGCGTCCATTTTTTGGAACAAGACCACAAACACCTTCTAGTTTCCTTGTGGCATGATGACCCCTACTTTGTTCGACGTCACTGCCATCACGGGTCTTGAACCAAACAGTCAATTCATTCATCCATTGATGACCACTGATAGCATTATTGATGCTTACCAAGGGGCTCCCGCTGCATTTTTCAAATTCATACACTATCACAGAGGCCAAGACGACACTGTCACTGACATGGAACATGTTGCTTTCCTTTTATTGTGGTTGTCAACCTTCGTCCTCTGCTCCAAGAATGTACAAGTCTCCAAGTCTTACTTAGTTCTAGCCAATTTACTTCACCAAAATAATCCTGTCTGTTTGAATTCTTTCATTCTGGCCAACTTGTATAAGAGCTTGGGTATTTTGTATGATTCTGTTATTGCTGGGGTAAAGAGTCCCCAAGGTCGCCCCTTTTGGCTCTTGCAATTATGGTTCAATGCAGTTTTGTCAAAAAGGTTATCTTATTTTCCTCCTGAGAAACTTTCATTTGTTGCCTATAGTCCTTCCCTTTGCTATTACTCCAACAAAATTTGTAATGAAGTGGACATCTTCAAATATTTCTTTAAGCTTTTCCATTCATTGGACACCAATGATTCGACCATCAATTTTGCTCCCTTTGCCGAACGTAGTCATGGTCCAAAATGGTTTACTCAAGAAATTGACATTGAAGAGCCTGACGTCGATATACCCTGATCTCTCTTTCTTGCTCGCCAAATTTTTCTTTCTGGTCTACTTGCGACGAATGATGGCGCTCTTCATGTGTATCTTCCAAACTGCGTAGCCGGTCAATTTGGGCTCGTTCAATGTGTTCCTGCCCCCTTTTCTAATCTTGTCCAAGAACATTACATTTAGGACCTCGATTTGTCACCTGACAACATTGAACATTGTCGAAAGAAGAACAGGAGTAGACGAGTCAAAGTTGATCTTGTTCCTTACACACCAATTCATGCTGCAAGCGAAAGCTTTGTGACTTGGTGGCAAAGTTACTTTCAAGCTTTCTGCCCTTCTTTGGAAACTTGCATGAGTAGATTTGAACTGTCTCTGCAGGAACAAAGTCCTTTCGGTAAGACCAAAGGTGAGCACATTGCTAAGATTAAAGCCCATTTTCCTCAAGGTTTAACCTTCATCTGTTTGAACCATCGTTTCCTTTAATGTCTAAAACTTTGTTTCACAGTTGTTCCTATAGAGAATCCTCTTCCTTGTCGACAAGAGCCAACTACTAATGTTGAAGAGGCTGATAAAGATGAGGACGTTGAGGTTCCTCTTCAAAAATCATCTTCTCCCAGGAAGAGTAGACCCAAGTCAACCATGTCTATGGCGAAAAAAGTTTTGACAAAGAAACCTCCACCATCAGAGTCTCAAAAAACTCCGGTTGAACCCCTTAAAGTTCAAAGCAAGAGAAAATCTGCAGCCACTTCTGTGTCTACTCCCAAGAAGTCCAAGCAATTGGAAACTATTGCTGTCTCTAGCTCTGCAACTTTGTCTAAGGTAATGAGTCAAATTCGACATTTGCATGTTCACTTGATTCTCATGTTAATACTCTTTCTCCCAGGAAACCACACTTGATGCCTCAGAATCTCTGAGTGCTTCCTCTCCAAGTCCTTCAAAAGGTTCAAAGGTAAAATTTGATAGCCTTAACAAGTTACTTTGTAAAGGCGAAAACAAATCACCTCTTGTCCCCTTGACAGGTGAAAGAAAAATCCTCTTAGGAGGCCGCTTCTAAGCTAACATCTTTGGTTGAAGCATCCTTTGATGTCAATCCGACAGCTAATCCACCAGATCATATGGTGGTTGAATCCGAACATGTTCAAAATCCTCCTGAGGTAACATCTTAATTTTACATTTGGCCCCTTAAATCAATTTTGTCATTGATCATGTAACGCTTTGTTTCCAGGGTGCCCAAGACATGGTTATCAACAAACAAGTTACTGATATCGATCCCCTGCTTCCATCTCCAAATCAAACACTTCCTGCTGGTTCAAACTTGTCAATGGCACCCCCTAATTCTGTTTTGAACAAACAAAATCCCGTTGATCCTCAAGATTCTAAAAAGGTAATTATTTTGGTATCACCTCATGAAGATACAACTATGGATCAAATTTTTGATGAACTGACTTCTGCAAATGTTCAGTCTACTCCTGAGACTGACCCTGTGTCAGAAAATATCCAACAACAAATGGGTGAAGTCGACGCAGTAGATGAGCTCATTAGCCTTCTTTCAGGATCAAGCCATATGAGTTCTTCCATTTCTGAGCGTTCTACAACAACCACTATCCAAGATTGCGATTCCCAAGCTTTGGAAACTATGGCCAATCTCCAAGAAATGCTCAACATTCCTTTCAACACTCTATGCTTCGATAATGATGTCGTGGAGAAATTTATTGACCTTGTTGAAGACCTCCATCTTCTTCACAGACATCTCCCTCCTCCTTGTCGAGCTAAGTTCCTTATATTCAAAGAGTTTGCAAATGAGCTTAAACACAAGGCCAACCTCTTACAGGGAGGAATTCCGCCTTTCTTGAAGGCTGATGAGGAGAAAAACCGTTTGATAGAAGAGCTTCAAAAATTCAAGGCTGACAAAGAGACTAAGAGCAAGAAACAAAATGATGACAAAGTTGAGAAGGAAAAACTAGTTGCTGAAGTCTTGAGACTTGAGAAGGAGCTAGCGGCCTCCAAGGCTAAGTTGCCACAACTTGATGAAGAAATGGCCTCACATGCAACAAGCCAAACTAATTTGGACAACTCCATTGCTAACTTGCATGTCAAGACCCATCACGTTGTCAAAACAATTTGCAATTTGCAGACCAACTATTCGATGGAAATGTCTGCCAAAATTTGTTGGAACCTAAACGATTGAGAAGTTTAGACCCTCATTAATTTTGATGATAACAAAGTATTTTCAAGAGAACAATTTATCTTCTAATATATCCTTGAGTGTACAGGTATCAAAGCTTCATATATATGTACAAAACACTCAAGAAAAGATAAGAAATTTATAAGAGAATTGAATACACTCCACTGATGTCAGCGTTCGAACTCACTCCAGCGTCTTGCTAACAGCAAGCGTCCAGTAGTGTTACTCTTTGACATGTGGAATACTCTATTGCTGCGAGCGTCCGTCCTCTGTACTGAGCGAGCGTCTGATCTCTTTAATGAAGCACGTGATGATCATGTTTTTGCTCTTAATCTTAGAGTATTTTGGAACGGAATTCGAATTTGATTTTATGCGCTCATTTTGATGTACGAGGAAGCAAAGGTGACACCTTTAGCAAAAGACAAAAATCGTACAAGGCAATTGTGAAAAGCAGATAGTACAAAAACGGTAATATGTACTATTCTGATATTCTCTGGAAAGGAAGAAAAGGACTACATTTCAAATTACCTCACTCAATGAAAATGAGCTATGTTTTTACTTTACAAGAATATCCTGAAGACTCCTATAAATACCCCAAGGTATTCATTGAAGACAAGTTGGAAAAAGTGTGAAGAATCTTCATTCAGAAAGCAATATTACTCAACTGAGCAATCAAGTTTCGTGTCAAGTTTCTGGTCTACAAAGAACTGAACTCAGCCTTATACTTTCTTTTAGAAAGCTACTGCTTTGAGCTTAATCTTTTCATCCTCTCTGTGAGAGTTATTTTGATAGTATTCAAAAGTATATTCTCTTTTGTAAACTGTTTTTGGCCTAGTTAAGGCTTTGTTCCTCAAAGGCTCGATCGTACTGAGTCGTTTTGAGAAGTTGAGAGTATTGTCAAGTTTGTGACAGTAGAATACTCTTGAGGTAAATTGTAATCAGTTGATTATAGTGAAAAATCCTTCAGGATCGAAGAGACTAGACGTAGCTACCAGTTGGTGGTGAACTAGTATAAATCTCTGTGCCTCTTTATTGCTTTACATTTATCTTTACCTTGCTCAGTAAAACAAGTTTTCATACACGGTTTATTTCCTGCATCCGGTTAGTCTCTCAGCGTCCGATAAACAAACAGCTTTTATAAATCTGTATTCTTAGTGCTTTTAACGTATAGTTTGCGAAACGTTTTTGGACACAATTCAACCCCCCTTCTTGTATTCACGTTCAGTTGGTACCAGAGCTCGGCCTCTTGGTTGAGCACTTAACAGTGTTAAGAGAAAAGATCCTATACTGTGATCATGTCTACTGAAGCTGGTCATATGAACCGTCCTCCTCTATTCGATGGAGAAAAATTTGATTACTGGAAAGATAAGATAAAAGCTTTCTTTGAGACACAACAACTTGAGTTGTGGGATATAGTTCAAAGTGGTTACATTCCTCCCACTAATCCTCGTGGTGTTGCTATAGCCAGAGAAGATTGGAATGATGAGCAGAAAAAAAAGATATCAAACCAATCAAAAAGCTAGATTCATTCTTATCTGTGCTATGACAGAAAAAGAATATGATAAATGTGACAAATTTGATACTGCCAAAGAAATCTGGGACTCACTTGTTTTATCTTACGAAGGCTCTGCCTAAGTAAAAGAAACCAAAGCTATCATGTTGGTACGCCAATTCGAGTTGTTCAAAATGGAAGATGGTGAAAACATTGAAACTATGTTTGGAAGATTCCAAACACTTGTTCATGGGTTACAGGCCCTTGGAAAAAGTTACACTACACCTGGCCATGTTAGAAAGATCTTAAGAAGCTTGACTAAGCAGTGGAGACCCAAGGTCACAGCTATTCAAGAAGCAAAAGATATAAATGTCCTACGACTTGAAGATCTTATGAGTTCGTTGAAAGCTCACGAACTTGAGCTAAACGAAGAAGAACCTGTCAGAAAGGGCAAGTCTATTGCTTTGAAAGTCGCTCAACATAAAGCTAGTTCTTCGAAAGCCCTTCAGGCTGAAGAAGAAGAATCAGAAGATGAAGCTTCAGAAGGAGATGTTGATATATCAAAAGATGAGCTTGCATTTATATCCAGGAAGATACAAAGAATGTGGAAGAAGAGAAACTTCAGGAGGAAGTTTCAGAAGAAAGATACTAAGGACAAGAAGGAAAGCAAAGACAAAGACAAAGCTCAAGTCATTTGCTATGAATGTAAAAAGCCTGGACATTTCAAGTCTGAATGTCCTAATCTTCAGGAGAAGCCCACAAGAAGTTCTTTCAAGAAAAAGAAGAAAAGCCTCATGGCTACATGGGAAGATCTAGACTTATCCTCATCTGAGCAAGATAATGAAGAAGAAGCAAATCTCGCTCTCATGGCAAACACTGATCTTGACTCAGAAGAAGAAGTTGAGGAGGTAATAGTATATGATTCCTACTCTGAACTTCAACTTGCATTCGATGATCTTCTTAAGGACTCTGCCACTCTCTCTATTGAGTATAAGAATTTGAAAAAGAAATTTTCAAAATTATCACAAGACTTTCAAGCTTTAAACAAAGAAAAATCAGACTAATAAAGAGAACCGTAAGCTAAAACTGAAAATCAAGATCTGATGAATAACTTGGCCTGGCCGCTAACAAGCAACCAGGTCGAGCTCTCAAGTCGAAAGCTCTAAAGTTACAGGCAACCTTAAATGCAAATCAAATGATTATGAATATGCATTTCAAAAGTTTCTTGCAGAGAGTGTAACTCGAAGCAAGCAAGCGTCAATGATTTGGGGTGTCAGTAAAACGACAACTCATGGTCCTGGTTATATATTAGATGAACCTCCTTTAGAAAATGATTCAGCATCTGATAAATCCAATAATCATAGTAAATGTTTGCATTGTACTTACTGCAATAAACCTGGTCATTTGAAAAGTGCATGTACTGTTTTTAAAACTGTGAAGGATAAGCTTTGAACGTGAACACAAGAAGTGGGGTTGAATTGTGTTAAAAACTTTTCGCAAACTATACGTAAAAAACACTTCAACACAGGTTTTTTCAAAACTGTTTGTATATCAGATGCAGAGAATTAAACCGGATGCAGAAATTAAACAGCTTATGAAAACTTGTTTTACTGAGCCAGGTAAAGATAAATGTAAAGCAGTAAAGGATGAGACGCAGAGATTTATACTAGTTCACCACCAACTGGTAGCTACATCCAGTCCCTTCGTTCCTGAAGGATTTTTCACTATAATCAACTGATTACAATTTTCCTCAAGAGTATTCTTCTGTCACAAACTTGACAATACTCTCAACTTCTCAAAACAATTCAGTGCAGTCGAGCCTTTGAGGAACAAAGCCTTAACTAGGCTAAATACAGTTTACAAAAAAGATTATACTTTTGAATACAATCAAAATATCTCTCACAGAGAGGATGAAAAGATTAAGCTCAAAACAAAATGGCTTTCTAAAAGAAAGTATAAGACGCTGAGTTCAGTTCTGTGTAGACCAGAAACTTGGCACGAAACTTGATTGCTCACTTGAGTAATTTTGCTTTCAGAATGAAGTTTCTTCACAGTTTTTCCAACTTCTCTTCAATGAATACCTTGGGGTATTTATGAGAGTCTTCAAGGGTATTACCGTTGCCGTAAAAATATCTCTTTTCCATTGAGTGAGGTATTTTGAAATGTAGTCCTTTTCTTCCTTTCCAGATAATATCAGAATAGTACACATTACCGTTTTCGTACTATCTGTAATTTGCAATTGCTTTGTACGATTTTTGTCTTATGCTAAAGGTGTCACCTTTGCTTCCTCGTACATCAAAATGAGCGCATAAAATCAAATTCAATTCGCCTGCATCAGTCCGAGGCTAAGAGCAAAACGTGATCATCACGTGCTTCATTAAAGTGATCGACGCCGCTCGTAACAGGAGGACTGACGCCACAAAGAATTGAGTATTCCACGTGTCAAAGAGTAACACGATTGGACGCTTGCTGTTAGCAAGACGCTGGAGTGAGTTCGGATGCTGACACTAGTGGATTGTATTCATTTCTTTTGTAAATATCTTCTTCTTTCTTGAGTGTTTTGTACATATATAAGAAGTTTTGATACCTGTACAATCAAAGATATGTTAGAAGATAAATTGTTCTCTTGAGAATTACTTTGTTATCATCAAAATCAATGAGGGTCTAAACTTCTCAATCGTTTAGGTTCCAACAATCTCCCCCTTTTTGATGATGACAAATATCCAAGGTTGATGAACAATTTAATTTCAAAATAATATCAAGGGTCTCCCCCTGAATTTAACAATTTTGATATATAAGGACAATTCAGGTATTAAGGCAATTGTTGATAAACAAATTCATTTAAGTGATCGCAAAAAAAAACGTAGATGTATCAGAGCATATTTTTAACAAAGTGAGATTGGATGCTGATTTTCATTTTATCAAAAAAGATTTTCATTGTACCAAATTTAGTGATCATTATTAGAGTAGCATTAATAGGTATTAGAGTAATGAATAACCGTACAAATGCTATGTATGAAATGATATGCATGATACTTCTGTTTTAACATCGGACGGTGAATTAGTCAATCAGACTTTCACGTGTTCATCAAACGTGTTCATCAAACTTTTCTTTTACTCCCCCTTTTATCATCAGACAAAAAGTGTAAAGCACATCATAGTCAAAATATGACTTAGAAAAATTTGAATATATATAAACAGATAATCAAATATATATATATATATATATATATATATATATATATATATATATAATATAAACAGATAATCAGAGTAAAAACAATGAATATATATATAAGAGTACCAAAAAAAAATTTATGTCACACAAAAAAAAAATTAAGGGTTTGGTGGAGGTGGTGGAGGGATGTTGAGACGTTCATATAAAAGCTTTAGTGCATTCTTCAGCTGAGTGACTTTCAGGTTAGTGGCCTTCATTTCTTCAAACTCTGCTTTAGGAATGGTGACCATTTCAACTGCAGGAGTAGAAGTAGAAGGTCCAGCTTCTGGTGCAGGTTTCATCTTCTGATGCTCTGCTAGCACCCAATTGGAAAGCTTCAGTCTCAGTTCCTTCTTTTGTTGAGCCTTTTGAAAGCACGCATCATTTGGTATAAACCATTTGATGAGACTTCCAAGTTTCCTCTACTCAGATTCTGACTGAATTTTCCTTCTTTTCTCCACCTCTTCTGGATACAGTAAATCCATGAAGATAGTTTCCTATGCGTACACGTCAGCAGTGAAAGCATCAAACTTGTTTCCAGCATCTTCTCCCCATATTCTTCTGATGAAGGCACTCAATGCTTCAGAAGCGAAAAAGAGTCCTTCATTTTCTGCCAGGTATATTCTTCTCAGATTTTCCCTGTCATCTTCTGTAAGCACTAGGGGGACGAGGCATGGTAACATAGCTTTGTATTTCCAAGACTCCGATCATTGACTCCAAGTAAATCCAATGTCAAAGTGCTTGGTCACAACAGCCCATTGGACATATGTCTTCATGCAGTCAAGTGGCCTAATTACTGAGCACCTGAACGTATCATCAAAGTAGACTGTTCCCAGATTGGTGTCAGTAACTCTGCTGATAGTGCCAACTGTTGGAATTGTGGCTTTCTCGGCATTGCAGCAGTTTGAGGAGCCAGTTCTTCATTCATCTTCCCTCAGAGAACTAAGGTAAAACCTTCTGGCATAATCCTTAGTGATCTTGGCAATCGGAAGCTTAGAGAATTCTTTAAGGTTATACTTCTTGGGAGCCTTCTCATACTCTATGAGCCTGATCTTGCTGAATGGTAGCTTGCCAAGAGCAGGTTCTTTCCTTTTCCCAGGGATAGACCAAGGTAGCCACCTTTGTCTGTTTGGTACAATCTTTATGGATACAGAAGAAGGATCCCTGACCTGTCTGATAACTTCAATTTTCTTCATCTCAAGACAGTGTGCCATGAAGGCAGCTTCTTCATCCATCTTCCACACTCCTCCAGTGTGAGAGGTTCAGTTTGTGGTAGGGATTTAGGAAGGTCAACAGAGAAAGGAATTGCTCTGCTACCAGATACTGGTCTTAGTCTTCCTTTGAATGACATCCTAAAACTGGTCTTCTCCATCCTTGAAGGTAGCAATCATTGGAGAGGCAATCTCCACCGCAACCTGCATGAAGGTTTCCAAATGCCATGTAGAGGGACGATTGTTGATGCTGTGATATGACTCATACTTAACAAACTGTGGTTTGTTAATACATGAGACATTCTTCCTTCCACCAAAGTCTGTAGGTTTATGGATAATGGTGAGTAAAGTGGGAGTGGTTTTGGTGATTGAATAGGTTTTAGGTGTGTAGGGTTTGAAGGGATTAATGGGAGGTACTTTGAATAATAGGTTAAAGGGATGAGAGTGAAGTTTAGAAATGTATGTGGTAAGGGAGGTATTTGAGGAATTTTGTGGTAGGTCAAGGTTGAGTGTATTGGATGATGTTTGGGTAGGTTTTGAGAGGGTAGAGGTTTGTCGGAGGCTCATTCTGGTTTTCTTGGTTTGTGGTTGTGAAACAGACAATGGGGGTGCAGGAATAACATCATGAGAATCAAAGACATATATTGACTCGTCAGCAGTAAAGTCGAGTACCTTTGGGTTAAGCTCAGAAGACTTAACCAACCTTCTTTTTGTTCCTCTAGGGGCAACAACGGCAGGAGGAGGAGGAAGGACTTTCTTCCCTTGACCGGACGCTGAAGCATCTTTTTCAGTTGCTGGCTTATTCTTTTTCTCCAAGACCTTTCTGATGGGAATTTTATCCTCATCTTCTGGTTCCCCAACAGTAGGTGCAGGAGCCACCTTCTGTTTCATTCTTCTTGTCTCCCGTATAGGGGATTCAGTAGATCTCTTCACACCAGCCATTGAGCTTCTGGTGGTTTTCTTTTCAGCTTCTCCTTCCTGTTGCTCTAATTTCACCTTCTTAATCATAGAGCCAGTTATCAGCTGCATTCTGACTAAACTGTTGACTCGAAAAACTTCTAGACGAACAACAGTGCCAACACCAAAGTATTTTTCTTTTTCTTCTGTGTTGGTAGAGTCAGTCAGCTTTCTTAGAACACCCTCTTTAATCATCATTATGGAGAGAAAAACTCCATAGGGGATAACCTTGATGATATTCTTCTTATCGACACTCTTCCTTGAGAAGACAAGAGCATTTATCAGATTATTGATAATCAACCTTGGCAGATTGATTTTCATCCCATCCATGTAGTTTCTCATAATGAACTTTTACTCGTAGTTCACTATGTCGCTTGAGCCAGCATTCAGAATCACACTCTTAGCGATGATTTTGTGCAGTACTCTGTAGTGGCTTTTCAAGTCTTTGGCAGTGGGAGTTATGTTCTTCTTCTTCAATTCACGGTAGTTTTCAAACAGGGCTTCGTTGACGTTTTCCATTCCTTTGTAAGCGTCAACCCAGTTAGCATGGTAACTGATTCCTTCACAAGGGCACTTGATCGTCTGAGCAATAGAGTTGATGGTGAAGCGTAACTTGAAGCCTCTGATGTGTCCTTCTATAATTTCTCCCGGAAGTAGGTAAGCATTCCCCCAGAACTCCTTTATAGCATAGCTCAGTACGTCGACTGGTTCCCAGATGAAGTAATTTTTCCAGCCTAGTTTCTCCAGACCTTCTTCAAAATCAAAACCATATAGCTTGAAGTTCTCAAAGTCAATCCTGTTCTCATTCATGAGTTTTGCTTCTGAGAAGACATCGAAGGCAGCAGTGTATTGTCCAACCTTTTTATCAGCCATGGTAGCAGTTGCAGAGAGGGTAATTGTGACGCCTTAGGCTGACGAGGGCGGGGAGTGATCGTCGGTGCATTGAGCACGGACAAAGAAGCGGCTCCTGGCATGCTTCTAGGCTAGGGGACACGTGAATGAACCGAATTTACACCAGAATGAGAGGGATCCTGAGGCTGTGCAGGTATGGGACTGCATGGTTGAAGGATGACTTAAAAGAATTAATTGGTACTACCTATACCAACAAGATGCATCTTCTTTTCGGGAGCCCGGAACATAAGAACTTCATAGTTAAGCGTGCTTGACTTAGAGCATTCTTGGGATGGGTGACCTTCTGGGAAGTTTTTTAGAAAGCGTGTGAGTGAGGACAAAGCACGCTGAAAAGACCTGTGTTGGTTTGTGGGGACAGTCGGCAATCCTGAAAGTAGTCCAGGCCGTTACAAATGGTATCAGAGCGGACCTCTCCCAGTACGGTGTGGTTCGGGGACGAACCATGCGGAAGCTGGTAGGCATGTGACGCCTTAGGCTGACAAGGGCGGGGAGTGATCGCTGGTGCATTGAGCACGGACAAAGAAGCGGCTCCTGGCATGCTTCTAGGCTAGGGGACACGTGAATGAACCGAATTTACACCGGAATGAGAGGGATCTCGAGGTCGCGGTATGGGACCGCACATGAAGGATGACTTAAAAGAATTAATTGGTACTACCTATACCAACAAGATGCATCTTCTTTTCGGGAGCCCGGAACATAAGAACTTCATAGTTAAGCGTGCTTGACTTGGAGCACTCTTGGGATGGGTGACCTTCTGGGAAGTTTTTCAGAAAGCGTGTGAGTGAGGACAAAGCACGCTGAAAAGACCTGTGTTGGTTTGTGGGGAAAGTCGGCAATCCTGAAAGTAGTCCCGGCCGTTACAGTAATGGAGGCTTTAGGGTTCGAAATCACACACACACACACACACAGAGAAAGAACAGTTTTGCAAGAAAATGCAGAGTGAAGTGATGGAGCGAAAAATGTGGAGTAGTGGGAAAGTTGATAGAAAATGGTACAGTCCTATTTCAAAAAATCGCTTCGTATTTCCACACAAAAATTAAATCAAAAAAGAAAAGAAAATGAAGATTCGCCTTTTCATTAAATGAAGACGCCAAAAGAAAAGTAAGATCAAGTAAAAAGATTTTATCGAAAGACATAAATAATTATGACTCAGTAGATGTGATGAGACGCTTAAGTCCTTAACACGTGTAACACGTGTGGGTGCCCTCGGACGCACGCAACCGATTCACCAGACGATGAGTTATGATGCACATGACAAATAAGATGCTTATTCGTATACATGCTTATGTCATACCAGATGCTGAGATTGTGCATATTATCTGACGCTGAGATTAATCATTCTTCTATAAGATGAAAATTTAAATTTCTTCTTATAAAATTGAATCTATCTTCAGCAAGGGGTTTTGTAAATATGTCAGCCCACTGATGATCAGTGTCTACAAATTTTATTTCGAGAATACCCTTCTGAACATATTCTCTTATAAAATGATGCTTAATCTCAATATGCTTGGCTCGTGAATGCAATATGGGATTTTTAGTAAGACAGATTGCAGAAGTATTATCACAAAAGATAGGAATGTTACTCTCTTTTATCAGATAGTCTTCAAGTTGATATTTCATCCACAGAAGTTGAGAGCTGCAACTTGCTGCTGAAATATATTCAGCTTCTGCTGTTGAGAGTGCAATCGTGCTTTGCCTTTTGCTTGGCCAAGATACAAGATTTGCTCCAAGGAATTGGCAGCCTCCACTTGTGCTTTTTCTTTCAATTCGGTCTCCAAAGAAAGTCAAGATCACGTAAACCTACTAACTTGTAATCTTTGATTTCTTATAAAGCAAACCAAGATTAGTAGATCCTTGCAAATATCTAAAGATTCTTTTAACAAAGACTCAAGTGTGATTCTCTAGGATCCGATTGAAATCTAGCACACAGACAGGCTGAACATAATATCGTATATTGAAGCCGTAAGATAAAGTAGAGATCCAATCATGCCTCTGTACATCTTCTCGATCTACCTTTTACCGCTTCATCTTTACCAAGAATGCATGTGGGATGCATAGGAGTACACATAGGTTTGCAATCCACCATTTTGAATTTCTTTAGCAATTCCTTGATATATTTGCTTTGATGTATATAGATACCATCATTGCATTGTTTGATTTAAATTCCAAGGAAAAACTTCAGTTCACCCATCATGCTCATCTCGAATTCAGCCTGCATTAGCTTAGAAAATTCTTTGCAAAGGCTTTCATTAGTAGCTCCAAAAATAATGTCATCAACATATATTTGAACAATTATAAAGTGCTTGTTTGATGTTTTTCTAAAAAGAGTAGTGTCTACTAGACCTCTGGTAAAGCCATTTTTCATCAAAAATATACTCAGTCTTTCATACCAAGCTCTGGGAGCTTGCTTAAGACCATACAAGGCCTTTTTAAGCTTGAAGACATGTTCTGGAAATTCAATGTCTTCGAATCCAGGAGGTTGTTTTACAAAGACTTCCTCAGTTATAAAACCATTCAAGAAAGCACTTTTCACATCCATTTGATAAAGGATTATATCATGATGTGCAGCAAATGAAAGCAAAATGCGTATAGCTTCTAACCTTGCAACAGGTGCAAATGTTTCAGTAAAATCAATACATTCTTCCTGTGAGTAACCTTGAGCAACCAATCTTGCCTTGTTTCTCACAACCTTTCCATCTTCATCAAGCTTGTTTCTAAATACCCATTTAGTACCAATAGCTTGCTTATCTTCTGGTAAAGTATCCAGCTTCCATACATCGTCTTTGGAACTGATTCAACTCTTCTTGCATGGCCAGAATCCAACCTTCATCTTTCAATGCTTGATCAATCGTTTTAGGTTCCATTTCTGAGAGTAGTGCCATATCTGCATGCTCTTTAAAAGAAGATCTGGATCTTACTCTATCTCCAGGTTTTCCTATGATTTGATCTTTAGGATGATTGGCTTTGTACTTCCAAATTCTTTCAATTCAAACGAAGATTCTTGTGTCTGGTCACCACCGGACGATGAAGATGTAGGTTCACTATTTGTAGTATTTCCTATATTTAATTCTGAAAATAATTCATCTAGCTCTGACATGGTTGTGTCAGGCTTCTTGTCGTCAAATTTGACGTGAATAGATTCTTCCACTGTCATAGTTTCTTTATTGTATATTCTAAAAGCTTTAGATCTTTCAGAATATCCCAAAAAGATTCCTTTGTCAGCTTTTGAATCAAACTTACCAAGTTGATCCTTAGTATTTAAAATGTAACACGTACAACCAAATGAATGAAAATATGATATGTTTGGTTTCTTTCCTTTCCACAGTTCATATGGAATCTTCTTCAAAATAGGTCTAATAGAAATTCTATTTTGAATGTAACAAGCTGTGTTTACTGCTTCTGCCCAAAAATGTTTTGCAATGTTAGCCTCATTGATCATGGTCCTGGCCATTTCTTGGAGGGACCTATTCTTCCTTTCTACAACACCATTTTGTTGAGGTGTTCTAGGAGAGGAGAAATTGTGGGAGATGCCATTATCATCACAAAATTTTTGAAAGCTTTCATTTTCAAATTCTCCCTCATGATCACTTCTAATAGAAGAAATACAAATTCCTTTTTCATTTTGAACTGTTTTGCAGAATACAGTAAATACCTTGTATGACTCATCTTTGTGGGCAAGGAATCTAACCCATGTCCATCTAGTAAAATCATCAACAATGACTAACCCATATTTCTTTCCAGTTAAAGAGGCTGTCCTTGTTGGACCAAAAAGATCAAGATGCAAAAGCACAAGTGGTCTAGAGGTTGAAACAACATTTTTTGAATGAAAAGAGGTTTTAACTTGTTTTCCTCTTTGACTTGCCTCACAGAGAGCATCAGATTGATACTTAAGATTTGGTAAGCCTCTGACAAGATTGTGCTTGTTTAATTTTGAGATTAATCTCAAATTGGCATGACCCAATCTCTTGTGCCAAATCCATTGTTCTTCATCAACAGACATGAGACACTTGACATCTTGTTTTGCAAGTTCAGAGAGATCAATTTTGTAAATATTTTGTTTCCTCTTAGCAGTAAAGAAAGTAGAGCCGTCTTTCTTGCTTTTTACTAGACATCAAGTTTCTGTAAAGATGACTTCATAACCATTGTCACATAATTGACTTATGCTCAATAAGTTATGTTTAAGTCCTTCAACATATAGTACATTATCAATAGAGGGAAGAGAGCCTTTACCAATACGACCAATTCCAACTATTTTACCTTTCTGGTTTCCTCCGAAACCAACGAATCCAGCTTCTTTAGGCCTTAGTTCTTGGAACATATGCTTTTCTCCCGTCATGTGATGCGAGCATCCACTGCCTAAGTACCAAGATAGGTGTGTTGACTTTGTTGCTAAGCATGTCTGCAACATAGACTATTTTATCTTTAGGTACCCATATCTTTTTCGGTCCTTTCTTGTTAGTTCTTGAAGGAAGCTTATCCTTCACAGTTTTAAAAACAGTATATGCACTTTTCAAATGACCAGGTTCATTGCAGTAAGTACAATGCAAGCATTTACTATGATTATTGGATTTATCAGATGCTGAATCATTTTCTAAAAGAGGTTCATCTGATATATAACCAAGACCATGAGTTGTCGTTTTACTGACGCCCCAAATCATTGAAGCTTGCTTGCTTCGAGTTACACTCTCTGCAAGAAACTTTTGAAAAGCATATTCATAATCATTTGATTTGCATTTAGGATTGCCTGCTTGAGAGCTCTCAGCTTCTGGTTGCTTGTTAGCGGTCAGACGCTGGTTATCCATCATATGTTGATTTTCAGTTTTCAGCTTCTGGTTCTCTTTATTGAGTACAGATTTTTCTTTGTTTAAAGCTTGAAAGTCTTGTGATAATTTTGAAAATTTCTTTTTCAAATTCTTATACTCAAGAAGATCATCGAATGCAAGTTGAAGTTCAGAGTAGGAATCATATACTATTACCTCTTCAACTTCTTCTTCTGGATCAAGGTCAGTGTCTGCCATGAGAGCGAGATTTGCTTCTACTTCATTATCTTCCTCAGATGAGGATAAATCTAGATCTTCCCATGTAGCCATGAGGCTCTTCTTCTTTTTCTTGAAAGAACTTCTTGTGGGTTTCTCCTTAAGATTAGGACATTCGGACTTGAAGTGTCCATGCTTTTTACATTCATAGCAAATGACTTGAGCTTTGTCCTTGTCCTTGCTTTCCTTCTTGTCCTTAGTGTCTTTCTTCCAAACTTCCTCCCAAGTTTCTTTTCTTCCACATTCTTTGTATCTTCCTGGATATAAACGCAAGCTCATCTTCTGATGTGTCAACATCTCCTTCTGAAGCTTCATCTTCTGATTCTTCTTCTTCAGCCTGAAGAGCTTTGGAAGAACTAGCTTTATGTTGAGCGACTTTCAAAGCAATAGATTTGCCCTTTTTGACAGGTTCTTCTTCATTTAGCTCAAGTTCATGAGCTTTCAACGAACTCATAAGATCTTCAAGTCGTAGGACATTTAGATCTTTTGCTTCCTGAATAGCAGTGACCTTGGGTCTCCACTGCTTAGTCAAGCTTCTTAAGATCTTTCTAACATGGGCAGGTGTAGTGTTACTTTTTCCAAGGGCCTGTAACCCATGAACATGGAATCTTCCAAACATGGTTTCAATGCTTTCACCATCTTCCATTTTGAACAACTCGTATTGGCGAAGCAACATGCTAGCTTTGGTTTCTCTTACTTGGGCAGAGCCTTCGTAAGATAAAACAAGTGAGTCCCAGATTTCTTTGGCAGTATCAAATTTGCCACATTTATCATATTCTTTTTCTGTCATAGCACAGATAAGAATGAATCTAGCCTTTTGATTGATTTGATATCTCTTTTTCTGCTCATCATTCCAATCTTCTCTGGCTATAGCAACACCATGAGGATTAGTGGGAGGAATGTAACCACTTTGAACTATATCCCACAACTCAAGTTGTTGTGTCTCAAAGAAAGCTTTTATCTTATCTTTCCAGTAATCAATTTTTTCTCCATCGAATAGAGGAGGACGGTTCATATGACCACCTTCAGTAGACATGTTCACAGTATAGGATCTTTTCTCTTAACACTGTTAAGTGCTCCACCAAGAGGTCGAGCTCTGGTACCAACTGAACGTGAACACAAGAAGGGGGGTTGAATTGTGTTAAAAACTTTTCGCAAACTATACGTAAAAAACACTTCAACACAGGTTTTTTCAAAACTGTTTGTATATCAGATGCAGAGAATTAAACTGGATGCAGAAATTAAACAGCTTATGAAAACTTGTTTTACTGAGCCAAGTAAAGATAAATGTAAAGCAGTAAAGGATGAGACGCAGAGATTTATACTAGTTCACCACCAACTGGTAGCTACGTCTAGTCCCTTCGTTCCTGAAGGATTTTTCACTATAATCAACTGATTACAATTTTCCTCAAGAGTATTCTTCTGTCACAAACTTGACAATACTCTCAACTTCTCAAAACGACTCAGTGCAGTCGAGCCTTCGAGGAACAAAGCCTTAACTAGGCTAAATATAGTTTACAAAAGAGATTATACTTTTGAATACAATCAAAATATCTCTCACAGAGAGGATGAAAAGATTAAGCTCAAAACAGAATGGCTTTCTAAAAGAAAGTATAAGACGCTGAGTTCAGTTCTGTGTAGACTAGAAACTTGGCACGAAACTTGATTGCTCACTTGAGTAATTTTGCTTTCAGAATGAAGTTTCTTCACAGTTTTTCCAACTTCTCTTCAATGAATACCTTGGGGTATTTATGGGAGTCTTCAAGGGTATTACCGTTGCAGTAAAAATATCTCTTTTCCATTGAGTGAGGTAATTTGAAATGTAGTCCTTTTCTTCCTTTCCAGAGAATATCAGAATAGTACACATTACCGTTTTCGTAGTATCTGTAATTTGCAATTTCCTTGTACGATTTTTGTCTTTTGATAAAGGGGTCACCTTCGCTTCCTCGTACATCAAAATGAGCGCATAAAATCAAATTCGAATTCCGTTCCAGAACAGTCTGAGGCTAAGAGCAAAAACGTGATCATCATGTGCTTCATTAAAGTGATCAGACGCTCGCTCAAAACAGAGGACAGACGCTCACAGCAATTGAGTATTCCACGTGTCAAAGAGTAACACTACTGGACGCTTGCTGTTAGCAAGACGCTAGAGTGAGTTCGGATGCTGACACTAGTGGATTGTATTCAATATTTTTGTAAATATCTTCTTCTTTCTTGAGTGTTTTGTACATATATAAGAAGTTTTGATACCTGTACACTCAAAGATATGTTAGAAGATAAATTGTTCTCTTGAGAATTACTTTGTTATCATCAAAATCAATGAGGGTCTAAACTTCTCAATCGTTTAGGTTCCAACAAGCTTCCTTCAAGAACTAACAAGAAAGGACCCAAAAAGATATGGGTACCTAAAGATAAAATAGTCTATGTTGCAGACATGCTTAGCAACAAAGTCAACACACATATCTTGGTACTTAGACAGTGGATGCTCGCGTCACATGACGAGAGAAAATCTTATGTTCCAAGAACTAAGGCCTAAAGAAGCTGGATTCGTTGGTTTTTGGAGGAAACCAGAAAGGTAAAATAGTTGGAATTGGTCGCATTGGTAAAGGCTCTCTTCCCTCTATTGATAATGTACTTTATGTTGAAGGACTTAAACATAACTTATTGAGCATAAGTCAATTATGTGACAATGGTTATGAAGTCATCTTTACAGAAACTGGATGTCTAGTAAAAAGCAAGAAAGACGGCTCTATTTTCTTCACTGCTAAGAGGAAACAAAATATTTACAAAATTGATCTCTCTGAACTTGCAAAACAAGATGTCAAGTGTCTCATGTCTGTTGACGAAGAACAATGGACATGGCACAAGAGATTGGGTCATGCCAATTTGAGATTAATCTCAAAATTAAACAAGCACAGTCTTGTTAGAGGCTTACCAAATCTTAAGTATCAATCTGATGCTCTCTGTGAGGCATGTCAAAGAGGAAAACAAGTTAAAACTTCTTTTCATTCAAAAAATGTTGTTTCAACCTCTAGACCACTTGAGCTTTTGCATCTTGATATTTTTGGTCCAACAAGGACAGCCTCTTTAACTGGAAAGAAATATGGGTTAGTCATTGTTGATGATTTTACTAGATGGACATGGGTTAGATTCCTTGCTCACAAAGATGAGTCATACAAGGTATTTACTGTATTCTTCAAAACAGTTCAAAATGAAAAAGGAATTTGTATTTCATCCAATAGAAGTGATCATGGGGGAGAATTTGAAAATGAAAGCTTTCAAAAATTTTGTGGCATCTCCCACAATTTCTCCTCTCCTAGAACACCTCAACAAAATGGTGTTGTAGAAAGGAAAAATAGGTCCCTCCAAGAAATGGCCAGGACTATGATCAATGAAGCTAACATGCAAAACATTTTTTGGCAGAAGTAGTAAACACAGCTTGTTACATTCAAAATAGAATTTTTATTAGACCTACTTTAAAGAAGACTTAATATGAACTGTGGAAAGGAAGAAAACCAAACATATCATATTTTCATTCATTTGTTTGTACTTGTTATATTTAGAATATAGAATAAAGAAACTATGACAGTGGAAGAATCCATTCATGTCAAATTTGATGACAAGAAGCCTGACATAGCCATGCAGAGCTAGATGAATTATTTTCAGAATTAAATATAGGTGATACTACAAATAGTGAACCTACATCTTCATCGTCCGGTGGTGACCAGACACAAGAATCTTCGTGTCGGGCCAGAAAGAGCTGGAAGTACAAAACTAATCATCCTAAAGATCAAATCATAGGAAAAACTGGAGATAGAGTAAGAACCAGATCCTCTTTTAAAGAGCATGCAGATATGGCACTACTCTCAGAAATGGAACCTAAAACGATTGATCAAGCATTGGAAGATGAAGGTTGGATTCTGGCCATGCAAGAAGAGTTGAATTAGTTCCAAAGAAATGATGTATGGAAGCTAGTTACTCAACCAGAAGATAAGCAAGCCATTGGTACTAAATGGGTATTTAGAAACAAGCTTGATGAAGATGGAAAGGTTGTGAGAAACAAGGCAAGATTGGTTGCTCAAGGTTACTCACAGGAAGAAGGTATTGATTTTACAGAAACATTTGCACCTGTTGCAAGGTTAGAAGCTATACGCATTTTACTTTCATTTGTTGTACACCATGATATAATTCTTTATTAAATGGATGTGAAAAGTGCTTTCTTGAATGGTTTTATAACTGAGGAAGTCTTTGTAAAACAACCTCCTGGATTCGAAGACATTGAATTTCCAGAACATGTCTTCAAGCTTAAAAAGGCCCTGTACGGTCTTAAGCAAGCTCTCAGAGCTTGGTATGAAAGACTGAGTACATTTTTGATGAAAAATTGTTTTACCAGAGGTCTAGTAGACACTACTCTTTTTAGAAAAACATCAAACAAGCACTTTATAATTGTTCAAATATATGTTGATGACATTATTTTTGGAGCTACTAATGAAAGCCTTTGCAAAGAATTTTCTAAGCTAATGCAGGCTGAATTCGAGATGAGCATGACGGGTGAACTAAAGTTCTTCCTTGGAATTCAAATTAAACAATGCAATGATGGTATCTATATACATCAAAGCAAATATATCAAGGAATTGCTAAAGAAATTCAAAATGGTGGATTGCAAACCTATGTGTATTCCTATGCATCCCACGTGCATTCTTGGTAAAGATGAAACTGATAAAAAGGTAGATCAGAAGATGTACAGAGGTATGATTGGATCTCTACTTTATCTTACAGCTTCAAGACCTGATATTATGTTCAGTGTCTGTCTATGTGCTAGATTTCAATCAGATCCTAGAGAATCACACTTGAGTGCTGTTAAAAGAATTTTTAGATATTTGCAAGGATCTACTAATCTTGGTTTGCTTTATAAGAAATCAAAAGATTACAAGTTAGTAGGTTTCTGTGATGCTAACTTTGCTGGAGACCGAATTGAAAGAAAAAGCACCAGTGGAGGATGCCAATTCCTTGGAGCAAATCTTGTGTCTTGGTCAAGCAAAAGGCAAAGCACGATTGCACTCTCAACAAAGGTTTAATATATTTCAGCAGCAAGTTGCAGCTCTTAACTTCTGTGGATGAAATATCAACTTGAATATTATCTGATAAAAGAGAGTAACATTCCTATCTTTTGTGATAATACTTCTGCAATCTGTCTTACTAAAAATCCCATATTGCATTCACGAGCCAAGCACATTGAGATTAAGCATCATTTTATAAGAGACTATGTTCAGAAGGGTATTCTCGAAATAAAATTTATAGACACTGATCATCAGTGGGCTGACATATTTACAAAACCCCTTGCTGAAGATAGATTCAATTTTATAAGAAGAAATTTAAATTTTCATCTTATAGAAGAATGATTAATCTCAGCGTCAGATGATATGCATCATCTCAGCATCTGGTATGACATAAGCATGTATACGTGTAAGCATTTTATTCATCATGTGCATCATAAGTCAGCGTCTGGTGAATCGGTTGCGTGCATCCGAGCGCGCACACACGTGTCACACGTGTAAAGGACTTAAGCGTCTCATCACATCTCACTGAGTCATGATTATTTATGTTTCTCGATATAATCTTTTTACTTGATTTTACTTTTCTTTTGGCGTCTTCATTTAATGAAAAAGGGAATCTTCATTTTCTTTTCTTTTTGATTTAATTTATTTTGGAAATGCGAAGCGGTTTTTGAAAAAGGACTGTACCATTTTCTATCAACTTTCCCACTACTCCACATTTTTTGCTCTATCACTTCACTCTGTTTCTACTTGCAAAAATTGTTTTCTCTCTCTCTCTCTCTCTGTGACTTCAAACCCTAAAACCTCCATTACCCTCTCTGCAACTACTACCATGGCCGATAGAAAGGTTGGACAATATACTGCTGCCTACGATGTCTTCTCAGAAGCAAAACTTATGAATGAAAACAGAATTAATTTTGAGAACTTCAAGCTCTATGGTTTTGATTTCGAAGATGGTTTGGAGAAACTGGGTTGGAAAAATTACTTTATCTGGGAACCAGTTGATGTGTTGAGCAATGCTATAAAGGAATTCTGGGGGAACGCTTATCTACTTCCGGGAGAAATTATTGAAGGACATATCAGAGGTTTCAAGTTACGTTTCACCATAAACTCTATCGCTCAGACCATCAAGTTCCCTTGTGAAGGAATCAGTTACCATGCTAACTGGGTTGACGCTTACAGAGGTTTGGAAAACGTCAACGAAGCTCTGTTCGAAAACTATCGTGAATGAAGAAGAAGAACATAACTCCCACTGCCAAAGATTTGAAAAGCCATTACAGAGTATTGCACAAAATCATCGCAAAGGGCGTGATTCTGAAGGCTGGTTCAAGCGACATAGTGAACTATGAGCAAACGTTCATTATGAGAAACTATATGGATGGAAAGAAAATCAACCTACCAAGGTTAATTATCAATAATCTTGTCAATGCTCTTGTCTTCTCAAGGAAAAGTGTTGATAAAAAGAATATTGTCAAGGTTATCCCTTATGGAGTTCTTCTATCCATTATGATGATAAAGGATGGTATTGTGAGAAAGCTTACTGATTCGACAAACAAAGAAGAAAGAGATAAATACTTTGGTGTTGGTGCTGTTGTTCGTCCTGAAGTTTTTGGAGTCAACAGTCTGGTCAGAATGCAGTTGATAACTGGCTCTATGATTAAGAAGGTGAAACTAGAGCAACAAGAAGGAGAAACTACTGCAAATGTTGGAGAAGCTGAAAAGAAAACCACCAGAAGCTCAATGGCTGGTGTGAAGAGACCTGCTGAATCTCCTATAAGGGAGACAAGAAGAATGAAATGTAAGGTGGCTCAGCACCTACTATTGAGGAACCGTGCCGAGGACAGATTCCCATCAAAAGATCTTGGAGAAGAAGAATAAGCCAACAAATTGAAAAGACGCTTCAGTGGTCCCAGAAGGGAAGCAAGTCCTTCCTCCTCCTCCGACCGTTGTTGCCTCTAGTGGAACAAAGAGAAGGTTGGTTAAGTCTTCTGAACTTAACTCAAAGGTACTTGACTTTAATGTTGATGAGTCAGTATCTATTTTTGATTCTCATGATGTTATTCCTGCACCTCCATTGTCTGTTTCACAACCACAAACCCAAACACATACTAAGAAAACCAAAATGAGCCTACGACAAACCTCTACCCTCATTCCCTCAAAACCGACCCAAACACCATCCAATACACTCAACCTTGACCTACCATAAATCTCCTCAAATACCTCACTTACTACATATATTTCCAAACTTCACTCTCATCCCTACAGCCTATTATTCAAAGTACCTCCCATCAATCCATTCAAACCCTACACACCTAAAATCTATACAATCACCAAAATCACTCCCACTTCACTCATCCTTACCTACAAACCTACAGACTTCAGTGGAAGGAAGAATGTCTCGCGCATTAACAAACCTCGGTTTGTTAAGTATGAGTCATACCACAGCATCTACAATTACCCTTCTACTTGGAACTTGAAAACCTTCACCTCTGGAGTTGCCAGACTGGAGATTGCCTCTCCAATGAATACTACCTTCAAGGATGGAGAAGACCGTTTCGAGATGTCATTCAAAGGGAGATTGAGACCAGAACCTGGTAGCAGGGCAATTCCTTTCTCTGTTGACCTTCCAAAGTTCCTGCCTCAAATTGAACCTCTCACACTGGAGGAATGTGGAAGATGGATTACAGATGAAGAAACTGCCTTCATGGCACACTGTCTTGAAATGAAGAAACTTGAAGTTATCAGACAGTTCAGAGATCCTTCTTCTGTATCCATAAAGATTGTTCCAGATAGACAAAGGTGGCTACCTTGGTCAGTCCCTAGGAAGAGGAAAGAACCTGCTCCTGGGAAGTTGCCATACAGCAAAATCGGACTCAAAGAGTATGAGAAGGCTCCTAAGAAGTTTAATCTTAAGGAATTCTCTGAGCTTCCGATTGCCAAGATCACTGAGGACCATGCCAGAAGGTTTTACCTTAGTTCTATGAAGGAAGATGAATGGAGAACTGGCTCCTCAAATTGCTGCAATGCTGAGAAAGCCATAATTCCCACAGTTGGCACTATCAGAAAAGTTACTGACACCAATCTGGGAACTGCATACTTTGATGATACATTCAGGTGTTTAGTAATCAGGCCTCTTGACTGCATGAAGACATATGTCCAATGGGCTGCTGTGACCAAGCACTTTGACATTGGATTTACTTGGAATCAATGGTCTGAGTCTTGGAAAGACAAAGCCATGTTACCATGCCTCGTCCCCCTAGTACTTGAAGAAGATGACAGGGAAAATCTGCGAAGAGTATACCTGGCAGAAAATGAAGGACTCTCTTTCGCTTTTGAAGCATTGAGTGTCTTTATCAGAAGAATATGGGGAGAAGATGCTGGAAACAGGTTTGACGCTTTCACTGCTGATGTGTTTCTGCACAGGGAAATTATCTTTATGGATTTGCTGTATCCAGAAGATGTGAAGAATAGAAGGGAAATTCAGGCAGAATCTGAGTAGAGAAAACTTGGAAATCTCATCAAATGGTTTATACCAAATGATGCATTCTTTCAAAGAGCTCAACAGAAGAAGGAATTGAGACTTAAGCTATCTAACTGGGTGCTAGCAGAGCATCAGAAGATGAAACCTGCACCAGTATTAGAAGTTGGACCTTCTACTTCTACTTCTACTCCTGCAGTTGAGATGGTCACTATTCCTAAAGCAGAGTTTGAAGAAATGAAGGCCATAAACCTGAAAGTTACTCAGCTGGAGAATGCCCTGAAATTACTATATGAACGTCTCAACATTCCTCCACCACCTCCACCAAACCCTTGAATTTTTTTTTTGTGATATAAAATATTTTTTTGGTACTCTTATATATATATATATATATATATATATATATATATATAATTTTGCTCTGATTATTTGTTTATATATATCTCTATCTGACTTATATTCAAATTTTTCTAAGTCTTATTTTGACTATGATGTGCTTTACACTCTTTTTGTCTGATGACAAAAGGGGGAGTAAAAGAAAGGTTTGATGAACACGTGAAAGTCTGATTGACTAATTCACCGTCCGATGTTCAAACTCTGATGGATACGCTGAAACTGAAGTATCATGCATAACATTTCATACATAGCATTTGTGTGGTTATTTATTGCTCTAATACCTATAATTCGTTGATATTCATTGATCCAATACTCTAATAATAATCAATAACTTTGGTACAATGAAAATCTTGTTGATAAAATGAAATCAGCATCCGATCTCACTTTGATAAATGAATATATGCTCTGATACATCTACGTATTTTTGCGATCACTTAAATGAATTTGTTTATCAATAATCGCCTTAATACCTGAATTGTTCATATATATCTAAATGGTTGAATTCAGGGGGAGACCCTTGATATTATTTTGAAATTAAATTGTTCATCAACCTTGTATATTTGTCATCATCAAAAAGGGGGAGATTGTTGGAACCTAAACGATTGAGAAGTTTAGACCCTCATTAATTTTGATGATAACAAAGTATTTTCAAGAGAACAATTTATCTTGTAACATATCCTTGAGTGTACATGTATCAAAGCTTCATATATATGTACAAAACACTCAAGAAAGGAGAAGAAATTTACAAGAGAATTGAATACACTCCACTGATGTCAGCGTCTGAACTCACTCCAGCGTCTTGCTAACAGTAAGCGTCCAGTAGTGTTACTCTTTGACACGTGGAATACTCTATTGCTGCGAAGGCCCGCCCTCTCGCTCCGAGCGAAGGCCTGATCTCTTTAATGAAGCACGTGATGATCACGTTTTTGCTCTTAACCTCAGAGTGTTCTGGAACAGAATTCGAATTTGATTTTATGCGCTCATTTTGATGTACGAGGAAGCAAAGGTGACACCTTTAGCAAAAGACAAAAATCATACAAGGCAATTGTGAAAAGCAGATAGTACGAAAACGGTAATATGTACTATTCTGATATTCTCTGGAAAGGAAGAAAAGGACTACATTTCAAATTACCTCACTCAATGAAAAGGAGCTATGTTTTTACTGCAAACGGTAATATCTCTGAAGACTCCTATAAATACCCCAAGGTATTCATTGAAGACAAGTTGGAAAAAGTGTGAAGAAACTTCATTCTGAAAGCAATATTACTCAAGTGAGCAATCAAGTTTCGTACCAAGTTTCTGGTCTACAAAGAACTGAACTCAGCGTCTTATACTTTCTTTTAGAAAGCTACTCTGTTTTGAGCTTAATCTTTTCATCCTCTCTGTGAGAGTTATTTTGATAGTATTCAAAAGTATATTCTCTTTTGTAAACTGTTTTTGGCCTAGTTAAGGCTTTGTTCCTCAAAGGCTCGATCGTACTGAGTCGTTTTGAGAAATTGAGAGTATTGTCAAGTTTGTGACAGTAGAATACTCTTGAGGTAAATTGTAATCAGTTGATTATAGTGAAAAATCCTTCAGGATCGAAGAGACTAGACGTAGCTACCAGTTGGTGGTGAACTAGTATAAATCTCTGTGCCTCTTTCTTTACTGCTTTACATTTATCTTTACCTTGCTCAGTAAAACAAGTTTTCATACACGGTTTATTTCCTACATTCGGTTAGTCTCTCAGTGTCTGATAAACAAACAGCTTTGAAAAATCTGTATTCTTAGTGCTTTTAGCGTATAGTTTGCGAAAAGTTTTTGGACACAATTCAACCCCCTTCTTGTGTTCACGTTCAAAATTGACTTGGAGAACGTTTGGGACCACTTAAAGACTTTGTAATTTATTTTCTGTCTAGCATTTTTCTTTGTATTGCCAAACATGTCAATTTAGTCTTTGTTTGATGATCTTATGAACATCGAACTGCTTTCTGCTTCTCTTGTCTCCTCAAACGTCTTTTCAACACGTTTTTCTTTCTAGTCAACGTAAAATTAACCATTAATTGCTTCGCCATTTCCCAAAGTATTATTGGTTTGGAATTTAATCTTAAAAAATAACGCCTAGGCCCAACCCTTGTCCTATAAATAGAAAATGGTACTTAATGCCAATTTGCTATATTCACGTTCTTTTCCTTCCTCCTTTCTCTGCATCTTCTTCTGCAACCACTTGCGCATAAACACTTACTGTTCGAAAGATAAAAAAATGCAGATCTGGGGAATGCATTTGATTAAGCTCTCTTTGCTCAATCTTCCTTGGGAAACCTGGCTTAGCAACTCACTCCTTTCACCAAAACGTCTCTGCCTTGAGGTGACATCAACTCTGGGTTTTAGTAATTTGCCTAAGTTCTGTCAATGTGTTTTGGTAAGTTGCCTAATGTAACTTATCGAATCATTGAACTGTGTGAGAAAGGGAAAAGCCTGGGTCAGTCTAGCTTTCTTTAGTTTTGCGCTCCTTCACATCTTGTGTTCAAAGTTTCAAGTGAAGGTTAGCAAAATTTTTAGAAACTAGAGAGACATTGGTGCGATTAGGCCTATTATCAAGCGGCATTTAGGCATTCACAGCCATTACTTTTTTGATTCAAGGTCTTTTCACTTCTCAACCACTATCTGACACCCCTCCTCCTCATCTTCAAGGTCTATAACTTCAATGTTCCGTCGAGGAGGGTGTCCTTGCTTTGAAGCATCTCATTCAGCCTGACGTTCTCATCACCGCGTTTTACCCAATGCATTTGTCAGAGAGAATATTTCTGCTTTTGATGCTTCTCAACAAATTTAGAACCTGTTTGTGGTGAAGCTTCTGCTTGCTTTCCTTTATTCATTTGTAATAGCCTAGTATTAGGAATAACTTAGTCATTTTTATGTTTCCAGGCTGATAGCCAATTCGACAATGTTTTTTTAGTTTGCCAAATGACCAATGAATAAAGACTTCATTTTTTATTTTATGTTTGGATTTTTACTTCGCACATTATCGGCCTATATGGCTTCAAATACTTACCATTAATGGACTTAATTCTCAAACCAGAATTCACATCGATAAGTGCATAAGCATTACAAGAATAAACTTGTGTAACTTTAAATGGTCCTTCCCATTTGGGAGACCATTTACCTGATTCTCGACAAGTCTTATCCATGGGAAAAATAACTTTCCAAACCAAATCATTGACATTAAAGGATTTGTACTTAACCTTATTGTCATAAAATTTGGCTATTCTTTCTTTTCGTCTCGCCAATTTTTCCAATGCAATTAACCTATCATCATGTAATTCGTTTGATTCGTCGAACATTGAATTCCAATATTGTTCAATAGGCAGTTCATCTTGCCTTAATATACGAATTGATTCAAGGTTAATTTTGACAAACAACATTGCATCATGTCCATATACCAACTTATATGGTGTAGTGCCTGTTGATTCTCTTGGCGAATTTCCGCATGCCCATAAGATTTGTTCAAGTGTGTTATGCCAACTTCTGGGGTATCTTCCAACATGCCTTTTTATTAGACCAATTATGATCTTGTTCATGGCCTCTACTTGGCCATTTGCTTGAGTATAATATGTAGTGGATGTTAGCATTTTGATCCCCCTGGACTCAGCATAATCTGACTCCAATAAATACTGACCCTTGATCAGTTGTTAGTGTTTGAGGTATTCCAAATCGACAAACTATGTGCCCTTCGACGAAGTAAATAACATCCTGTTGAGTGACTTCTTTCAAGGCAACAGCCTCAACCCACTTAGTGAAGTAATCAACCCCTACCAAGATGTACTTATGGCCCTTTGATGACGTGGGGTGAATCTGACCAATGATGTCTAATGCCTAACCTCTAAATGGTCAAGGTTTGACAATAGAATGCAATTCACGGGCAGGGACATTTTATATATGGCCATGTTTTTGACATTCTTCACAAGATTTGGCAAACATGATACAATCCCTCACCAATGTTGGCCAATAGTATCTTTGACGTCTTAAGATCCACTTCATTTTATCACATGCCTGATGGGCTCCACAAATTCCTTCATGGACTTCAGACAAAGCCAAATAAGCTTTTTTTTGGCTTAGACAAGCTTCCAGATTGCCATCAACTGATTTTCAATATAGTGCTCCAACCAATAGTATAAACTTTGACACTTGGTACTTGAGTTTCCTATCAACATTTTGATCAGGATTCTCCAAGTACTGTATTATTGGCTTTCTCCAATCATTTTGTGTTGATTAGTCAATCCGCAAGACATCTCTTTATTTTAAAAGATAAAGGAGTTCCCTAATTTCTGCAAAGTCGTTTAAGACTTCTGGCGAAATTTTATAACCAGATGCTATTTGAGCCAAGTCATTTGCCTCTTGATTCAACTCCCTTGGGATATGCTCGACAATCACATCATCGAATTTTTTTAGTAACTTGGTTGCCACTGCGCAATGTTCGACCAAGCTATGGCTTACACATTTATATACTTAGGCTAATTGTCGAATAACAAGTAGTGAATCCCCAAATATACGAATGTTACGTGCCTTTAATTCCAACAGCGTTTCTAATCCAACAATTAAGGCCTTATATTCAGCCTTATTATTTGAACAAGCATACTTAAGTTCAAACATGAACTTAGTTGGAATTTCTTGTGGGGACACTATCAAGATCCTAACTCCAGCACCATTTTGATGCCTTGAGCCATCAAAATACAAGCGCCAGGGTTTGAGTTCGACGAACTCCACAGGATCGACCACATCCAAAGATGGGTGATCTACCAAGAAATCTGCTATTGCTTGGCTCTTGACAGCTTTCATTGGAACATATTGTAATGAAAATTCAGACAAAGGAAGTGTCCATTTTCCTATTCGTCCATTGAGAACAGGCTTAGACAACATATATTTTATTACATTTGTCTTAGACATAACCATTACATTACAAGGCATCATATAATACTTGAGTTTTGTACATGAAAAATATAGTGCTAAACATAACTTCTCTATGGCACTATATCTCCTCTTAGCATCATTAAGAGCTCTACTAAGATAATAAACGGTTCTTTCAACATTGTTTTCATCTTCCTGAGCCAGTAAACTACCTATAGTGTCTTCTGACGCCTAAATGTACAACTTCAACGGTCTACCAGGCACTGGTGGCATCATGACCGGCGGATTTACCAAGTATTGCTTGAGTTGGTCGAAGGCTTCTTGGTGACAAGGTTCCCAAACAAAATCTTGTTCTGCCTTCAACTTGACCAGTGGTGAAAATACCCTAGTCCTACCTGACAAGTTAGAAATAAACTTTTTCAGGAAATTTACTTTCCCTAAGAAAGACTGGAGTTCCTTCTTGTTGGTTGGTGGCGAAGCTTCCAAGACTGCCTTGGCTTTATTCTTGTCGACCTCAATTCCCTTCTTGTGAACCAAGAACCCTAAGAACTTAGCGGATGACACACAAAACCCACATTTTTCTGGATTCATCTTCAAACTATGCCTCCTCATTCTGTCGAAGGCCTGTCTTAGATGATACAAGTGCTCCTCTTTATTTCTTGACTTGACAATCATATCATCAATATATACTTCCATGAATTTGCCAATTACATCATGAAAAATAATATTCATGGCGCGTTGGTAAGTAGCTCCAGCATTCTTCAAACTAAAAGGCATGACTATCCATTCATATGTCCCAATTGAACCGGGACATCTAAAGGCAGATTTAGACACATCCTCTTCAGCTATGAAAATTTGGTTGTAGCTAGCATGACCATCCATAAAACTTAGCAATTCATGCCCTGATGCAGCATCGACAAGCATGTCTTCCATGGGCATTGGGTATTCGTCTTTTGGGGTTGCCTCATTTAGATTTCTAAAATCTATGCAAACCCTCATCTTCCCATTTTCTTCAATACAGGGACTATATTAGACAGCCAATGCACATACCTGGTTGTCCTAATGAATCCTGCCTTGAGCAAACATTCTACCTCTTCTTTGATCTTTAGTACCACCTCTGGAGCAAATCTCGTATTTGCTTGCTTGACAGGCATGCTTCCTTCTTTCAAAGGTAGCCTATATTCGACCAAGTCCCTACTCAAACCAGGCATTTCATGATATTCCCAAGCAAAACAGTCCTTGTATTCTCTGACAAGTTCTATTATTTGATTTTTGAATTCCTTTGGCATAAATGAACTTACGTAGATTGGTCTCTTTTTAGACTCATCTCCTAAGTCAATCTTTTCCAAAGGGTCTTCAACTTCGACACCAATCTTGTCATCTGGTCCCTTTTCAAAACCTAAAGGACCATCATCTAATACACAGTCTGCTAATATGCCTTCGAAAGCGTATTCTTTACTGTCGGCCTCATTGGCCGAAAGGCTTTGATGCTTGGGGCTAAACATCTCCACTTGGCCATGAATCGGCCTTGCCTAAGATTCTTACTCCAAATTGCTCCATAAGTGTATTGTCTAGTGCTTCTCTGTCAACAATCCCATTTATTACTGTGATGGGCTTCACTTATGGAGCATATAGCTTGAAATCTATGTGCAACTGTTGCAAATAGCATGGGCTATCATCAGCGTCTATTATTTCCAGTTCTCCTTGTGCATTCCAAATGATCCTTTTTTGATGAACGGTAGAAGGAATGACTCCAACTGCATGAATCCAATCTCTTCCCAGCATAACATTGTAACTTGACTTTGTTGGAATAACCACAAACAAGGTTGATCTTGATACTGACCCCACTTGGATATTAATGATAGCTATTCCATCAGAAGCAGAGTTTTGCCACTAAAGTCAGACACCACCATGTCTGTCGGAATAAGATCAGTTTCATTTTTGCCTAGCTTTTTGAACATAGCAAGAGGCATTATGCTAATAGACGCTCCACCATCGACCAATACTCTATCAGTTGGCCTTCCTTCCAACACAGCTTTTATGTGAAGTGGTCGAAGGTGTGATTTTTCCTCCTTGGATGGTTGTTCAAAACGTGCACATTTATCAAAAATAGTAACATGGTTTTCTTCCCAGTGCACCCAATCATCGGAGAGACCATGCAAATCTTCCTCGTTTTCGCTCAGAATGGGACACTCATAGTATCCTTCAAATTCTCTTGGCAAAATTGAGACAAAGTTCACATACATCCTAGTGCTTTCTTTTTCTGCCTCTTCATCTTCATCTTGGTAGCCAGGTTCTAATTTTAAGTACTCCTTGTCAATCAGTCCATCCCCTGATCCTGCCTCTCCCATGGCCATGACAATATCATCTAAATCTGCATCTTGATCAACATTGTCTTCAAAGACTTCATCGTCAAGTCCTATGGGATCTTCTAGATCATTAAGAGCTGCAATGACTTCATTGACTGACAAGTCTGTGTTGACCTGACAATTGGCCATGAAGTCCATTTGGTCGAGTTCAGTATCAGTATCATTGAGGATGATGTTAAGAGTCTTGTCTGATGTAGTTTCCACATCCATGTTGTCTATTGGCACTTGAGCAGCTGAGCTTTCTTGTTTTTTTGCCACTCTTTCAGTAGCTATTAGCCCAATAGGCCATGGCTTCTTTGGTCGAATGTTACTAACTCCTCTTGCCGAAAATTTAGTCTGCTCAGCATTGCCATAGCATCTTGCATCTCCTTTGATAACACGACTTTGAAATTTAGGCTTCACTTTGATGTTGTCTGTGCTTTTGACAACAATATTTTTCAGCTTGTGGTCAACTGGAAATGTACGACCTTGAGTCAACCGTACTTGAGCCTCCTCTATCTTCTTCCTTTGAATCTGCCTTTTCCTTTGACGTCTTCATTTTTGACTCCTAGACAAAGGTGACTGTCTAGTGGTTTTGGACAAATTCGACTGGCTCACTTTGACCTTGTCAACCAACTTGCCCTTTTTGTAATCTTCATCCCAAAATGGCTGTTTGGTTCGTACAGTACCCTTCTTGGTCTTATCTCTTATGTCAGAGTTTTTGGCCATTGCAGAGTTATCAAGCCATTTGTCAACAACAACATTAGCGGGAGGTTTTCTGGTCTTGGGCATTTGGCTTCTACCAGCTGACTCTTTGACAGGCTTAGGTGTCCATTCTCTCTTGTCCACTTTAGCACTGCTGCTTGATGCAGATATTGATGGAGAAAATGGTGTTCGACGAACAACATCCTTATACTTGCCAGGAATTTTGTTGTCAACTCTCTTCTGTTGTTGCCTCTGTCTTGCATCCTTCTTAACAGCTGAATCATCAAAGTGCACTTCACAGTATGGGCAAAGTTTGAGTTGCCCCCCATTGTCTTTTCTTCTTGCAAATTCAGTAAAAGTTTCATAAGGCCTTGGGTAGATGTTGAATGGGTCTTCAACATTTATTTCACATTTCTGACTTGTCCTGATGTTCACCATGCCAACATTGAAAGGAACTTGGCCTTCCAAACTTGCAACTCCTTGATTAAAAGGATCTGTGTCCACCTTCATGTCTACTTTTGGCTTGTCGACAAACCTTAATCTGCCGTTCTTCAAAGCTTTCTGAATTAAGTCCTTGAAATGAACACAATCGTTAGTAAAATGGCATGTCGAATTGTGATATTTGCAATATTTTTTGCCATTTAATTCATCAGGCCTTTTGAGACTATGATCACTTGACAATTTCAATTGCTTATCCTTCAAGAGAATATCAAATATTTTGTCAACTTTGGTTATGTCAAATAAATATGTCTTTTTGTTAACGTATTCCATTTTTTCGTTTGCTCTAGCAGGCATGAGTGCCTCACAGGCATAAGGTGAGCCTTCCTTTAACTCTGCCAAGTTTATCTCAAGCTCTTCTGTGCTTGAGTCACCATTGTCAGAATCTTTAGTTTCGACCAGATTGATTCTCTCTCGCTTCACGAACTTCTTTTGATGTTTCTGATTCTTTTCAGCTTTTAATTGTTCAATCTGTCGAACTTTTTCAGTTAGTTGCGCCAAATCAACCAAGTGCCGATTAACCAACTTCTTTCTGACATAGTAATCTAGACCACTAGCAGCGATTTTGACAGTTTCTGCTTCTAGAATATGCGTAAAACACCTACTCTTCATTTGTCTAAATTGTGCCAAGTAATCGTCTATTGACTCGTTATACGCCCGATTGACGTTAAACAAGTCAGTTAGGTTGACTTTCATGTCTCCTCTGAAGAACTGATCATGAAAGCTCCTTTCCAATTGTGCTCAAGAGTGGACATAATTGGGTCTAAGTGTCGAGAACCAAGAGAAAGCATTCTTGGTGAGTGAATTTGGAAAGAACCTCATCTTAAGGCTTTCCACAGTGGTCAATTCTCCCATTTCAATGGTGTATCGTGTGATGTGTTCGATGGTTGATTAGCCACTTTCACCAGAAAACTTAGAAAGTTTGGGAATCTTCACTCCCCTAGGCAACTTTGCTTGTTGCACCCAATCAGGAAATGCTGAAACAAAATATGGCTGATTAGCATAGCCAATATTGAACCTAAACCTATTCAGAACTTGATCAACCACTTGGTTGACATTTTGTTCTACTTGGTTTCCCATTATGTTCTGTCTTAGTGCCACTAAACCTGGGTGAACTTGTCCCCCAGGGTCTTCGATTCTCTTCAATATTTGAACATGGCCATAATGCAAATTCTGTCGGCATTGTTCTTGAACTTCATCGACTGGGCCTTCTTCTTCATCAGGCACTGCTCTTTGAACTATTGCTTAACCACCATGATTGTGTGGTGCAGGAACTGCCTGTGGCTCTCGCCTAAAATTATTTTCAGGCACTGCAATGCCCAAAGCTTGGGTCAGCCTAGCCATCTGTAATGCCAGTGCGTTGCAAGCATTATTGGTATTCGTCATTAGTGGTGTGATCACTGCACCCATCTGCTGAGTGAGCATATTAACCATATCATGATTACCATCATCAATTTGTTGATGAACACCGGCAAGTGTATTTAGTGACAAGCCATCACCACCATACAGTGGCGCATTTCTTGGCATATTAGGGAACATAGGATTTCCCAAATTCAGCCTATCTTGACGAGTAGCAACAATAGAACTTGTTCCTGCTACTCATGTACCTTGATTCACAAATTGCCCCCCAGGCCCTACAAACCCAAAGTTCGTCAAAGCCTGGTTTGCCTGTCTCAACGTGAATCCAAATGGCATGCCAAATTGGTATTGGCTATTTGGAATAAAATTCCTTCCATTTGAATTTGTTGTACTACTAGGAGACGACATAATAACATAATAAAACATGCTTGCATTCACGTATGGTGAACCACTGGTTACATGTGCTAATTCTTCTGACCTTGGAGGCGGTATTATACTTGCCTCTACAGTTGTTAAGATAGGCAGAGGTAAGTTGCTCCCTATCTCAATCATAGTAACTGCCATAGTGCTTAATGTATTCCCTACATCAGTGCTTGCCAAAGGTGGATTCACATTGGCATTTGACGCACCATGATCTGCCACTGACGCATTAGTGTTTGCCACACTTGCATTAGTAGCGTTGTTGGTATTTCTAACCATATTTCGTCTTCTGGGTTGTGTAGGACTATAAGTAGTACAAGACTTTCCACTCCTTAACCGCATAAAATCATATTTAACGAGTTACTCAAAACTAACCCCACTGGTAGTGCCAATTTGTTTACTAGGATTTTTGGTCCGACGGAAAGTTGTCTAACAAACCCAAAATAAAACAAATGATTTTTTCAAACGATGTAAGTCCTGCAAGTTACGCAGTAATCTCGTCAAATAAGGGGTTTCACGTCCAGAATCGGTGGTTTGTCAAGAAATCGACTTAGCCAAATGAGGCCAAGGATTTTGCCAAAATCACTATGAGACTCAACTTGGCAGTTATGCCAAGGACTCTCGTCGAGTTAACGGTTATGGAAATTGAGAAAGAAAGCGGTTTTAATGGGAGTTTAAGAAATGGAAACGAGATGAAACACGAAGTTAAAAACGAAGAACACATAATGGGTTTCTTTCTGGGTTTTTGATGTTTTGAAAGACTGAAAGTAAATGAGAAAGCAAGTAAAACTGGGCAGAAGGTAAATTGCATGAAAAGTAAAGAAAGTTTAAAAGAAAAGTGCAGAAAATTTAAAGAGTGCGAAAATGCAAAAGGTGGCGAAAATTTAAACGCAGAAAGGCAAATGTGCAGGAATGTAAAAGGCCGAGAAAGGTAAATTTACAGAAATGTAAATGACTGGAATGTAAAATTGCATTGAATGAAAAGGGGTGGAAGGTATACTTGATATTAGTTCCGCGAATCTGCTGTGTGTTGAGATGTAGGGAATTCAATCAAGTATCCAACCATTATCACATAGTTCGACCCTCTATTTATAAAAAAAAGGAAAATAACTGACTACCTATCTGCTTGACACGTGTATAGTAGATATGCTTGCATGTCTTGCAGTTACATTATGCTAACTTTATTCAACATATTCTAACTTAGATGTCTATTTACAATTAACAAGCACTAACAAGCACTGGGCCAATCTTGACAAGTCTTCGCTAGCTTCGACAGTGCTCCATTCACCGAGGCGGGTCAGTTCGACCATATCTTAGTGCTTCACCAAAATTTCACTAAGTCCTCAGACCTGGTTATTTTTGTGACATCCTGATTTTCAAAATAGTACTAGAAGAATAATTAGATCAGTAATTAAATAATAAACGAAAGTTAAAAACCTTAATTAGGGATAAAATGGGCTTAAATGAGACCCAAAAACCTTAGAAAAGAGATAGAAGTCTTTAGAATCGTCTAGAATGCCCTAAAAAGGCGTAGAACACTTGAGATATTCTAAAACGTCAAAAATGAGATATTTCTAGTCAGCCTCGATCGCGACGCGATGAGACTAGTACAAATCTGGTCGCGACGCGATGTAAGTCGGTGAGTTAAGTCGGTGGATCAGAGTGTGGGATTGCTGACACGTATACCACGTCGCGACGTGACGAGATTTATGCCTGAGGACCATCGCAACGCGATGGACCCAACATGGCTATAAACTCCACCCTTCACCCTCCATTCTCCTCACTTATTCCAAAGGATCCTTTGGGAGGGCGTGGAGGAGCTTGGGAGGCACGACGGGACGTGGGGACGCGACACGGACAGCGGCAGTCTTCTAAGCCAGGTAAGGGGGAAGATACCTTAATCTCTAGGGAAAATAGGTAGTAGAGTAGGACTGTTAGCATGAGTAGGGTTCCTTGGCCCTACTAGGGGTTGTTAGTAGCAACACCACATGAGAAGGGTTGTGGTGTGCGGTGGCTAAGGATAGTCACCGTAGACCTATCAACCAACACAGGTTATGTTTAATTGGTTAATTGATGATATTAGTAGGCAGTCGCTTATGTGATATTAGGAATAATTTATACGTTGTTAAATATAGTAGATGATGGTAAATAATATCATATTTTATGCATGATATTTATGTGCTGGTTGTATATAATATCTGTGAGCATGATGATTGATGTATGATCCTAGAGTTAAGGGTGACGCCCTCTAATTAGAGGTTTGCGAATCTCTAGATGGTAATAATAAGTATTACCATCGGAACCCTGTGATAGTGGTGATAGCCGGGTCGGTGTACCCGAGATTGGTGTACCAAGGTATCGACGGGATGGTAATGAGATCAGTCAGTGGCCTTGAGGGGTATGCTCGGCCAAGACCTTGAGGAGTATGCTCGGTCTTTCCGACGAGGCTCTCCATGTCCGTGGTACCAAAGGTACAGAGTAGTTTAGAGATAGTCACTAACCTTGAGGGTATGTGAACTCGGTCATTTGGACGAGTCTCCAAGACTCCACGTCTGACAGGTGGACAATCTTGGCCATTCCTGTTACGGGAATGCCGTCCTTGTGCACAGAACGGCACCTTACTCTAGTAGTTGGATATGGTAGTATGGGATACCATAACCGATAATCAGAGATGGTTGCGTATCAGGATATGTTCCCGGGACAACCAACTTATCTTACTCGGTGTCCTGAGACTGGTGATCGGTCTAGAGAGTAGGGCGTAAATGACCCGCAATAATTCAGCGATGATCTGGGTCTGTAGGGCCGGTGATCAGCCTGAAAGATCGGTAACATGTGTTCGCCTGTGGTGTGACCAGTGACCGTGTGGTCGAGTTTGTCAGTGTGGTCTGGTCTGTAACCATGTACTCAAGAGTCTGAGTATGGAATCTAAGGTGTCAGTGTATTGATGATTATAATGTTCAGGATGACGATTGTTATGTCTGTGCTGATATGATTAAGCTCAGTATAATAGCAGTCTCTCTCTACTATATTGTTTTCCTGCTTAATGGTGATTGATGAGTGTCTTACCCCTTCGTTTTGTGTTTTTCTATATTATATGATGATGGATAGCAGATGAATAAGAAGTTTAAGTACTTAATTAAGCCTGGGGAGCAGTGTTGTATCACGGCCAGTATGTCCTGTTGCGTACTCTGATATTGGATTGAAAATGTGTTGTTCCTGAAGTCAAGATAAAGTGATGTCCTGTCTCGGCAGGGTGTTACAATTTTAATCAACTGGTAAAGACTTTGACTACCTCAAACTCGCAGGTCTAGACGAAGCTTGCCAATTTTAATCTTCGACACTTTATTCGCCTTGTCGAATCGTCACCAACTCTTCAGTCTTCTAGATTTAGCTTATTTTTCACTTTCTTCTTTGGAATTGTGCTATTTCCTCGTCGAATTCTTGGCACATCGCCGAGAATCTAAATTAGAAATTTGGCACCAAACACTCAGAAATCTGATAAAAATAATGCCAACATCATGTCATGTCTAAAGCGTAGACAAGTAAAATTTCCAAAAAATAAAATTACAAACCGCACGTGTACGCACTCTTGATTCTTAAATTTGAAGGTCTCTCATATGAACACTCCATAACATGCTTCATGCTTGCATATAATTTAATGAACTAAAGATTATCATAAGTCATATTAAGCATGTGTCAGTACGAGGATAGTTTCCTTTGACCGTAAAATGACAATATGATATATAGCGAATAGTATATAGTATGAATTAATAAAAGTTTAATAATCTTGTATCGATAATATTTAATAATATTTCACGATTTCGTCATACTTATACTTAATTACTTATAGATATACCCACTATGTCACTATGATGAAATATTATATAGAAAAATGACGAACTATATTTAAATACTTACCAAATATATAAGTTATTTAATGAATTAAAAAAATATTTTGTTGCTTATATATAAAAATAGAAGGAGTAAAACATTCGTGTTTATTATATTTAATTAATTAACAATTATAATTAATAAATTAAACTCGAATTAAACAGGTGGGTCCAATCAGCATGGAACGGGAATATAGGTTACGTGGGGAGAGGACTCCCTCCCGTGGATTTCTCTCATTTTTTCTCCGGTGGAACAATTCCTATCCTTGAAACACAATAATCCTCCCTTTTTTCTATATTTTAAAACCCTCCAACTTATTACTCCCTCCGGTCCTAAATATAAGAGACAAAACCCTAATTCATCAAAACCAAGAAAAACACTCTTTTTTCTAATGAAAAACACCTTTTTATCTCACATATCTCTTATATTTTGAAACCCTAAAAAACACCTTTTTTTCTCTTACATTGAGAACCGGAAGTAGGGATGGCAATGGGGCTCCACGGGTGCGGGTAGTAGCCACCCGCCACCCGCCCCGCAGTATGAAAATCCGCCCCGTGCCCACCCATAACCCGCACGGGTATCCGTTTAGTGGAAATCCGTGGATTTTATGAATATCCACGGGTGTCCATGGATATTAAATTTATTCATATTAAACTTGGAAGTGTTAGGTTTAGCAACTTTCAAAGGAGATTTCTTTGAACTGAACATTCTCTCTCTTATTGCAAAATTGAGTCAGAGGCAGACTAAGGTAAACTGCTCAACAAACAAGAAACAACAATCCTGTGTTTTCTGAAGACAGATTAATTTCTCCCTGTAATTTGCAAAAAAGTGCTATTCAGTCACTGTTAATGTACAAAGACAATAAGCAAAAGCAACCCAAATATCATATTCTTAATCCAATTATGACAAAAGCATTGATTTTATTATGCCACAAGAAATCATATTCGTATCATCAAAACTAAACTTGATAAAAACTACTATTGACTAAAAAGGGCAAAACAGATGTATTAAGGTAGAGAGAATATACAAAAGCGGTAAGAGTTAAGCAACACAAAGAAAGGGAATCACCAACCATTGACAAGGACTGCAAAAGAAATTAAAAAGAAAAAACGCACAAAAATTCTATCATAATCTAGAGTCTAGATGTTGATAAAAGCAAAACCAAAAGTCATCGACACTTAGAAAATGAAAGAAATTTTGCAGAAAGACACAAGATTTCCAAGAATAGCATAATTCCCTCATCAAGAGAGAAAATTGAAGTGAAGTTGACCATACGATAATCACAAGAAACGCAAAAAACCAAACAAAATAGAAAAATTTGACAAGACCCAGATGGACTTAAGGGGTTCCCTCAGCAGAAGAATCATCAAAATCGAAACTTTTAGAAGATAAAGCAAGAGGGTACCCGGAGGAACACACGGAAAGTGCAAGTGCAGAAAGACTCGCAAAGAGTGAGGACTGAGGAAGAAACAAAACAGAAGCAGACGCGAGCGTGAGAACTGAGGAAGAAACAGAAGCATACGCGAGCGTGAGGAAGAAGAACAGAGGAGGAGATCGAGTGCCTTCCTCCCTGCCCTGTTGCTGTGGGCTGTGGCTGCTGCGGCTGTGTTTTGTGATTAAATTAGGGTAAGTTTAATTTATATAGGTAAGGGTATTTATGTAATTTCATATTTACTTTGCACACAAGATAGTATGAAACCCGCACTCCACCCTGCTAAGACACGGTAGAAAAACCTCGCCTATTACACCGCAGATCCATTAAAGTACCCTTTTAAAATCCGTGGCAGATTTTACCCGCAGATACCCGCGGGTACGGATTTTTTTGCCATCCCTAACCGGAAGGAGTATTTTCTAAGTTACAGATTTCACTCCCCTCTCATGTCAGTGGAGGCTGCCCAGTACCCACAGAGTTTTGAGATTAATATGGTCCACGACCATAGAAAACCGTTGTAGGGAGCGTGTGAGCGCTTGCCACGTGAGGTCAAATGGGTCAAATGGGAGCTTCTAGCATAGACACGTGCATTACAAATCGGAAAGATTAGTGTCAGTGTCATGGCTGTCATGGCATTTGCCCTCACGCGCTTTTGGACTGTAATTCAGTGTAAGTTGTGGCCACTGCAGGTAACAGTAATGATATAAAACGTCACGGATGAGGCATGTATCGTCAAGTTCAACCCCAGCTGTGGCGCGTGCAAACTCATCATCATTATTTATTGCAATACTTTCCACCTTGATCACTGGTCACTCTTTAGACCAAGTCTCTTTTTTTTCTTTTTTTTTCTTTTTTTTTAAATTCTTAGACCAAGTCTTTTGTTTCTTTTTGTGGTAATTCTTATACCAAGTATTTGCTGATAGGATATTTTCAACGACCGCTTTTTTTTTTTTTTTGGTATTTGATCACTTCCTTTTTCTTTGGAGTAATGATAAGGTAAATGAAATTTAGCTAGAAAATTAAGAGTTTAATATACATCGAAGTTACAAAAAAATTTACATAGTTTTTCAATTAAATCTCATTTTATTAAGTAAAAATAGTATGCAGAGACATTATTATAGAACAAGAGATCTTAATTAGATTGACTCCTCAAACCCTATCAATCATTTGCAGCATATCAGAATTTATTAAAAATAGAAAAAGAATAAGAAATACAAAACCATGAGGAAACTAGGCCAATGCCTATGAAGATCAAGCAAATCTAAAATTAGGCAACCAATATCTATTATGGTAAAAATCCTCTAGAAGGAAAGAGGGAACACTATTCCACTAGCTAATACATTGACTATAGTTACTAAAAGCAGCTAGCCTATCAACACACTTGTTTCCTTATCTGTATATTTGAGAGACCAAGAAATTCATCCTTTGAGTGAGAAGAATACAATTATTCCATCTTATTCTTAGGCTCCAAGGAACAAGGAGAGGATCTTTAAAATTAGACACCACCATCGAAGAGTCACATTCAAGCCATAATTTTAGCCAACCTCTATCAAAAGAAATCTCAATGGCCAATATTGCTGCCATTAACTCTGCATGTAGGGAACTAGTTGTCCTAATATAATGAGAGAAACACCACAAAATAGCAGCTTTATTATCCCTGAATATACCAACACAAGCGACATGACCAAGACTGCCCTTAGCCAAGTCTTCAGTATTAACCTTGATCCACCCACAACTAGGAGGAAACTGAACGCGAATACAAGAAGGAGGGTTGAATTGTGTTCAAAACTTTTCGCAAACTTTAAGTTAAAAACACTTTGAATTCTTGATTTTAAATCTGTAAGTTATCGGATGCTAGAGAATGACCAGACGCTGGAATTGAAGTTTTAAGAAAACTTGTTTTTCTTTGCAAGATAAGAATAAATGTAAAGCAGTAAAGCAAAAGACACAGAGATTTATACTAGTTCACCACCAACCTGGTAGCTACGTCTAGTCCCTTCGTTTCTGAAGGATTTCCACTATAATCAACTGATTACAAATTCCTTAAGAGTATTCTACTGTCACAAACTTGACAATACTCTTAACTTCTCAAAACGACTCAGTACGTTCAAGCCTTTGAGGAACAAAGCCTTAACTAGGCAAAACAACTTTTACAAAGTAATATTCTTTTGAATACAATCAAATAACTCTCATAGAGAGGATAAAAAGATTGAGCACAAAAACAAATCACTTTCTAAAAGAAAGAATATCCGATGATGAGGTTCAGTTCTTGGTGTCCAGAAACTTGGCACTAAACTTGATTGCTCACTTGAGTAATAACTCTTTCAGAATGTAGTTTCTAGCAGTTTTTGGCAACCTTCTTCAATGAATACCTTGGGGTATTTATATGAGTCTCTGAGGGGTATTACCGTTGCAGTAAATTTCAGCTCCATATCATTGAGTGAGGTAATTTGAAATGCTATCATTTTCTTCCATTCCAGAGAATATCAGAATAGTACACATTACCATTTATGTACTATCTGCTTTTCACAATTGCCTTGTATGGATTTTGTCTTATACTAAAGGTGTCACATTTGATACCTTGTACATCAAAATGAGCGCATAAAATCAAATTCGAATTCCGTTCCAAATAGCTGAGGTAGGAGAACATAAACGTGACCATCACGTGCTTCATTAATAGATCAGATGCTCGCTCAGAATAAGGGACGGATGCTCGCAGCAATTGAGTAATCCACGTGTCAAAGAATAACACTACTGGACGCTCGCTATACACAATATGCTGGAGTGAACCGGATGCTAACACACATAGAATGTATTCAATTTCTTGTGAATTTCTCCTTCTTGCTTGAGTGACTTATAAGGCGTAAGCAATTTTAATACCTGCACACTTCAAGACTTATTAGAAGATAATTTGTTCACTTGCAAGTACTTTGTTATCATCAAAATTAATGAGGGTCTAAACTTCTCAATCGTTTAGGTTCCAACAGAAACCAATCTACCTGAATAACCTTAGGAGCTTTAGGAGCATGACCTTCAATATTGACAGCTTTGAGAACCTTAAAATCGTCTATAGAAGGATGCATACAACCCTTCGACAAGTTACCAGATAGATGAGTTGCAACTGAAATTAAATTTGGAGCCTATTTAAACTGAATGCGATGGGTATTAAACCGAAGTTCATTTCTGTAAAACCAATTGCACCAGATACAGTGAATAATTGTAGCCAGGTTAACATCCTTTAACTGAGTACTCCAATTATGATTACATGCTTCCAAGAGACTAGAGAAAGATGAAGTATCAAGATTAACATTCAACAGCGAAGATAATCAGGAACAAATAGATGCAGCAAAGGAACATTCCAGAAATAGGTGATTAGAAGATTCAACGGCCACACCACATAGGCTACAAATAAAGACAATGATGCAATCTCTATTATGCAGATTTTCAACTGTTGGCATATTTGAGTGAAGCAACCTCCATAATAGAAGAGCTCTAGAAGGTTGAATACAAGAGTTCCAAATAAGCTTACACCAACTGTAACAGACAGGGTTCCTTCAACTAGAGGCCTCCCACTGCCAAGTCACTCATAGGACTTCTCCCCCTCTAAGGGAGTTTTTGCCTTATCCAAGGTTCGAACCCAGGACCAGAGGGCTTAAGTACCCCGGGAATCCCCTTGCCATTACCACTTGACCAATTATAATGTAACACCATACATTCAACTTAATTGAAAGTAAGATAATTAACATTTGATACAGAGATTACCAAGCAAAATTAAACTTAAATACTACATTAAGTTCAAATAACCACAAGGTTCCTAATCCCTCAAGTGGGGAAAATATTCCATACTTCAAAGTTACATAATTTTTAATGATTTAATACAAAATACTAGTTATTTTGTACCAAATTCAATAGAATGTTACATAATCCAAAATACAAAATAAACATAAAAAGGGCTTTGGGCTTCAAGCCTCTTCAATCTTCTTTCACAGCCTACGCATCAGAAATAATAAAAGGAACGGGATGAGATAAAAATCTCAGTGAATCCTTCCCTCGACTCCTCACCATTTCTCTCTTCTATCTTATGACGATTTCCAAGAAAATAGTCAGACATACTAATGCAAAGCAACTTACTTACTAAGAACATGTTGTTCTTCCTTTCTTTGTGCTTAGCACAACTTACTATTATTCTATGTTATTGGGTTTTGTCATATGCTTTAGTCCATAGACCCCAATCAACATAACTAACGATATGGTGGTTAAACGTCATTAACCGTTCAAGTGGCGTCCCACGAGACTAACCATACCGTTCTCTCCTCTTATGAGGAATCTTGGTGTCTTTTATATGATTTACTCATAACTCTCTTAACTTAAATGCATGCTACTACACATAACATCATATAACTTTCTATACTAATCTCAATGATGTACACAATGAAATCAAGGAATTGAATTTCACATGTATTTGGAGACTACATTTTAAAAACATGTATCTTTGGCTAATTCATATGACTAAGACAATATCAGTTCATATGAAACTTATCATACTTCTGGGGCTTTAGATCCTTATGAACCAAAAGTCATCCCATTGAAGCTCCGTGGAACCGACAATGGTAACACATCAAACATACAAGTGTAGAGGGTTGGGGACAGCAGCCAACCCTTTACCATCCCGCTAAATCATTACAAAAATAATAATAACAAACTCTATGTCAAAGGGGTATTCAAAACCCTAACTTGAACTAATTATTCATACATAACTTAGGGGAAAGAAATTCCTAATGTGGGACTTATGGGTGCCCATCACCTAAGAGAAGGAAGAACTCACAAACAACACCAATGATTCGAGCTAGAAGTGGTGAAGCCTGATCTTCTTCTCCTCTTTCTTCTTCTTCTTCACGTTCTTCTTCTTCTTCTCTTTCTAGGGTTCCACCAAGTTTTTCACCAACACTTGAATCTCAACTTTCTAACTCTCATTCAAGCTAGGAATTGATGAAATCTAGCAAAAATCTCTCAAATCCCTCACAAATCCATGAAACCCTAGCATTTCCCCCTTTTTCCCTTTCTCCTTTCGCTCATTTCCTTTCCTTTTTCTCTCTTTTCGTGTTCTGATTCATTTTGCAGAGTTTTGTGCATTTTTCAGGTCGTGAATCGATTCACACTTAAGTGTGAATTGATTCATTCACGCGAAAATGCAGGAGCGCCTTTGGTGAATCGAAGCTGTGAATCGATTCACGGCACTTCCAATTCGACTCATAAAGACTTGGTTTTTCCTGATTGCCATTGTGAATCGATTCAGGCTATCCTGAATCGATTCCCTCTGCACTAAAATCAGAAAAACTGAATTTTAACATCCAATCTTGAGACTTTTACCCCTAAACCTTCTTAAATCAAATCACAATCAATCCTTCCGATCATCTCAAAGCTAATTTCAGCTCATCTAATAACTCCAAATCTACAAAGACACATTATCCTCATTATGCAATTATGTTCATCAACTTGAAATCAAATTGAAATTAACAATCAATTACACAAATCTCATGCACATAATTTCAAGTTAAAATTGAGGAATTTGGGGCATTACACCAACTAACAGATGGACCTGCAGGTTTAACATGGTTGTAAGCATCCTTGAATGAAAGAATACCATTTTCATATTCTTTCCAAATAAGATAATCAGTAACATCATATTGTGGAATACATCATTATGAATTTCAGCCGCTAAGAAAGGGAATTTTGTTTCCAAGTATCTTGGCAATCTCCATGATTTATTCTCAATGAATTCTTGAATAGTTGCCTTAAGGTGAGAAAAGATGTGAGTAGGAATGTCAAGAATATCCAAAATAGGCCGAGACAACAATGAATCTTTCCAAAAATTAATTTTATCACTCTTACCAAGAAGCCAATGGAAGTGATCATTAAGAATAGACAGATGCAACTTTAAGGGTGTGATTGGTTCACGAGAGAAAATGTGAAGAGAGAGTATGAAAAGAGAGAGAAATGTGAGAAATTGGGTAGATTTTGGGTATTGATTGGAATAAGTGAAAGAGAAGAGATAAGTGTTGATTATTTTTGAAAAGATATCAATGTCCTTGACTAAAAATTTAAATAATTTGAGGTATAAAGAGAGAATAGGGGTAGAAGTTGGAAAAAGAAAGAAAAAGAGCGAGCCGTTCCGTTTTCTCGCCAGTTATGAGAAGAAATTTTTTTGGCGTGGGACCCACCCTTTTTTTCCTTTCTTTATCGCCTTTTTCTCGTCATGCCAATCAAGCTAAAATGTCATTCTCCATTCATTTTCTCTCTCGGCAATCTCTCTCTCTCTCTCGTGATTCTCACTCAAAACAATCAGAGCGTAAGCCTTGCCAAATAGAAGATTTAATATATCTAGAGACAGGAACACTCTTCCTACAAAATTTAGCCCAAAAATATTAGCCCACCGACAATCAGATGTCAAAAATAGCCCACTTATATTTTATTTCAAAATATATGAACTGACTTTTGCTTATAATTCATTTTGGAGGGAGTAATATAAAATAGTTTTACACTATCATCGTATAGCTTTTAATTAAAAATTAATGAATTAGACGTAAAATATGGAATAAAAATTTCTAAATTTTCCGTCAATAATATCTCTTTTTTCAATTAAAAAATTTAAACTTTTATAATAAAATAAAAAAACTTATTCCATTTGATAATCCCTTATTTTTTTTGTCTGCAGACAGAGTGACAAACACCACCCGTAAACTCACACACGTAAAGTGGAGATCCCGAGCTCAAACCCGTACAACCACAAAAAATATCCAGCTTAACAACATCGACTTATGCCAGTTGTATTAGGTTTTACGGACATTTGATAACCCCTTATTTAATGAGGAAAAAATAAGCGAAACATTGAATTGAATAAAATAAACCGTGTTTCACCATGTTTATTTTTTTTTATGGTACAGTCACCATGTTTCATTTTATAAGTGAAACATTGAATTGAATAATAATTCAGCTTTATTTCACTATATTTTTATTCTTATTCTTTTTTTCATTAAACCAAACATAAGCTATATATTTTGACGGTCAATCCCAATTTAATACTATTACCCGCCCGCACTTTTGGTACATTTTACTACTAGGTTTATCCAATCCAATTCCCTCTCTATGCACTTGCTGTTGAGGATATTAATCATCGCAAAGTCCACGCTCAAAAGAGAGAGTGAGAGAGAGTGGAAGCATGGCGCGCGTTGATCTGAGAGTAGAAAAAGCCAGGAAATGATCTACGGCAAGTCCCAACGTGTGTCGGCTCCGTTTAAATTCCGCGCCGTAACTGAGCTACTTGCTGCTGCTGCCGTAAAACCAAAAGAGACTCTATCTCCCCCACGTCACCGTTACCGTCACCGTTATCTCAGTCGGTCTATATATATACACACACCCCACATTGAATGTCGAAAGTTGAAACACCAACGTACACCCGTCGCCCTTAGCTACTTTCCTCCCAAAACAGAAAAGAATAAAAACAAAAATTAATAAAAAGTCGAAGCCGCTCAATTTCAATTCACACATCGTAGTTTAAACGAACGAAGCCAGATATACTCAAGTTTCAATCAGTGGGCGCTGAATTCGGTCGTTGATTTTTCTGAGGTAACTTCTTTTCCTTTTAATTCGTTACTAAAATGTTTTTCCCCTTTTTATCATTCTCATTCTGCTGTGACCTGCCAAGTTAAATGAATCTGTAATGAATACCCGCTTACTCGAGGTCGATGGTTGTCCCAAAAAAAGCGGGTGCGTGTATATATGTTTTCTCATTTTTTTTTCAATTTGTATTAATTCTCGATAAATCAGATTTTTGAGTGTTTCCGGTATTCTTTCGTGATTTCAGCATGTTGGTTCTTCTTCTTTGTTTGGATTCCTTTTTTTTTTTTTTTCACATCATGGATTTTTTATTACAGTTTTATTAGTAAATTGGGACGGTTGTTGAAACTCCTTCCTTTTGCATAAAACTTTTGACAACGTGCAATTTTCATCACAAAAAGTATTCTTAGTTGACTACCATGTTAAATGCCAACAAACTTCAATTTTGAGCCTTTTTGTATCTCTCTCTCTGTGTGATTATGTGTTATCTTTCATAGATCTGCACCATTCAGAGCACAACCTCACCCAACATAAGCATTTCATGCTTAATTTTGGTTGCTTCTACCGTCAAATTAATCGTATGCTTCAAAATCATTAGTATCATTTATCTGATATAGGCATTAATTGCTTTCCTCTTCCTGCTGAATCAGCTATTATGCCAAATTCGTGCTCTGCATATTATAGTGGGGCAAAAGAGCAAGGGTGGATTTAATTTAATTTTAAAATTTTGTCAGCTTGGATTTTCTAGTGTTTATTCAGTTTCTTCATTTCTTGTGTGTGCGCGCATCTTACTTCCTTCATATTTATGCATGCAGTTGGGCTAGAAGATTGCTGGCATGAACTTATCTTTTTTGCTTTTATGAAAATATTCATTCATGTCTGTCTATGTTGTCATTGCAGGTTTTATATGCTTTTATTGAAACTATTGGGGTAAAATTGTCTGAGGCTGGTGCTTGTTTTCTCATTTGATAGGCCGATTATTAGATTCTCCTTTCACATAAGAGGCATCTGAGGCATCATCATCATAGTATGGACTCGCAACAGCTTTACAGTTTCAATGTGACAAGTGCAGGATTACCTTACAGGTCATCTTTTCCCTCCATTCCATCACTGTCCAACGGGCTGTTTGGATCCTTGAAAGTTGGCATGGGAAACTCACCTAATTCACCCCTTTCCAGTTATTTTGATTCTGATGCTCTTTCTCCATTTAGTGATAGCCAGGAGCAACACAACTCAGGAGAAATCCTCTCTGGTGTCAGCTCCTCTTATAACTCTTCGCTGAACACCAACCATTATATGCATACACCAATCTCCTCTGTGGATAGTCTCAAAGACAGTTTGCAACTATATTCTGCTAGGAGCTCTTCTCTACCAAGTTGTAACCAGAAAATCAAACACGCGTTGCTGGAACTAGAAACTGCTCTGATGGCCCCCGACGATAATGAAGTTGCCACGTCTAATTCTTCATTGGGTGAGAGCATTAGGCAGACGACGACATCCGGCCAGAGATATCGGTCATGGAGCCATGAGCACGAGGGGTCCCAATATATTCCGAATCAGCCATCACATGTTAGCAGCAATAGGCGGTCAAATGAAGTTGTGCATGTAGAGAAACGGCAAAAGTTGGAAGAGGGAGCTTCTCTACAAGGGTTCCCATCAAGCAATTTGAAGCAATTGCTGATTGCATGTGCCAAAGCTCTGTCTGAAAACAATACTAAAGATTTTGACCAATTGATAGAAAAGGCTAGAAATGCTGTGTCTATCAATGGGGAGCCAATTCAGCGGCTTGGTGCTTATATGGTAGAAGGGCTTGTTGCAAGGAAGGAAACATCAGGGAATAGCATCTATCATGCCCTCAATTGCAGAGAGCCTGAAGGCGAAGACTTACTCACTTACATGCAACTGCTTTTTGAAATCTGTCCGTACTTAAAATTTGGTTACATGGCTGCTAATGGAGCCATTGCTGAAGCATGCAGAAATGAGGATCACATACACATCATAGACTTTCAGATTGCTCAGGGAACTCAATGGATGACTCTCCTTCAAGCTCTTGCAGCAAGACCTGGTGGGGCTCCCCACGTGCGGATCACGGGGATCGACGACCCTGTCTCTAAGTATGCTCGTGGGGATGGATTAGAAGTTGTTGGGAAAAGATTGGCCTTGATGTCTGAGCAATTTGGCATCCCAGTGGAGTTTCATGGAGTGCCAGTTTTCGGCCCAAACGTGACTATAGACATGCTTGATATCAGGCCTGGAGAGGCTTTGGCTGTGAATTTTCCCTTACAACTCCATCACACGGCTGATGAGAGTGTTGATGTGAATAACCCAAGGGATGGACTTTTGAGATTGGTGAAGTCACTTTCTCCGAAGGTGGTCACACTGGTGGAGCAGGAATCAAACACAAACACAACACCTTTCTTCAACAGGTTCATAGAGACCTTAGATTACTACTTGGCAATCTTTGAGTCCATTGATGTCACCCTCCCAAGAAATAGCAAGGAGAGGATTAATGTGGAGCAACATTGTCTTGCTCGTGATATTGTGAATGTCATTGCTTGTGAAGGAAAGGAAAGGGTAGAGCGGCATGAACTGTTTGGAAAGTGGAAGTCAAGGTTAACAATGGCTGGCTTCCATCAATGTCCTTTGAGTTCTTATGTGAATTCTGTCATAAGAAGCCTTCTGAGGTGTTATTCAGAACATTATACACTACTGGAGAAGGATGGTGCCATGCTGTTGGGGTGGAAGAACAGAAATTTGATATCAGCTTCAGCCTGGCATTGATAAAAACAAACATAGGAAGTAGTGTAGTGTTTGGTAGCAATATCGTAGTGATGATGGAAGCCACATGGTGCTTGAGGTTTGTGTTGATTTCCAGTGCTATGTATCCGTTATCATTGTTTAATAGGTCCTTGCTCCTTAAATTTGTCCATAAAGAGTATTGTGTACTAGTTACGTAGTATATTGATTCTTTTATATAATGTTTAGGTATGTTCACTTCTGTTTTGTAGATGTTGATATATGAAAATGCTACTTTGCTTCTGGTGTAAATTATGTGAAGAGTGCTGTTTTTTTGACAACTCATTTTGTCAACAATACTCACACCGTATAGTATACATATGCCACTGTTCACGTACGGCGCCATTGTTTATGTACGGAAATATACTGTTCGTATATGGAAAAAAAATACTATTCTGGAAAAAAATTTATTTTTTTCTTTTCTATTAACCACTCACTAAAAATTACATGGTTAATGCAGTACAAATACTTGGTTAATTCAGTTCATTACGTGGTTAATGAGTTATTGCAATTTATTAACCACGTAGTGAACTAAATTAACCAAATATTTACACTGCATTAACCATATAGTATCAAAATAACTCATTTACCATTAGCCAAGTATTTGCAATTCATTAACCACTTAATAAACTAAATTAACCAAATATTTGCACTGTATTATCCATATAGTATCAAAATAACTTATTTAACATTAGCCAAGTATTTGCATCCATTAACCACGTAATAAACTAAATTAATCAAATATTTGGACTGTATTAACCATATAATTTTAATTGAGTTGTGAAAAATATAAAATTAATTTTGTGCATAAAAATAATTGCAACACATTAATCACATAACGAGCTAAATTAACCAAATATTTATACTATATTAACCACTGTGTAAACAGTAAAAATTGTAAGAAAGTCGTAAAAACGTAGTAGTTAAAAACACATTTCTGTTATGTGAATCACAAATTTCTGAACTGACTGGCTTATCTTGTCTCTGATAAGATCACGTACATAAGCTGGTCAAGATGATATTATGGGTTTCTGATGACTTGAAAATATGATAATTAATTCACCTTAAAAAAAATGACTAACGACTGGACGTAGTGGGTCTCTTAACACTTTTGGTTTTAATTGCGCTATTTTGGTTCCTTTATCTTTAAAATGCTGCAAATAGTCCAACTATTAGCTTTCGGTTCAATAGTTATCGAAAATACTGTTGTGGATGATTACATGTGGATATGGTATTCTTGAGAAATTTTAACGTTTTCCGGATAGGATAGGAACTTCATTTCAGTTGAAACTGAAGTTAGTATAAATGGTAGTCGTAGTTGTATGTCTAGTTTACAATGTGCCTCCACCTTTATCCAACAAAAAAAAAGTTTACAATGTGCCTTATAGCCTTGTATATATTAAAGGTGATAAAGTTTTTTTTTTTTTTGACAAAAGATGACAAACACTTGGGCTATGTTCGGGAAAAAGTAACGGATAGCAGATAAGCTAGTAAATAGTGAATAAGTTTATAGAGGATAGCTGATAACAGATAAACTAGTAGATTGAATTTAAAGTGTTTAATAAAATTAGCGGTTGAACTAACTTATAAATACAAAATGACATAAAAAATATTTTAATAAATGAGAGAGAGACCGTAAAGGTTAATAAACTTTTACTTCATTTAATAGAGGGTAAACGAGAAATTTAATTAAAATAATAAAGGTAAAAACGAGAGAAAAAATGATACGCTATAAGCTATAAGCTTAAATACTACTTCAAGTGGCATCTAAAAAAATGTTACAAACTAGTGAAAAAAACACTATAATTTAGTGATTATCAAATACCTGTTACGAATTTATCCACTATAAATAAGTAAATAAGTGGTTCGTTCTTACTAAACAGTGCATTGATTGAAGGTGTCAGCTTCCGCTCCAAAATATCTAACGTTAAGTTACTATACCAATAGTTCCTAGCCTCTAGTAGGTTCGGTTTTGTGTGAAAGAATGAATTACAACCGCCCCCCCCCCCCCCCCCGCCCCTCTTTTTTTCCCCCCCTTTTTACGGAAAAATTAAGGTAGAAAATTCGATGAGTGCCAAGAAATAGTGAGTCCTGTTACATTTCAGCATACTATATAATACGACAGGGCTTAATGTTACCATAGCTGGCTTTTTTTTTTTTTTGGGGATAAATTGTATTTTGCTTGGTTGTGTCACCATTCCCTTATCTTTTGTAAACCTCTGAGCCTGGCCTTTTTCTTTGGACTGTGTTGAATGTATTCAAATCTAGACCAAAAGAAAAAGTTGAATGTTAGCACTGGGTGGGCGGTGATTTATTTCATAAAATACATAAGTGTAATACATGTGCTTTCCACGAGCTATTTATCAGGAAAAAATATGAATCTTTCTTTCCCTTTTGCTACCCAAAAAAAAAAAAAGAAGAAAATACGCCATGCGTATGATAAGAAAGTGAGTAATATAATATAATATACGTCATGCGTATACATTTATTGTTTGGATTGTAGACATTTTTATAGAGGTATATAAACTCTTCCATGGAAATGACAAGCTTGCATAAATTGTTTTTTTGTCATTGATTTTTTTTGGGTCAAATTGTCAAACGTGGTGGGTCTTTTGTCATTGATTTTTTTTGGGTCAAATTGTCAAACGTGGTGGGTCTAGTAAAGGGCCTGAGCATGCAGCGGTCTTATTGAAGAAACACTTTACAATGTCCTTGTGTATTGACGCCCATTCTGGACTTGAGGTTGCTATTAGCACCACCTTTATACTAATACACCCTCTATGAGTCTTCTTAACTTTTTTTTTTATTTTTCAAAAATGGCTACCGTTTATAAGCTAACTTTTAGACGAAACTGAAACCTAGTTTTTAAAACTGCAAAACAACCCTCAATTTCTCACACTCTTCATCATCTTCTCTGTATTTCCAACCCCAACCACCTTATTCATCTGCATCTATCACCGTCGCCTTTTTCATCGACACCACCAGGTAAGTAGCCTCATTTTTTTTATTTGATTTTTTAGATCCTTTGAAAGTTTATTTTCAGATGAAACTTTTTGAATTTTGAATATTCAAATGTATACATCTGAAAGTTAATTTTATGACTTTCAAAAATATACATCCAGACCCCATTTAGAAAAGAGTCCAGATGTATATTTATGGAAACTATAGTTGTCAAAACCAGACCGGACCAGCCGGTCCGACCGGTTGAACCGGGAATCGAACCCCCGTCCGGTCCGTTTGAACCTTAAAACAGGATTGTAGTTGAACCGACTTAAAAACCGGAAAACCGGTCAAAACAGGAAAAACCGGGAACCGAGCGGTTCAGCAAAAATTTATTTTTTATTTTTTATTTTTTTTAAAAAAATGGTAAATGACATTATTTTTGACACATAAGAGATTTTATATCCTTTTTTTCAAGTTAATGGGTTAAATTAAATATTATAATAATATTTAAAATTAATTTATAGATTAATATAAATTATGAGAATACTTACATTATAGTATTTGTGATTACTGAATATCAGAAAGTTATTATAACATATTTATTTTAGTTTAATATGTAATTTTTGCATGTTATATGTTAACATATAACATTTTAAGCATAGTTTAATTTTTTATGTCGTGATGTTATGAATATTATGTTATTTTTTGTTTATTAGTGCTTTATATGTTATATTAAAAATTTTAAAAATATAATTTAATTTATTTTCGGTCCGACCCCGGTTCAATCTCGGTCCGACCTTTAAACCTTGAACCAGTGCTTACATCGGTTTAGTGTCCGATCCGGTTTTGATAACCTTATGGAAACCATGACATTAACTTCCAGATGTACATATTCAAAATTTATAATTTTTTTTTTGTCACGAAGTATACTTTTGGAGGTATATTTTTTATTTTGGAAGCATACTTTCAAATTGTTGGAAGAGTTTAAAAGCTTTTTGAAAATATACATTCGAATTTGTTTAAAGGTTACTTTTGGATGTATACTTTCGGAAGGTACTAAAGTTTGGAAGATGTAAATGCAACTTAGATACTATCTAGATGCATTTTATGTTGTGCAAATATGGTATTAATTAGAGGTAGACATGTTGGACCACAACAGACCGCATGCAAACGTGCAGTGGGGAAAGCTGGTGAGGATGCACCTGAGGTACCCACACAGGCATCAGAGGTACCTGTTCTATTTCTAGGGGGCTAGAGGATATGTCCATTCTCTGCTTGTTTTAGGACCATGTCGCAACCTGCATATGAGTGGGAAAGGTAATAAATGATATATTTTTAGTTACAATTATTGTTTTAATTAACATAACATAACTTTAGAGTTTGGAAGACCATGGTGTGCTCAAGGTGGTCAATCTGCCGATGGAACTCCTCAATTGCAAGCATGAGGTGGCCATGACAGAGTGCGAGGCGAATAGACGTGCACATGTGTGCTTCAACTAGTTACATGAAGCTTACAAGTCTTAACTGAGGCATGGGGAGGACCACCACCAGTTTGTTGTGAGAGCTTTTCTGCTGCACCCGACGGGAAACCCCACTTTTGTGCATAAGAGCTCTACGTTTGTCAGTGTAATTTTCTTGGACTCCTTTTGCAACTTGTAGACATGCTGACCGTATGCATGAGTTATAGCTTCCCTTGTATACCTATAAGATCTCTTGTGAGACGTGAGGTTGCACAAGACCAAATAGATGGAGGGTACATGACCATCCTACAAGTAATTTTAGATTAATTTTTAATTGTTGGTTTGTTATTAGTTATTATTGTGGCTCCATCATTGATTATGTTACAAGCACACTAGTACACAAAACAGAAAATAATTGGAGTTTTTACACCGGTTATACATATAACCAGTGTAAAAAGTGACACGATGGCATTTTTAAAATTTTGACGTCACTTTTTACACCGGTTATATATATAACCGGTGTAAAAGATTTGTCTTTAAAATAGCGGAGGCATTAAAAATGACGCGGTGGTATTTTTGAAATTATCGCGTCATTTTTAACACCGGTTATTTAAAAAGCCGGCGTTAAAAGCGTGTTTATGACAAAAAAAATCGCGTCATGTTTTAACGGAAATAATCCTTTATTTTTTCTCACTCTCGATCGAACCCTCACTCGCTCTCTTATCTCCTCAAGCTAGGGTTCATATCTCTCTCTCTCTCTCTACTCCGTTCAGTCGTGGTGCTCACGGTGGGTTCCCTGGCGAGTGGCTATTGGGGGTGTGCAGAACGCGACGGGAAGGGGACCTGTGGTTCGAGGCTGTTGCAGCAAGGTCTAATGGTGATCGGGTCTGAACGAAGTTGCGCTTCAAGTTGAAAGCTGGCAGAGACAAGGTGGGCTACGGTGGTGTTGCGGTTCGATCTGGTCCACAAGGAAGGATTTCGATGGGAGAGAAGAGGCACACAGATAGATCGGGTATGACGTCACCAGCGAATTCAGGTTGTGCGATGACGGTGCCGTTGTGGGTTAGCTCGCGGTGTGGGAGGTGCACAGCTGAAAATCCAAGCTCGGTGACGGAAGAACGACGGTCCAACTTCTGGATGTCTCTGCCTCTTCTTCCTATTTTTACTTTGTCTTCCTCTGACTTGAATCTACTATTGTTGTTCTGTTTTCCTTATGGGGATTCTGGTGGTAGAAATGTTGGTATAGGGCAGAATTATGAGGTTGGAGAAATTGCAAGTTAACTCATGGTTGAAGTGATTCAGACGATGGTGGGTTCTGGGAGTTTTTTTTGGCTCATGGTTTCTATGGAGCTTGTGCAGTGCATTGATATATTTTTTTCCTGCCTTGAGCTTGTGCAAGTGATTTATGTAACATGAGGAGATTTTGATTAAAATTACGTGCTTTGATTTTTTTTTTAAATTCTGTCTGAAGCATGATCTCTTGTCTTTGCTGCTCGCTGACATAGACTTGGTATGGTATTTTTTCTATTAATAATATTACCCTCACATTCTAATATTCTTTTTCTTTTACTGGTTTACCTATATAAATTGATTTGAAGTTTATGTTTCATAGTGTTCTTTGATGCATACACTAGGCATTTAAATTTATTGACCTGAAGGATGTGATGATGCTATCATGTGTTGAATAGCACGATGGATAGTTTTTTTATGGTCATTGGTAATGCTACATGCTGATAATCAAAATTAAAAATAGCTCACATGACATTTCCTTGCAGTATCATTGATGGTGAGGTCAAGTCTGTGCAAGGTGAACTTTCTAAATTACACAAATTGTGTCTTCTTGTCACCATGAGCTCACATCCGTATTCTTTTAGTGATCAATTATTGTTTTCTAACATACAGTGTGGAATTCTTTAAACTGCCGACATTATTTTAATTTTCTTATCCTTTTTCCTTTTCCTTTTTAGTCTAGTCGAGTTAATATACAATGTACTTTTATAGGGTTGATTTGTTTATTTATTACATCATATTATGTGATGTTCCAATTTTGTTCGAATTGCGATGATTAGATCTCTATGATAATCTATTTTAGGGAAATTCGAGCACTGGTCTTGTGCTGTGTTGCCTTGCAAACCTCCATAAATGGGCTGTTTCAGCCCTGTTTACACCCGAAAATATTCCTAAGTATTAGCCGAATCCAACAGTAGCTGAGGCAAGAAAACTAATCGATTGGATGTTAGCCATAGGTTAGCTGAATCTGTAGCTAATGGAGCCGAAAGCAGGAAATTAAGAGCTAGACATGGGCCTTATGTCTATTGGGTTGAATTGAAGATATTGGACCCATTGGGCTAGCATGAAGTCACTCATTGGGTCAGGTTTTTGAAATTACTACATGAGCCGAATGAGGTGGAGGATAATTTTGAATTAATTTAAATTCAAAATTAAGTTAAATCAGGGTTATCTCCAAGTTTCTAGGAGCTGAGCGAGGGAACCAAGGATAAGATCCACGCTGAGAAGAACGTTGGTTGAGGACGTGGCCATGAAGAGATAGTGCACCTAGATTTTAGGATCGTGGTTAGTGGAATGAGGCACTACTCTGCCGAATAACTGTCAACTAGAAAGATTATCATTGTTAGCCAGCTGAACGTGGCAAATAGGGGTAGTTCTTAGTTATTACTATAAATACTCAAGTTGTACATAGTTTTTAGACACATCAATCAATACAAACAACTTATTTTTGCTCAATTTTACTCAGTTGCACTTTATGTTTACCTTTGCGTTTCCATTTTTACATTAGTTCACTTACTTAACCCTTTCTGGAGTGAGTTAAGGAACCCATAGCTGAGGAACAGAGTTCATTCCTTGGCATAATCGCTTGAAGAAAAAGGAATCACTGTTGTGGAGTTAGCCTATCAGCGGCTAAGTTATATTCCAATCAACAAAATTGGCACGCCCAGTGGGACCAATGGTGAACGAATCAACACATTCGAATCTCCAGGTCAGGATTACCATTGGCATATGCACTTGCATTCTGGTAAAAGCTTGAGCAATATGGAACAACCTCCATAAAAAAAGTACAATCCTAGAAAGCCCACTGAAGGGAGCCCTTCTCACGGAGTACCTGTCCCAACGGCAGAGCCAGTGCACGTGGAGGCAGAGCCTAAACCTCAACCTAATGATCAACTATTGGTGATGTCCACTTCATTTATACGCCAACAACTCGACTTGGGAATCAATGATATCATGTACCAAGTGTCACAACAGTTGGCTGATATTGTGAAGCCCATGGTACACAATGAGGTGCAACAAGCCAGGGAGATAGAGGCTTAGAGGGCTCATTCAGGTGAGAGCTCTATCAATTCTGCTAGTCCAACGCAAGTGGGGTACACTACCCAGGCAGGACATGTCACCCAGCCAAATGTAGCTTCGATAGGACCAATCCAAGTTTAGCCGAGCACAACTCCGGCAGGGATACAACAAGTCCAGTCTACCTATGTGCAGGCAGGGCCTCCTCATGTTCAACCGAATATAGGATAGGTACCTTTTAATCCAATTAATTCACAGTATAGTACTTTTGCCACTTTGAACACTGGAGGTCAACAAGTGGTAAATGATACAACTAACCAGGCTAATCTTTATTTTGGACAGGTGCAGATGGCTAGGAGGCAACCAGATGCAGTGGGACAAATTGGTATGCCGCAAGTAATGCCATATGTGCAGCCCTATGACACTGCTATGAAGGCGACTAACCCACAGTACACTGGGGGGCAAACTCTTGGTGCAGGAGGGAGTAGAATAAGACCACATGGAGGTTATGTTGGACAGCAACCATGGAATAATTATCCACCTGTATCGGCTAACCTTCCATTCTACCCACCCTATCCTGAAGTGTCTGCAGGCACTCAAATGGGATCAACTCCTCTAAGGGCACCTGGTTTAATGATGGAGCAGTCATGGGGACAGATTCCACCTCCATCATTTAACACAAGTGTTCCTGAAACTCAATACAGGGTACCAGGTGAAGGAAGCATGGAGCTGCCATAGGGGGTTCACCCACCTCCGATGCCAGGTCAGCCAGGTTACCCCAATCCTCCAGAGCAAATATCCTAGGCACATCTCCCAACATGGAGACAGAAGCCACAGGCAACAACTCCTAACTAGGGAGAAGTGAGGCCAAGGGGTTCATAGCTGCTAGACCCAGCCGTCATTGCAGATACCATCAAGAAGTATTTTGGTATACAACTGAAGCCTTTAGATAGACCAATCTACAGGAAGCCATACCCTGAGTGGGTAGATAGATTGGTGCCTTTGCCTAGGGGATACAAGACTCTAGATTTTGCCACTTTCTCTGGAGAAGATGCAAGTCGACTATGGAGCATGTAGGCAGGTTTACTGCTTAGTGTGGTGAAGGGAACCAGAATGAGTACCACAAATTGCAGTTGTTCCCCTTATCACTCATAGGGACAACATTCACATGGTATTCCTCTTTACCACCTAATTCTATACAAACATGGGCAGACTTGGAGAGGTGCTTCCATGATAGGTTCTACTGGCCTCAACCTGAAGTCACTGCGGCTGATCTCATGAACCTAAGGCAACAGGTAGATGAGTCGGCTGCTGATTTTGTGGAAAGGTTAAGAAAGGTAGTTAGAAAATGCTCAGTACAGTTCCCGGAGACAGAGTATGCAGCAATGGCCATTAGTAGTATGCACCCTCAATTTAAAGCTTGCACTGATTTGAACCAGTTGGTCTCCAGGGCTATATGCATTGAACAGTTCATCCAGGAGAAAGAAAATAGGTGAGCCAGTAGAGGGAGAGGCCCTCAGTTGGTATCCCTTATAGAAGCTGAAGACTCTGATGATGATTCAGCCGATTCCACGGCAGACATCATGGTAGCTGAGATAGTAAAAGGTAAAGGCTACTCTTGCCCTGCCCTTAGAGCTACCAAAGGGAAAAAGTCAAAGTCATGAGATAGCAAGGTGGAATACTCCTTTGATATTTTCAAGGCAGATCAAATCTTTGACTACTTACTCAAAGATAGGCAAATTTGGCTGCTGGATGGGCACAAGATCCCACCTGCTGATGAGTTAAAGATAAGACATACTGCAAGTGGCACAACTCTTATAATCATGCATCGGTAAATTATATGGTTTTCAGGAAGGCCATTAAGAAGGAATAAAAGAAGGAAGGTTCAAACTTGCAGATAAAGGAATTGCTGAGATGACAGTGGATACTGACCCATTCCCTGCTTTGGGAATGAACATGGTCTCATTTTCAAAACCTGATGGTGTAGAACCTAGCCACAGGCAGAGGATATCTTTTCAGCAAGTTTGGAGGCCCAAAAAGGGGTTAGCCGAGTCAAATAATAGCGATCGACTAAAACCTAAGGTTACCAGGACTTCTGTGTTTGACAGATTAGGAAGCCCTCAGCCGATTATTGAGCACAGGCAAGGGAAGAAACCACCTAAGCCAGGGAGACTCACCCAGGAGTTAGTCAAACAATATGTTAAACATGTCCAAACTTCAACAGAGGGGCCTAACGAGGTGAAAGGAAAGGCACCTATGGTAGGAACTGGGGGGCAAGATCGGCTAACCACTAGAGATAATGGTAGGCTATCTTTGCCCAAAGTTGATGAGGAGCCTATTCCCAAAGACAAGAGAAGGGTGGCTGAGTTCACCATAGAAGGAGGCATGTCTTCTCTGAAAATAACGGTGAGAAATGATGAGAAGATAAAGCCACAGAGAATGTTGAAGCCTCCTGCTAATGTCACAGAAGGGCATTGGTTCTTGAACAAGTATGCCAAAGACAAGAAGGCAATACCAGCAGTATTGTCAAGAACCCAAAAGAGAAGAATGCAGAGAATGAGGTCTGTTTAGAAAATGAAACAAACTCTGCAGATGCTAGCCGATGTCAAGAACAGGGAAAAGAGGGAAATTCCCTTGGAGACTGTGAGTGACATGCTGGACAAGGCTTTTTCAAAGCTAGATACTGGAGAAGCTAAAAAGGATGAAGTGCCCAAAAGCATAGAGCCGATCAGTGAACAAGGTCCTATTCTTGAAGCTGAGGGCCTAATTGCTTCAGTCGATGTGGATGAGGAAGCCATTACCATAGAGGGTTTAGTGAACCCAGAGATGCTTTGGGAACAAGATGATGCTATGGAAGATTCCTTGCTGGATCTCTTATTCAATGAAGAAGCTGATGGCCTTTAGCTGATATAGAGGCTATTAGTTTGTTCCCTGAGGAATTTTGGGCAGATAGCCCCCAACTAGGAAGCTTGGAGGGTGATGTGTTTGCTGAAGAAATAGAATGGACCACGTTAGCTGATCCATCGGCTGATGAGGTTACCAAGATGGTTTTTGAGAAGCCTACTGAGGAGATGGTAAAACACCTGAAACCTCTATACATCAAGGCTTACATTAATGGAAAGATCTTTGGAAGAGTCTTTGTGGATGGTGGGGCTGTTCTGAATGTTATGCCCACTGCAACCATGAGAAAACTTGAGAAAAGTCTTGAGGACTTGGTCCCTACCATCATGAAAATGTCCAACTTCATGGGGGAACCATCTATAGCTCTTGGAGTCTTGATAGCCGAAGTAACTGTAGGCCCCAGAACCATCAAGTCAGCTTTCTTTGTTGTTGATGGTAAACCTCCCTATAGTGTAATCCTGTGTAGATATTGGATCCACACCAGTCAATGTGTGCCCTCTACACTTCACCAAAAGCTTATGTTTTGGGTTAGAGACAATATGGAGATAGTCGAAGCTGATAAAAACCTCTTCTCAGCTGAGGTAAAGATGTTAGAGGCATTATTCTATTCTCCACATCTAGGTCCTATTGTTGTTCCAGAAGATTATGAGGAAGGTGTGTGGAAGGCATGCAATCTTACCAATGAAGGATTCAAGTTAAGGTCTCAGACCGAATCACGGCCTAATGCACAGGTGATTAATGAATAAAGAATCACAAGTGCTCGAAGACCTATTGGGTCGGCTAGAGATCTTAAGGCCGAGTCCAAGGTGATAGATGCAATGATGGAAGAAGATGACACTGAGAGTGAAGATGGAGAAGAGGACTTGCTCTTCAGAAAAGAAGGTGCGACAGCTAAGCCTGATAAGGCATGTGCAGCCGAGCCTATGGAATTGGATTGTCCTCTTCACAAAACTGCACCTGCTTTTGAGGCAGAGGATCCTTTGATCGAAATCAACTTGGGTACACCAGAGGAACCCATAACTGTCAAGGTGAGTGGGTTACTTGAGGAGGACAAATGTGGCAAGTTAGTCAAACTAATCCAGCAGTATAAAGATTGTTTTGCCTGGAACTACTATAAGATGCCTGGTTTGGCAAGAGAACTGGTGGAACACGGGTTGCCCATTAAGGAAGGATACAAGCCTTTCAAGCAGGCTTCTCGCAGGTTTAATCCCCAATTGATGCCTCAGATCAAAGCTGAGATTGAGAGGCTGTTGAAGGTAGGCTTCATAAGGACGGCTAGGTATTTGGAGTGGCTGTCCAATATAGTCCTTGTGATTAAGAAGAATGGCTAGATAAGGGTATGTATTGACTATAGAAATCTGAATTTGGTAACACCAAAGGATGAGTACGCTATGCCTGTGGCTGACATGTTAGTCGATGCGGCAGCCACTCATGGTATTCTCACCTTTATGAATGGTTACTCAGGGTATAACCAGATCTTCTTAGCAAAAGAAGACACTCACAAGACAGCCTTCAGGTGCCCAGGAGCTTTGGGGATATATGAATGGGTAGTCATGCCTTTTGGGCTCAAGAATGTAGGAGCTACCTATCAAAGGGCCATGAATACCATTTTTCATGACTTGATTAGCAAGACCGTGGAAGTATACATTGATGATGTGGGTATCAAATCTTAAGGCTTTGAAAGCCATTTGGTAGACTTAGAACAGGCTCTAAAGAGGATGCGAGCTCATGGGCTGAGAATGAATCCTTCCAAATGTGCTTTTGGAGTTGCAGGTGGCAATTTCTTAGGATTCCTGGTCCACCATCAAGGAATTAAAGTAGATAAGAATAAGGTGAAAGCCATCTTGGATGCTAGACCTCCTAGGAACAAGAAGGAGCTTCAAAGTTTGATTGGCAAGATTAATTTCCTAAGGAGGTTTATAGCTAATTCGGCTGGGAAAATGAAGGTTTTTCCCCCTTTGTTAAGACTGAAGGATACTGATGGCATGACACGGGAAAAAGAGCAACAACAAGCGTTTGAGCAGATCAAACAAGCATTGGCCAATCCTCCTGTGCTAACGCCTCCAGTATCAGGAAGACCTCTCAAATTATATATAGCTGCAGAAGAAGAGTCAATCGGCTGCTTGCTAGCGCAGGATACTGGTGATGGGACCGAAAGAGCTGTGTATTATCTTAGCCGAACCTTAAATGATTCAGAAACTAGATACACCCCTATTGAGAAATTATGTTTATCATTGTACTATCCTTGTACAAAACTAGAATATTATTTGTCGCCTAAAGAAATATTGGTTTTGTGCAAAATTGATATTGTTAGGTATTTACTTAACAGGCCTGTCTTACAGGGTCGACAGATGAAGTGGGCCATTAAGTTAAATGCTTTTGAGCTAAAATATGTTCCATTAAGAGCAATAAAGGGTCAGGTGGTAGCTGACTTCTTGGTCAACACCCTTGTGTTGAAGTCAATGATCCTTTAGCCAATCAAGTTGTATGCATCAACTTGAAGCCTTGGTTATTGATGTTTGATGGGTCAAGAACTCAAAAAGGGGTAGGTGATGGCATCACCATTACTAGTCCAATAGGTAAGAGTTGGAGATTCATGTGTCAGCTAGATCTGGGTGGTTCAAATAATTAGGCAGAGTATGAGGCCTTGATTTTGGGACTTAAGATCCTGGCAACCATGAAAGCAAACTATGTTCAAGTCATGGGAGATTCACAGTTAGTCATAAAGCAACTAACTGGAGAGTATAGGTGTAATAATAGCAGGTTGTTGCTCCTGTTTGCTGATGCTATAGTATTCCACATTCCCAGAGAAGAAAATGAGGAGGCTAATGATTTAGCCCAACAAGCTCCAAGGTACAAAGACATGATAGTTGAAGTGAAGCATGAGAAGTACCCACTATGGGAATATGCCGCTGTAGGAGTGGTCGACTCTTGGAAACAAGAGTTAATCGACTACCTTAAAGATCCTTCAAGTAGTACTGACTTCAAGCTTAAACAGAGAGCACTTAAGTATGTGTTGGTAGGTGATGAACTCTATAAGAGGGCCATCAATGGGGTATATTACTTAAGTGTATCAACAATGATGAATCCATGAAGGTTATGGGGGAAGTACATGAAGGAATCTGTGGTTCTCATAGGGCTGGACCCACAATAAAATGGCTAATATACAGGCATATGCATTATTGGCCTACTATTACGGCTGATTGTTACAATATGCCAAAGGATGTGAGGCTTGTCAGCTACATGGTCCAATACAAAGAGTTCCAGCCGAAAATCTACACCCAGTGATAAAGCCTTGGCCATTTAGGGAATGGGCAATGGATTTGATTGGCAAAATTTATCCACCTTCTTCTAAGAGACATGAGTTTATCATAGTTGCGACCGACTACTTCACCAAGTGGATAGAGACACAGCCGATGGTGAATGTGACTCAAGAATAGGTGATTAGGTTTATACAATGCCAAATTATTTATAGATTTGGTATTCCTCGAGACCATCACCACAGACCAAGGCACTATGTTCACTGGGGAAAAGGTGGTAGCTTTCACATAATAATTTGGGATTAAGTTGATTCATTCTTCCCCTTACTATGTTCAAGCCAATGGGCAAGAAGAGGCTACTAACAAAATTTTTATTGATCTAATCAAGAAGAATATTGAAGACAAGCCTAGAAAATGGCGTGAAACACTGATGAGGTATTGTGGGCCGTGAGGAACTCCAAGTGCAATGCAACTGGGTTTACCCCTTATCGGCTAACATATGTTCAAGATGCAGTGTAGCCATTAGAGATAAATGTGACCTCATTAAGAGTAGCAAAGCAAAACCTGCTAAGTTTAAATGAGTATCAACAAGCCATGTTGTTATACCCCAATTTTGTCCACCTACCTCTTGTAATTTATTTTTATTTTTGTTTTTACTTTATTCTTACCAACAAATTTTGGGTTCATTTTTGTGTTAATTCTTTGGGCTAATTTCAGCCCAATTGCAATAAAAAAGAGGCACAAATAGCTGGCCTTTTTGTTATAAATTACCATCACAAATGCAAGCCCAAAATTTAAATCAACAGTCCATTACATGCCCAAAATTGCAAAAAGTACAAACAAATTCTAGAAATAATAAAATTACAAAAAAATGAATAATGATCAAAAAACAAAAAAACAGAGCAGGGATGCGCATGCCATCCTGCTAACAGCACCAACAACAGCAACAAGGTATTTTGAGGATGAGTCCAAGGCCCTTTCTCCTTGTTCCTTTGTTTCTTTCCATTTTTCCCCCAACCAAGAAGCTTTGCAGGCACCACTCTGCCACCCCCGGCATCCTTTAGACTCTCCCACAACCCTGCAACAAGCAGGCCAACATTATCTCATTAGAGCTCCTCAACTCTATAAATACCAGTACACAAACAGAGAAAGAAAGAGGGGAGAACACAGATTTTGGGAGGAATTTCTGGAGAATTTTCATCACCAAAACAAAGAATTAGAGACTATACATTGGGTCCTAATTCACTTAATTCAAACACCAAAAAAAAAGGGAGAGTTCACGGTTAGAGAAAAAAAAAGAAGCAGAGCAGTAAAAAAGAGAGGGAGGGGGGTCTCGACCATCCTCCTCCATGACCACTCTCCACTCCCAAGTCCTTCATTTTTTTTTATCAATTTCGCACTTAACTAACAGCAACCTCAAGTCACCCTTCTTAACATAATCCCCGTAGCAATCCACCACCACAATACAACCATATACTCATTCTCATCAACCTAAAACAGTAACCCAAACCAGTAGCAAAAGTAAAGAAGTAACAACAGCAGTAGTAAGATTAGGAGATATAAAAAATCGAAAGAAGGAGGAAGGAGTAAAAGAACCAGAGAAGAGGGGAACCCGTTGTGTCGTTGGCCGCGCACGGCGTCCCTTCGTCGCCCAGGGCTGTGTGACTCTTCCCCATGGTCGCGCGTACCCACCGCCGCGAGCCATGTCAGCCACCGTCTCACCGGAACTTCCCCACCGCACTGCTGCACAGATCTGCACCATACGACACCAGCACTTCTATTTATATGAAATAACTTGCGTTGGTTGTAGATTAAATGCATGAGAGTGGATACAAGAGGATTCAAACCCCTAGTCGTTTTTATACCATTTAATTACAAATAGTTGTTATTGTTATTTTCAGTTGTTACGAATCTACTTATTTCCAAATACCACTATTCGGTTCTCGTTCAAAATAGTTACGAACTTTGTTTAGTTAAATAATCAATTGCAATCCCTGTGGAGACGATCTTACTTATCACTTTATTACTTGTGCAATTCGGTACACTGCCGAAATCCTCAACAACCATCGCGCACCACCACCATCAATGTTGTCCCCTTTCCAGTCCACTCCATCGCAAAACTCACTACGAAGACCCTACGCGGTACACGCCTCTCTCTCTCTCTCTCTCTCTCTCTCTCGGCGCCGGTCGCCTCCCTTCTCTCTCCACGCGACGCCCCGTCCCGCTCGGCCTGGCTCACAACCGCACGCAGCCAGGGTAATCGCCGCCCCTTCCTCTCCTCTCCTCCTCGTGGTGGCCGCCTCTCCTCTTCCCCTACTCACTTTCCCTTCTATCCTCTCTCTCTTCATGTCGCTTAGCAAAGATTTGAGATGGGGTTTCAAATGAAACCCAAATGCAGCCCACTCCCTTTATTTTATTTTATTCTTTTTTTTATATATTTATTTTTTTGTTTGGTTGGGCTTCAGCCCATTTTATTATTTTTTACGCCTCCCCTTCCCCTTTTTTTTATTTCATCTTTGGGCTTCAGCCCACTTAATTCTCCTTCCCTTTTTTTTCTTTTATTTGCCAGCCCCTTTTTTTTGTAGTTAGTCTTTTTTTTTTGTTAAATATTGGGCTTTAGCCCATTTGTTTTTTTTCTATTATTTATTTAATGAATGCGGGCACCTTTTTTTTACTAGTCAAACTAGGACAATTTTACTCAACTAAATTTTAAATACAAATTTTGAGACCCTATTCTTCTTGAAAATCACATAATAAAATCATGAAAATTAATTTACTAGTAATGATTACTCGAGATTGCTTTCCGTTTAATCATTGTGAACATCTGAATTTTCTAAACAAAAATAGGTTATTAGTGAGGACCACTCTTGATTGCTTCTTGTTCGGTCCCCATGAAAATCTATCTTCTTTATAAAAATAAAATCAAGTTTTTTTTTACTAGTAATGATCACTCGAGATTGCTTCCCGTTTGATCATTACAAATACCGTTAATTTTCTAAACAAAAATGTGTTGTTAGTGAGGACCACTCTTGACTGCTTCTTATTTGGTCCCTACGAAAACCCACCTTATAAAAAAATATACAATTAAAATCAACCAACGCTACCCAAGAACTATGTAGTCTTTGATTTCTCCACTGCACCCGAAGATACGTAGGAGCAGGAGCACACTCCTGTCAAGCGCAAAAATAAACAGTTTTTATTAAGTCCTCTTTTTTATCTTTGTTAATTCTTGTCTTTTTTAATAAAAGGAAAATAAATATTTTTTTTAGAAGTTGATAAATTTTGCACAATTAATTAGAAGTAACCTTTTTCGAAAGGATGTCGTAGGGTGCTAACACCTTCCCTACACATAATCGACTCCCGAACTCAAATCTGGTCTCAAGGACCATTTTCTTCAATAAAGGTTTTTTCCAATATTTTCCCTACGAAATAAATTATTGGTGGCGGCTCCATTAAACTCAAACAAATCCCTCCGGATTTTTCGGTCGCTACACATATTAATGGAATTAGATTCTGTTGATGAAGATCGACTCATGGCCTTAAACAGAATTGAACGCAGCAAGTAAAAGATGGCCAGAGTCTACAACAAACATGTAAGGCCAAAAAGGTTTGTTGAACGAGACCTTGTTTGGAAAACCATATTACCTATTGGGATTAAAGATCCTAAATTTGGGAAATGGTCACCAAACTGGGAAGGGCCATTTGTTGTTAGTAAGGCTTATCATGGTGGTGTTTATCGGCTAGTTAACATGCAAGATGAAGAACTAAATATAAGTATCAATGGAAAATACCTCAAGAGATACTACCCTACTATATGGCAAAGTATATTGGAGGAATGAGGAAAATTGCATTAGAAAAGGAAAAGATAATGTCTTTGGTGACCACAAGCCGGCCACCTAGCCCAAAATACTTGAAATTAGAAAATAAAAAGAAGACTTCAAAGAGGCTAGGTAGCTGCTGCACCAGGCAAATTATTTGCGTTTCCTCCAGTGTGCTCTGAGCCTGGTTCGGTTGAAGGATCTTGAGATGCAGAAGGATCTTCTGTAGCCGAAGCAACAGTAGCTTCAGGGGTAGGCTCAGCCGAGGCTTCCACCGCAGGGACAACTGGGTCCACAGATTCACCTTGTTGGGTGGCTGAAGTGTCAACTACTCTAGGGACTTCTTTTCTTTTTTCCTCTTCCAGTTGCCGCTTGAAAGAATCCCACGTCCTGTTGGCCTCTGCCAGACCATCACCACTAGTCTTTAAGTCTTTCTCCAATCCTGCTTTCTGAGCAAATAACACCACAGTCTCATTATCCAGTGAGGAGGATTGGGTGTACAATGTGAAGCATTGGTTAGAAAGGGAATCCAGCTTCTCTGTTAAAGCAGTCGATTAGGGAGCCAGCATATTCATCTCCTTCTTGATCCGATCTAGCTCAGCTGTTAAGACAACTAGCCGATCGTCAATGGCCTTGCATTGAGATAAAGCCTCCTGTCGTTCTGTTTCCAAGGATTGGAAGGAGGTTTGAAACTGAGTTTTCCTCTCTTGAAGTTCCCTTAACCTTTTAAGGTCATGAGAAGTCATTTCATGAACCTCCCTGGAGCGTCCATACTGGTGAGTTAGGTCGTTGAGTTGAAAGGCAAGGGCATTGAACACCTCTTAGCTAGCCACAGAGGTATCAGCCGAATTGGCCAATTTGAACAGTGAGGTTCTAAGGGCTGCAACCTGTTCTCTGCTGGTTGGGATCTCTCCCATCAATGCTGCATTCACTCTCTCCAAATGATTGGAAATGGGAGAGGAAACCATTGGGAGAGGATCAGCCGAGGTAAAATATCTTGCCATTTCCACTTCAAAGATAGTCACCACAGGAGCCCTAAGTGGAGAAGGCATAGAAGGAGCTTCATGGGTATGTTCTTCAAATTGGGGTGACGCAGTAGAAGTTGGAGGTGCCTGTGTATATCAACCAAAGGTTAGCTGATAGAACCAATAAGCAGAAATGCATAAGAGAGAGTAAGAATCGGTTGTACCATTGAGGGAGCCTTTGAACTGGTGCCTTGAATAGATTCTTACACGTAAGGAGTAGGTATCTCCACACGTGGCTTCTAAAAATGAAGAGAAATTAGATTCAGGCTGACGAAGAAGTTTTAAAAAAGAAAACTTTGGTAAATCTTGGATAAGTATTTACCTTTGGCTGTTTCCCTTTGTCAGCCGATGGAGCCTTTTCTTTGGGCCTAGCTTGAATCTGAGGTGGTTCCTCTATTGTGATGCCAGAACCCCTGGTCCTTTTCTTGGAAGGGGGAATGATGGGATCATCTTCAACTAAAATGACCTTTGGAATGGTTTTTACTGCCAAAAACAGGAAATAATAAGGAACAATCTTGAGGAAAAGCAAGAAGAAATAAAAGAGTCAAATCAAGAAGTACTTACTTGGTTGAATCACTGGAGTCTTTGTTCTGGTGGAAGTCCTCTTTGGAACCTGAGGCCTAGCCTTAGCTGGAGTGCTTTTTGACTGAGCTGCTGGCCTAGGTTCTTCCTTAGCTGGTTCACCACTATCAGTGATAACCAATCTGGTGACATACCTCTCTAGCCGATCAGGAAACAACTTGGTAGTCACTGATGGCCACTAATTTGCAAAAGTTGAAGTTTCACCAGAAGCAGGGTAAAAGGAATCCACTTGAAAGACTTAATTTTTGTGAGGTTGGTAGTAGTCACCTCTATCACATCGTTTGCTGAAAATGCCAGTCGACCAAGACTCCCAACCTTGGAATCATATGGCAAGGGCACATGTTGTAGAATCCCAAACTGCCTAGCCACGCAGTTGGGGTAATAAAGCTCTGCATATGATTTGTTGTTCCTTGAAGTGGGCTTGAGGACACAAAGTAGATCACGAGATGTGAAGACTGCACTCCAGTTCAGCTCCACTTCATCCTGTTGTTTGACTGGGAGGGGTTCATCTGATGCAAAGATCCAAAACGGCCCAATGCCCTTCTCCAAGATAGGGCGCCAGTCAGCCGATATACGGGTGAGATTAAAGAGCTTCTCAGCCACATTAAAGGCATAAGTAGTCTCCAAGGTGTGAGCCTAAGTTGAGTCCCTAAAATGCTTGCATTCTGAGGGAGAGAGCTGGGGTTAAAACGTGCATGAATGAACTCCGAAAAGTAAAGCATAACCCTGAGTTGAAGGAACCAAAGAGGTCCTTGGACATTTTTTATGTCCTCTCCTCTCTGCAGCCGATCTAGAATGGTAAAATGACAGCGATAGAGGTATGAGAGGAAGAGAGTTCCCCAAGAGAGATTGCTATCCGAGTTGGCAAGGGCTACATACAGCTGTAACTCTTGCACCACAGCAATGGAATTGGAGCAAAGAAAATACTTGCTGAACAGGAAAAAAGCATTGTGCTCAACATCAGTCATTGCCCCTCTTGTCTTGGCATTATGGGCAATGAAGTTCGAGTAACCAGAAGTGCTCTTGGAGAAATTGAATCCTAGCTCTGGGACAGGAAAAGAATACAGGGATGGAATATCATCTTCGGTGATTGGGAGTCCCACAACAGCTGCAACATCAAGAAGAGTGGGAGTAATCATTCCCCAAGGGAAAATGAAGGTGTTGGTGGAGACACACCAGAAGCTAAAGAAGCCATAAAGAAGCTCCAAGTTGAGAGGAATGTCCAGCGTGGACAGCATAATCATGTCATAGAGGCCCCATTGCCTTCACTTGTTAGATTTGGCCTCCTTTAGCCGATTAACCCATTCCACATAGGGTTGAGTCGAGCGAGGCCAGGAACGGAGGTCAGTTGGTTTGGATTTGGTGGTGAACCAATCACAAGAAATTGGTAAAGCATATAGAGGAGGGGCCATGTATTCCTTCAAAAAGATAGCTCATTCTTCCAGTTTTGAAGTAGAAGGATTTAAGGATATGAAATCCTGAATCTCAAAGAGAGGAGATTTAAAATTGGAATTGAGAGCTGCAGGAGGGCTTGTTAGGCTAAATCGCAAGTGTACGATTTCGTCGTCAAGTAATAAAAAGATCGAATCCACAGGGATTGTGATTGACTAATTAACTCAACAACTTTGTAACAATTTTGAACGAGAACATAATATTTGGTATTTGAAATTGATGATATTTGTAACGACTGAAAATAATAAAAGGTAATTGAATTCGAATAATTAAAGGCGACTAGGGGTTGAGTCCTTTTGTTTCCCACCTTTATGCAATTGAATTCAAAACCAATGCAAGCAATACTCATGAACAATTGAAGTTTAAATCCTCTAAATTAGATTAACGAAAATTCCTTTCCTCTTAGTCCCTTTGATTCAACTAATAAGCCCTAATCCCTTAGGTTCAAATTACTTAAATCAAGCATAAAGAATAAAGATTCATACAAACTCATACCAAATAGAATTATATTCCTATAACCCTATAGATATGTCCAACAATCCCAGTGCTAGTTAAAAACCCCAATTTTCCAATTGTGAGCATAACCCAAATTCAATTTAATAGTTATCAATTATCAAAAGGCATTAAGAACAGAGATGAAGGATCAATTAACATGAATAAACTTGCATTGAAATAATAGAATCCAACTACATAAGGGTTTCCACAAAATTCATCTCACCCTAGACTTAAAGAGTTTAGTTACTCATGGAGAAAGAGAAACCAAACCAGAAAATAGAAACAATGGTAGAGAAACACTCCATTGAAGACTCAAATCCTTGTTCCCAAGCTTGAATCCTCCTTGGAGATGGTGGAGAATGAATCCCTAGCACCCCTTGACAAGCCTCCAGCGTTTTTAGGTCTTTGGAATAGTCAAGAATGATGCAAAACATCAAAAACACGAGTTTTTAACGTTTCAGGACGTCAGAAGCGCTCCGGGTGCGCTTCGCGCGCACTCTGCGCGCAGACAAACAGGAAGGGACCAGAATTTGCTCTCCGGATGCGCTCCAAATGCGCTCCACGCGCACGTGATCAATCCTGCACCCGTTCTTCCATGTTGTGATGCATTTTTCACCTCTGTAAAGTCCGAATTAGCTCAAGGTGTCTTCATGAAAGTTGAAGTTATGGATCTTAGCTTTCCAATGGCACCAGTTTCATCTCATTTGGACACCTACAACTCGAGATATGATTAAAACATTGAACATGTGTCAGGCTGAGACAACATCACATTATCAACTTGTAGCACAAATTACCCCAACTTAGAGATTGATTTAGGTCTCGGTTCCTCATCAAAGTTGTAGATAATTCTTCTATCTTTCCAACATGACCAAGATCATGTCATTTGGATTAGTGTGGCTCAGGATATAGCTTTTGGAATCTTCTATGTCAGGAAACAGCGCTTGCAGACGCGCTTTCAAGTCAATCATTTAGCTATGCTCCCATTTCTGTGCACCTAGAGATAAAAAATCATAGAAAACATTAATGCGCAAACGTTAGAATGAATCCAAGTGAATACACTAAATTACCCAATTTAAGCAAGTAATCACTTTGAATTCTCTTCAATCACAACACAAATATCCAATTAAGCACTATAAATCTACATGTGATGAAGACTTATCACAACCCCAAACTTAGCTCTTTGCTTGTCCTCAAGCAAACTCAATAAAAAACATAGGTTGGATTTCAAATAATTCCAATTCATCTAGGTGAACTTTTCATAAATTTTTTTTGACATTCCATGCACAATCAATTCACCTACTCTTTTGTATTCATGATTTCCAATTATCACAAATCAAGTAACCAAAATGAATTTATTTACTCAGAGCAAAAAATCAATTCCCATTACACCTTTCTAGATAATGTGTTTCACTCCACTCAAGTGTCTCAGGGTACTGTTTACACTCAACTCACACCAAATGCAATCATCTACCATAGGCTTGACAAAATTCTAAGAAAGCAAAAACACACAAATGCCACTCACATTATGAGATCTTTTCAAAGGGTGAAATGGGGCTTAGGTAAGGGAGGATATTTATTTGGATCTAGGCTAACTTAATTGGAGTTAAGAGATGCCTCTATTATTTCTTATCTATACCTTGTATCAGTTCACAAACTTCCCCCAATCACCTTCAACTTTAGTACTAACAAACCACAAGAGAACTTTTTCCTTGCTTTCTCACTTTGATTTTTCTTTTCTTTTCTCTTTTTTTTTTGAAATAACAATTTGAATCTTTTTATTGTTGTTCTCCTCTGGCCTGTTCATTTTTTTTCTTCTGAAATGACTACATGCACATGCTTTGTGTAGCCACCCCAAACTTAAGATTGTTGCTTGCCCTCAAGCAACCCCAAACTTAATTTACAACCAAATAACCAATTTTATAGAAAACAATCTCTCAACTCCAATTTAAAGGGACAATTGGTTTTTCCAGTTATTGGCTTGTATTGAGCTTAAAATTCAACAAACAAGCTTAAGGCTCAAAAGGGCTAGCAAAGGATAATATCACAAGGGTAGGCAATCAAAGGCTCTAGTTGTTCAAACAAAAATAAAGATCTCAATCATCTGTGTGTGTGTTCACATGCAATGCAAAAGCAATCAAGAACCGAGTCAAGTTCTGAAGAATTCATACAAATGATAGAGCACTCAAGAATAAATAAATTACTGTTTAGGCTCAAACACTCACAAATTTTGCTTTTGTAATGGGAAAAGATTCATGACCACTGAAATCTTCAAAAGTTACGGTTACAAGAAGTTGCTTAAAAAGGTTCATGTCAGTTCCTTGATCATACACATCATGCACACAATAAGAGTACAGTTCACAAACAAATTCTCAGATGAAAAGGAATTCCATAGAGGGACAAGAGCTCAGTCATAGGGTGCATGGTATCAACTTCACACACAAACGAAAATAAATTCAACATAAAAAAAATAAAAATAAATAAATAGCAAAAGAATGGAAAGAAAGGTAGAACCCGTGTGTTGAGCCGCTCAACTCAACCACTAACTTGAAATGAGAAAGGTGGGCCGCCTGACGCCACCACCAATGGGTTGCCTCCCATGAAGCGCTTCTTTAACGTCACTAGCTTGACGCTTGAAGGAGTCGATCAAGGCTCCTTAAAGGAGGAAAAGAAGATTGAAGCACCACCTTCCTTGGGAAGATGCACACCCATAGCCCTGAGTGCTTGCATAGAAATCATTTCCCTTTTTGGCATTGGTCTCCTTTTTCTCCTCTTGAATTTATGTGGGTGGACATTGTCATCCCTCGCCTGTTTGGTGCGCTTTTCATAAGAATGAGTAGGTTCTACATGTGCCTTCTTTGGAATTTTGCAATTTGGGAATTGTTTCCCATGGCCCATATGCAGACTAGTCTTTCCTTTTCTTCCTTTTTCCTGCACTAAAAATTTTTCCATCCCATCATCCAGCTCTTTAGACATCTCCTCAATAGAATTCATTGTCACCTTCTCTAAGGGTTTGGAAGGTCGGTCTTGATCAAGATTCTCTCCAACCGGCTGCCCAACCACATCAATTCTAGAGCACTTTTCGGTGTCATCGGGATGCCTCATAGCCTCAAACACATTGAAAGTCTCTTTCTCATCTTGGAACCTCAAAATTAATTTACCTTGTTGGACATCAATCAAGGCTCTTCCTGTAGCTAGGAAAGGTCTTCCAAGAAGAAGAGGGACCTCCTTGTCTTCCTCCATGTCAAGGATCACAAAGTCTGCCGGAAAAAGGAATTTGCCAACCCTTACCAATACATCTTCCATAACTCCATAAGGGTATTTGATTGACCTATCTGCCAGCCGTAATGTCATTTTTGTAGGCTTGACTTCACCTCCTCCCAGCCTCTTCAACATAGATAACGACATCAAATTGATGCTAGCTCCCAAATCACAAAGGGCTTTGTCAATATTTAAATTCCCAATAGTGCAGGGAATTGTGAAGCTTCCAGGATCTTTCAGCTTTGGAGGGAGCTTTCTTTGAATGATGGCACTACACTCTTCTGTCAAAGCTACAATCTCATCTTCTTTGAATTTCTTCTTCTTAGTCAACAATTCCTTCATGAATTTGGCATATAAAGGCATTTGCTCAAGAGCTTCTGCGAAAGAAATGTTGATCTGGAGGCGCTTGAAGACATCCATGAACTTAGAGAATTGTTCATCCTTATCCTTTTTCTTGCTCACAGGAGGATATGGCAGCTTCTTATATGGAGGAACCACTTTGGGCTTATTTCTCACCTGCACCTGTTCAGTTATAACTATGCCTCCTTCTTCTAAGTTGGACTTCTTCTCAACCTCTCTTTTTTCTTCTTCTTCTTCTTCTTCTTTATTTTTACTGCTCTCATTTTCAACTTCGTCCACCTCACTTTTTTCACTCTTTTTCTTCCCCTCAACTTCAGACATTATTTTTCCGCTTCTCAAAGTAATTGCACTACAGTTCTCATTTTTAGGATTATCAACTGTGCTAGCAGAAAACTTACCTTTGGTTTGCTCCGCAAGTTGCTTTGAGAGTTGCCCAATTTGACTCTCCAGATTTTTGATAGAGACCTCTTGGTTCTTGAAATGAGACTCATGAGTCTGAAAGTTGGAATGGATATTCTGGAAGTTGGATTGAGTCATCTTCATGAATTGAGTGAGAGCTTCTTCTAATTGATTTGGCTTCTCTTGCTTTTGAGGTTGTGGAGGGTTGCTTGATGATGGGCTATCTTGCTGTTTCCAAGAAAAGTTGGGATGATTCTTCCACCCAGGATTATAGGTGTCAGAATAAGGATTCCCTCCTTGCTTTTGAAAATTTTCCATGTAGTTAGCTTGCTCATTCGAAAATCCCTTAGCATCGCAACCTCCATTCTCATGAGGTCCTTGACAAAAGTCACATCTCAAGTTCCTGTTCAACTGGTTCACCTGAGCGGGGATAGGGGCTCCCGTTTTCAGCGCTTTAAGCTCCTTGGTGATAGCTTCCAATTGTTGAGAGACCAATTTATTTTGAGCCAAGAGTGCATCTTGTGTTTCTAGCTCAAGGAGTCCTCTTCTACCCTGTGTTCCTCTATCATTTTGACACAACTGCTCATTGGAAGCCATTTGCTCCACTAAAGTTCTTGCTTCTTCAGCTGTTTTACTGTTAATTGTACCTCCAGCTGAGGCATCCAGCATCATTCTTGTATTTGGCCTCAACCCATTGCAAAACATCTGCATCTGATTAAACTCATCATACCCATGGTCGGGACATCTTTTCAGAAGAAGCTTGAATCTCTCCCAAGCCTCATACAGATTTTCGATATGGTTCTGCTGGAACCCATGAATTTCACCTCTTCTTTTGATGAACTTGGAGAGTGGAAAAAATTTGTTCATAAATTTATCCTCCAAATCATCCCAAGTAGTGATGTTTCCTGTAGGCAAAGTGTGCAGCCAATCTCTTGCTCTATCTCGTAGGGTAAAAGGAAAAAGCCTTAGTTTCTTGGCCCTTCACACTCCATTCAAAGCATGAAGGTGCCACAGATTTCATAGAAATTTACCAAGTGCTGATTTGGGTCTTCAATTTCATCCCAAATAATTGGTTTTGCTTGAGAGTGCTCAACAGGGATGGTTTGATCTCAAAATCATTTGCTTCCTCCAGTTGGTAGGCCATGACACCCCTTGGATTGTTCCTTCTCCCAAAATCGCCCAAGGTGCGCGGTGGTGGTGGTACTTCCCCCATTACTACTAGAGTTGTAATGAGAGAAGTAGAAGCAGAGGCTTGATTTTGTTGTTGTCTTGCTTCCCTTGCCTTCTTCCTATTGGCCTTTGCTGTCTTTTCTATTTCTGGGTCAAACAACAGCTCACCTGTTTGTTTACCTCGCATGCACAACACTAAAGGAAAAGGTAAGTAGCACCGCAACAATTATAACAATATTTTTTTTATAAACAGAAAATAAAAACAATAAAAAAATTGTTCAAAAAGTACTCGTTTGTCGTGTTAAAAATCAATTCAACAATCCCCGGCAACGGCGCCAAAAACTTGTTAGGCTAAATCGCAAGTGTACGATTTCGTCGTCAAGTAATAAAAAGATCGAATCCACAGGGATTGTGATTGACTAATTAACTCAACAACTTTGTAACAATTTTGAACGAGTTTGGTATTTGAAATTGATGATATTTGTAACGACTGAAAATAATAAAAGGTAATTGAATTCGAATAATTAAAGGCGTCTAGGGGTTGAGTCCTTTTGTTTCCACCTTTATGCAATTGAATTCAAAACCAATGTAAGCAATACTCATGAACAATTGAAGTTTAAATACTCTAAATTAGATTAACGAAAATTCCTTTCCTCTTAGTCCCTTTGATTGAACAAATAAGCCCTAATCCCTTAGGTTCAAATTACTTAAATCAAGCATAAAGAATAAAGATTCATACAAACTCATACCAAATAGAATTATATTCCTATAACCCTATAGATATGTCCAACAATCCCAGTGCTAGTTAAAAACCCCAATTTTCCAATTGTGAGCATAACCCAAATTCAATTTAATAGTTATCAATTATCAAAAGGCATTAAGAACAGAGATGAAGGATCAATTAACATGAATAAACTTGCATTGAAATAATAGAATCCAACTACATAAGGGTTTCCACAAAATTCATCTCACCCTAGTCTTAAAGAGTTTAGTTACTCATGGAGAAAGAGAAACCAAACCAGAAAATAGAAACAATGGTAGAGAACCACTCCATTGAAGACTCAAATCCTTGTTCCCAAGCTTGAATCCTCCTTGGAGATGGTGGAGAATGAATCCCTAGCACCCCTTGACAAGCCTCCAGCGTTTTTAGGTCTTTGGAATAGTCAAGAATGATGCAAAACATCAAAAACACGAGTTTTTAACGTTTTAGCACGTCAGAAGCGCTCCGGGTGCGCTTCGCGCGCAGACAAACAGGAAGGGACCAGAATTTGCTCTCCAGATGCGCTCCAAATGTGCTCCACGTGCACGCGATCAATCCTGCACCCGTTCTTCCATGTTGTGATGCATTTTTCACCTCTGTAAATTCCGAATTAGCTCAAGGTGTCTTCATGATAGTTGAAGCTATGGATCTTATCTTTCCAATGGCACCAGTTTCATCTCATTTGGACACCTAAAACTCCAGATATGATTAAAACATTGAACATGTGTCAGGCTGAGACAACATCACATTATCAACTTGTAGCACAAATTACCCCAACTTAGAGATTGATTTAGGTCTCGGTTCCTTCATCAAAGTTGTAGATAGTTCTTCTATATTTCCAACAAGACCAAGATCATCTCATTTGGATTAGTGTGGCTCAGGATATAGCTTTTGGAATCTTCTATGTCAGGAAACAGCACTTCCAGACGCGCTTTCAAGTCAATCATTTAGCTATGCTCCCATTTCTGTGCACTTAGAGATAAAAAATCATAGAAAACATTAATGCACAAACGTTAGAATGAATCCAAGTGAATACACTAAATTACCCAATTTAAGCAAGTAATCACTTTGAATTCTCTTCAATCACAACACAAATATCCAATTAAGCACTATAAATCTACATGTGATGAAGACTTATCAGGGCTTGGTGAACATTCGAGGCTCACAGAACTGATGATTATTCATCATCGTGCTCATTGGAACGGTTCTGGGAATCAGGGGCAATAGACATTTTGATATTGATCGCAGGTAAAAGAGAAATCACAGTGAAGGGGGTAAAGCTACAGGAAATTAGGGCTTTCAGAAAGTGAAATATGGTAATTCGGCTAGGGAGTATTTAAAGGAAAAGCTGATCGATGTTGATAAGGTTTGCTGCGAGTAAATCAGATGAGATAAAGTTTAAAAAGTTGTTGCAAACATATAACTAAGCCTTTATGATTAAAGTGGCGATTTGACAGCAATCATTACGCCGCATCAGCCTAAACCTAAAGTTTTGCGGCTAAAGGCAGCGTAGGGGGCAATTGTTTACACCCAAAATTATTCCTAAGTATTAGCCGAATCCAACAGTAGCCGAGGCAAGGAAACTAGTTGATTGGATGTTAGCCATAGGTTAGCCGAATCTGCAGCTAATGGAGCCGCAAGCAGGAAATTAAGAGCTAGACATGGGCCTTGGGTCTATTGGGTTGAATTGAAGATATTGGACTCATTGGGCTAGCATGAAGTCACTTATTGAGTCAGGTTCTTGAAATTACTATATGAGCCGGATGAGGTGGAGGATAATTTTGAATTAATTTAAATTCAAAATTAAGTTAAATCAGGGTTATCTCCAAGTTTCTAGGAGCTGAGCGAGGGAACCAAGGATAAGATCAACGCTGAGAAGAACGTTGGTTAAGGACGTGGCTATGAAGAGATAGTGCGCCTAAATTTTAGGATCGTAGTTAGTGGAATGAGGCACTACTCAGCCGAATAACTGTCAACTAGGAAAATTATCATTGTTAGCCAGCTGAACGTGGCAAATAGGGGTAGTTCTTAGTTGTTACTATAAATACTCAAGTTGTACATAGTTTTTAGACACATCAATCAATACAAACAACTTATTTTCGCTCAATTTTATTCAGTTGCACTTTATGTTTACTTTTGCATTTCCGTTTTTACATTAGTTCACTTACTTAACCCTTTCTGGAGTGAGTTAAGGAACACATAGCTGAGGAACAGAGTTCCTTCCTTGGCGTAATCGCTTGAAGAAAAGGGAATCACTATTGTGGAGTTAGCCGATCAGCGGCTAAGTTATATTCCAGTCAACAAACTCTAAGGCTAGAAGACAGTTTCTTGGCCAGGAGGATCCAGTAGTTCTTGCATCACAGACAGCTTGTAAGTTGATTAGTTTTTTGAGTGAAATGATGTTAAGCTTTAATTTTTGTACAATTATAAAATTTTGGTTTTTTGTGGAAGTAAACTAAACCAGAGATAATATTGTTTTGCATTATTTTCAAAATGGAAGAGATTAATGTTAAATTTGTGAATCAATTTTTGTTTTCCCAGTCACTGTCACTGAGGTTGAAGCATTATTCGAGCTTTTTAAGAGCATCAGCAACTCTGTTGGTGATGATGGACTAATAAGCAAGGTACAACATAGCGAATTCCTTCTTTTATATGCGGAAGTTGATCATTACTGCTTTTAGTTGTTCCTATCTCCACTCTGTCCTTTGTACTTAGTTCCATTCAGACATTTATCTTGTGATTGGTATTTTTGATATGAGAAATTAGATTATCACTTTTACATGCGTGATTTTGTTGGTTGGTTGCTTGCTTGCTTGTTCCTGTTTTTTAATTTCCGCCTACTAATAATCTGACAATGACATCTCATTTCATTATGGGAGTTATATTTTTCCCAACCTTAGGTGCAATGTTTGCTTGGATTTTGAGAAGTTTGAAATTTAATACTGTAGTTTATTTTTTACCTTGAAATTTAATACTGTAGTTTATTTTTTACTCTGTTGGGTACTGCAGATAATCTAATGATTGAAATCTGGAATGGTAACGAGGATGATGACTGGAATATTGGTGGCACCATTGTACAGATATATGGTTTTGTTTAAGGTTGTAATTTGGAGGGGGTTTGTTGTAATTATGTGTGATATGTGTTTGTTTATTTTAGTTGATAGTTGGACTTGTTTTGAGTTTTTATTTTAGATCTTGGTTTATTTCTGGGATCTTGGTTTATTTCTGGGATCAATCAACAACATATCTTGTATCTGTATTCTGGATTATTTATTAATCTGTTGGGGTTGTTGTGCAGGAGGATTTCGGTTTGGGGTTACTCACTGAGAAGTTGAATAATCGTGGGTTTTCTGAAAGCGTTAGTGTTAGTGGAACTGTGGATGAAGAGGTTGGTGGGTTTAACCTTGGTTCTACTGGTCATCTGGGTAGGAGACAGGTATAAAAAATTTTGGTCTTGGCCTTGGCTTTTTTTGCATATGATGTTAGTTCAAGATTATGCATTTGTTTGTGTGTGTGGATTGTTGGATGTGAAAGCGGTTAGTCGTAGTTGATTGACAACTTTATTATTGACAGGGAACAATTGTTGTGTGTGTAGAAGTAATTGACTGTTATGGTTTGCTGTGAATTGGGTTGTTTGTATCTAAAGAATATTTTTCTTTCTAAAATCTTATTTTGATCAAAATACGTGGATGTTTTGATAAGTGCAAGGTCATTTGTCTAAACTCTGAACCTATGCAATGCATGATTCTGCCTTTAGTGGTGAGATTCTGGTGGTGGTGTGGCTGTCCTTGGTGTTTGTGATGCCTTTATTTTTATGTGAGAGAATGCAACAAAGGATTGTTAAACTGCACAATTTTGCACTGGAGTTATTTTCTCTCTCTCTCTCTCTCTAATGCTCTATTTGATTTGATAACAATGTTTGATCCTTAATGAAATAAGGTTCCATATTTCAGTTTATTGAGGCATCCCGTGATATTGGTTTTTAGTTGGGTTTGATGTATAAATAAGTATTTGAACTTTCATTCTTCTTTGTATAAATTATTATTTTAACTATCATGAAGAATGTTAAATACAAGTACTGAATCAAGCTTTTGTACAAGTCAGAAATGATATATAAGAACTAGTCCTATTTTTATGTGAGAGAACGCTACAAAGGATTGTTAAACTGCACAATTTTGCACGGGAGTTATTTTCTCTCTCTCTTTAATGCTCTATTTGATTTGACAACAATGTTTGATCCTTAATGAAATAAGGTTCCATATTTCAATTTATTGAGGCATTATGTGATATTGGTTTTTAGCTGAGTGTGATGTATAAATTAGTATTTGAACTTTCATTCTTCTTTGTATAAATTAGTATTTTAACTATCATGAAGAATGTTAAATACAAGTACTGAATCAAGCTTCTATACGAGTGAGAAATGATATATAAGAACTAGTCCTATTGTTTTTTAATAAAAAAAAGTGACTTTTTACACCGATTTTATGTATAACCGGTGTAAAAAGTAACTTTTTATACCGGTTAAATATCCGGTGTAAAAAGTAGGGACATACCATACCGGGAGCATCTACACCGGCACTAAAACCTGTGTAAAATGTCAATTTTAACCGGTGTTAAAACGTTCTTCTGCACTAGTGGCATGTGTTAAGTAGCACTTTTCGAACATTACACCCCACCATGCATCCAGAGATTACATTGAGAAGATGCCTTGGGCCACCTGAAGACAACATGTCACGCGATCAAGGGAATATGTTGAGGCCTTGAGGAGTACCTACACTGGTTTGTGCAGATTTTGCATCCGTACTTGATACCAGCAGTTAGGCGAGACCCATCTAGGGCCGTCGTGGAGGTTGCTGACTTGCCAGAGGCCGACGCCAGTTCTATTGATTCTCATTTGGTAAGTTTACATTAACTCATATGATTTTGCGTATTAGTTCACTTTGTTTTTAGTGTCTACTTAATATGTTAAGTTGTTGTTTTTAGGCAACAATTGTGAGGATGTGAGATGTCCTCTGGGATATGCTTAACAGAGGGGAGGTTTGAAATGAGACCCCAACTTGGCAGAGTGTGCACCAGTCATTAGTCGAGGTGCGTCACACGATCACTTATCAGAGGAAGAAGAGAACTCGATCCGCATAGTGACTTCCATTTGTTTCCTTTATTTTAATGTACGAATAAAATATTTTTATTTAGTTTTCCTTTAATTTTTTCTACTAATTTTTAACAATAAAAACAAAAATAAAAAAAACTAAAAAATCTCATCTAGAAGTTAACTTCCAGAGGTTAAGATACTATTAGGATGCTAACTACTATATTGTATTCCAAAAGTTGACTTCCGGTCATCATGTAATAAAAAGTTTGGAAGTTAATCTCCAGACGTTATAAATGGACAGACTAATTATCAATGGAATGGAAATATAACGTCTGGAAATTAACTCCCGAATACGGGTATTTTTCTTGGGTTGTATCAGTAAAAAGAGGTGGAAATAGCAGCCCCTCTTGGACTTGCGTAAGGTTATTTAAAGAGTAAACACCCGATTTAGTCTCTGAAGATACACCTCCCTCCTATTTGGTACCTAAAGTATATGAAAATAATATGTAATCCTTAAAGTTTGTGAAATATGTCTCATTAGTCCCTAAAGTTTTGTGAAATTCGTCTCATTCGTCCTATGTAAAACTTTAGGGACTAATTATTTTCATATACTTTAGAGACCAAATAAGAGAGAAAGTGTAAGTTTAGGGACTAAATTGAGAGTTTACTCATTCAATTAGAATCTGGTTCTTAGCACGGCCATCAGACTTTAGATAGTCCAGAAATCAACATTGTGGTTTAGATTTACTTGAGATTTGAATTATGGACAAAAAAACAAGATTTGAATTTGGGCATTAGTATTAATTAACACCCACCGTATTTTATAACATGTACCAACCCCTTAAGAAGTTTATTTGTGGATGACCTAATTTATCCAGATTTATTTGAAAATAAACTTCACGACAACAAAATGATACACTTCAAAAAATATACTTCCAAAGGGAATAGATGCACGCTATAAAAATGGGAGTGTTAATACTAATGCCCTTTGAATTATGTCCAAAAAAAAGTAAGATTGGATTTCATATGAAGCTCATTTTTCTGTTCCAGTTATATCACTATATGTTATGATTGTCTTTATCGTGATGCAAGACTTGGATCTTGTACGAGTCAGTGTTTTGAAAACCAGATCGAACCGACGGTTCAACCGGTTGAACTGAGAATCAACCAATTTGGTAATTGATTCAATCCCATTTAAACCGTAGTCTTATTGAACTGCCTAGAGCCGGATTGAATCGCCTAGTTGAACCGGGTTGAGCCATTTAAAATGAGTTTTTTTAAAATATTTTATTTACTTTTTTTTCGATTTTAATATTTTTTTATTTATTAGTCATCCGGTTTAACAAGAACCAATTAAACTATGACTCGAAAATTTTATTGGTTGGATTTCCAATTTAGTTTTTAAAACATTGGACGTGGCACCGCAGGAAGCTCAATATAACGTTTTTCTTCAAAATAATACCCTTTTATTCAAATAATCTAGTCTTTTTTTTTTTTACGGAATCAAACAATCTAGTCAAACATTTTGCAATGCCCGAAAGTAAATTAAAAAAGCAGTTGTGTTATTTTGACAAAAAATTTCAACAACCGTATACGACACCGTATGTCCGTATATGTACGGACCGTATATCCGTACATATACGGATAATATTTTTATTTTTTTTCACTATCAGCATATGTATCCTGATGGCAGGATATGTATTCTGATGATAGGATATATTTTTAAAATACTGTCATTTTATCCGTACGTATGTCCGTACAGTATATGGACATACGGTGTCATCCGTACAGTTGTCGAAATTTTTTGTCAAAATATCATTTTTCTTAAAAAAACCACAACTTAGGGGAAGGTTCCGGTGGATTACTTTGATGTTGTTCACCCAAGCACCAAAGGATAAAGCAGTAATTTTCGCCCACCAAATTTGCTAACAATTCCGTGTCAAAATCAATTGATGTAATTTATCGAAGTGAAATATTTGAGTCAGTCAGTCGGTCAGGCACGGTTAATTCCATAATCGATAGGAGCATGACAAATACTGACAAGTATTTTAAGGATATTTTTTAAAATTTAAATATAAAAATATTATATTAGAAGTGGCATAATTTTAATTCTTTGTAAATTTAAAAATTATTTTTAATACAAAACTTTTATTTTTTAATTTTTTAATAAGTGTCCTAACGACACTCATTAACAAGACCTTTAGAGTATTATCAAAGTAAAGTCTTTGATCATTAAAAAGAAAAAACAGAGACAGCCTTTGATGCTTTTCCAAAATTTTGTGCTATGCAGACTTCAAAACGGCTCGCCTCATGGTATTTTGACCACGTCAACAACAAGGTATTACCTATGTTTCTTCGTTTAAAATTATTTTACATAAATTAAAGAAATTAATAAATTTTATTATTTTTAATAGAATTATTGGTCTTTTTCTTGTGATACACTTGACTATTTATATTATTTCACTATACTTATTTTTCTCTACAATAAATAGTTAAAGGTATAATTGACAAAAAAAAATAATTAATACAACATTGAGCTTGAGAATGATAGATAAAAAGTAATAAAAATTTTCTAAAAAATGGACAAGTAAAAAGACACGTACATTACCTTACACTGTGAATGAAAAATTACCAACATCTAATTAACCCCCCAACCAAAAACTAAAAACCATTTGTAAGCAAACTCCTCCAACGTTCAACTAATCACTTCCATAGAAAATTCTCCATCACCGTCACGCACACTACATGACCCAACAATAACCACTTCATCGGATCATGCAATGCATAACTCCTGATTTCCTGATCAAATGCAAACTCCTCCAATTCTACGTTGGATATTATTCCTCTGCCACCGCCAATTCAACATCCTTAAAAATCTTCCCACGTGCCAGATGTCCCACCCACAATTTCATCACCAGTCCTGGCACGTGCGTCAACATCTTATGTCCCATGCATTATAATATTTATACTCTTTATAATTAATCAAATTGCTCCTCCCTACAAAACACCCTTTGGCTATTACCATCTCGCACTAAAATTAAGACTTCCCATATCGAAGCCCTTAGGACGTGATTGGTTGACGAGAGAGAAATTGTAAAGAAAAAGTATGAAAAAAGAGAAAAAAGTGAGAAACATGTTAGATTTGGGGTATTGATTGAAATAAAAGAAAGAAAAGAGAAAAAAAAAGAGGAGTGTTGATTATTTTTGAAAAGACATCAACGTTCTTGACTAAAAATTTAAATAATTTGAGATATAAGGAGAAAATAAGGGTAGAAAAGGAAAAGAAAACAAAAAGCGATGCGTTTTCCATTTTCTTCGCACTTCTATGAAGAAAATAAAAGCCAGTGGCCCCAGCAATTTTTTTTCTATCGTCTCAATTTCAATGGCATCCAATCAGAAGAAAATGTCAACTTGTGCGCTTTTTCTCGCCTGATTTTTTCTTTCCCTGCTTTCTCTCGCGAAACAATCAAAGCGTTAATAAGATTTTTGTAGAAAATTTAGCTAGGTACGTACCTCATTAATAGGCCACACTTTTTCTCTCTTAAAAGCAAATAATATCGATCCATGTCTCTTTCGGCTCCCACACCTGTTACTTCGACCCAGCATGCAGTATCTGAGTTCACGCGACCTTGTGTAAATTTTCGTCCAAGCATTTGGGGGGATCTTTTCCTTCGATATGAATCAGAATCCTTGGTACTATATTTATATTTATATATGCAAGATTTTACGTAGACTCATGTAGTATTATTATGACATATATTATATATTGTTTTAATCTTGGATTATAGTCTAGTTCAATCCTATGCAAGAGACTCACAATAAGTAGAACAAGAAAATAAAATTAATATGTTTTGTTCAAACTCCCTCCTAATTTAGAGTGTGTGTGTGTGTGTTTTTTTTTTTTTTGACGATGTGGGTGTGTGTGTTTGTGCATCATCAATTTGTTTATGAGATTTTATCTTTCATTTTAGCTTGGGAAGATTTTTCTGTTTCTTTGTATGATTTTATCTCTGCATAATCTATGCTCCATAGTTACAATACAGAGTATGTGTAAATATAACGAGCATTACTCATGACGTTAATCTTGAGCTAAATAAACGAAGATTTATTTGTGTAATATTTTAGATTTAGTTTTTTTTTGTGAAAGAGAAAAAATAAAAAGTAAAAAGGTCTAGACCATTATTATTTCATAATTCACTATCTAAATTTCCATATTAGTGGGAAAATTGTCAGAGAGATCTATACAAATTTTAATTGAATTGCTCAGTTGAGAACTTAAACTTTTATATTAATTTCAATGTTGCGATCCCCTCACCCATTTCTATTAAAATATCAATTTCCAACCTCAAAAAATGTAATACATCTGATAAATCTGATCAATCATCCTAGAAACAAACTTTTAATTGACAGCTATATATTTAGAAATTTAAATTCCTTGTGACTAATTACGGGAAATCAGTGACAATATGAAGCAACAAGTACAAATGCAAAAAGAGGAAGTGAAGAAGATTTTCCTATCTTCAAGCAATAATATCTCACAAAAACTAAACTTCATTGACTCATTGCAACGTTTGGGAATATCTTACCATTTTGAACGTGAAACTGACGAAGCATTAGAACAAATCCACAATACTTTAGTGACAATAAAGTCACCATAGAAGAAAGTGGCCTTCACTTTCTTGCTTTAGCATTTCGTTTGCTTAGGCAAACAGGACATCACATTTCATCAGGTATGTAGATCTTTGCCTGCCATATTTACATTACCAAGAAAACTTACTGGTCATAAATCATATTATAAACATAGATTCTTTATAATCTATTATTTATTTAACAAACATAACTGTACTAATACCATATGGCAAAAACTTATTCACACACTTAAAACTGTTTTCTCTCCGAAAGCTCAATTCCTTTAAATTCTCATATCACGGTGCTTTTTTTTCCCCTTCAAGACTTGTGCTTTTACACGGGTTCACTACTACTAGTTCCATTAAAAACTCAGCTCACAGCATGTGGTTAATTTTTGACAGATATATTTGAAAAATTCAAGAACAAAGAAGGAAAAACTTCGATGAAAAGCTTGCCAAAGATGTTCAAGGAACGTGGAGCTTGTTTGAAGCTGCACAGTTAAAGATTCATGGGGAAGATATACTAGATGAAGCACTTGATTTCACATACACTCACCTTAATTCATTGACCAATCAATTGAGTCCTTTTCTTGCCGCACAAATAAGTCACTGCTTAAGGAAACCTCTTCACAAGGGAGTTCCTAGGTTGGAGACAAGGTGTTGCATGTCTTTCTACGAAAATGATCCTTCTCATAATAAAGTTCTTCTAAGCTTTGCAAAATTAGATTTCAATATGCTACAGAAATTGCATAAAAAAGAACTCGGCAGTATCACCAAGTAAGTATTACAACTCTACAACGATGTGCTAACTTTCAGAATATTCATATGGCAATATTCAACTTATTATGGATATGATATGAGCTGTGATATGTATAATATTACAGGTGGTGGAAAAAATCAGACTTTGGGACAAAGGTCCCTTATGCTAGGGACAGAGTGGTTGAGGCTTACTTTTGGCCATTGGCAATGTCCTATGAGCCAAAATATAGCACTGCAAGAAGGATAGTGTGCAAATTGATTGCATGTATATCTCTTCTAGATGATACTTGTGATGCCTATGGCACCGTTGAAGAACTTGAACTCTTCACACAGGCAATTCGGAGGTTGATTCGAGTCCAAAAGGATTTACCAATTTTATAGTATTAGAAAGTTGAAATAGCAACGAAAATTTAGAATATTATTGACACCAAATTTGGAGACTAATTTCATTTTTTCTGTCTCTGATTTTTGCCGTTGTTTCAACTTTTGCTAGTAGTTTTACAATAAGGGACGGACCCAGAAATTTTACGTTGTGGGGGCAATTAATATATATATATATATATATATATATATATATATATATATATATATATATATGTGAGAATTTGTACCATTCTTTTAAAGATATATGTATGTTAATGGTAAAAAAATATGCCACCAAATTCAATCATTCAGGGAAGATACTTTTACAAAGTATTTGGATTTACTGTGTGTGACATTACATGTGGGCCGTGAGGGCATTTGCATATAGGAGTGACAATTTGTTGTTGTTCAGCGTATATTTATGTGAGAAAGGTTGAATTTTAAGTGGGGGCATTTGCCCCCTGTTGCGAGTCCCACATCGGATAGTTAACGAGCCTGACCGTTGCTTATATAGCTGGGTAGACTATCTCTTTACAAGCCGGTTTTGAGGGGACCTTTCGGATGCCTGGCTGAATTCTTCACATGGTATCAAAGCCACGTTCTGCCCGGTGGTGTGGATAGTGTCGCTAGCCCTCGCTTGTGGTGACGAGCCCAGGCTCGAGGGAGCGTGTTGCGAGTCCCACATCAGGTGGTTAACGAGCCTTGCAATTGCTTATATAGCTGCGTAGACCACCCCGTCACAAGCCGGTTTTGAGGGGACCATTCGGATGCCTGAATTCTTACATGGTATCAGAGCCACGTTTTGCTCGATGGTGTGGATAGTGCCGCTAGCCCTCGCTTGTGATGACGAGCCCAGGCTCAAGGGGGCGTGTTGCGAGTCTCACATCGGGTGGTTAACGAGCCTGGCCGTTACTTATATAGCTGGGTAGACCACCCCTCACAAGCCGGTTTTGAGGTTCTTCACACCCCGAAAGTGTATAGAGTAGGTAATGGAAAAATTAATGACTTAACATGATGAGTGATGGCTTTAAATTAAATCTTGCGATCTTTATTTTGCAAAATTTTGGGCCATATATAATTCTCCTTTTGTTTGAATCTCAGGTGGGATATTAGTCTCATACAATCCCTTCCAGAGTGCATGAAAGCAGTATTTAATACAATTGTAGAGCTGTGGGATGAAATAGAGATGACGATGGTTGAGAATGGAAAATCGAGTTTGGTATTATAATATATTAAACAAGCTGTAGGCTTATCCAATTCCTATATTTCAAAACTTATTAATGCTGCTTTTCATCGTTCTACTTAATTAATCAATCAATATTTTGATTATTTTACAGTTTTATAAATTGGCACGATCCTACTTTGTTGAAGCAAAATGGTGCAATCAAGGATATATACCAACATATGATGAGTACTAGGTGTTGGGTGCCAAATTTCCAATTTGGACTTTTCAACGAAGCATCAAGCATTCGACAAGCAAGGAAGCTTGAAGAATGGAAAATCGACAGGCAAGGAAGCCAAAATGAGTGATGAAAAATAGACTAAGTCTAAGAAACTGATAGACTTGACGGTTATTCGACGAAGCCAACGAAGCGTCGAAGATGTCAGGATGAAAACAGTCAAATTAGACTTAGGCTTTAGGAAGCCAATGTAAAACTCGACTGGAAGTGTTACTATCGAAGTTAGTTAGTTTCTTAGTAAACTTAACTACCGACCCTGTGTCCGTACACATGTCAGGTCGGATGATAGGTAGTTTTTTACATTTTTCCTATAAATAGTAGTTCGTACGATGTACTTCAGTTTGGATACTTGATCTAAAATTCCTAACATCTCATCCGTCGAAGCAGATTAAAGGAAACACGATTACAGTATACCTACCACCCCTTTTCATTAACTGCAATGCAATCAATTCAATTTATTTCAATTCTCGTATTGTTCTTTATTTTACTTTCTTGCAATTCATTTACATGTTATGCAATTTCCTTCCATTTTCAGTATTAATCTTTACTGCATTGAACTTTGTTTCGAACTTATATTTGCTTTCTCTGCTCATTCCGGCATTTTTGTTTAAGTTTCTTTTCTTATTGCATGTTTTCCAATCATTTCATTTCCTGTACTTTGTTTCATTTCTCTTTACTTTCCAGCAATTTACAATACTTATCATTTATATTTCAAAGTCATTTACAAGCCTTCTTTTAATTCATGTTCTTTAAAAGCTTTCTTTGATTTTCAATTATTTAAATGCTTTCCTTTACAATTCTGCATTCATCTTCTTCTCTAAGTTTAAATTCATAAATGCATGTTCACAGCACTGCATTTTATGATTTCTGCTAAGAATTACATCTATTTACTTGTTAGTCAAGTTATTGGCTTTTGACAGCCAATCTTGCTTGCTTTACATTCAGTGCCACTCCAACAAACAATCCATTTGTTAGTTGGTATGCCTTAAATAAAATTGGCAGAATATAACAATTTGGTCTAAAAGCCAAAGATAATGAAGATTTGAAACCGGTCGAACATTTGATCGTTAGACATTTGAAAAACCGTTGTTTGCAACGAGATTACCACGTAACTCGTCGATCACATAATCGTTTGAAAATATAATTATTTGTTTTATTTGATGAATTTGGTAGAAATACACTACAAACCAAATTTCCCAGTAAACAAATTGGCACGCCCAGTGGGACGAGTTTAGAGTATCTCGTTTTTAGACAATGGTTTTATGTGTCTAAGAAGTGGAAAAATTACTGCTTCTAACGAGTCTAGACAACGAAACATGAGTGGCAGCACAAGTGCTAGCACCATAGTTCCAAGTTTTACAAATGCAAATGCGTCGACAAGCAATACTAATGCGTCGACCACCAGTGCGAACGCTGGGAAAGTTAATATTCCATGGATGAATAATTCTGCCACTGGCATGGGTACTGGGATGGTAATGGCTAATGCAAAAAATGAGGCGATACCAGGTGCAATAGTATATGAATCCCCAATGGTTCAAAATGCGTCAGAAGTGCAATCATCGTCTGGAAGCGCGAGGAATTCAAGTGTTAGGCCAATAGCGAGCGTAACACAACCTGTGTTTGGGATGCTTTATGGTTATTTACATAATTCGACAGTTCCCACTATTAGTTTAACCATGTTTAATCAATTTGCCAATCAGCCTTTTATGCCGTTTGGTAATGCTGCTAATGCCCAAGGAATGGCAGGTGTGACTACCACTACAACGAATCGACAAGGGTCAGGACCAGGGGACATGTCAAGGCAAATGCCCCAAAATAGTGGAGGATTAACACAAAACTCATTGGCAAGTATTCAACAACAAGTTGATGATAGTAACCATGAGATGGTGACCATGTTCACTCAGCAAATGAGTACAATGATTGTGCCTCTTATGGAAACAACGAACTAAGCATGCAATGCATTGGCTTTGCAAATGCAAAGGCTAAATCAAGCATTAGGCTTGGCGGCGCTTGTGAATGAAAATGTTCAACAAGCCCCAGGAGTAATTCCTCAAGGTCAGGGCATGGGGGGCATTCAACAAGATATGAATAACCCCATAATGGTGCAAAATGAAGTAAATCAACTAAACCAGAACCCTGGTCAAAACTTGAACAACTTGGCTTATGGCCAAGTGCAGTTGTTGCAAAGAAACCAAGACCAAGGGGCTCCAGTGCATCAAGGTTTAGCCAACCTCAGGCACAATATCATGGGAAACCAGATAGAGCAAAATGTAAATCAAGCTGTCGAGCAAATGTTGAACAGGCTTGGTTTTAATATTGGCCAAGCCACTAGATCATATTTCATTTCTGCGTTTCCTAAATGGGTACAACAAGCTAAAGTGTCAAGAGGAATGAAGATCCCCAAGTTGTCCAAGTTTTCAGGTGACAGCGGAGAATCGACTGTCGAGCATGTTGCTAGATAAACTATAGAGATGGGGGAATTAGCCACTATGGAGGGTTTGAAAATGAGATTTTTCCCAAGTTCTTTGACGAAGAACGCATTTTCTTGGTTCTCGACATTGAGGACTAATTCAGTCCATTCTTGGGCACAATTAGAAGGGTTGTTCCATGATCAATTCTTCAGGGGCGATTTGAGGGTTAACTTGGCTGATTTGTTCAATGTCAAGCGTACGTACAATGAGTCTATAGATGATTACATCTCTAGGTTCAAACAAATGAAGAGCAGGTGTTTTACGCCTGTTCTTAAAGCGAAAATTGTTAAAATGGCCGCTAGTGGTTTGGATTACTACATTAGAAAGAAACTGGTAAATCAACACACAGTTCATCTTGCCCAGTTAGGAGAAAAGGTTCAAAAGATTGAACAACTCAAGTCTGAAAAGAACCAGAAAAACAACAAGAAGTTCATTAGGCGTGAGAAGGTCAATTATGTCGAACAAGATCAAACTGACAGTGAAGATGAGGTTGTTGCTGAGTAAGAAATAAACCTTGCTGAGTTAAAAGAAGGGTCACCTTATGCTTGTCAAGCGTTAGTACCTTCCAAGGGGAAGGAGAAAATGGGCTATGTGAATAAGAAAACATACACATTTGACGTAACTAAAGCTGATAAAATATTTGATATTTTGTTAAAAGATAAGTAGCTTAAGTTGTCAGATAATCATAGGGTTAAAAGGCCTGAAGACTCCAATGGTCAAAATTATTGTAAATACCATGGAGCTCTAGGCCATCCTACTAATGAATGTTTTCGTTTCAGGGATTTGATTCAAAAAGCTCTCAAAGAAGGTAGGCTCAAGTATGTTGACAAGCAGAGAAGCCTAGCATGAAGGTGGATACTGATCCATTTGGCCAAGGCATAGCAACTGTCGAAGACCAGATTGCAAGAGGTTGCAACATGGTGAATATCAGTGGCAAGCAGAAATATGTGGTAAATGTAGAAGACCCTTTTGACATTTTCCCCAGGCCTCATAAGACTATCGAGGACTTTCTGAGGAGAAAAAACAATCCTGGGCAGTTAAAGTTGTGCCCACATTGTGACAAGTACTTCGACGAGAGGGCTGCTCAGAAGGCAAAGAAAGGTAACAAGACAAATGTTCAATAGCATGTACAAACTGGTTATGTGAATAGGAACGTGAAGCGTGTTCCAACTAACCAGGTGAAGAGGCCTGTTGCAAATAGGCCCAATCGAGCTGTTGGTGGATGGTTGTTTGAGTCCTCAAGGGAATCAATAGGAAGCAACCATGGAGCATTTCCTTGTCGAGTGACAAGCAGAACTAGGAAGCTTGACACCAATGTTGCAGTGAACAAATGGGTTGAGAATTCTGTTAAGGCCCGTTGCCCTGAATTGAGAAATAGGGTGAGGGCTAGAAGAAGTAATCATCGACAAATGCCATTTTGGGATGAAGATTACCAATATGGGAGAGTGCGTTATCCTGGAAGTGACAAAGTGAAGAAAGCACCACTGTCGAAGAGTCAAAAGCGTCATCGACAAAGGATAAGGCAAGCTCAGAAGCAGAAAATGAAAGTTGCTGAGCTGGAAAAATCTCAACATGGGAATTATTTCATGGTTGGGATACAGAAGGTGTCATTTCCCAAGGAGCCTGGTCCAAAACTGAAAAGTGTGATAGTGGATCTGAAAGGCAATAACTACGAGAGGGGTCAAACTTCTAAAGCACAGGGACAAACACCACAAGCAGGTTTCAAACACAATAGCAATACTGCCAAGGCTCCATTAGCCGCAAAGGAAAGAAATCCTTGGCCAATGGGTTTGATTGAAGCCGAGAAATTAGCCATAGAACGAGGCAAATTTAGTGTTCGAGCAGCTCTAGTTAAAGACACTGACAATGATGTGTCAATGGAGGAATTGAGAATCATAGTTAAAGATTCCGACCTGCTTGATGAACTAATGGAGCCTGTGAAAGAAAATGCTATCAAAACAGACATGTCTATGGAAGACGTCATTGAGGCATTAGATGATCCAGATGACCTAATTGGCTTTAATGATAAAGAAGAGTTTGACCCTAATACCAGTTTGGACAAAGACTTGGATGAACTGGTAATGGCAATGGGAACAACTCTATCGGATTTGGGGTCTGAAGATTGCTTCCTTGACAAGGAAAACTTAAGGCTAGGAAGCCACTTGGAAAATGAAGAAACAGCTACTGAAGAAGAGTTTGCTAAGGTCAATGTAAACTTGGTTTCAGTATTACCAGCGGGATATGAAGCTCATTATGAGTTTGTTGTAGAAGCTCCTAATGAAGAGGAGTTTGAAGATTTTCCTATTAGTTGGCAATTTGTTGAGCAAGATATGGTTACTATCTTTGATAATTTCGCTCGACTGGACAAGCCAACTCATGAAGAAAGAAACCATCTTCGACCATTGCACATTAAGGCAATGATTGAAGGTAAGCCTGCTAACAGGGTGTTGGTTGATGGGAGAGCTTCTGTCAACCTGATCCCAAGAGCCATGTTCAAGAAACTGGGTAAAGATGAAACAGATTTGCTGCCAACCAATATAGTGGTTACTGATTTTGGAGAAAGATCTTCACGATCAGATGGTGTGGTAATGCTTGATGTGCAAGTAGGTTCAATCAAATTTGTAGTAATTCCTTCAAGGTCTAGCTACAATGTCCTGTTAGGGAGGGATTGGATTCATGCAGTCGGAGCAATTCCCTCGACGGTACACCAGAAGATGATTCTTTGGAATGCTCATGATGAGATTGAAATAATTGAAGCTGATGATAGCCCATGCTATTTGCAACAAATGCATGTGGATTTTCAAGGTATATGATCCAAAGGTGAAGCCCATTTCTGTGCAGAGTGGTGTTATTTACATAGAGGCTTTGAATGCTTGCTTGTTGTAGCAGTTTAGGGTCAAATTACTGGATGAGGCCAACGAAAATCGGCCAAACGACAATGATGAGGCTTGAACATCACCAAACACAATTGTCGGCCTGTGAGGCCGACCAATAGCCAAACGCAGAAGAAGGTGTATTGGCTGATTGCATATTCGACGATGGCCCTTTGGGATTTGAAAAGGGGCTTGAGGATAAGAGTGGGTTTGAATTAGAAGATCCTTTGGAGGAAATAGATCTAGGGGATGCCGACAGGAAGAGGCCAATATATGTTAGTGCTTTACTGTTAGATGAATTCAAAAGGCAGATTGTGGAATAAGTCTCTGAGTATAAAGATGGGATTACCATGAGATGCCAGGTCTGAGTAGAGAACTTGTGGAACATAGGTTGCCTCTAAAACCTTATTGTAAGCCAGTCAAACAAGCTAATAGGTGATTTTCTCCTGAAGTTGTGTTGAAAATCAAAGTGTTGAAGGTTAAGTTTATTCGCACAACTAGGTATGTTGAGTGGTTGTCGAACGTAGTGCCTGTCATAAAGAAGAATGGCAAGATGAGGGTATGTGTCGATTTTAGGTATTTGAATGCTGCTACTCCTAAAGACGAATACCCAATGCCCATAGCAGATATACTAGTGGATGCAGCATCTGGTCATGAGCTTCTAAGTTTCATGGATGGACATACTGGTTACAACCAGATCTTCATAGTTGACGAAGATATGCCTAAAACTGCTTTTAGGTGTCCAGGTTCAATTGGAACTTACGAATGGATAGTTATGCCCTTTGGTTTGAAGAATGCTGGTGCAACTTATCAAAGGGCAATGAATACTATTTTTCATGAAATGATAGGCAAATTCATGGAAGTTTACATCGATGATGTTATCGTCAAGTCGAAGGGTCAAGAGGAGCATTTGAATCATCTTAGATGAGCTTTTCAAGAAATGAGGAAGCATAGTTTGAAGATGAATCCTGAGAAGTGTGGTTTTGGGGTTTCTGCTGCCAGGTTCTTGGGCTTTTTTGGTGCACAAAAAAGGCATTGAAGTAGACAAGAACAAAGTTAAGGTCGTGTTGGAAGTTAAAACACCAACCAACAAAAAGGAACTTCAATCCTTTTTTGGGGAAGGTTAATTTCCTCAGAAGGTTTATATCAAATCTCTCTGGAAGAACAAGAGTTTTTGCTCCTTTGGTGAAATTCAAGGCAGAGAAAGCTTTTGTAAGGAGTCAACAGCACCAAAAAGCTTTCGACCAAATCAAGCAGTATTTAATAAGTCCACTGGTCATGATGCCTGCAGAGCCACATAGACCAGTGAAGTTGTACATTTCTGCATCAGAAGAAACCATAGGTTGTTTACTGGCTCAGGAAGATAAGAACAATGTTGAAAGAGCTGTTTACCACCTCAATCGAGTACTCAACAATGCAGAAACAAGATATAGTGCCATAGAGAAGCTGTGTTTAGCACTTCATTTTACTTGTACAAAACTCAAATATTACTTGATGCCTTGTAATGTCTTAGTTATTTGAAAAACAATGTGATCAAGTACATGTTGTCAGTAACGACCCGTTTCCGGACCGCTACCGAGCTCAATATAACGAGCTCGAGTTACCGAGCTCAACACACCGAGCTCAACATAAACCTATATGAGATGTGTTTTAAAACGAAACTCTTGTGCCTTTTAAAAATACGATATATTATTTTTTTATAAAACCAACTCGTGCACATCAGAGTAATTACAGCTTTTCGAAACATGGTGCAACTAAGACACAAGACTTAAATTCTAATGAAACATACATGCATAACATACATATATATATCACTCGAAATAATAATGTATACAAAATACAGAGTAGCAATGTATAAAGAAAATACACCTAAGGTATGACGACTTCAAAAGAGCAATCATACCCTGGGGGTACTTCCGGCAGACTCCCACGCAGGGTCGCTCCAAAAGTAAGGCCACCACTACCCTGAAACAACAAAACAACATCGCCTAAACTGGTCCCGACCTACTACTCCAAAAGAAAAACAAGGTACAGCCATAAAAAAACAACATCCAAAGAACATAATCAATCACGACAGATAGAGGTCGCCACTGGTCCTCGCCGAGCTCCTCCTCGCCATCTCATCGCCGAGTTCCTCGCGCTCGACATCGCCTGGTAACCGCTATGGATTGAAGGCACCACTGAAAGGGTCAACTTCTCAACAATTCAAGATAAGCTCGACATAAAGGATATAAGCAAACAAAGAAAGTATAACATTCACCGACGTGACTCGACCATCTCACTCTAACTCGACACAACTCGCAAATCCATTTTCTCTCGACTCGACAATTTTTCCTAATGCACACGCCGTCTCAGATGTCGGAAAGTCCAGCCGAAGCCTTGGGATCCTCGCTCTCCCTAGGACCAACTCAGGTCCCATAGCGTGGCGACGTCTAGTCAATCTCCGTAATGTAAGGGGACCTAGCACCCTTAGTTATCCGGGTCACGGCTCAAAAACGTCATACGACTCACCTAGCTCGCTCACTCGATGAACAATTCGCCGCATACGATATTCAAAGAGTTAAACACAAGATATTCAACCGCATGTCAAATAAAAAGAGCAAGCTCGACATGAAGAAACGCAATTCAACATGCAGTACACCATTCACAACATATATTCAATCACATATTAAATACATGCAAAAACCCAGTCATATCACCACATATTAAGCTCGACACATACACAATGACATAAACACGTAGAATATGAAGTGCCCTTACGCTAGCATACTATGAAAGTATTAATGTGAAGCGCCCTTACGCTAGCATACTATGAAAGTATTAATGTGAAGCGCCTTTACGCTAGCATACTATGAAAGTATTAATGTGAAGCGCCCTTACCGAACTCCAAGTTAATGCTGCTCGACAACGACCTCGACACAAATTGCCTTCAAATGAGCTCGACAACGACTTCTCTTACTCGATCTCGACACGGCCGTCTTCAACGAGCTCGACACGTGACGCTTCTCGACCGACCTCGACACGCATAGCTTCGATCCGATTCCGCCGCTTCCACGCCCTGATTCGCTTCCGCACACCTTGATTCGAAATCACTCGATCTCGAATCGACTTCCTAAAACAAACACAACTCGCTCGATCTATGGGTTCTAATACACTTAGCTCTCTTCCCAAACTTAACCACAACCCAGAAAATATAAAACTCAAGAACTGAAATATATTTTTCCTCTAACACAAAGTTAGGGTTTTCGATCAAAAGTTCATGAAAAAGGTTATCTGATGCTTCAACAGATAGATCGACAACAACAACAACCAGAAGCAACAAACGAAAAACAAGAAATCGAAACAAACCAAAAATGGGGGTTTCTGGGCACTGCCGATTGCAGAAAAACAGAGGAAGAAAATTTGTTTTACAAGCCCAATTAATCGGTTAGAAAGATAGGTAATATCGTGAAGAAGAAAACCCATCAATTTGTCATGATTTGGAAGCATAAAAACTAGCTAAAATGGAAGAAAAAGTAGCGCTAAACAAGAGTACGTAGGAAAAGAAAAATATGTTCTTCATACCTCAATGGTGGTCGAGCAGGCGAGATATGTCGAGAAGATGATGAGGAACAAGGTTGATGAAGAAAATTTGTGCAGAATCTCGATGGAACTCAAGGTTTTGTCGATGGAAGTTCTGGAGAAAAACAACGAAACTCAGAGCAGAAGGAAGAAGAAAGAAAGAAGAAAAGCGAAATGAGAATCTGAGGGAATCGGTCGTGGTATACAGCTGGTGAGAAAAGGGGTATAATCGTAATTTCAGCTATAAGATGCCAATCCCATCAATCAATCTACCCGTCTAATCGTTCCTCTCATAATTACCCTCTACTCTGTCGGTCAACGGTCTAGACACGCGACGAGAACGGCAAGCCGACAATGTAATAATTACAAACAATATAATAATAACGCTGAATAACGTTCGAAAGAATACGAGGTATCATCTCGACACGATGTCGACTAGGGTGCTCGTGCCAAGACAAGGTTCTAACACGAGTTCGTGAACGCGACCTCCTCAAATGCAGACGCGACTTCATCAACTCGACACCCGACCTCCTCACCGCCAGCCTAGTGCACGCAGCCTCCTCACTCGACAAATGACCTCGCAAACGATCTTGGCACGGGATCTCGACACAAGGTCTTGGTCGAGGTCTCGATACGTCGTCCTAATACGATGTCGATCTCGCCCTCAGGTGTTACAATCTCCTCTAAAAAATTTCGTCCTCGAAATTGCAAATAAGATTCTTACCTCGGAAAAGTTCAGTGGTAATCGAAGTCTTCATCTTCTCCTCCAGCTCCCAAGTCGCATCTCCCGCCTTCTCGATCCCACACAACTTTGACAAGTTGAATCTCTTTGTTCCGCGAATCGCTTGGCTTTCCGATCAACGATCCTTCACGTAATGCTTCAAAGATAGGTCGCCCTTCGCTTGAATCACATCCGCTCGATGACATGAGAGGGGTCGGAAACATACTTCCGCAATTGTGAGACATGGAAGACGTCGTGGATGTTCGACAAGAATGGTGGCAAGGCAATCTGATATGCCACTGGACCGATACGACGAAGAATTTGGTAAGGTCCAATAAATTTAGGGGTAAGTTTCTTGGATTTGATCGCTCGACCAACTCCAGTAGTGGGGGTGACTCTAAGAAATACATGTTCTCCTCCCTCGAACTCGAGTGGTCGACGTCGTTGGTCTGCATAACTCTTCTGTCGACTTTGAGATGTTCGCATCCGATCTCTGATCAAACGGATCTTCTCAGAGTCCGCCGGATCATATCTGGTCCCTACGACGCTTCGCCGCCTGGTACCAACAAAGAGGCGTCGACATTTCCGCCCATACAAGGTTTTTCAAAAGGTGCCATTCCAATACTCGCATGGAAATCAAGTTATTGTAGGTGAACTCCACCAATGGTAAGACGTCGTCCCAACTTCCTCGGTGATCTAACGTGCAAGCTCGCAACAAATCTTCAAGTGATTGGATCGTTTCTCGGCCGACCGTCGACCAGGATGATATGCCGAGCTATGCCTGAGCTCGGTTCCCATCGCTTCTTGCAATTCCCTCCAAAAATGAGACGTGAACTTCGGATCTCGGCCCGACATGATCGAAGAGGGTATTCCATGAAGTCGCACTATCTCCGCGATGTAGATCTCGGCCAGCTTTTCCACGTTGTATGTCGACCTCACTGGTAAGAAATGAGCAGATTTGGTCAATCGGTCGACGATCACCCAAATCGAATCATTCTTCTTCTGCGCCTTCGCAAACCTACAACGAAATCCATGGAAATACTATCCCATTTCCAAACTGGTACGCTGTTTATTGTAACATTCCCGCAGTCGCTGGTGTTCCACCTTCGCTTCGACACGTTAAACACGGTTACGTGCTCGCCACTTGCTTCTTCATTCCTGACCACCAAAAATGCTTCTTCAAGTCTTGATACATCTTCGTAACTCCTGGGTGAATACTAAAGTTGCTCTTATGCGCTTCGCCGAGAATCAACTTCCTCACTCGGATCGTTAGGTACACATACTCGGCCATTGCACCTTAAGAAGTCGTCCGCCCGACGTGAAATTCGCCGCTTCCCTTGTGCTATCAATCAACCTTCTTCTGCGTAAGCTCGTCATGAACTTGCTGGTCTCGGATCTCGCCCAACAATCTGTTAGAAATGGTAAGCATACCAAATCTCGCCTTCCATGAAACTTCGACACTCAACTTCAAGTCTCTGAACTTCGAGCATCTCCAACTCCTTGATCATCATTACCGAGGTTAAAACGCTCTTCCCGCTCAACGCATCTGCTACTACGTTAGCCTTACCAGGATGGTATTCCAACGTAAAGTCGTAGTCCTTGAGAAATTTGGCCCATCTACGCCGACGCATGTTGAGTCCTTTCTGGTCGACCAGGCACTTCAAGCTCTTGTGATGGCTGAAACCAGTAAGAGTGCTCCCGTAAAGGTAGTGTCTCCATATCTTCAGCGCAAAACCTACTGCTGCCACCTCCAAGTCGTGAGTAGGGTAGTTCCTCTCGTGAATCTTAAGTCGCCTTGAAGCATACGCGACCACCTTCCGATGTTGCATCAAAGACGCATCCCAATCCCTGGTGTGACGCATCACAATACACCTCGAAAGGCTCTTCGTTGAGGCAAAATCAAGACAGCGCCGCCGCCAAAAGCTCCTTCCGCCTTTGAAAACTGCTTTGCACTCCTCGGTCCAGGCAAAGGTTGATCCTTCCTCGTCGACCGTAAAGAGGCGCGACAATCTTCGAGAAACCTTCAATGAATCTTCGATAATATCCTCGCTAAGCCGACAAAACTCCCGATCTCAGAATCGCCTTCGTTGTTCCCACGCTAGCACCGCCTCAATCTTAGTTGGATCCACAGCTATCCCTTCTTTGGAAATCACGTGACCAAGAAAATTCACCTCTTCAAGCCAAAATTCACACTTCGACAGGTTGGCATAGAGTTGCTTATCTCGTAATATCCGTAGTACTCGACATAAGTGTTCTGCGTGCTCTTCTCGGTTCCTCGAGTAGATCAATATGTCGTCGATGAACACTACAACGAACTGATCCAAAAACGAATGGAAAATCCTGTTCATGTAGTCCATAAACACAGCTGGCGCATTCGTCACTCCAAACGGCATCACCAAGTACTCGTAGTGACCATATCTAGTCCTGAAAGCTGTTTTGGCGACATCTTCCTCCTTCACGCGAATCTGATGGTAGCCCGACTTCAAGTCTATCTTGGAAAAGATCGCCGCTCCACGAAGTTGATCCATCAAGTCGCCAATACGTGGTACCGGATACCGGTTCTTCACGGTAACCTTGTTGAGCCCGCGGTAATCTACGCACGCCTTGATCGCCCATCCTTCTTCTTAACCAACAAAGACCTGGAGCTCCCCACGGTGACACGCTCGGTCGTATGAATCGCTTCGACTCCAAGTGTTCGATCCGGGACTTCGCTTCTTTCATCTCGGCAGAGACATCCCGTATGGCGCTTTGGAAATCGGTCCGTCCCTGGAATCAGTCGATGGAGAACTCGACCTTCTCAGATCGGTGGTAACCCTGGCACGCCTTCGGAAAACGCCCTCAAAATCACACACCACCGAACATTCTTCACGCCGATCCGCTGGAAAACTTCCGAACTAGCCAGATACATGTATTCCCTAGTTCCTTCTTTCAAAGAAACTCCAATACGCTCGCGTAAAGATAATTGAGACTCCAAGGTCCGGAAAAATTACAGCTTTACTGGCACACCAAAAGGACATGGTGGTGTGACAACCAATCCATCCCGAGGATGACATCTAAGCCCTTAAGAGGCAAACAAACCAAATTGACCACAAACTTTCTACTCAATAACCACTACACAATTAAGACATGCAGTGTTTGTGACTAAGGTTTTAGCACCGGGTTGTAACTACTAATTTAAACGGTAAAGCAATCCACGCCAAGTTCAAATGGTTCACACAATCGAGGAAATAAAGGAACGGGTTGCACCCAATCAAAAAGAACGGATAAGGATTTACCCTCGATCTCACATTCACCTTGGATAAGATCTTCACCGACCGCTTCCTCGCCACTCATGCAGTAAAACTCGCTTTAGCTACCTGACGCTTCCCTTTGGCCTTTGCCGCAAGCATCGCTTGCTCAGCCTTTAGGTGTAGGACAATCCTTGGCAAAATGCCCTGGCTTCTTGCAAATGAAACACACCTCCTCCTTCGAGTACAGCTACTCGCGTAATGTCCCGCTTTCCACATCGATAGCAAGTCACCTCGACACCGGCCTGCCCTCCACTCGCTCCCTGGGTCATCTGACGACATCGTCCCTCGTTGTCGCTCCCCGAGGCCTGGCCAGACGGCTTCTTCGCAGCTTGTTTTCCTTTCAGGCAAATCTCCGCCCCGCACTGGGTCTCACCGGTCCGCTTACAACGCCTTCTTCTTGTGGCTCTCACTCCTTCTACCTCGACACATCGATCAATCAGCTTGGAGGTTTTGATCCTCAACGACACCATCGACTTCGAATGTCGAATCTCAATCCCCGTTGGAATCTCTCACTCAACCATCTCTGGTCAACTCGATCACGGAATGGATCAAATACCTCGCCAACGACTCGAACTTGGCCGCATACTTGACACCGCCGAGTTGCCTTGCCGCAATTGAAGAAACTCTTGCTCCTTCTCGCCAGGCAAGATCTGGGAAGTACTTGTCCAAGAACCTTTCACGAAAAAGCTCCCAGGTCATCTCGCGACGCTCGCTTATAAATGTTTGCTTCACTCCTCTCCACCAATACTCTGCGTCTCCTAGCGATGAAGTAGGTGGCATAGTCGACCTTCACGCTGTCCGCAATGAAGTGCCTCAAGATCTTCTCGATCTCTTGCATCCAAAGATCGCCTTTATCTGGATTTGGCTCACCGTAGAACTTCGGTGGATCATGCTTCCCGGTCGGCCAATCCTCTCGCTTCAAAGATTTCGCTCGCTTCGTTGTTGCTGCAAGTTCGCTGAGTTAACGCCGCCGTCTGGCTGAGCCATCGCGTTAGCCTGGTTGAGTTGCAGAATGATTGTTGAGCCATGGCCGCCGCCATCTCGGTCATAGCTTGAATTGCTCGCTCCATGTCGACGTTTCTGGGTAAATTGCCGATTCCTACGAGGTGGCATTAGATTCCACAAAGTTCAAAACCCCGCTGAATCTCACAACAAGGATGTGTTAAACACACCGCTTCAATCAAGAAACAGCTCAAACAATTTCTCAAGCAATAAGTGCTTCACTTAATCAAACAAAGAATCAACATATTACAACTAGGTACCCAACACACATAACCCGACGGTGACTACCCAAATCTCCTATGCACAAATTTCTACGTAATCAATCAAGCCTCGATACTAACAAAGGTAACGACTGCTTCGACCGCTACCGAGCTCAATATACCGAGCTCGAGTTACCGAGCTCAACACACCGAGCTCAACATAAACCTATATGAGATGTGTTTTAAAACGAAACTCTTGTGCCTTTTAAAAATACGATATATTATTTTTTTATAAAACCAACTCGTGCACATCAGAGTAATTACAGCTTTTCGAAACATGGTGCAACTAAGACACAAGACTTAAATTCTAATGAAACATACATGCATAACATACATATATATATCACTCGAAATAATAATGTATACAAAATACAGAGTAGCAATGTATAAAGAAAATACACCTAAGGTATGACGACTTCAAAAGAGCAATCATACCCTGGGGGTACTTCCGGCAGACTCCCACGCAGGGGGCTGCTCCAAAAGTAAGGCCACCAGTCTACCCTGAAACAACAAAACAACACTGCCCAAACTGGTCACGACCTACTACTCCAAAAGAAAAACAAGGTACAGCCATAAAAAAAACAACATCCAGCAACATAATCAATCACGACAGATAGAGGTCGTCACTCGGGTCCTCGTCGAGCTCCTCCTCGGCCTCATCTGTTTGCCGAGTTCCTCGCGCTCGACATCGCCTGGGTAACCGCTATGGATTGAAGGCACCACGGAAAGCGGTCAACTTCTCAACAATTCAAGATAAGCTCGACATAAAGGATATAAGCAAACAAAGAAAGTATAACATTCACCGACGTGACTCGACCATCTCACTCTAACTCGACACAACTCGCAAATCCATTTTCTCTCGACTCGACAATTTTTCCTAATGCACACGCTGCATCAGATGTCGGAAAGTCCAGCCGAAGCCTTGGGATCCTCGCTCTCCCTAGGACAGTCAACTCACGTCCCATAGCGTGGCGACGTCTAGTCAATCTCCCATAAACAGAAGGGGACCTAGCACCCTTAGTTATCCGGGTCACGGCTCAAAAACGTCATACGACTCACCTAGCTCGCTCACTCGATGAACAATTCGCCGCATACGATATTCAAAGAGTTAAACACAAGATATTCAACCGCATGTCAAATAAAAAGAGCAAGCTCGACATGAAGAAACGCAATTCAACATGCAGTACACCATTCACAACATATATTCAATCACATATTAAATACATGCAAAAACCCAGTCATATCACCACATATTAAGCTCGACACATACACAATGACATAAACACGTAGAATATGAAGTGCCCTTACGCTAGCATACTATGAAAGTATTAATGTGAAGCGCCCTTACGCTAGCATACTATGAAAGTATTAATGTGAAGCGCCCTTACGCTAGCATACTATGAAAGTATTAATGTGAAGCGCCCTTACCGAACTCCAAATTAATGCTGCTCGACAACGACCTCGACACAGCTGTCTTCAAATGAGCTCGACAACGACTTCTCTTACTCGATCTCGACACGGCTGTCTTCAACGAGCTCGACACGTACGCTTCTCAGTCGACCTCGACACGTACAGTTCTCGATCTGGATTCCGCTGCTTCCACGTCCTTGGATTCGCTTTCCCGTACACCTAGATTCGGAAATCACTCGATCTCGGGAATCAGACTTCCTAAAACAAACACAACTCAGTTCGATCTATGGGTTCTAATACACTTAGCTCTCTTCCCAAACTTAACCACAACCCAGAAAATATAAAACTCAAGAACTGAAATATATTTTTCCTCTAACACAAAGTTAGGGTTTTCGATCAAAAGTTCATGAAAAAGGTTATCTGATGCTTCAACAGATAGATCGACAACAACAACAACCAGAAGCAACAAACGAAAAACAAGAAATCGAAACAAACCAAAAATGGGGGTTTCTGGGCACTGCCGATTGCAGAAAAACAGAGGAAGAAAATTTGTTTTACAAGCCCAATTAATCGGTTAGAAAGATAGGTAATATCGTGAAGAAGAAAACCCATCAATTTGTCATGATTTGGAAGCATAAAAACTAGCTAAAATGGAAGAAAAAGTAGCGCTAAACAGTAGCACAGAGGAAAAGAAAAATCTGTTCTTCATACCTCAATGGTGGTCGAGCAGGCGAGATATGTCGAGAAGATGATGAGGAACAAGGTTGATGAAGAAAATTTGTGCAGAATCTCGATGGAACTCAAGGTTTTGTCGATGGAAGTTCTGGAGAAAAACAACGAAACTCAGAGCAGAAGGAAGAAGAAAGAAAGAAGAAAAGCGAAATGAGAATCTGAGGGAATCGGTCGTGGTATACAGCTGGTGAGAAAAGGGGTATAATCGTAATTCCAGCTATAAGATGCCAATCCCATCAATCAATCTACCCGTCTAATCGTTCCTCTCATAATTACCCTCTACTCTGTCGGTCAACGGTCTAGACACGCGACGAGAACGGCAAGCCGACAATGTAATAATTACAAACAATATAATAATAACGTCAATAACGCTCAAAGAATACGAGGTATCATCTCGACACGATGTCGACTAGGGTGCTCGTGCCACAAGACAAGGTTCTAACACGAGTTCGTGAACGCGCCTCCTCAAATCTAAGACGCGATTTCATCAACTCGACACCCGACCTCCTCACCAGCCTAGTGCACGCAGCTTCCTCACCTGAAATGACCTCGGCAAACGATCTTGGCACGGGATCTCGACACAAGGTCTTGGTCGAGGTCTCGATACGTCGTCCTAATACGATGTCGATCTCGTCCTCAGGTGTTACATTGTCCCAGCCAATTCTAAATGGTTGAATTGGAAAGTGGACACTTGCACTGTCTGAATTTTCTTTACAATATGTACCTATGAAGGCTGTTAAAGGTCAAGCAATTGTCGACTTCTTGACGGACTATCCATGTTTAGACATAAAAGAACTGACAGGGCTAGTTGATTTGAAGCCCTGGCATTTGTATTTTTGATGGCTCAAGACATAAAAATGGTGTTGGTGTTTTGATTATATCACCCTTAGGGGTACCAACTAAATTAATGTTTGAATTAAAATATGCATGTTCTAACAATGAGGCTGAATATGAGGCCTTAATTATGGGTTTGGAAATTTTGATAGAAAGCAAGCTCGCATTGTCAAAGTTTTCGGGGACTCACAATTGGTAATTAGGCAATTAACTCAAGCGTATAAATGTGTTAGCCATAATCTTGTCAAATATTGTCAAGTGGCTAGCAAGTTAATGAAGCAGTTCGACAGTGTTGAAATGAAACACATTCCTCGAGAGCTAAATGAAGAGTCTAATGAATTGGCCCAAATAGCCTCAGGATATAAATTGTCGTCGAAAGTGTTGACGGAACTCATATAGTTTCGTGAGTTACTGTATCCTTTAAACAAAAAAGACATCTTCGTTTCTAATGTGTCGAACACTAATGATTGGCAAAGGCCAATCATTGAGTATTTGGAAAATCCAAGTGCAAATGTCGACAGGAAAATTAAATACAAAGCAACTAAGTTCGTTGTGCTTGCAGGAGCTTTGTATAGAAAATCTATCGATGGAAATTTGGAAACTTACCTAAGTGAAGAAGATGCTTATTTGGCCTTGGCAGAAGTTCACGAAGGGATTTGTGGTGCTCACCAAGCAGGCGAAAAGATGAAATTGGTATTGAGAAGACAGAGTATATTGGCCAACATTGGTTAAAGATTGCATCATGTTTGCAAAATCCTGTGAAGAGTGTTAAGAAAACATGGCCATATACAAAATGTTCTTACTATTGAGTTACATTCCATCATCAAGCCTTGGCCTTTCAGAGGTTGGACATTGGATCTCATAGGTCAAATTTACCCGACTTTTTCAAAGGGTCATAAGTACATTTTAGAAGGGGTTGACTATTTTACCAAATGGGTAGAGGCGGTAGTCCTAAAAGAAGTAACACAGCAAGACATTATGGATTTTATTGAAAATCACATTGTTTGTCGATTTGACATACCACAAACAATAACAACAGACCAAGGTTCTGTGTTTGTTGGAAAGACGGTTGTCGAGTATGCTGAATCAAGAAAGATCATGATAGTTACTTCGACACCATATTATGCTCAAGGAAATGGTCAAGTCGAAGCCATGAATAAAATCATCATTGGTTTGATAAAGAAACACATTGGCAGATATCCAAAGAGTTGGCATACAACTTTAGAGTAAGTTCTTTGGGTATGCAGAAACTCTCCCAAGGAATCGACAGGTACAAGCCCTTATAAATTAGTACATGGACATGATACTGTTTTGCCTGTCGAAATAAACCTTGGTCCACTAAGGATTCAAAAACAAGATGAGTTACCAGTAGATCAGTATTGGAACTCAATGTTTGATGAATTGAATGAAGTACATGATGAGAGAGTTATTGTATTAGAACACTTGATTCGACAAAAAGAAAGAACAACCAAATTCTATGATAGTCGAGTCAAGTATAAACGTTTTAAGGTTGGTGACTTAGTTTGGAAAGTCATACTGCCAATGGACAAAAAGTGTCGAGAATTCAGAAAGTGGTCCCCAAAGTGGGAAGGTCCATTTAAGGTTGTTCAAGTATTCTCAGAAAATGCTTATGTACTTGTCGAAGTTAATTCTGGTTTTAGAATTAAGTCTATTAATGGCAAATATTTAAAGTCGTATAGACGGACAATGTGTGAAGTAAAAGTTCAGCCTTAAAGAAAATAAACTCAAATACTTTATTCATGGGCCATTTGACAATATACAATACATTGTCAAATAGGATTTTGACCTGGAAATACAAATCATAAAGCAAGTTGCTAATTCTAGGCTATTACAAGTAAATTCAGTAGTAGAAGCTTCACCATGATCAGGTTCCAAATTTGTTGAGTAAGGAGCTTAGGAAGTTGAAGGAAACATGAGAAGCAGAAGCAATCTCCCTGACAAAACACTTGGGTGAAACGTGGTGATGATATTGTCAGGCTGAATGAGATGCTTCAAAGCAAGGACATCCTAATCGACGGGAATGTGAAGTTAAAGTTTGAAAACGTCGATGAGGGGTGTCGAGCTTTATGTGAGCAAAAGAAGAGCTGAAGACAAAAGAGAAGCAGTCGTGGGTGCCACGATGCGCTTGACAATAGGCCTAGACGCACCATAGTTTCTCTTGTTTTGTGTGGTTTTGCGAACCTTCACGTCGAAACTTTGAACATGAGGTATGAAGGAGCGCAAAACTACAGAAAGTTAGACTGGCTCAAGCTTTTCCTTTTGTTACATAGTTCAATGAGTTTGGTAAGCTACATTAGGCAACTTACCAAAACTCAATGTTTGGTATTAGGCAAATTATCAAAACCCAGTGGGTGTTTCACCGTTGAAACAGACACCTTCAAAGAAAGTCCAGAAAATGTAACCTCCTGGTTCCCATATGAAGCAAGCAAAACCAAGAAAGAAGGGGGTAAAGGGATTGGAGGTAGTCTCCATTATTGTTTTCATAAGCAAGTTTGGTTTGCTGAGGGAAAACTCGAGTTGGGACTTTCTACTTGAAGTTTAAACGAGAAAGAATGGTTTCTCAGAAATTCTGAAGTTAAGATGAAGGGAGTTCTGAGAACTATGGTGCAAAATAAAGGGCAAGTGCTTTGTTGTGAAGATGGTAAACACAAATCCATGCCTCTATTTATAGCGTAAAATGACGTTAAGATTTAAGTTTTTCAGTCAATTTGACTGGTCAATGGCTTTAATTATTATTTATGGCCATAAAACTGAAAATTAAAACTTAACATAAAATTGCAAGTTGGACGGTGAAATGATTGAACATCAAATCAAATTCAGTTCGTCAATGAAGTACAAGTTGTGGTCGAACAAATATAATACTTGACATACATAAGTAAAGAAATCCTAAGTGAACTGAAAGAAACTAAAGTGGAGCCTTTTTTATTTCCTCCCATGCCATGGCAAATTCTTCCTTGGCAGCTTTAGCATTCACATAGTTGACTTCAATATCTTTAACCTTCGACAAAATAGCTTTTGCTTCGACAGTGCTGGTGGACAGTTGTTGGTCGAGTGCCTTTATTTCTGCTGAACAAGAGGCTTTGGTTGCTTCTTACAATTGAGTCTTGGCAGTGGCCAACTCTGTTTCTAGGCGCACAATGGTTTGTTCCAACTAAAGTATTTTGGCTTGATTGGGGGCATCTTTTTGAAGAGTTACCAACTTGTCAGTGGCCAACTCTGTTTCTAGGCGCACAATGTAGCCTTGTTGAGGCGAAGAGTTACCAACTTGTCTCAAAGCTCTTGTTTTTCCTTGACAGCTTGCTGGTATGGCAGAACGCTATTGTCAAGTTCAGGCAGTTTGGGGGTCAAGTTTTCAATGAATTCATATATTACGCTAAAATGACCTCGACAGAGTAGAGGTATTCGTTTGCGAAGCTTATGAATTTCATTGGTTGTGCGAATTAGGTTGCCTCTGACTTCTTGATTGAGGTAGAGGTTATCAAAAGAATATTTGAAGAAGCCTTTTAGCTCTTCCAGCAATTCGTCGAGTTTCTCGGTGAAATTGTCCCCAGGTAGGGTGGATGAACGAGCTTATAAAGGAGAAGTCTTGTTGCTGGATCCTGAAAGTAAGTCAATTAGCTCATCTACTCCAACATCACCCTTTTAAATGTTGGTATCCTTTGACACAGGGTTAGTCATTGAAGCAGGCTGAGCAGTGGAATGAGTCATATTATCAAAAAGAAGATCCATATTAAAACTATCTGCCCTAATCGCCATGGAAGATACCTTCTCAATGACTTGGGGGGCAGGAATTGTTTCCTTAGAAGGTATGGGATCATCTTTTTGAGAGGAAGTCAGAGATGGATTTTCTGTCGAGAGGATTGGTGGAACCACATCGATATCCATAGCAGAAGGGTCTTCGACCACTTGTTCAGGTTGAGTCTCTGGGATCCCCTATGGAAAAGAAAATGAAGATTACCAGGAATAAACTGTTGTTCCAATGCAGATAAAGTAGTAAAATGAATGCAATACCTCAGTGGGGGGAGGAACAACAGTTGGAAAAATAACTTGCATGGGCTGATCAAAAGTATCCACGTTTGGTTGCTCAGGTGAATCCTGTCGAGTAAATATGATAAGACAATGTTCACGGTCATAAACACAAGTATTTTGTGAATAGGGAGAATACCTTGTTAGTGCTCGATGAATCAACTTCTTTAATAGAGGGAGGATTTTTTGAAGTACATTCTTCAGAAACACCTTTCTTCAAAGATGTAGGCTTTGTTTCCTGAAACAATAGAACAAAGTAAGCAACAAGTTGTGTAATGTGAGCTGACCATCAAGTGAAAGTGAAAAGTATGATATACCTTTACATGCTCCGTTTTCAGAGTGTCATCTGAACTTGCTGAAGTGGATTTCTCTACAAGGGATTCCTGAGAAGTAAATGTTTGAAATATTAATATTTGATGGGTCATGAAAAGGCATTATACAAGTAAAAGAAAGTGATTACCGTTTGAGGTGTCGAGCGCGAAGGAGAATCAGTTAAAATCAACTTGCATTTTTTGGATTTAGTCTCAGTAGTAGTTAGTTTTGCCTTTCTATTGGTGGATTCCTGTTGAGAGGTGCTGGTCGAACGCTTTGACCTTGCAGGTTTTTTCTTTGCCACAGCTGGTTTCTTGCCAGTACCTGGTTTCTGAACCAAGGATTTGGAGGGTTTCTTGCTGGTTGGTTTTGATTAAAGAGGAGATTCGTCATCATCATCTTCTTCTTCTTCAACCTCCGGGGTTTTGTCACTTGTTTGTTTGCATTTCAAAGGCTCTTTCAAAGTCAGAGCTAAGACAAAGCATAAAGTGTAAGCAAGAGGCAAAAAGGTTGTTAGAAAAGAAAACAAAGTATACTAATTACCTTGGGGAAACTGGGAAATAAACTTGACAGCTTCATTATGTTGTTCAAAAGGCAAAGCAAACCGACCAGCGAAAGTAACTTCTTTGTTATCATAGTTATTGATATTAGAATGATATTGAAATCTTTCTAATGCAAGAAAGTTACCAGCTCTTGTCGGTTTACCTGGAAATGGATCAGTCAAACCAAAATTTGCACAAGGTAAAGGCACTGGTTCAAGACAAGGGGGTTTCACAAGTGATTGCCTTGTTGTTTTGTAATGTTTTAAAGCTTTTATGCCCCATTTGTTGTCGTGTGTTTCTTTTGATTTGGCAGTCATTTCACTTACCTGTCGAACAATATAATGAGGATATCTAGGATCCCATTTCACCTTATAGAATTTTTCGAAGCTACATATATCCTTCAAGTGCTCACCTTTGGTCTTGGTCGAGGGGTCCTGTTCCTGCATAGTGGGATCAACAAATCTTTTCGCCCACTCGTCAAAAGAAGGGTGGAACTTGTTGTAGTACCTATCCCACCATGTCACATAGTCTTGTGATACACCTATAGTAGCTGTAAAGTGGGTAAGATCGATCGAGGACCTGCGTGTTTCATTCTTTTTCTAGATGCCATCAATGTTTTCCTGCTTGAGGTCGATGCAGTCCAAGAGAATGTCTTCTTTCTTGTTAGGAAATGGGCCAGGAATGGATTGTAGTAAGCCACAATTGTTGGAAGAGGCATTGGGCAAACAAACAAATGCAAAATTATCTGTCGAACCAAGTAATCCTGTGGGGAATACCTGACGGGAAAGGAAGTGAGTCCAATAGACATCACAACCTTTAGAGGTTGAGTCTAAAGGGGTTTTGAACCAATCAGGTCCATGCCTTCTACTAACAAAAGGTTGGAAGTGAACTCCTTGGGTTTTTGAAGAAAAAGAATGAAAGAGTTGAAAGTAATACTTGAAGGTGTCAAGGTCACTACCTATTAGCGTAGCAGTCCGATACATGGCAAGAGTGTGTTGACAAGTGACTCCAAACACAAGAGGGGGGTGAATTGTGTGTGAACGGTGCTTTCAAAAACTTTTGGAGAAATAAGTGCTAATTATGAGTTGCGGAAATATTAATGTGAAATAGATAAATCACTTGAAGAATAAATTGCAAACGAGTTAAAAATAAAGTAAATAGTAAGATATAAATAACAATAAAATAAAGTACAGAAATTTAATTGACTGAAAAGTAGAGAGATAAGGAGTAAAAAGCACACAACAAATTATCCAGGTTCGCCACCTAACACTCCTGTGGCCTACGCCCCGTCCCCCAAAGCAAACCACTATGGGATTTTCACTAAGACACTAGCTTTTAAATCAGGTTCAGCTAGAAACCTTTACAACTCTAAACCAGAGCAATACGTTCAAGAGATATCACCTCTCTATGAACACCTTGAGATTCCTACCCAAAAATAAATGATTTTCACAAATAAAATGAGACGAAAAAGATACACTCAATAGTGCAGATATAACAAATTGAAGCTCAAATAATACAACTCAAATTATGTAGAATAAAAAGGCTCTCAAAAATTGTGCTCAAATAAGTGTGAGTGATGAAAAATATTTGATGAGTTTTAGCACAAAGAATTAAGCACTGCGTTGTATTGTTGTGTTGTAAGAAAGAGCACAATATTGTTTATTTATAGACCGACCGAGGAGCCGCCTCACGACTTAAAAAAATGTCCGCTGAGGATTTGCCCGTTGAAGATTTGCCCGCTATGCTGATTATTAAAAGGATTTGTCGTTGCAGAAAAATCGCCTGCTATGCTTTGAAATAAAGAAATTGAAAACACGGAGACGGCTCGGCATACGACCTCTGAAGACGGCTCGGCAGACGACCTCTGAAGACAGTTCGGCAGACGACCTCGCCTCCCCGCTCTACAGACGACCTCGACACATTTCGACATACGACCCCGAGCTGCAAAGACCTCGGCACACGACCTGAACACGGCTCGGCATACGACCTCCTCATCAGCTGCTCATAGCTCAAGACGCCGACCATCACCGACACGAGACCTCGCACGCGACCTCATCACCGACACGGATCATCACCAGACGCGACAAGAGCTCATCACGCGACCTCGACGCGACCATAAGCTTGACACGCCGACCTCCTCCTCGCCTCGACATACGACTTCCTCGTAGCTCAACATCCGACTTCCTCCTCACCGACATCCGATTTCCTCAGAGCTCGACACGCGACTTCCTCAGCTCGACACGGAACCTCAGCTCGTCATTTATGAATATCATAAAATCACTTTTAGAATAAAAATCATTTTGTGAGTGTGTGATTTTATTTTAATTGAGAGTTTTTTGTTACTACTTACAAATAGTCTTAATAAAAATAAATAAATACCCAAAACCCAAAGACTTGAGAAACTATCATTCTTGATACGCGTCTTGGTATTCTTTTCCACTTTTTGCACGGTTGACTATTTGCAAAGCTCCCTTTTGTCAATCATCAAAATCATCCTGTCAAGGCATGTATTCACAGACTCCCCCTTTTTGATGATGACAAACATCTCATGGAGGGTTTTTTAGTAAAAATATAATCATGATATAGCAATGAGATATAAGCAAGGTTTTTCAATAAAAGATATCAGAGTTTAAGCACGTATTTTAGAAAAACTCTCCCTCACAATATTAAAAAAAATATCAGAGTTTAGGCGCATTTTGGCATTTTGGTGAAGAACTCCCCCTCACAATATGCATGGAATAAACCACTCCCCCTGAATCATATAACTCTCCCCCTTTTGGCAACATCAAAAAGCGGAAAAGATAAAGGGAAAGGCATGTAAAACGTATGCATATACGTGTAACTAGATGGCGAAAAATAATAGAGTATCAAGGGTTCAATGAAGCATAATTGTTTGCAGTTAACATAACCTGCACAAACTTTTATTTTAGAGACTACAGGAAGGACGGTTGCATTTCTCCACTTTTAGTCTTGGTAACGTAACCTGCATAAAAATGTTAGCACACTCCAACGCCCAAGTTAGAACTTATTCATAATAAAATGCACTCACACGCAGTCATTCAATGCATGATTGATCTAAAATTCCTAACTCGGTTCTTATAAAAAAGAAGCTTTCTTTAGGCAAAGGTTTAGTAAAAATATCTGCGAGTTGTTTAGATGTTTCCACAAACTCAATCACACAATCTCCTTTTTGAACATGATCTCTAATAAAATGGTGCCTAATCTCTATGTGTTTAGTCCGAGAGTGATAAACCGGATTTTTTTCGTGAGGTTTATGGCACTAGTATTGTCACACTTTATTGGAACAGTTTTCAAATTAATCCCATAATCATTCAATTGTTGTTTCATCCAAATAATTTGTGCACAACAACTGCCTGCTGCAACGTATTCCGCTTCAGCAGTGGACAAAGCCACACTGGCTTGTTTCTTACTATGCCATGAGACCAAGGCATTCCCAAGTAAGTGACATGTCCCACTAGTGCTTTTTCGGTCCATTTTGCAACCCGCAAAATCAGAATCCGAGTACCCAATAAGTGTGCAACAAGACTTTGGGGTACCATAAACCCATGGTTTGTGTGCCGGTGAGATATCTCATGATGCTTTACCGCTAAGAGATGTGATTCCTTAGGATTTGCTTGAAAACGTGCACACATACAAACACTAGACATAATATCCTGACGACTAGCGGTGAGATAGAGAAGAGATCCTATCATACCTCTATACTTACTTACTTCGACTGACTTACCACCTTCATCTTTGTCAAGATAGCATGATGTGCTCATGGGAGTTGAGATTTCTTTGGCGTTGCTCATTCCAAATCTTTTAAGCAACTCCTTGCAATATTTGGATTGATTTATAAAAATTCCTTCTTTGTTTGTTTGATTTGAAGACCAAGGAAGTAGTTGAGCTCTCCCATCATGGACATTTCAAACTCACTTTGCATGATTTTGGAAAAATCTTCACACAAAGACTCATTAGTAGCACCAAAGATGATATCGCCAACATAAATTTGAACAAGTAAAATGTCATGATTTTTGTGTTTAATGAAAAGAGTGGTATCAACTTTTCCTCTTTCAAAACCTTTTTCAAGTAAATATTTGCTCAACCTCTCGTACCAAGCTCTCGGAGCTTGTTTTAAACCATATAAAGCCTTTTTCAATTTGAAAACATGATTTGGAAATTCAAAATTTTCAAAACCGGGGGGTTGATCAACATATACTTCTTCTTGAATAAAACCATTTAGAAATGCACTCTTAACATCCATTTGAAAAAGTTTAAAATCCATGATGCATGCAAATGCGAGAAGCATGCGAATGGCTTCTAATCTAGCCACGGGTGCATAGGTTTCATCGAAATCTATGCCCTCTTGTTGGTTGTAGCCTTTTGCAACAAGTCTAGCTTTGTTTCTAACAATAATACCGTTTTCATCAAGCTTGTTGCGAAAGACCCATTTGGTCCCAATGACTATATGATCTTTAGGCCTAGGGACAAGTTCCCAAACATCATTTCTCTCAAATTGATTTAATTCCTCTTGCATAGCAAAGGTCCAATGCTCATCAAAGATGGCTTCATTGACGTCATTTGGTTCAATTTGAGAGACAAAGGCCATATGATGACATGCATGATTAAGAGAGTTTCGAGTCGTTACCCCTTTTGAGATATCACCTATTATGTTGTCAAGAGGATGGTTCTTTGAGACTCTCCATTCCTTTGGAAGATTTGAGTGAGAGAGTTCTTGAGAGGGTTGAGGCAAGGACTCTTGATCCTCCTTTTGAACTTTTGATCTCTCTTGTTCCTCTAAATAGGTATCTCCTAACACTTCTGCAAGATCATCAACACTTTCTTCATCAAGATTTGGGGTTAGATTCATCAAAAGAAACATGCACAGATTCTTCAACAGCTAAAGTACGCTTATTAAAAATTCAAAAGCTTTACTATAAGTGGAATATCCAAGAAATAAACCTTCATCGCCTTTAGCATCAAATTTACCAAGGTTATTCTTACCATTGTTTAGGACAAAACACTTGCATCCGAAACGTGAAGGTGGGAAATGTTGGGCTTCCTTCCTTTGTAGAGTTCATACGGTGTTTGCTTAAGGATCGGCCTTATAAGAACTCGATTCATCACATAGCAAGCGGTGCTCACTGCCCCGCCCAAAAGTACTTAGGAAGGTTAGTCTCATTGAGCATCGCCCTCGCTAGCTCTTCAAGAGACCGATTTTTCCTTTCAACCACTCCATTTTGTTATGTGTCCTTGGAGCGTAAAAGTTGTGATCAATGCCATTTTCAGGCAAAATCCTTCAATTGCTTCCTTCTCACATTTCCCACCATGATCACTTCGAATGGAAGCAATGTTAAGTCCCTTCTCATTTTGTATAACCTTTGCAAGTTTTCGAAAAGCATTAAAAGCATCATTTTTGTGAGAAATAAATAAAGTCCATGTATAGCGAGAATAGTCATCCACAATAACAAGAGCATAGTAATTGCCACCAAAGCTTTTAGTTCTAGAAGGGCCAAATAAATCCATATGTAAAAGTTGTAAAGGCCGGTTTGTAGAAACAATATTTTTAGATTTGAAAGATGCCTTTACTTGTTTTCCTTTTTGACATGCATCACAAAGTTTATCTTTTTCAAAACGAAGCTTTGGTAAGCCAATTACTAAGTCCTTTCGAACTAACTTATTAAGATGATCCATGTGAATATGAGCCATTCTCCTATGCCATAGCCAAGATTCATCCTCTTTACTAATAAGACAACATGCATCATTTGAAGGTATTTTATCTAAATCAAGCATATAGATATTTCCAATTCTAGGTCCAATTACAATAACATTTTCATTTATAGAATCCATGACCATGCATTTTGAAGAATCGAAACCACTTTGTTTCCTTTATCACAAAGTTGACTAATGCTTAGCAAATTATGCTTCAAACCATCCACATACAAAACATTTTCAATAGTGGGATTAGGACTCTTACCAATAGAACCAATCCCAAGAATTTTACCTTTGTTGTTGTCACCATACCTGACATAACCACTATTCTTAGGTACCAATGAGGAGAACTTGCTTTTGTCTCCTGTCATGTGCTTTGAACAGCCGCTATCAAGATACCAATTTAAGTCCTTGGCTTTCAAGCACACCTACAACAACAAATCATATTTTAACCTTTGGTACCCAAACCATCTTGGGTCCATATGAGTTAGTCTTGGGCAAGGTGCCCTTTGGAATCCACATCTTTTTGCCAACTACATTTTTATTCTTTCTAATATTGCAAATAGAGGCAAGTGTGACCATTTCTACCACAAAGTGAAAGCATTTAATGAAAGGACTACTTGAGGGTTTGTTGTGATTGAAGAGTTTAAAAGATTTTTCATGAATTTTTGGATGATAACCTAAACCAGCTTTTCCAAAAGTACCTTTTGGTTTCCTAACATAATGTTTAGATTATCTCTTCCCATCGTAAATTTTGCAAGAGTGTTATTTAAATCCTTAACCTTATTTTTCAAAACACTACACTCATTGCATTTTAAAATTTCATCCTTTTTATTTTCACAAGATATGGGAGGAGAAGTTTCAATCACAGCAACTTGTTTTTCTTTAAGAATCACTATCTCTTTGTTTAAAATTTCAATTTTTGATTCAAGAGAAGAGATGGTTTTCTTAGAAGAAAGAACAATTTTTCCAAGTTTAATCGTTTCATTATTGAATTCTTCACAAGCAGCAAGTAATTCATCATAAGTTAAAGAAGAGTCGATCATAAAAATTTACCTCATCTTCATCATGATTTGCCATTAGACTAAGGTGAGCCTCTTCATTTTCAGATTCATCAAGAATCCATATCATTATCATCCCAGGCAATGTAAGCTCTTCTTCCCTTCTTATCCTTTGGTGGTTTCTTTTCAAATTTCTCATTCCTCGCTTGGTTTTGAGGACAATCGGGTTTTATGTGACCTTTCTTTCCACACTTGTAGTGTAGGATTAAAAGAAGTTGTTTCATCACTTTTCTTTTGAGAGCTTGGGAACTTACCTTTGTTTCTGAGTCTCATGAACCTTTTGAATTTGCGAACCATTAGACTCATGTTTTCCTCATTATTTTCATCTTCAAGGAAATCACATTCGTCATCGTCAGTTTCCTCAATGCTTGCTTTGAGGGCGAGCCCTTTCTTTTTCTTATCAGCTTCTTCGCTTTCCATGAGACGATTTAGTTCAATTTCATGTTCCTGCAATTTTCCAAACAAAGTAGCCAAGGTCATAGAAGATAAGTCTCTAGATTCAGCTATAGCAGTGACCTTGGGTTGCCAATTCCTGTTTAGACATCTAAGAACTTTGTTAATCAAATCTTCATTACTGAAGACTTTCCCAAGAGCTCTGAGATGGTTTATTATATGGATGAACCTTTTTTGCATATCTTGTATGTTTTCACTTGGTTTCATCCTAAATAACTCATACTCATGGGTTAATGTGTTCATTCGAGCCCTCTTGACCTCGGTAGTACCTTCATGGGTCAATAGAAGGGTGTCCCACATTTCTTTAGCAGCCTTGCAATTTGAGACCCTATAGAACTCATCGTAGCTTAAAGCAGAAGTGATGATGTTCTTAGCCTTCAAATTGTATTGGACCTTTTTCTTATCATCTTCATCCAAAGTGATCTTGGTTTGTCTACCATGCATCATTAATTGATTGAGTGGGGACAAATGGACCATTTTCCACAAAGATCCCAAATATCAAGATCAACACCCTCAAGAAAGATTTGCATTCTATCCTTCCAATAACCATACCCTCACCATTGAAAAATGGGGTCCTGTTCATGGAAGTTCCTCGTAATTGTTTGAAGTCATTCTCTTGAGACGGTTAAGTCCTTTATACAAGATTCTAGCTCGATGCCACTTGTTGACAAGTGACTCCAAACACAAGAGGGGGTGAATTGTGTGTGCACTACGCTTTCAAAAACTTTTGGAGAAATAAGTGCTAATTATGAGTTGCGGAAATATTAATGTGAAATAGATAAATCACTTGAAGAATAAATTGCAAACGAGTTAAAAATAAAGTAAATAGTAAGATATAAATAACAATAAAATAAAGTACGTAAATTTAATTGGTGAAAAGTAGAGATAAGGAGTAAAAAGCACACAACAAATTATCCAGGTTCGCCACCTAACACTCCTCGTGGCCTACGCCCCGTCCCCCAAAGCAAACCACTATGGGATTTTCACTAAGACACTAGCTTTTAAATCGAGTTCACTAGAAACCTTTACAACTCTAAACTGTGAGCAATACGTTCAAGAGATATCACCTCTCTATGAACACCTTGGGATTCCTACCCAAAAATAAATGATTTTCACAAATAAAATGAGACGAAAAAGATACACTCAATAGTGCAGATATAACAAATTGAAGCTCAAATAATACAACTCAAATTATGTAGAATAAAAAGGCTCTCAAAAATTGTGCTCAAATAAGTGTGAGTGATGAAAAATATTTGACAGAGTTTTAGCACAAAGAATTAAGCACTGCGTTGTATTGTTGTGTTGTAAGAAAGAGCACAGCGTTGTTTATTTATAGACCGACCGAGGAGCGTCTCACGCACTTAAAAAAAATGTCCGTTGAGGATTTGCCCGTTGAAGATTTGCGGCTATGCTGATTATTAAAAGGATTTGTCGTTGCAGAAAAATCGCCCGTTGCGTTTGAAATAAAGAAATTGAAAACACGAGACGGCTCAAGATACGACCTCCGAAGACGGCTCGTGACGACCTCACGAAGCGGCTCGGCGACGACCTCGCCACCACCGGCTCGACACGACCTCGACCTTTCGACATCGACATACGACCCTGAGCGGCTCGTAAAGACCTCGGCACGACACCTAATTTAACACACTCAGATACGACCTCCTCATCGCCTCGGTTCTCATAGCTCGGACGCCGACCTCATCACCGACACGAGACCTCGACGCCGACCTCATCACCGACCACGGATCATCAGCCGCAGACGCGACAAGAGCTCATCACGCGACCTCGGTACGCGACCTCATAAGCTTGACACGCGACCTCCTCCTCAGTTCGACATACGACTTCCTCAGAGCTCAACATCCGACTTCCTCCTCAGCTCGACATCCGATTTCCTCAGAGCTCGACACGCGACTTCCTCAGCTCGACACGGAACCTCAGCTCGTCATTTATGAATATCATAAAATCACTTTTAGAATAAAAATCATTTTGTGAGTGTGTGATTTTATTTTAATTGAGAGCTTTTTATTACTACTTACAAATAGTCTTAATAAAAATAAATAAATACCCAAAACCCAAAGACTTGAGAAACTATCATTCTTGATACGCGTCTTGGTATTCTTTTCCACTTTTTGCACGGTTGACTATTTGCAAAGCTCCCTTTTGTCAATCATCAAAATCATCCTGTCAAGGCATGTATTCACAGAGTGCCATATGTGTCGATTTCAAGATCTGCTAGGGCCTTATTAACAGTATGACCCGGTAAGGTGGCATTCAACCATAGTTGCAAAAGCCACATTGGGCCCCCAGCTCCACTTTTTCTTCCTCCTTCTTTCACCATCTCGTACAGGCTCGACATACTGGCTTAGAGGTTCGACAAAAGAAAAGGGCCAAGAGCCTAATTCTTGCCTTCATGAAGAAGGTTTGGCCAAGCTAAGTGCTGTTTTCGACATTTGTATGTTTTTGTTGCAAAGAACAAAAGCTGATAGGCAATGGAAAAGGAAGGCTACATGTTCTTTGTCGGAAACCTCTTCAGTATCTCCCATATGGCTGAAGACGAATTTTGAAAAGACAAGAGGAATTTCCCAGTAAAAACATCAATGGTGTTTTCCGGTTCACGAAAAGGGTGAATCATAGGGCCATTCGGTGGAAAGCCAGTGAGGGCAGTAATGTCGAATAGGTTAGGACCCATCATTCCATAGGGGAAATGGAAGTTGTTGGTGGTTTTGTTCCAAAAGAAAACAGCAGCTCCCAACATAGAAAGTTCTAACCTAAACATATGCCTTTATAACTGAATGAGGTGATAAATGCCTATCTTCTTCCAAGAATCAGCCTTCTTGGCTTCTACTCTAGCTAGCCAGGCAGCGTATCCATTTATACTAATTGGAGGAGTTCTAAAGAGCCTAGTGCTTTTAAGAAAATAATGAACATGCAAGTTAGAGGCGAAAGCTAAAATATCAGTGTAACCATCTTTAATTGGGAAAACATCCTTAAATTTTCTAGGAAAGCCAGATAAGGGAATAACAGGTCCCAAATAAGCCGCAGGAGGTTCTAAAAGAAAAAGAGGGTCATTCAAATAAGGTATGATTACCTTAGATTTTTGCTATGAAACGGATTCATCGACCGTGGGGTTGCACATTACTTTCCTTAAAGGTGCGCTGGAGCCTTAAGCTGGGTTAGATGAAGATGCCATTGAAGACTCACGAAGTTTTTTCAAAAGTTCAGAGAAGCAAAAATGTTACGAGTTGAGTCTCAAAGGCTATTTATAGTCATGCGTATGAAGCAAAACGTGCGAGTAGAAAAGTAACCGCCTACTTCAATGTAATCATGGTCCTATTTTTAAGGGAAGTAGGAACGCAGACCTGTGATGAGACATTGCGGAAAAGGTAACCGTCGCGCGTGGAGAATAAAAATTCTGGTTCTCTTCCTATTGTGAGTCGAAAACTCAGAATTTGTAGGGCATCTGATGGGTGCCAAATTTCCAATTTGGACTTCTCGACGAAGCATCAAGCATTCGACAGGCAAGGCAGCTTGAAGCCAAAATGAGTGATGAAAAATAGACTAAGTCTAAGAAACTGAGAGACTTGGCGGTTATTCGACGAAGCCAACGAAGCGTCGAAGAAGTCAGCATGGAAACAGTCAAGTTAGACTTAGGTTTTAGGAAACCTATGTAAAACTCGACAGGAAGTGCTTGATCAGTGCATTTTAATGCACTCTTTATAGCTTTGCATTTAGTGTTTTTGATTGTGTTCTGTACCTAATATCTAAGTCTTAGCACATTTCTAGACTTTGGGTCTTAATTGAGCAGTATAGTAAATTATTGATTAACTTTTGTGTTTACTGCATATTGACCCCTGTCCACTCTGCAGGCCATAACTTTGGCTACAGTTACCCGATTGAGGCGTGCGAGCATGCGTTGGAAAGCTAAGGAACAGAGCTACAATTCTTCTGTTGGGCTCGAAACCCAATTATGTTGTCTTCAATGCCAAAACTGCGAATTACGGACGCAGTAAAATGTAAAACGGGTTTTGGGCCTAATTTTGGTCGTTTATCGGGCTTTTATCTTATAACCCGTTAAGGGATTTAGGTTACTCTTGGAGCTGAGACTTAAAAAGAGACTAATCAGCCGTTTTATATCATCTTACGTTTTATTTTTACAGACTGTTGTGCCCTAGCCGTCATGGAAGCCTAAGCTCCTAAGTTGATTCATCGGTGAAAGGTTGTCGTTACAGATTTTGAGGTTCGGTGTCTAATGTTTAATACAATTTCGTTTTAATTTCTTTAATTCCATCTCTATCAATTTCGAATTTGGTTTGAATGTATGCAATTTATTCAGTTCGTTTTCTGCTTAGTTAATTGTTCTGTCTTCATTGTGAAACGCGATTCCGTTGTGTATGAACGCTTGATTATATGCATCTGTGTCGTAACTTTTATTATTTCAAATTGGTTGATTGCTTAAATTAATTGATTCGAGTAGAAATTGATAGAGGGTTGATTAGAATTCTGTCATGATATTGGTTGCGTTTTAAAGACGGCGCTTGTCCGCTCCCGTGACCGATTGAACCCGCTGTTTTGGCGCTTGCTTGAAACAGTGTGAATTCATATAAATTGATTAACGCTTGTTTAGTTAGTTCATGTCAACTGTGAATTTGAAATTGAATGAATTGTTGTTATTTAGAACCTGTGATAAATCCAAGACGAGCACCCGTAAACCTGAATCAACCTGCTCTCTAATCGATAATTCTCTCAACAGAATCAAGCTTTCACAAAACCCCCCCTTTTTGGTTATTGTTGATTTTGTACTTCCTGAATTTGGTAATTTTGGTGTTAGAGGTCCTCGTGAGACGACCAAGGTCTCTTGCCTTGAATACTATAAGTAAATCTTTTAATTATTTTGACCCGCGTACGACCGCTGATCAAATTGGCGCCGTTGCCGGGGATCTCTAATTAGAAATTACCAATCTCAGGACCCACTAATTACTGACGTTTCTTGCGTTTTTCTTGTTGTGTTTCCAGGTCTTGTTACAGGTTGTAGGCGCTGAGACTGCTGATTGCTGATTCTAGGGTTTGTAGGCGAAAATAATAAAAAATCGGTTTTTGAGCAATCTCGTCAGATTGGTCCGAAACCACAGCTGAAAAATCTGAAAAACATCTAGGATCAATAGTCCCCTAGCAGGGACTGCTTACGAGACAACGGGCTCAAAATTCCAAATTCCCTTGTTTTCTATTTTTAATTAATTTTTTTAATTTTTCATATCTCCGAAAAAATCTAAAAAAAATTGCATATCTTTCTTTTGATTTAATTAGATTTTTCGTGGTATTTTTATATTTTTTAGGTTAGATTTTAGTCGTTTTCTATTTTTTGCATTCATTTTAGCGTAGGGACATAGTTGGTATTTCTAGAATTGTTGCATTTTCTTATTCCTTGCTACATACAGTGCATGACTAGGTCCAATACTATTAACTTGCATCCTTTTGACCCTGAAATTGAGAGAACATTGCATCATAGACATAGGGATCATATAGAAGTCAGTGGTAGTGATAGTGACAACATCTTTAGTCATAATCTATTTGATTCTGATTCTGATTCTGATTTTGATTCTGATTCTGTTAATATGGCTGATAGAACACTTAGGGAACTTGCTGCACCTGATGTTACTTACAATGCTCTGTGTATTAATTATCCCGAAGTGGCTGTTCCTTTTGAATTAAAATCTGGTTTAATACACTTGTTGCCAAAGTTTAGTGGTCTTACAGGTGATGATCCACACAAACATCTTAAGGAGTTCCACATTGTGTGCTCGACCATGAAGCCCCAAGGAATTCCAGAGGAGCACATTAAACTGAGGGCCTTCCCCTTCTCACTCCAAGATGCAGCCAAGGATTGGTTGTATTACCTTCAACCAGGTTCGTTGAAAATTGGAATGCCCTCAAAAGTTGTTCCTCTGAAGTTCTTTCCTCGCCCAGGGTCGCTTCAATCGTAAAAGAGATATGTGGCATCGTGCGTAACCCCACCGAAGTCTTTACATGAATACCGGGAGAGGTTTAAGAAGTTGTGTGCAAGCCGCCTCATCATCAAATCTCTGAGCAACTACTCATCCAAGATTTCTACGAGGGTTTATTGCCCATGGACGTAAATATTATGGATGTCGCTAGTGGAGGGCACTTGTAGACAAAACCCCAACAGATGCAAGAGCTTTAATAGAAAATATGTCCATCAACTCCCAACAATTCACAACCGTATACCTCAGCTCTAACAAGGGGAGTGAATGAGATACAGGCTACTAGTGAGAAGAACTTGGAAAACAGGTTGGAAGAACTCACAGCTTTGGTAAAAAAATTGGCAACAGGTCAGACAGCAAGGGTTTGCGGTATTTGCACATCTGCAGAGCACCCCACAGATGCATGTCCTACACTGCAATAGGACCCTAATGCTGACACCCCTCAAGCATATGCGGCTAACATCTTTAACCCTCAAGCCAATGTTGATTTGTCCTCTAACAGATACCACCCAAACTGGAGGAACCATCCTAACCTTAGATGGGGAAATCAAGCTGCACAACAACAGCCCAGACAGCAAAATAATCCACCGCAAGCTGCTGTCAGGCCTGAACCTTCATTAGAGGATCTAGTTAAGCAGATGGCTGCCCAAAACCTCCAGTTCCAACAGAGAACAGATGCCTTAATTCAGAATTTGCACACACAGATGGGACAGATGGCTACCACAATTAATCAGATGCAAGCCCGGGCAAACCAATCGCCACCAAGCAAAGTGGTCAATCCGAATGCACCAAACCCCAATGTTAGTGCCATCACATTGAGATCTGGGAAAGCTGTTGACACCCCAAAGGTGCCTGAAACCATTGTTTTGAAAATAATAAGGCACCTGAGCATATTTCGATGAACAAAAAGTTCCCTTCCTTTCCCTCATAGAGCGTGAGTACAAAAAACAAGATGAGGGAGAGAGGGATAAGGAGATCTTGGATACTTTTAGGAAGGTGGAAGTGAACATTCCCTTCTTGAGGCAATCAAGCTGCATTCCAAGATATGCCAAGTTTCTGAAAGAGTTGTGTACACATAAGAGGAGGCTGAAAGAGAATGAAAAGATAAACATGGGGCATAATGTTTCAGCCCTCTTCCAATCCATGCCCCAAAAGTGCAAGGATCCAGGAACTTTTGCCATTCCATGCACCATAGGCAACAATCAGTTTGATGATGCCATGTTAGATCTAGGAGCTTCAATCAATGTAATGCCTACATCTGTTTTTAACTCTCTTGCTCTTGGACCTTGCAGAAACAGTGTTACCATTCACTTGCAAATAGAAGCGATTCTACTCTTTGGGTCGGTTGAGGATGTTCTTGTTAAAGTTGATAACCTTATTTTCCCTGCAGATTTTTATATTCTGGATATGGAAGCGGAGACTAAATCCAGCAGGTCACCCATCATTTTGGGCAGGCCATTCTTGAAAACTGCCAAGGCAAAAATTGATGTTGGTACTGAGACTCTTTCCATGGAATTTGGTGATAGCGTTGTCAAATTTAATATCTTTGATGCTATGAAACACCCCATGGAAGAGCATTCCCTTTTTCATATTGAATTGCTCGCTGATTTGGTTGATGATGTTTATTCTGATGTTGTTACTGCAGATTTTCCTTCATTGACTGATTTTGCTGACAGTGTTACTTGTGATTGTTGCACTAACACTCATACTTGTGCTGAAGTTGAGTCTGTTTTGCAGGTTGACACTTTGCCTAATATCCCCAATGACATAGGCTTTGTTGCAGATGTAGCTTTTGCTACTAAGATTCTGCCCTCTATTGAAAAACCACCGGTTCTAGAGCTTAAGCCACTCCCCAAAGAGTTAAAATATGCATATTTAGAGGGCAGTGGTGATTTACCTGTTATTATTGCAGCTAACCTTGATTCTGAGCAGGAAGAGAAGCTGTTGCAGATGCTAAAAAAATACAAAAAGGCCATCGGATGGACCTTAGCTGATATTCCTGGTATTAGCCCATCCATGTGTATGCACAGGATTTTACTTGAGGACGGGTGAAATTGCTAGGCAGCTGCAGGCGCTTACCCCATTAATCTTAGATGTTGTGAAAAAGGAGGTGACCAAACTCCTACAGGCTGGCATCATATACCCAATTTCTGATAGTCAATGGGTAAGCCCAGTCCAAGTGGTTCCGAAAAAGAGTGGTCTCACAGTGGTGAGGAATGAAAATAATGAACTCATCCCCACAAGGGTTCGTAATAGCCGAGAGTGTGTATTGATTACAGGAGGCTTAACCAGGCAACCGTAGGATCACTTTCCTTTGCCGTTCATTGATCAGATGCTTGAACGGTTGGCTGGTAAGTCACATTATTGTTTTCTTGATGGTTTTTCAGGTTACTTTCAGATCCATATTGCACCAGAGGACCAAGAAAAGACCACATTCACTTGCCCTTTTGGCACTTTTGCCTATAGGAGGATGCCTTTTGGCCTATGCAATGCACCTGGGACTTTCCAGCGCTGCATGATTAGTATTTTTGCTGATTTGATAGAAAATTGCATAGAAGTGTTTATGGATGATTTTACTGTTTATGGTTCTTCATTTGATTCATGTTTGAGTAGTTTGGATAGAGTTTTGCAGAGATGCATTGAAACTAACCTTGTTCTGAATTATGAAAAATGCCATTTTATGGTAGGACAAGGTATTGTTTTAGGGCATGTGATCTCTGAAAAAGGAATGCAAGTAGATCCTGCCAAGATTGAAGTGATTTCTAGTTTGCCTTACCCATCTTGCATTCGCGAGATTCGTTCATTTCTTGGTCATGCAGGTTTTTACAAGCGCTTTATCAAGGATTTCAAAGAAGATCTCTTCCATTGACAAACTCGTGCAAAGGATGTTAGCTTTACATTTGATGATAAATGCAAGCGGGCCTTTGATTGTATCAAGAAGTCCTTGACTTCTACTCCCATCATTCAGCCACTGATTGGACCTCCCCTTTGAAATCATGTGTGATGCATCTAATTATGCATTGGGGCGGTTCTAGCACAAAGAGTTGACAAGGCTGCCCATGTTATTTATTATGCTTCTAGGACTTTAGATGTCGCACAAATTAACTACACCACCACGTAAAAGGAGCTTTTGGCAATTGTATTTGCTCTTGATAAGTTCCGATCATATTTGCTTAGTTCCAAGGTGGTTGTTTTTACTGACCATGCAGCTTTGAAATTTCTTTTAAAGAAACCAGAGGCAAAGCCAAGATTGATAAGGTGGATGTTTCTCCTCCAAGAATTTGATTTGGAGATTAAAGATAAGAGCGGAGCAGAGAACTTAGTGGCTGACCACTTAAGCAGGATAGAGAGGGCTGAGGATTCCCTCCCACTCCATGATGACTTTCCTGATGAGCAGCTCATGCAGCTACGTGAGGTAACTCCTTGGTATGCTGATATAGTTAATTATCTTGTGGGTGGAGCCTTACCCCCACATGCATCTAAGGCACAGGTACATAAACTCAAAAGTGATGCAAAATATTTTGTGTGGTATGATCCCTATTTGTGGAAGTTTGGTAGTGACCAGGTGATTAGGCGATGTGTACCTTACCATGAGGTTCCATCCATTCTTCAATTCTGTCATGCTTCTCAGGTAGGTGGACACTTTGGTCCTCAATGACAAGCGAGAAAAGTCTTAGACTCGGGTTTCTATTGGCCCACCATTTTTAAAGATGCATTTGAGACTTTCCGCACTTGTGAACAAGTGTCAGTGGTCGACGGCAATCACTCGCAGGAGTGAAATGCCTCAGCTGACCCATGCTTTTTGTGAGGTATTTGATGTTTGGGGATTGATTTCATGGGCCCTTCTGCTTCTTTTGGTTTTACTTATATCCCGCTTGTCGTTGATTATGTTTCCAAATGGGTGGAGGCAAAAGCCACTGCATTAATGATTCTAAAGTTGTTGTGAATTTTGTCAGGTCCCAAATTTTTTGCAGGTTTGGTATTCCAAGAGCCATCATAAGTGACCAAGGTTCTCATTTCTGTAATCGCACCATGGAAGCTTTGCTTCGAAGTATGGGGTGGTGCATAGGGTTTCTACACCTTACCACCCCCAAACTAATGGGCAAGCTGAGATTTCAAACAGAGAAATTAAACAAATTCTAGAAAAGATGGTGCAACAAAGCAGGAAGGACTGGAGCCGTAGGCTAGAAAAGGCTCTTTGGGCTCACAGAACAGCTTACAAAACACCAATAGGGATGTCTCCCTTTAGACTTGTGTTTGGTAAGGCATGCCACCTCCCGGTGGAGATAGAGCACCGTGCTTATTGGGCGGTAAAAAGTTGTAATCTTGAACTGGAAAAAGCAGGTAAAGAGAGAAAGCTTCAATTGCAACAACTTGAGGAGCTTAGGCTAGAAGCCTATGAGAATTCCAGAATTTATAAGGAGAAAACTAAACACTTCCATGACAAGATGATTTCTAGGAAGGAGTTCTCCATTGGGCAAAAAGTCTTGTTGTTCAACTCCCGGCTGAAAATTATAGCCGGGAAACTTAGATCCAAGTGGATTGGCCCGTTTGTTATTACTAATGTTTTTCCTCATGGTGCAGTTGAAGTTAAAAGTGAGGCGACAAACAAAATTTTCAAAGTCAATGGACAACGCCTCAAAGTATTCCATGAGAGTTCCGCATTTGAAGATGCACCCATAGAAGAACTCTCATTGGAACATCCCACCTACACTGCAGTTTGACCAGGGAGTCCCTCCTCCCTACTCTTGTTTTATGCTTGTTGTTTTCATTGAGGACAATGTATGATTTAAGTGTGGGGTGGTGTCTTTTAGTAGCTTAGTAGTTTTGTTTTTGTTTTGAGTAATTTGTTTAAAAAAAAAATTACATGCATTTTCATTGGGTTTCTTGGTTTGTATGAGTGGGGAGTGATTTCACTATTCTAAGACTATAGGTCTTGTGGCATGATATGGATGACTTCCCTGCATTCCTAGTGTGATAAGTTGGTTTGGAATATCAAATTGTACATCTTTTGTGATAGATATTTTCCTTGGTGAGTTTTGAGCCTTATAATGGATGGACTACATTTTGCCATTCTCTTTCTTTCTTGAGTGATTTCACTCATGCTTGTTGGTTACTCTAGAACTTGACTTGACTCTTGTTGAAACTCTTGTTCACATGCATGCATTGAAATGATCTAGACAGTTTTTGTTCTTTTTAGCCACTAGCCAAATAAGCCTACCTTGCAATTATCCCTTTGTTTAGCCCCTTTGAGCCTATTTATCCCATTCTTTGTTATATAGCTCATTACAAGCCTAAAAGTGAAAAACAATGTTATGACCCAATCTTAGGGGATTAAGGAGCTCTAAAAAAAATGAGAATAAATTTTGCAAAGTGTGGGGGGCTCAGAATTGTGGTTGTAAAAAAAATATGTATTGTTGTGCTTCATTGCTTCATTGGGATTTTGGCAAAAGAAAATAAAAAAAAAGAGAAGAAAAAGAAAAAAAAACAAAAAAACAAAAGAGTAGTGGAGCATATCAAAAATAATGGATTGAATTGTGGTTGAATTGTCCCCCCATGATTATTTGGTAATTGTTTTCCACTACTCCTTTATCCTCTTTGATTTTATAGCCAAGTTCCCCTTTCAATTATCCTACCTTGACCTTGGCCCCCATTATAACCTTAATAAAGACCTTTTGATCTTTGTGTGCATGAGTTTCAAGTGTGGATGTTAGAGTCTTGTCAAGCCTATGGTAGTGCTAGCTTCCATGATGTACTTTGAGTGTAAACACTAGCCTAGACACTTGAGAGTTTGAGAGAAATGCTTTCTTGTGAGGATTCTATCACTTTTGATGCACTCTTTGGTTATTCTATCCTCTTGGTTGCTTTGAAAGTAATTAGATGTTGTTCATGATTGCCATGAGTCCTTGAAACCATGAATGAGCATTTTGCTTGCCACTTTATATCCTTGGGATTCATTGGAAATGCATCTTTGCTGTGTTTTGTGTGTTTTGCCCGGAGTGCAAAAGCTTAAGTGTGAGGGAATTTGATCAGTGCATTTTAATGCACTCTTTATAGCTTTGCATTTAGTGTTTTTGATTGTGTTCTGTACCTAATATCTAAGTCTTAGCACATTTCTAGACTTTGGGTCTTAATTGAGCAGTATAGTAAATTATTGATTAACTTTTGTGTTTACTGCATATTGACCCCTGTCCACTCTGCAGGCCATAACTTTGGCTACAATTATCCGATTGAGGCATACGAGCATGCGTTGGAAAGCTAAGGAACAGAGCTACAATTCTTCTGTTGGGCTTGAAACCCAATTCTGTTGTCTTCAATGCCAAAACTACGAATTACGAACGCAGTAAAATGTAAAACGGGTTTTGGGCCTAATTTTGGTCGTTTATCGGGCTTTTATCTTATAACCCGTTAAGGGATTTAGGTTATTCTTGGAGCTGAGACTTAAAAAGAGACTAATCAGCCGTTTTATATCATCTTACGTTTTATTTTTACAGACTGTTGTGCCCTAGCCGTCATGGAAGCCTAAGCTCCTAAGTTGATTCATCGGTGAAAGGTTGTCGTTACAGATTTTGAGGTTCGGTGTCTAATGTTTAATACAATTTCGTTTTAATTTCTTTAATTCCATCTCTATCAATTTCGAATTTGGTTTGAATGTATGCAATTTATTCAGTTCGTTTTCTGCTTAGTTAATTGTTCTGTCTTCATTGTGAAACGCGATTCCGTTGTGTATGAACGCTTGATTATATGCATCTGTGTCGTAACTTTTATTATTTCAAATTGGTTGATTGCTTAAATTAATTGATTCGAGTAGAAATTGATAGAGGGTTGATTAGAATTCTGTCATGATATTGGTTGCGTTTTAAAGACGGCGCTTGTCCGCTCCCGTGACCGATTGAACCCGCTGTTTTGGCGCTTGCTTGAAACAGTGTGAATTCATATAAATTGATTAACGCTTGTTTAGTTAGTTCATGTCAACTGTGAATTTGAAATTGAATGAATTGTTGTTATTTAGAACCTGTGATAAATCCAAGACGAGCACCCAGAAACCGGTGAATCAACTGTCTCTCTAATCTGATAATTCTCTCAACAGAAACTGTTTTCACAAAACCCCCCCTTTTTGGTTATTGTTGATTTTTGTACTTCCTGAATTTGGTAATTTTGGTGTTAGAGGTCCTCGTGAGACGACCAAGGTCTCTTGCCTTGAATACTATAAGTAAATCTTTTAATTATTTTGACCCGCGTACGATCGCTGATCAGTGCTACTGTCAAAGTTAGTTAGTTTCTTAGTAAAATTAACTACCGACCCTGTGTTCGTACACGTGTCAGGTCGGATGATAGATAATTTTTTACATTTTTTCCTATAAATAGTAGTTCGTACGATGTAATTTAGGTTGGATACTTGATCTAAAATTCCTAACATCTCATCCGTCGAAGCAGATTAAAGGAAACACGATCACAGTATACCTTCCACCCCTTTTCATTAACTGCAATGCAATCAATTCAATTTATTGCAATTCTCGTATTGTTCTTCATTTTACTTTCCTGCAATTCATTTACATGTTATGCAATTTCCTTCCATTTTCAGTATTAATCTTTACTGCATTGAACTTTGTTTTCGATCTTATATTTGCGTTCTCTGCTCATTCCTGCATTTTTGTTTAAGTTTCTTTTCTTATTGCATGTTTTCCAATCATTTCATTTCCTGTACTTTGTTTCATTTCTCTTTGCTTTCCAGCAATTTACAATTCTTGTCATTTACATTTCAAAGTCATTTACAAGCCTTCTTTTAATTCATGTTCTTTAAAAGTTTTCTTTGATTTTCAATCATTTAAATGCTTTCCTTTACATTTCTGCATTCATCTTCTTCTCTAAGTTTAAATTCATAAATGTATGTTCACAGCACTTGCATTTTATCCTTTTTGGTAAGAATTACATCTATTTACTTGTTAGTCAAGTTATTGGCTTTTGACAGCCAATCTTGCTTGCTTTACATTCAGTGCCACTCCAACAAACAATCCATTTGTTAGTTGGTATCCCTTAAATAAAATTGGCAGAATATAACAATTTGGTCTAAAAGCCAAAGATAATGAAGATTTGAAACCGGTCAAACATTTGACCGTTAGACATTTGAAAAACCGTTGTTTGCAAAACATGATTACCACGTAACTCGTCGATCACATAATCGTTTGAAAATCTAATTATTTGTTTTATTTGATGAATTTGGTAGAAATACACTACAAACCAAATTTCTCAGTAAACACAAGGCTAATGGAGTTATGGCTTCTACATGCCCACTTCAAATAATAGCGTTTCTTGGCCTCGGAGAATTTTCAACCAAAGAGTTGCTTGATTGGATTTTTAGCAACCCAACAATCATCGAGGTTGTATCGGTCGTTGGCAGACTTACAGATGACGTATCATCACATAAGGTACGGAAAAAGATTACACGCGGTTACACATTCACGAAGTTATAGATCTTGAATATCCGGTCTTTGATCGGAAGACTTATATTTTGAGATTTATTTTAAAGTTGATTTGGTGAAGTTGAACTGTGAGTCATCCGAATTCAATCCAATGACAGAAATTGCTTGACTACATGTAATTTTGTCTTTCTACCACTTCGGGGTATCCGGCGGAGTCTTTTTTTGTTAATTTAAACTTTTTGTGTTTGGTTTTAATATAATTTATCATAATTAATTCATTAGAGCCGTTATTAGTTCTATGACGTGATTTCAATTTCATAAATGTTGAAAGTGCATATATTTGAGCTATCTAACAGAGTTTTTGACTTTCTATTTTTTTTATAGTTTGAGCAGCAAAGAGTGCATGTAGCTTCATCAGTTGAATGTTGCATGAAGCATTATGGAATTTCACAAGAAGAGGCATGTAAACACATTAAGAAGGAAATTGAAGATTTTTTTTTTTGGTACATGGAAATTGAAGATTTTTGGTTGGTTATAAATGATAAGTGCATCAAATTACAACACATCCCAAGGCCAATGCTTGATTGCATTCTTAATGTGGTGCGAGTAACTGTTCACTTATGAAAACTTTGAGGATAAATACACAAATGTGGAACTGTTGAAAGATTACATTGTTGCACTGCTTGTAGATCCAATAAGCATCGAGTAGGAGTAGCAAAATCCGTTATAATTAAGTGGCTAGAGTTTACATACATCTCTATTTTTGCTTAATAGTAACTCATTTTATTATTGTATTGGTTAACTTATAAATAATCTCAATTAACAAAGTTTGAAATCTTAGCTACCTTCATGATTTTAAATTTGTTCGTGCAGAATTCCAGGCGCTATTTGCAATTGTAAACCGAAATGAAGAAGATATGTAAAAAGTTGGTGTGCGTAAATTTATCCTAATCCCAAGTGAAGAGTGTGAAGTGCCTAATGCGTGAGTTGTGACACGCGGTTACTCATGCGCAGTGATTTTCGATAACCCATTTGGTTGATGAATTTAGTTACATTTTGAAGTGAGCTTCTCCCTTTAGGGGGAAAAATGTTCACCAATTAATAAGAAAAGCCCCTCTGTCAATTTGTTACCCACACTCATCATCTCTCTCACTACACCCATCATTTTTTTAAAATACCCAAAATACCTTTATCTTTTATCTCTCAACTTATATTTTTTTATCTCTTATTTTCCTCACTTTCCTCCGCTTATTTTACGATTTGATAGATTGTTTAATAGTCACATATTTACGGTTTTTAGATATATTTACGGTTTGTTGTTTAATATCACATATTTACGGTTTTTACATATATATTTATGGTTTGACATATTTTACTATTTGATATATTTACGGTTTGATATTAATATTTACGGTTTTTAATAAATTGTTTAATAGTTACATATATTTACGGTTTGTTTAATATTTATAGTTTGTTCAATATATTGTTTAATATTTATGGTTTGAGTCACATATTTACGGTTTATTTTTAAAAAATTTCTAAACTCGTAAATATGATATTACGGTTATATATTTAGAAAATATAAAACTGTAAATATGACTATATAACTCGTAAATATGACATATTTACATATTTACGGATTGTACATTTGCTAAATATATAACCGAAAATATCATATTTACGGTTATATATTTGGAAAATACCGTAAATATGTGATATTTACGGTTATATTTTTTTTAATATATAACCCATAAATATCACATAAATCGTAAATATGATAAGGGTATTTTGGATAATTTTAAAAAAAATGATGGGTGAATGAAAGGGATGATGGGTGTGGGGAACAAAAGCCCCCTGTCAACTATGAACCATTATATTTTTGGGTTGAATGGAAATGGGCTAAAGAAATTGCAAATTGACAACGGGTTTTGCTTTTTGCACCCACATTTTTTCTAACACACCCCTATGTTTAATATTTCCCCCCCAAAATGCCCTATTCGAAGACAAATGCTAGGGTGGGGAAGAGTCTCGTGGTCCGTAGTGGACCATTTTCATTCACTGTTAGATAAAGTAGTTCTAGAAGATTCTATCATAAACCTTTCACACCAGATCTCACTCTACTTCACCATGTCTTTCCACCCCAGCGCCGCAATGGCTCTCGCTGCACCTCCGTCTCCACATGCCACCTTCTCCCGATAGTTAATAGCCACCATGCGGCCTCCCGTTGCCACCACTGAAATGTTTCTCTGACCACCTAGTCGCTCCGACGTCGTATTTCTGCCACTCCTTCTCCACGCAAGACCTTATACCATCTCCCAGCCACTGGATAACCACGAGAGTACCACAACCCATTGGGAAGCATCATACCAGTGCCACCTTCGTGATCAATCACATTTCCATAGGTCCAACAATGGCAGCTACAACATTCAACCAAGTGCTCATCTCTTCCCTTTAGACCCTTTTCTCCCTCTCGGATCACTATTGCTTTCTCCCTCTCAGTGTAATGTTAACACACCAATTTGTCTACTTTTATTATTTTTAATACTTAATTATATCATTATGAGCTATTTAAAGTATAAAAGTACTCATTTATGTCCTATTTTGTAGAAATATCATAAAGACACCACTCAGAGCAAAGATGCGAGAATAGACTAAAAACTGACAAGTTTTGGAGATTTTTAGCACTTCTGGATGAGAGGTACGGCCAGACAATCAGTCTGTACGACCATACCTATATCAGAGAAGCAGCAGGGGCGTACCCCATTGGTCAGTACAGCCTGGCCCCGATGAGAAAGTTCACTACGGCCGTACACAGTTGATATCAGGGAGTGCAGAGTGCACAAGTACGGGCCAACGTCGAAATTAAAGCCCAGTACGGCCGTGTATATGTTCGGTACGGCCGTTCCCTGTCCCAAATTGTGCAGATTTGAAGCCAGATGACCTAATCCGCATCCCAACCTATAAATAGTTTATCTTAGCCTAGACTCAACGCCTTTTGACGAAAGTCTGAATCTCAACCCCCTTTTTGAGAGTTTTTCACAAACACCTTGATATTGGAGTGAGTTTTGAATCACTAAAGCTTCTTGCCAATTCTGTTATGCCACCGGAGCTCGTGAGGAATAAACGAGAGGATCACCATCATACCGAAAGAGTGTCCCAGTTCTATCAAATCATGACTTTTAGGAATTTATGTTTGGATTTATGTTATTCTATTATGTTGAGAAGCAGTATGAGTAGCTAATTCCATCACTAGGGGTGATGGGGGATCTTTTACGACGTTCTTGATATTTATTTAATTGCTATTATGAGCTTCTTATTATCTTTATGAATGTGTTTTTTCTAGCATGCTTAATCCCATAGGATCTGGCCAATCCTTAATAAATTAGTTAATTGGAGGCAATCATACCACAATTAGTTAATGGAACTCTATGATTAACATAATTCGCGTTTTATGCCTAGTCAAGGGTAACTGCTTATTTCCAATCAGTCATTGAATTGATAAACTTACCAGTTCTTAATGCTCTTTCTTTTAATTGCCTTGCATGACCAAACGGGGTAGTTATTTAGGAAGAAGACTGTTAACATTACATGACCAAATGGTGTTACTAATTTTAGAGTAAGTGATTGGCTTTCAACAAGGAGATATAGTTTATAATAGCAGGGTAATAGATTCAGGATCTAGTATTAGTGAATCCGGTTCTCCTAGACTTTTCCTATTCAATCTTACTCCAATACTTGCGACTTAGTTTTATTCTGGTTTTCTTAGTTCATATGTTTTAATCCCAACCTATTAATTTCGATAGCTTAAATAATATAAAATCTTTATTACGTTGGTACTCACGCATTTCCTGTGGGTTCGACATTCGGAATCTTAAAAATACTCGACTTTTATAACGAGTTACGATCAGGTGCACTTGCTTGAGCCGCAACATGCAACCACTATGAGTGGATCCTCCACTACAAACCCGATCAGAAAAATGAAAGAAAAACAACCAGCAGAAGAGAAGAAAGACGCCAGCAACCAACAACAATAGAATAAGGAGATTCCCCACCGCTAGTCGCATCGCGTGACCCCGTTTCTAGCCTTACCAATCATCGATTTGCACGAGAATTGCCCAAAGCCTCTGCACTGCCCCAAATTTGTGACACCCAACCACTGTTAGGGGTTCGTGATATCCGGTGTCGATAATCCTTGATATAATAATGAATAAGCTTGATCCAATTGTAACTAAACATAGTTCATTGTGGACCATATAAGACACTTCCTCACCCTAGAATAAAACACAACAGTATGATATAAATCATTCTCATGGAAAATGACTACATGAATGAGGTGTTTAACATCAGTAGGAAACCCAAAAAATGCTCTGCTAGGGTTTCCCCTGTGCAGCACCACCACCTCTTCGACCATTAAGGTTTCCGACGAGTGCCGTTCCTCCAGCGCTGTTTCCATGAGACGTCGTCCCCTGCCAGCCTTCGGCTCTGTCAAAGATCTCTCTATGTGCGGTCATGGTTCCTTCCCCTCCAGATCTTTGGTGCCCTCTCCCCTCCGCAATGGAGGTCTCCTCCTCCCCCTGCCGTTAAGGGTCTGTCTGCCTTTTCGCTCCTACCTCCGTTGCGAGGTGACCATCCTATCTGCCCCAACCTTCCACCTCACCCCATCTCTACTTTCCCTCCATCAGTCTTCATTTCCATCGATAACCATCGCCATGGCAAATAACGCCGGGCACTCGCCCAAATCCGGCACGTCCTCCCCTCAGATGGAACGACCCCCACCTAAACCACCACATTTAGTCCCCATCGTCGCAGCCGCTCCCCTACCCACAGATCCAAGACCGTTTCGCCCTCCACCTAAGCCACCATGGCATTTTTGTGGGTTGCTTTCAGTAACACTGGCTGGATTTCAGTATAATTGTTGTGTTTCTGATTTTGTGGTTCCCTTGCTCTATGTCTTGCTTTCTGTTCTGTTTTTTAGTTTACTGCTTTCTGTTCTGGTTTTTCGTTTACTGTTTTTTAAGTGTGAGCTCAAGGTGTTTGTTGAGGAGACCCTGGTTTGCTTGGCATTTTGGAATAACCTTTTGAGTGAAGATCTAATTATGGCCACCTCCAATCCTAACATCCTCTCAGCCAAACAATTGACTTCAAAATTTGTGTTGAGTTTGGCTAATTCCGAGACCACATATAGTCGATTTGTGCCTGACGAAGCCAAAGAAAATTAAGAAAAATATTAAAAATAAAAAAAATAAAAATTAAGAAAAATATGAAAAATTAAAAAGTAAACAAATTAAAAATAAAAAAGATTAAAATCAGAATATAAAAATTAAAATATAAATAAGGAAATAAAATAATAAAATAATTAAAAAATCGAAAATATAAAATATAAAAATGATAAAATGAAAATTTAAAAAAGAAGAGAGAGAAAAAAGTGAACTCAAAAAGTGGAGGGAAGATAGAGATAAAAGTTTTTGAAATTTGAGAAGAGAGAACAGAGAGGAGAAATGGAGGAAAGATGTGAAATTAAATTGACTATTATATCTTTAAAATTGATGAGGTGTCAAAAGTTTAAAAATGAGTAGTTTAGTATTTTTGTTAGTAGTTTCAACACAGGCCCAATATGGGTGCATCCGAAGCTAGCCCAGAACCTTGAGGGCAAGGTTCAATCTGAACCTCGTGGCAATGATAGTGGGCTTATATTGGACCCAACCCATGAATTAGACTTAGAAATCCAACTAAAAATAATTGTTAATGTTATTTTAATTTCGTTATGTTTTTTAAGATTGCGACACTTGGATGACTTGGATCATTTCTCTTTGGCAAGATAGGTCATTTAAGGTGTAATGTTCGCTTTTCAGAACTAACAAAATAAATGAAGAATTTTATATTTTTAGGTTAGTTTTTCTTATTCTCTCTACTCCTTCATAGTTTAGAACCCTAATTTCTCTATAGTAGTACTAGCATCCTAACATGTGAATAACCGATAATCAAGTAATGGGTCGGAAAAAATGGATGACGTGGCTCAACATTTAACGGTATGTTTGGTGTATGAAAGAAAAATAGAGGAAAGGAAAAGAAAAGAAAGGAAAGGAAAAGAAGAGAAAAAGAGTAGAAAATGATTGTTTAGTGGTTTGGTTTGGTAGAAAAAGAAAGGAAAATGTGAAAGGAAAGAAAGAGACATATTTAATAAATGACATAAATACCCCTATATAAAAATAAGATGTATATATTATTTATTTATATTAATATGCAACATATATATTAATATTTATGTATGGATATAAATATATAATTTTATATATTTGTAGAAACATATATATATATATTTTAAAAGTATATATTTATATTTGTCATATATATGTATATAGAAATAGGATGCATATATTTATTAGTTATTTATATTAATATATAAAAATATTATATATATATATATATATATATATATATAAATACGAATATACATTTACCTATATTTATTTATTTATTTTGGTAAACTATTTATTTAAATATATAGATAGAATTGAATTAACAGCAAATTAAATAAGCATCGTATTGTACACGGGCAAAACAAATTTTTTAGCCTAAACTATATTTTTAGTCCCTTATCTTTATTTTAAATTTTAATTTGGTCACTCTTTTATTTTTATTTCAAAATGGTCCCTTATTTTTTAAAGTTATACTAATGTGGTCTTTTTCGTTCAAAATATGGTACAAAGAGGACCACATTGGTTTAACTTTTGTAAAATAAAGGACTATTTTGGAATAAAGAAGGGGACCATATTGGGAAACTTTGGTAAAGTAAGGGATAATTTCAAAACAAGAAATAAAAGAGGGACCATATTGATATAACATTGCAACATAAGGGATCATTTCGGAGCAAAAAATAAAAGAGGGACTAAAATAAAACTTAAAATAAAAATAACGGACTAAAAGTATAATTTAGCCAATTTTTCATCTTGTTTCAGCTTTTATAAAATCAAGGCAGTTTGGTAACTTCATCTCAATTTGTGACATTTCCCTTCCTTTATTCCCGTTTTGGGCGGAAGCTGATAGTTCTACTCTGAATTTTTTTTCTCGGTTATTGAAAAAGAGTTTATGAAATCTAACAAGGAATTTTTACCTATGTTGTGCTTTAGGTATTATGGAGTTTGGATCTCTTGAAGGTTAGAAAGAGAGATGATCAAAGCTCTGACCCTCTTCCATCATCAAAACTCTTCAGCATTCCTCAAATACGGCAAGTGTTGAAGATAAGTAAAGCTAGAGGTTAGAATATACTGCAAACAATGATGTGTGACAGTTTTAGCTCTTTTGATCTGATACTTCATGTGCTCTTTTACCTCATGCATGACTTCCAGTCTAATAGGAAATCCAGTGTAAAGTACTGCTCTCTCTAATACAAATTACTGCCAACTTCTACAAATTACTCCCTAGATATTCTCCAGCACGAGCGAAGCCTAAATTCAAGAAATATCCGTGTATATTATGGGTCCTCTCCCTGATCATTCTAATTGTTGGGTAAGCATCTTAAGTATCACATTATTTGGGATCAAACTGCTCTAGCTAAAGTATGTGAAATGGGAGACTTGAGCATGATTAACTCTGTTCACAAATAGCATTAGACTTGGACTTCCCATTGCAAGCTCAAATTAATGCTGAGCCAAAATCCCATTGTAAGGCTTTCCCATTTACTGCTTTCCTTTTATATTTTTCATGTTATTTTCAATGTTGTAATTGCATTAGTCTGTCTATTTTTTTATTTATTCATTATGAATTCCTTTCATATCCTTTTCAATGTTTTAATTATTCTCTGTGATGATCATATCACAACTTCTGATGCAGAAGAATGAAGATAGCATCAAAGGTTGAAGACAAGGTGGAAAGACCAGTTAAGAAAGACACAATTCCATAAGAATTATTGTAGAGGCAAAGGTTAGAAATGCTTGAATTGAATAATATTGAGGTTTTTCACAATCAGTTGATTACTCTGATGTACATTAGTTGACTTGAAGAATCTGACACTATTTCGAAAAAGCACTTGCCGCAATTCCAAATTTATACATGTTTTTTTTTCTCTTTAGTACCACGTTGTCTTGCTACCTCACTGTAGTCTCTAAAAAGTATAATAATACAAAAAAGTTATTTATTTAGAATCTTGCACAAATCGTTAGTGCTTATAAACAAAATATGAGTAGTCATTACTAACAACTAAACAAAAAAGAAACAACCCCTTTTTAGGCTTTCATTACGGATGTCCATATTTATGTTATGATGCATATAAAATATTGATGTTGCAGATCCCATTAATTCGTATTCTGAAATATACAACTCCAAGTCTGTGGGTGTCATATTAGCTCTGCTAGATGATTTTAATGAGTTTGCACAATTAACTGCAATATCATGCTACCTGATGGTGAGGTTGTTTGTGTCCAGTGCTTCATTGTGTTTAGTTTTTTTAAACCTTTTTAAATTCAGTTACTTTGTTTGGAAAAGTACCATATAGATCTATACAATGAATGTTTTACTTTTTCCATTGGATATTAAGATATTAGAATGATTGAACTTATTTTGGATAAAAGTTATGAAATGAGGTACTTAGAGAAACTGAGCCAACTTCAAATTGCTATATTGGGTTGCACACCGAGATAGTATTAAATTTGTTGATTTCCCAAAGTACATTGGTATACAACTGTAACATTTTTGCTCATTATCAAGCCCATTGTATGTGTATAATTAAGAAACTGAAGTTTTAACAAGTAATGATAGGTTTCTATTTCATTTTTTTTTAACTTCTATTTAAAATCAGATAATGGAAGATAAATGTAATTAGTTAATACTGACATTTTATTTCTGTGGCAAAACAGTGTTGTAAAATTGTAATTACAGTCTTCAAATGTTGGCATGAGCTGTATGCCCATGTTTATATGTTTCTACAAAATAAATTCAATTCAATTCCTTTACTTATATAGACACTTACGTCAGATAAAAACAAAACATCATGTTACGTCTTTTTCCATTTCCAATAATTTTTCAATGCAAAGTAATATATTAAATACTTCCTCTGTATCAAAATATATGAGCTCTTTAGCCAATTCATTTATCCCATTATATAAGACCTCTTTATTGTATCAATAAATTTTTTACCATATTACCCTTATTTAATTTACATATTTTCTGTCAAAATAATAAATGTGGTGATTTACGAGATTAAGTGAGCTTGAGAAGATAAAAGTGAGCTTGAGAATATGAATAGCCTTTATGACTTTCCAATTCAAGGATAGTTTAGCAAAAAAATACAAATTATAGATAAATATGCTTTTAACTAATTCCTTGGTGCCTAAATTTGGAAAAAGTGCAATGAGCTCTCCTAGGGTTGTGGAGGAAAAGTCCAACGTCTCTCCCCCTAAGACGGCTCAAGAAGATGATCTTCTCCAACGGAGCAAGAAAAAAGTTAAGATTCATCAAGATGGTGAAGTGGAAGAGTGGAACGAGAATGAGGACATGGAAACTGAGACTATCATAGCTGGCAACAAATCTCCTACAGCCTTCAAGGATGCTCTTTTGAACATAGGGGATGAGGAGAGTGCGGATGAAGAATGCTGGGGTGATTGTATGGATGAGGATCTCCCAGAGAACAAGTGGTACAAAGAAGTTGAGGAGGAGGCTGCCAAGGAACCAAAACCTTTTGTTCCTGGACCGGAAATTCCTCTTTCAGATGAGGAACTCAAAACTTGGTCGAAACCTTGGAGAAACGCTCTTATCGTCAAAGTGTTGGGAAAAAGAGTTAACTTTAGAATCCTCGAGAGCAAGCTTCGAACAAGCTGGATGAGGAATGGTACTATCAAGATCATAGATCTAGCAGATGATTTTTATCTGGTAAAATTGTCGCCTGAAGATGATTATAGACATGCTTTATTCGAGGGCCCATGGAAAGTAGCAGACCATTATCTTATTTTTCAACGATGGAGACCTCTCTGTTCAATGACGGCTTCCTTAACTAGGAAAGTTGTGGTGTGGATCAAGATTCCCAAACTGGATCCGGAACTTTGCAATTATGTGTTTCTCAAACGTATTGGGTCGAGTTTGGGAACGATGCTTAAAGTGGATAGGTTGACATCCATCCATGATCGTGGAAAATATGCGAGAATATGCATTGAACTTGATCTTGATAGGCAGCTTTCCTCTCATATTGTTATTAGAGGCCAGAAACTTTTCCTTGAATATGAAGGTCTACACTCCATCTGCTTTCGTTGTGGCTACGGTCATAAAAAAGATCAGTGTCGTAATATGCTAGAAGTCGAAACCATTCCAGTGGCATCTCAGAAAGGTGGCAAAGAACCTGTGCATGTGCAAAGCGAGGTTGTGGCGGCCGGAGAAAGCGGCAACCCTAACGCAGAGGTAACTCCATTAATTGTGAATGATTTGATTGCTAATAATCAGGAGAATGATTTGGCTCTTGGACCTTGGAATATCCCAAAGATCTATTCTAGGAATAAAAACCAAAGGAATCAGGTGGTTAAAGGGAAAGTCAAAGATTTGAATGCCAGTCAAATGCAAATTGAGGATTGGTCAATGATGAGTGGATCACGATATGATGTCCTAGAAACAGAATATTGCAGTGATAATCAAGTAGCAATTATTGATATGCATGTTGATAATCAGGCCTCGGGATCTCGAAGAAAGCCACCCCAAAATCCTGTCCGCGTCAGAAATCCATTCGCTGGAAAAAAAACCCTCAAAACGGGGCCCGTGGTAAACAATTTGGGCCATTGGTATATCGGAACATGCCCAAAAGAGGCGCTGTTGGGATGAAAGCAATTCATGGGCCGACTGGTGATATGATACATGGAGTTACTTTAGCTTCAGGGGCTGGGATAGAAAACAGCCCACATCTGGGTGGAACAAGTTCATCTCATTTTGTCGTGGATAAAGAAAAGTTAAAGGCCGAGGAAAACATGATTCTGAACTACATGAGGAATATGGACAAATCCAAGCAAGCCTATTTGTTGTCACGCATGTGCACTGATGAACCTTTGAGGAGTGCTCTTGTGCCAGTGGATCCAAACGACTTGGCCTTTGCTGAAGCACAGAAGCAACGTGCAGCCTTAGAGTTCAAGAAGCCACCTGATGATTTAACTGGGAAACATGCTCCTTCATCTAGTGATTCTCAGGTTTTGATAGCACAAGCACAGCAGGTGCCTATGGACGTTTCTGGGAAAGTAAATTCCCTCTCTACATCTAATTTGTCTAAATGAATTTTATCTCTTGGAATAGTAGAGGTACGACAAGCCCAGGATTTGCGGGTCTTGTGAAGGATTTGAAGAGAGAGTTTGATATTTCTATGATTTTTTTGATGGAAACTCACACTAGTGGTATTCAAGCTAGAAACATTATCCGTAGGATTGGTCTTAATAGGCACTATGTCAGTGAAGCTACTGGTCAGGCCGGGGGTATTTGGTGTCTCTGGGATTCCATGGTCTGGTTGGTTGATGTTATATGAGCTTCTTCGCAGTTTGTCCATATGTTAGTTCGATGGAGAAATTCTGAGCCTTGGCACCTTACAGCTGTTTACTGGTGCCCTCATTATATTCAACGCCAATTACTTTGGGATGCTATTCAGGAATTGCATTGCGATATTCATGGTCCTTGGGCTCTCATTTGGGATTTTAACGCCATCTTAAGCGAGAGAGAAAGGGATGACCCTCCCTTAGCTACTCCTCTGCGGATGGAACAACGGTTCCAACAAGTTATTGATCAGTGCGACCTCTTAGATGCTGGGTTTAAAAGTGGGCCTTTTACTTGGGAGAAAGGTGATACAAGGAAGCGACTGGACAGGATGTTAGTGAATCTTGAGTGGAGGCTCCGGTTCAGTGAAGCTGATGTGATTCACCTTCCTAAACCCAAATCGGATCACAAGCCTCTTTTGGTTTAGTTTGAGAGTTTGAATAGGAGGAACCGTCATCGTAGACCTTTTCGGTTTGAAGCAACTTGGCTTTCCCACCAACAGTTCAATGATATTGTGAAAGATAATTGGCGGGAGGATTGTTTGAATTGGAGAAGGCAACTGAAGGAATTGGAAGGTGTGCTAAAAGACTGGAACAAAAACACGTTTGGTAACATTTTTACCAAAAAGAAGCAGCTGCTCTGCCACCTTCACCGGTTGGACCACCACCTAGCTCATGGGTGGAACAATTCTCTTCTAGCCGAGCAGAGAGATGTCTGGAAACAATATGAGATCATTCTGGCTCAGGAGGAAATTTTGTGGTATCAAAAATCGAGAGCTAAATGGTTGGAGTATGGTGATAGAAGCATTCGGTTCTTCCATGGTGTCACAGCTGTTAGAAGACGGCAGAACCATACCCAGATCCTCCAAAATGACTAAGGAGACTGGATTGATGACCCCGACGAGTTGGAGGGTTTGGCCACCGACTACTATAGGAACTTATTTTCCTCTAAAGATATTTATTCTCCTCTTTGTTTGTAGGGTGTCTTCCCAACTCTGGAGTCTGATACTTTGTGTGTTTTAAACATGGATGTATCCGAGGAGGAGATTTTTTGTACAGTTAAAAGCATTGGGTCATTCAAGGCTCCAGGCCCAGATGGCTTTCAAGCTATTTTTTTCCATTCTCAGTGGGATACTATCAAAGATTCTTTTTGCAGGTTGGTTAAAAATATCTTTGAAGAACCTTGGAGAATTGGAGAGCTTAATGAAACATTCATCGCCCTTATTCCTAAGCTGGATGAAGTGGTGCACATGAAACAATTCCGGCCGATTGGACTCTACAATGTGTCTTATAAAGTAGTCACAAAAATAGTGGCTAATCGCATTAGAGGTTTCCTGGGGGATCTTGTGGGGTCTGCTCAATGCTTCTTTGTGCCCAAACGACATAGCCATGACAACATTATTGTGGCTCAAGAAATCTTTCATTCTATGAGAAATAAATCTAGTTGCAAAGGTTGGATGGCGATCAAAATAGACTTAGAGAAAGCCTATGACAGGTTAAATTGGGAGTTTATCAGAGATACTCTGGTAGATATTGGTTTTCCTGAGAAGATGGTTCAGTTGATCTGGTTTTGTATTTTTACTTCAAGGATGCGGCTACTTTGGAACGGTGAAGCTCTTGATGAATTTAAACCTTCCAGAGGAATTCTCCAAGGAGGTCCTATTTTGCCTTATCTTTTTGTTCTTTGTATTGAAAGGCTCTTTCATCTCATTGAAGCAACAGTGGGAGAAGGGAGGTGGATCCCTATTCAAATTGCGAGGAGGTGCCCTCGCATCTCTCACCTAGCTTTTACTGATGACCTCATTCTCTTTGCAGAGGTGAGCATAGAGCAGGCCACCACTATCCAAAACATTCTCCACACCTTTTGCTCTAGTTCAGGTCAGAAAGTGAGCCAAGAGAAAACTAGGATTTTCTTTTCCAAGAATGTGAATGTGGACTTACGATCTGATGTTAGTGAGGTGCTGGGTTATCAAAGGACTGACGACCTTGGGAAATATTTGGGGGTTCCAATCTTCCAAAAAAGGGTCAATAAGAGTACTTTCAACTTCGTTATTGAGAAAGTCAACCAGAGATTGTCATCTTGGAAAGCCAGAATTCTTTCTTTTGCAGGAAAGGTTACTTTGGCTAAATCAGTGGTTCAGGCTATTCCCACCTATGTGATGCAGTCTAGTATGCTTCCCAAAGGGGTTTGTGATGAGATTGATAAGCTTTGTGGCTCTTTTATTTGGGGTTATGATTGTAACCACGGACGTTTTCACTATTTAAGTTGGGAAAAGGTGTGCAGGCCTAAAAAGTGTGGTGGTTTGGGGCTTAGATCGGCAAGGGATGTAAATGGCTCCTTTATGTTGAAAGCGGCCTGGACTCTTTGTTCCTTGCCTGATTCTCTTTGGGTTTCTATTATGAGAGGTAAATATAATTGTGGGCTTTCTAATTTCCCTAATATTAACATTAAGAAGACAGGTTCTAATCTTTGGAATGGGATATGTCAACATTGGGAATTGTTTAGAAGTTGCCTCAAAAGTGGAAATCGGGGAATGGCGAAACTATTAAGTTTTGGACTGATGACTGGGCTGACTGTGGGCCGCTTATTGGAAATAGTTTCAATAATGTATCAGCTTCTTATTTGCAGCGGAAGGTGAGTGGGTATGTGATGGATACCATGACTTGGAATCTAGAGGCATTGGCCCATTCTTTACCTCCACATTGGGTCACTCAATTGAGGAGGATACCTCCCCCCCGGATCCAAAACCAACCGGACTCCTTTACTTGGGGCCTAATCCCAGAGGGGGCATTTTCCCTGAAATCGGCCTATGATCGAGTTGCGCAGGTGAGTGATCCCTCTAGACTCATCTTCTCGTGCATTTGGAAGTGGAAAGGACCAGAGCGAGTTCGATTTTTTCTCTGGAAGGCAGCTCATAAAACCCTAATGACAAATGCTGATAGGGTTAGGAGGCATATGGCCAAATCTAGTATGTGCTCAGTTTGCAACCAACAGAGTGAAACCCTCTTCCATACCTTTCGTGATTGCAAGAGAGTTTCTCTGTTGTGGAATTGTTTTCAACCTCCATCTATCTTCGATTTCTTCGTTGAATCGAATTGGGAGCACTGGTTATTATGTAATCTTCAGTCCCGGCTTGTCGATAGTGATCGTAGACCCTGGCGCACGATTTTCGGGAACGCGCTGAATGCCATTTGGAGAGCTAGGAACGAGACTGTGTTCTCTCATAAATCTATGTCAATTCAAGGTACATACTGGCAAATCCTCAATCAAGTTGATCTTATTCTGTCTCTGAAAGATTGTCTGAGTAATCTTCGCCCTACCAAATCGACCCCTACAAGTGACCTGGGTCTTAGGTGGGTTCCTCCGCCTCTTGATTTTGTGGCCCTCAACTGCGATGGGTCGGTGTCCGAGTGTGGTGCAGTAGCTAGTTGTGGTGGCATTGTGAGAGATTATGCTGGGCGTTTCATCATAGTGTTTTCCCGTAAGATAGATTCTTGCGGTGTGCTTGAGGCAGAGTTGTGGGCTATCTATCACGGCCTCAGTATTGCTTGGGGGAATGAATTTTGAAAACTTGTTGTGGAGTTTGATTCCTCTCTTGCCATCTCCTTACTTTCGGGTGGTTGCGACCAGTATCATGCCCTTTCTCATCTGGTTGCTGGGATCAAAGACATGGTTGCAGATGAAGATGATATTAGATGGAGACATATTCCTAGGGAAGATAATTGGATTGCAGACTCTCTTGCAAAGGAGCATTGTTTTTCTAGTTCAAATTGTATTATTTATGACATTATTCCTGGTTTTCTTTCTTCCATTCTGGAGGAGGAGCAGGGTGTAGGTGCTTGCCCTAGTGGGTCGTAGTTGTTGTTCTCGGGCGTGTTCGCCCTTTTCTTTCACCAAAAAAAAAACTAATTCCTTGGTGGGTAAATGACTAAAAAACTTCCACATTTTTGGACAAGTACATTTTTAATAATTACCCTGATAATATTTACTCAAATTATATTAGTTATTTCCAACATCAATTACGCTAGTACTAATTTCCCAATTCGAAGACAATTGAAGAACGTTCACTACTAGAATTTTCGGTATTTTCTATGGATTTTCCTGCGGATTTGGTTCCCCACGTAATACCTTCGTGGGTAATTTTTTGCTGTGAATTTTGAAATCCGCAGGTTTCCTGCAAATTTTTTTTGCAGCAAATTCTTCAGGAAAATCTGCAGCAAATTTCGCAGCAAAATCTGCAACAAATGTATTTCGCAGGTAAATTCACAAGTAATTTTCGCAGGTAAATCTGCAGGTAATTTTGATTCAATTTTTTTTTTTTTTACAAATTTCCAAGTAAATCCGCATGTAATTTTAGTTTGGACATTTTATATTTCATACATGAGCACTTCCTTCGTCTCTCTTTCCCTGTCAAGTCTTAAATAGGCTTTTTAAGTTTGCATATATGCTCACTCCAAACAATCACATGAGCCTTTCTTGCAGTGAAGACCAACTAAGTTGAAGAATAATTTTTTTTCCAAGCAATATCAAACATTAAAAAGGTACGAATACTGATTATTTGTCCATTATCAATCATGCTATAACAATCCATCATTAAAAGGAACAACCCAATACATGGTTTCAATAAGATAACATATATAACTAAGACTTCAAGTACATAAATTAAAAACACAATCTAATAATCATCATTAATTAAACACTTCCCCACTAGCTTGCTTTTGTTTTCACACAACAGTACTTATTAGTAGTTCAAACTAATTGTGACATGATGCTTCCTATCTTGTACAAACCATAAAAGTTTAAACTATCACCATATTCCCCTCCTTCAAATTGTGAACTGAAAAAATAAGCACCCACAACACAATCTTGAGAGCCGTTCTATTCACCAATAAGGTTAAAGTCAATAGTCGATGTGTTTGTTGCCAAAATGCAGTGTGGAGCACAGATCTTCTCAAGATCACTAAATATATCTTGTTTAAGATTGACTTTTCCAATTATACAACCTGCAAAGAGAGAAAATTAATGCTAATTAGCTTCTAACAGTATCAACAAGGAAATGTTACATATGTCCTCTATTCATAAATGATTTAGTACCATGAGACAGAAAAATGAACTTAGAGAATAAGTGCATGTATAACAAAAACACTTTTAACAACTGCAAAGAATCCAAATTTCTATATTTGATACCGAGACAACTATTTTTTAAGTTAAATAGAAAGGACTTCAAGAAACTAACCTTAATGACCATGTCCACATCTTTAATACACAAAAAATATACTTAATTCTTAAATGTCATATACATAAAATACAATCTTATTAAACATTACAATATATTTAATCCTAAACTACTAGAAGTGATTTCTTTCCACCATCTCTTATCCAAAATTCTGCAAATTCTTCTATAAAAAAATAAAAAAGAATCACGGCATATGTTCAGACATTGATAAGATGTTCCTTTTTCAGTCTCAGTATCACATCATGGTTTTGATGACCCTGCAGCACTGTCTGCATGTTTTGTTGGTGATACACTTGCCTTGATCTTTCTATCTCCCTCTTCAATGCCACTTGATGAGCTGTATGTATAACATTATATTAATTATCTGAGTTGCAATTTTGTTGGTATCATTTCTTCCAGCTTGGCTACTATAATTAATCCTCCTCCAGAAAAAATACTAAAACAATTTCGCACATAGTTGACACTTATTCAATTGTTTCAACATTACAAAAATCAATAAAAAAGTAATTCAGTTAGCTTTTTAAATAAGAGTACCTTATGTAGATTATTAGTAGATAATATAGTTTAGCAACAGATAATACGTAAGTAAAGCAAGTACCATCTTTGAATATCTTGTCTTGGGTGAGGATGACAATTCTTTGCTTGAGAAGTTGAGAGCACTGTTATGCACATTTAGAAGCAAGCACTAATGATCTAAAAATGCAACCCGTGGAGACAATACCGAAACTTTGGCCTTCATTGGTCAACAGTATAAGTTAAAACAAGAACAAAAAAAAAATACATATCAGTACTATACATCAAATTATATATGCCTTGTGCAAGTGTGGGACGAAAAGCATAGACTGGGACATAAATGTTTAGGGTACCTTTTGACTCTCTTGAAATGAAGCTATGTCTCTCTCTTCACTCTTTTTTTTTCCTTCTCTTACTCTTGTTACTGTAACAACTTTGTAATCAGACAAAAAAGAAGAGTAAAAGTGCAACTGTGCAACACATTGAAAACTATATGGGACAGGTGACCACCTCTCACTAAGAATAGCAGTAAACCTTGGGTTTCATTTTATATATAAATAAAAGGGTTGCATTGGCATAGATGTAAACTAAAATCAATCTTACACCTTCAACTGCCTAATAAGGTAAGTTACACAGAAAATACGACCAATGGAATCTTTCCGCTCTTCACCAGGTTTGAGAGTAACAATAATAATATCTACCTTCAACATCAAAGAAACCAAAATGCATTAGTTACATGATTGAACCAATAAAATATAATAACACAAGAAACATAACAGATACTAACTTCAGACTCAAATGTTATAGCATCCCCTTGTTTAGTAAACCGCTCTCTATTCATCAAGTTGTCTAGATAATCCAATGTCTAGTCCTTCTATTCGAACTTCACTGAACACAACAGGGTGAAAGTTAGCTTGCAAGTAGGGCAGGTCACAAAAACCAGGGTGCAATTCTATTAGAACATTAGACAAGGCCGAATGTAAACAACAATTCTCAATTATGCAAGTATCTGAAAACAATTTATTAGAAGACTGGAAAAAAATGTCACATAGTTGAATAGATGATTTCAGAGTAACTTCATATGTTGTTCAAGAGAGAATGAGGCAAGAACAATTCCATATGCCACTTGACTGAAAATTTATACTTTATAGATGGATTATGGTTTCCAATACTAGAAATCCAAATTCTGTGGCTGAATAAACAGATCAAAACACATCTGAAACATCAAACATCAAACACACACACACACAGACATTGCAGATCTAAAACTCGATTATCAAAATCAAAGAACACAAATGACAATTTGAAATTAAGGATGCAAAAAGGAAACGTCTGAAGGAGAAAGGGAGAGAAAAAATGACTAAATTAGGAACAGAGCAAAAAGGAAACCCTAGGAAATGAAAAAAAATTGAAAGAGAAAGGGAAATCCCCAAACAACAACTTCAGACCTAAGCAGATTCAAACACATATTTACAAAACAAAAGAGAAACTAAAACTACTCACCAAAACCTCCTTTTCATGTGATTCCTTCTCCTCCTTCACGAGTACCATCCTATGTGGCCTCGAAACGCTCTCAAGAACATGACATTCGAAACCACATTGGAGACTGGAGGCATAGAAGAAGACGGAAAGGGATGCTCTAGGGTTTGGATCTGGAGCTTGAGTTAAGAGACCTGTGTAAGAAGCAGAGGCTAGGGCTTTGGGAGTGGGAAGAACGAAAGAGCTTTGATAAAAAACAATGAAGTGAAATTCATCAAATTATTGAGAAGGAATGCGAAAAGAGAGAGATAGAGAGAGGAAAAGATGGTACCTCGACGGTGTTCTTGAGGAGAAGGTCGTCTTCGGGACTTGAGGAGAAGGTCGTCTTCGGGAATCCATGACGGCGACGGAAACAAAGGATCTCTTCTCTAGTTGTGTTGGGTGGTTTCGAAAGTGTGAAGTGGTGGTGACTGGTGAGTGTGGGAGAGAGTTGAAAACGGGAAGAATGACGAGCAAGAGTGAATACGTGAAAACATGAAGACTGAAGCATGATCATTTTTAAAATTTAATTGAAAGATGATGTTTTATTTTTAATTGGAATTTGCCGTAAAATCCCCATCAATTTTCAAACTAGTTAAATTTTCTGCGGATTTTCCTACTACTTTTCATGCGACTAATATTTTGTAGCAAAATCCTCAAGAAAAATAAAACATTTCCTGCAGATTTTTTTTGGCGAAAAATTCCGCAGATAATTTTAAAATTTTCTAAGGATTTTCTTGCGAATCTAGATATGTAGAAAAATTCCTTATATTTATGAAAATCATGGGAAATTTCGCAGGAAATACCTTAATTTCTAGTAGTGGTTACCAAAAAAATTATTACTCCCCCTGTTCCATTATAAGTGAGACATTTGTAAAAAAAAAAAGTCCTAAAATAAGTGTCATGTTAGGTTTTCAATGTAATATTAATTACTTTTTTTCCAGTTTTACCCTCAAATTAATAATAAGTACATCACTATCAAGTCATTATACTCTACTATGCATCTCTATTATATACAAACGAAAATAATCTCATTGATTATTCTCTACATGGCATCTTCAGAGCGAATTATCAATTAATAATGCTTTTGTGTCATCTTAATTAAGAAAAACCGATGATGTATTTAAAAAACAAGTGACATGGAGATATGAAATGACATTTAGATGTCAAAGTTGTTCAAAAAAAAAGCATAAACCGTTGAAAGGTTAATAAATAGAGAAAAATAAATAAGTGTCTAATTGAATGCAATCATGGATCGAGATATGTAATCTCTTTAGAGGGAAAATATTCAGTGACTAATGTATAGAACGAGTTGTATGAATTAGCCAGCTTAAGATTTTAGGATTTGGCAATTTAAAAAAATGGCAGCCCAATTTTTACAAATGGAGTTCACTTTTTGTCCCCTAGGGTTTCCAAAATCTCTTACCTCAGTCAGCTAATTTGTTTGATAAAGAATAAACCAGCAAAAGTTATCTACCTTTCCAAGCCGAGTTTTGACGCTTATAAAAATTACCTTAATATTGCGAGCTAATTGTGAAATTTTTTACACAACCTCTAAACTTAAATGACAACCTTATATATCCAAATTTTTATATACAAAAAATAAAGTATAAAAAATTATTTAAAAAAAATAGAGTATGAAAACATTTGTGTGTGTGTATGCATTCTATTGTATTAAATTATATTAATTATTCGCCTAATTATTATAATATGATTAACCATATTAATGGAAAATACACGTTTATTTGTGCCTCAAACAATTACTGGGATTTCCCAACTGTTATCGAAACCAAAAAAATTCAGCCCATATCTTATATTAATATGTTATATACATTCTAAAAATACTCAAGATATGCTATCAAAATAATATAAATACTAGAAATAGATATATTTCATATTTCCTATTATGGGTAAATGCCTAAATTTCTTTTAGAAATTGGTATCAAAATGATTATCTACCTTTAGTGTTGGTGTTATTTATTTTTGAAATTTATATACATATAGAATTTTCCTATATTTTTTAACTGCCTAGGAATATGAATCTGATTCCACATTTTTTTCATGATTATTTTATTTTAGTTTTGTGTCATGTGTTTAACTTATTTTTTTTAATTGATTTAAATTAGATATACATGATATTGTTTTAATTGATATATATAAAAACAAAAATCTCTAAATTAGATATACTTTTTTGACGAAATTTAATTGATATATTTGATATTAGTTTAATTGATGAATCCCGTATGTCATCTCTAATTTCAATTTTGTCAAAAAAAAAATCTCTTATTTGAATAAACATTCCTAAATTTATATATATCGAATAAATAAGTGTATCATTGTCTTAGATTTGTTTCTATAATCACCGATGCGGATAATAAATTAAAAATTAAAAATAAAAATAAAAAAGAAGCAAAGATAGAAGAATAGACGACAAAATGAATTAATCTAGAGGTGACATGTAGAATTAATCTACAACATTTGTGGCCTACCGCAGTGCTGATGAGAGTGACTCCAAAAAAAACCGTTCTCTTAGGTCATAATAGGGAACTGTTTTTTATTCTGCTGATTTAGCCAACTAAATTATATGTTTTGTATTGCAACGATTCATAACCCATTCTAAACTCTATTGGACAATGGTTTTTTATCATAAGTTTTTTAAAGAATAGTTATAAAATGTTGGCTATTTGTCATAAGATAAGAACCATTTTCCTAGATTTCATAAACAAGCACAAACAATTTTTGTAAAAATATTTTCTTTGGCCGCTTAGGGGTTTTTGCCATTTTCATTTTGTAGGCATCTCGTGATTTCACTCTCACTCCACACCCTCCCCTTTCTAACCCTATTTGCAGCCTAATTTTGTAAATTTTTTTCAAACCCTCTCCTTCTTTACCAACTGAAACCTGTTTTACTGGTATATAATAGTAATCAAATGATTGAAATAAAACTGTTTTACTAGGTATATAAAAAAATTCATCCACCTATTTTACTGGGTATATAATAGTAATCAGTAACTTTTAAATAGTTATAATTTGTAATCAATGATTGACATAAACCAAATATTATATAAATTTTGGTAACGAAGGTCCATTTACAAATGGTTATAAAAATGCATATATAATGTTTTAATTATTTTATAGAATTATTTGTAAGACACACACATGCACGGATTACCATACTAGATGGTGTTGTAATTTGGTTCAAAGTCTCTATTTTATGCTTTCATTATAATAAAAATGCTTATTGTCAGATCCACAAATGTTTTTCAAATTTAAAATAAAAATTGTCTTTCAATAAGATAATCATTCTGAGAATATAATATTAATTTTCATTATACTATATATAATTGTAATCATAATTATAATTATGATTTTGAAAACATTATTACTATGATTATTATTTTAAATATAACTAATTATTCTAGGGAGGCTTCGATATTGAAAGTTTGAATGTATACATAATGTAGTTGTTTTCTAAACCCTAAATATATGAATATAATTTTTAATTATATACAGTGTGTAGCACAGACCTACAGTTATATTAGAAAAAAGTATGATTTTATGATATAAATATATTCTGAAAGGGAACCTTAGAAAATGAAGGTTTGCCTTTATACAGAATGTTGCTTCTACTAAACTTTGGGTGTATGGTTATAATTTTTAAATTTATACCGTGTGTAGCACATGCCTACAATTATATTAAAAAAAAAGTATGATTTTATGATATAAATATATTCTCAAAGGGAGTCTTAGAAAATAAAGGTTTGACTTTATACAAAAATGTTGCTTCTACTAAACCTTGGGTGTATGGTTATAATTTTTAAATTTATACCGTCCGTAGCACGAGCCTAGAGTTATACTTAAAAAAATTATAATTTTATAATCTAAATCTATTCTCAAAGGGAGCTTTTGATAATGAAGGTTTTACTTTGTACAGAATGTTGCTTCTTCTAAACCATAGGTATATGGTTATAATTTTTAAGTATATACTATGTGTAGCACATGCCTAAACTTATATTATAAAAAATTATGATTTTATGATCTAAATATATTCTCAAATGGAGCCTTAGAAAATGAAGGTTTGACTTTATACAGAACATTGCTTCTTTTAAACTTTAGGTGTATGGTTATAATTTTTAAGTATATACCATGCGTAGCACGGGCCTACAATTATACTTAAAAAATTATGATTTTATGTTCTAAATCTATTCTCACAAGGAGCCTTTAATAATGAATGTTTGACTTTATACAAAACGTTGCTTCTTCTAAACCCTAGGTGTATGATTATAATTTTTAAGTATATACCGTGCGTAGCACGGGCCTACAATTATATTATAAAAATATGATTTTATGATCTAAATCTATTCTAAAATGGAGACTTAAATTTTGAAGGTTAGAATGTATACAAAATGTTGCTTTTTCTAAACCTTAAAGTGTGTTTGTGTCAAGTCTTACAAATTTTGTAACGACCCATTTCCGGACCGCTACTGAACTAAAACTAAACCCGTATGTGATGGATTTTTAAAAATGGTACTCTTGTGTCCTTCAGGAAATACGGTATATTTTTTTTAAAAAAAAAAATAGTGCCCGTAAAGCACACACAGAGTACTTACAGCGTTTCGAAACATGGTGCAACTAGGACACAAGTTACGTACTGGAAATGCATACACGCATAAACATATATAGTCAACATACACAGTACATACAAAATAGAGTAGAGTAGAATTGTATGAGAGAATACACCTATGATATGACGACCCTCGCGAGAATAATCATACCCTGGGGATACTCCCGGCAGACACCCACGCAGGGGGCTGCTCCAAAAGTAGAACCACCAGTCTACCCTGTCTCAGCAAAACATCACTAGCCCGACCGGTCACCAACCAACTGTACACCAAAGATGTATATATACTACAATCATCCAAAAAACATAACAGCAGACAAACGGTCAACATGCAATCAAGACAAATAAAAGTCGTTGCCCGAATCCTCGAAGGGGCCCTCCTCGTCATCGTCTACCAACTGGTCTTCCGCATCCCCGACATCGCCTGGGTAACCATCATGGATTGAAGGCACCACGGGAAAGGGTCAACTTCTCAACAAATCAAAATATAATAATTCACAAAGCAATAAACAAGCAACAATGTATACAGTTCACAAGGCTTAATTCAAAATGCTCGCTCAAGACTCGACTCACGACTCATCTCACGACTCATTTTCTCTCGACTCGACAATTTTTCCGGAAAGCAGACGCTGATCCATCCACTGAATACCAGCTGTAGCTTTGGGATCTTCGCTCTCCTAGGACATTCAGCTCCGGTTCCTTAACGCTGCGACGCCTAGCTAATCCACCATGAACAAAGGGGACCTAGCACCCTCAGTTGTCCGGCTCACAGCTCAAAAACGTCTCGACGACTCGACAAAGCTCTCAGACTCGATGAACAATTCGCCACATACGATATTCAAAGAGTGGTACGCAAGATTATTCGACCGCATATCAAATAATAAGAGCATGCTTAATATGAAGAAACGCAATTCAACAACTTAGGCACTAAAAGCAGTTTGCATAGAGAAACGCAATTCAACAAGCAATACGCAATTCGCAGCATGCATTCAATCTCATATTAAATAATTGCACAGCTCAACAACAACAGTCGACAATCAAATCATAGAATCCATCCCTCTGCAACTCGATGGAGTTCACAGAGAGGAACAAACAAGTGTGGGGGGTTGGGGACAGCTGCCAACCACTTACAGACAAGCCCACTAAATAATCAGTATATCAAAAAAACAAAAAGCGAAGGGGTATAAGACCCTCACTTCGAACCCTGAGGTTCTCAGACTTCTTCGCATAAACACTTGAAATTAAATTCCTATCGTATCTAAAAGTTGCCCTTACCACAGGCTGTCACTAACGTAGCTCCGACTTCCTCAGGTCCACGTTGCTCGGTCTCCGGTAATAAGATCCCTATCACCACGAACACTTAGTACATATCTATAAATATTAACTTAAACTTAGGCTCTCAACCTAACCCTTTTTCTAACCAAGCATCCACTAAAGAATTTAGTTCTAACTACTAGAAAACAAATAAGGGTTTTGAACCAAAAATCACTTTTCTTGGAAATTAACTAACACATAACACTTTTACTTTAAGAAAATGTTAACATTTAAAGAACCCTTTTTCTTGAAACCTTAAGCATAACACATACTCAATTAATCACTTTGCATATAGTTTCTAAGACCTAAACATAACACATTCAAGCATTACATACAAGTTCACAAATAAAATCATCCTTTCACACCCTTTAAAGCCTCTCAGCCACAACTCCCTTTTTCTATAGAAATTTTTTTACAAAAACTCCTTTTCATTACTACTACATTTTCAAGCCAATCAACCACATTTAAAGGCAACAACATCAATTCTTATCTAGACATCATTCACACACACTCTTGAAATATGTTGTAAATCATTTTCCAAATCACTTTTCATTCCAAAACTCAATTCTTATAACCATTAAATTCACCAAACATGCTATACATCTTACAATACATGGCTAACCATTTAAACTAGATTACCAAGTTCCCAAAACTCATTTTCAACTTTTTCAAGAATAAGTGTTTTCCCAAAATTTCTTCCAATCACCCAAACTCCAATTCCAAGAATCCTAAACCATTTAACACATTTCCCTTATCATGATAAAAGTCATGTTCATGCCAAACTAAAATTTAAAGAACAACCTATTCATGTTCACATGTCAATCTAGTCCTTCATAAACTAATTTTTTTGCATAAAACATAACCTTCACTCAAGCTAATTCATGCATACAAGTTCTAATAACCTTAAAAATAATTCTAATGACTTTGTTAAACATCTAACACATATTTAAACATCACATCCTCATGTTCTCATAGTTCAAGAATTGAAAAATGCTATAACTATCATGTTACACCTTAATTAATTTAAAACAACCACTACAATCAACACATATACACTCCCAATAACACAATTAGACATTTAATTAGTTGATTCCTTAAGGATCACACCATTTCCCTCTTTTTCACACTTAGGGTTTTCACCCTCAAGTACCAAAGAGAGATTAGAGATGTTCATCTCCTCATATTCATCATCAACTACCCAAACAACATCACAAATCAACAATATCAATTAAACTAAAACAACAATTTAAACAACACCAAGGAGGGAGGGCTTAGGGCACTGTTTTGGCTTCATTTAGGGGTGGAAAAATTCTGTTTTTCTCCTCAAATAATTGCTAGGAAGAATAGCTAAGACAAAGGGGAGAATCACCTAGCAAGAAATCAAGTTTTGGAAGCAAAACAAGTGTATAAAAAGGGGGGTGGGTGGCGTCCAAAAATCAGAAATTTGGGGGGAGGAAATCTAATTTTTCTCTTACCCAAATGATGTAGATGATGAGGAACTATGTTGAGGTGATGATTTAGAACAAATTTGATGAAGGAATCTAGCTCAAAAACTCAATGGAGGTGGAGGTAGCTTCCATGGGGTTTGTCTTGCTCAAGGAGAAGAAGAAGAAGAAGATGAGAGCTTTTTGGGAGGAAGATGGCGTGGAATGGGGCTGAAGTGGGGGCTGAATATAGCCCTCATTTCATTTCTTTTATAATAAAAAAAATAAGCAAAGTTAGTAAGAATAGTTTAATAAAAGATATTTTCAAAATAATCACACAACTAATGACACCTAGCAACTTTATGAGATGCTAATCACATCATCTAATCCTACCCATCTAATCTCACATCTCTCATGATTACCTTCTAATCTAGAGTCTTATGATTTAAAAACACGGCGACGAAAAACCAAAAAACCGATTTATTTCTCGCCGGAGAAATCCCGAAAAATTAATTCGCGAGGAATTAATTCTTCGCGTGATAATATTATTTCATAAATAATAAAAATAACAACAACCACTCAAAAATAGTCTCAACAAGTTACGATTCGATTTTCATCGAAATCGGAGTTCATTTAAAATTTTATCTGCGGCGAAACTGCCCGGCGATTCGAAACGCGACGAAACTTCGTTAGAATTTTTTGACGATATTCGAACCGTGAATTAATATAAAATATTAACTCTCAAATATAGTTTGATCTTGATTTAATTAATTCACTTACTCAAAGAACAAGAAATTGCTTTATTATAGCGTAAATATGACAAAAATACACTAAATAACGCTATTTAACGTATCGTGAAAACACGCGTGTTACAAATTTATTCCTGGGAATATGAGATTCCCATGTTTTGTACAAGTTATAAAAAACTATTCCCAGGAATTATTTATTCCCAGGAACCTTGATTACACATCTTTTTCCCACTTTCTATTCCCATGTGATAGGGGTGGGAACTTATATTCCCATGGGAATGGAAGTTATAACTTCTCACTTTCAACTTTCACCTCATTTTTATATTTTTAAAATAAAATAAATTTAAAAATATTCCAAGAAATGATAAGTATTTACCAAATATGTTTGATGGGAATAATATTCCGAGTAAAATTATTCTCAGAAATATCATTCCAAGGAATTTAATCACATCCTTTAAACAAACACCTCCTAAGTGTATTATTATAATTTCTAAGTATATATCGTGTGTAGCAGGGGCTTACAGATATATTAAAAAAAATTATAATTGTATAATCTAAATCTATTCTCAAATAGAGGCTTAGAATTTGAATATTGGAATGTATACAGAATATTACTTTTTCTAAACTCTGTGTGTATAATTATAATTTTTAACTATATGTGGCGAGTAGCACGAGATTGCAGATATATTGTAAAAAAAAAATTATGATTATATTATCTAAATCTATTCTCAAATAGAAGCTTAGATATTGATGGTTTCAATGTGTACAAAACATCAGTTCTTCTAAATCCAGTCGTATGCTTATAATTTTTAAATATATATTGTGCGTAGCACAACCCAACAAATATAGTATAAAAAAAATTAAATATTTTTTATCTAAGAAAATTACAATATTCTTTTAGTATAGTATATAAAGCATAGGACACTAAGATTGGTATTTTGCAAGATAACGCAATATTTTACACGAAAACCATTAATATCTATATGTAAATTATTACACTTTGTGATCCATGATTGAAATAAATCAAATATTATATAAATTACTGTATACAAGTCCTTTTACAAATGTTTAAAAAATTAACTATATATAATGTTTCAATTATTTTATAGAAAAGTTTATAAGACACACATGCCCGTGCATGGTACAGGTTGGAATACTAGTTTATGACAATTTTTTTTTATAAGCAAAAGAATTTATTAAAATGGAGTACAAGGGGTACCCAGGACCCATATTTACAGATGTTCAGGGAAGGACGTGCCTCATTAAAACCTCTAAATGCCAAAACCCAGTGGGAAAAAGACCAAGAGAGGAAAAAGAGTACAACAACCAGACCCACACAGTGATGTTAACAGCCACCAATCATCGAAACACATTGTTACATACATTACTATTCTACACATACTCAAGGATCCAATCATAAAATTCCTGCATAGTATCAGCATCAACCATTATAGTTCCAAACACCCCCAAACCAAGATTCGGACCTGCTGTCCAAAATGCAGCACCAGAATTCTGCATCAGCTATTCATACTCTCGGCCACTCCTCATCCTGCATATCCAGCGCTCCACTCCTCAATCCAAATTGTACCGAATCAGTCCAACCTCAACTAGAACCAATTTTCAAAGGCACTTTAATGGACAACTGAACCAATCTGAAAATAATATATGTTTATCCTTTTTCTGACAGCACATGGCCCAGCCCCAAGAGACAATTTTAATATATGCCAGGACTGCAGTAAAACTGGTAACCTCCCATTTAAACATAATCCTATTCCTTATAGACCATATTGCCCAGATAGTAGCACACCAGAATAAATACCTGTTGTTCTTGTCAGTAGACAACGCCCAACTTGCAGAAAAAGCTCAACCATATCACAATGAAGTGCGCCTGCCATTCCAAGCCATGACATAACCTATGACCAAATATTAGATGAAAATGAGCACGAAAAGAATAAATGATGCACAGATTCTACCGCATTAAAGCATAAAACACAACATAATTCATGAGGATTAGTATCAACACCCCTCTTTGACAACTCTTCTCTGACTGATAGGCATCCTAGCAACAGTCTCCAGGCAAAAACCCTGATTTTAGATGGCAATTTGCATTTCCACAGGCGTTGGATAGCCTTTGTAAACTTCAGCTCTAATGCATTTTGCAAAGTCCATCCAAGTAGATCCGAATATGAAGATTTCACTATGAACTGCTTCGAGTTATCAAGTTTCCAAACCCACCCATCAGCAGCTTCTCTAATCGAAGTTATCCCTGATAACAGTGATTTAAGGTGTCTCAACTCATCACTCTCATAACAAAACAAATTTCTCCTCCAAGCCCATTTCCAGTCCCATTCAGATTCAACCCACTTACCGATATCTTTAACTACAGACTCTTTATTCTCAGCAACCAAAAACAGCCTGGGAAAACATTCTTTCAAAGATCCACCCCCCATCCACCTATCATGCCAGAATTTAGTTTATGACAATTGTTAATACTCATGGTTAAAAAAGATAATTTTGTAAAATTGTTACACTCTTTCATTCATTTATAGCTTCTCTTTAGTATGTATGAAACTTCCTAACGTGACACTTATAATGGTACAGAGGGAGTACTACTTAAAATATTGTGCCAATCAATTATCACTGATTATTGGCATCAAATTAACATTAATATTTTTTTTCTGTATCGTCCCTAAAAAAACTCTATATCCAAAGTGGGCTATTTATAGTGTTCACGGCCCCAATATGTAAATGTGTAAAAGATGTCCACAGACAGGTCAATTAGGTTGCCCTTCTTGGATCTGATCCATTGAAGCTTTTAACTATTAAATCTATGGCTAAAAATGGCATTTGACTACCATGGGCAAGTTTAGCAATTGTCCATGTTAAAAGCCACCCTTTATTATTGTTGTTGTTTTTGTTTTTTTCTCTTTAGAAGCATATCTTATCTTTTGTTGTTTGCTTTTGCTGTTATTTCTCACTATAGACTGCTTTTTGTTCTCTAATATAAGAATGAGGGACCAAAGGTGAATAATTGTAGTTCTATTTGTTATCAATATGTTCATGGGGTGCTAACTCAGTGGTAAGAGCTTGACCTTGTAACCCTAAGGAATATGGTTCAAATTTGTTATCAATCTGAATTTCCATAATAATTAGACATTCCATATAGTTGAATATGGTATCTCTCTGTCTGCCTCCTCAACAAGGGCGAAATTAATCGGTTATTTTTATTAAGTCGTTCCAATTATAATTTATGCAAGCTCAACATAACTATGGTATTTGGATTATCCAACTATGCAAATATTATTTGTGTATTTTAAAATTCCATAATTATTATTTTTCAAATTTACATTTAAAAAAGTACATTTTCTATTGCAAATACGACAAACAGGTGGACCCTTATTTTCTAAATATTTTTTTTTAATACTCTTTGATGGCAAACACTAACCGATTGGTGGGTGGGGGGACTTGAATTTTTTGGCCCATATCCCATTTGAATATGCACCGGAGATTTCTTTTTTTTTTTCTTAAATAAACTATAGACAGTCTTAAAAAGTTAGTGTATGGGCCAACTGTTATAGACAATCATAAAATAGACCATTGTCTGTGTTCATAAAATTGATACACAATGGTCTAAAGTTCATAGACAATGATAAAATTGATATGTGTCACGTTTTCAACAATTTCTCACTTTTTTAACCATCAATCAATTTCTCACTCTCTCTCTTCCATTATTATTATTTTTTCTTTTTTGTCCTTTTTCGCAGAGACATAATTCATTCATTTTTTTTCTTTTCAAAGGGATGTAGAACTGCATTATCAAATTTAAGTGGTATGTTAACATATTATAAGGTGATAAAGATTTTTTATACTCTTTTATTTTTTTATATTTTTATTAGTTTTGTTTTTTAGTTTTATATTAATTTTTTAATTTAAATTTTTAATTTTATCTTTGTAAATATCTTTATTACTTATAAATAATTATTTTATTTTTGAGTCCTGACGGGAGAAAACAACACATGCTATCGATATAATTTCATTATCTTTAAGCAAATATCAAAATTATATATGTCTTTATTATTTATAAATAATTATTTTTCTTTTTAGTCCCTACGGGGAAACAATACATGTTATCGGTGTGATTTTATTGTCTTTGAGTACATATCAAATTTATAAATGTCTTTATTATTTATAAATAATTATTTTGCTTTAGAGTTTCAACGATAAAATATTACATGTTATCAGTATAATTTTATTGTCTTTGATTAGATATCAATTTTATAAGTGTCTTTATTATTTATAAATGATTATTTTGTTTTTGAATCTCAGGGAGAAAAAACACATGTTATTGGTATAATTTCATTGTCTTTGTGCATATATCAATTTTATGCATGTATTATTATTTATAAATAATTATTTTGCTTTTGACCCCAGTGGAGGTATATTACATTTTGTCGATATAATTTCATTGTATTTGAGCACATATCAATTTTAGAAATATCTTTATTATTTATACATGATTATTTTGCTTTTGGGTCCAAATTAGGAAGCATTAAATGTTGTCGGTATAAGTTCATTGTCTTTGAACACATCAATTTTATAAATGTCTTTATTATTTATAAATGATAATTTATACATGTTGTTAGTATAATTTTATTATTTTTGAGCACATATCAATTTTATGCATATATTTATTATAGAAATTATTTGAATTTAACAAAACGTGGATTCAATATAGACAAGCTTATTAGTACATTTACGAACAGGTGTTTTTACACATGTGTAAAAACGAATAAAACCCGTGCGTAAGTATAACTTGCTGGTTCAAAGATTCTTAAAAGTTTTCCAACGCTGCCAAGCGCATCCAATGTTTCATCACCCATCCTGGCGCGTGGCGTAAACACCTCATGGCCCATGTTTATCTTATTTATAGTCCTAATAATTAACCAAAGATTGCTCATCCTTGCAAATCACCCTTCGGCCCTTGCTATCGTTCACTAATAAGACCTCCAATAGCAAAGTCCATAACAAGTTTTTAGTAGGCAATTTAGCTAGATAGTATCTCATTAATAAGCCCCTCATTTTCATAAAGGAAGTGAATAACCATGTCTCTTCAAGCTCCCAAACCTGTTGCTTCGACCCAGCATGCAGTACCTGAGTTCACGCGACCTTGTGTAAATTTTCGTCCTAGCATTTGAGGGGATCTTTTCCTTCAATATGATTCAGAATCACTGGTACGTACTGTTTTTATTTTGGCTAAATTATACATTTAGTCGTCTATATTTATTTTAGTTTTTAATTTGGTCATCTACGTTTTATTTGTTTCGTTTTGGTCCCTTATGTTTCAAACGTTACAACAGGTTGGTCCTTTCCGTCACTAAAGTCAATCGTCCGTAGCTAAAAGCCAATTAACATTTTGGTAAATAGACTTCTAGCTACGGACAATTAGCTTTTAGTGACAGAAATGACCAAATTAAAAACTAAAATAAAACGTAGAGGACCAAAACGAAACAAATAAAACATAGAGGACCAAATTAAAAACTAAAATAAACATAGAGTACCAAATGTATAATTTAGCCTTTTATTTTTTACAGAGGTACGTACTATATTTATAACTTATACCCCCTCCGTTTCTTTTTATATGTCAGTTTTTTAGAGAAATTTTGTTTCTAATTTCTCGTCATTCTCAAAGTTTAAGGTTGTATTAATTACTTATTTGTCAATTATACCCTTAACTATTTATTGCAGAGAGAGAAATATATTCTATGGAGTAATAAATAGTCAGGGGTATCACAGGAAAAGACTAATAATTTCATCAAAAACAACAAAATTTATTAATTTCCTTGGTTATTGTAAATTAACCTTAAACGACAAATAAAAAGAAACAGAGGGAGTATAAATAATATTTAATTACTTACTTTTTATGAAATACTCCCTCCAGTCCCATCTATAAGAGACAAATGCACTTTCTAAGTTCATTGAATAACTGGTGTATCTGGTCTATAAATATAGACCATATATATCAGTTATAGACCAGATACATCAGTTATTCAATGAACCTAGAAAGTGCATTTGTCTCTTATAGATGGGACCGGAGGTAGTATTAGATTATACTCTATTTCAATTCCTATGCAAGACTCACCATAAGTAGAAACATACAAATATGTATACGAAGTTATAAAAAGGTCAGCCATTAATTCGGTAAATGCAAAAAACTGTGAAATTGAATAAAGAGTTTATTTTTTCAATTCTTGAATTAATTAATCATGTGTGGTTTTTATATGGTGAACTTTTGTTTCTTTGATATATTTTCTATAGATCGTACAAGAAGACAGCAGCTGTATATTAACAGGGGCTGAGCCAGAAAATTTTTCTCAAGGGGGCCAATTTATAATATAGAAATATTATATATATATATTATTTTTAAATTATTAAATAAATTTTATGCTTTCTCGTAGAAACGAAAATATGAAAGTAGAGTGTGAGTGACCAAAAGCAAATTCTCACTTTCTAATTAACTATAAGCCTGCGTCAAAAAAAAAAAACCATTAGCCATAAAAATTTATCTTGGCAAGTTTAAAAGGCGAGTTTGTTCACAAGTTTATTTATTTATTTTTGATGTAAAATGGATAATTTATTAAAGTTCACAAGTTTATTCGGTTGTTGTTACGAACAGCTGCAAAATTATAACAATTTTTCATGTATTTAACCTTACAATCTTGTCAAAAAAAAAAAAAAACCTTACAAACCCTAGCCATTGGTTCTGTAGCTCTGCGTATGACTTTAAGTTGAGGGAGAAGAAAACATAAATGGGTTGTGGGCCACAAAATGATTTGACAGAACTTTGCAAAGGAATATCAAAAAATTGGGGTGACCATGGCACTTATAGGTCACCCCCAAGATCTGCCTTTCCCAACTAAGAATCTGTTGGCAAACTCACCAGATAACAGATAAACAAGTAGATAAACTAACAGATTAATTTTAAAGTATTTAGTAAAATTAATGATTAAACTAATTGATAAATATAAAATGACATAAAAAAATATTTTTGATTCATTTTTAAATTTCTTTAATCAGATTATTAAATATAATCAAATATCTGTAAAAACTAATTTTTAAGATATTTATAAATTAAAATTTTAAAACGTATATTTATTCATTTATTATCATAAAATGATCTTTATTAGTAAAAATATTATATTAAATATTATAATTATTTAATTATTATGCTATATAAAAATATATGTAATAAAAATATACACAACTATATAAATGTATATAGTGAGAGAGAGACGTTATATGAAATGAAGAGAGAAGATATGATAAAGCCGATTATTTGTCCATAGAAACAAACTTTTATCTTCATAGTTACTTGTTCCGTACTCAATTAAAAGCAAAAAAAAAAATGTTGAAGTTTGGTGGATCATTATGATTAAAAGCAGTTTAGTAAATGTAGTTTATTTTTTAAGTTTGGTGGATCATTATGATTAAAAGCAGTCTAGTAAATGTATAGTTTATTTTTTATATAAAATCAAAAAAAATAAATGAGTCTAACTATCGTCCTTAATCAGTGTATAAAATTAGATTTTTTTGCTTATAATTGAGTCCGAAGGAAGTATATATTTAGAATTTAAATGCTCTATGAACATTCCATTCGTTGTGACTAATTGCAGGAAATCAGTGACAATATGAAGCAACAAGTAGAAACGGAAAAAGAGGAAGTGAAGAAGATTTTTCTATCTTCAAGCAATAATATCTCACGAAAACTAAACTTCATCGACTCATTGCAACGTTTTGGAATGTCTTACCATTTTGAACGTGAAATTGATGAAGCATTGGAACAAATCCACAATACTTTTAGTGACAATAAGATCACCATAGAAGAAGGTGGCCTTCACTTTCTTGCTTTAGCATTTCGTTTGGTTAGGCAAAAAGGACATCACATTTCATCAGGTATGCAAAACTTTGCCTGCCATATTTACATTACAAAGAAGTAATCATATTATTATCCCATTAAAAACTCATAGCTTACATGTGGTTGATTTTTGACAGATATATTTGAAAAATTCAAGAACAAAGAAGGAAACTTCAATGAAAAGCTTGCCAAAGATGTTCAAGGAATGTGGAGCTTGTTTGAAGCAGCGCAATTAAAGATTCACGGGGAAGATATACTAGATGAAGCACTTGAATTCAGATATACTCACCTTAATTCATTGACCAATCAACTGAGTCCTTTTCTTGCTGCATATACAAATAAGTCACTGCTTAAGGAAACCTCTTCACAAGGGAGTTCCTAGGTTGGAGGCAAGGTGTTACATGTCTTTCTACGAAGAAGATTCTTCTCATAATAAAGTTCTTCTAAGCTTTGCAAAATTAGATTTCAACGTGCTCCAGAAAATGCATCAAAAAGAACTCGGCAGTATCACCAAGTAAGTATTACAACTCTACAATGATCACTGCTACAGAAATTGTTTTTTAAATCATGTTGGAAAATTTTTTTTACAATGGTTCGACACCGTTATAAATTTAGCCGAGGTAGAAAGCAAGACCATTTTACATCGGGTAAAGGACCGATGTTAAAATTGTTGTCTTAATGCGTTTTCATGTGCTTAAAAAACTGTTTTTCATAACCGATGTAGAAAATTGGTTTTTTTTAATCTGGTTTGTTCTTCGTCCATTCCCTGTATAATTTGGCAACAAATGTAACTACAACAACTAAATTCAACAACAAATATTTAATTTTTCTTAAAGTAACTTCTAAATCAAAATAACTTCTAATCTTACATTCTAAAGAAAATAACTTAAAGTAACTTCTAAACTTACATTATATAGAAAAAAACTTAAAGTTCTAAAATTTTAAAAGCTAGAAACTTACATTCCCAACATTTAATTTTTAAAACTTACATTCTAAATCGCTGAGGCCCCTGAAGACTTGCTAAAGTCTTCCAACCTCCATCTCCTCTCAATACCAGCTTTGACAACTTGACTCTTACTCGACTAACACTGCTTTGAGCAGAACAAGACCGCTGATGGTCAAGCTGAATGGTCCAAGTTCGGCCTATTCCAGCTTTTATCCACAAATATTCAAAATTTGATTGCAATTTTCTAACCCGTGTTTAGCTTTCTTCATCAATTGTATCTTACTTACAGTGGGATGTTTGCATCAAAATGCCACTGAATGTAAGGATGGAGAATACCACAAGAAGAATGGAAAACATGGGTTATAGTTTGAATACTTATGGATAAAAGTTGGAATAGAGAGATTTGAACCATTCAGCTGGATCGATGACGGTCTTGTTCTGTTCAAAGCAGTGTTTGTCGAGTATGAGTGTGTTTTGATGACTTCTACTCATGCTAGATGAACACCGCATTGAATAGAACACGACTGCGACTAACATTTAGAGCAAGTTCTGAATTTGTAGTCAGAACTTGCGTACAAGTCAAGTTCGGCAAAGAAAATTATATTCACGAGCCGTGCACAACATTTAATGAAAGTTTTGAAATTGTAGTGAGAACTTGCATACAAATCAAGTTTCGTAAAGGAATTCATACAAGTCAAGTTCAGTAAAGAAAATCAAATTATGAACAACATTTAAAGCTAAGTACAAGTCAAGCCTTATATTTTATTATTTCTTAATATAAGTGACACATCATTCAAAGCTAACTACTCTTTCACTTGTTATATGATTTGTGAACCCCTCGGGGCTGATTTTGATGGTGACTATGTCCATCTGTTTTATCCATAGTCACTAGAGAAACAACTTCTAAGCTCTTACAGTGGTAATCTGAACCTGTAATTAAGAATTGATTTGTTGTTAAGTGCATGTTCAGATTACCACTCTGAGAGAGCTTAGAATTTGTTTCTCTAGTGAATGTGGATACAAATGGACAGAAACCCTGTAAAAATCAGTCAGAGTCCACAAATCATATGGCAAATATGATAGTTGATAAGAACCATGAATGATACCTTTGAAATCCTAAAATGAAATGACATCTTCCTAATCTCTCCCTCTTGGACTTCAGAAACCATCATTGGTTGAACCAAATGTTGAGGTTCCCTTTAATGCCAGCATTCTATAACAAAAGAGAATCCTATAAAGGCACACTTGTTAGACCTTAATGTTATCTAGTTTAGCTTTACATCTCCTAGAAAATTAAAAGAATGAAGATATACATGTCATATGATTGACAAAAAAGGTTGAATTGTCTTGAGAAATAGTATCTTGAATAGTTGCTTCCAACTACTCAATTGTAGTAAACATCTATTAATAGTAAACCATAATTCCTACAATTCAAAAGCCACTTTCAAATTCAATTTATACACACACATACACACAACAACACCACCTAAAACCTCAAGCAAATTCAAAAATATAAAAACAAACTTCAACCACAATTAGGTTTTCAATAGAATCAAACTCAAATAAAAATAAGGAAACATATAAAACAAACTTCAGCCACAATTCAGTTTTCACTCCCCAAGCACTTCTCATTGTTTTTCAAAATTTTGCATTCAATAAGGGTGAGTAAAATAGTCCTGTGCTCATATCTTATTTCACTTGGACATGCTATCAACCATTTAGTGACCATATGGGGCAACCAAGCAAACCACAAGCCAATGAAGTTTGCTAACACTCAAAATTAATGCCAAAAACTTGTCATTCCACGCACATAATGCACAAAATATTTACCTCAACATGTCGAAGGAAATTTCTTGAACTTCGTCACCACTTGTAAGTCTTTTTTGATCTCTTCCACCCGCTTTCACCAAAATCTTGAATCAACCAAACCGCCAACACACACAAAAATAAAAATAAAAAATAAAATAAAAAAGAAAAATGTCGTACCTTGTGTCAATGAGAACAACTTGTGTTTCCTGAAGGGAGACGGAGGCAAATTGGAGAATTCGAAGGGGAAAAACCTAGCAATGTGATAAAGAGCTTTGGCGGAGGGCATTAGAAGTGTGTGACTCTAAGGCTAAGGGTTTGAGTTTGTACAATGGAGAATGAGCGCAACAGCAAAACAGTGGCAGTGCAATGGCAAAAAACGAGTGTGTAACGCTAAGGCAATGGGTTTGAGTATGTGCGCCAGAGAATGAGTGCGACGACAAAACAATGGCGGTGTGAGGCTGAGTTTGACATCAAAAATGGGTTTGCTCGGGTGGTTGTGCGATGGAGACAATGAGGGTGTTAGGGTTCGTAAGAGAGGAAAATGTTTAAAAGAGAAACGCGAAACGGAGTCAAAGAAAGAGATTACAAAATGTATATACTGAATGCAAACCTTTCTTAATCGGTTGCATAAATAACCGATGTAAAAAAGGCCCTTCTACATCGTTATGAAGGCGACCGATGTAAAAATGATCGTGTTAATTACAAAAAGGTCACCACTTTTTGTTTTTAAAATCGGTTGTGATTTAACTGATGTAGATTCTTGTTGTATAAAGTGTTTTTTTTTGAAGTAGTGGATATACCAATTTTCAGAGTAAAAATGGAAAAATATAACATGTGAAGTCTGAGAGCCTTTCCGAATTGCTTTTTGGTTATAATTAAAAAGATATCTCTTGCGCAAGTTGAAGTTCAATCACAACCAACCCTTCCCTTACTAAGGGTCGGCCCAAGCCCAAAGCAAGTAAAACCCTTATTTTAGGCCTCGCAAAAAAATTACATACGATTCACTTATACAATTATTTTTTAAAAAAGAAAGGCCTCTTTTGCTATCGCTTCTCAGCTGCCTTTCTCTTTCTTCAATGTCCTATACTCTAAATTCTTTTCCCTTTTGTTTTGTCTTTTATTTTCTCACATAATTTTAAATTTAATCAATCGCAATCGCTTAGCTTCCTAGTTTAGATTCATAGAAAATTAGTTAGTTAGATTCACAGTTACTTGCTAAGTGATAAGTTATTTAATAAATTATATTAAATATTAAGTAAGATATTCACAGTTGCTTCACAAAATTTTAATGATCATTTAATACGTAATTATATTAAATGTTAAGCGATAAAAAAGCCTCAACTCAGTGTTTGTTTTGGGCCTAAATAGGTGTTGGATTGGCCCTACCCTTATTGATACTTTTCATTAGACATTGTTTGTTTTTTCTGTGACTATATATATATATATAATCATAAAAAGGAGAATATATCACATAAAAAAAAGAATATACAGTTCACTAAATTTATTACATTTGAGAGCTAAGAAAGAAAGAAGATAAATGAATGAATGAAAACTCTATTACTCAACAACGATCTCCTCTGGAAAGATATGTATACAGAGGAGTACATCACTTCATATATGCTTAACCAAGAGAAGACAAATTGATTAACTACATACTAAAATATTGTAATGTAAAACTACTAATGCCAATCAGGCATAACTGCCTAACAAATCTAACTTCCATTACTTATTACCCCCTCCTCGCAATCTGAAGGTCGGTACATGTCTACTATCCCAAGCTTGGAGACGAGCCGCCAAAAAGAAGAAAGGTGAAAGCCCTCAGTGGAAATGTCAGCAGCCTGATAATGGGAAGAAACTGAGAGGAGTTTCCTGAGGCCGACAAGACTCTTCTCTCGAAAAATATGATAGTCAATCTCTAGAGCATGATATTTTGCTTTGGAGGAAGATCGGGCTACAGTAGGTTGTTTCTTTTATTTCCAATTGATCAAAAAATCACCTAGGTAGAAACAAAAAGCCATTGATAGATCAATTGGAGTCGGGACAACAACCTCAATCTGCATCTGAAAAACCAAGGGGCCAAGCAATAGATATGTGAGTAAAGATCAAAGAGATATTTCCCTAGACTACCCTTAAAATAATTAAAGTAATCTCTGAGCCTTGAGCAAAAGTTTCAGTGAGTAGCCAGTTCTCCATTCATCTTTCTTCAGAGAAGTCAGGTAATACCTTCTGGCATGATCCTCAGAGATCTTGGCAATCGGAAGCTGAGGGAATTCCTTAAGACTGTACTTTGCAGGTGCCTTCTCATACTCCTTTAGCCCGATCTTGCTGAAAGGCTGCTTGCCCGGAGCAGGTTCCTTCCTTTTCCCAGGGATAGACCAAGGTAGCCACCTTTGTCTATCTGGTACTATCTTAACAGAAACAGATGATGGGTCTCGGTATTGTCCTATGACTTCAAGCCTTTTCTGCTCAAGACAGTGTGCCATGAAGGCAGCTTCTTCATCTGTGATCCACCTTCCACATTCTTCCAATGTGAGCGGTTCAGACTGTGGTAGGGATCTAGGAAGATCAATAGAGAAGGGTCGGACGCTGAGTTCAGTTCTTGTAGTCCAGAGACTTAGCACGAGACTTGGTTGCCATGAGACCTTTCTTCTTTTTCTTGAAGGAGCTTCTTGTGGACTTTTCTTTAAGATTAGGACATTCGGATTTGAAATGTCCAGGCTTCTTACATTCATAGCAAATGACTTGGGCCTTGTCCTTGTCTTTGCTCTCCTTCTTGTCCTTTGAATCTTTCTTCTGAAACCTCCTTCTGAAGTTTCTTTTCTTCCACATTCTCTGGATCTTCTTAGATATGAATGCTAGCTCATCGTCTGATCCATCGAATCTCCTTCAAGCTTCATCATCGATTCTTCTTCTTCAGCCTGAAAAGCTTTAGAAGTACTAGGTTTATGTTGATTAACTTTTAAAGCAATAGACTTACTCTTCTTGGTAGGTTCTTCTTCATTTAGCTCAAGTTCATGAGCTTTCAAAGAACTCATAAGATCTTCAAGCCGAAGAACATTTAGATCTTTTGCTTCTTGAATAGCAGTGACTTTGGGTCTCCACTGCTTAGTCAAGCTTCTCAAGATCTTTCTCACATGATCAGGTGTAGTATAACTTTTTCCATGGGCCTGCAACCCATGAACAAGTGTTTGGAATCTTCCAAACATAGTTTCAATGTTTTCTCCATCTTCCATTTTGAATAGCTCATACTGGCGAACCATCATGCTGGCCTTTGTCTCTCTTACTTGGGCAGAGCCCTCATAAGACAAAACAAGATAATCCCAGATTTCTTTTGTAGTATTAAACTTACCACATTTATCATATTCTCTTTCTGTCATAGCACAGATGAGAATAAATCTAGCCTTTTGATTGGTTTGATATCTCTTTTTCTGATCATCATTCCAGTTTGCCCTAGGTATTGCAACACCAAGAGCAGTAGCGGGAGAAATGTATCCACTTTCAACTATATCCCATAAATCAAGATTTTGTGCCTCAAGGAATGCTTTCATCTTATCTTTCCAGTAATCAAATTTTTCTCCATTAAATAGAGGAGGACGGTTCATATGACCACCTTCGATGACATGTTCACAATATAGAATCTTTTCTCTTGACCTTTGTTAAGTGCTCAACCAAGAGGCCGAGCTCTGGTACCAGCGAGCGTCAACACAAGAAGGGGGGTTGAATTGTGTTAAAAACTTTCGCAAACTTTAAGTTAGAAACACTATAGAACACAAGTTTTTCAAAACTGTTTGTTTATCGGATCTTTGGAAATAATCGGACTGAAAAAGCAGTTTGATAAAACTTGTTTTTAACACAGCAAGATAGAAATGAATAGAAAGCAGTAAAGCAAAAGACACAGAAATTTATACTAGTTCACTACCAAACAGGTAGCTACGTCTAGTCCCTTCGTTCCTGAAGGATTTTCCACTATAATCAATCTGATTACAATTTCCTCAAGAGTATTCTACTGTTACAACTTGACAATACTCTCAACTTCTCAAAACGACTCAGTACAGTCGAGCCTTTGAGGATACAGCCTTAACTAGGCCAAAACAAACTTTTACAAGTGAGTTGAAATACAGTTAAAAATAACTCTCACAGAGAGGATAAAAGATTAAGCTCAACTATAGAAAAACTTTCTTAAAGAAAGGGTCGGACGCTGAGTTCAGTTCTTGTAGTCCAGAGACTTAGCACGAGACTTGGTTGCTCACAGAAGCAGTGCTTGTTCTCAGTAAATGAGGTAATATTTCAGCAGAATTTCAGCAAGCTTTTTCACAAAGATGTTCGTTACTTCTTCAATGGATACCATGAGGTATATATAGGAGTTCCAAGGATATTACCGTTACGGTAAAAATGGCTCATTTCCATTGAGTGAGGTAAATTCAAAAAGCTGTCTCTTTCTTCCTTTGCAGAGAATATCCCAGTAGTACATATTATCGTTTTCGTACTACCTTGCTTTTCACAATTGTTTGTACGATTTTTGTCTTCTAGCTAAAGGTGTCACCTTTGATACCTCGTACAACAATTTTAGCGCTCATGATCAATTTTGAAATCCGTTCCAGAAACTTCTGAGAGGAAGAGCAGCAACGTGACTAACACGTGATTTGAAATGAAGTTCAGACGCTCGCTCAGAATCGAAAGTTCGGACGCTCGTAGCAATTGCATAAGCTTTGTGTCATAGAGAGAAAATTCCAGACGCTCACAAGGATGAGCCGGATGCTGACACATGGAATGTATCCTTCTCTTGAGAATTACTTTCTTCTTGCTTGAGTGGCTTAGAATATGTGTATTATTAGTATCTGCACACTTCAAGAAATGTTAGAACATAAATTGTTCTCTTGTGAATACTTTGTTATCATCAAAATTAATGAGGGTCTAAACTTCTCAATCATTTAGGTTCCAACAATCTCCCCCTTTTTGATGATGACAAATATCTAAGGTTGATGAACAATTTAGTTTCAAAAAGACATTAAGGGTCTCCCACAGATTTAATGATTTAGATATATATGAACAATTCAGGTATTAAGGCAATTGTTGGTAAACAAATTCATTTAAGTGATTACGAAAAATCCGTAAATGTATCAGAGCTTGTATTTAATAAAGTGAGATCGGATACTGATTATATACCAAATAGATTGATTTAATCAAATATATTTCATTGTACCAAAATTTATTAAACATTATAAGAGTACTAAATCAATGAATATTAGCACACACAAATGCTATGTATGAAATGCTATGCATGATACTTTAGTTTCAGTGTATCCATCGGACAGTGAACATCGGATGGTGGATTATCGGATTTTCACGTGTTCAATAATACCTTTCTTTCGTGTTCATCATACCTTTCTTTTACTCCCCCTTTTGTCATCAGACAAAAAGAGTGTAAAAACACATCATAGTCAAAATAAGACATAGAAAAATTTGAATAAAAGGCAGATAATTAGATCAAACATATTTATATATATATAGTTGTATCAACCAAATAGAACAGAATTTATATCACACACAAGTAAAAAAAAATTCAAGGGTTTGGAAGAGGTGGAGGTGGGATATTGAGACGTTCATAGAGTAACTTCAGTCTGAGTCTCGGTGAGTAACCTTCAAGTTTGTAGCCTTCATTTCTTCAAATTCTGCTTTGGGAATGGTGACCATCTCAACTGCAGAAGAAGAAGTAGAAGGTCCAGATTCTGGTACAGGTGCAGACTTCATCTTTTGATGCTCTGCTAGCACCCAGTTGGATAACTTCAGTCTCAAATCCTTCTTCCTTTGAGCTCTTAAGAAGAATGCATCATTTGGTATAACCCATTTGATGAAATTTCCGAGTCTTCGAGCTCGATTACATGCGAATCTTCCATTGATGCTTCACATCTTCTGGATATAGCAAATTCATGAAGATGGTTTCTCTGTGTAGAACAACATCAGCAGTGTAAGAATCAAACCTATTCCCAGCGTCTTCTCCCCATAAATTTCTGATAAAGACACTCAATGCTTCACAGGTGAAGGAGAGTGCTTCATTTTCTGCCAGGTAAATTCTTCTCGATTTTCCTGTCATATTCTTCTAGCACTAGGGGGTCGATGCATGGTAATATGGCTTTGTCTTTCCAAGACTCAGACCATTGACTCCAAGTAAATCCAATGTCAAAGTGCTTGGTCACAGCAGCCCATTGGTCATATATCTTCATGCATTCAAGAGGTCTGATTACTGAGCATCTGAACATATCGTCGAAGAATACTGTTCTGAGGTTGATGTCAGTAACTCTGCTGATTGTCCCAACAGTTGAAATAGTGGCCTTTTCAGCATTGCAGTAGTTTGAGGAGCCAGTTCTCCATTCATCTTTCTTCAGAGAAGTCATGTAATACCTTCTAGCATGATCCTCAGAGATCTAGGCAATTGGAAGCTGAGGGAATTCCTTAAGACTGTACTTTGCAGGTGCCTTCTCATACTCCTTTAGTCCGATCTTGCTGAAAGGCTGCTTGCCCGGAGCAGGTTCCTTCCTTTTCCCAGGGATAGACCAAGGTAGCCACCTTTGTCTATCTGGTACTATCTTAACAGAAACAGATGATGGGTCTCGGTATTGTCCTATGACTTCAAGCCTTTTCTGCTCAAGACAGTGTGCCATGAAGGCAGATTCTTCATCTGTGATCCACCTTCCACATTCTTCCAATGTGAGCGGTTCAGACTATGGTAGGGATCTAGGAAGATCAATAGAGAAGGGAATTGCTCTGCTTCCGGATGCTGGTCTCAACCTTCCTTTGAAAGACATTTGGAAGTGGTCTTCCCCATCCTTGAAGGTTGCACTTATTGGAGCGGCAATTTCCAATCTGGCAGCTCCAGAGGTGAAGGTTTTTAAATGCCAAGTGGATGGACGATTGTAGATGCTGTTATATATCTCATACTTGACAAACCGTGGTTTGTATGAGATATTTTTCTTTCCACCAGCGTCTGTAGGTTTAATAGTAAGGGTAAGTAAGGTGGGTGTGGCTTTGGTGATTTTGTAGGCTTTTGGTGAGTAGGGTTTGAAGGGATTAATGGGAGGTATTTTGAACAGGAGGTTAAAAGGATGAGAATGAAGCTTGGAAATGTATGTAGTGAGGGAGTTAAATGTGGAGGTTTGAGGTGATGAGATGGTGAGTGTATTGGTCTGTGTTTGGGAGGTTTTCTGTACGCGGGTTTGAGTGTTTGGTGGTTGTGCAACATATATGGGTGGAGCAGGAATGGTATCAGATGCAAAAACAGATACAGACTCATCAGAAGAATTCAGTACCTTTGGTTCACGTTCAGATTGCCTGACCAATCTCTTGAGCTTCTGTCTAGGAGCAGTTGCTGGAGGCGGATGCTGAATTTTCTTCTTCTGTAGACCGGATACTGAGACTTGCTTCTCAGCTTCTGGCTTGCTCCTTTTTCTCAGAACCTGACTGATGGGAACTCGATCCTCATCTTCTGGTTCTTCAACGAAGAGTGCAGGAGCCACCTTCGCTTTGTTGTTCTGGTCTCTCGTGAAGGAGACTCAGCAGGTCTTTTTCCACCAGGCATTGAGCTTCTGGTAGTTTTCTTTTCAGCTTCCTCTTCCTGTTGCTCTGTTTTCACCTTCTTGATCATAGACCCAGTGAGCAATTTCATTCTTACGGTCATTGACTCCAAAGGTGTCGGGAATCACAATATTATCGACCAAAATACTTTGCCTTCTCTTGATCTGGTAAAGCAGTCAGCTTGTTTATAACCAGACCCTTGACCATCATTCTAGTGAGCAGGACACCATAAGGAATGCACTTGTAGGTGTTCTTCTAGTCAGCAACACCTTTTCTCGAGTTAACCAGTGCATTAAGCAGGTTGTTGTAAATCAACCTTGGCAGGTTTACCTTGTTTCCAGCCATGAAGTGTCTCATGATGAACTTCTGTTCATAGTTGACTATATCACTAGAGCCAGCCTTCAACAAGACGCTCTTAGTGATTATCTTATGAAGAACTCTGAAATGGCTTTTCAGATTCTTGGCAGTAGGTGTTTCACCAGATTCTTTCAGCTGCTTGTAGTTCTCAAACAGATCATTATTGACCTTCTCAATTCCATGAAATGCGTCAGCCCATTCTAAATAGAAGACGATACCTTCACACGGACACCCAGTAACTTCAGAGATGTTGTTAATGGTAAAAACAAACTTGTAGCCTTTCACGGTTCCTACAAAAATTCCACCTCTGTGTAAACGAGCATTGCCCCAAAATTCTTTAATTGCAGTCACCAGAACCTCAACCGGGTTCCAGAAGAAGTACTGTTCCCAGCCCATTGCCTTGAACCCATTGTAGAAGTCGAAGCCATAGAGCTTGAAGTTTTCCAAATCAACTTGATTTTCTAACAAGACTTTTCCTTCAGTCATGGTGTCGTAGATAGCTGTATATTCAGAAGTTGTTACTCCAGCCATGATTGTAGTTGAGAGATGGAGGTGATGGAGGTTTTAGGGTTTAAACACACACACAGAGAGATAGAGAGAAAGAGAGAACTAGTACAGTTTTGCAGAAAACACAGAGTGAAGCGAAAAATGTGGAGTAGTGGGAAAGTTAAAGGAGAATGGTACAGTTCTTTTTCAAAATATCGCTTCGTATTCTCTTATAAAATAAATCAAAAAAGAAAAGAAAATACAGATTCGCTTTTTCATTAAATGCGGACGCCAAAATAAAAGTAAAAGATTTTATTGAAAACGTAAATAATCATGACTCAGTAGATATGATGAGACGCTTGAATCCTTAACACGTGTGACACGTGTGGGTGTGCTCAGACGCACGCAACCGACTTACCGGATGATGAGTTATGATGCATATGACAAATAAGATGCTGATGCACATACATGCTTATGTCATATCAGATGCTGAGATTTAGATTATTATCAGACGCTGAGATTAATCATTCTTCTATAAGATGAAAGTTTAAATTTCTTCTTATAAAATTGAATCTATCTTCAGCAAGGGGTTTTATAAATATGTCAGCCCACTGATGATCAGTGTCTACAAATTTTATTTCTAAAATACCCTTCTGAACATAGTCTCTTATAAAATGATGCTTAATCTCAATGTGCTTTGCTCTAGAATGCAATATAGGATTTTTAGTAAGACATATGGCAGATGTATTATCACAGAAGATAGGAATGTTACTCTCTTTTATCAAGTAGTCTTCAAGTTGATACTTCATTCACAGAAGTTGAGAACTGCAACTTGCTACTAAGATGTATTCAGCTTCTGCTGTTGAGAGTGCTATTGTGCTTTGCCTTTTGCTTGACCAAGACACAAGATTAGCTCCAAGAAACTGGCAGCCTCCACTTGTGCTTTTTCTTTCAATTTGATCTCCAGCAAAGTCAGCATCACAGAAACCTACTAATTTGTAATCTTTTGATTTCTTATAAAGCAAACCAAGATTAGTAGTTCCTTGCAAATATCTAAATATTCTTTTAACAGCACTTAGGTGTGATTCTCTAGGATCTGATTGAAACCTAGCACACAAAGTGCAGACGAACATAATATCAGGTCTTGAAGCCGTAAGATAAAGTAGAGATCCAAACATACCTCTGTATAGTTTCTGATTTACCTTCTTACCAATTTCATCTTTACTAAGAGTGCAGGTAGGATGCATAGGTGTACACATAGGCTTGCACTCCAGCATCTTGAATTTCTTCAATAATTCTTTGATGTATTTGCTTTGATGAATATAAATACCATCACTGCATTGCTTGATTTGTATTCCAAGGAAGAACTTTAATTCTCCCATCATGCTCATCTCAAATTCAGCCTGCATAAGCTTAGAAAATTCTTTGCAAAGGCTTTCATTAGTGGCTCCAAAAATAATATCATCAACATATATTTGAACAAGTATGAAATGTTTGTTTGAGGTTTTTCTGAAAAGAGTAGTGTCAACTAAACCTCTTGTAAATCCATTTTCCATTAAAAAGGAACTTAGTCTATCATACCATGCTCTGGGAGCTTGTTTAAGACCATATAGTGCCTTTTTAAGTTTAAAAACATGTTCTGGAAATTCAATATCTTCAAAGCCAGGAGGTTGTTTAACATAAACTTCCTCAGTTATAAAACCATTTAGAAAAGCACTTTTCACATCCATTTGATATAAAGTTATCTCATGATGTGCTGCAAATGAAAGTAAAATGCGAATAGCTTCTAATCTTGCAACAGGTGCAAAAGTTTCAGTGAAATCAATACCTTCGCCTTGTGAGTAGCCTTGAGCAACTAACCTTGCTTTATTTCTCACAACTTTACCGTCTTCATCAAGCTTATTTCTGAATACCCATTTAGTACCAATAGCTTGCTTATCTTCTGGTAGAGTGACTAGCTTCCAGACATCATTCCTTTGGAACTGATTTAACTCATCTTGCATTGCTAGAATCCACCCTTCATCTTCCAACGCTTGATCAATCGTCTTAGGTTCCATCTCAGAGAGAAGTGCAAAATCAGCATGCTCCTTGAAAGAGGATCTGGTTCGTACTTTGTCACCAGGTTCTCCTATGATTTGATCTTTTGGATGATTGGTTTTGTACTTCCAGCTTTTTCTTGCTTCAGCTTCTGCTTGAGTAGAATTCTTCATCTTGTTACCACCGGATGATGAAGATGTATATTCACCGTCTGGCTTGTCACCGGGGTTTAAATCTGAAAATAACTCATCTAGCTCTGACATTGCAGTGTCAGGCTTCTTATCATCAAACTTGACATGAATGGACTCTTCAACTGTCAAAGTTTCTTTGTTGTATATTCTAAAAGCTTTAGATCTTTCAGAATATCCTAAAAAGATTCCTTTGTCAGCCTTGGAATCAAACTTACCAAGCTGATCTTTAGTATTCAGGATATAACAAATACAACCAAAAGGATGAAAGTAAGAAATGTTTGGTTTTCTTCCTTTCCACAATTCATAAGGAGTCTTATTCAAAATAGGTCTTATATAAATTCTATTTTGAATATAGCAAGCTGTGTTTACTGCTTCTGCCCAAAAATATTTTGCAATATCAGCATAATTGATCATGGTCCTGGCCATTTCCTGGAGGGACCTATTTTTCCTTTCTACAACACCGTTTTGTTGAGGTGTTCTAGGAGAGGAGAAATTGCGAGAGATGCCATTTTCTTCACAAAATTTTTGAAAGTTCTCATTTTCAAATTCTCCCCCATGATCACTTCTAATAGACGAAATACAAATGCCTTTTTCATTTTGAACTGATTTGCAGAAAACAGTAAATACCTTAAAAGACTCATCCTTGTGGGCAAGGAATTTAACCCATGTCCATCTAGTAAAATCATCAACAATGACTAAACCATATTTCTTTCCAGTTAAAGAGGTTGTCCTTGTGGGACCAAAAAGATCAAGATGTAAAAGTTCAAGTGGTCTAGAAGTTGAAACAACATTTTTTAAATGAAAGGAAGTTTTAACTTGTTTTTCTTTTTGACAAGCCTCACAAAGGGCATCAGATTGGTACTTAAGATTTGGTAAGCCTTTAACAAGATTGTGCTTGTTTAACTTTGAGATTAACCTCAAGTTGGCATGACCTAATCTTTTGTCGCAAATCCATTGCTCATCTTCAACAGACATAAGACACTTGACATCTTGTTTTTCAAGTTCAGAAAGATCAACTTTATAACCACTATAACCAGTTTCAAGTTCAAATATAGATCCATCGTTTTTGCTTTTTACTAAACATCCAGTTTCTGTAAAGACAACACTATAACCATTGTCACATAATTGACTTATGCTCAGTAGATCATGTTTCAGTCCTTCAACATATAAAACATTATCAATAGAAGGAAGAGAGCCTTTACCTATGCGACCAATTCCAACTATTTTACCTTTCTGGTTTCCTCCGAAACCAACGAATCCAGCTTCTCTAGGTCTTAGTTCTTGGAACATATGCTTTTCTCCCGTCATGTGACGCGAGCATCCACTGTCTAAGTACCAAGACTGGTGTGTTGACTTTGTTGCTAAGCATGTCTGCAACATAGACTATTTTATCTTTAGGTACCCATATCTTTTTGGGTCCTTTCTTGTTAGTTCTTGAAGGAGGCTTATCCTTCTTAGTTTTAAAAACATTACATGCACTTTTCAAATGACCAGATTTATTACAGTAAGTACAATGTAAGCATTTACTATGACTATGGGACTTATCAGATGCTGAATTATTTTCCAAAAGGGTTTCATCTGATATATACCCAAGACCATGAGTTGTCGTTTTACTGACACCCCAGATCATTGAAGCTTGCTTGCTACGAGTTACACTCTCTGCAAGAAACTTTTGAAATGCTTGTTCATAGTCATTTGATTTGCAGTTAGGATTGCCTGTAACTACAGAACTCATAGCTTGAGAGCTCTCAGCTTCTGGGTGCTTGTTAGCTTCCAAACGCTGGTTATCCACCAGACACTGATTTTCAATTTTCAGCTTCTGGTTCTCTTCATTGAGTACAGAGTTTTCATTACGTAAAGAATGAAAATCTTGTGATAGTTTTAAAAATTTCTTTTTCAAATTCTTATACTCAATAGAGAGAGTGGCAGAGTCCTTAAGAAGATCATCAAAAGCAAGTTGAAGTTCAGAGTAGGAATCATATAATATTACCTCTTCAACTTCTTCTTCTGAGTCGATGTCAGTGTCTGCCATGAGGGCAATGTGAGCTTCTTCTTCTTTATCTTCCTCAGAGGAGGATAAGTCAAGATCTTCCCATGTTGCCATGAGACCTTTCTTCTTTTTCTTGAAGGAGCTTCTTGTGGACTTTTCTTTAAGATTAGGACATTCGGATTTGAAATGTCTAGGCTTCTTACATTCATAGCAAATGACTTGGGCCTTGTCCTTGTCTTTGCTCTCCTTCTTGTCCTTTGAATCTTTCTTCTGAAACCTCCTTCTGAAGTTTATTTTCTTCCACATTCTCTGGATCTTCTTAGATATGAATGCTAGCTCATCGTCTGATCCATCAGAATCTCCTTCTGAAGCTTCATCATCTGATTCTTCTTCTTGACTGAAAAGCTTTAGAAGTACTAGGTTTATGTTGATTAACTTTTAAAGCAATAGACTTACTCTTCTTGGTAGGTTCTTCTTCATTTAGCTCAAGTTCATGAGCTTTCAAAGAACTCATAAGATCTTCAAGCCGAAGAACATTTAGATCTTTTGCTTCTTGAATAACAGTGACTTTGGGTCTCCACTGCTTAGTCAAGCTTCTCAAGATCTTTCTCACATGATCAGGTGTAGTATAACTTTTTTCAAGGGCCTGCAACCCATGAACAAGTGTTTGGAATCTTCCAAACATAGTTTCAATGTTTTCTCCATCTTCCATTTTGAATAGCTCATACTGGCGAACTATCATGCTGGCCTTTGTCTCTCTTACTTGGGCAGAGCCCTCATAAGACAAAACAAGATAATCCCAGATTTCTTTTGCAGTATCAAACTTACCACATTTATCATATTCTCTTTCTGTCATAGCACAGATGAGAATAAATCTAGCCTTTTGATTAGTTTGATATCTCTTTTTCTGATCATCATTCCAGTTTGCCCTAGGTATTGCAACACCAAGAGCAGTAGCGGGAGAAATGTATCCACTTTCAACTATATCCCATAAATCAAGATTTTGTACCTCAAGGAATGCTTTCATCTTATCTTTCCAGTAATCAAATTTTTCTCCATTAAATAGAGGAGGACGGTTCATATGACCACCTTCAGTAGACATGTTCACAATATAGAATCTTTTCTCTTGACACTGTTAAGTGCTCAACCAAGAGACCGAGCTCTGGTTCCAACTGAACGTCAACACAAGAAGGGGGGTTGAATTGTGTTAAAAACTTTTCGCAAACTTTAAGTTAGAAACACTATAGAACACAAGTTTTTCAAAACTGTTTGTTTATCGGATGCTGGAAATAATTGGGCCATTTGAAGCAGTTTGATAAAACTTGTTTTTAACACAAAGAAGATAGAAATGAATAGAAAGCGATAAAGCAAGAGACACGAAATTTATACTAGTTCACTACCAAACCGTAGCTACGTCTAGTCCCTTCGTTCTGAAGGATTTTCCACTATAATCAATCGATTACAATTTCCTCAAGAGTATTCTCTTGTCACAACTTGACAATACTCTCAACTTCTCAAAACGACTCGATGCTGATCGAGCCTTTGAGGATACAAACCTTAACTAGGCCAAAACAAACTTTTACAAGTGAGTTGAAATACGATTAAAAATAACTCTCACGAGAGGATAAAAGATTAAGCTCAACTATAGAAAAACTTTCTTAAAGAAAGGGTCGGACGCCGAGTTCGATTCTTGTAGTCCGGAGACTTAGCACGAGACTTGGTTGCTCACGAAGCGGCGCTTGTTCTCGATAAATGAGGTAATATTTCAGTGAATTTCAGCAAGCTTTTTCACAAGATGTTCGTTACTTCTTCAATGGATACCATGAGGTATATATAGGAGTTCCAAGGATATTACCGTTCACGGTAAAAATGGCTCCTTTCCATTGAGTGAGGTAAATTCAAAAAGTCATCTCTTTCTTCCTTTGCAGAGAATATCCCAAAGAGTACATATTACCGCTGCACTACCTTGCTTTTCACAATTGTTTGTACGATTTTTGTCTTCTAGCTAAAGGTGTCACATTTGATACCTCGTACAACAATTTTAGCGCTCATGATCAATTTTGAAATCCGTTCCAGAAACTTCTGAGAGGAAGAGCAGCAATGTGACTAACACGTGATTTGAAATGAAGTTCAGACGCTCGCTCAGAATCGGAAGTTCGGACGCTCGTAGCAATTGCATAAGCTTTGTGTCATAGAGAGAAAATTCCAGACGCTCACAAGAATGAGCCGGATGCTGACACATGGAATGTATCCTTCTCTTGAGAATTACTTTCTTCTTGCTTGAGTGGCTTAGAATATGTGTATTATTAGTATCTGCACACTTCAAGAAATGTTAGAACATAAATTGTTCTCTTGTGAATACTTTGTTATCATCAAAATTAATGAGGGTCTAAACTTCTCAATCGTTTAGGTTCCAACAACTATAGCCTGCAAAGTCAGTGCATGGATCACTGCCATCCTGTGACAGCCGAGCACGGGGTTTAAGAGGAGTCCTAGCAGGCTTGCAACCAAGTACCTCTGTATGACTAAGGAGTTCAAGGCAGTGTGACAAAGTGAGTTTCCTTTTCAATAATGTGTTGCCTTCAGTCCAAGAAATAATTTGAGGGAGCCCAAGTCCTTGATCCAAAACGTTCATGGATGAAATATTTAATAAAAGAAATTTCTACCAAAGAATTTCCAAAAAGCACCATGTCATCAACATAGATTAAGAGAGCAATGGATTCATTGTGAACCTTAGTGAAATGGGTATGATCTTCCATTGCTTGTTTAAATCCAAGATAAATAAGCACACTAGATTGTTTTTATACCACTTCCTACTAGCTCATTTAAATCCATAGAGAGGCTTAAGCAACATGCAAACATCATTGCCTCCTTTTACCGACACTCCTTGAGGGATTTTCATAAATCATCTTCCTTGATTTCACCATCTAAAAAAGGCATTATTGATGTCCAATTGGTGAATGAACCAATTATTTATGGATGCCAATGCTAGGAGTAACCGAATGGTAGTCATTTTGGCCACTAGAGAGAATGTATCAAAATAATCAATTCACACTCTTTGGTTGTATCCCTTTGCAACTAATCGTGCTTTGAATCTCTCTATTTAACCATCAGATTTCCTCTTCACTTTGTACACCCATTTGCTTCCTATAGGGATGACATTAGGGGGAAGATAAACAAAATCCCAAGTTTTGTTAGCCTCTGAGGCTTTGAGTTCAGCACCCATTGTTGCAACCCTGCAGGGCTCTTTACTAGCTTGGACATAGGTTGAGGGTTCAACTATGGTTGAAATAGACACGACATAAGATTTATGTTGATGTGAAAGATTTTCATAGCTAAGGTAAGAGCTGGCGGGATATTAATGGGGATGGCAAAGGTTATCCTCTGGGTAGGGTACTATAGTACCCGTCTCCATACCCATGTTTATAAAAAATTACTCGTACCCAGACTCACACCAATGGGTAGCAACTTTAGTACCCTTACCCATACCCTTTGGGTACCCGTACATGCACTTTGACTATGAAAAAGCAACAAATAACAAAAAAAAAACATTGTAACAATTAAAAAATGATCCAAAGAAGTTTTAAATCTACTCATAAAATATTGCAAATCAAAGTATTTAACTAAATAAAAACATACATAAGGAAGTATAGATGCTGCTAGACTTAGAAAGTTAAAAACCTTTAGAATAATTTTGTTTTTAAAAAATTTGTATTTTAGTTAAATTATACATCTTTGTAATATTAAAAATAAAAAATAATTATATATGCGGGTGCAGGGTGGAGTGGGTACCATAGTACCCGTACCCATACCCAATCAAATTTGTGGGTAATTACCTGTACATGGACCCTTACCCATTGTGCATGTAATCACCCTACCTATCGTGAGTAATTTTTACGGTACCCAGTGGTTAGGGTATCAATTGCCATCCCTCCGGGATAAGGTGATTTAGATGTGGAAGTGGTCATGTGGTAATAGTATCTTAAGTGTGTGGGAGGTTGATTTGGTCTAAATGACTTTCTAATGGTAGGTTGTTAGATCATATGCAATCAGGAATCTAAAAATAAATCGAGAACGAACACATGCACACATGCGGAGAAATAAAGGAGACGAGATTTAACGTGGATCGGCAAAGTGTGCCTACGTCCACAAGAGCTGTTGCGGCTGTCTTTTCTATGTTAATCAGAATAGGATTACAAGCGTAGTATTTATACTGTTTATCACTGCGTCGCACCCCCAACCCTCTCGTCGCACCCCAGCATAATGAATGGCCCGAGCCCAAGGGGCAAACGCTCTCGCTCTGCTCCGCTTCTCTCGTTTTGCTCCGCTCGAGCGTCAGCCTAACTTCCAGGAACTATATGAGCCATACACAACAATCTCCACTTTGGTGAATATCAAGCCCCTTAGGAGATAACAACTTTTGCCGGGTTGGGGGAGTAAGATCATGCTTAGCACTGAGAAACATGTAACAAGTCCAAGCAATGCTTGAACTTGTCAACAGTGACTGGCTTTGTAAACATATCAGCTGCATTCTCAGAAGTGTGGATATTTTCAAGTAATATCTATCCAGATGACTATAATTCCCTGATCTTGTGGAATCTCACATCAGTGTGCTTGGTTCTGGCATGATACACCTGATTCTTTGCCAAGAAAATGACACTCTGACTATCACAATACAACTGACTCCACCTTGCTCAATGCCCAACTCCTTCACTAGCCCTGTAAGCCACAAGGCTTCCTTGGATGCTTCAGCTACTGCCATATACTCAGCATCAGTTGTGGACATTGCCACAATAATCTGAACTGTCGATTTCCAACATATAGGCCCACCTGCAAGGGTGAAAACATACCCAGTCGTAGACCTTCTGTTATCCAAATCACCCGCATAATTTGAATCCACTTACCCAACAACTGTAGGATCACTCCGTTGACTTCCAAACATAATACAATGACCTGTAACGCCCTTTAGATATCTGAAAATCCACTTGACTGCCTCCCAATGCTGCTTACCTGGATTAGACATAAACTTGCAAACTTGGCTTACAACATGTGCCAAGTCTGGTCTAGTGCAAACCATAGCATACATTAAGCAACCAAGTACACTAGCATAGGGAACCTTTGACATGTACTCAGCTTTTGCCTCTGTCATTGGACACTGTTTCACTGAGAGCTTAAAGTGACTCGCCAATGGGGTACTCACAGTCTTAGCATTGCTCATGTCAAATCTGTCTAACACCTTCTGAACATATCCCTGTTGAGAGAGTCATAATTTTCTTACTCCCCTGTCCCTAAGAATATCCATCCCAAGAATCTTCTTAGCAGCCCCCAAATCCTTCATGTCAAACTCTTGCCTAGTAGGATTATTAGCTCATTCACATCATGCAAACTGTTAGCCGCAATCAGCATATCATCAACATAAAGTAGCAAAAATAAAAGAGCCATCATCAAGGCTCTTCTCATAAACACAATAATCATACTCACAACGCCTGTAGCCAATCCTAAGCATGTAAGAATCAAAACGCTTGTACCACTGTCTTGGAGACTGCTTTAATCCATATAGAGAACGTTTCAATTTACAAACCAAATGGCCCTGTCCAACTGCATTGAACCCTTCTGCCTGCTTCGTGTAAATCTATTCCTCTAATTCACCATGAAAAAAAGCTGTCTTCACATCCATCTGTTCTAAATGCATATCCCGACTGGCTACCAAGGCTAACACTGCCCTGATAGAAGTATGTCTCACTACCGGAGAGAAGATCTGATCATAATCAATCCCCTTCTGCTGTGAATACCCCTTTGCAACAAGACGAGCCTTGAACATTTCCCCTTCTTTTTCTGATACTGCATGTTTCTGCTTGTACATCCACTTGTACCTAATAACATGTTTCCCCTTAGGAAGTTCAACTAACTCCCAAGTTTGATTCTTATGCAAGGACTCTATCACCTCCATCATGGCACTCATCCATCTGTCCTTCTCTTGGCATTGAATATCCTCTTTAAAAGTAGATGGATCATCTAAACTGATGAGAAGTGCAACAGAAACTAATTATTCAAAACTATATCTAGCGGGTGCCTTACTAGTACGACGGTCTCTATCTCTGACAAGATTATAGTCCAGCAAAGCATCTGGGCTCTCTGTGACAACATCAGACTCATGTTCCTGCTCATGTACAGACTCATGCACAGGCTCTGCCTGAGGCACTGGCAAACCGTGAATCACTGGTAGCTGTTCAACCTTCACCTGAACTGTCTTGGAGCTAGACTCAACTCCATTTGTCGCTGTGGCAGGAGCATCTGTCGCAACTTTCTGCTTCAACATGAACTTCGCATCAAAAACTGCATCCCTGCTAACCACCATTTTCTTTGTAACTAGATCCCAAAACTTGAACCCCTTTACGCCTTTGGCATAACCTACGAAAATGCACTTTTTCGACTTTGGATCAAGTTTAGATCTTTCATCACTGAATATATGCATATAAGACGGACACCCAAAAATTCTTAAATTATTAAAATCAACTGGGTTACATGTCCATACTTCCTCTGCAAACTTTCCATCCAATGAGGCTCGTGGTGATCGATTGATGAGGTAACATGCCATACTGATTGCCTCCGCCTAGAATCCCTTTGAAAGTCTAGCATTCAATCGCATACATCTGGCCCCTTCTGTGAGAGACCTGTTCATTCTTTCTGCAACACCATTTTGCTATGATGTTTTCTTCACTAAGAAGTGCCGCTGAATACTGTGTTCTGCACAAAATTTCTGAAACTGCTTGTGGGTATACTCGGTGCCATTATCTGATCTCAGGTACTTGATTTTTTTGCCCGTCTGATTCTCTACCTCCGCCTTCCATAACTTGAAGTTGTCAAAGACCTCTGATTTCTGTTTCAGAAAATAGACCAATTGCGAGAAAAATCACCAATATATGTCACAAAATACCGAGATCCTCCCATGGAGGGCTCACAGGTAGGCCCCCATGCATCAAAATGCACATAATCTAAGATACCCTTGGTTTTGTGCTTTCCAGACTTAAAACGAACTCGAGTCTGCTTCCCAAGTACACAGTACTCACACAATCCCAACGTGCAGCTTCGAACACCCTTCAACAATTCCTTTTATGAAGTTCTGCCATCCCATGTTGACTGAGATGACCCAAACGCATATGTCACAGTCTAGTAGCATCATCATCCGACTCAACAGAAGCAACTCCACCTACAACTATACTTCTCAACAGTGTGTATGTATTCCCTGCAGCCCTCCTAGATTTTATCACAATCATAGCGCCCTTAGTCAACCTGAAACTGTCCTTATCTCCATCTGTTCTATAGCTAAAGCCATTTGCTTGCAAAGTACCCAAGGAAATCAAATTCTTTCTCAAGTCAGGAATATGCCTAACCTCACACAACGTTTTGACACCACCATCATCCATTGCAATTCGGATCTATCACATGCCAACAATCAGGCAAGCTTTATCATCGCCCACATAAACAAAACCGAAATTACCTGACTTGTAAGTGGTAAACCACTCCCTGTTTGGCGCCATGTGATAAGAGCATCCTAAATCAAGTATCCACGCATCTGTGCACTGAGTAGAGGAGACTGAGAGCATGTCGCCTTCACTGAAATCTGAGTCACATGACTGGACCACATTCGCAGTACTGGTTGTGCCCTTCCTCTGGTTTGGACAGTCCTTCCTCCAATGCCTGATCTGGTTGCAACTAAAACACTGTGCTGTTTTCTTGCTCTTTGATTTCGATCTCTTCTTCTTTGAGCCATCTCTACCTTATTGCCTCCCAGGATCCTGACTCCCTTTCACAAACAGACTTTCCCCCTGCGTTCTGTTTCCTCTGACTGTGAGACATAATTGCAGCGGTAATATCCTCCAGTTTAATAGTATTTTTCCCGTACGTGAGAGTGGTCACCAGGTGTTCGTAGGAACCCGGCAAAGAGCACAATAGAATAATCGCCTCATCCTCGTCATTGATCTTCACATCAAGATTCACCAAATCCCTGATGATTTGGTTGAAGGTATTTACATGTTGTTGCAGATCCAAACCTTCCTGCATCTTCAGGCCGTAAAGCCTCTGCTTGAGATACAGCTTGTTCGTCAAGGTCTTGGACATATACTGAGCCTCCAATGTCTTCTAGACTTCTAACGGACATGTCAAATCCATGACGTGATAGATCACCTTGTCCACCAGCAAAGAGGAATAGTCTCGGCAGCCCCCTCCTTCATCTCCGTCCAATCCAATTCCTACATTGTAGCAGGTTTTGCCTCGCGCAGCGACTTCAGCAACCTTGTTGTGCCAACAAATCCTTAACTCGCCTCTGCCATAGCCCGAAATTGCTAGTTCCATCGAACTTGCCCACCGCGAACTTCGCACCGGAATTAAGACTCATATGATACCAATTGTTAGATCACACACAATCAGGAATCTAAAGATAAATTGAGAACGAACACAAGCACACACGCGGAGAAAAAAAGGAGACGAGATTTAACGTGGTTCGGCAAAGTGTGCCTACGTCCACGGGAGGGTTAGCATCGCTAGCTCTGAGAATGTAGGCAGAATAATTGAGTCAGTAAGGGTGGAAGGTACATGTGTAGGTTGAGCAGGTTCAGGTTGGCCAAGAGATGATTCACGGCTAACGTGTGATTAGTTAACAAGTGAAGGTTTGATGGATTGTGTTTGGTCAGGGTGTGAGTTAATAGCAGAAAAGTTTTATGCAATGTAATTCGGCCACTAGGAAATAAGGCTAGAATTATGATGGAAAGACTAGGGAAACAATAGCTCATGAAACTCTACATATCTAAAAGTTAAGATTTCCTTAGTTTGTAATGATGGAAAGACTAGGGAAACAATAGCTCATGAAACTCTACATATCTAAAAGTTAAGATTTCCTTAGTTTGTAAGTCATAAGCTAAAACCCCCCTTGGTATCAGATTTATAACTAATAAAAACACATTTGCGAGCTCTACTATCAAACTTGCCTCTCTTGAAATTTAGAGTGCTAATGTAGCACAAACAACTAAAAACTCTGAGAAGGCTCAAATCAGGTAGTGAGTTATGTAGAAGCGGAAAGGGTTTTATCTTCAAGTAACCTTGCTGGTACCCTATTGATAAGGTACAAACATGATTGACAGCATGCCCCCAAAATTGTTTGGGCAGTAAGGACTGAAACAAGAGGGCTCTAGCCACTTTAAGGATGCATTGGTGCCTTCTTTCTACCTTACTGTTTGCTCAGGTGTCTCTATACAGTTGGTATGATGCCCAATTCCCTTTTCTGCATAATAAGCACTATGGGTGAACTCAATACCATTAGTTGTCCTAATTACTTGCACTTTTGTATTGAATTACTGACCAACCAAAGCAATAAACCTCTTTAACTGAAATTGAACCTCTGATTTATGTCTCAACAAAACAATCCATCTAAACCTACTATAGTCATCAACTATAGTAAGAAAGTACCTACAACCATGAATAATAGCAACTGAGTATGGACCCAAAATGTCTATGTGCACTAACTCAAAACGTTTGCAAGCTCTACTGGTACTCAAATTATAAGGAAGCTTCTTTTGTCTAGCCAAGTGACAAATATCACAAACTTCATCTTTATTGACATGAATAGAGGGAAAATCCTGATCACACATAGTTCTCAGTCTTCTAGAAGATACATGCCAAACCTGAAATGCCATAGGACATAGGATGGAAACTTACAAGTGGAAGCTGAATTAGAAAGTGCACTATCAGAAAAGGCATTATTGACAAAACTGCTCAAGTTTTTCTCCTTCTCCAAGTAATAGAGATCCCCTCTTGAGTCTACCCAAACCAATCTTCTTCAAGGTATGGTCCTGAATTGAGCAATCTTCATCAGTATAAACACAAATATACTTGGCTAAGTTGAGCTTCGAAATAAATATCAAATTGCAGCTAAAATGAGGAAAAAGTAATACAATTGTTAAGATTTAAAACCAATAAATCTGTGACTCCACATCCCCAGAAATTTCATCCAAAAGTCTCCACCATTTTATAATCTAACAAATATTGAAGTGATTCTATGTAATGAATCATATTCTTCTAATGAATTACAAATATGGTCTGTTGAGCCCAAGTAAAAGATCCATTCAACTACATGTTTAACAGCAAGATTAGAAAATGTATATATAGTACCATGAACTTGGACTGATACAGAACTGCAGATGTGGTTCACACTATGGGCATGATGTGATTCTACCTTTTGAAGACCAGATTTTTGCCGTAATGCAAGTTGGTCTTACATTTTTCATCTGAGAGAGCAACCACTGCATCCTTCTGTGAAGCAGGCTTCACAACTGACAATTTTTCACTTCTGGAAACAGTATCTTTAGCAAGAATGTTGTTGGCAGTAGAAGAGAATCCCTTAGGATTCATCACTGGAGGAAACTCATTCTTCTTGTAACATGTTTCAATATTACCACAATGATTGCACTGTTTTTATTTAGAAAACGATTTTCCCATTGTCGTGAATTTCTTGCCCTCAGCAAGGATTCATTAAAGATTGTAACTCAAAAGATGGTGCACCCTCATGTTTTCTCTCATATTGGATGACCATAAAGAACACTCAAGTTACCGGAGGTACGGAATCCATTAGTAAGATCAGTGACCTAACTCCACCAAAGCTATCATTCAATCCCATTAAAAACCTCGTAACATACTCTTGTTCCCTATATGCCCTAGTCCTTTTCTGAATCAAAAACATATTTCACATTGCACATACAATCTCTAATAGGTCTATAGTTTTCCAATTCCTCCCAAATAACTCTTAATTCGGTAAAAAAATAACTTATTGGCATAGAATTTTGTTGACAAGTATACAATTGCTGTTGTAGCTTCGCGATTTTGACAAAATCTCTTTGTGAGAACCTAAGTTGTAAATCTTTCCACACATCATGTACGTATTCGATGAAAATCACACTTTGCTTGATGTTGGAAGAAAGCGAGTTACAAATCCAAGACTATACCATGTTGTTGCAACGCTCTCATGCTTCGAAGCTTGGATTGAATCAATCGATAGAAACAACGATGCTTTCATCAAGAAATCAAAAATTGTTCTTTAAAATCATGGCTCTTTTCATATCTCGAACCGAAGAGTAGTAACTGTTTCCATTGAGAGGAGAGACTCGCTTGGATGAAGAAATTACGGAGAAGAAGGATTATGTCTTGCCTTTGTGTTTCAAAAATTCACATTTCCATTGATATTCTCATTTGCATTGGTGCCTGAATTACCACCACTGGGACGCGACATGATTAGAGTTCAGCAACAGAGCTCTTATGACGCAACATCTTAGATTTTGGATCTAACTCAACATAACAAAACCAGCTTGTAAGGTGAGGAGTGTCCATTCTCAATAATCTCTTATTATGCAGTATCTCTAGCCAATGTTGGACTTGGGTTATTCTCAATACATTCCCCCATGTCCAACAATATTCGACTAGGTGTGTGGATAATATGTTGGGTGGCCCAACAACGGATCTATGACAGGCTTTGATACCATATTACAATCTGAGTGCTAAGAAATTAGAAGATAATTGAATGAAATTAAACTATGTTTCTCATTAACGATATCCTCTGGATAAAAAGGTATTTATACTTGGGAGTACATAACTTCATATGAGCTTACCCAAGGGAAGACAAACGGATTGACTACAAACTGAAATGTAATGATGTAAAGCTAACTAATGCTAGCCTGGCATAACTATCTAACTAATCTAACTTTCATTGCTTATTAAAATTCTTATTAAAAATTAATTATCAATTTATTATGATGTTCCTACATGTATTGAACACTTTATTTTTAATGAAATGAGTTAGTCCTTTCCAGTCAAAAAAAAACTTATTATGGATATGATATGAGTTGTATATGCATTACAGATGGTGGAAAAAATCAGACTTTGCGACGAAGGTCCCTTACGCAAGGGATAGACTTGTTGAGGCTTACTTTTGGCCATTGGGCTTCTCCTATGAGCCTAAATATAGCACTTCGAGAAAGATATTGGGAAAATCGGTCGCATGTATCTCTCTTCTAGATGATACTTATGATGCCTATGGCATAGTTGAAGAACTCGAACTCTTCACACAAGCGATCCAGAGGTTTGTGCGAGTCTAAAAGGATTGACCAATTTTAATATATCTATTCACAACGGGAAAATTAATGATTTAACATGATGACTTTCAATTATTTATTCTTGGCATTCTCCTAAGTCAATGTTGTGACATTTTTTTTTTTGCTTTCTGTTAAAGATGCTGCAATTTTCTAGAATTTTCTACAAAAGCCTAGGATAGCTTATGCCTAGAAATAGCCATATAAGCCTAGAAGTATCTAATACAAAACAATGTAGAAAGACTAGAGAATTCCTAGAAATATCTACCATAATCAAATGCCTCTAGAATAATCAAATGTAAAAATAAGTCAAGAAAAGCCTAGAACCATCTATTGCTAGAACCATCTTCAAGCACCTATAAATAGGCAAGTTTGGGTGCATTTGTAATCAATCAATTTGAGAGCAATACAAACTACATTCTAGCTCCAAATTGTAAAGCCTCCCATCTTCTAATACTATTTGACTACATTCCACAACTTACCTCTACTACTTTTCTACTTCCAAATACTATCGGTGGTATCTAGAGCCTGGTTCACTATATCAAGCGTAAAAATTACCCAACTATTTTCCAAAAAAATTCCTCCTTACATTTTATACTAGTCCCAAAATTTTCTTAACTCATGGCTAATACCATTCAATCTCCATCTATTACCGCTCGCTTTTACAAAGTAAAATTATGATTTTTGGAGCATTAAAATGAAGACATTTTTTGCTCCCAAGATTTGTGGGACGCTGTAGAAGAAGGATTTATCACTCTGCAGACACTTCAACTTCATCTGCAGCCAAGAAAGAGTTGAAGGCAAATAAACAAAAAAGACGCATAAAGTTATTTTTTACAACAAGCAAAGAGTCGACGCTATTTTTCCAAGAATAATGGAGCTACAAGTGCCAAAGAAGCATGGAGCACACTACAGAGGAGTTTCAAGGAAGTGACAAGGTTGCCAAACTTCAAACTCTAAGACGTGAGTTTGAGTTAATAAAAATGAAGGAGTCCGAGACCGTAAAGATTACTATTCTAAAATAAAAGAAATAGTTTCTCAAATGAGAGCCTATGGGGAAAATATTCTCTGACAAAAGAATTGTTGAGAAAATATTAATTTCTATTCCTCAGTAAGTATGATTCAATCGTGACTACGATTGAGCAAACAAAAGACTGGTCTACTTTATCTTGTGACGAGCTAATGGGCTCTCTTGAAGCTTATGAGCAAAGATTGAGTAGGCATGAAGATGACTCAATAGAAAATGCCTTTCAATCAAAGCTCAAATTACGGCCTCAAAATAAAGGATATGGAGGAAACAAAAATAGTGGAGAAAATTTTAGAAACAAAGAGAATTCTAGAAATTTCTCAAAGAAAAATCAAAGATGAGTATCCTCCATGTGGCATCTGCAAAGAGGACAAATCATGCCGAGAAAGACTGCCGCTATCGTGGAAAAACACGGTGTCGACATTGCAAGAGATTTGGGCACGTGGAGTAAGAACTGTTTCAAAGAAAAATAAACATCAGGCCAATTTCGCTGAAGAGCACGAGTGTGAGCAAAATCCACGACCGTGAGCAACATCTATTCTATGCTACCCAAGATTCTAGTGACGAAATGTGGAAACCGTACTTGGATAGCGGTTGCGGCAATCACATGGCGAAAGATGAGAGCATTTTCAAGGATATTGATGACTCGTAAAGTAAAGGTTCGACTAGGAAACTGCGGTACTGTGGAGTCAAAAGGAAAAGGCACTGTCATAGTGGAGACAAAGAAAGGCACGAGATTCATTAAAGATGTCTTACTAGTTCCCAATCTTAAAGAAAACCTCTTGAGCATTGGCCAAATGATGGAGAAAGGATATGCCCTTCACTTTGAAGGAGATAAATGCACAATCTATGATAACAATAATAAAAGGGTTGAGATAGCCCAAGTAAAAATGGAGAAGAGAAAGTTTCCCGATAAACTTTAACATATACTAACATTGCCATGAAGGTGCAAGCTGATGATTCCTGGCTATGGCATCGAGATTTGGCCACTTCAACACTCAAGCTCAAGTTGTTATATCAGAAGAATATGATGAGAGATCTCCACGCTGGAAGAAAATAATGGAGTTTGTGAAGGATGTCTTCGGGAAGCAACACAGACATCGTTAACTACCCCAAAGATGAGAGCAAAAGACTTGTTGAGCTCATCCATACCGGACGTTCATGACTAATGAGGACACCATCACTTGACAACAATGTATTTCATCCTCTTTATTGATGACTTTTCTAGAATGACTTGGTCTACTTCATCAAGGAAAAATCAGAAGTCTTTGGAACATTCAAGAAGTTTAAGGCCCTGTTTCGAAAAGCAAAGCTGGTGAAACATATAATGAGGCTTAGAAGTGATCACAAAAAGAGTACAAACTCCCACGAATTTGATAAAGTGCGAAGATGAAGGCATTCGAGCGATAGCCTACGATGCAGATATTCTCCACAACAAAATGGAGTGTCTCAAAGAAGAAATAAATGCGATCATGGAGATGGCGAGATCAATCAAGGAAAAAGAATTACCAAACACCTTGGGTGGCAGTCACACCTGCGGTCTACATACTCAGCAGATGTCCAACTAAAGGCGCTCAAGACAAAACTCCTATTGAAGCCTGGAGCTGGGCAAAAAACCATCGGCTAAACATCTGGGCGGTCTTTGGATCCATATGCTATATTCATGTGCCGGATCAAAAGAGACATACTGAAGACAAGACAAGACGAGGAATCTTCGGGGTACAAAGACGCAAATAAAAGGCTATCGAGTCTACAACTTACAAACAAAGAAGCTCACCGTCGAGATGTTGAAGTTGATGAAGGTGCTTCTTGAACTCGGGATAAAGAAAAAATTGAGAGAAGCGGTTTTTACTGCAGACAACAACCTCAAGAAGAAGTCGATGGCGAAGTAATCAGAGGTTCAGGTCACGCCCTTCATCTCCACGACAACAACAAGATTCTTCACCGAATCTGCTCCGAAAAGAAAATCGTTGGTGGATATATATCGATCTTGCAACTTGGCTATACTTGAGCCTGAAAGCTATGAAGTAGCTTCAAGGCAAGAAGTATGGGTCAAGGCAATGGAGGAAGAAATAAAAATGATAGAGAAAAATAACACTGGGAGCTAGCAGATCATTCAAAAATAAAGATATTATTGAGTCAAATGGGTTTATAAGACAAAGCTTAACCCCGATGGCTCAATACAAAAACACAAGGCTAAAGGGCCGGGTAGCAAAGGCTACTCACAAAGAACCTGGAGTCGACTACAATGAGACATTTGCTCCAGGTTGCTCGAATGGATACAATAAGAGCTTTAATAGCTCTAGCAGCTCAAAAAGGCTGGAATATTTTCCAGCTTAGATGTCAAGTCGCCTTCCTCAATGGGGGTACTACAAGAAGAGATTTATGTGGAGCAATCCACAAGGCTTTGTCAAGAAAGGCAATGAAGGTAAAGTGCTAAGACTAAGAAAAGCTTTATATGGTCTAAAAACAAGCTCTCGAGCATGGTATAGCGTCCGATCGATCGATACTTCACGATCAAGGATTCGTGGAGGAGCAAAGTGAGCCAACACTATACGTCAAGACCCAAAGTCAGAAGATACTCTCATTGTTGTCTCCCATACGCAGATGATCTTATCTACACGGGAAACAATATAGAAATGATAACTAAGTTCAAAGAAGACATGATGAAGACATTCGAGATGACCGACCTTGGCTCGATGAATTATTTCCTCGGCATGTAGGTAAAACAACAAAAGAAGTGGATATTCATACGTCAAGAAATACACAGAAGCATTATTAAAGAAATTCCAGATGAATGACTGCAAGCCGCTACTCCGCTTGTAACAAATGAGAAGTCGGTTAAAGGAAGATGGAGCACAGGCTCGATGCATCGCACTATAGAAGCTTTAATTGGGAGCCTATTATATCTTACACTTACGCGACCAGACATCATGTATGCTACAAGTCTTCTATCAAGGTTCATGCGAGAAACCAAGTCAGTTCACTATGGAGTAGCTAAAAGAGTTCTAAGATATTTACAAGGCACGGCGAGTTTGGTATATGGTATAAAACCATGACCAACTCAAAGTTGACGGCTATACCGACAGTGATCAAGGAGGTTCGGTACTGATGACATGAAGAGCACATCGTGCTATGCCTTCACTTCTTACTAGGATCAAAGTTTTTTCTCATGGGCATCAAAGCAAGCCGTTGCACAATCACGGCAGAGGTCGAAATGCGTGGCAAGAATTGAAGCGACAAATCAAGCTATATGGCTTCGAGAATACTTCGGAGACACGGGTGAACAAATAGATTGACCTTTACCATAATCTGCGACAACAAATCGACACTTAATAGCAATGGCAAAGAATCCAAAGGCATCACAACAGAAGCATATAGCAATCAAATATCACTTCATCAGGAGCAGAGGCAACTAAAGAAATCGAGCTCAAGCATTTAATAATCAAGACCAAATTGCGGACATATTTACAAAGGCATTGCCCGAGTCAAGTTTGAGGAACTGAGGACAAAGCTCTGAGTTTCCGAAAATTGCATCAAGGAGGAGTGTTAAAGATGCCGCAATTTTCTAGAATTTTCTACAAAAGCCTAGGATAGCTTATGCCTAGAAATAGCCATATAAGCCTAGAAGTATCTAATACAAAACAATGTAGAAAGACTAGAGAATTCCTAGAAATATCTACCATAATCAAATGCCTCTAGAATAATCAAATGTAAAAATAAGTCAAGAAAAGCCTAGAACCATCTATTGCTAGAACCATCTTCAAGCACCTATAAATAGGCAAGTTTGGGTGCATTTGTAATCAATCAATTTGAGAGCAATACAAACTACATTCTAGCTCCAAATTGTAAAGCCTCCCATCTTCTAATACTATTTGACTACATTCCACAACTTACCTCTACTACTTTTCTACTTCAAATACTATCACTTTCCACTGTTTTGGGCCATATATAATTCTCTTTTTGTTTGAATCTCAGGTGGGACATTAATCTCATTCAATCCCTTCCAGAGTGCATGAAAGAAGTATTTAATGCATTTCTAGAATTGTGGGATGAAATAGAGATGACGATGGTAGAGAATGGAAAATCGAGTTTGGTGTTGCAATACATTAAACAAGCGGTAGGGTTCCAAATCCTATATTTCAAAATTGATCAGTGCTCCTTTTCATCGTTTAATCAATATTGTGATTAATTTACAGTTTTATAAATTGGCACAATCCTACTTCGTTGAATCAAAATGGTGCCATGAAGGATATATTCCGACATATGATGAGTACAAGGCTAATGGAGTTGTGTCTTCCACTCTACCACTTCAACTGATAACATTTCTTGGCCTGGGATTTCCAACCAAAGAGTTGCTTAATTGGATTTTCAGCGACCCAACAATTATCGAAACTGTATCAGTTATTGGCAGACTCACAGATGACGTGTCCACACACAAGGTACTGAGTCTTTTTATGTTTATTTACACTTTGTGTTTGGTTAATATTATCATAATTATTGAAGTCGTTATTAGTTCCATGACATGATCTAACATTTGCTTAATTTCATAAATGTTGATATGCACGCACGCGCGCGCACACACACACGTGTGTGTATATATATATATATATATATGTCAGTCTAACCGAGCCTTTGTATTTGCTTTTTATAGTTTGAACATCAAAGAATGCATGTTGCCTCAGCAGTCGAATGTTGCATGAAACAATATGACATATCGCGAGAGGAGGCCTATAAACTCATTCGCATGGAAATTGAAGATTATTGGATGCTAATAAATGAAGAGTGCCTTAAGTTAGATCACATCTCAAAGTCGGTGATTGATTGCATAATTAACATGGCGCGAGTAACTGAGTTTACGTACGAAAACTTTGAGGATAGATTCACAAACGGGGAACTGTTGAAAGATTACATTGTTGCACTACTTATAGATCCAATAAGCATCGAGCAACCCAAGTAACCACAGTATAGTGTCATTACGTGGTTGGGGTGTGAGTTGGCAATGACTCCCAACCTGTTCAAGTTGCATTCTCTCTTTAGTGTTTTTGGTGTTGGGGTTTCTGGAAGATAAGGTCATTTGGCATTTAGCCTTATGGGCGGTTTGGGATTTACAAAATGGGTGTATTTTTTCTAATAGGGTATGATCAGTGCATTTTAATGCACTCTTTATAGCTTTGCACTTAGTGTTTTTGATTGTGTTCTGTACCTAATATCTAAGTCTTAGCACATTTCTAAACTTTGGGTCTTACTTGAGCAGTATAGTAATTTATTGATTAACCTTTGTTTTTACTGCATATTGACCCCTTTCTACTCTCCAGGCCATAACTTGGGCTGCGGTTATCCGATTGAGGCGTGCGTGCATGCGTTAGAAAGCTAAGGAACAGAGCTACAATTCTTCTGTTAAGCTCAAAACCCAATTCTGATGTCTTGTATGTCAAAACTGTGAATTACGGAAGCAGTATAGTGTAAAACGGGTTTTGGGCCTAACTTAGTTTGTCATCGGGCTTTTATCATAGAACCCGTTTAGGGATTTAGGTTTTTTGTTGAGCTGAGATTAAATACACCAGGACCAGCTGTTTTTTAGTATCTTACATTTTATTTTACAAAACTTTTGTGTCCTAGCCTCGATGGAAGCCTAAGCTCCTAAGTTGATTCATCGGTGAAAGGCTGCCGTTTACGAATTTTGAGGTTTGGTACCTAATGTTTTAATACAATTTCGTTTTAATTTCTTTAATTTCGTCTCTATCAATTTCGAATTTGGTTTTGAATGTATGCAATCTATCCAGTTCTTTTTCTGCTTAGTTAATCGTTCTGTCTTCGTTGCAAAACGCGATTCAATTGTGTATGACGCTTGATTATATGCAATTCTGTTTCGTAATTTTTAATATTTCGAATTACTTGATTGCTTAGATTAATTGATTCGAGTAGAAATTGATAGAGGGTTGATTAGAATTCTGTTATGATATTGGTTCCGTTTTAAACGGATCTTGTCCGCTCTCGTGACCGATTGAACCCGCTGTTTCGGCGCTTGCTCGAAATGGTGTGAATTCATATAAACTGATTAACGCTTGTTTAGTTAGTTTATGTCAACTACGAATTTAAAATTAAATGAATTGTTGTTTTTAGAGCCTGTGATAAATCCAAGGCGCGCACCCAGAAACCGGTGAATCAATTGTCTCTCTAATTTGATAAAACCTCAAACAGAAACTGTCTTCACAAAAGAAAAACCCCCCTTTGTTATTGTTGATTTTTGTACTTCCTGATTTTGGTAATTTTGGTTTTTAGAGGTCCTTGTGAGACGACCAAGGTCTCTTGCCTTGAATACTATATCAAATCTTTTAATTATTTTGACCCGCGTACGACCGTTGATCAGGGTAACCGATCTTTCACATGTGGTGGATCAAATTAAAGTGTTATCGATGATTCTTGACCTGGATGAAGAGTAGTCCTTGTCTCTGTTATGAGTAGTTTGTGGTTCCTTTTGATTGTATCAGTAGACAACAGTGTTTTGGAATCCAGTGATATTTTGGTGGTCATTTCTTTGGTACTTTGTTTTCTTTTATGTTTCCTTTAGTGACTTGGTGCTGCACTCTTGTAGTATTTTCTCCTTTTGCAGTTCGGTTGTATTGGATTGAAGTGCCCTTGTATTTCTCTTCTATTATATTCTCTTTGCTCTTTAAATAAAAATCACTAGCGTTCAAGAAGTAAATTCAATTATAAATAAGTAACTATTTTATAGAGGTTATACAACTCTATTCATTACAAGAAAATCAAGCATTATTGATGGCCGAAAGTCACGGTAATGCTCATAAGTGTCGGTAATGCACATTTTTCGACGGATAGCTAACGACCTCCAATCCATCGAAAACTAGGTCATCAATACCAATTACCAACAAACTTTAGCAAAAGTCGTCGGTAATTACCGACAGTTATAGCTCGTCAGTAAATACCCATGACTGTCCCCCGTCAGAATTGAAGAACAAAATGTGAAGGTATACCGAGGAATGCAATTGTCGGTAATTACCTACAGTTCAGGTCCATTGGTAATATTGACGGTCTTTGCCGTCTAAAATAAATAGCAAATAAGGGAAGTTAATGATGGGCTGGCCGTCACTAATGCTTTTCTTTTTTTAATTTGATTTGTACTTCTTGGCTACGCCAAAACCAGATAGCAACAACAAAATATAGAAGCAAAATTTAAGCAGACATACAATGAAACGAAACCACCTAAGTACCTTTCCACACTCATCAAATAAAAAGAACATCTTGTAAGGGTAGAAACAAAAGCAGACCCATCCATATAACGTCCCTCCCAATATAACACCAACCCATATAATACAGAAGATGTATCAGCAACAAAGCATAACAGGCCTCAATCCTACATAATAGCAACTCTATCCCACACTAGCAACAAAGTTGTAGAAATTATATCCCTCACCAGCAAAGAACTTCACCAACTGAATTAGGCCTCGATCGTGCATAACAACAACAAAGCATTCACCATTGATCTATTAAATGCTAAATAAGACAATATGTTACTTTTATTTCTCTAAATACTAGCAAAATAATTACAACAACAAAGGGTTGTTATAATCAACTAAAAGAGCATGCCAACAGTTTGTAACTAAAAGATTGGTCAAAGCTACTTTGTTATGACAGACATGTTCTCCCTTAACTCACAAGCCTCCTCAACCTGGTAATAAGTTCCATTCCAAAATTTTGAGGAACCTACAACATTATATGTGATTCTTTTTATTCTAAAATTCTAAAATAAATGGTATATGTGATTCTTTTTATTCTAAAATAAATGGTTTTATCTTTCATGCGGCATATATCAGATAAATTCTTGCTTCACATTTTAAAAGACATAAATGACTATGATAGGAACCCAGTTAAGCAAATAACAGATTCAGTAATTTAAGACAAACAGAGAAGAAAAAGGTGTTTATTATTGACTGAAATGAGAATGAAAAACTCAAGGAAAAGGACAGTTTCCCTGCCCAGAGCCAAGCTATTTCTCAGAGTGCAAGATGTTGCCTCTGCCAACTAACACAAACTCCAAAAGATACCTCTCTCTCACCCCTCATCCTCCTTAATAACAAAATTCCCTCACACAATTTATTCACACTCACCCTCTGCCACGTCACATTCTTTCCCTCCCCTTTCCTATATTTTCCTGACATCACTCTCCATAAAGTGGGCTTGTGAATCTGATGAGCTAATTGTCTATTTGGGCCTACATTCTCATTTGGGGTCCCAACATTGCCACCCTCTTTTGAAACAACCTAGTCATCAAAGTTGAGAGTGATTTCTATTATCTTTCTTGCAGCTGGGAGAGACATTAATTTTCTTGAGAACCAAATAAGAATGAGCCTGTTTAGGAAGCAGAGGATGGATAACCACTCCACCAATATGCTTGAAGACCAAATATCAGTTTCTATTTCCTCTTGCAGTGCTTGTGTTGATAGACTTGGGCTTCACCCATTAGTTCACAAAGTAACCACCGACTGCAAATTTGAAATGATACTGTAGTAGCATCTAACTTGTGGTTCCTAACATCAAATAGGATTCCCCAACACTTTCCTCTATCGTATACAAAATTAAGCAAACCATGGAATGTGGCGAAACTACCACAGCAGTATTGATAAGCCGCAACTACCAGAGGAATATTGGATGTCCCTGGGTCCCATTGTCTGATTACAACTGATGAATGCAAGGACATCATTTCAAAAGCAGACTCATAGTCTCATTTCCTTCCATACCCCCTATCATTGCATTCCAAAATGCAAGGTCATTTGATATTGCCATAAATTGAACAAAAATCCACGTGCCCAAGAAACATGCCCAGATTTCATATGCATCTCAATCAAAGCAATTGCCAAAAATTCATTCCTATCAACACAAGATCTTTCCATAGCATATGCAACACCATACATTCAAGATTCTTGAAAGTAAGATAATTAACATTAGATACAGACATTTCCAAATAAAATTCGAACTTAGACAGTACATCAAGTTTAAATAGTACAAGGTCCTTAATTCCAAAAGCGGAAACAAATATCCCATAATCTCCTAAGTATTTAATATAAATCAATAGTCTTTTGCATCAAACACCTAAGACTAAAAAACATAATCCAAAAGGCAAAATGAAAGGGTAAGGCCTCCCAAGTCCTTCAATCGTCCTTCCCAACCTATGGATCTATAAAAATAAATAAATAAATAAAGGAAAGGGGTGAGATAATAATCTCAGTGAATTCTTCCCTCGACTCCTCATCGTCTCGCCTCAACTCATACTACTTATCATAAAACAGATTTCACATAAGATGCAATGCAACTTCTTACTATGAATACCTAATTCATCTTTGGCTGGTGTTATTAGTTAGTGTCTATGCTTACGTCCATAAACCCTAATAACACGCTTTTGATATAGTGGTTAGACGCTTTGACAGTCCAAGTGGCGTCCCACGAGGCTAACCATACCGATCAATTCTCTATTTAGGAATCTTGGTGTCTTTTATAGTAATTTCTATCACAATGCTAATGCTTTTATGCATGATTACCATTAAGTAAAAATAGCAAACTAGGAATTTAGACCCTCATTATCAGTTAATCATTCTAAGTAATTTATAATAAAAATCAAGGAATTAAACATGACATGCAATTGAACCTTCAATTCCAAAACATGTACATTTGACAACCTCAAGGACCAAGACATTGCAAGTTAAAGAGAATCATCAACAAAGCATAAACATAATCACCTAAGGACTCATACAATCCCCTTGTAGTTCAATGGAACCAACAAAGGGCAAAACATAACATACAAGTTGTGGGGTTTGGGGGCAGCCATCCAACCTCTTTCAGTCAAACCCACTACAAAATCATCACAATAACAACAATAACATGCTCCATTTCAAATGGGTTATCAAACCCTAACTTGAACCAAAGGGTTCACATGGAGTTTAAGAAAAGAAAACCCTATTGTGGGACTTATGGGTGCCCATCACCTAAGTGAAGAAAGAACTCACAAACAACACCAAGGATTCGAGCTCCAAATGTTGAAGTTCAGGTCCCTTCCTCTTCCACCTTCACGTTCTTCTTCTTCTTCTTCCTAGGGTTCAACCACATTCTTCACCAACACTCAAATTTCATCTCTTAATCACAAATTCAAGCTAGTTTTTGGTGAAATCTAGCAAGAATCCCTCAATCCTTCTCAAGATTGAGAAACCTTAGTGTGTTTCCCCGTTTTTCCTTCTCCAAATCGCTCTCTCTCTCTAACCCTTTCTCTCAAATTCGTGTTCTGAGTGTTTTTGCTGCATTTTTCTGCTTTTATAAGGCTATGAATCGATTCACACATATTGTGTGAATCGATTCACACAAGCAAAAAGTGTCTGCTACAAATTTTAAGTGAGTGAATCGATTCCTACAACTCCCAATTCGACTCCCAGAGACTTGTTTTTGCATGAATCGATTCACAGAGTGTGTGAATCGATTCCTAACTGCTCCAATTCGATTCCCAGAGGATTGGAAGTGTGTGAATCGATTCAGACTTTGTGGGAATTGATTCCCAATCAAAGAAACTTAATTCTAACGCCTAATCTTGAGACCTCCTTCCTAATCCTTCTTAAACTAACTCGCAATCCATCCTTAACATCACTTTAAAGCAAATTTTCGACTCATCTAACCACTTAGGATCACCAAAGACACAACATCCTCATCTTGCAATTATGATCACTAACTTGAAATTAATTGAAGTTCACAATTTAATGATACTGAGCTCATGCACATAATTCTAAACTAATGTTGAGGAATTTGGGGCGTTACAGCATACCCATGTATCTCTTTCCCATTTTGCAACACTGGTGAATCAGCACATACTGAGGAAAGACAAATGAGAATTTTTAAACACAGATCCACACTAGCACACTGCATTTTCCTAAAGCATTTAAAAGCTTCTGCATGCATCCCTTGTTGTACTAACCCTCTGATCAAGAAGTTCCAAATTGCTGAGTCAGGTAACCCCCCTTCACTTTCCATCCATCGAAACGTAGCAACAGCCCCCACACTCTGTCCCTTCAAAATTAAACCCGCAATCGTAGAGTTCCACCTCTCCCTTTTTCTGAAAACCTCAAAAGTAGAACCCCAACTACCACACTTATCATGAACACATGCTTCCAATTTCACACTAAGCCCATGAACCTGCCTCCCAAAGCAATTGCACAAAAGGGAAGCACTTGCAGAAAGTATAACTTCTTTTTGGTTCTTCCTTACTTGTTTCAATCTCTCTGTAGGCAAACTTAGCAACCCAGCTTTGGACTCCAAACTGGATTTGAGCCAATTCACAATCCTCACAGGGGGTGCCCGCAGTGGGGGCAGTGTGTACACTAGAGACGTAAATTTCGTAGGCATGGTGTACTAATTCTTCAAGAGAGTATACTTCACGGTACCCAGATTCATGGATCGCTTAATTTTATGGTGATAATCGTGAATCCCCATTCCCCGTTTGAGTTTTATTTGCTTTTGCAAGATCTGCGCGCAAGCTTTCATCAGTTCCCCTAAGAGTTTGTCTTGGTTAGGGCCTAAAGAGATTACATCTTGAATTAGGCTATCCAAAACTCTTTTCTCTTGCACCCAAAGGCATTCATAAAATTCGGCCATGCCCATTTGGTTTAGAGTTGGACCCAATTAATCGAATACTAGTTTCCTTCCTCTATCTTCCGCATTAGTCTACGTCGGTTCTTCAAAAGTGTGTACCCAAGGAGAAACACGGTCCGGTGGTTCTGGCAACGGCGACGGCTCCGACAATAGCGTCTTGATCGACTCGCCCTCCTTCACGTGCCAGTCCAGATCTGGTGGTTCGGATAGTGGCGCGGGTACCGCAACGCTCTCCCTCCTCAATGCTTTGCTCAGATATGGTGGCGACGCAGGTGGATCTAGCGGCAATGCAAGCAGAGATGACGGCGGCGCAGGCAACTCCAATGGTTTCAGAAGCTTAGTCGGTGCTCCAAGAACCCTGAGCTCCATGGTCGTCACACTTTCTGTATGGGGACATGGATCCGGTGGCTCTGGCAGATCTGGTGACGACGGATCAGGTGGCTCCGAATGTGGAAGGGTCGCCGCTAATGAACCCGTGTCAAACTGTTCCGACGGTGTGGGTGGGTCGACCATAACCTTTTCCTCGATACTCATTTCCTTGTTACCCGTTTTTCTCGATCCTCTTTCTGCCACTGCAACAGTGATCGTTTGGGTCTTTGTTTCTAATTTTCTGTGGTGAGCCTCTTCTCCACCGATAATCACCTCCAACATTGGTTCTATTTCTTGATTTTCCAGCATCAACTTCTCCCCCACTTACTCCATCTGTGCTTCAAACCTTCTAATTAAAGCCATGGAAAATGCTTCCCATCTTTGATCTAGGTTCTCTTGGCTCCAAAAATAGAACCAAAGCATGGTTGCACCCTCTATGCTCATGAATGCCCATTGTAGTTTATCAGATGTATGAATCTGTTCCTCCTCAAAGAATCTTTCAGCTCTTGAGATCCACCCAACGAGGTTTGTCCCAGAAAACTCTGGCAGCTCCACCTTTTTGGCCCACACATCCTCCATCTCTGACGACACTGGCTCCTCTTCGAACATCCGGCAGGTCGGACCAGTTTGATAGGAATCCAATTAAGCAAATAAAAGATTCAGTAATTAAAGACAAACAGAGAAGAAAATGGTGTTTATTATTGACCGAAATGAGAATGAAAAACACAGGAAAAAGGACAATTTCCCAGCCCAGAGCTAAGCTCCTTCTCAGAGTGCAAGACGTTGCCTCTGCCAACTAACACAAACTCCAAAAGATACCTCTCTCTCACCCCTCCTCCTCCTCCTTAATAACAAAATTCCCTCACACAATTTATTCACACTCACCCTCTGCCACGTCACATTCTTTCCCTCCCCTTTCCTATATTTTCCTAACATCACTCTCCACAAAGTGGGCTTGTGAATCTGATGAGCTAATTGTCTATTTGGGTCTACATTCTCATTTGGGGCCCCAACACAATACTTAGCCATTAAAAGGCAAATATGTCATATCAGATATGAGATAATGACTTATATATCTTTTAAAAGGAAAGAATTTAAGCATTTAAGGAAAGTCATTAAAAGCAATTAAGCACTTTCCAAAATGAAACCCATAAAACAATATGAACTAATCAGAGTTGAACGAATCCAAGCTGAATCCTATACAAATCAAAGCAAAGATAGGAACTAAAGAGGTAACAAACCTCTCTGATATGAGAACTACAACGACGCAAAACACTTCCACTTGGTCTATGCGAAGGATGAGAAGAGAGAATAGGAAAATATTGACTAGGCTTTACCGATCAACAAATTACAATGTTGATCAAGCTAAGATATAATCACTAATAAGCCTTGTCCACTAACAAATTACTTCCTGAAACAGAATCACATCAACTTTTACATATTGACTATGACAAACACAAAAAGCAAAAACAACAAAACCCCATCATAATGAAGTCACAAATCTAAATACCAACTCAAATATCATAAAAGCTAGAAACTCAAAATCAAGGTTTTAACAAAAGGTCCGCAATCGTGATCCAAGCCGTGACATCATAGTTTTTGATATTGAAGCCACATCAACCATATTTAACTAAAATTCTTTACAATATTAAGGATTACGACACAATCGTGATTTAAAATCTTGCTCCAAAATATGAAATAACAACAAAAAATACATCCCTAAAACAACAATATCACCTTATTGAAAATGTAGACCACAACTTATTCAACAATCAGAACACATTATATCCGACATTGTCTAGAAAAAACGAGATACAAACTTCTTCAGTTTTTATTTGAAATAACAGTAATAAGTTCTCAGTTTTTATTTGAAATAATAGAGTAACAAGTACCCTAGAAAAATGAGATTGATTTGACACTTACTGACATGGTTGTATCACTTCTTCAATGACAGCATGTTGCTCAATTTAAAGAGTGCCCATTTTAAATTGCTTTAACATGCACGATTTACTTCTTCGAGCCAAGTCTTCAAGTACAACATGCACAATTTAAAATGCTCATGGTCATGCTAAAAATGCTCATGATAGCACACAATAAAATGCTCATGCTGCAAACCAAATCCAAATAATAGACCACTCAAAGCCAAATTTGATGTTTCATTCACACTTTTCGTTACACACAATGCCAAGAGTACAATAATTTATGCAGATACAGAGGAGGACAACCATTCATGTTTTTTGCCACTTAAGGGATTTAGACCCACTAAATGACACATATGAAATTTAAACCCACTAACACAACACTCAGACGCTAAGAAAAAATAGTACTCGTTAGGAATTATTTGGTAATTAAACCAGTACCCAACCCTTCATGTCTATCGCCTGATGAATGAGAGGGAACACGAAAGCTTAACTAAAAAGAGAAGCCTTCTGAGAAATATACTCACGTAAAAGGCAAATGGAGGATGTGGTCAGGGCAAAAACGAAGACATTTGATTCCGAGCTTCATAATCATGCGCACTCTTCACATTCCCCAAAACCAGCTCGACGAGCTTTTAAGCCTAAACCAGCTTCATACGCTAACAACCAACTATCCCAAAGGTTTCACAATCTTAGCTTGGTGTTTACTGGGAAATTTGGTTTCGTAGTGTGTTTCTACCAAATTCAGCAAAGTAACAAATAATTAGTTCAAACGATTGCAAGATCGACGAGTTATGTGGTAATCTCGTTTTCAAAGCAACTGTTTTAATGTAACAACGGTAAAAAATTCGACGCGTTATTAATTTTTAATGTTCTTGGCCTTGAAAGCCATTAATCATTGACGTTTTTGCCAGTTTTGTACTTAATAATTCCAATCGACCAATTAATTGTTGTCGAAATGGCAATAACAGAGTAAATACACAAGATTGGCCGTTGGCAGCCAATGACTTGATTAACAAGTAACTAAAGAAAAATTCAAGAAGATGCATACGATGCAATATCATAAAAATGCATTTGTAGGATTAAACATACAATTGAAACCAGTACAGAAATGCAAATAAAAAACACTTAAATGATTGAATTTAAGGAATGCTTTTAAAAGACATGAATTTAAATTAAAGCATTTAAAGAACATGTAAATGGCAATGAATGGAAAGTTGCTGAAAAGTTAAATGGCAGAAAAGTAAGGAATTTAAATGCAAAGCATGGAAATGGAAATGACTATAATGTAAATAACTCGAAGTAAAATGCTGGAATTGAAATGAGTATAAAAAGTAACTAATTTTCAAAAGAAATAGAGATGCAGAAAAGTAAGAACAAATAAGTTTGAAGTGCTGTAAAAAGATAAAGTTTGAATGCAATAAAATTTTAAAGTAAAATGCATAGACAGAATGTAAAATTGCAGATAAGATAAATGAATAGATAAATGCAAATAATTGCAAATAGACTTGAATTGATTAAATTGCAAAAAGATAGAGTTTGGAAGGTATACAGTGATCATTTTCCCTTAATCTGCTTTAGCCGTCGAGATGTTAAGAATTTAGATCATGTATCCAACCCGATTTAGATCGTAAAAGCTACTATTTATAGAAAAAAATGCAAAAAACTACCTATCATCCGACCTGACACGTGTACAGACATAAGATCGGTAGTTGACTTCACTAAAAACTGCTTAATCTTGACAGTACTACTTCCCGTCAAGATGTACATGTGTTGTCTAACGTCTAAGCCTAACTCGACCACGCCTATGTTGACATCTTCGACACTTCTTGCCCTCCATCGAACAACCGTCAAGTCACTTGGTCTTTTTAAACTTAGCCATTTTTTTGATCACCCATTCTGACTTTGTGTCTCCACTTGTCGATTTCTTGGAGTCCCGTCGATAAACCCAAATCTGAAATTTGGCATTCAACAGATGCCCCCCAAATTCTGAGTTTTCGACGCCAACATATGAAGAGAACCAGAATTTCATCCACTCCACGCGTGACGTTTACCTCTCCGCTTTGTCCCATCATAGGTCTGCGCTTCCCACTTTCCTAAAAAATAGGACCACTATTATTTCAAAAATAGGCGGTTACAATCCTGTGCGCACACTTGCATCCTAGCTGGGTTATAAATAACCATTGAAGCTCAAGTGAAAACACTTTTGCTTCTCCTGCGTCTTTGAAGAAAACTTCTGGAACTTTCAATGGCGTCTTCTTCAACTCCAACTCAAAGCTCCAAAGCACCTCTAAGGAAGACTTGGTGCAATCCCGATGTCGACGAATCGATCCCATGGCAGAAATCGAAGGTAATGATACCTTACTTACACGATCCTTCCTTCCTTTTAGATCCCCCTGCTGTTTATTTAGGACCAGTCATGACCCCTACTACATTTCCTAAAGATTTTAGGGATTCTTTCCCAAACAAAAAGGGTCACACTGACATTCTTGCTTCGGCTCCTAAACTGCATATTCATTATTTCTCCAAAAGCTCTAGGCTTTTTAGAACCCCCCTCTTAGCGTAAATGGTTATTCCACTTGGCTCACTAGGGTTGAAGCTAAGAAGGCTAAAATTTGGAAAAAACAAGGCATTTACAACCTGATAAAATTATCAAAGCATACATTTAGGTTGGACCCTTCCATGCTAGGTGCCTCGATTTTCTATTGGAATACAAACACTAACAACTTCCATTTTCCTTGTGGAATGATGGGTCCAACTCTCTTTGATGTTGCTGCCTTCACTGGCCTCCCACCGGATGGCCAAATGATTCACCCTTTGAGCACTCCAGAAAATGTCATTGACGTTTTCACTAATCAACCGGTATCCTTTTCGAAGTATATTGCTAGCCAGATGCAAAACACCCCAGAAATTTCTGACGATGAACACGTCGCTTTCCTGTTCCATTGGCTATGTGCCTTTGTCGTTTGCAACAAAAATGTTCAAATGTCAAAGGCACTACTCGACCTGGCGAACCTTCTACACGAAGGTAAAAGGTGGGCCCTTGGCGCTTTTCTGTTGTCTAACCTTTATTCCAGTTTGTCGAGCCTATATGACATAGTGAGAGGTGGTGGAAGGAAAATTGGAGCCGGCGGCCCATTATGGCTTTTGCAACTGTGGTTAAATGCCACCCTCCCAGGTCACACCGTTGACAAAGCCCCATCGAACCTCTAAGCTGACACTTATGGCACCTTGGCCATGTATCGCGTTCCCAAACATTTCGACACTGAACTTGAAAGTTTCAAGTACTACTTCAAGCTCTTTCATTCTCTCTCCCCTGGAACACCTGGCATCCGTTTCCAACCCTTCGTCAGCAAGAAACACGGACCTGAATGGTTCACCAAACCCTTTGATCCAGAGGATCCAACGTGCAAAACCACTTGGACACACTTCCTTGCTCGCCAAGTTTTTCCTGCAGGGTTACCCGGTTCGACGGATAATTCTGTCTTTTCCTGCTTGCCCAATGCTTCTGCCAACAACATTGGATTCCTGCAATCCATCCCTGGCCCTTTTCTTACAAGAAAGAAGACATTCTTTTGAACGCCATCAATCTCAAAGAGGAAACCATCGATGGCATAAAGAAAAAGAACAACACTCGTAAGGCTGCTGTTAATCTTATCCCTTTCACTGCCACTTTGAGTGTGTCGCAAGACTTTGAAGCTTGGTGGGATGAATACTACAACAAATTTCACCCATCTCTTGAAGACTGTATGACAAGATTTGTTTATCCTACTTTGCAGGAACAGGATCCCTCAACCAAGACCAAAGGTAAGCACTTGAAGGATATATACGTAACTTTGAAAAGTTTTACAAAGTGAAATGGGATCCTAGATACGCTCAATTTATCGTTCGACATGTAAAGGAAATGACTGCCAAATCAAAAGAAAAGCACGAGAACAATTGGGGTATTAAGGCTTTAAAATACAGACAAGAAACAGGTCGATCACTTGTGATACCCCCTTGTCCTGAACCAGTGCCTTTACCCTGTGCAAATTTTGGTTTGGCTGATCCATTTCCAGGGAAACCGACAAGAGCTGGTAACTTTCTTTTCCTAGAAAGATTTCATTTCCATACTAATGTCAACACTTATAAAAACAAAGAAGTAACCTTTACTGGTCGGTTTGCTTTATCTTTCGAACAATATGATGAGCCTGTCGAGGTCATTTCCCAATTTCCCCAAGGTAATTTAGTTGTAATTTATTTTTTCCTTGAAAGTCTACCTGCTTTGTGCTTACATTTTGGTTTCATTACAGCTTCCGCTCTGAAAGAACCCCTAAAGTATAAACAAGCAAGTGGCAAAGCCCAAGAGGCTGATGATGATGAAGAGGATGATGAAGATAATGAGTCCCCTCTTCAGTCAACCACGCCTAAAAGGAAAACTGCCAAGACTTTTGTCAAGAAAGCAGATACTGGGAAGAAACCAGCCCTGTCGAAGAAGAACCCTGCAAGATCAAAGCGCTCGACCAGCTCCTCCCAACAAGAAACAACCAAGAGAAAAGTGAAAGCCGCCACCCCTGAGGCTCAACCCAAAAGACGCAAGATGATAGTGTCTGACACTCCCCCTCATTCGACACCACAAACGGTTTCTCCCTTTCCTTGCTTGTGCAACACTTCTATTTTCCACTTAACACATGACCATCTCAATCACTTGCTTCAAAACTGCTATTTTCTTTTCAGGAATCTCTTGTTGAGAAATCCATCTCCGAAAGTTCCGAAGACATTCCCACAGTTGGGCTTGTAGTGGTAAGCAAACTGTACTACTGCTTTATTGATGATCACTTTGCATTGCACAAGTCTTTTACCTTTTATTCTACCTTTACAGGAACCTAAAACCAAACTTTCAAAGAAAGGCATTTCTGAAGAATGCTCTTCAAAAGGTCCTCCCTCTGTCGAGGATATTGGCTCGTCAAGTACTGACAAGGTATGTTACTTTCCACAACACTTGGATGTATTTTCCACAAACATCATCTTACTACATTCACCTCACAGGACTCTCCTAAGCGACCATATGTGGACACTTCCATACCTCTGCAAGTAGTTTTCCCTTTCATTGATCGTCCAACCACTAAGGTATGGTACTCCCTAGTCGCTCTATTGGGGTTACAATAACCAATTATAACACATCTTGATTTTCTTTTCCACTAGGAGGTCCCAGAGGCTCGACCTGAACCTGAAGTTGAAGAACCTGCTGATATGGATGTCGAGATGGCCCAACCCATTCCTTCGACAGAAAATCCAAACTTGATATCCCCTTGCCAGGACAGCCCCATGCCTAATGTGGAAACTACTTCTGCCCCCCAGGTCCCTGAGAAGGTATCTCCTATGGTGATTATAGCAGAAAGCGTTAACATGGACCGCTTTTTTGATGATCCGGCCATTCACTCTACTCAGCCTGTCTCATCGACTAACCCTGTGCCGTAAGGCACCCATACTGAAAAGGGTAATGTCGAAGTGGATGAGTGGATTAACTTACTTTCAGGATCCAGTGGCAAGACTTCTCCTATGTCCGCGCGTTCTTCCACTCTCCCTGGGGACAACTCTGCTGAGAAAGTTGATGGTCTGATGGAAGAACTAAAAGGCTTTTTCAAATACTCATTTGATGAGCTTTACCTCATTCCAGAACTCAGAGGCAATTTGATGCGTGTAACCAAAGAACTTCACGCTCTTCGCAAGAAGCTACCTCCAATTCGATGTGGTTACTTCAATGCCATCTATGAGTTCGTTGAAGACTTGACTCCCAAGCTGCCTGAACTTGACAACAGCATCATGCCATACCAACAAGCCCTCAAAGCAAAACAAGAACTTCGTGACAAACTGGTGGCCCTTCGACAGGACAAGGCTGCATTGGTCGAACAAGGCGCTCCCCATCAAGCAAAAATACCTGAATTGGAAAGAACTATTGCTCGTTTAGAATCAGAATTGGCCACCGCCAAGGCCCAACTTCTTGAAGCCACTACAGCGTCCTTTTCATAATAAATCAAGGCACTTGACTAACAAATGTCCGACAGCTCTATCGAAGCAAAGGCTATCTTGTCGAAGGTTGAAGATCTTGAAGTCAACTACGCAAATGCTGAAGCCACAAAGCTTGAATTTGCTGCAGCTTGGGAAGACCTCAAGAAAGCACCTTTTTAACTTTTCAGTCCTTTAAAAATTTGTTTAATTTGTTTCTGTCGAACACATTTGTTTGACCACAATTTGTACTTCACTGCAACAACTGAACTTGATTTGATGCATCATTCAACCATTTTTTTCATCGTCCAGCTTTGCACGTTTCTTTTATTACTTTAATTTTCAGTTTCAGGCCATAAATTATAATTAAAGCCCTTGACCAGCCAATCTGACTATTGAAACTTAAAAATTAACGTAAATTTGAACTATAAATAGGGGTATGGCACCCCAGTTGCCATCACCACAAACAAAAACTCTTAAAACTCTCTTGGTTTCCTCTCCAAAACCTCTGAGAGCCATTTACTTCTTTGACACATTTCAAACCCGAATGCAACTCCCTTTTGCCTTTGAACAACCCAACTGAGAGTAACGAATTGCAATGGAAGTCCTTTTCACCTACTTCCAACCTTTCCCACCTGGTTCTTACCATTTCATTTGGGAACCAGGAGACTCCACTCCTTGGAGTTACCTAAAAGGTCTCTGTTTTAACGGTGAGGGCGACATTGGGTTTTGGTAATTTGCCTAATATCAACAATGAGTTTTAGTAAGTTGCCTAATGTGGCTTACCAAACTCATTGAACTGTGTGAGAAGGATGAAGGTCTGGTCCATTCTTTCTTTCAATAGTTTTGCGCTCTTTCACACCTCACGTTGGAAATTTTATCGTGAAAGATCCGCAAAACTGCTGGAAAAGTTTCGCAGGGTCGAGGCCTACTGTCAAGCGCATTATGGCACCGACGACTGCCTCTCTTTGGACCCTAGCTTTCCCTTTGCTCACACAAAGTTAGACATTCCTCCTCAACGCGTCCTTCAACTTCAAATCCCCGTCGAGTTGGATGTCACTCCTTTGAAGCGGCTCTCGCAGACTTAATTGTCTGCCAGGTGACATGCCATAGAGACTGCTTCTGCTTCCCATGTTCCTCTCTCTTCCTAAATTCTTCCTCGGCATGAGCTGAATTTTGAACATGGCAAAGCTTCTTCAACTGATCTTATTTTGTAATAGCCTAGATTTAAGAACTTTTCAGTACTTGTATCACCAGGCTATAAGCCTATTCGACAATGTATATTGTATACTGCTAAATGGCTTATGAATAAAGTAATTCAGTTCATACTTCAAGGTTGTATTTTCACTTTGCTCATGACTTTAAATATTTGCCATTAATAAACTTAATTCTAAAACCAGAATTAACTTCAACAAGTGCATAAGCATTTCCTGAGAATACCTGGACAATCTCAAATGGTCATTCCCACTTTGGGGACCACTTTCCAAATTCTCGACACTTCTTATCCATTGGCAATATGAATTTCCAAACTAAGTCACCAACCTTGAAACGTTTATACTTAACTCGACTGCCATAGAATTTAGCTATTCTCTCTTTCTGTCGAATTAAATGCTCTAAAGCCACAACTCTCTCATCATGGATTTCATTTAATTCATCAAACATCAAATCCCAGTATTGGTCTACTGGTACATCATCTTGCTTTTGAATTCTTAATGAACCAAGATTTATCTCAACAGGCAAAACAACATCATGGCCATAAACCAACTTATAAGGAGTAGTACCTATCGATTCTTTTGGAGAATTTCTGCATGCCCAAAGGACTTGTTCCAAAGTTGAGTGCCAGCTTTTTGGATATCTGCCAATGTGCTTCTTTATCAACCCAATGATGATTTTATTCATGGCTTCGACCTGACCATTTGCTTGCGCATAGTATGGCGTCGAAGTCACCATCTTGATCTGCCTCGACTCAGCATACTCGACAACCCTCTTCCCAACAAACACAGATCCTTGGTCTGTTGTGATTGTTTGTGGTATACCAAATCTACAAACAATGTGATTTTCAATGAAATCCACAATGTCTTGTTGCGTTACCTCTTTCAAGGCTACTGCCTCTACCCATTTGGTAAAGTAGTCCACCCTACTAAGATATATTTGTGCCCTTTTGAAGAAGTAGGAAAGATTTGGCCTATGAGATCCAGAGCCCATCCTCTAAAAGGCCAAGGTTTAGTGATGGAATGCAACTCACTAGCATGCACATTTTGTATGTGGCCATGTTTTTGGCATTCTTCACAAGACTTTGCAAACATAATGCAATCTCTAACCAAAGTGGGCCAATACACTCTTTGTCTTCTTAGTACCCATTTCATCTTCTCGCCTGCCTGATGAGCTCCACAAATTCCTTCATGAACTTCTGCCAATGCCAAGTAGGCATCCTCTTCACTAAGGCATGTTTCCAAGTTACCATCGACAGACTTTCTATACAAAGCTCCTGCAAGTACAACAAACTTAGTTGCTTTGTACTTAATTTTCCTATTGACATCAGCAATTGGATTTTCCAAATACTCAATCATTGGCTTACACCAATCAAGCAAATTTGACGTATTGGATACAAGAATATCCCTTTCATCCAAAGGGTATTGTAACTCACGGACTTCTATAAATTATGTCATCACCTTTGAAGATAACTTATATCCTGAGGCCAACTGGGCTAATTCGTTAGCCTCTTGATTCAGCTCTCTCGGGATATGCTCCAATTCGACACTGTCGAACCGCTTCATTAACTTGCTTGCCACTTGACAGTATTTGACAAGATTATGGCTAACACATTTGTACTCTTGAGTTAACTGCCTTATAACTAATTGTGAATCCCCAAAAACTTTGACAGTGCATGCTCGCATTTCTATCAAAATTTCCAAACCCACAATTAAGGCTTCATATTCAGCCTCATTGTTGGAGCAAGCATATTTTACTCGAACATTAGTTTAGTTGGCATACCTAAAGGTGAAATTATCAGAACGCCAACACCAACCCTATTTCTATGTCTTGAGCCATCAAAATACAAATGCCAAGGCTTTAAATCAACTAGCCCTGTCAATTCTTTTATTTCTGAAAATGGATAGTCCGTCAAAAAGTCAGCAATTGCTTGACCTTTAACAGCCTTTAGAGGTACATATTGCAAAGAAAATTCAGACAATGCAAGTGTCCATTTTCCAATTCGACCATTCAGAATTGGCTGGGACAATATGTACTTAATTACATTCGTCTTTGACATTACTAAGACATTACAAGGCATTAAGTAATACTTAAGTTTCGTACATGAAAAATATAATGCTAGACACAACTTCTCTATAGCACTATATCTTGTTTCTGCATCATTCAGCACTCGACTGAGGTAGTAAACGGCTCTTTCGACGTTGTTCTCATCCTCCTGAGCCAGTAGACATCCTATAGTTTCTTCTAATGCATAAATGTACAACTTCACTGGTCTATGTGGCTCTGCAGGCATCATGACCGGTGGACTTGTCAAGTATTGCTTGATTTGGTCGAAAGCCTCTTGATGTTGTTGAGTCCATACAAAGGCTTTCTCTGCTTTGAGCTTTACCAAAGGAGCAAACACCCTTGTCCTTCCTGAAAGATTTGATATGAACCTTCTGAGAAAGTTCACCTTCCCCAAGAAAGATTGGAGTTCCTTTTTGTTGGTAGGTGGTTTCGCTTCCAATACAGCCTTAGCTTTGTTCTTGTCTACTTCAATGCCTTTCCTATGCACCAAAAAGCCCAAGAACTTAGCAGCTGAAACACCAAAACCACACTTTTCAGGATTCATCTTTAAACTGTGCTTTCTCATTTCTTGAAAAGCTTGCCGAAGATGGCTCAAATGCTCCTCTTGGCTCTTTGACTTGACAATCACATCATCAATGTAGACTTTCATAAACTTGCCTATCATTTTATGAAAAATAGTGTTCATTGTCCTATGGTAAGTTGCACCAGCATTCTTTAAACCAAAAGGCATCACTACCCACTCATAAGTTCCAATAGACCCTGGGCACCTGAAAGTAGTTTTAGGTACATCCTTCTACAATGAAGATCTGGTTGTAACCAGCATGTCCATCCATGAAACGTAGAAATTCATGACCAGATGCTGCATCCACTAGCATATCTGCTATGGGCATAGGGTACTCATCTTTAGGAGTTGCAGTGTTAAGATTCCTGAAATCAACACACACCCTCATCTTGCCATTCTTCTTTATGACAGGCACTACATTCGACAACCATTCAACATACCTAGTTATGCGAATGAACTTAGCCTTCAACAAGCGCTCAACTTCCTCCTTGACTTTCAGCATAACTTCAGGAGCAAACCTCTTATTAGCTTGTTTGACAGGCTTACAATCAGGTTTCAGAGGCAACATATGTTCCACAAGATCTCTACTCAGACCCGGCATTTCATGATAATCCCAAGCAAAACAATCCTTATACTCAGAGATTAATTCCACAATCTGTCTTTTAAACTGGTCTGGCAACAAAGCACTAACATATATTGGCCTCTTTCTATCTTCATCCCCCAGATCAATCTCCTCCAAAGGATCTTCCAACTCGAAACCATTTTTATCCTCAAGCCCCTTCTCAAATCCTAAAGGGCCATCATCGAATATGCAATCAACCAACACCCCTTCTTTTGAGTTTGGCTGTCGGTCGGCCTCGTAAGCCGACGTTTGTATTTGAAGCTTCTCAAGGCTCATTGTTATCGTTTGGCCGATTTTCATCGGCCTCATCTAGCAGCCTAACTCCAAACTGCTCCTCCAAACAAGCATTCAGAGCATCTTTATCAACAACACCACCCTACATAGATATGGGTTTCACTTTTGGGTCATACACTTTGAAATCCACATGCATTTGCTGCAGATAGCATGGGCTGTCATCAGCTTCAATAATCTCAATGTCATCATGAGCATTCCAAAAGATAAGTTTCTAATGCACTGTCGAAGGAACTGCTCCGACAGCATGGATCCAATCCCTACCCAACAGGACATTGTAACTTGACCTTGAAGGGATCACCACAAACAAAGTGGATCTTACTACTGATCCCACTTGCACATTTAGCACTGCTACACCATCTGTTGGTGCAGATCTACCTCCAAAGTCAGTAACCACTATGTTGGTTGGTAGCAAATCTGTTTCATCCTTCCCTAACTTCTTGTACATAGCTCTTGGGATCAAGTTCACAGATGCTCCTCCATCGACCAACACCCTGTTGACAGGCTTGCCTTCAATCATTGCCTTAATGTGCAATGGCCGAAGATGACTTCTTTCCTCATTAGTTGGCTTGTCTAAACGAGCAAAATTGTCGAAGATGGTAACCATATCCTGCTCGACAAAGTGCCAACTAATTGGAAAATCATCAAACTCCTCTTCATCAGGAACTTCTACTACAAACTCATGCTGAGCCTGATACTCAGCTGGCAAAATCAAAACCAAGTTCACATCAAGATTGGTGAACTCCTCTTCAGTAGCTGTTTCTTCATTTTCCAAATAACTTCCCAACCTCATGCCCTCTTTATCAAGAAGACATTATTCAGACCCCAAATCTGACAAGGTTGTTCCCATTGCCATCACCAATTCATCCAGATCTTTGTCTAAATTAGTGTCAAGATCAAACTCCTCCTTGTCATCAAGACCAATTGGGTCATCTGGATCATTCAATGCTTTAATGACCTCTTCCATGGACAAGTCTGTTTTGACAAGACTTTGTTCCACTGGTACCATGGGTTCATCTAGCAAATCAGAATCATTGACTATGATCCTTAATTCCTCCATAGACACATCACTGTTTGTGTCTTCGACTGGAGCTGCTTGAACACCAAACCTTCCTCGCTCGGAGGCCAATTTTTCAGCTTCAATCAAACCTGGTGGCCAAAGCTTCCTCTCTTGAACTGTCGAAGGATCCTTAGCAAGCTTGGTATTCCGTTTGGAATCTGGTGAGAATGCTTGCCCCCCGGCCTGGGACATTTGACCCCGTTCAAAATTAGCCCATTTGACGTCAACTACCACACTCTTTAATCTCGACCCAACCTCCTTGGGCAATGGCACCTTCTGGTTCCCAACCATGAAGCAGTTCTCGTGTTGAGCCTTGGCCATCTCAACAGCTTTCAGTTTTTGTTTCTGAGCTTTCCTCATCCTCTGTCGACGACGTTTCTGACTCTTCGACAATGGGGCTTTCTTCACTTGATCACCACCAGGATAAGGTATTCTGCCAAATTGGTAATCTTCATTCCAAAATGGCACTTGTCGAGGATTACTCTTTCTAGCCCTCACCCTATTTCTCAACTCAGGGCAACGAGCCTTGGAAGAAAGAATTCTCGACCCACTTGTTTACCACCACATTGGCATCAGGCTTCCTGGTCTTATTTATCACTCAACCAGGAGATAACCCATGGTTGCTTCCAATTGATTCCCTTGAGGGCTCAACCAACCAACCGCCAACTGCTCTGTGAGGCTTATGTGCCATAGGCCTCTGCACTTGGTTCACTGAAACAGGCATCTGGTTCACTGGAATGGCATTATAGTTTCTCTTCGCATAACCAGTTCGCATGTGCTGGTGAGATATAACCTTTTGATCATTCTTCGCTTTCTGAGCAGCTTTCACGTCAAAATACTTGTCACAATGTGGGCATAAACTCAACTGCCCCCTATTGTTCTTCCTTCTCAGAAAGTATTCAACAGACTCGTGAGGCCTTGGGTAAATGTCGAATGGGTCTTCCACATTCACCACATACTTCTGCTTGGCGCTGATATTCACCATGTTGCAGCTTCTTACATTATGACCTTCGACATTGGATATGCCTTGGCCAAATGGATTAGTGTCCACCTTCATGCTAAGCTTCTGCTTGTCAGCAAACTTGAGTCTACCTTCTTTCAGAGCTTTTTGTATCAAATCCATGAAACGAAAATATTCATTAATAGGATGGCCTAAAGCCCCATGGTACTTACAATAATTTTGACCATTGGAGTCCTCAGGCCTTTTTGCTTTATGATCATCTGACAACTTAAGCTGTCTGTCTTTCAACAGAATATCAAATATTTTATCAGCTTTAGTTATGTCAAACGTATATGTTTTCGTGTTTGCATAACTCATCTTTTTCTTCCCATTGGAAGGTATCAAAGCTTGACAGGCATAGGGCAGCCCTTCTTTCAACTCAGTAAGGTTTATTTCTTGCTCAGTCACAGCCTCGTCCTCACTATCTGTTTGGTCTTGCTCGACACAATTGATTTTCTCACGTCTAACAAATTTTTTATTGTTTTTCTGATTCTTTTTAGACCTGAGTTGTTCAATCTGTCGAACACTTTCCCCTAATTGGGCAAGATCGACAATGTGTTGGTTCACTAATTTCTTTCTAATATGGTAATCCAAACCACTAGCGGCCATTTTAACAATTTCCGCTTCAAGGACAGGTGTAAAATACCTGCTCTTCATGCGTTTGAACCTAGAGATGAAATCATCTATAGATTCATTATACATGCTCTTGACATTGAATAAATTAGTCAAATTAACCCTTAGGTCGCCCCTAAAGAATTGATCATGGAACAATCCCTCCAGTTGGGCCCAAGAGTGGACTGAATTGGCCCTTAAAGTTGAGAACCAAGAAAACGCATTCTTTGTCAACGAACTTGGAAAGAATCTTTTTTTCAAACCTTCCATAGTGGCCAATTCCCCCATCTCTATCGAGTATCTGGCAACATGCTCGACAGTCGATTCTCCACTGTCACCAGAAAACTTGGACAATTTAGGAATCTTTATTCCCCTTGGCACTTCAGCTTGCTGTACCCATTCAGGAAACGTAGATATGAAATATGGTCAATTAGCTTGACCAATATTAAAACCGAGTCTGTTAAGCATCTGCTCGACAGCTTGATTCACATTTTGCTCTATCTGGTTTTCCATAATATTATGCCTAAGGTTGACCAAACCTTGATGTATTGGGGGCCCTTGATCTTGATTCCTTTGCAAAACTTGAACATGGCCATAAGCCAAGCTGTTCGCATTCTGACCAAGATTTTGATTTGGTGGAATTACTTCATTCTGCACCACATTGGGGTTATTCACATCTTGTGGGATGCCCCCCAAGTATTGACCTTGAGGCCTGATTCCTAGGCCTTGCTGAACGTTGTCATTCACTGGTGTTGCCAAACCCAACGCTTGATTCAGCCTTTCCATTTGTACAGCCAATGCATTACATGCTTGGTTAGTAGTTTGCATAAGAGGCGTAATAACTGCACCCATTTGCTGAGTGAACTTATTCACCATCTCATGGTGACTGTCATCCATCTGCTGTCGAATGCTCGACAATGAATTTTGGGTCAAACCCCCATTATTCTGAGGCATTTGCCTTGAGATTTCCCCTACACCAGACCCTTGTCGATTGGTTGTGGTAGTAGTCATGCCTACCATTCCCTGAGTATTGGAAGAATTCCCAAAGGGCAAGAAAGGCTGGTTAACATATTGGTTGAACATGGTCGAACCAATAGCGGGAACTGTCGAGTTATTCAAATAACCATACAACATTCCAAACAGAGGTTGTGTTGCCGGCGGTATTGGCCTAACACTTGAATTCCTTGCACTTCTAGGCGATGCTTGAACTTCTTGAGCACTTTGAACCACCAGGTGTTCATGTACTACAATGCTTGGAATAGCCTCTCCTTGCGTGTTGGCCATTGTCATTCCAGTACCCATCCCAGTGATAGTATTATTCATCCGTGGGATGTTAACTACCTCTGCGTTCGTATTGGTGGTCGAATCATTAGTATTGCTTGACGGCGCATTCGCATTAGCAACATTTGGTATCGTGGCACTGTTATTCGTGCTACCACTCATGTTTCTTTGTCGCGTTACGTCAGAAGCAGTAATTTTTTCACTTCTTAAACGCATAAAACCATCGTTTAAAAAACGAGTTACTTTAAACTCGTCCCACCGGGCGTGCCAATTTGTTTACTGGGAAATCTGGTTTCGTAGTGTGTTTCTACCAAATTCAGCAAAGTAACAAATAATTAGTTCAAACGATTGTAAGATCAACGAGTTATGTGGTAATCTCGATTTCAAAGCAACGGTTTTAATGTAACAACGGTCAAAAATTCGACGCATTATTAATTTTTAATGTTCTTGGCCTTGAAAGCCATTAATCATTGATGTTTTTGTCAGTTTTATACTTAATAATTGCAATCGACCAATTAATTGTTGTTGAAATGGCAATAACAGAGTAAATACACAAGATTGGTCGTTGGCAGCCAATGACTTGATTGACAAGTAACTAAAGAAAAATTCAAGTAGATGCATACGATGCAATATCATAAAAATGCATTTGTAGGATTAAACATACAATTGAAACCAGTACAGAAATGCAAATAAAAAGCAGTTAAATGACTGAATTTAAGGAATGCTTTTAAAAGACATGAATTTAAATAAAAGCATTTAAAGAACATGTAAATGGCAATGAATGGAAAGTTGCTGAAAAGTTAAATGGTAGAAAAGTAAGGAATTTAAATGCAAAGCATGGAAATGGAAATGACTGTAATGTAAATAACTCGAAGTAAAATGCTGGAATTGAAATGAATATAAAAAGTAACTGATTTTCAAAAAAATAGAGATGCAGAATGTAAAATTGCCGATAAGATAAATGAATAGATAAATGCAAATAATTGCAAATAGACTTGAATTGATTAAATTGCAAAAAGATAGAGTTTGGAAGGCATACAGTGATCGTTTTCCCTTAATCTGCTTTAGCCGTCGAGATGTTAGGAATTTAGATCATGTATCCAACCCGATTTACATCGTAAAAGCTACTATTTATAGAAAAAAATGCAAAAAACTGCCTATCATCCGACCTGACACGTGTACGGACATAAGATCGGTAGTTGACTTCACTAAAAACTACTTAATCTCGATAGTACTACTTCCCGTCAAGATGTACATGTGTTGCCTAACGTCTAAGCCTAACTCGACCACGCCTATGTTGACATCTCCGACACGTCTTGCCCTCCGTCGAACAACCGTCAAGTCACTTGGTCTTTTTAAACTTAGCCATTTTTTTGATCACCCATTCTGACTCTGTGTCTCCACTTGTCGATTTCTTGGAGTCCCGTCGATAAACCCAAATCTGAAATTTGGCACTCAACACTTGGTAACTAGGAAAATATAAATGAGTATAGAGAATAGGAAAGAAAAAATCAATTACCTTGAAGATTGAAGAATGAGACGAGCACAAGCTGTGTTGGCGGCGACAGCTAGTCATCGTCGGTCGGCGGTGGCCCGTCGAAAATAACCAACTTACCAAGGGCTTTTAAGCCGTTGGTACTATAGGGTCGCAGGCTGATCCGACATTTTCTATGAGCCGTGAGCACTGCCATTGCAAATAGTCTTGTTCCACCACACCGGATCTCCTTGTCGCCGCCTTTGTTCGCCAGATCTATGAGTCATCGCGCACCGTTGAAAGTTTCATCCCCCAATCGGACTTCTATCACGCTTCCTGCGCACTGTCAAATCTCGTCCACTCCGCCAATGTGTCTTCCACCTCTCCAAGTCACTGCCGTATGGCCGTCGCTGCTTGTTCCAGTAACCACCTTTGCACGCCTAACCGCTTTCACGAAGAGAGAAGGGAAGCTATGATTGTGGACTGTGTGAAGGAAATGGGTGTTGGGCCAAATCTATGAAGGACATGGTGGAAATTAAAAGGCCTTTGTTATTGGCACCTCCCCCATTTAATTTTCCCACCTCCCCTCCCCCATGAAAAGACAAATATACCCCCATGAATTTTCGCTCCACCACCGAACTCGTCCTTTTTTTGAAAACTAGACAATCGTGTCAACTTGTTAACGCCTGCGTAGTACATTATTATTATATATTTAACCCATGCGTCAACTTGGTGACACGTAACTACGTCAACAAGTTGACGTGTATGTTGTAATTCTAAAAGTTGACAGAATTGATAAATTTTTCTTGTTGGTTGACCCTAAACCATAAAAAAAAATCCAACAACAGAGGTAATACTTCCAACATTCCATTTTCCATATTATTGATTGTTAATTATTATATAATCGGCAAAAAAAATGAAAAACAAAAGGAATACTTGGAAAGCATTAACGATTGAAGAAAATGCATCCTCAATTTCTTCGTCTGAAGGAAATGCATCCTCAACTTCTTCATCAACATGACTACTGGCAGCAGCAACTGCATCATTGCGTTCATGTTCCTCAGGTAGTCCATTACCCATGGGGATCTTAAACTTGAAATGACCAGAACCAATGTATGAAAATTATACCAAACAGCTCGCCGAGATCTGTAGAACCTTCTTATACGATTTGTTTCAATTACGAACCATGGATGTTCCTCTACAACATTTGCGTAACACACAAATGAGTGTCCCAAATTGCGTCTCCAATGAAAACTTGCGCGATGAGTTCATGATGCCAACGATGATAAAACCACCAAGGCATTTTAATACCATACTAATAATAAAAACAAACAAGTTGTTAGAGAAGCCACAATGTTAATTTTTAACGAATAAAATTAAACTTACCTCATTAGCATGAATTGCGGACTTGAAATGCCTTTTCGGATCTATATCAAAATCTAAATTAAGCAACTCACAAATATGCAATAAATTAAACAGTAACATAATTGCCTAAACAAGTGATTTAGCCTTTGAAGCACGTGTCAACAAGATGACGTCAGGTAGCATCAACAAGTTGACACCTGTGTTAATTCCATATAGGTCATAGCTAATTCAAGTTTTTACACATACATCAACTTGTTGACGCGACAAAACGTCATCTTGTTGACGCGCATATTAAATGTTAAAACGGACAACACGGGCGTCACCTTGTTGACGTAGAAATTCGTCAATAAGGTGACGTGCTATATAAAAACGCTAGAAAAAAATAGGAAGTCGCAATGTACTTGTTCAGCAACGGGTGGTGGAAGGAATGGGAGGAAGAGAGGGAGCTATAGAGAGAGAGATGGGAGGTGAGGATTAATAGGGTTTAGGATCGATGATAACGATGGGCAGGGGAGGGTGTTGAAACAGAGGGAGTTAAAAAAATGAGGAAAATATGGGTCGGTGGTCAAAGGGGTAAAATTGGAAATTAGAAGGGGAGGGGAGGTGAGAGAATTAATGGGGGAGGTGCCAACAACAAAGGCCAATTAAAATTACCTTTGTGTACCGTGCACAATGGATCATGTTTGTGTACTGTAGAAGCCGCCTAGTAACTCATTTTATCTTTGAAAAGAAATGAGGAAAAAAAGACAACCTACTTAGCTGCCAGTTAAGGAAGAGAATATTGAGATGGCTAAATTGTACTTTTTGTTTCTTAACTTTATTTTAGTTTTCAATTTCGTCCCCTGATAAGTTTTCATCTTATGTTAATTTAGGGTGATTAATTGAATTAAATACATGAGGAATTGAGAGAGTTGAATATATATTGAGCTTAAACTTTGGAATTCTTTACACTTGGTTGTTTGATTGTATGTTTTAACTCTTACATTATTCTCATGTATATTGCACTTGAATTGCTAGGAATGGAAACAAAACCAAAAGAAGACACTCTCAAGAATTCAATTAAAGGCAAAGAAGATGATTCGTGAGAGCATAAGATTCAAGGCGACCAAAAATGCGAAAAAAGCCAAGTTATTGAGTATGCGCGTGTGTGCATTTACAAGTAAAGGAATGCGCGTGGCGCATTTATGGATTTATGGTTCTGTCTCATGCGGCGTGGCGCACTTATCATGAAGTATATCTTGCGCGATGCGCATCGGTGCAACTGAGCGCCTCGATCTTGTGACAGCATTTGCATCGCCTTACCTAAAGCTGCGCGACAGCGCGCGGTCTTCTGAGAATCTGTATAATTAGATATTTGTTCACTTTTTATTCATCTTGGACCTTGTCTAACATCTAAAACACTGAGGAAAAATATTAGGAGTGCTAGGGTTCCATTGTTCTTCATCTTCAAGGAGGATTCAATCTTGGGAACAAGGTTTGGATCATCAATGGAGTTGTTTTCTTCCATATGTTTGTTTTCCTCTTTCACTACTATGAGTAGCTAAATTCCTTAGATTAGGATGAGATGAATCATGTACAAACTCTTATGTAGTTAGTTCTCTTATATTAATACAAGTATATGTTATGTAAATTGAGTTTCTAATCTCTATACTTCATGCTTTTCAATACTTGATCACTATTGCATTGATTTTGGGTTTTTCATCTTTATTGGAAAATAGGATGAATGAACTTGAACTGAGATTAGTAATCATAATCACGATGATTATAGGAATATAACTTGTGGTTATGTGTTCTAATGAATCATTGATCTTATTGCTTAGTCTAATCATTAATCACCTAAGGGATTAGGGATTGTGGCTAGAATAAAGGGTTTATGAGGCAAGAGATTGTCCATAGGCTAATTCAGTTGATTGAACTTCAATTTATATGAAATTACTTAAGTTAATGATGAACTAGTTACATAAGAGCAAGTACAAGAGGATTCAAATCCTAGTTGTTTTCTACCAACCAAGTTCAATTCTATCTTTACTTTAACTTGTTCAAAGTTACAATTACAATCAAAATATCCAAATCATTTCCGTTCAAAGTAATTACACACTTATTCTTATTGATAACCATCATAATCCCTGTGGAGACGATACTCTATTCATTACTATATTACTGGTTGCGATTGGTGCACTTGCCTTAAAAAGTAGTGTATAAAATACGCTAACAAGTTTTTGGCGCCGTTGCCGGGGATTGTTGATTTGATTGTCAACAAGGCAAAGGAGTTACTACTTTGAACAATTTTACAGTTTTATTTCTAGTTAGTTAGTTTTTGTGGATATACTTTATCTTGTTTCAAAATACAGCTGTTGTGTGCTTAATCATCTTTCTAGTTGTTATGTATGTGAGGGAAACAGACATCTGAATTGGTGTTTGATCCGGAGATAGAAAAGACAGCAAAAGCAAATAGGAAGAAGGGTAAGGAGGCGAGGCAAAGAAAAACATCAACAATCTCAAGCTTCTACTTCTACTCATACTCGGGTAGAGGAAGAAATGGCGAAACCGCCACCTAGGCGTACTCTTGGTGATTTTGGGCGCAGAAACAACAGGGAGAGATTGGCTATTGGATACCAACCAGTGGAGGCCAATGCATTCGAGATCCGGACTTCTCTCCTAAGTGCACTCAAGCAAAATCAGTTTTCTGGAGCTGAGAATGAAGACCCCAACCAGCACTTGGTGAATTTCTTTGAAATATGTGGAACTTTGAAGCGGGGCGATTATTCTGAGAGGAAGCAAAGAAAGCGAGATTATTCCCTTTTACTTTGAGGATAGGGCAAGGGGTAGCTAAGTTTATTACCCCAGGGAAGTATTACTACCTGGAATGACTTAGAAGATAAATTCATGGATCGGTTTTTCCCCGCCAAGTTTGTCAAGAGGAGAGTGAAGTGAGTAGCTTTGAACAAAAGATGGTGAAACCTCTATGATGCTTGGGAAAGATTCAAGGTGTTGTTGAAGAGATGTCCTGGTCATGGTTATGATGACTTGTGCCAAATGCAAATGTTTTGTCATGGGTTGAGGCCTAACACAAGAATGATGCTTGATGCTTCAGGAGGCTCAATGAATTCAAAGACAATTTGAAGAAGCAAGAGAACTAGTGGAGGCAATGGTCTCAAATGATTATCTTGTTCACCATGATAGAGGAGCACAAAGCAAAAAGGGTATGTTTGCGCTAGAGACAAGTGATGCTATTTTGGCTCAAAACAAATTAGTATCACAACAACTTGAAGCCCTTACCAAAGAACTTAAAGATTTAAGAGCAGGATCTTCTTCAACCGCACAAGCTAAAGCGTAATCGATGCTAAGAGGTGTGATTTACGTGGTGGAGGGCATGAAAATGGGCAATGTGAAGCCCAAGGTGAGCTTAGTGAGGAAGCCAAATACATGGCAAATTTCCAAAGGCAAGGAGGAATCCATATTCCAACACCTATAATCCAGGGTGGAAGAATCATCCCAACTTTTCTTGGAAGCAAAATGATGCTCCTCAATCAAGCAAGCCTCATGACCAGCCAGAATCAAAAGATAAGCAATCGACTTAGAGAATGCTCTCACTCAGTTTATGAAGATGACTCAAACAAACCTCCAAAGTCATGAAGCTCATTTCAAGAATCAAGATGCATCCATCAAAAACCTTGAAAATCAGATTGGACAACTTTCCAAGCAACTCGCGGAGCAATCCAAGGGTAAGTTTTCTGCAAACACTGTAGACAATCCAAAAAATGAGTCTTGTAATGCTGTTACTCTGAGAAGCGGAAAGGTGGTAACACCATCTATGGTGGAACCATTAATCCCTGAATGTGATGATGCAAATGACAAGGTGATGTTGGATGAGGAGTTGAAGAGAAAAAATGAGGTGATTGATGTTGAAGAAGTTGAAAAAAAGAGTGAGAAAAAGAGAAATGATAATAAAAATAGTTCGAGATTGGCGGATGAAGGTTCTATCCTCAGAAGAACAAAAGCTGAAATTTTGAAGGATGGGAACAAGCCTCAAATTCTTCCTCCATATGTGAGACTTCCTTATCCTCAAAGGGAGAACAAGAAAAAAGAAAAGGAGGAGCAATATTCAAAATTTCTGGACATTTTTAAGAGATTGCAGATTAATATACCTTTTGCTGAGGCTCTTGAGCAAATGCCTACATATGCCAAGTTTATGAAGGAAATTCTCACAAAGAAGAAAAAATTGAGAGATGAAACAATCACCTTGGTAGAGGAATGCGATTGCAATAATTCAACGGAAACTTCCTCCAAAGCTCAAAGATCCGGTAGTTTCACAATTCCACTGCACTATAGGGAATATAACTATTGGGAAGGCATTATGTGACATAGGAGCAAGTATCAACCTCATGCCACTTTCTATGTTGAAGAAGTTGGGGACAGATGATGTGAAGCCTACCAGGATGTCGCTTCAATTAGCAGACCGATCAATTAAATATCCTTACGGTATTATGGAGGATGTCTTGGTGAAGGTGGATAAGTTCATTTTTCCAGCTGACTTTGTTATTCTGGACATGGAGGAAGATGCAGAAGTTCCTCTTCTCTTGGGAAGACCCTTTCTTGCAACAGGTAGAGCTCTTGTGGATGTGCAAAAAGGCCAACTAATGCTCAGAGTACATGATGAGAAGGTGACCTTCAATTTGTTTGAGGCAATGCAACATCCAACTGATAGAGATACCTGTAGCCGTGTAGACACTGTCAATTACTTGGTGGAGAAAACTTTTTCTCAGCATTATCCTTCAACTCCTCTTGAGAAAGTACTAGTACAGGCTGTTGAAAATCTTTGTGAGGAGGATGAAGAGGAAATAGCAGAATGTGTGAGACAGTTGGCAGCACTAAGTACAGAACAAGCTGCGAATTTGAAAAGAGAAGAATTGAAAAAAAAGGAGGGTCAGCTAGAAAAATAGAAAATTGAGTTGAAACCACTTCCCTCCCACTTGAAGTACAGATTCCTTGATGATGATGAAGAAAGTCCAGTTATTGTGAGCAACTCATTGTCAAACTTGGAGGTAGAAAAATTGATGAGAGTGTTGAGGGAGTACAAGACACAATAGGTTGGTCTATTTCCGACTTAAAAGGTATAAGCCCGGCATTCTGCATGCATAAAATTCTGTTGGAGAAAGAATATAAACCGGTGGTGCAACCTCAACGGAGATTAAATCCGACAATGAAGGATGTGGTCAGAAAAGAAGTCCTGAAGCTTCTTGATGCAGGCATGATTTATCCCATTTCGGATAGTGCATGGGTGAGTCCAGTGCAAGTTGTTCCCAAGAAAGGATGGATGACGGTGGTCAAAAATGAAAAGAATGAGCTCATCCCTACAAGAACAGTAACCGGATGGAGAATGTGCATAGACTACCGCAAGCTCAATAATGCCACAAGGAAAGACCATTTTCCACTGCTTTTCATGGATCAAATGTTAGAAAGGTTAGCAGGCCAAGCTTTTTATTGTTTTCTTGATGGCTATTCTGGGTATAACCAAATTGCAGTTAATCCGGAGGACCAAGAAAAGACAGCTTTTACTTGTCCTTTTGGTGTGTTTGCGTACCGACGGATGCCATTTGGATTATGCAATGCTCCTGCAACTTTTCAGAGGTACATGCTCTCCATATTCTCTGACATGATTGAAAGCTCAATTGAAGTGTTCATGGATGATTTCTCTGTTTTTGGCTCATGTTATGATCTGTGTCTATCCAATCTAGCTTCTGTTCTTAAGAGGTGCGTGGACACCAATTTAGTGTTAAATTGGGAGAAATGCCACTTTATGGTTAAAGAAGGGATTGTTTTAGGACATAAAATTTCAGCAAAGGGAATTGAAGTGGACCAAGCAAAAATTGAGGTAATTGAGAAGTTACCACCTCCTGTGAATGTCAAAGGAGTGAGGAGTTTCTTAGGTCATGCGGGCTTTTATCGAAGATTTATTAAGGACTTCTCAAAGATTGCAAAGCCAATGTGCAATCTCCTAGTTAAAGATTCTGATTTTAAGTTTGATCAAGACTGTTTGAATGCTTTTAATGTGTTGAAAGGAAAGCGGTTTCCTCTCCGATTATAGTAGCTCCCGAATGGAGTTTGCAGGATCCATGAAATGACCAAGCGTCAAGCTAGTGACGTTAAAGAAGCACCCATGGCAACAAGTTTGCCCTAAAAAAAAAAAAAATTACTGCTGCAGGTCATGCGCATGACGCGTAAGTAGTGCGCATGACGAGCATTTAGCAATTTATGCTTCTGTCTCTAATGCGCGCGACGCGCATTTGCACTGCCTGATCTGCGCGTGACGCGTATAGCACCTGATGAGTGAACTTGGAACAAGGCAGCTGATGCGCGCGACGCGCAACCTTAGCGCATGACGCGCATTTTTTTAATTTTGCCTCTGTTAGTAGTGCGCGTGACGCGCGTTTACACTTGAATTTTTGCGCGCGACACGCATTTTTTGATTTTAGCTTCTGTGACCTATGCGCGTAACGCGCAAATACACATGATTGGTTGCGCGCGACGCGCAACCTGGCTTAATAAACGGAGATGCTCGTGCAACTCCTCATTTCACTCACTCAAAAATCATTTCTTAACCAACCCTAACTCTAAAAACTTCACCACCACTCAAGCTCAACTTGCATAGAGAGATTAATCTTCACATTTTCTTCACTTCATACATCATTCATCCTCAAGTAAGTGATTTCATGACTTCCTTTTTCTAATTTTTCGTTTGCCTTCATCTCCATGAAGAAAGTTGTCGAAAATATGAAGTTCTTGCTTGAAATTTGATGTTGTTGTTGTGAGCTGTTTATTTCTTATGTGATTGAGCTGTGAAACCTTGAATTTTTCTTATTTTGGGAAGTTTTGCATGATGAAGCCATTGTTGGTTTGTTAGATGCTTTTGTGTGCACACAATTTGTTTGATAAAATGCTTATGAGAGTATAGGGAATAGAACTTGATAATGAGCTAAGCCATACTTCATGTTTATGCCATACATTGTTTCAAATGACAAAATTTGGTTGTCCCCAATCAAATAATTGTGAAAATTATTAGATGACCAAAGGTTTGTCTAATTGCAATTTAGTGCATAAGGAATTTTTTTTTTTGTATCAAAAACCATTGAGATTGTCAACTTTTGCAAGAGTTTTAATATGAAAATATGAATTGCATTGGTAATCTCTTTGTTGGAAAACCATAGTGGTGAAGTGATAATGCTCATAGAATTTTAAGATGTTTGTGTTGGTACTAACATAGAAAACAATTTTTGCACAAATCTTCGTTCTATGTGCAGGGAACTATGGCTCGTAATCCAGAGAAACGCAAGAAGCAAACTGTCTCTTCTTCTTGTGGAGTGAAGGGCCTTCAAAGCCAGCTTCCTAGTTCTTTCAGCGGTGGCGTCGGGCGGCCCGCCCCATCATTTCACTCAGCGGTTGAGTCCCATGGCTCACCGTATTGGTTTTCTACTTTTATCTTTTGTTTTCTTTTATTTTTCTGTTTAAATATCAATATTCAATGTATATTGTACTGATTGTTTTTTTTGGGAACTCTAATTTCCTTTTCTTGTACCTTGTGTTAAATGAATTTTTTAGTTGAGATGTTGATTTGATAAGTGGAATTTTGGTTTGTTATTTTCATAATCCCCATGATATGCATGCTTATGAATTGTAATGGATACACAATTGGATTGTGACTTTGCATGCCTCTTTTTGATCAAAAAGTTCACAAATAACCCTTTGAAGCATGTTAAGTAACATTTAACTGCAAGATTCGTTTGTGCTTAATTTCCTCTCTAACCAAGTGAGCATTTTGTGCCAAATGCAGAACTTTTTCTTCTTGTGTGCTTCCGTTATATGTGTGAGTCTTTAATTTGACCTCGTTCTTAGGATTTTATACTTGCATGTTTACACATATTGAGGCAATATTTTTTCTAATACCTAGAGCTTAAATTCACCACCTAATTCATTTAATCCTTTGTTAGCCCGTTTGAGCCTAATTGTCCATTATTTGCGATCTACTTTCATTGCAAGCCTAAGACCAGAATCTCAATTGTCCCTACTTACTTGGAGTTCAGTAGGCCATATTACGACATGTCTTAGCATTTGATTAAGTTTGAGGTTGCTTGAGGGCAAGCAAAGATTCAAAGTTTGGGGTGGATGTACAAGAACTTAAATTGTTCAATTTTGTATAGAATTTGGACTTGTTCATTGTTATGTAAAAAAAAAAAAAGTCATTAATGTGTAAATATTACCTATTGTTCTTAATCAATTGTGTTGGGGGAGATTTATGTGAATGAATACAAGGGTTTGATATCAATGTCGTGAAGTGGTTTATTTCTTACTTCAAGATTATGAGCCTACTATCCAAATAATTCATGCCCTTACCGAAGCCCCGTTACAACCTTAAAGGCCTCTTAAATGTGTATTACATTGCATTGTATTTAATCCTTTAGAACTTGGTCAAGCCTATGGTAGAGTGTTGCGTATGATGTGATTGAGAGAACGATCCTAATGACACCTGAGTGAAAGTGAAATATCATTTGTGAGGAAAGTCTGATAAGTTGAGCATAATTGATAATTGTACGTTATGTTGCTTGATTTGTTCATTTGGGAGAATTTAGAATTGAGAAAGCAAGTGATATAAGAAGGCATGAATTGTCACCTTTGACAAGTGTGATTAAAAAGAAAGTTGATTGAGCATGTGTTTATGGTGGAGATTGAAAATACATCCATTAATTTCATTTTTTGACCCAAGTTTTTAATTTAATTTTTGCTTGAGGACAAGCAAATTGCCAAGTTTGGGGTTGTGATAAGTTTTCATCTTATGTTAATTTAGAGTGATTAATTGAGTTAAATACATGAGGAATTGAGAGAGTTGAATATATATTGAGCTTAAACTTTGGAATTCTTTACACTTGGTTGTTTGATTGTATGTTTTAACTCTTACATTATTCTCATGTATATTGCACTTGAATTGCTAGGAATGGAAACAAAACCAAAAGAAGACACTCTCAAGAATTCAATTAAAGGCAAAGAAGATGATTCGTGAGAGCATAAGATTCGAAGGCAGCCAAAAATGCGAAAAAAAAGCCAAGTTATTGAGTATGCGCGTGACGCGCATTTACAAGTAAAGGAATGCGCGTGACGCGCATTTATGGATTTATGGTTCTGTCTCTCATGCGCGTGACGCGCACTTATCATGAAGTATATGCGCGCGATGCGCATCAGTGCAGCCTGCAAGCCGCCTCAGTGCGCGCGACGCGCATTTGCACTGCCTAAACTGCGCGCGACGCGCACGGTGCTGCAGAATCTGTATAATTAGATATTTGTTCACTTTTTATTCATCTTGGACCTTGTCTAACATCTAAAACACTGAGGAAAAAGATTAGGAGTGCTAGGGTTCCATTGTTCTTCATCTTCAAGGAGGATTCAATCTTGGGAACAAGGTTTGGATCATCAATGGAGTTGTTTTCTTCCATATGTTTGTTTTCTTCTTTCACTACTATGAGTAGCTAAATTCCTTAGATTAGGATGAGATGAATCATGTACAAACTCTTATGTAGTTAGTTCTCTTATATTAATACAAGTATATGTTATGTAAATTGAGTTTCTAATCTCTATACTTCATGCTTTTCAATACTTGATCACTATTGCATTGATTTTGGGTTTTTCATCTTTATTGGAAAATAGGATGAATGAACTTGAACTGAGATTAGTAATCATAATCATGATGATTATAGGAATATAACTTGTGGTTATGTGTTCTAATGAATCATTGATCTTATTGCTTAGTCTAATCATTAATCACCTAAGGGATTAGGGATTGTGGCTAGAATAAAGGGTTTATGAGGCAAGGGATTGTCCTTAGGCTAATTCAGTTGATTGAACTTCAATTTATATGAAATTCCTTAAGTTAATGATGAACTAGTTACATAAGAGCAAGTACAAGAGGATTCAAATCCTAGTTGTTTTCTACCAACCAAGTTCAATTCTATCTTTACTTTAACTTGTTCAAAGTTACAATTACAATCAAAATATCCAAATCATTTCCGTTCAAAGTAATTACACACTTATTCTTATTGATAACCATCATAATCCCTGTGGAGACGATACTCTATTCATTACTATATTACTGGTTGCGATTGGTGCACTTGCCTTAAAAAGTAGTGTATAAAATACGCTAACAAGTTTTTGGCACCCTAACTATTTTACATTTTATTTACGTCCCTTAAGTTACGAAAGTTATGCCAAGTTCATCCCTTCTGTCTGTAATCCCTTTATTGTGTGTATAGGTCATTGATACTCTGTTTTTTTGCTCTATTACCTTTCATCAATAAGAACTCTGATAGGAGCATGATTTTGTTTTATTGTTTAAAGGGACTACAAACGGAAGAGACGAATTTGGCTTAATTTTCGTAACTTAAGGGACGAACGTGGCATGACTTTCGTAACTTAAGGGACGTAAATGAAAAGTAAAATAGTTAGGAGACGAAAGTGGCATAATTTTCGTAACCTAAGGGACATAAATGAAAAGAAATTAAAGACTAAAATAATGTTAAGGGACGAAAAATATAATTTAGCCTATTGAGATCGAGCAATGGGTAGAAGAACATTTTTTTGTGAGTATGGGCCCAAGAATTTGAATCGTAGGAAACATATTTGAGTATGTATACAGTAAGTAAAATTTGAATCATGAAATTATTTTTTCATGACAGTTATCAACTATGAATCACAGTTTTCAATTGTTTTCGGTGTTTTCAATTATGCATAGTCCACCTATTTTATTAGGTGTATCAATTATGACTATAATTTATAATTTTGGATACTAACTGAAAATCAAATGTGAAGGCTGCAAGATATTGACGACGTTTGAAATTCAAAATTAGGTTAATTTGTCTTAATATATTCAAACTAATGATACCGACAATTATTACATATCTGTTTGATCAATTTATGCTGAAAATTAAGAAAAGCCGAACAATACAAAAACATATATGTTTTGAATTTAGAGTTACACGTTTAATGAGATTTTTATCTTGATTATTATTCCTTTATTTGTATTACACGTTCAATTATATGCATTTTTATAAATTCGAATATGTTTTGAATTTAGAATTGGAATTACTCATTTAATGAGGTTTTTGTCTTGATTATTATTCCTTTATTTGTATTTTTTTTAAAAAGAGGATGCGGGAATTTGATATATTATTATTTCAGTGACATTAATGACTATGTTACAATTGTCTCCGAGGAAATTTGAACCATGTCCTTTAGGGTTACAAAGTCAAACTCCTAACACTAAACTAGCACCTCTTGTCCTTTATTTGTATTAGACTTACAATTATATGCATTTTGTATTAATGCAATTTTTATACTGATTTTTATTCCTTTTTTGTATTAATGTGTTTTTGTATTAATGCGATTTTTATACTGATTTATATTAATCCATTCATTTAATGCGATTTTTGTACTGATTTTCATTTCTTTTTTGGTATTAAATTTTTTTTTATAACTATAGGTTTTTTTATACGATTATCTTTTCTATTGTTGTCAAAATTATTGTTTCTACATCGTATTTAATTTTTGCATTGTCATAATTCTATTTTTGTAATTCGTTTCTATATTTAGGCTGATAATTAAAGGTGTTTATTAATTGTGAATGAGATTTATTTCATTTTTATTTATTTTTTTGCTTTCTTAATTGTTGCCTCGTGTATTCCATGTCTGCATTTTTAATTGACTTGGTATTTTACTTTTCTTGACGTGATGACATTCGTTAAGTTTCCATTTTAATTTGTTTCATATTTGTATATAATAGATTATTAACTTTAAAATAATTACAATTTGTAATTTATAATTGAAATAAACTAAATATTATATAAATTATTTTAGCAAAGGTACTTTTACAAATATTTAGAAAAAAATGCATATATAATGTTTCAATTATTTTATAGAATTGTTTATAAGCCACACATATCCATGCATATATGACATGGTTTCTATACTAGATAGTGTTATATTTTTGTTGTATATATATTACAGGTGGCGGAAAAAATCAGACTTTGGGACAAAGGTCCCTTATGCAAGGGATAGAGTTGTTGAGGCATACTTTTGGCGATTGGCCTTGTCCTATGAGCCTAAATATAGCATTGCGAGAAGGATAGTGGGCAAATTGATTGCATGTATGTCTCTTCAAGATGATACTTATAGTTATGATGCCTGCCTATGGCACAGTTGAAGAACTTGAACTCACTGGCAATACAGAGGTTAGTTCGAGCTTAAAAGGATTTGCCATTTTTATAATATTTACTACTAGAAAAAGTTGAAATAACAACAAAAATTTAGAGTGTTACTGATACTAAATTTGGAGACTAATTTTATTTTTTTGTCTTTTATGCATTTTGTATTAATGCGATTTTTATACTGATTTTTATTCCTTTTTTGTATTAATGTGTTTTTGTATTAATGCGATTTTTATACTGATTTATATTAATCCATTCATTTAATGCGATTTTTGTACTGATTTTCATTTCTTTTTTGGTATTAAATTTTTTTTTATAACTATAGGTTTTTTTATACGATTATCTTTTCTATTGTTGTCAAAATTATTGTTTCTACATCGTATTTAATTTTTGCATTGTCATAATTCTATTTTTGTAATTCGTTTCTATATTTAGGCTGATAATTAAAGGTGTTTATTAATTGTGAATGAGATTTATTTCATTTTTATTTATTTTTTTGCTTTCTTAATTGTTGTCTCGTGTATTCCATGTCTGCATTTTTAATTGACATTGTATTTTACTTTTCTTGACGTGATGACATTCGTTAAGTTTCCATTTTAATTTGCTTCATATTTGTATATAATAGAGATTATTAACTTTAAAATAATTACAATTTGTAATTTATAATTGAAATAAACTAAATATTATATAAATTATTTTAGCAAAGGTACTTTTACAAATATTTAGAAAAAAATGCATATATAATATTTCAATTATTTTATAGAATTGTTTATAAGCCACACATATCCATGCATATATGACATGGTTTCTATACTAGATGGTGTTATATTTTTGTTGTATATATATTACAGGTGGCGGAAAAAATCAGACTTTGGGACAAAGGTCCCTTATGCAAGGGATAGAGTTGTTGAGGCATACTTTTGGCGATTGGCCTTGTCCTATGAGCCTAAATATAGCATTGCGAGAAGGATAGTGGGCAAATTGATTGCATGTATGTCTCTTCAAGATGATACTTATAGTTATGATGCCTGCCTATGGCACAGTTGAAGAACTTGAACTCTACACACTGGCAATACAGAGGTTAGTTCGAGCTTAAAAGGATTTGCCATTTTTATAATATTTACTACTAGAAAAAGTTAAAATAACAACAAAAATTTAGAGTGTTACTGATACTAAATTTGTAGACTAATTTTATTTTTTTGTCTTTTATTTTTGCCGTTATTTCAACTTTTTCTAGTAGTTTCACAATGGAAAAATTAATGACTTAACATGAAGAGTGATGACTTTAAATTAAATCTTGCAATCTTTATCTTTTTTATAAAATTAGCATGCTAATGCATCACTATAAGGAAGGGAATCCCAACACCCCAGACCTTACCAATCATCTGCAGCACACCAAGAATTCATTAAAAAAGAGAAAAAAGGGACAAAGAACATGAGGGACTAGACCAAAACCTATGAGACAACAAATCAACAAAATCTAAAGCAAGGGAGGTCATGCCTGTTACGGAAAAAATCCTCCCTAATAAAAGATGGAATTAAATCCCACTAGAAAAACCCTCTATGATTAGCTCCATAGGAAGCTAACTTATCAACACAGCAATTTTTCTCCCTATAAATATGAGAATAAATAAAGTAGAAATTTTTACAAAGAGAAATGCAATGATTCCAGCGATTTCTCAATGACCAAGACACTGCGTGAGATTATTTAAAAGCTGAGATGACCAACATAGAGTCACATTCCAACCAAATCTTCCGCCAACCTTTACTATAAGCAAATTCAATGGCATTCAATGGCAATCTTGCGATCTTTATTTTGCATAATTTTGGGCCATATATAACTCTCTTTTTGTTTAAATTTCTGGTGGGATATTAGTCTCATTCAATCCCTTCCAGAGTGCATGAAAGCAGTATTTAATATAATTGTAGAGCTGTGGGATGAAATAGAGACGACAATGGTAGAAAATATAAAATCGAGTTTGGTGTTGCAATACATTAAACAAGCTGTAGGCTTATCCAATTCCTATATTTCAAAATTGATTAATGTAGTTTTTCATCGTTCACTTAATTAATCAATCAAAATTTGATTAATTTACAGTTTTATAAATTGGCACGATCCTACTTTGTTGAAGCAAAATGGTGCAATGAAGGATATATTCCAACATATGATGAGTACAAGGCTAATGGAGTTATGTCTTCTACATGCCCACTTCAAATAATAGCGTCTCTTGGCCTTGGAGAATTTTCAACCAAAGAGTTGCTTTGATTGGATTTTCAGCGACCCAATAATCATTGAGGTTGTATCAGTTGTTGGCAGACTCACAGATGACGTATCATCACATAAGGTATGTAAACGGATTACATGCGGTCACATATTCAATAAGTTATAGATCTCGAACATCTAATCTTGATCAGACAACTTATATTTTGAGATTTATTTTAAAGTTGATTTGGTGAAGTTGAAATGTGAGTTATCCGAATTCAATCCAATGACAGAAATTGCTTGACTACGTGTACCTGTGTCCTTTTACTACTTCGGGGTGTCTGGCGGAGTTTTTTTTGTTAATTTAAACTTTTTGTGTTTTGTTTTAATATAATTTATCATAATTAATTCATTAAAGCTGTTATTAGTTCTATGACATGATTTCAATTTCATAAATGTTGAAAGTGCATATATTCGAGTTAATTTTCTTTTTTTTTTCTTTTTTTTTATAGTTTGAGCAGCAAAGAGTGCATGTTGCTTCATCAGTTGAATGTTGCATGAAGCAATATGGAATTTCACAAGAAGAGGCCTATAAACACATTCAGAAGGAAATTGAAGATCTTTGGATGGTTATAAATGAAGAGTGCATCAAATTACAACACATCCCAAGGCCAGTGCTTGATTGCATTCTTAATGTGGCGCGAGTAACTGAGTTCACGTACGAAAACTTTGAGGATAAATACACAAATGGGGAACGATTGAAAGATTACATTGTTGCACTGCTTGTAGATCCAATACGCATCGAGTAGGAGAAGCAAAATCAGTTCTAATTAAGCAGCTAGTTTGCAGAGTTTATACATATCTATTTTCGCTTAATAGTAACTCATTTTATTATTGTATCGGTAACTTATAAAAAATATATGGTAAATTCTTCCATACCCAAGAAGAAAAGTGGGTATCAATACCCATCCGTTAAACAAATAAAAATAATCTCAATAAAAATAAAAAAATTATAATTCAAATATAAATTATAAATAAAAAACAAATAAAACCTACAAAACAAACTCGAAATAAAAAAATAAATTGAAATATCAAAAAAAATTGAAATCGTGCATGAAATAAGTAAAACAATAGAAGAAATTAAAAAAAATATAATTTTATTATTAGGAATGAAATAAGAAAAGAAGAAAAAGCTAAGAGTGAAATTAAATAGCTTACACAAACATTAGAATATTATTTAAGCAGTGATCTAAATAACAAAAATAGAGAAAAAAATTTATAAAAAATGAAATAGAAAAAGAATAAAAAGACTCCTGAGAGAAAGTCAAAATTTATTAATAAATATAGAATTTTTTTCAGGAAATTTATCCTATACACTTACACTAACAATAGGTATGAAAACTAAGCATTTAATTTCACTTTAAAAAAGCTAAAAAATGATGTGGCATCACATAATTAGTCATTGGGTATTCATACCCAATAAAACTCCAGGGTATGGGAGTTCTCACCAAAATATATATATTAACAAAGTTTGAAATCTTAGTTACGTGTCATGATTTTAAATTTATCCTAATTCAAGTAAGTGCCTAATTAATAAAAAATATATTAACAAAGTTTCAACATGAAATGACTTCCGGAAGAAACTACCTTTTAGTGGTTTATATTACGATTTTGGACTTGGAGGGGTGCCCTTTGCTCTATATATGAGACTTGGAGGGGTGCCCTTTGCTCTATATGAGACTTGGGTTTTTTCCAATACACCCCCTCACACCAGCACTATTGGGCTTAGTGCGTGTATAATGCGGTGAGTGGGTGGTTCAATGGATCTAGGATAGGCGGCTTTGATACCATATTATGACTTTAGGCCTAACTCATCCATACAAAACCGGTTTATAAGATGAATGGTGCTCTTTGCTTATAAACTCTTTTGAGGCTTTACCTCTAGTCTATGTGGGACTTGGGTTTATCTCAATAGTTCATGTTTCTCTTACTTTGGGGCATGCAAGTGGGAATGGTGAAAAAGTTGTCAAATTAAACAACAGTGGAAAAATGTAGAGAGTTATGTAAGAGAAAAGTTGGGAATTCCACTTTGCTTCGTAAAGAAATCAGATTACATGTACAATGCTAATCACCTCCTTTATTAGTCCATAGGTTGGATCAACTAGTCAAGTTTACATAAATCCAATTTTCTACTACCAATACCTTTTCTTAAGTTCAACTACAAGTAAAAATTCTTGTCTCAAAGCTTTGGGAGTGTAAATTATGCAACAAGACTTATTTATCACAATGACACTCAAGCATTACCAGGTTCATTCCCTTTCACATGTATTTAGTGTCCTTGAGTTGCCAAAGTGTGCCTATATGTGTAATAAACCATTAATAACTACAATTAAACATACTATTTTACTTAATAAACCATCCTAATTCGGGTGTTACAGCTGCATTATGCAGCAATATAAAATCTGTTATACAGAAAATACCTTCTTAGGCTTTTAATGTGATCATATTCTTCAAATTTTGTTTCACAACTTGTAAAATCTACACTTAAACTATGGTTTATCATCGAAACTACGAAATTTTGTTTATTACAAGTCCAACACTAGTATATAAACCCCATTATTATGCAGTAAGCAACAAGTTATGGGACAGAACTATGTTTGAATGCAAACAAACCTCACACATCCTCACTCACTCAATCTCTAATTTGGTTATGAACAACCTAAAAATAGTAAACCTTATTGGATTCCATCCGTATTTTATCTCACTACTTGAATTTGATACTCGTTCAGTCCAAATTTGACACAAAAAACTGTAATAGAAGTCAGACTTCTGCAGTTCATTTGATAACATAATTTCAAGGACTTAAACTAGTATTTTGTCAATCTTACTAGTCTAATATTCATGTCTAGTGGGCCTGACTCATTTCAAACTCAATGTTAATCTTAGTTGCCTCACTTTAACAATGTTATAGGCTAAAAATAACATGTACTTTCTGCATAAAAAACAGAATTTATGCAGAAATATAACTTAAGGCACATTATTCAACTTATTAACCTATCATTGGAAATGTCAAGTTGAACAAATAGATTTCTCTTCATGTGCACTCAACTTAAGGTCCACAATATCACTCTAAAACTTCATGTAGCAATGGATTTGTTTCTGTGCTTCTCAGTGCCTGGTATCAACTCCATCTCGTGAAAGAAGAGAAAGCTCAGGCACACATTCATAAAGAGTTCAGATTAGTTGAAGCTTTTGGGTTGGCCCTTGAAGTTTTCCATTTGGCAATTGCATTCCTCAGATTGATTAGTCTTTGCAATTGAAAGAAAACAAGTGAATCTCTGCTTGTTTACTCGCCTATGTCCTTAACTATGAAGCATTGATACTCCAAAATTGAAACCCGTACCGGGTACCGTACCCGTACTGGGTACCGTACCCGTATCCGGTACTTGTTGGTTACTCCTGGGTATGTACCAGATTTGTACCCCAAAAAAAAAAAATCAAATAAAAATATTGGGTACCGGGTACAATTGAATACATTTTGAGTACGCATCTGCTAGTACCCACGTTCTGATAAATAAAGAAAACATTGTTGTTTATTAAATAAAATAGATTTTTGCTATTTTTTATAACTTTTCTTATTATATTATGGATTTTTTTCGTTTTTCTGTTATATAAATAATCATTCTCTATTTTTTGTTGTGTAGATATCTCATTCTTTTTCTAATTTTCTCATTTTCATGTATATATTTTCTGATTTTATTTTGATTTTGATATAGTAAATTAAGAAAGTTGTTTTCCTATATATATTTCCTGATTCTATTTTTATTTGTGTTGGGAAAGATGTTTACTTGTATATATATTTGTTGATTCTATTTACGTACCCATACCCTAGTTTTTTGTATAATCTCATATCCCCGTACCCGTACCGTACCCGTATTTGTGTAACATATTGTCCTAATTTGATTATATTCTATTCGCTTTCCTTTTTTTTGAAATTTTAAAAAAGAAATAATTCATTTCATTTTTCAAATATGAATTTTATACCTGATTTATAAATATTAATTTACTATTATCTAAAACATGCTGGGTAGTTCGGATTTTATTAAAACTTTGAATTCATTTAGGCTCGGTTTGGTGGACTAGTTTATAAGCTTATTTAACAGAATGAAAGGTGTTTGATAAGCAAGCTTATCACACTAACTTATAGTTTTTTTGAGGAGCTTATAGCTATACCTTTTTATCGTTTCTCCCTTTTTTATTCTAATTATTTTATTCTTTATCTTTTTTTCAAATTTAAAATAAAGATATTTTTGTCATTTTATAGTTATCAGTTAGTTAAACAGCTAATTTTATCAAACACTTCAATTTTAATTAACTAGTTTTTCAGCTATAAGCTATCAGCTAGCTTTTTAGCTATAAGCTGGCTTATAGCTTATTTTTACCAAACCCAACCTTACAGTTTTTTGTGTGTAATTTATTAATTTGTAACTTAAAATCTTATAGCACTTTGAATAGGATATGTAGATCACGGTTTCAAATGAATTGTTTTCCTTGTGCCTTACCCTCCGTCTAGTAAGGTTAAGAAACTAACTTATAACTTATTGAACTAATTTGTAAGCTTGTTTAACCCAAAAAAATGTGTTTGGTCAATAAGCTTATTGCATTTGGGTTTACAGCTTATAGCTTATTGAACTAGTTTATAGCTTTTTTGATATGCTACTTGAAGTAACATTTGAGTTTATAGCTTATAGTTTTTTATATTTTCTTACATATTTATCCTCATTATTTTATTTTTTATTATTTTTTATCCTTTTTCAAATTTAAAATAAAGATAAACTCTTATCCTTTATATTTATCAGTTAGTTAAACAACTAATTTTATCAAATATTTTAATATTAATTAGCTAGTTTTCAGCTATAAGCTAGCTTATCAGCTATAAGCTAGCTTATGGCTCGGTTTGTTAAGGCCGATAAGCTAGCTTATACCTTATTACATTAGCTTATAAGTTTGTTTAACCGAATGAAAGATGTTTGGTAAGCAAGCTTATCACACTAGCTTATAGCTTTTTTTTATGTTACTTGAAGTAGCATCTCAGCTTATAGCTTATAGTTTTTTATTATTTCTCCCATTTTTATCCTCATTATTTTATTCTTTATCATTTTTTTCAAATTTAAAATAAAGATAAAATCTTATTCTTTTTAGTTATTTTATATTTATCAGTTAGTTAAACAGTTAATTTTACCAAACACTTCAATTTTAATTAGCTAGCTTTTCAACTATAAACTATCAACTATAAACTAGTTTATAGCTTATTTTTACTATACAGAGTCTTAAGATTTTTTAAATATTGACAGACTGTCAATTTATAAAGCATGATGCGTTCATCGTATTGTGGACTTCTAGTGCTAAATGAGTCATATAGCTATATAATTTTTCAAATTTTTTTTTGGTACAAATAATTTTTAAAATTTAAACTTGACAATGTTATAAAAGAGATAGCTAATTTTGCTTAAAAAAAATGAGATAACTTATTTTGTAAATTTATTTTTTGAAAAAATGGTTTTGTTCATTACATGTGACATGAAGCTAATTAAATTCATAAACACAAAGTCATACATAATATTATATTAAATTTTTAAATTTTATTCTAATTTATTATATATATTTTAAATTTTAAATTTTAAATTTAACGTTGTATATTTTAAATTTTATTCAAATTGAAAAATATTCATATAATTTGAAGATAAATATATACTATAGTATAAACTAAAAATAAAGTACCATGAAGGATTGCATGTTGCTCTAGTCCCTTTTCTCTCTTTTCGTCATCCATTACCTAAATTCTATCCACATGCAACCAAAAGTGAATGGAGAAATTCGCAGAATATTCCTCAAAGAAAAAATGCAAGTCATATATTCACAGAATAAAGTCCGATGCAACTTGTACCAAAAAAAAAACAAAGTCCGATGCAACAATGTACCAAAAAAAAAGTCCGACCCAATGAAATGAAAATTATGAAAAACATGGCCATCCTTCAGATTTTAGGTGTCCTGCCAATTCAGAAACTGATATCCTATTAATCTTTGAATATTATTCTTGTCAGGATTACATGTTGCTCTAGTCCCTTTTCTCTCTTTTCGTCATCCATTACCTAAATTCTATCCACATGCAACCAAAAGTGAATGGAGAAATTCGCAGAATATTCCTCAAAGAAAAAATGCAAGTCATATATTCACACAATAAAAAGTCCGATGCAACTTGTACCAGGAAAAAAAAAAAAAAAAGTCCGACGCAACGAAATGAAAATTATGAAAAACATGGCCATCCTTCAGATTTTAGGTGTCTTGCCAATTCTGAAACTGATGTCCTATCAATCTTTGAATATTATTCTTGTCGTATTTTTGTTACAAAATTATTAATAATTAATTCATAATCAATATTCTTTAAAAATTATTTTCGATAGAAAATAAGCAAAACTATTTAATAATCTACATTGTAACATAGTGTATCACAAATAAGATTTTAAAAATTTCAATTTAGAAAAATTTCTCTAAGCAGATGGAATAGTAACATGGATAGTTAGTATTATTCTATACGTTACAGATGCATTAGAAAAACAATTAAATGTCTTCAAAGAACTGAATATCATAAAACTTGATTTGATTCAACTGTTAAAACCTCTTTATTGACTTTTAATTCTTCAAATAGAATTTCACTATCAAGATCATAAGAATTATCATGTTTTAGATGAGTTTGAAGATATTTGCAACATAATTTCAAGTCCTTATGACCTAAGTCTTTTGATATTAAAAAAAGATCCAAAAATTTCCTCAAATGTGCCATATTGCTCGAATTTTCTATAAGTGAATCAATTGCTTTGGATTTTTTGTTGTTATTTTTTTTTTTTTTACTTTTCAGGTTGTTGTTGATTCTTTATTGTTATTTCAATGTTTCCTTTATTGATAGAGGAGGCATAGAGGAGATGAGACACAATTGAACAACTAACGGAAAAAGTAGGATTTAAACCACGGCAGCGGCCTCAAAAAATGCAATGTAAATCAGAGTTGGGGTTTTAGAAAAAAGTAATTGAGCCGTAAAAAACTAATAAAAATGGTTTATTAGAGGTGATAGGTTACTGCTATAAAAGACAGCCCAAACCACATTAAATAAAATCATTTAGCCAAGAGGGCTTTTGTAATTTCCTTTTAGGTCTAGATGAGCCCAATTCACTTGGAGACCCGCTAACATTACTCCCTGGGTCAGATGGAACCTTGTCCTCAAGGTTCAAGCCCATTTCATGTGAGAGGCCCAATTTTTCTTCATAGTCGTTGGTGCGCTGCAGCTGGAGCAGACTTGAAGAAGGAAATGCTGAGTCCTTTGAATTCCACGAGTCCTGGCGCGAATCGGACGGATGAGAGGTGATGTTAGGAACCGCTGGGTTTTTTAAAGAAACACATGGGTGCACATGGGTGGGAGTGGTAGGGTCAACAATTGCCTTTAATGTTGTCTCTTTCCGATTGGTTGTGTGTTGCGACTCAGGCAAGTACACCTGATTGTAACTCGTAATAATAGTTGAGTATAATTAGGACTCCGAATGTCAAACTCACAGGGAATGAACGAGTACCAATGACTTAATAAGATTCTATTTTATTAGACGAGCAAAAGTTGTAATTACGCAAGTAGTGAAAGTTGTCGGTCTCAAAGCAATAAACAAATTGAATGCGAGAACAGTTTAACTATGTTATGGGAAGCCTTGGGGAACTGGGTTCACCAATACTCTACTCTTGAGTTCACTAAACAATTGATATGAGTTAACTACTAGAAAGAGAACTAATCACCCACTCTAAATTACTAAGGGCTACCTAGCTTACAATAGTCTTCCTCCTAACTAATTACTCTTTTTGGTCCTAGAAGGTAATTAAAGAAAAGAGCATTAAGCACAGGTGGGCTTTGATTAGAAACAAGCTATAACCTATCCGACGTATAAAGCGAGTTCTTTTATCCTATGGTTCTGTTAACTAATCATGATCCTGTTATCACAATTAAGCCAACTGAATAAAGGTTAATTAGGCCTTATAGGATTAAGCATAATGGGAGTAAAACACTCAAACATTCAATAGAAACTCATTTAATTAAATAGACAAAGCATCAAGAGTATTGTAAAGGATCCCTCATCGCTCCTAGTGATGGGTTTAGCTACCATTATCAATGATAATAACATAAACTTAGATATAAAATCAGAATAATCCATAACAAGAGAATAAATCTAAACCGAGACACCCTTTCGGTATGACAACGGTCCTTAAGCACGTTCTTCGCATCCTCACGAGCTCCGGTAGCAATTCGTGATGGCACCAAGCTCCAAGGAAACACACAAATCAATGGAAGAGGCAAGGAATTGATATGAATTCTCAATAGGGAGCTCTTGACTTGGGAATTCGTCAAAAGGGGTTTAGAAAAGGTTAAGAGCCCATATTTATAGATTAGACTGCGAACTAGGTCAGCTGGCTTTCAAATCTGCACTTTCTGAGACGGGATATGGTCGTACCGCATATATACACGGTCGTATCGAGCTTTGTTGATGACGCTAGACCGTACCCATGTGTGCTACAACCCTGACATCACTTGTGTACGGCCGTACTGCCTTTGGCACGACCGTATTGGACTATTTTATCGACGCCAGGTGGCACAGACTGAGGAGGTACGCCCTTACTGAAGTTTTGCTCTAGGTACAGCCGTACCTGATATAGGTCAGGCCGTAGTGCTTGTCCAGAGTGCTAAAACTCTCCAAAACTAGCCAGTTTTTTGTCCTTTTTCGTATCTTTTGCTCCGAGTGGTGTTTTCATGATATTTCTGCATAATAAGACATAAATGAGTACCTTTGTGCTTTAATCAGTGCAAAATGGTATATTTAGATACTAAAAATGCCCTATAAAAGTAGACAAATTTGTGTATTAACATATCCCCACACTTGAGCTTTGCTTAACCTCAAGCAAACTACTTGGGTAATTATAGTAAGAAAAACTATTTTCACTGATAAGGGGCAAAAATATAAGTAAGACAACAACATTTTTTTTTAAAAAGATGATAGGGGAAGAGAATATATTATTATTTCAGTGGCACTAATGGCCATATTACAATGGTCCCCGAGGGGATTTGAACTCTGTCCCTTGAGGTTACAAGACCAAACTCCTACCACTGAGCTGGCACCTCATGGACAAGTAAGACAACAACATGATATCACAAAAGTGTCAATAAATAGAATGTCCAATTAGAGGTATAAGTTCAAGTAAGCTAACGACCTGTGATTTATAAGTCACACTCTCACCAAATCTTAGGTGTTTGTAGACGAAGTCATTAACGCTCAGTTTTTCAAATGAAGTGACATTGTCATAGGTTTGTACATTGACCAAAACTCTACTATTAGAATCTAAATATCATGCAAAAGAGGAATGAAGGTCTTTCATTTGTTGTAATAGGGCCAAGGTAATAATGTTTGGTATGATAAAAAAAAAGAAAAGGTCATGCAAAGGGTCAGAAACAAATCAACCAAAACAATGAACCTATTTCTTTTTCACTTTAAAGAGTAGGCAAGAATCCCAACTTTTTCAATTAATATATATATATATATATTTTTTTTTTTGCAATTTACGAAGGCATGAGCATGATGACTAATTTTTCTTTTCTTCTCAATGCTCTTTCTTTTATTTTCCTTTCCTCTCTTCATGCATTTATACAGTAATCAATCATTTTTTGAGAACTAGGAGGGGAAATAATTTTCTAAGCCTTCTTTTTGTAAACATATAAGAGGGATTCAGAACATTATTCTTTTGATTTTACCACTAATTGCTCTCAAATAAAGATATTTTATAAGATTTCCTTCACAGAAAATAATCAATAGTAACAAGAACAGTACCAAAGAAATTAAATAAAATAATTTTAGGCACAAAAGTGGGTAACTAGTGGTATAATGTATTCAAACTGGTAGTGGCCTGAAGAATTCCTAAAAATTGCCCTTTCCAAATTCACATGAAAATAAATTCATATTCGCTTCGTAATGGTCTCAGCACAAGTTCTAAAATGCACATTCACAGAAAAAATATCACTCAACAAAGAAAAGAGGCAAAAGCATGATGATGCCTCTTATTTCAGGCTCAAAACTCATTTAATAGCTTACACAAAAAGTCAGAACTTACAGAACTTCAATGCTAATTTTCACCAGATTCCAATTACTAGCAACAAATTGATTCAATCACATGTTGTCATGAAGAAAAAATTTTTTGTAGCCCTTAAATCAGCAAAAATTTAAAGTTCTTCTATAATTATAAGCAGTTATAAGCACAGCCAAGTAATAAGCACAATTTAAGATTCCCTCCCCACACTTATTTCTAGCAGTATCCCCACTGTGACTAAGTTAAAGTAAGCACAAAAGATAAAACAAAAGAAAATAAGTGCTATAAAAGAATGTTGAAAGAGACTCCTCTCTGAAAAATATCACGAGCAAATTGGATGGGGGTATAGGCAAAATATGTTGTTTCCTTGTCGCAATACCGATGAAGCTAGTAAGCGGCGGAAAAACTGTGCAACACAAAACTCAAAATTTTAGGGAAAAAAAAGGAATAACAGTAAAATATAATAACAAAGTAGAAATTTAAAAGTAATAAGATAAAATGTATCCTGCGAGTGTGCCCAAAATATGTGCATCTCTTTTTAATACAAAAGCAAAAAGCCTAAGTACTAAAAGAGAAAAATAAAATGCTGTCTCGCATCACTCAGTAGGAGGGAAAGGTTGGATGTGCTGTAAGTGCTCCAAAATGAGTGTCGGCTGCTGGTCCACGTGGGTCCTATGCTTCAAAAAGCTAGACTGCATCTCGTCGAGACGCATCATGACATCCTCGTGGGAGTGGCCATGTGCTGCTGGCTGAGGCTGTGGTGGTGGTGGCGGAGGACGCTCCTCTACTAGTGGGACAAAATCTGTAGCCTCATCCTGCTGTTGCTCTTGCTGCTCCTCTGGTCTGATGACCTCATAGTCCCTGTGCCCCAATCTCCGCAGAACGCCAATGTTAGTGAGGGTAGAGAGTCCAATGGGCTCCATCTCTATGATCGTGGCCCTGGCTCCGGTGCGAACTCCGAAGTGGCCTACCAGACGAGAGATAAACGAACCCAAGACAATATGTCCAGTGTTCTGAATCTGAAGGTGAACGCCCAACTGGGTGCACATCCACAAGAAAAACATCTTGGCGTCGTCCCTGTGTCATAGCCCACAACAGAAACAAATCTGGTCTCGTGACCGTGCCATCACTCAAAGCTCTCCCATTTATGGAACGGACAATCCATTTATGCACTGTCCGCGCAGCTGGGTCTCTAATCCTGCTGGCCTTGGCACGGCTGGGAATGTAGTGGTCATCCCCAGTGAGAGCTCTCCAACTCTCAGAATCCTGCCATCCTTTCGGGATCTCCAGAAGGGCCTCCATATACTCTGGCGTTTGAACTGACTGCGCCGTCTCAAATCCTAGCCCGATGTTGAACTCGGACAGCGTGATCTCATGGTGGGTCCCACTGGTCCAAAAAGTAACTACCATCTCCTGCTCTGGCCCGTCCTCCCAGTCTGGGTGCTGGGGCTCGCTGTCTCTCATATGATAGCCACAAGTGGCTAAGAAATCTAAAACAACCTCCATCATAGAATGGATGTCTGACAGAAGCTACCTGGAGCCACCTTATCTTCCACAGCAAGGTCTCCACCTCCTCCCACAGGCCAAGCTGCTGGAGGGCATCAAAGTCCAAATACCTCTGAGCGTGGGTGTGAAAGTCCCGCAGCTGCCTCTATCTATATCTGAAATGCTCGGGAATATAGTTAGGCACGGCCCTAGAGCCACATACAACTGCAGAAGATGAAGAGTCTTCGGTTCTCTGGTGTTTGGGCATTTTCCTGCAAAATAAATAGAAAAAATTAAATTTTAAGCAGAAACTGTATTAGGTACGACCGTGCTTCGTTAGGTACGGCCGTACTGAGATTCTAAGTACGCCCTGATTCAATGGGTTAGTATGGCCTGACTTAAGGTATATGTACGGCCGTACTCTGCCATAGGTACGCCCGTACCTATCGTCAACTTAAACCCTAAGGCCGCCAGTACGGCCTTCAGTACGGCCTGTTCTTGGTAGATACGACCATACTGTGCTACGGTTTTGTGAAAATTCTATCCTATGATCAGATTTTCTCAATTTTAAGCCTAGATTATAAGTCTCTAATCATTCCTAGGGTCTCTAAGCATACAAAACCGAGCCAAAACTACCCCTAAATACCGAAAATTAGAGTTAAACAAAACTAAAAACCTAAACTTACTAAAAACTTGAAATAACCAGTAAGTCAGGCAATTAATCCACAAATTGAGTTTATAATCAATACCTAGATGATCTTGTGGATGGAAATGCGAAAAAATTGAGAGAAGAGGGTGCTCGAATGGAGAGGTTTTAGGCGTACGAGAGTGTGGTACACCCTTACCTTTCACTGTTTACCTTATATTCTGCCTCTGGACACAGGGTACGGCCGTACCTGGCTTTATGTTCGGCCATACCAGTCTGTTCTCTGTGTTTTTGAAGATGAAGACGTGTGGTAAGGTCGTTCCTGATGCAAGGTACGCCCGTACCTACTGGTTTTCCAGAAAATTTTTAATTTTTTTGTTTTTTTAAATAATCATAAAAATAAAAATAAAAATAAAAATAAAAATAAAAATAAAACAAATAGATAAGAGATAAATAAAAATGTTAGTAACCACATGTTGCCTCCTGGAAAGCGCTTGTTTAACGTCCCGAGCCTGACGGTTCGGAGGACTTAAAATTAGTCCTCAGCGGGCAATGGCCCGTCCTTGACATTACCTTTTGTCTTCTCACCATTGGGAAACACAGCAAAGTAGTCACCTTTTTCTGAGTGATCCATCCAAGCAGGACCTGAACACTTTTTTAGTGGGTTCATTATGTACCCACAGTCTTCACAGATGTAGATTGACTCCTCAAAGTTGTACAAAAAAGTCTTAATGAATTTCTTCACTAAGTCATTCCATGTTTTTACTTCTTCAATTGGTAGGAGATAAAGCCATAGTTTGACTTCCTCATCTAAAGAGAATGAGAAGATCATTAGTTTTGCTTCATCTGGAGACAAGCCCTTATATTTTGCCCTTTTCATCTTTTCGCAAAACTTTCTCACGTGCTCAATATGATCTTGTCCTATTGTTCCCTTGAATTGTAATGTTAACACCTCTGAGATGATTGATGGGTTTAATTCAAAACCTGTAAATTCTTCTAGAGTATCTTCCTTTAGTCCTTGGAAACCTTGGAATTGGTCCACTTTTTCTCCTTGTGTAATCTGAAAAGTCCTTACAAATTCTTCCATTAATTCCTCCCAACTTGAAAAGTGAAACTTGGGGTATATTGAGAACCATTACTTAACTAATCCTCCCAGGGAAAGAGGAAATAACTTAAATCTTATCATTCCTGCGGTGGTTCCTGCAAAATTATTAGTTTTGACTAAGTCATAAAAATTTAAAATATGAGGAACATGATCATCTCCACAGAGTCCTTTAAATTTAGGCAAACAAAATGCCTCCAATATCAAGGAAGGGGTTATGTCCTTATCTTGCTCCAAAGATATGCTATCTTGTTCTTCAACTTGCTCTTCTTTTTCTTTTTCCTTTTTAGCTTTGACATCCTGCAAGAAACAACAAGAAGCACTAGAGGGAGAATTTTTGTTAGAATTATAAATATTAAATATTTCTTCTTCATCCTCAATTCTTAGAGTCATGGTTCCCTTCTTCACTTAAATAGTAGCATCTCCAGTTGCCAAGAATGGTCTTCCTAAAATAATAAGAACATCTATGTCTTCCTCCATATCCAGAACTACAAAATCCACTGGGAAAATAATTTTTCCTACCTTGACCAGCATATCCTTTATTATTCCTCCTGGGTAAACAAGAGTTCTGTCAGCTAACTGCAAGGACATTTTAGTAGGATGTGGTTCCTGCAAATTCAATTTTCTCCAAACAGACAGAGGCATTAAATTGATACTTGAACCTAAATCACATAGAGCCTTAAATGTATTATTACCAATTGAACAAGAAACAACAAAGGTGCCTGGATCTTTAAGCTTAGGTGGTAATTTTTTCAATAACATAGCAGATCAATCCTCGTTTAATTTAATAGTCTCATCTTCAATCTTGTTTTTGTTAAAAATTATTTCTTTCAAAAGTTTAATATATTTAGGCACTTCATAGACAATTTCAGCAAAAGGAATATTGACATGCAACTTTCTAAGTTTTTCTAATAATCTCTTAGCTTGTCTAACCTTACAAAAATTTTCAGAACCTTGGAGAGAGTTACTTACCTGCTGAGACTCAGTTTGAGCCTTCTCCTCTTTTGGTTCCTCCTTTTCCATGAAGATTGCATTGCACTTCTCATTGAGATTTGGTTCCACGTGACTTAAAAGTGCTCCTTTTTCTCTCTGAGTCACCGCATTCAACACAGTTGTCATTTGTTCTCTCAATACTTTTTGTCCCTCTGCGTTTGCAGTAACTAAATTTTCCAAGTTGTTATACCTTTCATTCATTTGCCCCATAAAGTTGTTAATCTCGTTTTCTCCGGGACTTCTATCATTCTGAGCACGATTTTGCAAATGTGGGGGCTTATAAGTATTCTGATTCTGACCCTGGGATCTCTGTTGACCTCCCCATGAGAAATTTGGGCGATTCTTCCATCCGAGGTTGTAAGTGCTTGAGTATGGGTCATTCTATTACTTATTCCCAACAAAATTCACCTCCTCAGTGCAGTCCTTTGAGTCATGACTGGATACTCCACAGAAATTGCAAGATGCTTTAACTGCCTTGGTTTCTATAGCCTTTAGTATTTCTTCAGTTTTCTCCATGAAACCGGCTAGAACTCCCATACACGGATGTCCGTGTCTTTGCATATATTTTAACATAGCTTCTTGCATCCCTGTTTTTGGATCAAAATCTTTCTGGCCTATAGTGTTGACTTCTTGTTATTGGCCTTCGATTGCCATATATCCCCAATCATTATTAGCATTAGATTGAGTTTGCGTTGCCATCAAAGTCTCTATTTTTTTAGTCATTGCCTCCAATTTTGCTTCTAGAGATGTGTTAGCTTCCACTTTATAAGTCTCTAGTTTGTATGGTGAAACCATTGTACAAAATCTGCACTAACTTCCATTTAGTGAAACCATGATGAGGGCAGCTTCTAATTAAATCTTGAAATCTTTCCCAAGCCCCATGCATTGATTCTCCTTCATTCTGGGTGAATCCAGACATGTCAGCTCTCAACTTTACAGATTTTGCGGGAGGAAAGTACTTGTTCAAGAACTTAGTTTTCAGGTCCTCCCATGTAGTAATAGAATTAGGCGAAAGTGAATCCGACCATAATTGCTTTCCCTTGCAGCGAGAAAGAAAAAAGTCTTAATTTGAAGGCCTCCGGTGTCACATCTTGACACTTAACAGTATTAGCAACTTTCAAAAACCTCTTAAGATGGGCATTTGGGTCTTCAAATGATAAGCCAGAGAATTGCACTGCAGATACCATAGAGATCAGTGCTGGTTTTAATTCAAAGTTAGTGGCCTCAATTGCCGGATAGTTGACACTGTCTGCCACATCCGTAGTTGGTGTGAAGTACTCGTTCAACGTCAGTTCGTCAGCCATTGCTAGATGCTGTCTTCTCAACAATCTTAGTATACTTTCAATTTCAGGATGAAAAATCAATTCAGGATGTTGAGACATTGTCTGCATACACCAAAGGAAACCAAATTAGAATGTCTTAGTACTAAATAAGAAAAATAACAGAAAATAAATACTAAATAAAATTATGCATAATGCAAATAAAATCTCTAATTCAATTAATATCGTAATCACTCCCCAGCAACGACGCCAAAAACTTGTTGCGGCTCAGCCAAGTGCACCTGATCGTAACTCGTAATAATAGTGGAGTATAATTAGGACTCCGAATATCGAACCCACATGGAATGAACGAGTACCAATAACTTAATAAGATTCTATTTTATTAGACGAGCAAAAGTTGTAATTACACAACTATAAAAGTAGAAAAATTGGTGTGTTAACATTGTGCCAGGCGGTGCGTCAGGGGAATTGATGGCCTGAAGTGGATCTGCTGCGGGTGGTACACCGAACGGATCCATCCGTAACAGTTCAGATCGTTTCTTAGTGTTCTTCAACGGATCTAACAGTGATGCGAGCGTGTGGTCTACCGTGTGTAGACTAGCTAGCAACGCGCTCCGAGGATTGATGGGCTGCGATTGGCACGTGACTAAAGGCGTCTCTTGTGATTTGTGCGTGATTAGAGCCCATGAAAGAGAATCCAACATCCCTTTAGTAGATGTTCCAGATCCAGTCCTTTTGAAATTAGAGTATTTCGACGATGGAGATTGGGTTAGGGAATTCTGAGACAAACTAATATTAGAGTTCTTAACAGTACTTGCCTGTCTCTCAGTAAGTAGTTCAGTTCGCTGATGGTCAAGGTGAACTGAGTTTCTCTCTGTACCTTCATCAAAAATATAGTCTTTTAGATCCTCTGGCAGAGGAAAAAAAATGTGCTTCCGGGTTCCCCCATGATAAGGCCTTAGCAAGGAGACATGCACCACTAGGTGAATACGAGAGGACGAGGGAAGGTCCAATTCATATGCTACCTCTCCGACACGGCGACAGACTACATATGGACTGAAATAACGCCTGGATAATTTCTGTGAAGTTCAGCGAGCCACTGTTTACTGTCGATACCGATGCAGGTGAAATAAGACCCAATCACCAGGTCTGAAGGTATAGTCTTACCGCTTCTTGTTTGCCTCTTGCTCAATTTTTTTTCGTCTTCTTTTCAAATTGTCTTTTAACCGTCTGAAAATTTCTTGTCTCTGTTGCAGGGTAGAATCCAAAGATCCAATGGAGGAAGACCCTGGAACGTAATCTGGAATTGCTGGTAGGGGCCTATCGTATAAAGCTTGGAAGGGAGACATCTGTATCGACGAGTGAAATGCTGAGTTATGCCAAAACTCAGCAAGGTGCAAAAATTTGTACCATTGACGAGGCTGGTTGCTGGTGAAGCATCGTAAATAAGCCTCCAGGCTTCTATTCACAATTTCGGTTTGTCCATCAGTTTTTGGATGGTAGGTAGAACTGCACTTCAGGGAGGTGCCTTGTAAGCGAAAAAGTTCTCTCCAGAAGGAGCTCAAGAAGAGTGGGCCCTGTAGGAGATGATGGATTTTGGTATCCCATGCAGTCTACATATTTCCACTAAAAAATGAGCAGCCAAATCTGAAGTAGTGAACTTTCTGGGTAAAGGCAAAAAATGGACATATTTGGTGAGACGATCACAGATCACCCAAATGATAGTGTGTCCAAAAGAGTTTGGCAGGCGAGTTATAAAATCCATGATGAGCTCTTTCCATACTTGATTAGTTATTGGTAAGGTTGGAGTAACCCTTTTTTCTTTTGGGGTAGGTACTTGTTCTTTTGGCAAGTGGAGAAATTTTGGACAAAGATTTTGGCATCCTTATAGAGACCAGGCCAGTAGATTGAAGCTGATATTCTTGCCAATGTGGATTTCAGACCTGAATGACCTGCAACTAGTGTGACATGATACTCACGAAGAAGGGCTTCTCTCAACTCTGGAAGGGCAGGTACAAATAAGCGTTCCTTGAAGTAAAGGAGTCCATGAGAAAAACGAAAAAGATTTTGCATGTCAATATCATCTTGGTTTTTTTGAACTAATGTTTTCCCCTATTCTTCCTTTTCATAGTACTGTTGCAGTCTGGTGAGCAGAAAAGGTATAGGGGAAGAGATGGCCGATAGAAGCACACCTTCATCAGAGATTGTGGTCGAGGGGACAGAAGGGTGGGGATCTTTATCAGTGAAATTTTTGGACAATGCATCTGCAACACGGTTAGACCTTCCAGGTTTGTAAAAAGTTTCAAAATTGAATCCTTGTAATTTAGATGCCCATTTCTGCTGGTTGGTGTTTGTATTGTCTGAGACAACAAATTTCTCAAACTTTGTTGATCTGTAAAAATGTGAAAGTGTCTTCCAATCAGATACTGGCACCATTTTTTGACTGCTTCAGTGACTACATACATCTCTCAGATATAGACAGAAGCTGCTTGCATCATTGGGCACATTTTTTTGCTAAAGAAGGCTAAAGGATGGCCAGCATGTGTCAATACTGCTCCCACAGCTATTGAAGAGGCGTCTGTTTCCACCACAAATACCTTAGAGAAGTTTGGTAAAGCTAAGACTGGCATGCTTGTCATTTTATTTTTGAGCTCTGTAAAAGCCAAATCGGCTTCTGTACTCCACTAAATTTAGTGGAACGCAGTAAATCGGTGAGAAGAGCGGCAAGAGTGGCGTAGTGGCGAACAAAATGCCTATAGAAGCCGATGAGGCCTAAGAAACCCCTGATCGCCATGAGAGAGCGTGGTACCTACCAATCTAGAATTGCTTTAATTTTTTCTGGATTAGGTGCAACACCTTGGGCTGAGATCACATGTTCCAAATAGTTAACAGTATCAACAGCAAAGACACACTTAGATAACCTAGCAAAAAATTGATTGTAAGAAAGCAAATCTAAAATCAATCTTAGATGAAGTAAGTGATCAGTTAAACAACAGCTATAAATAAGGATATCATCAAAAAAACACTAAAATAAACCGATGTAAATAAGGTTGAAGTAAATCATTCATTACTAATTAGAAAGTAGATGGGCATTAGTGAGCCCAAAAGGCATAACGAGAAACTCGTAGTGCCCGTCAAAAGTCCGAAATGCTATCTTGTGTGTGTCTTCTGGAATAATTCTAATTTGATGGTAACCGGAACGTAAATCGATTTTTGTAAAAATGGTAGTTGAACCTAACTCATCCAATAGCTCATCAATTGTAGGTATAGGGAACCTATCTTTGATTGTCACAGCATTAAGAGAGCGATAGTCCACAAAGAATCTCCAAGTTCCATCTTTCTTGCGAACTAGCAGGACTGGTAAGGACTGGTGCTAGGAACAATGGTTCCCTCTTTCAGCATGTCCTGAATTATAGAGGTCATGGCCTCCTTTTGGGAGTGTACAGGTATCTGTAAAGTTTGACATTGATTAGGGTAGTGTTAGGAAGAAGTGGAATATGGTGGTCATGAGGTCTAGAAGGTGGTAAGCCATGGGGGTCTTGGAATATGGTAAGGTAGGCTTTTAAGGTGGATTGAATTTCTTGGGGGTCAAATTTGGAGGGTGTTGTGGTTGTGGATAATTCTGGTTGGTTGGGATTGTCAGTATGCTCAATTGTTAACAAATGGAAAGAGGCTACAGAATTGGTATGAAGTAATTGGCATAGTTGGTGGTAGGTGGTCGGTTGGGGAGTGTGTTTGGGGTCACCCTGTAAAGTGATGGTAGTGTGGTTGAAATTGAATGAGATAGTAGGTACTGAAAAATCAGCGTGAATTGGACCTAAGGTTCTAAGCCAATCAATACCAAGGACCACATCAGCACCTTCAATTGATAAAAGGTAAAAAGGAATGTAAAACAAATGGTCTTGTAGGGAAATAGGTACATTATGGCACAAACCAGAGCATTGAATGTGAGCACCGTTTCCAACCATCACAGAGAATTTTGGAATGGGTGTGGGTTGAAGTTGTAGATGAGCGGCAACGCATGGTTGTAATATATTGTGAGAGCTGCCTGTATCCACCAATACCCTTATAGGAAGCCCTGCTATGATACCTTTTAAACTTGAGTGTTTTTGGAGATGGGTGGCCATGGAAGGCTTGGGGTGAGAGCTGAAAATTTATTGCCTCTGTGTCACATTCCACATCTGCCTCTTCTGGTAGGTTGTCCTCAATACTAGAGTCATTCTCATCCTCTACCAATAGTAGAAGAAATCGGCTAGACGAGCATTTATGTCCATGTTGAAATTTTTCATCACAATTATAACATAGGCCTTGAGCTCTTCTCTCTTGCATTTGGGATTGGGTAAGCTTCTTAATAGGAAAGTTATTTTGATTTGGAGTGGAGGGTTTGAGAGAATTTGTGGGAGGGTTGGGTTGGTTGGGATTGGGTGGTTTTGCAGCAAGGTTGGTCTGGTGGTTGTTGTAGTTTAATCGAGGCATGGTGTTGGTACTAGAGCTTGAGGTTTGTGAGAAGGGTCTTGAGAATTTAGGCTTGGAATCTTTGATTTTTGCTTCTAGTAGTTTAGAGAGTCCAATTGCCTGTGAAATGGTTTAGGGTTTATGGAGGGCTATGTCATTTTGGATTTCTGGAGTAAGGCCTGAAATGTAGCAATTGAGGATAGCATCAGGGGAGAGTCCTGAGACTCTATTGCATTATTTCTCAAATTTAGCCTGATAATCTGAAACTGTCCGCTGTTATTTTAGTTTAAACAATTCTGCTTGATGGTTTTCATATGTGGATGGACCAAAACGGAGTTCCAAGGATCGAATGAAAGAAAACCAATCAGTAAGTTGGTGGTTGTCATACATCCACTTGAACCAACTAAGGGCATCACCTTTCATATAGAAACTAGCAAAATGTAACCGTTGTTCCACACGAATTTGGTAAAACTGGAAAAATTGTTCAGCCTGAAATAACCAATCAAGTGGTTTTGAACCATCGAAAGCCAATAGTTTCAACTTAGGTGTTCTGATGGTTGGTGGTGGCTTTAGTGAACTAGGTGGGTTGAATGGAAAGGTAGGGAAATTTGCTGTAGCAAAATTAGGGAAATTAGTGAGATAAAGGTTTTAGTGTGTGTTCTGGAAGTCTGTAGGAATAAAAGATGGAGTAAAATTTGGTGATGGGGCTGTGATATTGATGTGTGGTAAGGTAGCTTGAAATTGTGGGAATAGGGATGGGTACGGTGGAGGGAAGTTAGGTATTGGGGTTGTAATGTTCTGGGTGTTGGGTGGGGTAATTTGAAACGGTGGGAATGGGGGTGGGTAAGGTGGGGGTCTACTGATATGGGGTTCAGATGTTTGTATAGACAGGGGGAGGGTAATGGGTGCTATGGAATTAACATGGGGTTCAAAATCAGGGGGAAACTATGGGGTTAATGGGGATTGAGAAATACCTGATGAAGGAGCTTGGGTGATGTTGGGGTTGAATCCCATTGCTGACAGCCGATCATCAATACCAATCACTAGAGTAGTCCGAGATTCATGTTTGATGTCTTGAATAATCTGCTGGTTTTCCAACTGGATCTGCAAGACCCCTAGCAGTTGACTGACTTCATCTAGGTCCTTAGTTATGGTAGATGTGTGTTTGGGAGGCATTGACAAGGAGAATGAAAGTACCAATTGATAGGTTGCTGCTATAACAATAGATGAACTATGGGAGAGCTAGGGTTCAAAGCTACCAAAGAAAAGGAAACAACTATCAGATTTTTCATTTCATGCCTTTGCAAAAGGAAACCCTACATTTTAAAGACTGCTACTGGTGGGTCAAGCCCATACAGGTGTCCATACACTTAGGGAAATTAAAACCAAAAGACATAAAGTTATGCAGATAAAAGTAACAGCCCAAGATATATAAAAGACAACCCAAACCACATTAAATAAAATCATTTAGCCAAGACGGCTTTTGTAATTTCCTTTTGGGTCTAGATGAGCCTGATTCACCTGGAGACCCGCTAACAGGAAGCTTAAAGCAAGGACTTACTAAGTTAATTAAGACCTAAAATTTAAAATAAAGTTGGACCCTTAAGTTATAACTATATAAAAATTTTATTTTAATATTTATATATACTAAGTAAAATTTTCATACTACTTGATGTCTCCTTAAAAATGAGACCCTGTGCACTCGCACCACCAAAACATGCTCAGAGCCACCACTTCCTTGAGGAAAGCCTCTCATCGGATTGATGTATAATCAAGACAACAATTTTTTAATTTATTAATAAAATTATCTTGAAACCTGTTTTTTCCCGTTTGCGTCAACTACAATCTAAACTAAACACACTTTTAATTGATTGGTGTCACGAGCGTACCGTCTTGCGAATGGATAGAGTTTGGAATAGGCCGAGTCGAGCTTTGCTTTGCAAGGTTCAAACTTGTTCTAATCAAAAAATTCAAGACCAAGTCTAACCTGTTACATGTCATAAGCTTTTTTTAGACCTCACGTAGCCTTTTTGAAAGTCTGATATGGCATGTTAGTCTTCTTAAAGGCCTATTTGATATGTGAGGTTAAGTCATCTTTGAATAAGTCATCAGACCGATCTTTAAATAGACTAACGGACTAATAGGCTAATGAGGTTAAGTTCTATTTATAATAAACTATAGAAAAGAAAATTAAAACCAATGCTACTAAGAGACATGAGATATATGAGTGGAAATAGATAAGGCGAGCTAAGTTAGATCTGATTCTGATTTATTTGTATGATATGTAGATCTTTTTCAAGATCTAACATGACTTTTTAGAGAATCTAACCTTATATGATAGCCTATTTAAATTCTATTTTACGATAAAGCCTTTAATATATGTTAATAATTTATGTAAGCTAATATACTAAAATTATTGAAAAGGTCAGCAAGTATATGATTTAACACAATGTACAAAATCTAATACAATAATAAAAGTAATATAAAATTATTATTTATATTTACTTAAATAAGTCGTGCTGTTAGGCCTAAAAGACTTTTTGGGTGGTCCAAAGTTTGACATTTTTAGCTAAATAAGCTTCATAAAAGCCTTAACCTTGTCTATTTAAAAAAAAATTGGTTTGACCAAGGTCTGACGTTGGCTAAGCTGTAGGCCCTTATCAGACGGCCTGACCTATTTCCACCCTTGAGAATGAGATTGCCACCAATTTTAATTTTATTTAAAAAAAATTGGAAAACACTAAAATAAACAGTCTTAAACTTGAAATTAGATTAGGGAGAGCCAATTATGAGTAGGAAAAATAGCACCTACATCATCTGCTTAAAACTAAGGTTGTTAGACTCGCGAGTCGACTCGTCCAATTCTATGAGTTTATGTTTCTATATGGACGAAACAAGTTGACTCGCTCTGTAACACAAACTCGGGTGGACTCGTACGTGGTGGACTCAGATTGACTCTCGAGTCTAAGCCGAGTCAGTGAGTCAGTATTGGCATTTTCAAAAACCACAAAATGCTACCATTTCATGCGTTTTGTTCTTTTTTTTTTAAACAAATACTTAGTCCCCAAGTTTTGCTCCGTATGCGTACAAAAAAGAGGAAGATCAATCGTTTCCTTATTTTGGGTTCTTTCATCTTTGCTCCGTATGCTCTGTAACTCGTTTGCTCCGTACTTAGTCCACAAGTATTTGTGATATGTAGATTTGTTTAATATTGTTTTAAATATTAGGTAAACTCGTACGAGTTTACGAGTCGAGTCTACCTATGCTCCACGAGTTTGCCTAGACTCTTTCATTAATATTATTTTAAACATTAGGTAAACTCGTACGAGTTTACGAGTCGAGTCTACCTATGCTCCACGAGTCTGTCTAGACTCTCGTGTTTGACAACCTTGCTTAAAACATTTATCTAATTAAATGTGTAAAATTATAATATCTTCAAAAGTAACCCTAAAAGGAATAGAAAATATTATTCCTTTTGGGGTCACTTTTGAAGATTTATAATTTTACACATTTAATTAGATAAATGTTTTAAGCAAGGTTGTCAAACATGAGAGTCTAGACAGACTCATGGAGCATAGGTAGACATCCCCATTTACAGACTTGGGGAAGAGATCAAAACTGAGATCAGAAGCCATTTTGAGGCACAATTTGTTGAAGAGGATCAGCAGCGGCCTATACTGGATGGTGTTGAGTTTAAACAGATCTCTCTTGAAGATAACATGATGTTGATAGCCCCATTTACATTAGAAGAAATTGAAGAAGCTATTTGGAGATGTGATGGTAACAAGAGTCCGGGTCCCGACGGGTTCAACTTTAGCTTCTTTAAAAATTTCTGGGAGTTGTTAAAATGTGAGATAGTTGAGGTAGTACAGGAATTTCAGTCTAATGCTCACTTGCCTAAGGCTTTCACGACGTCATTTATATCATTGACTCCAAAAAAAGATCATCCGCAATCTCTCTCTGATTATAGACCAATTTCTTTAATTGGTAGTATCTACAAAATTGTTGCTAAGATTCTGTCCCTCAGGCTCAAGAAAGTTCTGGATAAGGTTATCTCTCCATGCAAAATTGCCTTTCTTCCAAAGAAACAAATATTCGATGGTGTGCTGGTGGTTAATGAGCTAATTGATTTAGCGAAAAGGAGGAAAGACAAATGCGTCTTATTGAAAGTGGATTTCAAAAAGGCTTACAATTCGGTTAGCTGAAGCTATTTGGATTACATGATGTTCAGAATGGGTTTCAATGATACTTGGAGAAAGTGGATGACGACATGTGTGTTCTCAAGTTCTATGTCAATATTGGTGAATGGCAGCCCTACGAAAGACTTTGTTGCCAACAAATGGCTGAGGCAAGGGGATCCATTGTCACCTTTTTTGTTTCTAATTGCCCCTAAGGGTCTGGTAGGGCTGGTAAGGAATGCCGTGGAATTGGGATTGCTGAGGGGGTTCTCGGTAAATGAAGAAATTTCATATTCACTTTTACAGTAGTTTGCAGATGACACAATCTTCGTGTGTGAAGAATCATTGGACAATCTTTGGTGTATCAAGACAATTTTGAGAGGATTTGAACTGGTCTCCGGGTTACGGGTAAATTTTCTTAAGAGCAGCTTGTTTGGGCTGAATATTTGTGATTCTTTCCTTTCTGCAGCATCCAACTTTTTAGCCTACAACATTGGTTCTATACCATTCAAGTTTCTTGGCATCCCGGTTGGAGCTAACCCACATAGATGTTCTACGTGGAATCCTGTGACAGAGTCTACGAAAAAAAACGCTTATCCGGTTGGAGCAGGAGGCATCTTTCTATCGGAGGAAGGGTTACTATTATCAATTCTATTCTGACAAGCCTGCCCTTATACTACTTCTCATTCTATAAGGCTCCCAAAAAGGTGTTAAAGACACTAAAACAATTACAGAGAGAGTTTCTTTAGGGAGGTGGTTTGGACACACACAAAATCAATTGGGTAAGTTGGGAAAAGGTATGTTTTCCAATAAAAGAAGGTGGGCTCAGTGTGAAGGATCTTGAATTATTTAATCTGTCTTTGTTAGCCAAATGGAAGTGGCGGTGTTTGGTGGAGAAAAACTCTATATGGTCTGGGTTATTGAATTTTAAATATGGTAGTTTGTGCAAGAGTGTATTTACTGATGTCAACCTTTGTAGCAAAAGTAGAAGCTCAATTTGGTGGAGGGACTTGCTGTCAATTGAATCTGGTAGAGGCAGCAGTATGCGGTGGTTTAGTGCAGCAGTTAATCGCAAGCTTGGCAATGGAGATGAAGTGAGTTTTTGGAGCGATACATGGTGCGGCCCGATCGCTTTTAAGGATCACTATCCTAGACTTTTTAATGTGGCCTTAGATAACTCAGCAACAGTTGCTGAAATGGGTTATTGGAAAGGTGACAAATGGGTGTGGTCATGGAGATGGAGGAGAGGTATGTTTGTATGGGAGGAGGAATTAAAGAATGAAATGGAAGCTATCCAAGCCCCAGTCAGCCCTTACAGGGACAAACAAGACAGTTGGTCTTGGGTGCCAGATGAAGTGAATGGTTATACAGTTAGTTCTGGGTATAAAAACTTGTTGGAGTTTCACAGGTCTTCAATTTTAGATCCCCTGTCTGCGAGAGCGCACATACAGCTCTGGCGGAGCGCTTTTCCGTCCAAAATCCGCAAATTTGTTTGGCGTTTGTTCCGGGATCGACTACCAACGAGATTGGCGCTGTCCCATAGGGGAATTATTGACCCCGTTCATAACAGTTCATGTGTCTTCCGTTTTCTTCAAGGTGAGAGCTGCAGTCACCTTTTCTTTACCTACCCTTCTCTTATAAAGTTTGGTGCACAGTCTACAATTGGTTGGGAGTTACTGGTGTTCATCACAATGAAGGAATTAATCATTTCATCCATCATGGGGAATTGCTGAGAGGAAAGAAGCTTAAAAAGGCTAAGCACATTGTGTGGATGGCAGTAGTTTGGTCATTATGGCTTTTAAGAAATAGGGTAATTTTTAATGGTGGGGTGGCAGACCTGATTTACGTGGTTATGTCAAAATAGTCTCTTAGGGGTGGTATATCAATATGATAGGTAGAAATTCCGGTTGTAATTTTTCGGATTGGTGGTGTTGTCCAGTGGGCTGTTTAATAACTATCTGATATAGCGCGTTGAAATACTCTTTGTAATTTCTTCAATAACACTTTTTTGCTTATAAAAAAAAATTAAAACAAATGTGAAATTTTTTTAAGTTTTATTATTTAGCTTGACAAGTGCACTGGAACTTGCTCCTACGTATCTCTTGCTAAAATAGAGAAATCGAGATCAAAGTTACATAGATCTTGTAGAAAATAATTGGTTGCACATAATATATTAAAGAAGAAGCTATTGGTTGCACATAATATATTATATATATATAAAAAAAAAACTTTGGTTGCAACTTGCAACTAATTCTCCCATGCAAGTAGTCTACAGAGATTTCATTTATTTTAGTCAGCTGGCTTGGACCCTTGTTGGACGCATGTGAGTATATAATAATGAAAGGAAATCCTCTTATATTATGAGTCAACAATCTTGTACATATCAACTACAGAATAATCTTCCACGTGTCATTATCACTCTTCGCAGTCACATGTGAATTTGCAGTATTTCATTTTCACGCACCTACAATCTTTCCGTCACCTACCAATAATAATTGAAAAATGAGGGAAAAATAATACAGTAAGAAGTAGCTTTAGAATAAAATTAGGCATGAAAATAAAAAGTAAAAATATTTATTCAAAATTTATCATATTCAAATGAAAGTATTATTTTTGAGTAAAAAAAAAATGTAAGTATTATTTAGTATTTTTTTATTAAATAAAATATTTAGTTTTTTTAATAGAAAACATTACAATTTTGTTAACAAATTAAACTTTTAAAATACAGATTACAAAGATATATTTTGATAAATATTGCAAATTATATAGAAAGTTTACTGAGTTTTTCTAATAAGTGCAACCTTGCACACGATAAAGATCATTAATTGCTCACTTTTTCCTTAATAATTATCTCCTATTTTGTGGGTAGAAAAATTACATAAATGTGAATCTATAGAATAAAAAGGAAAGTAAATAATTAATAAGGAAAAAATTAAATAATTAATGACTATTATCGTGTGCAAAGTTGTACACTTAGAAAAAGCGTTGAATAATTTGTGTTTCTAGTATAAGAAAGATAACATATAATTTTATTTCTTAATTTATCTATTTTTAACTAATATTTATAACTTCCTTTCAAAAAAACTAATATATAACTTAAGAGGATTTATTCTTTTTCTTAAGCTTTAATTTTTTAACAATAAACGAGTAATTATCCTGTAAGTGTCACGTCATTTTGTAAATTTGAAAAAACAAAATAAAAAATATGTAAGAAGTGAAAAATGTAAAAAGAAGATAGATGTAAATTTAAAATTATATATTTATATAAAAATTGAGCATATAAAAAATGTGGTGAATAAAATATAGGAAAAACATTTTAGAGAAATAAAACTTTGAAATATAAAAAAAATTCTTATTATAAAAAATGGTGAAATATCATTTTCAAAAGCTAGACTCAAAATTTCGTCAACAAAAGAAAACTAGAATCAAAATTTTTAGTGTTTTAAAAAGATAATAAAAAAAAAGATAATTGCTATCAGAGATTTGACTGGTTGATGCAGTTTACGGAATTGGATAATAAATATATCAATGTGTTGTAATTTATTAACCATTAAATAAATTTTATTAATCACGAATTTAATTGTTACTAATCACAATTTTTAGATGTTTAAATATAATTTAACATGTATATTTGAATACTTTTTTTTTACAGAATGTATACATGAATACCTAAAAGACGTGGTTAATAATGTTTAAAATCGTAGTTAATGAAATTTAGTTGATATTAATAAATTATGATACCTTATTATATACATTAAACAAACTCAACACTTCGTTAATCACTTCAATTAGTAAAAAAAACACTTCATTAATCACCTTTTTTTTCCAGTTTTTTTTTTACATTTCATTAATCACGTTTTTAAAATATATTAACCACATATTTTATCAATATATCAATTTTTGATATCGCTTCTGATGTTGAAATAACGGGACACTTTGAAAAAGATGTGGGGAAGGCCCTTTTTTTTAACTAATGCAAAAATTAATTCGAGAATATTCTTAAATTATAGTCCATATATATTCGACTGCAGTCTCTGCTTACCTTACCTACACTACGCACTGAAAGGGAGAGAACACAATACACCCCCCCACTAATGGCGGCGACATTGTCCCCGGATTCCGATCACCTGCGCTCGCCGATCCTGCCTCCGGCGACGGCGAAGAAGGCAGAGACGGAGAAGATCTGCATCGACGAGATGCTGCAGAAGTACTGCGGTGAGTTCGGACAGTGGCAGTTGAAGCACTTCATCCTCACCAGCCTCGCCTGGGCTCTCGAGGCCTTCCACACCATGGTCATGATTTTCGCCGACCGGGAACCTGACTGGAGGTGTGTTTCCGGCACGGTCTGTGACTCCGCCGCCGTGGGAAGTGTCTGTGGCCTCCCACCGGAGTCGTGGGAGTGGGTTGACGGTCGCGCCGCCTCCACCGTGTCTGATTGGGGTTTGATTTGCGGTGATAAGTTTAAAGTTGGGCTGGTCCAGGCTGTCTTCTTCGCCGGCTGTATGATAGGTTGGTTTACTTTCTCTTTTCTCCTTACACTGTTTTTTCTTCTTCTAGATTCATCTTCTCAGCCATCGTTTTTATTCGCATAATAAAATTTAATCATCATTGAAAATAAAATAAAAAGTCAATCGGAAGAAAAGAAAAATATAATGAGGTTATCTGAATCTGGCATTTGGCAAATGATAATTGTAACTAAAATAAACGGATAAGATAGTTTTGTATATTAAACATTTCAATCACAATCGTAACTAGAAGCTTTGTTAAACCGATAAATTATTGCACTTATTTAGTATTTGTTAACAAAATGATATGAATTCCCTAAAAAGAAAAAAAATGATTAGATTAATTACCATCGTAACTTGAGGTTTTAAGTTTTTCTAGACAATAGTTAAGAATGAGCTGTGAATGGTTTTATTTTTTGAGGATGAGAACGTCAATAAAGAATAAAGATGATGAGCCATATGCGATAGGCGTGACTGACATATATTCAGGAAACAATCATTTTTTATTAGTATCATTTATCTTATTTTTTATTTTTTATCTCTTTTATTCACTCCTCAGTCCTCACACTCCATTTTGAAAATAAAGTGTGAGAAAATCTTTGTTAAAATTTCTATTAAGGAAGATAGGTGTGTGGAACTTGTGGAAAGGACTGATAAACCTGAAAGAGAAAAGGACCACAGCATATCTTTATCTTTCGGTTTGTCGTTTTGCTAGTTCGATTTATTTTTCTAATAATTTACTGTAAGTTTGTCATTTCGGGGGGTTGGTGGTTGTGGACTTGTGGTACTTCAAAGAACAAGTGGACGACAACTTTTGAGTCGTTTATTTGTTTACTATAGCATTTATTTTATGCCACTTTAGTCGCCAACGATTTAAATCGTGGTCGTGGTAATGGTCACTGCAATCCTTATATGGTAGAGAATCGTAGTTAAATACGATTGATATTATTTAAATCACGGTTGTTAAGATCTCAAAAACCTTAACATCGCGGCTCAAATTGTAATCATAGACCTTAATTTAAAACTTGCATGTCACGTTATTTTTCCAAGTTTTTTTTATTTAATAAAATTAGATAAACCATTTATTAATATAGACACAGACATTTATTAATGTAACAAAAGTGCTGCCAAAACAGTGTGTACGATCTCCTCTGTGTATAGAATATTCATAAATCTTATGTATAATAAAGGCGTGGAGAATCTAAGTTCTAGGTAAGAAATTTATTTATAGATAATAGGGATAAATATCTTATGATCTTGTTTTAGCTTAAAAGATACTTTAATCAAAAGTTCTTCACTTCTGGTCCGAATAGTAAACTCCAACAGATTTCATTAACATAGGGACATCTAGTGTACCATGGGTTCGAACCTGGGAAAGTGCCTTTGGTGTACATGTTTGAGACGTGACACTTGCCACTTTGCTTACGAGACCAAAAAAAGATACTCTAATTAAAATCAAATATCAGATAAATTAATTAAACCAAATATTGCACCATAATTAATATTTATTAAAGTATACAGATTGTGCTATAAATGTAAACTTCGAATTATATACTTGGCTTTTTACTACTATACAGTTATCCGCGTTTCTATTCATGCAATTTGTGCGGGTTGCTAGTTGCACTGAATAGAACATCAGTCTCTTTCCTATCGACTAAAAATGGTAGCTAAGTGCATAATTTGTTTTTTTTGGATTTTATATAAAAAAAAAAAGAAATGTATTTACTAAATTACTCTTAATCATAATAGTCCTCACAATATTCATAAATTAATTTAAGGATATTTTTGAATAATAACATTAAATATGGGTAGATTAGATGATATTTACTTTTAAGTCCCTCAAACTTGACAATTTTTTTTATTTATAATTGAGTCCGCATGGAATACATTGTAAAGTTGAACTTAACAGTTATTGATGAAGTGAGACATGAGCTTTTTTGTTGTATGAAAAAAGGGAGACAGCTCTTTCGTGATATTCATACATAAACATAATATTACAAGTTCTTTTTCCATTTGCTAAACAATTATAGACATTCACCAACACAAACCAACATGATCTTGATGATGTGTAATTTCAGGAGCTGGAGTATTTGGTCACCTCTCAGACTCATCTCTAGGAAGGAAAGGCTCTCTCACAGTGGTTTGCGCTCTAAACGCCGTATTTGGCTGCTTAACAGCATTCTCCCCTAACTACTGGATCTACGTCCTCCTCCGCCTCCTCACTGGCTTCAGCAGCGGCGGCGTTGGCCTCTGTGCCTTCGTCTTAGCCACCGAGCCAATCGGCCCCACGAAGCGTGGCCCAGCCGGAATGTCCACCTTCTACTTCTTCTCTGGCGGCATTGCAATTCTCTCTGGCATAGCCTACATCTTCCAAACATGGCGGGTGCTCTACATCGCCGCCTCCATTCCCTCCCTCCTCTACATTGTCCTTGTCCTTCCCTTTATATCCGAGTCCCCAAGATGGTACCTCGTTCGCGGGAGAATAAACGAAGCCACCAAGCTCATGTCCACCATTGCTTCTTTCAATGGGAAGCACCTTCCCGAAGGGGTTCTCCTTGCACTTGATGAAGAAGTATCAGAAGCAACAAATGATTGTTCATCAGGGTACAGCCTAACCTATGTGGAAAACAAGGATGCACTTGTTGGATCCATTGTGGACGTGATTCGCTACCCAGTTACGCGTATTAGGTTATTTCTAGCTGTTGCTCTTAACTTCTTAGGCTCTATTGTATATTATGGTCTTAGCTTAAACGTGACCAACCTCGAAACAAACCTCTACTTGAACGTGCTTCTTAACTCAGTGGCGGAGATGCCAGCGTTCACGATAACGGCGGTGTTGTTGGACAGGTTTGGGAGGAGGCCTTTAACGATAGGGACGATGTGGTTCAGTGGGTTCTTTTGCTTGATGGGGAGTTTGATGAGTAACGTTGGGGTGTGGAAAGTGGTGAGAATGGTGTGTGGTGTTTTGGGAATATTTGGAATGGCAGGGACTTATAACTTGTTGTTTATTTACACGGCGGAGCTGTTTCCTACTGTGGTGAGGAACGCTGCGCTTGGATGCACCACACAGGCGGCGCAAATGGGGGCGATATTGGCGCCGTTTGTGGTCGTTTTGGGTGGTTGGTTGCCGTTTGGGGTTTTTGCGGCTTGTGGGATTGTAGGTGGGATGTTTGCGTTTTATCTACCGGAGACGCTGAACATGCCCCTATATGATACATTCAATGGATTGGAAGCTGGACTTGCATGATGCTATAGCAGCTTTTTGTTACTCTTAAATATGTTCTATGGTGAGTACGTTAGGATGGATGAAGAGTGGTGTGCCAAGTCTAGTGGGCTAAACTTTGCAAATCGTTGGGGCTGTGGTGCGAGAATGGCCAACCCTTATACATGTTTAGTTTTGGTGCCTCGGGTATCATTATTTTTCTTTTCACATTTTGTTTTGATTTGGTCAAATTTTGTACAATAGGAAAAAAAAAAAAATCTGCAACCAAAAAAAAAAAAAGTAAAATAAGTCTAGGAGTTTGAACAGTTCCAATCAAGTGTGGCGCCTGATGGTTGTGTTAGGCTTATTTTGTAAAAAATGTGTAATGCTTAAATTTGAATTATTTATTTAAATTAGTAAAATTTAAATTTCGAACTTAATTTAAAAATAATATTATTTTATTTGTCTTCGATTTATTTAAAACCTTTTTTATTGAATTATTATTATTATTATTATTATTACATCCTTTTTTATTGAATATTTTTTATTTTGATTTTTTTTATCAAAACCGTGAAATGTACGCCTTTCATCGAATATTTTCTGGAAGTATTTTTTGAATTTAATAATCTAAAATTTAATTATTTTTTAATCTAAATAAAAGAGAAAGTAAATTGTGAAATAATCAGGTTACTAGCTTTTGTCTGTCCTTTCACAAAAACTAGCGAAATACCCGTGCATTTCCACGGGGCGCACGGCATTTGTCGTGATTAATGTCGATGAAATTAAATTTGTGGCGTAAGTAGAGTATTTTTGGTCATATAGTCGATTATAAATTTGTAATGCAATTAGACCAGATATGTGATGTACCTAATTAAAAATGAAATTATTTTAGATATTGTGTTACAATAATGACACTTATAAAAAATAATGACACTTATATCATTAGGTATAAATAATGAGACCTGCGTACCTGACTAAGATTAATTAAGATTAAATAGAGGCTTTGTCAATAGTAGTAATGAACAATTTTATTTTTTTTTAGGTAAAAGAAAGGAGAGGGGCCTCGTTAAAACCTTCTGATGCAAAACTTTCCTTAGCGAAAAAACATCCAGAAGGAAAAAGAGTACCCCCGCCTAAAATTTATTAATAAAAACTGAAAAAAAAAAGTAACAGAGAAAATGGGGGGACTAGGCCAAAACCCATTAAACAGCATCAAAGCAATAACAATAGGCCCGACCAAAAGCCCTATGCAACTACAATAAAAAAAGAAAGCAATGGTGGTATGCAAAGGCATCACAATAATGTCTTCCATCCCAACGAGGTTGGCACCAAAGACATTAACAATCATTTGCAAAGATACCAAGATTTAAAAACAGGAAGCAAAGAAAGGCGTATGGACCAAGACCCAAAGAAGAATTATCTCAACCCGTAGCATGGCGGGCCATATCTCATTGCGGCGAAATCTTCAACCACAAAGGAAGGGATGGTGTTCCACCAAGTGAGACCAGGATAGGAAATACCTTTATTTGCCAACTTGCAAGGCAGAGTTGCCTTCTCTATAGATGTGAGAAACGGAGAAAGTCATGTTCTTAGTGAGTCATAGTCGCTTAACCAAATTGTGAAGATTCCAAGGACAATAGCGAGGATTAGAAAAAGCTAGAACCACCAACGATGAGTCACATTCAAGCCACAACTTGTTCCATCCATTGCGGTTGGCCAACTCAATAGCTATGATAGCGCCCATTAACTCAAAGATAAAGCATTGGCTACGCCAATATGGAAAGTAAAGCACCCAAGAGTGGTCGCTCTACTATCTCTAAATATACCCTATGGCAGGCCTGGAGACCCCTTAGCCGCACCATCAGTGTTAACTTTGATCCAGGTACAATTAGGCGGATGCCAGTTCACCTCAATGATTTTAGGAGCTTTGCTCAGCTTACCAGTAATGAAGAAATGCTTAAGGAAAACAAACTCCTGAATATTACCAGACATGGACCTCGAAGAACGGTTACCTGTAAGGTTGACATTAGCAACATTATTATTATCAAAACGAAGCTGATTCCTGCAGTACCAAATGGCCCCTATAGAATTAGCAATGGCAGCAATGAGAACCTCTTTAGCCTGGGGGCTCCAAGAACGATCACAAATCTTTAAGATAGTTAAAATGGAGGACGTGTCCATGGCCACCCCAATGCAATGACCCAACCAACTCCAAATGTGAGAAGCAAAAGCACAAGTTAAAAACAAGTGATCAGTAGATTCATAATGTGAACCACAGAGACTACACATAGAGACCATGTGGCATCCTCTCCTCCATAACTGATCATCCGTTGGAAATTTATTATGAATCAAGCGCCAAATGAGAAAGGATTTTGAAGGGGGGATTGAAGCTTTCCAAATAAGCTTGGACCAACCACAGACCTGCATAGAAGGGGCTTGAACAACATAAGCTTCTTTCAGAGAGAGAGTTCCTGAATCAGTACCTTTCCAAATCCAAGTGTCAGGGATGGGAAACTTAGGAATCTTAACTTTCTGGATCTCAGAGGCAAGGATTGGGAAACGCTGCAACAAGGTCTGAGGGATGTGCCACTCATAATCAATAATGAAATCGCTGACCTTTGCAGTGAGAGAACCATGCATAGAAGCCGATATATTTAACAAACTGACGATCGGCTGTGAGAGCCAGCAATCCAACCAAAAATTGATGCTAGTGCCATCACCCAGCTGCCAGGATGTAGAAGCGTCCACAGTATTAACAAAGTGTTTCAAATCGGCCCAGATGGAAGAAGAAACATGATAGCTAATGGTGGCTTTGTTCTTTAAAAATCTAGCCCGAAGAAGTTGGGCCCATTGAGAAGTGGAAGATTTAAGCTCCCAACTTCTCTTTAACATAGCTGCTTTATTGGTAGCCTTTAACGAGCGAAGACCCAAACCACCAGCATCGTAGGGACTGCACACCTTATGCCAGGCAACTGTGACCACTTTAGCTGTATGAATGTTGCCAGACCAAATAAAATTCCTGATATATCTATCCAAATGAATTGAGAGAAACTGCCAAGCATAGACTGAAAAGAGTATGTTAGCATACCAAAAATAACAGATTTAACTAATTGGACTCTACCCATGATAGAAAGCATGGAGCCTTTCCAAGAAGCAAGCTTAAGAATAATCTTATCTGCGATAGGTTGAAGATGCTCTTTCTTAGGCTTCCCACGGAATAAAGGAACACCAAGATAGGTAAAGGAAGTCGACCCTTCCAAAACCCAAGGTGTCGAAATAGAACTTAACCAGCATGCGGGATGCACGGCCATAAAATTTGGATTTATCTGATTAATTTTTGACCGTAAGCCCTTTATTGTAGAGCTGAAAAAGATGCATGAGGTGCTCAATATTCCTCTTAGTGCCCTTGCAGAAAATAAGAATGTCATCTGCATAAAGCACATGACTAGGGACTTTATAGCCTCTAGGACTAGCCATCTGTAACAAAGTACCCTGCTGAACTAAATTCAAAATGCCTCTACTAAGAACTTCTTCGGCAAGACAAAAAAGAAGAGGAGAGAGAGGATCTCCCTGCCTGACCCCTCTCTTGCAAGCAAAATAGCCAGTAGATTTCCCATTAACAGATATAGAAAGCTTAGCCGAATTGAGGATGTTAGCCACCCAATTACAGAAGGTCGGATCAAAGCCAAACTGCCTAAGCGTCTTAAGAAGAAAGGTCCAGTCAATAGTATCGAAAGCCTTACTGATATCAATTTTGAGAGCAATATTACCACCAAAACTTTTCTTGTGAAGAAGGTTGACTGCTTCAGAAGCAACGCCAATACAGTCAAAGATTTGACGCCCTTGAATGAAGCCGCGTTGATTTTGGGAAACAATTTTGGAGGCCACTTTGGCCAGCCTATCAGCGAGAACTTTAGTGATGATCTTAAATTTAAAGTTGGCTAAAGCGATAGGCCTATACTGACCAATCGTATCAGCTTCTGGAGTCTTGGGAATAAGAACCACCATGCTAGAATTAAAGTTGGGGAGAATCCAACCCTGCCTGAAAAACTGGAGCACCGCATTAAAAACATCCAGACCAATTAAGTCCCAGTATTTCTGGTAAAAAAAGCCCCCAAAGCCATCAGGACCAGGAGCCCCATTAGAGTTCATAGAGAAGATAGCATTTTTAACCTCATCCATAGAAGGTAAGTTAGTCAGCATCAAATTATCATCAACAGTAACCTCAGGCGAAATAACAAAATCAATCAAACCATTATCGATACAATTATTATCAACAGCAAATAGAGAAGTGTAAAAATCAAGAGCATGGTTCTCAATATCAAGAGGGTCAGTAAGAATAGCATCACCTGATTTGAGCATGGTCATTCTTTTAGTTGCGTTTCTGATTTTAGTAACAGTGTGGAAGAAACAAGTGCATCTATCCCCATAGTTGTGCCAATTCAATCTCGACTTTTCTTTCCAAAAGGTTTCTTGGAACTGTAAGGCTTGATTAAGAGTTACCTGGGCCAACTTCTCTTGAATAACCAAATCATCAGAGTACCCATGCAAATCGAGTTGCTCTTGAATGGTAGCAACGCCTTTCATGGCTGCCTGCACCTTAAGATTAATATCACCAAAGCATTCTTTATTCCAATGCTTTAGTTTGGAGATCAATGGAATTGGAAAATATGAATCTTCCAAGTAAATCAGTAGTAATGAACAATTCATATATGAGATACCCAAAGCAAAACCATAACAAATATGTGTTGCAACTATAAGATCCATATATTTTGGTTTTTATAATTTTAAATTTATAATATTTTACTCATTTTTTTATAAATAACCGGTGTTAAAATTTCGTTTTCCACATTTTATTGCGTAACTGAGAAAACATTTCATTCTCCCTCTTCTTTCAGAAAACCTTTCCCTTTCACTCTCACAAACAACCACCACCTCCATTTTCCGTTTCACTCTCATGACGAATCACCACCGGCTGCCATTGTTTCGTTTGTGTTCCCTGGTAATGTTGTCTATCTCTCTTTACTTCTCGTTTATATTCTCCTTCCTCTTTCTCTCTTTTTCGTTCGTATTCCACTGCTTCTTGCATGCTTTCCTTCTCATTTTCGTCGTCGTTTTCGTTCTCACTTTCGCATCTGTTACCATTGCCGCCGTTTTCGTCTCCGTTAATGTCGCCACGCGTTTTCGTCTCTGATTATCTCTCTTCTGTCGCCATTTCTCAGGTATGTTTTTTTTTTCCTAAAAATCTCTTATGTGTTGTTGTTATTGTTGATATGAAAACTGGTTCTCTTTTTTTTTTCAGTTACCATTTTTTGTTGGTTTTGTGATGAATTAATTAACTTGATGAAATTAAATGCTTTTTTAAATTGTTTCCATGTCCTTAAAAAAGACAACTTGTTTCCATGCATATTTGTGAATGAGTGTTATTAAAGTCCACCATTGTGGTGCTTCTTGAAGCTTCAAGCTTAAAAATTGTATAAGTGTATGTATTTTTTTTTTCAAAACTTACATATGGATCGCAGTTGGACGCAAAAAATCGCTTGAGTGATGAGTATAAGAATGGAGTGTCAGAGTTTATAAAATTTGCTGAAACAAAGCTTCCTAATAGTAATGGAAGATTTTATTGTTCTTGCATTAAGTGTTCAAATCGGGCACCTATAATAGTTAAAGACATATGGTATCACCTTTGTGGTTATGGGATTTGCAAGAGTTATATGACATGGACATGGCATGGTGAAGTGTTAGATATGCCAAGTGTGTCCCAAAGAGAGGAAGATGAGGTAGATATGGGTGATCGAATAGAGCAATTGATTCGTGATATTGGACAAGACTTTTTTTAGCGAGCACATTTGTACGATACTTTGTGCAATGACAACGAAGAGCATTTGTATGCAGGGTGCACCAATTTCACATGGTTGTCAGCGATGTTGAGAATGTTCAATTTGAAGGCAATAAATGGGTGGACTGATAGAAGCTTCACAGAATTGTTTGGCTTATTGAAGGAAATGCTTCCAGAAGGTAACACATTGCCTAACCGTAACTATGAGGAAAAAAATATATTATGTCCAATGGGTGTGGAGTATAGGAAAATACACGCATGCCCCAATGATTGCATACTGTACTGGAAGGATAATGAAGACAAAGAAAGGTATCCCACATGTATGACATCACGATATAAAAAAAAGGGTGACGATGAGGGTTGTGATGTGACCACAAAGAGTCCTCATGCGAAGGTGTTATGGTGTCTTCCAATTATTCCAATGTTTAAGCGACTTTTCGCCAATATAAAAGACGCAAAGAATATTAGATGGCATGCAGATGAGAGGAAATTTGATGGAAAGCTTCGTCATCCGGCTGATTCTTTGTAATGGAAGCGACTTGATTCTCTGTTTCCGAATTTCGGAAATGAACCAAGAAACCTTAGGCTTGGAATTTCGACGGATGGAATGAATCCATATGGTACTTTAAGTAGTATTCATAGTTCATGGCATGTTCTCTTGGTTATTTACAACTTGTCTCCTTGGTTGTGCATGAAGCGTAAATATGTTATGTTATCTATGATGATTTCCGGACCAAAACAGCCATGAAATGACATAGATGTTTATCTAAGTCCCTTGATTGAAGACTTGAAAATATTGTGGGAAGAAGGCATTGATGTGTTTGACGAGTATTCCCGTGAAACACTACAATAGATTATTAAAAAAATGGCGCCATCTTAAACAGCGCTTCTTTCTGAAAACACTGGCTAAAATTATGAGTGGGCCTTTACTAGCATATTCTAGAATAAGCGCTAGTTAAAACGAACAAATAGACAGCGCTTCTTTGGTGAAACGCTACTAAAAATATGCATAAGGATATTGCTAGCGCTTCCTCTAGGAAGTGCTATCAATTAAACTGGACTTCACTAGCGCTTTCCTAGGGAAGCGCTATCTATGATTTGAGACTGGACTTCACTAGCACTTCTCCAAGGAAGCGCTAGTTAACATCTTACATGATCACTATATTTTAACCTTTTCTCCCACGCGTTCCCTCATTAAATTGCTCTCTCTCGCTCTGAAACCCTATTTCCTCTGACTCGTTCCTCTTAATCTCTTCCCTCCCACGCCATCTCTCCCTCGACCTCCTCCACTCCATCTCCCACACCCTCCATGGCGTCGTTTCCCTCCAGTCCCTAGAGCCTCCTCGCCACCCTCATCTGCCATCTCACCGACGACGATCTCCTCTTCCGCAGCGACGTCCTCCTCATTGCCTATTTGCAAATCAGGTCCCCTGATCCAGAGCCACTCCCCCCATTCTCTTCCCCATTTTTGGATCCTCCCTCTTCTTCTTCTTTCCTTCATCCCCCAACATTAAACCCTAAGCCTAATCCAGATAGCCGCGGCATCCGTTCCCTCTTCCTCTCTTCTCCTCCTTTTTTCTTCTATCAACCCTAACCCAAGAGAAATAATGCAGCTTGTTGGCTAATGAAATATAGGAATTGTGTCTTGTTGGCTAAAACTGTTAGAATTTTACAAAAAAGATGTTCATGTTTTAGACGATAAGACACAACTGCCTATAATTCATGTGATAGGCAATTTATTCAAATTTAGGTGATAAGCATTCGCTCTGTTCTTAGCTTGGGATTCGTCTGACAGCTTTGATTGGACACCACCTCTGTGAGTAATAGTAGAAATTTGTTCATTTATTAGCAAGTTTGGTTTCTTTTTTTTTTGGAATTATTTATTTGTTAGATTAAGAAATTTATTTGTTTTATTTCCAGTGGATGGTGTGAGAAACTGACAACAAGAACCCAACTCATATGCTAGGCATTCGCTCTATTCTTAGCTTGGGATTCGTCTCGCAGCTTTGGGTGGACACCACCTCTGTGAGAGTCTATATTGTATTTGAATTTGAATTAGAAACCCAATCTTCAAAACCCTAAGTAAACTTGCTATCGTTACTGTTAACTTTAGTGTTTAATGGACTGTCAAATTATAGATTGAGTGGGAAACTATTTTGTTGATGTTTTGATATGTAGGTGGCACATCTTTGTCAGAAGCTCCTTGTTTCATTTTACTATATACTTGCATGTTTGTATACTTACATGTTTTGGGTTTAGACACTTTGGAGATGAATTCAACTTTCTTATGTACATTATTTTCTTGGAATGCAACTGATACAGAAATTTATCTTTCCAAACTAAATGCACTGTCCACTCCTACCGTCCATTTAAATGCACCGTCCACCACTTTTTTTTTTTTTTTAATTCTTCAAACCAAATGTATAGATGAATGCAAAACGAAGAACAGTCAAGTCAGTGTCAACAGTGTGATATCCAATCAATAAAGATGCCAAAAATAAATGGTTATAGATAAATGCCTCAAAAACAGTCCATATGACCAAACACATTAATATTCAAGAAATTTAAGCTACAGGTTCAAGAAACATCAAATTGTAGTTAACAAACAAAACTTCCAAAGTCCTCTGAAGCTAGCCTATATAACTAAACAACCGCATGTGACTTGTTGAGGATCACACCTTCATATTTCATCTGGAACCACCTCATAGCATCATCCTTTGTGACCCGATGCTGGATCCCAACATGTGACTTGCACTGACGACGACGTCCAACACGGTAACCAGGGCACTCCAGAACGACATAAAAGCCCATTACTTTGAACCATTTCAGAATTTTCTTATAATCACTAAATGCTTTAAATGATTCTAGATTTTTCTGTATTTTGATAGCTCTCCTAGAATAGTATAAATAGCCCTATTACTTCTTGTGGTCACAGGTACATATCAAAACATGACACAACTTGGAATGGATGTCAATCTGTCCCTCCACAAAGCTGGAGTTACATCTTCACCATCTATGTTTCATATCCATTTGCTTTTTATGCTCAACGTGTTGGAATCAAGTGGATTCAGAAACAATAACCCTTAATTGTTTTGATGATAACAAATGATTAAGAGAACAATTTATTCTCTAATGTGTTTGCTAGTATGCAAAAATCACTATTCATTAGAAGTCGTTATCTCAGAAGACTTGGTGGAATCTTGAAGTTAACATGACTAAGTCTGTGAGTGATCCTCTGTTTCTATGCTGACGTCACCTTGTGAAGCCTTGCTCTGAAGTTGGTCAACTCCGTTTGTTCAGTCAACGCTCTGGTGACTCCTAAGACTAGATTTTGACTTAGTCAACTCTGTTGAACAATCAACTCTGTTGGTGAACCAAGCTCCGAAAACTAGCTCTGGACATTGGTCAACACTTTCAACAGACCATGGTTAAGTTACCTATAGAAGCCTTTGTCCATGACCACAAGACTCTGCTGTGAAAACCCATTGAATTCTACGCTGAAGAACTCAACTCTGTTTCAAGCTCACTCTGTAGTACAGTACTCAACTCTGGTGAACAGTATAGCTCTGTTAGGAAACAGATTGAAGAATATTTGAGGCTACTTCAAGTATTTAAGAGACCTCATTGATTAAACATTTTAATGTACGAGGTATCAATAATGTCAACGATTCTAATCATCAAGGAAACTTGCTCTCAAAGGGTCTCATATTCAAAAAGCCCACAAGAGACAAAGATTCTGAATTTGTGTGCAGTGCCCAGGATACTTTATACAGTCTGAAAAGCGACGTGACCTGCAAAAGCCACAAAAACAGGATCTGAGGTTTTGACCTAGGGTAAAAAGAGACGTTGTGTAACAACGGCACTATTCTCAACCCTAGCTATATATATCTTACTTCAGTCATTGAAACAGGCCAACCATTAAAAAAAAACCATTGAAAAGAAAGTGAACGCAACAAAGTACGAAGTGATTATACAGTGAGTGCCTACAATCTTATCAAACTTGAAAATCACTATTTTCTGAGACAGTGAGCAACCAAGAAATCTTCCAAGTCTCTGGGATCACATTGAACAAAGCACTCAACTGTTTATCCTTTCTGTTTGAAAGTTATTATTTGTGCTAAATTTCTTCATTGTAAATCCTCTTTGTGAGAGTTATTTGTGTATTGTTTCAAAACTCCTTTGAACTTGTATTTAGCCCAGTAGTGGCTGTATTCCTTAGAGGCTTGACTGTACTAAGTTGTTGTAAGAAGTTGTGAGTATAGCCAGTTTGGTAGTATTATACTCTCAAGTGTAATCAGGTTGATTATAGTTGAAAAATCCTTCAAGTGTGTGAAGGGACTAGACGTAGCTATCGGGTGATAGTGAACTAGTATAAATCACTGTGTTACTCTCTTCTCTCGACTTTTTACTTACTGCACTGTTTTATTAAAAAGTTGTTTAGAAGAAGTTTTTCATAAACACTTATATTTGCAAAAAGTTTTAAAACCTAATTCAAACCCCCCATTTCTTGTGTTTTTGCCACGTTCAATTGGTATCAGAGCTCGGCCTCTTGGTTGAGCACTTAACAGTGTAAGAGGAAAAGATCTTATTCTCTATTCATGGCAAGCAACGAAGCCGGTGGTCACGTTAACCGTCCTCCTTTATTCACTGGAACAAACTTTGAGTACTGGAAAGATAAAGTTAAATCCTTCTTTGAGTCTCAACAACTCGAACTCTGGGATATGGTTCAAAAGCAATACACCGAACCAGTTGATTCTAAAGAAAATCCCATTCCTCGGGATAAATGGACAGAAGAGCATAAGAAAGCTTATCAACTACATCAGAAAGCAAGATATTTTCTTATCTGTGCTATCTCCGAGAAGGAATACGAGAAATGCGGAAAAAATGATACCGCCAAGGAAATTTGGGACTCATTGGCCTTGGCTTATGAGGGTACTTCCCAAGTGCAAGAAATCAAAGCTAATATCTTGGTGAGACAATATGAACGCTTCAAGATGGAAGAGGGTGAAAACATTGAAACTATGTTTGGAAGATTCCAAACACTAGTTCATGGTTTAAAAGTTATTAAGAAAAGTTATACCACTGCTGATCACGTTAAGAAAATCTTAAGAAGTCTGCCAAAGAAGTGGAGACCTAAGGTCACTGCAATTCATGAAGCAAAGGACCTGAATGTCTTGCGACTTGAAGATCTTCTAAGTTCGTTGAGAGCTCATGAGCTTGAGCTAGATGAAGAAGAACCTCCCAAGAAATCAAAGTCTATTGCTTTGAAGTCTACAAACAAAGCATCCTCCTCCAAAGCTCTACAAGCTGAACTCGAAATAGACGAAGCATCGTCTGATGAGAGCGATGGAGACACAGACGAAGAAATTTCCTTAATATCAAGGAAAATTCAACGCATGTGGAAAAACAAAGGAAGGTTCAGAAAGCAGTTCCACAAAATGGACTCAAGGGAAAAGCAAGACTCAAGGGATAAGAAGGACTACAAGGACAAGAGCCAAGTTACTTGCTACGAGTGCAAAAAGCCAGGACATTTCAAGTCTGAATGTCCACAGCTTGAGAAACCAAGGAAAGTTGGTTTTAAAAGCAAGAAGAAGAAAGGTCTCGTGGCAACATGGGATGATTCTAAGTCATCTTCATCTGATGATGATGAGGAACAAGCAAATATGGCTCTAATGGCTACCATAGGGTCAGACAGTGAAGAAGATGATGAAGAGGTAGATTCTAATCCATCTTCTGATATTGAAATAGCTTTTGATAAATTATTAGATGAGTCTTCCAAACTCAACGCTGATTATAAAGCTTTGAAAAAGAAATTCTCAAAACTTTTAAAAGAATTTCAAATACTCAATGAGGAGAATGAGAAGCTCAAAGCTGAAGAAAGCGCTAGTTAACATCTTACATGATCACTATATTTTAACCTTTCCTCCCACGCGTTCCCTCATTAAATTGCTCTCTCTCGCTCTGAAACCCTATTTCCTCCGACTCGTTCCTCTTAATCTCTTCCCTCCCACGCCATCTCTCCCTCGACCTCCTCCACTCCATCTCCCACACCCTCCACGGCGTCGTTTCCCTCCAGTCCCCATAGCCTCCTCACCACCCTCGTCTGCCATCTCACCGACGGCGATCTCCTCTTTCGCAGCGACGTCCTCCTCATTGCCTATTTGCAAATCAGGTCCCCTGATCCAGAGCCACTCCCCCCATTCTCTTCCCCATTTTCGGATCCTCCCTCTTCTTCTTCTTTCCTTCATCCCCCAAATCTTAGGTATCAATCTGATGCTCTTTGTGAAGCATGTCAAAAGGGGAAACAGATAAAATCTTCTTTTGAATCCAAAAACACTGTTTCCACCTCAAGGCCACTTGAGCTTTTGCATTTAGATTTATTTGGACCAACTAGGACAACATCTTTGTCTGGAAAGAAATATGGTCTTGTTATTGTTGATGACTATACTAGATGGACATGGGTAAAATTCTTAGCTCACAAGGATGAGTCATTTGCAATATTTTCTGTGTTCTGCAAACAAGTGCAAAATGAAAAAGGTTTTCGTACTACAACTATTAGAAGTGATCATGGTGGAGAATTTGAAAATGAATCTTTTCAAGACTTTTGTGAAGAGCATGGCATCTCTCATAATTTTTTATCTCCTAGAACACCACAACAAAATGGTGTTGTAGAAAGGAAAAATAGATCTTTACAAGAAATGGCCAGAACCATGATTCACGAAACTAACATTGCAAAGCACTTTTGGGCAGAAGCAGTAAACACTGCATGTTATATTCAAAATAGAATCTATATCAGACCTATCTTGAATAAGACTCCTTATGAATTGTGAAAAGGAAGAAATCCCAACATTTCATACTTTCACCAATTTGGATGTGACTGCTTTGTTCTTAATACAAAGGACAGTTTTGGAAAATTTGATTCAAAATCGCACAAAGCCATATTTTTAGGATACTCTGAACGCTCTAAAGCTTACAGAGTATTCAACAAAGAAACATTAGTTGTTGATGAGTGTGTGCATGTGAGATTTGATGACAAGAAGCCTGACAATGAAACGTCAGAGCTAGATTGTAACATCCCAATTTTTATGAAAATTATTTTATAGTTCCAGCTACTTGAAAATAAATCATGGAGATTGATCACCTCAATGATTTGTTAAAAGTACGAAGAACTACCAAGATTTATTGTAAATAATTTACTGTTTTAACAATTAATTCAGATTAAGAGACTGTGAAGACGTATACTGTTTTTAATATGAATTAATCCCGAAAAATGTGAAAGATTGTTGTTTGATTAAAGAAAATTATTTTATTGAAAGAGAAATAATTCTCAGGATTTAATAAATATTTTTAAGTCATAGTTTGGATTTTTATTGTCTAGTTATTGTATTAATTGTCTGTTTTATGTCATATTTAATATGACTATTATTTTAAAGATTTTGTCTTGATAATTTTATTATTTGAATAATATCTATATGATAAGAGAAATTGAAATTAGTGATCCTCACTAATTTACAGTTTTTATTACGCTGCGAGAATTCTATTGAATTCTGCCGTAACTAGGCTATTTTGTGTGTTTCTAACTGAAACATGCCCAAACGTGATCCAAATTTTATAAAATTTGAGATCTTACCATTTTCCAATATTTAGAATTTATTGTAAGTTTTCTAAAATTTTTGGGCATCAGAAAATATTTAGTATATTTTCTATGGCCAGAGACTGTCTAATTGCGACGTTTCGGTTCGCATTTCGAGAAAACGAGATACGTGGGTACTTTTCTCATGCCACGAGGAACATTTGTAATTTTTGGGTGTGGGGTTATAATTAGAATTATTTTTGGGAGTTTTTAGTATTAAAAACCTAATATACGCGTAACGTCGTGCACCCGGTTAAGCGAAAACGCGTTGTAGCGAAACCCTGAGATATTTTGAGCAAATGGCTGCCACACATGGACCAATGGGAGGCCAGCCATGTGCTTGTAGCCTACAATTTTGAATGGAGGCTTTTGATTGGCTTAGGAGGTAATGGGTAGTTAGTTTGTTAAGTTAGTTTAGTTAGTTTGTAACTAGTTTGGTTAGCTTCCAACTAAATGACCAAATTTTATTCCCACCTTGCCCTCATTATTTTCGTGGATCCCTAGCTGATCTAGGCTCCATCCTTTCACTTCTTCCATTGTTGGAAAGCTTGAAAAGAATTTTAGAAGGAGAAAGCTTTGATTTTTGAAGTTTTGGAGATCAAAGTGTGCACCCTTGTTTCCTTTCATCTCCACCCTTGTTCAATCCTCATCTAAACTCTTGGTAAGCTCCATAAACCCTTCCTCATCTCTCTTGGGTTCCATGATATGGGTTTTGAAGGTTTTAGGAGTTATTTTGGAGTTATGATGCTTGTTTTGGCTAGTATTGTATGATTAGTTTCATAACCCCTTATTCTCTTCCATGTATTAGCTTGTTCTTGATTTTTAAAATTTGGAAACCCTAACCTTGAGACATGGCCGAACCTTAGGGGCTGTCAAGGGCTTGTTCTTGGCTTGATTTTGTTGTTTTGGAGTTAGTTCTTTGGTGGGTTTTAAGTAGTATGTTGGAAACTAGTCATATATGTATATTTTACAAAGTTTTGAGAAATTGATTTGGTTAATTTTGGGGGCTGGAACCGTGGCTATGTTGTATCATTTTGATGATGTTTTTATTTGTTCTTAAGTGTATCAAAGTGATTTGGAAGTTGGTTTTTGATTAGGACTTTAAATCTATAAAGATTTGTAAGTTTAAAGCTTTGAAAAATTGTTTGAAACAAAATGAATTTGGGGCTGTTTTGGGGCTTCCAAAACAGTGGCTTATGATTAAATTTTGGGTGAGTTCTAACTTGTTTTTAAGTGTATTAAAGTGGTAAATAAGTTTGGTTTTGATAAGAAGTTTTGATTGAATGAAGTTTGTAAGATTTTGATGTTAAAAGGTTTGAAAATTTGGAGTTGTATTGGAAGCTTTGAAACCGTGGCCTTCAAGAATGTTTTGTAACTTGTTCTTGACTTGCATTTATGCTTAAAAATAGTTGTAAAAGTGATTGATGATTTGATTTGGCAAAACAATTCAAAGAAGCATGATTTTGAAAAAAAGTTTTGGGTTATGTCTTAAGAATTGTTTTAAACTTGTAATGAATTTAATTCTAGAATTTTGTGACATGTTTTAGTGCTTTGAAAAATGGTTCAAAGTTGGCAAAAAACTATTCATTTGGTAAAAATACTATTCCAATTGGTAAATTTTGGTTTAGCTATTTTTCTAAGTGTGTAGCTTTTGTAAAAGCTTGAAAACTTGCATGGTTTGAAATTGTTCCATCACATATGACTAGGTGTGAACCAAATGGGATTAAGTGAGTAGTTCTTAGGCCTTAGGAACCTTAGAGTCGTGGCTGCCCTAGGAGTATTAGGGCTTGAGTTTTGGTTTTAATTGATTGAAAACTTGTGTTGTTAGGATACGCGCGAGGTACGACTTGACGATAGTTCGAATTTACCTTGCTTGGATTGTTAAAGCGCCCAAGGTAAGGGAAATTCTTACATAATGAGTTTGAGCTTTTTGCCTTGTGTGTTGTTTGTTTGATTGGGGATTGATTGTGTGGTAGTACTTGTAGTATTACTATGTGCTGTTGAGATGTTGTAGCATGAGCTGCTGTGTATTGATTTGGCCCTATGTGGCAAGACTGAATTGTATTATGTTGCTTAAATCATACTTGATTGATTTAATTGGACAAGAAATTGATGATAATATGTAGCATGTTCTTGGCCCTGCGTGGCATTATGAGTTGTATTGTTTTCCTTGAATCACCTTGGATTTCATTGGAACTTGGTATTAAATTGGAATATAAAAAAAATATTATTGTTAAAAATGGATTAATTAACAATGCGTTGATCGACTGCTATTGGTTGACGATTTACATCGGTAAATCTGATGCGATTCCACAAGCCGAATTCTGATTTCGTAAACAAATTGTTAAGGGTATTTTGATTTAAAAGTAAGCGTGAGGGTTTTAGTACAACTAGCCAAAGCTTGCAAGGAAATTTCAATGGAGTAATAGTAGAGAAAAGAACTTGAAATAAATAGTACAATTTGCGAAAATGGTTGAGTTAAATGATGCGCCTGGGAAAATTCTGGCTAGGAAAGACTTGGTAATTAAGAGTGTTCGCACCACCTCTCTTTCCTGGGAATTCTTCCAGTGTGTTATTTAGCACAACTAGGGTTTCAACGACCTAGAACTAAAAAGTATTTTCAGATACATAGGAGTGATACAAGAACTGAGAAAGAGATTTCAAAGATCGGGATTTCGAAAGAATAAAACATAGGGCCATGTGTCCTGTGCTGGGACTTAATGTCCTGCTTGTGTGCGCATTTTCTTGATTAAGGATTGGACCTAGTGTTCCGTATGGCGTGCCTAGTATCTTAACCTAAAAGTTGAGCCTAGTGTGTTCCGCATTACGTGCCTAGAGTTCTGATCTAAGATTGGGACTAGCGTTCCACAATTGAACACCCGGACCTTTTGTCCTGTGTTGAACTTTTAGTTAATTGAGATTTGGACACCCACTAAGTTGAGTGAGTGAGGGTTTGTTGATCCGCATTGATTAATTAAAGCACTACTCGGGCACTCACTACGGTGAGCACGCCACATTGAATTTGTTTGGATATCACTCGGGCGTTTACTACGGTGAACATGCCATATTATTGAATTTGTTGGATATCACTCGGGCGTTCACTACGGTGAACATGCCATATTGTTGAATTTGTTGAATATCATTCGGGCGTTCACTACGGTGAGCATTCCATATTGTTGAATTTGTTTGGATGCGTACTAACCATTGAGCATCGACACTCGGAGCGTTTGATTGGTCTTAAAGACTTCAAAAGACGAGTTTTCATGTCACTCGTAGCGTTTGATTGGTCGTACAGACTTCAAAAGGCGAGTTAACACTGCATTGCCTAAGTAGAGGCACGCCAAAGTAGTGGCCAGCCAAAGTAGTGGCAAGCCTAAGCAGAGGCTATTTTGTTTGGACGTTGGGAAAGTAGTCCCCGTCATACGGCTGACCTATTAAGGCTGCAGGTGTATACACAACTGGTCATACTGCATTGACATGCATAGCTAACCACATTTATGATATATGATGAATTGTTTGATGAATTGGATATTGTGATGACTTGATCACTTATCTGTTGATAGATTTGCCTGCTCACATGCAATAGTTTGATATTGTAGTGACTTGATGGTTGATTTGTTGGTTGTTTTGGTTGCTCATATGCAATGCTTGATATATCATGCTGATTGTGTGCGGTCTATTAAGTACGTATATGTATATAAAAGCATGTTGTTGTATTATATATGTATATATTGTTTGCATGCGACATAGCCTATGATAAACTCGTGGACTAAGAATTTACCCTTGCCTTTGTTGTTGGATTGGATGTCCTTATGGATGTCACTTCCAGATGGAGTTCAGAGTCGTTGCATCTTCGCTTTTCAAGAGCATTGAAGATTGAGCGATGGAGGAAGATTCCTCCGAGTACTTCGTGTTTGGTCTTCTTGAAATGTTTCTCAGTAAGAGTTATAGTTGTTGGCCAGCTTAGCTTAGGGTTTTGCATTTGTTGTTTTGTAATTACTCTTTTCAGAAAACCTCGCCTTAGTGCGAAATGATTATGTTATGTGAAGTATTATTTTGTGATGCATTATACTCTGATAATTGCAAAGGTCTGAATTGGTACCATTTAGAAAACTGTAGTACTCTATGTCTCATTTTGAAAACGGTTTCAAAGGAGAGAAAATTAAAAAAAAAAATTACCCCCATTTTTCCATTGCGAAATACATAAGAGTACTCTTTAACTGAAAGCATACAAGCATTAAACATTTTCAGCATTAGATTGGGTTACACAGTAGCGCTCCGAAAACGGGGTGTTACATAGATGAAGTCCTTTCAGATCTACAGATTAGCAAAGAAACAGATGAAGGTGTCACAGGTGCTGACTCTGACTCTGCGTCTGGTGATAAGACCCAAGAAGAACCAATAACAGACTGGAAGTCTAAACCTCATCACCCAAAGGATCAGATTATTGGCAAACCAAGTGATAAAGTTAGAACAAGATCATCTCTCAGAGAACACTCTGACTTTGCTTTGCTGTCAGAAATAGAACCCAAAACAATTGATGAAGCACTAACAGACGATGGATGGATACTGGCTATGCAAGAAGAGCTCAATCAATTTCAGAGGAATGATGTTTGGAAGCTCGTGCCTCCTCCAGAGGATAAGCAAGCCATTGGAACCAAATGGGTCTTCAGAAACAAACTTGATGAGGATGGCAAAGTGGTAAGAAACAAGGCAAGGCTTGTTGCTCAAGGGTATTCACAAGAGGAAGGTATTGACTATACTGAAACCTTTGCTCCAGTAGCTAGACTTGAAGCTATAAGAATATTATTATCATTTACTGCACATCATGGCATTACTTTATATCAAATGGATGTGAAAAGTGCATTTTTAAATGGTTTTATAAGTGAGGAAGTATTTGTGAAACAACTACCTGGATTTGAAGATATTGCTTATCCAGAACATGTCTTCAAACTTAAAAAGGCTCTTTATGGTCTTAAACAAGCTCCAAGAGCTTGGTACGACAGTGTGGGTTCCTTTTAATGTCAAATGGTTTTGAAAGAGGACAGGTGGATACTACCCTCTTTAGAAAATCATCTAAGAAGCATTTCATTATAGTTCAAATATATGTAGATGATATTATCTTTGGTGCTACTAATGAATCTCTGTGTGAGGAATTTTCTAAGCTTATGCAGAATGAGTTTGAAATGAGTATGGTGGGAAAATTAAAATTCTTCCTTGGTATTCAAATCAAGCAATGTCAAGATGGAACCTATATCTATCAAACTAAATATGTGAGAGAACTCCTAAAGAAGTTCAAGCTTGAGGAAACCAAACCTGTGAGCACACCAATGCATCCAACATGTGCTCTCGGCAAAGATGAATCAAGTAAAAAGGTAGATCAAAAGGTGTATAGAGGTATGATTGGCTCACTCCTTTATCTAACTGCCTCAAGGCCTGATATTATGTTTAGTGTCTGCTTATGTGCAAGATTCCAATCTGATCCTAGAGAATTTCACTTAAATACTGTTAAGAGAATCTTTAGGTATCTCAAAGGAACTACTAACCTTGCTTTGCTTTATAAGAACTCAGAAAATTATAAGCTAGTAGGTTTCTGTGATGCTGAATTTGCTGGAGATAGAATTGAAAGAAAGAGCACAAGTGGTGGCTGCCAATTTCTTGGAGCAAACCTTATCTCTTGGTCCAGCAAAAGGCAAAGCACAATTGCACTAACAACTGCAGAAGCTGAGTATATATCTGCTGCAAGCAGTAGCTCACAACTACTATGGATGAAGTATCAACTTGAGGACTACCAGATTAAAGAGAGTAACATTCCTATATACTGTGATAATACTTCCGCTATATGTTTAACTAAAAATCCTATTTTGCATTCACGAGCTAAACATATTGAAATTAAGCATCATTTCATTAGAGACTATGTTCAGAAAGGAGTACTTGAAATCAAATATATTAATACTGACCATCAATGGGCAGATATATTTACAAAACCCCTTGCTGAAGATAGATTCAACTTTATAAGAAAGAATTTAAACCTTCATCTTATAAAGGATTGAGTGTTTAATCTGAATATGGTTGACTCTGTTTGACTATTTGACTCTGGTTGACTATATGACTCTGTCTTGGCACACGCGCTCTGTTGTCACACACACACCTATGATGGGATACATGTTGATTCTGCTTGTATGATGACTCTGTTCACATATTGACTCTGGTTGCATGTTGGCTCTGTTTATTAGTTTATTAATTGCTTTCTTTATAATATTTGTTCTTTGTTAACTTTTCATATTCATGAATCTGTTGCTCCTTAACACAAAGTTGCCTCTGGGAATCTTTGTGTACACGTGTCTCTCTGAAACAGGTTGTTGCGTTAGTGGATAGTATTTACTCTTACTGAGTCATTATTGCTTTTACTGCACGAGGACAATTTTACTGTGCCTCTTTAATTCTGAGTGTGACACGCTTCATTTTTTAAATGACAAAGTTTTTAATTCATTTATTTTGGTAACTGGTAAAGGCGGTTTGCCTTCTCAAATACGTTTAATACCCACTCATTCACTCACTCCACCCACTACCTACACTATCTCTAAGAGAAGCCTACACATTTTCTGAACCCTAAATCCATTTCTCTTCTATTCGCTCTCTACAACTCTCTCTGCTTTTACAATGGTCGCACAACTACAACAACAACAAGTTCAAGGTCCTGAGGAGGAACCTCAAGTTACTCTACAGAACTTACAACCACATGAGCTGAAGGTGTTGGTGGAAAACCAAGTGAACTTTGGAGATTTAGCCCATGAAGGGTACGCTTTTAGAGATGATTTCGTTGAAATGGGAATAATGGACTTCTTTCTCATGGACAACTATCCGGTATATGAAAATCTAGTCAAAGAATTCTGGATGTATGCATGGAGTAAAGACAGAACCATCCACAGTTATGTTCAAGGAAGGCGCATCTTGGTAACCCAGGATTTAATTGCTGATATCACTAAATGCCCTAATAAGGGGGCTATTGCTGACGAAGGCTGGGAAAAAGATGCTGGTGGCTGGAGCGTTGTCAATGACATAATCTTTGAGAAATCTGGTGGAACCAAGGCCGTGGATATGAAGAATCGGTTCAGAGTGCTCTTCAGGATTATCATGCATTGCTTGGTACCCAAGTCTGGGTCTGTGGATACTGTTAGCGGTACCCACAAGTTCATAATGTGGTATTATGAACTAAAGGCTAAGATCAATCTTCTGAATCCCATTTTTGACCACCTGAGACGAGATTTGATATACTCCAGAAAAGGGAAGAATGCAAATATTCCCTATGGAAGGTTGCTTTCTGCGATTATGGAAAATCAAGGCCTGATTAGGAAGCTTCAAGGGCTTAACACTGAGGAAGCTGGACTTGCCTTGAAAACAATGGTGGTACCCACATTCTCAAGTGAAAATCTGAGAAGAATGAAACTTTTTTCAACAGAAGTAGTTGCTGAGATTTTGTGGGAAGAAGAAGGTGGAAGGAAAGCAGTAAGAAAAGGAAAGATGAAAGTGGTTGATCTTTGGAAATCTTGTACTATCGGAGAGTCACTTTCGAAGCCTTTGGAATTCACATTGCTTCAGAACCCTCTCAGTGTGTACATCCAGTAAGACCTGCCTTCATGGACTTTGATATGTCTGAAGAGGTAGAGGAGAAGATGAATGTTCTTGATGAAATGATAGCCAAAAGTCAGGAAGAGTGCTACATTTTCCATCAGAAACTCAGAGAGGAAAGGCTACAGAGAGAAGCTGCTGCAGCTGCAACTGTCCTTCCTGCTGTTGCCCCCAGAACCTCCATTACTACTGCACCTGCTTAGAAAACGAAAAGAATCATCAAGATTGCTAACCTCCCAGCAGCAAAGAAAACCAAGGTACTGGATAAAGTTTGTGACTTGTATGATGCTACTTACCAAACTGGTTCTGCTCCCATTGGTTCTACTGTCTTAAAACCTGTTATGTCAAACCCTATACCTCCTAACCAGATATCTCCACTTACTCCACAATTGCCTAAACTGTTTCCGCAATCTTCCAAACCTGTCCCTAAACCAATTCCTTCACCAAAACCTTCACAACCCAAACCTGCACAACCTAAGAAACCTTCCAAATTACCCACACCTCTTGGACTCTCTGATACCTCTGACTCTTCTTCAAACGACAGTGAAGAAAGTCATGAACCTTTGAGACCTAGACAGAGACCACAACCCCGAGTTCAATTTCCTTACATTGAACCACTTGCGATTAAGCTACCTAATACCTCCACTTCTGTACCTCAACCCCATTCACAACCCTCCAAAATACCTTCACCTCAACCTCCATCACCACCTAGACCTGCCTCACCTCCCTCTGTTCAACCTGACCTTAACCTACCCCTCCAAACCGAACCCACACTTGAATCTGAAATAGAATTTGAACCATATTTCCAGGAACCTTCCTGTTCTGAACCTGAGTCTGCTTTGGCCATTGAGGCACAACCCCTCTTAATGTTGCAACCTGTATCTGATCCCTCCTTCAGACTCCCTATACTTGTACCTTTTCTGCCTCAATCTTTTACACCACCACACTCACCTCTGTTGGTAGAACCTGTTACTACTGCAACATCTATGGACATAGATGAGATAGCAGTCATTGCTATGATTGCCTCTACTTCTGATGTTGCCATCATTGATCCTCTAACTCTGCTTCTACAAGCACCCCCTGGACCAGTTATTCAGATTGGGTGTGAACCCCCGCCAGATCACAGGGAAGCAACTGTAGTTCCTGAAAGGTATCCTCACCTGATTGCTAATTTTGAGTGCCTTAAAGCTCAAATATACCGTGAAGATGAGGATTGCAAAATTATGGAAGCTGCAAGAATTGATGAAGTCAACTCTATCTTGGCGGAAGAGAAAAGACTTGCAAATTGGCAAAGTGTGCACTGTTGGTTTGAAGTTAACCAAAGGGATTAACTTGAAAGGAACAGAAGGTGGCTTACAGCTATTCAATGGAAACAACAAGTACCTCAACAGGAAACCACTCCTGCAGTTTGGGAACCTGAACCTGCTCCTGTAGCCCCTCCTACTCCTGCACCTGAGCCTGAATCAGAACCTGTCACTCCACCTCCTGCTGCTACGGCACTAGTGGTTCAACAATCCACTTCTGGGTCTGCCTCTACCTCTGCAAGCCATTCAGTTGTGATTCCTCAGGCAGTCTATGAGAGGCTTGTTGATGACAGCAATAAATTTTCAAGGTTTATGGAAGCCACTGAAAGGCACTTTGAAGAGTCTGACAGAAGGCATGATATGCTGGCTACTCTATCACAAGAGATTTTGGCTAAGATGGATAAGCCATAGAAAACCTTAGGCTTCTTTTTTTTTTAGTCCCCTTCTGTTCTTGTGTTCTCAGTATTTTCTTTTGTACACTGATACTTTTAGTTTAATGAAACTGTTTTGGGACTTTCTGTCTGGTTTAATTTTATCGTCCTTATAATGTTTTGACTGTGATGTTCTTTATTTCTGTCTCAATCTTTTTGTCTGATGACAAAAGGGGGAGAAGAATATAGAGATATAGAGTAATTGATGAAACTGATGTATCAACCAAGTGTCACCATGCATTGCAATTCCTACATCATTAACTCTGATACATTAACGTTGCTATTTATCTATGTATGCTCTGATACTGTATTGAATATGGTCTGATATTTACACTTAGAAAATATTTATATGTGTTTAATTCAGGGGGAGCCTCTGAAATTATCTTAAACAAATATTTTTCTAAAAGCAAATTGTTCATCAATATATGTATTTGTCATCATCAAAAAGAGGGAGATTGTTGGAATCAAGTGGATTCAGAAACAATAACCCTTAATTGTTTTGATGATAACAAATGATTAAGAGAACAATTTATTCTCTAATGTGTTTGCTAGTATACAGAAATCACTATTCATTAGAAGTCGTTATCTCAGAAGACTTGGTGGAATCTTGAAGTTAACATGACTAAGTCTGTGAGTGATCCTCTGTTTCTATGCTGATGTCACCTTGTGAAGCCTTGCTCTGAAGTTGGTCAACTCCGTTTGTACAGTCAACGCTCTGGTGACTCCTAAGACTAGATTTTGACTTAGTCAACTCTATTGAACAATCAACTCTGTTGGTGAACCAAGCTCCGAAAACTAGCTCTGGACATTGGTCAACACTTTCAACAGACCGTGGTAAAGTTACCTATAGAAGCCTTCGTGCATGACCACAAGTCTCTGTTTTGAAAACCCATTGAATTCTACGCTGAAGAACTCAACTCTGTTTCAAGTTCACTCTGTAGTACAGTACTCAACTCTGGTGAACAGTATAGCTCTGTTAGGAAACAGACTGAAGAATATTTGAGGCTACTTCAAGTATTTAAGAAACCTCATTGATTAAGCGTTTTAATGTACGAGGTATCAATGGTCAAAAGATGTCAACAATTCTAATCATCAAGGAAACTTGCTCTCAAAGGGTCTCATATTCAAAAAGCCCACAAGAGACAAAGATTCTGAATTTGTGTGCAATGCCCAGAATGCTTTATACAGTCTGGAAAGCGACGTGACCTGCAAAAGCCACAAAAACAGGATTTGAGGTTTTGACCTAGGGTAAAAAGAGACGTTGTGTAACAAGGACACTATTCTCAACCCTAGCTATATATATCTTACTTCAGTCACTGAAGCAGGCCAACCATTAAAAAAACCATTGAAAAGAAAGTGAACGCAACAAAGTACGAAGTGATTATATAGTGAGTGCCTACAATCTTATCAAACTTGAAAATCACTATTTTCTGAGACAGTGAGCAATCAAGAAATCTTCCAAGTCTCTGGGATCACATTGAACAAAGCACTTAACTGTTTTATCCTTTCTGTTTGAAAGTTATTATTTGTGCTAAATTTCTTCATTATAAATCCTCTCTGTGAGAGTTATTTGTGTATTGTTTCAAAACTCCTTTGAACTTGTATTTAGCCCAGTAGTGGCCGTATTCCTTAGAGGCTTGAATGTACTAAGTCGTTCTAAGAAGTTGTGAGTATAGCCAGTTTGGCAGTATTATACTCTCAAGTGTAATCAGGTCGATTATAGTTGAAAATCCTTCAAGTGTGTGAAGGGACTAGACGTAGCTATCAGGTGATAGTGAACTAGTATAAATCACTGTGCTACTATCTTCTCTCGACTCTTTACTTACTGCACTGTTTTATTAAAAAGTTGTTTAGAAGAAGTTTTTCATAAACACTTATATTTGCAAAAAGTTTTAAAACCTAATTCAAACCCCCATTTCTTGTGTTTTTGCCACGTCCACAACGTTTTTAGAATGCAGTTGTTCCTATAGAAACAACTGCATTCTAAAAACGTTGAGCATAAAAAGCAAATGGATATGAAACATAGATGGTGAAGATAGGAACAACTGCATTCTAAAAACGTTGAGCATAAAAAACAAACGGATACGAAACATAGATGGTGAAGATGTAACTCCAGCTTTGTGGAGGGACAAACTTAATCAACTGCTGACCTGTGGTGAATATCTATAGCATGTCAAGGGATCTCTCTAGTATCTATGTTACTCGAGTGCAAGCTGTTCAAAGAAGTGAAGTTTTTCATCATTTCTCTGTTAGAAGTAGAAAACCTGTCCTGTAGTGACTATCTATATCAATATTTGTTGTGAATTAAATGTAATTTATGATTTTTATAATTTTAGTTTAATATATTTGAAACATTTATTATAATTTTTTATACAGCTACTTATGTTATACTGCTACTGTAATAAATAAATAAAAGGTGAATAGCTAGCGCTTCCTTGATAAAACGCTATCTATTAAGCGCTATTTATTCTTGACAATAGATAGCGCTTTCTTGAAAAAGCGCTATAAGGCAAAAACTCCCCAAAAGGGGGGGGGGAGAAGTCCTATTAGTAACAGCGCCCCCGTTAGGCTTGGACTTGGGCTAACCCGGGTCCAGGTGGCTGAAGGCCATTTGGTGTGGGTTGTTACAATTGGGTTTGTTTAAAAGAAAAGGAAACCAACCTGGATTCCAAGCTCTTGTAGAGTGTTAAAAATGATTTTCCTGCTCTTGCTCTAACTCTCCTGCCACCGTGAGTTTCCCTTTTTATTTTATTTTTCGCTTTTTCACTGCTTTGCTCCTTTTTTTTTCAACCTTGGACTTTCCCTTTTTCTTAGTGTTTGAATTATGTGAATTAGGACCGCAATGCGAGACTTATTGATAATTCTAAAGGCTATTTTATAAATTAACCTAATTATTATGTTTAATACACATGGTTTTGTTAAAATTTCAGACTTGAGAAAATAACTGTGCAATGAACATAAGCCACAAATATTCATATATCTTCAATCATAAACAATATTAGTAAAATATCATGATTAAATAGTGTTGTGTTATACTAATTAGCAATCACAACTAACCACAATATTTACATAAGTGATACTGTCTTGCTCACCATGTTATTAAGCGACGAATCCAATTGTAATTTAAATAATAGTTGTCAACGGTTAACATATTTATTAAATCTAATAAATAATTACAAATTTTTTGGAAAATTATTATTGAAATACATTTTATTTTTTATATTTATATAATAGTTGGTTTACTTTGTAAGAAAAAAATTTGTTATTTTTGTTATAATTTTTTAAATATAATATAAAAATAAAGTGAAGGAGCTACATTCCTAGTGATTCACGAATTTGTTTTAGTTGGATTCTAACATGTATACCCTTATTATATGGTGCACTATGCACCATGTTTTCCACCAATTTTAACCATTCAATCATGCAGTCACCTAATAACGACCATGGACTATCCACATTGGATCATAACACCAAAACATTATCTCTCAAAACACAGGGTTTGCAGAGAAGCTCCTAGAAGCAGCGACACTCGCATGTTCTCCACCTCCCTTCCGTATGTCTCTTAGTTCCCACCGGAGAACATACACGCACAACCATCGTGAACTCTTTTGTCACGCGCATCAATTACTCAAGGGCTTTTTGGTTCTGGGTAGAAAATCAGACTTTTTTTAATCTTCTCCCTACAGTTAGGGTTCATGATGAACACCACCGCAGTTGTGTAATTTTGACGAAAACCGGCGCATCAACTCAGAGCACACATCCAATCTTCCACTTCGTATTTAAGTTCTCTTTTTCACAAAAAAAAAAGAATCACGTTTTTGACTAATGAATTTGATGTTTAACTCTTCACCTCACATATTTACAGGTGTTTCTATTCAATGGATTCAACCGATGTTAATACTCCATTTGCATGTTCTTCAATTGATTGGACTTGGTGAGACCACCATTTCATCTCAATTTCTGTTGGTACTAAAGCTTTGAGCATGCTGTTCTCTGCTTTTAATATTTGTGGACTTAGGTATTAATTAAACGTTTTATAGGTTGTACAGTTAAGATTAGAATAAGTTAACACAAATTTTTTTAAATTCGATTAAGATTTGTGAAAGCCAAAGTCGATTGCATGTTGCCTTTAGTCACTTCTCTGCATCACATTTGCCCCTTTTATTCCTTTGCAAAGTTGTAAACCATGTATTAGGCAGCGCAATAATATGTAATTGTGTACAAATTCCCAAATTGAATGTCATGGTTTAATCTGTTAATCCTCATATCAGTCATTACTTTTTTTCCACTTTTGATATTAAATTTTAGTAGCATTAGGGATTAATTTCTGGTTTTTAATGGTTTAGTTTAGATAACCAAATTAATATCCTTTTATGATTTTTATACAGAAGCGTTAGACGAAGGAAAAATAAATTTAACAAATCTACGGTTCCAACAATCGACCAAGAAGATTTGTGAAATTTTTTCAATATGCAGTTTGGGGCATAACTTTTTTGCCAATCCAGTTACCTTTTTTTGCCAAAGTTGCTGCCTTAGAAGTGACCAATTGAAAGTTACCTATCAGCAGTGTTTCCAGCGGTAAGTTAATCTCATTCTTTACTTGCTAAATTACCAAAATGGTATTTAAGATCACTGTACTTGGTTCCATTTGGGAGTGCCAAAGCAATTATTTTTTTTAAGCAACAAACCTATTTCAAGCAAGTTTTTTGAACTTTAGTTTATGCATGCATTTTTTTATCTTAGATGAAGTTCATAGATTGATAATTTAAATGTATATGTCATCATACAGTAATTGTCAACATACTGGACATTTCATTCATTATATTATAAATAGAAAAAACTAACAGGAAAAGGCATAAAGACAACAAAAATTCAAAGGGAAAAAAATGTAGTTGTGCGTAAAGCTAATTGAGTAAACCATCCCTAATCCATCCTATGATGCAACAACCATCAGACAAACCGGTTTAGGACCTTAATATCTCAACAAAAAGTTCATCCACCATATTTTTGTAGTAGGTAAACTTAAGCTTGTCACTCGTTTTCAAACTTTTCTCCTTACAAAATTCATTCCAGCCTTCTGCGATATAGCGCTCAGTTACACTCCTAGTGTACACCAAAATTTTACATTTGTACCTGATAAGTTTTCATCATATGTGAATTTAGAGTGCTTAATTGAATTAAATACATGAGGAATTGAGAGAGAGTTGAATATATATTGAGCTTAAACTTTGAAATTCTTTGTACTTGGTTGATTGATTGCATATTTTAACTTTTACATTATTCTCATGTTTGTTGCACTTGAATTGCTAGGAATGGAAACAAAACCAAAAGAAGTTACTCTCAAGAACTCAATTAAAAGCAAAGAAGATGATTCGTGAGAGCTTAAGATTCGAAGGCATCAGAATACGCGAAAAAAATCAAGTTTTGGAGTTATGCGCGTGACGCGCTTCTTCAGGCAAAGGAATGCGCGTGACGCGCATTTATGGAGTTTTGGTTCTGTCTTCAAATGCGCATGACGCGCATTGATCATCAAGTATTTGCGCGTGACGCGCATCAGTGCAGTCTGCAAACCGACTCAGTGCGCGTGGCGCGCAACTGTGATGCGCATGACGCGCACTGTGCTGCAGAATCCATTTAAATAGATATTTGTTCACTTTTTGAGGGATCTTGGACCTTTTCTAAACCCAAAAACACTGAGGAAAAAGACAAGGAGTGCTAGGGTTCCATTTTTCTTCATCTTCAAGGAGGATTCAATCTTGGGAACAAGGTTTGGATCATCAATGGAGTTTTCTTCTTCCATATGTTTGTTTTTCTTTTTCACTACTATGAGTAGCTGAATTTCTTAGATTAGGATGAGATGAATCATGTTCAAACTCTTATGTAGTTAGTTCTCTTATATTAATGCAAGTATATGTTATGTAAGTTGAGTTTCCAATCTCTATACTTCATGCTTTTCAATATTTGATCACTATTGCATTGATTTTAGGTTTTTCATCTTGATTGGAAAATAGGATGAATGAACTTGAACTGAGATTAGTAACCATAATCATGAAGATTATAGGAATATAACTTGTGGTTATGTGTTCTAATGAATCACTGTTCTTATTGCTTAGTTTAATCATTAATCACCTAAGGGATTAGGGATTGTGGTTAGAATAAAGGGTTTATGAGGCAAGGGATTGTCCTTAAGCTAATTCAGTTAATTCGAACTTCAATTTATATAAAATTACTTAAGTTAATGATGAACTAGTTACATAAGAGTAGGTATAAGAGGATTCAAATCCTAGTCATTTTCTACCAATTAATAGTTCAATTCCATCTTTAATTTTACTTGTTCAAAGTTACAATTACAATCAAAATATCCAAATCATTCTCGTTCAAAGTAATTACACACTTGTTTTTGTTGATAACCGTCATAATCCCTGTGGAGACGATACTCTACTCATTACTATATTACTGGTTGCGATTGGTGCACTTGCCTTAAAAAGTAGTGTATTAAATTACGCTAACAGTACCATTGAAAATCATCATCTATTAAATAAATAAACTTCTGATCATCATCCGGCATAATATGTGGCATGACCCATACTATATTTAAAGGGATCAACCGCAAAATAAACAGAAAACAATAATATGTCGAAAAACTCAATGTTTTTGTATTTTAATAAATACAAAGAGTTAAAGTATTAAATAAATTACCAAAGTCCTAATATCTCTGTCCAGCTCTTTGACTCAAAAACTTTATCTTTTGAATGAGATGATATTTGAACAACAATCCTAACATCTTTGTAATTGGTCTCAATTCCATAAGTATTGAAAATTTTAAAATTAAAGTCATTTGCCAGTTATAAAAGAACTCAGTATTGTGTTCATCCCTTATTTCATATGCTAATGAAATTTGAGATCCTCCGGTGAAATACATATCTGAGCCTTGTTGGGTTAGTTGCATAACCAAAATTCAGATTCTGGATCGAATGCTAAAAGTTCGGTTTCTGTATCCAAACTTACTTTCCAACGATTGTGAAAGGTACTGTTAATAAGTATTTCATCCTATTCTCATTTGCATGACATAACATAAAAAAAGCCTTTTAATAAGTTGATGTTTAACATGATATATTTATTGAAACAGATTTAAGTAAGTAGAAATTCACCTTTTGAGGGAAAATTTTCGAAGTGAATTTTTTTAAGGAAAGGTCAATATTAGATGGTCCAGCTGAAGACATCTTAGTATCCTAGTATAAAATACATCAACATATTAGCAAACAATCAGTAAGTTTGCTTAAACGATAATAAATTTCAGCTCCCAGAGAGGCACGTCAGCTCACAGACTTGTGAATCCATTCACCAATTCAGCTCCCATAGAGGCACTTTAATTCACAGACTTGAAAATCACTCTTATGCATTCCAATTACTTCCAAACTGATTTTAAGGCATACAAACCCCACAATGAAGATTATTTTTTTTTTGAAAAGGCAAAAATATTTTATTGCTAAAAATAAATGGTAATGGCACAAGATGGGTCGCACCCTATAAGAATAGTCCAAGATGAAAACCACCTGTTACCATACAATACATCAACCAGCAAATGCAGAACTTATACAAATGTACTGCCACAAAGACCAAAACATATAGCCAGTAAATGAACAACAACTCCTAATGCTAGAGGTCTAGCTAGTTGAGTATGTTGTGAGACACCAAATGGTAGCTCCTATTCGCCAAAGAGCGCCACAAAGTATGTATGCAACCTTCACCCTCCCACGCTGCAAAAAAACTTCCAGCATCTTTTACTTGTATGTTCCCTGCTGCACACCTCTTTTTCCTTATGTCATGCTTACCCAATCATTATTTATGCACACCATAAATCTCTCGTGACACCACTCTCCCCACCTGTTAAAATTATAGCAGAATAAATTCCAACATGGTTAACATTTCTGGCAGCCACTCCTTCATGGTCCACTCAAACCTAAACGTGCTAATGGGTTAGTAAACGACGGTGCCACCAGATATGTAACCCCTTTTGAAGCTGCATGTAACCAGTTCCACGCCTGTAACTTGGTATTCTCCACTATCTCAGCTACCTCCAATTGTTTTGCTTGGAAAATCGTCATATTTCTTGCTTTCCACATCGCCCAAATACAAGAAAACCATATTACCGAGATCCTTTCTCGCAACTGTTTGCTCCCTTGAATTATTCCTTCAAATTGTTGCAAGTGCTGATGCCCCTCCTTATGCATAACAGTAGCATACCCTAACCACCTTACTATCTCCATCCACACCTTAGAGAGTGTTTCACAGGTAAAAAACAAATGTCCCACTGTTTCTCCCTCACTATTACAACCTACGCAATTCAATGAATCCCTATCGATAATTCCTCTCTTCACCAAATTTTCTTTTGTAGGAATTCTATTTTGCAAGAGTCTCCACACAAATGCCTTCACCGTCAAAGGGACCAATTTATTCCACACTATTTTATATCTCCCATCCGACCCTCTATTGTTTTTCGACATGAGCAGTTTGTATGCAGAATTAACAGAATACACCCCTGCAGAATCTTCCTTCCACCCCCATTCATCTCTAGTTCCTTCCTGTTACTGAACAGACTCTAACACCTCTCTTAATTCGCCCACTAAGTCTTCTTCCCATTGGAATAAGCTTCTATGCCATCTCCCACTCCACCATCCTTTTTCGTCAACTGAATTCTTCACCTCCGCTACCGAAGCCTCTTTTTCACATGTTATTGAGAATAGTCTTCCAAATTTAATTTTTAATGCCTCCCCCTCATACCATAGATCCTTGCAAAATTTAGTTTCAACCCCATCCCCAATCTTTGTTACTAATGAATTAGAGAACCACTCTCGCCTATATCCCCACGCCCCTTCATCCACCAACTTAACATCTTTCCACCATGATGAACCCCCTGTATCTCCCATTTGTAGCCCCCCTCCTTTATCCCTGTATTTCTCAACCAGTATTTTGTACCACAATCCTTGCCTCTCTCTCTTAATTCTCTAAAGCCACTTTCCTAGTATTGGTAAATTAAATGCTCTCAAATTTTTTACGCCCAACCCCCTTCTCACTCCATACATACTCTCTCCCATTTTACCCAATTCACTCTCCTAGACTCCCCCGACCCACACCATAAAAACTGTTTGAAAAGAGATTCAAGTTTAGAAATGATACCTGACGGAGCCTTGAAGAAGGAAAGGAAGTACACTGGGGCCGCATACAAGACCGATTTTAGGAGCACCACTCTACCCCCGAAATATAAAGCCTTACTTTTCCACGATGATAGCCTACGTCTGACAACATCCACAACCGGTGTCCACGTTGGTTTTCTCCTAGGATTTGCATCGATGCGTAGGCACAAATATTTGAATGGGACCTCGCCCACCTTACAGTTAAGCGGTACGCATCTCTTTCCATCCACCTTTGGGATATGTTCACCCCCACCAACTGGCTCTTATAAAAGTTGACTTTCAGGTCTGATGTCACCTAAACAATTGCAAAACCGCCTTGATGGCTGCCACGTTCGCCCAACTTTTCTCACCCACTAATAATGTATCATCAGCAAATTGTAGATGGGTGAGGTGTATACCTTGAGATCCAAGCTTATACCCCGAGAACAACCCCAATTCGGATGACCTTGTCACAAGTGCATTTAGACCTTCTGCTGCCATAAGAAATAAGAACGGTGATTGAGGCACTAGTGCAGAAAGAGGATTTTACACTGGTTAAAATCGACATTTTACACCGGCTTTTCTTCCGGTGTGGTTTCTTCCGGTGTAGTATGTGCCAGTTTTTACACCGGTTATTTAACCGGCGTAAAATGTGGCGTTTTACATCGATTATATATCTGGTGTAAAATTTCAATCTCCATTTGTTTTTTATTTTTTTGAAGGACCTTTTACACCGGTTTTTATAAATAACCGGTGTAATAAACAAACTTTCTACACCGATTTTTTTGGATAACCGGTGTTAATTATCTGTATTTTACACCGGTTTTGTAGCATAACCGGCGTAAAAGGTTCACTTTTTTTATTTTCTGTTTATTTTTACCCTTTCCTGCCCAAAGGCAATCAATTATGACAATAAATAGGCAATAAATTTGACAACAATCAGCAGCAGAATTGGCACCAAATGTGCCCAAAATTCAAACCATCAAAAGCTATCAAATGTAATCTATAAACATATCAAATCAAATATACACATAAACAAAGTTAAGCTATATATATATATGTGTGTGTGTGTGTGTGTGTAAACAATATATAAACAATGTACAAAGAAGGTAGTGCTATAAATATCTACATATGCATCTAGTCCTAGACCTCGTAGGAGAGTAGGCTGATGAATCATCCATGATTCCTGCAGTATAGACAAAAAAATAATATGTCAGTCAGACTATAAATAATGAACAAATAACAGAACATGTATGTATTAACAAAAATATTATAATGTTACAAATAACAAACTTACTTGATCATTTCTCCTCTAATATCCCTTCTTGATGATCATCACGAGTGGCATATACACCGTCCACTTCATTTTCATCAGTGAAAGAAGGCTTTGTGTTGAGAAAGAAGGAGTGACATAAATATCTATAGATGCATCTTCATTTTCATCACTCTGATCATGCATGTTTCTTCTTTGGAGCACTACAGACCACCTATTGCTAGAGGGATCCTTCACATAAAATACTTGTTTGGCGTGGAATGCCATGATGAAAGGCTCGTCCATATAACCCATCTTATCAAGGTCCATCAATGTAAATCCTAATTCATCGGTTTGTACACCACTGTTACTGTTAACCCACTTACATTTAAAAACAGGCACTCTAAATTTACAATAATCGAGCTCACAAATCTCTTCAATGACCCTAAAGTAAGCTATGGATGCCAGAACAGGGTTCTTATGAAGTGCATTGCAGAAGCCATGACCATAACCCCACTGTTTTGCACAGTACTCTTGTCATCCTGTGACTTTGTATAAAAGGAAAATTTATTTATATCGTACCCACTCCATCATAAGACATTAAAGCTAGGGTCATTTGCTAGCCATTTTAAGTCATCAGAAGCAGTATCATCATTCAAAATATGTAATTTGAACCAGCTTAGGAATGTCTAGTTATGCTCTTTCAACAGCGATTGTTTGTTCCTGTTGGGGTTTTTGGCCTTGACAATGGATTTGTGAGTAGACAAGTATGGTTCAACCTCATCAGTGTTGTGCAATATGTACAGATGTGCCTACATCACTTTCGCATGACCCATGTTCTTAACCTTTAGACCTCGTGCACCTTTACCGTCACATCTTCCCTCGTGACGAGACTTGTGAATCCTTATAGGTTCCGCTTCTGACAAGTAGTCTGTACAAAACTCAATGGATTCTTTTGTGATGTACCTTTCAACAATAAATGCTTCGGGACGGTATGGATTCTTCACATACCCTTTCAAGATCTTCATGTATCGTTTGATAGGGTACATCCACCTTAGATAAACGGGGACACACACTCTAATCTCCCTCACCAAATGAACAATTAAGTGAACCATGAAGTCAAAAAACGAGGGAGGAAAGAACATCTCCAACTGACACAAGATAATAACAGCCTCATTTTCCAATTCGTCCAACTCCTGCGGGTCAATCACTTTACTACATACATCATTGAAGAATAGACACAATCTAGTTATGGCATGCCGAGCCTTTTTTGGCAAGATGCCACGAATCGCCACTGGTAGTAGTTGTTGCATCAAGACGTGGCAGTCGTGAGACTTTAAGCGAAGTAGTTTGAAATCTTTCATTGACACAAGACTCTTGACATTTGAAGAATAGCCTTGTGGAACTTTCACACCCCGTAGACACTCGCAGAAGCTTCTTCTCTCTTGTTTTGACAAGGTATGACATGCTGGTGGCAAATATGTCTTGTTACCTCTTTCCTATGGAGCTAACTGTTCTCTTATGGCCATCTCAACCAGATCTAGACGAGCATTCACACTATCCTTTGTCTTACCCTTGATGTTGAGAAGTGTACCGATTACACTATCACAAATATTTTTCTCCATGTGCATCACATCAATATAGTGTCTCACATCAAGACTCGACCAGTATGGAAGATCAAAGAAAACTGACCTCTTCTTTCATATGTTTTTTTCAGTAGACTTCTTTTGTTTCTTTCCAAAACTAACATTGATGTTCTTCACCCGTTTGTAAACTTCTTCCTCAGTTAAGGCGTTTGGAGTAGCGGTGTACACGGGTTTAGGCCGACCCGCGGACCCGGTTGCCTAACCCGGATCCAACCCATTTTTTACCCAAACCAATCAAGTTTGGGTCCAACTCAATCCGAACTAATTAGGCCCGGTGATGTTTGGTTCAGATTACGGATTTGAAATTCCAAACCCGATGGCCCGCAAACCCGACCCGGTGTTGTTACTTATTTTATTTTTTGGGTACTCAGACTCGATATTCTCATCTGAAGTAGCTATGAGGTCTTGCTAACAGCTCACGTGGCTGGCTTACAAGCATACTTTCGATAGATTATCAACAATATATAATTAGGACGACTTACAAGTTACAACTTCAAATTAACGTAGAAGACAAATCAATCGTTCTCGATGGTAATTGATAATTTCAAAAGATAATAATCATTACGTATATAATTTTCATAGTTATATTAACAATTTTATAATACTTTTTCCCATTTATAGTCCTGCTATTGAGTTTAATGCATAGTCAAAAAAGAAGTTAACAAATAAGAAATATTATCGCTATATATCATTTTTCATATTATATATACCTTATTGTTTATGACAAAATAAGAAATACTATCGCTATAACTTTGTTTGTTTCACAACCCGCGAGCCCAATCCAATCCAACCCGTTCAACACCGGTTTGGTTTGGTTCAGACCATTTAGAAAAACTGCGGATTTTTTTTGAAATCCAAACCAATCAAATTGATCGGATCGGGCATTAGATTTGGCCAAAATCCATCCAAACTGGCCCATGTGCACCCCCAGTTTGGAGCAACTCCATTCTCCTGGCAACCATTAAAAGCCTTTTTCAACCTCCGATACAGGTGATTACGTCTGAGAAATCTCCGATGCCTAAGATAAACAGTCTTTCTTCCATGTTACAATTGATGATGGCATGTACCTTCTTCACATATAGGACAAGCTTTATGCCCCTTAACACCGTACCCAGACAAGTTCCCATAAGCTGGAAAGTCATTTATGGTGCAAAATAACATGGCACGCATGTTGAAATTTTCATTTGAATACCTGTCAAAAACATCAATGCCTTCATCCCACAATATTTTCAAGTTTTCAATTAAGGGACTTAGATAAACATCTATGTCATTTCCTAGCTATGTTGGTCCAAATATCATCATAGATAACATAATATATTTATGCTTCATGCACAACCAAGGAGAGAGGTTATAAATAACCAAGAGAACAGGCCATGAACTATGGTTACTACTTAAACTACTATATGGATTCATTCCATCTGTAGAAAGTCCAAGCCTCAGATTTCTTGGGTCATTGCCGAAATCCTGAAACAAAGAATCAACTCTCTTCCATTGCAAAGAATCAGCCGGATGACGAAGCTTCCCATCACATTTTCTCTCATCTGCATGCCATCTAATATTCTTTGCGTCTTTTGCATTCGCGAACAGTCATTGAAACCTTGGAATAATTGGAAGATACCATAACACCTTCGCAGGAGGACCTTTTGAGGTGACATCACAACCATCATCACCATCCTTCTTTTTGTATCAAGATTTCATACATTTAGGGCATATTTCTTTGTCTTCATTCTCCTTCCAGTATAATAGATAGTCATTGGGACAAGCGTGTATTTTCTTATACTCGACACCCATTGGACATAATATCTTATTCTCCTCGTAGTTACGGTTCGACAATGTGTTGCCTTCTGGAAGCATGTCCTTCAACAACTCCAGCAACTCAGTGAACCTTTTATCGGTGCACCTATTTATCGCCTTAAGATTAAACAACCTCAAAACAGCTGACAACCGTGTGAAATTTGTGCAACCCGGATACAATGCTTGATCCTTGTAACTACATGGAGTATCATACACATGTGCTCGCTTAAAAGAATCTGGTCCAATATCACGAATCATATCCTCTAGTCGATCGTCCATATCTACCTCAACTTCCCCACTTTTGGACACACTTGGCGTGTCTAACACTTCACCATGCCATGTCTATGTTGTATAACACTGGCTAATCCCATAGACATCAAGGTGCTCACGTATGTCTTTAACTTTTAGAGGTGTTGATTCCCACACTTAACACAAGGACAATAAAATTCTCCATTGCTATTAGGAAGCTTTGTTTCAGCAAATTTCAGAAACTCTGACACTCCATTCTGATACTCATCGGTCAATCGATTTTTTTGCATCTAACTACGATCCATAGCTACGTTCTGAAAAAGTAAAGTCAAGCTTATTGAATGAACACATGCAATCCCCACTTCAGGACCCTTCAACCATGAGTATCCAACAGATCTTTGTATATTTGGTATGAACCTATCCCATTCAAGAAGAAACTTTTTCTTTATTTGGTTAATAGTTAGTCGTTAAATCCTTATATCTTATACCTGACAAAATTTCGGCAGCATTTTCCATTGGTCTCAAAGTACACAACCTAAACATGGTGATATCCACCACGATCAAGCATGCACCTAGAGACAATAGGAAATGTAGCAATCTGAAATTTCATCATGTATTAGATAAAAGATTTAAAGACTAACTATTAACCAAATAAAAGAAAAAGTTTCTTCCCAAACTGTCATACTTGGACAATTCAAGATTCAATAAAATGAGCGGTATCATCCCCGATACACACGCAAACATTTTATTGAATCTCAAACGGGAAACTAAGGCTTAACACAAATTAAATAGAGAAGCTCAAATATAAAAATATACATTATATATCATAATCATAATTATCCATCTAAATAGTCAAGATATTCATAAAAAGCAATGAAAAATACATCAATATATTCTCCTGATACATTTATCAATTAAAATATCAAAACAATGAAATACATTAATAAATAACATGCATAATATAAAAACAAGGTTAGTGGTGGCTCCTTGAGGGGTCCCCAGGACAAAATCGGGCTGTAGATTCCTCCGAAGGAGTCGATGGAGTGTAATTCTCTACGATGGGAGAATACTCCGGTGTGGATGGAGTATACTCCGAGATCTCATCGTCATCACTGGGATCTGAACGATGTCCGTCCCTCGATGAACATCCCTGACAGCTACGGGCCTCCTGGGATCACCATACTGGTTCATCAAACCACGATCCTCAATCCTCACAAAGATATTTCGATACTCCTTTGCAGTCATCATCGGCCTCCTGGAAGCCATACGGGGATCACCATACTGGTTCATCAAATCACGATCCTCATCGCGATAAGGATCATGATGACGAGCATCGCGGTCCTTAATCCTCATCGGCCTCCTGGAAGCCATGCGAGTAAGACGCCCGCCACGAACATGGTTTTCTTCTAAAGACATTGTCTGTTGTTAACAATGGTCAGTCATGAGCAACAAAACTGAAATTTAATTAAATTACAACAAAAAACATAATAATATATCTCAACAGTTTAATTATTATTCGTAAGTGTAGAGAATTACCTTTTTGTAAATGATATAACCGGTTTTTATTATCCTCTTCAAAAAAAGGAAAGGGTATTTGCCTAATGTTTTCCTAACATGTAGTGAGTGGACAGGGCTGTTAATTTCCCACTGCACTGAAAGCTACAGAAATCTTTTTTTTTTTTTTCTTTCAAGGGGGATCAATACTTGTTCCCAAATTCCCCCCCCATGCCTCGAACCCCGAACACACAAGTTCAGGTGGCCGTACAGAAATCTAACAGCAAATATAATAAACTAAAGTAGCTAGCTGTTAATTTGTTTAGAACCAACCAGTAATATGTTGATTATCTAAATGAAATAAATAATAGCATAAGCAAATATTTATTGGAGGATAAGAGTAAAGACATAACCATCCATCACTCGTGAACCTCATTTTACTTCTTTTGTCTCCAATGTTTTAGGACCACTAGGCAACTGAAACATTACATTTTCAAAAAGCATCTCATACTAGTAACAACTTATATCACTTGTTTAATAAAACTCGTTGGCTAAAATTGACATGTATTTAAACTACTTTCACATGTACAAGTGATGATAATGACTCTGCATTAAAAGGAGATACTGTTCTAATGTTTATGCTTTCTTCCATAGTGCATATCTAGCTTCATGTAAATGTAAGAATTATTTGTCTCATGTAATAAATATAAGTGATGGTTTAATAATTAAATGAAAGGACATATTAGTTGGTGTTTGAATTGAAGGGGCACATTATTTTATGAAGAGATATATTGCTTGATGGAAGCAATATATATAAGGAAAGGATATTAAATAATCCCTATCTCTACCTATGAAGTATGTTTCAATATTCCCATCATTAAGAGAATCATAAGGAAGGAAGGAAAGAGATAGAAAAGAGTTTTCTATTATTATTCAAGTTTCTACAAGAAGTGAAGAATCAAGTTTTGCCATGGATAAAGGTAAGTTCTTCTTCCCATGTGAGAATCATAGATTCCAAGATCTTATTTAGTTTTCTTGCATGTGAACCCTAGGAAAACTAAAACTTACATGTGGTATCAGAGCATTTGGTTGTAGAATTATGTGATTCTCCTTGAATGATAAATTTCTCCCAAGTTGTTTATGAACCCTAATTATGAAACTTGAGATTCTCTAATGGTTCACGCACAATTTTTACGAGAATGTTTTTATGCACTTTATGAATTCTCAACAGATGTTTGCGACTTCAATGTATGAAGTCGTGAAAGTTTCGATCAAGAATTTTTTCAGTCATGTATAGTCAGGTAACCTTTATGGTTTTTTTTTTTTTTGTATGTTAAATAAATTGAAAGTTTTGTATCCGCACGTAATTAAAGCCTTTGTTATGCTTTAATTACCATGTCCATATATGAATGAATATGAATTAAAGTTGCTTTTTTATGCTTTTAATGGCCCCTGCAAACGCCATACACTTTTGTTGTTTGTCTTTTGTAATTGTTTCAAATCACTTGGACAAAGAAAGAAAGAATGGCACTGTATGCACATTATTTTTACCGAAACAAATTTTGTTGGTTTTAGCTATCGTTACGCTGGCTGATTACCAAGAATCTAAAGAAAATGATTTTCGAGGCCAATAAGTTCCATGGCCTGGACTGTGTTACGTCAATTTTTTATGTTTTTTTTTATATTTTTAAATCAACTGAAGCACAAAAAATAAATTGGGATTAAATATCATGAAAAGTTTGCTAATCACCAAAGTGGTCAAACTTATATGTTTATTTGGTTCCAAATTAATTATAGTATTATTTCAATTACCCATTGTATGGATGCTAAAATTCATGATTGTTTATTTATGGGATAATTTGAAGTTCATTATTATAAGACATTTTTGGATCACCCAAAGGTTGATTAATTGTTCTTATAACCAATGGACTTGATTGTTGGTAATGTGTGTGCATTACTAGTTTTATTTATATATCCAAAGATAATAAGTATTTCTGATTGATGCATATGTCATGCCAAATAAATGTTAAATTTAATAGCATCTTTATGTTTGTTATGTTGTATATTGGTGGATCTCCCAAAGGAGAACATTAATATATATAGAATGTTTATGTATTGTCTGAATTTTAATTGTATATTAGTTTATAATTCAAAGTATTAATGTTGAGCATGTATTAATTGCGTGATTCATGCTTATTTCTTTGCATTCACAAGCTATGCATTCCGTTTTTAATGGGTTGAATTTTCCGAATGGAGTGAACAAATTCAATTTCACCTTGGTGTATTGGATCTTCGATCTCGCCTCTTCAAGTTGATAAACCCATGCTATTATCGATGATAGTAGCAATGAAGATAAAACCCATTATAAGGCTTCGGGAAAAGTCAAAGCAGAGCTTAGTTTGATGTTTATGCGAATGAGCATAGCAAGTAACATGAGGTCAAGTCTTCCCAAAACAGTAAAAATGCTAAAGAATTTATGAAATCTGTGGGAAGAATGCTCTCAAACCCGACAAGTCTTCTTGGGACATTAATGAGTACTTTAACCACCATGAAATTTGATGGTTCTCGCATTTATGCATGAACATGTCACCAAATGACAAATATTGCAAGAAGAATTAGTCACCTTTGAATGGCGATTGATGATGGTTTCTAGTGCAATTCATATTGAGTTCATTACCATTGAGTATGGTCCTTTCCAAATGAACTATAACACCATAAAGGATAAATGGAATGTGCATGAATCGCACAAAGATGTTAGTTCAAGAGGAAACCCGACTCAAGAATCATGGAACCACTCCATTCATCTAGTGAATCATCAAGGAGCCGGAAAGAAATTTGGAAAGAAACGTGGAAAGTGGAAAAGGACCTATTAAAGGTTGGTGAGTCCTCTCACAATATCCGTAAGAAAGAACCAAAGAGCAACAAATGCCATTTCTGGGGAAATCCTGACATTTCTGCATGATTGTCCAAAAGCGTAAGGCTTGGTTTGAAAAGAAAGGTAAGCTTAATGCTTATGTATGTTTCCAATCAAATTTAATCAAGTTCCCATAATACTTGGTGGATTGATTCTGGATGTTCAACTCATGTTTCTAATACGATGCAGGGATTCCTTACGATCCAAACCATAAAGCCAAATGAAAAATTTGTCTTCGTGGGGAATAGACAAAAAGTTCCAGGAAGGTCTTCTGGGACTTATCGTTGATCTTGAACACCGCATCATTTAGATTTATTTGAGACTTTGTATGTACCTAATATTTCTAGGAATTTAGTTTCAATTTCTAAACTTGATGTTGTTGGATACTCTTTTAAGTTTGGTAATGGTTGTTTTCAGTTGTATAAGCATACCTCTATGATTGATCCGTATACTTTGTGATGGTTTATATAAATTGAATCTTGATAATTTATATGTTGGAAACACTTATGACTTTGCATCATAATGTTGGCACTAAACGTAGTTTAGTGGATGAATGTTCTCGCTTACTGTGGCATAAGCGTTTGGGACACATTTCCAAAGAAAGAATGCAACGATTAGAAGAATGAAATCCTTCCTGATTTAGATTTTATCGATCTTAATGTGTGTGGATTGTATTAAAGGTAAACAAACAAAACACACAAAGAAAGCGAGCCACAAGAAGTACTCACTCTTCTTGAAATTATACACATCGACATTTGTGGACCTTTTGATGTCAATTCTTTCAATAAAGAAAAATATTTTATCACTTTTATTGATGATTTTTCACGTTATGGGGATGTCTATTTATCGCATGAGAAATCTCAAGCAAGAAATGCCTTGGAAATTTACATAAATGAGGTTGAAAGGCAATGGACAGAAGGTGAAAATCGTGAAGATCGGATAGAAAGGTGGTGAGTATTATGGAAGATATGACGAATCAGACAACACCTGGTCCATTTGCTAAATTTCTTGAAAAGCGTGGTATTTCAGGCTCAATACACAATGCCGTGAACACCACAACAAATGGTGTATCGAAAGGCGTGAATCGAACCTTAATGGAAATGGTTAGGAGTATGTTAAGTAATTCATCTTTACCCGTATCATCGTGGATGTATGCCTTAAAACCGCCATGTATTTGTTAAACAGGTTCCTAGTAAGCGATTAAATACACCTTGAATTGTGGGATAGGAAACCCGGAGTTTAAGACACCTTCATGTTTGAGGTTGTCAGGCGTAAATAAGAATATATAACCCACAAGAAAAGAAACCTGATGCAAGAACAATCGCTGGATATTTCATCGGGTTATCCGAAAAATCTAAGGGTATAGATTTTACCGTATACGTATAGCACAAGAATCGTTGAACTGGAAATGCTAGGTTCATTGAAAATGGTGAAAATAAGTGGGAGTAAACCTTCACGAAATGTAGAGATTAAGGAAGTCGAAATACTAGTCCTGACTCGTGGTTTACTTCTCGAGCTGTTGTTCCTGTGTTGAATTGCATAACAATCATGAAGAACAACAAACTAATGATCCCGGTCGCTAAATGAACCTCAGGTTGAACAACCACGTGAGATAAGATTAAGAAGATCCCAAAGAGAAAGGAGGTCCTGGCTATTAGAGATGATTATGTGGTGTATTGCAAGAGTCTGAAATGACTTAGGAATTGATAATGATCCAGCTTTCATTTTGGATGCCACACGGTGATAATTTGATAAATGGTTAGATGCCATGAAGATGAGCTTAAATCGATGGAATATAATTGTGTATGGGACCTTGTGGAATTGCCGAAGGATGCAAGAGTCGGGTGTAAAACGGTCTTAAGACTAAGCGTGACTCTCGTGGCAATATTGAACTACAAGGCTCGACTTGTCGCCAAAGGTTTTACTCGTAAAGATGGCATCGACTCTGAGGAGACTTTTTCACCTAGGTTTCCAAGAAAGATTCCTTTAGAATTATCATGGCACTCAGTAGCTCATTATGACCTTGAGTTACATCAAATGGATGTAAAGACGCTTTTTGAATGGGAATTTAGAGGAAGATGTTTATATGGATCAACCAAATGGGTTTGTAGAAAAGGGGAAGGAACACATGGTGTGTAAACTTAAGAAATCAATATATGGTCTTAAGCAAGCTTCCTAATAATGGTATCTTCAAGTTCAATGATACCATTATGTCCTTCTTTGGGTTTAAGGAAAACATTGCTGATCGTACATATCTAAAGGTCAATGGGAGTAAGTTTATTGTTTTAATTCTCAGTATGTTGATGATATCTTGCTGCAACTAATGATCTTGGTCTATTAACGAGACTAAGAAATTTCTCTCTATGACTTTGAAATGAAAGATATAAGTGGGTGAGGCAAGTTATGTGATTTGGGATAGAAATATTCCGTGATAAATCACAAGTAATCGCTAGGCTTGTCTCGTAAAGCATATATTAATAAAGTTTTTGAGAGATTTAGAATGGAGAAATGTTCAAAGATCTCCTGCTCCAATACAGAAGGAGACAAATTTAGTCTCTTGCAATGTCCAAAGAATGAATTGGAGCTAAATGTATGGAAAATATTCCTTATGCATCTGTTGTTGAGTTTGATGTATGCTCAAACATGTACGAGGCCGATATTAGTTTTGCAAATGGTATGTCGGGTAGATACCGAGTAACCCAGATTGGATCATTGGAAAGTCGCAAAGAAAGTCTCTGAGGTATTTGCAAGGGACCGAAGGATCACATGCTTACTTATAGGAGATCCGATCATCTTGAAGTGATTGGATATTCAGATTCAGATTTTTGCCAGGTAGATACAAGAAAGTTTCACATTTGGTTATTTGTACCTTTTAGCTAGAGGGCAATATCATGGAAGAGTGCGAAGGCCAATCTATTCTTGCATCCACCATGGAGGCAATTTGTGGCATGCTTTGAGGCCACCGTTCGTGCTAATTGGTTATGAACTTTATTTCAGACTTGGGATAGTCGACAAGATTGCTGCATCAATGAAAATTTATTGTGATAATTCTCGCAGCTTTCTTTCTAAAAACGACAAGTATTCCAAAGGTGCTAAGCATATGGAATTGAAATACTTTGTCATAAAGAAGAAGTTCGTAAACGTAGAGTGTCAATTGAACATATTAGTACTAATCTTATGATTGTTGACCCTTTGACGAAAGGGTTACCGCCAAAGTATTTTTGGTCGCCATGTAGAGAATATGGGCATTACGCCGCTTAGCGCTTAATGTTAAATTATGATGCTTATGTTATTGATGAATGTTTGATACTGAGATCATTGATGTACTTGTTTTGAATTTTCTGCTTTCTACATATGTATATGCATGCAATTGATAATGTTGAAAACATATTATGTTCTTGAAAATGATATTATGTACTTCCTATGAAAGTGTCATGTTAGGGAAAAGACTAATATAGTAGTACATGGAAGGGATTATGTCGAAATAATGATGTATGACCGCTTATGACTCTTATTGGTTCTTATTCTTAGCTATGACTTATGATGTAATCGATGTATGTCCTTGTATATGCTAATATGTTTGATGTTGTATTAAACCATGAAGTCATACTTCATCACATGAGCCATGAGAATGTAAATTATTTGTCTCATGTAATAAATATGTGATGGTTTAATAATTAAATGAAAGGACATATTAGTTGGTGTTTGAATTGAAGGGGCACATTATTTTATGAAGAGATATATTGCTTGATGGAAGCAATATATATAAGGAAAGGATATTAAATAATCCCTATCTCTACCTATGAAGTATGTTTCAATATTCCCATCATTAAGAGAATCATAAGGAAGGAAGGAAAGAGATAGAAAAGAGTTTTCTATTATTATTCAAGTTTCTACAAGAAGTGAATAATCAAGTTTTGCCATGGATAAATGTAAGTTCTTCTTCCCATGTGAGAATCATAGATTCCAAGATCTTATTTAGTTTTCTTGCATGTGAACCCTAGGAAAACTAAAACTTACAGTAAATACACGTATATAATTAATAACGAAAGCAGAGAAGCAAAACTCTGCCAACGAAAGGTGATCCAGTTGGTTAGTGATCTTTGAATCTTGAGGTTTTTCTTGACTTTGATGAGCCGGGACCCAACTCACCTAAACTTTATCTATATATAATATATAAAAAAAAAGAGAAGCAGTGCTCATAAAGTAATAGAAGCATAATTTTCCTTGAGTTTCAGGCAATCTTCTATTCTATTGCAACCTTCAAGGTTCCACCTACCAAAATCCCAGATATTTTTATTTGTTAAACGACCAAAGAGAGATGAAAAGAATAAAATAATTATACCAACAAAAAGAAATAGTAGCTTTTGGCTTGTCTCCATTTCAATTTCATTTCAATTGTCAGTATTTCCAAACTTATCTCTATTAATGTTTTACTATTTAGTCTCCTTTTTATTTTTAATTTATAAGAACATATATAGCCATTCTCTCCATTATTATTTTTTCAAACTCTTTTTTTTTTCATATTAATGCATTTCCTTTCCATTAATCTAGTCAAATATTGATGATGGGAAGTAGACCACATACATTCTTAGGCATGTAGTAATTAAAAATAGGCGATCAGTCGGTGCCACTGCCAGAGATTTCTGTTCTTGCCACCCTTGCATTTCATTCAAATTGTTTGCGCGTTTTTAGATACTATAGTGCTTTCAATGTGTCATACTCGTTAATGATTGCAGAAAATTCATGATGCTTTTCCTGTTAGTTGTATAGGCAAGTTCGGTAAACATGAACAGCCTTAAATCCTAGCATCACTGGATCATTGGATTATTATGCTAAATTGCATTTGGAATTTGACTTTCAAATTTTGGTGACAAACTTTGCTTTATAATAATAATAATAATAATAATAATAATAATTTTGTTCATAATTGTTCTGAAATTCTGTTTGGTGCTGAGTAGTTTGCATCAATCTGTCAAAGTCCTCCAGACAACTAAAACTGTTGCGTTTTCAATAGGACAAGACCAATGAATAACTATTTGATACATTATGCATAGGATAAAGTACCTATCAGAACGACCCTCAGAAATCAGAATGCCTGATTATTCTTTTTTTTTTTTTGAATCAGAAATCAGGATGCCTTATAATATTGAAGTGCACTACTGCCAACTCTATTCATCTAATGTTTTTCTAACAGACATTAATGAACTGTCTGAAGAATATGAAGACCACTGATGTGCTCAATAAATTTTAGTGCTATGTTGCCTTCTGTCTATAAGGGTATATATTTCGACTTATTTGTTCTCTTGCCCAGCTTCCACTTGTTGACATGTAACCGCGTAGGTTAATATAATTGTGGTGTACACGGGACTTTGCACATTTGGGTGTTTTGAAATAAGCAAGGGATTATATTTTGGCCAAATACAGGCATTTAAATAGGGGTTTTAGTAAATACGCCCTCAATTTTAGTAACATACTCGTCGGAAAATATATTTCCAGACAGAGGGTATATGCTACTAAAACTAGGGGGAGTATTTACTAAAGCCCTTTAAATAGATTTCTGTTATACTGTATGGATCTATCTATAATCTGAAGGACAAGTAAATATATTTGGTTTACAGGCCCAAGAAATGGGAGGGCATTGCTATTGGAACCCCCTCTTTTAACTTTTCTCACCCTCCTATCTTCCCCCCAAATTAGCCTTACTCCTTCTCCTTCCCTTTCTTACAACCCCCACTCTCACTCCCACTCCCACTCCCGCCCCATCCCCTACAATCTCCACCCTGTTCTCAACCCCATCCTACTCCCCATGGGAGGCGGTGGGGCGTGAGGATAGGGTGGGTGGAGGTTGCAGAGAATGGGAAGTGAGGGAAGGGGTGGGGTGCAGGTAACAATGGAGGGGGACTGGGGGTGAGAGTTGCGGGAGAGAAGTCAAAAAGGGGAGTGTCAATAGCAATGCCCAAATGGGATATTTTTGTTTTGTGTATAACATGTTATTGAAGTTGACCTTAAAAAAACTGTTATAAATAAAAAATTAAGCGGTCTTGCATGCATTTTTCCATGGAATGGTTTAGAAACGTTGACAATTTGATATGATTCATCTTATCAAATTTATAACATGATGGCGAAAATATTATAATAAAGGATTAATATCCCCACCTCCTCAACTAATTTCCCCACCTCCCCATCTTTTTATGTTCCTAAACTACCCTCATCCCCTACCCCCTCCCTCTCCTGCAACTTCCACTCCCCCCATCTCCCTCCTTTGCAACTCCAAAACGTCCCTCATTCAGCCCCCCACTCCCCCACCTCCATGCCCTCCAACCCCAACCTCGTTCCACACTTCCCCTCCCCTGTAACCCCACCCCACGCCACTCCCCCTCCACCCCGCCACTCCATATTATAGATTTTTTTGCAAAACTTCCGGCAACTATTTTTCGAACATGTAATTTTTTTTGTCCAGAAACTAGTTTTCGGATGCACAAAATTTGTTTCAAAAGAACATGGTTTTCGGGATAAAAAAAATATTTTTTTAAATAGATTTTGTGCATCTGGAAACTAGTTTTCAAACGGCAAAAAAATAACGTGTTCAGAAATTAGTTTCCGGACGTGTCAGGAAACAAGTTTCCTATGAAATCAAAAAAAAATGGGATAGGAAAAGGAGGAAGAATGTTAGAGAAGAAGAAAATGATGTTGGGACATCGCCCTTTCTCCAAGAACCGAAGATGGGGTGGGTGGTGGGGGATGAGAGAATGAAGGTGGGAAGGAGTGGAGGATGTGAGAGTGTGAGCTATAGAGAGAGAGGGGAGGAGAGAGAGAGTGTTGGGGTGGGTGGGGGTGGTAAAAAAGGGAGTGAATGTTGGGGATAGGGATAATTTATACTTTTTGTTGGTCAAGGGGTGGTGGGGAAATATAAAATAAAGAGGTGGCTTAAACAAACCCTTTATAATATGATGAGCTATATTAGGTCTTGTTCGTTATAAAAAAATGATATATATTTGGTCACGACAGCTACATACGCCCACAATTTTTGATACATACACCCAATTTCTCCGCGCTTTTACAAAGAAAACCCATATGCCCATAAAACCTACAATCTCCCATGCATTATTTTTTTTCCTTTTGGATTTCACGATTTTTCGAAAACTAAGTTTCCAAATGTTAAAATTGGCAACACAATATCTGGAAACTCATTTTTCAGACATCAATATACAAAAACATATATGTCTGAAAATTTAGTTTTCGGAAATTTGTGAAACAAAGATAGAAAGACACTCATACTGCGAAGAACTAGGGGTATTTTGGATATAAACCTCTTAGAGGATATGTGGTGTATGTATAAAAATTCGGAGTGTATGTAGCATTGCCCTATTAGGTCTTGTTGAGTTTGAGGATTGGCCTACAGATTTGAACACACAAAGAAATACAATTTGCGGGCCTCTTAATTATCGTTATTAGCCCACTGCCACAGACCTTTAAACGGTCACTTCGGAAAGCTTTGAAGGGACCTATTCATTGTTTGGTTGGGACAAGCCCATTTTGGGAGTAAGTAAATTGCTCGAGTTTATATAATGTATCAAATAATCATCTTTAATTGGATTGCTTGATTTGGTTCTTTTAAAACATTTAGGAAATTCAAACCATACAAACCCGCTAAGTTGGTTTGTTTTGGATTATCAGATTAAAATAAAAAATAAATTATAAATTTTTATCCTCAAATATATTATCTTCCATTTTATACATAAAGTTTTGAATTTTATATTTATAATCAATGATTTTAAATAAAAATTATATCAATTTCATATATTAATATTATTTTTAATTGATGTTTACTTGTTCCACAATTGTAACTTTATATATCATATGAATCTTTCACCTAAAGTGTGATAATTAAGTTTAGGCTTAATTATGTACAAAAAAAAGTTTAGGCTTAATTAAACTTTTGGTCCACTAAGTATCGTGACTGTGCGATTTTGGTTCCCTAAGTTCTAATTGAGCAAATTGGGTTCTCTGAGTATCGCAATTGTGCAATTTTGATCCCCTGGGTTCTAATTGAGTGAATTGGGTTCTCTAGGTATAGCAATTGTGCGATTTTAGCCCCCCGTTCAATTGTCATCAATTAATAACTGAAAATATTGTAAATGTTTATTAATCGTTAAGCCAACTAACATGCCACCTAGACCAAATTATGTGTTAGGTTGTACCCACACATGATACATCAGCATTTTTTTATTAAAAATTGAACGGCAAAAGAGACTAAAATCGCACAATTGCAATAATTGGATGACCCAATTCGTACAATTGAAAATCGGGATACTAAAATTGCACAATCACAATACCTGAAGGACCTGATTCGCTCAATTGAAACTTTAGAGGGCAAAATCGAGCAATCGTGAAATCTAGAGGACTAAAAGTGCAATTAGATGAGAATATCAAAATGAACAAAAAAACGAAAAATAGTAGAGGAGAATTTTAATAATTAGTGTTTAAAATACATAAAATCTAAAGTTTAAAAATGAAGAAGAATTGGTTGGAAAATTGGGTTAGTTATGTTAAGAATCATATCTACTCAAAAAAATAATTTTAAGAATCAAACCGGTTATAACTGATTTTTTATTTTTTTTATATTTTGTCTTGTACAGACAGTTCATTAATGTCTGTTAGAAAAACATTAGATGAATAGAGTTGGCAGTAGTGCACTTCAATATTATAAGGCATCCTGATTTCTGATTAAGAAAAAGAAAAGAATAATCAGGCATTCTGATTTCTGAGAGTCGTTCTGATAGATACTTTATCTTATGCATAATGTATCAAATAGTTATTCATTGGTCTTGTCCTATTGAAAACGCAACAGTTTTAGTTGTCTGGAGGACTTTGACGGATTGATGCAAACTACTCAGCACCAAACAGAATTTCAGAACAATTATGAACAAAATTATTATTATTATTATTATTATTATTATTATTATTATTATAAAGCAAAGTTTGTCACCAAAATTTGAAAGTCAAATTCCAAATGCAATTTAGCATAATAATCCAATGATCCAGTGATGCTAGGATTTAAGGCTGTTCATGTTTACCGAACTTGCCTATACAACTAACAGGAAAAGTATCATGAATTTTCTGCAATCATTAACGAGTATGACACATTGAAAGCACTATAGTATCTAAAAACGCACAAACAATTTGAATGAAATGCAAGGGTGGCAAGAACAGAAATCTCTGGCAGTGGCACCGACTGATCGCCTATTTTTAATTACTACATGCCTAAGAATGTATGTGGTCTACTTCCCATCATCAATATTTGACTAGATTAATGGAAAGGAAATGCATTAATATGAAAAAAAAAAAGTTTCAAAAAATAATAATGGAGAGAATGGCTATATATGTTCTTATAAATTAAAAATAAAAAGGAGACTAAATAGTAAAACATTAATAGAGATAAGCATGGAAATACTGACAATTGAAATGAAATTGAAATGGAGAGAAGCCAAAAGCTACTATTTCTTTTTGTTGGTATAATTATTTTATTCTTTTCATCTCTCTTTGGTCCTTTAACAAATAAAAATATCTGGGATTTTGGTAGGTGGAACCTTGAAGATTGCAATAGAATAGAAGATTGCCTGAAACTCAAGGAAAATTATGCTTTTATTGTTTTTCGAGCTCTGCTTTTCCTTTTTTTTTATATTATATATAGATAAAGTTTAGGTGAGTTGGGTCTCGGCTCATCAAAGTCAAGAAAAACCTCAAGATTCAAAGATCACTAACCAACTGGATCAATCTTCATTGGCAGAGTTTTGCTTCTCTGCTTTTGTTATTAATTATATACGTGTATTTACATGAAGCTAGATATGCACTATGGAAGAAAGCATAAACATTAGAACAGTATCTCCTTTTAATGCAGAATCATTATCATCACTTGTACATGTGAAAGTAGTTTAAATACATGTCAATTTTAGCCAGCGAGTTTTATTAAACAAGTGATATAAGTTGTTACTAGTATGAGATGCTTTTTGAAAATGTAATGTTTCAGTTGCCTAGTGGTCCTAAAACATTGGAGACAAAAGAAGTAAAATGAGGTTCACGAGTGATGGATGGTTATGTCTTTACTCTTATCCTCCAATAAATATTTGCTTATGCTATTATTTATTTCATTTAGATAGTCAACATATCACTGGTTGGTTCTAAACAAATTAACAGCTAGCTACTTTAGTTTATTATATTTGCTGTTAGTTTTCTGTAGCTTTCAGTGCAGTGGGAAATTAACAGCCCTGTCCACTCACTACATGTTAGGAAAACATTAGGCAAATACCCTTTCCTTTTTTTGAAGAGGATAATAAAAACTAATGCTACTTACTACTAATATTTTAACCATACTTTATGCTGACACTTTGATGCGGTGCTTTGTTTGGCTGAAGAAAATATGGCACGATGCTGACACATATAAAATATTAATACAAATTGGATGGCAAGAAAGAACAGGAAGAAAAATATACCAAAAAAAAAAAGAATATGAAGGAAAAAAAAAAGTAACCAATAGTGTTCAATTACTTTGCGGAACTTGCTGCTCATGATCATGACCACGAGGTGGGTGCACTTGCTGCTCATGTTTTCAAGTACACAATTTTTATTTTCTTCATTAATTGGAAAAAAATACTTATAGAAACAAAGGGTTGCAAACTTGCAAGGCAACGGATCGATTTGTTGATTGAAGATAATTCACGGGACCAACAAAAGGAAGGAAAGGAAAATAATCTACCGTGTGGGTGGGGCTTATTGTTGGGTGGGTTCCCTCTTAAGTGGGACCCACGAGATATAGTGTTATTTTATTTATTTGTCAAATATATAGAAGATATGTGAAAAATATAGTGCATATATGTTTTTTAATAAAAAGGGGAAATCAGGAAAGAAAATATTTACAAAGAAGAAATAAGGAAAAATATATCTCAATAAATATAAAATAAATTAGTGACATATATCAATAGAATCAGCAGCATATCTCAACAGGTGCAGACCAAAATATGTCGTCTTTATTAGTTGCTCATTTTCTATAAATGATTAGATATAGGAGAGAAAAAGATGGTGCAAAATATAGAGAGCACCCAAGAGATGGTTAGTCGTGCAACACAAGCACGCGCGAAAAAATGTGGGGTGAGTTTCCAAGTTTTAGACAAGAAAACTTGTACTGTGTGGTGAGTGTTATCATTATTTTTAACTTTTGAGTGAGGTATTCGAGTTTGTAAGGTGATATACAATTTGGGCTAGGTTTTTCAAGTTTGTGCCAGAAAACTTGTTATATTGTGGGGTTGGTTACAATCAGTGGCAAATCTAGAAAGTTTATCTGGTGGGGGCAAAATTCTGTCTCTTATAACTTTCAATGTTTGTTTTCAAAAAAAAGTAAGAGCTCAAATTAGTAGAAAAAATGTGGAGATCTATTTACTTTAACCGATGGAAACAAGTCCATCGGAAATCCATCGGAAATACGCCATTACCTACGAATTTTTATGCGTTACCTACGGATTCGGGTCGTAGGTAAAACCTGAATTTCTTGTAGTGTTTCTGGGAAATAAAAAGTACCAATTTGGTGCACTACTAAAAATTTACAATTTGGTGACCGATTTGGCTAAATCAGTCTCTAATTCGGTCGCTAGAGACGAATTTGAATAAGTCGCTTAACCACTAGTCGCTAATGTGTAACGACTGATTTAGTGACTGAATTGAAAAGTCGCCAAATCACTAGTCGCTAACGTGTAGCGACCGAATTTAGCGAGTAATTTTAAAATTTAGGGACCGATTTAGCGACCGATTTCAAAAGTCGGTCTCTAAATTAGTCGCTACAGTGATCGAAATTTTTTAGCCTCTAAATCGATCACTAAATAGCGAATTTTTTGTAATGTACTCAAAAATTTCAAATGTCGGACATATTAGTCCATTTTAGGATAATTTTTAGGGACATTTTAGTTCCTCAATGACTAATTTGACGGACATTTGAGATTTTAGAAGACAAAATTAACAATTTTCATTTCTGAGGGACCAAATAGGTCTCCTTGTTTTTTCTCAAGGACTATTTTAAGCCTTTACTCTAAAAAAATTTGTTCTATAGAGACAACATTTATTTTTTTATTGGGGTAAAATATAAAATTACCAAGAATTCTCAAGTTAAACAAAGTTATTTACGGGGACAATTGCCCCCAAACTCTAATTGGTAGATCCGCCACTGGTTACAATACAATCTTGTAATATTATATTTGTGATAGTGGAATGAGTTTGCGGTGTTTAGTGGACGTAGATAAGAGGTACCGAACCACGTAAATCCTCGTGTCTTTTATTATTTTTTTTGTGTGTGTGAAAATTTTCCAATACTTATCAGATATTCTTAAACGTGAGTAAACTAGAGTCTCGCGTGCGGATTTTCCCAAACACTTATATAAGAAGAGAAAGGGCGATAGAAAATGAAAATACCTGAAGACCTGACGTATGGGGCGACATGTGAAAATGTGGTTCCGTTGCCAACCAACAACCGTAGCCTTCTTCAGTCTAAAAAAAACAACCGTAGCCTTCTTCCTTTGCACACGTCCACGTGAATTTTGGACCAATGGGGGCTGCCCTTCCCCCGCGTATTTGAACTTCTGTCTATTTTTTTTTTTTTGGTACATAACTTCTGTCTATTTTTATTACTAGTATTACTTAAAAGCGCAGCTTACCACAGCTTAACTTAGTACCAAATTCTTGTTGGTTTCCTGGGTTCATACCGGAAATTCTTGTTGGTTCCATTTTCTCAGTTTAATTACACGTATTATTGTCGTTGTTGTTCTTCTCTACAGGAGGCCGCTCGAGTGGGGGCATAGCATGTCCCACAAGGTCCAGTGGTAAGACTAAGAGAGTGAACAACTTTCCCCTGGATGGACACATGGTCCAACATACGGCTAGTTAAGGTCGATCCTCTTTTCATTTAATTAATGTTATAATAAGACACTTCTTCCAATTCATATTCACTGTCCACATTAGAAAAAAAAAATCAAATTAAGTGTTATTTCGTGTTTTTAACGTAACATTAATTATTTTTTCTCAATTTTTTTCTTAAATAAATAATCTCTCCGTCTCAATATATATATTATATTTAGTTAAATCACACAGTTTAATAAAAATAATAAATAAAAAAAGAATGATAATTTTACTAAATTAATCTTATTAGCTATTGGTGTATTAACTATTGTCTTAAATGTAAAGTAGAGTATTTGAGTGTACAATTGGTAGAAAACATTTAATGATGTTACATTGAAAATAGAAAATGACATATATTTTGGGATAAATTTAAATTTGTTTTGTAAATGTGACATATATATTGGGATGTAGATAGTAGTTTGTACATGATCACTTTTAAGTTAATATACATCACTGTATATTTATGACAATAGTAAAATTATTTCACTCGTTAAACTATTACTCCCCCCGTCCCAAATTATAAGAATTTTTTGGCTTTTTTATTTGACCCATTTTATAAGCCCCTTTGAAATTTGTTTGTCGCATTAATTATCTTTTTTCCCCATATTACCCTTATTTAATTTAACTTTGTTAAGTTAAATGAAGTGTAATCTAATTTGTCTTTCCAATGAATTTAAGGGTAGTTTAGGTATAAAACAATAAAAATTGTAGACAAATTTATTGCTTTTAGCTATATTAATTACATTCCTTAGTGAGAGAGATTTTACCAAATAGCTCTTATAATTTGAGACGAAGGGAGTAACTTATTATTTTCTAAATCTTTGCGAAAAAATTTTAAATGTCACTCAATATGAAATGGAGGAAGTATTTCTAATGATATAGTACATTGAGATATTTATTTTGTTCCTAAAGTTCTAAATACTTTTGCTTTACTTTACTAAAATTAATATTCCCTCTGTATCTTAATATACGACTCCTTTTGACCATTTTACGCCCTTAAAAAATTGAGTTTTGTTAGTTATTAACATTAATTTTGTACAAAATATGTGCTATTCTTCTCAAGTTACCCTTCTTATCTTTCAAGATTATTAAGTGAAAGAGAAAATTAATGCACCTTGGTATAAGAGGTAATTTTGTAAGAAAAAAAATAATGCACCTTAATTTTTTAAAAAAATCTTATATTAAGAGATAATTTTTTTTTTTATAAAAAGATCTTATATTAAGTGGCGATGCGATTACTATTTCGACTTCACATTAAAAGCATGAACTTAGAAAACACTTGACACAAGCCACCTACCGACTCAGCACAATTGTAGTACAAAATATTCCAGAGCAATATCTATTTTATCTTATTCACCCATATTTTTGTTAAAATCTATTTTTTTTTTAAATTTAACTATACTGTAAGTTCTGTTTTTCTTCGACACCTGTAATAAATACGTCTCTCGGCCAGTAAATTAGAAAGGGTCAGTCTACCCATATTTATAACAAACTTAGTCACCGCTATTAAAAATAAAAACCCCTGTAAATGTTATATTTTTTATCCAGTCATATATTTTTCTCATTCTACGAAAATTATGTTATTTAATTTTCTTCAAATAATGCTTAAATTTAATCTCTAATCATGTAAATAAAATGAGATATTCATAAATCACCAATAAATTGGTTTTTGTCAAATAAACTGATTTTGAATTTTTTAATAACAAGTTCAAATGCATGTATTTTAGTTTTTTAAATTTTAGTTTAACTTTTGCTACTAATAAAACAATTTTAGATCAAATAAATAAATCTTCTTTGAATTTTTTTTTAATATTATGTATATTTTACAACATTAACTTTGATGCACATCATATATACTTTCTGATTTGAAATATAAATTTCTCATTATTTATTGCCAAAATATATGTTAACAATACATTTTTTTTGAGCACATTATTTTTATTCCATATAAATATTGAACACAAATAAAATTAAAGAAACATCAATTATAATTTAAAAATAATTATGATTTTTTCATTAATATACTGTTAAGTTTTAACAAATGTTATACACTGTTTAACAGCAAAAAAACATTGTAATTTTCATTAAACCATAAAATAGAACCTATTGTAATATTAAAAAAAAATAATGATACATTAGGGTTTGTTCGTTGACTGTTGAGCCCAATATGTCGTCGACTAGCGGGCTTAATGTCCCATTGACATTCATCAACCAGCGTCCTGTTGACCGACCTACATGGCGGCTGTCAGGCTTGACGGCTCGTGGAGTGGTGGACCTGGCTGTCAACAGGAAAGCCAGTTGTTTTGTTGGCTGTAGAGTCGAAAGCCTGGCATTGGTGGTCCGATGAGATTCACATCTTAGTTTTGAAGTGCTTATAAAAAAAATAAAAAAATAAAAAAATAAATAAAAATCTTAGTTTTGAAGTGATATTTCAAATTCTTTAAGTTTAGTTATAATAAAATAACTCATAAAATCTCTTTATTTTAAAAATTTCTCATATTGATTATCCAAACAAAGTAATTTACTTCTCTTCTAAAATTATGCTACTTACTTTATTGCCCTTGAGAATTCTCATAGAAGGAAACAGAACAATAGGGAAATCGGAACCGGTCTGAAGAAGGAAAAAACATGAACGTATACGTACGAACCTTATCTCCTATGCCACAGCTCAGAATTTGTGTATGTTAAACACATATTCGTGCGCAATTGTTATCAGTTCATATTTCACATTGATTTTGCTATCTTGCATAAAAATATATATAACTTGAGATGACATAAATTAAAAAAAGAAAAAAAAAGAAAAGAAAAGAAGATGATATATAAAAATAAAAAATAAAAAAAAAGAAGAAGATATTGATGCTTTATCCGTCTAAGCAGAACACAATTTGTCTCTGAAAAGTATTGTCTCTTTCTTCAGAATTTGTCGGGGGAGCTACATGATTTTGTCTGAGAGACTCATGAGAAACAAAAACAGTTCTTGTTTGTTTTCACAGAATATAGCAAACAAGAAACCGCGCTTTGATTTCTCTCTTATCACTTCTTCCCCACTACAATCCAAGAACTTCTGCTATACTACTACGATTTCCCTTCTGATCAGAACAGAGATGGGGCTGGTCCTTGATGGTTACAGAGTGGGACACTCAGATCATATGCATGCAGAAGGGATTATCTCATACAAATTGGTTAGTTTCATCTAAAATTTATGAGACAAGGACGCAAGTCTTTTTTGTTGGCTTTTGAGAAAGTGAGAAACAACAATGTCTTGAACCTTGAACAAAAGTCCGGTCCCTCTTCATTTTAATAACCACACATGGTTTTAGCTCCTTGATTTAGTGACATAATCTAACACCACAACTATTTGTTAAAGAGACAACAAGAGCACACGTTAGTTTTATTTTTTCGTCTTTTACCAAATAGCACCACTCTTTCCGAAGCTGGATCACATTAGTCCTTGTAAGATAATTTTTTTTTTTGATAAACAAAATTTGTATTACATGGAGTACAACGGGTACTCTAACCCGTTACATCAAATTAGTCCCTACATGATTAACAAGCAGCATATAAACATCCAGTAAGATTACAACACCAATCTAAATAGTTTAATCTTAATTTCCTACTCCATATGAATAAATCACCCCCAAGACACCATTTTTATTTGCGCAAACACATTGATGAAATTAGTTGTGCACCCTTGAAACATAATCTTGTAGGATAATTTTAGATATACTAAGAACTTGTTTGATTTTATTTTTTAAAAACAGTTTTCTATTTTTAAAAAATTTAACAAGAACAAAATATATTCTTTGTCTATTTTAAAAAATAAAAAAATTGTTTTTAAAAAGTATATCAAACAAACTCTAATTTTTTTTTTAGTTACAACCGAAAAAAGGAAATAGCAAAAGACAAACAACTAAAAGGACTAAGTCCTGGGAAAACTGACACCGTTGGCATCGGCCAAAAGGTGAACTCTCATATCTAGCGAGCACTCGTGAATCTGAACCAAAGGCTCCAACGAGTTAGCTCTCATCTTAGCAATGAAATCAGCACAATGATTTCCTTCCCTGTAATTATATTGAACAATGCAATGCCAATCTCTCCTTAAGTAATTAATTGTCTTCAAAGTATTAATTATGTGATCAAAAAATTTTAAATTTCAATGATCATTAAAAATTGTTCATTTCAAAGTCTAATTTGATGGATTTTTACGATTTTAAAGATTAAATCGGTGAGCCGTAAAAAAAAAAGAGTGAATCACTCTCTATTTTTATATGAGATTTATTCCATTTTTCTAACTCCTACCGAGTTGATTGAAATATGTACAAAAAAAAACCCATCAGACAAGTCTCAATCAAATTGCAAAATTTGTTTGCAAAAATAGGCTGTTCATCCGGCAAAGCAAAGTGAAGCAGGTTATAACGTCGCATATTGCTTTCAATAATTTAATGTTTCACTATGATTTGAGTACAGGTTAGCCGGACTTGATATTGGTACATGGGGAAAAGTTGGCATGCTTTTTTCCTGAAAACTATAGAAAAAGAAAGTTCAGAAGTGAGGGCTTTCTCGTTTCCGTTAAAGGAAACAGTCCCCATGCCACTTCACCTGGCAACTTGGCATGCATCATTGCTGCCTACAATTGTTAAAGCCATTTCCAACCGATGTTATGATGACCTTTCTAGAAAGGTCAAAAAAAATCAAAAGGAGAATAAGGAAATAATTGTTGTAATTTTGTGATATTTCAAAAGTGGAGAAGTCCCACATACGATAGCTCTTTAAGAGTCATAGTGTTTATAAGCCAATATGTTAGATGAGGTGGTAAGAGTGGTTAGGGAAAGAGATGGGCCTCACGCACATGAGCTTGGCCCAAAGTGAGAGGTTTTAATGGAAATCTTCCGACTTTCCCCCTGTGTGCATGATAAGCCTTGTGTTATTTTTTAATTATTGGATTAATATTTTCGAAGATTTTTTATTTGAGAAGGCTTATCCGAAAACCCTTGATTTTAGTCAGTTTTGATCCTTGACCAAGTCCTACACGTTTTTAGTAGTCATTATTAACTAACGGTAACCTTCCACCTTGTCCAGGTTTTCAGGCCACTAATCACAAAACCCTTGATTTTAGTCAGTTTTGATCCTTGACCAAGTCCTACACGTTTTTAGTAGTCATTATTAACTAACGGTAACCTTCCACCTCGTCCAGGTTTTCAGGCCACTAATCACACGATTATCTCCACCAACAGCTCTATTAGTTTCTAAACGGATTTATTTTAATTAGTAATTTTCGTTTTTTCTTATTTAAGCCTGACAGGCTACCTTGTGGGGGATATAGTGAAAATTATTTTTCCGTACCTTCCTGGGTCACATTCTAGTTCTTTCTTCTTTTTGCTGTTCTGATACCCCAGCGCTCCTGTGACGAACCTGTTGTACCTTGGGGATTTGCGCGCAGTAGGCGGATAAATCTTTAAGGGCAGTCTCACCGACGCCTCGGGTTTCTTTCTTACGCGTTTCTGTTTTGCAGGTTCTTTGTTCGTTCCATCACAATTCAGCGTATTAGTCAACAATAATAATAATAATTGTTGTTGTTGTGCATGACTCATATCTTCTGAAAAGTGGATAGGCGTCGAAACGGAATGGAACGTAGCGAATGACGACAATGTTTGTCCTTTGGGCTTGGGCCTCTCATTGTTGGGAGTTATGACGAAGTGGGTTGAGATGCGTCGGACGAAGCTCCCCGTGGTACAATATAAGGGTAACATTATAAATTGTACTATAGTTATAAATACGCATTATAACCCTATTTCTGATTAATAGTAAAAATCAATTACTATGCTCCCGAGAACGTTAGCGTACTTGCCCGAACTTCGTTGACAAATTATGTCTTCTCGTTTTTTGTGTTCTATTGCTTTCTTTATGTAATAATAATATAATATTATAAAAGCTATCGAAGATTCAACTCGACAGAGAGAAAAGATAGAAGCTTTTTATATATAGTGGCTAAGATAAGGGTGACTATGCATTATGCATGTTGAAGCAACAACTGAGAATTGGACAGACAAGGGGTCTAAAGAAGCTTTTAAACATAGGTTTAACCTAATTAAAGTAATTAACTTTTCCCTAAGAAGTCCATAGAAAACAGCACATGCGAAAAGCAAGAAAGCTTATATCAAATTATCAACCACCGTATAATGTCCATATGTTTAGATTCTTCAATTCTGATTGATCCGCTGCTTGTGACCTGGAACCCATTTTGGACATTTAGGACTAAAATAGTTTGATGTTACCCTTGAGTTCAACAGCTCCACAACTGGTGCAAACTTCACACACCTTGGGGTCTTGTACTGGTTTATTGAAGCCCCCAAGCTTATAGCATAATCCATGAGCTTGTCAAATGTTCCCTGCTCCACAATCTTGATCTCAAGAGGCCCTATTGATTTGTCTGAGACACGGCCTTGGCGATACACACTGTTGAGTGACTCCTCAATGGTTAAGCAACAATCCTCATACACACAAGGAGGAATAGGAGTTGACCCTTTGAAGTTTAGCTCCCAAAACAGCACATAGTGCCCAGGAATTGTTGTAGTATCTGCATAGCTAGTGTAGTCAGCCACATCTGCACCAAATGGCACCAAATGTGTTATGGCATTCTTCATTGCATTCTGAAGCTCAACTTCATCTGTCTTGTCAGAATCTATGCTCAGGACAACATTTTTTCTGCATACAAAGCTGAATTGAGGTGCCTTGTTCTTGAATCCAGCCACCCTCAGCACATCACCTACTTTGTACCTATAAAGTCCTGCAATTGTCACACACACATTCATTAGTACCCAACTCCCAATTTTGATTTTTTTTTTTAAAGTTAAAACCATAATATATACAAGGTCTTAATTCGAAGTTGGGTCACAACACTTGATATCACAGAGAATTACAATCAAATACAGCTAATGTAGCTGCAAATTGGGGTCGCGACAAGAACCTTGATGTTACGACCACAATCTTAGTGGCATACTTCTTTTTAAAACCTTGATTATATTTTACCAAAGGACATGTTATGTTACATTATTCAATAGTAAATTAACCACTCACCGGCATAAGTTGTAACTACAAGCTCATATTCTTGACCAAGCTTGACATCAACAAGGTCAACCAACTCTTGCTGCTCATTCTCATTGAGAGATCCATGAGGTGGTGGGATTGAACCTGTGGTGAGTTCATTGCTTCTATTAACTGGTAAGAATTCAAAGTAGCACATGGTGGGGATGAGGGTGTAAGAAACTTGACAAGGTTTACAAAGGGGATTGAGGTTGACACCAAAGTAACATTCACTAGAAGCATACATGGTACAGACAAGTGGGAGTCCATTGCTATAATAATCCAAAGTAGGAATGTACTGTGACATTGTCCCAGTCACAATAACATCAACATACTTGGTATTAGGCCACAGCCTAGTTATAATACCTTGCCATGAACTCTTACTACACTCTCCTTGAATAAAATCAGCAAGCTTAGGATCAGGTTTGAGGATCCCCATCACAGCCTCTCTCACTGAAGAATCAGTTATGAGAGGGTTAATGGTTCCTGTTCTAATATCATTGCAAATGAGGGTCCAGTGTTCTTCAAGGAAGTGAATGGCACGAATTAGACCAGAAGCAAAAACAGCTCCTACCCTTAACACCTCATTGTTCTGGCAAAGACCACATAGAAGTTGAGAATACATGCTTTGGTAAGAGTCAAGACAGAGAACAGTTTCATTTGGACTTGTAAAGTTTGTGTATGGATCATAGGGTCTGTCTCTAAAATAAGAGCTTTTGTAATAATTTGTAAGAACTGGACAAGCCACAAGCCCTCCAGGTGTTTTAGACTCGCTCTTTATGAACATTAGGTACATTCCTTTTCCTTTTTCTAGGTCAGGAACAAACTGGCTTATTATAGGCATTAACAAGCTATACACCAAATACCTTCTCCCAAGTTCTTCTTCTGTTGCTGGCATCAACTTTCTCTCACCCCCAGATGTCCCTGAGCTATACAATACCCAAAAAAACCCAAACAAGCCCATTAATATTTAGTTGGCAAACCAAACCTTTTACATATAAAGCTAAACAAAATAAAATGAAATAACAAACGCAAGAAAAAAAAATACCAAAAAAGAATATAATTTTAATTAATTTTCAACTCACTACCAAAAAAAAGTTAAAATGGCCACCGAAATTAGAGATGGAATAAATGAATTTTGATCTCCAAATTTGGCATCATAGAGCGGACACTTAGTGATGAAATTAGATACAAATTTTGTCTTTTTTCGTCTCTAAATTTCCGTTGTTATTTTAACTTGTTCTAGCAGTGATGAGACAAAAACCAAACGAGAAAAAGAGAAATTAATTAATTGAAATTATGATGGGTATATACCTAGTGAGAAACTCTGAAATGGGGTTTGAGGTAAGGATTGGAGAAGTGTCACCACTGGCGATGCGGTTGATGTAAGGTTGGATGTCTTCGTAGGTTATAACTGGGAGAAGTTTCTTGAAGGCGTCACGGTCTGTGTGGCCATTAAGACCATGTCTTTGCAAGTACTCAACGTTTGCATTGCGGGAAAGAATTTCAGTTAGGACTTTCTTTTGGATTTCATCAGCGTTGGAAGTAACATCCTCAATGAAATCAAGAGTCTTCTTGTTCTGCTCTGAGATGTTGTAGTCTTTGGTGGTGTCTCTTGGAGCCTCAGGCATGATGGTTGAAGAGAAAGAACGAAGAAATATTTTAGAAAGAAGGAGATTGTGGTGTTATTGGTAGTGAGGTGGAAAGAATGAGAAAGTGGTATATATAGAAGAAACACATGTTAAGAGTAGGGACCATGAAGTCAATACACAGAAGAAAAGAGGGTGGAATTGGATATATATCCATTCAACCATTTATCACTTTTGTTTACCTTTTCTGCATCAACATTTATGAATATTTTACATTATTTTTTTATTTTTATTTTACACAACACGTTATATTTTTTTACGGCAATAATTCATTACAGTGTGTCCTTATGATGTAAGAATAACAGAAATTTTTATGTCGTGCCAAAGTTTACAACTTTCATTTGTTGTCATGTTATGGACCATCGGCTACTGTGGCAAAATCGAAGAAATACCAAGTTGGCTTGCTAGAAAAAAATAGGAAGAAAGATAACATGAAATGAAGGAAGAGATGACAAGATATAATCGATTTCAACGAGAATGACGTAGCAAATTATGTGGGAGAGAGTTAGAAATTATTCTTGCACATCATTTTCTTCTTCAGTTTTTTCATGCATTAATTTGTGAAAAAGAAAATATATTTGAAAAAGTATTTATTTTGTTATTAATATAAGAAAATAAAATAAAATTATGGGCAAGTAACTTTGATAATTTCAAGATCCATACCTTCGTACAATTGCCGCTTTTATATGATAGATAGGATGAAATAGTTTAACACCAAAACAAAAAGGCATGCAGATGTGTAGCCACTTTGAAATGCCTTGTAGCTCTGGGACCCTACCAAATAATAGAATAAGACAAACCTACAGGACTATTTATTTATCCCTTGTTGTAGATGCCACTATTTCAGGAAAATATCAAAAAATCTACTATCTATCTACTATCTATTTGAGAATTGAAAAAACTGTGGAAAGGTAAAAACTAGAGCTCTTAACATTATTAGGGATACAATTGTCAAACTAATTTTACTCTCTTCTTTTTAATTTTTTGTTTTTTATTCTTTTTTATCTAAATCAATTATTCTCTCTCCTCTCAATCTTCTCTCTCATGACAGTAATGAACAAGATTAGGAAACCAATTTTACTTCCATTTTCTCTTTCATTCCATTTTCTCACTTTTATCCCTCCAAAATTTATTCTCTGTTCTTTATCAAAATCATCATTCAACTCATTATCTTCTTCATCCTTCCTATTTTTTTAAGAACCTGAAACCCACCCTAGTTGAGCGCCGCCCAGAACCACCGCGAAGACTGCCGCCCAGTCCGCTGGAGCCGTCGCGTCACCATCCCTTGCCCAATCATCTCGTCGTTTCACCTTTATTTGGGTGAGCATCCTTCTTCTTCTTCTTTCATACTCATTTAACCCTTTTTTCTTCCACCATTTTTATTTGAGCTTTTATTTTTGAATTTCCATGCGTCTAAGGTTGGAAGACTCATTTTCTTGCTTAATCCTGTGATTCATGGACTTAGAGGCTTTAGGAAGCAAATTCCTCAAGATATTTGAGATTTGGACCAAGAACCCTAACATTCGGGTTTCAAATCCGAAAATTAAGGAATGTATGTGTCATTTTTTTTTCTGTTTTGAGTTTTTTATTTCTATTTTGAGATACATTTGTTGATTGTATCATTTTTTTCTTTCTATTTTAAAAAAAATTCTAAATCAATGATTCAATTTCAACTGTAATTTTAGTAGTACCTACTTTTTAAGCTTTATCAATACACAATTTTTTATTAGATGCTAGGCATATTTTGTCATGAGCAATTTTTTTTATTATCACAAATGTGTCTCTCAGTTTACTGTACATACCTCTATAGTTGTCTTTTTTTATAGTTGACATGAAACTGAGTATCAAGCAGTAATTTTTTTGCTTAATTCTGCTTAATTTTTCTGTTTAATTCTGCTTAATTTTTCTGTAGGTGAAATATGAAAGCAAATAGGCAACTGGCTGTAGGTGAAATATGATAGAATTGAAATGTGCTATCTGTCACTACAAGTCATATGATAGGTCAATTCATATGAAATCCATCCATGATACTACTGACTTACCTAATATTAGATAATTTTTTTCCCATGAAATTAGACGCTGCGAATGCAAATATGCATGAAGCCCGGATACTCCAAAACAGGAAACGTATCCGTGTCGTATCCGTATCGAATACCAATACTCTTTGAATATTTCCCGATACGTGTCCTAAAAGTATCCCTATTATCTTTTAATTTTTAAAATATTTATTGTTGAGGATACTTTCTGATACTCCTTGGATACTTCCCGAGTCTCGTATCCCCGCGACAGACCGTTTCTTTCAATCCCGGCGGCTATTCTGGTCTCTCCATCCTATTGACGGTTTTAGGTCTCTCCATCTCTGGTTTTCTTTTTCCAACGAAAGCAGTGTTGTAGGGTTTTTCTTCACTCTTGCAAAAATATTGTTCTGGGGCTCAAAAGTTGTATGTCTTATTTATTATCACTTATTGTGTTGTACTGTTTGTAAAAAAAATTATAAAATAGTTGGGAAGATGGTTCAAGTGTTGGGTCTAGTGCTAGTGATCCAATGTTTCTTTCCTAACAAGTATTCCACACACACACACACACACACATATATATATATATATAAGTTTTTATATAAAATTTTGTTAACGTATCCTAACCGTATCGTATCCTAAATTTCATAAAATTTCCATATTCCCGTATCAGTATCGTATCGTATTATGTATCCAGGCTTCATTGGCAAATATATAAGAAAAATACAAGTCTCACAGCTTAATATGAACTTCAACTTTCACCATATCTAATTCACCTTTCGTATGTGGCCTATTTGTCTTTTTTGTTGCTTTTATTGTTAGTGAGTTATCTTACTGTCATTTGTTTTGAATTTTTTGTCAACTGATGTCATCTTAATTGACCTTAGAGAAATTGAGGTTTAGTGTGAAACTTTTTCCACCCCACCTTTTTGACATGCTTCTTTTTCTTCTGTGAGCTTCTATTTCAGCAGTATAGCTGAACTTGAACATGAACATAAAAAATAAAAAATAAAAAAAGAAAAGAAATTGACATAATGATACAAAAGAAACTTACCCATGAAACTAGAGGTTTCACAATTTGTGACTACTAGGATCTGAATTAGAGAAAAGCAGACCATGCCTTCAACTAAGACTACTTTAGACCAAGGAAATCTAAGCAGGCAAATCCTTCATTTCACAAGGATAAATTCAATTTTGGAATCACAAACTCTTGACTTTTTTATTCAGATAAAAAATCTTGAATGGCTTTATGAGTAGTAATATCCATTCTCTCCTTGAATCTCAACTTCTTAGTATCAACTTTACGGTGAGAGGTAGTAGAAGAACCAGTTTTATCACAAATGGAGGGGAAAGGTAAGTATAAAATATAACATGGATATATAACAAATCCTTCTAATCCTCTGCTTTCAGCAGTCATATGGTCCAATCTATTTGTGCATGTTACAGTATCCTGAGCTATATAAAGGTAAAGTCTATGCAGCTTATGTTTTTTAACTCAAAGAAATGTTAGTTTTTGTACTTTGCCTTAGTGAGTCTTCTCAAACATTGTTATATCTTTATGGATAAGTAGATGCGATTGTGGAATGGCTGAGTGACAAACCAAGCAATACAAAGTCCAACTTCTACTTGACATGTACTCATAGACAACATTTTATCATCTCCCTTTAGCTGCGTTCTTATTTGGAGCTCTTACCAATTGATTTAGTATATAAGTTTTCATTTTGAGCCATTCATGATATTATAAGTAGTTACCTTATTTTCTATTTTGGAGCTCTACATGGTATTAAATACTTATTTTCTGATTTTCGGTTGCATATCTCTCTCTGATTAACATGATTATCAAATATTTGTACTCAACAAAAGACACGTGTGAATCAGTTTTTATTTTTTTAGGTTGAACAATCGCACTATTCGGATTTCAATTTATAATCTAACCTTTTTTAATGTACTCATTGCTCAGGCTGCGTCTTTTTCCATACTTGAAAGACAAGAATATTGCAATGGCAATAAGTTCTTATAAAATAAATGTCCACTGTAAAAAATTTGCATGACCTCTAAGTTAGAGACTTAACTGTGTACATTCAATGGAACCTAAGGGCTCTAATTTATGCAGTATGTTTCTTATAACTGAACTAGATTTAAATCCTAAAGCATTACTGTTATGCAGGAAAGATTTAGAGTGCCTCTTAAACCTATTAAATGCCATTTGCATGGGATTCTATTGTCCTATTATATTGATTTACTCAGGTATATGAGAATCCCCTTTCAGTGGAATTGATCTTATTGCAGCTTGATTCATCTCCATTATTCTGTTTGGTTTGTACTCACATTTTGTGTTTATTTCATTGCATCAAAGGGGTTATTGTGTGCCGATTGTGAAAAAGGGGAATGACTTAAGAAAACCATGTGAAGTGCTAGAGTTCTACTAACTTGCAAAAACCTATGGGTTTACTGATCATGTATTTAAAAAAAGGGGGCATTGAAGTGGCATTCATATATTGATTAGGCTTCTGATTTTACTGATGCCTTCTACACTTTACTTGGAGTACGAGTTTTTCTAATATAGTGATTAGGTACTGACATGAACAAAAATATAGTATCTATCATGTCTTCTAAAGCTTTACTTGGAGTATGAATAGTTAATGATATAGTGATTGGGTTCTTAGGCTTTTAATATTTATTCCCATACAAATAAAATACTATACTGGCAGCAAAAAAAATTCACATTCCAAGATGATTGTTAGTTCTCTTTTTATCGTTTTCTTTTTCTTTTTTTCTTCTTTTTTTATATTTTAGATATCCTGAGGTCGAGCAAAAGGGGAGGAGAAAAATTATACAAGAAGGTTGTTCTATTTGAAATGTTACTTTTTAATTATGCAGAAGAAAGAAAGAACAATAAAAAAAAAGTGGAGACATAAGGTATGCTGTTTTTGAGACCCCAATTTGTTTTCCTTTATAACTTAATGCCATTACCAACTTTCTTGCTATATAGTGTGTATGAACAAAGCATCACTTTTGTGTACAAACTATTGCTGCTGAATGTGCTTTTGGATGTTCCTTTTTGCAAATGATTGACCAGTAGTGGTTGGCAATGGGATTGGTGTAGGCTATTGATTGCAACTTTCCAAATTAGGCTTTTCAAAGACAATTTAACCTCCTCACCTCATACAAGCCCAGATTTAACTCGGTACACATACTTGTTTTCACTAAGATAGCTCCTGATGCTATCCCACTTCAATGAACTTCTTATCCTTCGATGAAGATAGCCTGAGAAGTCATCCCAATCCTCACCATGCATAACCTAAGCCCACATTTCCTCAATTCATAACTTAGAAACCTCAAAATTTTCTTCCTTTTGCCTTGGAGATTTTGAAGTTCTAGATGCAACTCCCTTTTTAAAATGTTACATAGTAGTGATGATAGACCCGTAAAAAAAATGCAGTGATATTAGGATAGTTTAAATTTAAATATTAAAAAGTTTTAATTTTAAATTAAATTTATAAAGTATTTAATATATTGAATATCATATTTTTATTAATTGTTTTTTGTTTCTTGATTTCTCATGTAATTGTTTTTATTAAGTTTGTCTGTATAGTTTTATTATCTTTGAGCACATCAATTTTATATATGCATGTAATTATTATTTACATATATCTATTCACAATTCTAAATCTCAATAGAGAAACATGTAACGACTTAGTATAGACAAATTTATCTGTATACAATTTTGACTCACTATATTTTGGGTCATATTATTATATACAATTAATATCGGTATATAAATCATTGTATTTAAATATTTGATACATAAAATAAATACCAATTACTATTCAATTTTAGTTTAGAAACATTTGTAGTAACCAATACGGCGCGACCTGTGCGGATGTACGGGTATACGACTAGTTCAGAGATAAAAGACCATCCATAGTTATCTTAAACTCATTTTTATTCCCTCAACCCACCATCATGGGGGTTTTGGGTTTGTGACTTTATGCAAAATGTAGATCCCAAAAATATTTACTCATGGTACGAGGAAAACAGAGAAACCAGTAGAAAATAGACGCTAATAAGGATTATAATTAGTTAGGATGCTAAAATAAAAATATATTAAAAAGTCTAACCTTTAAATTCATAATACCTTAAATATTGCGATTTTTATTAAAAATTTACTATTTTCTTTATTTAAAAATTGTCTATATTTTAGCCTTTTTTGTTTCAGAAATAATGAAGTTTTAAAAATGTAAGGTCTCGTCAATTTTTTTCAATCACGCCTTTATTTTTTTTAGACTCATCCTAATTAGTTATTTGGACTGAGTGAGCTTCCCAGATATCCCTACAGCAAAACCCTTTTGGCTCGGATGGGACTAATCCTGAGTCGACGAATCGGAGCGAGGTGTGTTTACACCCGATCGATCGCCTCCCCAAAGTAGTTTCTCCCAGATTCAATCTTGTGACTTCCTTCTGGGGTTGTGCTTCATTTATCAGATCAACCATCCACTGTTGGGTAGAATTGTACCCTTACTTAGTTATGATTATATCACATCTTCTTTTCACATATCATCTTTCTCTTCAATTAATGTATTGATCATTCTCTCTTTATCATACCATAAAGAAAAGAGTACTACCTCGGTCCCATAATAAGTGTAGTTGTAGGTTTTTCTACACAAATTAAGAAATAATTATAAATGAATGAAACAGTGTAACAATTTTACAAAATTATCCTTATTAACTATTGGGTATTAAACGTTGTCATAAATACATAGTAGAATATAATGACGTGATAGTGATGTACACATTATCAATTTAGGGGTAAAAATGGAAAAATGTAATCAATATTACATTGAAAAGATAAAACGGCACTTACTTTCGTACTGCTTTTGCTGCTAACACGACATTTATTATGGAACGGAGGAAGTAGTAAAAAAAAAAAGTATCGATTTGTAATGTCAATTCATGGCAAATAATAGAGAATTAAATAAATAAGAATATTTTAGTCCAATCATAATAGTATTTTACATTAATTTAAAGTTTCTCGATTCATGTATATATATTAACTTTGGCTAAAATACTGTTTCGGTCCCTTATCTTTATTTAAAGTTTTACTTTGGTCCCTTATGTTTTATTTTTTTCCGTTTTGGTCCCTTATGTTATCAACGTTATGCCAAGTTAGTCCTTTTCGTAAACAAAGGCCTATAGTGACGGACAAATCCGTCACTAAAAGTAAATTTTCCGTAGTTAAAAGCCAATAATAAACGGCGTCATCTGAGTTTTTGACGGAAAGGACTAACTTGGCTTAACTTTTATAACATAAGGGACCAAAACGGAACAAATAAAACATAAAGGACCAAAATAAAACTTTAAATAAAGATAAGGGACCAAAACAGTATTTTAGCCTATTAACTTTAAACATCTATAGTTTTGAAATAAAGAGTATTTTTTATTCCTTAATAATTGTATTGATAAACAATAAGATAAAGTGAACTTTGGTCTGTTTGATTCCAAACAGAAAGTGGAAAAAAAAATGAAAGAAAGTCAATGGAGAAAAAAATAATAAATGAGATAATTTTTTATTTGTTTAATATGAAAGAAAATAAATGGAAAGAAAGTTACAAGTAACTTTCCTCTTGTTTGATTATTACAGAGAAAATGAGAGATAGGAAAAGTGTATCTATAAAATAATATAAATAACTTAAGAAAATGAGACATGAAAAAATGGTTAATTGATAATATTGAAAAAAGAAATAACTTTTTTTGTCAACTTCTCTTGCCACTTGATGCAGGAATCAAATTTTGCAAGTCCCACACATCTTTGATCCTTCTTCCGTTCTCTTTCATAATCCATTGTCACTCGGTTTTCAAAGGAAAGACAATATTTCGTTTTCCATGTCTTCTAAAATGATTCCCTCTCTTTCTTTTATTCCCCAAAAAAAAAAAAAAACTTGAGTTCAAAAGTCGAGTAATTTTTTTGTTAATATATGACGCACAGGCTTGAGGCGAAAGAAAATGTTAGGCTAAAATACTGTTTTGGTTCCTTATCTTTATTTAAAGTTTTATTTTGGTCTCTTATGTTTTATTTGTTCCGTTTTGGTCCCTTATGTTATTAAAGTTAAACCAAGTTAGTCCTTTCTGTCAAAAACTCAGATGACACCGTTTATTATTGGCTTTTAACTACGAAAAATTGGCTTTTAGTGACGGATTTGTCCGTCACTATAGGCCTTTGTTGACGGAAAGGACTAACTTGGCATAACGTTGATAACACAAGGGACCAAAATGGAACAAATAAAACATAAGGGACCAAAGTGAAACTTTAAATAAAGATAAGGGACCAAAACAGTATTTTAGCCAAAATGTTAATAAGAAATAATAATCTCAAAACTCTAAATAGTAATAATTAATCTCACCTATCTAATTTTTTGTACGACCATATGTGTCGTGCTTTATTCCCTTTAGATGATCATTGTTCTATCCCTGAGAATTGGAAGGCTCTTTCGAAATTGGATGTTCCGCCTAAGATTAAAAATTTCGTGTGGATGTGTTGTAGAGATGTGCTCCCAACACCGGAGAGGTTATTGGAGAAAGGAGTGCAATGTCTGCCTCAATGTCTTCGTTGTCAGGTGGGTATGGAATCTAGTTTACATGTCCTTATTTCTCGCCCGTTTAGCAAAGCTTGTTGGGAGAGAAAGAGGCTCTATAGACTCACGTGTCAACTTGCCTGGATCAGGTGTCAGACTGTAAGGACTTATTTTTTGCTCTTCAGCACTCTTGTCTGACCATGCCTTAATTTATTAATTTTGTGATGGTCACTTGGAGTTTGTAGACCGGTCGAAATGCTCTCCTTTGGGATGGTAAAGAGGAAAATGTGCTTGCAGTGATTACTAGAGCACGCTTAACATGGGAGGAGTGGAAGTTGGCCAAGACTAGCTCGCTACAAGGACCACCTACTGATCCAGGCCCAACTTCTAGATGATCCAAGCTCACCTTGATTGCAAATTGCACCACCAACTTGCCAACTTGCCCACTTGCACCACTTGCCAACTTGCATCCACCAACTTGTCTTATTTTAGTTTATTTTCGTTTTTATTTAATGCCTATAGTATCCTTTCCTTTTAGTATAAATAGGTGCTCTACTTTCATTGTAACATCATCCAAGTTTATATAAAATTGAGTGTGTTTTCTTATAAATAGAGTTCTCTCTATTTTCTTACTGGTTCTGTACCATTTTGGTATCAGAGCTCAGGTTCAGTGAGTTTGTGAGCAAAAGAGTGAGGAATTAATCTTAGAAGAGAGAAGTTTTTTGAGTGAGGAAGAGCATAGCCACCAAAAGCCTCGAAACCTCCATTTCCAATCCGATTTTGCCAAAACTAACACTGCCATCGTGTTCAGAAGGCGCCAAACCTTCAGGATACGAAGTTTCACGGCCACAGGACCTCCCACGCGCCGTCACGCGCTATCCCGGTTGCCCACGTGCCGCCTTTGCTTCTTCACGCGCTGTCACGCGCCAGTCCAGGGAAGAAGACGAGCCACGTCAGCGCCAGCTTGTCATTTTTGACACGATTGGCCAATCACATACCGACACGTGTCACTCACACAACATCAATGGGACATGTCACTGCCGTCAGCAATTTTCAAAAATTACAGATAAGTCCCTAGAATTTCTAGTATTTTCATTTCAGCCCCAAAAATTTTAAAAATTGTATTTTAGCCCCTAAACTTTTTGAAGTTACAATTTGGCCTCTGAAATTTCCAAAAATTGCAATTTGGCCCCTGTAATTTTGTGAAATTACAATTTGACCCCTAATATTTCCAAAAATTGCAATTTGACTCCTGTGTTTTGTAAAATTACAGCTTTACGCTTCTCCCTTCTTTTCTGATTTAAAAAAAGGGAAAAAAAAGAAAAAAGAAAAGACAGACATATATATATAAAAAAATGCCTCCAAGAAGACAAAATGATCAAACTCTCCGTGATATTCAATTTGAAGAAATGAGAAGACAAATTCAACAGTTACAGAAAACGGTGAACGCGCAGCAAGCCCTATTGGAAGCACGACAAATACCATCAGATGTTGACGAATCCAGTAGTGATTCATCATCATTTAGACACCGCCGCCCACAAAGACAGCCTTTTAGAAACGATGATACCAAGGTAGAAATCCCAGATTTTGAAGGGAAACTTCACCCAGATGATTTCGTTGATTGGCTTCAAACTGTAGAGCGAGTCTTCGAGTATAAGGAGATTTCAGAAGAAAAGAAAGTCAAGATCATTGCTGTGAAGCTAAAGAAACACGCTTCAACATGGTGGGAATATCTTATAAAGAAGCGAGAACATGATGGGAAAAAGAAGATAAAGACGTGGGAAAAATGCTGCGAGAACTAACCCGTAAATTCCTTCCATCATCTTACTAGCAAGATGCCTTTATTCAGCTACAAAATTTGCAACTGAGGAATATGACTGTAGAAGAATACACAAGAGAGTTTGACAGGTTGATAATGAAGTGTGATGTTCAAGAGAGGGAAGAGCAAACCATAGCTCGATACCTCGGAGGATTAAACACCAATATTACTAACCCAGTCGAACTCCAACAATACTGGACCTTAGAGGATGTTGTCGAACTAGCTATCAAAGTGGAAAAACAATTACCCAGAAAATCCACCTATCGTCCTTTTACCAACACAGATAACCCCTTCCACAATCGCAAAATAACCACTGATAAGCCAAGCACATCCACAGCACGACCCCCTAAAAACACCACCGACAACAAGAATAAAGCCACAAAGTGCTTCAAGTGCCAAGGTTTTGGTCACATCGCCTCAAACTGCCCAACTCGCCGAACCATCACTATCATTAAAGGAGAAGCCTATGAGGTCTCTGAAGAAGAAGCTCCAGAAGAACCTGAGGAGCCCGAGCCTGAGCCCATATTTGATGAAGAATTCACCCCTATTGATCATGGTGAATCTTTGGTGATCAGAAGAAGTCTCCATACGATGTCAAACAAAGGAGAACCATGGCTACGACACAACATTTTTCACACTCGTTGCACCACCGCCAGAAAAGTATGTGATGTCATCATAGACAGTGGGAGTTGTAAGAATGTTGTATCTAATCATATGGTAGAAAAGTTGAAGTTACCAACCCAAAGTCATCCTCATCCTTACAAGCTACAATGGCTCAACAAGAAAAGCGAGGTAAGAGTCACTAAACGATGTATGGTGTCTTTCTCAATTGGCAGGAAATACGAGGATGAAGTATGGTGTGATGTTATTCCCATGGATGCTTGTCACCTACTCCTTGGAAGGCCTTGGCAGTATGATCGTCACGCCGTATACGAAGGATATACCAACACCTACTCATTTGTCAAGGAAGGAGTAAGAATTAAGTTGTCACCATTATCGCCAACTGAACTCGATGAAGGCAAGAAGGAATCAAAACCCCTGGTTTCTTTGGTGACAAGGGAGCAGCTCAACTTGGCTCAAGAAGAAATTCCTACCGTGAGTTTGATTCTATTGTTTGAACCAAACAAAGAAGCAAGCATCCCGGACGAAATTAGGCCATTACTTGCTGAATTCCCGGATGTTGTACCAGAAGAGATTCCACCTGGACTTCCACCTATGCGAGATATTCAACATGCCATTGATTTTGTTCCAAGAGTCATTATTCCCAACCTACCCTATAGGATGATCCCCAGAGCATGTCAAATCCAAAGACAAATTCAAAAGATGCTGCAAAAAGGATTAATAAAAGAAAGCGTTAGCCCGTGTACCGTTCCTACAATTCTAGTCCCCATGAAGGATGGAAGTTGGAGGATGTGTGTTGATAGTTGAGCTGTTAACAAAATCACAGTCAAGTATCGATTTCCGATACTACGCTCGATGATCTATTCGATTAGCTGCATGGTGCCACCATCTTTTCAAAGATCGATTTGCGAAGTGGATACCATCAAATCAGACTCAGACCCGGAGACGGATGGAAGACTGCCTTCAAAACTCGAGATGGTCTGTATGAATGGACTGTGATGCCTTTTGGCCTATCTAATGCTCCTAGTACATTCATCCGATTGATGAATCAGGTACTTCGATCCTTCATTGGTAGATTTGTTGTTGTCTACTTTGACGATATTTTGATATATAGTAAGGATAAAGAAGAGCACTTAGATCATCTGCGACAAGTGCTTCAGACTCTAAGGGAGCAGAAACTGTATGCCAACCTGAAGAAATGTTCATTTTCAACCAATGAAGTAATTTTCTTGGGATACATCATCACAAGTGAAGGCATCCGAGTCGACCCAAGCAAAATTGAAGCAATCAACAGTTGGCCCACTCCCAAGTCTATTCATGATGTACGAAGTTTCCATGGATTAGCGTCCTTCTATCGCAGGTTCATTAAAAATTTTAGCTCTGTTGCTGCACCCCTCACTGAAAGCCTAAAAGTAGACCAATTCCAATGGACAGAGCAAGCTCAAAAGAGTTTTGAGGAGTTGAAAAGGCGACTGACAGAAGTACCCGTGCTCGCACTTCCAAATTTTGACCTCGTTTTTGAAGTCAATTGTGATGCTTCCAACACAGGTATTGGTGCTGTTTTAGGCTTGGAAGGTCATCCTATAGCCTTCTTCAGCGAGAAGCTCAACAATGGCAAACTCAAGTACTCCACATATAACAAAGAATTCTATGCCATTGTTCGTGCCCTTCAGCATTGGAGTCATTATTTGCTTCACAAGGAGTTTATCCTCTACTCCGACCATGAAGCTCTCAAACATCTGAATTCTCAGAAAAAGATCAATTGCATGCATGCTGCTTGGAGTGAGTTTTTACAGGCTTACCCATTATTACTCAAGCACAAGGCGGGCGTTCAAAACACTGTAGCTGATGCTCTCAACAGGCGACATACTCTTCTCTCAACTCTCCAAACAAAGGTTATTGGATTTGAAGCTATCAAAGAGTTATATTATGATGATCCTGATTTTCACAAATTTTGGAGTGCGTCAGAATCAAAGTCATTCCAAAGTTACTACAGGCATGACGGATACTTGTTTAAAGAAAAGCCAATATGCATCCCACAGTGTTCCCTCCGAGAAGCGATCATTTGGGAAGCCCACGATGGAGGATTATCCGGACACTTTGGACGAGACAAAACTGTGGCTCTAGTCAAAGAGAATTTCTATTGGCCAAAAATAGAAAAGGATGTCAACAAGCACATTCAAAGGTGCCGAATTTGTCGCTTGGCCAAAACCACCAGTCAGAATACCGGTTTGTACATGCCTCTTCCAGTTCCTGAAGCACCATGGGAAGATGTCAGCATGGACTTTGTTCTTGAACTACCTCGGACTCAGCGGCAGAAGGATTCCATCATGGTGGTTGTTGATAGGTTTTCCAAGATGGCTCATTTCCTTCCCTGTCAAAAGACTAATGATGTTGTGCAGGTTGCAAATTTATATTTTAAGGAAATTGTGCGTCTTCATGGAATACCGAAGACCATCACTTCTGATCGAGATGTTAAATTCTTAAGCCATTTTTGGAGGACTCTCTGGAAGAAGATGGGAACTAAGCTTCAATTCAGCAGTGCTAGTCATCCCCAAACCGATGACCAAACAGAGTCAATCAACAAGCTATTGGGAAATCTTCTCCGTAGTTTTGTTGGAGTAAATTTGAAGCAATGGGATATTGTTCTTGCACAGGTTGAGTTTGCCTATAACAACTCCACCAGTCAGTCTACAGGAAAATGCCCATTCGAAGTAGTTTATGGGAGCGTCCTTTGGGTCCACTAGACTTGACACCTTCAACTGATATTCGAGCTTATAGTGCAGATACCGATGAAAGAGCTAAAGAAATCAAGAAATTGCATGAAAGAGTTCGTGAGAAAATTCAGAAGCAAAACACTAAGCCCAAAGCTCAACGAGACAAACATAGGAAGTTGCAGGTATTCAAGGAGGGAGACTTAGTATGGATACACTTGCGGAAGGAGCGATTCCCTATTCAAGCAAAATCTAAGTTATCTCCTAGAGCTGATGGTCCTTTTAAAATTGTGCAAAAGATCAATGACAATGCTTATAAGGTAGAGCTACCAGGAACTTATGGAGTTTCTGCAACATTCAACGTTGTTGATCTTTCGCCCTATTTTGACAATGAAGCTGAGTTTGATTCGAGGACGAGTCTTTTCTAACCCGGGGAGAATGATCCAGGCCCAGCTTCTAGATGATCCAAGCCCACCTTGATTGCAAATTGCACCACCAACTTGCCCACTTGCAACACTTGCCAACTTGCATCCACCAACTTGTCTTATTTTAGTTTATTTTTGTTTTTATTTAATGCCTATAATATCCTTTCCTTTTAGTATAAATAGGTGCTCTACTTTCATTGTAACATCATCCAAGTTTATATAAAATTGAGTGTGTTTTCTTATAAATAGAGTTCTCTCTATTTTTTTACTGGTTCTGTACCACCTACTGTCACCACCAAACTGGTGGAGAAGTGGGTCAAACCACCAGCAGGTTACTTGGCTCTAAATGTGGATGCGGCTTTCCCAAACAACTTTTGGGCTACTGGCATAGGGATGTGTTTAAGGGGAGAGGCTGGTGACTTCCTTCTAGCTAGGACAGAATGGCAAGCTCAAAAATTAGTAGTCCAGGAGGGGAAAGCATGGGGACTTTTACGGACTCTTCATTGGGCGCGAGAATTATAGTTGTCTCATGTTGTCTTCTAACTTGATTCTCAACTAGTGGTGGACATCGTTCTTTTTACTAGATGTGATATTTCTGAATTTGGTAATTTAATTGCGTAGAGTAGATATATCTTATCGTATTTAAACTTTAAGATAAAGTTTATTATGAGACAATCAAATATGGTAGCTCATAAGCTAGCTAAAGAGGCCACATTATAGTCTAGTCCCCATATTTTTGAGATAGTATCTATTTGTATCGTGATACCGTTGATTTAGAAATACAATGACCTTATTTTGGTAAAAAAAATCTAATTTTTCTGTGGGAAAAATAAAAATAAAGAACAGGTAGATCCAGTAAACACGGTGTTAAGGTAAGGCCCTTGACCTGCGCCCTTGTGCTGCGGATGTCCCACAAAATACCGGCAATTTCTCACTCAATTAGCATTACTGGTAACGAGAAAAATAACGGCGTCAATGGACGTTCCAGTGATAATAAGTCGGTGCCTGGTTGGATAGCATCGAAAAGTATGTCTTGAATAATTTCCTTGCAGTAAAATTTATTTAGGTGATACGTTTTTTTTTTTATAATATTTCGGTGATACTCTTGGTTTGCTAAAGTTAAATTTCAGTGAATAAAATAACTTCGATTCGATTCAGACCAAATGGTTTTTAAAACATTAATTGAAATAGATTAAATTTATAGGAAAAGGTAATTTAAATATTAGGGCCATAAATTATTGGTGTACCATATTGGTACGGAATACCAATTAGGGTCACTATTAGCAGTGACGGAGCTTCAATGAAATCCATGAGGGAGCCAGAAACTTAATCAATATAGATATTAATATTTCACAAGTAATGTTGTAACTCATTGAAGGTTTAGCGGCTGGAATTACTTGATCTAAATGGCGCATACGTGGTTCGAACCTCACTGGGCCACCTTTTTTTGATCATTTTTGCGGATAAAAAATATATTGGTCATCAAAAAATGCAAAATGTGCCCTCAAAGGACTCGTACATAGGTCGCGGGGGTACGAAAACTGGCTTTACCGCTGCGTCATACAAGTAAATCAGAGATATGTCACGCGATATCATATATATATATATATTAAAGAAATATAAAAAGTCTGGGAGAGCCACAGCTCCCCGTTGTCAACTCGAAGCTCCGCCCCTGACTACTAGAAATTGCGGCATTTCCTATGAAAAAAATTCGCTAGAAATTTCTGCGAGTTTTATTACGGTTTTATGAAATACAAGGAATTTTTTTGCGAACTAAAATTCGCAGGTAAGATTTTAGAAATATTTTACATTTGCTGCAGATTTAGCTGCGAAAATATGTCCATAGGAAAGTTTTCATTTTTCCTGCGGAATTCACTGTCAAATCGTACCCGCTAAAGATTTCGGTAGCAAAATCCCCAAAAAAGGAAGTTTGTTGAGTACCCATGAGCTCCGCGGAAAAATCCGCAAGTAACGTTGCTGCAAATTTGAAATCTGCAACAAAATTAGATTTTTTTTTAAAAAAATTAAAATAAAACGTACAATTATGTTTTATTAGAGACACCAAACACAGTTGCAGTGAAGAGAGACATCGTTCTCATCGTCCCCAAACATTGTTCCATCATAACCTTACCATCTCTGAGCTTAGCTTCCCAACATTCACCATTATCCTCCTGCCTTTCCTCAAACACGTGCTTAGCTTTCTCTGCTTCACATTTCTCATGGAACATTCTTAGGGAACCCTATCTCTGCTTTGCATTTCTCAGGGAACCCTATCTCTGGTTCGCATTTCTCTGCTTCGCATTTCTCTACTTCCATCGAAAACCCTAAAACACCTAACTCCTTCACATTTCTCATCCATTTTCGAGCTTCACATCTCACTGACTACTCCTTCGCATCTATCATCCGCTACTCATTCGTTCTCAGAAAAATTAATGTACTTCACATTTCTCATTTCATTGTGATTCAATGAATTTTTGTGCAAAGCTGTTTAGATTTTAGTCCTCTTCTCAGATCTGCTGAACGGTGTTCTTTGATGTTTCTTTTTTGTTGAGTTCTTTGAGGTTAACCCTTGCACGGTGAGTGGCTCAGCCTTTTCTCACTATCTCCCTTTTGATACACTCAGCAACAAGCATCTTAGGGTTTTATGTTTTTGTGTTTTCTTTTTGGCAGGAAAATATAGAATCGTGTTTCGAGGAGAAGACCAATTCGGCTGATTTTGTCTGCTGTTTGCAACATTTGCAGAAAAAGGCAATGTTTCTTTTAATGGTCATATTAGTGAGTTAATTCTCCAAGTTTCTATTTACATGCTAGATGGGAAATAATAGTTTCATGTGCTTTTTTAGTCTTTCTTCATTTCTACTTTAAATAATATTGATTTGAGATTGTTATCTTTTACTAGATTTTCTACCATTACTAGATTTACTAGATATAATCACTCATTTAGGGGCTGATTAGTTCACGAGAGAAATTGTGAAGAGAGAGTATGAAAAGAGAGAAAAATGTGAGAAATAGAGTAGATTTTGGGTATTGATTGGAATAAGAGAAAGAGAAGAGAAAAAGAGAAGATAGAAGTGTTGATTATTTTTTAAAAGACATTAATATTCTTCACTAAAAATTTAAATAATTTGATATATAAGGAGAGAATAGGGGTATAAATTGGAAAAAAAAAAATACGACCAGGCGCCATTTCTTCGCTCTGCTACGAAGATTGCAAAAAGTGGGTGGGCCCACCATTTTTTTTCTTTCTCGCAACCTTCCCTGCCAAACCACACGACAGAAATTGGCCATTTCTTGCTTACTTCTCTCGCACGTTCCTCTCTCTTCCCATGTCACCCCAAACCAATCATACGCTTAGACTTTGTCAAGTTTCGTGTTGAAGCCACTCATATGTATGTTGTTACTTCTATCATGTTAGTGCATTTGATCTCTCTTGGATGGTACCTCTTGCAGCTTCCTATTTCTAGTTATGATTTCTCCTTTTATCTAATTTCTCTATTTTCATTGATTTGCATGATGTGAAGTTTGTGATCCTAAATTATTTGGTTGGTTGTTCAGATAGTGGGACTTTTGAGCAGAACCAAGGTAATGAATCTGCTCATTACCAATATAAGTTATGCAAATTTGCCATTTGTCGAATACTTGCTCCTGTTGTCCCTTGTATGTGCCAGCTGCACATATACCACATATTGGAAACATTTGAGATAATGAATCTGCTCATTATCTGCAAGTTAAATAGCAAAATATGCTCATTACCAATATAATGAATCTGCAAGTTTAATTACCAATATAAGTTATTGAAATAATGGTTTTTGCAAGGCAATAAATCTGCTCATTACCAATTTAAGTTAATGCAAAATATGCAGTTTTCTTTTTGTTTTATGCAAGACATTGATGCAGCAACACTATACAGTGATTTTTGTAAAATACTAAGCTATTCTCTTTAATTTTTGTAAAATACAAGAGATAATCAAGACTTTCTTGATTGCCTATATGCTTTTAAGATTATCAGTAGTTTCTAATTAAGATTTACTATATACTTTTATTGATTGCCTTAGTCACACCTCCTAATTTTCAAATGAAATGCAGAATTTCTTCCAAGGTTAAGGAGGCAAAAGTCATTGAGATTTAGGTCTTAGTATATAAACAAGAAGGAACTAAGGTGACGCACAACTCTCATGTTTATATAGCAAACACTTCACTTGGTATTTTTGAAGTACTTTAGTTCTTTGGATTCCTCTTTGAGCTGTTTGAATTACTTTATTGTCTGATCATGTAATAGTTTTTTTTATCAATGATATGCTTCACAAAAAATATTTGGATATCATGGTTGTAAAAACTTCTACTGCATATTGTAGATTTTTTTTTTATCAATGGTATGCTTTCAGTTACCTTTCATATGAAAAGTAATTGAAAACTGAAGTTTTATTCCTTCATTTACTAGGACATGGTTAATCTGTGTCACATCTTGTGTGTCTAGGCTCAGTGACTCATTCGATCATCATCCTCCATTTTCAGCGCCTTGTACTCTTTTACCTAAGCTCCTTGAAGCTGAGCTGCAAATGGAAGCGCTTGCACACCGGACATGGATATATGATAGGCTTCTTCCCAGCCGAAGGGGATATACTGCTAGATTTTTAAAAGGTGTTGAACAATTTATTGGTTTTGCTTGCCGACAACAGAAGTATTTTATTGAAGGTGTGATAAGGTGTCCGTGTAAGCTGTGTAAAAATGAAAACCACTTAACCCCAGATGCAGTCAATGTTCATATTCACCGAAAAGGGTTTACACCTGGATATTGGCATTGGACATCCCATGGAGAGAAACTCCCTCGCGTTAATGTTGATACTGATATGGATGTGCCTAGTAGTAGAAGTCAACAATGGGGTTATGAGCATGTTGGTAAACATCAGGATATGGTGTTTGATGCGGCCGGTATAACTTATGAGCTTTCAGATGAAGAGGAACCTCCAAATATGAAAGCTGCCGAATTTTACGCAATGTTGAATTCCGCTCAATGACAATTGTATCCAGGATGTCAAAATGCATCAGAGTTGTTTGTTGCTGTTGAAATGTTGACTATAAAATCTAAACACAACATGTCACAGGCTTGTTTCAATGACATCATGAAGTGTATGAAGAAGTCAAGCCATCCCGAGAATGTCATTCCCCCTGATTTTAGGCAAACAAAAAAACTTGTTGGATGGCTTGGATTATCCAAGAAGAAGATAGATTGTTGCGTTAATGGGTGTATGTTGTACTACAAAGATGATATATCTTTGAAGGAGTGCAAGTTTTGTAATCAGCCTCGATGCAAAGCACGTACAATACGTAAGCGAAACTCTAAAGATGTTCCACGTAAGAGATTGCATTACTTGCCTCTTATTCCTCGGTTGCAAAGATTATATGCATCTGTGAAAATTGTAGAGCACATGAGGTGGCACTATGAAAATCAAAGGGAGGAAGGTGTGTTGTGTCATCCTTCAGATGGGGAAGCTTGGAAGCACTTTGACCAAGTATATCCTGAATTTTCCTCGGAACCTTGAAATGTTAGACTTGGTCTGTGTGTTGACGGATTCACTCTTTTTAGCCAGTCATCAACACAATATTCTATTTGGCCAGTAATTGTCACACCTTATAACCTACCTCCCGAGCTATGTATGATGACCCCTTATATGTTCCTGACCTTAATCATTCCATGTTCGCGCAGTCCAAGAGGTAAAATTGATGTATATTTGCAACTGTTGATAGACGAGTTGCAAATATTGTGGAACGATGGTGTAGAAACATATGATGCCTATAAGAAGCAAAATTTTCTATTGAGCGCTGCACTAATGTGGACCATAAATGATTCTCTTGCCTATGGGATGTTGTCTGGGTGGAGTACCGCAGGAAAATTAGCATGTCCAATATGCATGGAAAAATCAAAAGCTTTCACATTGAAACTTTGGCAAAAGAGGGGCGGCTAAGATGTCCCAATTGATGCAAGAAGCTCGCTAAAATTTAGATGAGAAACCTTATTGGATGGGAGAGGTTGTGTGGGGCCAATTGAAGGCCTATTGGGATTCTTCTAAATTCAAGAAGAAATCTGCAATAAGTCGAAGAAACCGCGAGTCCTTGGATGGTGCATCACTTCATACAGGTGGATCAATTCCTCACTGTGTGCATTGGAAGAGAATGGTAATATCAAAATGTTATTATATTTTATAATTTAGTTTTCAAAATTAATGTGATTAAAACTTGTTTTATCAATTGTAGAAGGAGGAAAAAGGGACAGATCCATCATTGACTGATTTTTTTTTCTCGTACTCATCGGAAAAAAGATCAAAGTTAGGTAGGTCCTCATGCTGAAGCTGCTTATGTAAGAACCTAAAATTCTGTTCTGTGATATTTTGATAACTCCCATTTGACATTAAAACCTCCATATTGTAATTCCCATTTGATAATCCATATTGATTTGTGTGATTGATAATCCATATCCAACAATGCAGCGGTTCTTTTATTCTTGTTTGTTCTTCTAATTTTGTCCTTATAAGTTGACGATTGTTCCCTTTTCTTGGATTTCACTTGTTAGAAATTTACTTACTGTTTGTTCTAGGCTTATATTTTATAACTTAATTTGTGGTTAGCAAGATGATGCAACAAAGCTATTCTTCCCTCTCATTTCATTGGATGAATACTTCTTCTCCATCTCCCCTGTTTGGTCCGGATATTACTGTATTTAGTAACTCAGTTGGTAATCCTAGCATGAAGCATTTCAAAATTGTGGTTGTAGTTATTGTTCACATGGTAATAAAAGGGAACATTTCATGATGCTTGGATATTCTGGGAAAGACAAAAATTGATTTGCATTGACTCCAACATAGTTACATGCTGCATTGTTGTTATTTATTTATCTTTTTGGAGCTTGATATCTTTGAATGTGCCTTATTTTTATTGAGATTGAATGTTGTATACCCTTTTTATAGGATAAATTTGAACAAAAAAAAAAAAGAGATATCTTCTCAGAATTCAACTTTTGCTCTTGGAGAGGATGAAGCTAATAGTCAACCAACCATTGATATGCCTTCTGATTTGGACATATGGGTAGATACAGTTGGTAAGAAGAAGGGGAGGATCTTTGGTCTTGGATCTATATCCAAAACAATGATTCCATCTTCAAGCAAAACAACAAATAATTTAGAGGAGGTTGATGCTCTAAGATGCCTGGTTCATGCACTAAACGAGTCTCTCAAAGACAAGAAGAGGAAAAGGTACAAATAAGACAAGAGTTGAATGAGACTAAGAGACAAGTCACTGCATTGATGAAGCATCTTGGATATGTTGCATGTTCTTCTCGTCCGCCTTCATCGCCTCAAAATGACAATGAAAGTGAAGACGATAGTGATAGTGATCATTTAGACTAGGATTTCAAGTTTTGTATTTAACTATATAACATATGATATGCTATATTTGTCAATTTGCATCACCCCCATGAACTTTCTTTCCTTATGAATTCTTAGTCTTAGTTTCTGTTTTTGCTTGTTGATTTTAGAATAAATGCATCAAACTCGCCCCTAAATGACCCTGATTCGCACCTATAGTTTCAAAAGACAGTCATTGATTTAAGAAACTTTTATTTTTATAAGCTTGTCGAGAGACATATATAGTAAAGTATGAATTTATTCAAATAGCAAATATATGAAACATAAATAAAAAACAATCAAGCTTCACATAAAAACAACTAGAAGTCTAGAATACTATAATGTAGAGACCACAAAGAGAGATTTACCTGGGCACCCAAGTTACTTGCGGATTTTCTTGCGAAAGTTACTTGCAAAATTACATGCGGAACAGAATTACTGAGGATTTTGTTGCGGATTTTTCTGCAGGAAAGTTCAAAAAGGAATTTTACACGTTGCTGTGGAATTTGCTGCGGATTTTTCCGCAAGAAAATTCAAAAAAGGAATTTCACACTCTGAAGCCGTTGCTGCGGATTTTATGCGTTTGCTGCGGAATATATCCGCAGGAAACGATTTCCCAAGAAGTTTTTACCTGGGAACCAAAATCTGCAAGAAAATCTACAGGAAACGCCGCAAATTCTAGTAGTGGGTATTGTGTTTGTTTATTTAGCTATACTAATTAAGAAAACCAATGTTATGAATTCTACATATTTATCCTGTGTTTGTAAGCATTGCATATTTAACAAAGTTCCTTCTTATCCTATTGCGTTTTATATACAATCAACCTTGAATTATTGGTTTTGTCAAAAAAAAAAAAAACCTTGAATTATTGGTTACAATGAGATTATTGTTATTTAGAAAATCAATATTTTTTAGAGAACATTAAATAAGTCTTTTTTTTTTTTTTGTTAACTGAAGTCTTCTTGGATACTACTATATGAATTACGTGTTGCATGAGAGATTTATTACGAGGACTACTTGAATGTGAGTTCGTATATGACTCAAATGTCCTGAGAAAAAAATGTCAAAAAAAAATGTTTTGAGAAAATGGACCGTTTGATTACTTTTTTCAATTATATGATAATATATCGTCTAATTAAATTTGAATGGATATCTGTGTTACAATATGATGCTACTACCTACTGTGTCCCAATCAGAATCTCAATCAAGTTATTTTTCGTTGTTGAATTAGGACTAAAAGATGAGAATGAAAGTTAAAAAGAAATAAAGATGAGTGTGAAGGCAAAAAATATGTTTTAGATCAATAAATGAAAGCTTGGTTGCTTTTGTTGGTAGCTAATTCTGGCTAAGCACAACAAGGAGCTCCTTAATTTCGTTTGCTTTGCATTTATATACTTTGTTTACGTGAAATAGTATGGTTTACCAAGAAAGTGCCGACAATTGATTGAGCTTTTGTTAAATGTTCTGGGTTTTATAAGCTTCATATTCAAACTAAAGTGAAAAATATTATCCACACGAAAAGTATACAATATCTGAATTCTCTGTATGTGTATTTATTTTTTGCAATTTTACTTAGATAAGTAACAGTTAGTGGGTAGGCCAATAACTAATAATAATCAAATTTCACCCTGTAAAAGAAGTCATCCTAAATTCGAAAATCCCCCATGTTTTGTGTAAGTCAATACTAGTTTTAGCTATTCATGGACCCCAATAGAAGACAAATATATTGGAGATTAATTTTAAAGAATTCACCGATTACGTGTTTCAAGTTTTCAGTTTCAACTTTTATCTTGTGAAGTATTGGATCACCATAAATTGTGCAACAAATCAATCAGCCTTTACTCCCTAATTACAAGCTGCAGTTAATTGTATAGCAGTTATTGTATAGCTGTTAGTCATTTACCACCTCTCGTCAAAATTATAAGAAAAAATTAGGCTAAAATATACTTTTTGTCCTTTATCTTTTACTGTTTATTTATTTTCATCTTTTGTCTTTTAAAATATTCGTTTTAATTAGTCCTTTATCTTTTCAAAGTGGTTTAAAATTGTCCTTTTTAATTGAAACGTGAATTTACCGTTAGAAAAAGATGAGATGAACTGTGATGTGTTAGTTTTTGCCATGTAAATGCTGATTGTGTTTTTTTTCTTTTTTTTTTTGTACCAATGGAGTTGGAGTGTGGCACATAAAGAGGAAGGGGTCTTCTTCTTCTTCCTCAAAATCCCAAATATTAGGATTTCACTTTCAGCCACTGCATCTGAGAGAGGAAGAAGCAGTAAAAACCAGAAGAGAAAGGAGGATTGGAGAAAGCAGTAAAAACCAGTGCTGCAAGGAGGATTGGAGTCTGCCATTGCCACAGCTCTCTGCTAGCATGAAGCTCTTTTCAGTCCTTTGCAAGTGTTTTGTTTTTTTTTCTCTGAAATGTGCCACATAGGAGATAAATAAACGGTATTAGTGTCACGTTGGTTTTTCTATTAATGTCATTCACGGAAAAGTGTAAAAAGGACAATTTTAAACCATTTTAAAAAGATAAATGACTAAAACAAACATTTTAAAAGATAAAGGACGAAAACGAATAAACAGTAAAAGATAAAGGACAAAAAATATATTTTAGCCAAAAATTACAGAAAATACAAAGACCGAGGAGACATATTTAATGCTATAACATTGAACTCTCTTCCCAAATATACCCCTAATTATGTGCATAGGAAATATACAAGTATATTAAAATAGGGGTATAAAAGGTATTTTAACAATTAATACATTTAGAAGTAAGTACTTTTTTTCTTATAATTAGGACAAAAAAATCCTCCAAAACTCTCTTATAATTGGGACAGGAGGTAGTATCATCATAGGACATATAGTTTCCAAAATTATAGGATTAATTCATGCTCACAGTTTAAATTCAAATCATACGTTTCCTTGACTCAAGGAACACACTGTCCATGTACTCTGTATATTCATGAATAGAATCATTTCCCTTCATTCTCTTTATCAAGTACGATTATTAATGGGTGAATTCCTTAAAGTTAATCTCCAATGTTTTTCTTGGTAAATAAAAGGCTTAATTGCATTTTTAGTCCTTATACTAACTCTAGGTGCGAATTTGGTCCCTCGACTATTTTTTGAGCCAATTAAGTCTCTTTATTTTTAAAATTTTAAACAAATGCAATCCTAAAGTTAGTGTGCCATTAAATAGTTAACAGAATAATACGTCATGGCTAACTCAATCCTATGTGTCATTATAAAATTACAACATGAATTTTTTAACTTAAAAATAATACACATAAGATTTTCATAATCTACTATAAATATATACAATTTGCTACCTGTTGAAATAACAATTATGCCCACCTGAGGCTACTGCCACCTGTCCAAATTGAGGATAATTTGGTCTCTTTCTAATTTCTATTCCCGGTCAAAAATCTGAAATCAAATTTCAAACCCAATCTGAAATCAAATTGATTCTCATCCCTCATCTCTCTCTCTCTCTCTCTCTCTCTATCTTCGTCTCTCGATCTCGATCTCGATCTCGATCTCTCCACAGTCTACTCTCAATCTCTCCCCTCATCTCCATTTCTCTCTGTTTCTCCTCCTCTCCTCTTCCGCCTCCTTCTGTCTCGAGCTTCCCCTTCTCACTCCATCTTAGGGTTTCAAATTCGATCAGAGAAAATACAAAGAAGAAGAAGAAAAGCTTGATTTGCTACCTGTTGAAATAACAATTATGCCCACCTGAGGCTACTGCCACCTGTCCAAAACAAGGAGATTTCGGTCCTTCAACAATTTTATTTTGCTGTGTAGCAATGTGTAGCAATTAAAAAAAAAAAACGAAAAATGATAGTTTTGTAGTCAACTCTCAGAGGGCTACCACTTCATAGACTGTGCTATATCACTCCTATTACAAGTTAGTCTCATTTCTTCTTTCACAGATCGTGCTATCCCATCTCATTTCACACTTCACTTTCTCAAAGATCAACTTTCGGTACTTCTTCCTTCTTCTCAATACTTTCTCCTCCTCCTCCTCCTCCTCTTCTCTTCTTTTCTTTTCTTTCTTTCCAAGAGGACTAAGACTTTTTTTTCTCATATCCATTGTTGGTTGTTCTTCTTCTTCTCATTATTATTTTACCTCTTATTTTCGTATTTTTGTTTTGTAACATATATATGATATTTACCTCTGTTCGAATTTGTTGTTTCTACAGGCAAAGATCTCGGTTGAGCTTGGTTCTCAATTTGTTGATCTCGGCGGCTATTGGACATGTCGAGATCCACTGAACTGTTGGTCTTGGCAGCCAGAAATCAAGCTTCTTCTCGGCCAGGTTGAGCTTGATCTCAGTGCCGAGATCAAGCTCAACCTGTCGAGATGAAGCTTGATTTCGACGGGTTGAGGACCAACAGGCTTGATCTCGGCAGTGTGAATAGTCGTCGAGCTCGGCGACAGATCAAGCTCAACTGTCGAGATGAAGCTCAGCTGCGAGATCGAGCTTCATTTCGGCGGACTGAGGACCAACGGCAGGCTTGATCTCGGTTGAGCTTGGTCCTCGCCGCCGAAATCAAGCTTCATCTCGGCGAGTTGAGCTTGATCTCGGCGAGTTGACCTTGAACTCGGCGGCTTGAGATCAAGCTCAACCTGTCGAGATCAGGCTCAAGCTGCGAGATCAAGCTTCATTTCGGCGACTGAGGACCAACGGCAGAGCTTGATCTCGGTTGAGCTTGGTCCTCAAGTCGTCGAGTTGAAGCTTGATCTCGGCAGTTGAGCTTCATCTCGACAGATTGAGCTTGATCTCGAAGAGGTTGATCTCGACAGCTATATATAGAAAAAGTAGGAGTTCTTTTTTCACAAACAACTTGAACTTAATATATATTCAATCAAGTTAATATATATTTGTACTTTTTTCGATAAAACAACCTGCTAAGTAAGTAATAGTTATGTAACTAAGGAAGGTTCAGTCTCATTAGTTGGTATCTAACTAAATCTAACTAATAGCAACTAATAGGATATAGCAACTAATAGGATATGGCAAGTAATTATTGCAGCCTATTTTAGATATGCAGACACACAAAAGCACTCCTACCTACTACCATCAACTTAGTCACTGTCTACTTCACTCATGTTTTTTTTAACAAGCCATTACCGGAAAATAAGTCACAAGGACAGCAAAACAAAAAGCTAAAAGCCAATACCTTCAATTACATTGTATAATGTGCAGCAGCTATACTGTCAAAAAGCCAAAAGAATAGATACAAGGTCAACCAAGATGACACCAAATCCCTTCAACTAAGACAAGCATTTAATGAATGGAGCAGTGAGTCGGAGATTCTGACCTCACACGAAAGACTAACACCAGTAAACCCAAAAAAAAAAACTGTCTTACAATCATTCCACCTGTGCTATATCACTCCTATTACAAGTTAGTCTCATTTCTTCTTTCACAGACTGTGCTATCCCATCTCACTTCACACTTCACTTTCTCAGCATCAACTTTCGGTACTTCTTCCTTCTTCTTCTCAATACTTTCTCCTCCTCCTCCTCCTCCTCCTCTTCTCTTCTTTTCTTTTCTTTCTTTCTGGCGAGGACTAAGACTTTTTTTTCTCATATCCATTGTTGGTTGTTCTTCTTCTTCTCATTATTGTTTTACCTCTTATTTTTCGTATTTTCGTTTTGTAACATATATCCGATATTTACCTCTGTTGAATTTGTTGTTTCTACAGCAAAATTCTCGCTTCTACTACGAGACAAGGTAACAACTCATCTTCACCTTACTTTTTGTTTAACCGTTTTTTGTTTTAATCATTATCAATCTTCTGTTTGTTGTATCATTCAAACCCACATTGTCAAAATTTATGTGCAAAATAAGTGAGAAATACATTATAGAAATAAAGACTTCATCCTCAACTTATATTTCTTATATTTCTTACATTTTAGAAAATGGCTCGACCGTTTGATATGATCAAAGAGGTCAATGACTTAAAAGAGACATGGAAGATTGCTGTGAGAATATCAGATCTTTGGATTGTAACTAACAAGGCAAGGCAAGAACATTATGAAATGATCTTTATGGATGCCAATGTAAGTCTCTTAGTCTTATAGAGATCTGTTGTTATTAAATATCTATTACTATTAGTTAACAGTTATCTAAATATCAAACAATTTACTAGATGACTGTTTTTATTTAATAGGGAGATAAGATTCATGCAGTGGTTCCCAAGGATGACATGGGGGCATGGAGGAACAAGCTTATCGAACAAAAAACTTACGTCTTTGAGAATTTTGTTGTACATGCCAATGATTTTCAATTTAAGGTTTGTGACCATCCATACAAGATGGTTTTCTCTGATGGTACTATATTTAAAGAGAAAGACTTTCCTGACATACCAACAAGTCCATACCAGTTTAAAGACTTTGGAGACATTCTTAATGGCATATTTCGTACTGATCTGTTAGTGGGTAAGTTTTCAAGCAACTTTTGATGTTTCTCCCAGTAATGTTGCTATCTTCGATTTAATTCATTGAATGTAACACTACAAATGTAATGTTGGTATAGATTTGATTGGCTTGGTGCATAACAAAGTTTTTAACCAGACCAGTGCAGACCCAAAAAAGGTTGTCTTCAATGTGAAGGATCAAAGGTAACAAACCAGTAGTATCATTTCTCAATTATTTAGTTTTAAATCATTAGTATTAGTTATATTTTAACTATTATTTTCTTATTTGGTAGTGGTAAGTTGCTTAATGTTACTTTTTGGGAGTCAGCTGCAATGAGGTTTCTTAATTATTTCAAGCACAACACTGCTTCTGGATCAGTTATTATCATACTGACCCATGCAAGACTGAAACAAGGACAAGGTTGGATTAGCATCTGAACTTCCTATTTTATGTTGTCTATGGATTCTTTTAATACCTTACCTATGTTTCTTTTGTTATATGTCAGGAAAGTTTCCTCCATCTGTTTCAAACTCATGGTTTGGTTCCAAACTAATCATTAATGAAGATATTGAAGAAATCCACAGCTTCAGAAGGAGGTACATCATGACTTTTTGTATGCACATTTAATCATATATTGCTTGGAATGTATGCACATCTTTTTAACAAAATATATTATATATTACAGCTTACAAGCAACTGAAGTGATTGAGTCATCAAGTCAATCATTAACCCAATTCACCGGATGCTCCCAATTTTACGAACAAGGCAGTTGTCTATAAAGCTCTTATCAAAAGCCTCCACGAAATAAATGAGCTTAAAGAGGTAAATATGATAACAAGTTTAAGACGGTGATTTATGATATTTTGTGATGTCAATTTTGCTAACTTATATAATTCTAACTAGGAAACAACCTGTGTAACTGTGGCTACAACTGGAAAATTCATTGTTACCAAGAACGGCTGGAGTTATGAAGGATGCTCTGGGTGCACTAGAAGTAGGAAGGGAAAGGTGGTTAATGGTCCGTGGTCAAGTGATTGTGGAAAATACAATGAAACTACTGTACCAAGGTTATAACTCTTCATTTCTATCCAACTATAACTAATATACTAAGATTTTAACACCTTATTTGTTCATAGGTATAAATTGGAAATTCGGGTTTATGATCGCAAAGCGATTGCCAAATTTGTTTTACGGGATAGTGATTGTCTGAAATTTATAGGGAAGACAGCTCTTGAACTTAGAAAGCGAGATGATAGAAGTATGTCGTTGTACCTTTTTTCCCACGTGAATTGATTCTTTCTTTCTTCAAAAAGCGCTTAAGATTACTAATATATGTATACTTATACTAATCGCTAATATAAATTTGGGAAGACAATCCGAGGTCTTATCCTAAGGCACTTGATGATATTCTAGCAAGGACTTTGGCTTTAAGGATCAAGGTGCAACCATCCAACAACCAATCATACATTATTAAAACATGGGATAATCAAGGAATGATCATTACGAGCGTAACTTGAGAGGATGACCGGAGGAAGCGATGCGGTTGTGCTCGCGACGGATGACGACGGCGTGTTGGGTGGTGTACTGCAAACACTCCGATGCTCAAGTCGATGTGTGTCGAGGTGAGTAAAGAGGTGGTAGAAAAATCATTACCTCGGCCGCTCGACGCGTCTTCTTTAAATATGAGTTGAGGACTGCCAGTTCGCCGATGTGTAACCGTCCCGTGAAACCCGGAAGTCGGCATTAAATTCCTTTAATGCTGAGAACCGTTGGTTCGGCCGCGTTGAGGGAAGGCGGAGAGGCGAGTGGAAACGTCGCATCGAGGGAAGGTGGATCGACGAGCGGGAATAGGCCGAGAAGGCAGCGGATCTCCGAATTGGGCCTCGGCCCAGTCCGGAACAATTGCCCCCCAAGTCGCTAGCTCGAATGTCGAGGTGGTGACTTGTTGTTGAAGTTCATTGATGTCGACGTCAAGCGTCTTTGTTAAATGAGCGGCAAGCGTCGTCGGGTCGTGCTTTGTTTATCGATTCGTTCGGGACCTTCGTGTTCCACCTCTGCTAAGGCGGTTCGACCACGAGGCTTGGCGTACTTGTGCTGGGTGCGAGGCTTTATCACGAGTTAGTGCACGCGGTCTCGACACGAGGTCGACAAGGCTTTATCACGAGCTCGTGCACGCGGTCTCGGCACGAGGTCGATCTCTTCATCAGGTGCTTGTGCCAACGCAAAGGCTTTATCACGAGCTCGTGCACGTGGTCTCGGACGCAGGTCGATCCGCGGTGCTTGTCAGGCCGACGCGAGGCTTTATCACGAGCTCGCGCTGCGGTCTCGACGCGAGGCCGATCTCTTCATCAGGTGCTTGTGCCAACGCACAAGGCTTTATCACGAGCTCGTGCACGCGGTCTCGGCACGAGGTCGCCAACGCACAAGGCTTTATCATGAGCTCGTGCACGCGGTCTCGGCACGAGGTCGATCACAGGTGCTTGTGCCAACGCACAAGGCTTTATCACGAGCTCGTGCACGCGGTCTCGGCACGAGGTCGATCTCTTCATTCATCAGGTGCTTGTGCCAACGCACAAGGCTTTATCACGAGCTCGTGCACGCGGTCTCGGCACGCGGTCGATCTCTTCATTCATCAGGTGCTTATGCCAACGCACAAGGCTTCTTCATTCATCAGGTGCTTGTGCCAATGCACAAGGCTTTTATCACGAGCTCGTGCACGCGGTCTCGGCACGAGGTCGATCTCTTCATCAGGTGCTTGTGCCAACGCACAAGGCTTTTATCACGAGCTCGTGCACGCGGTCTCGGCACGAGGTCGATCTCTTCATCAGGTGCTTGTGCCAACGCACAAGGCTTTATCACGAGCTCGTGCACGCGGTCTCGGCACGAGGTCGATCTCTTCATTCATCAGGTGCTTGTGCCAACGCACAAGGCTTTTATCACGAGCTCGTGCACGCGGTCTCGGCACGAGGTCGATCTCTTCATCAGGTGCACAAATCACGAGCTCGTGCACGCGGTCTCGGCACGAGGTCGATCTCTTCATCAGGTGCTTGTGCCAACGCACAAGGCTTTATCACGAGCTCGTGCACGCGGTCTCGGTACGAGGTCGATCTGTTCATCGTGCTTGTGCCCAGCGCCGCAAGGCTTTATCACGAGCTCGTGCACGCGGTCTCGGCACGAGGTCGATCACAGGTGCTTGTGCCAACGCACAAGGCTTTATCACGAGCTCGTGCACGCGGTCTCGGCACGAGGTCCATCAGAGGTGCAAGGTTTTGATAGTAAATAAATGCTGATTGCGAATTTCTTCAATCATACTTCACTGCTTCACATTTATGTGTTTAGGATACATTTGTTTTAACTATAATATTTCTTCATCTTTGCTTGTCAGTGTTACTCTGGGGATTTGTCTTTGGCCTTTGATGCCATCAACTTCTCTTCGTAATTCATAAATTTCTGAGCTCGCTTCAGGAACTCGTTCAGGTCTTGGTTTATCGACACCAACGCCGTCGGCCGAATAGATTTCCTTCGATCGGCCTCGCTCTAGCAAGTCTGACTTCATCTCGCCAGAGCATTTCTTCACCAAAATGGCTTCTTTGTTGAAGCGCTCGGCGTAGTCTCGATAGACTCATCTTTCTTCTGGAATTGCGGCCCGGTCTGCCGCCGACTGGTTGGACTTTAGACGCAATGAAATGCGCGGAGAACTGGTCGGCGAGCTCGATCCGAGGAACCAATGGAATTTTTCTTAAGAGTCTGGAACCAAGACAACGCTGCCTTCTTCAGAGTGAGGGGAAAGATTCTGCACTTCACCGGCCCTTGGGCGCCTCGATAGCCCATGACAGTATCAAAGCAACCAACATGCTCGTCGGGGTCGGTGGTGTCGTCGTATGAGTCAAAAACGGGTGGTTTCTGAAGATGCTTCGGAATCAGGAATTTCATGATCTCGGATGTAAAAGGACCAAAGGCCCCGCTCGAGTCACTCGTGTCATTGCTCCGAGAAGGAGTTGACGAAACAGAATGAGCACGGCGGAGTGCTCTATGCCCAGAGCGGCGTGGAGTCGTGCCACGGTGGTGGCGATGAACAGATCTGAGACTTTCGCACTCGCCGATCTCCGAGGAGAGCGAGACTCGATCTTTTACGTTTTCGATCGTGTGGCAACGCGGCGGAGAGTTCCTTCGCTGATTCTCCATTCGATCGAGGCGTTGATTACGAGCCTGCATCGCTCGACATGGCCGAATGAATTCGCGGAACTTCGCGAATGAGCAGCGGCGGTCTCTGTTCTGGCATCGGTTTGAGTAGCAACGATCGGAACGGCGTCATGCTGATGCGGAGGCGGAAGGTTATTCCTCTGTTCCTCGTACTCACCGATAAAATTGACAGGTTCATGGTGAGGTGGTTCGAGATCTGCATTCGCAGGAGTGGAACTGCTAGTCGCGACCTGATGCTTCAACCCAGTCATTGTCGAGTGAAGAAGGGAGACTTCGACAAAGAAGGTGAAATCAGAAACGATTTCCCACAGACGGCACCAATGTTCTAAACAGAACTTCAGAGGATGACCGGAGGGAAGCAGTGCGGTTGTGCTCGCGACGGATGACGACGGCGTGTTGGGTGGTGTACCTGTAAACACTCCGACGCTCAAGTCAGTGTGTGTCGAGGTGAGTAAAGAGGTGGTAGAAAAATCATTACCTCGACCGTTCGACGCGGTCTTCTTTAAATATGAGTTGAGGATGGTTACTGTCGATGTGTAACCATCCCGTGAAACCCGGAAGTCGGCATTAAATTCCTTTAATGCTGAGAACCGTTGGGTCGGCCGCGTTGAGGGAAGGCGGAGAGGCGAGTGGAAACGTCGCATCGAGGGAAGGTGGATCGACGAGCGGAAATGGGCCGAGAAGGCAGCGGATCTCCGGATTGGGCCTCAGCCCAGTCCGGAACAGATACGAACAATATTGGATCAAATACACCCTCAAGAGGTAGAGTAAACATACACTATCAAATAGACTCTGCAGTGGCTTTAAGCTCTTAACGCTTTTATTTTCGATGCAGGAGACATCCAAACCGCCTAAGGAAAATTGTGATCCCATTGAAGATGTTCAATTTGACACTGTAAGTCTATATCAGATGCAATATTTAAAATTCCTTTTTATTATGTTTTTTAACATCCCTACTAAAACATTTGTGATTGTTACAGCAATCTTTATCAGCCACTGCAGAGCATGATCCAGAAATGATATCCTCTATTACTCCAGCAAAGAGGGACTCATCTGATATGCTGCATGAACAGAAGCTTAGTGAAGCGTCTGCACAGTTATCGTCTACAAAGATAACAAAGATAATTAAAATCAATGACCGTGACCGCTTCCTCGGTTATTATCTATGTTTTGATTTGGCATTTCATTGTAACTAAAGATAGTATGACTTTATGTGTCTTTTGTGTTTTGTTGTGTGGTTGTCATGGTAACAATGTATGTGAAAACATATAATGCCTAATGGACAACCTTCTTTTGTAAGCTATGAAGAACTACAGATTATGCATAATGAATATGGATGAAAACATATATTGTCTCATGTTTTTCTGGCGTTTATTGAATTTTTGAACAATTATCTATTTGCACTGATGGTGAAAAAATAATATCAAGTTATTATATAAAAAAACTGTTATTGAGGAATCAGTTAAGATGCTCCTCTTGCACCAATTAATGCATATAAATTTCGACCAATTTGGTTAGTCATCAAGCATAATATATATAGGACTTTCCTAAGGGCTTGGTTGACAAATATCATATTTCTGAGTAAGTAAACACGGCTCAAGCTGTTGGTCCTCAAGCTGTCAAAATCAAGCTTGATCTCGAGAGCTTGAGCTTCATCTCGAGAGCTTGAGCTTGATCTCAACATGTCGAGTTCAAGCTCAACCTGTTGAGGTCAAGCTCAACCTGTCGAAATCAAGCTTGATATCGACAGGTTGAGCTTGATTTCGAAGCTGTTGATCTCGACAGCTATTCACACTTGTCGAGATCAAGCTCAAGCGGTTGGTCCTCAACCTGTCGAAATCAAGCTTCATCTCGACAGGTTGAGCTTGATCTCGACAGGTTGACCTTGAACTCGACAGCATGACATCAAGCTCAACCTGTCGAGATCAGGCTCAAGCTGCGAGATCAAGCTTCATTTCGACAGCTTGAGGACCAACGGCTTGAGCTTGATCTCGGTTGAGCTTGGTCCTCAAGCTGTCGAGTTGAAGCTTGATCTCGACAGGTTGAGCTTGATCTCGACAGATTGAGCTTCATCTCAAAGATGTTGATCTCGACAGCTATTCACACATGTCGAGATCACGCTGAAGCTGTTGGTCCTCAACCTATCGAAATCAAGCTCCATCTCGACAGGTTGACCTTGATCTCGACAGCTAGAGCCTGATCTCAAGCTGTCGAGATCAGGCTCAAGCTGTTGGTCCTCAAGCTGTCAAAATCAAGCTTGATCTCGAGAGCTTGAGCTTCATCTCGGCGAGCTTGATCTCAACTCGCTGTCGAGGTCAACTCAACTGCCGAGGTCAAGCTTGATATCGACAGGTTGAGCTTGATTTGGCCGCTGATCTCGGCGGACTATTCACACTGTCGAGATCAAGCTCAAGCGGTTGGTCCTCAACCCGCCGAAATCAAGCTTCATCTCGGCGGGTTGAGCTTGACCTCGGCGAGGTTGAGCTTGAACTCGGCGACGGATCAAGCTCAACCTGTCGAGATCAAGCTCAGGCTGCGAGATCAAGCTTCATTCAAGCTTCATTTCGACAGCTTGAGGACCAACAGCTTGAGCTTGATCTCGGTTGAGCTTGGTCCTCAAGCTGTCGAAATCAAGCTTCATCTCGATAGGTTGAGCTTGATCTCGACAGGTTGACCTTGAACTCGGCGGCAGAGATCAAGCTCAACTCGTCGAGATCAGGCTCAGCTGCGAGATCAAGCTTCATTTCGGCGACGAGGACCAATGGCTTGAGCTTGATCTCGGTTGAGCTTGGTCCTCAGTCGCCGAGTTGAAGCTTGATCTCGACGAGTTGAGCTTCATCTCGGCAGATTCAGCTTGATCACGAAGAGGTTGAACTCGTCAACTATATATAGAAAAAGTAGGAGTTCTTTTTTCACAAACAACTTGAACTTAATATATATTCAATCAAGTTAATATATATTTGTACTTTTTCGATAAAACAACCTGCTAAGTAAGTAATAGTTATGTAACTAAGGAAGGTTCGAGTCTCATTAGTTGGTATCTAACTAAATCTAACTAATAGCAACTAATAGGATATAGCAACTAATAGGATATAGCAAGTAATTATTGCGGCCTATTTTAGATATCTGAGACACACAAAAGCACTCCTACCTACTACCATCAACTTAGTCACTTTGTCTACTTCACTCATGTTTTTTTAACAAGCCATTACCGCAAAATAAGTCACAAGGACAACAAAACAAAAAGCTAAAAGCCAATACCTTCAATTACATTGTATAATGTGCAGCTGACTATCTTTGTCAAAAAGCCAAAAAAGAATAGATACAGGTCAACCAAGATGACACCAAATCCCTTCAACTAAGACAAGCATTTAATGAATGGAGCAGTGAGCTGGAAGTGACAGCCTCACACGAAAGACTAACACCAGTGACACCCAAAAAAAAAAATGTTTTACAATCATTCCACATGTTGCTCATAAGGATTTCAAAGATTCCAAATTCTTTCCTTTTTCCCTCCCTCCTTTTTCCCTCCCATACACCTGCGATTCCTTTTTTTATTTTTCAAGATGGACATAACTTCACACAAGGATATCAACCTTTGAGTTGTTGGAATTAAGAGAAGCAGCTGAACTTTGTCTTATATCTATAACTTTGCTGCTGAATTAATGTAAGAAATTTATTTACATTATATGCTTATTTGTCTGATGTTCTGAAGACATGGACAACAAAGGAAATAAAGACATCAAAGAGTTATCTGCAGAAGCACGTTCAAAAAGAAAATATTTATTGCGGCAGAAGAATGAAAATTTCTCATATAGTAGATTGCAAAATCAGAAACTGCGTGCTAGAATGAGATCAGGAAGCAGCACACCACTGTCAGACATAACTTCTAGCTGCCTTAACGAAGGAGTTCAGACATATTCTCAGTTAAATAGCACCTCCAACTCCAGTGGTGTTATGCATACTCAACCAAGCACTTACAAAGAAGAATCGAGCGAAAAGAAGGGCCATAAATGTTGGTTCTTTGGGTCTCAATCTAATGGCAAAATTTCTTTAGCATTACTCGGAAAAATGACTACAATCCTGCAGCTATTAGGAATCTAAATATTGCATCATCATCTTCAAATCCAAATTGCTCCATTTCTCCAAATTCTGAACAACTCATGTCAGCAACAAATGTTCTTACATAAGAAATTTATCATACAGATTCTGAGGAAGACATCCTTTCAGATTTCAACGATCAACAAAGTCATGGCTTACATGGTATGCTTATGTATTTTTTTATAGAGCTTAAATTAGATAACTTTCAGTTAGCACATTTCATTAGATACTTTATTACCCATTTTCATTGGCACATTTCATCTTTGTTGATAAGCAGATCTCGATTCGGATAATTATTCATCTTCGATGAAGAAGATTTAAATGTCAACATGAATGGTGCAAATCAAACACATCTTAGTGAAGGTGCGAATTTATAATTATTAATTAAACAAAGCGCCATGAATGTTCTTATCTGTTTATTAACACTTTGTTTAATTATTAGGATACTATGACATTGGTGATCCAATGATTGAATGTCAAGATTGTCATGCATATATGTGGTATCAAGAGAGAACACGAAAAAGCGAGAGACTCTGCATGTCCTAGATATCATCTTTGTTGTGGGCAAGGAAAGATTCAACTTCCACTCTTGGGAGAACCACCAACATTGCTTCAGCATCTACTTTTTAATCAATATGCAGCAGATAGCAAAAACTTTCAACAACACATTAGAGCGTACAATATGAGGTTTGCTTTCACCTCTCCTGAGCCAAACTTGATAGGGCCATCAATAATGGTAGAGGACCACCAACTTATAGGAGACAAGGCCAGGCAGGCCATAGAATTGGAAGTCTATTGCCAATGCCTGGTCAGCCACCAAAGTTTGCACAACGTTATATTTACGATCTGAGAGAATGAGATTCAAAATAGAATACAAGGCATTGGAAGGTAATAACACAACTATCACTAATTATTTTAAATTGTTTGTCAAATATTTTAACATTATCGCATATGCTACGTTCACTATTTCATCACTGTTTTCATTCTTTTATCTTAGGAACCAAGAGAATATTGATCCACAAATAGTAAAAAATTTGTCTGCCATGCTAGACAAATATAACAGTCATGCTAAATCATTCAGGATGGCAAGCGAGCAGTGAAAGAATCCAATGTTCATGATGTTAAGTTGAGGTTGATCTCGAGATAGGTCCTTGATGGCGTAATATATAATATTCCTAAAGTTTCGAAGTGGCTGCACTTATTGTGGGAGATGTTGACACTTTGCTTCACCAAGAGATATCATTATCTGGACACAAAGTGGAGAACTTCAAAGAATAGATGAGTTACATACAAGTTATTTGGGTTACCAGTATCCCCTTATATTTCCTTATGGTGAAGATGGTTATAGGCATGATGTGTTGCATAAAGATAGAGCCAATGGTCACAAAAGTAAAAGGAATCGACTTACAATTAGAGAATGGCTCTGTTTTAGGCTGCAAACAAGAAAAGATGAGGCACAAACTTTAATGCGTTCAAGAAGGTTGTTTCAGCAATTCGTAGTTGATGGTTATACCATGATAGAGTCTGAGAGACTATCATTCATCAGGAAAAACCAGTCAAAATTAAGAGTTGATAAATACCGGAGTCTGAATGAAGTAGGTGACCATGGGCAGACACAAGGATCAAATAAAGGAAAAAGAGTTGTTTTGCCGTCCTCATTTGTCGGTAGTCGTCGATATATGGATCAGTTATATTTTGATGGGATGGCAATATGTAGCTACATAGGCTTCCCGGATTTATTTCTAACATTTACATGCAATCCCAACTGGCCAGAAATTGAAAGGTTTCTTCAGCCAATGAATTTGAAGCCACATGATAGACCAGATATCATCTCAAGAGTTTTCAAAATTAAGTTTGATCAGTTGTTATCGGATTTGACAAAGAGACATATATTTGGCAAAGTACTAGGATGTAAGTTACATATTTGTTTTTCACACAAATTTATTAACCCATGTTCATTTTCATCACTAACATACTAATGTTTAAATTCTCATTTCCTCATTTCAGATATGTATACTATTGAATTTCAAAAAAGAGGGTTGCCACATGCACACATCCTTATCTTTCTACATCCATCAAACAAATATCTAACTCCAGATGACATCGACAAAATTATTTCAGCTGAAATTCCAGATAAGGAAATTGATCCACAGTTATATAACATGGTAAAAACTCACATGATCCATGGTCCATGTGGAGCACATAACAAGTCAGCTCCGTGCATGAAAGACGGTAAATGCTCTAGGTATTATCCAAAGAATTTTCAGAACACCACAATTGTTGATCAAGAAGGTTATCCAGTTTATAGGAGAAGAAATTAGCTGACACATTTTTAAAAAATGGTGTTTCTATTGATAACCGCCATATTGTGCCCTATAATCCGAAGTTGTTATTGAAGTACCAAGCACATATTAATATGGAATGGTGTAACCAGAGTACCTCCATCAAGTATTTGTTCAAGTACAAAAACAAGGGATATGATCGAATTACAACTGTTATGGTACAAACACAGAATGAGGGATCATATCAAAGAGGCAACATTGATGAAATCAAACAGTACCTTGACTGCAGGTATGTTTCTCCATGCGAGGCATGTTGGAGAATTTAGTCATTTCCAATTCATGGTAGACAGCCAGCTGTTGAGAGGCTATTCTTTCACCTACCAGGAGAGCAGACTGTTTACTTTAATGATCACGAGGATATTGATGATGTTCTTTCTAAGCCAAGTGTCACAGACTCAATGTTAACTTCATGGATGGAAGCAAATAAGATATTTCCACAAGGTAGACACTTGACATATGCTCAGTTTGTTTCAAAATTTTTCTATGTAAAGAAGCCGAGACAATGGAAACCTCGCAAGAAAGGATACACAATTGGTAGGTTGATGTGGGTTCCTCCAACTACTGGTGAATTATTCTACTTGAGAATGATGCTAAGTCATGTGAAGGAGCAACTAGCTATGAGCGATTAAGGATCATGATAACATTGAGTACCCAACTTACAGAGAAGCCTGTTTTGCTATGGGGTTACTTGAAGATGATAAAGAATACATAGAAGGTATCAGACAAGCAAATAATTGGGGTTCAGGCTACTACTTGAGAAAATTATTTGTCACCATTCTCTTATCAGGTTGCATTAACAGACCAGATCATGTGTGGAAAGAAACATGGGAATGTTTATCTGATGGTATTCTATATGAACATAGAAGATTATCCAATAACAAAGGTATGCAACTAATAACAATTTCATACGACTAACAAAATTGTCTTACATGGTATCAAATGTTTATAATCATTTTCACATTCATTGAATCATTGAATTTATAGGCCAGCAGATTGAGCTTGATCTCGGCCAGTTGAGCTTGATCTCGAAGATGTTGATCTCGGCGGACTATTCACACATGTCGAGATCACGCTTAAGGTATTGGTCCTCAATTTGTCGAAATCAAGCTTCATCTCGGCCAGTTGACCTTGATCTCGGACAGGTTGAGCTTGATCTCGCCGCCGAGATCGCCTCAGCCGCTGGTCCTCAAGTCAAAATCAAGCTTGATCTCGAGAGCTTGAGCTTCATCTCGGCGGCAGGCTTGATCTCAAGTTGTCGAGTTCAAGCTCAACCTGTCGAGGTCAAGCTCAACCTGTCGAAATCAAGCTTGATATCGACAGGTTGAGCTTGATTTCGAAGCTGTTGATCTCGACAGCTATTCACACCTGTCGAGATCAAGCTCAAGTGGTTGGTCCTCAACCTGTCGAAACCAAGCTTGATCTCGACAGGTTGAGATCAACCTCAACCTGTCGAGATCAAGCTCATGTTGCGAGATCAAGCTTCATTCAAGCTTCATTTCGACAGCTTGAGGACCAACAGCTTCAGCGTGATCTCGACATGTGTGAATAGCTGTCGAGATCAACAGCTTCGAGATCAAGTTCAATCTGTCGAGATCAAGCTCAACCTGTCGAGATCAAGCTTGATTTCGACAGCTTGAGAACCAACAAAATTGTCTTACATGGTATCAAATGTTTATAATCATTTTCACATTCATTGAATCATTGAATTTATAGGCCAGCACCTTAGCAACGAGGATTTACAGAATCTGACTCTAATTGAAATAGAGAACCTGATGCAAGCTAATAGAAGAAGCTTAAAGGAATTCCCATCAATACCATATCCAAAAGGCTATGTAATAAGCCAGTCAGGAAATAGACTTATCGCAGCAGAACGTGATTATAATTTATCTGAGTTGCGACTTCAATTCCAGAATTTGCTTGCTACTCTCACAGGTGACATTCATAAATTATATTCATATAAATGTTACAATCTTATGTTGCCTGTATTTGGAATTTCTTTCATTCCCACCTGAAATTATATAATATAATTTAAAAATTGTGTTCTACTTTTATGGTTGACAACATAAATTTTGCAGATGAGCAAAAGGTAATATTTGATACAGTTATGGAAGCTGTGAATAATGGAAAAGGAGGTATGTATTTCCTATATGGTTTCGGAGGTGCTGGAAAAACACACATGTGGAGAACTTTCACATGTGGTTTACGTTCTGAGGGACATATTGTATTAAATGTGGCATCAAGTGGGATAGCATCACTTTTATTACAAGGAGGTAGAACAGCACACTCAAAGTTCAAGATCCCAATTCCTACACTAGAAAATTCCACATGCAACATTCATCAAGGTAGTGAACTAGCTGAGTTGTTAAAGGTAGCAAAGTTGATAATATGGGATGAAGCTCCAATGACAAATAAGTATTGTTTTGAAGCATTGGATAGAAGTCTAAGAGATATAATGAGTAGTGAAAATGGTGAGTCTTTAGTATTTGGAGGAAAAGTCATTGTTTTTGGGGGTGACTTTAGACAAATCTTACCAGTAGTTCCAAGAGGGAGCCGCTCTGACATTGTACATGCTTCTATAAATGCATCATATCTTTGGGATCACTGTAAAGTGTTAACTCTAACAAAAAACATGCGTTTACAGCATGATCCACAAGATACAAGTGTTTCTGAACTTGCTCAATTTGCACAATGGATACTAGATGTTGGGGATGGCAAATTATCTGAACCTAATGATGGATATGCAGAAATCAAAATTCCAGATGAATGTTTGATAACAGATTTTGATGACCCCATTGATGCTATAGTTAGAAGCACATATCCAGATTTTATACAGCAACACAATAATGAGGTATTTTTGCAGTCAAGAGCAATACTGGCATCAACAATTGAAGTTGTCGACCAAATCAATGATTATATAATGAACTTGCTTCCAGGTATTACATCATTATTATTTTACACTTACTTACATACCAAAGACTTTATATCAGTTAGTTTTCTAATGATTGATGATATTATATTTTTTGTCAACATAGGTGAACAAAGAGAATATCTAAGCTACGATTCTATTGATAAGTCCGATGCTTATGAATGTGAACCATTTGAGATTCTTACTCTGAATTTCTTAATTCTCTCGTAACCTCTGGACTTCCCAACCATAAGATTACACTTAAGATTGGAACTCCTATTATGCTTTTGAGGAATATAGACCAAGCGAGAAGGTTTATGTAATGGTACCCAGATCGATAGTGACAAGATTGGGAAATCGTGTCATTGAAGCCAAAAAGATGTCTTCAAATGGTAATATGGACAACGTATATATTCCTTGAATGTGTATGTCACCATCCCAATCCCATGGCCTTTTAAGTTAATTAGGAGGCAGTTTCCTATAATTGTCTCATATGCTATGACCATAAACAAATCTCGTGGTCAATCACTAGCAAGTGTTGGTTTGTACTTACCTAGACCGGTTTTTAGTCATGGCGATTATATGTAGCAATTTCGAGTCCGGACCAAGAAAGGGTTAAAGATATTAATACATGATAAGGAGAAACAACCATTGAACACAACCACAAACGTTGTGTTCAAAGAAGTGTTCCACAACCTGTAGCATTTAGGTATGTTCGTGTTAATGGACTTTTATTATATTTTTTTCTCTACTTATTGTGACAAGGTTGATAACTACAACTATTATTTCACAATTTCAGCTGCAGTCAAATTTTTTTGCTCATTCAGTAAGTTATCAGTTGATGGTTGATGCTTGATGGAAAACTTTTTGAAGAATTAATGGTTTTAAGGGTGGCAACAAACTCAACTTTGACTTTCTCTATCCCAATCAGAACAACATGGTGGTTGTGAAAAGATTACTACTTAGTTTTCTATTGTTATTGATAAGTATTGTCATATTTTGGAAGGATTTGGTATTTTGCTGGTATGTAAGGATGACCAATTCTTTTGGAATGGTTTCTTTGGTATTTTTCTGTTATAAAAGTTTCTAATTATAAAAAATATCAAAACAGTATTACAGCTATTATTTCTTCAATTTCAAAAGTAGTCTAAATAGTTTGAAATATATTAAATCTAGATCACAAAAAAATCTCATTAGGTACCTCCTCCAATTACTTTATAGTCCATATATAATTACAAAAAACAGCGTCATACCCGTGCGTATGCACGGGTAAAATACTAGTTAAACAACTAAACAAACACCCTTAATCTCTGTCCGTGAAATCCTTGAAATCAAAGAAAAGAAAACCTAGAATTTTCAGCTATTTGCAGGTCATCGAACCATTCTGAGAGAGAGAGCAATTTGGATGATCTCGCCATCCTAACTTTATTTATCTGAAGAAACCTTCCCAGATCTTTCACCTCCTCGCATCGCCACCCATTGGGTTAAATGGGGTTTGCATTTTCGGTTGGGACCCAAGTCCTCAAGAGGGATGGATCGAGTGTGGACCTTCTCTCTCTGTTGTGTGTGTCTGTACGAAGAGAAAGAGAGAGACGGTCCTAGGCACTAGTCCTATAAGGCAATTGAAAATTGGATTAGATGGACGTTGAGAACTCAGAAAGCATCATCGCAAATGCATCACCCAGGGACCTGGTCTTGTAAGGCAATTTGCTATCAAAAGAAAGTCCATCTTGATTTTGTTTTTGAGATTAATGATGAGGAATCTGTTGGACTGTGATGAGAATTCAAGTGCACATTAAAAAAAACCTACTCTAAGCATCTTTGGCCATTTTTGTTTAACTTTTACACATTTGAAAATGACGACTACTTATTCCCATTCCTATTAATTAACTACAGCTGAATACATGGATTCATTTTGGATATATAAAGATATATGCCTGCAATTTTATTTCTTATGCAAACTGGCTCACATAACGGTATACTAAAAAATGCCAAATTGTTGACAATTTCATTAAGCAGGTGGCGCACTGGCACTAAATGTTTAATTGATAATGTGAAACATTTTACACTCCCAATGTATTGGAATTAAATCCAAAGAGAAATATTGTAATTGTAGCTAGTATATCAGTTGAAACTAAATTATTTTGGAACCAAATTGGACAAAACAAAACAAATGACCGAACAGTGACACCAAGAAAATAAGCCACGATGCCAAACACAAAGGAGCTGATTTGAGCATGAAAATCAGCAATGCAGCAAAATCCCTTGGAATAGTGCAATTCCTCCCTTAGCAGCAAGCCAATGTCTGAATGCAAGTCCATAAATGAGCGCAATATGCATATAAAAATTGCTGGTTTGCAGATTGCAGTAGCAGACAAATGTGCAAATCATCAACAATCGGAACTTTAACAAAAGCCAATGAACAAATCTCTTCTCCAATTGCCAAAGAAATATGGCAAAATACAATGACAAAACTCAATATAAATGCAAGAGATGTAGACCTATTAGAACCTTCAGGATCCAATGTCTCAGGTGCCAAAACATCTGTCCAATTCTAATACTCATCGTAATCACTGTCATATAATGAAATATTATCATCACTCTCTTGTTCATCATCTATCTTAGAATTATAATCCTCATCATCACTATCGGACTCTTCTTCTCCAGCATATTCATCTTCATCCTCATATTCTTTATCACAATGCTTACTACTCTCAAATTGTCCTTGGCCTTTCTCCTCAATCACAACGTCAAGATTAACATCGCTTGCATCATTTTCACCTTCACCAATCACATTAGTATTTACCAAGTGCTCCACATAAAGATCTATGGTCTCATGCCGCTTAATGTCACTTGCAAACTTTAGCACCTTAGCATCATTATTTAGAGGCCTCAACCCATTACTCAAGTCTAACTCTGGAAGTTTGTACTAAAGACACTTGTATGTGGCATATCCCATGTTTTTAATATAATTTGACAATTCAATTGATGATATCTCATCTACATGCCATCCATCACTCTCCTCTGCTAAAACTCCTCCTACATACTTAATAGTTGAATTAGCAACAAAAAAGCCCGCATGGTGTGTTCGTAATTTCACCTTATGAAATTTTGTTGGCCTATAAATAATATGAAAACAACAAAATTAGTATGAATGCAAGTATGAAACTTAAATTTTTGACAGCAACCAAAGAAAGTTTCCAAATATTGTGTCAACCAAGCTTCCACATAGGAACCACTGACAAGAATTATAAATGGCTTTTTTAATCAGTGACATGATAATCAAGTCTCAAGCCACCTAGTGCGATGACATTCCCCCTGCAAAGTTGGTAAAAACCAGCAGCCCCAAACTAGTAGAAAAACCTCCAGCACATACCATCCAAATAAAAAGAGTACCATGACATGTGGTAGCATCATGTATAAAAACCACAATACATAAATGCATAGCATTAAAGGGAAAATTTGATATTGTTCTAGTCCAAAACAAGAATAGGACATACACATCATTGAAGCAATTAAGCATCACATGAACGCAATACCAAAGCCAAAAATAGAAAGATTACCTTGTCTTGTAATTATCAGGAAATATTGAACCTCCATAAACGTGTGGGCCAGTCCTGTTGAAAATAAATGTTTGTGCTTTTGGGTCCATTGATGGCATCTTTCTCGGACGCTATCTCCCTTAAGTTTTCTTCATGTCCTCTAGAAAGAATCTCACTGCATAACCACTATTCACCGATTCCAGCCTTGGAGATTCCCCTTTCGTTTGCCCGATTGATCTTTCTTTCTTGCACAGATTCAACGCCCTAGGTTTTGAATAAGTTGGATTTGGGCGGGCATATGAACAAGACGTCGTCGAAGAGGTTTACGTGCATAACACATGAATGAGACATTTTACTTTTCCTTTTTAAATGCCATGTAGGATTAATGACAACCAAGTCACACACTACAAGAAAACGCGGCGTTGCCGACGGCCTCAAGCCCGTCAGTAATATGGTCGTCACAAACATTTACCGATAGGTTTTTTGTAGCCGTCGAAAGTACCGACGGGTCTAATCTATCGGTGAGACGCCGTCGGTAATGGAAGACGGAGATTACCGACGTGTAAGGCTGTCGGTATATTGTTAAGTATTTTTTTAAAATTTTTTAATGAATTAATTAATTTAATTAACTAATCATTAATTTAATTAATTAATTAATTTAATTAATTTAATTAATTAATTAATTAATTAATTTAAATAAATTAATTAGTTATTTATTTAGTTATTTAATGATTAAAATTATGTATTTATTTATTATTTATTATTTAATTATTAATTTATTCCATATTAAGAAATGTGATAACGTAAACTAAAAAGCAAAGTAAAGAAGAAACGTAATATAAATTAAAAATATCCTCAGAATATCAAAATATAAAAAAAATAAGTCAAAACATTATTAATAATCCTAATAGTCCTGATCATGCACATGATGCTTTAAACCATCTGCATCATCAACATCATCAGTACCATGAGGCGGCGGAGGCTGAGGCTGCTAGCGAGCTAGCATCTCGTACATCTGTTCTTGTTGCTCCAGCACATTAGCCAGCAATGCGTTCGTCCGACGGTTCTCCTCCTCGGAAGCGGCTAGTCTCCGCTTCATCTCGGCAAATTCCTGCTCATCCACGGTAGAGCGATAACTGCTACCACTACTCGATGATGATTCGATGTTGAGACGGTTGGTCCCTTTCTTGTAGTTGTTGGCAATGTCTCCAACACCGTATAGGCGACCCTTCTTCTTGCCGCCAACAACATCTGCCCAAACCTTAAGCGGTACAGATGGATCCTCAGGGCTCTGAGACGAGGAACATGATGATGTCTAAGATCTAATCTGAGACATGATCGCCTCAAACTCCTCCTGTCATGCATAAACAAATAAGTCAAATTTTCTTTTAAGAAAACAATATAAACATTTAAAAAAAAATATTCACTATATTTTATAATTACCTGGGTCTGCCTCGACCGATCATCAACAAAATCACTGGTACTCTTCCTAAGATGAGTTGCACGATGGAGCTCGTGCAACTGTACTTCTCTACCCAACCTCATCGACTGTAATTAATAATAATAATAATAATAATAATAATAATAATAATAATAATAATAATAATATAACACGTACAAGCCGAGCTGCGTGCTGCGCCTGACTGATGGAACCTCCTGTGTGCAAGCTCCCACCCTTCTCAGAGGCTCTGTTCTTCTTGGCCTTCAAGCAGATCAAGTTGAACTCATCAGATTTCCAGTACTTTACCAGCCTCTGCCAGATATGATCCTCTATCCAGTGGGACTGTCCCTTGAGGCGGGCATCTCTAAGCATATCAGAGAGACGGTGGGAGGCCTTCATATGAAAGTTCTTCTCGGTTTGCTCCTCATCCTCAGTCCTCTAAGCACATCTCTCCTGTATCAATATAAGACATTATTAAACATAATTGAAATTTATAAAATAAAAAATAATAATATGCAATAAAATAAAAATTGCAAATTACTCCGAAAGATGCAAACATATGATCCCGCTCCTTCTCAACCATCGTCCCCCAGGTGGGCCAAAATGCCGAATAATTCTCCTCAATTATTGCTGTGATTACCTTCGCAACTGGCTTTGAGGGAAGGAACCTGAACAATAAAAACATGTAAAACACATATATATATATATACATGTAAATTATTAATAACTCGACAAAACAAAATGTAAATGCTTACCCTTTACCAGCCAGGCTGATAATAACTCGACCATCATGCAGCATCTCAAGATCCTCAACCTCCTGCTGCTTAACCTCGTCCTGCTCAACCTCGGTCTGATCAGGCGTATAGCCCGTACTATACTCATCCTCAGACTGATGAACATCGGGCATTGTCTCAGGCACAACATGAGAACTAGAAGTGCCATGTGTCTGCTGGAACCCAGGGTTGGGGATCATGTAAATGGCAGGAAAAGGGGGTGTCGGTGCAGAAGGTGCTGGAGGCTGTGTAGCTGCCAAATCTGCTCCAAATCTGTCCTGATGTCAACCTTGGGGGCGAGCCACCTAATTCAACTTCCCCCTTCTTGAAGGCGTTCTTATTCCGTCTAAATGGATGATCACCTGGTAAAAACCTGTGATGTGAGTCAAATCAAGAACTCTTCCCCCCCCCAAATTTCAAGGTAAAGGCCTTTGTATGCTCCATGCAATGCGGACATGCCATTTTACCATGAGTACCCCAACCAGACAACATGCCGTATGTAGGGAAGTAAACTGCCCTCATTGTGAAATTCTTCTTTCGTGCAATATCATAAGTTAAAACACCATTCCACAACCTTTTGAGATCGTAAATGAGATGTTGTAAATAGATGTCAATGCCATCTTTTGGATTATCTAGACCTAGTATAATACAAGTCAAGAACATATAAGGTTTAGACATACACATTTCGGTAGAAAGATTGTATGGGGTAACAATAACTGGCCAGTAAGAATAAGATTTCACCTTAGATTGAACATACGGGGTAAAACCATCTGAGCATAAGTCAAGTCGTACATTACGTGGATCTGCTGCAAAATCAGGATACACACGATCAAACTGCTTACAAGCTTCACCATCAGTTGGGTGGCGCAACATACCTGAAGTGCTTCTATTCTCATAGTGTCACGTCATTTTGCCTGCAGTCTGTGTTGATGCAAACATTCTCTGTAGCCTTCGAATAATTGGCAAATAAAACATTGCCTTCACTAAAACTGGTTTTTGTGTACTCTTCCCATTATCAGTGTGTGAAATATACCTTGGCTCATGACAAAATTTGCATTCAACCAGTGCGCCATCATTTTTATCGAATTCATTGTCGTAATATAACATACACTATTTCACACAACAATCAATCCTTTTAGCTTCCAACCCCAACTTGGATATTAAGCTTTTAGCCTCATAATAACTTTTTGGCAAACCATCTCGGAAAGGTGACGAGTCCAACATCATTTTTGTAGCGAGATCCAAGCACATATCGGTTGCACCACAGTTGGACTTAAGAGCTAAAAGTCTCACACACATTGATAATTTAGAGTCTGTAGACCCTTCAAACAACGGCTTATTTGTTTCTAAAAAGAGATTATAAATTTGTTGTGCTGTCTCATTTGGAAATTCATCTGTGTTATCATACTGTTGCTCCTCGAATGATACGTTGACCCTAAGGCATCACAAACCATATCTTGCAGCAATTCAATCTGCTCACCATATCCAGTATCTACGCAACTGCTTAAAGCACCTGTGCAATTATCGCCAACCCCTAAATCAATCCGAGGCAACTCTTCACTATGTTTAGTCCAAATCCAGTAATTAGGCCTAAATCTAACTGAATACAGATGAGGGGTGACCTCACCTGGGCTCTTAATCCTTCTACAATCACAATTAAGGCACAGACATCTAATCCCTCCATTAGTTATGAAATCTTCATGTGCCATTGTGGCTTCGACAAAGTGATCAACCCCAACACAAAAAGATTGTTCCAAACCCCTTCTCCCTGGATACAACCTATCGTACATCCAACTACGATTCGAAGGAAAAAAATTCCATCTTCTGCATGTTAAAAAAATGCAGATACATTTAAACATGACACTTTCAGCAGCACGATGTTCTTAGAACGCTCTCTTTCTTTAAATGGTATGACCCTTTCCCATTTGAGGAAAAGCTTTTTCAGAACTCGTATAATAGTCTTTCATTAATTCTCATCTCTTATACTTGACAAAATTTCGGCAGCATTTCCCATTAGTCTCTGAGTACACTAAATGATCGCAGTTATGAATACCGCTATCAAGTATGCACCTATAGAACAAAAGGAAATAAATCGAACCAAAATTTTGTCAAATATAAAGATACGAGAATTAAGCAACAACTATTATACGAGTAAAGAAAAAGTTTTTTCCCAAACTGTCCCACTTGGACAATTCAGGTTCAATATACAATGAACACATGGTATCCTGAAAGAGTACATGCACTCAATAATATATTGAACCTCAACGGGAAGCTAAGGCTTTTTTTCCGATATTAATAATTACTCTAAAAAAATTAAGTAATCTAAGACATATTTAATAACGTTTAATATCGGTTTTACACCGATATTAATAACATTTAATATATTTAATACCGGTTTTTCTCCGATATTAATAATTTTTAATATATTTAATATATCTAACATATTTAATATAACATCATACTGAACGTGTCAAAAACACAAGAAAGGGGGGTTTGAATTGGGTTTTAGAAAACTTTTCTTAAAACTTGTGTGTTTATGAAAATAAGGCAGTACGTAAGTAAAGAGAAGAGAGAAGAGAGTGACACAGTGATTTATACTAGTTCACTATCTCCTGATAGCTACGTCTAGTCCCTTCACACACTTGAAGGATTTCTCCGCTATAATTAACCTGATTACACTTGAGAGTATAATACTGCCAAACTGGCTATACTCACAATTTCTTAGAACGACTTAGTACAGTCAAGCCTCTAAGCAATGCAGCCACTACTGGGCTAAATACAATGTTCAAAAATGTTTTGAAGCAATATCAATTAACTCTCATAGAGAGGATATAGAATGAAAAACTTAAGCATAATGAATAACTTTCAAACTGAAAGAATAAAAATGATTAAGTGCTTTGTTCAATGTGATTTCAGATACTTGGAATGATTCTTGGTTGCTCACTTTGTATCACAGCGTTAACCTGCTTCAGTGGATGAAGTAAGGTATATATAGCTAGGGTTGTGAATATTGTCGTTGTGACCTAACAGCTCTTTTCACCTAGGTCAAAAGACTTCAGATCCCCTTTTTGTGGCTTTAGCAAGTCACGTCGTTTTCGACTCTGCTCAAAGCATACTGACACAGCAGACAAAATTAGAGTGTTTGTCTCTTGTGAGCTTTTTGAATATTAGACCCTTCGAGAGCAAGTTTCCTGATGATTATATTCGTTGACATTTCCTTTGGCCTTTGATACCTCGTACATTAAAATGCTTCATCAATGAGGTCTCTTAAATACGTGAAGTAGTCTTAAATAAGCTTCAGTCTGTTTCCTATCAGATCTATACTGTTCATCAGAGTGAGCTTGAAACAGAGGCAACTTCTTCAGCGTAGAATTCATTTGTCTTTCATATAACAGAGAGTCTTGTAGAATTACATGAAGGCTTCCACAGAGTGATCTAACCATAGTCTGTTGTATGCATTGACTGAAGACCAGAGCGTTGATCAAACAAAATGTGGTCTCAACTAGAGCATTGACTGACCAAACAGAGTTGACTAAGTCATGTATGGTCTCACCAAAGCGTTGACCACCAACAGAGTTGACCAACTTCAAAGTAAGGCTTTCACATCATGTCAACATCAAAACAGAGGATCAATGTCAGACTTAGGTGTGTGAAATTCAAGACTTCACTAAGTCTTCTGAGATATCTTCTTCTGATAAATAGTGATTTCTGCACACTAACAAACACATAAGAGAATAAATTGTTCTCTTAATCATTTGTTATCATCAAAACAATTAAGGGTCATTGTTTCTGAATCCACTTGATTCCAACAATCTCCCCCTTTTTGATGATGACAAATACATATATTGATGAACAATTTATCTTTAGAAAAATATTTATTTCAAATAATTTCAGAGGCTCCCCCTGAATTAAGCATATATAAATATTTTCCAAGTGTAGATATCAGATCACATTCAATACAGTATCAAAGCATTTGATGTAGTATCAGAACTTGCTAAACAAATATATGCAACTTTCAGAGCACATAACTTTATTCTAAGTTAATGCATCAGAGTTAATAGTGCAATAAATGCAATGCATGATGACATTTGGTTGATACATTAGGTTGATCAATCACTCTATCTATATTTCCTTCTCCCCCTTTTGTCATCAGACAAAAAGGTTAAGGTAGAAATAAAAAGCATCACAATCAAGACAGTTTAAGAAAGATAAAGTGAAAACTGTAAGAGACAAAAATTGATTTCATTATAATATAAAATCAAAGTACAAAAGATGTAACAAAACAAAAAAAAGAGGCTGAAACAGGAAAAAAAAAAGGAAAAGGCCTAAGGTTTTCTATGGCTTGTCCAATTGGGCTAGAATAGCTTGCAGTAACTCTGTCATCTAGTCCTGCCTTCTGTCAGATTCTTCAAAATGATTCTCAATTGCTGCCATGAACTTGGTGAACTTCTTGTTTTCTTCAACGAGTTTATCGAAAACATCCTGAGGAACCACCACAGAATGGCTTTTAGTAGTAGAAGTAGAAGCTGTCCCTGAAGAGGATGGTTGAGCAACCATTGCTGTAGAGGCAAGAGAAGGTGTAACAGGTTCTTGTTGAGGTGGCGGTACACGAGGAGGAGGAGGAGGAGGTAGAAGAATTGGAGCAGGTTCAGGTTCCCAAACAACAGGAGTTGTGTTCTTTGGAGGAACCTTCCATTTAAGAGTAGTGTGCCATCTCCTATTTCTTTCAAGTTGATCTTGTTTGTGCTTATCAAACCAGTTACGCACAATTACCCAATTTTCGTAGTGGTCCTCTTGAGCTAGTTCAGAAATTGTGAATACATGCCTTGACAGGATGGTTTTGATGATTGACAAAAGGGAGCTTTGCAAATAGTCAACCGTACAAAAAGTGGAAAAGAATACCAAGACGCGTATCAAGAATGATAGTTTCTCAAGTCTTTGGGTTTTGGGTATTTATTTATCTTTATTAAGACAATTTGTAAGTAGTAATAAAAAGCTCTCAATTAAAATTAAATCACACACGCACAAAATATTTTGACATGCATATCTCGTGTCGGATGTCGGTGAGAAATCGGATGTCGGTGAGGAGGAAGTCGGATGTTGAGCTCACGAGTCGTATGTCGAGGCGAGGAGGAGTCGGCGTGTCAAACTTATGAGGTCTCGTCACAGAGTCACGTGATGAGCTCTTTGTCGCGTGCCGAGCTGATGATCCGTGTCGGTGATGAGGTCGCGTCTGGGAGTCGGCGTGTCGGTGATGGTCGGTGTCTGCAGTCTTTACTTAGGCTGTCGAGTCGTATCTTATTTGTGTCAGTCGTCTGTCGAGCTGCGTGTGGCGAGGTCGTCTGCCGAGTGTCTTGGTCGTATCTTGAGCCGTCTCCGTGTTTTCAATTTCTTTATTTCAAGCATAGCGAGGCGGATTTTCTGCAACGACAAATCAAAGCATAGCGGCAAAATCTTTTAGCGGACAAATCACACGCGGTCATTTCGGCGCTCCCTCCATTGCCTATATAAACACGGCTCGTGAGCTTTGTTTTAAATCTGATGCTTAATTTTGTGCCAAAAACTCTGTCAAATATTTTTCATCACTCACACTTATTTGAGCACAATTTTCTGAGAGCCTTTTTATTCTACATAATTTGAGTTGTATTATTTGAGCTTGATTTGTTATATCTGCACTATTAGTGTATCTTTCTCATCTCATTTTATTTGTGAAAATCATTTCTTTTGGGTAGGAATCGAGGTGTTCATAGAGAGGTGATATCTCTTGAGCGTATTGCTCTGGTATAGAGTTGTAAAGGTTTCTAAATTGAACTGATTTAAAAGCTAGTGATTTAGTGAAAATCCCATAGTGGTTTGCTTTGGGGGACGGGGCGTAGGCCACAGGTGTTTGGTGGCGAACCTGTATAAATTGTTCGTGCTCTTCTTTGCTCTCTGTCTCTTTATCATTCAAGCACTTTATTTATTTTTGTTCTTTATTTATTATTCGGTCATTTATTTTTACGTAATTTTTTTTATAACACCCGCTATCACAATTCACCCCCCTCTTGTGTTTGAAGTCAATTGGTAACAATTGGCATCAGAGCTAGACTCTTGTATAAAGGACTTAACCGTCTCAAGAGAATGACTTCAAACAATAACGAGGGAACCTCCATGAACAGACCCCCATTTTTCAATGGTAGGGGGTATGGTTATTGGAAGGATAGAATGCAAATCTTTCTTGAGGTGTTGATCTTGATATTTGGGATCTTTGTGGAAAATGGTCCATTTGTCCCCACTCAATCAATTAATGATGCGTTGGTAGACAAACCAAGATCACTTTGACCGAAGATGATAAGAAAAAGGTCAATACAATTTGAAGGCTAAGAACATCATCACTACGCTTTAAGCTACGATGAGTTCTATAGGGTCTCAAATTGCAAGGCTGCTAAAGAAATGTGGGACACCCTTCTATTGACCCGTGAAGGTACTACAGAGGTCGAGAGGGCTCGAATGAACACATTAACCCATGAGTATGAGTTATTTAGGATGAAACCAAGTGAAAACATACAAGATATGCAAAAAAGGTTCATCAGTATAATAAACCATCTCGAGCTCTTGGGAAAGTCTTGATGTGAAGATTTGATTATGAAAGTTCTTAGATGTCTAAGCGAGGAATTGGCAACCCAAGGTCAGCTTTGCTATATATTGAATCTAGAGACTTATCTTCTATGACCTTGGCTACTTTGTTTGGAAAATTGCGAGAACATGAAATTGAACTAAATAAATCGTCTCATGGGCGAAGAAGGCGATAAGAAAAAGAAAGGGCTAGCCACTCCAGAAGCAAGCATTGAGAAGCCAGCGATGGCCGAATGTGATTTCCTTGAAGATGAAAATAATGAGGGAAAACATGAGTCTAATGGTTCACAAATTCAAAGGTTCATGAGACTCGGAAACAAAGGTAAGTTCCCAGCTCTCGAAAAGAAAAGTGATGAAACAACTTCTTTTAATCCTACACCTCTACAAGTGTGGAAAGAAAGGTCACATAAAACCCGATTGTCCTCAAAACCAAGCGAGGAATGAGAAATTTGAAAAGAAACCACCAAAGGATTGAAGGAAGAAGAGCTTACATTGCCTGGGATGATAATGATATGGATTCTTCTGATGAATCTGAAAATGAAGAAGGCTCACACTTAGTCTAATGGCAAATCATGATGAAGATGAGGTAAATTTTATGATCCTCGACTCTTCTTTAACTTATGATGAATTACTTGCTGCTTGTGAAGAATTCAATAATGAAACGATTAAACTTGGAAAAATTGTTCTTTCTTCTAAGAAAACCATCTCTTCTCTTGAATCAGAAATTGAAATTTTAAACAAAGAGATAGTGATTCTTAAAGAAAAACAAGTTGCTGTGATTGAAACTTCTCCTCCCATATCTTGTGAAAATAAAAAAAGATGAAGTTTTAAAATGCAATGAGTGTAGTGTTTTGAAAAATAAGGTTGAGGATTTAAATAACACTCTTGCAAAATTTACGATGGGAAGAGATAATCTAAACATTATTTTAGGAAACCAAAAAGGTACTTTTGGAAAAGTCAGTTTAGGTTATCATCCAAAATTCATGAAAAATCTTTTAAACTCTTCAATCACAACAAACCCTCAAGTAGTCCTTTCATTAAATGCTTTCACTGTGGTAGAAATGGTCACCGCCTCTATTTTCAATATTAGAAAGAATAAAAATGTAGTTGGCAAAAGGATGTGGATTCAAGGGCACCTTGCCCCAGAGACTAACTCATATGGACCTAAGATGGTTTGGGTACCAAAGGTTAAAATATGATTTGTTGTTGTAGGTGTGCTTGAAAGCCAAGGACTTAAATTGGTATCTTGATAGCGGCTGTTCAAAGCACAATTGGCATGGAGACAAAAGCAAGTTCTCTCATTGGTACCTAAGAATAGTGGTTATGTCCGGTATGGTGACAACAACAAAGGTAAAATTCTTGGGATTGGTTCTATTGGTAAGAGTCCTAATCCCACTATTGAAAATGTTTTGTATGTGGATGGTTTGAAGCATAATTTGCTAAGCATTAGTCAACTTTGTGATAAAGGAAACAAAAGGGGTTTCGAGTCTTCAAAATGCATGGTCATGGATTCTATAAATGAAAATGTTATTGTAATTGGACCTAGAATTGGAAATATCTATATGCTTGATTTAGATAAAATACCTTCAAATGATGCATGTTGTCTTATTAGTAAAGAGGATGAATCTTGGCTATGGCATAGGAGAATGGCTCATATTCACATGGATCATCTTAATAAGTTAGTTCGAAAGGACTTAGTAATTGGCTTACCAAAGCTTCGTTTTGAAAAAGATAAACTTTGTGATGCATGTCAAAAAGGAAAACAAGTAAAGGCATCTTTCAAATCTAAAAATATTGTTTCTACAAACCCGGCCCTTCCAACTTTTACATATGGATTTATTTGGCCCTTCTAGAACTAAAAGCTTTGGTGGCAATTACTCTGCTCTTGTTATTGTGACACGACTATTCTCGCTATACATGGACTTTATTTATTTCTCACAAAAATGATGCTTTTAATGCTTTTAGAAAACTTGCAAAGGTTATACAAAATGAGAAGGGACTTAACATTGCTTCCATTCAAGTGATCATGGTGGGAATTTGAGAATGAAGCATTTGAAGCATTTTGCACAGAAAATGGCATTGATCACAACTTTTCTGCTCCAAGGACACCGCAACAAAATGGAATGGTTGAAAGGAAAAATCGGTCTCTTGAAGAGCTAGCGAGGACGATGCTCAATGAGACTAACCTTCCTAAGTACTTTTGGGCGCACGTGAGCACCGGCTTGCTATGTGATGAATCGAGTTCTTATAAGGCCGATCCTTAAGCAAACACCGTATGAACTCTACAAAGGAAGGAAGCCCAACATTTCCCACCTTCACGTTTTCGGATGCAAGTGTTTTGTCCTAAACAATGTAGAAGAAAGTGGTGATGATCTTCTTAGTATTTCGAGATACCTATTTAGAGGAACAAGAGAGATCAAAAGTTCAAAAGGAGGATCAAGAGTCCTTGCCTCAACCCTCTCAAGAACTCTCTCACTCAAATCTTCCAAAGGAATGGAGAGTCTCAAAGAACCATCCTCTTGACAACATAATAGGTGATATCTCAAAAGGGGTAACGACTCGAAACTCTCTTAATCATGCATGTCATCATATGGCCTTTGTCTCTCAAATTGAACCAAATGACGCCAATGAAGCCATCTTTGATGAGCATTGGACCTTTAGCAAGAGAATTAAATCAATTTGAGAGAAATGATGTTTAGAACTTGTCCCTAGTGCCTAAAGATCACCTAGTCATCGGGATCAAATGGGTCTTTACCTTAGCTTGATGAAAAGGGTATCATTGTTAGAAATAAAGCTAGACTTGTTGCAAAAGGCTATAATCAACAAGAGGGCATAGATTTCGATGAAACCTATGCACCCGTGGCTAGATTAGAAGCTATTCGCATGCTTCTCGCATTTGCATGCATCATGGATTTTAAAGTTTTTCAAATGGATGTTAAGAGTGCATTTCTAAATGGTTTTATTCAAGAAGAAGTATATGTTGATCAACCCCCCGGTTTTGAAAATTTTGAATTTACAAATCATGTTTTCAAATTGAAAAAGGCTTTATATGGTTTAAAACAAGCTCCGAGAGCTTGGTACGAGAGGTTGAGCAAATATTTACTTGAAAAAGGTTTTGAAAGAGGAAAAGTTGATACCACTCTTTTCATTAAACACAAAAATCATGACATTTTACTTGTTCAAATTTATGTTGGCGATATCATCTTTGGTGCTACTAATGAGTCTTTGTGTGAAGATTTTTCCAAAATCATGCAAAGTGAGTTTGAAATGTCCATGATGGGAGAGCTCAACTACTTCCTTGGTCTTCAAATCAAACAAACAAAAGAAGGAATTTTTATAAATCAATCCAAATATTGCAAGGAGTTGCTTAAAAGATTTGGAATGAGCAATGCCAAAGAAATCTCAACTCCCATGAGCACATCATGCTATCTTGACAAAGATGAAGGTGGTAAGTCGGTCGAAGTAAGTAAGTATAGAGGTATGATAGGAGCTGTTCTCTATCTCACCTAGTCGTCCGGATATTATGTCTAGTGTTTGTATGTGTGCGTTTTCAAGCAAATCCTAAGGAATCACATCTCTTAGCGGTAAAGCATCATGAGATATCTCACCGCACACAAACCATGGGTTTATGGACCCCCAAAGGTCCTGACTGCACACTTATTGGGTACTCGGATTCTGATTTTGCGGGTTGCAAAATGGACCGAAAAAGCACTAGTGGGACATGTCACTTACTTGGGAATGCCTTGGTCTCATGGCATAGTAAGAAACAAGCCAGTGTGGCTTTGTCCACTGCTGAAGCGGAATACGTTCTGTGACGGTTACTTGTGCACAAATTATTTGGATGAAACAACAGTTGAATGATTATGGGATTAATCTGAAAACTGTTCCAATTAAGTGCGACAATACTAGTGCCATAAACCTCACGAAAAACCCGGTTTATCACTCCCGGACCAAACACATAGAAATTAGGCACCATTTTATTAGAGATCATGTTCAAAAAGGAGATTGTGTGATTGAGTTTGTGGAAACATCTAAACAACTTGCGGATATTTTTACTAAACCTTTGCCTAAAGAAAGCTTCTTTTTTATAAGAACCGAGTTAGGAATTTTAGATCAATCATGCATTGAATGACTGCGTGTGAGTGCATTTTATTATGAATAAGTTCTAACTTGGGGCGTTGGAGTGTGCTAACATTTTTATGCAGTTCCGTTACCAAGACTAAAAGTGGAGAAATGCAACCGCCCTTCCTGTGTCGCTAAAATAAAAGTTTGTGCGAGTTATGTTAGCGCAAACAATTATGCTTCATTGAACCCTTGATACTCTATTATTTTTCGCCATCTAGTTACACGTATATGCATCGTTTTACATGCCTTTCCTTTATCTTTCCCGCTTTTTGATGTTGCCAAAAGGGGGAGAGTTTTATGATTCAGGCGGAATAAATTATATTATGCATATTGTGAGGGGGAGTTTTTCTAAATATTGTGCTTAAACTCTGATATCTTTTATTGAAAAACAATGCATATTGTGAGGGGAGTTTTTCTAAATATTGTGCTTAAACTCTGATATCTTTTATTGAAAAACAATGCTTATATCTCATTGCTATATCATGATTATATTTTACTAAATTCCCTCCATGAGATGTTTGTCATCATCAAAAGGGAGTCTGAATACATGCCTTGACAGGATGGTTTGATGATTGACAAAGGGAGCTTTGCAAATAGTCAACCGTGCAAAAGTGGAAAAGAATACCAAGGCAGCGTATCAAGAATGATAGTTTCTCAAGTCTTTGGGTTTTGGGTATTTATTTATCTTTATTAAGACAATTTGTAAGTAGTAATAAAAGCTCTCAATTAAAATTAAATCACACACGCACAAAATATTTTGACATGCATATCTCGTGTCGGATGTCGGTGAGGAAATCGGATGTCGGTGAGGAGGAAGTCGGATGTTGAGCTCGAGGAAGTCGTATGTCGAATCGAGGAGGAGGTCGCGTGTCGCTTATGAGGTCTCGTCATCGAGGTCGCGTGATGAGCTCTTGTCGCGTCGAGCTGATGATCCGTGTCGGTGATGAGGTCGCGTCGAGGTCGCGTGTCGGTGATGAGGTCGTGTGCCGAGGTCTTTGCCGAGCTCAGAGGTCGATGATCTTGAAATGTGTCGAGGTCGTCTGTCGAGTGTGTGGCGGCGAGGTCGTCTGGCCGAGCCGTCTTCGTGGTCGCCTCCGAGTGTCTTCGGAGGTCGTATGCCGAGCCGCTCAGTGTTTTCAATTTCTTTATTTCAAACGCATAGCAGATTTTCTGCAACGACAAATCAAAACGCATAGCGGGCAAAATCTTTGTAACGGACAAATCCTGCAGTCATTTCGACGCTCCTCCATTGCCTATATAAACACAAATTCGTGAGCTTTGTTTTAAATACAACAACGCAGTGCTTAATTTTTGTGCCAAAAACTCACAAATATTTTTCATCACTCACACTTATTTGAGCACAATTTTTAGAGCCTTTTTATTCTACATAATTTGAGTTGTATTATTTGAGCTTCAATTTGTTATATCCGCACTATTGAGTGTATCTTTCTCATCTCATTTTATTTGTGAAAATCATTTCTTTTGGGTAGGAATCCCAAGGTGTTCATAGAGAGGTGATATCTCTTGAGCGTATTGCTCTGGTATAGAGTTGTAAAGGTTTCTAGTGAACCTGATTTAAAAGCTAGTGATTTAGTGAAAATCCCATAGTGGTTTGCTTTGGGGGACGGGGCGTAGGCCACAGGGGGTGTTTGGTGGCCGAACTTTGTATAAATTGCTGCGTGCTCTTCTTTGCTCTCTGTCTCTTTATCATTCAAGCACTTTATTTATTTTTGTTCTTTATTTATTATTCGGTCATTTATTTTCTGTAATTTTTTTTTATAAGCACCGCTATCACAATTCACCCCCCTCTTGTGTTTGAAGTCAATTGGTAACAGAAATAACTTCATCAACTCTCTCTTCTCCAAGGAATTTCCAGAAGCGAGACTCTCGGTATCTCTCAGCCTTAAGAGATTCAAAACTGGCAATCAAATGGGGATAGCATTCAGGCACAACTTTTGGTGAGGGTTCACACTCACTCTGAGCATCTGGACCAGGGGTTGCAAGAAGAGCCAGAGTTGGAGGGTCAATGATGGTAACATCCCCAGATTCCAAAGGTTCTGCATTAGACGCAGGTTTTGCCAATATGGGTGAATGGGGTGGAGAGATGGATTGAGGCAGGAAAGGGACAAGAATAGGGAGGCTAAATGTGGGGTCAAGCACGAGTTGAAGTATGGAGAGGGGTAGTGTTTCACAAACAGTATCAGAGCCAGGTAAGGGGATTAAAGTTTCCTGGAAAAGGGCTCAGGTTCTGTTTCAGTAACAGGTTCGAATTTTGAAGGTGTGTTGAGATCAGGTTGAATTAAAGGAGGAGAGGGAGGTCTAGGTGGTGATTTGGGGCTAAGTGGAGGAGTAGTAGGTTTAGGTTATGGTAAAGGTGTTTTGATTATTTGTGGTTGAGATGATGGAAAGTGGGTGGTTTGTGGTGAAGGTGATGCAGAAGTAGAGGTTAAAGGGTGAATAGCAGAGATAGGTTCAATATAAGGAAATTGAACTTGGGATTGAGGGCTATGTCTCTGTCTCAGAGGGACAAAATCGGCTTCCTCTTCATCACATGAAGATGAGTCAGAGGGTAAAGAAGGCAAAGGCTTTCTAGGAGGAGAGGGTTTCTTAGAAGGTTTGGGTTGGGAAGGTTTTGATGAGGGAATAGGTTTAGAGGGTTGTGGAGGAGGGATTGGTTTAGACACAACAGATGCAGAACCATAAACAGAATCATACAAACGTATTACATCATCTAGTACCTTGGTTTTCTTTGCTACTGGGAGATCACCCAACTTGGTTATCCGCTTCAACTTTGAAGTAGCAGGTGCAGCAGTAGTACCAGGAACAACAGTGTTGATGGTTGCAGGAGCATAAGTGGTTGTTGCGATGCGATGAGTGCTTGAGGCAACAACAGAGCTTGATGGAGGAAGGAGCAACAGTAGAGGCTTGTCCCTTTAGCCTTTCTTCTTTGAGGTGTAGGTAATATTGATAGCTATCTTCCTTGTATTTGGCTATCATCTCATCAACCTCAACTTTCTTCTCCTCAATTTCTTTTGGCATCACTGAGGGCATGAATGCAGGTCTCACTGGTTGAACCAAGTGATTGGGCTCAGCAATGTGGATGCCAGTGCTCCTAGTTAATCTCCTAGTTGGCTCAGCAGTAACTTCACTTATCTTCCTCTTCCCCTTCCTAACAGGTTTTCTCACACATTCTTCTTCTTTTTGCATCTCAGCAATATCCTCTTCGGATAGAAACTTCATTCTCCTCAAGTTCTCACTGGAGAATGTTGGTACACTCATGGTTTTGAGTGCAACTCCAGCTTCTTCAGTGTGAAGCTCTTGAAGATGCTGAATCAAGCCTTGAGTTTCCATTATAGCAGAGAGCATCCTTCCATAAGGGATGTTCAGGTTTTTTCCTTTTCTGGAGAACATAATGTTTCTGTAGAGATGATAAAAAATGAGGCTTGGCATGTTGAGTTTGGCCTTGGTCTCATAGTTCCACATAATGAACTTATGGTCACTGCTCACAGTGTCCACGAATCCAAACTTTGGAACAATGCAGTGCATTATGATCTTGAAGAGCACTCTGAACCTGTTCTTCATGTCCACAGCCTTAGAACTACCAAGTTTCTCATAGATGGAGTCGTTGATTGTTTCCCAGCCACCAAAATCCTTTTCCTAGCCTTCTTTGATAACAGCTCCAGAATTAGGGCATTTGATAACATCAGCAATGATGTCCCGAGAGATCAGAATATTCTTCTTCTGAACATAGCTGTGAATGGTGTTGTCCTTGTACCGAGCATACATCCAAAATTCCTTTACCAGTTCCTCATATACTGGGTAGATTTCCATACAAAAGAAATCCATTATGCCCACATCAATGAAATCAGTTCGGAAGGGGTACCCTTTATCAGCTAAGTCTTGGAAGTTAACTTGGTGTTCCACCATCACCTTCAGTTGGTGTTGCTCAGCATTCACCAAGGTAGGTTGAGGTTCTTCCTCAGGACCATAAGCAAACAGTTGTGGAGCGGCCATTGCAGGTACAGAGAGTTGCGGAGAGAAGATAGAAGACGAAAAGGGTTTAGGGTTACAAACAGTGAGGCTTCTCAGAGAGATAGTGTGAGTAGTGAATGTAGTGAGTGAGTGAGCGGGTAATAAAACATGTTGAAAAAGGCAAACCGCCTTTTTCAATGTTCAAAATAAATGAAATAAATAATGTGTCGTTTCAAAACTGAAACATGTTATACACTGAGTAAACGAGGCGTAGTAAAACTGTCTTCGAGTAGTAAAAGATAATAATGACTCAGTGAGAGTAACTCTCAGCCACTAACGCATCAACCAGTCTCATAGAGACACGTGTACACAAAGATTCCCAGAGGCACCTTTGTGATAAATGAACAGACATCAAAATAGATGATACAAAAATTAAATAATAATAAGATAATAAACTATAAACAAATGATTAATAATTAAGCAATAATCAGAGCTAACATATAACCAGAGACACATATCAGACAGACTCACATATGCAAACAGAGGCACGTATGACCAACAGAGACACGTGTGCAACCGCAGAGGCATCAATAAAACAGAGGCAAATAAGTAATCAGATACAGATATTTTAGAGGCACACAAAACAGAGGCAACCATATTCAAATTAAACATTTAATCCTTTATAAGATGAAAATTTAAATTTTTTCTTATAAAATTGATAATATCTTCAGCAAGAGGTTTTGTAAAGATATCTGTCCATTGATGGTCAGTATCAATAAATTTAATTTCAAGTATCCCTTTCTAAACATAGACTCTAATGATGTGATGTTTAATTTCAATATGTTTAGTACGTGAATGCAAAATAGGATTTTTAGTCAAACATATTGCAGAGGTATTATCACAGTATATAGGAATGTTACTCTCTTTAATCCGATAGTCCTCAAGCTGATACTTCATCCATAGTAGTTGTGAGCTACTGCTTGCAGCAGATATATACTCAGCTTCTGCAGTTGATAGTGCAATTGTGCTTTGCCTTTTGCTGGACCAAGAGATGAGGTTTGCGCAAGAAATTGGCAGCCACCACTTGTGCTCTTTCTTTCAATTCTATCTCTAGCAAAGTCAGCATCATAGAAACCTACTAGCTTGTAATTTTCTGAGTTCTTATAAAGCAAACCAAGATTAGTAGTTCCTTTGAGATACCTAAAGATTCTCTTAATAGCAGTTAAGTGAGATTCTCTAGGATCAGATTGGAATCTTGCACATAAGCAGACACTAAACATAATATCAGGCCTTAAGGCAGTAAGATAAAGGAGTGAACCAATCATACCTCTATATACCTTTTGGTCTACCTTTTTACTAGATTCATCTTTGCTGAGAGCACGTGTTGGATGCATTGGTGTGCTCATAGGTTTGGTTTCCTCAAGCTTGAACTTCTTTAGGAGTTCTCTCACATATTTAGTCTGATGGATATAGGTTCCATCTTGACATTGCTTGATTTGAATACCAAGGAAGAATTTTAATTCTCCCATCATACTCATTTCAAACTCATTCTGCATAAGCTTAGAGAATTCCTCACAAAGAGATCGATTAGTAGCACCAAAGATAATATCATCAACATATATTTGAACTATAATAAAATGCTTTTCTAAAGAGTGTAGTGTCCACCTGTCCTCTTTCAAAACCATTTGACATTAAAAAGGAACTTAATCTGTCATACTAAGCTCTTGGAGCTTGTTTAAGACCATAAAGAGCCTTTTAAAGTTTGAAAACATGTTCTGGATAAGCAATGTCTTCAAATCCAGGTGATTGTTTTACAAACACTTCCTCACTTATAAAACCATTTAAAAACGCACTCTTAACATCCATTTGATATAAAGTAATGCCATGATGTGCAACAAATGATAATAAGATTCTAATTGCTTCAAGTCTAGCTATAGGAGCAAAGGTTTCAGTGTAATCAATACCTTCCTCTTGTGAGTACCCTTGAGCAACAAGTCTTGCCTTGTTTCTTACCACTTTGTCATTTTCATCAAGTTTGTTTCTGAAAACCCACTTCGTTCCAGTGGTTTGCTTATCCTCTGGAGGAGGCACAAGCTTCCAAACATCATTCCTCTGAAATTGATTGAGCTCTTCTTGCATAGCAAGTATCCATCCATCGCCTGTTAGTGCTTCATCTGTTGTTTTGGGTTCTATTTCTAACTCTATCACTTGGTTTGCCAATAATCTGGCTAATCAATGCATTTTAATGCACCATTTATAGCTTTGCACTTTGTATTTTTAAATGTGTGTCATACCCAATAATTACTTTTTAACATGTTTTATATCTTTAGGTCTTAATTGGGTTTTAGTGAAATTATTTGCTAATTTTCAGATTTTGTTACATCCTGACCCATGTTCCTTCTACAGGCCATAACTTGGGCTATACTTGTCCGATTGTAGTGATCTTTGTGGCGTTGGAAGGCTAAGAAGCAGAGCGACAACTCTTATGTTGGTACCAAATCCCAATTCTGATGTTTTAAAGGCCAAAATTGCATTTTACTGAGGCTGGCGTGATTTACTACGAGTTGTGGATCACTTGCTCATGTAATTAGTTGTTATTGGGCTAATTAACCTGTCATGGGCCCTTCTCTTTAGTCACAACTTCTGATCACTTAGGTTAACTTAGGAGACGTTATAAATATGTTTTTAGAGTCTTAGGTTAGCACATTTTGAATTACTTTTGAATCTTTTGCCGTTTTTGAGTTTTAGTAATCTTTTCTTCTTTTCTCCTTCTTAATCTCGTTTTTGTCAAATCCTTCCATGGAAGGCTAAGACCTTAGATTAATTCACTGGTTAGGGAGTTTTTTTAAGGATCTTGAGGTTTGATTATTATTGTTAATTTCGATTTTCGGATTCTATTTCTTTTCCCCTTGATCTTTCATCTTTTGATCTTTGTTTGCAAATTCGTTTTAGGTGTTGATGTTTAATCATATCAAATTCGTTTTAGCTCTTTGAGATTATTTGAAATATTTTGAACGCTTGTTTTAATTTATTTCGAATAGAGATCAATAGGATTTATAACGCTTAGTTGTAGGTTTGATTGAATTCGGTTATTAAATTAATTGTGTTCTTGTGACGCTTGCTCCTCGTTCATGATTAATTGAATTCTGTGATGCTTAATCCAGTAGGAATTCTTATAAAATTAATTGACGCTTGATTAGTTAATTTTATGATCAAACAAGAATAGAATCACGAAATAGAATAATCCTTTGAAACCCGTGATAGAACCAAGTATTAATTATCCTGTACCAGTGGATTAGTCGTTTTTATATATTGATATTTTTATCTTTTAAATTCGGTTTCTCATAATCGAAATCCCTCGTTTTATTTCTTCGTATGTTCTTGTTTTTTGTTATTGTTAGATTAGAGATCTTTGTGAGACGACCAAGGTTGAATTGCCTTGTTACTACATTTACTATTTTTAATTATTTGACCCGTGCGTGGCAACGGATCTATTTGGCGCCGTTGTCGGGGATCTCTGATCAATAGTTGCCAATTCAAGAGCCCTACTAATGTCTCTAACATTTGATTTTGTGTTTTAATTGTGTTTCAGGTTTTGACATTGGATTTGGCATTGAGTTAGTAGAAAAATCGGTTTTCGGTCAACTTACTTGGATTGCACTGAAATTTAGCCAAAAAATCCGGAAAAAATCAAGGATCAGGACTCCCATATCAAGGACTGATATTGGAACTACAGGCTCAAATTCTAAAATTTCATCGTTTAGACCACTTTTTTATTTTTTTTAAATTTTTCGTGTTTTTAAAAAAATCCAAAAAAATTAGCGTAATCTTTACTTGATTTTTAGGGATTTTTGGTGCTGTTTTTATAGTTTTTAGATTTTATTTGATAGGATTTGTCGATTTCTTTATTGTTTTAGCGATTAGGATATTGTTGGTATTTTCTGATTTGTTATGCTGCCTTCATATGTGCTCATGATGCATGACTAGGGCCAATTCTGACATTCTGCATTCTTTTGATCCAAAAATAAATAAGACTTTTCATTCACTCAGAAGACTTAATAAGGCTAGTACTAGTAGTCATATAGGTCGTGATCATACTCTATTTGACACTGATTCTGATTCTGAATTTTTTGTTGATACCATGGCTGCTCGAACATTAAGGGAACTTGCTTCACCTGATGTTACTTATAATGCTTTGTGCATTGAATACCCTGATGTTGAGGTGCCTTTTGAGCTTAAATCTGGTTTAATACATTTGCTTCCTAAGTTTCATGGTCTTGCAGGTGAAGATCCTCACAAATATCTTAAGGAGTTTCATATTGTCTGCTCTACCATGAAACCTCAAGGTGTTCCATAAGACCACATCAAGCTGAGAGCTTTCCCCATTCTCATTACAAGACACTGCCAAGGACTGGTTGTACTACCTTCAACCAGGTTATGTGACAAGCTGGAATGAATTGAAGAAGTTATTTCTAGAGAAATTCTTTCCTGCCTCTAGAGCTGCCTTGATCAGAAAAGAAATATGTGGCATCAGGAAGATTGATAGGGAATCTTTGCATAAATACTAGGAGAGATTTAAGAAGTTATGTGCAAGCTGCCCTCACCATCAAATTTCTGAACAGTTGCTCATCCAATATTTTTATGAAGGCTTGCAGCCTATGGATCAAAACATACTGCTAGTAGAGGAGCACTTGTGGATAAAACCCCAACAGATGCAAGAAGCCTGATTGAGAACATGTCCATTAATTCTCAGCAGTTCACTACCAGAAGCAATTTAGTGGTGCTAACAAGGGGAGTCAACGAGATACAAGCTACTGGTCATAAAAACTTGGAGAGCAATCTTGATGAACTCGTTTCATTGGTGAAAAAGTTAGCAGTAACTAAAACTCAGACAGCCAAAGTTTATGGTATTTGTACTTCTGCAGAGCACCCTACAGATACATGTCCTACATTGCAAGAGAGTGACAACATCAATACTCCTCAGGCCTATGCAGCAAACATATTCAATGATAGGCCTCAACCCAACTATGATCTGTCTTCCAATAGGTACAATCCCAGTTGGAGAAACCATCCAAACCTGAGATGGGGAGATGCCTCTACATAGCAGCCCAAGCCACAACCTGCCCCACTGCTAGCCTAGCAAAAATCTGAACCTTCATTGGAAGACCTTGATAAGCAAATGGCAGTCCAAAATCTCCAATTTCAGCAGAGAACAGATTCAACCATTCAGAATTTAGAGACAAAAATTGGACAGCTAGCAACTTCCATTAATCAGATGCAGTCTCAGGGGTCGGGCAATTTGCCTGCTCAACCAGTAGTGAATTCAAATGTCAGTGCAAATGTCAGTGCAATCACTCTCAGATCTGGAAAAGCTGTTGACACTCCAGAAACTCCTCCAGCAGAAAATGCAATTGGTGGCAGCAGAAAACATGATAAGCTAATTTCTGCACCTATTTCTCCTCTTGATGAAGATGATGATGCACAACCTATACCACTTCCCTTCCCTCAAAGGGCTGTGATAACTAAGAAGATGGATGAGGCAGATAAAGACAAGGAAATCTTGGGCACATTTAGGAAGGTTGAAGTTAATATACCTCTCCTTGAAGCGATTAAGTAGATTCCAAGATATGCTATGTTCCTTAAAGAGCTGTGCACACACAAAAGAAGGCGGAGGCTAAAGGGAAATGAAAAGGTCAGCATGAGTCGCAATGTTTCTGCACTCATACAACCCATGATGCCAAGGGTCCAGGAATTTTTACTATTCCATGTACCATAAGCGAGAGTAAATTTGAAAATGCCATGCTGGATTTAGGTGCTTTCATTAATGTGATGCCAACATCTATCTTTAACTCGCTGGCTCTTGGACTTTTGCAGAATACAGGAGTTGTTATTCAGTTGGCAAATAGGAGCAATGCTTACCCTACTGGACTTGTAGAGGACGTGCTTGTTAAGGTTAATGACTTGATTTTTCCTGCAGATTTTTACATTCTGGACATAGAGGGAGAGACACAATCCAGCAGGACACCTATCATCCCAGGCAGACCATTCGTAAGAACAGCAAGAACCAAGATTGATGTCCATGCTAGAACACTCTCCATGGAATTTGGGGATAACATAGTTAAATTTAACATCTTTAATGCTGCTATGAAGCATCTCGTGGAAGAGCATTCTATTTTTCAAACAGAAGTACTTGCTGACTTAGTTGAAGATACTCATTCTGATGTAACTCCATCCACCAGAATGCTTCCCTCCATTGAGCAGCCACAAAGAAGACTTAATCCCTTGATTTTGGATGTTGTGAAGAAGAAGAAGAAAGCTAAACACTTTTATGTGTTCCATTCTCGCCTTAAAATCATGGCGGGTAAGCTTCGATCCAAGTGGACTGGCCCTTTTGTTGCTACTAACACTGTTCCTTATGGTGCAACGAGAATAAGAAGTGAAGCCACCAATAAAGTCTTCAAAGTCAATGGACACTCCCTCAAACTTTGCCATGAGAGGCCAATACTAGAAGAGGACTGTAAAAGAGCTTCACTTGAAAAAACCACCTTGAAGAGGGAGTTTTCTTTCCTTACTCCTTACTCTTATTTTATACTTGTTGCTTACATTGAGGACAATGTGTGATTTAAGTGTGGGGGGGAGATCTTTTAGCATAGTAGTTTTGTTTTGTTTTTGTTTTGAGTTTTTGTTATTAAAAAAAATGTTATTTTTGCATGCATTTTCATTGAATTTCTTGGTTTGTATGAATTGGGAGTGATTTTACTATTGTAGGACTATGGGTCTTGTGGCATGATATGGATGATTTCCTTGCATTCTTAGTATGATAAGTTGGACTTGAATACTGAATTGTGCATTATTTGTGATAGATCATTGTCCTTCGTGAGATTTGGGTCTTATAATGAATGGAATACACTTGGCCATTCTCTTTCTTTCTTGTGTGATTTCGCTAGAACTTGACTTGACTCTTGTTGAAACTCTTATTCACATGCATGCATTGAAATGATCTAGACAATTTTTGTTCTTATTAAACCACTAGCCAAATAAGCCTATCTTGCAATTATCCCTTTGCTAGCCCCTTTGAGCCTATTTATCTCATTCTTTGTTATATAGCTCATTACAAGCTTAAAAGTGAAAAACAATTATATGACCCAATCTTAGGGGATAAAGGAGCTTTGCTTTGAAAAAAAATTTGATAATAAATATTGCATAAGTGTGGGGGTGCTCAAAGTTGTGGTTATCTTAGAATATCTAAATGTTGTGCTTCATTGAAAATTTGGCAAGTGCAAAAAATAAAAATAAAAAATAAAAAATAAAAAAACAAAAAAGGAAGAAGAAAATGAAGAAATGTGATAATAAAGAAGGAAAGTGTGAAAGTGGAAAAATGGATTGAAATTTGGTTGAGTTACCCCATGATTATTTGGCAATTGTTCCATTGCTCCTCTATCCTCTTTGATTTTATAGCTTAGTTACCCTTTCAGTTATCCCACCTTGACCTTGGCCCCATTTTAACCTTAATAAAGACCTTTTGATCTTTGTGTGCATGTGCTTCAAGTATGGATGTTAGAGGCTTGTCAAGCCTATAGTAATGCTAGCTTTCATGACGTGCTTTGAGTGTAAATATTAGCCTAGACACTTGAGAGTTTGAGAGAACTTTATTTCTTGTGAGGATTCTATCACTCTTGATTCATTCTTTGGTTATTCTATCCTCTTGTTTGCTTGGAAGGTAATAAGATGTTATTCGTGATTGCCATGGTTCCTTGAAACCTTGAATGAGCATTTTGCTTGCCACTTTGCATCCTTGGGGTTTATTGAAAATGCATCTTTGCTTTGTTTATTTACTTTTGAAACTTTCTTTTTGTTTTGACCATGAGTTTTGCTCGGAGTGCAAAAGCTTAAGTGTGGGGGAATTTGATCAATGCATTTTAATGCACCATTTATAGCTTTGCACTTTGTATTTTTAAATGTGTGTCATGCTCAATAATTACTTTTTAACATGTTTTATATCTTTGGGTCTTAATTGGGCTTTAGTGAAATTATTTGCTAATTTTCGGATTTTGTTACATCCTGACTCATGTTCCTTCTACAGGCCATAACTTGGGCTATACTTGTCCGATTGCAGTGATGTTTGTGGCGTTGGAAAGCTAAGAAATAGAGCTACAACCGAATCCCAGTTCTGATGTTTTGAAGGCCGAAATTGCATTTTACTGAGGCTGGCGTGATTTACTGCGAGTTGTGGATCACTTGCTCATGTAATTAATTGTTATTGGGCTAATTAACCTGTCATGGGCCCTTCTCTTTGGTCATAACTTCTGGTCACTTAGGTTAACCAAGGAGACATTATAAATATATTTTTAGAGTCTTAGGTTAGCACCTTTTGAATTACTTTTGAATCTTTTGCCATTTTTGAGTTTTAGCAATCTTTTCTCATTTTCTCCTTCTTAATCTCGTTTTTGTCAAATCCTTCCATGGAAGGCTAAGACCTTAGATTAATTCACTGGTTAGGGAGTTTTTATAAGGAACTTGAGGTTTGATTATTATTGTTAATTTCGATTTTCGGATTCTATTTCTTTTTCCCTTTGATCTTTCATCTTTTGATCTTTGTTTGTAAATTTGTTTTAGGTGTTGATGCTCAATCATATCAAATTCGTTTTTGCTCTTTGAGATTATTTGAAATATTTTGAACCCTTATTTTAATTTATTTCGAATAGAGATCAATAGGATCTATAACGCTTAGTTGTAGGTTTGATTGAATTCGGTTATTAGATTAATTGTGTTCTTGTGACGCTTGTTCCTCGTTTATGATTAATTGAATTCTGTGATGCTTAATCCAGTAGGAATTCTTATAAAATTAATTGACGTTTGATTAGTTAATTTTATGATCAAACAAGAATAGAATCACGAAATAGAATAATCCTTTGAAACCCGTGATAGATCCAAGTATTAATTATTCTGAACCAGTGGATTAGTCGTTTTTATATATTGATATTTTTATTTTTTAAATTCTGTTTCTCATAATCGAAATCCCCCTTTTTATTTCTTCGTACATTCTTGTTTTTGGTTATTGTTAGATTAGATATCCTTGTGAGACGACCAAGGTTGAATTGCCTTGTTACTACATTTACTATTTTTAATTATTTGACCCGTGCACGACAGCTGATCACTGATCCTTTGGGTGATAAGATTTGAACTTTCAGTTTGTTATTGGTTCTTCTTGGGTCTTTTCACCAGACGCAGAACCAGACACCGAATCAGAGTCAGCACCTGTGACACCTTCATCTGTTTCTTTGCTTATCTGTAAATCCGCAAAGACTTCATCTAGCTCTGACGTTTCATTGTCAGGTTTCTTGTCATCAAATCTCACATGCATAGATTCATCAACAATTAATGTTTCTTTATTGAATACTCTGTAAGCTTTAGAGCGTTCAAAATATCCTAAAAAGATAGCTTTGTGCGATTTTGAATCAAATTTTCCAAGATTGTGCGATTTTGAATCAAATTTTCCAAGACTGTCCTTTGTATTAAGAACAAAGCAGTCACATCCAAATTGGTGAAAGTATGAAATGTTGGGTTTTCTTTCTTTCCACAATTCATAAGGAGTCTTATTCAAGATAGGTCTGATATAGATTCAATTTTGAATATAACATGCAGTGTTTACTGCTTCTGCCCAAAAGTGCTTTGCAATATTAGTTTCATGAATCATGGTTCTGGCCATTTCTTGTAAAGATCTATTTTTCCTTTCTACAACACCATTTTATTGTGGTGTTCTAGGGGATGAAAAATTGTGAGAGATGCCATGCTCTTCACAAAAGTTTTGAAATGATTCATTTTCAAATTCTCCACCATGATCACAGCTAATGGTTGTAATACAAAAACCTTTTTCAATTTGCACTTGTTTGCAGAACACAGAGAATGTTGCAAATGACTCATCCTTGTGAGCTAGGAATTTTACCCATGTCCATCTAGTATAGTCATCAACAATAACAAGTCCATATTTCTTTCCAGACAAAGATGCGGTTCTAGTTGGACCAAATAAATCTAAATGCAAAAGTTCAAGTGGCCTTGAGGTGGAAACAATATTTTTGGATTCAAAAGAAGATTTTGTTTGTTTCCCTTTTTGGCATGCTTCACAAAGAGCATTAGATTGATACATAAGATTTGGTAGGCCTCTAATAAGTTCTATCTTGTTAAGCTTTGAGATTAGCCTCAAGCTGGCATGCCCCAATCTTCTGTGCCAAGTCCATTGCTCTTCATCAACTGACAAAAAGTATTTTACATTTTCATTTGCCAACTCAGAAAGTTTTATTTTATAAATATTGTTCTTTCTCTTTGCTTTAAAGAAAATGGATCCATCCTTTTTGCTTTTGACTATACAGGCATTATCACTAAAGTCAACATCATAACCACTATCGCATAATTGACTTACACTTAGTAGGTTATGCTTCAGGCCATCAACCAATAAGACATTATCAATAGAAGGTAGGAATTTCTCACTAACTTTTCCATTTCCAATGATTTTACCTTTTTGGTTTCCTCCGAAACCTACTATTCCACTTTCTTTAAGTTGGAGTTGTTGGAACATACGCCTTTCTACCGTCATGTGACGTGAGCATCCACTGTCCAAGTACCAGGACTGGTGTTGTAACTCTGTTGCTAAGCAGATCTGGAACATATACAATTTTGTCCTTAGGTACCCAAATCTTTTTGGGTCCTCTTTTGTTAGTTCTAGAAGGAAACTTGTCCTTCTTATTTTTGAATTCATAACAATTAGTTCTAATGTGTTCTTTCTTATTGCAAAAGGTACAAAGCAGACAGTCATTATGATTGTTGGTATCTTTGGTTTTCAAATTTGTGTTTTGAAAGGTGGGTTCCTCTGGATTGTAACCAAGACTCTTTTACCATTTTGGCTTATGCCCCAAATCATAGATGCTTGTTTGCTTCGCGTAACACATTCAGCACGGAATCTTTGAAATCCCTCTTCATATTTTGAAGAGTTACATTCAACATTTTCCTCAGTCTTAGAGCTGTCATTCACCAAACGGTGATTTTTAGCTTTGAGCTTCTCATTCTTCTCATTGAGTATTTGAAATTCTTTTGAAAGTTTTGAGAATTTCTTTTTCAAAGCTTTATACTCAGTGTTGAGTTTAGAAGACTCATCTAATAGTTCATCAAAAGCTATTTCAATATCAGAAGATGGATTAGAATCTACCTCTTCATCTTTTTCTTCACTGTCTGACGCTATGGTAGCCATTAGAGCCATGTTTGCGTGTTCCTCATCATCATCAAATGAAGATGAATCAGAATCATCCCATATTTCCATGAGACCTTTCTTCTTCTTGCTTTCAAAACCACCTTTCCTTGGTTTTTCAAGTTGTGGACATTCAGACTTGAAATGTCTTGGCTTTTTGCACTCGTAGCAAGTAACATGGCTTTTGTCCTTGTAGTCCTTCTTATCCCTTGAGTCTTGCCTTTCCCTTGAGTCTTTCTTGTGAAACTACTTTCTGAACCTTCCTTTGTTTTTCCACATACGTTGAATTTTCCTTGATATTAAGGAAATTTCTTTATCTGTGTCTCCATCGCTCTCATCCGACGATGCTTCGTCTATTTCAAGTTCAGCTTGTAGAGCTTTGGAGGAAGATGCTTTGTTTGTAGATTTCAAAGCAATAGACTTTGATTTCTTGGGAGATTCTTCTTCATCTAGCTCAAGCTCATGAGCTCTCAAGGAACTCAGAAAATCTTCAAGTCGCAAGGCATTCAGGTCCTTTGCTTCCTAAATAGCAGTGACCTTGGGTCTCCACTTCTTTGGCAGGCTTCTTAAGATTTTCTTAACGTGATCAGCAGTGGTATATCTTTTCTTAAGAACCTTTAGACCATGAACTAGTGTTTGGAATCTTCCAAACATTGTTTCAATGCTTTCACCCTCTTCCATTTTGAAGAGTTCATATTGTCTAACCAAGATATTAGCTTTGGTTTCTTGTACTTGGGAAGTACCCTCATAAGCCAAGGCCAATGAGTCCCAAATCTCCTTGGCAGTATCATTCTTTCCGCATTTCTCGTATTCCTTCTCAAAGATAGCACAGATAAGGAAATATCTTGTTTTCCGTTGTAGTTGATAAGCTTTCTTATGCTCTTCTGTCCATTTATCCCTAGGAATGGGATTTTCTTTGGAATAAACTGGTTCGGTGTATTGTTTTTGAACCATATCCCATAGTTCAAGTTGTTGAGACTCGAAGAAGGATTTAACTTTATCTTTCCAGTAGTCGAAGTTTGTTCCAGTGAACAAAAGAGGACGGTTAACGTGACCACCAGCTTCGTTGCTTGCCATGAATAAAGAATAAGATCTTTTCCTCTTACACTGTTAAGTGCTCAACCAAGAGGCCGAGCTCTGATACCAATTGAACGTGGCAAAAACATAAGAAAGGGGGGTTTGAATTGGGTTTTAGAAAACTTTTCTTAAAACTTGTGTGTTTATGAAAACCTTTTCAAAACAACTTGTTAATAAAATAAGGCAGTACGTAAGTAAAGAGAAGAGAGAAGAGAGTGACACAATGATTTATACTAGTTTACTATCACCTGATAGCTACGTCTAGTCCCTTCACACACTTGAAGGATTTCTCCACTATAAACAACCTGATTACACTTGAGAGTATAATACTGCCAAACTGGCTATACTCACAACTTCTTAGAACGACTTAGTACAGTCAAGCCTCTAAGGAATGCAGCCACTACTGGGCTAAATATAATGTTGAAAAATGTTTTGAAGCAATATCAATTAACTCTCATAGAGAGGATATACAATGAAAAACTTAAGCACAATGAATAACTTTCAAACTGAAAGAATAAAAACAATTAAGTGCTTTGTTCAATGTGATCTCAGATACTTGAAATAATTCTTGGTTGCTCACTTTGTATCACAGCGTTAACCTGCTTCAGTGGATGAAGTAAGGTATATATAGCTAGGGTTGTGAATAGTGCCATTGTGACCTAATAGCTCTTTTCACTTAGGTCAAAAGACTTCAGATCCCCTTTTTGTGGCTTTGGCAAGTCACGTCATTTTTCACTCTGCTCAAAGCATACTGACACAATAGACAAAGTCAGAGTGTTTGTCTCTTGTGAGGTTTTTGAATATTAGACCCTTCGAGAGTAAGTTTCCTGATGATTATATTCGTTGACATTCCCTTTGGCCTTTGATACTTCGTACATTAATATGTTTCATCAATGAGGTCTCTTAAATACGTGAAGTAGCCTTAAATAAGCTCCAGTCTGTTTCCTATCAGAGCTACACTGTTCATCAGAGTGAGCTTAAAACAGATGCAACTTCTTCCGCGTAGAATTTATTTGCCTTTCATATAACAGAGAGTCTTGTAGAATTACATGAAGTCTTCCACAGAGTGGTCTAACCATAGTCTGTTGTATGCATTGACTGAAGACCAGAGCGTTGACCAAACAGAATGTGGTCTCAATAGAGTATTGTCTACCAGAGCATTGACTGACCAAACAGAGTTGACTAAGTCATGTATGGTCTCACCAAAGTGTTGACCACCAACAGAGTTGACCAACTTCAGAGCAAGACTTTCACATCATGTCAGCATCAAAATAGAGGATCAATGCCAGACTTAGGTGTGTGAAATTCAAGACTTCACTAAGTCTTCTGAGATATCTTCTTCTGATGAATAGTGATTTCTGCACATTAACAAACACATCAGAGAATAAATTGTTATCTTAATCATTTGTTATCATCAAAACAATTAAGGGTCATTGTTTCTGAATCCACTTGATTCCAAGACATATTAGTTAGTCCTGTTAAGTAATACAACATCACAACAAAACGTATTCAAAACTTCTTTTCATAACTTTGTACATATTTTCTCAAAATTTTGACATGACCTATTTGTATTCTCAATAGTTTTCCACTTTCCAATTGTGATCTAAACATAGTCAAAACTTGATAATCTAACGCATCAGGCTATAACTAATGCTATGCCGTCAAATCACAATTCATAGTTTGTATTCAATTATCTAAACTTAAAGAAAATAAAAACTTATTAAATTACAAAATGTTTTCGGTTATAAGAAAAAATAATTTACTCCATTTCCCTTTATTCTTTGACTCTAAGTTTGAGCAACTTCCAAATCTAAATACTCTAATCTTAGTCCTTTGTTCTGTAAAATCATATAGGATTGAGTAACAAACTAAATTCCATGAGCATTCCCAAAAAAGAAACAGAACATGCACAATCCAAAGATTAAGGCATTCAAAAATCATAGCTCACATCATCTTAGACACATACTACTCTTCACATTTTTTATTTTAATAGCATGGTACAGTCAATCAATCATGATTTAAGTATTTGAAACACATCAAGCCCAAAGCAGGGTCTTCATGACAGCAAGCATATTTCACATTATACAGAATTTTCATTTCGTACCAAGCATACCAACACATGAACATAACTACACGTATATCACCTCCCCATCCTTTGTCTACAAGTCAAACTCACCTCCAATATTCAATTTTCCCAATATTAATTATGTCAATCCCCTTCATAATGATTGTACCCAAAGCTAACTAAATCCTAAACAAAGTGATATGGCATTTCCCCCATTCAAAACAACATGCAAGAACTGAAAATAGTGTGCAACAACACATGGTTTTAGTTGAGTTTCTTTGGCAAAGGCCACCAAACAAAGGACCCCAGATCAAGGGGGAAAAAAAAGTTGAACTACAACTTAGCATAAAATCACATAACAATGGGTTTCTTTTTCTCTTTCGTTTAATCCAAACCTTGGTTCACAACTCAAGTATGCTAATACTATTCCTTCACTGATTTTATTTCTTTATTAATCCTCATAGTAGAACAGAAAAGCGTAGTGATTTTAACCAAGTTTGTGATTGGAAAACATTCAAGAAAATAAATAAAACAGGTAGTGCACCTTGGGAGGAGAGGGCCGGCCAAGGTTGACGGTGACAGGTCCTGGGTGAACAGATGAGAAGTGTTTTGACAGAAAGGGCAGAGTAGAGTGGTGGTCGACCAAGGTTGATGGTGACAGATCCTGTAATAGCAGCACAACAAGGGGATAGGGAGGACGGCGTGGTGGTGGCGGATGTCGTGGTGGAGGACGGAGGTAGGCGTGGTGGCAGTGGCGGCGTTGCAAGGGGAGAGGGAGGACGAAAGAAAGGAGAGAAGAGAATAGATGAGAGAAAATTGGGAATGGGGGAGAAGGGCTCGTCCTCTGGTTATAAACAGAGGTTACCGACGGCCTCATTTAACTTACCAACGACCTCAAACCGTCGGTAAACTCAACGGTCTGACACGGCCTTACCGACAGACACTACTTCAACTACTGATGGCCCATTTTCGTCGGTATTTGAAAATGCAGTGAGAATCTAAAACGTGGCAAAGTTACCAATGGGCTTTAGCCATCGGAAAAGTCGGTTTACAAGTTCCGACTGTCTAGCCCATCGGTAAAGCTCCATGGACTACGGGTTAAAGTTACCGACGAGTGAGGCCGTCGGAAAGGGCATTTGGTAGTTATAGCTTAACTGTGCTATAAATACTAAACACTACTTGTAATTCGGTTAGAATGATCATTCCAATGATTCAGTTTCATTCTCTTCTCTTTGGCGATTTCCATCTTATGATGGTATCAGAGCAGATGATGGGCTAGTTTCCATTCACACCCCATTCCGCCACAGCTTGAACCTAGTTCATTAACACACAGTAGGCCGAATTGACCATATATAGGCCCTATCTGCCTGGGCCCTAAATCAATTTGTCTTCCTTTACCGTGGGCACTTGGGGGTCTCTTAAGATACAACCCTCATCTTCGTCACAAAATAATTGTTAGAGTAATTGAGCATTCCATTCCTTCCTCGCCAGTATCATCAACATCCACTCTTGGGTCTAGTGTCACAGTTGGGAATATACCTTCCTTCAACCACTGTTCATTACTTACTTTTATTTTTTTCCATCTCCAATTCCCCATTTACAGTCTACAAAAGTTATTGAGCTCAGTTGGTGGAAATTACTAGTAGACGTAGTTTAATATGGGAGCCATTTGGTTGTTTGGTGGTTTAGGAGAGGAACATAGGAGTTGGAGAGATGTGGGGTTGTGGGTTCAAATCCTCCCCACTAACATTTCTAACAACTAACAACTATCATTTGCCTATAAAAAAACTAGTAGACGTAGTTTAATTATTTTTATTCAATAAAATATGTGCTTATATAATGTAATAATGTTAGAGACAGAAGTATGACTGTTGTGGCTTGTCTTGCCTACAACATTGGTGTAGCTCATGCTCTTCATGTTGAATTTCTTGGAGCTATAATGGCAATAGAAATGGCTTACAAAAAAGAATGGCATAAATTGGGGTTGGAGTGTGATTCTAAGTTGGTCATCAGTGCTTTGAATTCAATGAAGATAGTCCCTTGGAATATTTGGAATAGATGGATTAATTGTATGACCCTTACTAAGAAAATGATATATATCTGCTCTCGTGTATATAAGGAAGGTAATGCTTATGTTGATAAGTTAGCAAAGGATGGCACAACTATACAAGGATTAATTTGGTGAGATTTGACTCCTAACTTCATAAAGGAAGACTTTTTTCGCAAAATGATGGGTCTCCCCAGCTATAAATTCTCTTGATTTCAACGTGGGTTAAGTTTATGTCCCTCATGTTTTGTTGTATTCTTTATTTTTAATTTTTAATAAATTATGGTGTGTTGCAAATGATTGACTATTTGATCATTAATTTGTTTCTTTAGAGCTTTTCAAGCTTCTTTTCAAATTTTCAACTCCGATATTTTGTCAAATCTTTAACATTAAAAGAATTTTTAAGTTGATATCAGTAGATGATTCACTAAAATATTCACTCTCAAGTTTACAAGATAGAATATTTGAAGTTATTTATTTTTAGTTTAATTTGAATATATATGCACTAACAGTGTAAAATTGTTTTACACTATCATCCAACTATATCTCATCATGTAGGTGTTTGTTTAAGATATTTTAGATGTAATATAACAAAGTGACACAGTGATGATATGTGATTGGATGACAATGTACTAGTAAAACGTTTTTACATTATAAATACATATTCATTAAACTCTTTTTTATGGAGGGAAAATTCAATTTTACTTTTAATTTAAGTTACCATATTTCATTTTCCTAAAACGATATCTTTCATAAATCTCTTCCAATTTAAACTTTCGGGTTTGGCCATATTGTTTCTAACCCCTGCTCTTTTCGATGTTGTTGCCATCGTGGTTCTTAAACCAACTAGCAAGTCTTTTCTACTAACTCTTAAATCTAAACATGAAACAATTAAAACCAACTTTACCAAATTCACTTACGATATTCTTTTAATTTCAAACACTATGTCTGATTTTGACATAATATTCAACGAAGATCACATTGCTTTGTTCCTTTTTTGTCCCTTCGTTTTTGTATTTTGTACTAGATCTTTACATGCTCCAAAATCTGTCTTCTCTTGTTCGACTCATTTATGAAGGTGTCCATGATTGTAGGAACAAATTTGTCTTTCTTAATTTATATGATGCTATGAGCTATATTGTCATTGCTCTTCAAACTCCTAAGCTCATAGCAAGTTTGATGATCCTTTTTATGGCTTAAATTACGATTAGATGCCATTTTTGAGAAAAATCTTCGAAGTTAAAAAACTCCAAATGTTCCTCAAAATGAAGTGGGTTACAAGTATTTTTGAATAATACCTCCTATCGCCTTGCCATGAGATAGACATTGTTATGTTGATGCCAGTTCATGGAAATTTTCAAGTATTTAATCGCACGCAACATTTCAGTTCATTATTTGTATAAAAAGATAAAGGATATGTAGATACTACAGTGGAGTGATTGTATTTGTTCCAGCTTTTATACAAATAATATTGTTGTTTTTTACTCCCTTTGTCCCTTAATATAAGACCCTTTGGTAAAATTTGGTTCATTGAATAACTCATCTATTATAGACCAAATACATGAGTTATTCAATTGTTTACTGGGTTTTTTGGTACAGACGCGGAAATCATCCGACAGGCCCAAAACGAAACAAATGATTATTTTCAAATGATGTGAGTCCTACAAGTTAACACGGTAATCTCGTCAAACGATGGGTTTTTACACTTGGAAACAGTAATCTGTCAAGAAATCGGGCTTAGTCGCTCGAGGCCAAGGATTTTGCCAGAAATACCGTGAGGCTCAACTTGGTGGTTACGCCAAGGGCCTTCGTCGAGTGGACGGTTATGAAAATAGAAATTGAGAGGGAAAGCGGTTTTAATGGGAGTTGAAGAAATGGGAGGTGAGACAAAACACGAGGTTGAAAATGATGAACCCATAATGGTTTTGTTTTTTGTTTTTTAGATTTTTTATGTTTTGAAAGACTAAAAGTAAACGAAAATGTAAGTAAAATCGCGCAGGAAGTAAATTGCATGAAAAGTAAAGAAAGTTTAAAAGAAAAAAGTGCAGCAATTTAAGGTGCGGAAATGTAAAGTGCAATGAAGTAAAGTGCAAGAAAGTAAGGTGCAGGAAGATAAAAATACAAGACTGTAAATGACTGGAAAGTTAAATTGCATTGAAAGAAAATGGGTGGAAGGAGTACTTGATCTCAAACTGCAAGTCTGCTGTGTGTTGAGACGTTGAGAAATCGATCAAATATCCAACCTCGTTTACATCGTTCGACCTCCTATTTATAGAGGAATGAAAAATAACTGACTATCTATCTGCTAGACACGTGTATAGTAGGGATGTCTAGCAGTTATACTGTATTTACTATATTCGACGGACTATTAGCTTAAGTAACTAACTACGCTACCAAGCACTGGGGCCAGTCTTGACAAGTCTTCGTTGGCTTTGACGGTGCTTCTTTCGCCAAGGTAGGTCAGATTGATCCTTTTTGGCATTTCATGAAAATTTCGCTAAGTCTTCAGAGCTTGATGGATACTTCGACCGTTCCTCAAGCTTAGACAGGGCATGCCTATCTTCGACACTCCTCGTGCATTGTGGAAATATCCCTAAACCTTATAGACTTAGCTTGTATTTGTTTTCTTTTTCTGGAATTGCGCTTGTGGCGCGTCGAGTCACTATCACGTTCGTCGAGAATCTAAATTGTAAATTTGGCACCCAACAAATGCCCCCCAAGTTTTGGTTTTCGACGGCCATGCAGGAGAGTACCAGAACTTCTACTTCATGAGTAACCGTCACCTTTTGGGTAATGTCCCATCAACGCCTGCGCTTCCACTTCCCTAGAAAAAAGGGCCATGATTACGCATTGCAGGCGGTTACATCCTAGCCCATATTCGTTTCAATTATCGAGACAAACACTAGAGTGTGGGTTTAAAAATACCTTTGGTCTCATCCTTTCTACTTTCGCTTTCCTGGAATTCTCAGAACTCATTTAAACTTCAATGGCATCTTCTTCCAATCCTGCTCCAAGTTTCGACCAATCTCAGCGAAAGGTGATGTTCAACCCAACTATCAATGAGTCAATCTCTTGGCAAAAATCAAAGGTAATTTTGCCCTATTTGAACGATCCCTCTTTTCCCTTGAATCCTCATGCTGCCTATTTAGGTCCTGTTGTCTCTCTAGCCAAATTTCCAAAGAGATTCAAAAATGTTTTTCCAAACAAAAGGGACACTACTGATATTCTAGCTTTTGCCTCTGAATTGCACGTTCATTACTTTTTAAAAGACGCCAGGCTCTTTAGGACTCCTCCTGTGAAAATAGATGGGTATGCGGCCTGGTTAGCCAGAATGGAAGCCAAAAAGGATGAATTGTGGAAGAAAATAGGCATCTACCATCTCATTCAGTTGTCAAAGTATGCCTTTAGGTTGGAACCTTCTATGTTAGGTGCCTCCGTATTCTTTTGGAATAAGACCACTAATAATTTCCATTTCCCTTATGGAATGATGGGACCACTCTCTTTGACGTTGCGGCCCTTACTGGCCTTCCGTCAAATGGCCACATGATTCACCCGCTTTGTAAACCAAAAGTTCTCAAGGATATTTTCACAGGCTCCCCACCATCCTTTTCAAAATTTATATACCACCATATGTCGAATACTGATGATATTTCGGATGATGAGCATGTGACCTTCCTCTTTCTCTAATTGTCTGCCTTCGTTCTTTGCAACAAGAACATACAAATGTCGAAATCTATGCTTGGCTTGGCCAATCTTCTTCATGAAGGTGAAAAATGGGCTCTTGGTCCTTTTGTCCTGTCAAACCTTTCTGCTAGCATGTCGAGTCTTTACACCATGGCCAAGAAGGGATGTAAGAAAAGTGTGGCTGGAGGCCCACTCTAGCTCTTACATCTATGGCTTAATGCCACTTTTCCTGGTCACACCACCTCTAATGCTCCTGCGGGCCTTGCCATTGATACGTATGGCACTAGTGTCATGCATAAGGTTACCAAACCAGTAGGTAGCGAGCTCGACACTTTCAAGTATTACTTTCAACTGTTCCATTCTCTTTCTTTTGAAATGCGAGGAGTTAGTTTTCACCCTTTTGTCAGGCCTAAGTATGGGCCTGAATGGTTCAAAGCCCCTTTGAACCCAGCTTCCCAAGGTTGTGACGTCATCAGGACCCACTTTCTTGCCTGTTAAGTGTTTCCTGCTGGGTTACCCAGGTCGAGTGACGATTCAGCATTCGTCCATTTGCCCAATTCGACCGCTAATCAATTTGGCTTCCTTCAATCCATTCTTGGTCCTTATACCATCAGGAAAGAAAACATTCTTTTGGATTGTTTTGAACTCAAAGCGGAGAACCTTGTTGGAATTGAAAAGAAAAATGAGGCTCGCAAAGCTGCGGTCGATCTTGTAACCTTCACCCCAGTTTTAGGCGTATCGCAAGATTTTGCAAGCTGGTAGGGGAAATACTACCAGAAATTTCATTTTTCTTTTGACGAATGCATGAAAGATTTGTCTGTCACAATGTGCAGGAACAGGACCCTTCAGCTAAGACCAAAGGTGAGCACTTGAAAGACATCCTTAGCTTCGAGAAATTCTACAAAGTGAAATGGGACCCCAGTTTTCCTCACCATATTGTTCGACAGGTAAACGAAATGACCGCCAAATCAAAAGAAGAGCATAACAACAAATGGGGGCTAAAGGCTTTGAAACATTATCATTCGACAAGGCAATCACTTGAGAAGCCACCTTATCCTGAACCAATGCCTTTGCCTAGTGCACCTTTTATTTTGGCGGATCCGTTTGCTGGTAAACCGACGAGGGCTGAGAACTTTCGTGCATTGGAAAGGTTTCATTCTCACACCAATATTGGTAACTTTGATGACCAGGAAGTTACCTTCACTGGTCAGTTTGCTTTACCTTTCGAACAACAGGGTAAAGCTGTCAGGCTCATTTCCCAATTTCCAAAAAGTAGTTCGTTTGCTCTGATTTCTTGCACATCTTTCTCATTCCTTGCTTACTTTTTATTTTTCACCTCAGTTGTACCTTTGAAAGAGCCACTGAAGAGCAAACAAGTGAGGAGTCGAACTCCTGGGGCTGCAGCAGGAGATAAAGATGATGATGACAACACTCCCCTCCAAGCAAAGCCTCATAGCAAGAAAGCTTCGAAATCATTGGTACAGAGGCCAAACACCGGAAAGAAAACCTTTTCGACGAAGCAGCAATTTGCCAAATCGACAGGCTTGACCAACACTTCTCCAAAAGAGCCAACCAAAAGAAAGCCAGTACCTTCGGCTTCTGGTGCTCAGACCAAGAGGCGTAAGTTGGTCTTACCAGATTCTCCTTTGGCCTCTGCACAGCAAACGATAACCATACCTTCTTAATATCCGTGCATTCTTGACATAGCCTAATGGTCAAGTCATATTGCACAGATGTTCAATTTTTATACTTATGTTTCAGGATGCGAAGCCTGTTTCAAAGAAGGGAATTTCTGAAGAGTGCACTTCCAAGAGGTCTCCTCCTGTCGAAGATATTGCCTCATCAAGCACTGATAAGGTACTCCTTATATTGCACCTTGCGCTTTTATGCGGACCTTCTCTTATCTTTTATGCTTGACAAGGCTCTCCTGAGCAACCAGGTGTCAAAATTTCTGATGCACCCTTGCAGACTCTAGTCCCACTTGTTGCCCCTCCATTTATTTAGGTATTACCCCCTGTCAGGTACCTTACAAATGTTGAGGCAACAATTTTTAACCTTTCTTCTTGATTTTCATTCGTACAGGATGTACCAGTAACCCATCCTGCTCAAATTGTCGACCAGTCTTTGCCAATGGACGTTGATCCAATTCCGCCAACTCGTCAGGCGGAACGTTCGCCTTTACCCTCTTCTTCGAAGGGTATTTCCACGCCTATCGAAAAGACAATTCATGTCCCCCAAATTACCGAGCAGGTATCTCCTGTGGTGATTGTAGCAGAAAGTGTTGACATGGACCAACTCTTTGACAATCTAACTCATTCCACTGCTCAGCCTGCTTCAATTGCTAACCCTGTGCTGCATGATGTAAACACTAATGTGGGTGATACCGAAGTCGATAGGCTGATTACTTTGCTTTCAGACCCAAGTGACCAAATTCCTTCACCAGTCCTTTCCTTTGCTTCACATGGGGAAGATCTCGACAACAAAGTTGCTGCACTGCTAGAAAAGTTGAAAAGATTCTTCAACTATTCTTTCGACGATTTCTACCTCGACAAGGGAGTTAGAGGTGAGCTGATTGGTGTGGTCAAGGAAATTCACAAGTATCTTGACCATTGCCTATGCTCCATCGAGGATTGTTCGGTGTCGTACATGCATTTGTCGAAAACTTGATCCCCAAGTTGCCGGAATTTGACAATGGGATCACACCCTTCCATCAGATTGAGCGAGAAAAAGAAGCCATTCTAGAAAGGCTCTTGCGACTCAGGATCGACAAGGCTTTCTTGGCTAATAACTATGCACTCGATCAAGCGAGAAAGCTTGAACTGGAGGAGAAAATCACTCGCCTAAAATCTGAATTGGCATCCGCTAAAGTAGAGCTGGAGGAAGTCATGACTAACTCTACCCCTGTTTTTGAAGCTAGCCAGGTGAATGCTCAACAACTGCGCCAAAATGCAGATGAAGCAAAGGCCATATTGTTGAGGCTCCAGAGCCTTGGGCCTATTTATGTGAGCGTTGTGACTACCAAGAATGAGCTTGCCAGTGCTTGGGAGACTGTCAAGAAAACCCTTTTTTAATTTTCTTTAGTTCCTTTCTTTTTGTATTTGTCGAACATTTGTTTCAACTAAACAATTGTAATTCCTGATATGTATGAACTGATCTGATTTTGACAGTCTTTCATCAATCAATCACTTCGCCGTCCATTATTTGTACGTTTAACAGGGCCTCTTAATTGGCATTAAATCATCATTAAAGTATTGACTAGTCAAATTAACTAGAATGCTTAATTTTTAATGCCAGGTTTCGCTATAAATAGAGGCATACGAATTGCTTGCCATCTTCACCATACGCTTTTCTTCTCTTCTTGCGACAAATATTTCCAGAAATTCCTTTTTCTTTCTTTATGATTCCTGATAATCTTTGTCGCAAACCCTTAACTAAACCCTTCTCAAATCTGCCTGTTGCAGACCATATAACAAAATGGAACTCATCTTTTCCTCTGGTTCTCTAGCTTGTTCGTCCTGCTTGCTTGATCTGGGAACCAGGGGACCTCCTTTTCTGGGTTTTTTCCAAGGTGTCTGTCTAAACGGTAAAGCCCTTCTAGGGACTAAACAACTCTCGCAATGTTATCCGTAAGACCAAACAAGTCTCGTAATGAGCTCGTGTTTGTGTTGTGGATAATTCTGAATGACACCGGTGTAACTCTTCTTCACGCCTTTCATTCGTGGCATAACAAGATCTCACGGTCTTGGCCTATTAATGGTGGTTGCACCTGTGGGACTGGATTTCTGTCTTAAACCTTTGTCCAGTTCCACCACCATCATCGTTTAGCTTGGCTCGACGGATGAAGATGCAAGACTTTGGTGACATTTTGAGTTTCTTTATCTGGCCTGACCAAACGATACTCTACCACCAAATAGCCTAGTAGCAAGAGTAACTTAGTTGTATTTGTTTCCAGGCTGATAGCCAAAATTGTCCATGTATTTGTAACTTGCCAAATAGCTGATGAATAAAGAATTTTTATTTTATATCTAGATTTTTTACTTTGCACATTGTTGGCCTATATGGCTTTAAATATTTTCCATTAATGGACTTAATTCTTAGACCCGAATTCACCTCGACAAGTGTATAAGCATTACCAGAATATACTTGCGTAACTTTAAATGGTCCCTCCCATTTGGGAGACCATTTGCCTAGTTCTCGACAAGCTTTATCCATGGACAGAATGACTTTCCAAACCAAATCACCAGCATTAAAGGATTTGTATTTCACTTTATTGTCGTAAAATTTGGTTATTCTTTCTTTTTGTTTCATTAAGTTTTCCAATGCAATCAACCTATCATCATGTAATTCGTTTAGTTCGTCGAACATCAACTCCCAATATTGTTCCCTAGGCAGATCATCTTGCCTTAGTATACGAATTGACTCAAGGTTAATTTCGACAGGCAACATTGCAGCATGTCCATATACTAGCTTATATGGTGTAGTGCCTGTTGATTCTCTTGGCGAATTTCTACATGCCCATAGGATTTGTTCAAGTGTGTTATGCTAACTCCTGGGGTATTTTCCATCATGCCTCTTTATTAGCCCAATTATGATCTTGTTCATGGCCTCGACTTGGCCATTTGCTTGAGCATAATATGGAGTAGATGTTAGCATTTTGATTCTCCTTGATTCAGCATAATATGATACTCTCTGTCCAACAGATACTGACCCTTGATCGGTTGTTAGTGTTTGAGGTATGCCAAATCGACAGACTATGTGTCTTTCGACAAAGTCAATAACATCCTGTTGAGTAACTTCCTTTAAGGCAACAGCCTCAACCCACTTGGTGAAATAATCAACACCCACCAAGATGTACTTATGGCCTTTTGATGAAGTAGGGTGGATTTGGCCAATGATGTCTAATGCCCAACCTCTGAATGGCCAAGGCTTGACAATAGAATGTAACTTACTGGCAAGAACATTCTGTATATGGCCGTGTCTCTGACATTCTTCACAAGACTTGGCAAACATAATAAAATCCCTTACCAATGTTGGCCAACAGTATCTTTGACGTCTTAAGATCCACTTCATTTTGTCACCTGCCTGATGTGCTCCACAAATTCCTTCATGGACTTCGGACAAAGCCTAATAAGCCTCTTCTTGGCTTAGACAAGCTTCCAGATTGCTATCAACTAATTTTTTGCATAATGCTCCAGCCAATAGCACAAATTTTGATGCTTGGTACTTTAGTTTCCTGTCAACATTTTGACTAGGATCCTCTAAGTATTGTATTATTGGCCTTCTCCAATCATTTGGTGTTGATTGGTCAACCTACAAGACATCCCTTTCTTTTAAAGGATAAAAGAGTTCTCTAATTTCTGCCAAGTCGTTCAAGACTTCTGGCAAAATTTTATACCCAGAGGCTATCTGAGCCAAGTCATTTGCCTCTTGATTCAACTCCCTTGGGATGTGTTCGACAACCACGTCGCTGAACTTCTTCAATAACTTAGTCGCTACTGTGCAATACTCAACCAAGCTGTGGCTTACGCATTTATATACTTGAGTTAATTGTCGAATTACCAATAACGAATCCCCAAATATATGAATATTACGTGTTTTTAATTCCAACAGTATTTCTAACCCAACAATTAAGGCTTCATATTCGGCCTCATTGTTTGTCCAAGAATACTTAAGTTCAAACATGAACTTGGTTGGAATTTCTTGTGGGGATACTATTAAGATCCCGACTCCAGCACCATTTTGATGCCTTGAGCCATCAAAGTACAAGCGCTGGGGTTTGAGTTCGACAAACTCAATTGGAACGACCACATCTAAAGATGGGTGATCTACCAAGAAATCTGCTACTGCTTGGCCCTTGACAGCCTTCATTAGAACATATTGTAATGAAAATTCAGACAAAGCAAGCGTCTGTTTTCCTATTCTTCCATTCAGAACAGGCTTAGACAACATATATTTTATTACATTTGTCTTAGACATAACCATTACATTACAAGGCATCATATAATACTTGAGTTTTGTACATGAAAAATACAGTGATAAACATAATTTCTCTATGGCACTATATCTTCTTCCAGCATCGTTAAGAACTCTACTAAGATAATAAACGGCTCTTTCGACAATGTTTTCATCTTCTTAAGCCAGTAAACTACCTATAGTATCTTCTAAAGCCGAAATGTACAACTTCAACGGCCTGCCAGACACTGGTGGCATCATGACCGGTGGATTTGTCAAGTATTGTTTGATTTGGTCGAATGCTTCTTAGTGACAAGGTTCCCAGATGAACTCTTGTTCTGCCTTCAACTTGACCAGTGGTGAAAACACCCTAGTCCTACCTGACAAGTTAGAAATAAATCTCCTCAGGAAATTGACTTTTCCTAAGAAAGATTGGAGATCTTTCTTGTTGGTTGGTGGTGAAGCTTCCAGGACTGCCTTGGCTTTATTCTTGTCGACTTCAATTCTCTTCTTGTGCACCAAGAACCCCATGAACTTAGCAGCTGACACAGTGAACCCACATTTCTTTGGATTCATCTTTAAGTTATGCCTCCTTATTCTGTCGAAGGCCTGCCTCAAGTGATCCAAGTGCTCCTCTTTATTTCTTGACTTGACAATCACGTCATCATTGTAAACCTCCATGAATTTGCCAATTACATCGTGAAAGATGGTGTTCATGGCGCATTGATAAGTGGCTCCAGTGTTTTTCAAACCAAAAGGCATGACTACTTTTAAGGATTTCAACAAGTGTACCGAATCGTATAAGTAATAAAGTGAAAGTAGAGTATCGTCTCCACGAGGACTATGATCGATTAATTAACTTAACAAATTTTGTATTTATTTTGAACGAGAACAAATTCTTGATATTTAGATTTAAGGATATTTGTAACAATAAACAATAACAATAACAAACTATTTGAATTTGAATGATTAAAAACGACTAGGGGTTGAATCCTCTTGTATCCACTCTCATGCAATTAGTTCAACATCAACTCAAGCAATTTCATACAATTTGAAGTTCGAATCAACTAAATTAGTTTAAGGACAATCTCTTGCCTCATAAACCCTTTATTCTAACAAAAACCCCTAATCCCTTAGGTGATTTATAGTTAGGTTAAGCAATAAGAATAGTGATTTATAAGAACACATAATCACAAAATTATATTCCTATACTCATCATGATTACGACTACCAATCTCAGTTCAAGTTCTTCACCCAATTTCCCAATCATCATGAAAAACCCCAAATCGATTCAATAGTGGCCAAGTATCGAAAATCATTAAGCACAGAGATTGGAAGCTCAATTGAAATGAAATAAACTTGCTTTGATATAATAGAACTAACTACATAAGAGTTTCAACAAGATTCATCCAACCCTAGTCTAAAAGAGTTTATTTACTCATAAAAACCAAGGAACCAAACCAGAAAATTGAAATAAAGATAGAAAACCACTCCATTGATGACTCAAATCCTTGTTCCCAAGCTTGAATCCTCTTTGGAGATGGTGGAAAGTGAAACCCTAGCACCCCTTGATGAGCCCCACGGCATTTTAGGTCTTTGGAATGGTAAAAAATGCCTCAAAATCGTGAAAATCGTGATATTTAAATGTTTCAGCACGACCAATGCGCTCCAAGTGCGCCCCACGTGCAAACAAACAGAACGACATCAGATTTTGCACTCCAAGCGCTCTTTAGGCGAGATCCGCGCGCACGCGATCATGGTGTCGACAGCAGGGTGCCCTCTTGCACCCGTTCTTCCATGTTGTGTTGCTTTTTTCACCTCTGTAAAGTCTTAATTAGCTCAAGGTGTCTTCATGAAAGTTAAAGCTATGGGTCTTAGATTTCCAATGGCACCGATCGCATCTCATTTAACACCTAAAACTCCAGATATGATTAAAATATCGAACAGGTGTCAGGCTGAGGCAGCATCACCTTATCAATGTGTAGCACAAATTACCCCAACTTAGAGATTGATTTAGGTCTCGATTTCTTCATCAAAGTTGTAGATATTCTTCTATTTTTCCAAAAAGACCAAGATAATCTCATTCGAATTAGTGTGGCTCAAGATATAGCTTTTGAAATCTTCTTTGTTAAGAAACAATGCTTCCAGGCGCACTTCCAAGTCAATCATTTGGCTATGCTCTCATTCCTGTGCACTTAGAGATAAAAAATCGTAGAAACACTAATGCACAAACGTTAGAATGGTATCAAGTGAATACATTAAATCATACAATTTAAGCATAAAATCACTTTCAATTCACTTCAATCACAACACAAATATCCAATTAAGCACTATAAATCTACATGTGATGAAGACTTATCACAACCCTAAACTTAGCTCTTTGCTTGTCCTCAAGCAAACTCAATCAAAAACACGGGTTGGATTTCAAATAATTCCAATTCATCTAGGTGAATTTTTCATAAAAATTTTGACAATACATGCACAATCAATTCACCTATGCTTTTGAATTCATGCTTTCCAATTATCATAACTCAAGTAACCAAAATGAATTTATTTACTCAGAGCCACAAATCAATTCCCCTTACATCTTTTCGGATAATGTGTTTCACTCCACTCAAGTATTTAAAGGGTATTGTTTACACTCAATTTACACCAAATGCAATCATCTACCATAAGCTTGACAAAATTCTAGGAACGCAAATACACACAAATGTCACACACATTATGAGATCTTTTCAAATGGTGAAATGGGGCTTAGGTAAGGGAGGATATTATTTTGGATCTAGGCTAATTTAATTGGAGTTAAGAGATGCCTCTATTAGTACTTATCCATACCTTGTATCAATTCACAAATTCACCTAATTACCTTCAACTTTGGTACCAACATGTCATAGGAGAACTTTTTACTTTGCTTGTCGCATTGATTTTTGTAACACCTGAGGACGAGATCGACCTCGTATTAGGACATCAGATCGAGACCTCGACCAAGACCTTGTGTCGAGATCCGATCTCAAGATCGTTCTTGAGAGTCATTCTGGTGAGGAGAGCTGCGTGCACTAGGTTTCTGGGCTGAGTGAGAGTCGGCGTGTCGAGTTGATGAGTCGCATGTCGAGGCCGAAGCAGACCGGCGTGCGAACTCGTGTTAGAGCCTTGATAACTTGCACGAGCACCCTTAGTTGACATCGTGTCGAGATGATAACTTCGTATTCTTTTGAGCGTTATTGACGTTATTATTATATTGTTTGTAATTATTACATTGTCGGTTTTGCCGTTCGTCGGCGTGTCTAGATCGTTGGCCAGAGCGAGTAGAGTATTATGAGGAGCGATTAGATGGGTAGAATGATTGATGGGATTGGCATCTCATGGCAAGTGGATTCACTGATTATACCCTTCTCTCACCCATTTGTATACCCACGGCCAGATTCCTCGGATACTCATTTCTCTTTTCTTCTTTCTTCTTCCTTCATACGCTTTCACTGAGTTCCTTGTTTTCTCCAAAATTTCCATCAGAAGAAACCTTGAGTTCCACTTGAGACTACTGCACAAATTTTCTTCATCAATCTTGTTCATCATCATCTTCTCGACCTATATCTACTTTGCTTTCGACCATCATGAGGTATGGAAGAACAGTTTTTCTCTTCGCCTTACGTACTCTTGTTTAGCGCCATTTCTTCTTTCCATTTAGCCAGTTTATGCTTCCAAATCATGTCAAAGCTGATGGTTTTCTTCTTCACGATATTACCTATCTTTCTAAGATTATTTGAGCTTGAAAAACAAATTTCTTCCTCTGTTTTTACGATAATCGTGATTGCCAAACCGCTTCATTTTTGGTTTGTTTAGATTTCTTGTTTTTAGTTTGTTGCTTCTAGTTGTTGTTGTTGTCTATCTATACATTTAAAGCATCGGATAGCCTTTTCATGAACTTTTGATCGAAAACCCTAACTTTGTGTTAGAGGAAAAATATAGTTAAGTTCTTGAGTTTTATATTTTCGGGATGTGGTTAAGTTTGGGATGAGAGCTAAGTGTATTAGAACCCAGTAGATCGAGGCCGAGTTGTGCTTGTTTTAGGAAGTCGATTCGAGATCGTGTGATTTCGAATCGAGGTGTGCAGGCGAATCAGGGCGTGGAGCGGCGGAATCGGATCGAAGCTATGCGTGTCGAGTCGGTAGAAGTGTCTGCGTGTCGGTCGATTGAGGGACGATGCGATGTCAAAGTCGTTGTCGAGCTCGTTGAAGACAGGTAGGTGTCGAGATCGAGTAAGAGAAGTCGTTGTCGAGCTCTTTGAAGGCAGTAGATGTCGGGATCGAGTAAGAAAGTCGTTGTCGAGCTCTTTGAAGACAGTATGTCGGGGTCGTTGTCGAGCAGCATTAATTTGGAGTTCGGTAGGGGCAACTCTTAGACATTGTTAAGACTTATTTTATATGTTATTATGTATGGATTCCTTGATTGGTGTCGAGCTTGGAATGTTGTGATATGATTGGGTTTTTGCATGTATTTGATATGTGATTGAATATATGTTGTGAATTATGAATTCTTTGTTAGTGCGTTTCTTCATGCGAATGTTTATTGCTTAAATGTCAGTGCGTTTCTTCATGTTAAGCGTGCTCTCTTTATTTGATATGTGATCAAAGTAAGTTGTGTTACTCTTTGACATGCGGCGAGCTAATCATCAGTGAGAGGGCTGAAGTCGTATGGCGTTTTGGCAGGACCCAGGATAAGCCAGGTGCTGGGTCCACTTTTTGTTTATGGTGGATTGGCTGGCGTTGTAACGTGCTCCGGTTTGGGGATGGACACTGGCGGCGATATTAGGAATAAGAAGTCAGTCGAGTCTAGAGTGAGATGGATGAGTCACGTGTGGTGATTGAGATACATTATTGTGTTGCTTATTTCTTTATGCCGTGCTTATCTTGTATTGTTGAGAAGTCGTGGTGCCTTCAATCCATAGCGGTTACCGGCCGAGTCGAGCGCGAGGAACTTCGGCGAGATGATCTTAGGAGAGAGGCTCGGCGAGGACGAGCGACGACTTTGTACTTATCGTGATTGTTTATGTGTGATGGATGTTTTTGATAAGCGTACCTTGTTTTCTTTTGGAGTAGTATGTCGTGACCGGTTTGGGCGGTATTGTTTTGTCGTTCTGAGGGGTAGGCGGTGGTCTTACTTTTGGAGCAGCCCCCTGTGTGGGAGTCTGTGGAAGTACCCCAGGGTATGATTGCTCTTTTGAAAGTCGTCGTACCTTAGGTGTATTTTCTTTGCACATTTGCTTACTCTGTATTTTGTATACATTATTATTTAAAGTGATATATATATGTTATGCATGTATGTTTTATTAGAATTTAAGTCTTGTGTCTTAGTTGCACCATGTTTTGTAATTACTACGTGTACGAGTTGGTTTATAAAAAAAATATAGACCGTACTTTTTAAAGGCACTGAGTTTCGTTTTAAAACACATCTCATCTGAGTTTAGTTGAGCTCGGTGTGTTGAGCTCGATAACTCGAGCTTTCGGTATATTGAGCTCGGTATGATCGAAGCAGTCGTTACATTGTTAGTATCAGGCTTGATTCGGTTAGCCAAATTTGTCATAGGAAGATTGGGTGAAGTCTTTGTGTCGGGTTATGTGTGTTGGGTACCTAGTTGTAATATGTTGATTCTTTGTTTGATTAAGTGAAACCTTATTGCTTGAGAAATTGTTTGAAGCTGTTTCTTGATTGAAGGCGGTGTGTTTAACACATCCTTGTTGTGAGATCCCGGGGTTTTGAACTTTGTGGAATCTAATGCCACCTCGTAGGAATCTGGCAATTTACAGCAGGAAACGTCGACATGGAGCAGGCAATTCGCTATGGCCAGAGATGGCGGCGACCATGGCTCGAATCAGTTGCTTTGACTTCAGCCAGGCTAGCGATGGCTCAGCCAGGCGGCGTTAACTTTCAGCGAACTTTACGACCGCGACAGCGAAGCGAGCGAAATCTTTGAAGCGAGAGGATTAGCGGGACTTTAGGAAGCGGTCAGTGAAGATCTTATTCAAAGGTGAATGTGAGATCGAGGTAAATCCTTATCCGTTCTTTTTGATTCGGGTCATGCAACCCGTTTCCTTTATTTCTTACGATTTGTGAACCATTTGAACTTAGTTGTAGCTTTACGGTTTAAATTGGTAGATTTACAACCCGATTGCTAAAACCTTAGTCACAAACCTTGCATGCGTATCTTAATTGTGTAGTGGTTATTGAGTAGAAAGTTTGTGGTCAATTTGGTTTTGTTTGCCTCTTAAGGGGCCTAGATGTCATTCTCGGGATGGATTGGTTGTCACACCACCATGTCCTCTTGGTGTGCCGTAAAGCGTAATTTTCGGACCTTGGAGTCTCTCAATTATCTTTCTGCGAGCGTATTGGAGTTTCTTTGAAAAGAAGGAACTAGGAATACATGTATCAGCTGGTTCGGAAGTTTTCAGTGGTCGGCGTGAAGAATGTTCGGTGGTGTGTGACTTTGAGGGCGTTTTCGAGCGTGCCAGGAGTTCCACCGATCACGAGGTCGAGTTCTCCATCGACGATTCGAGAAACAGGGCCAGATTTCAAAGCGCCCGTCACGAGGATGTCTCTGCCCGAGATGAAAAGAAGCAGTCCCGGTCGAACACTTGGAGTCAAAGCAATTCATCGATAGAAGCGTGTCACGTGAGAGCTCGGTGTTGTTGGTTAAGAAGAAGGATGGGCCGATCAAGGCGTGCGTGGACTACTCGCGAGCTCAGTGACAAGGTTCACGTGAAGAAGCCAGATTATCCGTTACCACGTATTGGCGACTTGATGGATCAACCGTGAGGCGGCGATCTTTCAAGATAGACTTGAAGTCGGGCTACCACGATTCATGTGAAGGAGGAAGATATCCCCAAGCGACTTCCCGAGGACTAGATCACGGTCCTACGAGTACTTGGTGATGCCGTTTGGGTGACAAATCGCCCGGTGTGTTTATGGACTACATGAATAGGATTTTCCATTAGTTCTTGGATCGATTCGTTGTAGTGTTCATCGGCGACATCTTGATCTACTCAAGAGGCAAGAAAACACGCGAACACTTATGTCGAGTCTGCGGATATTCTGAGATAAGCGGCTCTATGCTGAACTGTCGAAAGTGTGAATTTTGGCGAAGAGGTGAATTTTCTTGGTCACGTGATTTCCAAAGAAGGGATAGCGTGGATCGACTAAGATTGAAATTTGTGTTAGCGTGGGAGCACGGTAGAAGGCGATTCTGAGATCGGGAGTTTGTCGACAGCGAGGATATTACAGAAGGATTCATTGAAGGTTTCTGGGTGTCGCGCCTCTTACGGTGACGAGGAAGGATCGACCTTTTGCCTGGGAATGAGAGTGCGAAGCCGGTTTTCAAAGGCGGAAAGGAGCTTTTGACGGCAGTGCTGTCTTGATTTTGCCTCGGCGAAGAGCCTTTGAGTGTATTGTGATCGTCGCACGGGGATTGGGATGCGTCTTGATGCAACATGTCGGAAGGTGGTCGCGTATGCTTCAAAGGCGACAAGATTCACGAGAGGAACTACCTACTCACGACTTGGGTGGCGGCCCGATAGTTTTTCTTGAAGATATGGAGGCACTACCTTTATGGGAGCACTCTTCTTTGTTTTCGGCGATCACAAGAGCTTGAGTACATTACGACCCGAAGAGCTCAACATCGTCGGCGTAGATGGGCGAAATTTCTCAGGACTCGACTTTCGTTGGAATACCATCCGGTAAGGCTAACGTAGTAGCGGATGCATTAGTAGGAAGAAGCGTTTTAACCTCGGCGATGATGATCCCGAGTTGGAGATGCTCGAAGTTCGAGACGAAGTTAGTGTCGAAGTTTCATCGAAGGCGAGATTTGGTATGCTTACCATTTCTAACGGTGTTGGGCGAATCAGAGACCAGCAAGTTCATAACGAGCAAGAGGATTCGATTGATATAGCGCGAAAGCGGCAATTTCCACGTCGGGCGGACGATATCTTAAGGTGCAATAAGTAGAAATATCGTACCTAACGTATCAGGCGAAAGATTGATTCTCGGCGAAGCGCGTAAACAACTTTAGTATTCATCCAGGAGTTCACGAAGATGTATCAAGACTTGAAGAAACATTTTTGGTGGTCAGAATGAAAGCAAGTGGCCGAAATGCGCCGTGTTTAGCGATGTCGAGAAGCGAAGGTGGAGCACCAGCGACTGCGGGGAATGCTCTGATCACTTGGCGTGCGGATTATGGAAATGGGATAGTATTTCCATGGATTTTGTTGTAGGTTTGCGAAGCGAAGAAGAATGATTCGATTTGGGTGATCGTCGGCCAAATTGACCCGTACGCTCATTCTTACCGGTGAAGGTCGACATACAGCGTGGAAAAGGCGGCCGAGATCTACATCGGCGGAGATAAATGCGACTTCATGGTGTACCCTCTTGATCGTGTCGGACGAGATCCGAAGTTCACGTCTCATTTTTGGAGGAATTGCAGGGTGATGGGGAGGCTCGAGCTTAGCTCGGCGTATATCATCCCAGGCGGGCCGGTCGGCCGAAACGATCATCGCGAAGATTTGTTACCAGCGTGTACCTTAGATCACCAGGAAGTTGGGAATGACGTCTTACCATTGGTGGAGTTCACCTGCAATAACGAGTTTCCATGCGAGTATTGGAATGGCACCTTTTGAAGCGTATGGGCGGAAATGTCAGGCCTTTCTTTGTTGGTACCAGGGCGGCGGCGTTACGTTGTAGGACCGGATATGATCGGCGAGAATACCTGAAGATCCGTTTGATCGAGGAGATAGGATCACGAGCGTCTCAAAGTCGACAGGAAGAGTTATGCGGACCAACGGCGTCGACCGCTCACCGAGTTCGAGGAAGGAGAACATGTATTTCTTAGAGTCACCCCCTGAGTTGGTCGGCGATCAAATCCAAGAAACTCACCCTAAATTTATTGGACCTTACGGATTCTTATTCGTATTGGTCGGTGCGCCATTGCCTTGCCACCATTCTTGTCGAACATCACGGCGTCTTCCACGTCTCACAATTGCGGAATATTTCCGGAGCCCTCTCATGTCATCGAGCGGATGTGATTCAGGTGAAGAGCGACCTATCTTTCGAAGCATCACGTGAGATCGTTGATCGGAAAAGCAAGCGATTCTTGGAACAAAGAGATTCAACTTCGTCAAAGTTGTGTGGGATCGAAGCGGAGATCTGCAACTTAGGGTAGGAGGAGAAGATGAAGGCTTCGATTACTGAACTTTTTAGAGTAGAATCTTATTTGCAATTTCAGGCCAGAAATTTTTAGAGAGAGATTGTAACACCTGAGGGCGAGATCGACCTCGTATTAGGGCGTCGGATCGAGACGACCAAGACCTTGTATCGAGATCCGTGCCAAGATCGTTCTTAGAGAGTCATTTGCCGTGAGGGAAGGCTGCGTGCACTAGTTCTTTGGTGAGGAGTCGGCGTGTCGAGTTGATGAGGTCGCATGTCGAGCCCGGGAGACGGCGTGCCGCGAACTTCGTGTTAGAGCCTTGATAAACTTGCACGAGCACCGCCCAAAGTCGACTTATCGTGTCGAGATGATAACTCGTATTCTTTCGAGCGTTATTCGGCGTTATTATTATATTGTTTGTAATTATTACATTGTCGGTTTGCCGTTCTCGTCGCGTGTCTAGATCGTTGGCCAAGCGAGTAGAAAGGGTAATTATGAGAGGAGCGATTAGATGGGTAGAATGATTGATGGGATTGGCATCTGCAGCTGGAGATTCACGATTATACCCGCTTCTCTCACCAATTTGTATACCACGATCGATTCCTCGGATACTCATTTCTCTTTTCTTCTTTCTTCTTCCTTCATGCTCACGAGTTCCTTGTTTTTCTCCAAAATTTCCATCGAAGAAACCTTGAGTTCCATCGAGACTCTGCACAAATTTTCTTCATCAATCTTGTTCATCATCATCTTTCGACTATATCTACTTTGCTTTCGACCATCATCTGAGGTATGGAAGAACAGATTTTTCTCTTCCTTCGTACTACTGTTTAGCGCCATTTCTTCTTTCCATTTTAGCCAGTTTTATGCTTCCAAATCATGTCAAACTGATGGTTTTCTTCTTCACGATATTACCTATCTTTCTAACCGATTATTTGAGCTTGAAAAACAAATTTCTTCCTCTGTTTTTCTGCAATCGACAGTGCCCAGAAACCGCCCGTTTTTGGTTTGTTTACGATTTCTTGTTTTTCGTTTATTGCTTACGGTTGTTGTTGTTGTCGATCTATCTGTTGAAGCATCGGATAGCCTTTCATGAACTTTTGATCAGAAAACCCTAACTTTGTGTTAGAGGAAAAATATAGTTAAGTTCTTGAGTTTTTATATTTTAGGATGTGGTTAAGTTTGGGATGAGAGCTAAGTGTATTAGAACCCATAGTCGAGGCCCGAGTTGTGCTTGTTTTAGGAAGTCGATTCAGAGATCGTGTGATTTCGAATCGAGGTGTGCGGAAGCGAATCAAGGGCGTGGAAGCGGCGGAATCGGATCGAAGCATGCGTGTCGGTCGTGAGAAGTGCGTGTCGAGGTCGATTGAGGGCGATGCGTGTCGAAGTCGTTGTCGAGGCTTCGTTGAAGACAGCGTGTCGAGATCGAGTAAAGTCGTTGTCGAGCTCTTTGAAGGACAATGCCAGTGTCGAGATCGAGTAAGAGAAGTCGTTGTCGAGCTCTTTGAAGAGCGGTAGTGTCGAGTCGTTGTCGGCGGCATTAATTTGGAGTTGATGCGGCAACTCTTAGACATTGTTAAGACTTATTTTATATGTTATTATGTATGGATTCCTTGATTGGTGTCGAGCTTGGAATGTTGTGATATGATTGGATTTTTGCATGTATTTGATATGTGATTGAATATATGTTGTGAATTGTAATTCTTTGTTGAATTGCGTTTCTTAAATGCGAGAATGTTTTATTGCTTAAATGTCGGTGCGTTTCTTCATGTTAAGCATGCTCTCTTTATTTGATATGTGATCAAGTAAGTTGTGTTACTCTTTGACATGGGGCGAGCTAATCATCGAGTGAGAGGGCTAGAGTCGTATGGCGTTTTGGCCAGGACCAGATAGCGAGGTGCTAGGTCCGCACTTTGTTTATGGTGGATTGGCTAGCGTTGTAGCGTGCTCGGATTTGGGGATGGACCTGTTTGATTAATGCATGGAATTGTTTGGGGATGGACTGCCCGTTTACTATTCGTCGGTTGGGGATGGACTCTTGGCGATATTAGAATAAAGTCGAGTCGAGTCTAGAGTGAGATGGTCGAGTCACGTGTGGTGATTGAGATATTATTGTGTTGCTTATTTCTTTATCTGTGCTTATCTTGTATTGTTGAGAAGTCGTGGTGCCTTCAATCCATGGCCAGTTACCCAGGCGGTCGGTCGGCGCGAGGAACTTCGGCGGCCGGATGATGCCAGAGGAGGGGCTCGGCGAGGACGAGCGACGACCTGTACTTGTCGTGATTGTTTATGTGTGATGGATGTTTTTGATAAGCGTACCTTGTTTTCTTTTGGAGTAAGTATGTCGTGACCGATTTGGCGTATTGTTTTGTCGTTCTGAGGTAGGCGGTGGTCTTACTTTTGGGCAGCCCCTGTGTGGGAGTCTGCTTGGAGAGTACCCAGGGTATGATTGCTCTTTTGAAGTCGTCGTACCTTAGGTGTATTTTCTTTGCACATTTGCTACTCGTATTTTGTATACATTATTATTTGAGTGATATATATATGTATGTTATGCATGTATGTTTTATTAGAATTTAAGTCTTGTGTCTTAGTTGCACCGTGTTTGGTAATTACTACGATGTGCGAGTTGGTTTATAAAAAAAATATAGACATTACTTTTAAAAGGCACAAGAGTTTCGTTTTAAAACACATCTCATACAGGTTTAGTTGAGCTCGGTGTGTTGAGCTCGGTAACTCGAGCTCGGTATATTGAGCTCGGTAGCGGTCCGGAAACGGGTCGTTACAATTTTTTTCTTTGCTCTTCTCTTTTTGTCTCTTTTTTTTCATAATATATTGTTCTCCTTTGGCCTATTCTTTTTTTTTTCTGAGATGAACTACATGCACATGCTTTGTGTAGCCACCCCAAACTTAAGATTGTTGTTTGCCATCAAACAACCCCAAACTTAATTTACAACCATATAACCACTTTATAGAAAATAATCTCTCAACTCCAATTTAAAGGGACAATTGGTTTTTCCGGTTATTGGCTCCTATTGTGCTTAAAATTCAACAAAAAGGCTTAAGGCTCAAAAAGGCTAGCAAAGGATAAATTCACAAGGGTAGGTAATCAAAGGCTCTAGCTGTTCAAACAAAAATAAAGATCTCAATCATCTGTGTGTGTGTTCACATGCAATGCAAAAGCAATCAAGAACTGAGTCAAGTTCTGAAGAATTCATACAAATGGTGGAGCACTCAAGAATAAATAAAATTCTGTTTAGGCTCAAACACTCACAGATTTTGCTTTTGTAATGAGAAAAGATTCATGACCACTAAAGTTCTCAAAAGTTATGGTTGCAAAAAGCTGATTAAAAAGGTTCATGTCAACAAAAGGTTCAGCTCTTTGATCATACACATCATGCACACAATAAGAGTAACAGTTCACACAAGATGACATTGAATGCCATAAAATAACAAGGAGCTTATTCAGCCATAGGGTGCATGGTATCAACTTCACACACAAAAGAAAACAAATTCAACATAAAAATAAATAGCAAAAGAAAGGAAAGAAAGATAGAACCTTTGTGATGAGCCGCCCGACTCGACCACTAACTTGAAATGAGAAAGGTGGGCCGCCAGACGCCACCTCTATTGGGTTGCCTCCCGTGAAGCGCTTATTTAACGTCACTAGCTTGATGCTTCAACACCCCTGTTTAGGGTGGATAATATGACAAGAAGAAGATTTCATCCTTCCGCTTCCTCCTTTTGGGGAGAATTCCCATGTACTTGGCATAGGGAAGTAAGTGTTCCCATGCCCCAACAGTTAGACATTTGGGGTATTGCTTCCCCCACTCTTTATCTTGAAGCACATGAAATTCATCTTGCTGAGGACCATCCTCTTAAATGACCAAGGGTTGGGCTGTCACATGAATCTCTCCATTCCTCAACCTTAAGTCCTCTTCTATGTCACTATTTTTGTTTTTCAATTTTTCTTCCAATGCCACAATGAAGTTATGTTCAATCTCTATCTCCACTTTCTTCTGCTCAAATTGGGAAACTTACTCTGATAACCTATCACATTGAACCTCAAATCTATCAAATGAAGCTTGGTTGGCTTTCATGAATTCAACCAAAACATTTTTGAGGTAATTGTCTCTGTCGTGTGATTCTTCGAATTGAGTTTGAGGATGTGACTCTTCTTCTCCCATGATACTTTCCATAAAATAATCCACTTCTGGTGCCACCATGACTAAGAGATCCTCATCTTCTGGTGATATGACCAAGAAATCATCACAACAGCCATTTATGTGTTTTCCTCCACAAAAATCACATCTAAGAGGCTACATGCTACAGAAGCTAAGAGAATTGTGAGCAACACAACAAATTTATAAAAAGAGAAAAGAAATTTTAAATTTTTATTTTTTTATAAATAGAAAATAAAATTGTTCAAAATAATACTTGTTTACCTTATTAAAAATCAATTCAACAATCCCCGGCAACAGCTCTAAAAACTTGTTAAGGATTTCGACAAGTGCACCAAATCGTACAAGTAATAAAGTGAAAGTAGAGTATTCTCTCCACGAGGATTGTGATCAATTAATTAACTTAACAAATTTCGTATTTATTTTGAACGAGAACAAATTCTTGATATTTGGATTTAAGGATATTTGTAACAATAAACAATAACAATAACAAACTATTTGAATTTGAATGATTAAAAATGACTAGGGGTTGAATCCTCTTGTATCCACTCTCATGCAATTAGTTCAACATCAACTCAAGCAATTTCATACAATTTGAAGTTCAAATCAACTAAATTAGTTTAAGGACAATCCCTTGCCTTATAAACCCTTTACTCTAACTAAAATCCCTAATCCCTTAGGTGATTTATAGTTAAATCAAGCAATAAGAATAGTGATTCATAAGAATACATAATCACAAAGTTATATTCCTATACTCATCATGATTACAACTACCAATCTCAGTTCAAGTTCTTCATCCAATTTCCTAATCATCATGAAAAACCCCAAATCGATTCAATAGCGGCCAAGTATCGAAAATCATTAAGAATGGAGATTGGAAGCTCAATTGAAATGAAATAAACTTGCTTTAATGTAATAGAACTAACTACATAAGAGTTTCAACAAGATTCATCTAACCCTAGTCTAAAAGAGTTTAGTTACTTATAAAGAATAAGGAACCAAACCAGAAAATTGAAATAAAGATAGAAGACCACTCCATTGATGACTCAAATCCTTGTTCCTAAGCTTGAATCCTCTTTGAAGATGGTGGAAAGTGAAACCCTAGCACTCCTTGACGAGCCCCATGACATTTTAGGTCTTTAGAATGGTAAAGAATGCCTCAAAATCGTGAAAATCGTGATATTTAAATGTTTCAGCGCGACCAGTGCGCTCTGCTCCAAGTGCGCCCCACGCGCAAACAAACAGAACGGCACCAGATTTTGAGCTCCAGGCGCGCTTTAGGTACGCTCTGCGTGCACGCGATCATGGCGTCGATAGCAGGGTGCCTTCCTGCACCCGTTCTTCCATGTTGTGTTGCATTTTTCACCTCTGTAAAGTCTTAATTAGCTCAAGGTATCTTCATGAAAGTTGAAGCTATGGGTCTTAGCTTTCCAATGGAACCGGTCGCATCTCATTTGGACACCTAAAACTCCAGATATGATTAAAATATCGAACAGGTGTCAGGCTGAGGCAGCATCTCCTTATCAACGTGTAACACAAATTACCCCAACTTAGAGATTGATTTAGGTCTCGATTTCTTCATCAAAGTTGTAGATAATTCTTCTATTTTTCCAAAAAGACCAAGATCATCTCATTCAAATTAGTGTGGCTCAAGATATAGCTTTTGAAATCTTCTTTGTCAAGAAACAGCGCTTCTAGGCGCGCTTTCAAGTCAATCATTTGGCTATGCTCTCATTCCTGTGCACTTAGAGATAAAAAATCATAGAAAATACTAATGCACAAACGCTAGAATGGAATCAATTGAATACATTAAATCAGACAATTTAAGCATAAAATCACTTTCAATTCTCTTCAATCACAACACAAATATCCAATTAAACACTATAAATCTACATATGATGAAGACTTATCAACTACCCATTCATATGTCCCAACTGAGCCAGGACACCTGAAGGCGGTTTTAGACACGTCCTCTTTGGCTATGAAAATTTTGTTATAGCCAGCATGACCATCCACAAAACTTAGCAATTCATGTCCTGATGCAGCATCGACAAGCATGTCTGCCATAGGCATGGGATATTCATCCTTTGGAGTTGCCTCATTCAGGTTTCTGAAATCTTTGCATCTGCCTTTGCCTTTGACGCCTTCGTTTCTGGCTCTTTAACAACAGTGCTTACCCAGCGGTCTTAGATAGACTTGACTGGCTCCCTTTGACCTTGTCAGCTACCTTGCCTCTTTTGTAGTCTTCATCCCAAAATGGCTGTTTGTTTCTTGTAGCACTCTTCTTGGCCTTGTCTCTCATGTCGGAGTTTCTGGCCATTGCAGAGTTCTTGAGCCATTTATCAATGGCAACATTAGCAGGGGGCTTTCTAGTCTTGGTCATTTGATTGGTTCCAGTTGTTTCCTTAATGGGCTTAGGTATCCATTCTCTTTTGTTCATTCTAGCACTGCAGCTTGATGTAGAGATTGATGGGGAGAATGGTACTCATCAAACAGAATCCCTGTACTTACCAGGAATCTTGCTGTCAACTTTCTTGTGTTGCCTTTGCTTCGCAGCCTTCTTAGCAGCTGCATCATCAAAGTGCACTTCACAGCAAGGGCAAAGCTTGAGTTTCCCCCCATGGTCTTTTCTTCTTGCAAATTCAGCAAAAGTTTAATCAGGCCTTGGGTAAATGTTGAATGGGTCTTCAACATTTACTTCACATTTCTGGCTTGTCCTAATGTTCACCATGCTAACATTGAAAGGAACTTGGCCTTCCAAACTTGCCACTCCTTGGCCAAAAGGATCCGTACCCACCTTCATGTCTGCTTTTGGTTTGTCGTGAACTTGATTTCTTAGTTCTTGAAAGCTTTTGTATCAAATCCCTGAAATGAACACAATCATTAGTGAAATGGCCTGTCAAATTATGGTATTTGCAATATTTTTTGCGATTTAACTCATCAGGTCTTTTGAGCCTATGATCACTTGACAATTTTAATTATTTATCCTTTAAAAGGATATTAAATATTTTGTCAGCTTTAGTTATGTCGAATGAATATGTCTTTTTATTGACATATTCCATTTTTTTCCTTTTCTTTAGCAGGTATGAGTGTCGGACAGGCATAAGCTGGGCCTTCCTTTAATTCTACCAAGTTAATCTCAAGCTCTTCTGCGCTTGAGTCATCACTGTCAGAATTCTTGGTTTCGACCAGATTGATTCTTTCACGCTTCACGAACTTCTTCTAATGTTTCTGGTTCTTCTCAGCCTTCAACTATTCAATCTGTCGAACTTTTTCACCTAGTTGCGTCAAATCAACTAAGTGTTGATTGACCAACTTCTTTCTGACTTAGTAATCTAGGCCGTTTGCAGCAATTTTGACAGTTTCTGCTTCTGGAATAGGCGTGAAACACCTACTCTTCATCTGTCTAAATCGTGCCAAGTAGTCATCAATTGACTCCTTATATGCCTGTTTGACATTAAATAAGTCAATTAGATTGACTTTCATGTCTCCTTTGAAGAACTGATCATGAAAGCTCCTCTCCAATTGTGCCCAAGAGTGGACAGAATTGGGTCTAAGTGTCGAGAACCAAGAGAAAGCATTTTTGGTGAGTGAACTTGGGAAGAACCTCATTTTAAGGCTTTCCACAGTGGCCAATTCTCCCATTTCAATGGTGTGTCGTGTAATATGCTCGACGATCGATTCGCCACTTTCACTAGAAAACTTAGAAAGTTTGGGAATCTTTACTCCCCTGGGCAACTTAGCTTGCTGCACCCAATCAGGAAATGCTGACACAAAATTCGGCTGATTGGCATAGCCTATATTGAACCCAAACCTGTTTAGAACTTGTTCAACTACGTGGTTGACATTTTGTTCTACTTGGTTTCCCATTATGTTCTGTCTAACTGCAGCCAAACCTGGGTAAACTGGCCCTTCCTGCTCATCATTTCTATTCAATATTTGAACATGACCATAATGCAGATTTTGTCGGCCTTGTCCTTGAACTCCATTTCCTGGGCCTTGTTCTTCGTCAGGTACTGCCCTTTGAATCACTGTTTGACCACCAAGATTGGGTAGTGCAGGTACTGCATGTTGCTCTTGTCGAACATCATTTTCAGGCATTACCACGCCTAAAGCTTGGTTTAGCTTAACCATTTGTTCAGCTAGTGCATTACATGCGTTGTTAGTATTCGTAAGTGGGGTTATCACTGCACCCATTTGCTGAGTGAGCATATTGACCATATCATGATTGCTATCATCAAATTGTTGACGAACACCAGCAAGTGTATTTAATGACAAGCCATCACCACCATACAATGGCACGTTGCTTGACATATTAGGGAACATAGGATTCCCTAAGTTCAACCTATCCTGACGAGTAGCAACAGTAGAACTTGTTCCTGCTACTCCTGTACCTTGGCTCGCAAACTGCCCCCCAGGCCTTGGAAACCCAAAATTCGTCGAAGCCTGGTTTGCTTGTCCCAACGTGAAACCAAATGGCATGCCAAACTGATATTGGATATTCGGAACAAAATTCCTTCCATTTGAATTTGTTGCGCTACTAGGGGACGACAAACTGAAAGCGTAAAGCGTGCTTGCATTGACATGTGGTATACCACTAGTCACATACGCCAATTCTTCTGACCGCGGAGGCGGTATTGCACTTGCCTCCATAGTTGTTGGGAGAGGTGGCGGTACATTGCTTCCTACCATGGCACTTGAGGCATTCCCTACCTCAATGCTTGTCAAAGGTGCACTCACACTGGCATTTAGCACACCTTGATCTGCCACTGACGCATTGGTGTTGACCACACTTGCATTGGTGGCGTTATTGGTGTTTCTAATCATGCTTTGTCTTCTAGGTTGTGTAGGAGTGTAAGTAGTACAAGATTTTTCACTCCTTAACCGCATAAAACCATATTTAACAAGTTACTCAGAACTTGTCCCACCGAGCGTGCCAATTTGTTTACTGGGTTTTTTGGTACAAACGCGGAAATCGTCCGACAGGCCCAAAACGAAACAAATGATTATTTTCAAACGATGTGAGTCCTACAAGTTAACACGGTAATTTCGTCAAACGATGGGTTTTTACACTTGAAAACAGTAATCTGTCAAGAAATCAGGCTTAGCCGCTCGAGGCCAAGGATTTTGCCAGAATCACCGTGAGGCTCAACTTGGTGGTTATGCCAAGGGCCCTCGTCGAGTGGACGGTTATGAAAATAGAAATTGAGAGGGAAAGCGGTTTTAATGGGAGTTGGAGAAATGGGAGTAAGACAAAATACGAGGTTGAAAACGATGAACCCAGAATGGTTTTTTTTTTATAGATTTTTTATGTTTTGAAAGACTGAAAGTAAACGAAAATGCAAGTAAAATCATGCAGGAAGTAAATTGCATGAAAAGTAAAGAAAGTTTAAAAGAAAAAAGTGCAGGAATTTAAAGGTGCAGAAATGTAAAGTGCAATAAAGTAAAGTGCAAGAAAGTAAGGTGCAGGAAGATAAAAATGCAAGAATGCAAATGGCTGGAAAGTTAAATTGCATTGAAATAAAATGGGTGGAAGGAGTACTTGATCTCAAACTGCGAGTCTGCTGTGTGTTGAGACGTTGAGAAATCGATCAAGTATCCAACCTCGTTTACATCGTTCGACCTCCTATTTATAGAGGAATGAAAAATAACTGACTATCTATCTGCTAGACACGTGTACAGTAGAGATGTCTAGCAGTTACATTGTATTTACCATATTCGACAGACTATTAGCTTAAGTAACTAACTACGCTACCAAGCACTGGGGCCAGTCTCGACAAGTCTTCACTGGCTTCGATGGTGCTTTTTTCACCAAGGCAGGTCGAATTGATTCTTTTTGGCGTTTCATGAAAATTTCGCTAAGTATTTAGAGCTTGATGGATACTTCGACCGTTCCTCGTGCTTAGGCAGGACATGTGGCGCCGTTGCCGAGGAATTGTTAATGATATTGGTCAAAATGATTAATTGTTAATTTAGACGCTTTTTGTAATTATTCATTTTATTTTATTTTTATGTTACGTCTCCTGTTGGAAGACTATGTCTCTTGTTAGAAGACTAGATTTTATTTTATTTCATCTCCTGTTGGAAGACTATGTCTCCTGTTAGAAGACTAGATTTTATTTTATTTCATCTCCTGTTGGAAGACTACGTCTCCTGTTGGAAGATTAGATTTCTTTTAATTTTTCCTTTATTTTCTTTAGACTAACTTTAGAAAAAAAATTGAAAAAAAATCATGGATTCTCTTTTCCTTTGTGAGTGTTGTGGTCTTTTAACAGACACTACGGATGCACGTCACAAATCCTTAGGATATCAAATACCATTTTTTGCTCAATTGATAAACCAAAAGGAAAGAGAGACCACCTTGCTTAATCAACCAGAGCCTAAAGATGAAATCATCATTTCTGAGGATGATGAGAAGTCGATTGAAGGTACTGAGTCTGACACTTGGCCTGAGACTGAATCTGACACTTGGTCTCAGACGGAGTCTGACATTCAGGTCATGCTTGACATTTGGCCTGAGAATGAGTCTGACACTTGGCCTGAAACTTGGTTTAAACCAGAGGTTGAACCTAAGCTTGACTCACAACCACCTTTGGAAAAGATCAAAATTCTCGCAGAAGAGAATAATTTTGAGGAAAGCAAAAAGAACCTCCCAGTTCTTAATGAAGAGCAAGAGATAGAAATCCCAATTACTTTGGGACAGACTCTTGTAGCCAATAGTGGTGAGGCAGCCATTGAAGTTCACAAAGGAAATGTAACTATTAAATCTAGTAAGAAAGAGGATATTTCACAATCTTTGAATTTTAACCCCTCTCCTTCAATTTCTAGTTACTATATTGATGATATGGTTGTTGTTAACAAGTTTGCTGGTTTAAGAATGATGCAGGATCCTTTGAAATACATTACTAACTTGCAAGATCCTAATATGTTGGTGGGGGATGTTAAAGTAAAAATTGCATCATTTCATGAGTATCCTCCACCACCAAAAAGAAAGAGGTCAAGCAACTTGAACCACATGGTTAAGAAATGGCGAAGAGGGAATGCGCTAAATACAAAATTCACTCTTGGAGAACCCGCTGGTTGACCACTTCTAAGCAATCCGTCAAGCTCAGGACGTTAAATAAAGCGCTTCGCAGGAGTCAACCTGTGTTTATATTATTATTTCAGTTTATTTTATTATATTTTATTTTATGTTCACCCTTTTATTTTGTCGACAGTTCTCTTTTCACTTACTTCATCTTGACAAACTGTCGTTTTGGGAAGAAATTTGCCTACTGCACCCCCTCCAGAATATGCTCGTGAAATTTTTTACAGGGGAGTCCGTTTCCACTCTTTACTTTTAGCACTTAAATTTATTGTTATATCTTTATGTGCTTATGCTGTGATTATTAGCATTAAGGACAATGTTAGAAATAAGTGTGGGGGGAGTTAACCACTTGATTCTTTGTTATCACTGTTTTGACCAACTTGAAGCTACTTATTTTGGGGCGAAAATCATGAACCTTTTCGGACAGCCTTTTATGCTTATTGAAATGATACAAATTTCTGAAAGCTGAAAATTAGAGATGAGCCCTTGATTAATTTTTTTTTTATGAAATAGCTTCTAAACGTGAGGATTTGAGCCTGATTTGGGTTTGCGCATTGTTGCAAGATTATTATAACCCTATTCTTCATGAGAGTTGTTTTCATTGGCTTTGTGTTCTAGAACTTGACATGTAATCATTCAAAGCGAAACTAATTTTTAGAATTTTTGAAAAATAATTGGGGCACTTAGGATTTATTTCTAGCCTACTACACTTTGCGATTAAATTTCACCACTTAGTTGACCACTTTGAGCTCTAAAAAGAAGTTTTATTCTATACCCTCTGATTTGATTGGAAAAAATGATAGATACGGGTACCGCTTTAATTAAAATGGAGCAGCTTCATTTTGGTGACAGATATATTCATTAGAAATGTGATAAGGCAAAGACTTATTCCTAATTAAAAAAAAAAAAGAGATCAAAGCTTATGAAGAGGAAAAAAAATATAGTTCTCTATACCTAAAATGTTAAGTTGCAAAACAAGGACATATGCTAAAAAATAATTACTGATTTTAGCCCTTGTGATATCCTCTTTTTCAATCTTCATACCTTGAATTTTTACCCTTAGCCTCATTACAACCTTATAAAGACCTCTTGATTTCAAATTTTTCTGTGAATTGTTAGTCGAGTTTTGGTCTATTGTCAAGCTTATGGTAACATATTGTCTCTGAAAAATTTGCCTGAATTCTCCTTACCCATTGATACACTTGAGAGATTGAAAGGGAGTGACATATTCTTGGTTGGATTGATTTCAAGGTGTTTATTTTTCTAATTATCCAATCAAGTGAAAAATATTTCTCTCAAAGAGATAAAAAGCTGTCTTTCAAAAACACTTATTCTGCCCCTTAAAATTGGTTAGCTTTTAATGATCAAAATTTTTGAGATTCATAAACCAAATTCTTTGCTTGAGGGCAAGCAAAGTTCAAGTATGGGGGAATTGATAAACCACCAAACTGTACAATTTATGGAGGTATTTTGCATATAATTTAATATATTTTATGGTTATTATTGTTCATATACTTACCTATTTTATCTTATTTTGTAGAAATGGAGAAAATATCAAAAGAAGTAAAAATACTTAATTTTAGAGGGAAAAAAAAAGGTGTTATTTAGCACAAATCTACATGCTCAAAATAAATGCATCATGGTCCAAGAAGAAGGGGCCGCAGCACACTTTTTTTGAAATAAAATATTGGGTTGAACATTGAGATAACATGCTGCTAATAGGACAAAAAAAGGGGGAGCTGCACGTTTTCTTTTGAATGAGAAATCAAAGGAGCTGAAACAATTTAATGAAAATTGATTGGCAACAAGTTGCATGGTTGGCAGCAAAGAAATCAAAGGCGGTGCATGACAAAAAAGAAAAGGAAAACGGCGCAGACATGGTATATAAGTTGTACCGTGTTGAATTTGTTGAACAGACACGTTCAAAGTTTTTGCCAACCTCATCTATTTCCTCTATAAATAGAGGATGAGGGAACGAATGAAAGGGTCGTTCATTTTCGGAGGAGAAACAATTCCGGGCGTATTTCTTCTACTCTTAGTTTATTTTCTCTTGGTATTTTGTCATTTTAATTTTTGTTATTGTATTTTTTTACTCTTTATATTTTATTATGGATTATGGAATTAGTGTTGTGTTGTTATTTTCAATTATAATGTGTAACTAATTCTATTACTAAGGTGATGGAGAATCTTTTACTATGCTTATAATCTTAATTTAATTTATAATATGAGTTCTTAATCCTTTTCATTAAATTATTCCTGGTAAATTTATTTTATAAGAATTGGCCATTTTTTTACTTGGTTATTAATTGTGTGGCGACCGAACCTTCAATTAGTAATGAAACTCTAGGATTAATTGAATCTATATGCTTTGAATGACCAAACAAAGTGTGTTCATTTTCAGTCAGTCATTGAATTGATAAATCTATTGATGCTTTATGCTCTTTCTATTTACTTGCTTTGAATGACAAAACAAAATAGTAATTTAGGAGGAAGACTGTTAACATTGCATGACCAAACTGTGTTAATAGCTTTTGAATAGACGATTGGTAATCAATAAGGATATTTTCTCAGCTCTTTTTATAAATTGATTAAGTGAATAAATATTGGCATAAAGTGAACCCAGAACCGTAGTAACTCCATAAACTAACATAGTTTTTGTTCTTATTCTAAATTTCTTTATTTACCATTTTAATCAATTTCACCTCGAACCATTTGTCTAAATAGCAAATTAATCAAAATAGAGCAGTAATCATTCCAATTCCCCGTGGAGACGATAATCTTTTATACTATAACTTGATGTGATCGTGCACTTGCGATTTCGTGCAACAGTATGCCTATCTTCGACACTCCTCGTGCATTGTCGAAACATCCCCAAACCTTATAGACTTAGCTTGTATTTGTTTTCTTTTTCTGGAATTGCGCTCGTGGCGCGTCGAGTCACTATCACGTTCGTCGAGAATCTAAATTGTAAATTTGGCACCCAATATCAATGAACCAAATTTTACCAAAGGGTCTTATATTAAGGGACAGCTGGAGTATATAATAATATTTTTATTATTACTGTTGTACGTATGCTAAATGGGTGACAATTAAAAATGACTAATAGTAAGAGATTTTAAAGTTCTAAAATCTTCCAACGATTTGTATTCAGATTTTATTTTTTATTGTATTTATATTTTCAAACACGCATTTATTGACTTCCAAATTATGTTCCAGAATACAATATGAAACTGAAAACTACGATTGAAATTCCTTTCGAAATCAAAATTTTGGATGTATATTTGTAGAACTTTTGAAATTTAAATTTTGGAACACATTTATGTTGAGTTATGAATTAAAATTTTCGGAACTCGTCATAACTGGGTTCTAGAATTAAGTTTCTGAAAAGAAGTCTTTTTAAAAAAAAAAATTTGGTAGAGGGAGGTGTATAAGTAAAAAGGGTGTGTGAATAAAAATTCCTCTTTTTGTGTTGAATGGGTATAACCAAGTTTATATCGGCCTATTTGGCTTACCACATGTTATGTTTAAGCATTATCATGGGCCAATATTCACTAGTGGGTTTGGTACCTGGTATTAGGCTTTGAAACGTTGATTATAACACAACTGCTATTAACACCCAAAAAATGGGCATGACTGCTATCAAACCATGCATTAAAAGCTATTAAACAAATTATTGATTTTTTTCGTGGCACGTGAACTTTTTTTTATCTATAGCAGGCAGCAGTGGCCGAACCTAATCTAAACTTTTGGAGGCCAACAATATTAACTGAAGAATATTTTACTTTATAGCCCAATTAAGTGAAAGTCTTTTATATTATTTTATTTCTTGAGCAAGATAATCATTTTACCAAAAATAGTTAAGGAAACATAACATTTATTTCTATTTGTGAAAATCTGAAATACTCGCATTTTTAAAACTTATTGAAATAATAATGTGAAAAAACATCTCAAACATTCAAAGGAATGGGGGATAAATTAAACATTTATCTAATTGTATATATCATTAAATCATATCTAATTAACTTATTCTGCAGTAAAAGGAATTAGACTATGGATGTTTCAGGCATTAGATGCCCTCGCTAAATTACAAGTTGGCTATAAATGTTTCCAATAACATATTTGATTTGGACAAAACTTAGGCACAACACATTGTATGCATTTTTCTCCAATCATAATTTAATACATTGATCAATAATAAAAATGGGATCACTTTGAATTTGTTGTAGAAAATGATCATTTTGAATTTGAATTTAAATGAAAAATTTAATCCGTGTGCCATATATAATAATTGATAAACAGCAACAACAATTACAACACCTAAGTTTCTACCTATTTGAGTTTGATCCGACATTTATTTATTGTTGGCGGAATATACTTTGTAATTTTTGCCCGGGCGTTTTAGTTTGGTTTGGGCCTTTTAGACCTTCAATTCCTAATAAAAATAAAAAAAGGAAACAAACTACAGAAACATTTATTTTGAGACTAGTTAAACATAAAAATTGGTGCCATATGTGTTTTATACAGTAGTAAGAGTTAGTGACGGGGTTTGTCTTCTATTTACACTTTATCATAATTCATTCAAATAATAAGCTCTACTTATGTAAATTGTTTTACTTTCACCAAGGGCTTATGAAACTACTGAGGGAAAAGTTCAATGTAACTCCTAATACCAAATTGAAAATTTTCCAACATGTTCCGACATCAAGTCCCGACATCGTGTTTCGAGGTATTATCCACTTTGGGTCACATGTAATATAGGCCCTCATGGTTTTATCCTTAAGGTAGTGTTTGGTTGGAGGGAAATTGAGGGGAGAGGAGAGGAGGGGAGGGGAGGAGATGTGTTATTTTAAATTTTTTATGTTTGGTTAATTTTTAGGAGAGGAGGGGAGGGAAGGGGAGGGGAGCAAAATCTCTCCTAACTCAATTTTTGCTCCCCTCCAATGTTGGGTTTTTTGGAGGGGAGGGGAGCTTAAATCATTTAAAATAAAATTACTTAAATAACCCTAAATTAAATGTAACATAAATGATTATAAGTATATATAAGTAAATTAACCTCTCCTCTCCATTAAAATCTCTCTCCTTCCCCCCTGAACCAAACAAGCAAAGACTATCCTCCCCTCCCCTCTTCTCTTCTGAACCAAACACACAATATAAAATTAAATCCCTCCCCTCCCATTCCCTCCCCTTCCCTCCCCTCACCTCTCCTCGTTTGAACCAAATAGATCCTAAAAGGCGCCTCGGTGGGTTAAGGCATGCGAGCGTTTATAAACTCCCATTGGCCTTGATTCCTAAGTAATGTGAGACTTTTTGGTGTATTCGGAACAATAGCCCTCTAGTCAAGGCCAAGGGGCTAAAGGGTTGTGGGCCTGCTCATGTCACGGCGAGGTACTACAGGAAAAAAAAACCGCAAAATCCGATCCAACTTATCAAAATCGATTAGTTAACATGTTAGTTAACTGTATTATGAAATCTGGCGCGCCATTGTTCCGACCTCAAGTCCCGACATCGTGTTCCGAGGTATTGTCCACTTTGGGCCACATGTGATGTGGGCCCTCATGGTTTTGTCCTTAAAAGGCGACTCAGTGGGTTAAGGCATGTGGGTGTTTATAAACTCCCTTTGGTCTTGATTCTCATACAATGTGAGACTTTTTAGTGTATCCGGAATGAGAATAATTGGACAGTTGTTTACCAATACCATAATACAATGACCTTGGAGAGAAATAAAATGTTTCTTCTCGGTTTGATTTAAGAATGAAAGCAGTTGCTAGCTTGTTTGAATATATAGATGTATGAGATTGGCAATAATTACATGAAAGAAAATTAAAGGAGTGTAAGGATGTAGGTCCATTTTATGTCGTCTTCATATTTCCATCATGATTTATAAATGAAGGGTCCTACGGTCATTGCCTTTTCTTTTTCATCTAAAAATATTCAAATATTAATTGATAATGAATGGGTAGCATTATTTTGTTTCCTTTTATTCTCTCTTATATTTTTTTTGAGATAAATAATGATGTAGCGGTGAGGTCATGCTGTGTGCACTTTGGTAGCTAGAAAGTAATCCATGACTTAATCTCAATGGTCGTATATCCTCTAAATTAAATCCCAGATTAATTAGTTTCATTTTTCACCAATAATAGATCACCGCGCTTAAGATTGCGCTAGACCATAAATATCATTGAAAATAGATTGCTGGTTATCATTTCCTCTCAAGCTCCTAGTCCTCTTTTCTCTCCAATTCGAACTGGATCATGCATGGTTAACTAATGATTAATATACTATCGTGACATTAATTTTTTTTTTGAGTAGATATTGTGACATTAAATTATTCAATTAGATAAATATACAAGTAAAACACATCTTTTAAAAAACTCTACTATGGATCGATGCTGTTATGAATTGATCTCTAATTTTTTTTCTTTAATGTGGCATCTAATCTTTAGTCAATGCAATATAGAAATATAGGTGACTTCAATGTATTGACTATTGAGAGATAGGAAAATCATAAACCCAAGGGGTTAGTTTAGTAAAACATGACAGAGTCTTATTTCTGATAAGTCGCGGGTTTAAATCCCCATTAACCCCTTTCAAGTGAGGTAAATGTAAAATCTTTTCTGAGTGCTCTTAGAGTCCGGAGGTATTCTCAGCTTTGTACTGGGGCATCGATCATTCTCTCGTCCTAAATTTTATTTATAAAAAAAAAAGAGATGAGATAATCGTAAAGTTAAAATAATTAAAATCCAATATTGGTATTGCGTGGGTTTGGGCCTGAGCGTGTTCATTGTCGTTATTAAATTTAAATATCATACTAATAAGTTATTAAAATCTAATTAATGGTGAAAATTTTGGGTAGTTTGCTTGAAGTGTAAAAGGTTCTTTATTTCACTATTAAAATTAATATTGAATCAAACTAAGAGAAATTAATTTTAGCCTTACATGTCAAATTACCATCAGTTATCTAAACTAGCTGGATGTTACACGTTTTTGAAAGTTGTCGCATTACACATGGGTCTACTTAAAGTTGCTCTTTAAATAATTAATCGGTACAAGATATTCTTGTTTAAACATCAAACAGCTGGAGACAAAGTAAAGAGCACAAAATAGTTTCTAAAAAGATATAGAATGAGCAAGAGAGAAAAGAAAGAAGGAAGGAAGAATAATAGCTCACAAAAGGACAAGCAAAGGAACAGCTTTCAAAGGCAGTTCTCAAATATTGTAGGATTTTAAGGAAGGCTGAGAGTTGAGTGGGGGCCAAATAATGACTTCAAGGAATGTTTCATCAAAGAGAGTCAATATTCATGTCAACCCCTCCCCACCAAAGGATATGAACAATAAAAGAATACTCATATTTTGGGTGATGAGACACACAAGCCACCAGTAATTGCCCTAGTCAAATTCTTTATATTTTTTCCTCCTTATCGTCATCACCATCATAATCATATTGCTATGGCTAGCCACCTACCTCAGGCATCACAAATTTTCAAATCATAAAAATTCGACACAAGTCAATGAAAAGAGAGCATGGTCACATAAGGCACGCATGCCTCAAATCCAAATTTCTTCTGCCGAAATTAAATAATTAAGCACCATAGGGAAAAACACATTAAAAATTAATACCAAATAGTTGCATTTGTTGTGATAGGATTGGTAGGATAATGCCGAGGATGTAGACATGTTTAGTGACAATTGCATACTTTATCTAATACTCCCTCCGTTTTTTATAAGCAAAACAGTATATGTATTTAAATTAAATACATATACTTTTTGTTTATAAAAACACGGAGGCAGTATTATCGTTGCACGTTAAAAGCTAGTGTGTTGGTTTAACACAAAATTAAATATAATCAACTACATAATGGTGTGGCCATTTGGAACCTCAAGAGCATATTGGTTTGTTACTCTATAATCTATTTAAGTATGTACTAATTAATAGGAAGTCACTAAGCATTAAATATAAATGGAAGGTACTCCCTCCAGAATGAATTATAAGCAAATTTTGTCTTATGTTTTTTGAAATGAAATATAATCAAATAGTAACTACTTTTCTCCTATTTAATGATAATATCTCCAAAGTACCCCTCATTTAATTTAACTTTTTGTATTTCCAATGAACCAATTTATTAGTCATAGAGGGTAAATTAGGCAATCGAGTTAATTTTTTAATTAAAATTACATAAATTAAATGTGATTAACTAACTACCTTAATAACCGTGAATTAGTTAATTTTTGCTTACAGTTCATTTCGGAAGGAGTATCATATTAGTAGTATTTTTTGAGCACTCAAATTAGTCCTTTGGACCGAGCATATTGGTGTGTTACTCTACATAAGTATGTAATCAATAGGAAGTCACTAAGCATTAACCATTGCTCAGATTTCCTAGGTAAGATTAGGTAGCGGTCCATGGTGAGTACTGCTATCATTATTCAATGTGGAACTACTCTATATTAATTGCAACCTTATACTCTCTCCATCCTTTAATATAGGACCCTTTTATAAAATTTTCTTGTCCCTTAATATAATACTGTTTTCAAAGACCAAGGTGCATTAATTTTGTTTTTACAAAATTACCCCTAAGTTAATGGAGGGAATTAAAAGACCCACAATTTCTCTCTCAGAATAGTCTTAGAAGATGAGAATGGTAATTTGAAAAAAAAAATAGCACACATTGAATACTAATAACTAACAAAACTCACTTTCTTAAGGGGCGTAAAATGGTCAAAGATGTCCTATATTAAGTGACGAAGGGAGTATCAATAGTCAAATCAAGGTGCAATTTTTGAAGGTTATATGTTTTGATGTTGTAAGTTATCATACATTTCTAGGGATCGAACACGTTATAAGTTACTACATGTTCTCTCTAGTTTCCAAGATTTAATATTTAGTTCAGTTCCTTCTCCTTCTCTCCTTTCATTCCCAATGCTCTATGAATCCATCTTCATTTCAAAGTTCTTAACCATTTTAATGTGTCCATCTCTGTCGTTATAACATGCTCATTCTCTATCACAAAGCTATTTTTTATTCAGGCCAGTTTGTATTTCCTCTTTGAACATAAAGTTCTTTTGTTAAGTCATTCACCCTTTTTGTGAAAGCCTAACTTTTTTATTAGAGTTAGATAATTTAAAAATAAATTTGACATTTTTAGGAATCTAGAACGTGTTCTCACACTACAAGAATTATGCATATTTGCTACAAATTTTTCCTAGGGTAACCTAGGGGAAAAGTCGTAGGAAAATACCCATATGTTAGTTACCCACAGCCTTTTATACTAAACCGTCGGAAAGCTGCAAGTTTTTTTTTATGCCTGACATTTACGAGCGGCATCCCCTCGGTTTCAATTTTTTTTTTTTAAATTTCAAACCCACAATACTCTGACCCCCCTTATTCCCTCACTCAACCGCTAGCTCGCCCCACCTCTCTCTTCTTTCTCCCTCTTTCTTTCTTCTCTTCTCTTCTTCTTCACTGCGATGGCTCCAAGACCTCGCGCTGGAGATGCCCAACCCTTCACTCTCCCTTGCCAACAGCGCCACCACGATTTTCGGAGCCTCTTGCGCCTTCTCCACTGCATGCGATGGCTTTGAGCGGCACGAGGGGAAAGGCGATAGCCATGAAGAACGCGAGCGAGGTGATAGCCATGAAACGCCACGCCTCTCAGATGAGTTTTCTGGCCTCCACAGGCTTTGTCTCGGCAATCCACAACCACCACGAATATGCTCTCAAGGTTCTCTACAAAACCCATAGCAGAATCACACGAAAACAGGGCAAAATCAAAAAACCCTAACCAAAACTTTTCGGCGGGATCCCGACCACCGTGAGCCACCAACGGAGAAACTAAACCGATCAAAACACTCCTCACACCGTCCACAACAAAACCCCTCAAGAAGATTCCTGATCGGAGCACCTTCGCCGGCGACCACCGCGTCGGAATTCGTTGCCGCAGCGCCGGAGTTCAAAGCCGCGGCCACTTCTTCTTTTCTCTTTCATTGTGAGTCCCCTTCCTTTTTCCATTTCTGATTTTGTTTTTCCCCCAAATTTTCCAAGAACCCTAACTCAGATTTGGTTTTGATTCCAAATCTTGTCTCTGTTTTGATTTAAATCCCACATATCTTCTTTCTCTCTCCTCTCCCACAGATCTTCTTTTCTTCATTCTCTGGCGGGTGGGTATGTGGTAGTTTTGGGGTTGAGGAATACGGTGGGGGTGTTGGATAAAGATCTTTGATTTCCCTCTCATCCCTGTCAATTTCACCTTCATTTTATTCACATCTATGTCTTCATACTCGGATTTGTGTCATCCCCCACCCCTTTTGTTTTTATTTAATTTATTTTGTTTTCTTTATTTAATAAATAATAATAATAATTGTATATATTTTACAGTGCATGCGGATGTGAAGCAAATACTGGAGATAGTGCTGGGATTCTTGTGGCTTTGCGGCGTGTTTGTGTTCCTCGTTGATTTTGATTTTTCATTGCAATTTTGGTTAAGTATCTGGAATGTAATTCTGTTTGTGGTTCAAAGTTACTTTCTTCAATTTAATTTTGGCTTTTTTGATTCTGTTTTTGGATTGATAATTTGTCACTTTCTGGATTGTTAATTTTAGCTCTTTTAATTTTGGTTCAAAGTTTACAATGGCAATGTAAAGTATTTGTTATGGCAAAAAAAAAAATAGTTTAAATTAATTTTAGTTTTAAAAAAATAATTAAATTTTATCAGTTTAAATAAACTGATAAAATTTAATTTTTTTTTTCAAAAACCGTATTGCACTTTCCTAGGGCTTTTGCGTGGCCCTAGGAAATTTCCTAGGGGCTCTGACCCTAAGAAATTTTCGATGCGCATTTTTTAAAAACCCTCGTTTTCCGATTCCTACTAGCGAATAACCTACTGTCTCGTGACCCTCGGTTGGCCCTCGAAAATTTTGTCATTTTCTACAGTTTTTGGGCATTTCCTAGGATTTTTGGCCCTAGGAAATGCTAAACATTCTTGTAGCGTCACTTTTTACTAGGGTCCGTTAGTTTTAGATTGTGATAAAATTGATTTTGAAAAAATGATTTCAAAATAATTGATTTTAAAAAAATTCAGAATAAAAAAATTGATTTATGTTTGGTAATAATATTTTAAAAGTGGGTTCAGAAGAATTGATTTCGTTTAGATGATAAAACTAGAATCACTTTTGATGTGTAAATATAAAGAATTTTGTGGGTCCACACTCAAAATTGATTTTATTCAACGCAAAAGCTAGGAACTTCTTGCTTCCATCAGAATCAGTTCTACCAACCTAGAATCAATTTTATCCACCGAGATTTTATCACCGAAACACAGATAGTAATTTCCAATTATATTGGCCTTGTTTTTTTTCTCACATAATTGATTTTAGAATGCCTACAATCTAAAACATACGGGCACTAAAAGAGATTTGGAAGACATGAAGAAGATGGAAAAGGTGATTCTTATCGTTCTATTTGAATGTTTAAAAGAGTTTTCATTTGTGAAATATATGATAGAAAACTATAATAAAGTCTCAAAGCAAGTATCATTTTTTAAAGATTTATTTTTAGTATCATTTGTACTTTTTATATATATGTCATGTGTTTGTACAAATAAATATTTCCAGAAACTACTGAAATTTCTTATAAATTACTTGTTACGTTAACAATCTTCATAATTTACTTGGGCTTCACGAACTATAGAGTCAAAATAAGTGTAATTTATTTAAAATAGCGTCTTACTAACGAGTACCTTAAGAGCATTGTTTAAGTATTTCAAACAAGATTATTGTTCATTGAAAAACTATGTATATCTATTTCCAATGTATTAAATACATCACTTCCCATAAAAACTTACTTTTTTAAACTTCTTAAACAATTTTCTTAGGACACTTATCAGCATTTATCTTTAAAATAAAATAAAAAATTGATTGCAAAGTCTTAATTGGCTAATTGAAGTCAACGGCTTTTTCCTTTTGACAAGGAAATCAGGATTCAATTTATAGAAAAAGGCAAACAATCAGCAGCCACAATGTTTGAAATACAATTTGGAGTTTCCTCCAACCAAAAACAATTCGGATTAACTAAAGCAAATTTGGCTAGAAAATAAGCAGCTTGATTAGCATTTTTTCGAATATGAGAGCAATGCAACTTTGTAAAATGAGCCCTAAAGGCTTTGCAATCTTCAATAATATTATCCATATAGTTGTTATTCCTTGAATCTGAGTTAGTAGCAGTAACAACCACCATAGAGTCTGATTCAACTTGAAGATCTAGTAACAACATGTCAAGAGCAAATTGCAACCCCTGCTTCACCGCCATAGCTTCAACAATTGATGAATCCGACAAACAAGAAATCGACTGAGCTCCCACTGCTATAACAACACCATCTCCATTTCTAATAATAGCACTGATTCCCCATTTACCATTCACATTCATTTTATATGTGCATAAATCAGGAAATTGTCATCTCTGAGAAATAACATTAGATGAGGTAACCTGCCTATAATTAACATTTGAAAAGCATTTAAATTCATATATAATCTTCTCAGCTTTAGCAGCTACAGCTTGACTTGGAATCTCTATATTTTCAAAACTGAACTTATTTTTTATAAACCAGATGGAATAGCAAATAACAAGAACAATAGAGACAAAATCCTCTGAGTTTGAAGAAATTAAATGAGACAGCCAATCCTTAAACTCAAGCTGAGAATCCACCCTGTATACTCATAGAGCTAGAGAACCATACCTTTTTAACCGATTCACATTCACGAAACAAATGATTTTGAGTCTCCATGCCCGCATTACACCTTGGGCATATTGGAGATATACAGATACCTCTTTCATACAATTCAGATCGCACAGGGAGCCTATCATGAAGGATTCTCCAGGCTACGTGAAGATGTCGAGGCATTGTTTTAATCCTCCAAAGGCATTTCCAAACAAGATTAAAGTCATCTGAAATACCTTCATGTAATCGATCATGATAATTGCAAATGAATTGATAACTAGATTTAACACCATATTGGCCATTATGATTCACACCCCACATGAGTTGATCACTTTGCTGGTTTGATGACAGAGGAATTTGGAGAATTTGGTCTGCTTCAAAAGGCATGAACAAGGAAGCTATTAATTGATGATTCCAACAACCCTGATCATGATTAATCAAATCATACACAGTTGAAATAGATGTGTTAGCAGGCTTTGGAGACCACACTTTATGACCATTTTGATACGACAACCAATTATCGCCCCATATTTGGATAGAATATCCTGAACCAACTCTCCAATAACAACCCTTATCAAGAACCCATTTAGCATGATGGATACTTCTCTAAGTGTAGTTAGGCAAGTAACCAATATTGGATTTCATAAAATCCGCTCTTGGGAAATATCGAGCACGGAGACATTGAGCAAGAACGGATTCCGGGTTGCTATAATGATCCACCACCCTTGTTTAGCTTACAAGGCCACATTGAAAGCATTAAAATTTTTAACCTCATTCCTCCCTTATTATTTTCAGTACAGAGGGTCTTCCACTTGATCCAATGTAGCTTCCTTTCACCTTCCTTACTTCCCCACCAAAACCGGTTAATCATGCTCTCAATTTTATCACAAAGACTCCCCGGAAGGAGGAAACAACTCATAATATAGGTAAGAATTGCTTGAACAACAGCCTTAATGAGAACTTCCCTACTAGCAGTTGATAAAAATTTCTCTTTCCAACCTGTCAACGGCTTTGATCGTAAGCCATTCAACATCACCCGACGGTTCACGGCTAGGTTTGGCTAATTGAAGTCAATTAAAGGCTTTGATCATAAGCCATTCAACATCACCCGACGGTTCACGACTAAGTTAGTCAAGCTCCAAAATTATACTCTCTCCATTTCATATTGAGTGGCATTTAAAGTTTTTTCACAGAGATTAAGAAAAACAATAAATAGTTTAATGAGTGGAATAATTTTACTAAATGGCATGTCCCTGTTAACCATTGAAATATTAATTATTATCATAAATGTATAGTAAAATATATTGACTTGGAAGTGATGTACACACTATTTATTTGGGGGCAAAATTAGAAAAAAATAATTAATGTTGCATTGTAAACATAAAATGACACTTAATTTAAAAAAAAGTATTTTTCTAAAATGACAGTAAATTTGAAATAGAGAGAGTATAATTGACTTTGTTAGAAGGTTGAAGTTTGTTGACTTATGACTAAGCAATTACCAAAGAGTGAAATGGTCCATTCGATGACCACTAACAAGAATCCATCACATCAAACTAAATAGCCAGGTTAGCGAATTTTTTTCCTTGGGAATCTAGGCACACAATTATAGAGACTAATCTCTTTCGAGGATCTGGAGTGCATTTAAAAATTGTCTCTCACAAGTAGTAAATTTTCATACACATAAACTAAGTTTCGAACTCACAACCACGTGCGCGGACAATGAAGTTTTATAATATACTTAAAAGAGGCATGCTACGGACACTCTCTCTTAAGCACTCTCTCAATGATTGGGCCACGTCACACTTTTTTTTTCCTTCCAAAATCAATCATTAGATTGAAAGTTACTATCATATAGATCATATCTGTAAATTTTAACATTAATCTATGATCATTTGCTATGTCATCAAGATGCGCCAAGATTAACGTTATTTGTAATTACACCGTTGACGTTAATCTTGACGCATCTTGATGACATAGCAAATGATCATAGATTGATGTTAAAATTTACAGATATGATTTATATGATAGTAACTTTCAATCCAATGGTTGATTTTGAAAAAAAAAGTGTGACCTGACCCAATCATTAAGAGAGTGTTTAAGAGAGAGTGTCAGATAGAGTGTATGTAGCATTCCTCTACTTAAAAATAAACATACAAAACTGAAAAATTAGTGGAGCTCCCTCCGGTTGAAGTTTGCTCCATCCTATTGTCATAGATATAATAACTATGCATTTTTTTTTTAATTTGAGAGATGCTTTTCAATCACAAACATACTTAAAATATATTTTTCAATTTTATCCACCTAAATTAAATTATGGATAAAACTTAGGGTAAAGTTTCTTAAGTATGGTTGGTAATATTCCTCTCACTAAACGGGATAAAAACTGTTTTGATAGTGGTAGTTATGAGAAGTTAAAGATTGTGGAAGTGGATAGAGAGATAAAATTTATATATTTTGTGAGAGAAACAGCACTAACCACACCTAAAAAACCTTACGTAAGTTTTGTCCTTAAATTATATGGTTTAATACTTATACTTTAAAAATATTTTATATATTTTTCTTTAATAAGAAGTCATATAATTCTAAAACTTTTATCCAAAATTTTAATTTATCATTTATTCCTTATTGTAACTCTTCTCGTGTTATATCATCTACATGAAAACATGTAGTGCGAAACATATGTAGTAAATGGTGCTTCGGTGCATGATTGAATTCACTTTTGGGAGAACTAAAGTGATTCTAAGAGTAATTCTAGAGAGATAAATGCTTATGGTTTACGAAGTCTTCTTGATTTTATAAAACAAGTTGTTCGATCTCACGTGAATAGCGCTGATTGCACTGACTGCATCACCCGGGTCCGTTCACATTGACTGATTTATACAGAGCTTGGTGAAGATATTTGAGAAGTAAAACCAAGCCATTATGAGTATTTGGCGTGTAGGAAGAGAAAGTTTTCCAATTCAATTATCACCTTGTCTATTAAATTAACTTTGTTGCTGACTTGACAAAATTTAAAAGATATACTAATCCAAGACATGGCAAAAGTCAAACATAATGCCGGATTCACAAAAACACATGGACCAATGGGTCTCAAGTCTCAACCAATCAAAGAAGGCTTCCCGGCTTAATCCTTCTCCTCCCCACTCTTAATCAATGTGACACACACACACTTAGTCCTCAACATGGTTCACCTTGTACTAATTTGTAGTCCTTCTTCGTCGTGCGACTTTACACTCATTATTTCTTTACTAACTCGTGTGGGGGAGGTCATCCTTCACTACTTTTTGTCTTCAAAAATCTGTAGCCCACTCTTATAATTCAATTTGTCAGTTTGCACACCCAATTCAAAATGATAGCATAGATGACTAAATCAATTGCATGTTTTTTGTTCATCTAATATTGATCATATACCTACCGCAATTTTCACATATTAATGATCATTTGCTAAAACACAACAAATATGCATCTAAATAGCCTAGCAGCATGCAATATGAGAACTTTTTTGTTTTCTACTTCCTCTGCTTACGGTTTCCTGTCTGGGTCTTTTTCCCAGGTTTCTCGCCTCTCGGATCATGGCATCCTAGTGATGGGCAAGTTGTGGAAGAGTTTGGCTCCATCCAAGGTTATTGCTTTCTCATGGCAGTTACTTTTGGATAGAGTTCCAACTCGGACAAACTTGCTTAAGAGGGGAGTCATATCTGATCCTTCGGGTCTTACTTGTATTTTGTGCGGCAGTCATCAAGAGTCGGCTCTCCATCTCTTTGGTCGATGTGTTTTTTCTTGCAGTGTGTGGTATGTGGTGGTTAACTGGTTGGGGCGTGATTTTGTGATGTCCCCTGATCTCTTCACCTTGTTCTCATTTTTTGGTGCCTTGTCTGATAGGTCGTCATGTTACCAGGGGTTGCTCCTGATTTGGCATACAGTAATTATGGGTGATCTGGGATCTAAGGAATGGATGTATCTTTTCGGGGAGGGTGCCTGAAATGGGTCATACGGTCGACTGGATTATGGCTCTATCATCGAGGTGGTTCTTGGCTAAGGGGAAGTCACCGCCATGCATGTTCTATGAGTGGTATATAGACCCTCTTGGTTGTATTGGTCGATGTTATTTATGGTTGGGTTTCTTCTAGGATCCGCCGTAGATCCTGCCGTTTAGGTGGTGGGGGTCTCTCTTGCTTTTGTCGTTTGTATTGGTAATCATGTTGGGTTGAGTACTCCTAGAACTCCTATTAATACAACTTGTTTGCCATATAAAAAAAATATGAGAATTTTTTTTTTGAATGGCATGCAATATGAGAACTGTGGTCCACTCATATTTGATAAGGATGTGTTCAAATCTCACTGTTGATGTGAGAATTCCGTTAGTAAGTAATATATAAGTATCTTTGTAAGCTCTTATTGAACTAGTCTTGAGGCTTTCTCTGTCTTTTGTGGCCATTGTGACCTAACTCACATTAACTTTTTATTTATGAAAAAAAAATAATATGAGAACTGTGGTTTAAACCACTGGCTAGTAGTTGTGCGAGATTGTTTTGTTGTCTTCCAATTTGCCATTACACGAGTCATTAAGTGGAGCCATCATCATCTGCTAATCATAGGGAACCCCTGATTCGGCATCTTGGTGACTCCCACGCTATAGCATATACTCTATGTTTGAACCCAATATCTTGTTGGATTCAGTTAGGCTAATTATCAAAAATAAATTACTGTCCAACTCAAATTAGTAAGCAATTAGGCAAACATCTAATGTAATGAGTCCACATGCACTTGTCAATTGTTACCCTTATTTTCTAGATGGGGGATATATGTGCCATCATTGTTTGACTCCTCAATTGTCAACCAGTCCCACTCATTGCAGAAATTATGTCATTTCTTCAATCAGTGGTGTGCGAAATCCGAATTGAAGAGAAGCCTTCAACTTTTGGAGGATTTCATTCTTTCTGTTTTTTTTTTTTTTTTGTTCAATTGGAGGGTTTCATTCAGATAATGAATTTTGGCAACCCGCGTGCTTGGAAAATGTGTTCAAATTAGACCCAAAGGGGTTGGCCAAACTCCGGTTACGTATGAAAGTGCATACAAAAATACTCTCAAAATGTGAGAGGTCTTTTAAGTTAAATCCCGACGAAAAATAAACTTCTTGAGAAATGGCCGTACCCATGTCGCTCAAATGTTGGAGTGGTAGCTCGGTCACTACCATTTGAAATATTTATAAAAATGTGTTTAAATATGTGATTCGGTTTATTGAGAAAAACTCAAGTCTCACATAGACTAGAGATAAGGTTTCAAAAGAGTTTATAAATAAATGACACCCATCACCTTACAAACCGATTTTGTAAAGATGAGTTAGGCCCAAATCCTAATATGGTATTAAAGTCTATCTTAGATCCATGGGCCACCCAACGCATTATATACACGCATCAAGCCCAATATTGTTGTGCGTGAGGGGACTTATTTATAAGTAAAATGACACATATTATGTTACAAGCTGGTTTTGTAAAGATAAGTTAATCCCAAATAATAATACGGTCTGGGATTTCTAGGGGGTGCGATTACAGATTTGATGATAGACTAATAAGTGTCCATTGGGTGAATGATCAAGACAGCAGAATAATCAAAATACTAGTATTTATAATAATAAAGACCTAATAAGGGTCACTTTCAGGTTCTGACTTTCAAGAGAAGGGATGCTATTGACAGCCTACAACGGACTACAAGTGGGACCCAAATGTCTTCGCACGCCTGCACGCCTCGTGGGTCCTACTTGTTGACACTTGTTTCTGAATTGTCATAATTTTATTTTACTCTTCTACTTGGAATAATTTAAAATTCAAACCTTATTTATAGAATTGAGAGGAAAAAAAACACTATTGTTTTCTAAATTTAATCGACTTAAGAATAGATGTTCGAAAAGAAAATTTGACAAAACCAGTATTTGTTAAGAATCAAGAACAGAAATTATATAGGTGGGAGTAACAATAAAAATTATTTGTTTACAAATAACTAATGATATCAACTAGTATTATTTTTGAAATTTAATTTCATAAACAAATTGTGATGGTTTGTTTTTTCCTTTTCTTTTTTTATTCTCTTCTAGCATGTTCTTCACCCACTACATAAAATGCAGCTGGATTACAAGAATGTGTTTTTAGTATTACTCGTTAAGATAATAAAAACAAGAAGTTTGTCAACGAGAGTTTTTTTTTTTTTTTACAAATTAGTATGTTAAGTAACAAAAATAAAATAAGCATACGAAGAAAAAAATTATTAGAATTTAGAATTAGGCCTTGCTCGACCCCAAAAGCTAATTTAAGGAGGTGAAACTTGTCCCCCCACTTATAACTACTAATAAAGTCATATCACTATATATCCAATGTGAACTATCAGTACGCCTCTCTCACGGCCAGACAACTGGAGTGTGACCTGGAAGACTCGATAATAGGTGGCTCAACAAATTTCGGATAGACTTTGACAACATATTAAAATTTAGGATTAAGCCCAACTTAGCCCAAAAGCTAGCTTGTGGGATGAGAATTATCTTCCACTTATAACTACTAACGAGATCATATCACTATTCAATACGAGACTATCAACAAAAATATAAATAAAATAAAGTTAATAAGTTAAGAATTTAAAAAAGTATATGTTATATTTTAATTTTAATATATATATTTTTTTATAACAATAATTTTAATATTTTTAGGCATCAGGAAAACTTTTTACGTTATTTTATTTGTCACTGGGGAAAATTTAAATAAGACATTCCTTAGGGGGAAAAATCCCTTAATATTTTATTAATTTCAATAAAAATTGCTAACAACTCACCATTTTAACATACTCGGTCTCTAATATTGATTGAATTTTAATTTCATTATAAAGAAAGTAAGTCGAAATATTTTATCCAGACCCATGATAAATCTAAATCACATGTTTTTTTACAAATTAAGAAATTCATTATTTTGATTTCCTATGGAAAGTTAAATCAATTTGGTTTTTTTTGTTTTCTCTTCTTTTTTGTGTTTAAATCCATGTGGTTAATGACGTACTCCCTCTGTCTTTTATCGTAAGTAAATAAATCTATGTATTTGGTTCAATTTTCATATTTTATTATAAGTAAAAAAATCTATGTATTTGGTCTAAAATTTGGACCAAATACATAGACTTTTTTGCTTATAATAAAAGATGGAGTAACCAACGGGGGTTGGGCCGTGTGGTAAGCAGCTCGGTACCGCTACTCAAGGGTCGAGGGATCGATTCCTTGGGAATGCAGAAAACCTTCGCTGGGAGACTCACCCACCAACGCCAGGTGTGCGACCCGGGTCGGATCCGGACGTAGCCGTTAATCGGTGAACCGGGTGGGCAAAAAAAAAAAAAAATGGAGTAGAATATTATCCTTTGATACGGCATAGTAATAAATTAACTATTTGACTTCGAAAATCCCTTACCGATCACATGTATTGTCAAAATGATCCCATGGTTGACCCAGAAGATTCAACCCGTCATTACACGCACACCAATATTATTCAACCGATTGATAATCAAGAGACGACTTCTGTAGCTCACAAATGAAAGTTACGAGTCGTTTACGGTGGACTAGATTTACGTGGTCCACGGGTGCGTCTCCTAAAACTAATTGCTATCATGTCCTTTCTCTTTTTCTTGTTCCTCTTTCAATTCCCTTTGCAATTCTTTGCCAAATACGGTTTCAGTTCGCCCTCTCTTCACCTAGCGGTAATGCAAGCTTCTTCCTTTAAGACCATGGAGTTGATCCCCAATTCTTCTACGTAGGTAGAGAAATTTCCTGGAGAAGCAAACATCGGAAAAGGTGGCTAAGCTTTTGCCACTTTGATAACATCTAGTATTATTCAACAACAGAATGAGTCCCCGGAAGTGATGTTAAATAAAAAGAGCACCAAATCCATAAAATTAACAAGCGAATCAATTCATTAGCGTCACCCAAAAAACAAAAGCTTTGAATCACAAATAAAATAGATCATTTGTATCAACGATGTTTCATTTTGTTCCCAACAAGATTTTGTTCTCCGGTGAGTGGTTGTCGTCTCCCGAGGTGTAATGGGATCAAATCAGTCCCTTGTTTTTTTTTTTTGGTTGATCCCTTCTCTTTTTAACCTGCGTCCCAAGGCAACTGCCTTCTTTCGACGGTTTTACCCTCTGACTGTTACCAGGAAGGTTCTCTTAACTACTATCTCAAGAGAGTAACCTCTGTCTCGGTAAGGGGATCTCTTGACAAAGTACTAATGAACTGAGTACCTATGGGCCTATCGAGTTGATGGGCCTCAAACATATTCGGCATCTCTAGTACTCCAACTTTAGCATGTGGGCTGAGATCCAACCGAAGTATATCAGTCCACAACCCCCCAAGCATGAGGCCTGTAAGGGTGTAAGGGTGTGATGCTTAATTATCCGAGATGCTCAATGCCGTAATGATGGTTACAAATCCAAAGTCCAAACACAATCACTGCAGACAGAGTCGACCGACACATTTGTTGGTCTAAAGCAAACTTTTAATTAAGTGAAGTCTTTTTTTATTGATCAGAAAAAAGCGAAGCCTTTTTAAGTGAGAGACTAATATAAAAATTACAGACCTTACAAAAATAAATTATAAACAAATAAAAAATAAATAATTTCTTTATGTTAAAAATAAAATATGATAGTGACAACATTTATAATTTTTTCAACCATGAAGTAGCACATAAATTATATATATATTATTTGTCATATTTATCGGATTGTGTGAAGGGGACTAAACTTAGAGACAGTGTTATAGGCATTGTTCTTACTGTTCCTCTTACAAAGAGATAGTTTTATTTTGCTAAGGTGAAAGTTTTTTACACCCCTTTAAAATGTTTGTGACAATTGTGCTATTTTTTTAGTAGAGAACAGTAAGAATAGTGTCTATAGCAATATACCTAAGTTTTATCCTTGTGTGAATTGGTGTAGTGGATAACTACTTCTTGTTACTTGAGAACCCGTTTTCAAATCTGATGGATGGTATTTTTTGTTGTGGGATTTTGATATTTTTGTTGCCATGAGTGGGGTGTGCAAAAAAAAACATGATATTTTAGGAGCTTTGCATGGTTCAAACCCACAACACCCGGTATAAATGAATTGAGCTCCACCAGCTGCACTACATAGCCAACCATAAACACGCTTAAAACTTATATATTAATATAGAAACAATTATTTGGGGGACTATTTATTAATGTGAAAAAGTTTTTTTGGGCCTAAAGTAAGGGGTTATGGGCCGCCTTATGCTTGTGTTGGGCCTGAGTGCAAAAAATGGAAGAAATGTTAGCTTACTTCTGAAAGCTGATTTGACCATATAAAGAAAATTGAGAAAGTTATTATATTGTCAAAGCCCGAGTGCTTGAAAAATTATTTATTATATTCTTTATTTCCAATATAATAGATGTTAAGGAATGCTACTAACAATCAATCTGACACTCGCGGGTAAACACTCACGCGAATAATATGCCACACCATTACTTTTTTTAACTGTTGGTTAGTTACCCATCGTTTAATTGGATTTTAACACTTTTTTTGAAATTATGTGGAAGGCATGGTCTCTCACAAAAAACAAATTAGATACAACATTGAATCCCCCAACACTACTTCCTCCCCATTACCTCCATGACTATCACCGTCATTGGCTCATTCACCGACTGGATCCCATGCTCGGATTCTCAACTCACTGGGAGCATCAAAACAGCCTACGCCACCTTCCTTCGTTAATGGAGGGGCGGCACTGTTCACATATGAGAAAGGTGGCGACTGAATGATGCAACATGCTACTAGAAGTGACAAAATAGTGGGACAGTGGCTACTAGAAGTGGGCAACAGTGCCACGCTGGGTGAGTCTCATGGCAGGTTGTGATGGGTGATTTGAAGTTGTGCGTGTTGCTGGGGTGAAGGTTCAGTGCTTGAGTTCCAAGTCGGTTGAACGGAGATTGAAGGTTCACAGTGATCTTTACACCGGCGAAAGACGAAGGAAGGTAGTGGAGGTTGTTCTTCAGATGTTTAACTCATTTGATGCGCACAAAGGGTTTGTGATACTTGAATAAAAAATTAAAAAATTGTTACTCAACTTAGAGAGCCCGTAAACAGGTAACCAATTTTTTTTGAAAAAAAAGAATGATGAGGTTTGTTATACGCGTGAGTGTTTACTGGCGAGTGTTGAAACGACTTTGCCTAAAATTCCTCATAAATGTTTACTAATTTTGCTCATGGCGAAAGAGCCTACACCCCTTTTGGTCCAATAAGGTTGTGTCAGCCCATTAAGTATTAATATAATCAAGATTTCAAGACTTTTTTTATAAGGGGACTCCTTCACATAGATCTCATTAGGATAAACGTGGAGGGAGGACGATGTCCTTGACAAGGTACATCTTCCCTTTCAGCTTGACGGGGCCCCTATTCCAACACTTCACTCTGGGACCTACTTATATGTGGACCTCGACCTTTGACTATTTGTTCCCCGAATTCATCTGATCTTGACACATCTAGCTCTTTAAGGAAACCCTAGATTGGACACATCAACAAGACTTTTCGACCCAACACACCGTAAGAAGGAGTTAGCACCCTCATTTGCAGATATAGCACCATTACTCTTGCTACCAATTAGCTAATACGACACACTAGATTTATTGTACTAAATTGATCAAAAGGAAAAATTACTCCGGAGGTCCAATTATCTTAATTTAAAGTTTCAAATTGTTCCTTTATCTTTTTTTTCCTCAAGTTAGTCCTATAAATATTAAAATGTTAACACTGTTGGACAAAACATGAATTTCCATCCAACCCCATTAGTAACGCGCTGATGTGGTTGTTAACTACATAGGCGGTTGTGCTGACATGGTCTTATACTGTACAATTAGCTGCTGCCTGCTGGCATGGATCATCTTCTTCCCCTTGCAATAGAAAACCCAAAAAACACTAAAAACCCATAAACCAAAAACCCAGAAATTAAATAAGCATTCTGGAAACCAAACAACAAACACCCAACACTAAAGAAAAACTTAGATATACATCAAACATTCAGAAACCAAAAACATGTAACTCTAATTTTTTATTTTTTTTATAAAAGTGAAAACCTATATACACTTCAATAAGAGATTGTGTTTTTGTGTAAATCAAAAGGAATCAGCGTACAACAGAGCCGCATTAGCGCTAACACATAGTTGTATGCTGCAGTGTAGGTTCCTTGTTCAGTTCTACACTTCCTTTCAGTGGGACTATGCAAGTTTGAAACTTTACCAAATCTTATGGGTAAGACTTCCTTCGGTGGGTTCCTTCTCTCTAATGGGACTCTCATAATTTTGGTGTGTCCATTTATGATCAAGGGAAATTTTTGGAGTTTTGCTTAATCTTTTGTTGCTCATCTATATGTAGGGGTGTAACAAGTCAGTTTGGTTTGGATTTAGAGAGAAAAAAGTTCAAGCCAATAAAAAATAGTCGGTTCGGTTTGGTTCGTATTTGACAAAAATAATTCACAAAACCCGAACCGAACCAAACCAATGAAGAACGGGTTGGTTTGATTTGGTTCAATCGGATCAACTATTTTCTAAAATTAAGAAATTTGTTATAAAAATATGAAAAATTTTAGAAGTTTTTTATAACATTCTAGATTTAACATACTATAAAAGTAAACACATAAACTAGAATGGAAAATAAGAAATTATGATTAAAAGAATACATAAATACAGTACATTATTTAAGATAACATTACTAATAAAGTGTGAAATAAAAATAAAAATAATAAAAAATAATGGTTTGGTTCGGGTCATGGATTATCGGTTTTGAATGTCGTAAAACCGATACCCGAACCAATAGAGGTCAAGTTTGTTTGGTTTGGTTCGGTTTGGATACGAACATAAAAAAAAGGGAACCAATTTAATTGGTTTGGATTGGATTTTTGGGTTCATCGGGTCGTTGGTTCGGGTCTTACACCCCTATCTATATGTAAAGACAAAAAAAAAAACCAAAAATATTTGAAACCATGTGCACCATAAAGAGCAATCTCAAAGACCCAGATCATCTTTTTTCAGTCTTCATGGACCTTTTCAAAGCTAATGGCTTTCTTCTTCCTCTATTCACCATCTCCCATTTCTTCTATTTCCTTATATTCGATAGTCATTCCTACGATTGTGATCAAAACCCTAACATTAATCTCATTATTTACAGCACTTTTCCAACAATACCCAAAGAAGAGTCCCCACGAAACCCCTTTAAAGAAACCAACATTTCCCCACATTGAAGAACCGAGAACCCTAATTTGATTTTTTTTTATTTTTATAAAAAAATAAATACAAAAATGACTAAGATTATGACATAGGACAGGCACATATGTATATTGAGACGACCCAGTCCCATTTTCTCAAATTCCTAAGTATATAAATCTTAGACGTATTTGAACAAAAATATTAGTGTAAAAATTAATATATTGTTGCATTCAAAAGTGTACAAATGTACCTAAATGTACCCTTCCATAGGGCCCCAGATATACAGGGTGTATAATGATAGTAACTTGGACTCCTCGTCTATTGACTCTGACTCACTGGCTGTAGATCAACTCAAACGATCTCACTTCTGGAAATCGTCTGATACCTGCAAAGACTCGTGGACAGATATATGCAAAACAAAGAAATAAAACGGAAGATAAGAACACACTATACGCACCATTAAATGGGAAAGTAAGATTAGAACTCATGTATAAAAAGAGAGGTACACACAAGCAGATCAACCACTCTCGCACTCATGCACCTAGGATACTATATGCCTACGTGGCCACACAGCTTCTAAGGATGGCAGAAGCGACCCCACCTTAGCCACTTTGGCCGTTATTGATGACAGCTCAGCAACCTCCCACCGACGTGTAGGTAGGTCAAGTCAGTTGTCCATCCCCATATCCCACTCATCGTACCCCTATGAGTGCATCCCTGCTCCCCAATTACAGTTGATAGGAACAAGTGTCGGGCCGGCACTCGGGATCGACATTATGGACAATGATGCAACAGTACCCCGTCAGGATGACAAGGCTACCCGACGTCCCGACAGGATGGTCGCGAGTCATCCGTCACCTGTGGACTTGTCGGACCCAGACTATCGTCAAGGACCAGCGTGTCCTATACTGACTGCATCGTACCCGCACTCTATTACCTGACCTCGTACACAGCCTATGTGCATGGCGGTGGATTACAGCACATGCATATCAAACCTCCCCACACAATGTTTAACATCTTATTCCAACACTTATTTTCTTATTTCAGCACTTATCAGCTTGTTATAGATTTAATAACCAGCTCAGCTAATCTTATAATCTTACTTTCCCATTTAATGGTGCGTATAAAAAGGGAAAGTAACATACACAACACAATATCAATCATCATCCATCCTTGATCAACATATGGATTAATCATCAACCATCCTCGATCAACATATGGATCAATCCTAGCATCGCTCAGGCGACATGCTACTGACATGTTATCAATCAGCACACCAGTAGACTCACACATGATCATAAAGGAATCACCACATCAATCAGCATATATCCATAGATATCAATAGATCATTCCTATGGTTGACAGACCTCTGACAACTGTCTTAAGCTATCATAGGTCACAACCCCTCTCCTGAGGTGCTGCTGTTATCAACCGCTAGTAGGGCTTAGGTCACCCTACACCTAGTTATACATTTATTCTAATCCTACAATCCCTAGTGGATATGGTTCAGATCTCCCACCTGGTTAGAAGGTCGCTGCAACTGCTGCCACTCTCTGCACCCTTGCCGCACCCGCTATTCGTACTCCTACCTTGCCTGCTAGGCCGCTCTCAGCTCTTTTCCTCTCCTCTCTGAGAATTACCTGCTAAGAGCTTTCTGATGCACAAGATCTTCACTTGAGGCAAGTGCAGAACATACTTGCTCTTTAGTGACCATCTAAGTCTCACTCCCTTCTCAATCTCAAGGATTGCCTACTAAGGGTTTTCTGATACACCAGATCCTCATTGGAGGCAAGTGCAGAGCATACTTACTCCTTAGATGTTTCTAGAGAGAGAAGAGGTTTTGGTGCGAATGGAAATGAAGGGGTGAGGGGGCATTTATAGGCGAGCTTCGCCCTCCATCGCATCGCGACAGTACATTGCGTCGCGATGGAAGCTTTTGGACCCTTCCAAATGCACACGTGGCACAAATCAAATGGTTGGATTTTGAGTTTGGTTGCGTCGCGATGGTCCCTATACAAATCCCGTCAAGACGCGACAGTGCCTTAGGAGGAGGATCTGTTTTCTCTTCTTCTAGAATCTTCTGGGGTGATACGTACCTTTCCTAGGGGTATTTTTGTCCTATTAAGTGTTTCTAGGACTTTTCTAAGATTTATGGGTCCCACTTAAGCCCAATTTATCCCTAATTAAGGTTTTTAATACCATTTTATCAATCTAATTACATTTTAAAATATTATTTGAAAAACGAGATGTTACATATATTAACTGCAACATAACACGTAAGACATTTTTAAACTGGGATGGATGAAAAATAAAAATAAGTCCAATGGTGTTAACATTTTAATACTTAAATGACTAACTTGAGGAAAAAAATAAAGTACCAATGTGAAACTTTAAATTAAGATAATTAACCTTTAGAGTAATTTTGTCTTGATCAAAATTGTGTTGATTAGTATCAAAATAAGACTTTTTTAGGCTGTAATTTTCATATTTTCACGTTTTATTTTTATATTGTACTTTTAAATATCTTTACATTTTTACCCATTTTTAGCTATTTTTAGACAAAACAATATGAGAGATTCAGAAAAAGAATCCATCGCCAGGCAACTAGACTCCTCGCCAGGCGATTGAGTGAAAGCTCACAATGCAGCGCTTTTTCTTTAAACAAAGTTGCTTCGCTATATTATGACGGAAGCACGCCAAGTAAATCACCCTGCGAATGCAACACCTATAAATACACCTCATTTTATGTTTTAGCTAGCTTTTTGGCTACCAAATGATACCATTTGATATTTGTAAGCAGTTAAACACGTTTTTATTTCCTTTTCTTATTTTTTTCATTACAAAGATTAAGTCGTTGACTTCTCATATTGAGATCTAATGCTTAGATCTTGCTTTATTTCATTTCTTTATGCTTTTTGTGTTGTCTTAGCCATGTCTAGTTAAGTTAATTTTAGATTAGGTTATAACATGAACTACATTTGATCATTTTGCAATTTTTACGCACTCTTAATTAATTATCAATTTCATTTGGTACTTGTCTTTAATCCTATGTTTAATGTTTTTTTGTCTTATCACTATGGAACTGCCCAAATGGTCGAGTGTCACAGGGGAACCTGGGGATGAGGCTAGAACAAGTTTAATCATGCACATCTAGATGCAGTTATTAAGAAATGAGTGGTTTTATGTGCACTCTATTGGGGTCTCGACCACAAGTAATGCTTCCAAATATTTGATTTTGCCTTGGAATTAGGGTGCTGGTTAAGCGGAAGGGTTATTCACCAAGAAATCAAGTTTAACTTATATTAGCGAACTGTGGGGAAAGTTGTTTAGCAAGGAAAAAGTAGTGAATTTCATGAATTTGATAATATAGGGACCTTATCGCTTTTACCTTACGTTGCATCACAACACTACACAATAACAATATTATCTCCATGCATTTTTAGTATATTATTGTAATATTATTGTAACTGATCGATGGTGGAAATTAGCCCTAATTAGAAACGATAACTCAACTTATTATTTTTTACTTGTACGATATCGGTACACTTGACGGGATCTAACAAGTTTTTAGCATCGTTGCTGGGAATTAATTGATACCATTGTCTATCTATTCAGTTGCCCACTATTTTGGATGCTATTTTTATTTTTTTTATTATTGATATTTTAGCAATTACCACTAACCTTTAATCCTTTGCACGCGAAAGAAGAAAGTTGACGAGTCGATGTTCTTTGATCCAGAGCTAGGAACAGTCCTTCATAGCACATATAGAAGAAGACAGAAGGGAAACCAAAAAAATAAAAAAAAAATCAAAAAGAGGAAAGTTCGTCATAATCACAATACAACCAATCATGATCACTTAACCAGCTAAAGTTCTTATGGCCAACAATTAGGTGCAACTAGTCGAACGTACACTTGGAGACTGTCTTAATGCTCCACTGAGACACCTGCAGAGTTTAGACCCCAATAAACGCTCATCAATTTGAGATCAACCCGACTCTTCTCAATTTAACTTAATTATAGGCACTATTTTGGAGGCCATCGGATAGAATATTCGTACACTCAGTTGGAGAGTTTCTTGAAGATCTACGATACCCTCAAATTCCCAGGAGCGTCGGATGAGGCCATAAAGTTGAGGTTATTTCTATTTTCTCTGCAGGACTGAGCTAAAAATTTTGTTGATGACTCTACTCTACCCATGCGAAAATGTTTCCCTCCAAGCAAAATCATGAAAATGCAGGGGGGAAATCACAAGTTTCTCGCGGAAAAATTGAAGAGAAAGCAATATGCGAAGCATGGGATCAATTTTAAAATCTTGTTGCTAAATGCCTTGACCATGACTATGATGATCTTTCCCGATGCAATTTTTCTATGGTGGTATGAGGCCAGTACCAAGAAAATGCTACCCCCTCCGTATTCGAATATAAGAAACAAAAGACCAACACATTTGTTCCAAAATATAAGAAAAAGGTAACAACTACCTACCAATTTAATGATGCGTTTCCATAAATACCCTCAAATAGTAAATTTAAAATGCTCTTTAAAATGACCACGCGTTTCTGTTCTTTCCTTTGTTCCCGAGAAACCATTCATTTTCCAATGTGCTAATCGAGATATGCAAGTGAAAGGGTTGGCCAGCATTACTCTCCATATTAAAAGGTTCTCTGTCATTTTCATTTTGCACACTTCAACATCTTTCCCTTTGTTGCACCAGGAAAATGACAACACCTCAACAATGGTGGGAGTGGGACGGTCCCTCATTTGAGTTGGGTTTTGACAATGAGTCAGAAAGTATCTCACTATCTCAGGATGAGGAGAACAAAAACATTCAAGATGCCCTTGTTGAAGGTGAACGGATCTCTCACCATAATGATGAGGTAACTGCAGAAAAAAAAGAATCGTTAAATGGAATTGAAGATGGAGCATCTGCAAGTAACTTGAAGCATGATATCGACTTGAACGAGTTCCCTAATGAAGTTGCTGAAGAAGCCAAGGAATCAGGTAGATCAAAAAACCTGCGTCAGAAAATTGTTCAACCATATGAGAGAGCATTCTTGGACTTGAACAGAGGAGTTTTTGATCTTAACAAATTTCCAGATGAAGGACTCGAATTTGGACCTGAGAATCAAGAGTTGAAGAAAGGATTTCATGACATGCTGAAGATTTTATTGGATTCTTCATTTTAGGTGTGTTTGAAAATAAAAGGAAGCCCTTATTATGCTCTCAGATGTTGTTGAATGTTTCTGCAGTATGAAGAAATGAAAAGTTTTTGCTATATCAATGTTAAAAAGAGAACCTTTTTTTAGCAGTTGCTTCAAGTTTAGTTCATTGCAGTGAAAGGTTTTGTACTCATCGAATGACACGTTAGTTCACTTCTCCTTTTTATCTGTGGTGCTGTCATTTTAAGGTAAAGCCACTTAATCATTTTTATTCCAATGACCACTATTCATAAAGCATATGGCCTTTTTTCAATCCTTTTGCCGATAAGCAACACTTCATTTGGCGTTCCTTGTCCTAGTATTACTGTTATATTGGCCGATAAATACATTGTCATTAAAGCATTATAACTTGATGACATTAACTCTAACCAAGTGATGCAAATGTAAATACCCGAATGAAAAGCAAATTGTAGTAGCAAAAACAAAACATGCTAAACCAAATGCAAAAAGAACCTAAAAGTGGAACCAGCATATACATGCCCAAAGCAAAGAAAACTCCCACCAGATTTAGTCAGCATTGTGTAAGTACACAGAAATTTCTTCAACTAATACTCGATCACAATTTAGTTGAGCCGGCAGTCTTCCTTCATTAATCAACACATCTTTCTTAATATGAGGAGTTTTGTAATTATGGGTTCCTCTGACTTTCATGATTTCAATCATGCATGACTGAAGTGTGAGGAATATTTTGTTCGAATCTTTGCATGAGAAAGTGTTATAAGAGTTTTCCACAGCTTGAATAAGCTCATCAACTGATCTAGTAGCCTCCGTTTGTTGTAATGACTGAATAGCGTTGAAAAAACCTAGGTCCAAAACATTCAAATCAGGAGAGTTAGGCGGTTGACAAGTTAAACGAATGTCGAACCCTCCTTCAGAAGCCGCTCTGCAAAATTCTTCATCATTTGTAGAAATATGGACCGGTGCATTATCTTGTTGTATGTAAATTGTTTCCCTTGCCGATTCTGGTGGCCATTTTTCTTTAATGGCCGGTAAAACCTTGTTTATTAAGAACATTCGGCTGACTTATTTAGTGATAGAAGTAATTGGTTTTGTTTCTAGAGTCCCCGATGCACTATTAACACTTGACCTTTTTGCTGGTACTTTATTAACCAAAGGAAACACACCAATTAATCATGAGAATGACACATTATTATCATCATCAAATCTAGGTCTTGCCACTGCAGCTAAAAACATGACCTTAGTAATGTAGTTTTTGTTTTTGCATGTACGATATGGTTCATCTTCGTCTGCAAGAAGGTAATACTTTGCAGTTTTTTTGGACATATAGAACTATTTTTCATCTATGTGCACAATGTTATGCATGGACTTGAACTTTGGGTCATGAGGAATGCTACTTTCCTCAAGCATGGACAAGCAAAATCTAAGACGAGCTTTCATATTATCCTCTGTCAAATCTGGCTTTATTCCATTTGAATGTCGACGTAAAATCCCGTCTCTTTTATATTTCACCAATGATGTCGTACTAATGCCCAATGCAGAGGCTAGAGATCGAAGAGTGCCACGCTTACTCAATGCAACATCACGCACTTTCTCAATATCTATCTCAATTCTTTTCCGACCACAATTTTTTGCTTTCTTATGGCAAACATCACCTGTTTGAGTTTGTCTCCAAATCCGATAGATGACAGCGATAGATACCGAATAGGAAGCAGCCAGCCTTCTAGCGGTCCCACGTTTTAGTTTTCCATTAACAGTTGAATCTTTCAATAATTCAGAAATCACTTTCCGCTGGTTGTTGTTCAAGAAAGCACGCTTTTGCAGAGATGATTGTGTCTCATGAATAATGTTCTCCTCTGCATGGTTAAAAAAAGGACAAAATTAAACAACATGACAGCGTGAAACTTAGAAACGTGATACAACATGCATTCTTTAGGATGTGAAACTTAGAAACGTGACAGTGCGTCACTTGTACTTGGTCAAATTACTTTAAAATTTTAAGACTATGGCTTCTATAAATAGAGATTGCACAAATCAACCTTCAGTTAGTGTCCCGTTGATAGAAAGACAAGTCATGACACATTCAAATAAAAAACCAAAAAATACTAGCAAGCTTAAAAAAAATGAGATGGTGGAAAATAATAAACTGATCACTACACCTTCAGTTAGTGTGTCGCCACCTTCTGCAAGTTTTTTTAAAAAAAAAATCAGTTACAGGTCTCATCTTTTTTTTTTGTATAGAATATAAATTGTTCAAGCCGAGTGGAAACCAACATACCAGGAAGCATGTCATCAACCTCATCGAAATAGAGATCATGAATGTTGTCATCTACATCATCACTAGGTGGGGGAGCTTCAGAGACATCTTCACACGATGGATACACATTTAAGTCAAAGGGACATGCACCAATGGCACTATCAACAACATCCTCAGAATCATTACAAGGAACATTTAGATCAAAATCCAGACCAACAGCATCAGAATCATTAGAAGGATTAGAAGGATAGTTTAAATCAATTCCCAGTAGAGACATGCTAAAGAAGTTTGGACACACTAGAAAGGAATAAAGGAGATACTCAAAAGCCCGGCTCTTACTATGCATAAGCCACAAGTTTCAGCTTCAATTTAAAGAAAATTTAGGGCGGGTAAATCCAATGTTTAAATGAAAATTTTAAGGATAATTCAAACATGAAAGAAGCAGGGAAAAAAATTAGCGCGGGTGATACAGTAGAAGTGGAAGACGTGAAGTGAGAGAGCTGAAGAGTTTTTTAGTTGTTTTCCTTTACTACAAAGCACAGACAAGGTGAAACGTTCAAGGCTCACGTGTATTCCTACCCAATGTGTGAAAAGTGCATTTCAGCTCAATAAATATAGTGTCAGATTAGGTATTTTTATATTCAGAAATTAAGAAATTAAAAATATTAAAAAAGAAGTTAACAATAATTGTTGGCAGGGGTAATTTGGATAATACACTTATATTTTTACATGAGATTTACAAAATTAATTGCAGGTCTTAATAAGCGTAAAAATAGATACTTTTTCTTATATTCGAATACGGAGGGAGTAGATGATTTGGAGGGGGTTCCATCAAAAACAAAACAACGGAAGATACCAAATCTTTGTTGGAGTCGATGTCTAGAATTGAGCACCTAATGCATCATAACCGCTCATCAACATAAAAAAAAGGGGCTCATTAAACTAGACTCTTCTTGGGCTCTACTTGTGCAAAACAAGGTTATCACACAAAAATTGGATGTCGCTACCAAAAAACTTAAGGCACTCCAATGTAATTCCGTTTAAGGTTCTTTCCGACAAACCTCTAACCATGTGTCCAATTTCTGTGGGGGTGACAATGAGAATGATCACTTAAATAAATCGGTTTGTACGACATAATTTTTTTTTTATAATGGTTAAAGCTTGACTTTTTTAATCATGCTTTGAAAAAAAGTCTTGATATAATTTATTTAATAAATATACTTGATCTAACCTAAATGAAAAATGATATTTTGACAAAAAAAATTCGACAACTGTACGGATGACACCGTATGTCGTCTGATCCGTCTTATCTGGACATCTGTCACGGATAAAATAATGATATTTTGAAAATGTATCCTGCCATTAGGATATATATCCTGCCATCAGGATACATATGCTGATAGTGAAAAAAAATAAAAATATTATCCGTATATGTATGGATATATGGTCCGTACATGTACGAACATACGGTGTAACATACAGTTGTCGAATTTTGGTGTCAAAATAACACAACTGAACCTAAATCTAATGTGGACTATGTCATACATCCTCAGCGGACTACTCGACCTATTTCCATCGATATCCATCCCATATCGCTTCCCTTCTTGTAATTAAACTTGGTGTATGGACCAATGGGTCCGAAACACCTTATCATTTCATAGAATTGACTTGGAAAAAGTTTATATTAAAAAATTAATCTTTATCTATTTATAAAAATTAACTACAATAATTGTCACGTGAGACGTGACATAATTTCATTTACTCACACCAAAATATTTTTTCGCTCTTTTTTTTCCCATTAAGTAGTTGTGTTGTGTCACCCTTGTTTGCACGAGTGTATCTTTAGCTACTTTCTATTTGAAAGTGATATTCTTAGCCTCAACTTCAAGGAGTGAGATTGATAAAACCAAAAAAATATGTTAGATTAAGTTTTACAATAATCAGGTTTTTTTTTGGACTGGAATAATCAGGTTTTCCCTTAGTTAACGTGTAGTACCCTTTAAATTAGCCTAATTTATTTAACAGAATGAAATCTCAAATATTAGATTCTCAGTTTTAAATCCAAGTTATTTTGTTCAAACAAAGGTTTGCAAAAAGGCAAGTTTTTTCATTCCAAGTTTTAAATATCAGAGTATATTAAAAAACAAGCAAATGTGGTAGCCTGTACCTTGTAAGGGAGGCCATATCCTCGACTAGTCCTCATGTTTTTGAGTCGGTACCTATTTGTATTTGTGACATTATTGATTTAAAAATACAATGTAAAAAAAAAAATATTTAAGGTAGAGATCATACATAAAACTCCTTAATTATTCAATTATTATTTTATTTTGCATTTAACCATTTCAACGATGCGTCATTTTAACAAAATTTCAATTTTATTGGGGAAAAAAAAAATCTGAGACAGCAAACAGCTGGAAGAACTAGAACAAAACAAAAATCTTATAAAAATGAAACCTTTGATTTAATTCCTGTGTCTTATCAATGACCCCTTGAAATTGAATTATCAAAAGTGTCAACTTAGTCGGTTACTCTTCTCATTCATTGTCTTTCTCTCTTCAGCTCCCAATATAAATACTTGTGAAGTTGCAAACCGTTTTCCATTCATTTTTATCAAACTCTCAGTCTCATTCATTCACAACACCAATTGATCCTTCAAGAATCTGGTCTACCCAAACAACACATATAGCAGCAAAGTTTTATACTTTTTTTTTTTATCATATAATATAAAGTTTTACACTTTATAGATAGATAGTGAAACTGGATTTTAGGAGCTAGGCATTTGTTGGATTCATATATCAACCATGGCAGATGATCAATTTCAGCAGGCAAGTGGAAACTGGTGGGACTCGGCAAAAAACATGAGGTTTGAAAGTGGTGCATCACAGTCTTCTTCCTCTGGCATAGGTGAATATCCTTGGCCACCTCAACCTCAAGATATGGCAGACATGAAGCCAAGTTCTTCTGACCCTTCCAGTGACCCCAATTTGAATATGATGGGTTTAGGCCTTTCATCCCAAACCATTGATTGGAATCAAGCATCTTTAATGTAAGTGCAATTTGTGTCATCTCAAAGACAAAATCACAAACCACCCACAAAATAAAAAAGTGATCTTTCATTCTCTTTCCCTCATTAATCAATCTTTATGAGCTAAAAGGTGTGACTTTTGTTGTGTTTGTTTGATTTTGATGGTGAAATTAGACAAGGTGAGAAGGCTAGAGAGAACAGTTTCAGGTCGATGATGGAAGAGAATTTGAGTTCAACAAGGAGCAATTTTCAGCAAGAGTGTGGGATGGGGTTGTCTCAAGTTCAATGGAGGTCAGAAAAGCTGTTCCCTTCAGAGTCTTCAACAAATGAATTCAAGCAAGTGAATAGGGGTTTTTCTTTGGATAATCAAAACCAGTTTAGTCCTCCATATAGTTCTGGGGACAGCACTATGGATTCCTCAGTAGCTTTATATGGCAGTCCTTCAATATTACAAGGACTATTAGGACCTGATCACAATAATCAAACCCAACAAGGTTCCTTTGAGAATCGCCCCATTAGTACTTTTCCTTACCCAACAAACTATGGATTAAACACTAATACTAATGAGTTGATGCCTTGTTGGTCTAAAGTTCCTCAGTTCTTGAGAGCTTCACCTCCAAAACCACAACCTAATAACCAGTTGCATTTCACCAACAACGCCCCCTTTTGGAATGCTTCTGAGGCTTCTCCCATCAAGGATGTTCGGTCCAGCTTCTTCCCTTCTTTGCAACCTCCATTCTCCACAACAAATATTGATCATGTGCAGTCAAAGGTACTATATACTAAACCACATAACATATTGTATAGCATACTTATACATAAAATGTAAAATGCATTCCGTGGTTCGTCCGGTATCTGAATTCAATCTCTGATGATAGAATAATTTGTAGACAGACTTTACTTTCTACTCAGCCAAACACAGATTAGTAAATGGCTCTCTTTCCCCCGGGATACGGCAGTGAAAAAAAAAAACATAAAATGTAACATTCATCGGATATAATTAACTAACATCTTATTGATGATATAGTATTATATTAGGGTTGAAATTGAATTGAAGAGTAGTATTTGATGTGGTCTAAAGTGTTTTTAATTCATAAAGTCACGGTTTTGCAGAACATATCTGAAGGTGCTGCTGTGGTAAAGAAAAGTGGGGGTGAGCCAGCAGCCAAAAGGCAGCGTAACGAAACCCCATCTCCTTTGCCAGCTTTTAAGGTACAATAAGTGCAATGAAATTACCTTTTAACAAGAAGGGGAAGCTTTAAACTTTTTTTATATCTTTATCTTTTATTATTATTTTTTATTTTCCTTTGAGTCCATAAACATGGATATGAACCTGTAATTCTACTTTCTTAATGTCCTCTTAGGTGAGAAAAGAGAAGATGGGGGACAGAATCACTGCACTCCAACAGTTAGTGTCGCCTTTCGGAAAGGTAGGTTAATTTCCAATGAAATGAATTGGTTGAATTGATACTTGATCATTTCCTTTGTGAATTTAAGTTCTATGATAAGTGGGGAGAGGAAAAAAAACAAGAAATATTATGACAGTTTTGTTTTGATACTAATGCTATAGCTGTTTAATTATTGATAAAAGTTTTAAAAATTTGTTATATTATTGTGTCAGACTGATACAGCCTCAGTGCTCTCTGAAGCCATTGAATACATCAAATTCCTCCATGAACAGGTTACAGTAAGTCCCATTCCCCATTAATATATTCTTAACCTGAAAGCTAAAATTAATAATAACAAAACTTTCATCTTATGGATATATGCTTTGTTTTTTTCCGTACAGGTTTTAAGCACCCCTTACATGAAATGTGGAGCTCCAACACAGATTCAACAGGTAGCATTCTTAATATTTATATATATTTCCACGTTAATATATTATATCCTATATAGTAATAGTAACAGTAATAATAATAATTACCCTTTTTATGAAACAATACTTTACCTCTAAGTTGTTATTATTATTATTTTTAAGTTGTGGACTCAAGTTTTTAAATAAAAGTATGCAAACGTGATCCGTGCCACCACATCATGGTTTTTATGTTGTCGCAACGGCCTCATCAACCGCAGTTGACTAATTTCTCCACAATATCAAGAGTGGTAACAAGACCGCAACTGTGATTTAAAACCTTGGTGGTTGTTATTAGGCGGAGGGATAAGGATAGAAATAGGAACATTTGATTCCCATGCATTGATGCTAATGACTTTTTCCAAGTTTGAAGTTATAATGCTAGCTTTTTTGTCTTTATAATGCAGAGTTCTGGTAAATCAAAGGAAGGAGAGGGACCAAAGCAGGATCTTAGAAGCCGAGGACTATGCTTAGTGCCAGTTTCAAGTACATTTCCAGTGACTCATGAAACCACAGTTGATTTTTGGACACCAACATTCGGAGGGAGTTCAAGATAATAATAATAATGGATGCAATGCAACTAGGTCATGCATGTATGTATGTACCTTATCAAACCTGGCCAAGTTGGGAATGATAAGATGAAAGAAGACAAGGAAGGCTACATTAGTGTGTAAAGTTAGTTAGTTCTAATGAGGGAAATGGAAAAAGATAATTAAAAAAAAAGAAAGAGAGAGAGGGGAAATTGTGTTGAAAGAGAAAGAATGGGAAGTGACCCTTCAAAAGATGGGCCAACTACATTCAGAATTATGCAGGGTTTGGCCAATATTGGTACCATTGGGAGCACAATAAGTAATGTAATAATTTAAGTATTATATATGCTTACAAGGGTGGGATTAGGAATCACAAAGTTTCTGAAGATAGGGAAAGTTTATATTTTTCTTAGACTAATTTCAACAGGAGAAGAGAGAGAGAGAGACAGAGTTGTTGTTAGCAGAAGATAAAGGAGCTTTATTAATTTCTCGTTGCTATATTGTGAATAGAGCTGGCACTGCCTTTAGTTCAAAGAGAAAAAGAAATTAAATTTGAAGGAATAATTGAAATATAGAATAGAAGAGTGAGTGAGTGAAGGGATACTTCATTTGATTGGAAATCTCACTTTTGATATGTTTATGTCTTTGGAATAAGTAAGTGGAAGTCAGAGGGTGACCCACACTCCCCCTTTTAGGTTTTTAATTTTCTTTTTACAAATCAAATGTTTATTAATTTAGCAGGAGGATTAATTAATTAGAAAGATATTTATATTTTGAAGATGCTTTTTCACATGCTTTTTTATGCTTTATACCAAATGGCCACACAGAAAGGGGCTTCCATTGGAAGTATGTGTAGAAAGAAGAGAAAAAAAAAATCATAAATATGTATATCCTAAGCGGACTTCTGGATTAGGACACATATGGTCCTCATTTTTTGAATGAAGTATATGCCCGTCATTATCTTAATTTTCCTTTCTAAAAACAAATGAAGACTCAGCAAGAAAATCATATAAACGTACATAGAAAAAAAAATTATATATATACCTTAGGTTTAAAGAAAAATTATGTTTTCTACTTAGGATCATCACTAAAACTAATTTAGTTGAGCTATCATAGTTGAGTCTGAGTTTTTATATGAAGACTATTTCTAAGGTTCAATATAACTTAGATAATTTCATGTCATTTTTTCTTTTCTTGTATTGAGTTTGACAAAAAAAGAAAGAAAATAAATAAAAACTACAACATTGATACTCTGGACTCAATTATAAGCAAAAAAATAGTCATGCTTGTTGGTCTAAAATTTAAGCAAATTCTGACTAATTTCACCCAAAATACCTATCATTTAATGTTATCATGGAACAATTTTCTATAGAAAATTAAATGGAAAAAAGAGTAATTTAGAAAATACAATTAGTTTTTTTATTATATCAAGAAAATTAAATAAACTTAATTAACTTTATTAATCAATATAAAATTAGATATATTTATATATATTTAATTTCGGAGGGAGTGCAACAGAAGTGAATAAGAAACCATAGTCTTAAAATTTAAAACCTATATGATTGATATACCTTTGAACACAGCAATTTTACCTCGTTTTGGGTTTTCAGCTATTGGCCAGAGAGTACTGTTTGAAACGATTTTGTTCTGGTCCAGGTGGGTGGCGCCCTTCTGATTACAAGTACTTTACCAAATCTCACTTTCTAACTTCCCTACCAAGATTTTGAACATATATTAATGCAAAGATGGAACATCTTACAAGCATTAGTCATTATTATGTTAACTAAGCTAGCCTGTCATGTGGCTCCACGCAATTATACTAGCCTAATCACTTTCTACAAAATTTGTCTTCACTTATATATTGTCATATGCGGTTCAAGCTATTTTGAAAATCATTGATACATTTTTTTTTCCTCACTGCTTGATTAGCATATTTTTTAGCCACGAGGGAGTTGGTGCCTTGAATATGCCGCATTCTTTCTAAAAGATGAAACTAAATTTTTATTTCAGATTATTTTGGCATCGTACTTGTCGTCTTTAGCTAATAGCCTAATAAGAAATTATACTCGTTTCATTGTTTTTAATGGTTTATGTCGTATAATTCTATAACATGAGACTGCTAATCAACGAATATCATTGATATACCAAAGTTGATATATTGGATCAAAAAGAGAAGGAATATAATCATCAAATTATTTATATCATCAATTGTCTAAAGATTCCATAATTTTCTATCCTTTTTCTCGACTCTTTAATTATGCCATCCAATACTTGTCTAGAGACAAATATTTGCTTAGCTTGTACTTATAGCTTTAATAATGTTGAGCATTTACTTATGCCATCTAAAGAACAATGAGCAAAGCTTATTTTTTTTTTTTAATGGCAAAAGTATATTTATAAAGAAGGAGTACTAAGGGTATTCCAACCCCACCATTTTTTACAAGGCTCAAGGGGACCACTAAAAAGGGCCACACCCAAGAACGAAGACTACATTATGAATACAAAAATAGCTCTCATAAATCTCTATCGATAAATACACGCAAACACATCTACAAACCACTCACAGTATATGCAGACACCGGGCTTCCCCCTAGCCAAGAACCATATCCAATCTTGTCCAGCACCTGGGCACGGTCAAGGGGTCCATTTAAGAAGATACGGTTATTACGCAGCTCCCAAACGACCCAAATAACCGCATGCTAGACCATGGCCAGCCGCCGCTTTCCTCGCGCATCACACCCAAAGGAGCAAAATAGTAAAAACAAGGAGGCGATCAAGGTTTAGTCACCAATGGTAGAGCCCACGACCACCCTAGCCAACTAGCAACGTCATACCACAGGGAGAGAGAAATCACAAGTGACAACCAGATGAAGGGAAGTCTCCCGGTGAGCATCTAACCAAACTACAAGCTAAGACTATTTATGACTTCTACATGCAGATTCCCTTCAAGGTTTTTTCTGAACATCATGTGTAATGTCAGGCTTGACAAGGACCGAGTCATTGGAATCTCAAAAATGTAACTGCTGAAATTCATGAGCGTGGCTAGCTTTGGCCAGTTCAGAAAAGATGACAGGGCAGGCACTTTTTGTCATGAAATGATGGAACTAGATGCTGCAATGCCGGAAGTAGAAACTCATCCACACAAACTAATGAAAAGAAGGGGAAGAAAATGGGACAAAATACGAAAAAAAAATATCCGTGAATCACATGACACTGGATTTCTTTCACAATTAAGACAGGAAGACCAATGTGTATCAGAATATTTCTTTCCATGACTACCTATTTTTGTTGCATTGACTGTCTAATCAGCAAGTGCCTAAATATTTCAATCAAACATATAACAATATTGTTTTTAGTCAACATAACATATACTCCCTCCTTCTCATGTTAAGTGTCTTCTAAGTTAATGGACGAAAATCTTTTGTCGCAAACTCTCTGTCTCAAACCCTGTCCTATCATTAGAATGTTGTCAAATCATTTAAAAATTCACATCACACTTAACTCTTTTTTCTAGCTAACATTTTACGATGAAATAAAAAACGAAAATGAAAAACCGAAGGGCGGCACTATTTTTCTAGATAAATACTCAAATTGGTCATCGAAAAAATTACGGAGACCAATTCAGTATTTGAAAAATGAAAAATATCATTTTAGTCCTTAAGAATATGAAATGTGGGTCAAATTAATCCCTAGTAGAGACTAAAATAACCCTAAAAATTATTCTTAAAATGACTAATTTGACCCACATTCAAGATTTTTTAGGACCAAAATGTTATTTTTCATTTTTTAGGGACTAAATTAGTCTCCGTAATTTTTCTTAGGGACCAATTTGGGTATTTATTCATTTTTTCTATCTAACCGTGATTTTTCTCATTTTTCTATTCATTAATTCCTCATGGAGACTAATTCACGGTTAGATAGAAAAATAAATAAATACTCAAATTGATCCCGGAGAAAAATCATGGAGACTAATTTAGTCTCTGAGAAATGAAAAATATAATTTTGATCCTTAAGAATCTCAAATGTGTGTCAAATTAGTCCTTTTAAAGATAATTTTTAGAGTCATTTTAGTCTTTATCAAGACTAATTTGACCCACATTTAATATTCTTAAAAACTAAAATAATATTTTTCATTTCTTAGAGACTGAATTGGGCTCCGTAATTTTTTCGATGACCAATTTGGGTAGAAAAATAGTGCCGCCCTTCGGTCTTTTGTTTTCCGTTTTTTTTTGTCACTGTTAAAAGTTTGCTAGAAAAAAGAGCTAAGTGTAATGTGGATTTTTTAAATGATTTAACAACATTTTATTGGTGGGACAGGGTTTGAGATAGAGAGTTTGGGACAGAGGATTTTCGTCCCTAAGGTAATGCACGTATTAAGAAAATCATTAATTGTATTTATTTTCAAGATAAAATAATTTATTTTGACTAAAATACCCTTATTATAGTAGGAGTTAGGTGGAAAGACTAATTAAAATAGAGTAGTTGAGATACAAATAAATAATGGTATCATTGAAAAATGTAGTTAATACTCTTTCAATATTTTAAAATGGCAAATAATTGTGACAAACAATTATTCTAAACAAGATACTTAAAATGAGATAGAGGGAATAACAATTTTGTTTTTGTTCAGGGTATTGGATACCAAGCCCAAATCTAGGCTTTTGTTACCCACACCCATCATCCCTCTCACCACACCCAATAATTTTTTAAAATTCCCAAAATAGCCTTCTAATATTTGTTATATAAAACCGTAAATATGTGTTATGTATAACCGTAAATATATGCTATGAACCCAAAATATGTGTTATGTATAACCATAAATATATGCTCTGAACCGTAAATATATTGTAAATTGGACAACCGTAAATTGACATATTTACAGTACCCAAAAAAATTGTGAGTACCGTAAATATACCAATTTACGGTAGGTTTTTCTTTTTTTTTTAAATTCTCCATACTGTAAATAGGTTTATTTATGGTAACCAAAATTTTTTTCAGTACCGTAATTAAGCACATTTACGGTATGAGATTTTTTTCAATTCTCCATACCGTAAATATGCTTATTTACGGTATAGAGAATTGAAAAAAAAAATCTCCATACCGTAAATAACTATTTACGGTACTCAAAAATTTTTGGTACCGTAAATAAGCCTATTTACTGTATTTTTTTCTCATACCATATATCATACCCCACTTCATTTCTTCAAAGAAAAACCATGCGTGAAAAAAGATATGGATCTGGGGTATTATTTACGGTACCAAAAGATATGAATCCCTATTTGTACCAAAAAAAAGATATGAATCCCTATTTACGGCATGCCAAAAGATATGAATCCCTACTTACGGTATCCCTATTTTTTTCAATTCTCTATACCGTAAATATGCTTATTTACGGTACCCAAAATTTTTTTGGGTATCGTAAATAAGCCTATTTAGGGTATTGAGAATTGAAAAAAAATCCCATACCGTAAATATGCTTAATTAGGGTACTCAAAAAATTTGTGGGCATCGTAAATAAGCATGTTTACGGTATGGAGAATTGAAGAAAAAAAACTACCGTAAATTGACATATTTACGGTACTCATAATTTTTTTAGTACCGTAAATTTGTCAATTTATGGTTGTCCAATTTACAATATATTTACGGTTCAGAGCATATATTTACGGTTTATAACATATATTTATGGTTATACATAATACATTTACGCTTCATAGCATATATTCAGCGATTCATATCATATATTTACAGTTATACAAAACACATATTTACGATTTTACATTAAAAAATGTTAGAAGACTATTTGGGGAATTTTAAAAAATTGTTGGGTGTGGTGAGAGAGATGATGGGTGTGGGTAACAAAAGTCAATCTAAAGTGGGTCAATAAAAGGCCCATCTTGGAACCATGCGAGCACGGGTAAAATTGGAATTTTGGAGGAGTCACCTTCCCCACACGAAAAAGTGACATGACTATGACACAAGCAAATAAATACGTTGTAAGCACTCATATCTCTGCAATATTGTTATTGAAATACTTTTTGATGTCGAAGTGTTTTTTATAGGTTCTCTATTTTTGCTATGAAGAAGGATTCCCACCATCATCACCAACAGGAGAACCTAGCTCTCCAATCTTTAACCCATCCAATAGGCAGGAACGACCCTGTAGAAGATAAGGCTAACACCAGTAGAAGATAGAATTATCTAGAAGCCAAGCATTGCTCAAGCTTATCCATTCTATTGTATCTAGTTTGTTAAATTTGATTTTGTTTAAACTCAAATGTAGAACCATAAGCGTGTAACAGCTTTTCAAAAGTCTGTTCCTATACTTTAGCTTGTTCCTATTCTTTAGCTTAAGTCATGTGTATATATGCAACAGCTTGTACACGATACAATTAATGAAATCCAATTCAAATTAATTCTCTATATGGTATCAAGAGCCATCTTTGCCTAACAGCTTTTTTTTTCCTCGAAATCAACCATGTCTCCTACCACCAATGTTGCGCCTACTGCACCCACCTTGGTTGAATTCAACCTTACTTCAAATTTTCCCATCAAGCTTAATGGCACAAACTACCCCACTTGGCACAAGCTGTTCATGAATCTCCTTACTGCCAACAATCTTGTTGGCTATGTCACGGGCACAACTAAATGCCCATCTCCAACCATTGATGAAAATGGTGTCAAATCTGAGAATCCAAATTATCTTCATTGGTGTCACCAACACAGCCACATCACCATTGCTCTCATGGCTTCATGTGGACCAGAAGCCCAAGTTGTCATTGTATCGACCACCACTTCTGCAGATGCATGGAGCAAACTTACGAAGGCCTACTCAAATCGTTTTCGTGCCAAAATTATGTCACTCAAAGAGCATCTTACAACCATTTCCAAAGGATCATCCTCTGTTCATGACTACCTCCGCACTATCCTTTCCATAGGGGATGAACTAGCTCTCATTGGTCACGCCATTGATGATCTTGACCTGGTCATTGCTGCCATCAATGGTCTCAAACCCACCTTCCATGAGTTCAACACCTCAATTCGCACCAGAGATACCCCTCTCCAGTTTGATGAGTTATTTGATAAATTGGTAGATTTTGAAATTTACCTTTAGCGTGATGAACACCACACAGTTGCTGCTCCTATCACTGCCAATCTTGCTCATCACAATAACCCTCACTCAAGTCGAACCCACCAGCCATATGGTCAGCCTCACAGGCCCTCCACTCCTACCCTCAACAGTGCGCGACCAATCTTGGTTTGCCAATATTGTGACAAGCGAGGCCATACTGCAAAGACTTGCTACAAGCTTCATGATTATCCTCCCAAAAACTATGCAAAACCCCAGGCACATCATGTGCAGCAACAAAATCATGATTCTGCCCGACTGCTGGATTGTGGTGCTTCCCATCATGTTACCAATGATCTTGCCAACCTCTCTCTTGCCAAAGAGGTGACTGAACCTGATCAACTCTTTGTTGCTGATGGTAAACCTCTTTCTATTCTGCACAATGGTAATGCTACTATCTCAACATCATCAAAACCACTTGCTTTATGTGATGTTTTACATGTTCCAAATGTTTCTCAAAATCTTATTTCGGTTTCCCAATTATGCCAAGCTAATGATGTTTCTATTGAATTTTTCCCATGGCACTTTGAAATTAAGGATTTGAAGACAGGGAGGATACTGCTGCAAGGAAACAATGAAGGCAACCTCGACACCCTACCATCCAACCGCAATCCCACTCATCTTCACCATGTTGTCAAGTCACCTTCCATTGAACTCTGGCACAACCGCCTTGGTCATCCAGATTCTCATGTTTTCCGCTGTGTTCTCAACACTCACAATTTGTGCTTTACCTCCTCCAATAATCATTGTTTTGATTGCTTAGCTAATAAGAGTCATAAGTTATCTTTCAATAAGTCTAGTTTATCTAGTAAAGGTCCTTTGGATATTATCTTCTCTGATGTATGGGGCCCTGCTCCTTTCTTTTCAATAAATGGATTTTCATATTATGTTATTTTTATTGATCACTATTCCAAATATGTGTGGTTGTATCCAGTGAAATGAAAATCCGACGTTTCTCATATATTTCCAATTTTCAAATCTCTTGTTGAAAAGCAATTAGATTCAAAAATAAAAACACTTTATTCCGATAATGGAGGTGAATACATTAAGCTTCGATCCTTCCTTCAATAACATGGCATAACGCACCTCACCACCCCACCCTATACCCCAGAACACAATGGTCTTTCTGAGCGCAAACATCGACATTTAGTCGAAACAGCTCGATGCTTACTTCATCATGCCACACTACCTCCTAAATTCTGGTGTTACTCTCTTTAGACTGTAGCCTTCCTTATCAACCGTCTTCCCACACCTAGCATAAAAATGCTATCCCCTCTAGAAAAACCTTTTAACCAACTCCCAAATTATGCCAAACTCAAGACTTTTGGTTGTCTTTGCTATCCCTAGCTTGCCCCTTATATCAAAACAAACTTATTCCAAAATCCCAACGTGGCGTCTTCTTGGGTTATTGCCCCACCCAAAGTGCTTATCTCTGTTTCAACCCCATCACTACGTCATGTCCAATTTGTCGAAACGGTCTTTCCCTACTCCACTCTCATATCGTCACCCTCCAACCAAAATTCAAATTCAAACTTCTTGCCCCCATTTATCCATCTCAATAACTTGGCCAAACCATCAGCCATCCACCAACCCTCTAATTCAAATTCAAACACTCAACAAATACGCCCCATTTTCACTACTACTTCGGCCCTATCACTCCCTCCACCCTCAGCTTCATCTAATTCAAATTCAAACAATAACCAAACTCCACCTTCTTCTCCTATCACCACGGCTCAAACCCCACCTTCCTTTCTACCTCCTTCAAATTCGAATTCAAATATTCAAACACCTTCGTCCACCAACAATTCAACCGAATCACACCAACCTATCCAACCCCACATAGCCGAAACCAACTCACCAACCAACATTGCCTCCTTCGTTGCAACACCTATAGCAGTATCACTCCCAAATTCACCTCCTTCTTTTCATCCCATGGTTACAAGATCAAAGAATGGCATTGTCAAACCGAAAACGATTTACACAGTTAGCAAGTTTCCCCTTCCCAGTACCATAGAGCCATCATGTGCCTCCAAAGCAATCAAGAATGTAGAATGGAAGTTGGCAATGAGTGATGAATTCATTGCTCTAATGACCAATAGAACTTGGTCCCTTGTTCCACCTCACTCTTCTCAAAATGTCATTGGATGTAAATGAGTTTTTCGAATCAAAAGAAATCCCGATGGTTCTATTGCTTGATACAAAGCTCATTTGGTTGCCAAAGGATTTCATGAGCAACCTGGCATTGATTACACTGATGCATTCAGCCCCGTGGTTAAACCACAAACCATAAAATTGGTGATATGCATTGCTCTAACGTGGTTGGTCTCTCTCACACATGGATGTCAACAACGCGTTCTTAAATGGAACAATATCTGAAGATATCTACATGTCACAACCATATGGTTTTGTTCATCCTAACCATCCCAATCACGTGTGCAAATTGCACAAGTCCCTCAATGGACTGAAACAAGCACCAAGAGCATGGTCTCAGGCATTTCAAAAATTTCTCCTTGATTATGGCTTTCACAATGCTAAGTCAGATACTTCATTGTTCATTTATACTAAGGTTAACACCATTGCTTATTTCCTGGTTTACATTGATGATATTCTTCTTACAGGGAATGATCCTATTTTTCTAAGTCAGTTTCACCAGGCCCTATCCAACAAGTTCTCTCTTAAAAATCGTGGCACTCCAAGTCACTTTCTGGGAGGAGAATTCGTGCCAACTAACAACAGCCTCTTCTATCTCAGCATCACTACATTCGGGATCTGCTTGAATCAATAAACATGCATGATACAAAGCCCATCTTCACCCCTATGTCCACTTCTACTTCTCTCATTGCACCAGTAGATACACCATCAATATAGGGTCACTTCAATATCTGTCTCTAACTAGACCAGATATCTCCTTATCTGTTAATCATTTATCTCAACATCTTGTGGTGCCAACTACAATTCACTTGCAAGTAGCTAAGTGTGTCCTGCGTTACCTTAAAGGGTACACTCACTCAGGGGCTTCATCTTAAATGTGACAAATCTTTTAATCTTACGGCATTCTATGATGCTGATTGGGTAGGTGATCACACTGATTATAAGTTTACTGCTGCTTACATCATCTATTTTGGCTCAAATCCAATTTCCTGGTCCCCTAAAAAGCAACGAACTGCTGCCAAATCCTCCATTGTAGCTGAATATAGAACCATTGCATCAACAACTCAGGAAATTCTTTGGCTACAACAATTGCTTCAAGAACTTCACTGCCCTCTACTCAAAAGCCCAACCATATATTCAGATAATCTTGGCGCGACTTATCTCTGTGCTAATCCAGTTTTCCATTCAAGAATGAAGCATCTTGCCATAAACTATCACTTTGTTAGGCATCTAGTCAAGGCCAATCAACTTCAGGTTCTTCACATTCCAACCAGTTTTCAGCTAGTAGACCTACTCACAAAGCCATTGTCATGTTCGCGACATTCATTGTTAACGTCCAAGATTGGTGTCATTGAACCCTCCACCATCTTGCGGGAACATTATAAGATAAGGCTAACACCAATAGAAGATATAATTATCTAGAAGCCAAGCATTGCTCAAGCTTATCCATTCTATTGTATCTAGTTTGTTAATTTGATTTTGTTTAAACTCAAATGTAGAACCATAGGCGTGTAACAGCTTTTCAAAAGTCTGTTCCTATACTTTTGCTTGTTCCTATTCTTTAGCTTAAGTCATGTGTGTATATGCAACAGCTTGTACACGATACAATTAATAAAATCCAATTCAAATTAATTCTCTATAGACCCAACATGTTCAGAGGCCCTAAGCAAAAATTGAGATACTACGAACAAGTGGCATTGTTAGCTCGAAAAACCTTACAAAAAATTTAGGGACCTTGGTGGGGAAGCCTAGTTTGTTCAAGAGACCTTACAAAAAATTAAGAGTCTTCTTAGGGGCCATGAGCTAGGGTTTTACTAGCTTCCCCATTTTACTTAACAAAGTGAAAAAATAAAGTTATGAAATCATGATCGAGTTTGTAGTTTAAAGAAAAGGTCAGAAGGGCCTGATGTTGATAATAAAAAAAAAAGAGGTCTGATGATAAAATCAACCAAAATTAAACCATAAGAAATGGATAATGGGATATGATCCCAATTTGCTCGTGATAGTCTAATCAAATCCACTTTCATTAATAAAGATATTTAGAGTTGAACTATCTCTAATATAGTCCAAACCGACATGATATACCTAATGAAGGAGATGAAGGTTGTACTGTTTCAAAATATAAAATAAGCACTGTTTATTCCAATTGACAAACAAACACATATGTTGACGACTGTTTCTTGTTTTGCAGGGCAAATGTTCAAGAGTGCAGGCACTTGAAGGCGATCCTAGAGACTTATGAAAGAGCGTCCGGTCAAGCCATCAACATGCATAACTCAGAAATCTATTTCAGCAAGAACACATCTCAAGAGGATAGGCAAGAAATCTCAGGCTTGCTGGAGGTCACGGAGTGTTTGGGAACGGGTAAGTATCTTGGCCTCCCGTCGATGATTGGTTGGAATAAGAAAGCATTGTTTAGCTTCTTGAGAGATAGGCTTTGGAAGAAAATCCAGCACTGGTCAGGCAGACATCTTTCAAAAGCAGGGCGTGAAGTGTTAGTAAAATCAGTAGCTCAAGCGATCCCCACCTACTGCATGAGTGTCTTTCTCATCCTCCCTTCACTGGGGGAAGAGTTAGAACGGATGATTAACTCTTTTTGGTGGGGTTCTAACAGAGGTGGTAGTAGGGGGATAAATTGGATGAGCTGGGAGAGGTTATCAATCAGGAAAGAATATGGAGGACTAGGATTTCATCACTTTCATGGCTTTAATTTAGCTATGCTAGGGAAGCAAGGTTGGAGAATAGCCAATAATCAAGATACCATTTGTGCGAAAGTATTCAAAGCCAAATATTTCCCAAAGGGGGATTTTCTAGGGGCCCGGTTGGGTCACAACCCAAGTTTTGTATGGCGTAGTATCTACACTTCCCGGGTAGTGGTTAAATCAGGCACAAGGTGGAAAATTGGAAATGGTCAAAATATAAATGTTTGGTGTGATCTGTGGCTTAGACATTGTAACGACCAGTATGTGAAGAGCCCTACCATCCATGGTATGGAAGATTTGTGTGTGGGTGACCTCATTGATCACGAGACTAGAACATGGAGGCCTGATAGGCTCTCGGCCTGTTTCCAGCAGGAAGAAGTAACCACCATCGGCAGCATGCCCCTGACATATGTAGGAGGGGCAAACAGACTAGTTTGGATGCACAGCAAGTCGGGTGCTTATACGATTCGCTCTGGATACCAAATGATGTCATAGATAGTTCACACTTGAGAGTTCCTGGACAATGGCAAAAACTCTGGCAAGCTAAGGTTCCTCAAAAGTATAAGTTGCACTGCTCAAAAGTATAAGTTGCACTACCCACACGCAAAAATCTTACTCGAAGAGGTGTGAATTGCACTGCTCTTTGTCCACACTGTGAAGTTATAGAGGAGAATACTTGGCATACTTTCTATGATTGTCCAAAAGCAAAGGAATGTTGGGAGGTTGGAGGGCTGTGGCCAATGATGCGAGACACTATTTATAATGCAGAAGGCTTCACCGAGGCCACTTTTGAGCTGCTGTCGCAGCTGTCTTCGTCGCAAATACCAGAATTTTTCAGCCTACTATGGTGCATATGGCGTAGAAGGAATGATAAAGTGTGGAAAGGTGAGGAGCTTAGAGCGAACTTAGCAGTGGAAATGGCCTGAGAATTCATGCAAAGTTAGACCAAAGTGAGGAAAGGAGCTGATGGAAATATATGGCACATAGCAAGCGATGTTGATCTCATTTGAAAGCCACCAAAACCAGGCGAGCTTAAGTGTAATATGGACGCTGCATTGTATGCAACAGATGGAATCTTTGGAGTGGGATGTTGCATCCGTGACAGCATAGGGGCTTTCATCAAAGCCCAATCAATGTGGTTTCAAGGATCCCCTTCACCCAAAGAGGCTGAGACAGTGGCGCTATTAGAAGCTGTGAAATGGACTCAAGCAAGTGGGTATACCAACATAAATTTCGAACTAGATAACAAGGCAGTGGTGGAAGATATCAAGGATGAGCATATCTACAACAATGAGCTTGGAACTATACTTGATAATTGTAGACAATGCTTGAAATATTTTAATAACTATGAGGTTAGTTTTATTAGGAGGCAAGCAAACTTTCTTGCTCATAGTCTTGCTAGAGCATCCAGGCTTTATGCTAGCCACCAAGTTTTTAATTCGACTCCCTCACGTATTTCTGCTCTTATTTTGAATGAAATTGTATAAATATGTTAACTTTAAAAATAAAAATAAAAAACATATGCGTTCGGCACCTTTTGCATAATAATATACGATTAACGTCAATATTTTCATTTTTATCCATTTATATCCCTTTAATTTTCTCTGTGCCTCGGCATATACAGATTAAGGCATTTGTTGAATATACACATGCAAATTAATTTCTACAAACATGCAATTTTTATTATATGCGAGAGATGGGAACAAGTATTTTCTCAGCCTAACACGAAAGAACAAGACAAACAAACTTTCATCATTCAACAAATTACAACCACTATAACACACATACAAAGAGCATTTTCTTTTTGAAAATTGGAGGAAAAAAAATAATACTTCTTGTCACAGAAAAATATATAAATATATTCCAAGGGTAAAAAATGGGTAAATGGTTTTCAAGCAATAATACTTTGGTGTAGTTTAATATGTAGGATGACTATATGAAGCAAGTAGCAACATTATGCAGCTTCCTTGAGCTTCTTTGTGATGTTGGCTATATATTTCCCTTGGTGGAATGCTTGCTCCAACTCAAGCTCAGTTGGCTGTCTCGAGCCATCGCCGGCATAAGTTCCAGCACCATATGGACTTCCACCTTTCACTTTCTCCATCTCAAACATGCCAGCGCCGAAGGTATAACCAATTGGAACAAATATCATTCCATGATGAACCAGCTGAGTGATAGCAGTGAGCCTGTCATGGATTCCAGAAGTTTTAGAACATCAATGTGTGTTATATTGGTAATGGAGTAAGAAAGCAAATACTCAGACAGAGGCTCATACGCTGTGGTCTCTTGTCCGCCACCTTGAGAACCAGTGCTGTAGAAGATTCCGGCAGGCTTGCCAGCAAGTTGTTGTGCTCTCCATAAACCCCCAGTAGCATCAAAAAAGGCTTTGAATTGAGCAGCCATCATTCCAAATCTTGTTGGGAAGCCAAAAACAAAGCCGTCGGCCTCAGGGAGTTCATTGGGGGTGATGATTGGTACATCACTCTTGGGTGGTGCACTCATCTTTCCAAGCACCTCCTCTGGCAGTGTCTCAGGTACCTGTTCACAGGTTAACTAAAGTCAGCATGGTAAGCTCTGCTTTTAAAATGAAGAAAATGTTTACAACCTTCAATGAATTACAAAACAAAATAAGTACACATCCCTTCTCAAATTTAGCAAGAATAAATTTGGTAAGTCAAATTTTACTCCAAGATAATACAAAATATACTAAAATTAATACACAAGAATTAATCGGAAACTGATGGCAAGAGATCATCCTTCTATTCAGTGTTTTACAAACCGAACTGGAGATCGAACAGACGAGATCTCTCAGTCATGATTGAATTGCTTTAAAACACTCAAATCGGCATGAACCAGAGGTCGAACCACCCAAATAACCAAACCATAGATGAGGCCACTTCTCGGTTCAACCGGCTGAACCGTCCGGTTTGGCTCGGTTTTTAAAACAGAGTGTTGTTTAACACTTATATAGAAAGCTTTAAAATAGCGTTGGGTCCCTAGAAGTGACAAGAGGTGAAATTATCTGAAAGCTCATGGGCAACAGGATATGGTCACAACAAAGAACTTAGCCAACTGACCATTTAGAACTAACCCTGTAACAGTAGTGTGGCAGGAACAATGATATTGAGTTGGAAACCAATTATTAACCTTAAATGTAACAGTGTAATGGGTGTTATGCAAGCAGTTCTTTTATTGTTTTTAATGCATTTATCTGCTATACGGAAGAATGAGCCTTGGCTCTGGAACTGATGTTGCTCCCCAATTGCAATTTTATGCTATGACACTATGGAATGCAAAGGAAATGTAAATTATGTAACATAAATACATGCCTGCCACAGTTTGGCCTCAACACCTTCCACAGAAGCAGCTCCTTTCTTTATTTCTTCTGCTAGTTTCTCCACATGTCCATACATGGAGTAGTACCTGCCAAAGCAATGTCAAAAAATTACATTTTGTAATTAAAGCTTACAGAAACATGTTCAGGAATTTACTTTATTGCTGAAACCAAAGGAGAATTGAGCAAAATTCTATGGGACAATAAAAAATAAGAGGAAATGCAGATTAAAAAACAAATTGCAATTAGCTTAAACACAAAAGCTTATACCTCACCGGTATAATTAAAATAAAAACAAGAGTGCATGAGATATTTTTTATACTATAAAAGAAAAGATTAGTGCACAACCTATTAATCATTTTAGATGGATCTTATGTGCGACAAAACGAGGACTTGTGCGTAATCTAAGACTTCCCACTTGTGTGTAATGTAATCTAAGAATTCCAAATTCGGTCAATAATCATATACTTGAATTATCCCTATTTCATTTGTCATTTAGAAAATACAGCCTACATTCACAAGTTCGGTTGGAAAAATAAACTCCATGTGCTTAGATGACCTAATAGTCAAAATCGTGATATTTTAAAAACTAACAGCATTGAAATTAACATTGCAGCATATACAATAGGAACTTATGACATGAAATGTGCTCATGTCATGCCTATGGGAATTGAACTCATAAAAATAGTAACAAGTAACGCCGCAGAGAAATTAACACAGACAAAGACAATAAAGCCTTTTGACAAAAACATCACAGCTGAACCAAAAATATAGGATCAGAACCAGTATATCATGGGAAAGCCTCTTTAAGAAGTTAGAACAGGGCCTTATACAACTGGGCAGAGAGATAATTATGATCTTCATTCAACTGTGAAAACATAAAAATGTGTGATGCAATATCAAAAACCTGTTTATCATTAACCAGTGAAATTTTGCAATACCTACTTTGAATGACAATAAATTGATTTACGAACCGTAGAGAAGGATTTCATAGTTTCTTTTTCTAATTCTACTCCGTCCATTCTAAATCAAATGCCAATTTATCTAGTTGGCATTCATAAACATATTTGAATGTTAAAAGAAATTGGAAGATCAAGATCAGTTCACACTATCAATCCTTTTTTCTTTTTTTTCTCACTTTGATAACAATCATTACCAAGTACCAACAGAGTGACTAATGAATAAATCTTGTATATAACTTACAGAAAAATATAAAAGTCACTTTGCTCTCTGATTTTCACTTTTTTTTGACCAAAATAGCAGCCAGATAATTATCAAAAGAGGTAAAAATACACCTCATAAGGATTTCTGTACCTGTTGATTTTATGTATATATGCACATGCATATGCAGGTATCTTCTTCAAAAATACTACTGCCCTAGCATTGCTTTTGACATACAATACTAATACTGTAATTAGAGATCTATAGAACCTAAATGAATAATTTAATTTTTCTTCATTCTCTTATTGTTATATGTTGACTAATAATGACTTCAAATGAAATTACCACTTTGACACCTTCGAATATAAAAATTTGAGATTTCCACACATCATACGATTGTGTGAATATAATCTTGTCTGGTGTAATAGCTGTTGGTTATTGCAAGAGAAAGGGTGAACTATCATTGAAACAAACTATCTATTGGCTACATACTAATCTAAAAAGAATACAGAAAATACTGAAATTTTTTATTAATCAAACAATTGGAATAAGGACATTAACATCGGTGCTTCAACTCATTTCCATCCATCATTGCAGTCTATAATGAAGATTGTAGCAACAAATATTTACCTCAACCATTACCAATCAGCACATTCCAAAATATGAGATCTTAGTTTATAAATTGACCAACTTAAGTGAGAAATGAAAACACCATAAATATATATTTTTACTTTGAAGATGTTCAGCACAGTAAATCTTAGATAAATGAATAAAGTGGAAGTGTTGCAAAATTACATACACAGTTTGTAAAAACCTTAATTCAATTTTCTTATTTTTACCAATAAAAATCCAATTTAAATCAGAAAAATTAAACAAAGAAAAATAAACCGTACTTTTTATGGCAGAGGATGATTCTAATTACTATCAAACAAAATGCATAAGAAGCCAAACACCAAAAAGGGATTCTGTCTCATCAGCACCATTCTTCAGATATATTCTCTACTACCCAAACAGAAACATATACTTCTTTTTTTCTTTCCCCCAACGATCAAACAAAACAAATAATCCACAACGGAGCATGCAGAAGACCACAGTCCAAAACAACAATGCATCAGATCGAAGAAATTCAATAATTCAATACACCCCCCAGATCTTCAGTGAATTTTCAAAAGCCTTGAAATTTAAGAACCCATTAAAGAAGTAAGGAAAACCCAGCAAACAAAATCCCATTTTTATCAGCATGAAAAAAAAAAGGAAAGGAAAGGGAAAAACAGCACTAATGACAAGGACAGCACAACATCAGAGATTAACGGAGAACAGAAACAGAGTTTGAAAATTAAATTAAAAGAAAAAATAATTATTACTAAAAGAAAGTTTAAAATAACATACACGATATAAACTTTGACAGCCATTGATGAAGTCCTCAAAGGTCTCTCTCTATCTCTCTCGGTGAATCAATTTTTTTTTTTTTACCCAAACAAGGCACTGAAAGTTTACAATAGCGATACGGTGGGGAGAACGAGCTATATATATAAGAGTGTTTATGATTATGGTGTGTACTTACTTGCACATTGGATTGATTCCCTTAGCTTGCATAATAATAATTTTTAATTAGTGGCTAATTTTCTTATTTTCTCTTTTTTCTTTTTGTGGTTTCGTGAATGAAACGACACCGTTGCCTGCAACAGGATTAGTGATGATAGGATGGTGTCACGCTCTTCATCATCATCATGGTCTTCGTGGACTAATGTGATTGCTCTAGAAGCCGTCAATTTTCGGAAACTTTTATTACGTCATTAGTCATTAAATAAATGCTAAGAGCTTAACCTCGAGGCCTTTCGATTTCATAGGCGACATAGTTTACCATGAAGACTAAAACAAAGTGTGTAATTTATTTATTTTTTGCTCGATTTCATTTTTCAAACAACTGCTCACTCCAATCATTTTTATAAGGAAAAAATGATTTTTTTTTTGTCCTAATTATAATAAATAATATCAATTTTTAAAAATATTGAATAGTTAGTTTTATTTATACTCTTATTTATAATAAAATATATTAATGAGATACACCTATTTCTTAACAAGTGGATTGGTTCATAAAAAAAGTAATTTTTGAGGGGAGAAACACAATTTTTAGGAATATTAATTAGAAAAAAACAAATTTTAATGTAATTTCTTAGTCTGTGTGAATTAGAGTTTTGTTTTTTATATTTAGTACCGGAAGGAGTATTATGTTTGTTTACAAGTCAGTACGAGTTCTACTTTTTAATCATAGAATTAACAAATACATTATAATTAAATAATAACGTCTTAAAAGTTAAAATCAATTTCTTTGTTTATTTTTGTTTTCAAATTATTTTGGTTCAATATTATTTAGAGATATTCATAAACTAACAATGTAAAATATATATATATAAAAATGAAAAATAAAAATAAAATATTTGCATTTTAAAATAGCTTAACAATAATAATTTAAAAATTAGAAAATTGTGTCATAAAATCATTTTTTAAAGTCTAAATAAATGAATTTTAAATTAATTTATACTATATTTAAAATTAGTTACACTTACAATTAAAATTTTATTAAAAAACTTTTAAAACAAAGTAATCTTTATTAAAATTTAAGTAAATTCAAACTTGCACTTAAGATGTTTTTCGAATAAAAGTTATGATAAAACAAAAGCATTGTCTTGCATTTAAGATGTTTTTCGAATAAAAGTTATGATAAAACAAAAGCATTGTCAAACATAAATGTAAAGAAGGAAGAACCATTTGTATTAGAGTCAATGATGGGATTTTTTAGAAATTGTATATGAATTAGGAAAACTAATGAGTGATGTTGGGCAATAAGGGTGTGGTTGGTTAGATCAGAACCGTTGAATTGGTTTGGTAGGTCTAGTGCAAGGCGTGATCGTGGGTTCTAATTGGGGTCCATGAGAGTATGATTTGTGATAAAAATGATGGAAATTGGTAGTGTATCAAGAATTACAGCAATTGCCGAATAGGGTTGATGGCATTTTACTTTTATATAATTTGGTGTTTGGCGTCGACAAAAGGAATTGGATGACGTACCACACGCTGCATGCTGACCAAAACTATATTCTATAACAATCACATAAAATTACAAGTGGAACATTTTCCGGGGAAAAAAAGAACTCCAAAGGTTGGAGATCTTCGGGTCTATAGTGACAGACGTAGTCCATCCATGAGCAATTTAGGGGAAATCTGACTATTGTAAAAGACTAAGAAGCTCCGATACTCCAAAATAAAAAATATATATGTATTTTACTTGTATTGAATACTGATATTCTTCGGATGAGGGATATTAGTGTCACACTATTTGATACACTCTTTTGAACACACTCTCAACTATTATGTCACGTCACACTTTTTTTTTTCCAAAATCAATCGTTAGATTGAAAGTTACTATCATATAGATCATATCTGTAAATTTTAACACTAATCTATAATCATTTGCTATGTCATCAAGATGCGTCAAGATTAACGTCAACGATGTAATTACAAATAACGTTAATCTGCATCTTGATGACATGGCAAATGATAATATATTAATGTTAAAAGTTACAAATATGATCTATATGATAATAACTTTCAATCCAACGATTGATTTTGAAAAAAAAAGTGTGACGTGACCCAATAATTGAGAGTGTGTTCAAAGGAGTGTGTCAGATGGTGTGACGCTAGCATTCCTCTCTTCGGATACTTTTCGATACGTGTTTCAAAAATATCTTACTTTATTTATTTTTTTAGAATTTTTATTGTTGAGATACTTTCCGATGATCCTTGTATACTTCCCGAGTTCCGTATCCCAAAGGCGGTTTCGTTTCTTTCAACTCCAACAGAGGTCCTGATCTCTCCATCTCGTCGGCGATTTTGGGTCTCTCCATCTTTAGTTCTCTTCTTCTGGCAGAAGTATTGTTGTTGGGGAATAAATCTGGTTCTGGTGCGCAGGTGTTGTATGTCTCGTTGATTCTAACCCTCTGTGTTGTACGCTTTGTCAAAAAAAAATCTAAAACAACTTGGAAAAGGGTTCAAGTGTTGGGTCTAATATTACTGGTCCAATGTCTCTTAACGATAAGTCTCAAAGTAGTATTATTTTTAGAGGTTTTTATGTGTGAATTATATCTCTTTTTAAGTGCTTTTATGTGCAATTCACTCCTTTTACTTTTGGTTTTGTAGAAAAGTGAGAAAAACTACTTTGAAAGCACTTTTGAACACTTTGGACGCATTTTGGCTATTTAAAAGTGAAATTTTGTGATTTTGGGTATGATGTACGCCCTTACATAAATTATGTACGCCTTTACATGCATGGTGTAAGCCCTTACTGCCTTTTAAGCACGTTCTAGCACCGAAAAATGAAACTTATACGCCCCTACATACGTCAGTACGCCCTTACATAGCTCAGTACGCCCCTACAAGAGGTTCAACACGGTTCAACGTCAAATTTTAAGATATGTACGGCCTGATATACGTCAACACGTCTGTACAGAAGCACGGAGTAAATGTGCAGAGCTGACTGGTGTACAACCGTCCATAATAAAGCACGGTCATACATAATGATAGAAATGGCAAAATAGAACGTGTTTTTATTTAAACTTGGGGGTTAGCACCAATAAGGGACATTTGGGATGTTTTTTTTACTAGACCAGGATTTTGAGAGCCGTCAGGAGTAGAGAGGAGAAGGAGAACGAAGTGCCACCGTCATTCTGAAAGGGTGTACCGGTTTAGTTTAATCTTATTTTCTTTATGGATTTAGCATATTTAATTTCTATTTTGAACATGGGTAGCTAAACTCATCACTAGGGTAATGGGTAATCTTTTGCCTATTGTTTTATTAGCTTTCAATCCATGAGATACATGTTTTCATTTTTCCTACGATTGAATTGTTCCTATTGTGATTATTTAAATAAGGCCTGATCAACTTTAGGATAGTTAATTTAATTGTTGGTGATCGTATCGCAGTTAGTTAACGGACCTATAGTTATAATTGAATTCGCTAATTACGTCAGACCAAGGGAAATTGTATATTTTCAACCAGTTATTGAATTAACAAACCTCTAATGCTTACTGTTTTTCTTGACTTTTTATCTTGCATGACCATTGGTGATAAACTCGGAAAAAAAACTGTTAACATTACATGACCATTGGGTGTTAATAACATTAGAGTAGGTGGTTGGCAATCAATTTGGAAAAAGATGCATGTGTTGAGTAGTTGGTTAATAATAAGGACTTGGCTTAAGTGAACCCAGATACCCTAAGCTTCCATAATTGAATCCTCTCCTTGCTTGCTTTCGTGTTTTCTTGTGACAACTTTAGTTCCTGTTTTCGAAACGCAATTGAACCAATTCTCTCATTCTAATTTGATTTGTCTAAATAGTAAAAGATCTCGAGTAGTTTGATAATTATTAACGCTCCTTGTGGGTTCGACATTCGGAGTCTTAAATACTCCACTTTATTGCTTTTGCGATAAGGTGCATTTGCCCTTGAGTGTCGAATTGAGCAACACTTAATGAGTATTATGCATCTATATAAATTGTTATACAAAATTTTGTTAATGTACGTATCCAAATCTTATCGTATCCTGAATTTCAAAAAATTCTCGTATCCCCGTATCCGTGTCATATCGTACTCGTATCATACTACGTATCCAGGCTTCATCGGTAAAATGCAATTTTGGGTGGATTCAATTCTTTTGAAGTGGGTAATTAATCTTTTTTTGTATAAATAAATAGAGTAATAGAAGAACTACGACACAAGCCTAGATGTGGCACACCCATTACATCAGAACGGAAAGCAAGACTAAGAGTGGGGAAAGGGACGTCTACAATAGTCCACATAAAATCACTTTGGTGACCCATATTGGCTAAGATATCTGCACAAGAATTCGCTTCTCTGTAGACATGAGATATGGAGACAGGCCAATCCTCGAGATGAATCAATTGAGGGATATCATTGAGAATAGGTTGAAGGGTTGCTTAGAGCAGGTACCCTTAGCACCAAATGAAAAACAAGTAGGGAATCAACTTCCACCGAGAGAGTTGAAGTTCTGAGGCTGAGGACGAGTTTTAAGCCAAGAAGAAGGCCTCAAAGCTCTCCTGAGATAGCTGTAGAGGTTCCAATATTGCAATGGAATCGTTTAATGAAATGGCCAGTAGTATCTCTGATCAAACCACCACAAGCGGAGGCTTTAGTAGACGTGCGATGTGTTCCATCAACATTGAGTTTCATACATACATACATACATATATATATATATATATATATAGGAAGTGTGAAGTGGGTAATTAATCTAAATCATGGATAAATGAATCAACAGATATATCTTTTGAAGTGTGTAATAAATATATCTAAATATTTTACTGTAGACGAATCAAATCTATTTTGAGTGAATATACTGGCCCTTGTGAAGCTAATAGAAATGTGTATTTTGTTAAATAAATATTTCATTTTTTGTGCTTTTCTTATTCATTTTGGGAATAATTAAGACTATATTTTTTTTAATAGAAAATATTAGTGAGTTAGTATTTCTCCTTATTAGTGGGGGAGAGGGAATCGAACCCCTATATCCTTGTTAGCCTCCTCCTTAAGTGTCCTTAACCCACCATTTGGACTGCCCCCTTTGGACTAAGACTATATATATTGTTGTCTTTCCCATTTATTAACTATAAGACATTAGCAACTATATTATTAAAATATTTTTAGATGTAAATTATGTTACGAGCATAAGCTCTAAAGGGAGTACTTATCCCAAAAAACAAATCCATCAGGTGGGAGAACCACCTAAACTTATAAGTTTCACTTATTAAGTGAGACTCCCGGATGCCTAATGTGGGACTCAAAACAATGCACACCGTTCGAGACCTGACGTCTTCGACAATTGCACCCCACGACACCTCATTCGACAATTGCACTAATTTTATGAGCATAAGTTCAATGGGAGAGATCATCGCATTAGACTATAGGTATGTTGTCGACTATTTGACCAAGTTGATTTGGCTGTTTTCCAAATTGGTATGCATGTCTATCAATTAAATTTGTCATTTTGACTCGAACTTTCGGGTGGAAAACTAAGATTAGCTCATTTGCTAGCTGTATTTCTACATCAATCTTGTTATATTTCATAATATTGCTGCCCTGTTCGTATACATCTCTGGATCCTCGATCATATTTTCTTTACCTAACCACGTGATGGGAAGTTTGATCTCTTCTGATTTTCAAAGCCTCCTTGGTCGTAATATATATCTGGTTTCAAGTTTCATTTGTCAAACAAAATAGTTGTAATGTAATTACATTAAGAATTATTGGCTTAACCATTATACATATGAACACTATATTTCAAGATATAATTTATATGGAATTTGTAGGAGTTAATTGGTCAATATTTTGGGGATTAAATTTGATTTGCTGGACTAAATTAATTAATATGCCATCCATTGAGAGAGACGGGGTGGGAGACTTGGAGGGCTGAGAGGGAAAGAATCCCTCCGGTACTTATTAAATGCTTTGAACTTTTCTAATTAATACATTTAAAGATTTAATTTTTCCATGAAAATATTCTTTTATAAACCAACTCATTTGTATAGGAAATAAGTTATCACATTAATATAAGTCTCACTATAAATAAGAGTAGAAATGGAAATTAGTCATTTAATACATTTAAAAATTGACGTTGTTTCTTATAATTAGAACTAAGAAAAATGATCATTTTGATTATTATGAAAAGGATCAGAGAGATTGTTAGAATTCAAGTGAGTGTTTAGTCTCACATTGGCTAAGATTAGGCTAAGTGAATGATATATAAGAGAAGTGACACATATACCCAATGCCTTAAGGTTTTGGGTGGAGATGTGGTGTCTGGGTCTTTTAGTGGTCCTGATTCTTAGCCCATTGTTGCTCTCAGGTGCTCCTCGGACTCTCCAACAATTGGTATCAAAGCCGTGGTTCGGCCTGATGGGAGAGCAAGAGTGGATCCTACCGGTTTTTTCAAATGTGAGAGACTCACACTTGGGGGGAGATTGTTAGAATTCAAGTGTGAGTGGTTAGTCTCACATTGACTAGGATTGGGCTATATGAAAGATATATAAGAGAGGTAACTCATATACACAATGCCTTAAGGTTTTGGGTGGAGAAGTGGTGTTTGGATCTCTTAGTGATCCTGATTCTTAGCCTGTTATTGCTCTCAGGTGCTCTCCGAATATCCCAGCAGAGATTACAATATTTCAATTTCAATTGGTAAAGTGATAATACATTGCAATTTTAGCTGTACGCACATGCCTGTATTGAAGAATACCAAAGTCCGGAATATTATATACGTTGGTTTCTTTCAAATTTCAATGCAATGACATAGTCAAAGCCATATACATATCGATGGTCAAAATTATGAAATATGAACACATGTAACTTCATGTCTTCCCGATTTGGTGGCAAGATCTCCAAAATTGGTCCAGCGCCAACATATTGTTACCCAAGGTGCTAGGTTAAAACTCTCTGAAATCACCTAACAACGTGTTATGTTGATTTGTTTTCACATTGATATATGAACCTGAAATATGAACTTTAGTCTTTGTATAACATAATGAATCTATGCTTTTCGAGCTATAAAAAATGCCCAAGAGAAACATCTAGTCGCATCTTCCATGTGTTTTATTGAGATGGTATAGCCCTTTCCCTTCCCTTAGATAATCAGAAACCGACCATGACACCATTATTATTGGGATTATTATTATGGTGTTGTTCTTTGCTTCATGATTCCTAAGAAGACTAGCTACGCAAAAAGGTCATAAAGCCATATGCACAAAGATGAAAATTGGCTTTTGCTTCACGGATTCGCTGTCTGGACCAATTATGTTCAAATATCAAAGTCATATGGTTGCTTCCTTACAAAGCTTATCCTGCCCCCTTCCCCTGCCTCATCTCATTCAACTTGCAATTACTTGTCTATTTTGGATGTCTTCTTATATGTCTCTCTTTTGTACATTATATTTTACTTTGATTAAAATCAAATGAATCACCAATTTAGTCTCTAAAATTATAGGGCATTGTCAACTTAGTCATTAAAATTAATAAAATTTCAAAATGGTTTCTGAATTTGAATTTTTTTTATCACATTAGTCTTTGTCAGACAATTTTTAGGGTCTAAATTGACCGATCAAAAGTATTAATATGATCAAAAATTTTCAATTTCAAAAATTATTTTAGAATATTAATAATTTCAAGGACTAAATTGACGGCACCTACAATTTAAATTAATAATTCACTTTATTACAATTACTTCTTTTATATTTCTCAAATCAAAATATAACCTCTCACAAAAAAATTAACTAAGATAAAGAATGTTAATTTTAAAGAAAGATAAAACAGAATATTTTCCTGAAGTGTTATATTTTGATTGGAAAAACAGAAAAAAATGACAAAATAAAGAAGAAAGATGATTTCCCCGTAAAAAAGAAAAAACAAGAAGAAAGATGATTTCAATGCTTCTTCTTCAACTTGACCTACACCTACCCCATTTTATTAATACGCTTCGGTTTGTTAGAATATATTGAGAGTATGTTTGGCCCGACTTTTTTTAAGCTTAAAAGCTACTTTAAAGTCAAAGCTAAAAATAAGAGCTTAGAAAATAAAGCCAAAATTATTTGGTAGTTTTAACTTTTTTCTTACTTGAATGTTGTTTTTAAATAAGAAAAAAATTACAAAAAATCTATTTAATAAACAAGAATTCTTATATTGATTTTACGTTATTTTTTCAATAAAAAATACAATATTTATTTAATTATTTCATTATTTTGAATTTTGATAAAAAAAATATAAAAGTTTTTATGTCTACATTATTTTTGGGTGCAATTATGTCTACATTTTTTTAATGAACAGATCTAATAACTTGAAATTGTCTCCTTCGTTATGCTTTATTCTTTTTTTATAACTCGTAATGCATCTTTTTGGCTTTATAGGAAAAATTTTAAAAAAATGTTGTCACGCAGATTGTGGGTGAAGTCCTCGTAGATGGAGATGATAATCCTTGATAAGCACGCAGTAATATTATCGTTGTCATCGAACGCCTAAATTTTCCAAGGAAAAAAATATAGAGCTAATGTAAATGAAAATACAACATTTCAAGGATTCGAAAGAAGGCTTGACAAATAAAGCCCCGAAAAAGCTTCTCGATGGAGCTTCTCTGAAAGCTCCTTTTTTCTTATTTTCTTTTATATAAAATAAGCAGCTTTTTTTTAATAAGAGCTTCTTCAAATATGTGTTTGGCCTAGTTTCTCCTTTGAAGGAGAAGCAAAGCTAAAAAAAAGATGGGTCAAACGGTACCTAAATGTAATCTAAAAGGAGTTGAACAAAGTGATAAGCAAATTATAATCTCAAATGAATTGAGGACGTAGATTGTGTTGAAGAGCAAATAAAGTCCCACATTAGTTAAACAATGAGAAAAACATGAGTTTATAAGCAAGAAAATATCACATTGGTATAAGATTTTTGGGAAATGTCCAAAAGTAAATCTATGAGGGCTTAAAGCTTAAATTAGATAATATCTTACCAATATGGAAACATACCGACTAGTGTTATCTTTTTTCATTTTTTTTACCAGTGAGAATTATCTAAAATCATATATATAACGGGTCAAGAAAGCTATGTGGGCCAAGGAAGCTTATTGAGGGCAGCCCATATCAACCAAAAAAAAAAAAGATTCTCTATTGTGGGATAGTTTATCTCTTTCCAACTCTTTTTGGCTTTCCGATGTACCCATAATCACTCATGATCCCAAAGAAAGGAAGCAACCGATCCAGGAGTAATTGACCAACTGCATATTAACACCTAGCTACCTCCTGGAGGTATGCAATTAATCTTCATGGTTTGCTACATGCAAATATTATATAGAACAGTTTTCTTAAATTCTTCCATCTTATGTTTCTTTCCTCTATACAAAATAAAACTGTAAATAATAGGTTGCTTAGGGCGTAAGATATATGTAAAAATATGTTTGATTCTGCATGTAATAAGGTGTGGATAAATTACCAACGAATTGGGTGAACTTATGATTGGACAGGACCCGTGAAAGATGGATATATAACACCTAATTCTACGATAAGGATAGCATCTAGTGGAGACTTTGGTGTCCTTCAAACAAAATGTGGTCCAAAACTATAGGTTCTTTTTCTTTCTTTATTTGCTCTTGCCAGCTAACTTATCATTTTTTTTTTGGGGGTTTTCCTGGTCAATTTTAGGCTATGTTTTAACGTGTGGACAAGTCGACGTTTTTTAATTTAGATTTCAGCTAACAAGAAATTCAAAAGGATTAACTGTAAAGGGTCTGAGAGATCTGAACATGTAATGGCGTCCTTGCTAAGCATCGAAGGTGGAAAGTTGACAAGTGTTCACCTTTGAAATTGCTTTTTTTCATAATGAAGGTTCTTGTATTTCCAGAACAAAACACAAAAAACAAAATTGTTTATCAAGGGAAAATAATGTTGTTGAAGGTCCAAGTCTAATCATTCTTTTTGAAGTCACATTTTAGGTAATTAAGAGGATATGAAGAATTGAAGATGTAGGCCCAGATGTTTTTTTTGGGTCAAAATGTAGGCCCAGATGAAGAAGTGGGAACTTGGAAAGGTGAGCAAATAGGATAGAGTAGAGGATAACAACAACTTAACAAATTGCGTCAGAAAAAAAAAAAAAAACAACTTCTTAACTAATGTTCGTTTTAGATTCGTTTCAACGGCAATTGAAAAAAACACGTCTTGAGGCAGAAATTTCAATGAGTCAGAAGTTGCCATTAGTTAGGTTCTATCCATGGGGTTTTTTAACTGGATTTGGAAGGCAAAAATCTAAAACAAACATGCTCTTACTAGCTAGTTATCTTAGGCAAATTCTATTGTGAACCACAGTCTAAGGTGGATCAGTACTTAAAAATCCTTTAAAACACCAATAACGATTGATGCCACCATCCAGAAGCAGAAGCTTACAGTCTTGGTCATTCTCACGATTGAGACGATGACCTGATTGGTGTCGATTCGACAAAAACAAGAGAAAATGAATATGAGTGCCTTAAAACTCAACTCATATTTGTTTTCTTTTGTTTTTGTCGAACCGGCATCGATCATGTCACCTCTCAACCATGAGGAGAAGAGGACCATGAGCTTTTACCTGGGGCCATGTCAGTCGTCATTCGCGTTTCAGACATTTTTTAAGTATCAGTCCACCATGGACCACCTATCAAGATGGCCCACCGTAGAAGTCGTCGTTATCTTATCCAACCATTTAGAAGCTTTTATGATGCTTGAGCCTTACTATAAGAAAATTTGCGGTTAATTACGACTAACGTAGTAGCTAATTTGTAGATAACCTCTAGCAAGAAAATTAGCCACAAAATAACTACAAAAGTAGTCATGCAAATTAGCTAGGAAATTTTTTCTATCTAATTCGTAGCTAATTTTAAAAAATATTAGTTATTTTGTAACTAATTCATAATAATAAGTTATTCAAAATTATTGTTCCTTTCCCACATAGCTAGGAATCTTCGTAGCAATTTTGTAACCAATCTATAGATAAAATTATTAAATATCAATAGTGATTTCGTAGTTGTTTCCTAGCTAATTCATAGTTAAAGTTTAATGCAGTCGATGAGAATTACTAAGGGCAAAACCAACACAATAAGTGCTCAAAAATACTTTTTTCTCTTGGTCTCATTAATTCCTTTCTAGGAAACTTATATGTAGAGTCAAGATCCGTTAACACCAAACGTCAAACTTAGCATAATGACGTCTTTTATAACTTTGTGTACATTCCAAATTTCACTGATCGAACTGTTGAATTGAAAGTTTGATAGCTATCATTATATGCCAACTATTGAAATGACACACACATATGTATTTATAATTTTTATATATTATATTACTAGTATAACTAGATAAAATTGAGTGTTCACAATTGTCCCTCTTTACTTAGATTTTACTAGAGAATATCATAGTAAAAGATATGTAAATATATGACTCCAATTTTTTCGAAATTATTCAAAGCGAATAGGTATCCTGAGTTTTTGGATTACCAATTTGAAATGCCCTATGAGGATGGGGATCAACGGACTGTTGAGTATCATTATTTTAAACTTTAACATCCATATTTGCAAAGCAATATAGCTTAGGCATGGCAGACTATCAAAGTCGTTGTGACTAATCTAACCTCACTATTCTATAACCTCTTATCACAGTCATATTCAGAGGTCAGAGAAGAAGGAATGATGCATTTCCCTCATTTTGAACTTGAACACCCATATTTGCTAAGTTGTGCAATTTAGGCATAGAGGATTATTGAAGTTGTTGTGGCTAATATAATCTCATTGTTCAAGGAAGTTAATTTGTAATCAGATGCAAAGAAGAGTCAAATGTACAGGTCACCATTCTGATTCAAACAAGAGCAATAGGGTGTACGGGAGGTCTTCCCAGCTTTTGCATAAGGTAAAAGATATGGGTCGTCATCTCGGTTTCGATAAAAAGAAAAGAGTTTCGGGCTTGGTTAAGTTACGAGTCGTCAACTCGACTTAGACACATATAAATAAATGTGGGTTACTTTTCACCACCCCCAATATTGCTAAGAAACTCCCCAATATTTTTTTCCTATTTTGCCCCTGTCAGGAAGCGCGCATCCGGACGGGATTACTCCGAATGCGCGCATCCAGACCCTTTTGAATCAAAATTCAAAAGGCACGATCCCTCTTCTTCTCCCCCATTTTCCAACTTACCAAATTTCCCAACTCACTCAAATTCTCACGCATTCTCTCCATTCTACTACGTAAACAGGTAATTCTTAGCCTTACTTTGTGAACAGACCCTTTTGAATCAAAATTTAAAAGGCACGATCCCTCTTCTTCTCCCCCATTTTCCAACTTCCCAAATTTCCCAACTCACTCAAATTCTCACGCATTCTCTCCATTCTACTACGTAAACAGGTAATTCTTAGCCTTACTTTGTGAATTTTTGTCAATTTGTTGCATTTGTTATTGTTTTGTGTGATTTTTTATGAATATGAGTGTCTGAAATAGTCCGAAAGCACGCTTCCGGAAAGCCCTAGAAGTGGCCTTTGGACAACATCCGGATGCGCGCTTCTGGAGCGTATGAAGTGCCTCCAGAAGGGCGCATCCGGGCACTGTCCGGAGGCCACTTCAAGGTTGTTACAAAAATCCTCTTTCCTAATCGTTTTTAATGCAAATGTGTGTGTAGTTATGGAACATGGCGAGGGTAGCCAGGGAGGCGAGAGGGCAGAGGAAGCAACACGGGCACGAGCATAGGCCCTAGCCCAGGCCCAGGCTCAGACCTAGACTGAGGACCATAGCGAGGCCCAGCCTCAAGCTCAGGCAGAGCCTGAGGTACCACCATCAGCTATGTCATTTCCGAGCGGCCCCGGAATATGTCACTTTTGGCGTCCTTTATGGACCACGTGGCATCGCAGATATGAATGGGACAGGTAATTTTAACTTTCAATCTAAGTTATTTTTATTTTAGTTTAATTTAAGTTTATATACTTATTTTAATTTATTTTTGTGTACGACTTTGTCTTTTATAGGGTCGGGAGGCGCTAAAGTGTATCAGCCAAGACCGGAAGGTACCCATGCTCCAGGATGATGACGATAGGACTTATGCATGGGTATTGGAGGCGATACTAGAGTCTGGGCTAGAGCCTTTGATACGTACGAGCTTTAGCCTCATCGATCATGGCCTCTTAAGCGCCTTTGCAGAGTGGTGGCATAAGGAGACTTCCAGCTTCCACTTGCCTATGGGTGAGATGACGATCACCCTCGATGACGTCTCCTGCTTGCTGCACTTGCCCATCACCAGACACCTGCTGGACCACAGTTCACTTTCCAGGCCGTCCAAATGCTGAAGAATCTGCTTGGCATCACTTATGATGCTGCATTAATGGAGTGCGAGGATACGAGAGGCGCATATGTGCAGTTCAGCTGGCTTCTGGAGCAGTTTATCCATCTAGTGCACGCAGTGAATGAGCTGGCGGATGACCACCCTGAGAGGGACGAGTATCGAGCATACACCATTATGGCCTGCTGTTGGTGAGCACCACCATATTTACCGACAAGAGTGCCATCCACGTGGATATCATATATTTGTGTTACTTTGAGGATCTTGCGCAGACACCACATTATGCTTGGGTACTGTTGCCCTTGCATTCTTGCACGGTCAGCTGAGCACCGCAAGTTTTGCAAAGATGAAGCAGATGGTAGGATACATGACGCTCTTACAGGTAACATTTGAAACATTTTTATTTATTAACTTTATATTATTATTAATCATTAATAAAACTGAGACTTTGATTTTTTGTTACAGGCATAGATCTTGGAGCACTTCCCCAGCCTCGCTACCTACTACATGGCAGAGGACTACGATGATTCTGAGCCTCGGGCACTGAGGTTCACACCAGGCAGCGGTCATGCACTCACCATTCCGTATCGGACGACAATCGATCCGTCGATCGTATGATCATGGGTGACGTCGTCTTCTCTCCGTACGATGCCCACCACGATACACGTCCATTTGAGGAGATATGCTAGTACTCAGGTTGGATCAGGTGCGGGAATAGGCATAGGCACCCATACCTACCTAAGCGGGTACTACGTCGGTATGGCTTCGTGCAGACCATCCCGCGGGATCCAGCTGTATCTGCCCCACCGCTGATGCCCCGACCAGAGATAGATGCTGCATACTTGGCCTATCACAAGCATGTGCTGGAGGAGGAGCTCTGTGGTATTCGTGTCACTCGCCACTGAGACTATGCTCCAAGCTACATGGTTTGGTACAGAAGGATGTCACATCCGTACTTACTACCAGTGGCTGACGGAGACTCACCCAGGCCAGCTACTGTAGAGACATCTGGTGTTGATCCAGAGGATGACATGTTAGAGGACACATCCTGGAAAGAACGGCCTGAGATGGTAAGTAAGCCTTAGCTTATATTATTTTGAAACACTAAATGACATTATTTATAATTTTTACTCTGATTTTTGCAGGAGAAGTTGGAGATCGTTAGGAGCATGCTGCAGACCATGCTAATTAGAGGGGGGAAGTGGAGGGACCCCAACATGGGTGATGGAGACTACACAGAGTGCGCTCCGGGTGATCAACCAGCCTTAGACCTATCAGAGGCGGCGAGGGGGGAGGGAAATAGGTCACGGTCGGCGCAGTGACTTAAGAGCATTTATTTGATATATATTATGTTACGTTTTTAGGCTTGGACAAATATTTTAACATTTTATTTCATATGTAAGATATATTATAACATTTTATTACCTTCTTTATTATATTTTATTACGCTCTTTATTATATTTTATTATTATTTTTATTACATTTTAGGCTTAACTGCAGTTTTAGTCCCCCTATTTTACTCAATTTGGGATTTTAGTCCCCCATTTTTAATTTCACAGTTTTGGTCCATATATTTTTAAATTACGCAATTTTGGTCCTTCCATTAATTTTTCATCCAATATGTAACAGAGATATTGACATGACAGTGAAAGGCTGACGTGGTTATAAACACATGTTGCTGACGTGGTTACATAGTGCTGACATGTGAAGATGAGGTGGCTGACGATAGAAATACTCTCTTTAAAGATTCCAAAAACATCAAAGAACCTAAGAATAGAAGCCTGAAATCTTACCACTCGGCCATGTTAAGTATACTGTAGCTGTACGAACAAAACAATATATATACCTTGCAAACGGAGTCACCTTTGCGGCTAACACTCATGCTATACATGTAACATCTAATTAATTATGATAATTATCTATATAAAAGAATCTATATTAAATATAATCTAAAAATAAAAAGAATTATAAAAATATGAAAACTAAAAAATAAAATAATGAATATAACAATCTACTAATATAATCAAATTCATAATCTCAAAAATAAACTCATAATAGAATAATATAATATAATATAATTATTATCATATTATTATAATTTTTTTTGGACTGGCATAATATTATAATATTAACAGTATACTTATTTATATATAAATAAACAAAATATATTGACGAAAACGTTGATTCTTATCTTTGCGGTTTGATTTTTCCAGTATAAATTTAAATACCTATACATATAATATTTTGCGCCCAAACTTTGGTGTAGTGGTTTAAAGTCTTACTACTACCCTTCAGGTTGCGTGTTCGAGCGTAATTGTTGCAGTTTTTTTTTTAGCATTATTATCTCACAATTTTTAAAGCCTTGCCATATCAGCTCCATGTGTGTTCACTCTCATGCCACGTCAGCTTTATGTGTAGATGTTCATGTCAACACTCAATAGCCATGTAAGCACATCCGTTAAGTGTTGGATGGAAAATTAATAGAGGCACCAAAATTGAGAAATTAAAAATGAGGAGATCAAAATTGTGGATTGAATAAAATACGAGGACTAAAACTGCAGTTAACCCTACATTTTATTACTTTTTCATATAAAACTTAAAATATCTCAAAACCTGCGTCCAGATGCGCGCTTTCAGAGCGATCCAAACTGCGTCCGAATGTGCCAATCCAGAAAATTCCCGTCCGGAAGCACGCTTCCGGTCAGGGACAAAATTGGGGGAAAAAATTAACTTGGGGGGTTTCTTAACAATAATGGGGATTTAAAAAAAGTAACACTCTAAATAAATAGATAAGATTTTTTTTAGCTTGGGTGTACACGTCATTTGATGGGATAATGGATATTGGTCCTAAGCTCAACAATTGGGCCGATCACGACAAGGATCAATTTTATTTTTGTAATATCTCTGCCTCCCATTTTAATTTTTTCACCTCCCCTTTTCTACTTTAAAATACTAAAATCTCTCTACCCGTAAAACAAACCCCATTCCGCTTCCCCGACCATCTCTCACCCCATGACCACCTCCCCCAACCTCCCACCTTTTGGTGCCCCCTTTCAGCCCCACCCCTAAATCTCCCATCTCCATCACCACCCCCTCCCACCTTCCTGATCACTACGCACTTGCAAGACCTATTTTTTCTGCGTTTTCAGGCTTTTTGGAAACTAAATTCCATACGTCTCCGGAATTTAGTTTCCAAATGTGTAAATTAAATAAAGGCAACTTTTTTTTGCCTTTCGAAAACTAGATTTTGGTCGTGTAAAAAGAGTATCACTTTGCACGTCTTAAAACTAATTTTTGGACACGTCTGGAATCTAAATTCTGTACATAAAAAGATTCACGAAAAAGTTAGTCTTTAGAATGAAATATTTTACCATTTGAAAACTAGTTTACGGACATGTAAAAAGTGTGTCACTTGAATGTAGAAACTAATTTTCATACACGTTCAAAATTTAGTTTTTAGAAGTCATGCAAAACCAGAAAAAAATGGTTTCATGACGGAGCGGTGCGAATAGGAAAAGAGGAGATGGACCGGGGGATGAGTGGTGGGGAGAATGGGGCAGTGGAATACTGGTGAGAGGGAAGTAGGGACGGTGGTGGGGGAAGAGAGTAGTGGGATGGGGGTTGGGGGAGGGTTGCATGGAGGGAAGAGGGAGAGTTTAAGAGGATGGGGGTATTCTAATCTTTTTGAGGTGGGGAGGGAGGTGGGAAAATTAAAAAGAGAGGTGGGGATTTAAAAACCCGTTATTGTTTTTGACCGACAGGGATCAGTTATTGGATCCAAGTCCAGCGAAACCGAAGGTCTCCGGGGTTTACTCCAGAAGGCAGAAAGAAAGTTGTTACTAGAGAAGCAACGAGCCCTGATGATAGAAGAGAGAGTTACCTTGATTTGAATTCCCTTGGTATTCTTCAAGTGACCGTGATCCCTTCTTAATAGTCATTAGAATGTTTTATATGCTTCGTGTTTTCTTTACTGTGCCAAGTAGTAATTTTTCTTCAATGAAGTTCCAAATCTCGTATGCAATGTAATGTCACCGTTGGTCATGGAAAGCACTTACTTTCCATCATAATCTCATTATCAGCATGATTAAAGAGATTTGGATTTGTTTCCATTATTTGCTGCTGTCATATCAATCTCATAATTAGTATTTGTTGCAGTCTTCCTTTGCATAACAATTTCACATTCAGCATCATTAAAGGGATTGCTCCTAAGCAATTAAGAGTGCATATCCTGATGCCAATTCTCAATGATGCTTCTTGCAGCATAGCATCATTTAGAGGGTATCAGAATATATAAAATTTCTGCATAGGATCAATGAATGGACATTGGAGTTTTCTAGCTTAGTTTAAGAGCTTGGAAATTTTGAAACACTGCCGCTTGTTTTATCTCAGCCTAGCTAAATTTTTAATTCTTTTGATGAATAACAAAGAAAGGAACATAGAAATAATAAGTGAGTGAGTACTGATGATAATATGTTGTTAACTTGTTATCTTCTCCTCAAACATGATTAGTCAGTTACAGAGAATTCATGGTGTCATTGACTATGATGCAAGAGTTTGAAACTGCTATATAAGGTATCGAACATAGGAAACCGAAAGTTGGTTTTCTTGGTTACTTTTGCGACTCATATATTGTTTTCTGTAATATCATATTGGCAACTCTTCATGCATATTCAAGCTTTCGGTGTTCTTTTTCGATTTAGTATGCTTAATCACTGCTTCACACAGGAAAAAAGGGGAAGGGAAGAGTGAGAGAATTCAGTCCTTGATCTCAATTTCTAATACAATATTCTGCTTCTGCATATATACAACAAGGATGTGCCTGGAAAAGGAATATCATCTGGCTTCCAATAGGGTAATGGTTATTTCATTTGTTGAACTTAGTTGCTGCTTACTTGTGGAGGAGTCTCCTTCACTTGAATCTTTTCCAAAGAATCCTGGGTGTTTAGGTTCAGGCAATTCAAACTCACTTGCTAACATAAGAAGCACACATGACATTCCAGGCCTATCCTCTGGATTCTGTTGAACACACAAGAGACTAACATGAATGCAATGCAATATTTGTGATAGAACACAAGATTCATCTAGGCTTTTATCAATCAATTCTAGCTGCCTTCCTTCTTTCCACAGTTTCCAAGCCTGAAAAAAAAAAAAAATTACAATTGCTTGTCATACAAGACTCCTGTTTGATACATGCGAATTAACAATTTGTTTCGCATACTTACATGGCCTATGAGATTATGGCTGTTGTTCTGATTATAATATCCTCTACTTCTCTTCCCAGATATAATCTCCATCAACAAAATTCCAAAGCTGAAGACATCAGATTTCACTGAAAATAGCCCATCAGTTGCATATTCTGGTGCCATATAACCACTGCAGAACACATTTTAAAAGGAAGAAGCCCTTAACAAGGAGAACACATTTGTTATGAATTCAGCTTGATTGAAAAGGGCAAAAAAAAAAAAAAAACTTGTTAACTTACTATGTCCCAACTATTCTCCTTGTGTTTCCTTCATTTTGATCTCCTCCAAAAATTCTAGCCATGCCAAAATCTGAAATTTTGGGATTCAATTCATTATCAAGTAAAACATTACTTGCTTTGAGATCCCGGTGAATAATCCTTAGCCTGGAATCCTGATGAAGATAGATAAGGCCTCTAGCAATTCCACATATAATGTGGAAACGCTTTGACCAGTCTAGTAATCCACTTTTCTGCTGATCTGCCAGATTTCAATCACACACACACACAAAAAACCTATTTGATTACATGCTGTAAAAAAAAAAAAAAGAATTCTAGTCTGAAAACTGAAAATCTGTTAAGAAAAGCTAAAAATCATTTAACTGCACTTAACAACCTAAATATAAAATTTATTTGATCCATACCAAAAATAAAGGAGTCCAGGCTACTGTTAGGCATGTATTCATAAACCAACGTTTTTTCCTCTCCTTCAAGGCAACAACCAAGTAGCTTTACAAGATTGCGGTGTTGAAGTTTTGCGATCAATTTTACTTCATTTTTGAACTCATTCAATCCTTGGCCTGAGCTTGTTGAAAGCCTTTTCACAGCAATTTCCACCCCATCTGCTAGAATTCCCTGAAATTATAAATTTTCAAATTGATAGGAATGTTCATTTTTCTATTTCTCCTTCTTAATTCCATAATAATCTATAAGCAAATTACCCGGTATACAGGTCCAAAGCCACCTTCTCCAATTTTGTTATCCATTGTAAAGTTGTTAGTGGCCTTTGCTATTGTTGACAAGTTAAAGACTGGTAGATCCATATCATCCACTTGCATTCCACTGTTTCGATCTTCTTTGATACTGAGGTCTGATTTATTTAACAAAGTATACACACAAAAAAATGTTTCAACTTCAAGCTTAATTAATTTCTGACAACTGACAATCAATTGAAAGTTCATACTAATTTACCTTTCCAACACTTTATCCACACAAATGGGGGGGGGGGAAAGCAAAAAATTTCTGCCAATAACATGTGTCATTACAGTGTCAATTGCTGCCAATCATGAAATTGACCCAAAATTTACACACACACACACACACACACACAAACATATATATATATATATTTGGTTCTTCATTATGGAACCAAAGAAACCGAACCATATTGCCACCGATACACTGTTTACTTCAATGGTCTTAGTTTTGCAGTTCTCTATATGGTGGTCAAATTACATGCATACATCCAATGTGATGCTATGAACATTAACACATCAATTTAGACTTTTCATTTTATTTTACTTTTGAGAAGGGTTGAAATGTGAATTTTACCTTTTACATTGATGTTTGATTTCTGTCTATACCACCAACCAAGTATGAGTATACAGGAAACCACTGCCATGGCTAGAGAAACTGATATTGCTGCTAGGACTCCTTTCTTCTTATGGCCCTCATTGACGTGTCCTAATTGGATTTGACCAAACAGAAAACCATGTTTAAATCACAAATTCATACAGGAAACTCAAATATTCAAACATGAATGTGGATTTGAGATAACAATTTTTTTTTTTTTTTTTGAAGTAGGACTAATAAGTGGGAAAGCTAAGTTCCTACCTAATTCTGAAGCATCCATTCGAACATATAGGTCCTGGCCTCCAGCTTCAAACTGTCTAATGTCAATTAGATCACCAAACCACAAGGCACAGCCACTCCCTTGTCCACTCACATCTGAATTTGCATATGCCATACAAGAACAGTTATCCAAACACTTTGCTTTACATTCCTCTAAACCAATTGTCTGATCCAGCCAAGAATGTGTAGTGTCAGGCGCTTTCATGCCACTCAATTTGACAAATCCATCCTTGTATTTGTCCTCACATTTTAACGGCTTCTCGCGGACACATCCATTAGACCAGTCCATTGAGTACCATGCTTGAGGTGTCTTAGGCTTGAAACCTTCCATACATTGGCACACTGGTGAATCAGAAATAACACAACTTGCATAAGCTCCACAAAGAGCATAAGTGTCACATAAGTCCAGCGGCACTGATGTGTAAACCTCCCATCTTTGTGCTGATTCAATCCACACGTAACGTCTCCGAACATTGGCTGTTCCATTCAGTACTAATCTTGTGATTGCAGATGAGTTCTTTATGCTATAAGTGTAGTAAAGTTCATCCTTATTGAAAACAAACCTGAAGTCATAAATAGGGTTAGGCTTTACTTGCGGTGAACCACTTGAATGCAGGCCATTCCATGGTCCACTTCTGTAGAACTTTTTGTCACCCTTCATCATATATGCATCAGGATAGTTATGAGGCACCATACCAAAAGAGAAGTCTCCAGGAGATGGATCATCAGGACTCTTCCAAGCTGTTAAACGCCTATTAAGACCAGTTCTGAAGTCCATACCAAACTTCATATTTGGTAAGAATGTGTCAGTTGGGTAATCAAAGCTCTGCCACAAATAGGATTCACCTTCTGTGCTTGAATCTTTCTCATTTTCTACCACAAGATTGCCAGAATCTAAAAGCAGGGCCACTGGATTCTCTGGTTTTCTTGAAGTGGTTGTCGTAGACCAAACAACAGTGTTGTTCTGAGCTAGGATAAGGTTGCCACTGATGTTTAATCTTAATGTGCCAGATGAATCATTGATTGGATTGAGCCTGTTTGCAACCCAAACCACTGTTTGAATTGGGATTTTCTTGTACCAAATTCCCAGGTAACGTTTCTGGGAATTTCCTGGGGTGAAGAATCCAAGTTCAAAGGTTCCACCTTTGGAAACCAAGGTGGTGTTGCTGCCATCATCTCTTAGGGAAAAAGACTGAGATATGGAGTCAACTGCTAAGGAAGTTTGAGAAAAATAGACAAGTAGGAAAATTATACTCATGATGAAAGACATAATAACGTTCATCAAGTTGTAACCTTTCAAGAACCATGCAGTTTAGCTAGCTAGACCAAAGGCAAAAACATATAAAAAGAACACAGACAAGAATGCTTTTTATCTGGATAATTTTTGTGTGAAATGTGAACACAGGATTGACCCTGATGCTTTCCTGCATGTGGGGTAGCATTATGCTTGTTTAATGTTTATATGATATGATCTGCACTTAAAGAAAAAGAAAAAAAAAAGGGCAAAAGACTCGTTTAGTAAGTATTAAATGCAAAGAGTGAGGTTGGTTGTGGAAAAGCATGTTTCTTGCTATAAATCAAGCAATGATGTGTTGGGGGTGGTTGTGACAATAATAATAGAAGTTAAAAACATGGTATGGAGAGGGGGAAAAGCATGTTACACCCTGGAACAACGTTAAAAACTTCTAGACGTAGGACTGGAGAGGGTAAAAGAAAAAATAGCTGGATCAGAAACGCTTTTTGGTTAGATGTAGTGGGAGTGGGAAAGAACAATTTGCAAAAGTTTACATTTTTTATTTTTGGGCTGAAACATTGCTTAAGCAAGTCTATTGATTGGCGACTTCAGAGTCCCAAGTCAAAAGCTACGAAGTTGATCCTGAAACGGCAGTCCTATCATGAAGGGAAGATTTTCTTGTGGCCCAAACTTTGTTGAAAATTTTATCCTTATTTAATAGTGTTAAGTGGAAAATTTGGTTTGTAGTGTGTTTCTACCAAATACGTCAAAGTAATAAATAATTAGTTTCAAATGATTACGAGATCGACGAGTTATGTGGTAATCTCGTTTTGAAAACAACAGTTTTAGTGAAATAACGGTCAAAAGTTCGACCAGATATCTGTTTTCAATTTTCTTGGCTACTAAGCCATTAATGATTGAGGTTTTTTGCTAGTTTGTACTTAATAATCTCGAACAACAAGTTAATTGTTGTCGAAATGGCATTGAAAGTGTAAATAGACAAGATTGGCCGTTAGCAGCCAATGACTTGATTGACAAGTAACTTAAACAGAAAATAAAGTCAAAGTAAACAATGCAGTGTTTGAACATGCATTCACAGAGTAAGACATACAATTTGAAATTGACACAGGAACGTAAATGAAGCACTTAAATGACTAAAAATCAAGGGAAAAGCTTTTAAGACATAGGAAAATAAATGAAAGCATTTAAAGAACATGAATTAAAGAAAGTTTATAAATGACTTTGAAAGTAAAATTGACAGAAGGAGAAATTGCCAAAATACAAAAAAAAAAAAACTTAAGTAACAACATGAAACTTAAATGACTGTGTAGTAATAGACATGAAATAAAATATCGAAATTGAAATAGAAACAAGCCAAATGCAGTAAGCAAATTGAAACTCTACAAGAAATAAATACAGAAAGTATGAAAGAATAATATTTCAAAATGGTTTGGAAAATGCAGTAAGGTTCGAAGTAAAATGCATAAGCAAAAGATAAATTTGCAGATAAATTAGATTAAGAACAAGACGATAACTGGAAATGTAATTGAATTAAATTGCAAATTGCTGAAAGTAAGGGGTGGAAGGCATACAGTGATCGTTTTCCTTTAATCAACTTCGCCGTCGAGATGTTAGGAATTTAGATCATGTATCCAACCTGAGTTACATCGTAAGAACTACTATTTATAGACAAAAATGTGAAAAACTACCTATTATCCAACTTGACACGTGTACGGACACAGAGTCGGTAGTTGATTTCACTAAAACTACTCAATCTCGACAGTAGCACTTCCTGTCGAGTTTGTTCATGTAATGCCTAAAGCCTAAGTCTAATTCGACCATGCTCATATTGACATCTTCGACGCTTCATGCACTCCGCCGAACAATCGCCACATCACTTGGTCTTAAACTTCCCCAATTTTTATCACTTATTCTGGCTCCTTGTGCCTTCACTTGTTGAATATTTGAAGTTCCGTCGAGAAACCCAAATTTGAAATCTGGCACCTAACAGATGCCCCCCAAATTCTGAGTTTTCGACACCACTATGTGAAGAGAACCAGAATTTTGTCTTCTCTACGCGCGACGGTTACCTTTCTGCATTGTCCCATCACAAGGCTGCGTTTCCCATTTCCCTAAAAAATAGGGCCATCATTGCATATGAAGTAGGCAGTTACAATCCCGTGCGCACGTTTGCACCATAAGCTAGGTTATAAATAACCATCAATGCCCAAGTGAAAACACTTTCGTCTCTTCTGCATTTCTGAGAAAGCTTCACAAACCTTTAATGGCGTCTTCTTCCAATCCGGCTCAAAGTTCCAAAGCACCTCTAAGGAAGACGTGGTGCAATCCGAATGTCGAAGCGTCGATCCCGTGGCAGAAATCTAAAGTAATCATACCTTACTTGCATGATCCTTCTTTCCTTTTAGATCCTCCTCCTGCTTATTTAAGACCAGTTATGACCCTCTCTAGTTTTCCTGAAGATTTTAAGGACTATTTCCCAAACAAAGATGGTCAAACTGACATTCTCGCTTCTTTCCCTAACTTGCATATTCATAATTTCTCTAAAAGCACTAGGCTTTTCAGAACTCCACCACTTAGCATAAGTGGATATTCTGCTTGGCTTGCTAGGGTTGAATCTAAAATAGCTGATACTTGGAAGAAACAACGCATTTACAATTTAATCAAATTGTCTGAGTACACATTCAAGTTGGACCCTTCTATGTTAGGAGCTGTTGTTTTCTTCCGGAACCCTACTACCAACAACTTCCATTTCCCCTATGGGATGATGGGTCCAACTCTTTTTGATGTTGCTGCTCTTACTGGCCTCCCACAGATGGCTATATGATTCACCCTTTGTGTTCTCCAGAAAACATCATTAATGTTTTTACTGATCAACCTCTTGCTTTTTCAAAGTATATTTCTGGCCAAATGCAGAGTACAACAGATGTTTCTGATGAAGAACATGTAGCCTTCCTGTTCCATTGGCTATGTGCTTTTGTCATTTGCAACAAAAATGTCCAAATGTCGAAGCCATTGCTTGACTTGGCAAACCTTCTACATGAAGGCAAAAGGTGGGCTCTTGGCTCTTTTATGTTGTCTAACCTTTATTCCAGTATGTCAAGCCTGTATAACATGGTAAAAGGTGGGGGGAAAGAAAGTTGGAGTTGGTGGCCCATTATGGCTTTTACAACTGTGGTTGAATGCCATACTTCCTGGTCACACTATCAACAAAGCTCCATCAAACCTTCAAATCGACACTTATGGCACCTTGGCCATGCACTGTGCCCCCAAACCATTTGACAACGAATTCAAAAGTTTCAAGTATTACTTCAGACTTTTCCATTCTCTCTCTGCTGGAACTCCAGGCATCCGTTTCCAACCCTTTGTTAGTAGGAAACATGGACCGGAGTGGTTCACCGATCCTTTTGGTCCAAATGACCAAATGTACAAAAACATTTGGACCCACTTCTTGGCTCGCCAAGTCTTTTCTGCAGGATTACCCGGTTCGACGGATGTTATACCCCAATTTTGTCCGCTTATATTTTCATTTTTTTGTTTGTCATTGTGGCCGAAATGGGGAGGTCGCGTCTGAAATGAGGTCGTATCTTGAGCTGTGGGGAGGTCGCTTGCCGATTTGTGGAGAGGTCGCGTTCGAAGTTGAGATCGGTCTTGCCGTGGGGAGGTCGCTTGCCGAAAGCCGTGGAGTAGTCGTGTGAGGTCGGTCTTAGAGCCGTGGAGAGGTCGTCTGCCGAGTGTGGAGAGATCGCGTCGAGTGGAGAGGTCGCGTTCAGAGTTGAGATCGGTCTTGAGTGTGGGGAGGTCGCTGAGCCGTGGAGTAGTCGGCGTCTTGCCGTGGAGAGGTCGCGTCTGGGGGAGGTCGAGTCTTGGGTGCCGAGGCGCTTCGCCGAGCCGTGGAGAAGTCGCGTGAAGAGTGGATGGAGAGGTCGTACTCATTTGGAGAAGTCGCGTCTTGCGAGTGTGGAGAGGTCGTCTGTGCTGTCGGGAGGTCGCGTCTGGTGGTCGCGTCTTAGGCCGTGGAGAGGTCGTCTGCCGAGTGGGGAGATCGTATCTTGAAATGGGCCATTTTAGCCCCATTGCAGTTCATTACCAGCGTTATTAACAAAAAAAACCTAACATTCAAAACTAAAAATCAAAGTCAGATTTCCACACTTCACCCTTCACAAAGTCATCTGCATATCCTCACCAAAGTCCTCTGCATATCTCCTCGACCACTCTACAAACTATGTCTTACATTTATATGTCCCCACATGCCTCTTGCTTTTTCTTCATCGCCAACCAAGTTTGACAAACAATGCAATTTAATCAAAAAGGAGGAGCAGTTGTTAAAGTTACGGTGATTGCAATTTTTTCAAACCATTGATATCATCTCGGACTTTGCACATGTTACCATCTCCTCGAGATCATTTTAGTACACACTTAGCATACAAGTTGCAACCTTAAGTGGACAAAGCGAGCCCTCTGTTTTTCTATAAATAGCGAGAGAAAAGGGGGGATGGAAGAAAATTACACTTAATTTCAGAATTGGATACCTCATTCTTGGTACCAATTATACACAACAATATGAGAGAAAATTGAGAGAAAAAGAAGAACAAAAAAAGGGGTAGCGAAGCAAAGCGTAGAAGAAGCGGGGAAGAAAGGAGAAGGTTTGCCTCCTTCACCCTCTCCCACGATCTCTCTCTTTCTCCCTCCCTCTCCCTCTCCGTCTCTGCCTTCTTTTCTCGCACTAGCTCCCTTTGTTTTTAAGCCACGCCATCCCTTCCAGCGGCAAGAGGCTGGCCTTGGCATGCGCCCCCTCTCTCTCTCTTCTTCTTCTCGCTCTCTCTCTCTCTCTCTTCTCTCTCTCTCTCTCTTCCTCCTTCCCTCTCATCTCCTTTTCTTTCTTTCTTCTTGCAGTGTGTGCATCTTTTCTTTCCTTTTGTTTTGTGTTGGTGTGTGTGTGTGTTTAGGTTTAATTCCCCCTTATTTCATGTTCTGCTCCTTTTTATTTTTATTTTATTTTTCTTATCACACCCCTTTCTTTTATTTACGCCTCCTCCCCTTTATTTTATGTTACATTATTCGCACTTTTGATTTCTCTTCATTTACGCCCCTTCCCTTTTTTTTGTTTTTTTTTTTGTGTTTCTTTTCTTTTCTTTCCTTTTTATTCTATTCTGGTTTTTTTTTTAGTCAAATTAGTACAATCTTATTCAACTAAATTTCACATACAAATATCGAAACCCTATTTTTTCTTAAAAAACGTTTGATAAAAATCACGAAAATTAATTTACTAGTAATGATTACTCGAGATTGCTTCCCGTTTAGTCATTACAAATATCTTAATTTTCTAAATAAAAATGAGTCGTTAGTGAGGACCACTCTTGATTGCTTCTTGTTTGGTCCCCATGAAAACCCATCATCTTTATAAAAATAAAATCAATCTTTTTTACTAGTAATGATCACTCGAGATTGCTTCCCGTTTGATCATTACGAACAGATTAATTTTCTAAACAAAATAGGTTGTTAGTAAGGACCACTCTTGATTGCTTCTTGTTTGGTCCCTACAAAACCTACCTTTTTCCATCAAAAATATACAATTAAAATCAACCAACACACAACCATTTTCTACCCAAGAACTACGTAGCCTTTGATTTCTCCCATTGCACCGAGATACGTAGGAGCGAGGAGCATACTCTGTCAGCGCAAAAATAAACGACTTTTATTAAGTCCTCTTTTTATCTTGGTTAAATTTTTTTTTATAAAGGAAATAAATATTTTTAGAAGTTAATAAGATTTGCACAATTAATTAGAGGTAACCTTTTGAAAGGATGTTGTAGGGTGCTAATACCTTCCCTACACATAATCGACTCCGAACCCAAATCTGGTCTCAAGGACCACTTTTCTTCAAAAAGGTTTTTCCAATATTTTTCCTTGAAAATAAATTATTGGTGGCGGCTCCATTAAACTCGAATAAATCCTCCGGATTTTTAGATTACATCTGATTGGCGACTCCACTGGGGACCTTTAGAGAGTCAAGCCTAACATGATTAATTGTGCCAAATAATTAACTTCATTTTTTTGTTATTCTTTTTTAATTCCCCTTCTTTTTATTTTTATCTTTATTTATTTATTTATTTATTTATTTATTTTCTTTTGTAAATATTTATTTATTATTTATTTGTTTAATTTTAATTTGTTGTGAATATTGAACATTAGGATAGACGACTATATCTGTATGCTTTGTTTGTTTTGCAGCTTGGGTAGTGTTAGGGTGTTGCCCCTCTCACACACCGCACCTACACGTTCGCACACACATGTGAGTAAGGCCCTATACCCGGGTCAGAGCAAAGCTTAAGTTGAGTGGAGGTTCGGTGATGGTCAATTGGAATTTGCTTTCCTTCTGGCTATTGCGAGAACTTCATCTAGAGTGTGCTCCCTCTGAGTATTCCGCACCGGATAGTTATCTATCGTTGTGGTTAATATTCAGGAGGAGACTTTAGCTCTAGAGGCCTTTGGTGAGAATGTGAGTAGAGCCACCATGAGATCTATCACTCAATACAAGACTATAGACCCCTTAGGCTAGAAAATATCTAATTTTAGGTTTGACCCATTTAAGACACAAGGGGCATATCATGTCCATGCATAAAAAAGGGTCTACAAAAACACATATCTTCATGCATTCATACGCCAAAAACAAAAAAACAAAAAAACACATGTTGAAAATAAAGAAATAATATCATTCATTCTCATTTCATTTTAGGTCGCCAGAGAATCGTAGGAACTCAAGAGCTTGGCTGCAAGTATTTTGTGAAATAATATGAGATCAAATTGTGAAAGCTTGATTTCAAAGAAGCTCATACATGTCAAAACAATGAGGCCTACGATTCCTTGGCACAAATAAATAGATTCATGCATCCACATTCATTCATTTTTCTTTTCTTACATACTCATATCATTTTTTTTAAAAATCATCAGAAAATAATCAAACAAACTGGTTCCTCGACACCCTTATCGAACTCGCTCTCAATCAAGGATCATGGATGACCAAGAGATGAAAGAGGACGTCAACCAGCTGAAGGAACAGATGAGCAAAGTTTTGGAGTTTCGCAATCCCTAAACAAAGACAAGGCTACAGATGGGGTATCTCCAGTGAATCATGAAAGTCAACCTACACCTTCCCAGCCACCTGGCTTTGGTCCTATGCAGTTGCAATATGGTCTCAATACTCAAGGGATGATGGTACCTTTTGCAATTTACCCGCAGGGTCCTACACACTCACCGATTAGCAACCCTCGAATCAAGTACCACAATTCCCACTTTACGGACTCACTTTGGTTACACGCCACCTATGGCCAATGATGATCTGCAAACCATAACCCTCAAGGCCCACAGGCTGCGGTTCCCACTATATGGTCTCGCCTGGTTACACACCGCCGGTCCTAACAATAACTCTCTGGCTGATTCCCAAGCACTTGTTGTGCAAGACGTAGTTCAAGGATCGCTCGATCAAACCATACCAGTTCAAAGCTCAACTCCTGGCTTCATGACATACACCTTTCCACCTGGTTATGCACCATCCCATCTCTGAATACTCAAGGAGTCGGTATGCGTAGTGACCCGTGGTGAATCACCGATCATTTGGTTACCCTATTATATTCAAGGAAATCCATTGAATCCCAGATTAACGCATTGCCTGGTCTCGGCTATGGGAGGACCCAATCTAAGCATCGGTTAGGAATCGATTAAATGCGATACGAAGTTGCAAATCCTCGAAGATAGGCTAAGAGCTGTAGAAGGAGTAAGTTATCTCGGTTCAAGTATCGCTTCAGATCTTTGTCTCGTACCGGATGTGGTTGTACCGCCAAAGTTCAAGGTGCCAGACTTTGACAAGTATAAAGGGACAACTTGCCCAAAAAGCCACTTGACCATGTACTGTAGGAAGATGGCGTCCTATGCACATGATGATAAACTTCTGATTCACTTTTTCCAAGATAGTTTAACAGGGGCAGCGTCGAGTTGGTATACACACCTTGAGCGATTTCATATTATTCTTTGGAAAGATTTGGCGGATGCCTTTTGAAGCGATATAAGTATAACATTGATATGGCTCTGATAGAATGCGATTACAAAACATGGCAAAAAGAGACAATGAGACCTTTAAGGAATATGCCCAACGATGGAAGAGGATGGCGGCCCAAGTGGAACCGCCTCGATTGAAAAAGAAATGGTGGCCATGTTCATGGATACTCTTCAATCACCCTTCTATGACAAAATGATCTAAGTGTATCATCAAACTTTTCAGATATGGTCATCGTAGGGAAAGAGTTGAAGGAGGAATGAGGAATGGAAAAATTGCCCAAAGTTTTGTTGAAACCAAGAATATCAAGAGACCCCAACAAACTTCGTAAAGAAGAAAGAAGGAAACCAATCTTTGTGATGACGAGCCGGAGGACAAGCACAAGGAAAACCACCCCAATTCTTTACCAATTTCCCACATCCTTTTCCATACCCCTACTACCCACCTCCATACATCGCCGCCGCCTCCCATAATCCTAGCACCCGGCCAAACCAACCAATGATGCCCTTTCGACCACCTTCTCCCATTCAAACACAAGCACAACCAGTTGCTCCCACCCAACCGAACCAAAACCAGAAACAACCAAATGACCAAGAAAAGAAAGCAGTCCAATTTGATCCTATTCCCATGACCTATACGCATTTGTTCCAAAGACCTAATCAAGAACTCCTTGATCTCTCCACGCTCAATGAAACCACTTCAACCTCCGCTTCTCAAGAGGATATGACCCAAATGCCAAGTGTGAATTTCATGCGAGGCGATGGAGTCACACTGGCCGAAAATTGCCAGGCTTTGAAGTGCGTGGTTCAAGATCCGATCAATGCCAAATGGTTGAGTTTCAAGGAGGATGGGCCTAATGTGGGTAATAATCCCTTCCAGGTCACGGAGGTCCAGCAACAATGCCATTATCGAGGAGTTTGGGGACCAGCCCCGATAACTAGATTGGAAGGCGAGGAGCCAAAAGATGAGAATATCCCCATCTGTGACATCAGGCAAAGCCTTTGGAGTGCAAGAATGTTGAACCCAAAGCGGATAGCAATCCAAAGATGATCGCGATCTTGAAGACAACATCGTCAACCTTGTCCACCCTTGCCCGTCGAGTGAAAAACTTGGAAATTTGGAAATTGTTGAGTTTCCGTGATGTTTGGTTCATAATAATTTTGAAATACAAATCCTATTGCTCTGCCTAAGGCTTTAGGATGATTTATTGTCAAAAGAGCGCACGTGTTTCATTTCAGTATCTTTATCAATAAAATGCTTTTGAATTTTCTAATCATTTCCCTTTTCTTTTTCATCTTTTCCATTCCCTTTCTTCTTTTTCATTTTTCTTTTAAATCGATTTTAACTAATGCAGATTCAAAAATATTGTCTTTGAAAATGACGATATCAATGACTCATACTATAACTTTGACTACCCCATGAGGACAATTGAGAAACCCCTTCTGAACCGATGAGATTGATGGAACAAGAGGTAAAAGTGATACAACCCCACGAGGAAGAATCTGAAATAATCAAACTGACTACTGAAAGTGACAAAAGTAGTTAATAAAAATAGAAAGAAAAAGGTAAAGCAAATTCGCAATTTGCCAAAAATTATTTTTTGTGAAAATTTGAGCAATAAGATTTTGAGATGAAGTTTGGCCATTTTTCTCTATCCCAAAAAATAAAAATATATACATCCCTTGCTACCCCTTTTGAGCCTAAAAAACAAAAATTTTTCTTTTAAATACCCTGAACAAGGATCACTCATCCAATGGAGACTAGCACAATAATCTATTCAATTTCGTCTGTTAAAAAAAAGGCAAAACAAAAGACGCTTGCAAAAAAAAATAATAATAAAAATGGCAAAGCAAGAAAAGACAATTGTGCTAGCAACCATCAAAGTGCATCTTTGCACTAAAAATCCTTGTTGAAAAGAAAAATACCTCAAACACTTTTTGAGCCTGAAATATCCTTTCTTTTGTGACCCTTCAACCCCTGGCCACGTTACAACCCTAATAAAGTCCATTCCGATCAAAATTAAATTGCTCATATTTTCTCAAAACTTGATTTTTGGAAGAGGAAATCCAAATAAACTCCTTGTTGCAGTTGCTTTACCAAAAATGTGGAATCTGATCTGCCGCCCAAAGATGGATGGGGCAGTTGAGGTCATAACGAAAAAGATTATCCAAAAGATGGTGGTAAAATTAGAGATTGGCATGAAATGTTCCCTGTTACTTTGCACGGTTATCAAACTTGATTCGCACCTCAGCGAGGCAACCCCATTCTCAACTGGTATATGGAATGGAAGCGGCACTTCCCATTGAAGTCAAAATCCCTCGCTAAGGGTATTGATGGAAATGAAACTAAAAGAGGCGAGAATGGGTCCAGGCTCATTTGGATCACTAAACCTCATCGAAGAGAAAAGAGTGATGGCCTTATGTCATGGATAGCTATATCGAAAAAAGATGAAAAGGGCCTTTGAAAAGAAAGTTCGCCCTGAATTTCAAGAAGGAGATTTAGTACTAAAGAAGTTTTTGCCCATACAAAAGGATGCTCGTGGAAAATGGACCCGAATTATGAAGGCCCATATCTTGTAAAGAAAGTCTTTTCCTGAGGGGCCCTAATCCTCACAAGGATGGGCCGGCGAAAATCCCCACTTCCAATGGCTTCGATGCAGTCAAAAAAAATATAATGCCTAAAAAAAAAACAACAAAAAAAGCCAAGCAAAAAAGAGCTCGCTAGGTTGAAAACCTGAAAGGGCGACCTAGGCAAAAATTAGAGTGACCCGTTGGATTGAAAACTCGAAAGAGCGATCCAAGCAAAAGTTAAGGTTTGGAAATTGGACAATAAAGTTGGCTAATGCATTAAGAGGTTCAAATTACCCAACCGGGGCAATTTTATACATATCCAGAGGTTGAGCAATGAGTAATCAAAGTTATGGATATGGGAAGCTGACATTTGTTCCTACAAAGACACAAGCTATAAAATATCTGCTTAGTTATTGTCTTTCTTTGTTTTTTTCTTCTTCCTGCATTTTTCTTGATGTATTTTTTAGTCTGTGTAACTTCAGTCCTTGTACACATGACTCTTTTTTTTGAATACCAAACACCTCCGTTCTCGTATTTCAAAATGTTGTTTTATGATAATAGACACTGAATTGTGAAGCATGTGATGATATGGGAAAGCATTAAAGTTATTATATACATCTTAAGAATCACGAGGAAACGCCAAATCTCAACAAATAAGTTTCAAAAAGGGCAAAAGGATTACCTTTAAAAAATAATTAGCGCTGCATCGATAACTCGCGCTCCCTCCCAGTCGAAGGCATAGCATGACTAAATCCGATGAATCTCAGTCCGTCCCATATCTTTAAGCACTAGAGATCATACGGGACGAGGAATCAGTAAAAATAATAATCGCATTGCATACATGCATCACATACCATATATCCGTCCATCATCTTCATATCACCACCTTTTAGCCGTTTTGTTACTCCTGCTCCTTGCACCAAGTTTTGATCCTTCATTCCCGCTTGCAAACAATTCGCCTAGCATTGGTCCTTTATTTTGCTTTCTAAGCGACACACCAAGCCTCGCTCACTCTTTATTCCTTTTCGATCACCGCGTCGATTGCAGGCCTGGCGGAGATCCTTCTTTATAATTTTCGATAAATGCGCCGAGCATCACCCCTTTTATTGCTTTCCGATCACCGTCGATGCGACCTGGCGGTAGTCCCTCATTATTGCTTTTTGACCAACATATCGATTCGGACCTGATGTTGATCCTTCTTTATTGCTTTCCATCGACGCGTCAATACCCTACTTGGCGTCGAACCTTCCGATCACCGTGTCGATGCAGACCTGGCGGCGATCCTTCTTTATTGCTTTCCATCGACGCGTCAATACCCTACTTGGCGTCGAACCTTCCGATCACCGTGTCGATGCGGACCTGGCGGAGATCCTTCTTTATAGTTTTTTGATAAACGCGCAGCGTTAATCCTCATTATTGCTTTCGATTCTGGCGTCGATTGCGACCTGGCGGAGATCCTTCTTTATAGTTTTTGATAAACGCGCAGCGTTAATCCTCATTATTGCTTTCCGATCACCGTCGATTGCAGACCTGGCGGAGATCCTTCTTTATAGTTTTTTTGATAAACGCGCCAAACGTTAATCCTCATTATTGCTTTCCGATCACCGTGTCGATTGCGGGACCTGCGGAGATCCTTATTTATAGTTTTTGATAAACGCGCGGCGTTAATCCTCATTATTGCTTTCCGATCATCTGCGTCGATTGCGACCTGGCGGAGATCCTTCTTTATAGTTTTTCGATAAACGCCAAGCCTTAATCCTCTTTATCACTTTTAGATTACCTCGTCGATTGCAGGCACGACCGTATTCCTTCCTTATCACTTTCCGATTAAACGCATCAAGCGTTGATCCCTCATTGTAATTCCTCACGTCAAGTTCAAGACAAAATTAGTGTATTTATCTTTAGCTCTATTTTATGACAAAAATATAACAACCATTGTTGTTTGCATTTTCTAATAAAATATAACTAAAGAGGGGCAGCTGTTATACCCCAATTTTGTCCGCTTATATTTTCATTTTTTTTGTTTTGTCGAAATGGGGAGGTCGCGCATCGAGCCGAGGTCGTATGCCGAGTGTGGGGAGGTCGCTTGCCGAGCCGTGGAGAGGTCGCGTTCGAAGTTGAGATCGGGTGCCGAGCCGGGAGGTCGCTTGCCGAGCCGTGGAGTAGTCGCGCATCGAAATGGTGGCTCCGTGCCGAGCCGTGGAGAGGTCGTCTGCCGAGCCGTGGGGAGATCGCGTCTTAGCCGTGGAGAGGTCGCGTTCAGAAGTTGAGATCGGTGCCGAGCCGTGGGGAGGTCGCTGCCGAGCCGTGGAGTAGTCGCGCGTCGAGCCGTGGAGAGGTCGCGCATCGAGTCGAGGTCGGTGTGTGCCGAGTCAGGCGCTCGCTGCCGAGCCGTGGAGAAGTCGCGTGAAGAGTCGTGGATGGAGAGGTCGTACTCAGCCGTGGAGAAGTCGCGTCGAGCCGTGGAGAGGTCGTGACGCCGAGCCGTCGGAGGTCGCGCAGACCGAGCCGAGGTCGCGCGTCGAGCCGTGGAGAGGTCGTGACGCCGAGTGGGGAGATCGTATCTTGAGTGGGCCATTTTAGCCCAGTGCGGTTCATTACAAGCGTTATTAACAAAAAAAAAAACCTAAAATTCAAAACTAAAAATCAAAGTCAGATTTCCACACTTCACCCTTCACAAAGTCATCTGCATATCTTCACCAAAGTCCTCTGCATATCTCCTCAACCACTCCACAAACCATGTCTTACAATTATATGTCCCCACATGCCTCTTGCTTTTTCTTCATCTGCCAACCAAGTTTGACAAACAATGCAATTTAATCAAAAAAAGGAGGAGCACCGTTGTTAAAGTTACGGCTGATTGCAATTTTTTTTCAAACCATTGATATCATCTCAGACTTTGCACATGTTACCATCTCCTCAGCATCATTTTAGTACACACTTAGCATACAAGTTGCAACCTTAAGTGGACAAACTGAGCCCTCTGTTTTTTCTATAAATAGCAGTAGAGAAAAGGGGGGGGATGGAAGAAAATTACACTTAATTTCAGAATTGGATACCTCATTCTTGGTACCAATTATACACAACAATATGAGAGAAAATTGAGAGAAAAAGAGAAGAACCAAAAAAAAGGGGTAGCAGAAGCAAAACGTAGAAGAAGCAGGGAAGAAAGGAGAAGGTTTGCCTCCTTCACCCTCTCCCACGATCTCTCTCTCTTTCTCCCTCCCTCTCCCCCTCCGCCGTCTCTGCCTTCTTTTTCTCGCACGGCCGCTCCCTTTGTTTTTTTAAGCCACGCCATCCCCCTTCCAGTACAAGACGCCTGTGTGGTGTGAGCCAGCGCGCCCCTCTCCTCTCCTTCTTCTTCTCGCTCTCTCTCTCTCTTCTCTCTTCTCTCTCTCTCTCTTTCCCTCCTTCCCTCTCATCTCCTTTTCTTTCTTTCTTCTTGTGTGTGCATCTTTTCTTTCCTTTTGTTTTGTGTTGGTGTGTGTGTGTTTAGGTTTAATTCCCCCCCTTATTTCATGTTCTGCTCCTTTTTTATTTTTATTTTTATTTTTTCTTATCACACCCCCTTTCTTTTATTTACGCCTCCCTCCCCTTTATTTTATGTTCTGTTATTCGCACCCAGTTTCTCTTCATTTCACTTCTTCCCTTTTTTTTGTTTTTTTTTTTGTGTTTCTTTTCTTTTCTTTCCTTTTTATTCTATTCTGGTTTTTTTTTTAGTCAAATTAGTACAATCTTATTCAACTAAATTTCACATACAAATATCGAAACCCTATTTTTTCTTAAAAAACGTTTGATAAAAATCACGAAAATTAATTTACTAGTAATGATTACTCGAGATTGCTTCCCGTTTAGTCATTACAAATATCTTAATTTTCTAAATAAAAATGAGTCGTTAGTGAGGACCACTCTTGATTGCTTCTTGTTTGGTCCCCATGAAAACCCATCATCTTTATAAAAATAAAATCAATCTTTTTTTTACTAGTAACGATCACTCGAGATTGCTTCCCGTTTGATCATTACGAACACCGTTAATTTTCTAAACAAAATAGGTTGTTAGTAAGGACCACTCTTGATTGCTTCTTGTTTGGTCCCTACAAAACCTACCTTTTTTCCATCAAAAAATATACAATTAAAATCAACCAACACACAACCATTTTCTACCCAAGAACTACGTAGCCTTTGATTTCTCCTTTGCACTGAGATACGTAGGAGCGAGAGCATACTCTGTCAATCGCAAAAATAAACGACTTTTATTAAGTCCTCTTTTTTTTTATCTTGGTTAAATTTTTTTTTTATAAAAGGGAAATAAATATTTTTTTAGAAGTTAATAAGATTTGCACAATTAATTAGAGGTAACCTTTTTCGAAAGGATGTTGTAGGGTGCTAATACCTTCCCTACACATAATCGACTCCCGAACCCAAATCTGGTCTCAAGGACCACTTTTCTTCAAAAAAGGTTTTTCCAATATTTTTCCTTCGAAAATAAATTATTGGTGGCGGCTCCATTAAACTCGAATAAATCCCTCCGGATTTTTCGGTCGCTACAACGGATAATTCTGCCTTTGTTTGTTTACCCAATGCTTCTGCCAATAACATTGGTTTCCTGCAATCCATCCCTGGCCCATTCCCTCTCAAGAAAGAAGATATTCTTTTGAATGCCATCAATCTCAAAGAGGCAACCATCAACGACATAAAGAACAAGAACAACACTCGCTAGTCTGCCGTCAATCTTGTCCCTTTCACCACCTCTTTGGGTGTATCTCAAGACTTCGTAGCTTGGTGGAATGAATACTACAGAAAATTTCACCCATCCTTTGAAGAATGTGTAACAAAGTTCATTGACCCCACAATGCAGGAACAGGACCCTTCGACAAAGACCAAAGGTGAGCACTTAAAGGATATTCGCAGCTTTGATAAGTTTTACAAGGTGAAATGGGATCCTAGGTATCCTTTTTATATTGTTCGACAGGTAGATGAAATGTTCACCAAATCAAAAGAAAAACACGACAACAATTGGGGTATTAAGGCTTTAAAACATCAGGAAGCCACTGGACAAACACTTGTGATACCCCCTTGTCCTGAACCGGTGCCTTTGCCTTGTGCAACTTTTGGTTTGGATGATCCATTTCCAGGTAAACTAATGAGAACTGGTAACTTCCTTGCTATAGAAAGATTTCAATATCATTCTAATATAGACAAGTATGAAAACAAAGAAGTTACTTTCACTGGTCGGTTTGCCTTACCTTTTGAACAATATGACGAGGCTGTCAAAATCATTTCCCAATTTCCCCAAGGTATCTAATTCAATTAACTCTTTCCTGGAAGTCTACTTGTTTTGTACTTATATTTTCGTTTTACTTTAGCTTTAGCTCTGAAAGAACCCCTAAAGTATAAGCAAACAAGTGGCAAAGCCCAAGAAGCTGATGATGAGGATAGTGAATCCCCTCTTCAATCCACAATACCTAAAAACAAGGCTGCCAAGACTTCTTCCAAGAAAGCGGATACTGGAAAGAAACCAGTTGTGTCGAAGAGAAAACCTGCAAAAACAAAACGCTTGACCGGTTCTTCTCAACAAGAAACAACCAAGAGGTAAGTAAAGGCAGCCACTCCTGAAGCTCAACCCAAAAGGCGCAAAATGTTCCTACCTAACACTCCCTCTCGCTCGACACCTCAAATGGTTCTCTCTTTTCTTCTTCTTGCTTGTATAATGTTTCTATCTTTGACTTCCTTTTGATATATGACCCATCAACCACTAACTCCAAAAGTTTTCATTTTCATTGTAGAGAAATCTGCTTCTGAAAACTCTGAAGATACTCCCACAACGGAGTTTGTAGTGGTAAGTTAATTGCACCATTCACCAGTACTTTAACTGATGGTCACATTACATTATGCAAACTGTTTTTGTTTATTTATCATATTTTTTTCAGGAACCCAAAGCCAAATCCTCAAAGAAAAGTGCTTCTGAAGAATGTTCTTCAAAGGTTCCTCCCTCTGTCGAAGAGGTTGGCTCGTCAAGCACTGACAAGGTATGCTTCATTACATAACACTTAGATACATTCTCTTACCATGCACATCACCTCATCAAGCACACTCGACAGGGCTCTCCTGAACAGCCATACGGGGATACTTCCATACCTCTTCAAATGATTTTTCCACCCATTGATCGTCCAGCCACTGAGGTATGAAACTCTTTAAACACTTTGTTGATGCTAGAACAACAAATTGTAACTAATTCTGGTTTTCCCTTCCATTAGGAGGTTCCAGAAACTCAACCTGAACTAAGTGTCGAGGAACCTACTACTATGGATGTCGACGTGGCTCAACCCACTCTCTCGACGAAAAATCCAAATTTGGCATCTCCTCAACAAGATGATCCCACGCCCATTGTGGAAAACACTGCTGCCCCCAAGCCACTGAGAAGGTATCTCCTGTAGTGGTTATAGCAGGTAGTGTTGACATGGATCTTCTCTTTGATAATCTGACCAATCCATCTTCTCAGCCTATCTCATTGACCAACCCTGTGCCGCAAGGTACCAACATTGAAAAGGGTAATGCCGAAGTGGATGAGTGGATTGACTTACTTTCAGGATCTAGCAACAAGACTTCCCCTATGTCTGCACGTTCCTCCACTCTCCCTGGGGAGACTTCTACTGAAAAACTTGATGGATTAGTTGAAGAACTGAGAGGTTTCTTCAAGATTCATTTGATGACCTTTACCTCAACCAAGAAATCAGAAGCAATTTAATGCGTACAATCAAAGAGATTCATGCACTTCGCAAAAATTTGTCTCCAATTCGACGAGGTTATTTCAGTGTCATTCATGAATTCATTGAAGACTTGACTCCTAAGCTGCCAGAACGTGACAACAACATTCTGCCCTATCATCAAGCCCTCAAGGCAAAGCACGAACTTCGTGATAAGCTGGTGTCACTTCGACAAGACAAGGCTGCATTAGTCGAACAAGGCGCTCCCCATCAAGCCAAAATACCTGAGTTGGAAAGAACTGTTGCTCGTTTGGAGTCAGAATTGGCCACTGCCAGGGCACAATTGCTTGAGGCCATTTCAGCATCCTTTTCAAAAGAAATCACAGCACTTGATCAATAATTGTCTGCTAGTGCCGTCGAGGCAAAAGCTATCCTATCTAAAGTTGAAGACCTTGAAGTTAGCTTTACAAATGCTGAAGCCACAAAGCTTGAATTTGCCGCAGCTTGGGAGGAAATCAAGAAGACACCTCTTTACTTTCTTTTCAGTTCTTTTCATTTGTATTAAATTTTCTACGTCGAACACATTTGTTCGACTGCATCTTGTACTTTGCTGAAACAACTGAACTCGATTTGACATGTTTACCATCAATCATTTCACCGTCCAGCTAGCATGTTTCTTTTTACCAATTTAATTTTCAGTTTCAGGCCATAAATTGTAATTGAAGCCCTTGACCAGTCAATTTGACTGGTGAAACTTAAAAATCAACGTAGGTTTATGCTATAAATAGGGACTTGCCATCTTGGTCATCCTCACCACACCAGAACATTAGTTCCCCTTCATACACAAATACTCTCAAAACTCTTCTAGTTTCCTCATCAGAATCTCTGGGAAACCTTTGTTTCTTTAGCCCGTATCCACTGCCTTTTGCCTTTTAGCCAACCAATTTCAAAGTAACAAACTACAATGGAAGTCACTTTCAACCATTCCAAACTTTTACTCCCTGGTTCTAATTGTTCCATTTGGGATCCAGGGGACTTCAACTTTTGGAGTTTCTCTAAAGGTTTTTGCCTCAACGGTGAAAGAACCACTGGGTTTTGGTAATTTGTCTAACATCAACAATAAGTTTTGGTAAGTTGCCTAATGTGGCTTACCAAGCTCATTGAACTGTGTGAGAAGGATGAAGGCCTGGTCCATTCTTTCTTTCAATAGTTTTGCGCTCCTTCACACCTCATGTTGGAAATTTATCGTGGAGGATCTGCAAAACTACTGGAAAAGTTTTGCACAGTCGAGGCCTATTGTGAAGCGCATTATGGCATCGACGACTGCTTCTCTTTGGACCCCAGTTTTCCCTTTGCTCACACAGAGTTCGACATTCCTCCTCAACGCTTCCTTCAACTTCAAATCCCCGTCGATTTGGATGTCACTCCTTTGAAGCCGCTCTTGCAGACTTAATTGTCTTGACGAATAATCTGCTCTTGCCCCCCATGCTTCCTAAACTCTTCCTCAGCATGAGTTGACTTTGAACATGGCAAAACTTCTACAACTGGACTTATTTTGTAATAGCCTAGATTTAAGAACTTTTCCTTGTTTGTATTTCCAGGCTACAAGCCTATTCGACAATGTATTTGTATATTGCCAAATGGCCTAAGAATAAAGAAATCCAGCTTAATGCTTCAAAGTTGAATTTTTACCTCACACATTGTTGGTCTATATGACTTCAAGTACTTGCCATTAACAGACTTAATTCTAAAACCAGAATTAACTTCGACAAGTGCATAGGCATTTCCTGAGAATACTTTAGTAACTTTAAGTGGTCCTTCCCATTTTGGAGACCATTTTCCAAATTCTCGACACTCCTTATCCATTGGCAAAATGAATTTCCAAACTAAGCCATTGACCTTGAAACGTTTATACTTAACCCGACTATCATAGAATTTAGCTATTCTTTCTTTTTGTCGAATCAAGTTTTCCAAAGCAACAACCTTCTCATCATGGATTTCATTTAACTCATCAAACATTAAGTCCCAATTTTGATCTACTGGTAACTCATTTTGTTTTTGAATCCTTAATGAACCAAGATTTATCTCAATAGGCAAAACATCATAATGTCCATATACTAATTTATAAGGAGTTGTACCTGTCGATTCCTTAGGACAGTTTCTACATGCCCAAAGAACTTGTTCCAAAGTTGAGTGCCAACTCTTTGGATATCTGCCAATATGTTTTTTGATCAAACCAATGATAATTTTATTCATGGCTTCAACCTGACCATTTGCTTGAGCATAATATGGTGTCGAAGTCACCATCTTGATTTTTCTTGACTCAGCATACTCGACAACCTTCTTCCCAACAAACACAGATCCTTGGTCTGTTGTGATCGTTTGTGGTATACCAAATCGACAAACAATGTGATTTTCAATAAAATTCACAATGTCTTGTTGTGTTACTTCTTTCAAGGTTACTGCTTCTACCCATTTGGTAAAATAGTCCACCCCTACTAAAATATACTTGTGACCCTTAGAGGAAGTAGGATAAATTTGACCTATCAGGTCCAATGCCCAACCTCTAAAAGGCAAATGTTTAACGATGGAATACAACTCACTAGTAGGTACATTTTGTATGTGGCCATTCGCATTCTTCACAGGATTTTGCAAACATGATACAATCCCTAACCAAAGTAGGCCAATACACTCTTTGTCTTCTTAGCACCTATTTCATCTTCTCACCTGCCTGATGAGCACCACAAATTCCTTCATGAACCTCTGCCAATGCCAAATAAGCATCCTCTTCACTTAGACAAGTCTCCAAATTACCATCGACATGCTTTCTATACAAAGCCCCTGTAAGTACAACAAACTTAGTTGCTTTGTACTTGATTTTCCTGTCAACATCAGCACTTGGATTTTCCAAATACTCAATAATTGGCTTACGCCAATCAGGTGCGTTTGAAGCATTGGAGACAAAAATATCTCTTTCATCCAAAGGATACAGTAACTCACGAATTTCTATAAGTTCTGCTAACACCTTTGAAGAAAGCTTATACCCTGAAGCCAATTGGGCTAATTTATTAGCCTCTTGATTTAGCTCTCTTGGAATAGGATCCAATTCGACACTGTCGAACTGTTTCATCAATTTGCTAGCCACTTGACAGTATTTGACAAGATTGTGGCTTACACATTTATATGTTTGGGTTAATTGCCTTATAACCAATTGTGAATCCCCAAAAACTTTGACAGTGCGAGCTCGCATCTCTATCAAAATTTCCAAACCCACAATCAAGGCTTCATATTCAGCCTCGTTGTTAGAACAAACATATTTTAACTCAAACATTAGTTTAGTTGGCACCCCTAAAGGTGAGATTATCAAAATGCCAACACCAACACCATTTCTATGTATTGAGCCATCAAAATACAAATGTCAGGGCTTCAAATCAACTAGCCCTGTCGGTTCTTTTATTTGTAAACATGGGTAGTCTGTTAGAATGTCAGCAATTGCTTGACCTTTAACAGCTTTCAGTGGTACATACTGTAAAGAAAACTCAGACAATGCAAGTGTCCATTTTCCAATTCGACCATTCAGAATTGGCTGGGACAACATGTACTTAATTACATTTGTCTTTGACATCACTAAGACATTACAAGGCATCAAGTAATACTTGAGTTTTGTACAAGAAAAATATAATACAAGACACAACTTTTCTATAGCACTATATCTTGTTTCTGCCTTATTCAACACTCGACTGAGGTAGTAAATGACTCTTTCAACGTTGTTATCATCTTCCTGAGCCAGTAGACAACCTATAGTTTCTTCTGATGCAGAAATGTACAACTTCACTGGTCGATGTGGCTCTGCAGGCATCATGACCGATGGACTTGTCAAATATTGCTTGATTTGGTCGAAAGCTTCCTGATACTGTTAAGTCCAAACAAAAGCTTCCTCTGCCTTGAGCTTCACCAAAGGAGCAAACACTCTTGTTCTTCCTGAGAGATTTGATATGAACCTTCTGAGAAAATTCACTTTCCCCAAGAAAGATTGAAGTTCCTTCTTATTAGTAGGTGGTTTTTCTTCCAACACAGCTTTGACCTTATTCTTGTCGACTTCAATGCCTTTCTTATGCACCAAAAAGCCCAAGAACTTGGCAGCAGAAACCCCAAAACCACACTTCTCAGGGTTCATCTTCAAACTATGCTTTCTCATTTCTTGAAAAGCTCATCTAAGATGACTCAAATGCTCCTCCTGGCTCTTTGACTTGACAATAATGTCATCAATGTAGACTTCCAAAAACTTGCCTATCATTTCATGAAAAATAGTGTTCATCGCCCTTTGGTAAGTTGCACCAGCATTCTTCAAACCAAAAGGCATCACTATCCATTCATAAGTTCCAATTGAACCTGGGCACCTAAAAGAAATCTTAGGCATATCTTCTTCAGCAATAAAGATCTGGTTATAACCGGCATGTCCATACATGAAACTTAGAAGCTCATGACCAGATGCTGCATTCACTAGCAAATCTGCTATGGGCATAGGGTATTCATCCTTAGGAGTTGCAGCGTTAAGATTCCTAAAATCGACACACACCCTCATCTTGCCATTCTTCTTTATGACAGGCACCACATTAGACAACCATTCAACATACCTAGTTGTATGAATAAACTTAGCCTTCAACAAGCGTTCAACTTCTTCCTTGATTTTCAGCACAACTTCAGGAGCAAACCTTCTATTAGCTTGTTTGATAGGCTTACAATCGGGTTTCAGAGGCAATCTATGCTCCTTAAGATCTCTACTCAGACCTGGCATTTCGTGGTAATCCCAAGCAAAACAGTCCTTATACTCATAAATCAACTCCACAACCTGCCTCTTGAACTGGTCTAACAACAAAGCACTCACATATATTGGCTTTTTTCTATCACTATCCCCCAGATCAATCTCCTCCAAAGGATCTTCCAACTCAAACCAACTTTTATCCTCAAGACCCTTTTCAAATCCTAAAGGGCCATCGTCGAATATGCAATCAACCAACACACCTTCTTCTGAGTTTGGCTGTCGGTCGGCCTCACAGGCCGACAACTATGTCTGATGACATTCAAGACTCATCTTTGTCGATTGACCGATTTTCGTCGGCCTCATCCAGCAACTTAACACCAAATTGCTCCATCAGGCAAGCATTCAGAGCCTCTTTGTCAATAACACCACCCTGCACAGATATGGGCTTTACCTTTGGGTCATAAACTTTGAAATCCACATGCATTTGCTGCATATAGCAGGGGCTATCATCAGCTTCAATAATCTCTATGTCATCATGAGCATTCCAAAATATAAGTTTCTGATGTACTGTCGAAGGTACCGCTCCAACAGCATGAATCCAGTCTCTGCCCAATAAAATGTTATAACTAGACCTCGAAGGAATAACCACGAACAAGGTAGACCTCTCTACTGATCCCACTTACACATCCAACATTGCCACACCATCTGTTGGTGCAGATCTTCCATCAAAATCAATAACCACAATGTTAGTTGGGAGAAGATCTGTTTCATCTTTTCCCAGCTTTTTGAACATGGCTCTTGGGATCAAATTTACAGATGCCCCTCCATCAACCAACACCCTGTTGACAGACTTACCCTCAATCATTGCCATAATATGCAATGGTCGAAGATGATTTCTTTCTTTGTTAGTTGGCTTATCTAACCGAACAAAGTTATCAAAGATAGTCACCATGTCTTGCTCGACGAAGTGCCAACCAATAGGAAAACCATCAAATTCCTCTTCATCAGGAACTTCAACCATAAAATCATATTGAGCTTGATATTCCGCTGGCAATACTGAAACCAAGTTTACGTCAAGCTCGGTAAACTCCTCTTTAGTGGCTGTTTCTTCATTCTCCAGATGACTTCCCAACCTCATGTCCTCCTTGTCAAGAAGGCTTTCTTCATACCCCAAATCTGACAGAGTAGTTCCCATTGTCATCACCAACTCATCCAAGTCTCTGTCTAAATTAGTTTCAGGATCAAACTCTTCTTTATCGTTGAAACCAATTAGGTCATCTGGATCATTCAATGCTTCAATGACCTCTTCCATGGACAAATCTGTCTTGATAGTATTCTGCTCCACTGATTCCATGGGTTCATCTAGTAAATCAGAATTGTTGACTACGATCCTCAATTCTTCCATAGATGCATCACTGCTAGTATCTTCGACTGGAGCTGCTCGAACACCAAATTTACCTCGTTCTAAGGCCAATTTCTCAGCTTCAATTAGACCTGCTGGCCAAGGCTTCCTCTCTTGAGCTGTCAAAGGAACCTTGGCAGGCTTGACATTCTGTCTGAAACCTGCTGAAGGTACTTGTCCCCTTGCCTGAGAAGTCTAACCCTTCTCAAAGTTAGTCCCTTTGACGTCAACCACCACACTCTTCAACTTTGGACCAGGCTCCTTGGGCAATGTCACCTTCTGTATCCCAACCATGAAGCACTTCTCATGTTGAGACTTAGCCATTTCAACAGCTTTTTGTTTCTGTTTCTGAGCTTTTCTCATCCTCTGTCTACAACACTTCTGACTCTTTGATAGTGGGGCTTTCTTCACTCGATCACCACCAGGATAAGGCACTCTACCAAATTGGTAATCTTCATCCCAAAATGGTGTCTGTCGAGGGTTGCTCTTCCTAGCCCTTACTCTATTTCTCAACTCAGGGCAACAGGCCTTAGCAGAGTTCTCAACCCACTTGTTCACCATCACATTGGCATCAGGTTTCCTGGTCCTATTTGGAACTCGACCAGGAGCTATCCCATGGTTGCTGCCAATTGATTCCCTTGAGGATTCAACCAACCATCTGCCAACTGCTCTATTAGGCCTATTCACAGCAGGCCTTTGCATCTGGTTCACTGAAACAGGCATCTGGTTTACTAGAACAGGTTTAACATTCCTATTCACATAACCAGCCTGCATATGCTGGTGAGCCTTAGCCTTTTGATTATTCTTTGCTTTCTGAGTAGCTTTCTCGTCGAAGTACCTGTCACAATGTGGGCACAACTTTAACTGCCCTCTGTTGTTCTTTCTTCTCAGAAAGTCTTCGACAGTTTCATGAGGCATTGGGTAAATGTCAAATAGGTCTTCCACATTCACCACATACTTCTGATTGGCGCTGATATTCACCATGTTGCAGCTTCTTGCATTATGGCCTTCGACATTGGATATGCTTTGGCCAAATCGATCAGTATCCACCTTCATGCTAGGCTTTTGCTTGTCAGCAAACTTGAGCCTACCTTCTTTAAGAGCTTTCTGTATCAAATCCCTGAAACGAAAACATTCATTAGTAAGATGGCCTAAAGCCCCATGGTATTTACAATAATTTTGTCCATTGGAATCCTCAGGCCCTTTCATCTTATGATCATCTGACAACTTAAGCTGCTTATCTTATAACAGAATATCAAATATTTTATTAGCTTTAGTTATATCAAATGTGTATGTTTTCATGTTTGCATAGCTCATCTTTTCTCTTCCCTTGGAAGGTACTAGGGCTTGACAAGCATAAGGTGGACCTTCTTTTAACTTAGCAAGGTTTATCTCTTGCTCAGTAGTTGCCTCATCCTCACTGTCTGTTTGATCTTGTTCGACACAATTAATTTTTTCACGTCTAACAAATTTCTTATTGTTCTTTTGATTCTTTTCAGACCTGAGTTGTTCAATCTGTCGAACCTTTTCCCCTAACTGGGCAAGATCAACAATGTGTTAGTTTACCAGTTTCTTTCTAATATGGTAATCCAACCCACTAGCGGTCATTTTAACAATTTCCGCTTCAGGAACAGGTGTAAAACACATACTCGTCATTTGCTTGAACCTAGAGATGTAATCATCTATAGACTCATTATATATACGCTTGACGTTGAATAAATCAGTCAAGTTAACCCTTAAATTGCCCCTGAAGAATTGATCATGAAACAATCCTTCTAGTTGAGCCCAAGAATGGACTGAATTAACCCTTAACGTCGAGAACCAAGAAAATGCATTCTTTGTCAATGAACTTGGAAAGAACCTCATTTTCAAGCCTTCCATAGTGGCTAATTCCCCCATTTCTATTGAGTATCTGGCAACATGTTTGACAGTTGATTCTCTACTATCACCAGAAAACTTGGACAATTTAGGGACCTTCATTCCTCTTGGCACTTCAGCTTGTTGTACCCATTCAGGAAACGCAAATATAAAATATGGTTTATTTGCTTGACCAATATTGAAGCCAAGCCTGTTAAGCATCTGCTCGACAGCTTGATTAACGTTTTGCTCTATCTGGTTTCCCATGACATTATGCCTGAGGTTGGTCAAACCTTGATGCATTGGAGGCCCTTGATCTTGATTCCTTTGCAGGATTTGTACTTGACCATAAGCCAAATTGTTCAAATTTTGACCAAGATTCTGGTTTGGCTGAACTACTTCATTTTGCACCATGTTGCGGTTATTCACAGCTTGTGGATTGCCCCCTAAGCCTTGACCCTGGTGCATAGCTCCTAGGCCTTGCTGAACATTGTCGTTTACTGGTGCTGCCAAACCCAATGCTTGATTCAACCTTTCCATTTGAAAAGCCAAAGCATTGCATGCTTGGTTAGTAGTCTGCATAAGAGGCGTAATAACTGCACCCATTTGCTGAGTGAACATATTCACTATCTCGTGGTTACTATCATCCATCTGCTGTCGAATGCTGGCCAATGAAGTCTGGGTTAGTCCTTCATTGTTTTGAGGCATTTGCCTTGACATATCCCCTATACCTGACCCTTGTCGATTGGTTGTGGTAGTAGTCATACCAACCATTCCTTGAGTATTGAAAGAATTTCCAAAAGGTACAAAAGGCTGGTTAGCATATTGGTTGAACATAGTCGAACCAATAGCAGGAACTGTTGAGTTATTTAGATAACCATACGGCATTCCAAATGGAGGTTGTGTTACACGTGGTGTTGGCCTAACACTTGAATTTCTAGCACTTCCAGGCGATGGTTGAACTTCCAAAGCACTTTGAACCACTGGGTGTTCAAATACTACAACACTTGGAATAACTTCCCCTTGCGTGTTAGCCATTGTCATCCCAGTACCCGCTCCAATGACATTCTTGGGATATTAACTACCTCTGCGTTCGTACTGGTGGTCGAAGCATTAGTATTGCTTGTCGACGCATTCGCATTAGTAACACTTGGTATCGTGGCAATATTATTTGCGCTGTCACTCATATTTCTTTGTCTTGACGCGTTAGAAGCAGTAACTTTTCCACTTCTTAGACGCATAAAACCATCGTTTAAAATGGGTTACTCTAAACTCGTCCCACCGGGCGTGCCAATTTTTTAACTGGGAAATTTGGTTTGTAGTGTGTTTCTACCAAATTCGTCAAAGTAACAAATAATTAGTTTCAAACGATTACGAGATCGACGAGTTATGTGGTAATCTCGTTTTGAAAACAACGGTTTTAGTGAAATAACGGTCAAAAGTTCGACCAGATATCAGTTTTCAATTTTCTTGGCTACTAAGCCATTAATCGTTGAGGTTTTTTGCTAGTTTGTACTTAATAATCTCGAACAACAAGTTAATTGTTGTCGAAATGGTATTGAAAGTGTAAATAGACAAGATTGGCCGTTAGCAGCCATTGACTTGATTGACAAGTAACTTAAACAGATAATAAAGTCAAAGTAAACAATGCAGTGTTTGAACATGCATTCACAGAGTAAGACATACGATTTGACTCAGGAACGTAAATGAAGCACTTAAATGACTAGAAATCAAGGGAAAAGCTTTTAAGACATAGGAAAATAAATGAAAGTATTTAAAGAACATGAATTATAAAAAGTTTATAAATGACTTTGAAAGCAAAATTGACAGAAGGAGAAATTGCCAAAATACAAAAAAAAAACTTAAGTAACAACATGAAACTTAAATGACTGTGTAGTAATAGACATGAAATAAAATATCGAAATTGAAATATAAACAAGCCAAATGCAGTAAGCAAATTGAAACTCTATAAGAAATAAATACAGAAAGTATGAAAGAATAATATTTCAAAAAGGTTTGGAAAATGCAGTAAGGTTCGAAGTAAAATGCATAAACAAAAGATAAATTTGCAGATAAATTAGATTAAGAACAAGGCGATAACTGAAAATGTAATTGAATTGAATTGCAAATTGCTGAAAGTAAGGGGTGGAAGACATACAGTGATCGTTTTCCTTTAATCTACTTCGCCGTCGAGATGTTAGGAATTTAAATCATGTATCCAACCGGAGTTACATCGTAAAAACTACTATTTATAAACAAAAATGTAAAAAACTAGATATCATCCAACCTGACACGTGTACGGACACAGAGTCGGTAGTTGATTTCACTAAAACTACTCAATCTCGACAGTAGCACTTCCTGTCGAGTTTGTTCATGTATTGCCTAAAGCCTAAGTCTAATTCGACCGTACTCATATTGACATCTTCAACGCTTCATGCACTCCGTTGAATAACCGCCACATCACTTGGTCTTTTAAACTTAGCCAATTTTTATCACTTATTCTGGCTCTTTGTGCCTTCACTTGTCGAATATTTGAAGTTCCGTCGAGAAACATAAATTTGAAATCTGGCACCTAACAAATAGACGGTGACTTCTATGGTGGTCCCCCTTGGACTGATACTTAAAATGTCCGAAACTGTACTGATTAGTGACGTTGCCCTAGGAATAGAAGCTTATGGTACTCTTCATCCTTACAGCTAAAACAATGACTTGATCGATGTCGGTTCGATAAAAAATAGGGGAAAGCGAATATGAGTTGAAATTTTAGACATTGAATTTTGCTCCTCTAAAGTGAGTAAAGTGCAAAGTGGGTAATCTTAACTATTAATGAGAAAATCAAGGGTTGGTTTGTTATGCATGTGCATATAATATTATCCATTAGTTTACTCATCAAAGGTTAAGATTATTTACTTTATACTCTAAAGTGAATTATTCATTTTAGAGAAGCCAAATCCTTAGAGATTGATATTTGTTTTCTCTTGATTTTGTCGAATCAACGTAAGGAGGAATGTGAGCTTAGCGGTGAGTCATCATTGGTGTTTCAAATGAAGTTGCGTTGCGATTTATGAATAATAACTCAAAGTCATCGTGCAGAAAAAGTGGTACCAGGCACCAGCTCCCACAATCTCTCCGGACACCACCATCCTCTTTTGATTAATCAAAGTTGCCAGTGCCCTTTTGATTTTGATTCGAGGGATATTGATTTGTGAGCCCCTCCTTTTTAGTTGTTGAGGAAACTCTCAAGTCATCGACAACTAGGTTTAAGAAATATCTTGATCAGCGATCGCTAATAGGCCGAGGGGAGGCCATATTTTACCTGGAAAGTTAACTGCCACTATCTTTTGTTGACTACTCTTGTATGAAACCAGTTTTCAAAATACTCTTGTATGAAACCATATAAATAGTATGAGTAGAAATTAAATAAATTTCTAGGCTTAAATACCATTTTAGTCTCTTAACTTATTTTTGAGATTCAATTTAGTCCTTTAACAATTTTTTGGGCCAAATAAGTCCTTTAAGTTTTTAAGGTGAGTCAAATAGGTTCTTTTCGACCAAAAAGTTTTTAAGTTGGCCAAATAGGTCTTTTAAATTTTTGAGTTGGGCCAAATAGGTCCTTTAATTTTTTAAGTTACGCCAAATAGGTCCTATGTGGCAATGACTCATTTGGCCCAACTTAAAAACTTGAAGGACCTTTTTGGCCCAACTTAAAAACTTAAATGACTTACTTGGCTGAAAAGATAGTTAAAGGACTTATTTGGCCTAAATTAAAACTTAAAGGACTTATTTGGTAAAAAAAATAGTTAAAGGACCAAATTAAACCTCAAAAATAAGTTAAGGGACCAAAATGGTATTTAAGCCAAATTTCTACGATATAAAGGGAATTTATTTTTAAGATATATTTTAGAGGAGCCATGCTATATATCGCGAGAGATTCCTCTCACGAAATTCACGAATACTGACGTGTCATCTTTTAATAAAAAAACCGAAAACTGTTAAGTTTTCTTTGCCGAAAATCAAGGGTACCTGGGCCAATGATGTCACATCGGGATACATCGCGACGTTCATGTTTCGTGAGGATAAGCATTTTCCAATTTAGAGTTAACCGTTAATTTGGTTCCTCAAATATCACTCTCTCTCTTATTTAATCCCTAAAGTATGTAAAAAATTTAAATAGTCCTTAACTTTTTTTCTCATCCATCAAGTTAGTCCCTCTATTAGTGAGTCCATTTGAATGTCGTTAAGTGTCATGCTGGTCATTTTTTCTTTTTTACGTGTATCCTAAATAGTCCATAAAGTCTCTAAAATACATCATTTCGGCCAGTCTCCCTCTCTCCTATATGCAAACAAGTCAGACCCTAAACTCCATTACCCATCACTTTCATCCCTACCACTCACTTAGAGGCGAGCTCCCCTCCCTGATTCGTCTCCACATTTTCATTCCTCATTCAGGTTTTGATTTTCATCCCTCGTTTAGGTCCCTAATTTTGATAACCTCGATTCAGAAACTGATTTTCACATTTAAGCTTAAACCTGAAATAATTTAGCAATTCTTTTTTAGGAGGGGTTAGCATGTCATTTAATTGTCATTTCTAAGCTATATGTTATGGTCAAACTAGGTAGCATCTGGTCTATGAATTACTCGTAAAAAAAAATCTGGTTTATGAATTAAAATTAGGACTTACGTTATTATGAAATATAGGTACTAGTACAATATATTTTAGAGACTTAATATTTATTTTAGGGACTTTAAGGACCAAATAGATGTATTTAATTGGTCTCTTTTTTTTAAACGTTGTAGAAACTAATATGACGTATTTTAGGGACTTTAGGGGCTATTTAGGATACACATAGGAGAGAAAAATTACCAATATGACACTTCACAACATTCAAACGGGCTCATACTAACAGATGGACCAATTTGATGGATGTGAGAAAACGTTAGAGACTATTTAATATTTTCACATACTTTGGAGACTAAATATGAGAGAGAGTGATATTTCAGGTACTAAATTGAGGGTTAACTCCATATTTTATTTATATTTTTCGTGATTTTATTATAGTAGTTTTGATAATATTACAAGAATTACATCAATGTGGTTTGGGAGTAGAATTTACTTTTTCTTAGAGTTAAGTTTTTGCCTGTTTATCGATCTTTCTTATCTACACATTAACAAGTGAGAAATGAGTTTCTAAAATGAAAAGAATAATAGTAATAATAATAATTGTTCATATAAATATATGTACTGAATTAAATTTGTTCAAATATTAATACAATTTGTGCTAAATGGTTTTATTATTCTAAATATTTTAAACCAAGAAGTAAATAAAATACCAATTAAATTAACGTTAATAACAAATATTTGGGATGATCAATTTTTGTGTAATTACTAATTATTATAGTATGAAAAACAATTTCTTAAAAAATAACATGATTAATTTTGACACCAAACCATTATTATTCCACAAGATGATAAAATATACTTATGTATATAATACATTTGAAACTATTATCACTATTATACTCATTTTTGTGTTATAACATTTAAAAAATACTTATGATTTCTGTATATTTTTTTTCATAGAGCCACAATGTATGATGTTGTACAAAATTATAGACAAATGGTCATGCAAACAGATATAAAGTACCCAACCATATGGTTATTTATAATAATTCTTCTTGAACTAAGAATATTAATGAAAGTTATTCGTGCTGAGGTGGTCTCTCCAACTAGATGGTACTTGAAGATGACGTCAAGTGGATCTCTGATGGCGGGGACTCTGGTAATGGTGAGTGGAGAGGATGGAGGTACCTACAAAGAAATTTTGGCGTACAAGTCAGTGGTGTTAACAATAAAAATCCATAGAGAAGATAAGAGGAAAGGAGAAGGAGAAAGGAGGATAGGGTTCCAATTCATTTAGAATGCTCAAAGTCTAAACAATACAATGTTAAAAGGAGAATATAGAGTAGAATACTAAAAGACTATACTACCCTTATAAACTAATTTTATCTAATATCCCTCCTCAAACTCACGATGCATTAATAGAAAGCATTGAGAGTTTGTCAGTCAAAAAAACGAAAACGCTTAATAGACTGAGATTTAATGAACAAGTCAGCAATCTGCATGGAGGAAGAGACAAAAGGCAAAGAAATGGTGCCATATTGAAGATGATGGCGAGTGAGGTGACAATCAATCTCAATGTTCTTGGTGTGTTGATGAAAAACCGAGTTGTGCACAATTTGAATAGCACTCTTGTTATCACAGTACGTAGGAGTTGGTCCAGAAAGAGATACACCCATATCAGAAATCAACCAACGTAACCAAACTATTTCTGAAGTGGTGTCTGCCATAGCATGATACTCAGCTTCTATAGAATAGCGAGAAACAACTTCTTGCTTCTTGCTCCTCCAAGAAATAAGAGAATCTCCTAGAAAAACACAAAACCCTGTCGTAGACTTGCAATCAGTGGGGTCACCAGCCCAATCAGCATCAGAGTAAGCACGCAACTCCAAAGAAGAAGATGAGGGAAAGAGAAGACTCTGAAACTGAGTGCTCCGAAGATAACGAAGAATGCGAAGAACAACCGCCCAATGCACTGTAGTAGGAGAAACCACAAACTGACTGACAACATGCACTGCATAAGCAATATCAAATCTAGTAATGGTAAGGTACACCAAGCTGCCAACCAATGTATGATACAAAGTGGGATCAGGAAGAGGAACACCATTAGACGAGACATATTTTGCATTAAGCTCAAGAGGGGTATCTGCTGCTCGGGTATCAGTATCAAATCTAGTAATGGTAAGGAACACCAAGCTGCCAACCAATGTATGATACAAAGTGGGATCAGGAAGAGGAACACCATTAGACGAGACATATTTTGCATTAAGCTTAAGAGGGGTGTCTGCTGCTCGGGTATCAGAAAGACGGGCTTGTTCAAGAATGTTGGCATTATACTTAGATTGGGAGAGAAGATAACCTCTAAGAGAATATGCAACTTCAATCCCCAAGAAATAGCGAAGAGGGCCTAAATCCTTCATCTCAAATTGTTTTGCTAACTGTAATTTCAACTTTGCAATCCCAACAACATCATCCCCTGTGATAATCATGTCATCAACATATAAAGAGAGTATAATACAACCATGAGAAGTGGTCTTCAGAAACAATGCAGAATCATGATCACTAGAATGGAAGCCAAGAGATGCAATCACAATGGAGAACTTCTCAAACCAAGCTCGTGGAGCTTGTTTGAGACCATAGAGAGCCTTCTTTAACTTACACACCTCCCCTGAATTACGAGAAACACCTAGTGGAGGTACCATGTAAACCTCCTCTTGAAGGTCACCATTTAAGAACGCGTTTTTAACATCCATCTGAGAAATTCGCCACTGACGAACAGATGCAACTGCAATAAGAGTACGAATAGTAGTCATTTTGGCAACAGGAGTAAAAGTTTCTTCATAATCCATACCATACTGTTGAGAGAATCCTTTAGCACCAAGGCGAGCTTTGTAGCGCTCAACAGACCCACCAGGCTTAGTTTTGATTTTGTACACCCAAGGAGAACCAATTGCACGTTTTCCTGGTGGGAGAGATATTAGGTCCCAAGTACCTGTTTTGTGCAAAGCAGAAAGTTCCTCCGCCATAGCTTGCTGCCAAAGAGGATCAAGAACAGCCTCTTGATAAGAAGATGGCTCAGACAAATTATGAATAGAGGTCAAGAAAGAAGCAAAAGAAGTAGAGTAAGTAGAATAAATAAAATCTAGCAATTGAGTGGACTTACGATTTCGTGGAGGATAACGATAAGGAGGATCCACAACTTCAAAAGGTTCTTGGGGAGCAGTAGGGGTAGAGGGAGTATAAATTAGAGGAGCATCAGAAGCAACAGAACCACTAGTATCAGCCCTGCAGGACTCCAAATCATGATTATGTGGATGAGTAGAAACATGTGAGGGTGCAATATCTACATCAGTGTGAAAGGGATCAATGCGAGTGAGATCAGACTTTGTAATACTATGAGAATCAGAAGAAATGGAGTAAAATGGTATATGATCAAGAAATACAACATTTCGTGAAACATAAAGTTTTCCAGTGCTAGGATCATAACAACGATATCCTTTCTAACCATCACCATAACCAAGAAAAACACATATTGTCGAACGAGCAGATAGTTTACTACTCTCTACATGAGGGCAAAGAACAAAACACGTACAACCAAACACTTTCAAAGATGAATAATCAGGAGCATAACCATATAATTTTTCAGACGGAGACAAACCAGAAGTGACAGAAGATGGGATTCTGTTAATAGTATGAACAGCAGTGAGAACAACGTCCCCCCAAAACTCCCTTGGAGTAGAGGCAGACAAAAGAAGGGAACATGCAGTTTCAACAATGTGACGGTGTTTCCTTTCAGCAACTCCATTTTGCTCAGGAGTGTCAGTACAAGAGGTTTGGTGAAAAGTACCATCAACAGCAAGTAATTCAGAAAATTTAGTTGAAGTATATTCACCACCCAGATCACTTCGAAAACACTTAATAATAACATTATGTTGTGTTTTAACAAAGGCATGAAACATGATAAATACCAAGAAATTTAGAACGATGTTTTATAAGATAAACCCAACAATAACGAGAATAATCATCAATGAATGACACATAATATCTAGATCCACCTTCGGTAAGAACAGGTGATGGCCCCCATACATCAGAATGAACTTAGTCAAATGGTGCAGTGGAAATAGAGACACTTTTGTGGAAAGGTAAAGCAGAAAATTTTGCAAGTTTACAACCACAATAATCTGATATATCATGAGCTTGCAATTTTCCTAGAGCTCCTGTAGAAACTAAGTATTTTAAACGAGGTGAGGAAACATGACCAAGACGAGAATGCTATAAATAAAAATCAGAAGAAGATGAACTCAATCGAAAAGAAGATAAATCAACACTAGAAGCTGTAACATCTGAAACTTTTAACTCATCCAAAATATGAAGTCCCCCATGCCTACTGCCTTTCCCAATCACCCTCTTGGATTGCGGATCCTGCACATAACAAGAGTTGGAAGTAAAGAAAACTGAGAAACCACAATCACATAATTGACCAACAGAGACAAGATTCATAGTGAGGTTAGGAATATAGTAAACATTTGAAAGTGATAAATGAGGTGTGCAAACATTTTTGGTGCCTGCTAATGCATGAGAGTGCCATCGACAGTCATCACTGAAACACACGAAGCAGGATGTATGAAAGCAAATGATGTACGATCTGATGACATATGATGGGAGGTTTCAATGTCAAGAATCCATATGGAGGAAGATATACCTGATGAACTAGATGAGGACAAACCTATATTTGAGAAGACAAACATAGCATGTGGTTGTGTAGTGAGAAACTTTTGAAATTGCTCATTCAATTGCACATTAATAGATTGGAGAAAATAATCTTTTTCACCCTCCATTGCTACCATTATCAAGTTTCCAAGAAGCTAACAAATACAAGTAGTAGAGAGGAGAGAGCCGAACTGTTGACAAACAACCAAACCGAGAGAACCAAAGTATATTTTTGATAAATACTGCCAAATAAATTTCACCAATGAACTCTAACTTGCGCCCAATGAAAATAATGCAAAGTGACTAAACTAATAGTATTGCAAATTAGCCCAATCAGTGCTCCCAAATAAACAATTCCTACACATCAAATGAATTAGCCAAATTGAAAAATAACCATCAGGATGCAAACGTGAATCAACTTCTAGCGTAAGCAAATTCCATGAATCCCATTAACCAATCAAAAAGCCATGAAGCAATTGCTCAAAGCTAGAGCTGCTACCAAACTAATGAAGTCGCGCTATTCCAACAAAATAACAATTCTGTGAATGAGTGGCCAATGAAACAAAATCAATTAAAGCAACTTCCCATTTGCTCAAAAATGTGAGCTGCTCCCTTAAACCAGGTGAAAGAAAAAACTTTTAAAATATGAGCTGCTCCCTTGGACGATGCAAGAAAAAAAAATCGGTGGCTTCCAAAATAACTTTTAATGCAAGCGGTGGCTTCAAAATGCAAAATGCCACAAACCAGATTCTAAGCAATCAAATGCTATTTCCAACCAAGTTCGAAATTCACAACGGTGACGGCGGAAACTAGTGCTTGCTGAGATGCTTCAAATAGGGATCGACCTTGCTCTTTGATACCATGTTAACAATAAAAATCCATAGAGAAGAGAAGAAGAGGAGAGGAAAAGAGAGGGAGAAATGAGCTGGGGTTCCAATTGATTTAGAATGCTCAATGTCTAAACAATACAATGTTAAAAAGAGAATATATAGTAGAATACTAAAAGACTATACTACCCTTATAAACTAATATTATCTAATAAGTGGATGTTTTGGTAGGATGACATTATATAATGGGATTAATGGACTACATTTTTCCACCTGGGGTGGATGGTATTTTATATGAAGTGCAAGAGAGTCTATGTCATAGCCTGGTTAGGTAGGGATATTCTTTGATAGTTTGTTATGATTATGAGGGGAAATCCTAATGAAGGATTATTCTAGAACCCCTAGTGTGAAGGGTGTGACTAAAAGAAGTTCTTTCCCTTTTCTCCTTTGCTTCTTCCCCTAGTCCAATCGTAGTTTGGTCCTTCTAATGGTGTCCCAATCGAGCATATCGAGCATGAGGTATATCCTAGAACAGTAGCCCCCCAGCTCGCATCCAATGGAATTGGATTCGAGGTTAGTTAGTGTTAGTGGCCACCGTCAGCTATCCTCAGAAAATCACGATGTTGATCTTATCGTACATGGCTTTATCGCTCTAGACGGTTACACGTCTTACGATACATCTTCTTTTGGGCTCTTTTTCAAAAACACTTTGAGGAGATCCATTGAAGTGCCGAGGAGGCCTCTAATCAAGAGAAATCTTTAAAGGATGAGGTCAATTGTTTGGAAAGCCGATGTGTGGATTCGAACTCTGAGTTGTCGGTCCTCCGTCAGGAGCACGACGCCCTCGTTTCCCAGATCCTGGGTTTATAGGAAGAGCCTTTTGCATCTACTCAGTGAGTTTTCACTCTCGAAAGTCTCTTCGAGAATTGTCAATGGAGAAGACAACACTAGAAAGTTGGGTTGCGAATTTGGAACAAAACTATTCGAGGTCCATGATTATTTTCAATGGAAATAGGAAACTTGGGCTGACCAGGAAGCCCAGTACCAGCCTGTTCTCAACTAGATAACAGTTGAATCTTTTGAGAATGCATTGGCCCATCTCATATTGTAGAATCTGTCCTAGCCTATAAATGGTGTTTTTTTACCATGCCATAGTTAACTCCCGGGTTTGTCACATAGGCTTGGATGGTTTGTGGCATCCAGTAGGGTATCCCCTCTCTTTTCTTTGACTCCAGGATACATGGCCTGGCATCCGATAATAGTAGCCCAATTTGAAAATATTGTACTAATTCAGTTTGTATGAAGCTTCTTACCTTGCATTTTCTGTGATGCGTGCTTTCTGTCTTTCGTTGTCGTCGGAATTCATTTGCGCATATTTATTTTCCCTAAGCTTGGAGTCTTTCCTCATATGCTTTTATGGGCAGCTCTCCCTTACTGGGTTTAAATGGCATCTCTTCGCACCTATGAGATAGCATCTCTATCTAAGGTGCTTCCCAAAGATACTTTGTCATTTCGAGTTTCATGGGAGCTATTCGCGTCCCATGAGGGTGCTTTCTTCGTCTAGGGTGTCTCGTAAAGGGGCTTTCCTTTTTCGAGTTTGAATGGGAGCTCTTTGCATCCCATGAGGGAGCTTTCTCTGACCGAGGGTGTTTCCCAGAAAGACTTTCGCTTTAAGAAGACTGCTAATTTTGTGTTGAAACGATTTTAAGATGAATTAAAACCTTTTTATGTTTTAAGGCCAATGCTATAACGTTGGGTGTCTCCACGCTTCAGTGTGTTAATGCTTTAGCGTTGGGTCATCCAACGTTAAAGCGATGAGACCTTCACCACAAAGTAATCCTCTGCAAGTCGTTTGCCATGTGTCACCATGCACATCATCCACGTAGCACCTTCATGCTCTGACGTGCCCTAGCTCCACAGTCGAACGTTGGGATGCTTCAGCGTTGACTTGGTCCACTCTTAAGTGTGTTGTCCAAAACATTAAGTTTTCTCTTAATCACTTCTATGCATCCTAATCATATAATCAAGTAACTAATCATTCATAAACAAGATCAGGAAAAAGTGGGATGCTACATAACTGGTCCCTCAAAAATTATAATTCTCTCAAGGTTCATTCAACTCTCATTTTAGATAAAGGTCATACTCCAAGAAATGATAATACTGATACAACACATTCCCTTGCAATAGTGCAAACATCTAGAAAAGTTGTGCTGTCAGGAACCCTATATCAGAAACATGTCATGGAGATATATGACATTGTGAATACCGCATTAGCTATCTGAATCCTTCCAAGAATTGCCTTCAACAAAGGGCACCGTGAACCTTTTTCTGTATTAGCCAACTAAACACTTTAATTTTCCCTTTAGAGGAAATCTTATTAGAATGCTTCAGTTAGCTAACACGGAAAGAAAGTACCACTAAAGCATGGAAGAACAAAGAAGAAGAATATGAAAAAAAAAAAGGAAGAGTTGAAGAAGACCTATTTATATTTATAGGTACAAAGGCGTACAAGATCAATGTTTTCCCAAACAGTAGGTAAATGATACAATAAATTCACATATCCTTTCTGAGCCAATAACACTATATGCTAAAAAATGCATAACAATCACATGTGCCACCTTAATTCGGTAAAAAATGCATAACAATCACGAGTCACACGCTTGTTTTATAGTTTGATATTGTATATTGTATTGTTGATATTTGTATATGAAAAAAAAATCAGAAAAGCAGAAAATTTATTTAACAAAAACATTCATTTTGGATAATGTTTGCTTGAGCATGCATTATCTGAGTAATCTTCATATAATGCTTATTTGAGCAAACATTATCTTAGTGTTCTTCAGATAACGCTGGAAGGGAGAGCCAATTGGAGTGCACATGGGCGGGGTCTGATGAATCGCATTAGAGGACTTCTTGAGACTGATTGGATTGTGCGAATCAAGCATGTCTATCGAGAAGGTAATATGGTAACTGATGAGCTTGCCAGTACTGGTTGTGAGCAGGACGACCAGTGTATATTTCTTGAGAATTCTGCAAATCGGATTAAGCAGCTTCTGCCTGTTGATGTAATGAGACTCTACAAAATTGAAAAAATGAGGACTGTAACAACTTTAATTTAAAAATTGCTTGTATCTTGTACCCAAAAAAAAAGTCTGCAACCGTAACTGGTACAGAATTCTACACTACTCTGTTTTGAGGTTAGGATAAAAAGATTATCCTATTACATTCTTTTGTTATTTTCAATTAATATTATTGTTTAAACAGTACTTTGGATTAAATGTAAAAATTCGAAAGACACATTCATTTTATTCCGAATCAAATTTTTAATATTTTGTTCTGTAGTGTTTGCTCCCAAATATTTATCATGTCATGCATCAATATATATGAAAGATCCAAAAGCTAGCATAGCACTACGCCTAATAATTACAGCAAAATTTCCGCTTGTGGTTGATTGTGACTCCAACACATATGGGACAAAAATTATTTTATATTTTCGGTATTTCTTTATCTGGTAGTATTTACTTATATTAACCTTTGCTTTCAAATCGTAAAGTATTAGCAAAGAGTGTTTGTCATTATAGATAATACTTTACCATGAAAACTAAAAATCCCAATCAGTCACATAACATTATGTACCGTTTTTACTCGATGGAATGTTTACTAATATTTATCGTAGTGTTTTGAAAACCGAACCGAATTGGTTGGTTCAATCGTGAACCAATCATTTCGGCGGTTAGTTCAACCCCATTTGAACCGTAGTCTAGTTGAATCGGATTGAACTGTGGTCAAATGCTAATTGAATTAGGTTGAACTGTTTGAAATGATTTTTTTTAAAATTTTTTTTTTACTTTTTTTTTCCAATTTTGATACTTTTTTATTTATTGAATCGAATGAACCAATTGAACCATAATTCTGAGGTCTCGTCAGTTTGATCTCCGGTTCGGTTTTTAAAACATTGGTTTCTTTACTAAAACAACGTATTTGAAAATCAGTACTATACATTAACAATAAATTAAAAGTCTTTGGAGTCAAAGAGTCTAATTAAGAAACTTGACCCAAAAAAAAGGTCTAATTAAGAATGCACACATTAACTAATTTATGTAGAGTTTCAATTAGCCGGCAAAAGCAGGCTTGGCCGGCTATGTTAGAAGAGTGAAAGCTTCAACTTGGCTACGACATGTTTTTAACTTGGTATATATAACACTGAAACTGACACTCATAACTCAACTCAGAAACCTCTCTATAGTTGAAGTTAACGCAAAAAAACTGAAAGATCAGAACAATATGAGACAAGCTGGTGCATATTCGGGGTTACTGTGTGGTGGCATATCAGGAAGGACAGGTCCTCATTCACTGCCCTTAGCAAGGATCAAGAAGATTATGAAGAATTCTGGGGAGGATGTGAAGATGATATCAGGTGTGGCTCCTATTGTTTTCTCCAAAGCTTGTGAGCTCTTCATTGAGGAGCTTACAAGGAGGTCGTGGAACATGGCCATTCAAGGTAAGAGGAGAACTTTGCATAAAGATGACGTGGCTTCTGCTGTTATAGCCACTGATATCTTCGACTTTTTGATCACTTTGGTTTCCAATTCTGAAAGTACTTTAGTTGGTGGTGGTGCTGCCACTGATGACACCACTGTCATGCAAATGGAAAGAATGGATTAATCTTGAGCATGCATGCACCACAGGCCGCCACATATTTGAGTTCCATTTGGATATGTAGTTATTGTAATATAGGCATATAGTTAAAATATTAAGAACTTTATATCTGTTGGTTATGCTTATGCAGCAATGCTAGCTCACATGAAGTTGTGGTCTAATTTGTTAATACATAGGAGTGTTTTTGTTATTTTTAACATGCACTAGTCTATTATATTAACCTGTTGCCACTTAACCAGGGACAAAAATAATATAAAAAAAAATAGGGTTAACTATGTTTTTAGTCCCTATTAAATCATGAAATTTTTAAGTTTAGTCTCTATAAAAATTTTATTCATTTTTAGTTTACACATTTTATAAAACTGCATGTTTTTTAGTGTATAGAGATTAAACTTAAAATTTCGTAATTTAATAGAGACTAAAAGCATATTTAATTCAAAAAAATATAATTAACAAATCAGTTGAGATTTTGTTTTCATAATTGTTCTTTCTTTCTAATTTGTTTATTATAATTTATAACTTCTCATCACCTGACACACAAAAAAAGAAAAAGAAAATTACACAGATCTCAGATTGGTTTATACAGTATAAGCCATTGGCTCCTACCATTATGCACAGATGTTGCTCATATGCAGCAAGGCTTCAAAAAATGGTCCGCCACCGTGATTTAGGCAGTCATATGATCATATCAATCAAGGCTTTTGATAGCATTTGACCTTAATTTTCAACAATATCAAGAATTGTGACACAACCACGATCACAACCTGCACGACTTAAAACTTTGCCTATGCTATATATGCCACTTATGATTGAGTAATGTTTTCTAACGAGCTTCTAAAAGTGTAATGCTTAGTTCATTAACAGAAGGCAAATCATTCTTATATAATAAAGAATGTTCCTGATGTGCATGCTCCCCAAAAAATAGAGCTGGTTGTTTGGGTTGAGGCAAGTCAATTTCACTACCAAACATCACAACTACAGAAGCCATGTTTGGCCTGTCATGTGGATGCTGTTGCAGACACCAAAGACTGATATGGATGCAGCGCAGTGCTTCAGAGAGATTGCAAGAGTTTTTGGAGTTCACCAATCAATTCTAAAGGCCTCCCTTCAATCCACAAATTCCATGCCTAGAACACATCAAATTATGTGTCATTCACATTGATATAAGTATGAATAGAAATAAATAAAGAACAGTTTATTTAGGGCCTCTTTGTTTGATTACACTTTTAAAAACAGTTTTCTAGTTTCAAAAGTTTAAGAAGAACAAAATTTATTCTTTGTTAAGTTTTATAAAACAGAAAATAGTTTTAAAAACCAAATCAATTTGACCCATACGATTACATATCTAATGAGGTTTTTATTTTCTTCTTGATGAAGGTTTCCTATATTTTTCTTTTTAGATATTATCTCCGGCATCAAAATACCAAATCTAAAAACATCAGATTTCACTGAGAAGTTCCCATCTATTGCATATTCTGGTGCCATTTATCCACTAACAAACAAATATAAAGACAAGAAACACTATTAATTAACAAGAGATCTTAGAGACTAATTAATCACTATATAACCAAAATTAAGGAATGGCAAGTATCCATACTAATTTGTAGCCACCCTATGTGTATTTGCACCACCCTGGTCTCCTCCCAAAATTCTAGCATGGCCAAAATTTGAGATCTTAGGATTCATCTCACTATCAAGTAAGACATTACTTGCTTTTGGATCTCTATGAATGATTCTGAGTTTGGCATCCAGATGAAGATAGAGAAGACCTCTTGCAACCCCACAAATTATATTGAAGCGTTTAGGCCAATCCAATAGCATTCTCAGTGTTTGATCTAGTGAGTTGTTCATACAAGTTAATATAAGCCACATACTCAAATAGGCTACAAGTAGTTTCAACAACTATAACATAGGTACACACTACAACAAAAATAGGCAATAAACAGCGCTTATTTTTGCCTAAAACAGTGCTTAAAAAACGCTGTTTATTTAGGCGCTGCTGATTGTCATTCAAAAGAACAGCGTTTTTAAAGCGTTGTTGAAAACTGACAATAAACAGCGCTTCCTTAAGGAAGCGCTGTTTATTGTCAATTTTCAACAACAATAAACAGCGCTTCTTTAAAAGAAGCACTGTTTATTGTCATTTTTAGCATCAATAATCAGCGCTTCTATGTAGGAAGCGCTGCTTTTGGCCCTATTTTTTTCCCCCAGCAAACACAGAATTCATGCGACGTCTTTTTGTTTTGAGACTAAACAGAAAACACATCCAATCCAATCTCATCCAGAAAATTCAAACAAAAAAAAAAGGATTTATAGCATATTTCATAGGCAAATCTCGATCATACAATCCCAAAAAGAGAGAATAATCCATCATAACATATACAGAGAGATCAGAAGGAGAAGAACATATACAGATGCCCCAAATCGAATTTACAAAGAGGAAACTAAAACCCTAAAACGAAAAATTGAGAAATTGACAAAACAAAGAACTCTCTAATTTACTCTGTTACACTCTCCCTCTGTAGCTTCCTTTTCTTAAACCCAGCCGAAGCAGAACCAACTTACAGCTCCCACGTCGTCCAGGCCCAGTCGTTGTTACTCTCACTCCCTCTTGTTTCGTTCTCCTCAGTCGTTGCCCCATCTTCAAATCTCGTTCTGCTCCTTCTTCAAATACAGGTCTGAAATCGAGAAATTGGGGTTAGGGTTTGGAGAAATTTGGGGAAATCAACATAAACATGATAAACGTCAACTCACCATGTGAAAGAGAAGGCAACGCGGTGGCTTACGGTGGTGGTGCTCCGAAATCGAGCTCCAAAGAAAAGAACGAGCCAAACATCTTCAGCGCACGATCCACTTCTTCCTGTTGGTGAGAAACGCGAAGATGAAACGCGAGCTGTGTCCGGAGATGTGAAACGCGACGGTGAAGGATTTGAAGTGCGAGATGTGAAACGGTTGATGGAGAAGAGATGTGAAACGGTTGATTTGAGCTGCGGCGCTAGGGTTGATGTGCGAACAAGAGAGAGGATCGTGCGAACAGGGAGAGAAATGACGCGGATTTATTAACTCTGTTGTCCAAAATCAGCGCTTCCCATTTAAGCGCTTTTTATTTAATATTTCGTTGAATTTTTTTTTAGGCCAAAATCAGCGCTTCAAATACGAAGCGCTGTTTATTGTTTAAGACCAAGACCAAAATTAGCGCTTTATAAAGGAAGCGCTGTTTATTGTGTAGGACCAAAATCAGCGCTTATTATTAGAAGCGCTGTTTATTGTGTAAAACTAAATTTTTAGCACCAAAATCAGCACTTCATATAGGAAGCGCTGTTTATTGTTTAGGACCAAAATCAACGTTTCATATAAGAAGCGCTGTTTATTAGCAAAAGTAGCGTTTTTTTATTAAAGCGCTGCTTAAAGTGACACTATCTTTTACACATTTTGTTGTAGTGTACAGATTCCACACCATGTATAAAGAAATCTAAGCTTTTGTTAGGCAAGTATTCATATATTAGCATCTTCTCTTCATCCTGAATGCAATATTGTTAAAAATGCTGCAATTTTCTAGAATTTTCTACAAAAGCCTAGGATAGCTTATGTTTAGAAATAGCCATATAAGCCTAGAAGTATCTAATACAAAACAATGTAGAAAGACTAGAGAATTCCTAGAAATATCTACCATAATCAAATGCCTCTAGAATAATCAAATGTAAAAATAAGTCAAGAAAAGCCTAGAACCATCTATTGCTAGAACCATCTTCAAGCACCTATAAATAGGCAAGTTTGAGTGCATTTGTAATCAACCAATTTGAGAGCAATACAAACTACATTCTAGCTCCAAATTGTAATGCCTCCCATCTTCTAATATTATTCGACTACATTCCACAATTTACCTCTACTACTTTTCTACTTCAAATACTATCAGTGGTATCAGAGCCTGGTTCGGTCATATACTGGGCGTAAAAAATTACCCAACTATTTTCCAAAAAAATTCCTCCTTACATTTTATACTAGTCCCAAAAATTTTCTTAACTCATGGCTAATACCATTCAATCTCCATCTATTACCGTTCCTGTTTTTACAGGCAAAAATTATGATTTTTGGAGCATTAAAATAAAGACATTTTTTTGCTCCCAAGATTTGTGGGACGTTGTAGAAGAAGGATTTACTGCTACTGCAGACACTTCAACTCTTACTGCAGCCCAGCAAAAGGAGTTGAAGGCAAATAAACAAAAAGACGCAAAGGCGTTATTTTTTCTACAACAAGCAGTAGTCGACGCTATTTTTCCGAGAATAATGGGAGCTACAAGTGCCAAAGAAGCATGGAGCACACTACAGGAGGAGTTTCAAGGAAGTGACAAGGTACGTGCCGTCAAACTTCAAACTCTAAGACGTGAGTTTGAGTTAATAAAAATGAAGGAGTCCGAGACCGTAAAAGATTACTATTCTAAAATAAAAGAAATAGTTTCTCAAATGAGAGCCTATGGGGAAAATATTCTCGACAAAAGAATTGTTGAGAAAATATTAATTTCTATTCCCTGTAAGTATGATTCAATCGTGACTACGATTGAGCAAACAAAAGACCTGTCTACTTTATCGGTGACAGAGCTAATGGGCTCTCTTGAAGCTTATGAGCAAAGATTGAGTAGGCATGAAGATGACTCAATAGAAAATGCCTTTCAATCAAAGCTCAAATTACGGTCTCAAAATAAAGGATATGGAGGAAACAAAAATAGTGGAGAAAATTCTAGAAACAAAGAGAATTCTAGAAATTTCTCAAAGAAAAATCAAGATGAGTATCCTCCATGTGGCATCTGCAAGAGGACTAATCATGCCAAGAAAGACTGTCGCTATCGTGGAAAGACACAGTGTCGACATTGCAAGAGATTTGGGCACGTGGAGAAGAACTGTTTCAGCAAAAATAAACATCAGGCCAATTTCGTTGAAGAGCACGAGTGTGAGCAAAATCCACATGACCGTGAGCAACATCTATTCTATGCTACCCAAGATTCTAGTGACGAAATGTGTGGAAACTGGTACTTGGATAGCGGTTGCAGCAATCACATGGCGAAAGATAGGAGCATTTTCAAGGATATTGATGACTCCGTCAAAGTAAAGGTTCGACTAGGAAACGGTACAGTCGTGGAGTCAAAAGGAAAAGGCACTGTCATGGTGGAGACAAAGAAAGGTACGAGATTTATTAAAGATGTCTTACTAGTTCCCAATCTTAAAGAAAACCTCTTGAGCATTGGCCAAATGATGGAGAAAGGCTATGCCCTTCACTTTGAAGGAGATAAATGCACAATCTATGATAACAATAATAAAAGGGTTGAGATAGCCCAAGTAAAAATGGAGAAGAAGAATGTAAGTTTCCGATAAACTTTAAATATACCACTAACATTGCCATGAAGGTGCAAGTTGATGATTCCTGGCTATGGCATCGGAGATTTGGCCACTTCAACACTCAAGCCTTGAAGTTGTTATATCAGAAGAATATGATGAGAGATCTCCCACGCTTGGAAGAAAATAATGGAGTTTGTGAAGGATGTCTTCTTGGGAAGCAACACAGATTACCGTTTTCAACCACCCAAAGATGGAGAGCAAAAGACTTGTTGGAGCTCATCCATACTGACGTTTGCGGACCAATGAGGACACCATCACTTGACAACAACAGGTATTTCATCCTCTTTATTGATGACTTTTCTAGAATGACTTGGGTCTACTTCATCAAGGAAAAATCAGAAGTCTTTGGAACATTCAAGAAGTTTAAGGCCCTTGTCGAAAAGCAAAGCTGTAAACATATAATGAGGCTTAGAAGTGATCGCGGAAAAGAGTACAACTCCCACGAATTTGATAAATTCTGCGAAGATGAAGGCATTGAGCGACAGCTTACAGTCGCATATTCTCCACAACAAAATGGAGTGTCTGAAAGAAGAAATCGTACAGTCATGGAGATGGCGAGATCAATGCTGAAGGAAAAAGGATTACCAAACACCTTTTGGGCTGAAGCAGTCTACATACTCAACAGATGTCCAACTAAGGCAGTTCAAGACAAAACTCCTATTGAAGCCTGGAGTGGGCAAAAACCATCGGCTAAACATCTAAGGGTCTTTGGATCCATATGCTATATTCATGTGCCAGATCAAAAGAGACATAAGCTTGAAGACAAGACAGTACGAGGAATCTTCTTGGGGTACAGCACGCAGTCAAAAGGCTATCGAGTCTACAACTTACAAACAAAGAAGCTCACTGTCAGTCGAGATGTTGAAGTTGATGAAGGTGCTTCTTGGAACTGGGATAAAGAAAAAATTGAGAGAAGCGGTTTTTCGTTACCAGTACAACAACCTCAAGAAGAAGTCGACGAAGTAACTGCAGGTTCAGGTACGCCCCCTTCATCTCCACGACAACGACAAGATTCTTCACCAGAATCTACTCCGATAAAAGAAAAATCGTTGGTGGATATATATCAATCTTGCAACTTGGCTATACTTGAGCCTGAAAGCTATGAAGTAGCTTCAAGGCAAGAAGTATGGGTCAAGGCAATGGAGGAAGAAATAAAAATGATAGAGAAAAATAACACGTGGGAGCTAGTAGATCAGTCTAAAAATGAAGATGTTATTGGAGTCAAATGGGTTTATAAGACAAAGCTTAACCTCGATGGCTCAATACAAAAACACAAGGCTAGCCGGTAGCAAAGGCTACTCACAAAGAACCTGGAGTCGACTACAATGAGACATTTGTTGCAGTTGCTCGAATGGATACAATAAGAGCTTTAATAACTCTAGCAGCTCAAAAGGCTGGAATATTTTCCAGTTAGATGTCAAGTCAGCCTTCCTCAATGGGGTACTACAAGAAGAGATTTATGTGGAGCAACCACAAGGCTTTGTCAGCAAAGGCAATGAAGGCAAAGTGCTAAGACTAAGAAAAGCTTAATATGGTCTAAAACAAGCTCCTCAAGCATGGTATAGCAGAATTGATCGATACTTCGCCGATCAAGGATTCAGGAGGAGCAAAAGTGAGCCAACACTATACGTCAAGACCCAAGGTCAGCAAGATACTCTCATTGTCTCCCTATACGTAGATGATCTTATCTACACGGGAAACAATATAGAAATGATAACTAAGTTCAAAGAAGACATGATGAAGACATTCGAGATGACCGACCTTGGCTTGATGAATTATTTCCTCGGCATAGAGGTAAAACAACAAAAAGAAGGGATATTCATATGTCAGAAGAAATACACAGAAGCATTATTAAAGAAATTCAGGATGAATGACTGCAAGCCAGTCGCTACTCCGCTTGTAACAAATGAGAAGCTGTTAAAGGAAGATGGAGCACCAGAAGCTGATGCATCGCACTATAGAAGCTTAATTGGGAGCCTATTATATCTTACAGCTACGCGACCAGACATCATGTATGCTACAAGTCTTCTATCAAGGTTCATGCAGAAACCAAGTCAGGTTCACTATGGAGTAGCTAAAAGAGTTCTAAGATATTTACAAGGCACGAAGGAGTTTGGTATATGGTATAAAACCATGACCAACTCAAAGTTGATCGGCTATACCGATAGTGATTGGGCAGGTTCGGCTGATGACATGAAGAGCACATCAGGCTATGCCTTCTTACTAGGATCAGGTTTTTTCTCATGGGCATCAAAGAAGCAAGCGACTGTTGCACAATCAATGGTAGAGGCTGAGTACGTGGCAGCAGCTAAAGCGACAAATCAAGCTATATGGCTTCGGAGAATACTCGGAGACATGGGTGAACAGCAGGATGACCCTACCATAATCTACTGCGACAACAAATCGGCAATAGCAATGGCAAAGAATCCAGTGCATCACAACAGAACAAAACATATAGCAATCAAATATCACTTCATCGGGGAAGCAGAGGCAACTAAAGAAATCGAGCTCAAGTACTGCACGACTGAAGACCAAATTACGGACATATTTACAAAGGCATTGCCCAGAGTCAAGTTTGAGGAACTGAGGACAAAGCTCGGAGTTTCCGAAAATCGCATCAAGGAGGAGTGTTAAAGATGCTGCAATTTTCTAGAATTTTCTACAAAAGCCTAGGATAGCTTATGTCTAGAAATAGCCATATAAGCCTAGAAGTATCTAATACAAAACAATGTAGAAAGACTAGAGAATTCCTAGAAATATCTACCATAATCAAATGCCTCTAGAATAATCAAATGTAAAAATAAGTCAAGAAAAGCCTAGAACCATCTATTGCTAGAACCATCTTCAAGCACCTATAAATAGGCAAGTTTGAGTGCATTTGTAATCAACCAATTTGAGAGCAATACAAACTACATTCTAGCTCCAAATTGTAAAGCCTCCCATCTTCTAATATTATTCGACTACATTCCACAACTTACCTCTACTATTTTTCTACTTCAAATACTATCAAATATCCGTGAAGCTTTACAAGATTCCCGTGTTGAAGTTTGGCTATTAATTTAACTAGATTGTAACCCGCGCGTTGCGTGGATGTTGAATTATTTTGGTATTTTTTGTTAGATTCGTAACTTAGGCATTTTGCTTTCTAACTATTTTTTCTATTTTTGATTGTTGAATTACAATAATTGAAATGAAAATATAACTATTATGCAAAAAATAATGAGGTCATTTATTTTAAACATAGAAAGGTAGTAGGAGATTAAGAATCTAAAAACCTTATTGTTATTAAAAATACAAGATAGATGTAAAATATATCTATTTGCAAGTAAGGTGGAATTCCTTCTCAAATTAATCAATTGTCGTTTCCGACCTTCTGCAACTACATAAAATAAATGTGAAAAGCAAGTATTAACTATTTCCAAAAGTTCAAAAATGTTAAGGGCATTTGATAAGAATCTCACCAAGTCATGTCTTGAAGACACTTTATTTGTACCCGTCATTTGTTCAGAACCATACATCACTTTAATCTAGCCAGAGTAAGTGGTATCGTGCCATTGATTAAGTTGACAACAATACATCGTCAAATATCGGATATGGATTGTATGTAGTCAGCTCTCTCTGCCTCTCTCCAAATTACATTTTCTTTTATTTTTTTGGATAAAATAAATCAAAGGCTGTTATGGTGAAATGGAGTAATCTAATGGCTGATCTTGCTGTGACTGCATGACTGCATTAAATGCATGACTGTAGCTAATCCAGGTCCCTCGTTTGTTCTAGCAATGTTCATTCAGGTTCATTTTTTATGCATATATTGAGCATTTTCAACATATGTAGAAAATATATTTTTGTTATCAAGTTTATTAGCTGTGATTATTCGAGACTTTTTTTAAAAAAAAAAATAACCGAATTATGCTATATGCAGATGAATGAGTAGTTGATTTTCCAAACATATAGTCCAAGCAAAACTTTTTACTGAAACCATTAAATAGGATCTCTGGATTTTAATTTTGACATCGCACGATGGGATCATTCTGATTACTGTAGCTAACTCACTTAGTGGTGTTGTTAATGAATAGTGCATTCTCTCTTTTGACAATTTCTTTCTTATAGTTAGGCACAAAATAGTTTTATTTGCAATTGTAGAGAATAAGCATTACTTGTCAACAGAAATTGTAATATATTAGCAGAAATGTGCCTTCAGCTTTTTTAACTTCCTGCAGATTAAATATACATGACTTCTTATAATCCTTTTACTGATTTAAGTTGTATATTATTTCTTTATTCTTCAAGACACAAATAAAACTTCAGTTTATTATGAGTTGCGGATATGTGCTGTTAATCAAACATTATGTTTCTAGACAACACATTGTAGTTCCAGAAATAGCTTGGTTTATCTTTTGCTTTTTTGCTAGTTAAATATTCAGAACTTGTTCAACTCATTTTCCTGATTTAAATAAGACATGAGATCCATGTAGCCAATCCCACTCAGTAAGGAAAAAGCTTTTGTTATTGCTTGCTGTTATGGAAGCATCAATCAGATGCAGTACTTTCTAAATTTTAATGAAGTTTGGCTATCCATTGGTTTGATTGTTCTTGTGTACCCATGTATCACAAACATTACTTTCTTGAAACTTAAAAGAACATTTTTGAAACCTCAAGTGTAATTTTATCAAATAAAATAAAATAAAAAATGGTTTTATGTCTTGAATTTCAATTGCCATTATAGATAGTCTATAGTATGGTTTGGTTATCTTATTGCAAGTTTCACAACTAGATTTAATTAAGTGATTTAGAGACAAATTTTAGTGACGAAAAATAATAATTGGTCTCTAATTTCGTGGTCGCAAAACTTAGTGACGGACATAATTTTAATTCCTTTTTCAATATTGTTTATATTCATCTTCTAATGTTTTAATACTTCGTTCTACTATTAAAATTCTATCTTTTAATTCTTGCCAATTCTCAGTAGTTAATCCTTCGGGCCATTGTATATAATAATCAAAAGATCTATACAATCTTTCTAATTCTATTTTTTCACATTGTATTTGGTTTAAAATCATTTCTAATTTATATTTTCTCATTTCTTCATCAGAAATACCGTATTTATCCATAATAAATAATTCTAGAATCTTAGTGCTCTGATACCAGTTGAGTGCGTGATTTCCACTGAATCAATAAATCCAGATAAATTCATTATTTTACCTAAATTTATTCTATTTTCTAATAAATTCTTTGAATAATTTCCTAAAATATATTTTAATTCTTTAATCTTCATCTGGAAACCAGTCATCATCATCTATGTTTAATTCTGCAAAATAAATTCCTATATTATTCTCTAAGTTTTCTTCTTGTATTTCTTCTTCTCTTGGTAGGTTTAGGTACCACAGTTCTTCACTTATTTCATTTTTGTATACTATCGATTGTGCACAAAGCCTTCCATATTCTTCACATATTTTTGTTTTTATTTCCTTTGGTAATTCTAATGACCATATATATTTTAATTTCTCATAAAAATTCTTATCTTCATTTTCTATTGCGTCTATATGTAATATACTAAGTTTATCATTTACTTTTATTTCTATTTCTATTACTTTGTCCTTAATAAAAAAATTTATGTGTTCATCTTTTTCTCTTCTTAGATCTTTCAAGATTTTCTATTTTTACCAAGTATATTTTCTTTTTACTATAAGTATTCCTTCTATATCTCTCCTATTTCTGTCATTTAAATTTCTTTTTAGATAATCCTTTAATATTCTATGAAAATTTTTAATTTCATTTTTAACCTCTTCCTTTCTTAATTCTAAACTATTCATATTCTATTTCTTACATACAAATCTAGTTCTTTTACCTGATTAGCTAATTTATTTATTTTGTTTTCTTCATTTTCTTCATAAAATCCAATCGGTTTTGGTGTTAATATTCTTGGTTTTCTTTTACCTAGATCTGTTATACTTCTATTACTTTCTTCATATTCTAAAGAGATCTTCTAATTGCTGGAGAATTTCTCTAATTTTATTAATATTTTGGTTCTCATCAACTTCTTTTCCTTTATTTATTCCATCTAATGTATTTCGTATATTATTTATTTCGTCTCGTTCATTTTTTATTTTATGACATGTATAATTTGCAATTCTATCAGTGTTTTCAATCAATAGGTTTATATTTTTATTGATTTCTATAAGTGTTTTATTTAATTCTTTATACATAACTTCTATTTCTTCAGATAAAGTCATTTCCGTGGCTAATTCAACTTTTCCTAGTAGTGTTGGCTGTCGGGTATCCAATAGGTATCCGGATCCGAAAGTCTATATGGTTGTCGGGTATCCAATAGGTATCCGGATCCGAAAGTCTACACAACTAGAATTAAGTGATTTAGAGACAAATTTTAGTGACGGAAAATAATAATTGGTCTCTAATTTCGTGGTCGCAAAACTTAGTGACGGACATAATTTTAATTCCTTTTTCAATATTGTTTATATTCATCTTCTAATGTTTTAATACTTCGTTCTACTATTAAAATTCTATCTTTTAATTCTTGCCAATTCTCAGTAGTTAATCCTTCGGGCCATTGTATATAATAATCAAAAGATCTATACAATCTTTCTAATTCTATTTTTTCACATTGTATTTGGTTTAAAATCATTTCTAATTTATATTTTCTCATTTCTTCATCAGAAATACCATATTTATCCATAATAAATAATTCTAGAATCTTAGTGCTCTGATACCAGTTGAGTGCGTGATTTCCACTGAATCAATAAATCCAGATAAATTCATTATTTTACCTAAATTTATTCTATTTTCTAATAAATTCTTTGAATAATTTCCTAAAATATATTTTAATTCTTTAATCTTCATCTGGAAACCAGTCATCATCATCTATGTTTAATTCTGTAAAATAAATTCCTATATTATTCTCTAAGTTTTCTTCTTGTATTTCTTCTTCTCTTGGTAGGTTTAGGTACCACAGTTCTTCACTTATTTCATTTTTGTATACTATCGATTGTGCACAAAGCCTTCCATATTCTTCACATATTTTTGTTTTTATTTCCTTTGGTAATTCTAATTCTCATAAAAATTCTTATCTTCATTTTCTATTGCGTCTATATGTAATATACTAAGTTTATCATTTACTTTTATTTCTATTTCTATTACTTTGTCCTTAATAAAAAAATTTGCGGTGTTCATCTTTTTCTCTTCTTAGATCTTTCAAGATTTTCTATTTTTACCAGTATATTTTCTTTTACTATAAGTATTCCTTCTATATCTCTCCTATTTCTGTCATTTAAATTTCTTTTTAGATAATCCTTTAATATTCTATGAAAATTTTTAATTTCATTTTTAACCTCTTCCTTTCTTAATTCTAAACTATTCATATTCTATTTCTTACATACAAATCTAGTTCTTTTACCTGATTAGCTAATTTATTTATTTTGTTTTCTTCATTTTCTTCACAAAATCCAATCGGTTTTGGTGTTAATATTCTTGGTTTTCTTATAAGAGTTCTTAGATCTGTAATTTCATTTTTCTTAGGATAATAAATCTTTCCTATATCTTCAAATAGGCTTGGGATATCTATTCTATCATTATTTCTAAAGGTAATACTATGATGTGAATTTGTTAGTGCGTAATTAACACAATAAGTGACCGAGAAAATTTTATCTCCTGTTTTCATTAAATTTCCTCTTAGGAATTTGAGTTCAAGAGTTAGTGATTGATCTAATCTTTGAGTACTTAAAGGTATTCCAATATTTGGATGGATCTCAAACTTTAACTTAACATAAGCTAAGTTTCCTTCTATAACTCCTAATATTTTGTCCTTTGGATCAGTAATTCTATCATCCTTTAATACTAGTTCTATTGGTGAATTTATTCCTTCCTGAAAAGTTGCTTTTATTAGAACTTGTATTGCTCCTATATGAATATATCCTATTTTATCACTATGTTCTTTTTTCTTTATATTTATTTTTAATTCCATAAGTTTTTTCTTATTTAATAATTGTATACAAGTATTTCCTTGAGCATCTGCTATGTCTGTTGGTGCTTCATTAATTATTTTCCCATAGTATATTATATTTTCCTTTTGGTTAAATTTTTTCATCAACCCCTTAAATCTTTTTTTTCCTTTAACTCCTTTCATGTTTGCATCCTTTGACAAATCTAAGTCCTCTTGTTGTATCCTTTGAAATAAAGTTGGGTCTATCAAAATACTTCCTTCATAGTTTCCATCTTCTTCAGTAATATGTAAGTGTTCTATATCATTATTATCTATTTTTTCTCTTTCCATTTCAGTTTTTATATAAGCATAAAATAACAATAGTAATAATAACAACAATAATTAAATTATTCAAGAAGAGTAAGTAAGGATACCTGACTATGCTTCTGAATCTTTGATTAAGTAAGCCCACCATTGCTCATAGCTTCTCCATTAGTTGTTGAATATTTAGCAAGGTTTTGAGTAAAGAAAGTAAGTCAAGAAGATTGAGTGAAATGAGTGATTTTATTCATAATAAGTGGTAATTTTACAAGGATAGATGGATACACTCTCAAGTATCCGACTAGCTCCTAAGGAACTAGCACAAGTTTTCCTAAGGAAAACACTTCTCAGAGAGAAATTTCATTCTTCAACTTTCTCTACTTACTAAGTGAAGAAATGGCCTTATTTATAGCCTAATGGCCTTCCACTATTTACAATAGTAATATAGCACTACATTAGTGCTTTACATTGTGACTTCAATAATTCTACATTTTCTAGTGCCTTCACGTGATCACTGTAATGCTTTCAAGCTTTATTCCTCCACTATTGCTTCAAAGTCTTCTTTCTCCTCTATTGCTTTATCTTTTTCTTTGACACATCTTTCACATGCATGGTCCTTACTTTCCTTGATCATAGAGCATAAATTATTGAGGACAGATGACCTATATTCCATTAGGGGTCCCGATAGTGAGTAGAAAGCTGCCTCAAAATTTGTCAGAAGACTCATGTCTTTTTCCTTTATTTCTTTATTGCTTGTCTTGCTTAAAAGCAGAGTGTAGGGTCCTTTGTATAGTACTTTGATGTAAGAGCCTTTTCCAATGGCTTGACATTGAGTGAAAATACTTGCCAACTGATTACTTATTACTTGAGTCATTAATTCTTCCCCATAGACCGTGTCATTGGGTTCATCCTTCAGAGGAAAATTATTATTGCTTATTCTAATAAAAATAAAATGCTTAGCAGGTTGTTTAGTGGTAAAATCTGGATAAGCTGAGTAAAATTTTAGAAAAATATTTTTCTCTCCTGCAATATTCCTTCTAAAAGCTTGAACTGATTCTTTGAAATAATAGGGGAACAAACTAATTTCTTCATGATTTGAGCTTAAATAAAGACAATCAATAAGTCCAAACTGGAACATATTGTATGTTAAATTTGAAGGTGCTCCAGGAAGAATAATTGTCTTAATTCCAAAAATCTTTCTATCAACCATGTAAAAACAATTGATTTTTTCTTTTTCAGTCCAATTCCTTAATCTATCAAAATTTTCCCAAAAATTCTTTTCTGAAAATTGTACTTGTAGTTCATGATCCTTTCTTGAAGTAATTTGAAAATCATCTAGAGAAAAAGGAATTTTTCCAAGTGTTTTAAATGTAGATGATTTTACTGGTGGATTCTTTGTTGTTTCTGAATAAGTTTTTGGGCCAAGATATATTTCTTTACCTTTCTTTTCTTTTTCTTTTTCTAATTCAAGATGATTTTTAGTGCTTTTTCTGCTTCTTCTTTTGTTGCAAATCCTTGGTGGTAGACTCCTGGAATCTTTTGACAGTGTGGTGCTGCTTTGTACCAATCATCATAAATTCCTGGAAATGGTCCATTAAAAACTGTGTACCACTTTTTAGGCTTCATTTCTTCATCTGGAACTGACTCTTTTGGGAAATTTTCTTCTTCTCGTTGCAACCTTAAGAGCTTTAATTCTGCTTCAATTAATTCAAGTTCTTTTTCCTTTTGGGCCTTTTGTGCTTCCTTGATTGCTATTTGTCTATCTAACATTTCTGCTTTGCTTCGTTCCATTCTCTTGAAAGTATGTCTGCCAACACGTTCTTTTCTCCTTTGATATGTGAAATTGAATAATTGTATTCAGCTAATTTCATTTGCCATCTTATCAACCTTCTTTGCTTGTATGTTCCTTTGTGGTTGATATTCTTAAAACCTGCAACATATGTAGAGTCTGTTCTAACAATAAATTCTTTATCTAGCACGTATATTCGATGTTTTTCTAACATTCAAATTAGTGCTAATGTTTCTTTTTCATGTGTTGGATAATTGATTTCACAGTTCGAAAATGTTCCAGACATATATCTACATAGTAATTCTTTCTTTTGCCCAGGGGGTTTTGCTTTCATAACTCCTCCCCAATATTCATTTGACGCATCAGTTTTAATAATAATTAAATCATCATCTGATGGATGATATAATTCAGGAAGATCTTGACATAAATGCTTTAATTTAATAATAATTGCTTCATCTTCTTCGGTCCAAGACCAAAGAGCATCTTTCTTTAATTTTTGTTGAAGTTGCTTTCTTTCTGCAGCCAGATTCTATATAAAACCCTCATTAGAAATATAAGTTAATAATCCAAGAAATTTTTGTAAATCTTTTTTATCTTTTAACTTAGTGGGAAAGTTTTGAAGCTTTTCTAGTACATGTTTCTGCATTACTATTTTTCCTTTTTCAATTTCTAATCCTAAATAATTAATTTTATTTTGAGCTAAAACAGCCTTTTTCCTACTCAAAGCTTGTAATATGTCAAAGATACAAACCATACTTACAGAGAATTGACAATACATAATTAAAGTCTCTGTAGAATCTTTGACTTGATCTATCGGAGGCTTTTCTTCTTTTTGATCAGTAATCTTGTTATCATCTAAACCCAGCCAAGTTTAAGAAGGAAATCTTCTTCACAATCTCCCCCTTTTTGATGATGACAAACACCAATCTTGTTAACAGTTTGCGAACGGAAAAGCTCCCCCTGCTTGTATATCTCCCCCTTTGTATTGGAGTTGGGAAACCTGAAAAGTTAGTAAAATACAATCCTTGGAAATGCTTTGATATCCTGGTCTTGCAAGAAACAAGCAAGTGTTGCTCTCAGCACCGCTGAAGCAGAATATATTGCAGCTAGAAGTTGTTGTGCTCAAAGTCTTTGGCTAAAACAACAACTATATGATTATGGAATCAATCATGGATGCATTCCTTTAAGGTGTGACAATACAAGTGCTATAAATATTTCAAAGAATCCTGTTATGCACTCTCGTACCAAGCATATAGACATTCGACATCATTTTCTACGAGACCATGTTCTAAAAGGAGACGTGGAGATTACATTTGTTGATACTAATGCTCAATTAGCAGACATCTTCACAAAGCCATTAGCCAAAGAACCCTTCTTCAAAATAAGAAGAGAACTTGGCATTTTGGATGAAAAGGATATATGAGACCAACGCCTTTGGTGACAGGTTCTTTCATTTAACCTATATGTTTTTATTGTGCCATTCTAGTGTATGTATGTGTTTTTAATCATAAATCTATGTGATATGTATGTTATACATAGAATAGATACTCATACATTGCATGTTTTATCAATAATTTACCATGTGTAATCGATTACAGTATCAGGGTAGTCGATTACATGTTCAAAAAGTTCAGTTTTTCGCACAACTGACCCGACGTGTAATCGGTTACCACTTGGGTGTAATCGATTACATCCGCGAAAATTTGCGAAAACTGACAGTTTTTCTGCATAAAATCAGTTTCCAAAATCATTTCATTCATTCTTGCAATCGGTTACCTCTCATCCTTTCTCAACCACACACCTTCAAATCCTCATTTCTACCATTGTTGCTCAAATCCTTCACTTCTAATCCATAATCCTCTTCCCTTTTGTGGCCCTCTTCTGTTTTTTCCCTAAATTTCGAAACCCTAAACTCTCTTTCCACACTATCATCACCATGGAACATTCAAGGAAGTTCAGAAGCAAGAATCCTTCTGTGAATGATGCAAGGAGAGCGAATCCCAATCCTCTGGACTTATCAAGGCTGTTGGCTAACACTGATCAAAGAACTCGCTTCCAACAGTTCATTGGTAGGAAACTCATCACTCCAAAGTATGTGAGTCTTATTACCTTTGCTAGATTCAATTTTCCTTCATTGCTCGAAAGTCAGGAAGTGACACCACTTGCTATTGATTTTGGAAACTATTACCCTGATCTTGTTAGAGTGTTCTATTGCAATTTAGAGGCTAAGGGTAGTGGTCTGGCTTCTTGGGTAAAAGGGGTTCCTATTAAATTATCCTTGAAGCAAATTGGAGAGTTTCTTGAAATTCCATTTGAGGGAGAAAGGATTCATACTGATTTCTTATGTGATTGGGAGGAGTATGATAAGAGAGACTTCTATTTATCCATGTGTCGATATGATGAGACTGAAATTGCCCACAAAAGACAAAGGTCTGGTGCAGCCTCATCTGCTAGAAATATTCTCTCTGTAGGACACTTGAACGTTGATGATAGACTTCTTCATTATGTTCTCTGCTATGTCTTAGTACCTAAGGCCTTAAACTACTCTCAAATCAATGATTTTGAAATGCAAATCATGTATGCTATCAAGAATAACAAACCTATCAACTAGGCCTATTTGGTTGTGCATCACATGTTGTCACTGAAGCAGCGAACTACAAGTTTGCCTTATGCTAGACAAATCTCCCGATTGTTGGAGTGCTGCAATGTAGACACCAATAATGAGGTTTCTCTGGAAATGACACTTGCTGAAAATGAAATCCATATGGATATCTTACCAAAGATGGGTATAAACTGGGATGCTGCTGAACGAGTCTACAAGCATCGAAGCGATCTGCTACACCCTCCTGCACAAGAAGATGAAGAACCTCAAGATGGTGTGGTCACAAATCAAATGATTTTGGATGAGCTTAGGAGTGTCCGTGGTTACATGGCTGAGAGGTTTGATCAACTGTCTGCTCGCATGGACCGCCTTGAAGCTTTTGGAAATGACAATGAGGAGGATGAAGAGTAGCCTGATTTGCTTCATCATGCATGCATCATATTATCATTATGTCATACTTGTTTATGTTGGATTTCTAGTTATGTAATTCTTCCTTTAATTTTACTCTGATTTCTGTTTTTTTTATTTGGACTTTACTAAGTAGGACCTTTGCAAAGTTTGTATGGATGTTTAATATTAAGTATTTAGTTTGTGTTTGACTGCGCTTGGTAACTATATGCGCTTTATTATGTTTTCTTTCTTCTTTTTGATAATGTCAAAAGGGGGAGGGAGATATTATCTGTATATCTTGTATTTTACTAACTTTTCAGGTTTCCCAACTCCAATACAAAGGGGGAGATATACAAGACAGGGGGAGCTTTTCCGTTCGCAAACCGTTAACAAGATTGGTGTTTGTCATCATCAAAAAGGGGGAGATTGTGAAGAAGATTTCCTTCTTAAACTTGGCTGGGTTTAGATGATAACAAGATTACTGATCAAAAAGAAGAAAAGCCTCCGATAGATCAAGTCAAAGATTCTACAGAGACTTTAATTATGTATTGTCAATTCTCTGTAAGTATGGTTTGTATCTTTGACATATTACAAGCTGTGATTATATAACTTAGATGTGCTCAAACAAATCATTCCTTAAGTTTAAAACTTAATCTAAGTTATTTTCAAAGTTAAGTGTTGAAGCAATCCTTTTGAAATCTCAAGAAAAAACTTTTTTATTGCGATGTCGATTACCTCAAAGTCAGAATCGATTACCTAAAGTCTCGGTGATGTGGATGTAATCGATTACCGAAGGTGTAATCGATTACATCAACTAAATTTTTGAATAGCTGATTTTCAACGCGTACACATGTAATCGATTATCACAACGACGTAATCGATTACCACTTTCAAAATCAAATTTTCAAACGTTATGATTTCAAATGGTGTGTTTTGGTCCCTGGAAAGTTGCCAAACGATCACCTTGCTTCGCATAATAACTGATGATTATATATATACATTTCTTTTACATCGTAATGCATACAACTTTCATTCTTTCAATCATAAGAGTTCAATATCATTTTACAAGTTCTAAACCTTCAAAACTTTCTTGCCTAGAACTTAGATACTATTTTCATATTCTCAAAAGTTCTTGAGCACTAAGTTGTATAGTTACAAAGTGATATTGATCTGATACAGCCATATGCTTTACCATTCTTCACAATTATTAAACTCATCCTTGTGTTGGGTTTTGGTTTGAAAAGATAGTGGGGTGCTATCTTGTTGTATAGAGATTGTTAGGGAGCCTTGGGGTGAGGCTTGCTTGTAACAAGAATTTCTATCATAGTGAATTGCTCTGCAGGAGTCAGAAGAACTGGATGTACCCAAGTGGTTAGGGGACCCAGTATAAATTCTTGTGTCTCAATCTTCTTCCTTATCCTTTTACTTTTGTTTATCAATCAAACTCCATCTATCTATCCATAAAACAAAAGAACGAAAAATCTCTAAAAGTCACTCGAAAATCGTTCAACCTAATTCACCCCCCCTTCTTAGGTTGTATACCAGATTTACATTTGGTATCAGAGAGGGTTAAGGTAACCTGCTCCTTCGATCCATGGCTTCCGCAAGCAACAATCCTACTTTTAGAGATGGTGGCAGTAACAACAAGCCTCCATGTTTCATTGGAGAACACTATGACTTCTGGAAGATTCGCATGCAATCCTATCTTGAAGCACAAGGAGAAGAAATATGGGATGCTGTAGAGAATGGTCCTTATGTGCCTACAACAGTCATCAACAATGAAGTGCAAGATAAAGTCAAAACCTCATGGACGGATGATGACAAGAAGAGAGTGCTCTACGTCAAAAAGGCCAAGAACATTCTACAGTCAGCATTAGGTATGGATGAATTCTTTCGTATCTCACATTGTAAAATTGCTAAAGAGATTTGGGATACTCTAGAAGTAACCCATGAAGGAACAGTAGAAGTAAAGAGATCTAAACTGAATACTCTATCACAAGAGTATGAAATGTTTAGAATGCAGCCCGGTGAATCAATACTTGATTTGCAAAAGAGATTCTCTCATTTGACAAATCACTTAATGGCTCTTGGAAAGACCTTTACCAATGATGAGTTGAATCTTAAAATTCTTCGATCATTGACTCGGCAATGGCAACCAAAGGTTACAGCAATTTATGAGAAGAAAAGTCTATCAAAAATGACTTCTGCGGCATTATTTGGAAAACTCCAAGAACATGAATTGGAACTTGGAAGATTGGAAGAGACTGAAGTCAAAGAGAAGAAAAACAAAAGCATTGCCTTAAAGGTTGAAACCAGAAAACAACATGAAGAAGAAAGCACTGATGAAGATGAGAACATCACTCTCCTGGTAAAAAGGTTTGGAAAATTTCTTAAGAAAGACCAAAATATTAAATTTGATAACAAAAAGAAATTTTTCAAGAAAAGAGATACATCCACTTCAAATCGTAACTTCACATGTTTTGAATGCATAAGGAAGGACATATGAAAGCGTAATGTCCTAATCGACAAAGAAGAAGTACTTCAAAGGGAAAAAGGAATTCAAATCCAAAAGGCCTACATTGCATGGAATGACAATGAAGTAAGTACATCCTCCGATTCAGAAAGTGGAGAATCAAGTCAAAGCACTAATGGCATCACATCACTCGGATGATGAACAAGAGGTTAGTTCTTCTATGTCTAATGAAAACCATCTTATATAGAATTACAGAATGCATTTCATGAGTTACATGAAGAATGTTTGATACTTTCTAGAACAATTTCGAAACAAAAGAAATTAATTTTAGAACTAGAAAGAAGTTCTAATGACACATGTGTGGAGTCAGAAAATGTCAAAAATTATGTATGTAATAAATGTTTAAGATATGAATCTAAGATTGTTGATCTAAACCAAGTGATCAAAAGATATGAAAAAGGTCAAATTGGTTTAGAAGAAGTGCTTTGTAGACAAAGGTATTCAAACAACAAACATGGTCTTGGTTTTTCAAATTTTCAAACACCAAGTCCTAACAAAACTATATTTGTCAAAGCAAGCACAACTACCAACAACTCAGAATCATCTAAATTGCATATTGGAAACTCTTCTAAAGCAAACTCGGAAAATGAGGTTAAGAATGGAAATCATTCAATTTCTAGAAATGTAAAAGAGACAAGCCTAGTAGTTCTATCACTAGTCATATTTATAAGAATTGTGATTATCAGATGTCAAAGGCCATACCCCCAATGCTTGCTACATAAGAAACTTTGGAGTTCCTTATGGAGAATTCATATGGGTAAGGAAAGGCATTAACCCATCAGGACCCAAATCACTTTGGGTACCTAACGACATTAAATCTGCTTTGTAGAAATGCTGAACAAAGACCAAAGAACACATGGTATCTTGATAGTGGTCGTTCTAGGCACATGACTGGTGATTGTACAAAGTTTACATCTCTGAAGCTGAAATCTAAAGGATATGTCACATATGGAGATAACAATAGAGGAAAGATTCTTGGGATTGGAAAGATTGGAGCTTCTCCCTTCACAACTATTGATGATGTCCTATATGTCGAAGGTTTGAAGCACAATTTGATTAGCATAAGTCAACTCTGTGATAAAGGATTCAGAGTAAACTTCATCAAGGAAAAATGTATCATTGAAAATGAAGCCTCTCCTGAAGAGAAGTTAGTGGGAAATAGAATCGACAACTCCTATAAGGTATGTCTAGATGATTTATCTTTGAAGATTAAATGTCTAGTGGTAAACAATAATGATGCATGGCTTTGGCACAAAAGAATAGCACATATTCACATGGAACATTTGAATAAGCTTGTCAAACATGATCTTGTTATTGGATTACCCAAAATGAAATTTGTCAAAGATAGATTATGTGACGCATGCCAAAAGGGGAAACAAACAAAATCCTCTTTCAAACCAAAGAATGTGGTATCAACTACAAGACCACTTCAGTTGATTCACATGGATCTTTTTGGTCCCTCAAGAACTAGAAGCTTTGGAGGTAATGTTTATGCTTTAGTTATTGTTGATGATTTCTCTAGATATTCTTGGACCCTATTATTAGCACAAAAAGGTGATGCATTTAAGGCATTCAAGAAATATGCAAAACAAGTGCAAAATGAAAAATCTATGAAGATTGTGTCAATTAGAAGTGATCATGGTGGGGAGTTCCAAAATGCTCTTTTTGAGGAATTCTGTGAAGAACATGGTATCACTCACTACTTCTCAGCTCCAAGGACTCCTCAACAAAATGGCGTGGCAAAAAGAAAGGTATATATATAATCATCAGATTGTGTCTGAAGCAAGGTGATCGTTTGGCAACTTTCCAGGGACCAAAACACACCATTTGAAATCATAACGTTTCAGAAAATTTGATTTTGAAGCAGTGGTAATCGATTACGTCGTTGTGATAATCGATTACATGTGTACGTTGAAAATCAGCTATTCAAAAATTTAGTTGATGTAATCGATTACACCTTTCAGGTAATCGATTACATCCACATCACCGAGACTTTAGGTAATCGATTACAGCTTTGAGGTAATCGATTACTGCAATAAAAAAGTTTTTTTCTTGAGATTTCAAAAGGATTGCTTCAACACTTAACTTTGAAAATAACTTAGATTAAGTTTTAAACTTAAGGAATGATTTGTTTGAGCACATCTAAGTTATATAATCACAGCTTGTAATATGTCAAAGATACAAACCATACTTACAGAGAATTGACAATACATAATTAAAGTCTCTGTAGAATCTTTGACTTGATCTATCGGAGGCTTTTCTTCTTTTTGATCAGTAATCTTGTTATCATCTAAACCCAGCCAAGTTTAAGAAGGAAATCTTCTTCACAATCTCCCCCTTTTTGATGATGACAGACATTTATTAAGTACTAGTTCTACCTTCTTGAAATGATCATTTAAATCTTTATTGGTAAAAACTAATATATCATCGATATAAATAAGACAAAAATCTTTAAATTCTTTGAGTATTGAATCCATTCTACGTTGGAAAATTCCTGGTGATTGCTTCATTCCCATTGGGAGTACATTCCATTCATATTGTCCTTGAGGACAACTAAATGTTGTTAATGGTTTAGACTCTTACATTAACCTTATTTGGTAAAATCGACTTACAATCAAAAGTACTAAACCAATTCATTCCTCTTACTCTTTCAATAATTAGGTCTTTTCTAGGAAGAAAATATGCATCTCCCTCCATTGCATCATTCATTTGTTTATAATTAATCACCATCCTTCTTTTTCCTCTTTTTATTTCATTATGAGTTTCAACATAAAAGGCCGAGTGAATGCTTACTTTTCGATGGTCTTATTAATCCTTTATCACACATTTGTTTAATATCTTCTCGCAAATTCATCTCTATCTTGTTTTGTGTAAATCATGGGTTTACATTTTACTTCTTTGTGGGATCTTTTACTTTTAATTCTACTAATTCCATATCTTTATTATTAATTTTTGGATCTAGAGGATTTTCACTACAAACTTTATCTAATAGTTCTTCAATATGGGCTGGAATTTCTCTTCCTGGTTCTAAATTTGTTAGTACATGACTAATTTTTCTACATGTTATTTCTATTATCTCACCACGTTTCACTTGCTAAACTCGATTGTTTCTTAGAGTAAGTACTTTCAATAATGAACAATTGGAATATTTATTATTTCTGTTAATTGTTTTCCTCTAATATATGGAGTCTTTAGTGATATAAATTCTAAATTTTGGCAAAAAGGTGCATATAATCTCAAAAAATTATTTCCTATTATCATATCTAATCCGGTTTCTTGTTGGTAAACTGTAGGTACTATAAATAATTTATTTTGAATACTTAATGTAATTCTTTTGGCTACCCATAATAATGGATGTATCGATCCATCTGCAATTTGAATCTTTAATGGTTTTTCTAATCTTTCCCATTTACTAAATAATGCTCTTGTTGCTAAACAAATGCTTGCCCCTATATCTATGTATGCCTCTGTTTCTTTATTCTCTTTTTCAATTCTTATTTTAATGTAAGTACTATTCGGATTCTGTTTCTTCTGAAGATAATTCATCTTCTGAATATTCATATACGCTTTCATTGGTACTACTTAATTCTACTTCTAATGGCTCTAAGTCATATATTCTATACATTCTTTTTATTAATTTTGATTTTTCTTTAGAATCTTTTTCTTTTCTTTGTGGACATTCATTTGCATAGTGACCTTCTACATTACATATCCAACACACACATTTCTTTTTTCCCTTTGGACAATATTTTTTAGGTGTTTGTCTTTTTCTTCTAAAATACTTTTTCTTAGAATCTTTATAGGCTTTTTTCTTTGGATAGGTTTTCCTTAGTCTAGGCTTTCTTTTATAATACTTTCGTTTTCCCTTTTGCTGATTACACCCATAATTTCCTGGTTTTTCTATTTCTGGTATGTCACAACAAACTACATTTCTTCCTTTGTTTAATTGCCTAATTGTTTCTTTATTTAAACATTGTTGCCTTAATTCATTATATAAGATTTGTATAATTCCTCCTAAAGTATTACCAGTTTCAGTTGGTCGTAATTGCCATATAGATCTTATCTTTTCATTGAGTGGGTATGGTAATTTATCTATGAATATTTCTTTATATACTTCCTTTACTTCAGTACTTAATTCATAATAGTATTTTTGATATTCGCAGATAAAACTTTCTACTTCACACATGTTACAAATTTGTATTCCATTTAAATGTGTTTTTGCTTTTTCTTGTAAAAACTTGTTTACTTTTTCTTTATGTTCAAGGATATTATACCCTATGAACTCTAAGTAAATCAAATTCATAATAAGTCTAGCAAATTCTTGATTATCTCTTACATATCTAGCATAATGTTGCTAGTCTTGCTCACTTATACTTGTCAAATACTTTTGTACATTTCCTGTTGTCTTATAAATTATTAAATTTCTAACACTTGGTAAGTCTAATCTAGTAAATCTTTCATCAGTTGCTATAAGTAACGTTATTTCATTAGTCCATTGTAATAACACTTCCTCTTTATTTCTTGCACAGTCAATATTTAGTATGTTACCTTGTCTAATATTTTCATAATGTGGTTTATATTCTTCTTGAATTTTAGTCCATTTACCACTCTTTCTTGAATATCCTTTTTTATTCATTGTTTCAAATTCATGTTTTTCCCAAGTATTATCTGGATTTCAATGTTCTTCCCATTTTCTTTTTGATTTTGTATTGCTTATTTCTCCTTTTTCCATAAATATTTCATCATAATCCGATTCTGATTCTGAAGAGTCAGAATTTAATATTACCTCCTCGCTTCCTTTTTAGTCTCTTTTTGCTCTTCTTTTTGTATTTGTTTATTTTCTTCCTCAATTATTGTTAATTGTTCTAGTAATTGCTGAATTTCTTCAATATCATTTGACCTTTTTAGGGTCTCCATATATTCTTCTTTTATCCTCTCCATGATGACACTGGTTTTAATAAACTTGAAGAATCATATCTTATTATTTCTTTGATTTCTGATTTCTGATTTATCAGTTCTTCTAAATCCTTTATTGTTATACTTCTATCACTTTCTTCATATTCTAAGAGATCTTCTAATTGCTGGAGAATTTCTCTAATTTTATTAATATTTTGGTTCTCATCAACTTCTTTTCCTTTATTTATTCCATCTAATGTATTTCGTATATTATTTATTTCGTCTCGTTCATTTTTTATTTTATGACATGTATAATTTGTAATTCTATCAGTGTTTTCAATCAATAGGTTTATATTTTTATTGATTTCTATAAGTGTTTTATTTAATTCTTTATACATAACTTCTATTTCTTTAGATAAAGTCATTTCCGTGGCTAATTCAACTTTTCCTAGTAGTGTTTGTATTTTGTTTGTCTGCATAAATATTGTTTTAAAATATCTTTCATAAGGTACTTCCTTGTTATAATTTCTCCTGAGATTCATTATGGGATTATTATGTTTAATAATATATTTCTCTTCACGGGGAAGATTCTAAGATGGTGGAGATTATAAGAGATGAAATTGCAAAGATAGAAAGAACACAATTGTATGTGTTCTTTCAATCTCTCGCTCTCTCACTTTATTGTTATTTTTGGTTGCCTCTTTTCGTTTTTTGTTGTCTCTTGCACTACCACTTACAAATACTTACCTTTGTGACTATAGACAGTTGTTACTTGCTGGGTATGGACTTGACATCATTGGGCTTAAAGGTATTGCAAAATTTTGAGCAACAACTTTACAAAGGGTTGTTGCCTGTCCAGGAGAAAAAGGTCCTGCACATTTTATTTTATTTCTTTTTCCCCTTATCTACATGTTTTTTTATAGGTCATAAAAATGTAACTAATTGTTTATGTTCAAAAAAAAAAGTGCCAGTCCTATAACCCTGAATTTTTTACCTTGCAAGAGGAAATACTAATGGAGCAATTGGAGTAATTTTAGAGTACGGTATATTGGAATCAGATGTAACATCCATGGTTTGATGAAATCTGAATAATGAACCTCACAAACCAAAGGGAGTTTGCGATAAAAGACTATGTAACTGAGAATATGTGTTCTAATGGTTACTTTACTTATAGGTCTGACACAGTGATATCACCTATAAAGTGCATAGATAACATGTAGTTTCTCAATATGGAAGATCTGTTTTCCAAAATAGGTAGATCAATAACTCAGGGAGAAACAGATAATTTCATATTAATATAGGATTAAAATATGATAATCAGAACAAAAGGAGCAAGTGTTTTTTATTACAGAATTGTGAATTGCTAGAAGGAGAATATGTTAGCTTAAGCATAAGTTATATAAATTCAGCCTCATATATATTTGAGATTACACATAATGAGTTTATGTGGTGACCAAAATTTATATTTAGTATAAGGTAAGCTTCTAAACCAGGCTAGTTAGATGGTTTGTCAAGAACTTTTCTAGGAAGTTGACCTAAAAACATAAGCATTAAAGGACATAAACTGGGGCAGAGATGCATTGCAGAGTGTAATAAAATAATAAGCACAGGTAAATCGGTGGCTGAAAAAAGCTAAGCATGGCCTTCATAAATGATGAATCAAAAAATATTGCAGACAAAAATAGTTTTAACAAATTATCGGTCTTATAGATGCCCAAAGTCAGACAATTTTAAACATCAATTGTTCTATTGAATAATAGAAAGCTGTGAAAATTACATTTCGATGGTGGATGGAAACCCGTCAACTACGGGATAAAGCCAGCTTTTTATGCATGGTGGAAGCTTGGTTGAAGGAAACCATCTGCTGATGGAAAGTGGAAGCTGAGGTTGGAGGAATCGATTTGGGATGATTTTGACTCCGGGACGACAGGGTATGACGAAATCGATCGATTTGAACGCCCGATAAAACCAACATGCGATAGTGGTATCTTCGTTTGGGATGTTTGTGATTTTACTGATGAACAAAGTAGCTTCTCCACAAGGCAAGTTCAGCATCCCATTTGAGGTGTGTTTATTTTTCTTTTTCTTTTTTTTTCTTTTTTTGTGAACAAAAAAGGTGTGTTCTTGGAAGCACAATATGATTGGGCTGCACCGATATGAGTTACGGGGTTAATTACAGGACGTTACTTCTGTGTGGCGACATGAGATAAGATAAACAATAATTTTAAAACGGAAATAGGACAGATTGTGAGAGATTATTGAGTAAACGGCTAAACGCAATAAAGAATGATGAATATAGTAATAGTAGATGTGTATTATAGTGCAGTGGTTAAGGGAAGGGATATGCGTTGTTCAACGTGCTTAGTAGAGAAGACTGAATGCTATGTTTTAGACGGTGCCACGTAAGAGTATATTTGACATGGCAAAATTTGATTTACATGGCACAAAAAGAGCTGAAGTGTCATCGTTAGAAATCGCGGTTCTGTTTTTATATATTATAAATAGATTTCGGTTTTAAATTCTCTGAGTCCTTGTCCAGAACCTCTAGAAAGTCTCTTAACTGCAATATCTTGACCATTTTCTATATACTAGTTCCCTGCCATTTATTTGCAATTGCAAATGTGCCAAGACAAACAAGTGATTCTTTTTCTTTTCTTAATTTTTTTTTTTGAAAAAAAAAAATTGCTTATCATATATGTTACGTTGTATGCAGTGTTTGACTGGCATTGTGAGAAAAGGAAGTGTCTTGGTGCACGTCAGAGCAAATTAATAAATTTCAATAGTATCTCCCTTTGTGGCAATTTTATATTATTTTATTTTAAAACAATAAATAAACATTTTTTAGGGTATATTTGGATGGAGGGTTTTGGAGGACTAAGTCTATATCTTGATATATATATTTGAGATTTTAAAAAAATTGAAAAAATAGCATGATAAGTGACCATATAACATCTCAATCACACTTCATTCATTTTTAAAAACATTTTATAGCTTCATTAATTTAGAAAAGAAAATAAGTTCTCCCCTTTCCTCCACTCCAAAACATTCCATCCAAATATACGAAATTGGATTCTCTGAATTCGTACGGAAGACGAATTCACTGAATTCGTACGGAAGACGAATTCACGAAGTCGGTCAATTTTTTGCCGTCCGATCTACTTCGAACGGCCCATAAAAAAGTCTGTTCTACATCGGACAGCTAAAAAACACGAATGCATGAATTCGTGGAGCGTCCGACTGGAGAGAATCCGGATTCCAAATTACCCTTAAACTAAACAATAAATAAACATGTAAACATACTCCGTAGCTGATAATTGAAGGGGATTGTGATCGTAAATAAGGCTAACCATATCTGTTTTTATCAAGACGATTGATCTTTCGAATGACCACGCCTTACCCTAATGTTTGGCCAAAATATTATGGACAACAGGGAAAAAAAGTCTAAAACCTCTTTCCCTGGTCAAAGGTGGCTGGAAGAGTCTCATTCAGTCATTCTTATCATAAGGCGATCGCGACATGTCAAGGGTATTTGGAAATATTTTTAGTTCATGTTATATAAAATATATATTCCTTTTTTTCACAAAATCATATAAAATATTCAAAAAGGGGAATATATAGTTGTAGGATATTGGTTAAAAAAAGGTATTTGTAGGATATTTGTTTAAGCTTTTAAAAATATTAAAATTTGAAAGAATTTTTTTTTATTATTCTGAGAAATTTCTTTGAATAGTTTGTTCCTCTTGTAATCTACTATATTATATAATACTAGTGTATTAACTCATGTGATGCACGAGTGAGATATGAGGGTTATTGAGTCACGTAAAAAATAAGTAGGGAAAAATATTTTCAAAAGAAATTAGAAAAACATCATAAATTGATTTTTAATATTTTCAAAATAATAACAAATAATAATATGATTTTAAGGTGAACTCATAGTAATAATTAATAATAAAAACTAAATTGTCGAATGTGTGCCAACAAATAGATTTTTATTATTAAATGTTAGACAAAACACGAAAAGCATTCAAAGAGATTGAAAAAAATAGAAGCTTACATCATAGAAGAACATAAATATAGTCGAATTCATGTTGCTTGTATTTAATCCTACATCGAAATTGAAAAAAAAAGAACAAAATTGAAAGAAAAAGAAGGTTGCAGTTGATTATTTAAAAAAAATAAAGACAAAAAATAACAATAGAGACACAAGTATTCATTTTTGTTTCATAAATACGTGAGTATTTATAGTTAAGTCATATTTTAGTATGATTCATTAGTTAATTTAAATTTTATTTAATTTAAATTCAAATTTAAATTTATTATGAATTATATGATTATGGGGAGGGATCAAATTATACCGGTGTAATACTTGAGTAATGTTACACCCTTCAATAACTTTGTAACGAATACATGTATCATAAAATTTACCGTTGGATTGAAAGATACTATCACATAGATCATATCTATAAAATTTAACATTAATTTAAAATCATTTGATATGTCATTGAGGTGCATCAATATTAACGTCTTATGCACTTTTATTAAACAATGTTAATCTTGGTGCATCTTAATGACATACCAAATGATTTTAGATTAATGTAAACTTTTATAGATACGATCTATGTAATATTATCTTTCAATTTAACAGTGTGTTTTGTAATACATGCATCCGTTACAAAATTATTGAAGGGTGTAACAATATTCAAGTATTACACCGGTATAATTTGATCGTTCCCCTATGATTAAGGAGATAGTGAATATCAAATTAAAAATTGTCAAATTTATATGATAAAATAATAATAAATGATGTTTGATTATATTAATTCAAAATCAGTAAGTCATTAAAGATAAGATATTTATGATTTTGATAATATTTGTTAATTGAGATTTTGTAATAATATTGATATTAAAATAATTATAATAATACATAAATAAAATTATTTTAGGCTGAAAAAAAATGTTTGTGGTTTTAATACGTGGCATGGTCCCCACATGGCAAAACTCTACTTTATATAATATAGTAAATATTATATAAAATGAAGTTTTGGCACGTGGGATTATGCCACGTGTTATCTCCATATTCATCTATTTTTTCACCTAAAATAAAAATTAATTTTTAATTATTATTATTTTAAGATAGTCATTATTATATTATCTCAATTAATTGTCATTAACAATTAGAAATATATTTTCTTAAATAACTTACTTATTTTAAATTATATATTATTCATCTTTATCAATCATCATTTATTATATTTAGAACTAAAATGAACTTGCCTTACAAAACTAATAGTTATTATATATTGTATGATAACGATTATTTTTTTTGCATTATTACTTAACTTAATTAATTAATACCCGTGCAAGTCACTGTAATTTCACTGGTTATAAAATAAAACACAAACATATTTATAAGCCTTAGAATTTTTTGTTAACACGCACTTAGTGCTAGCCCAACACCTATTTAAGCATAAAAGGAATTCTAAGACGAGACCAATTTAAAGTTAACAATAATATATTATTAAACTTATTTTTAATATATTAAATTATTTGTATATTTTATTTGGTTGATACAGATTCAAATTTTTTTGACTAAAATGAACCTCTCATTGTTTTTTTTTAATCGTCAAAAATATTTTTTACTTGAAATTAAGAATTTTTAAATTTTGTTGCATTTTGATTGTTAAATTATTTAAATTATGTGTAATGCTGAATGTCGGGAAAGAAAATTGTTATGAATGATCACGAATGATGTGTCATGAACCGTGTTTTCAACATCTTCGTTACTTTTTATAAATTTTATAATAGAGTAAACTCTAAGTTTGATCTCTCAATTTACACCATCTCTCCTATTTAGTTTCTAAAGTATATGAAAATAATAAGTAGTCTCTAAATTTTGTGAAATATACCAAATTAGTCCCTAAAATTCTATGAAATCTGTCTCATTAGTCCCCATAAGGGACTACTTATAAAATTTTAGAGACTAGTTTGATGGATTTTACAAATATTACTTATTATTTTTATTTATTTTATGGACCAAATAGGAGAGATGGTATAAATTTATTGACTAAATTGAAGATTTATTATTCTTTATAATAAATGTCTTTCAATGCTATGTTTCTCTGATCTCCTCCGTGTTTTCATTCAAATGCTGAGCTTTAATCGGCCAAAATGGTCTCGAGCGTGATGGTGCCTTTCGCGATAAATAGCACTACTATTAAATTATATGTCCTTATATAACTATAAAGAAAGGCATAAACGTTTCATATAGAAAATATTCATTTATATTTTTATTTGCATACTTTATATATAATTTTTCTTCAAAATAATACTTAATTTTTTACATTTTTTTTATCACAAAACTATATTTTCGTCATATTATAAAAGCCATGAAAAACTTATGTATCAAAACTTAGTATTTTTTATTGATGCTTATATGTGATCTTTTTTGCTGTTTGAAATATTAATCAAGATGGTCCATTAACTTAGCTTTCCCATTGAATGATGAGCAGATTTAGGCTGCATCTTATTTCTACTAAAATTTTTATGCTCTTATCGTTGTGCTTCCTCCTTTCCCTCTCTCTGTAACAAGTGTTCCAGTGTCTTCTGTATGGACCCCATTTGAAAATAAATTATTTATTTTCCATATGCAATTAGTGGACTGATTATTAATCTCATGTCTCTCGAACATCCCCTTGTAGCTTCTATATATTTTATAAAAATAGTGAAGTGATCAAACTTTTGAAGAAGCATGTGATAGAGCAAAGCCTCTGGTGCATGTCAATTGAGAATTGTTGCGCTTCTTTTTCAATTTTTTTCAATTGAATTCTGCTGGTAGCTGCCAATATATATAAATATACTGTTTCAAATGACCCCTGCCCTACCACTCCCAGAATATGAAATCAATCCTAAAGAACATGATTTTTCCAACACTGGAGATATCAAAGGTAAACGTACGCGTCATTAGGATTTGTTATTTTTCTTTTCGACAGTAATTAAATTTAGTCTGTCTTTGGATTTTTTTTATTTCAAAAACCTTGTGGAACTAATAAGGGTTGTTTACTTCGTTTTCAAATTTTTATTATTTGTTTTCTAGTTTTTATTATTTGATGCACAAACTAGTGCACACGTAGCTAGAAAGATGAAATTTAAAGTGGGATTAGTGGGGCAAGCAACACTAATATTTTTGGAAATAGTGAAAACGATTTTTTAGTATTTTAAAAAATACTAATTTTATTTTATGAAATTGAGAGAGAATAGTCAGACAAATATATTTTTATGTTCATTATTTATTTTATAAATAGAAACAAGAAATGGCGAAAGTAAATGGGTTATAAGATTTTCTAAAATCACATATCTCTTGCTGTCCACAATTTGGATTTGCAACACTTTTTTAATTTGTGTGGTTTCCTTTTTTTTTCCCTTTTAGTTACTCCCTCCGGAATGAATTATAAGCAAAAATCAGCTGATATATTTTGAAATGAAATATAAGCAAAATACCTATCATTTATGATAGTATCTCTAAAATGTCTTTCATTTAATTTAACTTTTATTTATAATATGTAGCAATACATACGTGAAAAGGGTAATTTAGACAATAGAGTCAATATTTTAAATGAAATTAAACAAATTAAATGTGATTAGCTGATTTTCTTAATAAGCGTGATTTAGACTGACTTTTACTTATAATTCATTCCGGAGGGAGGATCATACTAATACCTTTTTTTTAAGGCAAAGTGGAGTGCAAAAACATCACTATAGAGAAAGAAATCCCAACTATATTGACACATCAGTCTCTAACAATCATATGCAGTACACCACGATATATTATTAAAAAAGTGAAAAATCAAATAATACAAAAACATGGGGGGACTACACCAAAACCCATGGGAAAGAGCGATCATCTAAAACGAAAATAAGGGAGACTAAATCTATTACGATTAAAGTCCTCCAAAATAAAGCTAGGTGGCAAATTCCACCAAGCAAAACAATGAGTATAAATATCAAAAGAAGCTACTTTGTCCGCACAAGAATTCCCTTCTCGGTAGATGTGAGACACATGAAACTGCATTTGACGGATGAGAAGCAAGCAATTAAGCCACCTGTTTTTGAATTTCCAGGGAATCAAGTTCAAATTTTTAAAAGCTTGAACCACCGACAAGGAGTCATATTCAAGCCAAAGTCTATGCCAATTTCGCCTGTGATCAATCTCAATAGCCATGATGGCAGCAATAAGCCACTACAAAAAAATGCTAAATAACGGGAGTTTTTTTCCGGAGGTTTTACAAACACCCTCAAATTAATCAAAGAATGACACTTCCCTTACTCACAACGTTGAAATTTTTATTTAATTTAAAGGGGTTAAAAACCCCCTCTAATTAAAAAGTTAGTTTCCCTCTGTCTTTTTGGTATCGTGGTTCCTGCCTCGCCCAAATTAGCGTGTTTTTCGTAGTGAGCTCCGCATGGAAGGATGTGCAAACACCCAGAAAGTCTGCAAAACAGCCTAGAATGGCACCAGTAGAGTCCCTAAAGATGGCTCAACAAGCAGAGAGACCTAGGTTACCTCTAGAGGCCCCGTCAGTGTTGCACTTTACCCAGACGCAGGGGGGCTTGATCCAATCCACCTGAATAATGATGGGAGCCTTAGGAGGGTGACAGGGGACGGAGAAAGACTTTAAAAGCGAGAACTCATCGATAGAAGAGGAGGAACACCCTTTAGAAATTCTTCCAGAAAGGGAGACCGAAGCTATTACCAAATGGATTGCTCTATAATGCAGTGCGACAGCTGTTATGAAAATTAATTTGGTTTCGAGAGTACCAAATAACCCAAACTACGTGAACAATAGCCGAGAGCTCAATATCCTTAAGATGAGAACTCCAATAAAGATCCAAGGTGGCCATGACAGTAGAAATATTGGAATGGTCAATAGGCTTATTTAAAAGAGAGGTCAACCAATTCCAAAGCTTAGTGGTAAAAGAGTATTCAAAAAGAGATGATGAGTGGTTTCCACAGCTGAGCGGCACAGGCTACAAGCTCTCCAGTACGTTTTTTTTAATAGCTGTAAGCTCTTCTGTACATTTTCAATCAATTATTAGTCAATTAAACATTTTCAATCATTGGTGTTAAAATTTTCTCTTCCTATTATGTTATACTAATAATTTACACCGCTTCTCCTAGGGAATTTCTTTTTCAAATTTTCAAGGTAAGGACTACAATCTTATAGATTGTAAACGTGCTCTGCTCTTTCTAATGCTGAAGGATTAAATCCGTTTCCCAATAACAAGCATGACGATGGAATTCCATACGAAACAAAAGAAGATGATGTTATAAGATGAAGCACGCTTCATTTTCAGTGCATAATATTAACATCATCAAAGCACATGATTGATCACAGGATCGTGCTTTCTTAAGGTACCACACTAACAGTACACTTAGGTAGTAGTACTTGCACAAGCACAACACATACATCACAGGCAAATTTATTTATATATCCCGGGATGCTTAGTAAGGGCTAGTTACATAGCAACATTGTTATTGTAAGCATTGTCTAAGGCTAAATTGGGTACCCACAAAACAGCCTTATTGCCAAGGAAATGGCAAACAGGGTTATTACCGGGATCCGCTTTAAGAATCTGATGAAGCATGTCATGATTCATGCCAGAAGTATCTTTGTGGCAAACTGCTAGTGCCCGAGTTTTTGTTCCATCAGTAGCCACTAGTGGAACCATGAAAGCTGTCGTTTTATTGATTTCGTGGCAGTAAAACACAACCTTTTGGAAATTCAACCTATGACACATCACTGCTTTGTCTCCAAGATTTTGAACTGAGTCCACAGTGTATTGTTCCTCCTTGTTGATGAAGGAACTTGAAAGCGCTTCAATGTTTTTTCCGAGCTTTGACATAGCAAACCCCATTAATGTTCCCAAGGATTTAGCACAGTACTTGTGTTCTCCCTTAGCGGCTGCTTTCTGGACACATACCTCATTGAAAGTATATCCTTCTTTATCAATGTCTTTAATTTCACGCATCCAAGTGTACACACCATAAGGTTGTGCAAATGGACGCTTGCTAAACTCCACCTTCATTGTTTTGCCTGGATAAAGGTCATGTTCATAGAAAAAGGTTCTTGGGTATTGTGTATCGTCAACTTCCATGGGGAGATCACCAATTTCAAGACCTACGTCATAATAATTAATGAGAAAAAAATACTCCAAGGTTTGCTACTAGTTATGACTTGTTAATGATAAAATGGGTAAAATTTGTTTTTTGTCTATATAAAAATGTTTTCTTTTTGACAAGATCAATATAAAAATTTTATTTGGGTTTAGTCGTTATATTTAATAAGAATAGTTTGTTTTAGTTCTATATCAAGATTAAAAGCACGCAATTTTCAAATTTTATAAAGACTAAAATCTATATTTACCCAATTTTATGAACTCAAAAGCATATATAACTCTATTTAATATATAATAAATTATTATAAATAATAAATTATTTGCAGTTCCATACTTTCTATATGAAAAAAATGGTTTATTATTTGTCCCAGGTATAACGGATATAGGATAAAACTTAGATCATACTCCATACATCCGATTCTTATGTTCTGGACAAACAAGAGTTTTTTAATAGAAAAACAGTTACAAATACATCATTTGGCGACAGTTGACTAGTTTTTTTAGTGAGGAACAATTCCTCAACACCACTAGGGCAGTTGGAACTGCATATAAATTTCGTCCAAAGATATATATTCATTTTCATTGTATTAATTACTAAATTTTTTTATAGCTTTATTTTATTATGAGATTAATTCATGAGAAACTTAGCTATTTTGCCGTACAAGTGAATGTATTTAGTCTTAGTTGGATGTACTCACCCATTTTTCATGGGTGTAATTAATTTTACGAGCCACTTTCAACTATATAAATAATATGGGTCTTTTGGTTCTTGTGTACAACCAACCTTCTGGCCCAGGCTTTAGAAGCTCTCGCAGACCACTGGGAATGGGAGTGTTTGGCCAAACGGCTTCCCAATAATCTTCGTCAGGTAGCCATGCACGGGCATGGCTTTCTCCTGCAAGTGCAAGCTGCATGCCACAACATAATACATATACACATAAAAATTAATAGCCATTTGTGGGTTATTGTAATTGTTGTTGAAGTTTGGAGCACATAAAATTGGTGAACAGAGAGACGAAATTTAAGTACTGTTGATAAGTAAAGGCATGAAAATGAAAGGTTTTAGAGCACCAAAGAAAGACTTACAGAAAACAGAACAGAAAGGGAAATGATCAGGTGCCGAAATTCCATTCTTGCAGTCAACAAGGGAGAGTAGTAAGCAAAAGATGTGAGACTTGACTTGAACCACTCCTATAGGGTTGAGTGTCTTATATAGCGACTAGTGAGAACGACTGTGCAAACGCTAGTTCGCTTTATTGTCGTCTTCTGTTCTATTATTGGGCGCAAAAAAAAAATATGAATACTTATGAAATGATTACATATTAAAAATAATTTAATATTTTTATTATTAGCTAAATTATACTTTTAGTCTCTTAAATTTATTTTAAGTTTTAGTTTGATCTCTTATATATTAAAAGTTCAAAATTAGTCTTTTATGTATAAACTATAGCCCCTTTTGTTTTTTGTTTTTTAAACTTATTTCTTAAGTTATAAAAATTATATCAATATAGTCTTTTTTTGTCCCTTATTTTATAAAAAAATAGATCATATTAATATAATTTTTGTAAGGTAACTGACCTCTTTAAAACAAAAAATAAAAAAAATTATATTAATATAACTTTTACACATTCAAAATTTTTAATTAATAAGAGAGAAACTAGAATCTAAAATAAATACAAAGAACCAAAGCCGGGAAAGTGCTCGTTGTGTTAGCCCCACCTGACGACACCTCACAAATGTATCCGTTCGATACTCAAAAAGGAAAGTGCACGGAAGCATCAACTTAGGGAAAAAGACACAAAACACCCTGTTTTTTACAAGTAAATCTATTTACCACGTCACTACCGATCAGCAATGGAGCCTTGAAAGCGGTCGTCGCATTGATTGAAAAACGACAGAATAAAAAAGACACGTTTACGGAGTGTCTCAAGAATATTGATTAATAAAAATATCTTTTTTGAAAATTTAATATTTAATAATTAATATGAGTATTCATCAAATTGGATTATATTATAAAATCAATAGTTCCCTACCGTTAGTTGTTTTGGCAATTTTAACGATATAGGAACGTTAGGATTGGGGTTCGAACTCGAGTATTACCGTTTAAACGTGTGTATATTTATTGTTTACTATTTCTACTAACTGACAAAAAAAAATGATAAAATCGATAATTCATCATTTCATGACTTGGATTCTTTTCATTTTGAATTTCAATCATAATAGTTACTCGCTCCATTAGAGTTATAAAGAGGATAAGTTAGTTTGAGAGGAGATAGAGCTAGAGTGACAAGAAGATCTTGGGTTCAATTTTTTTCACTAGTTTGCTTTTAAAAAAAGTTTTTTTTTAACAAATGCTTTTAAAGAAAGTTACTCGCTCCATTTCATGTCTTTATGTATATAAAGTTATAACATGCAGATTAAAAAAAGATGTATATTTAGACTAAAATATTCTTATTTCTTTTCTTGTTTAGTGGTGATTGTAGTTTTGAATGTAAATACCATTAAAAAACTAAAAATGTTTCTCTATAACAACTCAAAAAAATCAGATGTTATTGATTATATATCTAAGGGAATAGTTAGAAAAAGACTTAAATCACATCTTGAATTTTTGAAGCTTTACAAGTTTTGGAACAAAATTAAAAAGTTAAAACAACAAAAGATATGAAAATATGGAGTACAATTTATTGAGTTCTCAAATTTCTTCTTTTCAATTCCAGCTAATTTGTTTACCTAATCAAATTTTTTTACATCTTTAAATTTATCTATTTAAAATTTAATATTTGATAACTCTTCTATATTTTTTTTATTTTGATCTTTTCTTTAATGTTTTTATTTTACAAAGCATTTTCAAATTTTTTTTACTTAAAAAAATCAATTCATTTTATTATAAATGATAGGTTCAATACATGTTGAAATCTCATAAAAGTCTTGAAGATTAGCTCAAATAAAGCCATTTTAGCCAAGCTATGAGTGACCATATTAGCTTTCCTCCTAGCAAAACATTAGAGTTTATATTTAATTTATATTTAATTTTGTTATCATATTTTAAGTAAAGATTACTTAGACAACTTATAGTTATAAAAAGGATACAAATGAATAATAAAAAAATATCGATAACTAAAATTAATTTTAATATTGTCTAGAATTATTAAAGAACAACAAATTCCTTTTAACTTAAAACAAATAAAATTTAAAATTGTATAAAAGAAACATATGCGGGTTCTAGAGGTGGTCACGATGGACCAGTACTTGAAAATCGTTTGAAGCTCCAATGACGATTGACACCGCTCTTTAAAAGTAAAAGCTCACGGGTCTCCTCATCCTCATGGTCGAGAAAATGACCCAATATATGTGAGTTCAACAAAAATAATAAAAAATGAATATCAGTTAAGTTCTTAGGCTTTTTTAACACCAAAACTATTATAAGGTAGGAGGGAAAGAGAGGAGGGAGAGATGAAAGAGGAGTCGAGAGAAGGGGGAGAAGTGGAGGGGAAGAGGAAGAAGGAGAAGGATGGAGAGAATAGTCAGTAAAATACATCGGTCCGTCCCGCCGTAGATGGTAAAATTTGCCAAGAAACATAATATGGGAAGGCAAAAGATTTAAGAAAATTTATCTTATCTCGATAATTGGCAACAAATCAATTCAATTTTATTTTATTAAAATTGGCTAAGTTTCTTTGAAAAAATAAATTAAGCTAATCGAAATAAATACAATTGATTTAAATATTATTTTATCTCAAATTCAATTAGAACAACTTAATCACTCTTTTTTTACGGGATTCTAATCACTCTTAACTACGCACCACTAATAGCATAAAATTATTTTAATACTCCCTCGGGGGTTTTTATAAGAGACAAAATAATATTTTTTTCTTGATCCTAAAATAAGAAATATGCATAAATTTTTAAATGCATGATGAATTCTATTTATCATTTTATTTAAGTCTCATGTTATGGAAGTAATTAAGGAGATATTATTAATTAGAACTATGAGTCACTATTTTTAATAAGAGTAGTTTTGGAGAGAAGTTTATATCTTTCGTTGTACATTGATTAAAAAGTTATCATTTCAATGATATTTCTTGATCTGTATAAATTTTGTCTCTTCTAAAAATGACGAGGGAGTACATTTTTTTATGTCTAATTTTTTAGTTAGTGTTCATGTACACTCGTCAGCAAATTTACACATATCACGTGATTTCTGCTTGCGATTATTGTTACATGAAAGACGCCCTATTTGTGAGGGCACATGTATTTCATGGTTTGGTACGATAGACGGTTGCGATTTCTTAAAGAAAATTACTTAATAACATTTAATTTTTTTTAAAGTAATAAAAAATGAAATTTTGTTTCATAGGAAATTTGTTTCTTAAAAATAAAAGATTTATAGAAAAATAAAATCTGAATTAATTAAAGAATATTTTAGGTAAAATAAAATTAAATAGGGTAGAGTTAGTTAAAATTTACTTATTCCTTCTGTCTTATATTAAGTGTGATGTTTGCAATATTTATAAGTAAATCTCAAATTATTTGTCAATTTATATAAGGGAATTGTTAACTTATACCCACCTATTTTTTAGTTGGTATAAGTTAACAAGCTATACCTTAGGGTGTATTTGACAAATTTTTAGTTATAACTTGCTAACTTACACCAACTAAAAAATATGTGGGTGTAAGTTAGCAAATGCCTAGTGTTTGCTAACTTATACCCACCCATTTTTTAGTTGGTATAAATTAACAAGTTACACCTTAAGGTATATTTAATAAGTTTTTAGTTAAAACTTTCTAATTTATACTAATTAAAAAATGAGTGGGTGTAAGTTAACAAATTATTTTATATAATAACAAAACAATATTTATTACTTTTTCAATAAGTGGGAGCAGTTACACTTTCGCGTTGATGCCACTTGTCACATGGAATGGAAGACACCTGATTCTTTTTATTGCAGCAACTGTTACATGAAATACACCTCATTACTCAAAGGGACACCTCTTTCAGTCTCTTGTTTCGAGTGGCCCAAGCAAGATTTTTCCTTTCCATTTTTTATTGGAAAAAATGTGTTTTTGGTCCCCATAATTTGGTCGAAAATCAGTTTTGGTCCCTATAATTTTTTTTTAAACCTGTCCTTGTAATTTGATTTTCTACCACTTTTAGTCCCTGACATCATATATCCGTCAAAAAACTGTGACGTGGCAAACGGAAGGTGACGTGGATGCTTACTGTCATTTTTTAAATGAGGTGTCATTGTTGGCTCACTAATTTTATTTAAATAATTAAATATTTAACTATTAACTATTAATTACCGTAAAAAAACTATTAACAATTAAACAAAACAAATAAAGGATTAGGGCTAAATCCTTCGCCCCCCTCATCTTTTTCTTGCTGTGACAGCTTTTGATATTCCAGCTTCTGCTGGGTTGGCGACAGGCCAGCCCATGTCCTTCCTCTCTTCCTCGTGTTCTCCTTCGCCACGAACCGCAGCTCGTCGCCATTGTCGTGCCCCTGCTTGGACTGCAACCACCGTGAACCTCCTCCTCGCCGCCTTTGCTCTAATCATAAACAACCATCTCCACCACGAACTCCGCCCAGGACGTCGTCGTCGTCGCGATAAACTTCCTTGAATGTAAAACCCTACTCTGTCATCTTCATTTTTGTTGAAAATAGAGAACGACGTTTCTCTCCGTAAAACCACAAATTGCCACCACCACAGGCCGCGAATCGGAGCACCCAAGCCACCATCGTTTCTCTCTGTAAAACCCCAAACAAGGTCGATTTCACAAACCCTAAGGCGGGATTGGGCGGATCTGGGTGTACGGTGGGAGTGGGGCTGAGGTGATGGGGTGGGGTTGTGTGTTCGATGGGCGGATCTTTGTTTGATTGTTTTGTTTTTGTTTTTCTAGGTTAACAAGGATGTTGTGGTGGTTGATTTTTCTATTTTTCTGGGCGGATTCTGTGTTTGATTGTTAGAAGAAGATGATGGTGGAAGGGGTGGGTAGATGGACAGGATGGGGTGGGTGGTCGATGGGGAGAGGGTGGTGATTGGGTAGAGGGACAGGGATGAGGTGGGTGGCCGAGTGGGGAAAGGGTGGTGATTTTTTCGTCTTCTCTGATTTGTTTTTTCTTCTCTGTTTTATGAGTTTCTGAGTTTTTAGGGTTTTTAGGTTGAAGATGAAGATGAATTTTTTAGTTTTTGGGTTCTTGAGTTTGTGGGTTCCTGAATTTTTCAGTTTTTGGGTTCCTGGATTTTGATTGAGCATTTGGTTGATTTCTGGGTGCAGAGTGTTCTTTGTTGATAAACCGAATTTTAAAAATAACATGTGGATCAGTCTGGCTGTGTGACTTGCCACGTGTGTCTGCCGTTTGCCACGTCAAATTTTTTAAACTGACAAATGACGTCAGGGATGAAAAGTGACGGAAAATCAAATTACAAAGCCAAGTTTGGAAGAAAAAAATTACAGGGACCAAAACTGATTTTCGGTCAAATTACAGGGACCAAAAGCACATTTTTCCCTTTTTTATTTGGGCAAGCCTTGTCTTACGTAAAATTTTACTGAGTAGCACCGTATTGACAAGTAATTTGATATTTTTTTCATCAAAATATATTTTTAATCTGCATACACAATATTTGCTTTTAAATCTTTTGAAAAAAATTTCTAACTTAGACATAGTGTTTTTTTTAAATCTTGTGAAACAGATTTTTAATCTGCACAAACCATATTTTCTTTAGGCTTTGTGTGGTTCACGAGAGAACAGTAGAGAAAAGAAAAAGGAAAAAAGTTGAGAAGAAGAAAAAATGAGTAAAAAATAATAATTATTTAGTGGTTTGGTTTGATCGAAAAAATTATTTTCTCACAAAAAAACTACACTAGGTTCGGTTATTAATAAAATTGAAATAAAAAACAAATGGAAATATTTACAAATGTTCAACTATATTTTTCTTTCTTTATCTTTTTTTCCCAAATTTTTATATATACAATATTTTTCTATTTTTCTTGTTGTTCTCTTTTTTTTTTGTCCTTTTTTCTCACCATTTTTCTATGCTTTTTGATTTTTCAAATTGAATAAAAACAAAATTGGACAAGGCAAAGTCCTTGTATACCCACCCTAAACTTAGAATTATTGCTAGCTCTTAAGCAACCCCAAACTTATGATCAACTGCCAAGACATGTAAAAAAATGACTGATGCATGTCTAACTCCAAGTAAGTAGGGACTTTGTCTAGAGCCATTGAGTCTTTTGTATCTTTTGGATGTATAGTTCGGGAAGGAGTGATGATAATGTATTTTGATGGATTACTGTAGATGTCTATTGTCTTTACTTTTGGATGACTGTATTACACTTTTATACATTGACGTACATATATCAGGATCCTACGGATGGGACTTACTTTATGTATACTAGCGGTATTGCCCGTCTTTCCGCATTTTTATTACGCTACGATAAATACAAGCAAAAAAGAATGGATAGAAAGTACAATATTTCAAGCAAGAAAAAGATGCAATTTTTTTTGTGCAGTTATTTTTCTTATAAACTGTCCAAGAGTAAAATAGAAAGTAAAATAAGACACCAAAATACAGCTATTGAAAGCAATCACATTATATAATGGTATAGATATTTTCTTATCCACACATATATTTCACTCTGAAATCATTCAGCTTTTACTTCTACTTCCAATTTATCTATATATTTTTCTATATACATGCTATCGACTATTGCAAGATTAATGCTAGTTATTTAGGGTTGTGTTTAACGGGACGACAAGGCATCTCACAACCAACTAAGTATAGTAGAAATACCCTTGTTGCCATATCCCACCTCTGCTCCTTACACCTGGCATCGTAGACATCTCTCAGTCAGCTAAAACGAACGTGAGCACCCCTAGTAAACTCACACTCAAAGACTGATGTTGCATAGGTGACCCCTACAAGTCATGTAAGACTCTGGATGTGATGTCCATATCCATCAGCGAATGCTTGAAAAACTGCTTAACGACCGGTAAGTGAAACAGTCTAATGACATCATCCAGCATGATGGTCAGCTCAATGACTGGCAAGTGGAAGTTGTTGGTGTCTCGGTGCCACCTCTCGGCAAATGCAAACACAAGGCCTTTGTCTACAATCTGATTATTACAATGCAGGAGCAGTGCTAGTCCAAAGTTATCCACTATAGTCTGAATTTGTTAGTGTCAAATCGAAATCTGGGTCAACCTCTTTCCATTCTGACCCACTTCAACTCGCCACAATCTTGTAACTACAGAAGCTTTCTTATTTTCATTCAAACATTAAATCGAAAACCATATAATTGATTGTCCATTCCTTCTCTGCTCCATAAGCGTGCGGCAAAATAATCTGTATACCCACTTCTTCTGGTGTAGGCTCTGATGCAGGTATTGTGCCCTCTGGTTCAGGTAATTAGACACCAGGTTCAGGTACCTGATCCTCCTTCACATTTTCAGGACCTTGGGCAACAACACCCCTTCTACTACCTTGACCAACAACATGCTCTCTACGTGCAGATGTTGACGGTCTCTACCGTCCCCTATTAGTCCACATGGTGTGTGTGTGTGTGTTGTGTCACACCTACACACCATTATCAAATCAATCACATAATAACAATATGCATTAACGTTATTTTAACAAAATATGACCTAACATTATATTTTTAACAAAATTTAATTCAATTGTTTTGTCAACTTGCACTTCCAAAAGCTAAGTTTCTAAACGTGCATGTTGACAAAACATCTGAAAACTAGGTTTGTGAAATTGAGTAAAACTAAATATACACACATTTTAGAAACCGAGTTTTTGAAATGATGCGAAAACTAGAAAAAATTAATGTGAGCCACTCGCCTGAAACGAAGGCGAAGATGATGTTGTAGGAGGGGGATGACACTTGATGAGTTGCTGGACGAGACGCTTGGAGATGCGGTGGTGACTACGACGGTGACTGGCTAAAAATTAGGCAGTAGCTGATAGGGTTGCTTGGACGGGGCGAAAATGTGGGGGAAGAGGTAGGTGTGTGGGTTTTACGGGGATATGGGTATTTTGGTCAAATTTCAAGGTTAGGCGTGTGGGAATGAAAACGGGGGGTGTATGTAGCCGCCCCCCTTCAAGAGTTCATTGATGTTTGAAAAGTTTGATGGGTTTTTGTTGTTGGGCTTGATTTTCTCTCACGGCCATAACGACTTTAGTATAGTTGTTTTTCTTAAATAAAATAATTAAAAATAAGAATCTGAATTGTTGAATAATTAAATTTAGGAAACATAAAGTAAATAGAATATTAAAAACAAGGCCATTATTAAATACACCCCCACCTATTGAGTACACCTTTCAAATTAACGAATTCTCCAAAATACTCCTACCCAAAATCGAATTTTCGGAAAGCAAAAAAAAATTCTTCTTACCGGAAATTCGAATTTCCGGTAAGAAAAAAATTTTCTTTATGTTACAGGAAATTCAAATTTCCGGTATGGTATATATTTAGAAAATATGCTCCTTCTTTTCGCCTCCCACCTTTTCTTTTCGTTAATACTCTTCTTCCAAGCTATTTCCATGGTAGTTTTTTTTTTCCACTCTATTTCCACACTGCAAATGGTGCATTAGACACTACGCAGTGATCAGATTGATTCATAATACAAACGACAATATTCTTCTTTCTATAATTAATACACAAACCAGTTTATTAAGAAAAAAAACACATACGACGATTTACAGGAAAAGAAAGTGAAAAGCAAAATCAAATTTTAATCTTCTCACTCTGTAGGAAAAGAAAGGAACACTAATAGTGAGCAATTGATTGAAAGTTTGCTCTTTTTCATCATTGCTCACGATCCAAAATTTACAATTGCGACTTTTAGCTACAGCGTCTATTTACGGGAATAGATAACTAGTTTATGGGAGAATCCTCAAATTCAATTACCGTCATTGTGTGCTTTTTGTTAACTACTTTATTGGAGGAGTAAATTAGCAAGCAGAAAACAAAAATTGACAATAAAGGGGGTCATAGATCTGGAAACATCATGGAGAAGATGAGATATAGTTTTACGGCGGAAATCAACGGGTCTTTGTCGAAGAAAATGGTGACGGGCCATATTTTTTAATAAAAAAGTAATCTCAGTCATACGATACAGGAAATTATAATTTCCGGTAACAAATAAAAAAAATCTGTGAACCAGAAATTTCTAAACACATACCATATCGAAAATTCATAATTTTCGGTAACAAATAAAAAAAATTTGTATACCGTAAATTCGAATTTCCGGTAAAATAAAGAATTTTTTTTTCTTACCGGAAATTTGAATTTTCGATAAGAAGAAATTTTTTTTGTATTCCAAAAATTATGAATTTTCGGTACTAAGATATTTTGGAAAAGTCGTTAATTTAGGGGGTGTAGTGAATAGATGGAGAACAATAGTTGCGTAAAAAGAACGAAAATAATAATTTTATAATATTTGAGTATAGGTTAATTGATTTTTTTATTAATACTTGTATAATGGTGTGATCTTTTGTTGCTGTTTGAAAAGTTAATCAAGATGGTCCTTTGACTTAGCTTTCCTAATGAAATGATGACCAGATTCAGGCTGCATCATATTTCTACTAAAAATGTTATGGTCTTATCTTCGGGCTTCCTCCTTTCCCTCTCTCTGTAACAACTGTTCCAGGGTCTTCTGTATGGAGTGCATTTGAAATTAAATTAATTATTTTCTATATGTAATTACTGGACTGATTATTAATCTGATAATCTCATGTCTCTCAAACAGCCCCTTGTAGCTGCTACATTTTATAAAAATAATGACGTGATCAAACTTTTGAAGAAGCATGGAGCAAAGCCTCTAGTGCATGTCAATTGAGAATTGTTGCACTTCTTTATCTTGGCATTTCAGTTTTTTCTTTTGAATTTTGCTGGTAACTGCCAATATATGTCAATATATTTGTTGCACAATTTGGATTTGCAACACTTTTTAATTTGTGTGGTTTCCTTTTCCCTTTCAGTTGTTCCTTCCAGAATGAATTATAACCAAAAGTCAGCTCATGTATTTTGAAATGAAATATAAGCAAAATGCTTCTCATTTTATGGTAGTATCTTTAGAATACCCATGGTTTAATTTAACTTTTATTTTCAATGTGTAGCGACAAATGACATGAAGAAAGGGTAATTAAGACAATGGAGTCGATATTTTCAATGAAATTAAACAGATTAAATATAATTAGCTGATTATCTTAATAAGCGTGATTTAGGCTGACTTTTACTTATAATTCATTTAGGTGGGAGTATCATACTAATATCTAACTAATTATTCCTGTAAGTTTTATTAATAGTTGTAAGCTCTTCTGTACATTTTCAATCAATTATTATTCAATTAAACATTTTCAATCATGTTGTTAAAATTTTCTATTCCTATTAAAGTTATAATAATTTACACCGCTTCTCCTAAGGGAATTTGTTATTCAGTTTTTCAAGACTACAATCTTATAGTAGATTGTAAACGTGCCCCGCTCTTTCTGATGGTGCAGGGTTAATTAAATCTGTTTCCCAATCACAAGCATGACGATGGAATTCCATACGAAACAAGAGAAGATGTTCTACACAAGTAAATCTTTGAACGTCATTGAAGCATGCTTCATTTTCATTGCATAATATTAACATCATCAAAGCACATGATTGATCACAAGATCATGCTTCGTTAGGGTCCCACACTAACAGTACACTTAGGTAGTAGTACTTGCACAAGCACAACACATACATCACGGGATAATTTATTTATATATCCCGGGATGCTTATTAAGGGCTAGTTACATAGCAACATTGTTATTGTAGCCATTGTCTAAGGCTAAATTGGGTACCCATAAAACAGCCTTATTGCCAAGGAAATGGCAAACAGGGTTATTACCAGGATCAGCCTTAAGAATCTGATGAAGCATTTCATGATTCATGCCAGAAGTATCTTTGTGGCAAACAGCTAGTGCCTGAGTTTTGGTTCCATCAGCAGCCACCAATGGAACCATGAAAGCTGTCGTTTTATTGATTTCGTGGCAGTAAAACGCAACCTTTTGGAAATTCAACCTATGACACATCACTGCTTTGTCTCCAAGATTTTGAACTGAGTCCACAGTGTATTGTTCCTCCTTGTTGATGAAGGAACTTGAAAGTGCTTGAATGTTCTTTCCGAGTTTTGAAATAGCAAACCCCATTAATGTTCCCAAGGATTTAGCACAGTATTTGTGTTCTCCCTTAGCGGCTGCTTTTTTGTACACATACTTCGTTGAAAGTATATCCTTCTTTATCAATGTCTTTAATTTCACGTACATAGACGTAAACACCATAAGGTTGTGCAAAGGGACGCTTGCTGAACTCCACCTTCATTGTTTTGCCTGGATAAAGGTCATGTTCATAGAAAAAGGTTTTTGGGTATTGTGTATCGTCAACTTCCATGGGGAGATCACCAATTTCAACACCTGCGTCGTATAAATTTGTTAATGATAAAATCGGTAAAATTTGTTTATTGTCTATATAAAAAGGTTTCTTTTTGACAAAATCGATATAAAAATTTTATTTGCGTTTATATTTAATAAGAATAGTTTGTTTTAGTTCTATATCAAGGTTAAAAGCACGCAATATTCTCAAATTTTATAAAGACTATAATTAATATCTACCCAATTTTATAAACAAAAAGCACATATAACTCTGTTTAATAAAGATATTATTATAAATAATAAACTTAATTTTTATATGAAACAAAATGGTTTATTTTTTACCTTAATACAAAAGACATACTCCCTCTGTTTCAAAAAGACTGTTGTTTTAAAGAAATAAATTTTTTTATATTGACTGTCATTTTATTGTTTCAATATAGCATTAATTTTTTTTCCTCCCAATTTTATCCTAATTTTTTTTCCTCCCAATTTTATCCTCAAATAAATACTATGTACATCACTCCCAATACATCATACTTCATTATGCATTTATGACAATTGTTAATACATCAATAGTTAACAAGGACAATTTAATAAAATTGTTTCACTCACTAAGTTATGTATTGTTTTTCTTAATTATTGTGAAAAAACTTTAAACGTCAGTCATTTTGAAACGAATGGAGTAGGATAAAACTTAGATCATATTTTATACATTCAGTTCTTACATTATGGGAAAAAATAGCTTTTTAATAAAAAGATAGACAATTTCAGATATATCATTTGATGACGATTCATGATAGTTGACTTGTATTTTGGGTGAAGAACAGCACCAACTGGATAGTTGGATCCGCATATAAGTTTTGTCCAAAGATATAAACTCATTTTTTGTTGTATTGAAGTAAAAAAAATTTATAGCTCTATTTTATTATGAGATTAATTAATGAGAAACTTAGCTATTTTCTATACAAATGAATGTGTTAGTCTTAAGTGGATGTACTCACCCATTTTTCATGGGTGTAATTAATTATATGAGCCACTTTCAATATAATGATATGGGTCAGTTCCCAGCCGACTTGCACGGAGCGTTATCTATAAGGGTGCACCGTGGAAGGTTGAGATTGGCTGGTGGCTTGCGGGTTGTGATTTTGTTACAAAGGAATCACTTAAAAAAAAAGAATCACTAAATTTTAGGGGATCACGTTATAAGTTTTATTATTTTTTTAGTTTGTTAAGTCAAAAAGTTTGAGTCATGGGATTAGTTTATTTCAACGGCTGAAATTTGGTGTAAGTCATTTAACGGATCCCGACTCATATATATATATATATATATATATATATATATATATATATATATATATATATAGTTTCATACAACGAACCTTCTGGCCCAGGCTTTAGAAGCTCTCGCAGACCACTGGGAATGGGAGTGTTTGGCCGAACGGCTTCCCAGTATTCTTCATCTGGTAGCCATGCACGGGCATGGCTTTCTCCTGCAAGTGCAAGCTGCATGCCACAACATAATACTATTAATATATTATTCACATAATCATGGCAGCCACATATAAAAATAGAAATCCCCCCGCACCCCAACATGGCCGTGTTAAGTAGTTTTATTAATTAATTAAAAATCGTGTATGAAATTACCAAAAAATTAATAGCCATTTGTGGGTTATTGTATTGTAATTGTTGTTTAAATTCACGTAAAATTGGTGAACAGAGACGAATTTTAAATGTTGATAAGTAATAAAGGCATGAAAAATGAAAGGTTTAAGAGCATCAAAGAGTACTTACAGAAAACAGAACTGAAAGGGAAATGATCAGGTGCCGAAATTCCATTTTGCAGTCAACAGGGGAGAGTAGTATCCGTTCAAAAAGGGAAAGTAGTAAGCAAAAGATGTGAGACTTGACCTGAACCGCTCCTATAGGGCTGAGTGTCTTATATAGCCACCAGTGAGGACTGTGCAAACGCTAGTTACGTTTTCGTTACTCCCTCTATTTCAAAACAATGACATAGAAAAACAATAAATAACTCAGTGAGTGAAATAATTTTACTAAATTATTGTTATTAATTATTGATGTATTAACAATTATCATAAATACATAATAGAGTATGATGTATTAAGAGTGATGTGTGTATATATATAGTATTTATTTAAGCATAAAGATGGAAGAAAAAAATTAATGTTACATTAAAATAATAGAACGATAGTCAATATAAAAAATTTCCATTTCTTTAAAACGACATTCATTTTAAAATAGAAGAAATATTTTCGTCATCCGTTCAATTATTGATAGTTTATGAGAGAAGTAAATTAATATTTAAAAATTAAAATAATGAATACTTACAAAATGATTACATATTAAAAATAATTTATTTTTTTATTTTTTTTGTTAATTCGTTTACCAAAGCCACGCCTCACAAATCATTTGTGACAATGTATCTGTTCGGTACCCAAAAGAAAAGTGCACCGCACCGAAGCATTAATTTAGGGTTTGTTTGGTCTGGAGTTTTGGAGGGAGAGGGCAGGTGTTATTTTAAAATATGTATATTTGGTACAATTTTTTTAGGGAAGGGGAGGCGAGAAAAGGGGAGCAAAATCCTCCCTAAGCCAATTTTGGCTACCCTTCAAAAGTGGTGGGTTTTGACGGGTAGAGGAGGAAAGATTAAATTATTTAAAATAAAATTACTTAAATATTCGTATATATAATATAATATAAAAGACTATAAGGATATACAAGTAAATTAATCTCTTTTCTCCATTAAAATCATTCATCTTCCCTACTGAGCCAAACAAGCAAAGGCTTCGCTCCCCTCCTCGCAACCAAACACAAAATCAAATTAAATCTTTCCCCTTTCTTCCTCTTTCCTCCCCTTCCCTTCATTAAAATCTCTCCCCTCCCCTTCCCTCGTTTGAACCAACAGATCATTAAATAAAAAGACATATAACACCCTAAATGAAAATCACTTTTATAGTTTCAGTTGCTTTGTTTGTGAGAAAGTTGCTTTAAGTCTAGGATTTAACTTGTATCATCTATACCCTTTGCTGATGACAAGTCTTCTATTTATATTTTAGATCTTTATTCATTTTATCATATTTTATTTTTATTCTGATGTAGTTATGTTACTTTATATATATATATATAAAGTAAATGTTACTTGTCTTTTAAGGTCGTTTTACTCAAATCAATGAAACCAATAAATTTTATTGTTTTTGATAAAGTTATTAATCTTTTTCCTATGACATCCTTGATTGTTTATAAAGTAAATGTTACTTGTTTTTTTAAGTTTCTTTTACACAAACCAATGAAACCAATCGATTTTGTTGTTTTTGATAAAGTTATTAGTCTTTTTCCTATGATATCTTGATTGTTTATTATCCATCACATTTATTTCTCTCTTTACAATAAATAATTAAGGGTATAATTGAGAAACAAATAATTATTATAATCTTAAACTATTAAAATGACAAATAAAAATGAACAATTTTTTTCTTAAAAACCGACTAATAAAAAGAAACGGGGGGAGTAAGTAAAAAGAAACTGAGATATTATTTTTCAACCAAGTTAAACCATTGGGGCCAAATCCCCGGAATTGGCATATAAGCATCGGGATCACATTTACAAATTTGACGAAGCATTACCTACAGCCTTGAAGGTTGTCGTCGCATTGATTAAAAAACATGGTTATTAAAACCGGATCGGACCAGTCGATCCGACCGAGAACCGAGCCTGTGTCTGGTTCGGGTAACCCTTCATAACCGGCTGACAGAGAACCGGTCGGTCCGGGGTCGAATCATTTTTTTTTGTAAATTTTTAATTGCATTTAATAAAAAAATCGATTTTGGTCTCAATAGGGCTTGAATCCCTATCCTCAAGGCCACAACAAGCCATCTTACCACTAGGCTACATGTTATTTTGTGTATAAATTGAAATGTTATGTATATATATTATATATTATATATTTGGTATATATATATTTAAAAAAATAATATTTTATTAGTTCCGGTTCGACCCTAGTCCGACCCCAAAACCCTAAACCCTTGCCTACTTCGGTTCAATACCCGGTTCGATTTTAATTACCTTGTTAAAAAGACACGTTTATTGAAAAGTGTACTACTATCTTTATTAAGGGTATACTCCCTCTGGTATGTTAACTAATTCACAATTATTAAGATAGTTAGTTAATCATATATATATATATATATATATATATAAAAGAAGGTTGTCTAGGGCATATTTGATATTGTTCCTGCTTAATTGAGGGGTAAATATATAAATGTATAGTTATCCTATTTGTAGGCTTTTTAATTAGGATCACCAATAGTGGGTTTTTAATTGATACTAAATGTTTAGGGTTTTAATATAAATAACTAATAATTAATATTGCAATTCAAACAGTAATATTAAAATGATAAGATAACATAATAATTAAAATTACTTGATATTAATCATAAAAATTAGGGTTTCGAAAACGAAAAAACAGTAAGCTTATGCCGATTGTCTTCACCACCAAGGGTCCGGAGACTCTGCACATTGACCCGCCTGATGATGGAGGGGGAGGTGAAGGATGCACCACGACTTCAGCTTGTTCTTTTAGAGACAAACTAATGGGTAACAAACATCCTGCACCGCGCCAGGAGAAGGATGACCTGGTTAAGAAAGTTTTGGTTCGCATAGAATACGCCGATGGCAATAGGTTATTCCCTATTGTGCACATTGATGATAAGATGTTCGATGAGTTACGTGAGTCGTGGAAGGAGGCTCTGGTGCTCAAACTACTAGGAAAGAATGTGGGTTACAAAACAATGCTTGGAAAACTCACTTCGACGTGGAAACTGAGGGGAGGATTCGATTTGATGGATGTTGATAATGGATTTTTCATGGTCAAATTTGACTTGGAGGAAGACTGGAATAAGGTGATTAAAGGAGGCCTGTGGATGGTGTTCGACCACTATCTGGCGATCTCTACGTGGAGCCCATATTTCGTTTCCTCAGCAGCCAAGATTGAAAAAACCCTCGTATGGGTAAGGTTCCCAGGGATGAACTTAGCCTACTACGATGAAAGTCTCCTGCTTGCGATGGCTTCTGCGATAGGCCGCACTATCAAGGTGGATCGACATACCATGAATGTGGAACAAGGAAGGTTTGCACGTGTATGCATGGAGATTGACCTAAACAAGCCCGTCGTAGGCACTATCTGCATCAAAGGTTCGTGGTACAAGGTGGCTTATGAGGGCCTTCATGTGATATGTGGTAAGTGTGGCTGCTATATGGCCACCTTATGAGAAACTGTGCTACAGAAATCGTGGTGACGAAGCAGTCCACGGTGGCCGGAGGTGGCAGCTCCTCCGCGAGTGGAAAAGGAAAGGAATTAATGGTTAATTTGAATCAAACCGGGAATGGCGCGCAGTTAGAGCCACATATGGAAAGCATTAATGTTCCAGAACCAACAATTGATCCTCATGGGGATTGGCTTACCGTACCAACACGTAAAAGAGCCAATCTAGGGCCAGCGAGTAAAAAGGGAGTGAATCAGAGTGGGTCGCTGAAATCAAGCACGAACAAATTTTCCTATTTGGGCCATGAGGGTCACGATGATCGTAAAAAGTCATGCCCCACTTGGAATAGTGAAACGAATCTTGGCTTTAATGAAGATTTACAATTTAAAGAGGCGGCCCGGTCAAACCATTCGTCAGCTCTAAAATGGCAAAAAAAGCGGCCTAGAATCACAACTGGTGCATCCAACTCAGCGCCTAGCACATTGATAAGTGCCAATTTTACTTACATTTCTAGAGCTTTTTATGGCATTTATTAACTCATTTGTTTGAATTAAAAGATGTTTTATTACCTCAAGTTAGTATTTGTAAATATTTTTATTAGAGTACTATGTTTTTAATGATGTTAGATTTCATCCAAAATTCCTTGTTAATTTTGTGTAGGTTGAATTGAGGCAAATCAAAGAAGGAATCAAAGCTGTCCAATTTTCGCTCAAGCCAGGAACACTCGCTCAAACGAATTATGCACAGAATTGTTACCTGCAAACCGACTCAGATTTGCTTGAGCGAAAATGCTGCGCTAAGCGACTCACGTTTCTTCAGCATGAAGAATGCTATGCAGCTAAGCGAAATTCTTGGAGCTGAGCGAATTCTAAGCGGTTTAAAACTCTGTTTTACTGAATTGGGGCAGTATAAAAGGACAGTTCATTTCAGATTTGCTGAAGACTTTATTGGGGAAAAGAATTGAAAGTGGGAGAAAAGAAGAGAACCTTTGGGGAATCAAAGGAACATTGAATTTCATCTTTCATCTCTCAATTCTCATGGTATTTTTGTATGGCTCTCATGATAATGAGTAGCTAACTCTTTTGTAGTTGGGATTTGGATGTAATCAACCAAACTTTTATGTAATTTCTTACAATTATATGATATATCTTCTTATCAATGATTGTGATTTCATTCTATGTTTAATGCTTTACATGATTTGATCACTCATATTTAGATTTGTGAGTTAGATTGTGATTGGAAAATACTTTCTAATTCTAGATTTGAATGAAATCACCTAATGAGTTTTGTTATTAGGAATAGAGCTTGATTCATTAGTTACTTTTGAATGCTAATCTTAATGCAAGTAATCTCTTTGAATAATCAAGGAATTGTTATTTAAGGGGAAGAGCTTAGAATCTCCTTTACTAAGGAAATGGTAATCGAGTAAACTTCATTCGTAATATCATTGGTAAGGAGAATAGTCATATATGAGTATCGAATTCATAAGTAGTGAGGTTGATGAAATCCAATCCCAACTCGTTTCCAAGACTATTATCAATCCGCTTTACTCATTAGTGTTTATTTTCTTTAAAACTTAGAATTTGTATGTTTGAAACTCTTAATCCAAAAACATGAGATATTTTGTGAATACAAATGTACATAGATCTTTTGGACTTAATTAGTATAAGTGTGAATTAATCGAGTATCGCACGATTCCCTGTGGATACGATAACCCTACTTATCACTGTAAACTTCGGTATTTTGGTACACTTGCCAAAATCCTAACACACATCAGGAGCTAAGCCAATGATTGGGGGCAAGGGCGTGCAGTCCGAGGTTGGGGAGAGTCAACGCAATCAGATCAATACTGGGAAGGATAAAACATCTAAATCGAGTTTCAAAATTATTAATGGGATTCGCATTTATGATGTGGGCAACGGAGTCAAGTCAACAGTGCACCTTAGAAATGTGGAAGGGATCCGCTACGAGATGCTAGAGGACGAAGAAGTGGTCCCAGCGGACCCGAATGCCACCATGGGGCTCAATGGACCAAATATCTCTCACATGCAAGGCGTGACCCAGCATTCTATGGTGGAGACACCACATGGGCCTGTTAATGATACGGCCCAAGATCTTAATGTTGTGCCTGATGAGGTTATGGCGAACACCACCACGTAGCAGTGTGGATTTCGGGTACCCTTATTTAAACATTAGATATCTATGATTGGGTTTAATAATCTTAGTATTCTTTGCTGGAACATCAGGGGTGCAGTAAATAGAGAGGGCAGAAGACATATCCGTGGCATCATCCGAAAACACCAACCATTATTGGTGGCTCTTATGGAAACGCATTGTTCCTTTTCTAGCACTGTCTCCTTTTGGGAAAGACTAGGATACAAACCTTGTGCTATCTCTGAGGCTTCAGGACACGCTGGCGGCATTTGGTTGTTGAAGCACCAGGATTGTGATTATGTTATTGATATAGTGGACATTTATTTCCAAACTGTAACTGTCTCCCTAAAACATGGCAATCAGGCTTGGCATTTTTCAGCAGTCTATGCTAGCCCACATATTGTCAATCGTGAACATTGCTGGAGTTATCTTAAGGAGATCAGGAACAGTATTACTGACCCTTGGCTTCTGATGGGTGACTTCAATGAAATCCTTCTCCCATCAGAGGTAAGGGGTGGAACGTTTTCTGCAGAAAAGGCGGCAAAAGAGCATGTGTCCCTGATACCGCAAAGAGCTTGGGTCCTTGATAGTCTTTAAGCGCCTTGATAGAGCCTTGGGGGACACCAACTGGCGTACGAGATTTCCAGAAGCTTATGTAGAGAACCTTTTCTGATCTCACTCTGACCATCGACCCCTCCTCTTTCATAGGAGAGGCTTTATCCCAGACAGGAGCACCAGACCTTTCCGCTTCAAGGCTGTGTGATTAACACATAAGGATTTCTCGGCGGTGGTTAGCAATGTGTGGGCCAAAGGAAACCACCAGGTACCCAATAGCTTACATCATGTCCAAACAGATGCAAAAGAGTTTAATGAGAGTGTGTTTGGCAACATTTTTCAGAGAAAGAAAGAGATTGAACACCAGCTGAGATATGTTCAAAAACGTTTGGAAACTGTTGACTCGGCTAGGCTTAACATGCGGGAAGCTGCACTTCAAAAAGATTACAATGAGGTATTGAAATAGGAAGAAATTCTCTGGTATCAAAAATCCCGAGAGAAGTGGGTTAAGATGGGTGATCGTAACACCAAATTCTTCCATACTCAGACAGTGGTACGAAGGAAACGGAATAAAATTCAAGGACTCTTCCTAGAGGATGGTTGGTGGTGCACAAATGATGTCAGGCTGCAGGAGGAGGCAATATCCTTTTATCAAAATTTATTTCATACTGACCCCTCTACTATTCCTGATAGCTTGCAGGTTCAGCTCCTTCCCAGACTATGTGAGTCAGGTATTGAAGCCTTACAGGCTCCAGTCCTAAAGGAGGAGGCAAGACGTGCTATCTTCTCGATGAAGTCTTATAAGGCACCTGGACCTGATGGTTTTCAGCCGTTTTCTTTAAACACTTTTGGGATGTGGTGGGTGATGATCTCTGGCACCTTGTTCGCCACTCCTTCCAGACGGGTTCTATTGTTGAGACTATAGCAGAGACACTTTTGGTCCTTATCCCGAAGGAAGATAGGCCTACCAGACTGAAGAATTTTTGCCCCATTGGCCTTTGCAACATTGTTTTCAAAGTTATTACTAAATTCTTGGTCCACAGGCTGTGCCCATTTCTTGATGAGCTGATTTGCCCTCTCCAGAGTAGCTTTATTCCAAGCAGAGGCACCATTGGCAATGCTATCCTGGCCCAAGAGGTAGTTCACTCCATGCATCACTCACGGGCGAAAAAAGGTACTATTGCTTTTAAGATTGACCTAGAAAAGGCGTATGACAGGGTTAATTGGGATTTTCTTGAGTTGACTCTCCATGATTTTGGATTCCCACCCATGACGGTTAACCTGATCATGAACTGTGTTAGATCAAGTAGTCTGGAAATTCTGTGGAATGGAGCCAAAACCGCTAGTTTCAGAGTGTCCAGAGGCCTTAGACAAGGGGATCCCCTCTCTCCATACCTCTTCGTGATGTGCATGGAAAAACTAGCACTAAGTATTTAGCATAAGGTGAACGGTGGGCTTTGGAAACCGGTGCATATCTCTAAGGGAGGATCAGGCCTCTCTCATATTCTCTTTGCTGATGATGTGCTTCTTTTTTGTGAAGCTAATGTTCAACAGGTCCAAATGGTGATGGACACCTTAGAAGACTTTTGCACGGCGTCAGGGCTCAAAGTTAATGTTACTAAATCTAACGCCATGTGTTCTAAGGGGGTCCCAGGAGCCCAACGGTAGGCTTTACAAGATATTTCCTCCATTAGAATCGTAGACAAATTGGGTAAATACCTAGGGTTTCCACTTATCCAGGGGAGAGTCAAGAAAGATGAATATGATAATCTCATAGAAAAGGTGCGTAGTAGATTAGCAGCTTGGAAAGGTAAACTTCTCAATAAAGCGGGGAAGGCTTGCCTAGCCAAGTCTGTTACTATGGCCATTCCAGTGTATTCCATGCAGATACATCACCTCCCTCAAAATGTTTGCCAAAGTATTGATAAAATTACTAGAAGTTTTGTGTGGGGTGGAAATGGTGTTTCAAGGGGGTGGAGACTGGTGAATTGGAATAAATTAACATCTCTTAAACAATTCGATGGACTAGGAATTCGTGAAGCCTGTATCACTAACACGGCCCTTCTTGGTAAGCTAGCTTGGAACATGCTTCATGATCCCCACAAGCTTTGGGTCAGAGTACTATCCCATAAATATTTGGGTCGGACCTCTCTTTGGGCCGCTATAGTGCTTAGGAATATATCTATTATCTGGCGTAGCTTTCTTCAAGCTTTAGATGTTATCCGCGATGGGTTTCGATTTCGGATTGGTAATGAAGCCTCCTCTCTCTGGTATAGCGATTGGACCAACGATGGCTTCCCATGCCACTTGGTGCCTTTCGTCCACATTTCAGATACAGCCCTGACACTACGGGATGTATGTGCCACGGCTGTGTGGCAATTTGGGAACCTTATGACAACAGTTCCTAACTCTCTCATGCAAAAGTTCACTCGCCGCCCACCTTCCACTCATCTTAATGACTCAGTTTCTGATGCCTGGATTTGGGAAGGGCGTACAAATGGGGTGTATAGTAGCTCCTCTGCCTATCATTGGCTTCTCCAACGCCGGCGCTCTTGGGATACCAGCAAGGATTGGAGATGGATTTGGAAGATTGGTACAGCGGCCAAAATCCAACACCTAATTTGGCTTTGCACCCATGATGCTTTTCCGACAAATCAATTTAGACACCGACGGGCTATGGCTCCCACTCCTATGTGTCAGAGGTGCTCGTTGAATGAGGAAACAATACTCCATTGCCTTCGAGATTGTCCCCACTCTTAGGAAATTTGGACTCGTCTTGGCTTGCTAGCTAATCTCGGGTTCGTAAATCACACAGATGCTTGTGCGTGGTTTCGGCAGATGGTTGGTGGAGTCACTACGAACCTGTTTGTGGCTGGGTTGTGGTGGATCTAGAGATGGCGCAACAATATGATTTTTGGGGAGGATCATTGGAGCATTGATCATGTGATGGTTCAAATTCGCTCCTCCCATGATGACTTTGTCAATTCCTATGCGAACAGAACCTTTCCCAGACTCGCTTCTTGGCCCGCTGGCAAGCTCCTAACCGTGATTTCATAAAGCTAAATACAGATGGCAGTTACTTGGATCAAGTGGGACACATTGGTTTTGGTGGCTTATTGAGAGATGCTATTGGCGAGTGGGTTACTGGATTCTCAAGCTTTGATGGCACTGGGGACATCTTGCTGGCGGAATTGTGTGGTGTCCTTCACGGCCTCAAGTTGGTCACAAGACTTGGAATCAACCGCATCATTTGTGAGTCTGATTCCTTCGATATGGTATCCTATTTACATGATCCTGATCAGGACCGGTTTCACCCCATGCGAATTTGTTGATGGAAATCAGGTCCATAGTTCAGAATCTGAGTGAGGTCAATTTCACTCATGTGGTTAGGGAGGCAAACTACTGCGCAGACTTTCTTGCTAAAGAAGGTGTGAGATCTAATGTGGAGTTCAGAGTTTGAGATGCCTCCTAGTGGATTGGGCTCTCTTCTGTTGACAGATAAGCTTAGAGCTGTGTAGCTCCTCTTGCTGTTTTTTCTTTATTTTACTCTAGTAATTTGCCAAAAAAAATATAAAAATTTAATTAAAATTTTTAAATAATAATTTTAAATGTTAATTTGTCAATGATAATTATTAATTTCATATATAAAATATGTTGAAGAAAAATAGATTATGATATATATTATTAAATATAATTGTTTTATGAAATACAAATCTTTTTTTTTATGAATTTTTAAAATAAAATTATTATATATATAAAAGTTTTGGGTGTTAATTATTTTTAATATGTAATTTTAATTTAATTTATATATTTTTCAATTTTAGTTCCAATTTCAAATTTAATTCTTTATTTCCTTTTTACGTTCATTATTTATTTTAATTTTAAAATTGAAAATTTCAATTTTTATTTGGTTTTTATGTCCATTTTTTTTAATTTTAATCTCAGTTTTGATTTATTTTTAGTTTTAATCTTTAAATTTAATTCTATTTTTAGATTTAAGCTTTAATTTCAATTTTTAAATTTATTTGGTTCATTTTACGTCCTTTTTTTTCAAAATAATATATAAAAATTTATAAAATAAATGAAATGTTAATGTGATTTTGAGTTATTTTTATTTCTAAATTTTAATTTTATTTTATTCTCTTTTTTTTAAATTTGTTTTCCTTTAATTTTCATTTCATACTTAAATTTTTATTTATTTTGTTCATTAAGTTTTCAGATTTTTTTGTCAAATTAAGTTTCAAGATTGAAAAAATATATAAGTTGGTGTGAAATGTTTAGTACAAATTTGTGGTTCAAATAAAGAACATACATGTTCGAAAAAATAAATACATAATAGAAAATATATTTGGCCTTTGAAATTCTTTCTTAAATAATATTGTGCATTTAAAAGGAAAGATTTCATATTAATAACAATAAATTATCCTAATTGTCAATAAAATCCCAAGTTAATGGAGAATCAAACAGTTACAGAAAAAAAAAGAGTCATAAGTTATTTATAAAACTTAACTATAGACAATTGGGGAAGGGATTCAGTTTTAGAAAAAAGTGCGAGAGCAAGAGAGGAGAGAATAGGAAGAAGGTAAAACCAACAAAAGGTAGAGGAGAGCTGCCAATGAAAAGATAAGAGACATGAAATGGTCGGAAATACTAGGAAGAGAAGGAAAGAAGATTGGTTCTCAGTGATTACTGCATTTTTCCTTTGCCAAGTTCCTAAAATTTATTCCAAAGCACATTTGATCATGTTCATGTTACAGAATTTGTGTATTCTTTGTATCAAATTTTGAATTGGATTTTGTGGGGTATGAAATCTCTTTTGTTAGGTGTATTCTTATTCTGATTTTGTTGTCCTCTCTCCGTGATATTTGCTGCTGGATTAATTTTGGGTTTTAATTTCTGATTGTTATTGAACTTAAATCTCAACTTTGTATGGGTGTGTTCTCAATGCTTTCATGAGGTCCATTTGGTCTTAAACCAAATGAGTTTATTTTGGAGGTCTATTTTCCTATTAATTTTTTTTTTAAAACAAGCAAAATCATTCAATTTCTTTCATAATAGAGTCAAGAATACAGGCTGGTACATAATCAAAGGCTTGGGGACTAGCATAGAATTTTCACGCCCTAGCTAATGAATGGGTTCCAAAATTCGCTTGTCTCCTAATAAAATTAACCAAGTAGTTTGGGTAAGCTCTCAACTTCTCCTTACAGCTATTTATGATGACTCCTACCTCGGTTTGGTAATTTGTCTCTCCAAAAATACTATCAACAACAAATTTGCAATCCAACTCAAAACTTACATTATTGAAACCCCAATTACCTACCCAAGATAAAGCATCACATAGGCCCATAGCTTCTGCTTCTGATGATTGATTTTCCTATTAATTTTATTATTCTGAAACCAAGGGTGATTGATATTCCAAGCTATATATGTGAGTGTAAGGAGACTTTTGATTATTTGCACATTAATAGATATCACCATATCTGGCTATAGATGTATGTTCAATGGTTTCATAAGACTTTTTTTTATAACATCGTCAAAGGAAGGTGTAAATAGATAATAAAAAAGATAATCACTGAATCTAATGAAAAACAAACAGGACCATAAATTAGATGGCTTCTAGACTCCTACAACAGAAAAGGTAGCACATGCAAAAATTGTATTCGTTTAAAGAATATGAAAAATGTTTACTTCATCTTGATTTAGATTTGATTTTATTATTATAAGGTTAACATTTAAAATTCTAAAAGATTTAATTTTTACTTTTAGCATTAGTATTTAAACAAATGAAAAAAAATAAAAAATTGAATTTAATTTCTTTCGCCGTTATTTGGGTATCAAGACAAAAATACAAAAGTATGACAAATGAAACTATAAAAAGATAAAAAGTATGGGAGACGTAAGAGCACAATTTATAAAAAACTATTTGCTAATTTTCTACAACCTCAGTCATGCAATGTATAGGAAAACAACTAATAAGCATAGACATGAGTTCAAATATACTTTCTATGGTATTCAAGTCTAACCTATGTTAAAAAAAATCTATTTTATTTACCATTAAATACAATTTTTTTATAAATAACTATTCACAACTTCCAACATCATTTTTCTAAAAGAAAAATACGACAATTGTCCCAAAAAACTTTTTAAGAATCTTCCATTACAAAAACAAAAAACAAAAACAAAAACAAAAAACCAGTGCATCGCACAGGTCACGTTCTAGTTTAATCTATATAATTTTAACTAAAAAATTAACTCTATTGCTTAAATTACCCTCCATGACTAATAAATTAGTTCATTAGAAATACAAAAAGTTAAATTAAATGAGGTGTATTTTGGAGATACTTTCATTAAATAGGAGAAAAGTAGTTAATATTTGTTTATATTTTATTCTAAAAAACATGAGATAAAATTTAATTCATTCCGGAGGGAGTAGATGATTACAAATCACAAACATGGACTTAATCCAAAAAAAAAAATCACAGACATGAAGTTTTAGTCTACTATGATATCAGTATAAGCAATCAATAGACTGATAAAATTACAACAAAATCTATGTGTCCAATTTTGAGGTCAGAAAAATTACTTTAGGAACAACATTAAACTATTTTTTACATGTCACGTCCCTATCAATCACTATTACTATTGTTTTTTTCTTTTTATATGTGTAATTTTTTTAACATTTTACTTTTTACTTTTTTGTTTAATTTTTTTTTACTTTTTACTTTTTCTTCGTATATTTATATATTTTTTCTTTTCGATTTTTTCTTAAGAATTTTTTATTTCTTTAAATTTTTTAACTTTTTTTATTTTTTTTATTTTTTTGCTATATTTTGTTTTGTTATTTATAAATGATAAATATTTTTTTAGGTTCCAATGGAGAAATATTACATATTGTCGGTATAATTTTATTCTCTGTGAGCACATATTAATTTTATAAATGTCTTTAGTTTTGTAATTTCTATTTATTTTCTTAAATGTACCAAGTATATTTTTTCTTTTCTCTTCGTATTTATAGTTTTTTATTTCTTTATTTTTTAATTTTTTTTGCTTTTAATTCCTCACAGGAAAACATTGAATGTTGTCGGTGTAATTTTATTGTCTTTGAAAAAATATCAAAATTATAAATGAATTTATTATTTATACATTACCTTTTTTATTTTTTAATTTTTTTTACTTTTCCTATTTTTCTTACATTTTTTTATAATTGATTATGTGCTCACAGAGAATAAAATTATACTGACAATATAGAATGTATTCTCATCAGAATCTAAAAAAATTATTTATCATTTATAAATAATAAGCCATAATATAGGAAAAAAATTAACAAACTAAAAAAAATAAAAAATAAAAAAATCTTACGAAAAAATTGAAAAGAAAAATATATAAATAAAAGAAGAAAAAGTAAAAAGTAAGAAAATCAACAAATAAAAAAATAAAATATAAAAAAATAAATAGTAAAATAATCAAAAAAATTACACATATAATAATAATAATAATAATAATAATAATAATAATAACAATAATAATGTCCATACTGAGTGGACATGACATATAAAGAATAGTTACTGTTGTTCTCAAAACGACTTTTTTATATTTTTCTTTTGTTTTCCTTTTTTAGAGTTTTTTATTTCTTTATTTATTACGTTGTCGGTATAATTTTATTGTCTTTGAGAATATATCGATTTTATAAATGTCTTTATTATTTAGAAATTATTTTTTTTGATTTTTTTCCTATTTTTTAAATATTTTTTTATTTTTTATAATTGATTTTTTTATTTTTCAGTCCCTAAAGGAAAACATTACATGTTATCGATATAATTTCATTGTCTTTGAGCACATAGCAATTTTATAAATCTCTTTATTATTTATAAATGATTATTTTATTTTTGACTCCCGACGGGAAAACATGACATGTTATCGGTATAATTTCATTGTCTTCGAGCATATAACAATCTTATAAATCTCTTTATTATTTATAAATGATGATTTTACTTTTGAATCCCGATGGAAAAGCATTACAAATTATCGGTATAATTTCATTGTTTTTGAGTACATAATATTGTATAAATCTCTTTATTATTTACGAATGATAATTTTGCTTTCGGACGGAGGGAGTAGCTTATTTAAATTTTATTTTGCAATAAGAAATTTAAATATGTCAGAAATGTATGTAGGCAAATATGCTTAAATTATTGAAAATATCAGCAAGTATTTGAAATACTGATTTACAAAATCTAATTTAATAATAATTGCAATAAAATATTATTATTTTATTTACTTAAATGAGTCTGCCTATTAGGCCTAAAAGACTTTTGGCTAAATAATTTTTTCAAAAAATATTGACCTTGTCTATTTGAAGAAAAAAAAAAGTCTAACCTTGCTTGGCCCTGGTGTAGGCTAGACCATATGCCCCTGTCACGTGATCTAACCTACTCTCACTCCTAGAACCCGTAACATTCAATATACTCCATTCCTCTCATATTAATTGTTTTGTTTGGAATATTTGCATATCTCAAGATGTTTGTCACTTTATAATATTGAAAGTGTTAATTTCTTTTTTTTCAAATAATAATACCCTTACTTATTTATGTATAAACTACCATGTATTATTCCTACCACGCTAAGGATATTTTAGTCAAAAAATATTATTTTACCTTAAAAATAGTTATAATTAATAATTTTCTTATTATGCGTGCATTACTTTAAACAACACTTAATACGAGATGGATGTGTACTCTTTTAAAAAAGATGCAATATTAGTTAGTGTCTTAAGAATACTGATTAATAAAAACATTTTTTTTGAAAATATAATATTTAATATAAGAGTATGAGTATTCATCAAATTGGATTATATGATAAATTCGATTATTCAAACCTTGGCGACTTGGATTCTTTTAATTTTAACCTTCAATCGTAGAGCAATAGTTACTCACTCCATTTCATGCCTTTAGGTGTTTAAGGTTATACTCCCTCTGTTCCAAAATTTTAGTGGATTTAACATTTTTATTTTTGTTTTAAAACTATGGTATAATTGATCTTTTGTTTTCCAGCTATATTCTTAGATATAATTAAAATGATTTAATTTTTACGATATTGTTTATATTGGAGTATGCATAGTCTTTGCATTGAAAATGACACGAAAAAGAAAACAATATGAGAATTTATAAAACAATTGATGATAAAATAATTAAGGGTATTTTAGTATAAATATATATCAATTAAATGATTTCTTAATTTGCCCGAAAAATCTTAAACCACCAAAGATTTGGAATAGAGGAAGGGTTGCATAGATTAAAAAAATATTAAAATCAATTATTTATTGTTTTACTTGTTCCACGTCTATTGTAATTTTCAATGTAAATATAACTTGAAAGTATAAATATTTTACTATACGAACCTCGAAAAAATCAGATGTCATTAATTATAGAGTGAATACCCATTTTAGTCCCTGACAAAACTTCGATACTCATTTTGGTCCCAGAGAATTTATGAGTCTGTCAGAAGCCCCTGACAATTGAAAACAGGGACACGTTAGTCTTTCTGTTAGGCTCCGTCTAATTTGGTCTGTTAAGACACTGATGTGTCAGTTACTGGTCTCCAGCGTATACCTGTGCTGGCATGTAAGATGTGAACAATTAAAAGGACCCATTTTGATCCCTCTGTCACTTTTCAAATTTAAGCCAAAAAATACCCATTTTAGTCTCTCTCATACTCTGCACCATTCAGACATTAACAAAAGACTCATTTCAGTCCCTACGTAGGGACCCAATTTAGTCCATCGTTTTTTTTTTCTTCTTATAACTATCTTCTTCTACCTCAAACCTAAACTCCATTGTTAGAACTAGGATCAAACAACTTCCTTTAAATATTTCTGTTAAAAGAAGTTAGGGAAAATTCTCTGGAAGTTCATTCTGAAGTTAGTGGCCCTAAAATAAGAACTTAGGGCTTCCTTTCCTTGTCTCTCTGTTTTTTTCTATAAAAGTGTTCACATAAATGGATTGGAGAAATTCCATATATATCGAATTTACCATTGGAAAAGGTTTAATCATTTGAACTGAGGTTGAGTTATGCAAAACTTGATCCCTGTAAATTGTTTGTGCCCAAAACCCAGCATACGACCAACCATGGAAAGCTCTAACAATGGAGTTTAGGGTTTTGAGATAGAAGAAGATGGTTATAAGAAATAAAATGAGAGACTAAACTAGGTTGAATACGCAAGGACTTGAATGGGTTTTTTTTAATGTCTGAACGGTTGCAGTGTACGAGAGGGACTAAAATAGGTCTTTTTTATGTCTGAAATTTGAAAAGTGACAGAGGGACTCAAAATGGGTCTTTTTAATGTTTGACATCTTAGTTGTCAAAATAATTACACGCTGGAGATCATTAATGGACACATCAGCACAATAACATTACACATCAGCGTCTTAACGGACCAAATTTGACGGAGCCTAACAGAGGGACTAACATGTCCCTGTTTTCAATTGTCAGGGACTTCTGGCGGACTTATAAATTCTCAGGGACCAAATAGGGATTTTATTTTTTGTCAGGGACTAATATGGGTATTCACTCTTAATTATATTACTAGAAAAAGGCTTAACCATGTCTTGAATGTCTAAAGCATCAAAAGTTTTAGAATTAAAGTAACCAATTATTGCTTCCCCCGGTCTCGAATATAAGAAGGAAAAAAAATCCAAGTTTTATGGTTTAAAAGCAAAACTAACTAATTTTATCCTATTTAACGATGTTATTCCCAAAATACTTTTAAAATTAACTTAGCTTTTATTTTTCCAATAATCTCTTTTATTCTTATAAAATAAATCTCCATAAAATTATCTTTTCATTGGCAAAGGAAATTTTGAGAGTACAAATATTTTTTTGTTAACTTAAGAAAATTACATGAGATTATCTAATTTTTTAAAGGGTGTAAGTTTTTTTTTTTATTCGAGACCGGAGAGAGTACCTTCCCTCACAAAATAAGTGTCATGTTAAAAAAATTCCAAAACAAGTGTCATTTATCTTTTAATGTAAAATTAATTATTTTATCTACTTTTATCCCTAAATTAATATTGTGTGTATCATTCTCAAATCATTATATTGTGTCTGTTAGCCAATTCTTTACTAGTAGTCTAGTACTCCCTTCCTCTCATATTAAGTGTCGTTTAAGGTAATGCAAACGTATTAAGAATATTATTAGTTGTGCATATCTCTAAGAAAAAAATCTATTTTGAATAAATTACTCTTATTCTAATAAGGGTTATGTGGAAAAACTACTCCCTCTGTTTCTAAATATAAGCCCCATTTGAAAAAAAAAATTGTCCTTTTTTATAAACCTCTTTCCAAATTACTAGATGCATTAATTATTTTTTTACAAGAACACCCCTAATTAACTCACATTGTTTTTTGTAGTCAATAGTAACTGAGAAAACTATTTCTCTCTCTTAAGTCAATAATTGAAGGGTAGTTTTGGAAAACATAATACATTATAGACAAATTAAATGGGCTAACTAATTTGTGTGTTTTGGTCAAATATGGGGCTTATATTTAGGGAGTGAGGGAGTAGTCTCTGTCTCATTTTATTTGTCCTTTTAGGTTATGCACACCTCTGAAGAAAATGATTGAGTTTACAAATTTTTATGATAAAATGACACTTATTGACTAAAATATCCTTTATTAATTGGAGTAGTGGAGTAGTTAGGTAGAAAAGCTTATTAAGATAGCTGGTTATAGTTGGTTGAGATACAAGAGGTATTGTTGGAAAAGAAGTAATTAATACTTCTTGATTTTTTAAAGGAACAAGTAATTTGAGACAATGAAATATTACAAAGAGAACAACTAAAATGAGACGAAGGGAGTAATAAATAAGAGTGTTGATGACAAATAATCTGAGACGAGCGGTATCTAAGACAGCACGAGAGGGGAGGGTGGGAGTAGTAATTCATGTACTCCCTCCGAACCTAAATATAAGCAAAAAAAGCATCATTTTTTCTTAGACTCAAATATAAGCAAAACACAATTACCTATACTATATTTATTATTATTGTTTAAAAAACACCCCTATTTAATGTTACTCTTGTTTTCCATGGCATTGCAACTCTCGAAGGACAACTTAGTAAATTTAACTCATTTTTTATATAAAATCAAGAAAATTAATTAAACAAACTAATTTTTTTAACAAGTGTGTAAATAGGTAATTTTCTTTATATTTAGATCAGGAGTACACTCCTTGGAGATTAAAAAACTATAGCATTATATACCTAAAAAATTGAAGATACCTCAACTTCTACGAATTATAATTGCTTTTTATGTGTCTTCATATTTTAAAATTGTTGTATGATTTTTCGTTTTCAACACTATCAAAAATATCTGTCTCTATGTATGTGACCAAAATATTATTCAACAATTCATCTCTCATAAGGTTGCACATTTGATTCTTCACAAAATTTATTGCAGAGAAATTTATTTCAATCATTACAGTTGCCACAGGCAAAATCAAAGTTAATTTCAGCGAATAACCATTTGTTAACCCACTTTGACAAATGACCAAATACATGTTGCACATAGATGCAACATGGTGCAAAAGAAACTTACTCAAATAACGAAGGAGTTGTTAATAGAACCACAAAATAAAAGATTAAAAATGAAATAAAGAATATATGAAAGGAAAGATACCAGTAATTAAATATGAAGTTGAGTATGGAGAGCGAATGTTGAATAAGGAGAGAGAAAAAAGAAATCGAGAGACAAGGAGAGAAGAGTGTACAAATGGTTGAGTTAGAGCTCTTGCAGAGTATTTGAGTTGATGGATTTAAAGAATGAAACAGAGTAGAGACTAGAGAGTATTTTGAGAAGCAGAAATAGAGAGCAAAGATAAAAATGAGTAAAAAAGATTTCTACTTTCTTAAAAAGAGAGTAGACGTGGGCAACACTTAAAAGAAGATGACTCAATTTCTATTTTTCTGCTCTTTAGTGGGGTCAACATTTAATTTTTAGTGGGGTCAAAAATAAAATTATTCAACAATTAGTAACAAAATAAATAAGTTAGTGGGGTCAAATGCCCCCAATTTGATGTGCATAGATCCGTCCCTGGATATATTCATAAAATTTATATGTGTTCAAAGACAATGAAATTATACCAACTATATGTAATATTTCCTTGTCGTGACTCAAAAGAAAAATAATCATTTATAAATAATAAAGACATTCATAAACTTGATTTATCATCAAAGACGATGAAATTATATCGCTAACATGTAATGTTTCCCCGTCGAGAGTACTCGAAAGTAAGATAATCATTTATAAATAATAAAAATATTTTATAAAAACTGATATGCACTCAAAAACAATGAAATTATACCGATAACATATAATATTTCCCCGTCAGGACTCAAAAGAAAAATAATAACTTATAAAAAATCACTACCTCTGGTCCATATTATAAGAAACAAAACCATAATTCACACAGACCAAGGAATTGCATTAAAACTTGTTTTCCTAATTAATACTTCTAGAAGTTGATTTTTCTTCTAAAACTACCCCTTCTATGAAATGGTATATAATTAATGCATAGAAAGTATACACATCTCGTTAATATGAGTATCACATTAAATAAGGGAGTATAGATAGAAATTAGCAATTAATGCATTATAAAATTGATGTTTCTTTCATATAATTTGGACCAAGAAAAAGGATATATTTGTTTCTTATAATATGGACCGGGGGGAAATACATTTATACAGACAAAATATAAAAAGTAATTATACTGATAATATGTAATGGCTCACCGTTAGGACTCAAAAGCAAAATAATTATTTATAAATAAGAGTGTTAGTGACAAATAATCTGAGACGAGGGGTATCTAAGACAACACGAGAGGGGAGGGTTGGAGTAGTAATTCATGTACTCCCTCCTGACCTAAACATAAGCAAAAAACATCATTTTTTCTTGGATTCAAATATAAGCAAAACACAATTATCCATGCCAAATTTATTATTATTGTTTCAAAAACACCCCTATTTTACTTTAGGAAGATGCTAACAAGTGACTTTAGGGCATTGGTTGAGGAAAAGAGGTAAGTTTGTATGGGAAAATGATGTATTCATTACATCGAAAAGTGTTTAACTTGTATTTTCAAGACAAATTTTCCTTTTATATGGATTCATTAACCAATACCGGTATGGTACTCGTTAGCAAGACACTTAATTTTACTCTTGTTTTTCATGACATTGTAACTCTCTAATGGTAACTTAGTAAATTTAACTCCTTTTTATATGAAACTAGTGTATTAACCCGTGCGATGCACATGTGATATTTGAGGGTTACCGAGTCACGCAAAAAAACAAGTAGTCAAAAATATTTTCAAAATAAAAATAAAAAAGAGCATAATTGAATTTCTAATATAATAACAAATAGTTTAGTAAAAAAAATATAATAATAAATAGTAATATGATTTTAAGGTAAATTCATAGTAGGAATTAATGATAAAAATTAAATAGCCGGATTTATGTCAGCAAATAAACTTTTATTGTTAAATGTTAGATAAAATATGGAAAGTATTCAAAAGAGAGAATAAAAAAATAGAAGCTTATGGCAAAATTTGTTTTGTTGTATTTAATCCTACATCAAAATTGAATAAAAAACAACAAAGATGAAAGAAAAATGGTAGCATTTGACTATTTTAAAAGATGAAAATAAAAAACAAAAAATAGTGACATAGGTATTTATTTTTGTTTCATGAATATGTTAATATTTTTTTTGCTGAATGTATATGTTAGTATTTATAGATTAAGTGATATTTTTAGCATGATGTTTTAGTTAATTAATTTCAATTTGATTTTATTTAATTCAAATTTGAAATTTGAATTCAAATTTATTATGAATTATATAATTGATAATGAATGTGAAATTGAAAGTTGACAAATTTATATGATGAAAAAATATTAAATGTTTATTGATTACAATAATTCAAAATCGGCAAGTCATTTAGAGAAGATAATTATGTTTTTGATAATATTTATTAATTGAGATTTTGTAATAATATTTATATTAAAATAATAATAATAATAATAACAGTAATAATAATAATTAAAATTGTTTTAGGTAGGAAAAAAATATATGTGGTTTTGACATCTGACATAGTCTTACGTGACAAAACTCAATTTTATATAATATAGTAAATTTTAGCATATGTTTATTTTATAATATGTGCTAATATTAAATAAAGATAGTGGAAGTATTATATTTACTCAATTTTTCCTCATATTCTATATATGCCAACTCATTAAGTAATACGGTAAAACATAAAATTAATTTGAATGAATCTATACTTTAAATATGTGATTGATCAAAATCAGATTATCAAGATGTCATTATTCTTGGTAAAAAAAAAAGAGATGTCATTAGTTGTAATATTTGCTCAATAATGCTCAACCAAAACAATCTCTCAAATTTTAAGTTTCATTTTCTCCCTCAAGGCAAGCTTATATTTATCTTATAAAAGTATTTTTTATTTTTTCAATATATATGATATTTGAAGTTTGTTTTCTTTTTGCAAGTTATATGTTTCTAGATAGTGAAAAAGACTTAAAAGAGAAATTTATAGAAAGAAAAAATGAATTGAACTACAGAGAAAATAATAAAGTAATCTAAGAGGTTATCAATCATACCTCCATAGTTGAATAACATCATATTGAATTGGAATTGCAACCGAAACGAGAGAAGACTTACACTTGAGAGAAGAAAATTTGGACAATAAATGAAGAGAGAGAGAGAGAGTTAAAATTCACTAATAATATAATAAAAGGTATTAAAAGTATTAATTCAAATTTAAAATTAAAAGATTTGAAATAATATCGACACCATTATAGAAATTATTCATTTCTTACCATATCAATTGAAATGAATAATTAATAACTCAAAATTATGATTAATATGTTTTAATAATGGCTGATTAAAATAATAAAAACTAAAATAAAAATAAATTATTTTAGGTGGAAAATGAATGTTTGTGGTTTTGACACGTGAAATAGTCCCACATGGCAAAACTCCATTTTATATAATATAGTAGATTTGTTGTTAATGTCTGCAATGACGTCAAAAGTGGCAGACATGTTTTGCATTGTTATTGTGTATTTGTGCAATGAAGAAAAGTATCATGGTATTGAAATGCCTTGGATTTACAGTTGAGATAGTGATGATGCTAAAATAATAATGTATCGGATTAGATATTTTAATTCCAACCAAAATATTTTGAAACATGTGTCTCATCCATCAGAATGCATAAGTCTTATATTTGGTGTATACCAATTTTGAATATGAATTAAAATCTTACCTTTGACCAATTTAAATCTAGGTAATTAATAATTTGATCTGTTTACAATTAATTCTATATTTGGTTGAAATCTTGTCAAAAAAATTACTTGGTTGAAATTGTCACAAAATATTATAATAAGCTGATTTTTTTTTATTCTATTTTGGTTTCAGGTTCAAGAAAAATTTAGAGGAGGAGAATCAAACATGTTTTCTGTTTTTTTTGGATTACATTTGTAGGCTTTTATATAATTGTTTTTTATGAACAGTTTGTAATAGGGTATTTGAGAATCAAATATATTTTCTATTTTTTTTTGGATTATATTTGTAGGCTTTTATATTATTTTTTTAATGAATAATTTGTAATAGATGGAATATATCTGGTCAAAAGAAAAATCGATGGAATATATAATATGTGATCAATGAAATTAATGAATCAATCCAGTCAAAAAAATCGATAAAATATATAAATTAAATCAAAAAATCGATAAAATTAATTGATGTATCAAATTAAAATAGGATCACAAATCTAATTTATTAGTAAATTTTAAATTAAAAATGAGCTCACGTGTCAAAACATCTCTTTATATAATATACTTTATATAATATAGTTGATCATCACAGAAATAAATTAAGCTAACTAATTTAGCAAGTTTACACAGCAGACACGTGATTCCTGCCCGTGAAGCCGAGAACTATTCATTCTCAACTTTTGAGGCAACATTGCAATTATTGCATCCTCAAGTTTGTTTTTTATTGAACGATAGTATATTTGTTTTTTGTATTTTTTGGTAACATATTTTTGTTTTCTTTTGGAGAATAGGTGAGATAATGATTCAAAATATTGAAATGAGTCCACTAATCAAATTAATTAATTAATCTATCAAATCATTAACCTAACGCTTTCTAGTATAATAATTACACTTGTCGCGTCAAAAAAGTAGTACTGTATTACATTACACTTGTCGCATTGAATTCCACTTGTGTGTTACATGAAATGGAAGAAGACTTCTGATTTTTTATTGCAATTGTTACATGAAAAACCCCTCATTACTGAACGTGACACCTCCTTCAGTCTCGTGTTTTGAGGCATTATTGCTTCATCAGAAGGTCATCGATAATTCCAGGAAACACGGTGGCCCAAACAAGATTTTTGTTTTCATTTTTGATTAGGGCAAGGCTTCTCTTACGTAAATATTTACTTATTATTTTTTACGGTCTGAAATATAAATAATTTTTTTTATTATTTATAGTCTAAATTATAAATAAATATTAATTATTTTTATTTTATTTAATAATATTATTCTAAAAAATATCCTTAAATTTATTGAGATTGTCTTAGGTACCATACCTAATACTTCTATCGGTACCGGAGCGCTTATTTTTGTGTGTGTGGATCGAGATGATGATCCACATGGAGCTCAGAGACCCCACAGAAATTTAGATGCATTAAAAGTAGGGCTGTTCAAAAGAACCAAAAAATCGAACCGAACCGTAGAACCGAACCGAACTATAAAACCGAACCGAATCGAACCATAAAAAACCAAACTGTTCATCACAGTTCACAAACCAAACTGGTGTTTTAAACACGGTTCACTAACTGAACCGTTAAACACAGTTCAAGTTAGTGAACCAAACGAACCGAACCGTTCACTGTTCACTTAATACTCACTTTCAATTTGCAAACACGTCTCCCATGCTGTTGCATTGCAAACACTACTGTTGCATTGATTACATTGCATACCCTTCTGATTCTCTCTAGTATTTATTGGACCTTTTATTTTCCTTATATTTCCCATGCTGTTTTCCTCACCCTCGTTGACCTTCTCAATATTACTATCAGAATCAGCTTTTTTTTATCTCTTCTTCATTAATGCCAAACGCGGTGCTTAATTGACTACTGATTTCTGTTCTCATCTGTCACTCATTTCGATGCTTTTTAGCAGCAATACGCATGCAGACTCATCTCCAATGCATGTCCATCTATCTGCTCTTCCAACTTTACAAACAGTCCACCTTCATTATTAAGACCAATTCTCACTTCAACTTGAAGCCACAGAGAATTCTAGCTTTGGTGTGTTTGAAAGTTGCAAACTTGAGTTGAGTCTTCTCCACATCTATAACGCTTGGAGTAGAAACATAACAGTTTGGAGCAATTCGGTTCAGTTTGGAATAGAAACAGAGCAGTTCGTGACGAATCAAAAAACAGTTCGGTTCGGAAACAAAAAACCCAGTGCACTGAACAAAAAAACAATTCGGTTCGGTTCGTGACGAACCGTCGTTCCAGTTCGGTTCGGTTCAAGCGAACCGTCGTGTCAGTTCGGTTCGGTTCGATTCTCTTATTGAACCGAACCATGAACAGTCCTAATTAAAAGCATGTTCTATTAACAAGATTTGACATTTCAAAGATTTTCACCTGATAGCTTAGGACGAATTCTGACATGACTGACCCTGCATTCAAAGAAAATATGCAGTCACTCAATCTGCACCATTAGATTAATCTAACGCTCCACGCCATCTCTTCCAAAAAGTTAAGCAATCTGTTCCCTCGAAAAGGCCCTGAAAAAAAAAAAAACCAATCGTTGGAGTCCAATCCTTCTTTCCCTGTATCTTTCTCATAGGCTAAATTATAAAATTGGTCTTGTAAATTTATTTTAGGTTTCAATTTGATCCTTTACGTTTTATTTGTTTCGTTTTGGTCCTCTACGTTTTATTTTAGTTTTCAATTTGGTCCTTTCTGTCACTAAAAATCAATTGTCCGTAGCTAGAATTTGGCTTTTAGCCACGGACAATTGGCTTTTAGTGACGGAAAGGACCAACCTGTTGTAACTTTTAAAACGTAAGGGACCAAAACGAAACAAATAAAACTTAGAGAACCAAATTAAAACCTAAAATAAACATAAAGGACCAATTTTGTAATTTAGCCATTTCTCATATATATCTCCTCCATATGCGTTATCAAAATTGAATTCTTTAGGGTTAAGGATTGATCCTTCTCATGCACCGTTGCATTTGGTTTGCTGTGGTGGATCAATGCCCTTTCGGCAGCTGCTTGCTTGTTTGTTATCACACCAAGTTTCCCTTGAATTTTCTTCCTTGTCTGTTGCTGCTTGTTCATCATTTTTTAATTTTGACAACACTTTTAGTTTGTCCATGCTAATTCTGCTAGCTTTGTTTTCCATATATGACAATACATTTTGAGCAGGTAATTAAAATGAGACCTTATGATTTGCACTAATCTCTTTCAGGCGATTATAGCTTGGACTTGGTGACAATTTGATCTAAAAACGTTAACATAGTGATTTGGAAGAAAACCAGCATGATAAGTCGACCTTATGGTTTGCTTGGTTTATGAAGGAGAGGTAGAAGAAAGAAAATGAAAGAAAAGAAAATAAAGAGAATAAAAAAATACAAAGAGAAAATAAATACTTATTAAAAGTCAAGATAAGTTAAAAATATTTAATTTATTTTTTAAATAAAATAAATAAAAAATACGTAAAAATAGAAATAATTATTTATGATAAATAAAGAGAATTATAATGTAAAACATATTCTCAATAATGGAACAAAATATGTAACCAAAAAAAATGGAAGAAAATAGACACTCGACCAATATATATTTTATTAAATATATTTCTTTTTATAACTTAATATATATATATATTTTATTAATAATTTTAAAATTAAATAATTTCAAAATGATAAGAAATTAATGTTATATTTTATTTAATATATTACTTTTTATAATTTCATTTTATATATTTAATATATTTTTATTAATATTTTTCACATGAGATAATTTCAAAATCTTAGGTAAGAAATCAAATTATAAAAAAAAACACAGGTAAGAAATCAACTTCATTCAATGTTGTTTAAGAGGGTATTCACGTAATTTGCTTCAATTTGATGGTCTCAGGTTCCTTTCTTTCGAATTTGGGCAGAATGCGATTTGATTTGAGTCCCATTAAAGATTCTTCTTTCCTTCTATTGATGAAAATTTTATTGATTTACCTGTTTTCATTCCTCCCTAAATCTTTTTCTTTTCTTTCCTCTGTTCCAAACATAGTGTTAATTTTGTCCATAACAAAAGAATTTTTTTGTATGAAAAAAAAAGGTAGAGGAAAGAAAATGAGAGAAAAGCAAGTGAGAATAAGATAAAATAAGTACAAAATGAGATGATTGTCTAATAATTTGGTATGAGAGAAAATGAAATGAAAGAATGAGAGAGAAAAAAAGGACGATTTTTATAAAAAGGCATAAATAATCCTAAGTAAAAATGAGATATGATAAAGAGAATAAAAATATAAAAAGAGAAAATAAACATTTAATAAAAGTAAAGATAAAATGAAAGTATTTATTTATCTATTAAAATAAAATATGAAAAACATGTACAAAAAGAAAAAAATATTTATGACAAAGAGAATTATAATGTAAAATATATTAATGCAGCAAAATAAACACCTAGTCAATTAATTTTCTATTAAAAAATTTCTTTTTATAACTTAATTTATATGTTTAATATATTTTTATTAAATTTTAAAATTAGGTAATTTCAAAATCATAGAAATTAATGTTATATTTTATTTAATATAATTCTTTTTATAATTTCATTTTATATATTTTAATTCATGATTTTTACATCAAATAGTTTCAATCACAGGTAAAAAGTCAAATTGTAAAAAAAAAATAAAAAATAAAAAATACAGGTACAAAACCAACTTCATGCACCTTTGTTTTGGAGGATATTATCGTAATTTGCTTCAATTTGATGGTCTTTCATCCCTTTCTTTCAGAATTGGGTGGAAACATATTTAGTGTGGGTCCCACTAAAGATTCTTCTTTCCTTCCATTTCAATATTGTACCAAAATATAGAAATTTTGTTGATTTGCATGTTTTCATTCGTCCCTCGGTCATTTTCTTTCCTTTCCTATGTTCCAAACATAGTGTTAAGAGTATATGGAGTTAGAGACCCAAAACCTTGATTTGACTTCTAGTTTTCATTTTGTCGTTTGAAAATCAAGGATATGTATTGGAGCCACCTACAGTAAACTCAGAGTCAGGGAAAAGAGACAATGCAAGAGGCTGAGATTTGCTCTGAGATGACAAATCTTGGTGATATCCATATATTATTTATTTATAAAACTTAACTACACCAAGGATACGTGACAAAAGCTCATCCACCCATTTTCCCGCGAAAAACTATTTTCTCACTAAAAATTAACTGCACCAGGTTCTATTTTTCTTTACCACCCGTTCTGAGCACGGTTCTCTCAACTAGTAAGTTGAATAAACAAGGGAAGGTTGAAACTGATAATATTGGAAGCCATAGTCCTTTCCTAGTGTCCTGCACTATAAATTCACAAAAAGAGTTCTAAGGAATTTAAAAGGTATTGTAAATCTTTGAATGTTATATGAAAAATCTCATGATAACAAATTATATGGCTACTATGAAAACTGGGTGGATGTTTGGATTACATAAAAAGTACCTCTGATAACATCATTCAACTTAGCATGTGTGTAATCAGCCAGAGTTTCCTGAAACAATACATTATTGCTCAATCGACAACAAAAGCAGAATATGTTTCTCGCTCAGCTGCCGTAAATCAAGTTGTGTGGATGAGAAAATTATCGTTTCACTTTATGCAAATTCAGGAGGATCCTACGATCATTTAATCCGATAATCAACTTAAGGTTTCCATGGCCAAAAAATCTGCTTTTCATGGTTGTACAAAAGATATAAAGATTAAATACCATTACATTAAGGAAGCTGGAAATAATGGAGAAGTTCCAATTCAACATTGCAAGTCAAAAAATAAATTGGTTGACATTCTAATAAATCCATTGGCAAGAACTGAGTTTTTTAGCTAAGAAAGAAAATGAGGTTATGCAGCACGCGATGCCAAACAAGGAGTGTTAGACTTGTGATTTGCCTTTGTTGTAGTCCAAAGTTATTTTTCTTGTTGACTCCAAAATGCTTCGTGATAGTTTTAATTAAGGATATTTTGCATCTACATTGCATCATGTGCAGATTAAGGTGTTAAAGCACTACTACCGGGGCTCTAACATGGTAAAACTTATTTCATTGGTTGAAGAAAACTGATGCTTGGTAGAAGAACCAGCTTCAAAGAAGAACTTCTCCATAAGGAAAGCAGGTTCCTTAGGCTGAGGCAAGGCACTCTCACTGCTTAACATCACAACCACAGTTGACATATTTGGCCTATCCTCAGGATGCTGTTGGACACATAGAAGACTGATATGGATGCAACGCAATGCTTCTAATAGATCACATGAATTCTCCATGCACGAATCAATCATGTCCAAGGGCCTACTTTCATTCCAAAATCTCCATGCCTAAAACATATAAAAGACTTATCAATAATCATTCCCAAGGTTTATTGCTTGTAACAGGAAAAACAGACTCCTCTTCACTTACATGTTCAATAAGGTTTATACTGTTATTTGAATGGGAATATCCTCTGTTCTTCTTTCCCGCAACTATCTCCAGCAATAGTACACCAAAACTAAAGACATCAGATTTTACTGAGAATAACCCATGAATGGCATACTCAGGTGCCATATAACCACTGAAGAAAATAAAAATTAAGATATGGTTTAGATCATAATTGGATGGTGGTAAATGCAAATTAAAAACAATATTGTTACTTGTGATAAGGGTCGGCCCAAGGCATGTTGAGGCCTAAAGTTAGGTGAGGCCTCTATTGAGCAAATTATACGAGGGACCTTATATATGCAATTTTTGTTAGGTATCAAAAAAGAGGTGAGGCCATAAAATTAGTGGGCTATGTAGAGACCCGAGTGAAGTGAGCTAGAGGCCTAAAGGAAAGGCTTGTCAGGCCTTATGCTTGGGACGACCCTGTTTGTGATATTAACTTACTATGTTCCGACCACCCTTCTTGTGTTTCCTTCAGTCTGATCTCCCCCAAATGTTCTAGCCATGCCAAAATCGGATATTTTTGGGTTCAACTCATTGTCAAGTAAGACATTACTTGCTTTAAGGTCTCTATGTATTATCCTCAACCTAGAATCTTGATGAAGATATAGAAGTCCTCGCGCTATTCCACAAATAATGTTGAAGCGCTTAGACCAATCCAAAACTTTACCTTTTGCATTATCTGGAAAGACCAACAGTGTTACTACACATGCAAATAATAGTTGTAAAAGGATAGACAGGGGAAATTGGGGGAGGAAAATACTATAAGATATCAAAAGAGATGTGAAAAAGATATCAAAGAGATGTGAACCGAAGATAAAGGAGTCTAGGCTTTTGTTGGGCATGTATTCATAGATAAGCATCTTCTCCTCTCCTTGAATGCACCAACCAAGAAGCTTAACTAGGTTTCGATGTTGAAGTTTGGCAATCAATTTGACTTCATTCTTAAATTCAATAGACCCTTGTCCAGAACTAAGTGAGAGCCTCTTCACAGCAATTTGTTGTCCATGTGCTAGGGTACCCTATAAGTTATCATACATATGCAACATATAAATATGATTATTAAGATCCATTCGAAGTTTTTATGTTCATCAAACAAGTATGATGCATAATTACCATGTATACGGCCCCAAATCCACCTTCCCCAAGCTTTTTGTTAATTGAGAAGCCATCAGTTGCTTTGACAAGCGTAGCAAGATCAAAGAAAGGAAGCTCCAAGTCTTCTTTCTCGCCTTCTCCACTATTCTCTCCCATCAAGCTGTTTTCTGTTTCATCAGATGTAAAAACATAATAAGTAATAACGCTACATTAAACTACACCACCAACTATTATCTTTATACACTGGTGGAACATGGCATGTAATGGCACTTCATTAAAAGAAATGTTTGAGTATAGCAGTATGCTAAATGAACTCATTAAAACATGATTGATATTCTTGTTCTGTATAGCACATGCAATTTCTAGAATGAATGTGATTCAGACAATGATATGAAAACCGGACCGGACCGGACGGTTCGACCGTCGACCGGCACCCTCACCGGCCGGTTTAAACCCAATTGGACCGCAGTCTGGTTGGACCGCCCGGAACCGGGTTGGACCGCGGTTGGGCCGGTCAATTGGACCAGGTTGGACCGATTTTGTTTTTGTTTTTTTTATATTTTTATTTTTATTTTTACTTACTTTTTCCTCAAAATTAGTATTTATTTATTTATTTATTTATTTATTTATCATCCGGTTTGACCGACGGCTCAACCGGTTAAACCAATTGAACCATGACCCGGCGGTTTCACCGGTTCAACGGCCGGTCCGGTTTTTAAAACATTGGATTCAGAGTAAGAAAGCTACCTTTGAACTTTTTCGTCATTTTCTTGCCAACAAAGTACAAAGCCAGAATCACTATAAGAACTGAGGCAATAGCGATGGTGATTATTTCTACCACCTTCATCTCATGCTCTTTTGCGGCTTCATGGTTTATACACAAATGAGCAGACTCAGTTATGAATCATTGAAAAATATAAAATTTATGGCAAAAACAAGAGCAAATAGATACAGTAATAGAGTTCAAATATTACTTTGCTTCCTGAATGAGTTAGTACAACATCAACACTTGAGAGAGAGACCATGACCTTACCTAACTTGGAAGCTTTTGTTCGAATATATAGATCCCGACCAAGATCACCAGAAAACTGTCTTATATCCCTAAGATCACCAAACCATATCAAACAGCCACTACCTCCACCTCTGGCATCTGAATTTGCGTAAGCTTTACAAGAACAGTTCTCCAAGCATTTAACCCTGCATTCATTGAGATTCATGCTCTCATTGAACCAAGAATGTGAAGTATCAGGATATTTCAAGCCACTAAATTTCATAAACCCATGTTGGCTTTGGCTCTTATCCTCACAGCTCCATTGTTCAATGTTTAAACATCCTTGAGTCCAGTCCATCATATCCCATTTTCCTGGTGATCTTGGCTTAAACCCTTCTAAACACTGACACACTGGGGAGTCACCAATGATGCAATTTCCAAAGGGTCCACAAAGATTATAGAAGTCACAGTTATCTCTAGGCACAGATGCATAAAGCCTCCAGCTTTGAGCTTCTTGAATCCATATGTAACGCTGGCGAGTAAAACTTGTTTGGTTCATAACAACCCTTGAAATCAGTGACTTATTCCTTAGGTTGTATGTGTAGTACACCTCATCTTTGTTAGACACAAACTTGAACTCAAAAACTGGATTGGTTTTCAGTTCTGGGGCGCCATTGAATCCAAGGCCAGTCCATGGACCACCACGGTAGTACTCTTTTGAATTTGAACCTTTCCACATCATTACTTGAGGAAAACCTTCAAGTGAGATACCCCAAGTAAAATCACCAGGTGATGGATCATCCCAATTCTTCCAAGCTGATACACGCCTTTCAAAACCAGTCTTTAAGTCCCAACCAAGCTTCATTCCAGGTAAAAGTGTATCACAAGGATAATCAAAGCTTTGCCACAAGTAGTTTTCACTTTCAGGATCTTTGTCTTTCTCATCCCTCACGACTAAATTCCCAGAATTTAAGAGCTGAACAATGGGATTGAGAACCTTGTTTTTGAAGTCTGCTGACCAAACCACAATCCCATTCTTGTTAACAAGCACAGGATTGCCATCAGTGTTTATATGCAACACGCTAGAGTTGTCTTTCACTGGGTTGGCTCTATTGGCAACCCAAACAACAGTCTTAACTGGAATAGACTTGTACCATATTCCCAAATAACGGTTTGATGAACTTCCTGGACTGAAGAAACCCAATTCAAAGCTTCCATCTTCAGAAACTAAGGTCTTGCCTTCAGTAAGTGATTGAAATTTGGATATGGAGTCAGCTGCACTGGAGGTATGAACAAAGAGCAATAGAATCTTAGTAAGGACAACTACGAAAGAAAGATTGTTTATCACTCGACAGTCCTGAAGCTCCATGCTTTCAGAGAGACACTGTTTTTTTTTTCTGACTGAAAAGTGGAACAAGTGTTACATTACACCCTGAAAGCTCACTGTGAAGTGTTTTAGAATTTGGACTTTGCTTTCAAGTGTGATGTCACTCCACAATATGCAACCGTCTCAGCCTATTAGAAATTTCCACAATTTCTATTTGAACAGCCAAATTCCACTCAAGTCAAGCTTATAAGTCCTCCAAAGTCCAAACTTTGAAAACAATACCTAACCTAATGAATTGTGTAGTAACAAATGGAAAGGGGAGAAAAAAAAAAACTTGCTTTTTGGTTCTTCACTTTACTCCCAAGTCTTCTCTACTTTATTAACTTTTGGACTTAATCACAACCAGTTCATGATAAAGTTTGCTTAATGCCGGAATAAGAAGGGCACACAATCAACAATTTTCAGATCAGAAAAACCAAAAACACAAAAAGTTAGAATTTTCAGGTACAAGTTAACCAGCGTTTGAGCATATTAATCGTATTGAACTGAAGAATATACAAGTAGGAAATATCAAATGAATCCCTTATACCATTTCATCATATTAAAGTTCTCTCTTTTTCATTTTTTTTTTACATGGGTATATGGGAAAATTGCCCAAAATGACAAATGAATAAGAGAAAGAGAGGGAAAAAAAAATCAGAAATAATCTTTGATTTCTTGCTGAAGGACTTGCTCTAACCACAACTTGGAACCTTCCATGAGTTCAGGGCTGAGTCTAAACATCAAGACGCAAAACTCCATTTGATTGAGGGCACCATCACCGTCAAAGTCACCTTCAACAATCATGGAGCGAAGATCCTCATCGCTGAAGCCCTGTAACCCAAGCAAAGAAGAATTCCTCTTGAGGCTTTCAAAAGTGATGACCCCTTTATCAGAATCTACCAACAGATTGAAGCCATTGCAGAGCTCGTCTATTAGGCCGTCGCCACCAAGTTTGTTGGCCATGAAAGGTAAATAGTCTTGGAAGTTATGAGCTTGGGAGTTTTGTGCAGCCATAGATGGGTATTGGGTAAAGGAAAACAGAGACCAAAGAGAAATAAGGTCAAAGAAAGAAAGGGGTTATGGAGGATGATGAAGGAAACGTATGTGTGTGTATATATAAAAACGAAGAGGGAAAGGGGAGAGAAATGTTGAGTGGTTTTTCCGAGAAGGAGAGAGGCCATAGATTCATTGAAGACAACTAAGCAACAGATCAGGAACAGACTTGGTCAGACACACACGGTTTACGTTGGAGCTTGCAGTGAACTTGCCTGACCTTCGTAGAAGCTTGTCAAAAGGGTAGAACCGTCCACTAAGAAATATTATAGTATGCACGTTAGTCACATTAGTCCTACTTACTATCGATTTATCAATTTGATCCCTGAATTAACATAAAATTTTGGCCTTCTAAAGACTAAATTGACTAATAAAAGACACATTTAGGGATTAGTTTGTAAATTTTATAAATCAAGGATTAGTGTGACAATACTTGACATATTCAGGACCAAAGTGATTATTTACCCTTTTTTATGAGTTCCGATTTTTGGACACCCAAAATTTCCAACACCCGCGACACCTGGTTAACGCAGTTCAAAATCGTGATTAATTTAAATTAGTAGGTGATTAATAGGTGGGTTAATTCAGTTCAGTTGATGATTAACGAGTTATCCACCTATTAACCACCTACTAATCTGAATTAACCACGATTTTAAACTGCTTTAATCAGCTGTCATGAAGGAAATTTTAGGTGTACAAGAAACATTTTCCTTCTTTTATTATTGAAACACTTTGGTGCTCTTTCATTGCAAGTTTCACGTACTCAGGAAAAAAAAAAGTCGGAAGTGCACTTTAATTGCATTTGTAATCTAGTAGTAGTTTTTTATTCTTTAGTAAATCTAGTTTTATTTTTAGAAGTTAAAAAAATTTGGTATTATTAGTTTTTTCTATTTAAAATCATTCAATTCTCATTTTTTTATATAAATATTTAGAGATTTATGATTGAATTTCTCATGGTAACAAAAACCGGACCGGACCGGCCGGTCCGACCGGTTGGACAAGGAACCGGGCCATGGTCCGGTCCGGGTGATCCTCTTGGACCGGCTGACAGAGAACCGGCCGGTTCAGGGTCGAATCGGTTCGTCTCTTTTTTTTTTTTGAAAATTTTTAATTACCTTTATTAATTAAAAAAATCATTACTTTTATTAATTAAAAAAAATCAGTTTTTGGTCTCAACAGGGCTGGAACTCCTGTTCTATAACAAGCCATCTTACCACTAGGCTACATATTATTTTGTGTATAAATTGAAATATTGTCTATATATTATCTATTTTTTAATATATATACATATATATATATATATACACCAAATATATAATATATATACTATTGGTATATATATATATATATTTAAAAAATAATATTTTACTAATATTTTATTAAACCCAGTTCGACTCCGGTCCGACTCAAAAACCCTGAACCCTGACCCTCTCTAGTTCAATGTCCGGTCCGGTTTTAATTACCTTGAAATTTCTACAAGTTTAAGAGATAGAGATGTAGTGAAAATTTAATCAACATTTACAAGATTTTATAGGATGTGAAAATAGGTTTTGAAGAGAGAAAAAAAAATTAGATTTTTTTTTAATTTTTGAGAGAAATTTGATGTTTCAGTTAATTAGTTTTGAGAAAAAAAATGATTAGAGTTTTGAGAAATTTGATGTTTCAGTTAATTTAATGTTTCAGAGTGTGTTTCGATCAGTTTCTATCAGACTAATCTTTTTACCTAAATCTTAAAGCCTGATTATAAGCATTTGATGTGGCATAAGCTGGCCTTGTTGAGATCAAATAGGAAGGTATTCAGTATTGACCATTATTGAGTATAATTCATTCCACATTTTTTGTTCTACACAACAAGCTTCAGTTTGCTTTTTGAGCAAAATCACAATTTTGCTTCAAATCAATGTCTGATGATCTGATGAGAGTACAACTACAGATGATAAGTTGGAGATAGATAGTCATATAATAATGCAGTTTTCTTTAATTATAAACACATTACAGCAGTGTATGTTGTCCTACACATTAAGAGGGAACCCTATTTAAGTTGCATCAAAGTCTATAAAAAATTCCATGTGTAGACTATCTTGCGTCTAACAAAGTGATAGAACTTTCATTGGTTGAATGCAGCTTACTAGTTCCTGATGAAGACCCAAATTGGTGTGGATAAAAGGCAGGTTCCTTTGGCCTTGGCAATGCTTTTTCACCATTCAACATTAGAACTACAGCTGACATGTCTGGCCTATCATCTGGTCTCTCTTGTACACATAAAAGTCCTATTTGAATACATCTCAATATTTCAGCTTCACCTAGAGGAATTGAATCCCCTAGGGATTCCTCTATCAGCTCCAATGGTGTATTTTCACACCACTTTCTCCATGCCTAGAGTAGAGGACATGAAAATTAAAATTGTGAGTTTTCACTTTGCTATATGCCAATGCAAATTTTATTTGAAGTATAGTATATCCTTAGACTTACATATCCCATAAGGTCAAGATCATGATAGTCAAAATAATCCCTGTTCTTCTTTCCACTAATTGTCTCTAGTACAATAACACCAAAACTGAAGATATCAGATTTCACTGAGAAAAATCCCCGGGCTGCAAATTCTGGAGAAATGTAACCACTGCAATATAGGAGAAAAAAATGAAGCTCAGGAAGGGGGGAGGTGAAATTTTATGAAGTAACAAAATAAAGTCATTTAAACATGCTTCTTACTATGTTCCAACTATTCTCCTTGTTTCAACTTCAGCTTCATCTCCCCATAATGTTCTAGCAAGACCAAAGTCTGATATTTTTGGAATCATATTTTTGTCTAGAAGAATATTGCTGGTCTTCAGATCTCTGTGGATAATCCTTAACCTAGAATCTTCGTGAAGATAGAGAAGTCCCCGAGCAATCCCGCAAATAATTTGGAAGCGTTGAGGCCAATGCAGTAAACTTTTTCTAGTTTCATCTGACCAAATTTTTAAGCTTTAGTTAGAAGAAGATGACTTGGTGATCAAGGTATAGAAAATCAAGACAAGTTATTTATATAGGATAAAATCTCAAACCAAAAATGAAGTAGTCCAAGCTTCTGTTGATCATGAATTCATATATCAAGAGTCTCTCATCATCTTGAATGCAACACCCAAGTAGTTTCACAAGATTTCGGTGCTGAAGATTCGCAATTAGCTGAACTTCATTTATGAACTCCTTTGGTCCTTGTCCTGAAGTATTGCAAAGCCTCTTCACAGCTATATTTTGCCCATTTGTCAATATACCCTGACAATCATTATTTGGAAAGTTATGTACAAAATATAAATCCAGTGGCAGGATCCAAACACGAGATCATCACGCAGTTTAGATTAGCTTCTAGCTTATACAACTAATTCATATTTAGTTTCTAACACATGAAAAAGCTCTTATAAGTTTATAGGTGATATGGATAACTTAAATGAGATAGATTTTGAAAAAGTTGAGGTAACTTGTAAGATAAGTTATTAGTACTTAGAAAACTCAGGGTTATTATGAATTTATTCTGACTTTTTCTTTAAGTACTTTGTGGAAAAATTAATCTAAACTAGCTCCATCTCACCTTGTAAACTGGTCCAAATCCACCTTGTCCCAATTTGTTATCAATGGAGAAGTTATTGGTTGCATTAGCTATGGTTGATAAATCAAATATTGGTATGTCAATGTTTCCATTCTCATTGTTGTAAGTGTTATTCTTCAAGCTACATATTTGGTTCTTCCCTGAAAGGGTAGAAGAATGATTGTGAGTAAATGACAATGCATTGGTAAATTCTATCATAACAGGAAAAGGTAATGGTTACCAAACCATCAAATTTTATCAGAAAAGCATACTTAAAATTATTGGATAATTATTTGTACCATAGTATAAACAAAATAAATCAGTTCAAATAAAAGTTACCTGGCTTCTCGAGTTTCTTCCTCCGAATCCGAAATATGGCCACTCCCAGTACTAGCACGACCACGATGGACACAGCACAGCCTACTAGAATTCCAGCAAGTTTCTTCTTGTTCAAGCCCTTGTTATGGTCTGAGAGGTTAAAAGCACTGTTAGTCAACACACCAAATTTTGTGCAGTTCAGTAATCTAATCCCAAAGGAAAGGCATCTAAATTCTGAAGCACTTCACAATGAAAGTTGATAATAATTGCTTCTATGCATTTTTTTTTATAACCACTAGTACTGGACAGTGTCCTCTAATATTCATCCTAAAATCTGTTTGCAATGAACATTATGTGCAACTTAGTAAGGCCTAGAATTTATACATTTTTGTATTTAAATGGAAAAGAAAAAGTGTTTAGGAAGGTAGATGGAAATAAAGTATTAGCACCTAGTTCTGAAGCTGCAACTCTAATGTAAAAGTCTTGTCCTCCAGAAGATAGTTTTCTCACATCCACAATATTATTAAACCAAAGCAAGCAGCCACTTCCACCATCTCTGATATCTAAATTTGCATATGCTGTGCAAGAGCAGTTTGTCAGACAGAATTTCTCACATTCCTCAATGTTCATGCTCCTATTAAACCAAGAGGCTGATGTGTCTGGCAACTTCATTCCTGTAACCTTCAGAAAACCATCACTGTTGCCACAATCCAAATTAACTCTCCTAACACATCCATCACCCCACTTTTGTGAGTTCCAATTTTGTTGAGATTTTGGAATGAAACCCTGAAGACATTCACATGTTGGAGAGTTGCTAACATCACAGTTAGAATTTGCACCACAGATGGCATAATTATCACAAGTGTCTGAAGGGCCAAGAAAGAAAAGTTGCCAACTCTCTGTCTGATCTGACATGATGTACCTTGCAATTTGGCCTGCTGAAGTGAGCAAGTATCTTGAAATAACTGACTGGTTCAAGAGATCATATCCATAAGAAATTTCCTTCTCAGTCATAACAAAAGAGAAGTTAAAGAATTTGTACAGTGTTTCAGTAGGGATTCCAGATAAAATATTTCCATTCCATGAGCCTACTCTGAACATTAATGTTTTTCCCTTTGTAATCACCACTTGAGGAAAACCATGAATATCTATATGATATGAGTACACACCACTAGCAGGATCTTGTGTGTCTCTCCAAGATACCAGAGATGTATAATTACCATTTACTAAGTTACTTCTAAGTCTCATCCCTGGAAGCAAAGTGTCCCCAGGAAGTTCAAAACTTTGCCACAGAAGTTTCTTTGGATTGCTTTCTTCTTTCACAACAAGGTTTCCAGTATCCAAGAGCTGCAAAACTGGCTTTATTGCTGTTGTTGATGTATTGGAGGACCATACTATAGCACCTTTGGCATCATAAATAACAAGAGTTCCTTCACCAGTGACATTTAAAACTCCTGAGGAGTTTCCCAATGGAGTGTCTCTATTAGCTATCCACACAACGGTTCTTGGAGAAATTTCCTTGTACCATATACCCAAATATTGTCTATTTGGGTCTCCAAAGTTTAAGAATCCAGCTTCAAAAGTCTCATCTTTTGAAACTAGAGTCTCGTTATCTTTGAGAGATTGTCCTGGAGCAATGGTTTCCAGTGTGTTGAAGCTTGGTATGAAGTGGAACAGAAGAGCGCACAAAACTAGCACCTTGAAGCTTTCCATTCGTGGTCAAAATCCACTGCAAGTTCTTCACAAAATTTGGCTGCTTTCTAACTATAAAATAAGCCAAAATTATCTTCAAAAAGTTTGTATCCGAATTGGATTCTTTAACAGTTCAATCTGTGCTTTGATTAGAGAATGAAAGCAGATTTATCTAGATTAGAATGTAGCAGCTATCAATGCATGAAGTCAAACAAATTTTTCATGTTTGTCAATATCATACAACAACATTAATTTCTAGCCATCAAGCCAAGTCATACCTAATAACTACGTTTACTTGGTATGGATGGGGAGCAAAACTTTGGCGTAATATTGTTTGGTTGAGTCAATTCAAAGACATTTTCAACGTTAATTATTTTAATGTTTTCCTACCCATTGTTGAATATATATATGTCAAGTAATGTTATAACCTACTTGTTTTGAATCAAACAGCCCCTGTACACACTTAGTCCCAACCAATACATGAGATGTATGGTGGACCCATGAATGTTCGAATGTTCATAACTACTTATAAATAAATTTGGGAAAACACAATTCTTTTTTTCAAAACCAAATGGTATTGTAATTAATAATCAAATCAATCATTGAAGCTTTTTTGATGGATTTAATTCCATAGTCTAAATATAAAAGTTGACTTGTGAGCACAAAACGTAACTTGAGGAATAATGGGAAGAAGGCTTATCTACTGAAGGTTGTTATTTTTTTTTTTTTTGGGTGCTAGTTGTTGTCATTATTTTCTAATAGTTTTATCAATAGAAAATGCTGTTTACCATGTCAGCAAAGGATTGTCGTTATTTTATAATAATCGTTTGGTAACTAAAAATAGATGTTTTGCAGGTCAACCAGCTAAAGGAAAAGGACTTATTTGATTTTGTTATCTTTTCTTTTTTAAGTTATTTCATAGATTTTTTTTTTGAAATACTTTACTGAATAAAAAAAACATAAAAAATGTTAGTTAATGAATTTCATTTCAAAAAATATAATTTGAAGGTTTAAAAACGTTATGCAACAGTAATGATAACAGTGACAACACTGATAGTGGCGGTGGAACCCACAATGACACCTGTTATGGGCCGAGATGACCTAGGTGCTGAAATAAGAGAGGAAGCTTGGAAGATCCTATACCACAAGTTAGGCCCATAAGGAACAAAGTTAAACCCATATGGATGAGGAATTACGTATTACCAGAATCCAGGAGAACAACCAGAGGCAACAAAAGGATCTAGAAGCTGGACACCTCATCCTTACGGTTATGATGAGTCACTAGAATAATTTCCCATTGTAGTCACATATCTATTGCTTTGTATATTTTTCTATTATTCCTAGATGAGCGAATCTAGCGCATGTCCTGAGTAGCTCCTCAATTTCTGTTATGCTTAGCTGGTTATAAGTAGGGAATTTGTGAATAGAAATAATCAGAGAAGAAAGTTCAAACGGCTTAGTGTTAGATTTTCCTATAGTTGCATTTTATTCCTTCTGCGCTTAAATTCCTGCTGAGTACCTTTCAACAACAACCGTAGAGTGTTGCAGCAATAGGGATAAGAAATTAAGAATGGTTCCGAGAAACACTGAACATTTGGAGAAAAAAAAACTAAAGAAAAAAATTAAAGCATGTTTTTTATTTTTCTATTTTATGTACAAATTATAGGGAATAAAATTTCAAAATAAGAATCAAATAAACCAGTTGTTTTCAAAAAATATAGTATATTAAATATTATAAATTTTCATTTATTTATTTTTTTTAAAATATGCCCTTCACACACTCATCAGTCATCAGCAAGATTCTTCGTTAAATACTATTTCATTGCAATATATATTTCCGACTATGGCAATTTTTTTAGAGTTTAAAAAGTTTTTTATACGGTCAGCTAATCAGGTTGTAATGTCAGTTTGTTATAATACTTTTTTAAATATCTTAATAGATATCTACATAGTAAAATTTGATTGAATGACGATGTAAATTATATGTAGATACATAAAAAATATGTTTAATTTCATTTCAGATCTCTAGTTTGATCTTGCGCAACCGCGGTCTCTTAAGTTTTTTTTGAGCCAATTAAGTCTTTCTAGTTTAAAAATTAAATAAATTTAGTCCCACAAAAACTTTTAGACGGTTGGTGTTGGTGTATAATCTTTAAACTTATTTTTTTTATATAAGATGAGAGAATAAAAATGACATGCAAAGTCATACAAGCGAAAGATCAAACCAAACCCCATAAACAATCGGTCATGGAAAATGATAGATAACTTGTAACAACAATCATTGGAAGATTTTTTTTTTTTTTTAAATAAGTGTTTGATCAAACTGATGTTTCTCATTTATATAAGCAACCATATTTAACACATTTTGTAGAGTGCTACACAAGTACCGTCGAATAGATCAAAACTGGTCGTATATTTTGTTTTAATCCTTCTGCGAAATTCATTGATCAACATTGTTTGATAAGGATCAAACTGCTAGTTTATAACATATAGTTTATAACGTATATTTTGTCACCTTTATCGATGATTATAGTCGTTTTACTTGGATTTATTTTCTTAAATCTAAATCCGAAGTGCTTTCTATGTTTAAGAAATTTCTGATGTATGTTGAGAATCAATTTCAAACCAGTATTAAAATTCTTTGGTCTGATTCTGGTGGTGAGTATATGTCTCATGAGTTTCAGGAGTTCTTACAGCAAAAAGGTGTATTGTCTCAACGATCTTGTCCCAATACCCCTCAGCAAAATGGTGTTGCAGAACGTAAGAATCGTCACTTGTTGGATGTGACACGTACCTTACTTCTCCAGGCCTGCTCCATCCAGATTTTGGGCAGGCTCTTTCCACAGCCTTTTTGATCAACCGCCTTCCTTCCACGGTGATTGAGTTTGATTCTCCTTACTTTCGCCTTTTTAAAACTCAGCCTGATTATAGTAGTTTACATACTTTTGGGTGTGTTTGTTTTGTTCACCTACCATCCACTGAAAGACATAAGCTTGGGGCACAATCTGTTCAATGTGCATTTATGGGGTATAGTCATTCTCATAAGGGTTTCGTGTGTTATGATGTCTCTAATCATCGTTTTCGCATTTCTAGGAATGTGACATTTTTTGATCATCAGTTTATGTTTCCTTGCCCTTCTCCTGGTCTGACTGATATTGCTATACTTCCCCATTTTTCTACTTTATCTCCATCTATAGAACGTTTCAAACCAGGACTTGTATATGCCAGACAACGCGATAGACAGGTTCCCACTTGCCCTTCCGATGCTGACCCGCCACCTGATCCTGATCCTGTACCAGTTGCACCACGGCGTTCTAGTAGAACGTCTCGAGCACCTGATAGATATTCACCAGACAGGTTTGATCCCTCACATACTCCTTTAATCAAGCTTATCCGCACACCTATTCCTACTTGTTACTCGCAGGCTGTTAAAGATGTGTGTTGGGTAAATGCTATGAATGAGGAACTCCAGGCCCTTCAGGACAATTTTACTTGGGATATTGTTCCTTGCCCTCCTGATATCAAACCCATAGGCTGTAAATGGGTGTATTCTGTGAAACTGAATTCTGATGGATCTCTCAATCGGTACAAGGCTCGATTGGTTGCTTTAGGCAACAAGCAGGAATATGGCATTGACTATGATGAGACATTTGCACCAGTTGCTAAAATGACTACTGTTAGAATGGTGCTCTCTATAGCTGCTTCTCATGGGTGGTCTCTCCACCAAATGGACGTGAAGAATGCATTTCTTCATGGCGACCTGACTGAAGATATTTATATGACTCCCCCTCAGGGCCTATTCTCTTCATCTAAGGGGGTGTGCAAACTCAAACGCTCTCTATATGGTTTGAAACAGGCGCCTAGAGCATGGTATGAGAAATTCCGTTCCACTCTACTTGGGTTCTCTTTTACTCAAAGTCAGTATGATTCGTCTTTGTTCATTCACCGCACATCTACGGGCATTGTTCTGCTCCTTCTTTACGTTGATGATATGATCATTACTGGTTCTGATGCAGCATCTATCCAGGAAGTTAAACAAAAGCTTCAAGCCTCATTTCAAATGAAAGACCTTGGTCTTTTACATTATTTTCTTGGACTCGAGGTTCATTCTACCTCTAAGGGTATATTTCTCCATCAGCATAAGTATGCCACAGACCTTATTGCTATGGCTGGCCTCCAATCTGCTAATCCTGTGGATACTCCTCTTGAAGTTAATGTCAAATACCACCGTGACGAGGGTGAACTTTTGACCGATCCTTTATTGTATCGACAGCTCGTGGGTAGTCTTAACTACTTGACCATTACACGACCCGACATTTCGTTTGCTGTTCAGCAAGTAAGTCAGTTCATGCATTCTCCTCGTCATCTTCACTTGGCAACGGTTCGTCATATAATTCGCTACTTGAAAGGTACCTCTCAACGGGGCTTATTCTTTCCTAGTGGGACCCCTCTTAAGTTGATTACCTACGTTGATGCCGATTGGCCGGGTGTCCCGACACTCGCCGCTCACATCCTTGGTTGGTGCATGTTTCTTGGTTTTTCGTTGATCTCATGGAAAAGTAAGAAGCAAGCAAGAGTCTCTAAGTCCTCAACTGAATCGGAGTATCGTGCTATGTCTACGGCATGCTCCGAAATACTTTGGCTTTGTGGTTTTTTGGGTGAACTTGGATTTCCTCAAACCGAACCAACATCTCTCTATGCTGACAATACAAGTGCCATTCAGATTGTTGCCAATCCGGTTTTTCATGAGCGTACTAAGCATATTGAAGTTGATTGTCATGCTATTCGTGAAGCCTGTGATAATCATGTTATATCCATCCCTCATATCAATACTCAATTTCAAGTTGCAGATATTTTGACCAAAAGTGTTCCTCGTCCACGCCATCAGTTTCTTGTTAGCAAATTGATGCTCCTTGATGACCCGCATCAATTTGAGGGGGGATGTGAATAAGGAATAAGAAAGTTTGTAAATAGTAGATTTATTTATATATGTATTCGGCCCAGGCCCGTTAGGTTTACGAGTAGAATAGCCTATTTAAACTCATTAGTGTTTGTACTCAAGCAAGTAAGAAAAGACAGACAATCAATAAAACGGAACTACAGCTGCTCTGTAGTCGCAGACGTAGGCAAAGATTGGCCGAACTGCGTGACCAATATTGCGTCTCATACTTACTGACACAACCAACCAGGACGTATGAGCAAGAAGCCAAGTTGTTGAAAGCAATGTTTTAAATCACGGTTGTGGTTACCATTGCGATCCTTAATATGATAGAGAATCGCGGTGACACAGGTTATGTAACCTCAATTGTTGTCACGAATATGTCAAAAACTTTGATGTTGCCGCTCAAATCGTAGTCGCGGACATTTTTCTAAAACTTTGGGTGGAAGTATTTTACCTTTTCCCACTCAAGACTAGAACCATGAAGCTTGACAAGATTACCGTGTTGGAGTTTGGAAATTGTGTTAACTTCATTTTTTTTAATTCATTCTGTCTCTGACCAGAATTCATGGGGAGTCGCTTTACAGCTATATACGAATATATGAATATCCTGTCCACCTATTAACGTACCTTAAAAATATTAGTAAAATATTTGTAATTTGTAGAATATGATAGTTTATCACGTTCACATTATTAAATCCAGCTTCACCCAGAATGTTGTCACTAGAAAAGTTGTTCGTTGCATTGGCTACACTTTTGAAATCAAATGTTGTCAAGTCCAAGTCTTCCTTTCTTTGTCCATTTCTGTAATCTTGGTTTTGAGGTTCCATTGTCATTCCAGATACAGTGGAAAATAAATTGGCTCGATGAGAGGAAAAGAAAACTTGCATTAACAAAATGATCCACAATATTATCACATGAAATACACTAGGTAAACTTTTCATGTGGAAATTCACGTACTTATCAGCTTATTCAAACTTACATCTCTTTCTTCTGCTGCTATCCCTCCTCCGTTTATAGATAGAAAGTCCAGACATGAGCATGCTAAGGACCAATGTTCCACAGCCAACCATAATCCCAACTAGCTTCTTCTTGTTTGAATGAATTATTTTATCTTTATTTATTTAGAGCATAGTTAACACGTATTTCAAGCACCTTTGATGGAATTCCACTTGTCTTTGTACTTCAATATTTTACACTGTCATAATAAATAAAGATTCAAGAAAATATTCTGTATAGGGAATTGAATATTAACATGTTGGAGACAAAATAAAATGATAAACCTAGGATTTCTAGTTCATCACTTTCATTAAGTGAAAAATGAAAGGTCAACACTGAATTTTGCTTCCCTGGGTTTAATTCCACAGTTAAAAGTGTGACCATTCCATGATCCAAAACTTGACATTATAGAGGACCCTTTTCTATGAACAAACTGTGGCCAACCACGAGTATCAAGATGAAGTGAGTACTCACATGGGGCAGGATCTTCTACACTCTTCCAAGATGACAAAAATGTCTCTTATACATAATTTAGGATAACACTGTAGAGCATTGCAGTGATTTATGAGGGCAACCAAATTGGACTATGAGACTCGAGAGAAAAAGGTAGTAGATAGAGATAGGAGTTCCTAGCTTCCGCAAGCATCAAACATTTTGAAACAAGTTAGCAGTATATCAGTTTACTGACATAACAATCAATACATTGTGTCTATATGTTTGAATAATAATAATCTATTGAAAGGTAAACCTTTTCATTTGTTTAAATTTTCATACTCTATCTCGCCTCCAAAACCGTACGGGAAATATCATTCCTTGAGAACAATTTGGATTTTCCAGACAAAGAATTTTCTTCAGGTGCATCATTTTCATTGCAAAAAGCAGGAACCTTTGGCTTGGGCAATGATTTCTCACCATTCAGCATCAGAACCACTGATGACATGTCTGGTCTATCTTCTGGTCTCTGTTGTACGCATAACAGGCCAACCTGTATACACCTTATGACTTCAGATGAAGAACATATTTCTCCCAAGTCTTCATCCACTAGTTGCAAGGGCCTACTTTCAATCCATAGTGTCCATGCCTAAAACCATGAGGGATCAAATTAGGGAAGGAAACAAACATGAATTTCAATAATCAGCTACGTACGCACGCACGCACGCACGCATGTATATATGTATGTATGTATGCATGTTCATTATGCTTACGTGTCCTGGAAGACTAAAGGAGTGTTCTGGGTCTGAAAATCCACAGGATCTCCTCCCACTGACTATCTCTAGTACTATTACACCGAAACTGAAGACATCGGATTTCATGGAGAAATGTCCATGCACAGCATACTCAGGAGGCATGTAACCACTGTAAATATCAATTTCAAAATAAGACAAATTAAATTAGTCAAATATAATCTCAATGAACCATAAATCAGATAGAAGCTTACTATGTGCCAGCAATTCTTTTTGTTTGGGCCACAAAGTGATCTCCATAAAATGTGCGAGCCAGGCCAAAGTCTGATATTTTTGGATTCAATTTTGCATCTAGTAGAATATTGCTGGTTTTTAAATCTCTATGGATAATCCTGAGTCTAGAATCTTGATGGAGATAAAGAAGTCCCCGAGCAATGCCATCAATGATATTGAATCGCTTCTGCCAATCCAAAATCTTTCTTCGAGTTTCATCTGGTCAATTTGACATACAAATTTAGAATATAACTTGCAGTATCAAAAATTTTGATAACCAAGAGATCAAAAGAAAGAAGTGTAAAGGCTCAAACCAAAAATAAAGTAGTCCAAGCTTTTGTTCAGCATGTACTCATATATCAACATTTTTTCTTCTCCTTGAATGCAGTAACCAAGAAGCTTCACAAGATTACGATGCTGAAGTTTGGCTATCAACACAACTTCATTATTTAACTCGTCGAAACCCTGACAAGAATTGTTAGACAGCCTTTTAACTGCTATCTCTTGTCCATCTGCCAGAACACCCTGCAAACCATCATCTGGAATACTAAGATTAAAGAGAAAATCAGGACCCTTGTTTGAATAAAGTTTTTTACCTTATATACTGATCCAAAACCACCTTCTCCCAGTTTGTTGGTGCTTGAAAAATTATCAGTAGCTTTTGCTACGACTGACCAATCAAATGTCTGTAGATCCAGGTCTTCCTTCTTTAGCTTATTGTAGTAATTATTCTTGTTAATTATATTTGTCATCCCTGAAATGGTAGAAAATGAATGACAATATCCCTGAACTAGCACCATGATGTAACATATCTTTACTTTTTTTTTTGGGGGGGGGGGGTGGCGGCTATCTATTACTCTATGTAAGAAAATGTGCTCACCTGGCTTTTGAAGTTTCCTTCTCCATACACATAATCCAAAAATTATCAATATCATTCCCACGTTTAATATGAATGAACCAACTGTTATTCCTACTAATTCTTTCATGTTGATATTCCCACGGCCATCGACACCAAGATAATCTGACAGATGAAGAGTATCATTTAGTAAATATTTTTAAGCATAACCATTTTTAAGAACAACACTGCAACTCAAGCCAGCTACACTGGAAAATTATGGGTATTCAACATCAAAGCAATTAACAATCACAACATTATGTCCTTGTCACTGGTTCATTACCAAAATATCTTAAGCATCATATCATTGTTTAAACTATTGTTGATTTTGATAGCAATCCTTTGCCTGAACCCACTCGAAAAACATAAGGAAATGAAAGAAAAACAAATAATAATTATAACAACAAGGGCACCTAAGTCTGAAGCAGACACTCGTACATAAAGGTCTTGTCCACCATGGAGTTGCTTCATGTCAATCAGATCATGAAACCAAAGCAAGCAGCCACTTCCTCCATTGCGAATATCCAAATTTGCATATGCTGTACAAGAACAGTTTTTCAGACATGTTTGCCTACATTCCTCAAGGCTCATGGTCTTATTAAACTGGGAAAAAGAAGTGTCTGGCAATTTCATCCCAGCATACTTCTTAAAACCATCCTTGCTATCACAATCAAATGCAGACCCTCGGACACAGCCATTAGACCAATAAGACATATTCCATTCTTGTGCATTTCTGGGTTCAAATCCTTTCAGGCATGCACAAACATGAGAACTACCAAAATTGCAAATAGAGTATGCACCACATAAAGCATAATTATCACACTGGTCTACCAGATTAGCTGAGATAATCTCCCATCCACGGCTTTGACCCCTCCACACAAAACGCTGCCCAATGCCTGAAGGGTTCAATATAATTCTGGAGAAAATTGATCCATCCGTGAGTTCATACCTATAATAAACCTCTTTTTCATTGAAAACAAATTCAGATTTGTATACTGGATTTATCTTCTGAACTGGAAATCCAGTTAAATAGAGTCCATTCCATGACCCTGCTCTATACCTTACAAAATTACCTTTCAATTGAACTGATTGTGGATACCCTTTAGGGTCTATTTGTAGTACATGCTCTCCACGACCAGGATCATCTGCACTTTTCCAAGATGATATAAACCTGTTCAGACCCTTCACCAGGTCCCACCCCAGTTTCATTCCCGGCAACAATGTATCACAAGGATAATCAAAACTCTGCCACACAAAGTGCTCCTCATTGGTACCACTCTTATCGTCATTTTCATCTCTCGGTCTCACTACAAAGTTTCCTGCATCCAAGAGCTGTGCAATAGGCTTATCTGCTGTTCTTAAACTGCTGGAGTTGGAATACCAAACAATTTTGTTTGTGCTATTGAAAAGGACAAGAACTCCATCATCATAGAGCTTTAAAACTCCCCTTCTGTCATAGAGTGGTGTTTCTCTGTTGGCCACCCATACAACTGTTAAAGGAGATATGTTCTTGTACCATATGCCTAAGTATCTTGTATCCAATTTCCCAGGGCTGAAAAACCCCAGTTCAAATGTTCCTCCATCTGAAACTAGATAGCTACCATCTGGTACTGTTTGACCTGGAGCAATAAAGTTTAGGGAATAGGAAGCTCTTATAAAGAACAACAATACTAAAGTGCAAATAGGAATCATTCTAAAGCTCTTGATTGTTGCAGATCTAAGATCCATAAAAGGAGTTGAGAGAGAAGAACAAAACAGATTACATACCAGTGGTAGTGCTAGTAATTAAGGATTTATGTGAAGATAATGTTTTATCAGTAGAGTTGTACTAGTAATTAAGAATGCCTAGATAGTGTTTTATTAGTTCATTTTTTTTTTCCCAATTCCTTTCCTTTTCTCCTTCCCCTTCCAGTATGTTTTTCTTCTCCCCGACCCCACTACAAAAGTAAGAAGACAAAAGTACTCGAGAACTGGGGAGAGAGGATAGCTCTTCCGCAGATCCGGATTCCTGCATTCGCGGAACCACGCATTCACGCAGTCACGCGAATTTATACTAGTCTTTCAACGGTGGTAGATAAAATGCTACCAGACCCGGTAGCTCTGACTACGAATTTACACGCAGTCACGCGTCTTCCAACGGTGGTAGACAAAATGCTACCAGACCCGATAGTTCTGACTGCGTGCTTTTTCTACCACCATTAAAAAACTAGTATAAATTCGCGTGACTACGTGAATGCGTGACTATAGAGAATCCGGATTCCTCTTCCGCGTGCAATGAATGTCTGGCACGCAAACTGGGACTCTGGTCGCTGCTTCGTTTGTAATAGTAATACCAAAAGCCACCAATCACAATTACTATACTGGGTCTTACGTTTTTTTCAAAAAAAAAAAAAAATACTGGGTCTTACGTAATAATGCTATCAAATTCACTAATCTTTAGAATAAGGATAATATGATGGATTCTTTTACCGGTTTACATGCATTTATTTATAGCAATACTGATTTTTTATCCTTTTTTTTTTTACGTCTATCTTATTCTCTGTTTTTTTTTTATCACATCACTTATCAGTTATCAAATATATTACTTGTTCTCATTTTTGTTTCTAACTCTCTTCTCTTTAGAGGGATGTAATTATCAATAATGCATTCCAAGAAGGTGAGAGAAACATTATCCTATTTTTAAACCAAAAAAGGATACTTTTCATCATACTAAAAAAACCTTGCTCTCCTTTCTATCGTGTTAATATATTTTTATTATTTATGTTTTTAATAAAATATTTGTGTAGTACTGTGTACCGAAAGGAAGAAAGAATATGGAAGAACAGAGGATGAAAGTAAAGTCAGTGTGAGGAGCCCTGCATTTTGCAATTGAAATGCTTTGGTTCTATTCACTGGATCGATTAATAAAAAAGAATGACTCGTAGATGGAGGGGAAACCACTAATCGTTGGTGAAGAAAGCAAATAAGATGGATATTGAACTTGGATCTGTTGCAGCAGGACTGGTGGCAGTAGCAGCAGGATTTGTTGCAGCAGGAATTGGTGCAACAACAGATGTTGGAGCTGCAACAGGAAGTTGAACAATAGGAGAGGAGTTGAAGTTTGATGAAGAAGAAGGTGGACTAGAAAAAACAGAATCATGGGACATGTCACAGAGGTGGGAATTGTCAAAAGAAATATGAGGTGTAGAAGAAGATTTTGTGGAAGAAGAAGATAAAGGGAATGAAGATTCATAGAAAATAACATTTCTAGACAAAAAGAATTCATGAGTGAGTAGATCATAGAGAAGGTATCCTTTGGTACCATCTCTATATCCAAGAAAAACTGATTTACGGGCTCGAGGCTCAAATTTGGTTCTATGACTTTGAAGTGTAGAAGCAAAGGCAAGGCAGCCAAACACCTTAAGATGTAATAGTGTAAGTGGCTGTTTATGAAGTAATTCATAGGGGGTTTTGTTATGAAGGAGAGGACTAGGAATTCGGTTAATAATGTGAATTGCCTGAGTGATGGAAAAATGCCAAAAATTTGGAGGAATGTGAGATTGGAAAGAAAGTGCTCTAGCAACATTAAGAATGTGTTAATGCTTCCTCTCAACAATACCATTTTGTTGAGGAGTTCAAACACAAAATCGTTGGTGGATAATTCCTTTTTCAAGATAAAATTGAGGCATGATAAACTCAACTCCATTATCACTTCTTAAGCATTTAAGTTTCAAATGGAATTGAGTATTAATGAAGGAAATGAAATTAGTAAGATGGTTTCTGGTTTCACTTTTGTTTTTCATGAAAATAACCCAAGTGAAGCGGCTAAAATCATCAACTAAAGTTAGAAAGTATTTAAAACCAGAAATAGAAGGGGTGGCATACGGGCCCCAAATATCAACATGTAACAAATCAAAAATGTGAGAAGAATGAGTAATACTATTTGGAAATGGTAACCTTTTTTGTTTAGCATAATGGCATATATCACAAGGAAGTGAGCTAGTGTGGTAAGGTATAAAAGGAAATTGTGAAGCTAGACTTTTGTGTACAGAATCAGATATGTGACCTAGTCTAGTGTGCCAAACAGAGGCAGGAACAGTATTAGAAGTATTATTAGAAACAGTGTTACAAGTAAAACCAGAACCAAGTGCTTGAGGTTGACTCAATGAAGCCGAGTCCAGCAAATACAGCCCTCCAAACTTCCTAGCTATACCAATCATCTTCAAATTGGAAGTCTGCAGAATTGAGCAATGGTTAGGAAAAAACAGAAAAACAAGTTGATTTGTGGAGACAAATTGAGAAACAGAAATTAAATTGACATTAAAGTTGGGAATGTAATGAACATTGTCAAGGATAATGCAATTGGAAATGTGTACTGTGCCTACAATGGTTGTAATGGCTTTATTACCATTTGGTAAAGACATAGAAATAGGGGAAATATGGTGATAAGAGGTAAAGTTTTGTAAAGAGTGAGTGATGTGATGTGTTGCCCCTGAGTCTATGACCCAGTGAGTAGAGACCTTACCATATGTGGGAGATGATGTGGTGTTAAAGGTTGCAGGTTGGGAGATGACAGAGTTGACAGCAGGAGCAGGCACAGCTGGAGATGGAATGGAGGTTGGAGCTTGTAAATTTGAATGTTGTAGAAGCTGTAGAATCTGATTATATTGCTCTTGAATAACACTCACAGATGGTGAACTAGCAGTGACAGTAGCAGAATTAGGTGCAGTGGCAGGAACATTAACTGCAGTAGATGAATCAGAAGCAGCAAGATTTACAGATTTATTGGTTTTGTGCTGAAAACCAGGTGGATAACCATGCAGAATCCAACAAGTATCTATGGTATGGTTATGCCTGCCACAATGAGTGCAAGTTCTATTAGAATTCTGATTCTGTCCTCTGCCAGTGTTATGGTAACCTCTACCTCTTCCTCGATTGTTAAAAGAACCTGTGGTGTGTCCTCTATTAAAGTTCTGAGGCTGTGATTGAACTTGCATAGCAGCTGGTTGTGAAGCAACAACCGAATCAGGTAATGAATTGATAAGAGGAGTGGACATTTGCCTCTCTTGTTGAATAACTAGAGAAAATGTTCTGTCCAGATCAGGCAATGGATCAATCAACATGATCTGTGAACGAACTTGAGCATATTGCTCATTCAAGCCTTTGAGAAATTTGATTGTTTTATCCTGTTAAATATATTTCTTCAAGGAAGAGACAGCACCACAAGTACAGGATATAGCACAGGAACAGTCACGGACAGGACGAAATGTCTCAATTTCTTCCGAAAGTGTAGTCAATTGAGTGAAATAGGAAGAAATATCGAGGTTACCTTGCTGAAATCGAGCCAGTTCTTCTAAGATATCAGCAACACGAAAGATATCGCCCTGTGCAAACCGTTTTTCCAGGTGCTTCCAAATCACAGAAGCACAATCGCACCAGAGGATCGATTTAGCAATGTTATCTGAAATTGAGCATTGAAGCCATGAAATCACCATATTGTTGCATCGGATCCAAGGATCATACAGAATATCGGAAACCGGAGGAGGAGTTAGGGTTCCGTCGACGAACTTCATCTTGTTCTTCGAGATGAGCACAACCTTCATAGATCACGACCAGATTTGGTAATTCTTGTTATCAAGCTTAGGCGTAACAAGAATGATTGAAGGATTTTCATTCGGATGCAGAAAGTAAGGATTCGATGCAAAATCAGAGTAAGGAGAAACCGCCATTGAAATAGCGAATTGAAGAATCAAATCGAGGATTGATGAGAAGAATCAAACGAAAGAGAACAACAATAAGAGAATCGCATAGATGAACGATGAGCGGAAGCAATTTGCGTATGATACCATATTGAGTAATTGAGATGTGCAGAGAAATGTGGAGAAGTTGAATTTTCTCATTAGAATGAATGTTGTTAAGTTACACAGAAGAGATACAAGAATATATATATGCTGAGAACAAAACAGAAACAGAAAAATAACTGACTGAAACAGCAGTCAATAACTAACTCCTAATATTGCAACTAACTCCCAGTTTTATTAACTAATACAAAACATTCAAAAAACAACACTACTCTTTTTATTTTTTTATTTTTTATGAATACAACACTACTCTTTTATTGTCATTTAGAATATATTTCATTATAATTGGGATTTCCCCAACTCGCATGCATTTCAAAGTGTTGTTACAAGTAGTTATAATTGGCATCATAGATAAGTTTGGTTGACGCTGTTAACCTAAGATAACATAATAAATAAACAAATTAACTGTGATCATGCAAATAGCTTATTATCCCTCATAATCATCACTTCTCATTCAAATGCTCCCTTTTCAACCCAATTCTCCCAAAGCAATAGAAAAAGAGGATCACAAGTTAAAAGTTCTTGAAAGCAAATATTTTACTCGGAAATAATTTTAAAAGTGATTAATTACGTCAATATATATATGACTACGCCATTAAGCGCTTTCTAAACATTGTAAACCACTTGTTTTTGTGTACAAAAAGAACACTGAGATTTAAACTAGCAACATGATGCAAACTATCCAAGCTTGTTGTTGCTAGTCCTTAATCCTATGATATCATAGTGGCTTCATAAATTACTGGTTTTATTAGTTTCTGATTAATCTATTTTTGCCAATAATTCTCAAATTATAAGCCACTAGAATTGGGTTGGTGATGAAAGGCTTGAATAGTTTGAATTAAGTCATAGATTCAAATCTCATTGCCACCATTATACAAAAAATATCTCAAACTTTGACTTCCAATGATAATGGGGCAACTGCTTCTATTATCCCTTGAATTAATGTTTCAATTGCCAGTTTTAATTGACCAATCATATGCTAATAAATCAAATCTCTTGAAGCCGTGCAAGTTTCATTTTTATCATTATGCAAAAGCCAGCAAAAATACTTGGCCATCTTTTACTGACTAAATACAATAGGAGGAAAGATAATGACATGCTTCAGAAAACAATTTAGCATGAATGTTCTCATTACAATTTCTCACATATTAACTTTCCAGAACACGACTGGCTCTAAGGATTGAAATAAAACTACATAATGTTAGGTTGTAATTCCACCAAAACTACACAACAAAACAGCAGCAAGTAAAGAAATACAAATGCAGATACTACGTATAACAAAATTATGAATTATAAAAAACTTCCATCAGGATGAAGATCACTATTATTTTTTAAGTGCGTCCATTTTCTCCCTCAGGTAGTACAGTTTGGCCCTTCTCACTTTCTTCTTGTCCAGATTCCAGAACCTTTATCTCCTTTATGTTATGTGAATACCTATCACACAGCCCAAAGCTCAGGTATTAACCCTTAAGTAATTAATACCACTATAGGCACAATTAACTGAAACTTCAAAGATCAAAACACAGGACATCCCCCCTCCTTTCCCATCTTCTCCCAGACCAAAAATAAAAGCAACTGATAAAATCATATGACAGGCTGAAAAGGAGTATAGACAAAAGATCATTAATAGTAGTAGTACAGCACAAAAATCTCATCCAAAGCACACAAAGAAACACATTGAATTTAATCTCAGAAAAGTCTAACATAACATTCATTCAGAACATACATTGAAGACAAGTAATTGGTCCAAATTTTTTTTTTTTTTTTTTTACACTTATGCCTGCATTATGCCTGCATAATGTGCCTGGCAGTTTTATCTAATCTCTCTTAAATTTGATGCGAGGATGCAAATCAGGTTACGGAGTGGAACTATCCTGAGAAAAAGAATCAACAGAATTTGCCTCCATTGACATAAAACTGCGGCAGAAAGGAGGAACAAGCCCAGCAGCCTGCCGTAATGAAGAACCTCTACAACTTCCATGTCCTGATCCTAAACCATTGGCGAACTCAAACCTTGAGAATACCTCAGTCTGAGGGAATATCCTACTCTGCACATGAAACTATGATCAATTTCTATGATCCAAGTTTACACTTCCAAAAATTAAACTGAAACACAGAAGCACGAATTAACATAACACCTGAAGGGCTCTAACTAAATAACTGTCTCATCTTTATTTCATTTGTTCATTCAATCAGGCACATAAGTAACAATAAGGAAGGGGAAAAAAAAGTATATATCTGGAAATTAACAAGTGACCAATCACACTCATCAATTGGTACACGTACTGTGAAATTATGTTACACCAATCGATAACGATAGGGTTATGTCATTGTAGCTCAGACGCAATAGGGTGAAGATACGGAGTGTCATATTCTGAAATCGCTTAAAAATTGGACATAGAAAAGAAATCGCGATTTTCTCCAATGTTTTATTTAGCATTGTCATATCGAAGTAAACCACGAAAAGAGTAAAGAAATGAATGGAAGTGAAGGGATGCTTACGACGATCGGAGAAGAATGAGGGGGAGAGAATGGCTGGGCGGAGGATGGGACTTAGAATTCTGGCGAGGCTCGAGTGAGTGATGATCGGAGCAGAGACGAAAAGAGCGTGCGTGAAGCCATGCGTAACGGGGGTCCAGACAGAGAGTCGTGGGGTTTATGGTTTGCGCGGGAGCACCGCGCAAGGGAACTTCTGTTGCGGGGTCAGAATACAATCCGGTGACCCGACCCAATAAATGTAACCATCTGATTTAAAATTTAGAATTGGATTAATTAAATATATAATGTGTTCAATTAGACAAAATACATGTATTTTTTTTGTTTATGGCTATGGAGAGCTCTGCTAGGGTTTCTGACTCCCTTACGGCATCCCATGCAAAAAGTAGGGAGGAGGTGGATCTTTTCCAACGTAGCAAGAAAAAGGTGAGATCATGGGAAGAAGATGGGCAACCATTCACGTTCGATGCCTCTGCATGCAATGCGAATCTTGTCCATGCAGGCTCGTACAAAGAGAAACTACTCAACTTCTTTGGTGAGGAAATTCCTGAGAAGGTTGATGCCAACTACATGAAGGAGAAGTATAACATTGCTGGATTATCCAAAGATCAACCAGCAGCGACAGCGATAGGTTCTGGCATTGAGATCCATTTATCTGATGAGGAATGGGAGGATTAGTCCAAACCATGGAGGAAAACATTGGTGGTTAAACTTATGGACAAGAGCGTGAGCTACAAGCTTCTTGATAGCAATCTTCAGAGGAAATGGGCTCACAAGGGCATCATCAAACTGGTGGACATTGCTGATGGATACTACCTAGTCTATTTTTCCTCTGAGGTAGACTACAATTGGGTACTTTTTGAGGGCCCTTGGATGATTGCCGATCATTATTTGATCATGCAACAATGGAGGCCTTTCCTTTTGCAAAGTGTTGAATGCTTTTGTAAAGTTGTTGTTTGGATTAGAATCCCAAAGCTTCCTTTTGAGCTCCATCGTAATGAATTTCTTTGGCGCATAGGATCGGGACTTGGAAACATGTTAAAGATTGATAGGTTAACTTCCATCCATTCTTGTGTGAAGTTTGCTCGCATATGTGTGGAAATGGACCTGTCTAAACCACTGCCCTCTCATCTTGTCGTTAAAGGCAATAACCTTGTCCTAGAATATGAAGGTTTACATCAAATCTGTTTTAGATGTGGTCGTTATGGACATAAGTTAGACAAATGCCAAGAGATACTGGAGTCAAATGTTGATTCCCAGAAGAAGGATGGGGACAATACCATGACTCCAAGCTCAACACCAGCTACCAATGGAGGCAATGTAACAGTGGAGATCGTTGATCCAATGGCGACTGAGAAGAGTACGGCTGAGGTGGCAAATGCGACTATTGTGGATATAGGTGAAATAGAGGCACCAGCTATGGCAATTTCAAATGTTACCAATTTTGGCCCATGGAATTATGTGCAATGTTCGCACCGGTCACACAAACAAGGAAAACACATTAATGCAGGCAAATCAGACAATAAAGGCAAAAATCCCAAGATGGAATTGGAGGAATCGAATGCTAATGACAAGAAAGGAGCGGGTGCAAAATCTCATCAAAGAATAGCGAAGCATGCAACAATTAATGGCTCACGATTCTCACTATTAAATGAGGATATTTCTCTAAATGAAGACCAGTCAACTCAGGTAGTAAAGGGTGGTGGATTTGCTTTCAGTAGTATGCCACCTCAGAAAAAGATAGTCCAACGTGTGAAGAATCCACTAGGTGGAAAGAATCCCTAATCAAAGAATAAGTCAGCTCATATGCAACCAAAAACTCTTGCAAAATATAAGAAAAAGGATATCAAGAGTAGCAACATGATGCCGAGTACCTCAGGTAAAGATAAAGTTAACCCAGTTCCTCCCAAAAGTGCTACTAATTTTGATCTAGAGCAGATTAGGATCCTGCAGAAGACTCCAAACTCTGCTTTCAATGCGTGCCTACATTGGAAAAACCCTTTGGAGGAAGCAGCAATGGAAGTCGATGAAGAAACACTTGCCTTTGTGGCCATGCAACGATCCCTCAAAGGGAAAAGTGTTCCTCAAGGGGATGCCAAAATACTTGAAATAGAGAAACCTCAGCCTCACATGTCTTCTAATATGGACATGCAGCAATGTCCCCAAGTTACCAATGAGCAAGGTGACCACGAGGATATCCCTGCCTCAAACTCCACTTCTGGAGCTATGGATGTTGATCAAGAAGTTGACAATAGTCTGCAGCAGGGCCACCTTGAGATTGTATCTCCATCATTTGATAAAAGTTCTCAATGAATAGTATCATTTGGAATGTTAGAGGGGCTGGAGGTAAGGAATTCCCAGCTATGATTAAAGACATTTCAAGAATTTATCATTTGAATTTTGTGGCAATTCTAGAACCTAGGATCAGTGATGACAAAGCAAATAAAGTCATCAAGAAAATTGGTTTTCACAATGTTGCTAAAGTGGATGTTAGAGGGTTTTCTGGTGGTATTTGGTGTCACTGAAAAAATTCATGTCCCCCTATTTCAGTACATTCCACCTCAAAATACTGTGTTCACTTGATAGCTAATGCTAACACTCCTAATTATTGGTACTTTTCTTTTGTCTCTGCTAGTCCGAGCCTTTATGAAAGACAGCAGGTGTGGAGTGATCTTGTTAATTTTCATGCCTCTATTTCGGGCCCTTGGTTGCATGTTGGAGATTTCAACCAAGTTTTGTTTAATTGGGAGAAGGTTGGTGGGGGCTCTGTTAGTAAATCTAGTGGTACTGCCTTCTCTACCTGCATTGATGCGTGCCAACTACTAGACTTGGGTTTTAAGGGTCATCCTTATACCGTTTCAAAGGAGAATTAAGGGAAAGATTGGACAGAGCTCTGTGCAACTCTTCCTGGCTTCAACAATTTCCAAATAGCTCCCTTACTCATCTTCCTCTTAATTCCTCGGACCATTGTGCCTTATGGTTCAGTTTATGCCCTGAAGCTGCTAATCGTAGAATTACTTCAAATTTCTCAGCCCTTGGATTGAGCATGAAGACTTTGAGTGCCAAGTTAGTTCTTCATGGACTCAATCGAATGATTGGTCTGTTAACATTGATAGATTGACTACTAACTTAAAATCTTGGAACCATCATGTTTTTTGTAACATTTTCAAGAAGAAGGAAAGAATCATCAGGAGATTGGAGGGCATCAACAACAAACTCTTGATTGGTGATAACACTCGGCTCTTGGATCTCAAAAAAGAACTTTGGAAGGAATATAATACCATCATTAGTCAAGAGGAGATGTACTGGATTCACCAAGCTAAATGCAAGTGGCTTAGACAGGGGGACAACAATACTACTTTCTTCCCCCTATTTTGGAGGCTGATATGGCTCCTCTTATTGGTGTAGTTAGTATTGAAGAAACCAGGGATGCATTATTCAATATGAAGAATCTCAAGGCTCCTGGGCCTGATGGCTATCATCCTCTCTTCTTTAAATCCCAATGGGACATCATTGGTGTCTCTATGCACACTTTTGTGTCCCAATGCTTCCAACAGCCTTTATTGATTCGGGATGTGAACAAAACCTTACTCACATTGATCCCCAAGTGTGAGGATCCAGAGAGGATGTCCCAATTTAGACCCATTGCTCTCTGTAATGTGATATATAAAGTTATCACCAAAATCATTGCCCAAAGATTTAGAAACTTCTTACCTTATGTGGTTTCTGATACTCAAAGCAGTTTTATTCCTGGAAGATCTACAATTGATAACATTCTTGTTTTGTAGGAAACGATTCATTCTTTTAAACATTTGCAGGGCAAGAAAAGCTACATGATCATGAAGCTGGATCTTGAAAAAGCCTATGATCGATTGGAATGGCATCCTGTTATAGACACCCTTCAAAGCCTTGATATCCCACAAGACCTGCAAGCTATGATTTTTCAGTGCATCTCTTCTGTTTCCATGAAGATTAATTGGAATGGATCAATCACAGACTCTTTCAACTCTTCCAGAGGCATACATCAAGGCGATCCTCTATCTCCTTACCTGTTTATTCTCTACCTTGAAAGACTGGGCCACAAAATTCAAGATGTTGTTACTCATGGGAATTGGAAACCTTTTAGCTTTGCTAGAGGTTGTAGTCCAAAGCTACCCCAGATGTGCTTTGCGGATGACCTGATCATGGTAGCAAAGGCTTCTCAAGACCAGGCAACTTGTATAATGGGGATCCTTAATGAATTCTATGTAGCCTCTGGTCAAAAAATAACCTCCATAAGTCTCAAATATTCTTTTCTCAGAATGTCTAGGACCAGCAGGCCGAAACTCTCAGTCAATCCATGGGTATCCAAATTACTAAAGATTTAGGCCTCTATCTTGGGGCTCCTATGATTCATCAGAGATTGTGTAAAAACAACTTCTCTTTTCTTCTTGACAAGATGAGAAAAAAGTTAAATGGTTGGAAAGCTAACACTCTCTCCTTTGCTGGGAGAGTGACCTTAGCACAATCCTCATTGGTGAACATCCCTGGTTATGTGCTCCAATCCTCTATTATTCCAGTCTCGGTTTGCTTAGAAGCTGAGAGAATTTGCAGGGACTTCATATGGGGATCAAATGCTGATAAAAGAAAATCCATCTTGTAGCTTGGGAGAAGATTTGTTGTCCCAAAGAGGAAGAAGGCTTAAGTTTTAGAAGACTGCAGCTGCTCAATAAAGCCTATATGATGAAACTTGGGTGGCAAATGATTACTCAACCTAATAAATTTTGGGTTACAATTATGAAGGCTAAATACTCTTGTTCAATCACAAGTCTAAGTCTACTAGCACTTGGAGAGCCATAGTAGATTTTTGGCAAGATGTTAAAAGAAATTTAATTTGGATAGTCCAAGATGGCCATGATATTCATTTTTGGAAAGATGCTCGGATCCTAGGAAATGATGCTCTTATAAATATTCTGGGTAATTCTTTGCCAACTAATCAGGTTGATTTCTTTGTTTTCCAATATGCTGCTCACGGAACTTGGAATTGGCAAATGTTCCAAGACTATATCTCTGCTGACATATGTGATAGGATTGCGCTGGTTAAGCCTCCTGGTGCTGGAACAAGTGACTTCCCTTATTGGAGATCCACTTCTGATGGTGCTTTTACTCTGAAATCAGCATATGATCTTCTGTGTCAGTCTAATGCTAATGAACTTGATTTATCTGTTGAGTATAGTCCTCTGTTCAAGAAGGTGTGGCAATGGACAGGTCCGAATAGATTCAAATCTTTTCTGTGGAAAATTGTACATGGCAAGTTAATGACTAATGAGGAAAGGAAAAGAAGAGGCATGACTAGTTGTGACATGTGCCCAAGATGTCATGGTAGCTCTGAATCTATAATGCACATTCTGAGGGACTGCGAGGATGTCAGGGATTGGTGGACTAATCTCATTGACCTGGACCATTGGAGCAAGTTTTTTAGCCTAGGCTTTTACACTTGGCTTGATTGGAATTTATCTAAAGATAATGTTGGTGGTAACCATTTGAAGTGGAGCACTTTCTTTGGCATTGCTATCAATGACTCGTGGAGGGATAAAAATTCTTTGGTATTCTCCCAAACTTCAATTCTCGGGAGAACTTTGTTTTATCAAGTCTCCAACCAGCTTGCATTTGTGATGGAGCAGCAGCATCAAGTTTGTCAGAAGCTCAACAATACTCATAGCAGAACTGTTGATATTGCTTGGCATCCTCCTCCTAATGGTTGTGTCAAATTCAACATCGATGGCTCTCACTATGCTTCTTCTGGGTCTTCAGCCTGTGGTGGTCTTGCCAGAGACTCTATGGGCCGGTTCATAAAGGATTTCTACACCAGATTGGCACCCTGCAATGCCACTTGGGCCGAATTATGGGCTTTAAGAAAAGGCATCACCCTTGCCAAAGAGTTATCTCTCAATTGGGTCATTTTTTAGATGGATTCTCAGGTGGTTGTTGTAACACCCCATTTCTGAAGCGCCACAGACAAGAACTTAACTCTAAATGCGACGCATTTTTAAATACTACTCTTGTGTCCTTTGGAAATTACGGTACACATTTTTTTTAAACAACTCCTTTCGCAAAACACACGCAGAGTAGCCAGGGCATTTAGAAACATAATGCAATCTAAAGATACAAGATGCATGCACTGAAATACATACATACATACATACATATATATATATACACATCACTAAAGTAGGTCATAACCAGTACGAAATATAATACAAGAGTAATGAACATGTCCAAAAAAGAGTACACCTAAAGTATGAGGACTCTCACGAGAGTGATCATACTCCTGGGGTACTCTCGGCAGTTACCCATGTAGGGAGATGCTCCAAAAGTATACCGCTAGTCTACCCAACTGTACAGCAAAAAGTCTATCCCCAAAAAACTGACTGGTCACCACTCCACATCTATAACACAGACAGACCTCTCAGACACCCAAAATATCTACACAAGCAGACAAATCACATCAGCTAGAAGTCACTACCTAGACCCTCAGATGGGTCCCCCTCCTCATCATCATCCATCGGGTCATCATCATCCTCGCCATTCAGGTCAATAAAAGGTACAGGTGCCGGTACTCCATCGGGCTCGTCCTCTTCAACTAAGACCTCCTCGATGAAAACTGCTCCGCTGCAACCAACCTCACCACATACTCCACAAACAGGGGAGGGATCCACTGGAGGAGTAGGGGTCCTGACAACCAAAGGGGAGGTCGGCTCTACATCAGGCTCTGCCACAGGGCTCGGGGTAGCAGCTGCCGCACGTGAGGTGGAAGCCCCGACTGTCTAACGTCTGACGCCAATGCTCTTGCTAGCGGTCCTTCTGATCCTGGAACCTCTAGGCAAGGGTGCGTAACGAGTCATAATCCTCCTAGGAATATTGGATGACTCCTCTGGTGACGAAGAAGAAGCTGGTAACACCTGATCACCCTAAGTGCGACGCCACATGTCCACAATCTGCATCGTCCTGATCGGGAAACTCGCTATCCTCCTAGAAGTCTCCAGCCTCAACACAAGTCCATCCACCCTGAAGGTCTGCACTACATCCCCAGTATATACAACTCGACGGGAGATGGGGTCAAACTCCATCACCGAGGGTGTCTCCAAGTCTAGGAAGTCAAACACTATGTCCGGCGACGCCACCATCGCCGGGATCACCAAGGTCTTCGCCATCGTCTGGGTTGCCATCATCGGTTGAAGGAACCACGGGAAAGGGTCAACTTCTCAAAATAAAATGTAACACAAAAATAGCATATACCACAACAAGTATAACACACATAACAATAATATTCAACATAATCAATAAGGATGCACCAGTTCCTATTGACTCACTACATGATAGTGCAGTTTTAATTCCGGAATCCATACGCCAGAGGCATATCGGGCTGTAGGTACCAGACCGACACTTTTTCTTGCAATGGTAAAATTTTAACGACTTTCCCGAATTCCTTTGGCCATGGGCATTTCCACTACCCAGGATAGGCGGGTCGACGTTACCACAAGAAACGACGCAACAATGCCTTTAACCACCCCCAATGAACATATCACCACATTTGATATGTCAATCATGGCATAATCAATAACATCAATTATCCAATAAAATTCACAACATATATCTTAACCATGTTTTAAGTATACACACACCACAATGCTTTTCAACTCGTCCACGCACAACAATCCATCAATAAGTGACAAACCAACAACACAGCAAACAACAACATCAATCAAGTTCGTCCCTTTGCAACTCGGTGGAGTTAGCAAAGAGGAAGTCAAACAAGTGTGGGGGGTTGGGGGCAGTCGCCAACCTCTTGCAGACAAACCCACTAATTAATTAATCAAGTATAAGGCTTAAACAATAAAATCAAGGGGGTACGAGACCCTCACTTCGAACCCTGAGGTTCTCAGACTTCCTTGATATAAAATATTAAATCCTAAACTTGACTAGAAGTAGCCCTTACCGAAGGTCACCAAATCACGTGTCGAAGCACGTCCCGAACTCAGGCCGCACGAACTCGGATTCTCAAGTCCTAAAACACGGAACAAACTTAGCACAAATCTAGGGACTTAGTTCTAATACCTTAGGCTCTCACAACCTAAAACACTCTTGCTAACCAAATCACTTACTCTTAAAATATAATTTGAAATACTTGTTTTTAAAGGATTACATACTCTTGAAAAATTAATAACTAATTAAAAGAATAGAATTCTAAAGACTAAGAATCATTTTCTTGAAAGCTTAAGACATGAAACAACACCCTTGTCAAATCCTTTTCCTCAAATTGCTTAAGTCAAGGCTCCACTTGGTTTCTTGGGTCTCAAGGAACCCACTTTTACCTTATGTGTTTCATAGCCTAAAAAAAATCCAAAACAACCCCAAATTCCAATCAAACTCTTAATTTCTAAATTTTTTCCAAAACTTAACAACAAGCCAATGCAACTAATATAAGTCAAAAGCATCAAAATCTTCTCCTCCAAGCCCTTTAGGAGCTCGCGGCCAACACCCAAAAATAGGGGACAAATTGTAAAACTTCCAAACTAAATTAACAACATCATTCCATGATTTAATCCTTTCACAAAACAACAAATAGTTTCCAAAACACAAGCCTAATCCATAGACAATCCCAATTTCAAGTTCCTTCAAGAATAAGGGTTTTCAATAAAAACTACTCAATCCAAGTTCCAATTCAAAATTAGCAATTAAAGTAGCAACAAAAACATCTAATAAGTAAGGATCATAAACTAATTTGCAAGATTCACTTGAAGATCACACCACCCCTCTTCTTCCCTTAGGGTTAGAGCTAGGGTTCCAAGAAAATGGGGATGAGATGTTCATCTCTTCTATTGATCATAATCAAGCAACAAACAAAGCATTAAAACAAAACTAAAGCAAGAAAAATCACCACCTCCTCCACCTATGGAGATCGCGGCCTTAGGGCTGAAAATGGGGAGAGAAAAGTTTGCTCATCAACTTGCTTAAATGAGGAGATAAGTGGTAGCAAGAAGAAGAAGAAGAAATAAGTTGCAAGAAGTATGGAAGAATGGATGTAGAATCAAGCTCAAGAAATGGCCATGGAAGCTCTTGCACTTTCTCACACTAGAAAGAAGAAGAAGAAGAAGAAGCAAATGAAAGGTAGAGAGTGGGGAGGGGTGTCGCGGCTGCCTCCTAAATAAAGGGGAGGGAATAAAAAAATTATATTAAGTATAAAACATGTGGTTAAAAATCAATTAGGAAAAATAATAAAAAGTTAATCACACAAAAAGTGACACATCTCACTAAAGTAAGATGCTAATTCCATCAATTAGTCTAACCCATCTAATCTATCATCTCTCATGATTACCCTATAATCCTAGAGTCTTAAGAGTACTAAGAAAAAAACACGATGTCGAGTAACCGCGTTACCGATAAATTCGTGAAAATTAATTAATTTCACCGAGAAATTAATTCACCGCGTGATAATAAATTATCATAAATAATAAAAACAATCTCAAACACTCACAAATAATCACAACAAGTCACGATTCGATTTTCATCGAAATCGGAGTTCGCTTAAAATTTTATCTGCGACCAAACTGCTCGATGATTCAAAATGCGACGAAACTTCGTTAGAATTTTTTGACGATATTTGAACCATGAATTAACATAAAATATTAGTTCTCAATTTTAATTTGATCTTGATTTAATTCAATCACTTGCTTAGCGAATAAGAAACTGCTTATTATAGCATAAATATGGCAAAAAATATTATAATAACGCTAAATAACGCATCGCGAAAAAATACAGGTGTTACAGTTGTTGACATGGTTCATAAAGGGACAACCCACATACCTTTCCTCCAACCTCTCCTCCAAGAGGTCATATCTATTCTCCATCATCCGGAGTGGAGAACATCGGTGGTTCACACATACCGCGAAGCCAATCAATGTGCGGATCTTTTGGCTAGTAAGGGACACTCCTCCAGCCTTGTTGGTGCCAACGATTGTAGAGATGTTTCCGTGCCTCGGGTTATTAAGTAATTGAAGTTCCATTTCTCATCAAAAAAAAATTAAATATATAATGTAGATTAGGAGAGGCATACATGCAAGTAAGGCAAGATAGAACTACCGATTTTAGCAAGAGTTTACAATGAAATTTACGTATAGCTTATCAATAAAGAATTCTAGATTAGAACCCAAATCATAGCTCATGTCTTTATTAAACTTAGGCCTCAAAATTTTATCATTAAATAAACTTATAGAAAATCTTATTATAATAATAACAATAAAAAAAATATTATTACACTATTTATATTTATTTAAATAGGCCGGTTTGTTAGGACTAAGATGCTTTTTAGGTGACATAAAGTCTGGCCTTTCATCTAAGTAGACTTTTAAAAAAGTCATGACCTTATCTATTTAAAAAAAAACCTACTCTGGCTTAGGTCTGATGTAGGCTAGGCTATAGGCTCTTTTCAGGCGGTCTGACGTATTTCCACTCCTTATGGTAACAAATCTGTTTATTATATTTTTGTCCCCTGAGTATAAAAATAAGAGCAGTGCTAACAACACACTCTCTAACACCCTCCCTCCAACATTCTCTTCATGATTGGGTGAAACTTATGTGGGTCCCACTAAATTAGTGGGCCCCATTTCCAAAGTGGTGGAACCCACATGAATTTCACCCAATCATAGAGTGAGTGTTGGAAAAAGAGTGTTAGAGAGTGTGTTGCTAGTATTTCTCATAAAAATAATAGAGAATATAATATTTTAGCCAAACAAAATAAAATTAAATAAGAATTATATAAACATGTCATTTTATTTAATTTTATAGTATCTTATTTTATTTAATAAAATTAAAATTAAAAATAAGATTTAAAATATAAAATTTCAATTTTAAGATGATCTTAAATAATTTAAAGTATTAAAAGTGATAATTATTTTAAATAATATATATAAAATTAAATAGAATTTGTATAAAAAAATTGCAAACATCTCCTTTTTATATTATTTTATATTCATGAACTAGCTCAACAATTCATTTTATCAAACATTTTAATTTTAACTAGTTTGTTTGTCCACTATCAGTTTATACTAGTGGAATTCATCACCAATGTTTTTTTCACCTATGCGCTATAATATAGAACATATATAAATTGGTGAAATTAAAAAAATAATTGTCGGTACAAGTTTTTTTGTTTTTTTTTGACAAATTGTTGGTACAAGTTGTATATCATAAAAGTGAAGTCGTATATAGCGGCAGATTTTTTTAACGTAGGTCGTATAAACTTATCTGCAACTTCGTAAAGTTTTATTCGTCAAAAAAAAAAAATCGTAAAGTTTTAGTTCAATTATCAAGTCGCAATAGAAAATAATAGAAAATAGGCAAAGGGTTGAAGTGGCCAACAAGAACACAACAACGTACTGTTGGGTGCCAAATTTTAAATTTGGGTTGATCAACGGAATGTTATGAATTCGATAAGTAAAGACGTAAGAGACCAAAACAAGGTATGAAAATTGGCTAAGTTTGAGAGATCAAGTGATGGGACGGTTATTCGACGGAAAGCATGAAGCGTCAAAGATGTCAAAATGAGCATGGTCGAAACAGGCTTAGTTATTAAGTAAAGATCAATGTACAGCTCGACAGTAAGTGCTACTGTCGATTAGGTAGTTTTTAGCGAAAACTTAACTACCAACCCGTGTCCGTACACGTGTCAGGTTGGATGTTAGGTAGTTTTTTCATATTTTTCCTTTAAATAGTAGTTTGTACGATGTAATTGAGGTTGGATACATGATCTAATTCCTAATATCTCGACGGCTAAAGAAGATTAACTGAACTTGCATCATTGTATGCCTTCCAAACTCTATCTTTCTGCATTTTAATCAATTTCAGTCTATTTTCAGTTCTTTGCATTTTCATTTATGTCATTTACATTCCAGTCAATTTACATTTTCTTGCTTCGCATTTACATTCTTTAATTCCCTGTCATTTACTGTTTTCTGCACTTTTACTTTCAAAGTCATTTACATGCTTTCCTTCTTAATTCATGTTCTTTACGCTTCTGTCATTTAAATTCAGGTAGCATCTAGGGTGGACCATTTAATAGGTGGCTCATGGGTAGACAAATTAATTAACGATTGGATTTTGAAGATCTACTAAATTTTATAATACGTCGTAAATATCAAATAATTTCTCTCTCTTTTATTCCCCACTTTCCCTCCTCCTCCATCAACTCTGCCTGCCATGAGAAAAGTTATCAAAAATCAAGAGTCTGCCGAACAAGAATTAATCAAACTAAATTCAATTCACACTTCCCATTTTTTCTCTTTTAACTCTTTTTTTTTTTTTGTACAACTCTTAACTCTTCTTCTCTGAAACAACAATTCTTCTTGAAATTTTAGTGTCCCAGAAGCGTATATACCACAAAAAAAAAATGAACTCAGGTCTAAATTGCTTGAAGAACAGATGGACATGACAGCTGCCCAGTTCTCACAAAAAACCCCCCAAAACATGAGCTTGAAAAAAAAAAAATCAAAGTTTGCGACATTCACAAAGGGGGAAAAAAAGATGAGAAAAACCCAAAAAATTGATTTGAGAAATGACCCTGAAATTAAATGTTTTCAACAATATGTACTTTTTGCTAAATTATGAGGGATAATGATTTATTGGTTTTTGTCAGAATTGATTTATTTTTGGTTTTTTTATTGGAATGATTCAATGCTTGCGTCACATTTGATTTTGCTTCCCAGGATCTCTCCACCTGAATTTGTTTCCGCAAGAGGCATTTTTTTTTCCTTTTTCTCTGCTCATCGTCTTTGTCTTTGCTCATGAAAAAAAAATGCGATAGCCTCGTTTCGTCAGATCTACTTCTACTTTTTGGGTTTTTCTTCATTGCAGATCTTTCTTATTTTGTGATGAATGTATGAATTTTTTGGGTTTGAGGGTGGATCCAGCGACTGATGGGAGGGGAAGAGGAGAGGGGGGTGAGAAAAGAGATCTAATGTGATGAATGTATGCTGAATTTATGAGCTCATTTGATCTAATAGCTATTAATCATGGTTCACCCATGGACTATTTGATATACATCTTCACCTTAGAAGCCACCTTAAATTCATGCATTACATGCTTTCAAATTCAAATTCATGCATTTACATGTTTTCATTTAAATTTATGCCTTTTTAACAGTGTTTCTTAAATTCTGTCAATTTACTTGTCTTCTTTTACATTTCTGCGTTAAATTCAATTGCATGTCGAGATTCAGTAATGCATGTCTCATGATTCTGCATTAGTGCATTCTTGTTTTAGATTTTTTTTCTTTAATTTGCTTGTAAACCAAGTTATTGACTTTCGACAGCCAATCTTGTTTAGTTAAGTCCATATTGCCATTTCGACAACAACTTGTTTGTTAGTTGGAATTCTCATATACAGATTTGGCATAAGACACAACAATTAATGGCTTTGAAGCCAAGAATATTACAAAACTGATAACGTGTCGAGCAATTGACCGTTATTTTCAAAAACCGTTGTTTGCAAAACGAGATTACCCCATAACTCGTCGATCTTGCAATCGTTCGAATTAATTATTTGTTACTTTGCTGAATTTGGTAGAAATACACTTAGAAACCAAATTTCCCAGTAAACACGTACCTTAAGCCAATGATTGGTTTCGGTGAAACACGTGCGAGAGAATAACGACCGAGACAGGTACACGAGAAATAGGGATTTTCTTTCATTTGATTCACAGCGAAATAGAGAAGAGATGCAAAATGTATGTGGGCCCCATGTGTTTTCATTTCTTCGCTACTATGCGAAGAAAGACCGGGAGAGAAGGTTTTTTTTCCTAATTTTCCCGATTTTAATCTTTTTTTTTCAAACTGTAGCTTTTTTTGGTGTACTATTTTTTTTTGGGTGTACTATTTCAAAGTGCAAAACCATAATTGCAGCGTGTTTCTATTTATTGTGAGCACATATTATTAAATAAAAATAAAAAATAAAATAAATAAATTATATTAAGTTACTCAATTTTTTTAAATTAGATTAAAATTTTACTTAAATTAAAATTTATAATTTAGCAATATAAAATACTATATTGACTTTTTTAGTTCAATGATATTTTTGTCATTTCAAAAATTAAACATACTTCTTTCTGTTCTATTTCTCTTCTTTTTCTTTTATACTAAACAATACCTCAAATCTATCATATTTCTCTCTCTTACATCTCTTGCTTATTTCTCTCTTGACAATTTCTTTTCGGAACCAAACACAGGCTAAAGGAACTCTCCCAAGCAGAGTTGATCTTTCAAAATACTGGAAAGTGGAAATGAGGAATGCTACCGTCAGTCGTTTGACCACTCTAGACCCTCGCTAGTATATTAGGACACGTCGGCAATTTTTTAAAACACATTACTTGTTTACTGGATGCACAAGTTCAGTTTTTTTTTAAAAAAATTTGGCTAGATTATACAATTGGTCCTCTACGTTTATTTTAGTTTTCATCCCCTGTGTTTTTTTTTCCGTTTTAGTCCTTTATGTTTTGTAAGTTATAGCACGTTTGTTCTTTCTATCACTTATCCATCTAACATCGTGAAATCTGTCTTACGTGGCTAACAGTTTACTGACGTGGCATCTGACTCAATTTTATTAATATTATTTTATTTTTAAACATTTTTAATGATAAAAAAAAGAAAAGATTGACATTTCTTCTTCTTCAATCTCACTGTCGTTCTTCTTCTTCTTCTTCTTCTTCTTCACCCCTCCCTCCCTCCCTCTCTCCCTTGCAGATCTTTCTCGAACATACCTGGAATTTTATTTTTGGGGCATGGAACAGATCTACAGATCTGGGAATTTTTTTTTGGGTATGGATTTCAGGTATGGCTTTAGAACAGATCTATGAGGCGATTTCTCTCTTATTTCTCCCTCTCACGAATTTCTCTCTCTCTTCAGTGGCTGCAACATAGCCGGCAACGAACCAGAGCCGGTTCTGTCTCTGCGTATTTGTTTTTGTCTCTGCGTTAATGGAGAGGAGGTTCTTTCTTCTGCGTTGTGCTGGATTTTTAAAGATGAACTGGACAAAAAAAAACGCAGAACCAGGGAAAGAAGAAAATAGAAAGTTTTTTTTCCTTCCTTCTGTGCAGTTTTTTTGTTTGTTTGTTTGATTTTGGGTTACAACGTGGAATACACGTAGGAAATCAGTGCCACGTGAGTGCCACGCAGACAATATAAACGGCGTTTAAACGAATAGTTACGGAAATGACTAATGTGCTGTAAAGTTTGAAACGTAAGGGACCAAAACGGAACAAATAAAACGTAGATGACCAATTGTATAATTTAGCCTTTTTTTTATTGTTGGTGTCTTTGTAGGAGCCAAATCCTGTAATCTCATTTGCCAAGATAATTGCTGCAAGACGTTGCGCCAACCACCCACACAAAGCCTCACCACCGATGATGATCCATGGTCACTGTTCTGAGAAAACCCATCACACATCCACCATGATCTCACCATTTTTCTGCACCACACATTCACCATAAATACCCAAAAATAATGTGACAACAGATCAACCACCACGAAATCATCCACCATTCGAGACCTCAGCCTATCTGCACCACTCTGTGAGCGTCATTTTTACCAGAAAACACCCAAAATCGCATCCTTACACCCACAAATTGGCTTTAATGGGGTTTTTGAAGGGAGAAAAAAGCACATACCAAAAGCAAGGCCTTGTGTGTGGCATCATTCGCAGCATCATTACCAAAAATGGATGTCAAACCCATTGTTTTCCTCTTTCCCCCTAAAGCCATAGAACCTGCCATAATAAACCAATCAGTATCAATTAAAACTGGAAAGGGGAAAAAAAGTGGCAACCGAAAATAGAAAGATACAGAGGAAGAGGGGAAAGAAAAAACAGAGGAATAGAGAGAGACAAGAAAAGGAAGGAAGTCCACTGTTGGCCATGCGACCACCGCCATCGTCATGCGCTAGGGACTGGCCGCACGCCGACAACCTTGTATGTGCTACCGCCGCTTCCGATTGATGCACTATGGCTTCAACCACCACCAATCGTGACCACTAACTCGTCAATGATTGCCGTCTGTCACCATGCGCGTGCGTTTTTCTCTCCAAATAATCAAAAAAATAAGTGTTGAAATTAAAATTAAAAAAACTCTTAAACCTGTAGAGTCGGTAACCAATAAATGGGTTTAAAAAATTGCTGATGTGTCTTAATATACTAGTGAGTGTCATAGCGAGGGTGTCAAAGCGACGGACCGTAGCAGTCCTCAAGTGGAAATAGATGTAGACTTGAGGGTGACAAATAGATGGATTGAACTACAAAAAAATCAGTTTTTAGCGACCGATTTAGTGACTGAATATATAGCGACCGATTTAGAGACCGATTTTAGAGACTGATTTAGCGACCGATTTTAGAGACCGATTTAGCGACCGATTTTAGAGACCGATTTAGAGACCGAATTTGACTAATTTGATTTTGTATTTTTATAAACCGGTCTCTAAATCGGTCCCTAAAATCAGTCGCTAAATCGGTCTCTATAATCGGTCGCTAATTTATGTTTAGTTTAAAAAAAATTAAACTTTCAAAAATCTATTTTTCAACACATTTTATCAGATTCTTTAAACTTTATCACCTTTTTTATAATCAAATAAATTTTATTAAAGGCCAAACCCTAGATATAACTTTATTTGAATAAAAATAAAATAAAATTCATCACCATGTAAGATGTTACAATACATCAGTAATTTCATTCAAACTGAACTATTACAAAACAATATAATGATAATTTCATTCAAACTGAACTATTACAAAAAATAGTACAATGTCAACATGAGAACCTTGCACACTAGTGTGTTTGGTTACGTGTCTTGTCCTCAGGTTTCACTACTCCTTCCCAATGCATTCCTTAGCCTGGTTGCATGCAGAAGTATGTCTTCCGGATCCATATTCCTCACACATATCACTCATTTGGTTTGTGTTCTCTGCCTTTCACGGGAATGAGTGAGCGACTAAAATCTAATCAGAAACCCTTGACTGTTCCAATGCTGCATCACCAACAATAGATGCATAATGAAAAATTACATAATTGTCAGAATTGCCAAACTTTAGACATGTAGGTGATACAATAAGTCATTATCATCCCCCAATTGCTAGGTTAGGTAAAAAACAGAACAATAACCAAAGATGAATGCTCCAAGAATTTGTGAGTCTCCAATCAGCACATCTCCAGTATAGGAGAAGGACAAAACTCTGCTTCATGTATTCTAAGGCAAAATACAAAAAGAAAACCCATTAAAATTCTTTCTCACCTTTCCTCTACTTCCCACGGCTGCTATCTTAGCTTCAACAGCAGCAAGGTTCTGACTCCTGAGTGAGCTTTATATTCTGAGACTGCAAATTCTTGATCAAACTCTCACTAACCTCAAGCTTCTCCAACAACTCCTTATTATGGTTCTCACCTATAATATAACACACATAAATAGTCATAGGATAAAGAGTCAACACTTTGATTCAAAGTTTTATAGAAAGAAAACAATCCTCCTCAGATCATGCACCAAACAACAAAAAAAAGAAAACTACTTACTTAGAACTAAATATATATAATAACCCACAACTACTTACTTAGAATTAAATCCTAAGTAAGGAAGACACAACAAGCAATTTAAAACCAAAACACATTTTCTTTAATTTTGAAACATGGAACCATGACTAAGAATTCATTCTTATTAGTAACCATATTGGATTCAAGACTCCACTAGGTCTTAGGATTATAAAATCCCCTTGGCACCTTAATGTATCATAGCCTTACATTCCCAATCACTCCAAATTTTCAATCAAACTCTTTTCTAAAGGAATTTCCAATACTTGAACAATTATTAAATACACTTAATACAAGTTAAAACACAAAAATATTTTAACAAGGTACATGCACTTGAAACAATAAACACTTGAAATTAAAGTTTTTAAAGACTTAAGACTTATCTCCTTCAAAACTTAAAATATTCAACAACACTAAGAATCGATATTTTTCATGCCAAACTCAATAAAAATCCTTAATTGGGCTCCACTTTGCTTTCTTGAGTATCAAAGAACTCAATTACCATATGTGTTTCATTGCCTCAAGGATCCAACCAATCCAATTTAAACTTCATTTCAAGAGTGTAAGGGTTAATTGATAATTACAATAGTCTTACGCTCTCAAAACACATCCAAATTTAATCAAACATTTTCCTAAATTTTCCCAAAGCTTAGAACATATCAATACAACCATAAAAATCAAGATTGCCACAATTTTTCCTTTCCCAAATCCCATGGGGCTCACGGCCCTCTCACACAAGTTGGGGGCAATTTGCAACCTTTCAAAATAAATTAGACAATACCATTTCATATGACACTTTTTTCACCAAACAATAAACTATTACATAAGGGGAAACCCAACCAAGTTTCAAAAAAATGTTTTTAAATCTCTCAAAGAACAAAGTTTTCACACATAAATCACTAACTCGCTTACTTTTACATTTCCAACAAACACAATCACAATAATACTAACTAAAACGTAAGAACCATCAACCAATTACATGAATCATAATCATAAACACCACTAATCCTCTTTTCAAGAATAGGTCCTCATCACAATGATACCCAAAACAACATCTAATTCCAAAGCTATAAACCCAATACATCAACAACATCAAGGAGCTCAAATCACAATTTTATTCCTTTGATTCCCTCAAGATCACACCCATCCCTCTTTTCCCCCCTTAGGGTTTCACCTTGGGTTCCAAGGATTTGAGATTTTGGTGCTCATATCCATCATTGATCATAATCAAATAACAATTGAAGCATGAAACAAGAATAAAAGCAAGGAAATACATCCTACACAAAAAAAAGACCTCCATGGTTTTGCAAGAAAACAAAGGGAGGACAAATGATTTGGTTCAAACCTCTCATTCAAGAAATTAGCTCTGATCTTTTCCTCTGATTCGGCCCCCCTTCCCTCTCTTTCTCTCTCTCAAGCTGCCTCTCTCTCTCTCCCTCTCTCGCGGTCCCTTTCTCTCCCAAGCTCTGTCTCTCTCTCTCTGCCTGTCCCGCTTCTTCTTTCCTTTCTCACTCGGTTCTGCTCTCTCAGCGCCACCACCACGAAGCTTCCTCCCTCGGCCATTGCGGCTACGTCCAGGCTTCCCCTTCCTCCATCGCCGCCTCCTCTTCTCCAGTGTTCTCTGCCTCGCTCTCCCTCGTCTTCTCTCCTGCGCGGTGGCACGCCAACCACTTGGTCGCCGCGCCTCCCCTCTCTTCCTCCACCGTCGCGCCCTTTTTCCTTCTTCCCCTTCTCTTCTCTTCTCCCTCTTCTTTCCTTTTTCTCCCCTGCTCCTCGTTCCCTTCCTTCTCTTTCTTTTTTTTTTTCTTTTCCAGCTTTGCTTCTTTCTCACGCAGGAACAAAAATAAAAGGGAATAGGGGGAGTGCTAGGTTAGGTAACGTTTAAGTGTGGTGTATCACTACAAGAAACTTGACTTTTAGTGACGGCTAATTACTGTAGGTAAAAGTCATTTTACCGTAGGTATAGCACCAAATACCTATACCGACGGCAGTTTTTTTCGTAGTCTTTAACTTGCTACACCTACGGATATTTTCCCGTCACTATAGGCTATAGTGACGGAATTTGACCCGTCGGACCAAACATTTGGTTGTACCTACGGATATTGACCGTAGGTAAAAAGCTTAGTCAGAACTTACTTAATCTTTTACCTACGGCTCTTTCCATCACTACACAACATATAATCCGTAGGTATAGATTCTGTAATTTTTTTTTTTTTTGATAAACCTATATAGATGCTATATTATATTTATTTTAAAAATTTAATCAAATTAACAACGAAGCAATTAAATAAATATATTTAAAAAAGTAAAATGTAACAAAAGTTCCACATTATATATATATATATATCAAAAATTAACATAAAGTCTTACAAACATGAAATTAACATAAAGTCTTACAAACTTAAAATTAACAATAGCCAAACCATGTCAATCCTAGAGTACTTTAGAGTATTATACTAATAACAAAAAAGATAGTCTTCTAATCATATAATAGGCATACAAATCTTCAAGTTTCCATCTTCAAGTCTCCATATTAACTTCTAATCTTCACCTACAAAAAATAAAAAAGAACAGATGAACAATAACGCAATTCAACATATAATATCACACCTAAAAACAAAGAAAATATTAACAACATTTGTGAGAATTAATTAATACCATTTTTATTATCTTCATTATCGCCTGGACTAGGAGAATTCGGAGCACTAGCAGCATGTATTATGTCTTTCACATCTTCTCCAGAAAACCGATTTTGAATCATGGTCATGACATTTGCTAACATGCCCTCCATATGCTTGACTCTATCACGTAACTCTTCATTTTCAGACACATAAACCTTTGATTTTTTAGATTTAGGGAACTTGCCCATACATCGCACGCGTCCCTTCTTTGCAGGTCCTTGCACTTTAAAAAATACGTCATCCTTCCAAGACATAGAATCTTGAGTGTTTTGGGCTGATTGAGATGTTCCAGCCTCTTTGCTGTATTTTTTTATTTTTTCCTGAAACGTAAAAAATATTTGTAAATTAATTGGCATAAAACCAGTCCCCACAGAAAAGAAAGAAAAAACAATACAAAACAAAGCAACCAGCCTGCTAAAAACAGTCCTAAAAACCTGCAAAAGTCAAAAAAAATAGTCCTTAAAACCAGTCCGCTAAAACAGTCCTAAAACCAGTCTGAAATTACGCAAAAACAGTCCTCAAAATAGTCTGTTAAAACAGTCCTAAAACCAGTCCAAAATTATGCAAAAACAGTCAGCTAAAACAGTCCGAAATTATGCAAAACAGCCCTTAAAACCAGTCCGAAATCTGCTAAAAACAGTCCTAAAACATATTTTCCAGATGAGTCTTGATGGAAAATGTTGTGTCATTCTTATTTCCATAATAATCTTTCACACGAGCCACTTGAGCATCAGCTAAAACATATTTTGTGCCACCAACAGTAACCTCAGATGGAACATCATCCCCTACTACATCCACACGCAACACAATATATTCCACTAACTGTCTGCTAGTGAGTAAAGACCTGAAGGATGCCTTCCAGTACTGATCAGCATCTAAGAAACAGTGCCTCAAGGTACACGGATCAAGCAAAAGAATGTTATTGGCAACCTTAGTGCAAATCACAACAGGACCAAGAGTCCTCAAACTTGCAGTACCTCCTTTAGGATTAGGAGGTAGAAAAATTAAGTCCTCACTGCAAATGGGTCTGATTTCAACAGAAAAAGTGTATCTAAAATTGTAGTTGTTACTCTTTGGATCATGAGAAACAAGTTGCTTATCAAGACGACTCCTCACAGGAGCTACTTTCCCTATGAAATAAACAAACTTGACAGCATGACTTCGCTTAGAGAAAAAGAAGTCAATACCTTGATCCATCTGTTTGATTCTCAGGGCAGTAGCAGCGGCACGATGCTTCAGAATAAGCTGCTCCAAATAAAAGAAAGTATGCCTATGAGAAACATGTTGCTGCCTGAGTTGCACAGCAGCAAGCCAGTGATCAGGGTTAGCCTGCTGCACCACCCTGGAACAAGATTCACACATGTGCTCGAGTTTAACACACTCAACATCACAAAACTGTTCAAGAATTACTCCATCCACAACCTCCTTCTGAACTCTGACCTTGAGTGTTACCCTCTTGGAATGGGGCTCAGTACAAATAGATGCAGCATTCACCAACCTCACTCTATTGGTATTCATATTCTCCTGCAGTTCTTCCAAGCAAAATATTAGCATATCCTTTGAATTTGATTGTAGTTTGACCCAAGTACTCGGTGGCTGTAAGTAGCTTTCACAGTCGGGGCAATGCACCAACTCCAGGCGCTTCGGTAACCCTTGTGTGATATCAACTTCTGGGCGCAAACACTCCACACACATATTGGCACCGTTTGGTTGCATTGGAATCCCACATTTGCAACACAAAACACTCATGAACATATGTGATGGACCTGACATGCTGGTGATTAAAACAAAACAGTATTCCCCACCTCTGCAGGACGAGGCAGTGCAGAAGAACAACGTGTAGAAGAAACTGCCGAGACGATCAATCGATTAAAGTCGATGGCTCGACAGACACATATAACATACATAGAGATGTACATAAAACAAAAAGGAAGAAAGGCAAAAAAGGCAAGTTATATCAAAGATGCAAGTTATGAATGATCATACCAAACTTCATCCAGACAATCTAGGGGAATCACATTGCTAGAGAACAAGAAATAAATAAGCATGAGTTTTCCACATTACCTATCCACAATCTTCCCTGTTTCACCACCCAGCGCATCCAGTTCATGAACAAGTTGGGACTTTGCAGGCCCACCAACTGCTGGATTGCAAGGCTGCACCAAAACCCATCTCAGTCAGAAACTCTTCATTTCAAAAATAGAAATTAACAGCACAAACACATAGCCTACAATATCAAATAAATCTGAATCATCTTACATGACATGTTAAGTGAAAAATGATCTGTTCAATTCACAAACCAGCATTAGTTACCCAGTAAATGCACAACCCTGATGTGGGCGAAAATGATCAGTTGATGAAATATAGATATAAATAATTCACATAAAAGAAGGATGGTATTACCAACAGACTAGCCCTGCAGAGACTAAAGATTGCATATCTAGAAACTTCTTAAACATAACTAATTTTCCTTTATCAGTAAAATAACACAGCCATTACTTAAATATAATCTGACCTTTTTCCACCTGGTGGGTTTTACAGCACCTCTTATGAGCAACCATTGCATGCTTAAATTCTGTTACAGCAATACAATATTCAATCTCAACCATCAGCACAATAAACAGATCAAAACACAATAAAAGGCAGCGATTTTTACCCAAAAAAACCAAACCCCAGATCAAATTTTGAAAATCCAAAAACAGATCTATGCAAAAATAAAAAGAATGAAAGAAAGAAAAGAAAAGCTGACCTTGCTCTTGGTGTTGCTCTGTTTCGCGGCCAGAGTTGGCCAGAAAACGTCACAGAAGGCAGCGGTGACATTGAGTCATTCCGCCGTTGTGCTTCGCCTTCCTGGCAAACTGCAAATCCAGGAAACCTTAAAGAGCCTGTGTGATGCAGATTTGCAGCTGCTTTTGGAAACCTTCTTCATTGTCAAACCTGAAGTTCTTCCCGTAAAACCCTAAACTCACCAATACAGGAAACTGAGTTTCAGTCCACCACAAGTAAAACATATAAAAAGTGAGAGAGATAATAATCCAAAAGATGCACACAGCTAGCAGGTAAGTTTATTGTCACGATCAGAAGCATATTCCAGCCCATTCATACCCCTAAAAGACTATCACAAGGAATCTAACAACCCTCCTGATAATTAAGTTGAATTCGAACTATAATAAAAGACTCGCTCCAATTGCAACTAATTAACCAATAAACGCAAGGGTATAAAGTATAAACAGGGAAACCTTTCCTGGTGAAAAATAAACCCTAAAATAGATCGAAACAATCAAGTTATTTAAATCGTAAAAAATAAGTAAATCCAAAACCCCCCAAAATATACATAAAATTCAAATGAAAAATGCAAAGTTAAGCATCGAAATAAACCTTAATTCTGAAGAAAACGAAAACAATACTCGAGCGAACACGGGCGATACACTGGGAAGCAGAACCGACCCAAGTCAATATTCAGTAAGAAATCGAAAAACCAAAAACCAAATTGGGATGGAAAATTTGCAGAAGCAAATGAACAACAAAGAAATGTGGCAGATCGATTGAAACGTCACAGATGCGAAGGAGGGGGAGAGAGAGCACGAACAAAATCCGTCACGAAATGAGGACGCCGGATGGTGATGAAGCCGTGAGAGTTGGACATGGAAGTTGGGTTTTGGAGAGAATGGGGCTTTTTTTTTTATAACGAGAGAATGGGGCTTTTGAGAACTTGGTTTTGAGGAAAATAGGGAAAGAAACCAACAAGGAAAGAGGGAACGAAAATTAGGGTGAAAAAAGATGGAGGGAGTTGTTGAATATTTCACTTTTCATATCGCGGGTTATTTAGCCAATTTTCATATTTTTTTTTAATAAATATGATGTCTATAGCTACGGTAAAATCTTTCTATGGGTATATGTCGTCTATTCCTACGGTTTATTGGGCTGTCACTAGAAACCTCCGTTGGTATATGTCATTTTTCTTGTAGTGTATGGTGGAGTAGACAATGATTTATTAAAAAATTAAACCAATCAACTCCCATTTAACTATCATCAATAATCTTAACAAATTACGATTCGATTTTTATCGAAATCAGAGTTCATTTTAAATTTTAATGCGGATAAAATTTACCCGGCGATTCAAAACGCGGCGAAACTCCGTTAGAGTTTTCCGACAATTTTCGAACCATGAATTAATATAAAATATTAATTCTTAAATTTAATTTCATCTTGATTTAATTCAATCAATTTCTTAGTCAACAAAAATACGCTGCGTCACACACAATCAAAACTTATATGATGTTTAAATTGATGAATTCACATTAAAGCAGCATACGTCTACGCTGTCTATTAATTTGAATTGACCGGAAAATACGTAGGAGCGGGTCAATCATGTCAAGTCAAATTAAATTTTTTCCAATTTAGTTTCTTTAATTTTTTTATGTTCATTTTTGTACTTAATATTACTTTTATTTAATTTTGGGCTGAAACAAATATTTTTTTTTGAACTAGAATGAGTGAGTGAGGGTTTAATAAAATAAACTTAAGTTTCAGCACCAAAAAAAAAAAAAAACTTAAGTTTAGCGACCGATATTTCGGTCGCTAAATATCGGTCTCTAAATCGGTCGCTAAAGCTAGAAAATAATTTTTAAATTTTTGCAATGCAAATAAAAATCTGATTTAGAGACCGATATTTCGGTCGCTAATTATCGGTCTCTAAATCGGTCGCTAAAGATAAAAAATAATTTTAAAATTTTTTAATGCGAATAAAAATCCGATTTAGAGACCGATATTTCGGTCGCTAATTATCGGTCTCTAAATCGGTCGCTAATTTATTATTTGCGACCGATTTGACGACCAAACATTTTTTATCAATAACTCGAAGAATTCGGTCTCTAAATCGGTCGCTATTGCGACCAATTTTTTTCGGTCTCTAAATCGGTGGCTAAATAGCTAATTTCTAGTAGTGTAATTTTTTAAATAGATCCTAATAGATAGTTTGGAAACAATCCATTTATCAATTTATTATCCATTAAAAGTTTATTAAGAAAATTCAATCCAGCCATCACTCATTTAAAAAAAAACATTCAATCTATCCATTAACAATATTTTTTATGAATAGATATCTCATCCATCAGTAAAAATTATTTGCAATCATAAAAAAAGTATTTAAATTAAAAGTATTTTACTCTATCTCTCCTCTCTCCCTCCCATCTCTCTCCCATCTCTCTCTCCTCTCTCCAACCCCTCTTTCTCTCTCTCTCTCTCATCTCTCTCCCATCTCTATCTCTACCGGTAAAATATTTGTAGAAATTAATTACCAGTAGCTTGTAATATTAAACCGAACTGAAATTAAGAATCCAAGTGAAAAAAATAAAGTTAAATGTGGATAATCAAAGACTTGAGTAACTAGCTGTCAATGTAGCAAAAGTTCCGGGAAACTATAACCTAAAATTCAGGTTACCCAACAAGATATACAATGAAGCAACGACAAGAACAAAAATAGGAAAATCAATTGATAAATTAAATACTACTCATTGAAGGAAGAGGAGTGTACTTGACTACATGCATACAGTTGCAGCACAGGGATACTTATAGCATCCATAATGGGGAGATTTTGTTGGGCATCTATCCTATGTGAAAGGGGATCTTATTTTTTTAGCATTGGAGACTATCTATGTGGCAGTGAAGGAGCTCAAATTTTTTATCTCAGTATCCATTTCTAGACATCATATCTTAGCATTAAAATACCATTGTTTCTCTTTTTTCAACAACGGAAAACGCCGCATTGGCACAGATCTCAGATTCAACAACAGAAAACAACAAAGATGGTGGCGCGACAATAACGATGGGGTATGCAGGTGCGGTGCGAAGACGAAGATCCAAAAACTTAGAAAGTCCGCTACGATGCTCTGCGATGGCGTGCTTGCAGGTGCGGTGGTGTGTGGATGGAGGTGCGAAGGTGCGCAGGACGGCGTGAGGTTGATGGCGGCGTGCGACTGGGGCGCAGTTGATGGCGGCGTGCGAGTGAGGTGCGCGGTTGATGGCGGCGTTCGACTGAGAGCGAGGGGATGGTGGAGGATGAGGCCGAGGGAGATGAGGAAGGAGAAGCAGATGAGAGGAACGAAGGACTAGCAGGAAGGTTCTGGAGATGGTGGAGACCGAGAAAGGGAAATAGTGGTGAGTGAAATAAAATAATGAGATATATAAATTTGTGAACCCATAGTCAGGTTCCTTAGCGCTGGAGTAAAAACTTGAGTTAAATAATTTGAGTGTCTAAAACCTACGTGGCCAAAGAAGGGCCCACTTATTTGGGCTAAGAAATTTGTTAAGCTCCCCTATGTTAATGATGCTCTTAGGCCATCTCCAATGGAGTACCCAAAAAATAGGCACTTAAAGGGCCCCACACATCCACATCACTCAATTTTATATTTTTAATTTGGGTACCTAATAGGTACCCAATCTCTCCAACCCAACACTTCTAAAAAAATTACTAGGTCCCACCAATAACTCTATATCATTACATATCAATAAAAATTTATTTAATAATTATCTGATATATTAAATATTAAATTATTAAAAATACGAAATTTAATATTTTAGTACGAAATTTAAATTAATAATCCTTTAATTCTTAAATAATAATATTAAATATTAAATTAACAATATATCTGACAAGTGGGACCCATAGAAGAGGAGAGAGAAGGGTACCTATAGAGGTACTCATTCCTAATAGTTGCCCAAATTTTTTCTCCACAATGGGGATACCTATTAAGTACCACTCCAAATAGGTACTCAAACGTTAGGTACCAAATAGGTACCCTTTTTGGAGATGCCCTTACTTCTTTCTTCACCCACCACTCGTTGTCTGACATGGATTCCGTGAGTACTTAATGCTACCTCCAGAATGAATTATAAGCAAAAAAGTATATTTATCTAGTCTATATTTAGATCAGATACATATACTTATTTGCTTATAATTCATTTCGGAGAGAGTATAATGTGAAAGGGGAGGGGGAGAGAGGAGGGAGAAAGTAAAATATTTTTAGTAATTAAAATATTTTTTATGATTAAAAATATATTTTATGTTCAATTCAAAAAATTATCTAATCCATACATTTGCCACCCCTAGTGTAATCCAATGGATTTAGAAAAATAGTGGATGAATGACTAACTATCCAGTAAATTTAATGGATGGATTGGATCCAATCCATTTAATTTTTTGTTTGTAATGGATGGATTTGATTGATTTTTTTTTATGGATGATGGATAATTGGATGACTTTGCCACCCTTAGATGTAGTGCCCGTTTGTTTTAAGATTCTCGGTAGCCCAGAATCAATTTTGGAAATAAAAACATGACCAATATAATTAAAATTTACTATTCATGTGTTTGGGTGATAAAATTTCAGTGGATATAATTGATTCTAATAGAAGCAAGCTTTTGCATTGAATAAAATTGATTCTGGGTGTGAGACCCACAAAATTCTTTATATTTACACATTAAAAGTTATTCTACTTTATCATGCACACTAAATCAATTTTTCTGAACCCACTTTTAAAATATCATTACCAAACACAAATCATTTTTTTTTATAATACTCAATTTTTTAAAAATCAATTCTTCGAAATCAATTCTATCACGGGCGTAGTAACTCAATCGGTCATTTAAACGCAGATGTAGTCTTACTCAATACACCTTCTAATGAAGGTTTCATCCCACCTCCATAGCTTATTAACACACGATTTCATTGCTGTAATAAGAATCGTTATAGGAATCCCTTGTCTCACGGTCACATGAGTGACTCGGATCTTACCCGATGCACTAATACACCACTCGTAGAAAAAACAAATGACCCCTACCCAACCTATCAAGATTACCACTTCTCAGATAAAGCTTTAATATGATCCATTAGTTATGTCGGATTTGCCTTCTTTCTTAAAATATACTACAAGGTAAATTCTTAGGTAAATTTTAAATTAGCCGGATATCGTACCCATATTAACAATTCTAATAAAAATAGTCTACTTATGCAATATTTTTTATATAACCATCACAACATATATTTTTTATTATTTTAAAAAGTAAGCAGTAAGTTATGAATAATTATTTCGGTACCCCGAAAAATATTTTACAAATTTGCTAATATATTGCTCATCCTCTTTTCTCTTGGACGTTTAGAATATCCATCATATTAAAAAAAGTGAATAATCAAATAGTAGTAAACATATACCGATGCCAACTTGTTTTAGATATCTAGACTCCATCGGAAAAAAGAAGAAGAGAAATCAAATCTACGTCAAGAGAAGAAAAACCCTAAAGTGGGTATAAAGATGAAAAGACAGAATACAAAAAGACACTGTAGATAAGTTTTGGATAAAAAAAATCATTATTTAGTTTAAAAACGGTGCATCTTTAATTTAAAAGAAGTCAAATGACTAATTCAAAATAATTAAAGTGGATTTAATAACATGATAAGTGGATACAAACTCACCTGAATACTATACCCAACACTTCTACCGGGTACCGAAATGCTCACCTTCCGAGATTGTCAAATTCTCCACAAGACTGCATCTCAAATCAAGGTTAATAATCCCTTCCTCCCTCTTTCCCCAAATGAATAAACGAATAGAAAATAATAGAGATAGATCAGACATGCATCACCACATAGTAACCGCATACCACGCACAAATAGAAAAATCACATCGAACAAATAGATGCAAATCAGACTCCCAAAGATCATCACATAACATACAAGAAATGGCCACTATAACACTCCTTCGGAATAGGTTCGCGGTTCACCCTAGTCAGATCCTATTCATCACACATTAACACCCGATTTCATTGCTGTAAGAGTTTATAGGATTCCCTTGTCTCACAATCACAGGAATCAGTCAGTCTCTTACCTGATACTAGTACACTCATTCAAATTCATGCATTAATTATGTCCTGGCCTGTGACAGCACTTGAAATGATAGAGCCATTCAATCAAAGAATATTGTTTCCTCCATCATATTGTCCCACACTATACCCTACTTCTGTTTTTGTTTTATTTTTTTATTTTTTTGTTTTTTGTTTTTTGTTTTTTGTTTTTTTGCATTTCTACGAAAGAAAGACGATCTCTTTTCAATTTCAATCATGGAATATCATGGAATCTTCTCATAACGCTTTTGCCTTCACAAATCCTCAAACAAACGTGGGTCTCTGTTGAAAAAAAAATCCCTCATTTTCTCTCACCAATATTGTCCGCCTTAATTTGCTTTCTTTCAACTTTCTCGTGACTTTGTTGTTTGATCTAGTCTTCCTAGCTTGTTGGTTTGAATTGAGACAACTATCATACAAAAGCTACGCATGCACAAGCTGTTTCTATTATCCAAGAATAAATGAGAATAAATTTCTCGTAAGTTTTATATATATAAGCCGTGTATGTTTCTATAAGATATTACAAAGAGCTTATGAAAATAAACTTAAAATAACTTGTTATGTGATATGCTGTTTTTATAAGTTGTGTTAAACACTTACATTAACAACTTATAATTTAAATTAAACTAAATAAACTCTTCTAAACTCCTCCTTAATAACCTCAATGTTGGGTGCGAATGGTTAATGCACTCGATCTAAATGGACGAACTCGACTAGTACTCGAGTTCGATCTTTGGTAATGAAACAGCTTGAGGCTAGACTTTACCTCTCGGCCGATCTTCAGATTAGTCAGAGTTTCTTTCTTAAATTAATGTTGAACATTTCTTCAAGAGTTGGCTTAAAAGCGACAAAAAGAGAGAAAGTTGGCATTTACGTAACAACTTCTAACCTTATAACAGAAGGGGTATAGTATGTTGTTACAGATGGCCGACTGGGTGTAAAAACATGAGGCATGTAGTCATTGTCTTAAAGATTTATTAGCAGGATTGCGCAAACCCCCCTCAGGATACAACATGTTCCTCTTTGCGATAAGCATATCGAGGCTATCAGAACTCGAGAACGAATGCAAGATCAGATGTTAACCTAGATAGCAAACAAAGAAGAATAAAGCAGAGAGGGAGAGGAGAAGGGCTTATGTAGTGTGTGTGTGTAGGTCGGTATTTATAAGAAAAATTATTAACATTAAGAAAAAGATTTTTAACAGTTAATAAAAGTTATTTTAACGTTGGTGGAAGATAAGCTTTCGAAAATCTGGATGCATGTAGCAACAAATCAGTATTTTTCCTCTTTCCATGTAAGGCTTCGAGAAAAAAAAATTGAAAACAAAAATAATTAAATGGGCCGAACCAAAAAAGTTTGGGCTGCCTATTATCGTGCGCATAGGGAGGCAAATCGGAGAATTTGCACTGAAACTGGCCAATTTAAGCCTTTCTTGTGCGCGCGAGGCCCATGTTCCCACTAGCTTGTTTACAAGCGTAACTACTCGTATAAGTATATAAAATCTTAAAAAGTCTCAAAAGCAAGCAACATGAGACTTTTAACTTTTGAAATATCTTAACAAAACACAACATAATACATTGAATTTACGGAAATAGATCCTCTCATTCGCTATTGTCTACATCGGTCTCTCCTGCATTATTCTCAACAGTTGGATTAATCCAACGATTGAGAGATTAAAATGGATAAATAATTAAAAACTTTATTATTATTATTATTCTGCACGTGATTCTTTCTTCCTCTGTGAGCGTTCTCTCTTTCTTTTCTCCTTAGAGTCTTTCAATAAACATCCAACATCACTGTTTGTCCATCGAGTGCTAGCCTAATTTATGGAACCCATAACTAAAGAAACCCAGCTGCAAAAAGTGTGGGCATTAGGAAAATAGTATACTCCTTATTCTAAGTCTTATGCATGGGAGAGAAAGAACACGTTCTTTGTAACATGACAGAGGGGATGTCACCGCCATCTATGGCAGTCCTAGATGGATTTCGTTGGTGGTTCATAGTACGACGGCTTTGGTTGATTTTGCGATGGAAACAGCTCTCGGTGGCAACAAGGTTCCACACGGGTTCGACTTGCGGTGGTTCCATTTCTGGGTTTTCTTCCATCTCCCTCTACACAAACAATTTTGGGGCTGACAGATTTTTCCCTATTTTATCTTTTTTAATCTTTCAACCGTTGGATTAATCCAATGGCTGAGATGTGTGCAGGACGAAATGCTGTAGAGATATGGTAGGAGAGGATCCGGATCCAGAATTTACAACATTGCAGATGGGGGGCACATGCAAGTTGTATTCAAAGACGGTGGATATAAAAACAAACATACAAGTGTGCTTCATTTCATGAAGTTAAAATAGACAAAACTAGATTAAAATATTACATGAAGTATATTACTCACTTTAAAGAGATTTTGTCGCCATCTAAATATACAACTTCTATAAAGTCGCATCTAATCATATAGCGCCAATTCAAAAAATTATGTTGTCCCAATACTGAAATTTCCTATCTATAGTGCACCTTTTTTTAGGTGAGAAGTCATGCATCGCTAATCGCTAGTATATCACATCCTACGTATAGTAATGCTGGCTGGGCCCATAATATATCATGATTAATGTCATGAGGAGTTTAAAAGCAAAAATATTGACATAATGACAGACTTATAAAATGGAGGGGGAAAAAAAAGAATTACAGATGCATTCATTTTCCAAATAAAAGCGAAATTGATGAGACTACTGAAATCCTCTAAAGAATCTCACCACTTATCCGTAATAAGCAAATTTCATGAAAGCTGTAGTAATTTTCGCACAAAACTATGAGTTCGAGATGTTGGGTGTCAAATTTCAAATTTGGGTTGATCGACGGAATGTTATGAATTCGACAAGTAAAGGCGTAAGAGATCAGAACAAGGTATGAAAATTGACTAAGTTTGAGAGATCAAGTGATGAGACGGTTATTCGACGGAAAGCATGAAGCGTCGAAGATGTCAAAATGAGCATGGTCGAAACAGACTTAGTTATTAAGTAAAGATCAATGTACAGCTCGACAGGAAGTGCTACTGTCGATTAGATAGTTTTTAGCGAAAACTTAACTACCAACCCGTGTCCGTACACGTGTCAGGTTGGATGTTAGGTAGTTTTTTCATATTTTTCCTATAAATAGTAGTTTCTACGATGTAATTGAGGTTGGATACATGATCTAATTCCTAATATCTCGACGGCTAAAGAAGATTAACAGAAAACGATCATTGTATGCTTTCCAAACTCTATCTTTCTGCATTTTAATCAATTTCAGTCTATTTTCAGGTCTTTGTATTTTCATTTATATCATTTACATTCCAGTCAATTTGTATTTTCTTGCTTCGCATTTACATTCTTTAATTCCCTGTCATTTATTGTTTTATGCACTTTTACTTTCAAAGTCATTTACATGCTTTCCTTCTTAATTCATGTTCTTTACGCTTCTGTCATTTAAATTCATGCATTTACATGCTTTCAAATTCAAATTCATGCATTTACATGTTTTCATTTAAATTTATGCCTTTTTAACAGTGTTTCTTAAATTCTGTCAATTTACTTGTCTTCTTTTACATTTCTGCGTTAAATTCAATTGCATGTCGGGATTCAGTAATGCATGTCTCATGATTCTGCGTTAGTACATTCTTGTTTTAGATTTTTTTCTTTAATTTGCTTGTAAACCAAGTTATTGGCTTTCGACAGCCAATCTTGTTTAGTTAAGTCCATATTGCTATTTCGACAACAACTTGTTTGTTAGTTGGAATTCTCATATACAGATTTGGCATAAGACACAACAATTAATGGCTCTGAAGCCAAGAATGTTACAAAACTGATAACGTGTCGAGCAATTGACCGTTATTTTCAAAAACCGTTGTTTGCAAAACGAGATTACCACATAACTCGTCGATTTTGCAATCGTTTGAATTAATTATTTGTTACTTTGCTGAATTTGGTAGAAATACACTTAGAAACCAAATTTCCCAGTAAACAAATTTGCACGCCCAGTGGGACGAGTTTAGAGTAACTCATTATAAACGATGGTTTTATGCGTCTAAGAAGTGGAAAGATCATTGCTTCTAACGTAACGCAATATAGAAACATGAGTGGCAGTACGAATAGCAGTGCCACAATACCAAGTGTTGCCAGTGCGAATGCGTCGGCAAGCAATACAAATGCTTCGACCACTAGTACGAACGCATGTGTAGTTATGATCCCGCGGGTGAGTAATACTACCGTTGGGGCGGGTACTGGGATGACAATGGCCAATACGCAACGAGAAGTTATTCCAAGCGCTGCAGTACTTGAACCAGTGGTTCAGAGTGCTCCAGAAATTCAGGCATCGCATGAAAGTGCGAGGAACTCAAGTATTAGGCCTGAACCGCAAGCAACGCAACCTCCGTTTGGAATGCCGTATGGTTGTTTGAATAACTCGACAGTCCCCGCTATTGGTTCGACCATGTTCAACCAATATCTGAACCAGCCCTTTTTGCCCTTTGGAAACTCTTCCAATACTCAGGGAATGGTAGGCATGACCACTACCACAACCAATCGACAGGGGTCTGGTGTAGGGGAAATGTCAAGACAAATGCCTCAGAATAATGGGGGTTTGACCCAGAATTCGTTGGCAAGCATTCGGCAACAAATGGATGACAGTAATCATGAGATGGTGAACATGTTCACCCAGCAAATGGGTGCGGTCATTACGCCTCTTATGCAGAATACCAATCAAGCGTGTAATGCATTGGCTCTGCAAATGGAAAGGTTGAACCAAGCATTAGGGTTGGCAGCACCAATGAATTACAACGTTCGGCAGGGCCCAGCAGGCATGCCCCAAGTACAATACTTGGGGGCAACCCACAAGATGTGAATAATCAAAATGTGGTGCAGAATGAAGTCATTCAACCAAATCAAAACCTCGGTCAGAACATGAACAACTTGGCTTATGGTCAGGTTCAAATTCTACAAAGGAATCAAAATCAAGGACCCCCAATGCATCAAGGTTTAGCCAACTTTAGGCACAATATCATGGGAAACCAGATAGAACAAAACGTGAATCAGTCATCGGCGGTGCTTAATGCACTTGGTTTCAATATTGGTCAAGCTAATCGACCATATTTCATATCTGCGTTTCTGAATGGGTACAACAGTCGAAGAGCCTAGGGGAATAAAGATTCCCAAGTTATCTAAGTTTTCTGGTGACAGTGGAGAATCGACTGTCGAACATGTTGCCAGATACTCAATAGAGATGGGGGAGTTGGCCACCGTAGAGGGTTTGAAAATGAGATTCTTCCCAAGCTCATTGACGAAGAATGCATTTTCTTGGTTCTCAACTTTAAGGGCTAATTCAGTCCACTCTTGGGTCCAATTGGAGGGATTGTTCCATGATCAATTCTTCAGGGGGGACTTAAGGGTTAACTTGACTGATTTATTCAACGTCAAGCGGATGTATAATGAGTCTATAGATGATTACATCTCTAGGTTCAAACACATGAAAAACAGGTGCTTTACGCCTGTTCCAGAAGCGGAAATCATTAAAATGGCCGCTAGTGGGTTGGATTACCATATTAGAAAGAAATTGGTGAACCAACACATTGTCGATCTCGCCCAATTAGGGGAGAAAGTTCGACAGATTGAACAACTCAGGTCTGAAAAGGATAAGAAAAACAATAAGAAATTCATTAGACGTGAGAAAGTTAATTGTGTCGAGCAAGATCAAGCAGACAGTGAGGATGAGGCTATCACCGAGCAAGAAATAAATCTTGCTGAGTTGAAAGAAGGGCCACCTTATGCTTGTCAAGCTTTAGTGCCTTCCAAAGGGAAGGAAAAGATGAGTTATGCAAACACGAAAACCTATACATTTGACATAACTAAAGCTGATATGATATTTGACATTCTGTTGAAAGACAAACAGCTTAAGTTGTCAGACGGTCATAAAGTGGAAAGGCCTGAGGACTCTAGTGGTCAAAATTATTGTAAGTACCATGGGGCTTTAGGCCATCCTACTAACGAATGTTTTCGTTTCAGGGATTTGATACAAAAAGCTCTGAAAGAAGGAAGACTCAGGTTTGCTGACAAGCAAAAGCCTAGCATGAAGGTGGACATTTATCCATTTGGCCAAGGCATATCCAATGTCGAAGGCCATAATGCAAGAAGCTGCAACATGGTGAATATCAGCGCTAAGCAGAAGTATGTGGTGAATGTGGAAGACCCATTCGACATTTACCCAAGGCCTCATGAGTCTGTTGAGGACTTTCTGAGAAGGAAGAACAGAAAGGGACAACTGAGTTTATGCCGACATTGTGATAGGTATTTCGACGTGAAAGCCGCTCAGAAAGCCAAGGATGATCAAAAGCTTAAATCTCACCAGCGCATGCAAACTGGATATGCAAGGAGGAACTATAAGGCTGTTCCAGTAAACCAGATGCCTGTTTCAGTGAACCAGGTGCAGAGGCCCACGTTGCAAAGGCCTCACAAAGCAGTTGGTGGTTGGTTGGTTGAGTCCTCGAGGGAATCAATTGGAAGCAACCAAGGGTTATCTCCTGGTCGAGTGTTGAATAAGCCTAGGAAGCCTGATGCCAATGTGGTGGTGAACAAGTGGGTCGAGAATTCTTCCAAGGCTCGTTGCCCTGAGTTGAGAAATAGGGTAAGGGCTAAGAAGAGTGATCCTCGACAAGTACCATTTTGGAATGAAGATTACCAATTTGGCAGAATACCTTATCATGGAGGTGATCAAGTGAAGAAAGCCCCATTGTCGAAGAGTCAGAAACGTCGTCGACAAAGGATGAGGAAAGCTCAGAAACAAAAACTGGAGGCTGCTGAGATGGCCAAGGCTCAACATGAGGATTGCTTCATGGTTGGGGTCCAGAAGGTCCCATTGCCTAAGGAGGTTGGGTCAAGACTAAAGAGTGTGGTAGTTGATGTCAAAGGGGCTAACTTTGAACGAGGTCAAACGTCCCAGGACCAGGGACAAGCATTTTCGACAGGGTCCAAAAGGAATGCCATGCCTGCGAAAGTTCCTTCGACAGTTCAAGGGAAGAAGCCTTGGCCAACAGGTTTGATTGAAGCCGAAAAACTGGCTTCCGAGTGAAGAAGGTTTGGTGTTCAAGCAGCTCCAGTTGAGGATACAAACAGTGATGTCTCTATGAAGGAGTTAAGGATCATAGCCAATGATTCTGACTTGTTGGATGAACCCATGGGGGCAGTAGGGCAGAGTTTTGTCAAGACAGACTTGTCCATGGAAGAGGTCATTGAAGCATTGTATGATCCAGATGACCCATTTGGCCTTAATGACAAGGAAGAGTTTGATCCTGACACTAATTTGGACAAAAATCTGGATGAATTGGTGGTGGCAATGGGAACAACCCTGTCAGATCTGGGGTCTGAAGAATGCCTTTTTGATAAAGAGGGCATGAGGTTGGGAACTTATTTGGAAAATGAAGAAATAGCTACGGAAGAAGAGTTCACTAATCTTGATGTGAATTTGGTGTCAGTTTTGCAAGCTGAGTTTCAGGCTCAGTATGGATTCGTTGTGGAAGTTCCTGATGAGGAAGAGTTTGACGATTTTCCAATTGGTTGGCATTTTGTCGAGCAGGATATGGTTACCATTTTTGATAATTTTGCTCATTTAGACAAGCCAACTAATCAGGAGAGAAGTCATCTTCGACCATTGCATATTAAGGCAATGGTTGAAGGCAAGCCTGTCAACAGAGTGTTGGTTGATGGAGGAGCATCTGTGAACTTGATTCCAAGAGCCATGTATAAGAAGCTAGGGAAAGATGAGACAAATTTGCTACCAACCAACATAGTGGTTACTGACTTTGGAGGTAGATCTGCACCAACAGATGGTGTGGCAATGCTAGATGTGCAAGTGAGATCAGTATAGAGGTCCACTTTATTTGTTGTGATTCCTTCAAGGTCAAGTTACAATGTTCTGTTGAGTAGGGATTGGATTCATGCTGTCGGAGCAGTTCCTTCGACGATGCATCATAAACTTATCTTTTGGAATGCTCATGATGATATTGAAATTATTGAAGCTGATGACAGCCCATGTTATCTGCAGCAGATGCACGTTGATTTCAAGGTATATGATCCAAAAGTGAAACCCATATCTGTGCAGGGTGGTATTGTCGACAAAGATGCTCTGAACGCTTGCTTGGAAGAGCAGTTTGGAGTCAGGCTGCTGGATGAGGCCGATGGAAATCGGCCAATCGACAAAGATGAGCCTTGAAGAGAATCAAGTGCAACCGTCGGCTTGCGAGGCCGACCGACAGCCAAACTCAGAAGATGGAGTGTTGGCTGATTGTATATTCGATGATGGCCCTTTGGGATTTGAGAAGGGGCTTGAGGATAAAAATGGTTTTGAGTTAGAAGATCCCTTGGAAGAGATTGACGTGGGGGATGAAGGAAGAAAAAGGCCAATATATGTTAGTGCTTTGTTGCCAGACCAGTTTAAAAGGCAAATTGTGGAACTAGTCTCTGAGTACAATGATTGTTTTGCCTGGGACTACCATGAAATGTCGGGTCTGAGTAGAGATCTTGCCTTTGAAACCTGATTGTAAGCCTGTCAAACAAGCCAACAGGAGGTTTGCTCCTGAAATCGTGCTGAAAATTAAGGAAAAAGTTGAGCGCTTATTGAAGGCTAAGTTCATTCGTACAACCAGATACATTGAATGGTTGTCGAATGTGGTGCCTGTCATAAAGAAGAATGGCAAGATGAGGGTTTGCGTTGATTTTAGGAATCTTAACACTGCAACTCCTAAAGATGAGTACCCTATGCCCATAGCAGATATGCTAGTAGATGCAGCATCTGGTCATGAGTTTCTAAGTTTCATGGATGGACATGCTGGTTACAATCAGATCTTCATTGCTGAGGAGGATGTGCCTAAAACTGCTTTTAGGTGCCCAGGGTCCATTGGAACTTACGAGTGGGTGGTGATGCCTTTTGGTTTGAAGAATGCTGGTGCAACTTACCAAAGGGCAATGAACACTATCTTTCATGAAATGATAGGCAAATTTGTGGAAGTCTATATTGATGACGTGATTGTCAAGTCAAAGAGCCAAAAGGAGCATTTGAACCATCTTCGACGAGCATTTCAAGAAATGAGGAAACACAGTTTGAAGATAAATCCTGAAAAGTGTGGGTTTGGTGTTTCAGCCGCTAAGTTCTTGGGTTTCTGGTGCATAAGAAAGGCATTGAGGTAGATAAGAACAAAGCTAAGGCTATGTTGGAAGCAAAACCACCTTCCAATAAGAACGAACTCCAATCTTTCTTGGGGAAGGTGAATTTTCTTAGAAGGTTCATATCAAACCTTTCAGGAAGGACAAGAGCGTTTTCTCCTTTGGTAAAGCTTAAAGCAGAAGAAGCCTTTGTATGGACTCAACAACATCAAGAGGCTTTCGACCAAATCAAGCAGTACTTGACAAATCCACCGGTCATGATGCCTGCAGAACCACATCGACCAGTGAAGTTGTACATTTCTGCCTCAGAAGAAACTATATGTTGTCTACTGGCTCAGGAGGATGATAACAATGTCGAAAGAGCCGTTTACTACCTCGATCAGTCTTTGAATGATGCGTAAACAAGATACAGTGCTATAGAGAAGTTGTGTCTAGCATTGTATTTTTCATGTACAAAACTTAAGTATTATTTGATGCCTTGTAATGTCCTGGTAATGTCAAAGACAAATGTGATTAAGTACATGTTGTCCCATCCAATTCTGAATGGTCGAATTGGAAAATGGACACTTGCTTTGTCTGAATTTTCTTTGGAATATGTACCTTTAAAGGTGTTAAAGGTCAAACAATTCTTGACTTTTGACCGACTATCCATGTTTAGAAATAAAAGAATTGGTGGCTAGTCGATTTAAAGCCTTGGCATTTGTATTTTGATGGCTCAAGACACAAAAATGGTGTTGGTGTTGGCATCCTAATAGTTTCACCTTTAGGTGTGCCAACTAAATTAATGTTTGAGCTAAAATATGTTTGTTCCAATAATGAGGCTGAATATGAAGCCTTAATTGTGGGTTTGGAAATTTTGATAGAAATGCGAGCACGCACTGTCAAAGTCTTTGGAGATTCACAACTGGTTATAAGGCAGTTAACTCAAGAATACAAATGTGTTAGCCATAATCTTGTCAAATATTGTCAAGTTGCTAGCAAGTTGATGAAGCGATTTGACAGTTGTCGAATTGGAACATATCCCCAGAGAATCAATCAAGAGGCTAATGAGTTAGCCCTTGGCCTCGGGGTATAAGTTATCTTCAAAGGTGTTGACGAACTCATAAAAGTTCGTGAGTTACTGCACTTTGGACGAAAGGGATATCTTGGTTTCCAATGCATCAAGTTCATCCGATTGGCGTAAGCCAATAATTGAAGTATTTGGAAAATCCAAGTGCTGATGTCGACAGGAAAGTTAAGTACAAAGCGACTAAGTTTGTTGTGCTTGCTGGAGTTTTGTATAGAAAGTCCGTCGATGGTAACTTGGAAACATGCCTTAGTGAAGAGGATGCTTACTTGGCATTGGCAGAGATTCATGAAGGAATTTGTGGAGCTCATCAAGCAGGTGAGAAAATGAAATGGGTACTAAGAAGACAAAGAGTGTATTGGCCCACTTTGGTTAAAGATTGCATTATGTTTGCAAAGTCTTGTGAAGAATGCCAAAAACATGGCCACATACAAAATGTGCCTACTAGTGAGTTACATTCCATCGTTAAGCCTTAGCCTTTTAGAGGTTGGGCATTGGACCTCATAGGCCAAATCTTTCCTACATCTTCAAAGGGGCATAAGTACATTTTAGTAGGGGTGGACTACTTTACCAAATGGGTAGAGGCAGTGGCCTTGAAAGAAGTGACTCAACAAGACATTGTGGATTTTATTGAAAATCACATTGTTTGTAGATTCGGGATACCTCAAACAATCACAACTGACCAAGGATCTGTGTTTGTTGGGAAGAGGGTTGTCGAGTACGCTGAGTCGAGGCGGATAAAGATGGTGACTTCGACGCCATACTATGCGCAAGCAAATGGTCAGGTCGAGGCTACGAATAAAATTATCATTGGGTTGATAAAGAAGCACATTGGTAGATATCCGAAAAGTTGGCATTCGACTCTGGAACAAGTTCTCTGGGCATGCAGAAACTCTCCAAGAGAATCGACAAGTACTACTCCTTATAAATTGGTTTATGGCCATGATGCTGTGTTGCCTGTTGAGATAAATCTTGGTTCATTAAGAATTCAAAAGCAAAATGAGATGCCAGTAGACCAATACTGGGACTCGATGTTTGATGAATTGAATGAAGTCCATGATGAGAGAGTTGTGGCCTTAGAACATTTAGTTCGACAAAAAGAAAGAATAGCTAAATTCTATGACAGTCGAGTTAAGTACAAGCGTTTCAAGGTTGATGACTTAGTTTGGAAAGTCATTTTACCAATAGATAAGAAGTGTCGAGAATTTGGGAAATGGTCCCCAAAGTGGGAAGGGCCATTTGAGATTGTCCAAACATTCTCAGGAAATGCTTATGCACTTGTTGAAGTTAGTGCGGTTTTGATTAAGTCTATTAATGGCAAATATTTAAAGTCATATAGACCAACAATGTGCGAAGTAAGAATACAACCTTGAAAAGTAAACTTGATTGTTCTATTCAAAAGCCATTTGGCCGTATACAATATACATTGTCGAATAGGCTTACAGCCTGGTAATACAAGTACTGGAAAGTCTATAAGTCTAGGCTACTACGGAATAAATCCACTTGTGGAAGCTTCGCCATGTTCCGGACTCTGATCATGCTGAGGAAGAATTCAGGAAGAGAGAGGAACATGGGAAGCAAGAGCGGCTCCCGTGGCATACCATCCGGCCAATCAAGTCTGCAAGAGCTGCTTCAGATGGTAGACACCCAAATCGACGGGAACGTGAAGTTAAAGCGTGGGCACGTCGATGAGGAGTGTCAAATGCTATGCGAGTAAAGGTAAAGCAGGCAGATTGAGAAGTAGTCGCCGATTTAGGGGTACGCTTCACAATTAGCCCGACCGTGCCAAACTTTTCCTAATAGCCTGCAGATCCCACACCTTGAATTTCGAACACAAGGTGTGAAGGAGCGCAAGACAGTAGGAGAAAGAAGTTGCTCCGGCTTTCCCTTTCTCACATGTTTCAACGAGGTTGGCAAGCCGCATTAGGCAACTTACCAAAACTCATTGTTGATATTAGGCAAATTACCAAAACCCAGAGAGTCTTTCACCGTTCAGACAAAAACCTTGAAGAAGGAGACTCCAAGAGGTGGAGCCCCTGGTTTCCAAATGAAATGGGCATAGCAACTTGTTGCACTCATAATTAGCTAGTTCGGGCGCTAGAACAGGTTGGATTTGGGGATGTAGCTTGTGATGCTAGCAAGAGTTTCTTAAGGATTTGTTTTCTTTTCTTTTTGAAAAGAAATTTCAAGAAGTTCAGAAGGTATTTGTGGTTGAGCGAGAGACGAAGTATGGCAAATGCCTATTTATAGCGCAAAATGGCATTAATTTTCAAGTTTTAACAGTTAAATTGACTGGTCAACGACTTTGAATATAATTTATTAGCCTGAAACTGAAATTAAAGCAGTTAAAGGAACGTGCTAGCTGGACGGTGAAGTGATTGATCGAAAGTAAGCCAAATCATATTGCAGATGTTGCAGGGAAGTACAAGAGTTGGTCGAAACAAATGCGTTCGACATATAAAGCATTACAGAAATGGCTAATGTGCAAATGAGACAAAAGGAAATTACAAAGGAATGTTTCTAATATCTTCCCAAGTCGCAGCCAGTTCCATTTTTGTACCCTCAGCATTCACGTAACGGACCTCAAGAGCTTCAACCTTCGACAATATGGTTTGCGCCTCTGCGGCACTGCTAGTCATTTCTTGGTCGAGAGCAGCTATTTCCTCGGAGCAAGAAGCCTTAATTGCGTCTTGTAATTGGGTTTCAGTAGCGGCAAGTTCTTGTCTCAGGCGAGCAATGTTCTGTTCCAGCTCAGGAATCTTTGCCTGGTAAGGAGTACCTTTCTCGACCAATGCAGATCGCCTCTATCGAAGACGCACCAGTTTGTCACGAAGCTCATGTTTGGCTGTGATGGCTTGCTGGTATGGGAGGATACTGTCGTCGAGCTCAAGCAGTTTGGGGATCAATTCTTCGACAAATTCATGCAGGGTGATGATGTGCCCTCAATGGATTGGCGGCAATCTTTTGCGGGAGTTTTGAAGTTCTTTGACGATGCGAATTAACTTGTTCCTTACCTCTTGATTTGAGTAAAGGTCATCGAAAGAATACTTGAAGAAGCCCTTTAGCTCTTCAAGCAATCCATTGAGTTTTTCAGCAAAATTATCTCCAGGAAGTGTGGAAGATCGGGCTGACATGGGTGAAGTTTTGCTGCTGGAACTTGACAACAAGCTGATCCATTCATCAATCCCAACGTTGGCCTTTCCAAAATCAGCAGCTGGTGGAGTGGGATTGATGTGAGTGGGTGGATTGGTAGGATCGTCGAGCAATTGATCCATATCAACACTGTCTGCCCTGATTATTATGGGACTCTGCTTTTCAGTAGCTTGGGGGGCAGCAGTTATTTTAGCAGCGATTGTTTCTACAGCAGAGGTTACCACAGAGGTTGCTCCCACTTGGAAGGTGAGATCGTCTTGGTGAGTGGGTGTGGAGTCTGGACTCGCCGTTGAGATGGTAGTTTAAGCCACGTCGACATCCATGGCAGAAGGTTCTTCAACTTCATGCTCAGGCTGAGTCTCTGGATCTTCCTTTTTTTTTAAAAAAAAAAATCAATGTAAGTCCTAAATCATTGCTCTGATGCCGGTGAAATGGCAAGAAATTTTATACCTCAGTGGCAGGGGGAGTAGTGTTTGGGAAGATTGTTCGCAAGGGTAGCGAAGTATCGACATTTGCTTGTTCAGGGGAGTCCTGACAAACAGGTATGATGAGGCAATGTCCAAAAGTAATAAAAAAAAACCAAAGTTAGTAGGGAGGCATACCTTATCAGTGCTCGACGAGTCAACTTCTTCGACAGAGATAGGGTCTTTGGAAGTACATTCTTCGGACACCCCTGTCTTTGCAGATTTGACTCTTGGCTCATGCAAATGTCGAAAAGGAAGAAAAAAAACAAACAAGTGAAGACCTTGTAAGATACAGGAGGACCATCAATTTAGACAGTAGTGGAGGAAAGTTTACCTCTGTAAACTTAGCTATTGGAGTTTCTTCAGAGTTCCCAGAAACGGATCTCTCTGCATGTGATTCCTGAAAATTGTGTAATGGTCATGATAATGTCTAATTGATGAATCATAAATAAATAATAGATTCCCATACAAGTAGAGAAAGGGATACCGTTTGAGGTGTTGAATGAGAAGGAGACTCGAGCAGAATCATCCTGCGTTTTGAGGACTTGGCTTCAGCACCAGTTGTTTGAACTTTTCGCTTGGTGGTCTCTTGCTGGGAGGAACTGGTCGAGTGCTTAGACCTTGCTGGTTTCTTTTTCGACGCAGCTGGTCTCTTGCTAGCACTGGTTTTTGTGGCTCCAGATTTGGAGGATTTCTTCTTTGCTGATTTAGATTGGAGAGGAGGTTCATCGTCCTCATCTTCCTCTTGAACTTCGACTTCTGTAGCCTTACCACTTGTTTGCTTGTACTTTAGAGGCTCTTTTAGAGCCAAAGCTAAAACAAAGCGAAGAATGTAAGCATAAAACGAGTGGGTGTTCAAGCAAAAGGCAAAGGAAACTAAAATACCTTAAGGAAACTGGGTAAAAACCTCGACAGCCTCGTCATATTGTCCAAATTCAAAACGAGAGGCAAACCGACCGGCATAGGTAACTTCTTTGTTTTCATAAGTGTTAACATTAGTATGAAAATGAAATCTGTCTAAGAAAAGGAAGTTACCAGCTCTTGTCGGTTTCCCTGGAAATGGATCAGCCAAACCAAAATGTGCACAGGGTAAGGACACCGTTCAGACAAGGGGTTTCACAAGTGATTGACCTGTTTCTTGTCGATGTTTCAGAGACTTAATGCCCCAATAGTTCTCATGGCTTTCTTTTGATTTGGCAGTCATTTCCTTTATCTGTCGAACAATATGAAAAGGGTATCTAGGGTCCCATTTTATTTTATAATATTCATTCCACCAAGTAATAAAATCTTGGGATACACCCAAGGTAGGGGTGAAAGGAGTGAAGTTGACACCAGACATCCGCAAATCATTTCTTCTCTATATGCCATCAATGGTTTCTTGCTTCAAGTCGATGCAATCGAGGAGTATGTCTTCTTTCTTGTAAAAGAATGGGCCTGGAATGGATTGCATGAAACTAATGTTGTTGGCAGAGGCATTGGGCAAACAGACAAAAGCGGCGTTGTCTGTCGAACCGGGTAAACCTGCGGGGAATACTTGACGAGCGAGAAAACGGGTCCAGACTCTTGTACAATCTTTTGAAGTTGGATCAAAAGGGGCTGTGAACCAAGCAGGCCCATACTTTCTGCTAACAAAGGGTTGAAAACGGATACCTAGGGTACTTGCAGAAAGAGAATGAAAAAGGCTAAAGTAATACTTGAAGCTGTCAAGTTCATTGTCGAATGACTTGGGAACACGATACATGGCTGGGGTGCCATAGGTGTCGATGTCAAGATTAGGTGCTGCCTTATTGTGATGTGGTAGAAAGGTAGAATTTAACCATAACTGCATGAGCCACATTGGGCCTCCAATTCCACTTTTCTTTCCGCCTTCTTTCACCATGCCGTACAAGTTCGACATGCTAGAATAAAGGTTAGACAGAAGGAACGAGCCAAGGGCCCACCGTTTACCTTCGTGGAGAAGGTTTGCCAAATCAAGCAAGGTTTTCGGTATTTGAACATTTTTGTTACACATAACAAAAGCGGATAGCCAGTGAAACAGGAAGGCTACATGTTCATCATCAGAAACCTCAGGGTCACTTTGCATTCGATTCGAAACGTACTTCGAAAATGCAAGTGGTTCATTCTTTAACGTCAATGACGTTATCAGGCAAGGCAAGAGGGTGAATCATTTGGCCATCCGGTGGGAGGCCAGTGAGCGCAGTAACATCAAAGAGGATTGGGCCCATCATTCCACAAGGGAAATGAAAATTGTTGGTAGTCTTGTTCCAAAAGAACACAGCAGCTCCCAACATTGATGGGTCTAACCTAAATGTATGTTTGGAAAGTTGAATGAGGCTGTAAATACCTAATTTCTTCCAAATTTTATTTTTCTTAGCTTCGACCCTAATAAGCCAAGCAGAATAACCAGTTACACTGAGTGGTGGAGTTCTGAAAAGCCTAGAGCTTTTTAAGAAATAATGAATATGCATGGCAGGGGAAGCAGCAAGAATGTCTGTTTGACCTTCTTTATTCGGGAAGGAATCCCTAAAATTTTCAGGGAAGTTGGAAAGGGTCATCACTGGTCCTAAATAAGCCGCGGGGGGTTCCAAAATGTAAGAAGAGTCATTCGTATAGGGTATTATTACCTTAGATTTTTGCCACGAAATTGATGCATCAACATCAGGATTGCACCATGTTTTCCGAAAGGGCGTTGTAGTACCTTGAGTTGGGTTTGAAGAAGACGCCATTGCGAAGTTGTTAAAGCTTTCAAGAAAAACTCAGAAAGGTAGAAAAGTGTTTTGAATGGGTTTTGCAGTTTACTTATAGCATAAGCTTGCGAGGTAAGCGTGCGAACGGAAGAGTAACCGCCTACTTTTGAAGTGATGATGGTCCTATTTTTTAGAGAAGTGGGAAGCGCAGACCTGTGATGGGACATTGCGGAAAGGTAACCGTCGTGCGTGGGGTTAAACAAAATTCTGGGTCTCTCCATATGTTGGCGTCGACAACTCAGAATTTGAGGGGCATCTGTTGGGTGCCAAATTTCTAATTTGGGTTGATCGACGGAATGTTATAAATTCGATAAGTAAAGGCGTAAGAGACCAGAACAAGGTATGAAAATTGGCTAAGTTTGAGAGATCAAGTGATGGGACAGTTATTCGATGGAAAGCATGAAGCGTCGAAGATGTCAAAATGAGCATGGTCGAAAGCGAGGCTTAGTTATTAAGTAAAGATCAATGTGCGGCTCGGCGGGGAAGTGCTCTTTGTCGGTTAGGTAGTTTTTAGCGAAAACTTAACTACCATCCCGTGTCCATACACGTGTCAGGTTGGATGTTAGATAGTTTTTTCATATTTTTCCTATAAATAGTAGTTTCTACGATGTAATTGAGTTTGGATACATGATCTAATTCCTAATATCTCGGCGGCTAAAGAAGATTAACTAAAACGATCATTGTATGCCTTCCAAACTCTATCTTTCTGCATTTAATCAATTTGATCTATTTTCAATTCTTTGCATTTTCATTTATGTCATTTACATTCCAGTCGATTTGCATTTTCTTGCTTCGCATTTACATTCTTTAATTCCTGTCATTTATCGTTTCAGACTTTTACTTTCAAAGTCATTTACATGCTTTCCTTCTTAATTCATGTTCTTTACGCTCATCATTTAAATTCATGCATTTACATGCTTTCAAATTCAAATTCATGCATTTACATGTTTTCATTTAAATTTATGCCTTTTTAATGATGTTTCTTAAATTCACAATTTACTTGTCTTCTTTTACATTTCTGCGTTAAATTCAATTGCATGTCGGGATTGATGTGCATGTCTCATGATTCTGCATTAGTGCATTCTTGTTTTAGATTTTTTCTTTAATTTGCTTGTAAACCAAGTTATTGGCTTTCGACACCAATCTTGTTTAGTTAAATCCATATTGCCATTTCGACAACAACTTGTTTGTTAGTTGGAATTCTCATATCTGATTTGGCATAAGACACAACAATTAATGGCTCTGAAGCCAAGAATGTTACAAAACATATAACGTGTCGAGCAATTGGCCGTTATTTTCAAAACCGATTGTTTGCAAAAGCGAGATTCTGCATAACTCGTCGATCTTTGCAATCGTTTGAATTAATTATTTGTTACTTTCTTGAATTTGGTAAAAATACACTTAGAAATCAAATTTCCCAGTAAACACGTACCTTAAGCCAATGATTGGTTTCGGTGAAACACGTGCGAGAGAATAACGGCCAGAGCAATTACCACGAGAAATAGGGATTTTCTTTCATTTGATTCACAGCGAAATAGAGAGGAGATGCAAAAAGTATGTGGGCCCCATATGTTTTCATAACATTCTATTAATTAACTCCTATCTACTGTCAATTTAAGCACATAAATTGTTGGTCTATTTACAAAATTATCCTTCACAGTTGTTTAACATGTGTCTAATCTGGGGACAACTTAGTCCAAACTAAAGTTTATCTCTCACTACTTGACAAAGTTTAGGGACTTGCAATAAAAAAAAGGAACCGAAAAATTCAAAATGACAGTCGCTCCCCCTTCTTTCTTCTCCTTCTCCTCTCTTTCTCTTTCTTTCTCATCTTTGCTTCTCACCTGTTGCACAAGAGAGCTCTGCTCTACCTCTCAATGCTTCTCCTTTCTTCTTCATTCTCTCGCTGCTTCTCCTTTCTTCCACTGCCAGGATTGAAAAAAAAAATTGAATTTCTCAATCCTTTCTTCTACCTCTCTCTCTCTCTCACTGTCTCTCTTTTCCTCTGTTCCCTCTTTCATTCTTTTTTTTTTATTCTGAAAACCTAGACAGAGGAAAACGTGAGCTTCTTCCATGGAAAAAGCTTCCTCCACCTTTACCAACAACGATGAAGCTACTAACTAAGATGTAGGATGAGATCTTCATAAGCAAAAGGAGAACTAAACCCTATGGTTTCCTCTTCTATCATCATCTTCTTCTTCCTCTTTTTGTTTTTCTCTTCTTTCTGTTTCCTCCATTAAAATTTCCTTCGATTAGAGTTGTGATTTTTCTAATCTGCTCTATTTTGTTTGCAGGACGACCAAGTTGACGAAAAAAAGGGAGAGGAATTTCGGATCTGAAAGGAACAGAAGCAGACAAGTAGAAGACCGAAGCAAACGATTCAGATTTCTGCTTCTTCTCCTCTCATAGAAGAGGGGGGATTTGTTGTGGTTAGTGTTTTGATGCATCTCATTTTTTTTTCACGTCTCTGATGTTGAAATTATATCCCCTTCTTCTTTCTTTTTTTTTTCCAAATATTTGTTGTTCTTTGCATGTACAGGACTGGTCATCTCCATTGATGAAAAGATTCATGGAGAAATCAGGTCATTTTTTGCCCTTTCTATTATTATTATTATTATTATTATTATTATTATTATTATTATTATTATTTCTTGGAAATTATGATGAACATGTCCCTTTTTCTTTATGTTGTGTTTATTATTTGTCATATAATAATATGTTTTTTTTTTGTAATGGGTTTGGCTAAAAATTATTAATAGCAAGTACATGTGTTAATAGCTGGAAAAAAATATGTATCAGTCATTTGTGTAATTAAAAAACCATGTCAGCACCTTTAAAAGAGAGTTTGGGTCTTGCACCTACTCACCCTCTTTTTTTTCCTTCCTTTTTTCATATCTTTTTTATTTATTTCTTTAAGCTGCTAAGGGTGCTGTGACATATTGAACACGACCAACCTCTGATAGAGCCTGTATGAATGGTTCAATGTCAACATCATTCGTCGGTGCTTCGGTTCCATTCAATTGCTTGTCGTAGTCAAGTGAAGGATCGTTGTAGATATCCCACCATTTCTTCACCAACATCTTTATGTCCTCCCTTTGCATATTCTCTTCCTTTCCAGTATATCTCCAAGGTTTCGATCCCTGAAAACCGATAGAAACAAAATAAGCCGATATTCAATTTATGTGATCAAAACAAACATCCAAAACTAATAAATTAGTAATTAGAGTTTCAACTCCCATGCATACATACCGCTACGTAGTAGTGAACAACTTTGACTTTGTCAAGATCCACATTCTCAGGGTGACGCCACAACATGGCTGTTAACAAACATACAAAATCATATGAAGAGAAAGAAGAAAAGGAGAAAAGGAGAGAGCTCCCTTAGGGTTCCAATAAAACATAACACAAGTTAATAGAATACAAAGCTAAAGAGAGAATATATAGTAACCTATTAAAAGACTATACTACCCTTATTAACTAATAATATCTAATACCCCTCCTCAAACTCACGATGCATTAACAGAAAGCATTGAGAGTTTGTCGATCAAATGAAAGCAGCTTAATAGAATGAGATTTGGTGAACAAGTCAGCAATCTGCATGGAGGAAGAGACAAAAGGCAAAGAAATGGTGCCATGTTGAAGATGATGGCGAGTGAGGTGACAATCAATCTCAATGTGCTTGGTGCGTTGATGAAAAACCGAGTTGTGAGCAATTTGAATAGCACTCTTGTTATCCACGAAGACATAGGAGTTGGTCCAGAAAGACATACACCCATATCGGAGATCAACCAACGTAACCAAACTATTTAGAAGTGGTGTCCGCCATAGCACGATACTCGACACGTAAAGAGCGGAAACAACTTCTTGCTTACTCCTCCAAGAAATAAGAGAATCTCCTAGAAAAATGCAAAATCCGGTGGTAGACTTGCGATCGGTGGGGTCACCACCAATCGAGATCGAGTAAGCACGCAACTCCAAAGAAGAGGATGAAGGAAAGAAGACTTTGGCGAGTGCTCAGAGATAACGAAGAATGCGAAGAAAACGGTACCCGGTGCATCAGTAGTAGGAGAAACAACGAATGGTGACAACATGCCTTTGCATAAGCAATATCGGTCTAGTAATAGTAAGGTACACCAAAGCGCGACTAGGGTCCGATACAAATTGGGATCCGGTAGAGGAACACCATCGATTAAGACATATTTAGCATTAAGCTCAATAGGAGTGTCATTTACTCGGGTGTCGGAGAGGCGAGCTTGATCAAGAATGTTGCCAATATACTTAGATTGGGAGAGAAGATAACCTCTAGGAGAGAGTAGGCAACTTCAATCCCCAAGAAATAGCGAAGAGGACCTAAATCCTTCATCTCAAACTGCTGGCCAATGTAATTTCAACTCAGAAATACCATCAACATCATCCCCAGTAACAATCATATCATCAACATATAAGGATAGTATTACACGACCATGAGGAGTAGACTTGAGAAACAAAGCAAAATCATGATCACTAGAATGGAAGCCGAGAGAGGCAATCACAGTGGAGAACTTTTCAAACCAAGCTCTAGGAGCTTGTTTAAGACCATAAAGAGCCTTCTTTAACTTACAAACTTCTCACGATTATGAGAAACACCTGGTGGAGGAATCATGTAAACCTCTTCTTGAAGATCACCATTTAAGAATGCATTTTTAACATCTAAGCGAGAAATATGCCATTGACGGACCGATGCAAGCGCAATAAGAGTCACGAATAGTAGTCATTTTGGCCACAGGAGCAAAAGTTTCTTCATAATCCATGCCATATTCTTGAGAGAATCCTTTTGCAACAAGACGGGCTTTGTAACGCTCAGCTGACCCATCAGACTTAGTTTTGATCTTCTATACCCAACGAGACCCGATAGCACGTTTTCCTGGTGGAAGAGGTACTAGGGCCCAAGTATCTGTCTTGTGTAAGCCAGAAAGTTCCCCTGCCATAGCATCCTGCCAAACACGATCAGGACTAGCCTCTTTATAGGAAGAGGGCTCAGACAAACTATGAATAGTGGTTAGGAAAGAAGCAAAAGAATTGGAATAAGTGGAGTAAACATAATCTGGTAATTTAGTGGCCTTACGATCACGAAGAGGATCTGGAGGAGGAGGAGGAGGAGGGAGGAGTAGTAGATGCAGGATCAACAACCACGGGGAGGTTCTTGAGGCGAGTGGGGATGGAGGAACATCTGGGTGTAGAAGTACTAGTGTCATCAACCCCGCAATTCTCAAAATTAGAGTCATCAACATCCATGGAAAAAGGATCAATACATGTGAGATCAGACCTAGTGAGACCATGAGAGTTAGGAGGAATAGAGTAAAATGGTATGTGTTCAAGGAATACAACATGACGAGAAACATATAATTTTTGACTTGAAGGGTCATAGCTACGATAACCCTTCTGACCATCTCGTAACCAAGGAAAACACATATCGTAGAGCGAGAAGACAACTTACTACGTTAGACATGAGGCGAAGGACAAAGAAGTGGAACCAAAGACTACCGGGGCGAGTAATCGGGAACACAACCATATAATTTTTCAAAGGAGACAAACTGATGTGACAGAGGATGGAATTCTATTAATGGCATGAGCAGCGGTAAAACGGCCTACCCCCAAAATTCACTTGGAGCAGAGGCAGACAAAAGAAGGGACCGAGCAGTTTCAACAATATGGCGATGTTTTCTTTCAGCAACGCCATTTTGTTCTGGGGTATCGATACGAGGTTTGGTGCAAGGTCCCATCTCAAGCAAGTAACTCGAGAGAATTTATTAGAGGTATACTCACCACCTAAATCACACCGAAAACACTTTATAACGACATTATGTTGAGTTTTAACCAAAGCACGAAACATGTGATAAATACCAAAACTTCATAACGATGTTTCATAAGATAAACCCAACAATAACGAGTACAATCATCAATGAAAGACACATAATATCTAGATCCACCCTTGGTAGGCAGGTGATGGACCCATACATCGGAATGAACCAAATCAAAGGTGCATTAGAAAGCGAGATGCTTTTGCTAAAGGGCAAAGCGAAAATTTAGCAAGTTTACAACCACAACAATCGAAATATCATTTGTTTGTAACTTTCCTAAGGCACCATGAAGCTAAGTATTTTAAGCGAGAAGAGGAAACATGTCCAAGGCGAGAGTGCCACAAATAAAAACTAGAAGAAGATGAACTCATTCGAAAAGATGACAAATCAACGATGAAATTTGCAACATCGGTACTTTCGGCTCATCCGTAAAGTAGAGTCCCCCGCACTACGGCTGTCCCGATCGGCCTCCGGATCGATCCACGCACATAACAATGAGTGGGAGAAAACAAAACTAAATTACGAGAATCACATAAGCCCGACCAACAGAGGCAAGACTCGATGTGAGATTAGGAATGTAATATACATTTGAAAGAGATAAGTTAGATGTGAAAGCAGACCCGATTACTGCTAATGGCATAGGAGTGCCATCGGCGGTCATGACGGACATAGGTGAGACATGATTTAAAGACACAAAAGAATTATAATCATATGACATATGGTGTGCGGCTCGTAATCAAGTATCCATAAGGGTGAAGATATACAGCGGGCTAGGGAAGGCAAACCTTTAAAGGAGGCGGACATGGCATGTGGGTCGTGTGGCAAGGAACTTTTGAAGCGCTCAAGAAGATCGGATACTTGAGGGTCTCGAGAAGAGGTTACATGTCCAATACCAAGAGCATCTGGGGAGGAAGCGGCGACATTCGATGAAGGGCCCTGAAATTTCTTTGATTCGGCCCGATTTGAAGGAGGCGCCATTGGGAGGGTGTGGTGATTTCCCTAATTTTGGACATTGTGACTTCCAATGACCGCTTCTCCTTACAATAGGCTGCGATGTCAGAACCAACCTTTCCATGAGGCTTGCCTTTGTGAAAAGGAGCGGCGAAAGCGGATGGAGTGGAAGTGGAGAGATTGCCTTTTCAGAATGAGAATGAGACTTAAGTCGAATTTCTTGACCAACAACTTCGTTAACCACCGAATCAACACTTGGGAGAGGATTACGATGTAAGATAGTCCCACGAAGGCTCTCAAAATCATCCCAAGAGCCATCAAAAATTGAACCAAACCGCTCTTCCCTTCGATTAGTATAAGGGTGAAGGCTTGTAATTCAGCGGTCGGTAAGAGCGATTGATCCCTGAATTTGACATAGCGAGTAAAATTCTGAACACTCATATTGTTTCTTTGAAGAGCCCGAATATCAATCTCCAGTGATATTGTTTAGCAAAATTGGGTATACATCTGATGCGTCTCAAGTGATCCCAAACAAACCTTAGCGATGTCAAATTTAGCAAGTTGCATGCCTATAGAGTGTGAAACCGAGTTATTAATCCAAGTAATGATCTTGAATTGTTGACTTCCCAATTTTCTAAATCCTTTTCATATTTAGCAACATCTTTCTCTTTATCTTTATCTGTGGGCTTAAGAGATGTGCCTCAACATAGCTCCACATTCTTTTTCCTTTCGTAAAATTTTTCATCACATAGCTCCAGTGGGAAAAATTTTGCCCGATCGATGCACACTAATGGATTGAAGAGAATCATCTTTTTCGGTTGCCGTCCCTACAAATCGCGAGATACCCAAGAAACCAACACAACAAAGGTACAAATCTGAGACCAACGGCAGACCAAATACCAGGACAAACACAAGAGAAAAATCGAGCGAGAAGAGAGGAAAACAAAAATACTGGACCACCAAAGAACAGATCGCACCAAGCGGGAAGATCCACGAAAGCGAGCCGTGCGAAAAAAACCACAATGAACGCGGCGGCCCTATACCCGAAGCTTGATGATCAAGGCGGCCCTATACCCGAAGCGGCGTTGAAAAGTCCTCATAAGCAAGATCGCATAAAGGCTGTGGAACACGCTAACGTTCTTCCTAAAATCTTACTAGCTCTTTGATACCATGTTAACAAACATACAAAATCATATGAAGAGAAAGAAGAAAAGGAGAAAAGGAGAGAGCTCCCTTAGGGTTCCAATAAACATAACACAAGTTAATAGAATACAAAGCTAAAGAGAGAAAAAATAGTAAACTATTAAAAAACAATACTACCCTTATTAACTAATAATATCTAATAATGGCAAGGACAAGATTATAGACCAAAGGAATTGGCTTGTAAATATCCTTAAAGTACATGTTCATGAAATCATGCTCTGCAAATGGGGTGGGAGTAGTGACTTAAAGTGTCTTGAGAAGATCGTGGTAGGTCTCTATGTTGGTTCTTTGGAAGCTTAAATGTAGGCTTGTAGTTTTCCTTCTTATAGTTGAGTTTGTTTCCATTGGCTTGCTACAGATCATTTGTCTAGCTTTATAGGTTAGTGACTTGCATCTTCACTTTTTGAGCTGCATTATTTGTTGTGTTTTTCTCTGATGTTATTACCTTGAACGTTGATAGGCTGCATTATTTGTTGTGCACTATAAAGATGCTTCTGTAAAATTTCTTTTCTTTTTCAAGATTTTTTTTCTCGCTGTGCAGTTGAATCCCTCTTGGCTCTTAGATGTTGATGTTGCTGGCAGCAAAATGTATGCATTCCACTGATGAGTTATTCAATGAGGAAACCAAACCCAGCAAGGTACAATTTGGTAAAAAAATGTATTTTATTGATGGCAGTAGTTTTGGTTATTAGCATAAGCATGCCATAGTGATTCGACACTGAAAACAGGATTGATATAATTTGGCACCATTATACCTTTGTAGTGTTGATCAGCTGCTGCAATGGGGTGCTGAGTCAGATGCTTAATGTTAGAATTTAATGTTAATGGTCTGGCTTTGCATTTTCCAGCTTCAAGGGGATAAAATATTGAGTTTAGCAAAGTTTTTCCTGGGCATTGGAATCCCAGGAGATGCCAAGGACTTCTTCAATCAAGTTGAATCATTAGCTTTTCTAGAGAGCAAAAGGCAAGTTCTTTTCAAAGAACAATCTATTATTTTAAGTTGCAGTGGATGAGTACTAATTTATGAATTTATTGGGTGACTACTAGAAGAAAGATGAGGATGATGAAAAGAATAAATATCATGATAAGTGAAAACCAAGGTTTTTAGTTTCGGTTTTTTATTAGATTGAAGGTGTTTTGGACTTTACAATTTGGTAGATTTGGTCTATTTTACTACCTGAATGTGGTTTCTATTATGTCCTTTCATGATACTTGAAGTCATTAATGTGCTTGATGTATGAATGCTGAACATGTTTGGATATATAAACAACTAGGGATGCTCTATGATGTACAGTTTAGAAGTTATGGGTTTAGAGATTTAAATTGAAGAAGAATGTAACAGTGTTGCAATCTCCTCCTTTTCTTTGTAATAAAACTTCTTTTATCAACCAGAAAAGAAAATAACAAGAAACCTGTTTAGTTTACCTTCTCAATCCTACACTACTAGAAAAATCAATTTTAGAGAGGGATTTTAGTGAGGGATCATTATCCGTCGCTAATAGCGACGGATTTAGTGACGGAAAACAAGGTTTTAGGAAAATTTTATTTGGATCACGTTTGTGACGGATTTAGTGACGGAAAAAATCCGTCACTAATTTTTTCGTCACTAAATCCGTCACAAATTGACTATTTAAAGTGAAACAATTTCTTCTCTTAAACTTTCGTCACTAAATCCGTCGCAATTAGTGACGGATTTAGCAATCCTTCTCTAATTTAGTGAAGGATATAATAATCCTTCACTAATAATAATAATATATGAATAGGAACTGAATAAAAATATATCAATGCTGCAATTGCTTTCTCTGATCTATTTTCTTTAGTTTTATCCTTTTTTTTTTGAATAAAAGGGGCCGAAGTACAAAAAGAAATTACACCAAAATTAAACAAGATTGCATCAACAAGAGGTATTGTTTGTCAGGTTGAAGGCTTGCATCAACAAGTGGTTCATTCTGCGCACAATCTACACTGGCAAGCTCATCACCGTTCTGATAGACATGCTCGATCCGTACACGCCGATCATACTCTTTCTGTTCTCTTTGCTTTAGCAATCCTTCCACTGCTCAGTCTCGCGGCCACCTCTCCTCGCCTCCACCTCACGGCCAGATCGGCCTCGCTCGCGATCCTCGCTCCGTGAGCTCCATCGGCTCCCTTGTGCTTCTCTTCCTCTCCTCGCGGCTCCTCGTTCTCGCGATGCATGATTCAAAACCCTAACTCCTTTCCCTCGTTCTCTGTCTTGCGATTCACAACGATTCGCCTGACTCAGTGTTGAACTTAGCGTAGCCGTCTCCTCGTTCTCTGCCTTGCGCCGTCTCTGCGCAACTTAGCGTGGCGTGTCCTGCCTTGCGCCGCTGCAACCTAAGTCGTCTTCTTTGCAAAGCTTCTTTGTCTCCTTGTCTTCTGGCCGTCTCCACTTGCCGTCGCGTCTCCCATGCCTTGCGCCGTCTCTCTGCAACTTAGCGATTGCCTGTTCAAGGTTAGTATTTGAAGTTTTGCTCTATTGCTTTGGACATTTTCTTTATTTCCATGAATGCATGAATGTGTGTCCTGCAATGGTAATCCTCATATTTGTAAAATCAATTATTATGTTGTCATCAAATTTGCTATTTAGAAAGTTAAGATGTGAAATTAATATTGGTAAAGAAGATTAAAAAGGATAAATTAAATGCTAGAACTAACATATAACCAAATTACTGTGAGCAAGGACGAAGAAGCTATAGATTTATAATATATACTATTGTACTTACCTTATAATAGGCTACAAATATGTCTAGATATAATTCAACATAAGATCCCTATTGACTATTGTAAAACTATTACATTGGGCAAAAGTCAGTTGTATGTAAAAGTATGACAGTATGAGCACCTAATGGAATAAGCTTACTGATATCCCTGCTATGCAAACTAAATACTATTAAAAATGAATATTTTCAAAGTCATTTTTGAAATCTAAATTTCCAAGTCCAATACTTCATTTGGGGACTTTATCCAAATTGGCATTTTCCAACAATTACTTCATGATTCTGGGATGCATTACAACATCCTGCATCTAATGGTTTTGGCTTCAAAATCACGTGTCTTATTCCCTTGCATCAGCAAAGAAAAAGAAAAGGTCAAAGAAAACAGTAGTAAGTAGTGGTATTAGAGCTAGGATGACGCAGTCTAGAAGTTAAAAAATGTTGTTATGCTTTTCCCACTTGAAAGCAATTTCATTACTGAAACTTGACAAATTGATAAGTTTTTAAACTAACGATCAATACTAAAGGTATATAGCTCTAATACTAATCAGTTGGATCTTAAGGAAAATAATTCATGTGCTGCATACATCAATTCAAGTGCTTCCTTCCCTGCCTTAAAATCTTCATTTGCTTAAAAACAGGTTGTCTGCATCACAAAATCATGTTCAACATATGGTTGCATCACAATAGAAAAAACTGGATTTGAAAATTCCCAAAACAACTGCAGGAAATTAAAAATAGAAAAAACACGTGCCTATATAACCAATAACAATTTCAGTTGAAGAGAATTTAACATGCTACACAGTAATATAACAAAGACACACCCACACGACATCCATTTCTCTGTGACAAAATCACATTTAAAGTCAATAGAAACACAAACAACATCTGGTGTCCTATGCATATAAGCAAGAACAATAAAGATGGTGGATGAGATTATTAAGGGACATGTACTTACCTCAGCATTCTGAATTTCCTTCAATATGGTATCAATTGTTTCCAAATCTTTAGGAACCATCATGTCTCTATCAATGTCCATTTTCTTTGTTGCTGCTATTTTTTGTCATAGTTATTTGGATATTGTTCAACTTCTCTTTCACATAAGAGTCAAAATTTCCTTTCATATGAAAACAACAGTTTCAATAGGGTTCTAAAGAGCTAAAAACCTAAAAATAGTGCTTCAAATGAAATATTAATTATTCATGTTTTGCTTTATTTATACTATAATATAATTAAAAGAAAAAGTACAAAATCAAGATAAATTCTGAAATGGTTTGACTCCTTACCTTTGCAGTTGCCATAGAAATTAGAGCAGATAGAGGAGATGCTGATGTGCTATGGTTTAAAGTGGCCACATTAAAATCCACTACAAAAATGAATTCTAGATAATTTTTGACCTGGTGATAAATACTCCAGGAAAAGAATTGAAGAGATATGAGATGATAACAAAGAAAAAGAACTAAGATGCTGAAATCATGCTAAAGTTACCCACAGTAAGGAATTGAGTTGAGAAGAAAGATGAAAAATATGTTGAGAAGCAGCACATGGTGAACTAAATTTCAGCATAACTATTGGAACATGCATTAGCATGTATGCTGGTCCATTTTAAACAAAATTTGCTTCTAAGTTGAGCATCTTTTGTTGCTTCCTTTTACAACAATTGCTTAGTCTAGACCAATTTTTTATTCACCCTTCTTAGTCCTCAAGATGCTGCAAGCCTGCAACTCTGCTTCAAAACCTGCAGGCCAGAAGGATCCAGTTCTCACGATTTCCATATCCTTTTGCCGTCTTAAGGTTGATTCATTGGTCAGGAAAAGTTGATCTACTAAATGAAGTGCATCAATGTTATATGGATATATCTTGAGTATTAAAAGTAAAAAACGACAATCCTATTTGGTAGTGAAAATGTGGATTAACACTTAACAAACAGGAAAACACCATAAACTGATTTAGTGGAGAAAATAAAGAAAAGTTATAGAGAGAATTACAGTTTAGAATATCCTGTAAAATATATGTACAGTGGTAAATAGCGTTATATGGTAACTTGAATCACTTGATTAATTATTCTAGTTATTAATTTACCTAGCTTGTAAAAATGTTCACCGAGACATCCTAGATTTTAACTCTCCTGTATTTTATCTCTGAAACTGATTGTTTTTCTAATGTATATACAGGAGACAAAAGCATGGACAATACTTGCAGGTTAGCTTTTTCTCTGGATGAAAGTTTTACTTTGCACAATACTTAAACAATTGACTGGATTTCATCCTTTTCTGAACACCATGTTCAAATGATTGGACATATAGAAACTTCAACTGGTTATAAAATGGAATTTGCTTTATCTTTTGATGGCCAATGAAGAGATACTGTATTTTATTTTGTTGATGCCTGTAGTTAGATTGATCTTTTGTCCTTTTGTTAAGCTTGATTGCCCATTTTTCTTATGGAGTAAGTAATCTGATTGATTGACTAAACAGAACCAATAATAATACAAGGATTCTACTTGGATTGGATTTCTCTTCTAAATTTTAGGCCTCTTTTGTACTAGGAATGACTGCGCCTCAAGCTGCTGGGGTCATCCACTCTGACTTTGAGAAGGGTTTCATTCGAGCAGAAACAGTAAGCATTATGAATACATTTTTGAACTACTATTTATAATATATAATAGCACATGACTTGGCATAGAAAGTATTCAATCATTAAAAACAAAACAAAACAAAATAGTTGGAGGTGATTTTGATATTCAATATTCTAGAATATGTGGGGGAATCGATATACATAACAAACTTCAATAGTAAGAGTTGTAAGTTTTTGTCCAAAGTTCATATCGCAAACCTGTTCATGAGGCAGACCATTCTGATTTTTTCATACTACTTCTGAATAAATTCTTTGAATCTAATCAGTCTTACTCGTATTAATTAGATATATGTAGATTCCACTAATTATCTCTTGAGTAACTTCATTCTTATAATGATGTAGTCCTTACTGTTCAGTCACATGTTCCACATTGGAATATGCAAAATACCAAATTCAACATATAAAATAAAGGGAATAATTTTTTTGGGGGGGGGTGTGGGGGAAGGGGAACCAGAATCCTATCAGATATAGGATTTTGTAGCCAACTTATCAGCAATACAGTGTGAATTGTATGACAAAAGAGACAACATATGTCATAATGAAGCCCACCTTCTCAACTTTTTAGTTTCTCACTTGTTATCATACAGATTGTGATTTGACCATTTCTCAATGGTCTTGCATGGAAACTCATTTTTTCTTACAGTTGATAGCCAAATCTTTGACAAGTTAGAAATTTGTTACAAGCATGGTAATTAAAACCGGACCGGACCGGCCGGTCGGACCGGGAACCGCGCCGGTGTCCGGTCCAGAAGACCCCAAAAACCGTTCATAATAATTGTGTTTGAATACGCAAGTTTGGCTCCTCATGTAATTGTTTATCATGCTTTATGAACTACAAGTAGTGAAAATTAGAGCAAACTATCCTTTGTAATTATATTTAAAGTTTTGTTGCCCAATGATGAACAATAAATGATTGAGTGGCTACGTGGTTTTGTTCATAGTCCGATCTGTTCAGATTATTAAGGAAAGAATACTGAGTGGATTGTTGTCTTTGATTATATAATTTGGCTCTATAAACTCTTGAGGTTTGCCCTGGTTCTCATGCTTACACTTGGGCAAAGGAATCAAGTAATGTGCACTTTATGTTCATGGCAATTGATGCCTTCATTCACAAGTAGGTATTAGAGGTGTTTTCAATTCTTTAGATCATGTTGTGCTCCTTGTTGAAGCTCACTCCAATGATGAATTTTTAAGAGCATCTTTCTAATTACGGTTTTTATTGTCATTCAGTAGTTTCGGTTTCACAATGCAGATCACGTCTGAAAGCATTACTACATATGTCTTACCTATTTATTATTTTTCTTATTTGTAGAATATCTACTTGAGCGTTATTTGAGATGGCTTTGGACGACGATTCTCTTGTTATTATAGTGAAGGTTGAGCTGCTAACGATATTTATTTTGGTGATTATTTTGGTGATTATGAAAATCATTCTTTCTCGTTGACCTCCTAAAACCGCAGGCTCTTGGAGGATTTTTAGGTGATTACTTTAGTTCTTTTGCTTTCAATTCTTGTGTTGTTGAAGATGATCTTGTTGATGATTATTTAGTAGTAAAAGTTTGAAAGGTTCTACTTTTTTGTTGTATGTAAAAAAATGATTTCAAGGTTTCTTATTGAATATGGCTATGACGAACTTGGATGCCGATGATTATGTTTTGTGTTTTGTTTGAAACTTTGGAATTGGATGTGAACTTTTGAATTACTATATGGACTTGTTTGTTTGGCCTTGTGAAAATGAACTTTCTGTTGCATGATATATATTTTTGCTAGTGACATAACTTGATATGCATGAGTGACATAATGACATTTACTTGATAGCCCATTTATTTGTTGAGTAAAATGTCAATTGCATATGCTAATATTATTGTAAGATACTTGGTAAATATATTTTTTAAATTGCAATTCTCAATGATGATTTGAGTTCTTTTGATTGTTTCTTCATGTCTTTATCGATGATTAATGCTATCTTGTGTAAACAATGCATCAAAGAATGGAAGTACTGAAAATAGAAAGTGGATGGACAATGAGTGGATTGTGACAAGAATATCACGGCTGAATTTCAAGTTGGGATTCATGAATTTGTTAAGTTTGCATTGGAACAAGATCTGAGATAACATTGGAAGAGGTAAGATCGGATGTCCTTGCAAGAAATGCAAGTGTTTGCGTCATGAAACACCGCCACGATTAAGGTGCATCTATGTAAGAATGGATTCATGAGTGATTATTATCGTTGGACAAATCATGGTGAACCTAGTCCCCGATTCCCCGGTAGTTGTTGATCAATCATATTATGGTGGAAGTGGCCAAAGCGGAAATGTTCGATAATTATGGCGGTTGGTAATGGATGCCGGGACCATCAATTGGCAACTATCTTAAGCGAGAGGTGATTATGAAGAAGACACAATGACGTAAGATCCTAACCCGTAAGCACAACAATTCTTTGAAATGTTGAAGGTCGCACAATCTCCTTTATGGAATGGTTGTGACAAACATTCTGTGTTGTCGATTTCTTTAACGGCATTAAGTTTGAAAACAATATAATTTATCCGAGGGTTGCTTTAATGGATGGATGCGATTATTGGGAGATGTAATGCCGGATGGTAATAAGATGCCTAAAAATCTTTACCAGGCAAAAAATCAATTTCGAACTAGGTTTAGGAAGTGTGAAGATTATTTGTTGCCGAAAGGATGTATGTTGTATTATAAGGAATATGAGATGCTCCAAAACCGTAATTTTTGTGGAGAGGAGCGGTATAGGCGTGTTACGAGGCGGGGTAAAGTGAAATTAGTGCCACTAAAAGTATGTGGTACTTCCCGCTTGTTCCAAGACTACGCCAATTGTATTCCTCAATACAAACGGCTCGTGAAATGAGATGGCATCGTGAAAATCAAAGGGTGGCGAGTTCTTTATCTCATCCATCGAATCTGAAGCTTGGAAACACTTTGATGAAACATGGCTGCATTTTCTCAGATCCTCGAAATGTTAGCTTAGGCACGTGTTACGATGGCTTTGCTCCATTTGATAAAGCGGTAGGAAATATTCTTCCTGGCCGTGATTATCACTCCTTACAATTTGCCACCATGGATGTGTATGAGAAGGGAGTTTATGTTCTTAACTATTTTAATTCTTGGCCCTTCCAATCCTAAGAGGAAAATTGATGTGTATTTGCGCTCCTTAATCGATGAATTAAAAAAGTTGTGGGAGGAGGGATATATGACTTATGATGTGTCCTTAAAGCAAATTTTTTTGATGAAGGCCGCTTTAATGTGGACCATCAATGACTTTCCGGCCTACGGGATGTTAAGTGGGTGGATGACAATGAGGAAACTAGCTTGTCGATTTGTATGGAGCCTTCCAAGGCATTTAGCCTCTCATATAGCCGAAAGACCTCATGGTTTGATTGTCACCGCAAATTCTTACCACAAAATCACCCATATAGGAGGAATAAGATTGCATTTACAAAAAGCAGGGTTGAAACCTCTACTCCTCCACAAAGGTTGAGTGGTCAAGAAGTCCAGGAAAGGGTAAAACATTTACAAAGTGTGGAGGAATCCCAGAGCAAGATAATACACCAGGCTATGGGGTAGAGCACCATTGGACAAAGCGAAGTATATTTTGGGAATTACCATATTGGAAAACTCATCTTCTCCCGCATAATCTTGACTGATGCACATTGAAAGAAATGTGTTTCTCAATATTTTGTTCACGATGATGGACACCAAAGTATCGACAAAGGATACTTGTAAATCTAGAAAGGACTTGGAAATACACTTTGTAAGCGGAGTGGATTGGAACTACAACCTAGCGAGGTGGAAACTTTGTAAACCGAAGGCAAACTATACACTAACTAAACAACAAAGACTTGCTTGTTTGCGAATGGGTTAAAAATCTCAAACTTCCGGATGGTTATGTTTCCAATTTGAGCGAGATGTGTTGACTTGAGGAAGCGAAGTTGAGTGGCATGAAGAGTCATGATTGCCATGTGTTCATGCAATCAAGCTTCCAACGGCATTCAAAGCCTTGCCCAAACCTATATTGAACACGCTTACTGAATTTGGTCATTTCTTCAGAGAAATTACTTCATCATTGTTGAGAGAAGATAAGTTGCATATGTTAGAGGAAAACATCCCCGTCATTATGTGCAAATTGGAACAAATATTTCCACCAAGTTTTTTTGATTCAATGGAACATCTTCCAATTCATTTAGCATATGAAGCTAGAGTTGGCGGACCTGTTCAATACAGATGGATGTATCCATTCGAAAGGTTAGATCCTCATAATATTACTTTATATCTTGTTCAGGTGTCCTTATTTATTTTCTTTTCCTTTAAGCTTAATCTTGATTTACTCAATAGGTTTATACGATCTTTAAAACAAAAGGTGACAAACCCGGCTTTTGTGGAAGGCTCAATTTGTAAAGCATATTTACTGGAGGAGATGTCTACATTTGCTTCGTATTATTATCCTCCTGATGTTCTATCAAGGAGAACAAGAGTGCCACGAAACGATGACGGAGGAGAAGGTTCTTCTGTGAATCCTCCATTGTCAATCTTTAATTATCCGGGCCGTTCTATCGGAAAATGTGCCAATTCTACCTTGGATGATAGGGAAATGAAAGCTGCACATTTGTATATTCTTTTAAATTGTTATGAGGTGGTGCTTTACTTGAAGTAAGTACTTCCAATAGACATGATACATTTCTCTTATGTTGGGTCATCTTTAAGTGATATGTTGTGTGTGTACTATGTACTCAGATTTGTTACGAGAACTAAATCCTGACACAAATGAAGCAGACCTGGACAAAGAAATTTCTGCAAAGTTTACCTCATGGTTTAAAACATATGTATGTGATTTTAATCAATTTAAAAATTAAATCTTGTAATTTGTTAGGTTGAAATTAAAAATTGTTGTCTAATGTAGGTGCTTGACTCAACAAATGCGATTGATGATGTGCTTTTAATGAGTTTGGCATGGGTCCTATTAGGAAAGCTACCAAGTGGCCAAGTTATGTTACCAATGGCTACAAGTTTATGACAAAATCTCAAAATGAAGGGATGAGTATGACAAATCATGGTATACGTGTTCGAGGTGGGCAAGGTGGTACAATGGAAAATGATTACTTTGGGGTATTGATTGATGTTGTTAAATTGGAGTACACTTTCACCCTACCAAGAAGGTGGTTTTATTCAAATGTGAGTGGTTTGATCCTAGTCCTCGGGGACAAGGATAGATAATTATGGCAATGTTGAAATAAAAAATCACGGAGATATCAAAATTATGATCCTTTCATATTAGCTCAACAAGCGAGCAAGTCTATTTCACATCCTTTCCTGAAGAGCAACAAGGTTGGTTGAGTGTCATAAGAACAAGGGCACGCAATATAATTCAAACTTTGGAAAAGAATATACTTGAAACAAATGATGCATACCGAGATGATGGTGCAAAACAAGTACCTATAATTGTTTCAAATGAAGACTTTCTGCAAAGTCTTGTTGACAACGATGGTGTAGCAGAGGAAATCTGAGCTCCATGTTGAACCTTGATTTAGAAGAAGTGGAAGAAGAAGAAGAAGAAGAAGAAGATATAGAGCTTATATCAGATAGTGAAGAAGAGGGAGATGATTATGATTATGAATAAGCTTATGAAGAGACAGATGCAAACTAAGTTATTGAGTCAACAAGTGTTATTCTTGTGTATTACTTTTGAGCATTTTGTGTGCTACTCCAATGTATATTAAATTAAAATGTTTAATTTTATGTGACTTTGTAGATTTTTTTTTATGTGCCTTTTTGAGTTTTTTATTTATAATAGTTGGTTGTTACTTTTGAATATTTTTTATCCATAACATTTGCTTTTTTTTATAGATGGCAGACAATAATAATACAAGGGGCAAACGAAGAGGTACTAGTAGAGGTATCAGTAGAGGCAGGGGAAGAGCGAGAGGTAGGGGTGCAACGACTTTGCCACAACCTTCTGTTGTGCAACCCACCCATCATTCTACCAGGCAATCCACACATCCTTCCACTTCTGACACACATGTGGCTCCCCAACCTCCCCAATCTACACCTAGCCCTCATCCTTCCTTCTCAGAGATGCTGCATTCCTCAGCCAACCCTTCTATACCTAGCACGCATTCCCCAGCTGATGTTGTATCTGGTGATGACCCCCGTGTATCATCAACTTCTCGTGTCGATTCATCTCCACAAATTGGGAGTATAGACACTGATGGACGTATGTGGATTTGCCCAGGTACGGGGAACACGTAAGTAATTATAACTTTTTTTCTTTAAGCTCTAAAATAACTTATATGCTTGTTACTTACAACTCGTTTAATATTATTGGCATAGGTTCGACCCTTCCATCCAACCTATGCGTGAAATTACAAAGATAATTAAAACTAAGTTTGAAGGGTGCTGGGAAACATATGGAGAAGTGAAGAGCAAATACAAACCATTAAAAAAACTATGGTGGAAAGAGTTTCAGGTATGAACTGGAAGTATTAATATTTGCATAACTTGATATTTTTATTTTCTTTTCATCACATTTCAGGCCCATACTTTCTGCTAACAAAGGGTTGAAAACGGATACCTAGGGTACTTGCAGAAAGAGAATGAAAAAGGCTAAAGTAATACTTGAAGCTGTCAAGTTCATTGTCGAATGACTTGGGAACACGATACATGGCTGGGGTGCCATAGGTGTCGATGTCAAGATTAGGTGCTGCCTTATTGACAGTGTGGCCGAGAAAGGTAGAATTTAACCATAACTGCATGAGCCACATTGGGCCTCCAATTCCACTTTTCTTTCCGCCTTCTTTCACCATGCCGTACAAGTTCGACATGCTAGAATAAAGGTTAGACAGAAGGAACGAGCCAAGGGCCCACCGTTTACCTTCGTGGAGAAGGTTTGCCAAATCAAGCAAGGTTTTCGGTATTTGAACATTTTTGTTACACATAACAAAAGCGGATAGCCAGTGAAACAGGAAGGCTACATGTTCATCGTCAGAAACCTCAGGGTCACTTTGCATTCGATTCGAAACGTACTTCGAAAATGCAAGTGGTTCATTGCAAAAAACGCCAATGACGCGTTATCGTGCAAGGCAAGAGGGTGAATCATTTGGCCATCCTGGGAGGCCGATGGTAGCGATAACATCAAAGAGGATTGGGCCCATCATTCCACAAGGAAATGAAAATTGTTGGTAGTCTTGTTCCAAAAGAACACAGACTCCCAACATTGATGGGTCTAACCTAAATGTATGTTTGGAAAGTTGAATGAAATTTGTAAATACCTAATTTCTTCCAAATTTTATTTTTCTTAGCTTCGACCCTAATAAGCCAAGGTAATAACCAGTTACACTGAGTGGTGGAGTTCTCAAAAGCCTAGAGCTTTTTAAGAAATAATGAATATGCATGGCAGGGGAAGCAGCAAGAAGAATGTCTGTTTGACCTTCTTTATTCGGGAAGGAATCCCTAAAATTTTCAGGGAAGTTGGAAAGGGTCATCTGGTCCTAAATAAGCGCGGGGGTTCCAAAATGTAAGAAGAGTCATTCGTATAGGTATTATTACCTTAGATTTTTGCCACGAAATTGATGCATCAACATCGAGATTGCACCATGTTTTCCGAAAGGGCGTTGTAGTACCTTGAGTTGGGTTTGAAGAAGACGCCATTGCGAAGTTGTTAAAGCTTTCAAGAAAAACTCAGAAAGGTAGAAAAGTGTTTTGAATGGGTTTTGCAGTTTACTTATAGCATAAGCTTGGGAGGTAAGCGTGCGAACGGAAGAGTAACCGCCTACTTTTGAAGTGATGATGGTCCTATTTTTTAGAGAAGTGGGAAGCGCAGACCTGTGATGGGACATTGCGGAAAGGTAACCGTCGTGCGTGGGGTTAAACAAAATTCTGGGTCTCTCCATATGTTGGCGTCGACAACTCAGAATTTGAGGGGCATCTGTTGGGTGCCAAATTTCTAATTTGGGTTGATCGACGGAATGTTATAAATTCGATAAGTAAAGGCGTAAGAGACCAGAACAAGGTATGAAAATTGGCTAAGTTTGAGAGATCAAGTGATGGGACAGTTATTCGATGGAAAGCATGAAGCGTCGAAGATGTCAAAATGAGCATGGTCGAAACAGGCTTAGTTATTAAGTAAAGATCAATGTACAGCTCGACAGGAAGTGCTACTGTCGATTAGGTAGTTTTTAGCGAAAACTTAACTACCAACCCGTGTCCATACACGTGTCAGGTTGGATGTTAGATAGTTTTTTCATATTTTTCCTATAAATAGTAGTTTCTACGATGTAATTGAGGTTGGATACATGATCTAATTCCTAATATCTCGACGGCTAAAGAAGATTAACGGAAAACGATCATTGTATGCCTTCCAAACTCTATCTTTCTGCATTTTAATCAATTTCAGTCTATTTTCAATTCTTTGCATTTTCATTTATGTCATTTACATTCCAGTCAATTTGCATTTTCTTGCTTCGCATTTACATTCTTTAATTCCCTGTCATTTACTGTTTTCTGCACTTTTACTTTCAAAGTCATTTACATGCTTTCCTTCTTAATTCATGTTCTTTACGCTTCTGTCATTTAAATTCATGCATTTACATGCTTTCAAATTCAAATTCATGCATTTACATGTTTTCATTTAAATTTATGCCTTTTTAACAGTGTTTCTTAAATTCTGTCAATTTACTTGTCTTCTTTTACATTTCTGCGTTAAATTCAATTGCATGTCGGGATTCAGTAATGCATGTCTCATGATTCTGCATTAGTGCATTCTTGTTTTAGATTTTTTTCTTTAATTTGCTTGTAAACCAAGTTATTGGCTTTCGACAGCCAATCTTGTTTAGTTAAATCCATATTGCCATTTCGACAACAACTTGTTTGTTAGTTGGAATTCTCATATACAGATTTGGCATAAGACACAACAATTAATGGCTCTGAAGCCAAGAATGTTACAAAACATATAACGTGTCGAGCAATTGACCGTTATTTTCAAAAACCGTTGTTTGCAAAACGAGATTACCACATAACTCGTCGATCTTGCAATCGTTTGAATTAATTATTTGTTACTTTGCTGAATTTGGTAGAAATACACTTAGAAACCAAATTTCCCAGTAAACACGTACCTTAAGCCAATGATTGGTTTCGGTGAAACACGTGCGAGAGAATAACGACCGAGACAGGTACACGAGAAATAGGGATTTTCTTTCATTTGATTCACAGCGAAATAGAGAGGAGATGCAAAAAGTATGTGGGCCCCATGTGTTTTCATAACATTCTATTAATTAACTCCTATCTACTGTCAATTTAAGCACATAAATTGTTGGTCTATTTACAAAATTATCCTTCACAGTTGTTTAACATGTGTCTAATCTGGGGACAACTTAGTCCAAACTAAAGTTTATCTCTCACTACTTGACAAAGTTTAGGGACTTGCAATAAAAAAAAGGAACCGAAAAATTCAAAATGACAGTCGCTCCCCCTTCTTTCTTCTCCTTCTCCTCTCTTTCTCTTTCTTTCTCATCTTTGCTTCTCACCTGTTGCACAAGAGAGCTCTGCTCTACCTCTCAATGCTTCTCCTTTCTTCTTCATTCTCTCGCTGCTTCTCCTTTCTTCCACTGCCAGGATTGAAAAAAAAAATTGAATTTCTCAATCCTTTCTTCTACCTCTCTCTCTCTCTCTCACTGTCTCTCTTTTCCTCTGTTCACTCTTTCATTCTTTTTTTTTTATTCTGAAAACCTAGACAGAGGAAAACGTGAGCTTCTTCCATGGAAAAAGCTTCCTCCACCTTTACCAACAACGATGAAGCTACTAACTAAGATGTAGGATGAGATCTTCATAAGCAAAAGGAGAACTAAACCCTATGGTTTCCTCTTCTATCATCATCTTCTTCTTCCTCTTTTTGTTTTTCTCTTCTTTCTGTTTCCTCCATTAAAATTTCCTTCGATTAGAGTTGTGATTTTTTCTAATCTGCTCTATTTTGTTTGCAGGACGACCAAGTTGACGAAAAAAAGGGAGAGGAATTTCGGATCTGAAAGGAACAGAAGCAGACAAGTAGAAGACCGAAGCAAACGATTCAGATTTCTGCTTCTTCTCCTCTCATAGAAGAGGGGGGATTTGTTGTGGTTAGTGTTTTGATGCATCTCATTTTTTTTTCACGTCTCTGATGTTGAAATTATATCCCCTTCTTCTTTCTTTTTTTTTTCCAAATATTTGTTGTTCTTTGCATGTACAGGACTGGTCATCTCCATTGATGAAAAGATTCATGGAGAAATCAGGTCATTTTTTGCCCTTTCTATTATTATTATTATTATTATTATTATTATTATTATTATTATTTCTTGGAAATTATGATGAACATGTCCCTTTTTCTTTATGTTGTGTTTATTATTTGTCATATAATAATATGTTTTTTTTTTGTAATGGGTTTGGCTAAAAATTATTAATAGCAAGTACATGTGTTAATAGCTGGAAAAAAATATGTATCAGTCATTTGTGTAATTAAAAAACCATGTCAGCACCTTTAAAAGAGAGTTTGGGTCTTGCACCTACTCACCCTCTTTTTTTTCCTTCCTTTTTTCATATCTTTTTTATTTATTTCTTTAAGCTGCTAAGGGTGCTGTGACATATTGAACACGACCAACCTCTGATAGAGCCTGTATGAATGGTTCAATGTCAACATCATTCGTCGGTGCTTCGGTTCCATTCAATTGCTTGTCGTAGTCAAGTGAAGGATCGTTGTAGATATCCCACCATTTCTTCACCAACATCTTTATGTCCTCCCTTTGCATATTCTCTTCCTTTCCAGTATATCTCCAAGGTTTCGATCCCTGAAAACCGATAGAAACAAAATAAGCCGATATTCAATTTATGTGATCAAAACAAACATCCAAAACTAATAAATTAGTAATTAGAGTTTCAACTCCCATGCATACATACCGCTACGTAGTAGTGAACAACTTTGACTTTGTCAAGATCCACATTCTCAGGGTGACGCCACAACATGGCTGTTAACAAACATACAAAATCATATGAAGAGAAAGAAGAAAAGGAGAAAAGGAGAGAGCTCCCTTAGGGTTCCAATAAAACATAACACAAGTTAATAGAATACAAAGCTAAAGAGAGAATATATAGTAACCTATTAAAAGACTATACTACCCTTATTAACTAATAATATCTAATACCCCTCCTCAAACTCACGATGCATTAACAGAAAGCATTGAGAGTTTGTCAGTCAAAAAATGAAAACGCTTAATAGAATGAGATTTGGTGAACAAGTCAGCAATCTGCATGGAGGAAGAGACAAAAGGCAAAGAAATGGTGCCATGTTGAAGATGATGGCGAGTGAGGTGACAATCAATCTCAATGTGCTTGGTGCGTTGATGAAAAACCGAGTTGTGAGCAATTTGAATAGCACTCTTGTTATCACAGTACATAGGAGTTGGTCCAGAAAGACATACACCCATATCGTAGATCAACCAACGTAACCAAACTATTTCCAAGTGGTGTCTCCGCCATAGCACGATACTCACCAGTAAAGAGCGGAAACAACTTCTTGCTTACTCCTCCAAGAAATAAGAGAATCTCCTAGAAAAATGCAAAATCCGGTGGTAGACTTGCGATCGGTGGGGTCACCAAATTTAATCAAGATCGAGTAAGCACGCAACTCCAAAGAAGAGGATGAAGGAAAGAAGACTTTGAAACCGGGTGCTCAAGATAACGAAGAATGCGAAGAACGGTACCGCCAAAGGCATCAGTAGTAGGAGAAACAACGAATCGGTCGACAACATGCACCTGCATAAGCAATATCAGTCTAGTAATAGTAAGGTACACCAAACTGCCAACTAGGGTCCGATACAAATTGGGATCCGGTAGAGGAACACCATCAGTTAAGACATATTTAGCATTAAGCTCAATAGGAGTGTCAGCTACTCGGGTGTCAGAGAGACGAGCTTGATCAAGAATGTTGCCAATATACTTAGATTGGGAGAGAAGATAACCTCTAGGAGAGTAGGCAACTTCAATCCCCAAGAAATAGCGAAGAGGACCTAAATCCTTCATCTCAAACTGCTTGGCCAACTGTAATTTCAACTCAGAAATACCATCAACATCATCCCCAGTAACAATCATATCATCAACATATAAGGATAGTATTACACGACCATGAGGAGTAGACTTGAGAAACAAAGCAAAATCATGATCACTAGAATGGAAGCCGAGAGAGGCAATCACAGTGGAGAACTTTTCAAACCAAGCTCTAGGAGCTTGTTTAAGACCATAAAGAGCCTTCTTTAACTTACAAACTTCTCCCTGATTATGAGAAACACCTGGTGGAGGAATCATGTAAACCTCTTCTTGAAGATCACCATTTAAGAATGCATTTTTAACATCTAACTGAGAAATATGCCATTGACGGACCGATGCAACTGCAATAAGAGTACGAATAGTAGTCATTTTGGCCACAGGAGCAAAAGTTTCTTCATAATCCATGCCATATTCTTGAGAGAATCCTTTAGCAACAAGACGGGCTTTGTAACGCTCAACTGACCCATCAGACTTAGTTTTGATCTTGTATACCCAACGAGACCCAATAGCACGTTTTCCTGGTGGAAGAGGTACTAAGTCCCAAGTATTTGTCTTGTGTAAAGCAGAAAGTTCCTCTGCCATAGCCTGCTGTCAAACAAGATCAAGACTAGCCTCTTTATAGGAAGAGGGCTCAGACAAACTATGAATAGTGGTTAGGAAAGAAGCAAAAGAATTGGAATAAGTGGAGTAAACATAATCTGGTAATTTAGTGGACTTACGATCACGTAGAGGATACCGAGGAGGAGGAGGAGGAGGGGGAGGAGTAGTAGATGCAGGATCAACAACCACAGGAGGTTCTTGAGGGGCCGTGGGGATGGAGGGAACATCTGGAGCTGTAGAAGTACTAGTGTCATCAACCCTGCAATTCTCAAAATTAGAGTCATCAACATCCATGGAAAAAGGATCAATACATGTGAGATCAGACCTAGTGAGACCATGAGAGTTAGGAGGAATAGAGTAAAATGGTATGTGTTCAAGGAATACAACATGACGAGAAACATATAATTTTTGACTTGAAGGGTCATAGCTACGATAACCCTTCTGACCATCTCCGTAACCAAGGAAAACACATATCGTAGAACGAGAAGACAACTTACTACGTTCGACATGAGGGCGAAGGACAAAAGAAGTGGAACCAAAGACTCTCAAGGACGAGTAATCAGGAACACAACCATATAATTTTTCAAAGGGAGACAAACCTGATGTGACAGAGGATGGAATTCTATTAATGGCATGAATAAAGAAGAAGAACAATTTCACCCCAAAATTCACTTGGAAGCAGGCGCATAAAAGAAGGGACCGAAAGCGGTTTCAACAATATGGCGATGTTTTCTTTCAAAGAACGCCATTTTGTTCTCGGGGTATCGATTACCACGAGGTTTGGTGCAAGGTCCCATCTCAAGCAAGTAACTCGGAGAATTTATTAGAGGTATACTCACCACCTAAATCACACCGAAAACACTTTATAACAAAGATTATGTTGAGTTTTAACCAAAGCACTAAACATGTGATAAATACCAAAAACTCATAACGATGTTTCATAAGATAAACCCAACAATAACGAGTACAATCATCAATGAAAGACACATAATATCTAGATCCACCCTTGGTAGGCAGGTGATGGACCCATACATCGAATGAACCAAATCAAAAGGTGCATTAGAAAGCGAGATGCTTTTGCTAAAGGGCAAAGCGAGAAAATTTAGCAAGTTTACAACCACAACAATCGAAATATCATTTGTTTGTAACTTTCCTAAGGCACCAAGAAGCTAAGTATTTTAAACGAGAAGAGGAAACATGTCCAAGACGAGAGTGCCACAAATAAAAACTAGAAGAAGATGAACTCATTCGAAAAGATGACAAATCAACGATGAAGGTCGCAACATCCGGTACTTTCAAATTTCATCCGTAAAGTAGAGTCCCCCCTCGCTTACTACCTGTCCCAATCAAACTCCCTGATCGCGATCCTCGCACATAACAATGAGTGGGAGAAAACAAAACTAAATTACCGTAATCACATAATCGACCAACAGAGGCAAGACTCAATGTGAGATTAGGAATGTAATATACATTTGAAAGAGATAAGTTAGATGTGGAAACAGATTTACTCGCTAATGGCATAGGAGTGCCATCGGCCAGTCATGACAGACATAGGTGAGACATGATTTAAAGACACAAAAGAATTATAATCATATGACATATGGTGTGCGACTCGTAATCAAGTATCCATAAGGGTGAAGATATACCTGACGGGCCAGGGAAGGCAAACCTTTAAAGGAGGAGGCAGACATGGCATGTGGTCAGTGTGGCAAGGAACTTTTGAAAGCGCTCGGCAAGATCGAGATACTTGAGGGTCTCGTAAGAGGTTACATGTCCAATACCAAGAGCATCCTGGGAGGAGCAAAGAAGAACATTCGATGAAGGGCCTCAAATTTCTTTGATTCGACCGATTTGAAGGAGGCGCCATTGGGAGGGCTGTGGTGATTTCCCTAATTTTGGACATTGTGACTTCCAATGACCCTTCTCCTTACAATAGGCTGCGATGTCGTAACCAACCTTTCCATGAGGCTTGCCTTTGTGAAAAGGAGCAAGAAAGACAGATGGAGTGGAAGTGGAGAGATTGCCTTTTCGTAATGAGAATGAGACTTAAGTCGAATTTCTTCACCAACAACTCGTTAACCATCAATCAACACTGGGAGAGGATTACGATGTAAGATAGTCCCACGAAGGCCCTCAAAATCATCCCAAGAGCCATCAAAAATTGAACCAAACGCCGCTCTTCCCTTCGATTAGTATAAGGGGTGAAGGCTTGTAATTCAAATAGATTCAAGAAGAGCCAATTGATCCCACAAATTTGACATAGCAGAGTAAAATTCACGAACACTCATATTGTTTCTTTGAAGAGCCGAATATCAATCTCCAACTGATATTGTTTAGCAAAATTGACTGTATATACAAATGCCTCAAGTGATCCCAAACAATTTTAGCAAAGGTCAAATTTAGCAAGTTGCATGCCTATAGAGTGTGAAACTGAAGTTATTAATCCAAGTAATGATCTTGAATTGTTGACTTCCCAATTTTCTAAATCCTTTTCATATTTAGCAACATCTTTCTCTTTATCTTTATCTGTGGGCTTAAGAGATGTGCCCTCAACATAGCTCCACATTCTTTTTCCTTTCGTAAAATTTTTCATCACATAGCTCCAAAGAGGGAAAAATTTTGCCCACCAATTGCACACTAATGGATCAAGAGAATCATCTTTTTCATGCCATCCCTACAAATCGCAGATACCCAAGAAACCAACACAACAAAGGTACAAATACGAGACCAACAGCAGACCAAATACCAGACAAACACAAGAGAAAAATCGAACAGAAGAGAGGAAAACAAAAATACCAGACCACCAAAGAACAGATGCGCACCAAACGGGAAGATCCACCTGAAACAGAACCGTGCCGGGAAAAAAACCACAACAGAACCGCGACGGCCCTATACCCAGAAACGATGATCAAGAGGCGGCCCTATACCCAGAAACGGCGTTCGAAAAGTCCTCGCAAAACCGGGTCGCAAAAGCTGTGGAACACGCTAACGTTCTTCCTAAAATCTTACTAGCTCTTTGATACCATGTTAACAAACATACAAAATCATATGAAGAGAAAGAAGAAAAGGAGAAAAGGAGAGAGCTCCCTTAGGGTTCCAATAAACATAACACAAGTTAATAGAATACAAAGCTAAAGAGAGAATATATAGTAACCTATTAAAAGACTATACTACCCTTATTAACTAATAATATCTAATAATGGCAAGGACAAGATTATAGACCAAAGGAATTGGCTTGTAAATATCCTTAAAGTACATGTTCATGAAATCATGCTCTGCAAATGGGGTGGGAGTAGTGACTTAAAGTGTCTTGAGAAGATCGTGGTAGGTCTCTATGTTGGTTCTTTGGAAGCTTAAATGTAGGCTTGTAGTTTTCCTTCTTATAGTTGAGTTTGTTTCCATTGGCTTGCTACAGATCATTTGTCTAGCTTTATAGGTTAGTGACTTGCATCTTCACTTTTTGAGCTGCATTATTTGTTGTGTTTTTCTCTGATGTTATTACCTTGAACGTTGATAGGCTGCATTATTTGTTGTGCACTATAAAGATGCTTCTGTAAAATTTCTTTTCTTTTTCCAGATTTCTATTCTCCCTGTGCAGTTGAATGCCTCTTGGATCTTAGATGTTGATGTTGCTGGCAGCAAAATGTATGCATTCCACTGATGAGTTATTCAATGAGGAAACCAAACCCAGCAAGGTACAATTTGGTAAAAAAATGTATTTTATTGATGGCAGTAGTTTTGGTTATTAGCATAAGCATGCCATAGTGATTCGACACTGAAAACAGGATTGATATAATTTGGCACCATTATACCTTTGTAGTGTTGATCAGCTGCTGCAATGGGGTGCTGAGTCAGATGCTTAATGTTAGAATTTAATGTTAATGGTCTGGCTTTGCATTTTCCAGCTTCAAGGGGATAAAATATTGAGTTTAGCAAAGTTTTTCCTGGGCATTGGAATCCCAGGAGATGCCAAGGACTTCTTCAATCAAGTTGAATCATTAGCTTTTCTAGAGAGCAAAAGGCAAGTTCTTTTCAAAGAACAATCTATTATTTTAAGTTGCAGTGGATGAGTACTAATTTATGAATTTATTGGGTGACTACTAGAAGAAAGATGAGGATGATGAAAAGAATAAATATCTTGATAAGTGAAAACCAAGGTTTTTAGTTTCGGTTTTTTATTAGATTGAAGGTGTTTTGGACTTTACCATTTGGTATATTTGGTCTATTTTTACTACCTGAATGTGGTTTCTATTATGTCCTTTCATGATACTTGAAGTCATTAATGTGCTTGATGTATGAATGCTGAACATGTTTGGATATATAAACAACTAGGGATGCTCTATGATGTACAGTTTAGAAGTTATGGGTTTAGAGATTTAAATTGAAGAAGAATGTAACAGTGTTGCAATCTCCTCCTTTTCTTTGTAATAAAACTTCTTTTATCAACCAGAAAAGAAAATAACAAGAAACCTGTTTAGTTTACCTTCTCAATCCTACACTACTAGAAAAATCAATTTTAGAGAGGGATTTTAGTGAGGGATCATTATCCGTCGCTAATAGCGACGGATTTAGTGACGGAAAACAAGGTTTTAGGAAAATTTTATTTGGATCACGTTTGTGACGGATTTAGTGACGGAAAAAATCCGTCACTAATTTTTTCGTCACTAAATCCGTCACAAATTGACTATTTAAAGTGAAACAATTTCTTCTCTTAAATTTTCGTCACTAAATCCGTCGCAATTAGTGACGGATTTAGCAATCCTTCTCTAATTTAGTGACGGATATAATAATCCTTCACTAATAATAATAATATATGAATAGGAACTGAATAAAAATATATCAATGCTGCAATTGCTTTCTCTGTTCTATTTTCTTTAGTTTTATCCTTTTTTTTTTGAATAAAAGGGGCCGAAGTACAAAAAGAAATTACACCAAAATTAAACAAGATTGCATCAACAAGAGGTAGCTGTTTAATCCGAGTTGAAGGATTGCATCAACAAGTGGTTCATTGTGCGCACAATCTACACTGGCAAGCTCATCACCGTTCCGATACACATGCTCGATCCGTACACGCCGATCATACTCTTTCTGTTCTCTTTGCTTTAGCAATCCTTCCACTGCTCAGTCTCGCGGCTACCCTCTCCCCTCGCCTCCACCTCACGGCCAGATCCAGCCTCGCTCGCAGTCCTCACTCCGTGAGCTCCATCGGCTCCCTTGTGCTTCTCTTCCTCTCCTCCGCGGCTCCCTCGTTCTCGCGATGCATGATTCAAAACCCTAACTCCTTTCCCTCGTTCTCTGTCTTGCGATTCACAACGATTCGCACAAATTGCGGATCGAACTTAGCGTGCCTCCCTCGTTCTCCGCTTCTACTGCCTCTCGCAACTTAGCGGTAGTGTCCCTTGCCTTGCGCTTTGCTGCCAGTCGTCTTCTTTGCAAAGCTTGCTGTCTCCTTGTCTTGCGCCGTCTCCCTTGCCGTCGCGTCTCCCATGCCTTGCGCCGTCTCTACTGCAACTTAGCAGTGCCCTGTTCAAGGTTAGTATTTGAAGTTTTGCTCTATTGCTTTGGACATTTTTCTTTATTTCCATGAATGCATGAATGTGTGTCCTGCAATGGTAATCCTCATATTTGTAAAATCAATTATTATGTTGTCATCAAATTTGCTATTTAGAAAGTTAAGATGTGAAATTAATATTGGTAAAGAAGATTAAAAGGATAAATTAAATGCTAGAACTAACATATAACCAAATTACTGTGAGCAAGGACGAAGAAGCTATAGATTTATAATATATACTATTGTACTTACCTTATAATAGGCTACAAATATGTCTAGATATAATTCAACATAAGATCCCTATTGACTATTGTAAAACTATTACATTGGGCAAAAGTCAGTTGTATGTAAAAGTATGACAGTATGAGCACCTAATGGAATAAGCTTACTGATATCCCTGCTATGCAAACTAAATACTATTAAAAATGAATATTTTCAAAGTCATTTTTGAAATCTAAATTTCCAAGTCCAATACTTCATTTGGGGACTTTATCCAAATTGGCATTTTCCAACAATTACTTCATGATTCTGGGATGCATTACAACATCCTGCATCTAATGGTTTTGGCTTCAAAATCACGTGTCTTATTCCCTTGCATCAGCAAAGAAAAAGAAAAGGTCAAAGAAAACAGTAGTAAGTAGTGGTATTAGAGCTAGGATGACGCAGTCTAGAAGTTAAAAAATGTTGCTATGCTTTTCCCACTTGAAAGCAATTTCATTACTGAAACTTGACAAATTGATAAGTTTTTACGCTTAACGATCAATACTAAAGGTATATAGCTCTAATACTAATCAGTTGGATCTTAAGGAAAATAATTCATGTGCTGCATACATCAATTCAAGTGCTTCCTTCCCTGCCTTAAAATCTTCATTTGCTTAAAAACAGGTTGTCTGCATCACAAAATCATGTTCAACATATGGTTGCATCACAATAGAAAAAACTGGATTTGAAAATTCCCAAAACGACTGCAGGAAATTAAAAATAGAAAAAACACGTGCCTATATAACCAATAACAATTTCAGTTGAAGAGAATTTAACATGCTACACAGTAATATAACAAAGACACACCCACACGACATCCATTTCTCTGTGACAAAATCACATTTAAAGTCAATAGAAACACAAACAACATCTGGTGTCCTATGCATATAAGCAAGAACAATAAAGATGGTGGATGAGATTATTAAGGGACATGTACTTACCTCAGCATTCTGAATTTCCTTCAATATGGTATCAATTGTTTCCAAATCTTTAGGAACCATCATGTCTCTATCAATGTCCATTTTCTTTGTTGCTGCTATTTTTTGTCATAGTTATTTGGATATTGTTCAACTTCTCTTTCACATAAGAGTCAAAATTTCCTTTCATATGAAAACAACAGTTTCAATAGGGTTCTAAAGAGCTAAAAAACCTAAAAATAGTGCTTCAAATGAAATATTAATTATTCATGTTTTTGCTTTATTTATACTATAATATAATTAAAAGAAAAAGTACAAAATCAAGATAAATTCTGAAATGGTTTGACTCCATACCTTTGCAGTTGCCATAGAAATTAGAGCAGATAGAGGAGATGCTGATGTGCTATGGTTTAAAGTGGCCACATTAAAATCCACTACAAAAAATGAATTCTAGATAATTTTTGACCTGGTGATAAATACTCCAGGAAAAGAATTGAAGAGATATGAGATGATAACAAAGAAAAAGAACTAAGATGCTGAAATCATGCTAAAGTTACCCACAGTAAGGAATTGAGTTGAGAAGAAAGATGAAAAATATGTTGAGAAGCAGCACATGGTGAACTAAATTTCAGCATAACTATTGGAACATGCATTAGCATGTATGCTGGTCCATTTTAAACAAAATTTGCTTCTAAGTTGAGCATCTTTTGTTGCTTCCTTTTACAACAATTGCTTAGTCTAGACCAATTTTTTATTCACCCTTCTTAGTCCTCAAGATGCTGCAAGCCTGCAACTCTGCTTCAAAACCTGCAGGCCAGAAGGATCCAGTTCTCACGATTTCCATATCCTTTTTCCGTCTTAAGGTTGATTCATTGGTCAGGAAAAATTGATCTACTAAATGAAGTGCATCAATGTTATATGGATATATCTTGGGTATTAAAAGTAAAAAACGACAATCCTATTTGGTAGTGAAAATGTGGATTAACACTTAACAAACAGGAAAACACCATAAACTGATTTAGTGGAGAAAATAAAGAAAAGTTATAGAGAGAATTACAGTTTAGAATATCCTGTAAAATATATGTACAGTGGTAAATAGCGTTATATGGTAACTTGAATCACTTGATTAATTATTCTAGTTATTAATTTACCTAGCTTGTAAAAATGTTCACCGAGACATCCTAGATTTTAACTCTCCTGTATTTTATCTCTGAAACTGATTGTTTTTCTAATGTATATACAGGAGACAAAAGCATGGACAATACTTGCAGGTTAGCTTTTTCTCTGGATGAAAGTTTTACTTTGCACAATACTTAAACAATTGACTGGATTTCATCCTTTTCTGAACACCATGTTCAAATGATTGGACATATAGAAACTTCAACTGGTTATAAAATGGAATTTGCTTTATCTTTTGATGGCCAATGAAGAGATACTGTATTTTATTTTGTTGATGCCTGTAGTTAGATTGATCTTTTGTCCTTTTGTTAAGCTTGATTGCCCATTTTTCTTATGGAGTAAGTAATCTGATTGATTGACTAAACAGAACCAATAATAATACAAGGATTCTACTTGGATTGGATTTCTCTTCTAAATTTTAGGCCTCTTTTGTACTAGGAATGACTGCGCCTCAAGCTGCTGGGGTCATCCACTCTGACTTTGAGAAGGGTTTCATTCGAGCAGAAACAGTAAGCATTATGAATACATTTTTGAACTACTATTTATAATATATAATAGCACATGACTTGGCATAGAAAGTATTCAATCATTAAAAACAAAACAAAACAAAATAGTTGGAGGTGATTTTGATATTCAATATTCTAGAATATGTGGGGGAATCGATATACATAACAAACTTCAATAGTAAGAGTTGTAAGTTTTTGTCCAAAGTTCATATCGCAAACCTGTTCATGAGGCAGACCATTCTGATTTTTTCATACTACTTCTGAATAAATTCTTTGAATCTAATCAGTCTTACTCGTATTAATTAGATATATGTAGATTCCACTAATTATCTCTTGAGTAACTTCATTCTTATAATGATGTAGTCCTTACTGTTCAGTCACATGTTCCACATTGGAATATGCAAAATACCAAATTCAACATATAAAATAAAGGGAATAATTTTTTTGGGGGGGGGTGTGGGGGAAGGGGAACCAGAATCCTATCAGATATAGGATTTTGTAGCCAACTTATCAGCAATACAGTGTGAATTGTATGACAAAAGAGACAACATATGTCATAATGAAGCCCACCTTCTCAACTTTTTAGTTTCTCACTTGTTATCATACAGATTGTGATTTGACCATTTCTCAATGGTGTTGCATGGAAACTCATTTTTTCTTACAGTTGATAGCCAAATCTTTGACAAGTTAGAAATTTGTTACAAGCATGGTAATTAAAACCGGACCGGACCGGCCGGTCGGACCGGGAACCGCGCCGGTGTCCGGTCCGGAAGACCCCAAAAACCGTTCATAGTAATTGTGTTTGAATACGCAAGTTTGGCTCCTCATGTAATTGTTTATCATGCTCTATGAACTACAAGTAGTGAAAATTAGAGCAAACTGTCCTTTGTAATTATATTTAAAGTTTTGTTGCCCAATGATGAACAATAAATGATTGAGTGGCTACGTGGTTTTGTTCATAGTCCGACCTGTTCAGATTATTAGGGAAAGAATACTGAGTGGATTGTTGTCTTTGATTATATAATTTGGCTCTATAAACTCTTGAGGTTTGCCCTGGTTCTCATGCTTACACTTGGGCAAAGGAATCAAGTAATGTGCACTTTATGTTCATGGCAATTGATGCCTTCATTCACAAGTAGGTATTAGAGGTGTTTCCAATTCTTTAGATCATGTTGTGCTCCTTGTTGAAGCTCACTCCAATGATGAATTTTTCTGAGCATCTTTCTAATTCTGGTTTTTTATTGTCAGTCAAGTAGTTTCAGTTTCACAATGCAGATCACGTACAAAGCATTACTACATATGTCTTACCTATTTATTATTTTTCTTATTTGTAGAATATCTCGAGCGTTATTTGAGATGGCTTTGGACGACGATTCTCTTGTTATTATAGTGAAGGTTGAGTCGCTAACGATATTTATTTTGGTGATTATTTTGGTGATTATGAAAATCATTCTTTCTCGTTGACCTCCTAAACCGCAGCTCTTGGAGGATTTTTAGGTGATTACTTTAGTTCTTTTGCTTTCAATTCTTGTGTTGTTGAAGATGATCTTGTTGATGATTATTTAGTAGTAAAAGTTTGAAAGGTTCTACTTTTTTGTTGTATGGTAAAAAATGATTTCAAGGTTTCTTTTTGAATTTGGCTATGACGAACTTGGATGCCGATGATTATGTTTTGTGTTTTGTTTGAAACTTTGGAATTGGATGTGAACTTTTGAATTACTATATGGACTTGTTTGTTTGGCCTTGTGAAAATGAACTTTCTGTTGCATGATATATATTTTTGCTAGTGACATAACTTGATATGCATGAGTGACATAATGACATTTACTTGATAGCCCATTTATTTGTTGAGTAAAATGTCAATTGCATATGCTAATATTATTGTAAGATACTTGGTAAATATATTTTTTAAATTGCAATTCTCAATGATGATTTGAGTTCTTTTGATTGTTTCTTCATGTCTTTATCGATGATTAATGCTATCTTGTGTAAACAATGCATCAAAGAATGGAAGTACTGAAAATAGAAAGTGGATGGACAATGAGTGGATTGTGACAAGAATATCACGGCTGAATTTCAAGTTGGGATTCATGAATTTGTTAAGTTTGCATTGGAACAAGATACGTATAACATTGGAAGAGGTAAGATCGGATGTCCTTGCAAGAAATGCATGTCTTTGCGTCATGAAACACCGGCCACAGTTAAGGTGCATTTATGTAAGAATGGATTCATGAGTGATTATTATCGTTGGACAAATCATGGTGAACCTAGTCCCCCGATTCCCCCAGTAGTTGTTGATCAATCATATTATGGTGGAAGTGGCCAAAGGAAATGTTCGATAATTATGAGCGCTGGTAATGGATGCCGCGGGACCATCAATTGGCAACTATCTTAAGCGAGAGGTGATTATGAAGAAGACACAATGACGTAAGATCCTAACCCGAAGCACAACAATTCTTTGAAATGTTGAAGGTCGCACAATCTCCTTTATGGAATGGTTGTGACAAACATTCTGTGTTGTCAGTTTCTTTAACGGCATTAAGTTTGAAAACAGAATATAATTTATCCGAGGGTTGCTTTAATGGATGGATGCAGTTATTGGGAGATGTAATGCCAGATGGTAATAAGATGCCTAAAAATCTTTACCAGGCAAAAATCAATTTCGAACTAGGTTTAGGAAGTGTGAAGATTATTTGTTGCGAAAGGATGTATGTTGTATTATAAGGAATATGAGATGCTCCAAAACTGTAATTTTTGTGGAGAGGAGCGGTATAGACGTGTTACGAGACGGGGTAAAGTGAAATTAGTGCCACTAAAAAGTATGTGGTACTTCCCGCTTGTTCCAAGACTACGCCAATTGTATTCCTCAATACAAACGGCTCGTGAAATGAGATGGCATCGTGAAAATCAAAGGGTGGCAGGTTCTTTATCTCATCCATCAGATGCAGAAGCTTGGAAACACTTTGATGAAACATGGCCTGCATTTTCTCAGGATCCTCGAAATGTTAGCTTAGGCCTGTGTTCTGATGGCTTTGCTCCATTTGATAAAACTGGTAGGAAATATTCTTCCTGGCCCGTGATTATCACTCCTTACAATTTGCCACCATGGATGTGTATGAGAAGGGAGTTTATGTTCTTAACTATTTTAATTCTTGGCCCTTCCAATCCTAAGAGGAAAATTGATGTGTATTTGCGCCCCTTAATCGATGAATTAAAAAAGTTGTGGGAGGAGGGATATATGACTTATGATGTGTCCTTAAAGCAAATTTTTTTGATGAAGGCCGCTTTAATGTGGACCATCAATGACTTTCCGGCCTACGGGATGTTAAGTGGGTGGATGACAATGAGTAAACTAGCTTGTCCAATTTGTATGGAGCGTTCCAAGGCATTTAGCCTCGCATATAGCCGAAAGACCTCATGGTTTGATTGTCACCGCAAATTCTTACCACAAAATCACCCATATAGGAGGAATAAGATTGCATTTACAAAAAGCAGGGTTGAAACCTCTACTCCTCCACAAAGGTTGAGTGGTCAAGAAGTCTGGGAAAGGGTAAAACATTTACAAAGTGTGGAGGAATCCCCAGAGCAAGATAATACACCAGGCTATGGGGTAGAGCACCATTGGACAAAGCGAAGTATATTTTGGGAATTACCATATTGGAAAACTCATCTTCTCCCGCATAATCTTGACCTGATGCACATTGAAAGAAATGTGTTTCTCAATATTTTGTTCACAGTGATGGACACCAAAGGGCTGACAAAGGATACTTGTAAATCTAGAAAGGACTTGGAAATACACTGTAAGCGGAGTGGATTGGAACTACAACCTAGCAGGTGGAAACTTTGTAAACCGAAGGCAAACTATACACTAACTAAACAACAAAGACTTCTTTGTTTGCGAATGGGTTAAAAATCTCAAACTTCCAGATGGTTATGTTTCCAATTTGAGCAGATGTGTTGACTTGAGGGAAGCGAAGTGGAGTGGCATGAAGAGTCATGATTGCCATGTGTTCATGCAATCATTGCTTCCAACGGCATTCAAAGCCTTGCCCAAACCTATATTGAACACGCCATCGAATTTGGTCATTTCTTCGGAGAAATTACTTCATCATTGTTGAGAGAAGATAAGTTGCATATGTTAGAGGAAACCATCCCCGTCATTATGTGCAAATTCGAACAAATATTTCCACCAAGTTTTTTTGATTCAATGGAACATCTTCCAATTCATTTAGCATATGAAGCTAGAGTTGGCGGACCTGTTCAATACAGATGGATGTATCCATTTGAAAGGTTAGGTCCTCATAATATCTAATATCTTGTTCATGTGTCCTTATTTATTTTCTGTTCCTTTAGGCTTAATCTTGATTTATTCAATAGGTTTATACGATCTTTAAAACAAAAGGTGACAAATCCGGCTTTTGTGGAAAGCTCAATTTGTAAAGCATATTTACTAGAGGAGATGTCTACATTTGCTTCATATTATTATCCTCCTGATGTTCTATCAAGGAGAACAAGAGTGCCACAAAACGATGACGGGGGAAAAGGTTCTTTTGTGAATCCTCCATTGTCAATCTTTAATTATTCGGGCCGTTCTATCAGAAAATGTGCCACTTCTACCTTGGATGATAAGGAAATGAAAGCTGCACATTTGTATATTCTTTTAAATTGTTCTGAGGTGGTGCTTTACTTGAAGTAAGTACTTCCAATAGACAATATGATATATTTATCCTATGTATGGTCATGTTTAACTGCTATCTTGTGTGTGTAGTATGTACTCAGATTTGTTACGAGAACTAAATCCTGAAACAAATGAAGTAGACTGACAAAGAAATTTACGCAAAGTTTACCTCATGGTTTAAAACATATGTATGTGATTTTAATCAATTTAAAAATTAAATCTTGTAATTTGTTAGGTTGAAATTAAAAATTGTTGTCTAATGTAGGTGCTTGACTCAACAAATGCGATTGATGATGTGCTTTTAATGAGTTTGGCATGGGGTCCTATTAGGAAAGCTACCAAGTGGCCAAATTATGTTATCAATGGCTACAAGTTTATGACAAAATCTCAAAATGAAGGGATGAGTATGACAAATCATGGTATACGTGTTCGAGGTGGGCAAGGTGATACAATGGAAAATGATTACTTTGGGGTATTGATTGATGTTGTTAAATTGGAGTACACTGGTCACCCTACCAAGAAGGTGGTTTTATTCAAATGTGAGTGGTTTGATCCTAGTCCTCAGGGGACAAGGATAGATAATTATGGCAATGTTGAAATAAAAAAATCACGGAGATATCAAAATTATGATCCTTTCATATTAGCTCAACAAGCAGAGCAAGTCTATTTCACATCCTTTCCTGAAGGGCAACAAGGTTGGTTGAGTGTCATAAGAACAAAGGCACGCAATATAATTCAAACTTTGGAAAATAATATACTTGAAACAAATGATGCATACCAAGATGATGATGCAAAACAAGTACCTATAATTGTTTCAAATGAAGATTTTCTGCAAAGTCTTGTTGACAATCGATGGTGTAGCAGAGGAAATGCAGAGCTCCATGTTGAACCTTGATTTAGAAGAAGTGGAAGAAGAAGAAGAAGAAGAAGATATAGAGCTTATATCGGATAGTGAAGAAGAGGAGATGATTATGATTATGAATAAGCTTATGAAGAGACAGATGCAAACTAAGTTATTGAGTCAACAAGTGTTATTCTTGTGTATTACTTTTGACCATTTTGTGTGCTACTCCAATGTATATTAAATTAAAATGTTTAATTTTATGTGACTTTGTAGATTTTTTTATGTGCCTTTTGAGTTTTTATTTATAATAGTTGGTTGTTACTTTTGAATATTTTTTATCCATAACATTTGCTTTTTTTTATAGATGGCAGACAATAATAATACAAAGGGCAAACGAAGGGGTACTACTAGAGGTATCAATAGAGGCAGGGGAAGAGCGAGAGGTAGGGGTGCAACGACTTTGCCTGACAACCTTCACAGCAACCCACCCATCATTCTACCAGGCAATCCACACATCCTTCCACTTCTGACACACATGTGGCTCCCCAACCTCCCCAATCTACACCTAGCCCTCATCCTTCCTTCTCAGAGATCTTTGCATTCCTCGACCAACCCTTCTATACCTAGCACGCATTCCCCGGTGATGTTGTATCTGGTGATGACCCCGTGTATCATCAACTTCTCGTGTCGATTCATCTCCACAAATCGGGAGTATAGACAGCGATGGGCGTATGTGGATTTGCCCAGTGCGGAACACGTAAGTAATTATAACTTTTTTTCTTTAAGCTCTAAAATAACTTATATGCTTGTTACTTACAACTCGTTTAATATTATTGGCATAGGTTCGACCTTCCATCCAACCTATCGTGAAATTACAAAGATAATTAAAACTAAGTTTGAAGGGTCTTTGGGAAACATATGGAGAAGTGAAGAGCAAATACAAACCATTAAAAACTATGGTGGAAAGAGTTTCAGGTATGAAGTGGAAGTATTAATATTTGCGTAACTTGATATTTATATTTTCTTTTCATCACATTGCACTCTTATAATATTATTCTAACTTTAGTTAAATTTATTTGTATTGTAGAGGAAGTTTAAATGGCTACTTGAATATAAGGCACAGATTAAAAAGACATATCATCATAAGGCCTCAGATGGGTACTCTAACGCAATGTATAGGGTACGCTGTAAGCTTGATTCAGGGAGTTGGATTCCTGCTGAATTGTGTGAGCAATTGGAACAAAAGTGGAACACGGATGATTGGAAAGAAAAGGCAATAGTTAACACTAACAATAGAAGCTTATCTGATGGTTCCCTACATACAGGAGGGTCAATCCCAACAACTGAACATTATAAGAGAATGGTAAGCAATTTAGTTATATATAGTTTTGTATTTTCTGATAACACATTTTAATTGACACTAATCTATATTTTTTTATAGAAAAAATCCTCAGATATGACTCCAAGTTGTTGGGATCTATTTTGCAAGACTCACAAAATAAAAGGCGATACAGTAAAGTGGGTCTCTCTAAGTCGTAGAGTATTCTTTGTAAGTAACTTCTTAGGCATGGGTTAGAAGTTATTGGAAAGATTAACTGACATAGAAGATAAATGTTTGAAGTAAAAGCAAGAATTGGTATATCAGATGTATGAATTGTTCTTCTTGAGACATTGTTTTTACCTGAGCTTGAACCCTTGTTATTTCCTTTCATTTTTTAAGCAACCTCTTTTATTAAGTTTTGCTATTTAGTCTGACATGAAATGAATTAATTGCCTGAATGTATGAGAAGAGAGATAAAAACATATATTATTGGGGAGAAAAAGTGAGGAGAATAATATCTTGTTTACAAATTAACGTATGCTTGTGCCAAAGGCATATTTGGTACAGTCAGCTTTATCTTTTATCTTTTGAGTATATGACTCTTCTCTTCATGTATAATTCTTCACGAAGAGAAACAAGATAAATTAGGTGGCGAAAATTTGGATTTTTCCCCTTAAATCACACATGGTTCAAAAAAGCAAGATAAATTTAGATGTTCAAAACAAATGAATGTTTTTAGACGATTCGATTCTTTGTGCAACAATTCTCTTTTGTAGTTATGTAACAATTCTCTTTATTGTTACATAATCTTCTATTTTCAGAATGAATATGAAAAGCGGATTCTTGAAAGGGATTCCCAAGAGGCATTGGGAGATGATGTGTCTAGCCACCAGTCTGACAACAACATCTTCTTAGAGGTGGTTGGTGGTGTGGACAAAAAGGGAAGAATTTATGGTTTAGGTCCTGAGGCTGCAAAATACAAACCTTTTACTTCTTCCACATCAATTGGCATCTCACCATCTGAATATGAGGAGATGAAGACTCACGTTTTTAACCTGACAGCTGAAAACAAGGCTCTTAAGGATAAGTTGGACACGATTGCTGCAACACAAGAGCAAATGCGTCAGTTTATGGCAAGTTTTTCATTGACTCATCCTTCTCCGTTGGTTGCGCCACCACCACCACCTCCACTTGCAAATGAAGATGATCAACACGACGACAAAGCACTTTGTGATGACTTCGATGCAAATCTTTGATGCGTCTTTCTTTGAGTTGGGTCGTAGACTGCTAGTTTTACGGACATTATGTCGTTGAAGTTTTTTATGAATTTACATTACGTATGGTTTGTATGTGTTATGTTTTGGTTTGCATGGATTGTGTGATGGACATATTTTGGTTTGTATGGATTGTGTGATGGATATGTTTTAGTTTATATGGATTATGTTTATGTTTTCATGGTTTGTATGTGTTATGTTTATGTTTATGGATTATGTGATGGATATGCTTTGGTTTACGAAAGAGAGGATAATGATGATTGTTTCCAAGAGTGCCGTATTGGAAGTAAAGATATCTCTGATCTTGTTAGGAAAGCAGACAAAGCTCAGGTGCTTACATTATCAGAGTTTAAGATTCATGCTGGGTTTACACTGAATCGGCCTTGTTTGAATCTTTTCATGGAGTTTGGTGAGCCCTTTACACTTTGCCTTATTGAAGCTTGGTCAGCCGAATACAAAGCCAGGAAAAGTCAAAATCAAGCTGTGCCTGTCGATGATAATGATAGAAATGATGACTCATGCGGGTTGTGTGGTGAAGGGGTGGTGATATGTTGTGATAACTGTCAGTCTACTTTTCACATGGCTTGTTTGTCCACTCAGTGCAATGGCTTTCAGGTTTATCTTAGTTTCTTTCTTTTGTTCTAATGAATCTTTTTCTTCTTTTCCTCCCGTCGTTGCAAATAAATTGTTTTATTTATTTATTTTGGGAATTCAAACCTGTTATTGAGTGATTGCTATAACATCCTCCTGTACCATTCTCATATATACAATGTACACCTTTACAATAGCGTAAACCCTGTAGTTCTGCCCCCTCCTGTGACATCCTGCTGATAGTTTAAATTTTCTGCTTTGTAATTGGGAATGTTTATTTTGACTTTGCTGAATGCTAGAAAATATTGTATGTCACAGTTAAAATTTTCTATAGTGGGTTATTTCACATTTGTGAACATGCATGATCAAGGTTAAAGTTTCTCCGTGCCATGGACTGCATTTTTCTTGCTTTTTATGATACAATACAAATGAATTATCAAATTTTATGCTTTCTTTGGCTGTTATTTAATGAGTTGCTTCAATGATTATGTTCTATCTCTTGATATAGATTTGATGGCATGGATGAGTTGCTTTGTGTTACCAACATATGTTTATGTTGCTCTAATACGCCTGCTTCTTTTTATTCCATGCATTTGAATGTCAATAAGGTCCTCTTGTATATTGTTTGTATTCTTATGGATGTGATTATTATTGAGTTTCTCTTACCCTGCCTTGGAAGAATGATGCGAGCTGTCTCTTTACATCAGGAGATCCCTGACGGCAACTGGTATTGCACAAACTGCAGTTGTCGGGTATGTGGAAATTTGGTCATTGATAAAGAGGCTTCAGATTTGCATGACTCATTACAATGTTCACAATGCGAACATAAATGTAAGTTTGCCCTATATGTTCACGTTGCATAATAGATATTATGGTTTAAATATCCTTTTAGAGCCTGTAGGTAGACATCAAGTTGAGTTATACCATATAAATTCATCTTGTGTTTGATCTTGTTTAGAATAATTGTAATGTTGATTCCTAAACAATTTCTTGTTTCAAATATTGCCATTACTACAATTCTTATATATTATTGTTGTTGTTGTTGTTTCTGGGTTAAGGTTGCATAAGTTTGACTGTCCTCAAACTCTACAATGGTGGGAGCCTCATGCACTTAGCTGCCATCATTATAATTTATTATAATAAATGATTGTTTAATTTGATTGAATAAAGATTTCTTTGATCTGAAAGTTCGCACACTTTTTTACCTTTTTTTTTACCCCTTTTTTTTTAATAACTTGTTTACCTTTCCGATGCTTCAATAATGATACAATCTGATTATTATGGACTTGTAATGAATAGATCATGAGAAATGCCTAAGAGAAGGAGATAAGCAAGAAGGGGAAGTTTCAGACCCATGGTTTTGTGGTCAGAGTTGTCAAGAGGTACGATTTCTTAAATTTAGCAAATGATGGCCGATTGTCTGTTACATATTGTATGATAGTGTAGTGGCTTATAATATGATTTGGTTATTTTACTATATATAAATTGAAGATCATATTCAAAGCTTTTGGAATGTTAAGCTCGGTTTGTGTTTCAAACTATTTGTGAACTTCTGGTTAAAAATTTTTATGGTAGCAAATACAGTTCTAAAAGGTTTCACTTTTTAGATGAACAAGTTTAAGATTAAAAAAAAATTAGAACGTAGTCTTTGGTATGGACGGCGTGAGTATGATTTATAGTTATACCTTTCTTAAATTGAATTTTTTAACTAAAATGTGCAATAAAACCAGTAGGGTAATTGTTTTTAATTTCATATTCTTCTGTCCAAATACAACTTTAATGATTATAATGATTATAATAATTTAGAGTAGTATACCATTGAAATTTCCATGACTTTTCTTTTCCATAAGATTTTCCAAAAGTAGAATTACTTTGACAGCTTTTCATAGCCATAGTATACTCTACCAGTCCTCCTACGGAGAGCTTGACAAGAGGCAACTTGTGCCCAGGTGCTGGTGGTTTGTCTGTTGATTCCGTATCTGATTGTCAAGAGTTGAGAAATGTGGAGAGGGTAAATTTGTCCAATCGTGGGCAAGATGAGTTGGATAGAGGAGTGTCTCCTGAAACTGAGACTGGATGTGCGTCAAATTCTAGTGCGGTTACATCTGTTTCAAGCGATGGTGGTTCTCCTGAAGATATTGGATCTGTATCAGTGGCAGGTTATGTTGAGGACAGCACCAGGGCTGTTGAGGCTATGATCAATGGTAGGTTCGAGGATACCACTTACGGGTCAGATTCTGTAAAATTTGCAAACAATATAGTGGCAAGTGGACATGAAGCATTACAAGAGGAGCTACAAGAACAGTTGGAGGTTTTGGCTTTCAATTCCTTTCCAAACTTCTAATTTTTTCCCCCTCCTTTTTAACTGGCTTGACATATTTCTGCTGTCATTTCATTAGCAAAGTACTTTGCAATTTGATAAGTTCGTATTTTCCTCGTATTACTATAACTGTGCCTAGATTGTACAGCCAAGTGCACTTATGTACGAATTTTAACACTCCAATTTTTCCATTGTACTTTTATTTCTCCACATTGTACTGTGGTAGAGGCGATAGGAAAACTGCAAAGGGAAAGCGCTTCAACCATTCATTTGGTAATGTAAAGTTCTTTTCCCATTTTCCCTTTCGAAATTCGTCACATTTTTTTTAAATTACTATTGTTTTTTATTTTTCTCATATTTGTGGATTTTGTGTTTTTCACAGTACTAATGTTAATTGATGGGATTATTCTTTCAGGCAAGGCCAAAGGACAAGAAGAACGGTAGAGGGCCACCGAGGATTTATGCTCCACTGGATAATTTCAAGAAAGAAAAGTTCGAAGATAAGGAGGTTGTGAAGATTGAAATTGATGAATCCCTCTTTTCTGGCTGATTTTAATTTTAGTACTGCATTGTAATTTTGTTGAGTCTTTCATTGTTTAGTTGTTGATATATGAATGGCATATACTATTTGGATTTTGCTTATTATTCTTAATTGAAGTCACTGTGCTATTGCTATCTTTCTCTGATTTTAATCTCTATTATGAAGTATGAACACACTTGCTTTTAGCATTTTGGAGTTGGGGATTGGAAAGACAGTTATGATTTTTAAGGGGGGAAAAGTGAGAAAAATGTTACTTTTTCTTTAGGATCTGTACTCTATCAGACTTGTATCCACCAAGCAAAGGTTTCTTTGCTATCTTTCTCTTATTTTAATCTCTATTATGAAGTATGAACACTCTTGCTTTTAGCATTTTGGGGTTGGGGATTAGAAAGACGACATAGATAATTTTTTAACGGAGAAAACAGAGAAAAAGATTGTTTTTGCTTAGGATTTATGCTCTATGAGACTTGTATCCCAAACCAAGCAAAAGTTTCTTCCAATGTGAAAGATAAGTTTGAGATGTTGATAGAATGAGAGCCTTCAGACTCTGGAAAAATTATGTTTAGTATTTACTAAAACCTTTGCCAAAACAATGCATATGCTGCTGTTACACAGTAATAGTAATTCTTATATGCTCAGTTTAGGGGCTTATGGTCAATAATTTTTCCTTTATGTCAGATTTTCTTAAATTAAAAGTTATAAAGAAACCTTTATTTTTTAGGCAATTTGTTGTTCCTTTTGTTAGTTTGCACCCAAGATGCTTGATGAAATGTGTATTTTTATATAGAATTTATCCATTATCCATGATGGAGTTGCATTTTATAAAGATGGGCTTTTGGTTTTAACTTTCATTTGTGTTTTCATGGAGTTTAGATAGTTTTTACAATTATTTGGGTATTGTGCAACAACCAGGTGAGTTAAGGTTCTCTATATTGCAATTTCCTTTTTGTTTTTCTAGCACTGCATGTGATTGATGGGAAACTCAAGAAGTAATTTCCTTCTTTTAACAAACTAATAGTGGTCTTCTATATTTTTCTTTTTCTGCACTTCCTTGGTTTTTTAAGCCATAGTTGTTTTTCCAACAATCTTCAATTCTGTCATCTTCTTCTTTTGCTTTTCATCTTTTGTTTTGTTTTTCTTTCTTTCTTTCTTATGCTTATTGGTCTCTCCTCCTTTTTCCTGTAGCTTCTTGTGTTTCCACAGGTAATAGAAGGGAAAAACAGACTTATGTGTTTGACAGGTGAGAACAACGTGTGTTTTCGGTTTCATAGATTTAATTCATTCAATGGATTTTTATTTGGCTTGGTTATATATTTCTAAAGAGAATTATGCACGTACAATTATGAAGTGACTGTGTGTTGGATTGTGGGGCGAAACATGGTAATCTTAAATTGTGCGCACACACGGGAGCAAATGAGCTAATGATGTTCTGTTTGGCCGATCTTGGAGATGCTTTTATGGTTCCTATCCCTTATTATCCAATGTGTGTAACCTCCCTTTCATCATATCTGTTTTTATTCGTTGTATGGCCACTGTTTCAATTGCAAGAAGAGAGTTGACTTATCTTTTAATATGATGGGTTTCCAAAAAATCCATTCCCAATTGGATGAAAAGGCAAAGCTGGTCTTTATGCTATTGGGTTTCCAAAGAGAGGCCTGAATGGTGCATCTTTGACATATTGTGATATCATGATTTGAGGTATCTTTGGACAGATCATGTATGCTAGGTTCAAATATAATGTAGAGCTTTGCCCAGAATCCTAACACATTTTATAAAATAAAAAATTTAAATTAATTTGAATGTTGCTTATATTGAATTGGTTGTTCCTTTCACAGTTATTTGGTAATTGCTAATTTTTAAGCTGTTTGAATTCAATCACAGCAAATTTGTGATTTTTTTATTTCCCCTGCACAAGTCATATTTGCAACTTGCTTATGTTAAATCAGTACCACATGTACAAACTTACTTTTTTTTTGTTTTCGAATGAGGTGTATTTGGTTCTTTATCAATACTATTTTTATGATGAGTTTCTTTCGTGTTCCAGTGGCTTTTGCATTTGTAACTTATAGCCTGGAAAGTATTTGGAATGTGTTGATATTTGGAAAGCATCAACCTTGCTGAATTGGCTATCTTTGTAAGTAAATCTGTGTTTTACTTATGGTTCCAAGTTTTCAACTGTTTAGTTTAGATTGTGAGTTGCTTTACATGTCTTGAAATAGTATGTTTTATGACTGTCTTAATCAAGGTTTAGTTAATATACAATCATATTAACTGACAAACAATACTGTTTAAACTCAACGATGAAAAAATTGTTCTAATAAGCTTGGCAAAGGAAGCTTTAAATAGAATGAGAAAAAGCAACATCTCATGCTCAATCATTTGCTTTGACTGACACCTCACCATATCCAGATTCTTGGCTCAATGGTTCTGGACAAATCCTGGACAAATCCAACTTTGAAAGGTTGTCCCAACTTAGCAAAATTATTTGGGAGGATGTTCATTGTTCTCCTAAGTTGAGGTATGGCATAGATTATAATTATAATATATTGATATATTGATAATTATAGAAGATACTAACAATAATTGTGTTCAAAGAGTTATCCTTTCCTATTAAGATAAATTATAATATACTGAGTATTAAGATGTGAATTTTACTATTGATGATATGGTTCTTTCTGTTTATTGGCAGTGAACTAGGTAAAAGAAAAGTGATTTGCATTGGCAATATTTTCATAAGGGTACTCCAGCTCATGTTGCTTTTGTTTTTTTCTTCTTTGTACGCTTATAGGAAGGTTTGAAGAATCATGTTAAATATTGTTGATTTATCTACTTATTTTGCTTTTATTATTGTTTAATATTGTTGATTTATCTACTTGAAGCAATATGAATACAAAAAGTAGACAACATTTTATTATTTATACATTTTTATTACAATTTCTTGTACCAAGCAACACAACCAGACCCGTGTGCATGCACGGGTCATAGTACTAGTTCAAAGTTACATTGAAAGGTTTTATGACTTTTAGTACAAAGTTCAATCAAGTTTTCAAAGTAGTTTATTCAGGACCATTTTCTTCTAGAAAGGTCTTCCCCATGATTAATGTTCTTTGGCATAGCTTTTCATTAAAAAATATTCAATTCAATGGGGAAAGTAGAAGACATAGCGACATAAGCTGATTGGGTGTTGGCTCAATTATTGAATCTAAATTAAGAATGCAAGCTAAAGACATCAATGGCTTATTTTGCACAATTACCTTCGTTTTGGCAGATACCTAAGAACGACCAGTAAGCTAAACACAATTTATTGAATCTGTGGAGTGTGCATAGATCACCAAGAGTAGGCTTTATTGAGATTATTTTCATGGATAAAAAGGTAGTGTTTTGATCCTTATATACTCAAGTGCCCCAAGCTGTGCACAAGCTGGTAGAAAGGTATAATACTAATCTCATCATGTTCAAAACCCCTGTTTTTAGCTTTAATTATCATCAACTTTCAGTCTAATTCACTGCACCTTAATTTTGTATGGATTCTTTCTTTTTTCGTAAGCTTGGTAGTGGATGCTATTATATTATTATGTTTGATACTAATAAGATCTTTAATCTTCCAGGAGAAGTCCCATGTCAATTGCAGCAACGGTTGTATGCATCATTACTAGACTTTCAAATGATAAGAAACCTCTCAAAGGTCGTCACTTCTTAGAGGAAAACATGAAAATATGAAATCTGAGACACATTGTTTCCTTGAATTGTTTGTGAAAATTGCTTCTCCAATTTTGTAGGTGATGTGACAACCATAATTAACGACTATACAGAGAACGGAAGTGAATGATTTTAAAGTATATTATCATTAGTTCTCTTTTGTTTCTGTTCTTCAAGAAGATGTAGAAACATTCTGCTGGGGATGGAACAAATATGGCTAGGTGCTTATATCACACTATAGTTTTCATATATATCTCCTTTTTATTTCACGTTTAAAATAATAAATTTTATTGTATGTGACAATATATTATTTTGAGTGATGCATAGAATGGTGATGGAACAAACATGGCCAGGATGGAAGTTATTGTTCAGAACAATGAAGAGATTGCTCAAGAACCTATGATTGCTGTTAAACTTATCTTTCACAAGAGACTGCTCAATTAAATTTATTATGCTGGAACAATGGTATAGCAAGAGTCTTTTTTTTTCTTCCCCGAAAAGCGGTACAGCAAGAGTCTGCTCAATGAAACTTATCTTAAGACTTAGATAGTGGTAATTAAACTTGATCTTGGCATGGCTTAGTTCCCATGTCATCTTTGTTGCCAGTAATTACCAAAGATACTGATTTAAGTTTTATAGAATATGTAGTCTGTTTTTTCCAGCTTTTATACAATGCCTTATATGCAATATATTATTTATTCTGATATTTATACCCCCTTTTTGTAACTTATTATAATGCAAATAATTCAAGTATTATTGTGCATATCAACGTCACCCAGTTTAAATGTGTTTGCATTTGCATATCACCCAAAGCTATATGTAAGGTGCTCTCAAATTGCTGGGCTGACATTAATGTTACTTGGAACTTGCTTAAATATAGTTTGACGTTGTCCCGTGCAGCGCACGAGTTGTTGTCTACAAGTTTATTTGAAAAATAAATTAATTAGAAAAAGAATTAAATAGTAATTTTGTTCCAAAAATAAAAAATAAAATAAATTGCTGGCTGACATTAATGTTACTTGGAACTTGCTTAAATATGTTTGACGTTGCCCCGTGCAGCGCACGAGCTGTTGTCTACAAGTTTATTTGAAAAATAAATTAATTAGAAAAAGAATAAAAAAGTAATTGTGTTCTGAAAAAAAAAGAGTAAAATGGTAATTCATCTCTAATTAGAGAAGGAATTGTCCCTTACAAAGGTTTATTTTTTTTACAATCCCTCACTAATTAGCGAGGGAATATATCCCTCACAAATATTTCGTCACAATTAGCGACAGAATTTAAAATCCGTCACAAATAGAGACGAAATTTAAAATCCGTCGCTAATTGTGACGGAAAAAATCCCTCACTGTTAGTGACGGAATTTAAAATCCGTCACAAATAGCGACGGAATTTATCCCTCATAAATAGAGACGGATTTAAAATCCGTCACTAACAGTGAGGGATTTTTTCCGTCACAATTAGCGACGGATTTTAAATCCCGTCTCTATTTGTGACGGATTTTAAATTCCGTCGCTAATTGTGACGGAAAAAATCCCTCACTGTTAGTGACGGAATTTAAACGGAAATAAGTTTTTGTTTTGTTTCGTCTCCACTTTTTTGTGACGGAAAATATATATTTGTGAGGGATTAAATCCGTCGCAAATTGCGACGGATTAATTTTTCCCTCGCTAATTTTTTAGCGACGCCAAAATCAGTTACGATTTTAGCTCCGTCACAAAATTCCGTCGCTAATAGATTAGTGACGGAATTTTAATCATTTAGTGAGGGATTTCTTCCCTCGCTAAAACTGATTTTTCTAGTAGTGCTATGTTTTCATTGGCTCTGCCACTTTTTTAAACTTTCATGCTTTTATGGTGATAATAGTTTGTGATTCTTTTTCTAGGTGTGACTTTAGCTATGGAGTCATATTATGGGAGCTAGCTCTCTACTATGCGGCAACCTTGGGGAGGAATGCAAATTGTTGGTGCTGTGGATTCTTTATTTATTTTTGTTGTCTGACTTACCTTTTTTTATTCTGAGACATTTTTATGTGAAAATAACATTGTTTTTTTTGGGTCTTAAATAATATTCTATTGTGTCAAAAAAATATTCTATTAATCTGATAATTCTTATAATAATTGTAATTCTTATAAGGTCTTATATATAACTCCTATATTTCTTTAATATGGATCATTTCCTGTTTTCAAGAATGAAGTCAAACAAAGGATCCACGGGGAGCAGGATTCTTTCCTGTTTTCACGAATGAAGTCAAATATAGAGGCTCAAACTTATGAGCCTTTTCAGAAAGATGCAATAAAATCGCCAACACTGCAAATGTTGTGGGATTTTTTACTGTTTGAAACTAATAGCTTTCTTTGGTTGCTTTCTTTGTTTAAAAACTCCAGGTGCAAAAGCAATTTGACGGAATTGACCGAGAAGCTGATGAATGGAGGGCTAGGGAGATTGCCAAGGAAATTGCAAGTAGCAAGGTATTGAAATTTTTGCAAACTATGCTTACTTTATTAGTGATTGATTTTGATAATTGTGATCCCAAAAACAAAGACTTTAAAATTCAGATTTATGCTAAGAGCCTTAATGTGATTTATTATCTAGCGCATAAATCATAAATATGTTTATCCTCTAAATAACAGTAAACATCCCTTCAATATCTCATATAGTTCACAAAGTGTCTATAAACTTTAAATAGTCTCTTATGTCCAGTGTCATGCTATTGCGTCTCTAGACCTGTCATTTCTATATAATTTACTAAAGTAAATGTTTAAGATGCAGCTACATTATTCTAATCTATTATGATACTTATATATGATAATATGCTAATGATCTCAACTAATGATGTAGACACACCAAATCACAAGCACCAATTATTTATTTCAGTATCCTTTACACCAAATGTACTGTAAATTTGAAAATGATGAGCTTTTCTATATCAGTTATCTTTCATTATTTTACCTTCAACTTTCTAACAAATTTGAATGTTTTAAATACAAATTAATTAGTGCTCTTGCTATTGAATATTGTCATAATTTCTAGCATAAAAGTAATATGACAGGTGAAGAAATATGACAGGGGAAAGCATACACCACTGCTCCAAGTAATATGAAAAAGTCTATTTTGTACTTTCTTTATTTCCTTTATGTTCAGCTTTTGCTTATGGCAAATAATTATAACTATTATTTATGCACATTGTTTTGTAGTCTGAATAAACAATTGATCTTTTCATATGGTGTTAGGTTCTTTTTTCAATTACTATATTTACATCCACGGCTATAGATCATACTGTTTTGGATCATTGACGTTGTACAACTCATTTGATGAATTTCATGCTTAATTCACCATTACTTCTTGCTTTTTGTTGCCAAAGAATTCACCATTAATTTCTTGCTTTTTGATTCTCATCAAAGGGTTCAATTACTTCTTGCTAATGGATGCCAAAGAATTTTCACTCCTGGCCTATAAATAATTCTATGTCCATTTATTTCGCAGCTAACATGTCTCGCCCCGTGCGTATGCACGGGTACGTTACTAATTACATATTAAATCCTATGAAAATTAAAATAAATTCACCTCGGGAGGGAGTAAATTGGTACAAACCCTAATCCTAACAGGACCATCTTCAAAGAAGAAGAAGAAGAAAAACCATTAGATATTCATGAAAACATATCGGTGAAGTACAGCTAGCGGAAGTGAGAGAAAGCAAGCTTAAACTTTGACTAAAGGGATGTACTATTGTTGGTTCATTAACGGCACATCTTGTCCTCTCACATTAAGCACCATATTATTAAATAAAGGGATGTACTATTGTTATGTTGGTTCATCGCTTAATTTACAATGAATATTTCTTATATGAAATTCATCTATACAAGTGGAGTGGCATTATTATTCCCATTATATTTATACGTACGTGTTTTTGTCGTCATTATACGTACGCGTAAAATAAAAGTACTAGAAACAGTTCTCGTTTATTTTTTCCATCTTATAAAATCATGGCAAAAATTTGCATATGTTTAATGAGCACCTGCATGGTCACATCAAATTTGACACGGCATGGAACCTTCTCACTACATAGCATTAAACTGTAAGATATGGTCGATGATGACGAGAACATGTGATGGTTGCAAAAGGGCAAGCGCAACTTCCACGAAAGAGTCGGCTCCACAGTTATCCAGTGAAAAAGAAAGCAGTGATTGTTGCAATAATGGCCTCAAACGCTCCATGACATTCATAAAATGAAAATCATATTTAATGATATTGATGATACTGACACGTGTCATCATTTCGTCATAGACTTCAATCAAAAGAAACTCATTTAAACTATTTTTTTTAAAAAAAAATTACTGCTTAACAGGTATAGAAGATATACAAAGCGGGAGGAGTTTTTCACGTGAAAGTGACAAAAACATGCAATAGTAATTAGATTCCCTATAAAGATATAACACAAGTGCCAAAACTGACTTAACAGGTGTATTGTAAAACTGATTGATTAGATCTCTTTAATAAAAATAATAATGAAAATAACTGTCTTTATTTTTAAATAAACACTCATATCGCCATTATTTATTGGAAAAATCGCACTCACTTTCGGATAAAAATTTCTTGTCTCACTTTTCTGTCACATTTTTGTCTCCTACTAATGACAATTTACTATGTAATAACATAAAATTATGACTTATTAACACATATGCATATTTCCTGCCTTTGATTGATTGGTAGAAGACACCATTTTTTAGGAGAGCAGATATTTGTTCCTCACTTTCGCCAGAGTACTATGTGTAACCTAAGAGAGGTCAATGTTTTTAAGAAAATAAAGGGGGGTGAGTGTGTCATTTAATCAGAATTGAGGGGAGGTGAGTACAATTTCCTCATTTAAATTTTATAATATAAAAACTAATTTTCGAGGGCTTTGTAAATGATTTTTTTCCAATTGTACAAATATATCATGTAACTTTACTGTTTAATTTACTAAACTTGTCGTATGTTGCTAACTAGCATGCATTTCTTTCATCATATTATATAAGCAGCTCAACTTAACACACCCTTCTATCACAAGCTACCAATATCCTTTACACTGTTACTAACAAGTAGCAACCTTTACTCTGAAGTTTCAGCGACAGTTTCCGTACGCTATGGAATTTGATTATGGTTTGGACTTCGAGGACTACTTCCCCTCCATGATTGCACGGTTGGGACAAGAAGGGTTTATTGGGGAACTGTGCAACGGGTTTCGTTTGCTTATGGACGTGAACAAGGGTCTCATCACGTTCGAGAGCTTGAAGATGAATTGTTTCTTGATGGGTTTGGAGGTGAGGGACGATGAGCTCGTGTGCATGCTAATGGAAGGAGATTTGGATGGAGATGGTGCTCTAAACCAGATGGAGTTTTGCATTCTCATGTTTAGGTTGAGTCCTTGTTTGATGGATGGACCTAAACTGTGTACTCATCAAGGTGTGAATCCTATGTTAATGTAACGCAAATCTTCTCTAACTCTCTCTTAATTGTCTCCTCTATTAATTGTTTCTCTTATATTCAATAACATAACATTGTCATCTTGTAAGAGAATTGAGAGAAGGAGAAGAACTAATATTGTTGTAAGTCTGCAACTCTTAGTTAATCTTTGTAATTCAATGTTCTAAAAGTAAAAGTCCATGTAACTTTCTAATTTGTTTCGGATGTAACCATGATTAATAATTGCATTATGCGGATATGTGTTACTCCCTCCATCTTGTTTGTATTATTTTCCTCTTTCAAATTATTTATCACTCTAGAATAAGGACAATATTTTTCGTCTTTTACCTGGAAGGAATTTAGTAAAAATAGATTTTAGTTTCTTAACTATAGATTTGTTTGATTTCCATGGGTTTTGGTTTAATCTTCTCATGCTTTGTCATTCTTTTCTTTTTTTTTATCAATACATTTTGATGTGGTGTAAATGATTGCTGAGCTTTGAGGTGCCAACATAGTTGGGATTTCACTTCTCATAGTGATGGCTGTACTCATCAATTTTGCTTTTAAAAAAAAAAAGACAGTATTTTTCATCTCGTTTGTAAGAGCATCAGCAGCGGGGGTATCTTCACCCCGTTGCTTTACTGACACTAGCAGAAACAGTTTTGTTCATTGTGTCACTCTCTCTCCTCGTGGGCCCCTATTTCTTTTAGTTGCCTGTAATTTCTATTGTTGCTTTGACCAAAATTCCAGCAACGGTGCACTAATTTTGCATGCCATGTAGACCAAAACATGGTGACTGGATTGATAAGCAACGGCTCAAAATTTTAGTGCACGCCCACTGTGGGTGCTCTAAGCGTTTGGGGGTCTGTTTCAATGTTGAATGTAACTGATGTTATTTGTTAGAGTGCTGCTTCCATGTTCTGCACTCTTCGGCATTTTACTGTACTCTTGTTGTGGCCGCCGCTCATCTTGAGCGATGGTTCACTCTTTTTTTAATAATTTTTTTTTTGCCTTTTCAAAAAAAATTATTATTTTTTAATAATACACTTTCATTTAAAGTGAGAGTAGTTATCACCGCAATGAGTTAATCATAAATAATAGTATATAATTATTTTAGTTTTAACACATTATTTTATTATAAAAATTAACATAATTAATTAGTGTTACCTTCGACAACATTTATAACCAGATGGGAAAGTATTTCGATACATGCACTATTAGCTGAGATGACGTTCTAGAAAGGTATTGGAGGGACGTCATTTGGAGTTTTCCACGCTTTTTTTCTTGCCTTTTTTCGAAAGTGTCAAACGGAGTTCAGAGAAAAGGGAAACATCATGCATATGAAATATTTAACAAAATCTTATGAATCAGAGATGGTGATCGATGCAGAATTGTGGACGATCAGAATCCCAGTGCCTGGTATTTTAAAATGAAGCTTGATTTTGATGCGGTAATCATTGCATATAGTACTACATTTTTATATTTTTAATATGCTTAATTTTTTTGCTTAATGAAATTCTTTTGGCCTTTAATTTAAAAAAAAAAAATATGCTTAATTTTTTTGCTATAAATATAATTAATTACATAAATGGAAATATAAAACTAGACAGTATTTTTTTATATAAAAACTAGATAGTATTATCTGTTTAATATTATCCATAATATAATTTAATAGTAGCTAATAGAACTGTTACATGAAAAACATAGAGAAAATTAAGGAAAAAAAATTGAAATCTGTTTTCTTCCACAAAATGAAGAACAAGAGATTAGAGAAAGTTGAAGAGTTACAGAACCTTGAAAGCTTCAATAATAGCATTTAAATCTTCAAGTTTTCTATTTATAGTATCCACAATTTGAGAGACATTAAAGATAATTCCTTTTTCTTAGGCAAAATCCCTCAAACAATGTTTTGATGAAAACAAACTCCGTAAATAATGTTTAAGTTATATGATATTTTGGTATATCTAATCACTTTATATGAGTTTATACTAAGTGAGCAGGTTTCAGTTACTCTATTACTAAGATGAGAAGGTTTACATGAGAAGAATAAATAAAATGCTTATTGCATGCAGTAGCAAACCACATCATGATTCACAAAAGGAGTCCCAAGTAGGTAGCTCGGTTGGTGAGCTAAGGGACGCTGAAGGAGTTTAAGCTGGAGGTCCCGGGTTCAAACCCGGGAAATTAACATTTCTAATAATTACTAACAACTAACATTTGCCTATCAAAAAAAAATGATTCACAAAAGGAAATAACCTAGAGTAGACTTGTCATGTACCAAGAAGTGGCACTTATCAGAAGGCTATGCTAAAATTAAGCTAGTCAAGAAAAACCAACTCTGAGTGAGTAGAAAGAAAGGAAAAAAAAAAGATAATTCCTATTGTAATTTCAAATGACAAATTTGAACATTTTATTTGGAAATAGCATTAAATATCGAGATTCATTGGACTTTTTCATACAAGCATTTGTACTAATTAATTGTGTGCTTAGTAGTATCCCTATCTTTTTCTCTCTTTTCGTAAAATGTCGGATAGGTGTGGATGGAAGTGATCCAAATGCAAAGGAGATTCCTATCAGATGGAGCTATAAAGGGGCATGAAGATTGCTTGGATTAAGTGGTTTGAGGTTTGTAAACCTAAAAGGGAAGGAGGATTGGGTGCAAAGGACCTTAGAATTCTAAACCTTAGCCTATTGGCTAAGTGAAGGTGGCGTCTTCTGGTGGGCAAAGAAGCCCTATGGAGGAATGTCCTACTGGCTAACTACGGGAATTTGGTGGTTTTCGAATCCGAACTTAGTGGCATTTCACCATTATTATTATGTGTCCACGGGGTGGAAGGATATGTGTAGGGTGAGTTTATGTCGTGGAGAAAGTGAATCTAGAGTTAATATTTTCTAATTTTGAGTGACATTATATTTTGATTTATGGATTTGAGTACAAGAAGGCTCAAGTATTTACTCAATTTATTTTGTCAAAATCTTGAATGCAAAATAAGGATCCAAGATTTATGCATGGCTTGGTTTATTGATTGTTTTGCCTTATTCAGCTGTTAGTCACTTTTCTCATCATCAGGAGCTAGTTAATAGGAAAAGAGTAAAGAATATATGGCAGATGTTATGGCATTCAATTTTTTGGAGCATTTTAGTGATGCATAATTGTATTAATTTTGGTGGCTTATCTTTTAATTTTTCCCTGGTCTTAGTTTATTACTAAATGTGGGGCAATGAAATCTTGTTTTCAGACTTATGTTATTGTCTTTTTTATTGCAGCAACAAACGACATTCGTTGATAAAAACCAAAAATATATTACATAGGTTTTAAGCAAACCAGTATAAGGCATTCCCCAACCAAGTTCTAGATTCAACACTCTTAGCTAAACCAACTAATCTATGAGCTTGTACATTTAACTTTCTACCAAAATATTCGACACTAACATCCTTCATATGTTGCATTATATCTTTACAATCATTGAAAACTGATTCTATATATGCTCTAAAGGATTTGCTATTGATACAATTGACCACCACATCATCATTTGATTCAACAATAACATCATGGCTATTGGCTATGATGATCTTTTGCTAATTGGAGGCACCATCTCACACCAGGCGCTTCTTCCATGACTGAATCTATATAACATGCTTCCACTTTGCAAGCTTTAAGAAAGGTGATATCAATTTGGTTTTGGGCACTCAGACCACAAGCAGTAGTTCTATCGGGGAAACTATGAAACCCTATACCCCTAAACGTGTGTTGTGTAATTAATAGATAGAAAAGTTTAATATTCTGCAGAAGTGAAATGTGGAGTTCAAAAACTTTTTCACAAAAACATAAAGAGAGCATCGCATCAAAATCTTTAGCTTTAATCAAATGTGAAACTGCTATAAATTTAACCATGAAGTTTATTGAAGTAACAGTAGTGAAATACTCATTACCGATGTCACATGTACTCTCTCTGTTTTCATATATAAGCAACAAAGCACTTTTTTGGTTCATTGAATAATTCATGTATTTGGTCTATAGACCAAATACATGAATTATTCAATAAACCAAAAAATTGCTTTCTTGCTTATATATGAAAACGGAGAGAGTATTAGAGTTTCAAATAGCCCACAAACATAAATAACGAAGTACGGCTTTGGAAACAATTCAAAAACACATAATCTGGCGATACAACATGCTTCGCAGCAGATGCCCCTCCAATATGAACATGTCCCTTGTAGACTCCCCCCTTTCTATCGCAATGAACTAAAAATGGTTGTATGGGTTAGGAATCGTTTTCAAACTATGTAATAGCATGAAAGTGAAATTAAGGGATGCGGATCCTCTCCCACGGTTCTTTTTCTCAATCCCTCTACATCAATAAATCCAAGCCTTTAAAACTCTAAAGGTGCATTTTTTGAGTATTTAGTAACGGTAAAAAGGATTAAAACTCTAAAACATATTTAAATAGAGGGTTCATATAGGTTTAAGTCAAACACTTTGGGTAAAACACGGATTCTAAAGGATTAAAAGAGATAAGAATCCATTTAAAAATGGAACATATCAGATTTTACGATTTGCAAGATTTTTGGGCAGTTAATCATTTAATACGATTGATGTTAACTAGTCATCAGTGTGTTAACCAATTAACACAAAAGTTGTAATCGATTAACAGTGTGTTAATTGATTAACACAGAAGCTGTAATCGATTAACAAGTGCATATTTGCTTAGAGTCGAAGTCCTACGAAGTTAACTACTTCTAAAAGTTCGTCATTTAGCGACCGATTTAGAGTTTTTTTTTCCAAATAGGTCGCTAAATCGGTTGCAAACATTAGCTACTAGTGGTTTAGCGACTTTTTCAAATCGGTCGCTAATTCGGTCACAAACTCAGTTAGTGACCGATTTAGTGACTTATTTAGCGACTAATTTTGAAAATAGGTAACAAAATCAGTCGCTATAGTGACTGAAATTATTTGGTTTCATCGGTCACTAAATAGTGAATTTTTAGTAGGCGTTCTAAAACAATCCTAAGCACAAATAAACACATACAACACTAGCAAAGCTACAAACCCTTCACACACGCTAACTACCAAAAACGGGGTGTTATAGAAATAACTTGGTCGTCCCATAGGAGTGCAATGCAACCAACACGATCCCTGCCATTACCAAGACAAGACACAACTAAGCAAGAGTTAAATCCACACTTTACCTTTAGTCTTTCCATCTCCGACACTTTAAGTCTAGTTTCCATTAGAAATACCACTTAGGGATTTTTCAAGCGAGTGAACCTTTTCAAGGGTCAAATTTCACAGGGATTCCTCAATCCCGTGCAGTTCCAACTGATGATTTTCATTTGGTCTTAATATAATTTGTCCTAAAGGTGTTGATTGGGTCTTCTTGTATAAGGTTTAGAGTTCTTCTTGTATCCCTTTAATAAATCTTTTTTAATTTTCACACACAACTTATAGTAGAATACAAAATTAACCAAACCAATAGTTGAATTCAAAGTTCTCGTAAAGTTTGTCAGTTTTATAAAATATCATGTAAATCTTAAATTAATTGATATTTGATCGTACTATACTCTTATAGTAATATACTCTTATAGTTGATATATATTTACATTCTAAAATTATAACTCAAGTATGAAGTTACTTAATGAAGTATGTTGTGAATTTTATGAAAATTTTTAAACTTGATCTGTTCAATAAGAACTTTAAATTTGACATATTTTCATTAAGCAAAGTAAATATAAAAATTTAATGCCTAAAAGAGTTACTAAAATAAAATTTGGAGTATAATAATTATTAAGATAATATGACAATATTCGACGATTGAATTTATGGAAAATAATTATTATAAAAAATTATTAAACAAAGTAATCATGACTTCAGTTACGTGGATCTCTACACCCTTCACGTAAATATAGTTCAATTATTACTTTTTTTTGACCAGATATAGTTCAATTACTTGAGTAATGTTATTTTTATAATCCTTGCTGTTCTTTTTATAAGGGATGCGATTTTTTTATCCTAATTATAAGAAACAATATTAATGTTCAAAAATATTAAATACCTAATTTATATTTATACCCTTATTTATAGTGAGACATATTATGATATATACTTATTTTATATACAAGTGAATTGGTTCATAAAAAGGATATTTTTTTAAAAAAAATTAATCTTTAGGAGTATTAATTTTTTAAAAATTATTTTTAATGTTTTTCTTTGATATGTATAAATTAGAGTTTTGTTTTTTTATAAGAAGCGTGAATATAATTCATTTTGTATGAATTACTTTTAAATTTACACGTTATAAGGTAAGGTGTCCTTATCACTTTGTTGCTGAAAGATTTTTTATGGCCGGGTTGGAAGCATTTGTTTCCGGTAGAAGAGGGCTATGTTGTACGAAACAACTTCCACGATAATTGGCTCGCAAATGTCAAAATCAATCGCTTACAATTTTGGATATAATAAACACCCACCGAAACCAATAGCCGTGCATGGTGGATTGGAGTTAAAAATCAACGGCCAATGTTTTTTTGTAAGTTTATGCAATATGAATTCGTTCCATCCATACCGCATTATTGTTTTTGGCATGTACTAATATACATATTTGATTGCATGCAAAAAGCAACAGCCATAGCTTATGTAAAAAGCAACTCAAGGAGAAAAATAAGTATCAAAATTGGAATTTGAGTTTTTAAAATAAAAAAAAATGTTTTTTCCAAAATAAAATATGTAGTAATGTATATGATCACCGTCGTCATGATTCATTATACAAATACTTCTTAATTTTTTCATTAATTATAAATTTCATACCAAATTTATAAAGAACACGTTGTAGGTACTCCATCTGTCCTTAAATGTAAGTCTTATTTGGAAAAAAAAACTGTCCCTTTTTACATTTCTCTTTCTAAATTACTAGATGTATTAATTATTTTTTTACAAGAATATCGCTAATTAATTTACATTATTTTTTGTAGTCAATAATAAATAAGGTGATTATTTCTCTCTTTTAAGTTAATAATTGAAGGGCAGTTTTAAAAAAACAATACACGTTATAGACAAACTAAAAGAGTTAACTAATTTTCTTAATTTGTGTGTTTTGGTCAAAAAAAATAGAGATTTTCATTACTATAGTTTTAGATATATATATATATATATATAATTGCACATAAATGCATAATTAATGTCACTATTTTAAAAATATACTCCCTCCGTTACAATATACTAGTGTAATAACCCGTGCCTAAGGCACGGGCACAGGTATCGACTAGACAATATTTATTTTATGGTGTGTTTTACTATTTTTATGTTTTATAACTTTTTCCTACCAAAAGTTTTAGGAAAGTAACTTCAATAGATATAAATATCAACATGTGAATAATTATATAATTTTATCTAAATAATATAATGTATATATGTCTTATATCATACTAAGTGTTATAGACATATTTTTTAATAAATATAAAATTATAGGAATACGGGAAATTTTTTAAATTCAGGATACGGGTGAGGCCTAGATATATTTAAAAATTTTATTAAAATTTTTATATAGATACATATTACACACAATATCGTAAATAATAATTTTTAAATATTTAATATTATATAGTATGTAATGTATTAAATAATATTTGTATATTAAATTTATTGGTTCAGGTACCATTTCTTCAGTTATAATAAATAATAATAATAATAACACAATATGTTTTCAGAAATAATAATAATAATAATAATAATAATAATAAATATTATTATTATTATTATCATCATCATCAACAAAACAATATTTATTTAGTGAGACAATTTGCTTTGTATGCCACTGTCTATTATCAAGAGTTGGTAAACAAACAAAAAAACAAAGTGCACTATCTATCTAGAGTTTTCTGCCATGTCTTGTCTCATCCACTGTTTCTTTTAAAGAAAACTATTTATTTTGAAAAATAAGAAGAAAAAGAAACAGAGAATGAGAAGCAGCATAAAAAAAAATCAAAAAAATAGAAATAGCAGGCGAACCTTGCAAACCAACATAAAAAGTACCCGAAACAGTAAAAGAAAAAATGAGAACAAAAAAACAATAATAAAATACCATAAAATAAAAGAGGAGGAAAAAGATATTATCATCCGAACTTGTAAAGAAATGAGTGTGTTTTAAATTTAAAAATTTTTATTGCTATTTTACAATCACAAAAAATTTAAAAAGAGCAAGCATCAAAACAATAAAATTTTAATTTTTAAAGTAGTAAATTAATAATAATCTATATTATTAATTTTCAATTTTTTAAATTCACTCAGTAAATACTTATCATTTCAATGTTTAAATTTAGATCTGAAATGATTATTGTTCAAATTTAAATTGAATAGAAAATCAAATTATATTTTTATCCTTTATATATTTAAATTTAATTACGGTTGGAACATTTATATTATTTACAGTATCTCCCGGCTTTGTCGAGGACTAATCTTCCCGGGGCCTTGGCTACATTAAGGCTACCCCTCCCAACGACGTTTTTTGTCATACCCAAGGCTCGAACTCGAGACCTTGGGTAAGGGACCTATCCGCAGTACTAGTCGGACCAACGCTTAGTTGGTATATAAATAGTATTATAAACATAGAAATAGATATATTAAAATTCATAATTAAACATCTTAAAATTCAAAATTGAAATATCCTCTAGAATTAAATTCAAAACCTTATTTTATACAAATAAAAAAAATAGATAATAGATTAATTTAATTTAAATACACTTTGTTTTAATAGTCAAACTGGAATAAATATTGTGTAGACACCTAGCATAACAGCATGTAACAAAACATTCTTTTATATAATAATAATAATAATAATAATAATAATAATATATAGATCTTTAAAAAAGTTAGTAATATATAGAAATATAAACAATAAATAAATAAAATGTAATAATAGCAGTAATAATAATAATATCAATATAGATTTAGTTTTATAATAGATAAATAATAGAATATAGATAATAGAAAAATAATAGATGATTTGAGGTTGAATATTTAAAATGTAGTTTAACATTAGTAAAATAAATTTGTTATGAATGAATGTGAGAGTCACACTTGACATCATGAAAAACCTTTCCTTATATATGTAATTCTTCTAAAATTTATAATTTATAATTTATAATAATATAATAATTGATATAGATAGATAGATAATAGATGATAGTTGATAGATATTTAAAATATTAAAAATAGAAAGTAAAAATAAATTTGAGTGATATTGTCATAATCAAAATTTTAAATATTTTTTAAATAAAAAACACACTAATTCATTCTAAGTAAAATTTCACTGAATTCAATTTTATGAATAAAAAGTAAATCATGGTAAAATTTTATCTCTTATTTTAAAAAGAGAGAATGATGAATGTTGAGCAATTTATGCATGTTCACTACAGATTGTCTTTTTAACCAAACATCATTTCATTTTGGAATAGGGAGGAAATGACAATTATAGTTTATAGGGCCACAATGATTTTCTATATTTCTTGTTTTCGAACGAAATTTTCACATTAAATGAAGACCAAGAAAATACAAAAACCACGAAATGTTCATAAGGATTAAAAAAATATGCATCACCAAAATAAATACAGAAAATTAAACAATTTACACAACAAAAAACCATTAAAAAAGGCAAGTATAATTCATTACACAACAACAGAAAAACAAAATCAACACAAAATATTAAACAAAATAAACTTAAGAGTCAATATTTCTTTTGTGGAACCTAAAAATCCATCTCAACCATAGTAATATACACCAACTTGAGTTTGCGCCATAAGAATTATATATCTAAAATAAAATCAAATATTGATTTAAAACAACTATCTTTCTCTGAAGCAAATCCCAGGAGAAAAAATCAAGGCTTACCTTGTCATCTATACCTCCAATAAAAAAAACATTTGGAAAAAAAATAAATAAATGAGCGAGAGAAATAGAGAAATAAAAAAGAATAAAAAAGAATAAGAGAAGAAGACTTGAAGAGAGAAAAACAATAATAAAAAATACGTGTAAGAGAAAGAAAAATTGAAGAGTTAAAAAAGATGGAGAAAAAGTGTAAAAGAATTGATAGAGAAGGAAAGAAAACATATGAATTACTGAGATAATAAAATTAATGGGGTAGAGAGAATATATATAAGAATATCCTCTAAAATAAACTAACCTAATTTGCAATTTGAAAGTTAAAATATATCTAAGAATTAAAATTAAAATTTATTGGGAGTGAATTTTGTGGTGATACGTCGCATAACAAACTTAGAGTAGATAGAAGATAATAGATAAATAAATAATAGATTTGTTTTAAACATATTAATTAATATATTAATTTAATTTAAATAGAATTTAATTTAATTTTTAAACTGGAATGAGTGTGGTCTTGTCGCGTGGCATAACCGAAAATAACAAAACTTTCTTTTATATTTATATAATTGATTGATTGATAATTGATGATTGATAGATAATTGATAATTGATTGATTTCAAAATAACTTTAAAAAATATATCTATCAAATTTTGAATAGAAGAGTGGTTAACAATTTTATATTTTAAAATAAATTTTGAAATAACATTAAAAATACAAATATCAAATTTTGAATAGAAAGACTGTTAATGATTTTTTGAATTTAAAATTTTTATTGATTTAAAATTTATTTGAATATAAAAATTCGTTTAAACTAAAATATTTTGAATGATTTAAGTGGTGACACGTGGCATGAAAACTGCAAATATAATTAATATAATAAATAATTAATATCTAAGATTTAAAATTTAAAAGTAGGAATAGATTAGTTGAAAATTAAAAACCTTCTTTTATAATATATAATAGATAGATATTAGATAGATGATAGATAATTGATTTCAATTTTAATTATATCTATCATAGATCTAATTTTAAATCGTTTTAATTTATTTTAAAAACAATAAATTAATCTATTTGTTTCAATTTAAATTAAAGTATTTCGATTTATTTTAAAATATCTAAACTAATTAAAAAAAATTAATTTAATTTAAAAATATTAAATTAATCTACTTGTTTAAATTGAAAATAAAATATTTAAACTGTTTTAAATATCAAAAAATAAATAAAAAATCTTATTAATTTAAATGTATTAAATTCATCTACATGTTTAAATTTAAAATAAAATATTTCGCAAAATAATTAAAAAAATCGAAAAATAATTAAAAATTTGCATTAATTTATTTTAAAAATATATCTTTCATGATTTTATTTTTAAATTATTTAAATTTATTTGAAAAGTAATAAATTATTTTAAATAGAATTCGTTTTAAAAAAACAACTGATTCAAATAGATTTTGAATTTAAAAATAGATAATAACTGATTCATTTTTAAAATAGATTGTTTTAATAAAATAATAGAAATAATTGTGGTGGTAACAGGTGACATAACTGAATATAACAAAACCATCTTTTATATATATATATATATACGAGGGGCGTTCAATTTATTCCAGGAGTAACTCTTGTCTGAGTTACTCTGGTTAATATCACTTAGTAAATATTGAATTTTATCAATCCAACCGTTTAATATTATCATATTATGTTAATGATCATGTATACCAAATTTTAAATAAATTGGACATCAATAGCTATGTAATCATATGGTCAACATTTTACTTGTAAATTAAAACGTATAGTATACATTGAATTGAAGTGATTTGATGAAGTACCAAATATTTTTAAAATTTTAAGAAGTTTTATTGAGTTGATCTGTGACGGTCTGATTGATGAAATTTGATGTCTATTGAGAGATATTAACCGGAGTAACTCAGACAAGAGTTACTCCTGGAATAACTTGAACGACCATTATATATATATATATAATTGATAAGCAAAAATCAACTCATATAACAAGTTACAAAGTATAAGCAAAACCAATCTTTTTCCACAGCATTTAATGATGATATCCCCAGAATGCCCCTCTTTTATTTTAAATTTTATTTCCAATGATCCTAAGTTTTTATACAATTAATGAGGGATAATTTAAGCAATCAAGTGGAAATTTTAAATGAGATTAACAATATTTATTGTGAATAACTATTTTTCTTAATAAGTGTGAAAATTGTCAAATTTGCTTATATATTATAACGAAGGTAGTATGCATTTATACACAAAAGACTGTAGTAATAGAAGTTTTCGTTTTTTTTTTTTGAGAAATAAAGAGGATCTGTACTTACGTTTAGGGACGGGGAGTACTATAAAGGATCTGACTGAATGTCTAAAATTATTACAATATGATTGGTACTTAATATTTTGCTAAATTAAATGATCTGGCAGTGGCATACGAAAGAGGGAATCCTCTGAAAATATTGGGCGGAATCCTACATATGAGGTCACAAATTCGATCTACGACGTGATCAAAAAACAAGGTTGGCGAAGACGATAAATAAAACAATCCAAATCACAAAAAAAAAAAAAAAAAAAACTGCATCTGTCAGGATAGAATGTAAAGTTCAAATTAAAGGTGAAGAAGCAAAATCATGGACCATTAATATTATTGTAGTATATAATACTGGAAGATAAGTATTCCACATAAACTATATGACATTTGTAACAGCCAAACAACAACTAATATTGGAAAGCAACACAAACGGTGCGCGTCATTGTCTCAGACGTGTTAACTGTGCATGTAGGTATATGGACGTTCAGGTTGCATCTAAATTTGAAGTTGTGGTCAATTCGTCAAACCCAATTTTGTGATTGCGTGAGCTATTCTTATCTCCTTGAATTGAATTGAAGCCAGAAAATGGGATATAAGGGGAAGTGTATAATAGCTTTGTGGTTTAATATGTTTGGTACCATGTCTGCCGTGATATCTAAGTATATCAAATAATTATTTAGTTTTTGGCTTAAATACCATTTTCGTCCCTTAACTTATTTTTGAGGTTTAATTTGGTCCTTTAACTATTTTTTGGGCTAAATAAGTCCTTTAAGTTTTTAAGTTGGGTCAAATAAGCCCTTTTTGGCCTTAAGTTTTTAAGTTGGGTTAAATAGGTTCCTTAAGTTTTTAAGTTAGGCCAAATAGCTCCTTTAAGTTTTTAAGTTGCACTACAACAAAAATAGGTAATAAACAGCGCTTATTTTGGCCTTAAACAGCGCTTAAAAGACGCTGTTTATTTAGCCGCTGCGGGTTGTTATTAAAAAAATACAGCGTTTTTTAAGCGCTGTTGAAAACTGACAATAAACAGCGCTTCATTAAGGAAGCGTTGTTTATTGTCACTTTTCAGCATCAATAAGCAGCGCTTCCTATAACAAAACGATGTTTATTCCCACATTTTTTTTCTTTTAAACAGCGCTTCCTATAGAGAAACGCTGTTTATTCCTACTTTTTTTTTCAGCATCACACGAAAGCAATCAGGCCATAACGAGAATCAAGCTGGAAAAATCGAGAATCAATTGGAAATGGGAACGTCTAGAACTAAACCATAACGAGAATAAATAGGCACAAAATCTAAACAATCATCTATTCAACATAGAATCTTCAAATCAATGTAACGCATACCTTGAAATCTTGGGCAATTTCGCGAACAAGATGCTGGAATAGAAGTTAGGGTTTGGAGAAAATTTGGGGAAATCAACATAGAGCTCACGGATCTTGGGCTTTCTCGTTTCTTTCTTCTCTGCGAACATAACGACCAACGGAGGAAGCGGACGAAGAGTGAGCGTGAGGTGAATCTGTCACGACGTTCAGAGGAAATCATTCGGATCTGTGCGCCGTCGTCTTCCTCATTCGGATCTGCTTCGTCGTCTTCCTCAACTCTCGCTCTCTTCTTCTTATTCGTCTTCCGCATCCGGATCTGCTTCTAGAACCTTCTTCGTCTTCCGCATCAGAGGATCGAGGTTCTAGGATCGAGGCACTGGTAGAGGGAGATGTGGGAGGTGAGCGAGTCCATGAGAGCGGCGCTGTTGAGCGAGTCCATGATTTCAGATCTGTTTGCGATGGAAGAGAGAGAACGACGCTTCCATCTTGATCAGTTCTGTTTGCAGGGTTAGGGTTAATGGGGTTAGCGTGTGATGGAACGATGAGCGTGAAGTGGGAATTAATATTATAATATGAATCGCACGTGGACCAAAAGCAGCACTTTTTTGCTTTAAGCGCTGTTTATTATTATTGACAATAAGCAGCGCTTCCTCTTATGAAGCACTGATTATTGTTAGGACAACATTAAACAGCGCTTCCTAATAGGAAACGCTATTTATTGTTATTGACAATAACCAGCGCTTTCTCTTATGAAGCGCTTTTTATTGTTAGGACAACATTAAGCAGCGCTTCATCTTATGAAGCGCTGTTTATTGTTAAGACAAAAAACAGTGTCTTCTCTATTAAGCGTTGTTTATTCTTTTAGTACCACTTTAAACAGCGCTTTCTCACTTAAGTGCTACTTAAAGTGGCGCTATCTTTTAAACTTTATGTTGTAGTGTTGGGTCAAATAGGTCATTTAAGTTTTTAAGTAGAGCCAAATGAGTCATTGCCACGTAGGACCTATTTGGCCCAACTTAAAAACTTAAATGACCTATTTGACCCAACTTAAAAACTTAAGGGACCTATTTGGCCCAACTTAAAAACTTAAGGTCGAAAAGGACCTATTTGGCCCAACTTAAAAACTTAAAGGACTTATTTGGCCCAAAAAATAGTTAAAAGACTAAATTGAACCTTAAAAATAAGTTAAGACACCAAAATGGTATTTAAGCCAAAGTATTACTAGTTTTACTTTTACGTACATTATATAAGTATTTTTTTTTGAAGGGATTATATAAGTATTTTTAAAACATTAAAGAAACTTTTTTTTTCGACAAAAAAAAACTTTTTTTTATACGATAAAATTTAGGGTGAGGGGATAGCGCCCCAGTCCAAGGCAGGAAAGACTTTCAGGCTTTTTGAGCACACTAGTGCGAAATACACCCAAAAAATAGACTTATAACGCCAGTTTTAGCAATAACCGGCGTAAAAAATGACGTGATGGCATTTTTGAAATTAACGCATCATTTTTTACGCCGGTTATTTCCAAAACTAGCGTTATAAGTGTGAAAAAATCATGTAAATATTTTCACACTGAAATGTCTCAGGTTTTTATGCCGATTTTATTTAAAACCGGCGTTATAAGTGTGACCAGCACTACAAGAAAAAGCGCCGATACCGACGGCCTATTACCGACGGACACAAACCGTCAGCAAAAAACCGCCGTTTCCGACGGCTTACACCGTCGGTACCCGTAACCCGTCGGTATGTCGAGGAGACGTTAAAGTTTGGCGGTTTTTTGCAATTACCGACGGCCTTAACCGTCGGTATTAAAAAATAGCCCGTCGCTAAGGCCGCGTCCTTAACGATGGCTTATGCCGTCGATAAGTCAGGACGTGGCCGTCAGTATGCTTCGATAAGAACCAGAACGCAGTCTTCTTCCCCTTCACTGTTCACAATGTGTTCTCTCATCTCTTTCTCTCTCTGTGGAAGTTTCCGGCGACCACACCACCGCCACCACATGACCACCGCCACCCTCTCCCCTTGAAGCATCGTCCGCCGCTGCCATGCCATCGGATTGGTCCTCCCTCTCCCTCTCCCCTTGAAGCACCGTCCGGCCACCACACCACCACCTCCACCGCCACCACACCACGACACCCGTTGCTGAAAGCAGACGATTAGAGGCCATAGCAGAAGACTGGAAGCTTTGAGCAGAAGGTAAACCCTATGAAAATGCTATTGGAGTTTTTATTTCTATTTTTTAGCATTTTTCCGACTTTTGAGGTTTTCTAATGGTTCCTTCACAGTAGGATATGTTTGTCTCGTTGAGAGGGTTACACAGATTGGCACCCTCGCTGTCTCTATCATTATTGGAAACATCTTCTCCGCGATCTTGACCTTCTGCTTCGCATTAGGTTCAAAATCACCCTAATTTTTGATCTGTTTCTGTTTTCATCTTATTATGGGTTTGTATTCTTTTTATTTTAGGGGAATTTGATAATGTCAATGTGTGATGTTGTAGGAAATGATTCAGATGGTTTCGATTGAGACAGAAATGTGCTTTGTTTCAAAAAAAAAAAATTGAAACTTGGGGTGTGGGAGTCTGCTATTTGTTGATTGGGATTGTTTTGTTTATGTTGTCTTATTTGGTTATTTTAATCTTTAAAAAACTCCAAAGTTAGTAGTTCTTGTTTTTATGAGATGTGGCATTTGCATGTTTTTAGGCCAACAAGTTCTAATGCCTTGTTTTCTCTGCAGTGGGCATTTGCATGTTTTTACCAATATTGGTAGTTTTGTGTTCAACTTCTTTAGCTATTTATAATTCTTTTCCACAAATGCCCAGTGATAACAACAAAATAATAATATTTCATTTTAGATTCAAATATGTAAATTTAGTCTAGAAAGCATCCAAAATGCATCCAAAAAGTTGAATACTATGAAAATCATGGATAGGAGACTTGTGCAAGGAAGACAGATGATAGAGCCTAGGAAAAGCCAAACTCTTGTGGTGGTAGTGATAGTTAACTTATGAAGTGGGTTGTTATTATTGCAATAACTTACATTGATCTTATTGCAGTATATTGTGTACTTTTATATCTGGGAAATTATTTTTGCACTTCTGCCAATATATTGTATTCATTAACTATCAGTATAAATTTCTTATGAATCTGATAGGCCTTCCTGAACCAAATGGATACATTTATGTAGAGGCTAATGGTGGCTTAAATCAGCAAATGACATCGGTTAGAGCTTTTTATACATTGATTCTTTTTGTTTGTTTCAAGTTCGCTAAATTTAGCAATACTCTCTAGTTATTCATTTAATAAATGTTGTGCTGTATAGATATGTAATGTTGTTGTTGTGGCTGGCTATCTTAATGCAACACTTGTGATCCCAAATTTCCATTTTCATAGCACATGGAAAGATCCTAGGTATGTTTACTTTCCTATCTTTTAATTTGAGTTTTTCAGGACTAGAGAAGTCTAGTAATTTATGGGTATTGTTAGTAAGAAACCCCTAGCTAGGAAAGTATATAAAAGAAGAATTAAGGGTATTGTTAAATATATTGTCAAATATAATACTTAGGAGAGAATAATTATTAAATAAAGATATTGTATAATTGTGGTTTTGTTTTTATGTGTTGAGTTTATCATATGATATATTGTTATTTGACCCCTGATGGATTATTATTTAAAATTGCAGAGGCATTACCTGCTCCCAAGGATTTTCACCATCTCTCTTGCCTTTGCATGTAGCTGGACGCGGACGTTCTACTTCTGCACATTAGGTATGCACTCTAACGAAATGTCGGTTGACTCATTGGGTGGAAAAGGGTTGTCTGTTGACCCCCACACCGATATTTTTTTATTTTTATTTCCTTCATATTTCTCTCCACAGAGGGAATTTTGAAGTGATGTATGTTATAAGATTATTTAGTTGTTAGTGATTTTGTGCTTTGAATAGTATTATTGAATATTTTTGTATCATGCTTTGATGGTCTTTGGAAGAAGTGTCTGCTTAACCCATCTTTCGCCTCTTTCGTGTCCCTCTTGGATGCAATTTGTAAAAAAAAATTCCTCGTAGATGTGTCGTTTATAATATTGCTTTTATGATTATTGGAATAAAGTCTTAATTTCTTTTTCCTATGTGTGGTTGTCTGTTGTTTTGGTTGTGTTGTTACTGTTGGAATTGCAATACCATCTGCTGCTTCTTTGTTCTTTTTCTGAGATGTCTCTTGATTCACAAGGCCTTAATCAGTATGCATTGGAATAGAGCACCTTTTGAATTACCCATTGTTTTGTTCGTTTTATTCAGTAGCTTCACTGGCCTGCTACACTGCTCTAAGGCATAACAAATTTTTATAAATTTTACTCTATTTGAGTGTCTTTTCATCTTTCTTTCTAACATCATTCCTAATCATTATTGAGTGTCTATAAAAATTTCTTTTTGGCTACATGTTGCTTCATTGGTCCGCTACACTGCTCCTTGGCTGCATGTTGCTTTTTATTATGCTTTTTTTTGTAATTTGATTATTTTCAGTTTTGTTGCTCATGACTGACTATTGTTGACAACAGACAATGTCTTTAGATGAAAACCATGGTCGAGGTACTCGCATGGCTTCCAGGAGGCCGATGATGACTGTAAGGGAGTATCGAAATAGCTTTATGAGGATTGAGGATCTCGATGCTCGTCATCATGATCCTTATCACGATGAGGATCGTAATTTGATGAACCAGCATATTGATCCTCGTATGCCTTCCAGGAGCACTACAAGAATTTTCGCTATTACCGACGGCCATTTTCCGTCGGTAAACCAAGAAAGCCGTCGCTAAATGTTTATTACCGACAGCTTACCAACGGCCTCGAGGCCCTTGGTTAATGGCTCGTTGGAAATCATTTACCGATGGCCATTAAAAGCCGTCGGAAAAGTATGTACAGCCGTCGGTAAGCCGTCGGTAAAACGCCACCGTGCACGGTGGGAATTTACCGACGGCTAGGCCGTCGGTAAATCTGACAAAAAATTTAAAATACGTCACCGAGTTACCGACGGCTTAGCCGTCGGTAATTTACTGACGGACAATTGAGACAGCCTAGCCGTCGGTAATATACTGACGGCTAAAATTATAGCTCTTTAGCCAAAATTTGAAACTGTGAACTCCAATACCAGAACAAGCAAATCAACACAGTCACGCAATGAAAAATATACTCTACGGACTTTCTTTAAGCAGACAAACAGAATTAAATCAAACCCACACTGCATGACCAGCTACCAGAATTTAAGAGATGAGATCTTCAACCACAAACAAGGCATACAATGAAAAGCAACTCCAATACCAGAACAAGCAAATCCTACCATTCTAAAGCAACATAGTCACACAATGAAAAGCTATATAGTCTATGGACTTTCTTTAAGCAGACAAACAGAAATAAATCAAACCTACATTGCATACAATGAAAAGCAATACTCTATGGCCTTTCATCTCCTATTTAAGTAGAATAGACTAACAACGCTTCAATACACCCAATCAAAATTTAAAACTGTGAACTCAAATACAAGAACAAGCAAATCTTTCCATTTTAAATCAACACAATCAGACAATAAAAAGGTACACTCTATGGGCTTTCTTTCAGCAGACAAAAAGAAATAAATTAAACCTACATTGCCTGAGCTACAACCAAAACTTGAGAGATGAGATCTTCAACAAGAAACAAGACAAACAATGGAAAACTACACTCCAAGGACTTTCCTGTCCTATTTATTTATGCAGAATAGATTAACAACTTTTGATTACACCCAACTAAAGTTTAAAACCTCGAATTCCAATAGTAGAACAAGCAAATCCTTACATTTAAAATCAACACAGTCCGGTCATGTAAAGCCATACCCTATGGACTTTCTTTAAGCAGACAAATAGAAATAAATCGAACCCATACGCATGGCCTACTACCAGAATTTAAGATATGGGATCTTCAACAACAAACAAGACAACCAATGAAAATCTATACTCTATGGACTTTCATCTCCTATTTATGCAAGATAGATTAACAACTCCTCAATGCACAGAACCAAAATTTAAAATTGTGAACTCCAACACCAGAACAGGCATATATCATTCCACTTTAAATCAAAACAATCAGACATTGAAAAGATACTCTATAGACTTTCATTAAACATACAAATAGAAATAAATCAAACTCACACTGCCCGACCTGCAACCAGAAATGATGAGATGAGATCTTCAACAACGAATAAGACAAACAATGAAAAGTTATACTCTACGGACTTTCAACTCCTATTTATGCAGAATAGATTAATAACTCTTCGACACACCCAACCAAAATTTGAAACTGTGAACTCCAGTACCAGAACAAGTAAATCCATCCATTCTAAATCAACACAGTCAGAAATGAAAAGCTACAGTCTATGGACTTTCTTTAAGTAGACAGATAAAAAATAAATCAAAACACTACCTGACCTACAAACAGAATTTAAGAGATGAGATATTCAACAACAAGTAAGACAAACAATGAAAAGCTATATATGGACTTTCATGTCCTCTTTATGCAAAATAGATTACCAACTCTACAATACACCCAACCAAAATTCAAAAATTGTGAACTCCAATAATGAAAAGCTATATCCAATAATAAAAATAGTTCCAGCTGGGAATGCTTTCTGGCATACTTTTTCAACTCTTCTACGGTTTGTTGGGTAGCTGGATGGCTTACCTCATTAGCATACTCTATGTTGAATACAGAACAAGAAAAGAAAGAGAAAAAGTTAATTTCCGAAGCCATGTCATCCAGGTACTCATTCATGCCAAGGTGGAATGAATGCACTTTTCTTGCTACAAGCTTTATTTTACACATTCCTTAAATTTAGTTTTGACTTTATCATCAAATACATAACGGTACAACTTTAAATCCTTCTCTAGTTTGGACTTCAAGTTTGGTTCTTGTCCTGTCTATTTCCATTGATACTTCTTTCTAGTTTCCACTGCTACTACTATAGCCTTTCTGGATCCACTCATTACCTGAGTATCTTCAATTAAATATTCTGTTATAAACTATTATCATTGACTGACAACCTTATCTTAATAGCAATAAATAATTTGATTTTTAATGTGTCTCTACATGTCTCTTATACCAGGTTAAAGGCCAACATCCTACAGCAGATGGATTCAGCTATCTTGAAGCTAAAAATTTCTTTGCTTTTGAATTATTGCCAATCCCTTGTTTATTACTTGTTGCAAAAGGTCTGTTTTATTCTTTTGTGTTAATCCTCAGGGTTACATAAGATGTGTATTTGACATCCCACTTTCTGCTGTAGATTCGTCCAATTGACAAAAAACAACAATACCAAATCCAGAAACTAATTAAAGTTAGTGAAAATGCAACAAGTGATATCCCAATTGAGAAGGAGCCAGTTGCATCTAATAAGAGTGAAGCAGACATGTCAAAGTATCGTCCAAATCCTGACATGCTTGTTAGCAAATCCTGACAGCCCTACCCAAAGCAAAGCAAAGACAAATTGTGCAAGAGACAAAACACAACCTAAAAACACAAACGCGAATGCTTGTCTACTAAAACTCTAAAATGTTGCTTTCCGACCAGAGCAATATATAAAGATGAAAGAATCCCAAATCCAAGGTTTCACAAAAACCCTAACAGTGATGTTCTTAACCAAAGAATAAGAAAGATGAAAGATACCTGGAATACAGAAGGGGTTGGCAGCGGACTGGTCGCGTGGTAGATGTGTGGTGGTTGGTGGCGGCGTGGTGAGCTCTACGGGCTGCTGGTCGCGAGCGACTCGCTAGCTTGGTGGAGGCATAGATGGCTAGCGGTGACGCGATCTGGTCGGAGGCGTGGAGATAGATACGGCGCGGTGGTGGGTAGTGCAGGGCGGCGGTCAGCGCTGGGAGGCTGTCGGCCGAATTTCGAATGAGGGAAAAATGGTGAGTGAGTGCAGCGCGAAGGAAGGGAATGCAGAGAGAGTGTGTGGGTCTGAGAGTTCTAACAAAAATCACAGTTTATCGACGGCTAAGCCGTCGGTAAATTTTATTTCTAAATTAAAAATAAAATAAGTATTTACCAACGGCTAAGCCATCGGTAATGATTTACATTTATCGACGGCCTAGTAATTACCGACAGATAAGCCGTCGGTATTTACTGAAAAAATTAAATTCTTGCATAGCCTTTTTCCGGGGGATTACCGACGGTCTGGCCGTCGGTATTTAAAATATTACCAACGGCCACGAGGCCGTCGGTAATTTTCCGTCGGTAATTAACAGATTTCTTGTAGTGGAGGCCGATGATGACTGCAAGGGAGTATCGAAATATGTGGGTGAGGATTGGGGATCACGATGCTCGTCATCGTGATCCTTATCGCGATGAAGATTGTGATTTGATGAACCACTATGGTGATCCCAAGAGGCCTGTAGCTGCCAGTGATGTTCATCGAGGGACAAACATCGTTCAGATCCCCAGCGAAGACAATGAGATTTTGGAGTCTACTTCATCCACACCGGAGTATTCTCTAATCGTAGAGAATTACACTCCATCGACTCCTTCGAAGGATTCTACAGCCCGATTTTGTCCCGGGGACCTCTCAAGGAGCCACCACTAGTCTTGCTTTTATATTATGCATGTTATTTATTAATGTATTTGATTGTTTTGATATTTTAATTTGATAAATGTATCAGGGGAATATATCGATGTATTTTTTATTGCTTTTTATGGATAATTGTCTCTTTTATTTGGTTAATAGTTAGTTTTTAAATCTTTTATCCAATACATGATGAAATTTTAGATTGCTACATTTTCTGTTGTCTCTGGGTGCATGCTTGATCGTGATGGATGTCACCACGTTATGATATCGTCCAATTATTCCAAAGTTTCAACGACTGCTCGCGAATCCAAAAGACGCAAAGAATATTAGATGGAATACAGATGCGAGGAAATGTGATGGGAAGCTTCGTCATCCGGTTGATTCAATTAAAGAAAATAATCATTTTAAAAATTAAATAAATAAATCAATTAATTAATTAAATTAAATTAAATATAAAAAATCAATTAATAAAAATATAATTATTTAATTTAATAAAAATAAAAAAATATGCAGACTTTACCGACGGTCTAAACCGTCGGAAAAAACAAAATATGCGTCGCAATTTACCGACGACCTTTTCCGTCGGAAATTACCGACGGTCTATAACTGACGGGTTAGCCTGTCGGTATTATCGACGGTTAAAAAAACTCGTCGGTAAGTATTTGTGACGCCTATTTTACCAACGGAACTAAGGCCATCGGGAATCCGTCGGAAAATACTCATTACCGACGGCTTTTTTGCTTTACCGACGGACAAAAGCCGTCAGTAACAGCGCGTTTTCTTGTAGTGCAGATCCATGAAACTTAAAATTATCATGCTTTTACGCGGGTTTTATTTAAAACCGACATTATAAGTGTGACCAGATTCGCCAAAACTCGAGTAAAATTCGATTTCCCCCACTTTCTGAATTTGGGGGAAAACGCAAAACTTTCCCCTCACTTTCTGAGTCTCAGAGCAAAACGCGAAGAACGCAAGAACGCGAGAACATGAAGCTTTCCCCTCTTCTTTTCTCTTCTTCTTCTTCTTCTTCATCGTTCTCGCAAGGTGGTTCAATTCCGATGGAAACCTTTCAGACCCGGTTCTTCGGGTTCCGATTTGTGGTTTTTGCGAGGCTTTCTTCGGTGGAAGTCGGCGGCAGTGGGTAGGGAGGGTGAGGGTGAGGGTGAGGGTGAGGCGGCGACGACGATTTGGGTCCCTTCTACTCAATCCAGGTTCGTTTCTCTTCCAATCTCTCCTTTTTTTCCCACTCTATTCCCATTCTCTCCCTCTCTTCTCTCAGATCTACGCTTTCCTCTATATTCTATTAGGGTTTTCTCCTTCGTGTTGCAAGAATTGTGTCAGAAGAAGTCATGGAACTTACCGGTTGCAAAGGGGTTGCCAGGTCTATGCACTCAACTTCTTCAAGCTCCAGATCGGTTCACGTTTTGTGTTTTTCTGTGTTGTTCAACTTCTACTCACTGATTCTATCATCTGTTTATCTTCCAGCTTATCTTCTTTGTCTCCTTTTCCTCGCAGGTGACCAGATTCGTTCGTTGGTGGTTGATTTTGAGTGCAATCAAATTTGTTTTTGAGTGCTTTGTTTGCTGCTTTGTTCTTATTTCTCTTCTTCTTTCTTATTTCTGCTTTGTTCGTTGGTTATGTTTCTGGGTCGTTCTCTGTAGAACGGATTTTTTAAAAAAAAAAAGACTTACCACGCCAGTATTCATAAAAACTGCGATTAAATGTTCACACTTACAATGCCGAGAAATTACACGCTGGATGGAAAATCGCGATTAAAAGTCCATTTTAACCGTGATTAAAGGTGTATTCTGCACTAGTGGCACTTACGAATATAATTACATTTACCTCACTCCAATAGAGCTAGTGGGACTCAAACCCAAGACATGTCGGATACAAATCTTATCATGTTCCACTAGGTCAACCCTTGGGGTTGACTTTAATGAAACTTTAAAATATGATACAACTAAAAGAAAAATAAACAACTCAAATTAAGATGAAGTTTAAAATATATTATGAATTACATATAATAAAAAGTATTAAAAAAATCAATATTTGTAGTTTTTTTAGAAATATTCGAACATTAAAATATAAGAGACAAAACATGGAAGAATTTAAAAGAAGAGTAAAATATGAAATTAATTTACCTTTAAAGAATATTATATTTGAATTTAATCTATATTAAAAGATGAATTGATTGGAATTGTTAATTTAAAGATTAATTGAAAAAATTTAAGATAATATTATCAATATACATACATGGAATTTCATGTATAAAAATTTAATATTTGTTTAAACAGATAAATAAGAATAAGCAAAAATATATTAATCATAAATATGCGTTTTAAGATTACCCAACCATGAAAATGTAATAGCAAAAACAAGGAATTCAATCATTCATAATATTACGCGATTTTCAACCAAACAAAAAAGTATGCGCGATTTTCAACAAAAAAAAAACTATGACATTTTTTTATAAAAGTATAATTTAAGTGAATAAGATAAAAAAAATATATCATGCAAATATAGCAATATATGGACATCACTAGCTATAGATCTGTAACATTATAACTTTTTTTTTAATCTGATCACTTTATAAATTTGAATGATATTGAGCATCGACATTGAAGGGACATCATGGACCTACATTTAGGAATGCAGTGGTATATGGTTCACGCCAATTTTAAAATTTTGAAAGAAAATGGTGATGATATTAATAAGTGTAGTATTATATAAAACCGCATCACACTTTTTCTTTTTCATATTAAAAAAAGGAGAAACTGTATTTGGACCGGTTCCCGTAGCTTAAAACTTTCGCATCCGCGAGCGAATCAACGCTAATGGAATGGAATCTATTTTAGAACAGAAACAAACAAAGTTGGGGGAGCCTACGAAAGGGAATCCCGCAGTTACAGTGCATCGCCGCAGCTAGCTATGTACTCCTCTTGTTTTGTTCTCTCTATCACTTAACTTTAAAGGGTGAAAAATAATGGAGCACACATTGTACCAATCCCAACACAACTATACTACAGTTTTAATTCCTAAATTTGTTATAAAAAAAAAACTTTACCTTTTTACCTTACTTTTAAATTTTTCTCACCTAATCAATATATCGCATCATTCGTTATTACTAAATTAGAAAAATTCTTGGTAGCGTTTTATATTTTATATCTATGATAAATAGAAGTTTCAACAACAGCTAAGTTCTCACGAAATAAAAAAAAAAGGTGTATTTTTTTAAAATAGTAAATATTAGTTATTAGTGTTTGTTATGTTAGTAGTCATGATTTGTGTTCCGGATCCCCTCCAATTCTTTAAGGGATTTCAACTCAATCATCTCAGCTATGTCGAGGACACAAAAAAAGGGTTTATTGAATAGCGATTAATTAGACCATTAATCATTCTCACTTTAGTGGAAGACACCTCACTTGAACCATTATTGATATGACACTTCGGATAGTGGTTTGCTTTTAGAAGGGTTATTCCAAAAGGTACTGAGTAACATACCACATCGATTCACAATAATTTATCCAATTAAACTTTATGTCATGTACTTATAAAAATAATTTTTTCTAGAAAGATTTATTTGTGCAAGTATATGGTGTATATTATTGGCGTAGCATGTTCCATGAGATTTGTAAGACATTCATGTGGAGCTAAACTTTATATTTTCAGAAACAAGGAACTTTTCCAGTGCGAAACAAAGACTTAAATCGTCTAGTAATAATGTTGTCCAACGATGGTGTTGCATGACTAACCACTTTTGGAAGAAATAATGGTCGTATTGGAAAACATGAAGGTGAATCGAAGACCTTTTATTTATTGATATTTATACTCTGGTCTTATATATAAGAAATAAATGCATTTTTTAGGTTCATTGAATAACTGATGTATCTGGTTTATAATATAGACCAGATACATCAGTTATTCAATAAATCTAGAAAGTGCATTTGTCTCTTATAGATAGGACCGGAGGTAGTATTTTCTAATGAGATTTTTGCTTTTTCAGAAGTGGTTGTTTTGAAACATGTTCTGAACAGAACTTCAGAGGATGACCGGAGGGAAGTAGTGCGGTTGTGCTCGCGACGGATGACGACGGCGTGTTGGGTGGTGTACCTGCAAACACTCCGACGCTCAAGTCAGTGTGTGTCGAGGTGAGTAAAGAGGTGGTAGAAAAATCATTACCTCGACCGTTCGACGCGGTCTTCTTTAAATATGAGTTGAGGACGGTTACCGATGAATAACCGTTCCGTGAAACCCGGAAGTCGGCATTAAATTCCTTTAATGCTGAGAACCGTTGGGTCGGCCGCGTTGAGGGAACGCGGAGAGGCGAGCGGAAACGTGGCATCGAGGGAAGGCGGAGAGGCGAGCGGATATGGGCCTGAAGCGTTGGATCTCCGGATTGGGCCTCGGCCCAGTCCGGAACAGTTGCCCCCCAAGTCGCTAGCTCGAATGTCGAGGTGGTGACTTGTTGAAGTTCATTGATGTCGACGTCCGACGGTTCGTAGGAACGGCAAGCGTCGTCGGGTCGTGCTTTGTTTATCAGTTCGTTCGGGACCTTCGTGTTCCACCTCTGCTGAGGCAGTTCTCGACACGAGGCTTGACGTGCTTGTGCAAGGTACGAGGCTTTAAGGCTTTATCACGAGCTCGTGCACACGATCTCGGCACGAGGTTGACAAGGCTTTATCGCGAGCTCGTGCACGCGGTCTCGGCACGAGGTCGATCTCTTCATCAGGTGCTTGTGCCAACGCACAAGGCTTTATGATCACAGGTGTTTGTGCCAACGCACAAGGCTTTATCACGAGTTCGTGCACGCGGTCTCGGCACGAGGTCGATCTCTTCATCAGGTGCTTGTGCCAACGCAAAAGGCTTTATCACGAGCTCGTGCACGCGGTCTCGGCACGAGGTCGATCTCTTCATCAGGTGCTTGTGCCAACGCACAAGGCTTTATGATCACAGGTGCTTGTGCCAACGCACAAGGCTTTATCACGAGCTCGTGCACGCGGTCTCGGCACGAGGTCGATCTATGTTCTGAACAGAACTTCAGAGGATGACCGGAGGGAAGCAGTGCGGTTGTGCTCGCGACGGATGACGACGGCGTGTTGGGTGGTGTACCTGCAAACACTCCGACGCTCAAGTCAGTGTGTGTCGAGGTGAGTAAAGAGGTGGTAGAAAAATCATTACCTCGACCGTTCGACGCGGTCTTCTTTAAATATGAGTTGAGGACGGTTATCGATGAGTAACCGTTCCGTGAAACCCGGAAATCGGCATTAAATTCCTTTAATGTTGAGAACCGTTGGGTCGGCCGCGTTGAGGGAAGGCGGAGAGGCGAACGAAAACGTGGCATCGAGGGAATGCAGAGAGGCGAGCGGATATGGGCCTGAAGCGTTGGACCTCCGGATTGGGCCTCGGCCCAGTCCGGAACAAAACATAATCAGTATGCAATCATTGGGCGATTTCAGTCTTTTTCGACCATCGAGAGAAATTCCTTTTTTCAAAATAATAAATGTAAAAACTGCAAGTTTTACAAATCTTAGAGAAGCATACAACGCCAATAGTCTACATCATGTGCTTGTATCCGGAAAGATTTATTTGTTCAAACACGGCATAAAGCATAATCGAGTAGTAATTTGTAGTAAATTGTTTAAACATAAATTGTACAAGCATGTGACATATATTAGAAGTGAGAGTTTGGGGAGCTATGGAATTTTTTTGAAGAAAGTGAAGAATAACGGTTTGACCGATAAGGATAGTAATTTGAGCGCTAAAGAAAAGTTACTAAAATATAAATTAAAAATCATTAAAAAGAAGAGGATGCTAGAAAAAGTGCTTGTTTGACATCAAGTATTCTATGTAGTTTATAAGTTTTCTTATTAAGTTTCTCCTTTTTCAGAGCCTTTGTTGTGGTATGCCACAAATTCCTATCCATAAACTCTCTTTGACGTTAAAATAGAGTGAGAGGACTCTCTTTCACCATCTCCTTGGTGTCTTCCAGATCTCTTTTGATGGGAACTCATTTTGAAAACTCTAGAAGTATCGTCCTTTATTTTAAAATTATATAACCCTAACAAAAAATAAAAAAATAGTAAACTTAACAACAACAAAGTTACGGTTTAAAGAGAAAACAAAAACATGAACGGAGAATAGTGTTGCTTTGGAGACATAGGCATGTTACATATGACATCGAAGATGCAAATGACACATTGCAGTAATTGAGAACTTTAAAACAATGATAGGTTAAAAGAGCTAACAAGAGATAATGAAACAAAACGATAGTGTTTGAGAGAAAGCAGGAGTATACGAGAAGAAACTTGTCCCTTGGGCTTTATAATGTGCCTACTGGGAATATATGTTCACTTAAAACGTCAAAAGAATAGAACCTCTAGAAATTTGTGTTGATATATACACAGAGGTAGTGGTTCCATGCATGAACAAGGTTATGCATGACACTTAAGTAGCAGTTCCATTAAACTGCTACCAAAAGTCTAAAATTTCTTATTAGTTTTGAACGATATATACTGCTACAAAATGTCTAGAGATTTTTTCCTTATACAATAACAACTTTGTGTTAAACCACTAGTATTTGCAAGTTATATTATATCAAATATAGCCTAGTGAATTATATTTATACAATAAAATGCCTAATTTTTAACTTTTAGGTATTTATTATATATGTTTGTCTAATTTTATTGTAGACCATTATAGTAGAATGTAATAAACAAAGTTTCACTGAAATTGTGTGTGTATGTGTGTGGGGAGAGGGAGAGAGAGAGAGAGAGAGAGAGAGAGAGAGAGAGAGAGACTTTCAAGATATAAAATAGGTTTTTATGAATAGCTCTTCACACAAATAATATGGCAAATCAAGTAGTATTTTAATAACGAAGTGGGGTCGGTAAGGGCGTCAAAAGCTGACTATGAGTGTGCGTTTATAGATAAGTGCACTTGATCAACAAGTAATAAGAAGAGTATTTTTCAGACTTTGAAATATTAAATCACGGGGATCATTTATAAGTACTATTAATACTCTTTATTGATTACTTAGGCAAGTTGAATTTATTGTTAACAAGGATTGTTGGAAGTAACTGAGAAAGTAATCGAATGTATGAGATGGAAATAGAGAGTACAAACAACTATGGGAGTCTGATAGGATGGTGCCTAAGGTTAAGGCTTAACTTAAATGTATTCCTCTTGATCTATTCTACATATTGTAATGATGTTCTCATCCTATTCAAATTTGTTAATGTCACCCGTTTTAGGTCGAACGAATCCCTGTTTAACTTCTGCTGAACACCAACCAAAGTTCCTAATAGATTATCCAACATAACTCACGCAAAAGCATACTACTAGCTAGGGCAAGTAATAAATACCAATAAGTTGCTAAGTTAAGTTGCGATCACATTGAAAACCACAAAACTAGTCCCGAAAAGTCATCGGTGACTAATCTCCTAATCCGTCTATCCTATAGTTATGTAGTTGAGTACAAAAATTCATCATCAAACAATCATTATGATGTGATTAAGCACATTAGAAAGCATGAATTAAAATAAAGCATGAATTAAAATAATAATCAAGAACAACATCACACCAAAAAATAAGATAAATCACGTCTCAAACATTAGGATTCATCATAACCCTAGACAAAGAGGACTAGTAATACATGACGACGAACATAAAAACCACAAAGTCATGCTACTCTTAAACATCATAATTAAATGTAAATAATGTGGTTGAAGAACAAAGCCTATCGTGATCCTAAAAAAGACTTTCCCTTGAAATTGTCTGGAAAGATCTCCAGAAATATGCCAAGATGGTCAAGGTTGCTCCTCGCTTTCTAGCTCATAACAAAGTTTCTGAACGATCACTCTTTTTATCACCAAGTTCCAGTGTTCTTTTAGGTCTGATAAAAGGTTGGGTATTAATATGACTGAGAAAAAGCTATCCTTTTCGAATATAGGCTCCAGACAGGTTAGGCACCCATACAACCATTTGGCATGCCATTGCTAGCTTTTGCACACCAATCTACACACGTCTGTGTTAGTTTACAACGTTAATTTGCATTGACATGCTGAATATGGCATGCTCATGCTAGCTTGTGCAGTAGCCAACAGGGGCGGAGGGTAGTGTATCAATAGGGTAGCCATTGCTACCCCAAAAAAAAAATTACTAAAGACCAGTGTAGTAATATAGAATTTCGCTACCCCAAAAAATACTCAGGTCGCTACCCCAGTGTAGTAATAGAATACGTTTATCAGATAAAGTACTTACACTAAAAAAATACTCAGATTGCTTATATTTTAGACACTTTTTTTTGCTTATATTTCAGACCGGAGTAGTAGTTTATTACTAAAAAAAATTAGTAATTTATTTTATCTATAAAAAAATTACTCTTTATATTTGGCCCCCTCATAGAAAAGTGGCTAGTTCGCACTGGTAGCCAAGGCAGAACGCTTAAGCATTGGTTTTAGTCACAATGCTTAAGCATCGGTTTTTGTCACGCTTAAGCGTTCTAACGCTTTAGCATGCTCAACTCAAACCCTGCGCTTGAGAAACTTTACACATCTATCTGTTTTGCCTTATGCAACATACACGTGCACAGAACTAACGTACACGCATAACACGTGTCACACTTAAGCGTTCCTAATCAATCTCTAATTATGGTTTTAAACTTCTTTTCCAATTGAGTTTATCGACATTATGTCTGGTGCGAGAAAAATGTTCTAGAAAAACATTATGCATGCACCATTGGCAAACTGAAACGTGGGGAAGACTAGACACAATGCCATTGGTGCAATGAGTTCCACCATGGTTCAAATGGGGAGAGTGCGTCCACAAAGTATGAATGGCGATTATATCTATTCGAGGTGACTAGCGAGTTGCTACTTTTCGCAGTTGTGGAGGCTTGATGTTCTGACCTTGGAAAAGTGTTATATTTGCAACAGGTTTTGCTGAGGAAAGCTTCAGTGGATAAGAACCCAAGGTAACAATTGCTTTTACTTGCTATAGCCCGTTGCCTGAAAGGTTCATCGATCATGGACCAGGGTCCATATGAGGGGGCCCTGAAAAATAATAAGTGTTCTAGTTTTAACAGGGATTATTATTTATTTGACAAAATATATTTTTAATAAATAATAGGTTATGTGTTTTAATTTAGAGAAATTTTTTAGAGAAATATTTTTAGAGAGAGAAAAACTTTAGAAAGAAAACATTTAGAGAGAGAAAACTTTTGAGACAGAGAAATCAAAAAATTGTTTTTTTTTTAACTTTATAAATTTATGGAAGAAAAGACATCATACTAGTTTTTTTAAAAGAGAAGGCTAAAATTATCAATTTATCAAGTTACACCTCCATGAGTCTGCTCGTTTATTCATGAAGGTCTGAAGTATTTCTCTTATAGGCTTTGAAGCATAAGTGGAGTCTGTACAAAGATTAGAAAGTTCTGTGTTTTTTTTTTTTTTTTTGGGGGGTCAAAGATTATAAGGTTCCAAAGAACCATGAACTTCATATCTCGGCCTAAAAATCAGTATTATTATAAGCCCATAATTGATAGCGTGTGGCTGAAGGGGAATTGCTAAAGGCACCCAGCATTTTGCTGGGTGCACCCAATATTGGACTGTGTTGACTATTATACCCCTGATAAAATTAAGCTTTTTTTTTATCATTCATGTCCCTTGCAAAAGTGATATTTGCGAGTGAACAAAATTTTAATTTTTGTTCACTCGCAAATATCACTTTTGCGAAATTTTTTTTTTACTCACAAAAGTGATATTTGCGAGTGAACAAAACTTAAAACTTTGTTCACTCGCAAATATCACTTTTGCGAGTATTTTTTTTACTCGCAAAAGTGATATTTGCGAGTGAACAAAATTTTAATTTTTGTTCACCTGAATTGCAATTTGCGAATGAGTATGAGGTTTACTCAAAAAAAAATGAAAAAAGGATGGTTGACTGTGTTGCAGCATTTGACCAAAAAAAGGTGCTTTACAGGGGTGATTGCTGCTTTAAGTTCACGCGTTTTTTTGTCCAGTCAGCAAAAGCTTCGCAAATTTCAGCAAAGGAAAAAAAACAAGGTTGCACTCGCAAATTACAATTTGCGAGTGGAAAAAAAATTTACACTGGCAAATATCATATTTGCGAGTTTTTTTGTTACTCACAAATATGATATTTGTTAGTGAACAAAAATTAAAATTTTGTTCACTCGCAAATTGGTCTTTGCGAGGGACACGAATGATAAAAAAAAGGCTTAATTTTCAACAAGGGTATTTTCGAAAATATAGTGTGCCCCAGCAAAATGCTGGGTGCCTTTAGCAATTCCCATGAAATTTCTAGCTGGCCCAACCAATGAAATTTGATTCGGAGAAAGTGATCGGAAATGGACATGATCCAATACTGTGATCATAATCATAATAATGATAATGAAGTATTAGTGAGAAAACAGATTTAAGAGTGAAGTCAAAACAATCTCCTTTTTATTTGCTTCCCAGAACACAATATTCAAAATCATTTTTGATATCACTCGACAAATTGGACCATGGTTATTAAAATCGGATCCAGTTCATCCAAACAATTCAACCGAAAAGTGTAAATAGATATTTTTTTTAATTTTTAAAAACATTTTTTTGTGTAAACTGGATATCCTCTGCATACAGCTGTGGATACTAACATCTCCCTCAAGTTTTAACGCTACTGCATTCTCAGGATTAGATTCGAACTCAGAACAACTGGTTAAGCAGGAATAGACCTTTAACATCTCATCCAAGCGCTCTTGGGTCATACACATTTCTTTAATACACAACAATATTATCAACTAATTGAAATACTAGCTAATTTGTTCTATCAACATTATGTGTTTTTTGTTTAAGGATGGGTGAAAATTGATTTTGGATAAAAATAAGTTAAAAGTGAAATAATTTGTTTGAATACATTAAAAAAGTGATTTTGGTTAATTTTGCAACCCAAAAGTGATTTACACACATTTTTACTTTTTTATTATCATAGTATATTTTGTGTTGTTACCGATGGGTCAAGATGAAAGGTTTTTTTTTCCCCTTCGACGGGCCAACCTGCTAGAAATTTCAACCCATTTTTTCAATATAGGCCACCTGCCTAGCCCCACTTTTGACGGATCAATGGTGAGACGGGCCAAAACAGAACGGGTTGGCCCGTTTTGCCACTCCTAATTGAAAATTGCATACACCATCAAAGAGAGACAAACATCTTTTCAAACAATCAAACCAACTTATGACCACTTTAAACAAACACACGGTAACTGGTGCTCACCGCCTTTCCAAATAGGCACATAGTCATTAGCAATAATCAAGTTAAATATGGGTGCTCATTATGATAATGTGATCTCCCACAGAGAGATGGAACAATAACCCCTAAAACAGTCGAAAGGCAAACTTGTACATCTACATCGAAGAGTATAATATATATACAACATATTACAAAACAAAAAACAATGTTCCAACAGCCTCAACGAACAGAGATCACATCAAGCCACAAAATCATGCTTAGTCTTTCCAATGTTCATATGCGGGAGATAAGGTGGCAGGAAAACAAAGAGAGCACTCTACAACCATTTCATGAGTTCTATTTAGACCAGATACATTCTGCAATAGAACAAACACAAAAACAAATAAGGAGGATGAGGGACGGAGATAATATTCAAGATACATGAGATCTATGAAGAAATATGATAGAAAGGCTCAAACATGCAAAAGCATTTATAGTTTTTACATCTTAAACAAGTACTTGTAGAAACAAAAGGAGTATAACTTTCAAATCAACGCCTATTGGCCCAAACCCAAAGGAGGAAATTTTCTGGAGTCCTGTAGTACCTATCCCATGGTATAATAGTTTTCTCTCATTTCACACTAAAAAAGAAGAAAAAGGGGGGGGGGGGGTAACCATACAAGGCTAGGTAATACGTACTACAGTAGCATTGAAATAATTTTCAACCATTATTAGATAGAGAGCAGAAGATGATAAATTGATAACCATGAAAACTTTCTTATTTTAAGAACCCATAGCAGGAACAATAAAAGAAGAAGGGGGAAAAAAAAAAAGAGAGAGTTTAAGTGCACACCTCGAGACAGAATCAAGCGATGACTTGGCTCCGGTTAATCCTCTGCCCAAAACCAACCAACAATTAGGAAGTCAAGATTCAGTTTCACAACCAGTCTATATGTACAAACAAAATAAACTAAAAAGGAAAAAGCAACAATTAATATAGCAAATTTAAAGTATAAACATACGCTTTATGAGCATGAAATGAACTAATTCAATGAATAAATACTCAATCTAAGCAATGAATCATAAAATTTAAAATCATAATATATGAATTTCTAGTTTTCATCTGCCATCCAAAGTTGCTTACTGTATATGCACGATAAAAACGATCCGCAGGAGCATAATTGAGACAAGCATTTAACTTTCCCGGGCCAGAGATAATCACAATCAATATTTACATTTATTGAGAAGCCATGCAATGATGACGGGAAAAAAAAAAGGAAACAACACTTTAATCATCGACAATCACATTAGTTTTCTTGTACTCCAGGATGAAATTGAGACAAATACTAATTTTTTTGCTCGAATCTTACTTTTAAAAATCCACTCCAATCTCACTTTAATGTGGGAATCAAGAAGTACAACCTTGCAATAACAAACCTACAGTTGGTCAGCATGTATTATAGATTTCAATTGCTTATAACTGAAACTTAAGGAATGCTAACAATACAATTGTTTTTGACATACTCTTCAATGCATTCTTTATGATTGGTTCATTCTTAAAAATTCAACAAACTTTTTAAAAATGATCAATTTTTGAGGTAATAAATATGTTGACTTTTTTATAAAAAAGGACAGATTATAGTGTGTTGAAGAGTGTGTATATCTAGCATTCTCCAACTTAATATCCATTTAAAAAAACTCCAAAGCATTGCAAAGAGAGGTTCAACTTGGACCACAGAAGAAAGGGGATCCATTCACGCCACCAGCATGGCTCACCATGCTTACAAGAGTTGGCCTCAAGATTTTACACTTATCACGAACCAGGGGAAGTGCAGTATCATATTAGGCACCTTTCTTGCCTAAGCCAAGCTTAAAAAAAAAATAAAAAAAAAACCCACTGTCATCTAAGTTATGGAGGGGCAGACATCAGGGTATGCTTTTGTGAACGCAGTACAGTAAAGATACTCAAATAAGTTCATCAAATTTGTGGATAATTTCGATGCATTTGCAACAACTTACTGACAATCAAATGACAAATTTTTTCACCAAATGCTTAACAATGATTGCTCCGAAACTTCAAAACCATTATCTCCATAACTAAACATGATATATAGACTGGTTTGCACAATATGCATGGCTGATAGTTACTCGTCACTACTAATATGAATTTAGAACAATGAACTTAAAAACACAGAACACCTATCAAATCAATTATAATAGAATGGCCAAAGACCATCAGCTACCTCAAACAAAGAGCTAAAACAACAGAATTCTTTTCTCAATCAGCTATAAAGGATCACGCGCCACAGTGTCATACCTTAAATCACAAACCATTTAAATCTAAAAATTGTTTAATGATTAAAAAGAAAAGGTCAAAATTCATAGACCGGGTATATATAATCACCAAATCAACAGCACTAAATCTATCCAATAATAGTAACTCAATCTCATAGTCATATTCAACTAAAATTTACCAAAACCAAAACCTAAATCTATTTCAAAAAGGCATTATCATTTACTTGTCGTTCTCACTATCCCAATTCCAATAACAAAACATCACCAGCTTCACAAGCAGATTCCTACCTCACAGCATCAAACCACATCTAATTTAACAAACGAAGAAAATCAAACACAAAGCACACGCATCAAAAGGAACCTTTAAAAGCTTCAAACACAAACAACAATTCGCACAATTCACAAAAACTAAAAAAATCAAAACAATCAAGTATCTAATCCCAAACCTTTTCTATGCGGACGCGGCACATCCTCTTCGTCTACCTTCTGGTTTTCCTTGCGCTCCACCGCGGCGTCTGCGGCGGCGATTTCAGCGTCCTTGTCATCAGGATAGCGAACGACGACGACGGGGCAGATGCAGTGGTTGACGCAGTAGTCGCTGACGCTGCCAAGCTTGCCGTCGCTGCCGCGTCGGGCGGCGCCAAATCCGCGGCTTCCCATAATAAGCGCGCTGAGGCCGAGCCTCTCGACCTCGAGACAGAGGCGCTCCTTCATGTCATGGTCCTTCACAATGTGGATCTTGTACGGAATCTGCGCCTCGCGTAACGGCCTAGCGAGATCAACGGCCTTCGACGCCATGAACGCGTCGAAATCGTCCTCCAGCTTCTCCGCCTCGGCGCTGTGCTTGTTGTTGGCGGTGGGGGTAGCGGTTTCGTCGTCGTCGTTGATGGAGAGGTGGATGGAGCCCCAGTCGGCGCCGAAGAGGACGTTGGTAGGGCTGACGTGAAGGAGGATCACGGCGTCGCCGGGGCGGATGTACTGCTGGACCGCCCATCTCACGGCGTACGCGCTCTCGTCGGAGAGGTCAACGGCCACGCCGATTTTGCGGCGGGCGCCTGCGGTCGGCGTCGGCGTAGAGGCGGAGCCGGGAGAGGACTGGTGGTGGGTCTTGACATGAGGAAGCTGAGGATCGGAATCCAAGTGATGCATTTTTATTCTTTCCGAAAGTTTCGTGTCGGAGTGAGAGAGAAATAGAGAGAGAGAGAGAAAATAGTCAAGCGTTGTTCTTTTAGAAAACAAACAATAGAGCGTTGCGTTGAGTTCGATTAAGGAAGATGCGAGTTGAGAACTAAGGGCCGGGGTGTGTGCTAGCAATTTAAGGGTGTATTTAATAATTTTAGGTGGTCCGTTTTCGTATTCTTTTTGAATTGAGATAGAGGCTTGTGTTAGAGTGGAGTGTGTCCATCCCCACCGATGTGAGGCTTTCAAGAAAGAGAATGCGTGTTGACGTACGACGATAATTGCTTTGTTTTGGGCTGGAGGTAGGAAGTTCTTGCCAAATTTTTGAGAGAATGGAAGGTCAATAAGAAGACTATTATGGTTATTCATTGCATCGATTATTCTTCGTGTCTTCTTACCTAATCTTCTGTTGATCATATGCATTCAGGGTTATCATATTTACTTTATTTGATAACTATTTCTGTTAACTTTCTTATATATAAATATAGACATTACGTTACAAAAAAATTAAGTTTAGGAGCATGTAACATTGAAATCATTGTTTGGTCAGAAAAAAAAAAACATTGAAATCATTGTTTAGATCTATCTTGAAGTTTGGCTTTGAAAAATTGATAAGTAAACTACAAATTTCTATGGTAGAAAACTGAAATTTGACTTCCTTTCTTCCTTTATTTAGCTATGCGCTAATGATTGCAACATACATCTTGTGTTTGGTTGAGAAAAAATTTGACATTTATTTTAAATGTAATCTCCTATCAAAAGCAAATCTCGTTTATGAGGTGTTACCAAGTGACTTCAAACACAAGAGGGGGGTGAATTGTGATAGCTGTGCTTATAAAAAAAATAACAGATAAATTACTGAATTAAAAAAAACTTGAAAGAAATAACTTGCGAAAAGATAAATAACTTGAAGAATAAATTGCAATAAATAAATGACAGAAAATAAATGACCGAAAAATAAATAAAGAACAAAAATAAATAAAGTGCTTGAATAATAAAGAGACAGAGAGCAAAGAAGAGCACGCAGCAAATTATACGAGTTCGCCACCAAACACCCCCTGTGGCCTACGTCCGTCTCCCAAAGCAAAGCACTATGGGATTTTCACTAAATCACTAGCTTTTAAATCGAGTTCACTAGAAACCTTTACAACTCTATACCAGAGCAATACGTTCAAGAGATATCACCTCTCTATGAACACCTTGGGATTCCTACCCAAAAAGAAATGATTTTCGCAAATAAAATGAGATGAGAAAGATACACTCAATAGTGCAGATATAAAAAATTGAAGCTCAAATAATACAACTCAAATTATGTAGAATAAAAAGACTCTCAAAAATTGTGCTCAAATAAGTGTGAGTGATGAAGAATATTTGACAGAGTTTTAGCACAAAAATTAAGCACTTGTGTTATGTTAAAAACAATGCTCATGGTGCAGTGCTTTTATAGGCACTGAGAGGAGCGTCACTTTAAGAGAAATGTCCGTTGCAGGATTTGTCCGTTGCAGGATTTGTCCGTTGCGTTTTGAATATGAAGAATTGAAAACACAGGGACGGAAAAGATTCTCGGACACCACTTGGAGTTCGACATCGTATTTCCATACGACCTCTCCCCAGCTCGGCATACGACCTCCTCAGCTCGGCATACGACCTCTTCACAGCTCGGCACAGACGCGACCTCCTCACAGCTCGGCACGCGACCTCCTCACAGCTCGGCACGCGACCTCCTCACAGCTCGGCACGCGACCTCCTCACAGCTCGGCACGCGACCTCCTCACAGCTCGGCACACGACCTTTCCACACAGCTCGGCACGCGACCTCTCCACACAGCTCGACATACGACCTCTCCACACAGCTCGGCACGAGACCTCAGCTCGGCACGCGACTTCCCCACAGCTCGACACGCGACCTCAGCTCGGCACGCGACCTCAGCTCGGCACACGACTTGCATGTCAAAATATCACCAAAACCCAAGGACTTGAGAAACTATCATTCTTGATACGCGTCTTGGTATTCTTTTCCATTTTTTGCACGGTTGACTATTTGCAAAGCTCCCTTTTGTCAATCATCAAAACCATCCTGTCAAGGCATGTATTTACAGACTCCCCCTTTTTGATGATGACAAACATCTCATGGAGGGAATTTAGTAAAATATAATCATGATATAGCAATGAGATATAAGCATTGTTTTTCAATAAAAGATATCAGAGTTTAAGCACAATATTTAGAAAAACTCCCCCTCACAATATGCATAATATAATTTACTCACTTTGAATCATAAAACTCTCCCCCTTTTGTCAACATCAAAAAGCGGAAAAGATTAGAGGGAAAGGCATGTAAAACGTATGCATATACGTGTAACTAGATGGCGAAAAATAGTAGAGTATCAAGGGTTCAATGAAGCATAGAAATCCTTGGTAAAAAAATTATTCAGGGAGATAGCAAAAATAAAGCACTAGGATAAGAGTTACTAGTCCTCGTTCAACTCATTCTCATCATCAATTGTTTCCTCATCTTCACTGATATTAAGCGCATAATTGTTTGCAGTTAACATAACCTGCACAAACTTTTATTTTAACGATTACAGGAAGGACGGTTGCATTTCTCCACTTTTAGTCTTGGTAACGGAACCTGCATAAAAATGTTAGCACACTCCAACGCCCAAGTTAGAACTTATTCATAATAAAATGCACTCACACGCAGTCATTTAATGCATGATTGATCTAAAATTCCTAACTCGGTTCTTATAAAAAAGAAGTTTTCTTTAGGCAAAGGTTTAGTAAAAATATCTGCGAGTTGTTTAGATGTTTCCACAAACTCAATCACACAATCTCCTTTTTGAACATGATCTCTAATAAAATGGTGCCTAATTTCTATGTGTTTGGTCAGGGAGTGATAAACCGGAGTTTTCATGAGGTTTATGGCACTAGTATTGTCGCACTTAATTGGAGCAGTTTTGATTGATTCCATAATCATTCAACTGTTGTTTCATCCAAATGATCTGCGGCACAACAACTACCAGCAACGTATTCCGCTTCAAGATGGACAAAGCCACACCGCTTGTTTCTTACTATGCCATGAAATCAAGGCATTCCCAAGTAAGTGACATGTCCCACTAGTGCTTTTTCGGTCCATTTTGCAACCCGCAAAATCGAATCCAGTACCTAATAAGTGTGCAGTCAGCACCTTTGGGGTACCATAAACCCATAGTTTGTGTGCCAGTGAGATATCTCATGATGCGTTTTACAGCTAAGAGATGTGATTCCTTAGGATTTGCTTGAAAACGTGCACACATACAAACACTAGACATAATATCCGGACGACTTGCAGTGAGATAGAGAAGAAATCCTATCATACCTCGATACTTACTTACTTCGACCGACTTACCACCTTCATCTTTGTCAAGATAGCATGATGTGCTCATTGGAGTTGAGATTTCTTTGGCGTTGCTCATTCCAAATCTTTTAAGCAACTCCTTGCAATATTTGGATTGATTTATGAAAAATTCCTTCATTGTTTGTTTGATTTGAAGACCAAGGAAGTAGTTGAGCTCTCCCATCATGGACATTTCAAACTCACTTTGCATGATTTTGGAAAAATCTTCACACAAGGACTCATTAGTAGCACCAAAGATGATATCGTCAACATAAATTTGAACAAGTAAAATGTCATGATTTTTGTGTTTAATGAAAAGAGTGGTATCAACTTTTCCTCTTTCAAAACCTTTTTCAAGTAAATATTTGCTCAACCTCTCGTACCAAGCTCTCGGAGCTTGTTTTAAACCATATAAAGCCTTTTTCAATTTGAAAACATGATTTGGAAATTCAAAATTTTCAAAACCGGGAGGTTGATCAACATATACTTCTTCTTGAATAAAGCCATTAAGAAATGCACTTTTAACATCCATTTGAAAAAGTTTGAAATCCATGATGCATGCAAATGCGAGAAGCATGCGAATAGCTTCTAATCTAGCCACGGGTGCATAGGTTTCATCGAAATCTATGCCCTCTTGTTGGTTATAGCCTTTTGCAACAAGTCTAGCTTTATTTCTAACAATGATACCGTTTTCATCAAGCTTATTGCGAAAGACCCATTTGGTCCCAATGACTAGGTGATCTTTAGGCCTAGGGACAAGTTCCCAAACATCATTTCTCTCAAATTGATTTAATTCCTCTTGCATAGCAAGGGTCCAATGCTCATCAAAGATGGCTTCATTGACGTCATTTGGTTCAATTTGAGAGACAAAGGCCATATGATGACATGCATGATTAAGAGAGTTTCAAGTCGTTACCCCTTTTGAGATATCACTTATTATGTTGTCAAGAGGATGGTTCTTTGAGACTCTCCATTCCTTTGGAAGATTTGAGTGAGAGAGTTCTTGAGAGGGTTGAGGCAAGGACTCTTGATCCTCCTTTTGAACTTTTGATCTCTCTTGTTCCTCTAAATAGGTATCTCCTAACACTTCTGCAAGATCATCAACACTTTCTTCTCTTGAAGATTTGGGGTTAGATTCATCAAAAGAAACATGCAGATTCTTCAACAGTTAAAAGTACGTTTATTAAAAATTGAAAGGCTTTACTAGAAGTGGAATATCCAAGAAATAAACCTTCATCGACTTTAGCATCAAATTTACCAAGGTTATCTTTACCGTTATTTAGAACAAAGCACTTACATCCAAATACGTGAAGGTGGGAAATGTTGGGCTTCCTCCCTGTAAATTTCATAGAGCGTTTGTTTTAGAATAGGTCTTATGAGGACTCTATTCATTACATAACATGCGGTGCTTACCGCGTCTGCCCAGAAATACTTAGGAAGGTTGGTCTCATTGAGCATCGTCCTCGCAAGCTCTTCAAGAGACCGATTTTTCCTTTCCACCACTCCATTCTGCTGTGGTGTTCTAGGTGCGGAAAAATTATGCTCAATTCTATTTTCAGTACAAAAGGCCTCAAATGCCTCATTTTGGAATTCCCCACCGTGATCACTTCGGATGGATACTATGTTCATTCCTTTTTCATTTTGGATAACTTTAGCAAGTTTTCGAAAGGCAACAAAAGTGTCATTTTTATGAGAAATAAATAAGGTCCATGTATAGCGAGAATAGTCGTCCACAATAACAAGAGCATAGTAATTGCCACCAAAGCTTTTAGTTCTAGAAGGGCCAAATAAATCCATATGTAAAAGTTGTAAAGGCCGATTTGTTGAAACAATATTTTTAGATTTGAAAGAAGCCTTTACTTGTTTTCCCTTTTGACATGCATCGCAAAGTTTATCTTTTTCAAAGCGGAGCTTTGGTAAGCCAATTACTAAGTCCTTTCGAACCAATTTATTAAGATGATCCATGTGAATATGAGCCATTCTTCTATGCCATAGCCAAGATTCATCCTCTTTACTAATAAGACAACATGCATCATTTGAAGGTATTTTATCTAAATCAAGCATATAGATATTTCCAATTCTAGGTCCAATAACAATAACATTTTCATTTATAGAATCCATGACCATGCATTTTGAAGAATCGAAAACCACTTTGTTTCCTTTATCACAAAGTTGACTAATGCTTAGCAAATTATGCTTCAAACCATCCACATACAAAACATTTTCAATAGTGGGATTAGGACTCTTACCAATAGAACCAATCCCAAGAATTTTACCTTTGTTGTTGTCACCATACTGGGACATAACCACTATTCTTAGGTACCAATGAGGAGAACTTGCTTTTGTCTCTGTCGATTGCTTTGAGCAGTAGCTATCAAGATACCAATTTAAGTCCTTGGCTTTCAAGCACACCTACAACAACAGATTAATTTTTAACCTTTGGTACCTAAACTAAGTTGGGTCCAGATGAGTTAGTTTTTGGCAAAGTACCCTTTGGAATCCATATCTTTTTGCCAACCACATTCTTGTTCTTTCTAATATTGCAAATGGAGGCAGTGTGACCATTTCTACCACAGTGAAAGCATTTAATGAAAGGGCTGCTTGAAGTGTTGTTGTGATTGACAAATTTAAAGGATTTTTCATGCGTTTGTGGATTATAACCCAAACCGGCTTTTCCAAAAGTACTCTTTTGTTTTCCCAATAGAATGTTTAAGTTATCCCTTCCCATGGTAAATTTGGCAAGGGTGTTTTCCAAATCTTCAATCTTGTTTTTCAAAACATTGCATTCATCACACTTGAAAGTATCAATCTTTTGGTTTTCACAAAAGGTGCAAGTAGAAACTTGATCACAACAACTTGTTTTTCCTTAAAAACTTCCATCTCTTGGTTTAAGAAAATAATTTTAGATCCAAGAGAAGAGATGGTTTTCTTAGAAGAAGAAATAATTTTTCGAAGTCTAGTCGTTTCATTATTTAATTCTTCACAAGTAATAAGCAGCTCATCATAAGTTAAAGGAGATTCGAGTTCAAGAGCATTTACCTCATCCTCCTCGTGTTTTGCCTTGAGACATAAGTTGGCCTCCTCATTTTACGATTCATCGACGAGTCCATATCATTGTCATCCCAGGCAATGTAGGCTCTTCTTCCTTTTGATTCCTTTTGTGGTCTTCTATCAAATTTTTCGCTTTTCTTGACCATGAGGCGGTCGGGTTTTATATGTCCCTTTTGACCACACTTGTAGCAAGTTGGATTAAAATAAGTTCCTTCCTCATTTTTCTTTTGAGGATTTTGTACCTTGTCCGTTCTCCCCTTTGCCTCATGAACCTTTTGAACCTTGAACCATCGGACTTATGTCTTCCTCATTCTCATCTAGACTATCATTGTTGTCGATTCTTCTTTTTCATTTACGATTGCTTTGAGAGCAATTCCTTTCTTTCTTATCACTTTCTTCACTCTCAGTGAGTCGATTTAGTTCAAGTTCATGTTCCTGCAATTTTTCAAACAAGGTTGCCAATGATATAGTAGATAAATCTTTAGATTCAGATATAGCAGAAACCTCGGGTTGCCAGGTTCTATTTAAACATCTAAGAACTTTATTAATTAAATCTTCATTCTTGAAGACTTTCCCAAGAGCTCTGAGATGGTTTATTATATGGATGAACCTTTTTGCATATCTTGTATGTTTTCACTTGGTTTCATCCTAAATAACTCATACTCATGGGTTAATGTGTTCATTCGAGCCCTCTTGACCTCGGTAGTACCTTCATGGGTCAATAGAAGGGTGTCCCACATTTCTTTAGCAGTCTTGCAATTTGAGACCCTATAGAACTCATCGTAGCTTAAAGCAGAAGTGATGATGTTCTTAGCTTTCAAATTGTATTGGACCTTTTTCTTATCATCTTCGGTCCAAAGTGATCTTGGTTTGTCTACCACTGCATCATTAATTGATTGAGTGGGGACAAATGAACCATTTTCCACAGCATTCCAAATATCAAGATCAACACCCTCAAGAAAGATTTGCATTCTATCCTTCCAATAACCATACCCCTCACCATTGAAAAATGGGGGTCTGTTCATGGAGGTTCCCTCGTTATTGTTTGAAGTCATTCTCTTGAGACGGTTAAGTCCTTTATACAAGAGTCTAGCTCTGATGCCACTTGTTACCAAGTGACTTCAAACACAAGAGGGGGGTGAATTGTGATAGTTGTGCTTATAAAAAAAAATAACAGATAAATTACTGAATTAAAAAAAACTTGAAAGAAATAACTTGCGAAAAGATAAATAACTTGAAGAATAAATTGCAATAAATAAATGACCGAAAAATAAATAAAGAACAAAAATAAATAAAGTGCTTGAATAATAAAGAGACAGAGAGCAAAGAAGAGCACGCAGCAAATTATACAGGTTCGGCCACCAAACACCCCTGTGGCCTACGTCCTGTCCCCAAAGCAAAGCACTATGGGATTTTCACTAAATCACTAGCTTTTAAATCAGGTTCAGCTAGAAACCTTTACAACTCTATACCAGAGCAATACGTTCAAGAGATATCACCTCTCTATGAACACCTTGAGATTCCTACCCAAAAAGAAATGATTTTCGCAAATAAAATGAGATGAGAAAGATACACTCAATAGTGCAGATATAACAAATTGAAGCTCAAATAATACAACTCAAATTATGTAGAATAAAAAGACTCTCAAAAATTGTGCTCAAATAAGTGTGAGTGATGGAGAATATTTGACAGAGTTTTAGCACAAAAATTAAGCACTTGTGTTATGTTAAAAACAATGCTCATGGTGCAGTGCTTTTATAGGCACTGAGAGGAGCGTCACTTTAAGAGAAATGTCCGTTGTAGGATTTGTCCGTTGCAGGATTTGTCCGTTGCGTTTTGAATATGAAGAATTGAAAACACGGGGACGGAAAAGATTCTCGGACACCACTTGGAGTTCGACATCATATTTCCATACGACCTCTCCCCAGCTCGGCATACGACCTCCTCAGCTCGGCATACGACCTCTTCACAGCTCGGCACAGACGCGACCTCCTCACAGCTCGGCACGCGACCTCCTCACAGCTCGGCACGCGACCTCCTCACAGCTCGGCACGCGACCTCTCCACACAGCTCGGCACGCGACCTCTCCACACAGCTCGACATACGACCTCTCCACACAGCTCGGCGCGAGACCTCAGCTCGGCACGCGACTTCCCCACAGCTCGGCACGCGACCTCAGCTCGGCACACGACTTGCATGTCAAAATATCACCAAAACCCAAGGACTTGAGAAACTATCATTCTTGATACGCGTCTTGGTATTCTTTTCCACTTTTTGCACGGTTGACTATTTGCAAAGCTCCCTTTTGTCAATCATCAAAACCATCCTGTCAAGGCATGTATTTACATGAGGGAGTGCTAAAAATAATATGGCATCATATACATAAGTCAATAAACTAATTAACCGATTTATAACTAAATGGCTGCCTAAGGAAGCAACTAGAATGTTAATTATCCATTATTCTGTAAATATTTTCTTTTTGTAGCAGGATGTGTTATGTTACTGCTACTTAGTTTGAAATAATTAGATTTCATCTTAAAACCAATTGATATTAAGTGGAGTTATCCAATAGGTATATAAATAACACCCCAGGATTTGAGGTGGACGATATGGGACTTCCAACAGTCCTCCTCTACAGATGTTTGCCAGAACAGGCGATACACAAGAAGATTGCCTCAACATGACAAACAAGGATGGAGATGGACTCTGCTCTGATGCTAAATTAAATTTCATCCTAAAACTAATTATAGTTAAATAGAGTTGGCTAACAGGTATATAAACCGCATCCCAAGATTTGAGGCAGGCAAAGTGTGACTCCCAATAGAAATGCTTCTTATTCCTAGTTAGTGATAATTTGTGAGGGTGTTGCAATAGTTGTCCTCATAAAGAGAAGAGTTTATGTGCAAAAAAGGCTTTCTATTCTAGGAATCTTCAAGTTTTTAACTGGTTTTCAATCTACCTTGAAGTCATACTATGGAGAAAAGATAGATAGCCTAAATGCATGTCATATAAATGAGTTGTGTTTAATAATAAGGCTATATATAAAATAAGAATAAAGGCCCAAAATGGTCCACGAGGAATTTCACGCGACCCAAAATATTAAGTTCTCAAATTGTCCCTTGGGATTTCAAAAGAGGGACACGTTAGTCCCTCTGTCAATTGCCATCCAAAAACATCAGTAACGGTACTGACGTGGAATGTTAAATGCCAATGTGTACTGTTAAGTTGTGCCAGCATTTTTTTTTTTTGAAAACTTGTAAACATTTTGGATCATTTTGGTCCCTATGACATAAACATTCACATAATCTCTAAAAAGGGACACATTGGTCCCTGTCTAAATGGCTCAAAAAGTTTGCACGTTTTTAAAAAAAACACGCTGGCACAACTTAACAGTACACATAGGCATTTAACGTTCCACATGATCACCGTTACTGACGTTATTGGATGACAATTGACAGAGGGACTAACGTGTCCTTCTTTTAAAATCCTCAGGGACTATTTGAGGACTTAATATTCCTCAAAGACCATTTTGGGTCGCGTGAAATTCCTTAGGATCCATTTTGGGCCTTTACTCATAAGATAATAACCATTATCTTTAATGTGCATTCAATGAGTTAACATACTAGGAGAATCCAAAAGAAGGGATATATTTATCAACGTGCCTAAGTGATAAACCATAATAATATATTTGACACTACATCTTGACCAAAAAACTTAAGGAAATGAGTATATAGGTCCTTGCTATCAGCGACATATTTATTTGGAACATTTGCCAAATTTGGAGTAAAATTCGAGGAGATGTAATTGTGATCCCTGCTTTCAAAATTCGAATTGGTATCATATCACATTCCCTTGCCATCTCGGCTCCGCTCTCAGCTCCACCTCCAGCCTCGAAGCCCACCATCTTCGATCATCCATAACAAACAACACCTCGCTCTTTTGTTCAGTATGACCAAGGCAACCACACATGAAGCCAAACGTAAGGCTTTCGTATTTGAAAATGACCAAGCACTATTCCCCTCCTGCCTTCCGCACCTTTTTTTTTTTTGAATAGCAAAAGAATATTCAAGTATAAGGAGTATAAAGGATACTCCAACCCATACAATCAGATCGGGGATTCCAGAAAGGAACCACTACCGGTCACCAAAACAAAACCAACACAGAGCTACAAAAGTCCTCCACCCAAACATATAATCCCACCCCTAGCCTAGCTACCGAGACATACACTCAAAGGGGTCCGAAAACCACTCATTGTAAAGACACATACCAAGCGCACCTTTTAGCCTTCCGCACCTTGTATTCCTTCTTCGATTGTTGTCTGGTGTCAATACAAACTCAGATACGCTTATAGCTATGCCATATGCCTGTATTGTTTGACACGTCATGTTCAATGAATTCGCCAATGTAGTTTTCATTTGTGTAATTTCTTGGAAAGCTATCAATTATAAAAATAAATCTAATCCATCAATATCTAAGTACTCCTTCCGAAATGAAATATAAAAAAAAAAGTACATGTATTTGGTCCAAATTTTGGACCAAATATATGTACTTTTTTTTCTTATATTTTATTCCTGAGGGAGTAATAATTATGTTTTCAGGAACATTCAATATGACAATTTTCTTTTAAACTCTTACCATTTAATCATTTTAATTTCTCAACACTAATAAAAATTAAAAATATCTTTGTTTATTTTAATTTGTTGAAATCTAGCTAGTTTGAGTGCAATAATCGATTGATTATTGCACTCAAAAGGATTCCATAACGTTGGGAAGAAGGATTTAAAAGTGCTACGATTTATAACTTCAAATCATAGAACAAGTTCATGCTTTTTCACTTATGCAAAAGTCTTTATAAGTTGATAGTTATTTTATAGAAAAGTTAAGCCAGCTTCTACAAAAATTGATATGCAAAAGTTAGTCTCAGTACAACTGTTGTTCAAAATTAAAACTCAGCTATTGTATTATTCTTTTAATATTTCTTTTTTCACATGTGTTTGTTTATTGAGAAACTTAACTTCTGCTTTTCTTTATTATCCGTGTGGAGCACAAATTTTTTTGGGTGTGGCAAAAATTCTGTTGGGAGGGGAGAACCACACGGACTGGCAAAACCGAGTAAAAAAAAAAAACACGAGGCCATCCAGGTTCTCCGGCGTAGATTAGTCATCGGCAAAACCAGTGGATACTGCGCACCAATAACATGGCAACAAAAAAAAACTTTAAAACCAGAATACAAAGTAAAAATAAAATAATATTTTTATCATGGAAGCTAAAAAAACAAAGTAATATTTGTTTTGTAACTAAAACGAAAACCAGGAGATAAAAATAAAAATAAAATATCTTCTCACAATCAAACAGCTAGTTTACCATATAAAATTGGAATGTTAATTATTATATTAATATCCAAGATCTTATGCCTCACAGACGTATACACCAACTGAAAACTGATAGAGGAGGAGTGAATGGTTGTATCTTTGAATGTGAGCAAGAGGGGAGAGGATGAGCAGTGTTACCAAAAAAAACAAAAGCAAGCTAAAGGGGAGAGAAAAGGAAAAGGTGGGCATAAGTAGGACAAAGAACAAGAAGCACCCAATCAAAAAGAGGTGCTAAAAGCTTCCACATCCTTACTTCTACTGACAGTCACCTGCCTTATTGCCTGAACATATTTATACTCATCACACAGACTTGTACTGAGCTTTGGCTTCAAACATATAGCCTGGTTTCAGCAGCCACTCTGCCACCACACTCCTACTACATGGAACAAGAAACTCTCTTCATCTCCTAATTAACCTAACATACATGCTCAGAATATAGTGTACTAGCTGCTTGCTACTTTGCTAGTAGTGTAGCATCTTGTTTTGAATTTTTCTTGGTTTTTTTATTTTAATATATTTTAATTCCTGCTAGTAGCTAGGGGCTTTTAATTTAATTAATTGGCATTGGCATATATTCCAATGAACCCTTTTTCACGTTTTTTGGAGTACTCTCTAAAGGCATTACTTGACTCCCATAAACGGCAAGACAGAGATATGCCAGCATGTGTTTCAGCACATAGAACATGTAAATTAACTCTAGAACAGAAAGAAAAACCCTTCAAACTTCAAATATTAATTTTCATTAAAGTAAAATAAAGACAACCCTGCAAAGCGTTAACACAATGGAACAGTTGCTAGGGTTTAGAGCTCAGAAATAACTAAGAAAATTTCACCTATTTAACCTAATTATCGAAGTTGTTCAGTTTATAGTGTTATTCTTTTCTTCTTTTCTTTCATTATATGCACATATGTCTTTGCACATGCTAGCTAGTAACTAGCTATTCATGTGTAAGATATCAAATATTAATTAATAGTACTATGAAATAGATTAAGAAGAGAAACACAAAATGCTAAACATTAAATGAGATAATCTTGTGAAGGATAGAGAGAGGGGGGGATTTTCCAAAGGAGGACATACATAGAAGTGTTCAGCTAGGTATTAGTTTTAACAACAAAAGGAAATAAACAGAAAAACTGTACTTGAAAGAGCATTAAAAAAAGGGACCCTCCATATATGCTTCTAGCTAGCTAGTGTCAAAGCTTCAGAGACAAATCAATAGAATTAGAAGCAGTGGTATCCCTATCTCCATAGGGTGTAAGAGTGATAGAAGAAAAAGAAGCTTCACTACCACCACCTACTGCAACTGAAGAAGCTATTGTGGGAAATTCCAGCTCCTTGGAAGTAGTGCCTCTGCCATCTTTTCCTGGGAAAAACTCATATTCCATGAAAACCCTGCCACTCACTGAGTTCCCCCTCCTATGAACCGCAACAACCTCCACACCCTCAAAATCACACAAAAAAACACAAAACACACAATCAATTTATAAAACCCACCTATAATTTTGTACTTCACTTCCAAAAAACACAAAAACAAAAACTATGGACAGTTTGAAACTATTCTATCAAATTAAATTAATGTATTATTGCTAGCATAATGAAATAAGTAAATAAATATGAATCTACCTCATCAAGATTGGGATTTGCATAAGCAGAAGCAGCAGGTTGGGGCACAAATCCTAAAAAATCATGCACATTGTTGGACCATAGCTCCAAAGGCCTATCTCTCCTCTACAAACAATGAACACAAATATTCATCAGGATCATAACATTTTTTAATCACTAACAACAATTAATGAGCTTCATGATTAATTAATGATCTATCATCTATCTATATTCTATTATTCTATATTAATTTACATGTCAATGCCATAGGAACATAAGTATATCTTAAATAATAATAAATACCTTGAGGTAAAGATCAAAAGATTCAGAATGCAGATTTGGCATTGAAGAGAGCTCTTTCGAGGTCTCAAAAGGGTTTCTAACAAGAGATCCAGATCCAAAGGGAGAAACCACCCTGTTATGTTGATTAGGAACAATCCACCCAGCAACAGTACTAGAACAAGCTCCACCAAGCATATTCAAATTCAACCCATTTTTGTTCCCAATGAAATTAGGACCAAAGCCACAACCACCGGCAAAAATAGTGTTGTTGTTGTTGTTGTTGTTGTCGTTGATCACTTGTTGAGGAGGACACTGACACAACAACCCATTTGATAGTGAAGGTGAAGGTGCAGGTGCACCATACCTCACTGGAACACTGCCACTTGCAAACACTTGAGGGTGATACTGAAGAAGGTGATGATCATGGAGGGTTGGGATTCCAGAAGCTTCAGCTGCTTTCTTTAAGGATTCTTGCATCCTCAGCTTCTCTAACCGCTCCACACCTAAACCTCTTTGTGGTGCTCTCTTTGGACCTTTCCCATTGCTCCTTCTCATCCCTCTGCTTCTCCCACTTCCACTTCCACTTCCACTTCCTGCAGGTTCAGCCTTCACTTCCTCCCAACCACAAAGGGCTTTCAATTTCATTGTTTCCTCCTCTTGGAAATTATAACCGTTTCTCTCAGAATCCATGCCTATTGGCTAGCTAGTTTAGCTGTAACTGTTTGAAAGAAAAACAAAAAAAAATTCAATGTAACAGAAAAGTGAGTTTAGGGTGAGATATATATATATAGAGAGAGAGGGAGAGAGGAATAGAGAGAGTGAGAGAGTTATTAAGTGAAAGAAAAGCAGAAAGTGCTTGTGTGAATTGGTGAAAGGACATAGAGGGGTATACGTGTGATGCTTTTTGGGGGGGTTTTGTATTAGTGACTCTGTGTCCTCTTCTTCTTCCTTTTCCTTTCTGTCTTTTGCTACTTCCACTCCCAATGTTTTGTTTCTCTCCTTCTTCTTCCACACTATCTCTTGTTTGTCTTTTCTTGTTTTACTTATTACACCCCAGTTCAAGATTTTTTTTTTTTTTGGCTATTTCATAATCCCATCACATGTGTGCACACTGCACACACTACATTTGTTTTTGTTGCATAATTTTGTTGAACAGTGTTCTCTTGTGTGTTTGTTTGGGTGAGAATTCTTATTCACCACACCTGGTTTTGATTTTGTAAAATTAATTTGGCTGGAATTGAGTTTTTAATTATAGTGATGATCTGTGTTTAAATATTTTTTACAATGAAAAAGGTAGATTTATTAATGTAAATTTTCCAACCTAATATAAAAGATATTTTCACTTCTGGACAAACTAAATTTGGAAGACAAAATTAATTTATTTCGATTTAAAACAAACAAAGTATGGAAAAATTTTAATTTTTTTTTTAAAAAAAAATTGTTTTCTAATTTCATTTTTTACAGCTGTTTCTGTACTCACTCATTAAATGTTAAAAAATAAAATTATTATTTTTCCTCTCCTTCTTTTTATCATAAATAAGTGATTATAAAAGTAAAGTAAAAAAATGAAAATAAATAAATAAACACCCAAGTTTTGATCTTCTCAATTTTAATTTGGATGATAAAAGGAAAGGTCTCAGTCACTGGGGTAGGCTTTATTTGTTGTGAGGTGGTACTCATGAGACACGTGTCACGCTTTGGGGCTGTGGGCCAAAGCTCAGGGCATTATATCCACCTTGGCTAGGTGGTAGCAATTAGCCTTTGTAAGAAGAGGAGAGGGTGTCAGTTTTAACCGAATTAGAAATGAATCATTAGGCTTTACAATGTTCATTTTGGAAAAGCTACATTTTTTTACCATTGGATAATGCATTATGTGTGTGTTTTTTGTATAGGGTCACATTGCACACCATGTTGTTTCTATAGTCATGATCATGATCCGATCAAGTAGCTAGGGACGCGATTTTTGGGCACATGATCACTCGCAGTTGGGAAGGGGTGGGAATAAATCATTTTAGAAAACGGTCTTTGGCAATCATATGGAGTAAGATTTGGGGTGTTCATGAATAATAAGAATCTCTGCCTATGGAATAGGCTTGCAATGATGCCTTTCTATCCTCATATATTTGGAAATGAGAAAAAGCTGAACCCATGTGGTGTGCCTTCTAATGTGGAAAAATCTCTTCCCACCACCCTTTCCACACAAAGGCATTTGGGGTCTTTTCCATCCTTACATGAACCTTCAGAATTTGAATGTAATTTCAACCCAGAAAAATACATGAATATGATCTTATATTTTATTGTTTTGCTTAAGAAATTTTGCGTACATATTAGTCTCATGGAAAAAATATTCTACATTTTCAAATTGAAGAGGTTATTATTGTATTTTGTTATTATTATTTGGATGGAAATTCACGGTCCACTAGGGTGTAAAATGTAGAGAGCACCTGAGAGAGAAAGAGATGAGTAGCCGTGCAAGTAGAAGCACGTGAGAAAAATAATGTGGAGTGAATGTTATCATTCTTTATAACTCTTAATGAGGTATTCGTGTTTGTAAGGGTGATACACTGCAGGGTGAGTTTCCAAGTTTCAGACAAAAAAACTTGTGACGTTGTAACCTCTCTTTGAGATAGTGAAAATATTGTTGGCGTGTTTCGTGGATGTAAGTAAAGTGCCGAACCACGTAAATCCTTATGTTCTTTATCGTTGTCCAGGGCTGGCCCAACACTCGTTGAGGCCTAAAGCAAACTCTCTGAGTGGGGCTTTTTCAGTCATTTATTTACAACAAAATACTAAAAAATTACAGCAAAAAATACCCACAAAAGGCTTGAACCCACAAGTTAAGACAATTATGTTTTACCATCTGAGCTAGATGGATTTGTGATACTCAATAGTTATTCAGTCAATTATATTATTAAAAATAAAATTTTTGAGGCATTTTTTTGTCAAATTTTTTTGAGGCGTAAAGCCCTTGCTTGGGTCGCTTTAGAGTTGGGCCAGCCCTGTCGCTTTCTTTGTATGTGTGGAGATTCCCCAATACTAGTATTAAAAATCCTTGAGTGCGTGGGTAAATCAGAATGGTAGGTGTGAATTTTTCCCTACCCATTAACGGGTTGGTTTTAGTTATCCCAGGACCTTATTCACACTCCACTAGTAACTTTTATCATGTGTACACTATTTCATTAATTCATCTTATTTCAATATATATTATTTCTCAAATAACCAATGAGCTTATCTAGTTTTAACTTGTATATAGACAATAATCCAATACAATAGGTAAGGTTCGTTTATTATTTCATATTTTGGTAAAATTGATTTTGAATGGAAAATAATATTTCAATAGGGAGAGTTTTAAAATACTAATTTTATTTAAATGATAAAGTATAATTAATTTAAAGCGTAAATGTGAAAAATTATTTAAGTTAAAATCACTCAACGTGATTTTTTCTCACCGTCAACGCCTGTTTGGGTGTTAACCAATCGGGATATTATTAATTTATTAGTACGTACGTACGTACCTAATTATCATTTAGATTAAAGCCAAACTACAACTTTATAGCCATTTCCGCTCAAAAAAAAAAAAAACTTTATAGCCATTTAAATTAATGTTCCCTTGTGGTTATTTTTTCTGATTGTTTTTTCTTCTTCCTCTTTTTTTTTTAAGTTAGTAAATCCAACCATTGTTCACGTCATACATCCAATAGAAGCAAGTCCTTCCTTTTAGTTTTACCGATATTTCCAGTATGATTAAGGGGTTGTTTGATTTGTGCAATTCCCATTTTTTCAGTCTTTGAAACCTACCTTTTTAGTCCATATCATGTGATGCAACCATTGTTGATGCAATGTACTAGTAATGTGGTTGATTTAGTTTTTTAATTGTAATAACAATATCAATACCATGAAATTTATACAGCAAGTTTTGCCATAATTAACTAGACATCAGAATTATTTTTGTGCTATTTTCTTTTATTGGAATTTTTTTTATTTTAAATAAATGTGAATTGCCCCGGATAATTCCACCCACAACTCAATTATGCCAACCAAATGTCTTTGCTTTTGAAAATCAATTGAAACAGTATGTCCCTTTCACTTTCATTTCACCGTCATTTTTCTTGATGAAATCTTTTACCCTATCATTTCCTCACCGCCCTAATCCTTAACCCATTCATATCTACGATTCTTCATCAATTAATACATTACAAACATCTGTCTTTGGCAACTCAACCAATATTAATGCATGACATTATAGAAAATATAACTGAAAGACTGACATATATGATCAACTTATATAGATTACCTTATTTTATCTTTAATTTGTATTCCTTATGATTTTGAAGAAACCGACAAGATGGGTTGTGCAGTATACACTTTGTACTTACTGCCACAAAATTAAAACGCATACTACAAAGCAATAGCACTCAATCGAACTACTCCATAGTTAATTTGAATTGAAGTACGGTGAATTTAAAATGGATCTAGCTAAGTACTTATATATATCAGGCGCCAATTAATTAATTTCAACATGCACGCCAAAATTGCTTTTGTGGTATTGGCACAAACACAAGTGTTACTCCAACAACACACATGTAAATCCTATGATGCCCAGTTTTGCGAATCTTAGTGAAGAATTAAAACGCGTGACCAACCCAACGCGTGCAAAGATATTTTTCATGTGGTGGTGGTCAAGAGTAGTAGTAGGAATAGGAATAGGATCAATCAAATCAAAGAGTCACAAACAACATCAAGCAGAAAAGGAAGGACTACGTAGCGCCGCTTCTTCTAGCTATGGGTGTGGGTCCCACACATATAAGGTCAGTGGTCCCCTTCCTACGTGGTGGGGTGGTGTCAGGGCAGGTAGAGCTCCGGGTGAGTGTACAGAATATATGGGCGGCTGAGGAGAGAGAATTGGCACGTGTGAGTGTGAGTGTGTATGTGTGTGTGAGGATTGGTTGTGGTGGGGAGGGAGAGGACTTTGCTGGGATTGACCAACATTGGTGGATTCTTGGGTTCCTTGAAAGCAGATTGTGTCTTTCATTTGCATGGAAAATCATTGGCATTTGTGGATCACTTAATTACTCTCTCTCTCTCTCTCTCTGTTGTGGTTGTGGCCCCTTTGCTACTAGGGTTGCCTTTGCTAGCTTGGGACCACTTTTTCACACCTATATATTATTAACCTTCCAACCATCTCCTTCCATAACCATAATCTTGCTAACTCATTATCCAAGTTAGATCAAATATTTATTAATAACAAACAAACTTTTTCTTTAATATTGGCATTAATAGTGAATTTTTGGGATACCTTGATGTCGTTAGTTAATTTTGGAATGGCAATGTTATTTAGATATATTATTAATCACTAGCATCAAGACGAGTATTACCGTGTCTGTCTTTCCGCATTTCTATTGCACTACGATGAATACATGCAAAAAAGAATAGATAGAAGGTACAATACTTCAAGCAAGAAGAAGATGTAAAATTTATTTTTTCTGTGCAGTTATTTTTCTCGTAAACTGCTCAAGAATAAAATAGGAAGTAAAATAAGACACCAAAAACAGTTATTGAAAACAATTCCAATTATATTATTAAAATGGTATAGATAATTAATTATAATGGAAAAATTCAAACTTTCTATAACGTACTAGTCATGTAATTACTTGACTTTTTTTTTTCCTCTTGTAGATATTGTTTGTTGCTTAATGTGTGTACTCAACTACAGGTTGATTTATCTCCTCAAGAAAAACTATAGGTTAATTAATAAAGGAAGCGTTTGTTAATTTGGAGTTGATTTTAACAAGGTGAACAATATAAGGATGAAAAGGAAAACTGAGAGCCCCACAAAGAGGTCTTAATCAATAAGCCCTAGAAATATATAACCAAAATTTCATAAATAAAGAAGAATCCACCCTCTGAAAACAAGCTATCCCTTGTTGTTTTTTAGCAACAAAAAGGGGTGGTTTAATGAGGGAGAGAGACAGTGAAGGTAAGGGAACTAATACAACTTGTTTGTTTGTAAAGATTGCCATAAAGGAAGGAGGCAGTTAGGGTAACTGTTGGTTCTGGCTTTATGCAACTTGTGAAGGGCTGAACCATTTTAGTACAAAATAGTAAAAGATCCCTCTCCTCTTACATTACATTACAACTCCCTCCTCATATATCCAAGTCCGACCAATAAGACAATCACAAAGAAAGAAGGACCACATTGTACACACCACACCACCCCAGATCATTATTTAGATCTCAATCTGAACTGGGATTTTCTCTGCTTTCACCCTTCCCATTTTACCCTTCTGCCCTCACCTACCATCCTTAATAGACCCTTTTGTCCCTCACACACATAAGGATATGAAATTGTAAATAGTACATGTATGTATCACACAAGATTTTGATGAAAGGAAACAAGATCATCATAGTAGTGTTATGTTATCTGGACCGTCCAGGGATAACACTTGGATCAATGAATTGGGAGTGTGTGTGTGTGTGCGCTTGAGAGAGCATTGATTGCAGAACAGAAGGGGGGTGTTTTTGGATGCATGAAGAGGTCACTATCACCTGGGAGTTGCGTTGGTTCTGCCAGAAAGAAAACAATTACAAAACAAAAAGACCAGACATAAAAGCAATATGTGTCTGATGCATGTCCCACGCCACACTCCCAGTAAATAAAACCCACACCCCAGACACACAGATCTCTCAGCTTTCCTCCAACTGCATGCAACCCCACAACAGTTTTAACAAACCCTATACGTATACATGTACGTACATGTATACTGTAAAAACCCATATATTCATCATGAACTAGAGTTGTTCTCTCTTTAGCTTCTCACACCTTAGGACTTGTCCAAATTTTAGCTTAAATACGTTTTTTTTCCTCTAAAAATTTATGGATTAGTTTTTATTTGATTTTTTCAGTCCTTATATTTAATATTAAAAAATACGTTTCTAAATCCCAGGAGGACAAAACTTAAGTACAGTTCTTTGTGTACAGTTTTTATTGTTCTCCAATCACAATACAACTAAGGTTAGGAATAGGCAGGGCCGAGCTAGGCTATGCGATGCCCAAGTCTGGCCTGATCAAAAAATTCAAAGCATAAGTCTGGCCTGTTATACCTGTCATAGGCTTTTTTTTCCATGTCTGGTCTGACCTTTTTGAAAGTCTGGTATGGCATGTTAATCTACTTAAAAGTCTATTTGATATTAACGTCTTTGAATAAGAAATATGACCAATCTTTAAATAGACTAATGGGCTAATAGGCCAATGAGAGACATGAGACTTAGATAGGACGAGCTGAGTTTTATAAGGTCTAATTCTGATTTATTCGTATGATATAAAGTTTTTTCAAAGTCTAACATGACTTTTTACAGAATCAAATCTTATATGATAGCCTATTTAAGTTCTATGTTGCAATAAAGCCTTTAAGTATGTCAAAAATTTATGTAAGTCAATATGATTAAATTATTGAAAATGCAAGTAAATGATTTAACACAATGTACAAAATCTAATATAATAATAATAGCAATATAAAGTTCTTATTTATATTTACTTAAATAGGCCGGCCTGTTAGGCCAAAAAGGCTTTTTAGGTGGCCCAAAGTCCGGCCTTTTTAGCTAAATAGGCTTCTCAAAAATCCTTGTCCTAGTCTATTTAAAAAAAAAAAGCCTGGTTTGACCTGGGCCTGACGTAGGCTAGGCCGTAGGCCCCTGTCAGACCGTCTGGCCTATTCCCACCCATATATATATATATAGGGAAGGGATCAAATTACGCCGATGTAATACTTGGGTAATGTTACACCGTTCAATAACTTTGTAACTATTATTTATATTAAAAAATCAATGTTGGATTGAAAGGTACTATCACATAGATCATATCTACAAAAGTTTACGTTAATCTAAAATCATTTGATAAGTCGTTGAGATGGTTCAAGATTAACGTCTTATGCACTTTTATTAAACAACGTTAATCTTGATTCTCAATAACATATCAAATGATTTTAGATTAATGTAAACTTTTGTGGATATGATCTATGTGATAGTATCTTTCAATCAAACGGTGAGTTTTGTAATATAAGTATTAGTTACAAAGTTATTGAACGGTGTAACATTACCCAAGTATTACACCGGTGTAATTTGATCCCTTTCCTATATATATAGATAGATATCCAAAAGTAAAAATAGGTACATTTTAAAATTAAATTCAAGTGAACAATTTCAACTATGACGTAGTATAATTGGTGAACAACACAAACAGTACTTATTGAACCACACCTAAGTTTTTCCAATTATGTAAGCATATATTTGACTAAAAACACATTATTTTTAGGCAAATTCTAAGGTGAACCACCTTAACATGTGGTCCACGTAGACCGGTACTTGAAAAATTCTCTGTAATTCTCTGTCGACCACCGACGTCACCCCTGGAAGCTGAAATTCACGATCTTCCATGTCCTCATGGCAGAGACAGTGACCTAGTCGGTGTAGTTTTGACAAAAATAAATAGAAACGAATATGAATGCCAGTGCATTCTACGGTGCACAAGTATCCTAAAAATTGCTCAATACTTCAACGACGATCGATGTCATCTCTTAGTAGCAGAAACTCATGGTCCTCCTCGTTCTCACGACTGAGACGGTGACCTGATGGATACCGATTTGGCAAAAACAAGCAAAAACGATTAAGAAAGCCTCGAAACTTCCTCAAAACTCAATTTTGACTCGTTTGCGCTTGTTTTTGTCAAACTGACACCGATCAGGTCACCGTCTCAGTCGTAAGGACAAAGACAACCCCGAGCTTCTGCTTTTGAGGGACGGCATCGGTTGTCGTTAGAGTTTTGAGCGATTTTTAAGGTACTTGTGCACCGTGGACCACCTACGATACTTGTGCACGATAGAATCCACCTATGAAGGTGTGCCTCAAAACTCAGTTTATATTAGTTTACTCTTGTTTTTATTGAACTGACACCGATCAAGTCACATTCTTAGCCGTGAGGACGAGGAAGACCGTGAGCTTCTGCTTCCAAGATGAGGTATCAGTTGTTGTCAGAGTTTCGAACAATTTTTTAAGTGCCAGGTGGACCACATGGCAAGGTGGTCACCTAGAACCCGTAAAAACAATAAAATAAGGAATGATTTGAAAGGGAAAAAAATTTATCTTTTCATAAATTAAACACAATAGTGATTGGTCAAAGTGAAGCGTGGCTATGACCTAGAACGAACTTCACCCACCATTATCTAAGGGGTATTCCCGGTCAAAGACGTCAACGAAACACACATTATATCGTTTTCTTTGCTGAATGTATGGTACGGTATGTATGCTAATGGTGTTGATTTACAAATTCAATAAGCTTTTGACCAAAAAACAATAAAAATAAAAAACAAATTCACTAAGCTGATTAAACGGACAAGGAAACACAAGTCATAAATCATACTACTAAAACAAAATGCAAAGTTGAGTACCAACCCACTTCACTTGAGAGATACTCGTATCAATTAGCACCGGGGCACATCCAAGACAAGATTGCAGTGGACCCCGTGGGCAGTGTTTGAATCGAACCGAACATTCAAGTTCAGCGTCAGCTGTCCTCGCAACTTTGCGGAGCAAATTCAAGGGCTTCTACAAGTGACATTAAAAGGATCTTCTCATGCCATGACACTTCAAAATTCGATTTGGTTTGAGATAGTCTTCAAATTCAGTCAGATATTATTTTGGCTGAGATTGGTTGTTAAGATTTTTGCTTTGTCTTCATACCTCTTGAGGCATAAGACTCAGGCGTACCTGGTTATCTCACAGATGACAGAACCTTCATTCTATACTACTAAAATTTGATAAGATTATAGCCCAGTTTAAGTTAACTTTTAGTGTATGATAAATTTTCAATTTAAATAAATTAATAGATCATCTATGAAGAAATTAAATGAAAACGCTTCTAAAAATTCGAAATTTACAAGTTAATTTTAACTTAAACGAAAAACTACTAATTGAAAACTATGAAATGTAATCCCCTCGAGTAGTGGTCAGGCCATTCCACACAAGTCTAAATACAATATTGACTCCGTTCATTCATTTTATAATTGAAAAATGATAAAATGAAAAGGTAAGGCAAAAATTTGATGTTTTTACCTATAAATTATAGAATTTGAAGTATGAGAATGATTACATTAAAAGAGCCTAAGTAACTAGGAACTAATCAAACAGACAGTACAACAATTTGTCCCTACCTGACGTAGATCTATTACAGAACTACTTAAATAGGGTAAAAATCAATTTAAACTTAGAAAAAGCTGGCTTGCAGCTCTTGCAATTCAATATAGGTATATTATGGGATTTATTATAAAAAATTTCACCAATTGATAATGCTAGAGACCTAGCTTAAAAAAAATACATCATGTTACATATACAATATCAACTTTAGTAACTAATGTAGTGGAGCAAAATTTACTGCGTGCAATGACTAAATTACAATCTAAAAACTGGTTAGGTATCAACTGCAGTATTTGCAAACGCTACGCTTTTAGGGAGAATAAATGATGCGCACAACATCCATTTTCCAGGCGCAACAGGCCGTACCCGTCGCATGTCTACGTTGACTGCCACTTCAAGCAGCGCAATTCTTATTCTCTGCATCACAGTGGCTTTATTAGAAAGTTGTCTTTATTGCAAGGTTTACATAATACTAGCCTAGCAGTCACAGAAATATACATACAATATATCAGCAACCAACCTCATGAAAATCAAATTCTGGATCTTGTGCTTTGGAGAATCCATAAACATGGATCATTGGGAAAGTAAATTCACCATCCTTAGGTCTATCTTTGTATATTCCCCGAAACGCATCTGCGGGGGAAGCAAAGCATCCAGAGATTAAATCCAGCAATCCAGAAATTATATCATGCTGAAAAGATATGTTGGATTGGCATATAAAACAATGTTGTACAGATAAAGAAAGAGTGATCCCATCAGGATAGGCAACCTAGAAATTCTGCGGCTTCATTTGGCAAGTTCATAACCACTTGTGTGATGGACTGAGCTTTATCACCGGCAAACATAGCCTTAATAAACCTTCTTCCATCCATGTTAAAGACCTAGAACAATAAAAAATGGCCTTAGTTGGTAGAAAATTACATAAAGAAAAATAATGCTGCCATATGTGGATTCAAATGCAACTTCTGCCTTGGTTCTTTATAAATGTGTGAAAAAACATTAAAACAAGTATAGCACATTATTTTAATCATTAGTCTCCCACATCCTATGAAGCATGGACCTTTGAGAAAGAAGTTGTGCCTGCAGACATGTATATCGGACACTTGTGTCAGGCACAATGCAATATTTCAAATCCTAATTGGACACGTCAAATTTCACAATTGTCCATGCTTTATAGCTCCATACTCAGGAAAGATAATCCACAACAACTTTAACTTAAGCTTAAAAAAAACTACAAAAATCCAAGAAAACATGTTGAAAAAATTAATTCACAATATTTGAACCCATTTCCAACATACTTTTTTTTATCGTTTCATGTGTAAAAGTTGATAAAACATCATAAAGAAGATATGCGCTCAACAAGCAAGCATACCTTAATCTTCCTCTCAAGTTTGTTTAGAACACTATTTCTTTCCAGATACTCAACAGCATATGGGTTTAAATCATTAGCGAAAACACGCTTAACTATCTTTGCTGCAGATATGGCTAAGGGACCAACTCCAGAGAAAACATCACCTGTCAATTGGATACATAATGATGTTCATGTTACATGTGTAAGCAAGTCAAGAATATTGCTCATAATAAATAAACAGAAGAACATGCTTTAACAATTCAGCAACTACAAATACAAGTTATTGCAAGTGAAAAAAAAAAAAAAAAAAAAGATTTCGAAATAGCAATCAGGATATTTTGCACTCTTCTATAAAGGTCCATTAGTTCTTGATTTTGTTTTCATTTACACGTACTCGTACCTATGCAACGTAGAACATAAGTAGGCTAGTATTATTATAATCTAAAAAAGAAGCTAGACACATACAGACAACATCATTCCGTGTAAAACCACTTAGAAGCCTTTGTCTTTCGGTTGCAAGCCTAGAGTTCCAATATCTGCATCAATAGGAAAGAAACAAAAGTGATGATTGATCGTTTTTCATTTATTTTTCTAACTGATTTCCTCTCTTTAGAGGATACATTGAAATTTAAAAAATAATCAGAAATGGATTTAATCCTGATTTTAGATTCCTGATTCATTGAAATGTCATGAGAACATATGCAATAATCAAAATGTTCTTGGAAGGTGCAACCACAAATTGATTCAGATGCAACAATACAGGGTCCAAGAGGTCAAAGCCACCTTATCCAGTTTGAACCGAAATGTACTCAATCAATCAAAACCAATGATGTCTTGTAATCATAAATTAACATGAATAAAATTCTTTCAATTGATGGATGTCTTCTGCGTATTCAAACTTCCAAACATTCCTTGTATACGCTTTTTCTTCTTACAGCTCTTTCCTTACAAGGTCAGGTCCATGTGCCTAACCTATACAAACACGGCAGGTCCTTCTCTTGTTTGTTTTTAGAGATGAAGAATAACATAGTAATATAAAGAGGAATACAGCGAATTTTTGGAGGTCAAATCCAGAGGCTCTCCGTGCACCTTTCAACTGATACATGTAACAATGGAGTTTATGAGTTATTAATGACTGTCAGTTGAAATAGCTTGTGATTCTATTAATTATATGTTGGAGGGGAAAAACTATCCTTAGTACCGACAAAAGCAATAACACATGCCGTAACATCTAGAAAACATCCTTTCTGACAGTGCACAAAGTTGTGTGAGTTTACTAATGATGTCAGGCAAAGAGACTATGAAAACATGAGGAGTAAGACCGTGTGACTTTTGAGACAAAATATACTGATATACACAGATGACAAAATGAACCTAAAATGTAGGAAGTAAAATTGCCGGTTCTCGGGAGAATTCTTTTTGGCAAAATTGTTTTGTAGGTCCCTTAACTTATTTTTTGATAACGAATAAGTCATTCATCTTTTTTTTTCCCCTGAATAGGTCCTTTATGTTTTAAAATGTTTTCGAATCAGTCTTTTATCTTTCTTTTTTTCCTGAATAGTTCCTTTAGGTTTGAAAAACATACTAAAAACAGTCCTACATGTCCATTTATTGAAGAACCTTTTTGAAATATACCAAAAACTTGAATGACCTTTTTGAAACATATTAAAAACTTGAATGACCTTTTCGGGAAGAAAAAAAAAAGATAAATGACCTATTTGGGAGAAAAAAAGATAAAAGACTGATTCGTTACCAAAAAATAAGTTAAGGGACCTACAGAGTAATTTTGCCATTTTGTTTCATATCAAACATATACACGAATGTATCTGTTGAATTTGTGATTTCTATGTATCTAAATCAGATCACACTAGCCTCTATTTATAATGGGATTTGTAATAATTACAATAAATACTAATTGCTTATTGTAATCCTAATTGATATGATTCTAATCCTAATTAATTAAATAAAGAAACATATAATAAAATATAAAATCATAACATATCATCTAGGATGTTCTAAAATTCTCTAAAATATTAAAAAAATATTATCAAATATTTCTCTGATTTCTAACAGTATCGATACATATAACCGTCTTACCTAAACTACATGTGTGAATGATATATATATAGAGAGAGAGAAGGGGGAAAAATATCAATATTTATGTTATAGGACCCCTAGAGATGCACAGAAGAGAAGCCTTAGCCCAACAATTGAAGTTGTCATGTGAATAGAAGGTCATGGATCGTGAAATAAACCTACAATAAATTTACAATAGATCCAACCGCCAGACCGGCATCATTAAATTGCTGCCATGACATGGTGGAATTTCAGTCACCTGCTATACACTTTGTATAGCGTTGCGGGTTTTTTATGGCGGACAGCATTTGGATGGCACCGGCAGTGGCCTTGACAGAAATAGCAGGTACGAGCAAAAAAGGGAGTGGTTAGCATAACCCCAACTCCGAAACCGATATCCATGGTTTTAGAAACCCTAAAATGTTATGTATCAATCCATTTAGCAGCAGCCTCATTCGCTGCATTTTTCATCTCTCTCTCCTTTATCGCTCACTGTTCTCAACCTCCTATCCAGCGAGTGTTATAGGCCCTTCTCGGGTATCCGGTAACCTCCATTTTCTAGCAAGCTTCATGTTCTGATAAACAATCATCTTCTTTCTTCTTTTCTTTTTTTTTTTTTAATATTTTTTGTTCTTTGTTCTGCATCCTCTCCTCTTTGCTCTGTTGTTTTTGTCATTCTATTATCTCCTTTTTCTAGTTTTTATTTTATTTTTTATTATATCCTTCTGTTCTCTTTTTCTTTTTCTTTTATTAGATTCTGTTCTTTTTTTCCCTATCTCCTCACTTCTTTTATCTCCTTTTTCTCTCCTTATTTTTTTCTTTTGCTCATTACTAATACTGTTATCTCCATCTTACTTTCTGTTTTCAATATGTTCTTCCCTCCAATTCTCCAATTCAAGCATGTGATGTTCTGTCATTTTATTACACCTTTTTTCTCCTCCAATTCTCTTCTATCATTATGTTATCTGTGCCTAACATTCTTGTCATGTCTCTTACAATTTCTCTTATTGGTTAGTTTGAGCAGTGGTTCACTTCTCTAGTCCTTTTCACCAATGGCAAGTGAAGAACAAGTCTTCATCACAATCAAGAACAAACATATTTACTTTATGTTTGTATTGTTTTCTATTTTTTTGTCGGTTACTTAAAGTCTTTAATTTATAGGTCATAAGACTTATTATGCAGTTAGTAGTTTATGATATATTATTATGAGACTTGTGATATTTTGTTATGCGATTTATGATATTATTTAGTTTTCTATCAATTCAGTTTATTTTTCTTGACATATGTTGTTATTTATATCATTGTTTTCTGCAGCTTTTTTGGTAATTTTTTGTCTATATATTATATTTTTATTATAACCCCCATGCTTCCATCATAGACCACAAACACTATCCGCCATATTTATATGGCGGATTTTTGGTTGGCTGCCATGATCCGCCACCATTGATAACGTTGCCCTGGAACCTACAATGGCAAGAGCTTTATACCACTAGGTTGTCCAGTGACACACACCTTCCTAAGAAAATATCATAAATTTTTCAAAGTCTAGTCAAAATCAACATTCCTTAATTGCTTCAAGCCTACATGTGGCTTTAGGAGGGTATAATTGCTCTTTCATGCTACAATGGAGTTACACATGCAGAAATACAAATCAGAAGATCCAATTAAGGTATAACCTAGACTATAGTAAACGAATTTCATACAATATCGAGAAATAAGTAAGGCAGGCCTGGTAGGTAATAGAGATTAGAGCATACACTGTTGCTAAGTCAACATGAAAGCGAAGTCCATTCTCAACTAATGTAGTCACAAGAGAGTGGTTTCCTGCTAAAACCTCAAGCTGCATGGTCCTGTACTCATTCTGAATAGAGTCAATCTTATTCACGACAGTTTGTATCTTTGGCTTATTTTTATCCAGCACAACCTGAATATGAAAGCAGCCTTCAATATTTTTACATACATAAGAATTTGCAATACAATTTTAATACACGCACTTAACATGGTAACCAAAAATATTTCTAAAATAAGAACCTTTGCTATGAGCTTCTTGTGCGGTAAATGTTCCTCTCTCAAATTCAAGTGTGCAATATGACCAACAGTCTCGAAAGCTGAAGGAACAACCATACCCTCAGGCAGCAAGGCCTCCAAGATCTGCATAAAATCATAGATAATTTTTATTTTCTAAACAATTTGAAGTCCTATAAAGAACATCAAGGAAAGAAAAAAAATCAAACATATTTCGACTTTCAAAGCTTCACACATGAACAAAAATTTAGATTTGAAAATTAATTGCACATACAAATCACCAATTGGTTATGATTTAATCATTTAAAATACAATCTTCTCAAGTTAACACAAATTTGGACTTGTGAAAAAAAAAAAAAATTGAAACCAGGAATGTAACACAAATACCATATTACTTTGACTTGAAGCACATGTTCTAGTAAAGTAAATCATGATAGTGAAAACTGAATAGTACTTTTCATCATGATAGACCAACACAGAGAGAGAGAGAGAGAGTAATTTTACATATGAAAAATGTAGATACAGTTATACATATACCCAGACACAGATTAAGTGTATACCAGTGTGTCCTTTGGTATAATATACCTCATTCATCTGCCAGTAATCATAAAACAATGTCAACTTGCATCTAACAAGCTCAAAAGTCAAAGTTGTACTTTTTTCTGCATACTCCTTCAAGACTGCCTAAAAACAAAATGAAAATACGAACCATGTCACAAGTCAGTAGATGAAATGTTAAATGCCAAAAAAAACAGGTAGAACAAGTTTCCATAATTAGAAAAATGAAAAGCAAGAATATAAATATGATTTATTCCATTTGAAACTAAGAGATGGAACATCAAATAAGATGGAGATATCGAACATTAGATAAACAGTATGAATGAAAATTAAAAATTAAGGATAATTTGGTAACTGTTCAATAGTTCACATTTGAACTACTGCTATTGAAACTCAGACAAGAGCCCCCCTAAAATGAGATTGATAACTAAGGTTCTTGAGGACAAACAATATAAAATTTCTGGCAACATCAACATTAAGATAAAATTTAACAAGTAGCTATGACAAGATGGCCTGTAAAGTCTTTGAAAGAAGAATATCAAACAAAATATCATAACAGTTTTGAGTTATATGTTTTCTGATGTTTTACAGTACCTCATAACATCACAATCTTTTGTATCAGTGTGGATTAGGTACCTTCTTTACTACTAAAGGACATCCCAAATAGACCAAGGCCAGAACAAAATTAGTTCCCATACACTACAGCTGAAGAACTGCTATCATTTTGGCAACAAAAAAAAAAAAAAAACTTTTCTCCGTTTAGTCTCATCACTAATATAAGCAACTGCCAAACAAGGTTATCAAACTCGAGTGTCTATGTAAACTCGTGAAATCTTCATAGACTCGATTCGTAGATTCATAAGAGTTTACTTAATACAAAAATAATGTTTTAAAAAAACTATTATAATATCTAAATACAATTGTGCATAAATCATAATGAATATTCAACATTCTAACATAGTAATAAAGCAAACCACAATAATGAAATTTCAATATTTTGTAAGCAACCAATCCAGATCAATTAGAATATGCAGTCAACAGCTTATGTTCATGTATTTAACTGATTAACTAAAGTCAATTGACTTCAGTTAAACAGTGTGTGGTATAGACAGTTAATATATTCAGTTGATTAGAGATAATTGCATAACGGAAACTGAACCAACTCAGTTTCTGTTCAATATAAAATAAACTACTTGTACCAGAATGACCATCAATGAATAAACACAGTATATTTTTTATTGCAATTCTCTCTCACTCTCTGTGATTTTCCGTATGGTATCAAGAGTTGGTTCTTGACCCACCCATTTCCGATCCCACCCAGTTTTCAACCAACCAAGTTTCAACCCCAAATGGTTATTGTTCCTAATCAGAACCCAGCCTCCGAGGGATTTCCAGCAAACCCAGCGCATCTGCGCACCTACCTGCCACCGCCAGTGCAGAATTCCAGTGGAACTGTTAGGCAAGCATCCGATCCAACCAAACCAAGGATTCAGCATGTTTACACCAGGAGGAATAAGAGACGATAAAGTTTATCTATTAAGATTTTCTATTAGGAGTTTAATTATCTTTCTGTTAGGATTTTAATTTGAATTCAAAGATTTGCTATTAGGATTATCTTATCTATTAGATAGGGATTTATTTCTGATTTATTGGGGATTTGTTTCTGATTTGTTAGGATTTTATTTAGGGAGGATAGATTAGTATAAATAGGGGAGTTGAGTTGTGAAGAGAGGGTAGCGAAGAACTAACGTTTTACTGGGTGAAGCCGGTGCGAAAGGAGAGTGCTCCTTTGTGTTCTTCCATTCCTATTCTACCATTCAATAAATTATTTTCAGTTTCTTTATTCCTTCCCTGTTACTGAACTTGCGAAATACTACCTTCAATCAAACGAGTTTCCTATCAAATTGGTCCGACCTGCCGGATCCGAAATTCCAATGGAGAATCGAGTAAGCTGCCTGGAAAAGAAGGCCAGCGAACACAGCGCACAACTGACGGAAGTAAGGAAGGAAATCGTCCTCATCCGCGAAACCATGCCCACACTACAACAGATCCAGGAGTTGATTCTGGAATGTATGGCGAAGAAGGACAAGACACCAACAGGAGACGACGATGACCAGTCTGTAAACATGCTGAATCCTTGGTTTGGTTGGACCGGATGCTTGCCTAACAATATGGAGCTAGAAGGAGGGCTTTGAGCATGCAGTTTAAGCATCAAGGGCAGAATGTGAAGATACAAGGGGATCCCAGCTTAGTAAAATCCATGATTTCAGCCAAAGCATTGATGAAATTGGCAGTAGAAAACGTGGAGGACATGTCCATGCTATGGGTACTAGAAGAGACCGTGTGGATGACAAGGAGATGCCCGCGAAACAGAAGCGGCAATTGCAAGGACTATTAGAGGACATGGCTCAGGTTTTTGCTATGTCTGAGGGGCTACCTCCTTGCAGGGAGGTTGATCATAGAATACCCTTGAAAACAGGGACAGATCCTGTCAACGTTCGCCCATATCGCTATCCGCATCTATAGAAAAATGAGATAGAAAAACAGGTGGCCGAGATGATCCGCTCAGGGATAATTAGACCCAGCTATAGCCCATATTCAAGTCGAGTGATCCTAGTGAAAAAGAAGGACGGAAGTTGGCATTTTTGCGCGGACTATCGCACCCTTAACAAAGCCACCATTCCGGATAAGTTCCCCATACCTGTGATTGAAGGGTTGTTAAATGAATTAAATGGAGCGGCTTACTTCTCAAAGATTGATTTAAAGTTCGGCTATCATCAAATTCGAATGCACCAGCCTGACATCCCTAAGACGGCCTTTTGGACACATCAAGGACATTATGAGTTCTTAGTCATGCCCTTTGGATTAACCAATGCACCAACTACTTTTCAATGCTTGATGAACACGGTTTTGAAGCCATTTTTGAGGAAATATGTGTTGGTATTCTTTGATGACATACTTGTTTATAGTAATGGGAAGAGCATTTGAATCACTTAAAAAGGGTGTTAGAAACATTGGGGCAGCATAGTTTGGTAGCCAATCAAAAGAAGTGTTGTTTCGGACAAAGGGAGATAGGCTACTTAGGTCACATCATCTCTCAAACAGGGGTGTCCATGGATCCCCAAAAGGTAGAAGCGGTCTTGAACTGGCCACTCCCCAAATCACTTAAAACTTTAAGGCGATTCCTGGGTCTTACTGGTTATTACCAACGTTTCATTCGCAATTATGGGCAAGTAGCACGGCCGCTGACTAATATGTTGAAAAAAGGGAACTTCGAATGGAAGGAGGAAAGCTTGGAGGCCTTTCGGAATTGCGACGATCCTTCTGACACGATGTTGGCGATGCCTGACTTTGATCTACCTTTCTCAATTGAATGTGATGCATCGGGGAAAAGGATTGGAGCGGTACTGACCCAAAGCAAAAGACCCATTGCTTATTTCAGTAAGGCCCTATCTGATTCTACTCTCAGTAGATCAATCTATGAGAAGGAGCTAATGGCATTGGTAATGTCCATCCAACATTGGAGGCCATATCTTTTGGGGAGAAAATTTACAGTTTTTACTGACCAAAAGAGCTTGAGGTATCGACTGGAGCAGAGAATCACCACCCAATTGTGTACAACGTAGGGGCCTCTAATAGGGTGGCGGACGCTTTGTCGAGGAAAGAGGAGGAGAAAGAGTTGCAAGCAATTTCTAGGCCTTTTTGACAAGACATAACTAGTATTGATGAAGAGGTCAGGGCTGACCCAGGGATGGCTAAAATTATAAAAGAGTTAGAAGATGACCCAGATTCCCACCCTCAATACACTTTGAAAAATGGGAGGTTGCACTATAAAGGTAGGTTGGTGTTGGCTGCTAAGTCAACTTGGATCCCAAGGCTTTTGCAGGAGTTTCACTCTTCCCCGACGGGAGGACACTCAGGTGTTTATAGAACTTACAGGAGGATAGCTCAATCACTTTACTGGGGTGGAATGAAGGGGGCTGTAGCGGATTATGTAGCAGCTTGTCATATCTGCCAAAGGAGTAAATATCAAGCTTCTTCGCCGGCGGGACTGCTCCAACCACTGCCAATTCCGAATGCAATTTGGGAAGAAATTAGTATGGATTTTATTGTGGGGTTGCCGAAGTCCAAAGGTTATGATGCAGTGCTGGTTGTGGTTGATAGGTTGAGTAAATATGGGCATTTTATACTGTTTAAGCATCCCTACTCAGCTAGGTCCATTGCTCAGGTATTTGTTCGGGAAATTGTTAGACTCCATGGGGTACCGGTATCAATTGTGAGTGACAGAGATCCTACTTTCATCAGCCACTTTTGGCAGGAGCTGTTCAAGTTGCAGGGTACTAAGCTGAGGATGAGTACAGCCTATCACCCGGAAACAGACGGGCAAACAGAGGTACTCAATAGGACTTTGGAGACGTATCTCAGATGTTTTAGTTCGGAGCAACCAAAATCTTGGCCGAGTTTATTCCTTGGGTTGAATACTGGTACAATACCAGTTACTAAAGTGCGGCCCATTGCACCCCATTTGAGGTTGCGTACGGGCGACCTCCGCCATCTTTGGCAAGGTACATTCCAGGAGAAACATTAGTAGAGGCAGTGGCTCAAGACTTGAAGGACAGGGATGAGGCATTGAGACAGCTAAAGTATCACTTGGGGAGGGCTCAAGCCCATATGGCTAACTATGCAAATGCTAGAAGGAAACTAGTAAAGATTCAACCTGGCAATTGGGCATACTTGAAGATCAGATCTCATAGACAGGCTTCAATGCCCACCAAACTCCACCCAAAGCTCTCAGCCAGATATTATGGTCCTTACTTAGTGGTAAAACAGATAGGAGAAGTGGCCTTTCAATTGCAACTTCCTGAAAATGCTCAAATTCACCCTGTTTTTCATGCCTCCCAATTGAAGAAGGCGATTGGAGATCACCAGGTGGAAACAGAACTGCCCAGGACCTTCAGGGTGAGACGGCCAGTTATCAACCAAAGCAAATACTGGGAACCAGTGCAATTACTAAGTATGAAACGCTGGTACAGCAGGTCTTAGTGCAGTGGCAAGACAAGCAACCCGAGGAAGCTACTTGGGAAGATGCCTCAACAATTAGAGACCAATTCCCGAACTTCAACCTTGAGGACAAGGTTGTTTGGGAGGAGGGAGGTATTGTTAGGCAAGCATTCGATCCAACCAAACCAAAGATTCAGCATGTTTACACCAGGAGGAATAAGAGAGGATAAAGTTTATCTATTAAGATTTTCTATTAGGAGTTTAATTATCTTTCTGTTAGGATTTTAATTTGAATTCAAAGATTTGTTATTAGGATTATCTTATCTATTAGATAGGGATTTATTTCTGATTTGTTGGGGATTTGTTTCTGATTTGTTAGGATTTTATTTAGGGAGGATAGAATAGTATAAATAGGGGAGTTGAGTTGTGAAGAGAGGGTAGCGAAGAACTAACGTTTTACTGGGTGAGGCCAGTGCGAAAGGAGAGTGCTCCTTTGTGTTCTTCCATTCCTATTCTACCATTCAATAAATTATTTTCAGTTTCTTTATTCCTTCCCTGTTACTGAACTTGCGAAATATTACCTTCAATCAAACGAGTTTTCTATCACGGACAGTGCTGTTGCCAGCTCTAGTCACCTTCTTGCATACAATTTCCGAGAAGTTGGATGACAAATTTTCGATTGTGGAAACAACAAATTGTGCGAGTGAGAAAGGGGCACAAGCTTCAGCATTTCCCAGCCAACCCTCAAATCCCTCCTGTGTTCCTCACGACGCGAAGAAGACAGAGACACAAGCAAAGTTAGTGAAGCTTATTCATCTTGGGAACAACAAAATCAACTCTTGCTTTCTTGGTTGCAGTCTTCAAATTACTCAAACTTCCATTCCTGCATCTCTAGCACAAGTTGAGCCAGTGAGAAAGGGGCACAAGCTTCAGCATTTCCCAGCCAACTCTCAAATCCCTCCTGTGTTCCTCACGACGCGAAGAAGACAGAGACACAAGCAAAGTTAGTGAAGCTTATTCGTCTTGGGAACAACAAAATCAACTCTTGCTTTCTTGGTTGCAGTCTTCAAATTACTCAAACTTCCATTCCTGCATCTCTAGCACAGTCCTCATCAAACACCTAGTCTCCTATTATTGAACAGCCCCAAAATCCCACAAACCAACCTCCAAAGATACATCCCACGCAAACACGGTCCAAGTCTAAAATTCATAAACCTAGACTCGATCCCACCTTACTCCTTGTTGAAGTTAAGGGGGTTAGATAAAATAAGGAGAATAGAAAGAATAAAAATGTAATATCATTTACAATAAGTTAATGATATCTTCATAATACCGTGATACAAAAGACTGAACACTAATCCCTATTTATAGGAATACAAAACCTCTATCCTAATTAAATAAGGAAACTAGGAAACAAATCATGATAATAACTAAATAATATAAAAACTAATCCTAGAAGATAATCTAAGATATTTTAAGATTATAAACTAATCTTACGAGATAAACTAGGATAATATCAAGATATTATTTGATACTTTCCTATATTCTAACACTCTCCCTCAAGCTAAAGCTTATTAAGCTTTAAGCTTGCTACAAATATACCCTTTGAAATTGAAAACATAACATTGCCATGGAACTCACTCCAAAAGAATCAAGAACCCCAATTTTGGGAACAAACAACAAATGCCAAAATAGGCAAAAGCTTAACCATTAAGCATAAGCAACAACTCAAGGCTTGACCACTTAACAGAAGCAAACCAAAAAACTCAAAATCGTCCTCAAAGAGGAGTCCGAACTGGAGCCACAAGTTGAAAGGGGAAACACAAACAAACCAAAAGCAAAACTAAACTGCAACAATATTGGGCCAGCGCTTACTCCGGCAGCTGAAGCCATGATTAAAAGGTGTCACCACATCAAACCAAACCAAAATGGACCAGCACTCACTCCGGCAGCTGAAGCCCAAACTTGCGTGACACCAAATCATCTACTAAAGCAGAATACAGAAGTCTAGCGGTTGCTAGTTGCTACCTCTGACATTTTCTGGCTGCTAACAATTCTATCTGAATTGCAAATTCCATCAACAGTTCCTCTATTTTCTGCAATAATCTCAGCACAGTTGCTTTGTCTCGTAATCTAATTCTACATGCACGAACCAAGCATATGAAGCTAGACATATTATTTGTTCATTGGGATGATAGACACATATGTGGATTTGAGTGCTACAACTGAGGTTAACGCTTAGTGTACTAAGAAGCCTTATCATATAGCTGTTGCATGTTAGGTTTTTTAAAAAACACTGAACCGCTGTCATTTTAGGCATGTCTAGGGTAAAATAACCATTATGTTGTAGACTCATCCAGTCCTCCTCAAACTTGCAATTTTATGCAAGTCTACAAGTCCATGAGAGCTTACACAGAAACAATTTTACAATTTACAATCATGTTAGCTCGGGTTTAATACCCTGAGTTCTAAACTCGTACAATGGGTACGATTCTATGAGTAAACTTGAGAGTTTGACAATATGGGGTCAAAGATTTCATGCAGACAGATTAAGCTATTCTTAAAAAAGGCATTTTCCCCTATATATTTGATAAGGTCCTGCACTAACAAACAGAAGATTACCCTTTGATCATATGTAACTTCACTCGTATTAAATGACGGATAGGAACCAACGGAAATTAGTCACAATGGAAGTAAACTACGACCCAAGTTGAACTTACTTGCAATGTCAACGATTTAAAATCTAACTTTACCTAAACACCACTCCTGACCCAACTCCCAAGGACTAGTCTCACAACTATGTTTATGACAATAGCCAGCCAAAAACCGAAAAAGAAAACAAAGGATTGGAACCTTAGCAGATCTCCGATTGAAAGACCAAAATCAGCATGCTAAAGGAAGCTGTGGTATGGCTAAATGCCTAGAGCTCGATCTAATCAACTTTTAGACCAAAAATTACCATCAGGACCAAAATATCTGCCTTCTTTAAGTCATCGCCGGAGCATTTACAAGGAAAAATGCTCCAGAAACAAGTCCACCACTTCCAATTACCACTACTATAGTTTGAACATGTTTAATCATTATAGTCATCATCTTCTTTGCATTAAAAGTTAAACTAAGCAAAAAGCAACAAGACCTTTAAGGCTTTAACAATATAGATGAGAAGTTGAAATACACTAACACAGAACAGAAGCAACAAAAAAAAAATCGCAGACAGAACATTTGACATAGAAAGGCAATGCGAAACGCTTGGCACTGAAAACTCACAGAAAGGCACCTTAATTGCCTCCGGCAACTCCTCCACACCACAACCCGCGTAGCGTTCATCGAGAAGCAACAACCTCGTCGAACCCCTCCACTTAATGCAAGTAAAATCTTCGCCAAGCAAGTTTCTCAAACCCTCATCAACACCTCCTTCTTCTTCAACAACCTCAACCGCAGCAAAACCATTCCTCCAAACGCCCTTATTCCGTTCAACTTGAACGGCTTTCTTCGTCTCTTTCTCCTTCTTCTTCTTATTATTCCTATTCGGCCTCGAAATCTTCGCCAGGTTCCGGAACTTGACGAAGCCGCGAGTGTTGAACGTCTTGGCGAGCTTATCACGGTACAGCACGGGGCTCAAAACATCGCCGTCGCCCTCCGCTTTTCCGTCAATATGGCGTTGCAATGAGACGAGAGATTCTTCTTCTCGTTGTTCTTGTTCTTCTTCGCCGTCACCGTCGCCGTTATTTCGGTGACCTAGGAGGGGAGCAAGGTTGGGGTCGATGTCGTCGCCGGGAACGCGAGCGATGTTGCGAAGGCGGGGCCAATTGAGGAGGTGGCCGCGGAGGCGGTTCTCGAGGGCGGAGCATTCGGCGGAAGGGACGCGGAGCGCGGCGAGGTCGAAGACCCTGGTGAAGGTTTCTTCGCGGAAATCGACGTCGTTTTGGTCATGGGGAATTTGGGATTGGGATGGGTTGGTGCCTTTGTGGAGGGAAGGTCCGTAGCAGAGTGTGGTGGTGGAGAAGTGTGGGGTGGAGAATGTAGTGGGAAGGGAAAGAGAAGGTTTGTGAGTGTGAGGGAAGACAAGTTGAAGTTTGGATGGAAGAGGACGAGGAAGAGGAAGAAGATGGAGATGGGGCTTTAGGAAGAGGTTGGCCATCATCGTGCTTAATCACTGCCGCTTTAGCAGCTCTCCGCTCTTCTTCCCATCAGTATAGCACGACTATGAACGATATATGATTTGCAAAATTTAGTCAAAATTAATACAAACTTCCTTTACATTACTTCAAATCAAAGTTTTAAGTTACTCATTTATTTATTTTTTTTAATTTAATCAGGTATGTTTTAAAATGTTAATAATTTTGAGGCAAAAATGGTTCATCTACAGTTAAAAATGCATCTGTGTGTCACAATCACAATCTATCATATCAATTATGTCAAAAATCAAAACTTAAAAAATTGTTGCAAGAAGCAAAAAAAACAGACTAATTTGACTAATATTTTTAATATTTTAGAACATGTGGAACTACACTGAAACTACAATTAATTTTAAATGACTAATTTGACACACACACAAAAATACTGAAGTGAAATTTTAAATTAAGATAAATCACATTTGATTTAATTTTGTCTAAAATTTAATAGTGTATTCAATTTAAAAACATTATTGACATTTTCTATCAAGTTTGACATCTAGTGAGGCAATTTATTTTATTTTATTTTATTTTTTTGGTTTCCTACATGTCTCCTCTAACAGAGGCAATTCTGTTCGAGGCGCGTTGTGCACTAAATGTGGGAACATCTCTCGCAGGCCCGTCGAGGCAATTTTTTTCTAATAAGCAAAAAATAATGAAAAGAAGAGTGAAAGAAATATTCCATCTCATATACACTAGTCTTATAAACTCAAATCAAATAGAAGCATAAAGACAAGTTACATAATCAAAACACCAATTAAAAAAATAACAATGGGCATTACTCCTCTTGGCCTTAAACCATGATATTACCTTTATTAAATCCAACGCACCAAAGAAGTCAAAAGGAATTCCTGAAATAAAAATTTACTGCGTAGATTATAGATAGACCAAACCTAAAAGAGAGTTGAATTGGATATAATGAGCAGGAATATCAACAGGCATGACCTCATAAAAAACAATCCAAGCATAAATTGTATTCCAGAGTCTTGTGGATACTGAGCATGTTAAAAATAAATTATTAACATCTTCATGCAAGGTGAAACATAACACATAGGATAAATCATGCACATGAGATAATACTCCTCTTTCACATAGATTTTCTCGATCGGCAATCTTTCTGGAATTATCCTCCAAGATAATGCAAGCACTTTAAGGAGTACAGAAAGACTTCCAAAAAAAAATAAAAAATGTCAGCTATGAACTTCCAAAGTATGCAATTATTTCGGGGTATTTTGGTGTGATTTCATGCGTTTCATGCTATTATTATTAGATTATTGACTCACTTATCCTACTTTATGTAGTTTTGTGGAAAAGTAGGCAAGGAAGCGAAAATCTGAGCTTTCTGGTATTTCAGAGCGAAAATGTGCATCTTAAGGACTTCATCTAGATAAGCATGATCACGCCCAGGGTAAGCACGGTCGTGCTCCTCACAAAAACCACTACGTCCATGCTGGATTGAAGCATGGCCTGATAGAGGTGAAATTTAGGCATCACAAAAAGTGATCGTGCTAACAAGCACGTTCTGTGCTCATATTAAGCATGGTCATGTTGAGGGATTCATATGTTAAGCATGGTTGTGTTGTGGTACTATGACATGAATAATTGGGCTTTTTTCTATAAATAGGCATGTCAGACTCATTAAAAAGAGAGTTTCATTGTAGGAGAGTTGTCGTGACCTGTTTTGGAGAGTTGTGGAGCTGAAGCTGGGTTAAAGTGAAGGAGAAGATCTTCCATTACGGTTTTTCTACTTTGTAACTATGGATCTTAGTAGTGTGATTATTGTTTCATCCTAGACATGAATAGCTAATTTTCTTTCTAGGATCCTAGGTGGATCTTGTACTCCAAGGAACCATTTTTGCTATGTCTTAGCTTAAAACTAGTTTTATTCAATTTTTGTATTGTGACTCCAATTAGTTTTTTACATATTAGGTTTGATCACCGTTTGCATGCTATTAATCAACTGATTGACTAGCGATCGAACTACAATTAATTGGTAGACCTATAGGATAACGAGATTAATAACTACTGCATACCCACTTTGGCTTTTAATCTTTTAATCATTCAACCACTGCATACCCACTTTGGCTTTTAATCTTTCAATCATTCAACCTCTCAGATCTTTATGCTGTCCTTAGGCTTAAATCATTTGACTTGACTAATTCACGGGATCAATTTAGGGGAAAGAATACTAATTTCGCATGACGTAAACGAATTAGTAGTTTTAGTAAAGGGATTGATAATCGAATAAAAAAAAAAGGAATTGGGTAGAACTAGGACTTGGGAGATCCGAAGGGACAAGTGAAATTGGGACCCTAAACTTTACTCTATTGTTGTCTCCAAATTGTTTACTCTTTTTTTCTTTGCATTACTTTCTCACAATTCGAATTTGATGCTTAAATAACCACAAAATTCCATTAATTCGGTACTTGCATTATTTCCTATGAGTTTGACAACTGAGACTCCAATCTCATCTTTATTACTACATTGCGATCGGGTGCACTTGTCCACAAGTAATTTGTCAGAATGAAGAATATTTGATCCCCATGTCAACTACTGACATTGTAAAAATTCATAAGATGACTTAACTATTAATCATCCAGAAGGATGCTCCTTCCACTTATAACACTCCATTTTTTTGGTAGCCAGAGTTTGTGACGTGTTTGATTGCATTGAAAAGTATTTTGTGTTTAGAATCGTCTTAGATGATTAGAAATGCGTTTGGATAGTTAGACTCTTAGAATTTCTCACAAGGGGTAAGCAATTAAAGAGATCCGAATTCCATTTTGTGTAAAATTGCACAATTTAAGTGCTTAACGGTTAGAGTTAAGAGCTTAAGTCGCGATAAATCACCAGAATCGCAAATCCTTATATGATTCGTGTTATCTCGATACAAATCTTTTCGAAACAATCAGAATCCTTGTGTAATTCAAATAGATCAATCCTAAACTATTTAAAACACCTATTTAAGATATCTCTTAGGGTTTTACTTCATTCACCCTTGAGAATCACTCAAAGACAATCTGTGTTAAGAGAACCCCCATTGAATTTAAAAGCTCTCGATTTTGATTTTGATTACTACTTTACGTTTTGATTATAGAGATTTTCTTAAGGTAAATTCTTATGCAACACATTCTTTAGGATTCCGTAATTTCCCTTTGATCTTAGATATAATATTAAACCCTTTTTACATGTTCTTCATGCCCATAATCATGGAGGACCCTTAGACAGCCACGAGACCAATTCCTCTTCTCTTCCTTTATTGATCTCATGGCATATCAAATGTGGGGGAGAGCGATCAATAATATATGGGATTTCAGACATGATAAGAGATAGAGGTTTTGCCCATGATCCCTTTTTGTGCTATGTTGCTTATTTGATGGATCCTTGTATAAGCAAGGGTGTGATTGATGTATTTGTTGATTTTTGCTTGCTGGTGTGGTAGATTGATTGTAGGAGCAATGAATTCCATATTTAAATGTGGTGGTTGTTGATGGTTAGAGTATGTCATATGTTGTTCTACATGATATTCATGATGATTCATATGATTTAGTGAATGGTCAGTGTTTATAGCCTTGGGTTTAGGTTAGTAATGTTTAGGATTGTGAGTGGATGATTATAAGAGTGTAGGACTTGATTTAGGGAAGTAGGGCAGTGTTTTCGTGTTGATTTTCTATAATTTGTCATGGTTTAATAACTTAAATATAGGTGTTAATCGCTTAAAAGTTAAAATGCTTCGCAGAACCCAGAAACTGATTTCAGAATGGTTTAATTGCTTAAGGATAGGTTTTAAGCACTTAAGTGGTTTAGTTGGTGTTTTAAGTGCTTAAGTAGGTTTTGACATGTTTAATTGCTTAAGCGTATGTTTGGTTTTGCGGTGACGAAAATTGATTTTGAAAGAATTAATTTTGCAAAATTGATTTTGGTTAAAAGCGAGTTGAACGTAACGTGATTCTTATCAATTAATGTTGTTTGGATAGTTTATATCAAAATCGCTTTTGAGTGTACAATTACCAAAATAGGTCATAACTTAAATAAGTGAATATATATTACCAGTGTTTTTGTCGGGAAAAAAATTCAAAACATGTGTCCATAAATAAAACAAAACCAGTGAATATATATTATGCTGATAATAAACAAAAAAATATTACGCTGATAAAATGTAAAGATTATTTGTAAAAAAGTTATTTTTATTTCTCCAACATTCTGTTGACCTTTAACCCAACACATTAATTTTAAAGGCCTCGAAATATATTTTGGAGAGGGGAATGCAAACTAAAATCAATTTGGAAGGCCCTTCAGCCCAACCCATTTGTAACCTTTCAGAAACCCTAGTGTTATACACGTTCCCCGGTGTTGAGGAGCTGCCATCCCCCTTTTCTTACTCTTTCCTTGCTGCTCACATCACCGAAAAACATGGCAAACATATGGCCTCTGGAATAAATCTTAGTATGAAAAGTAATCTCAGCTACCCCCTCTGGAATAAATCTCAGCACGAGAATAATCTCAGCTACCCTCCTCTGGAATAAATTTGAGAATTGGTTTGGGTCACCGTAAAAGCTTGAAACCTTAGCTTCTTGGTAGAATTGATTCTGGTGCTAGAATCAATTTAACTTTGTTGAAGCCAAAAATGACAATTTGTCATCAAACCACGTTGGACCTCCTCAAACGTGTGTATGGGATGACTAAACATGGATCCAAACAGTAGCTAAGTAGGCTTTGATATGTTTAATTACTTAAGGTAGTTTTTTAATCGCTTAAATGAACTAAAATTGGTGGTTTAATCGCTTATATGATGGTTTAGTTGCCTAAAATGGACTCTGGCCTAGTTAATCGCTTAATTGGTCTAGATTTGATGGTTTAATTGCTTAAGTCACTTAGAATGAGTAGTTAATCGCTTGGTTAGGTTAAGCGCTTAGGTTTGTATAAAATGGATTTTGAAGTTAGTAATGGATTTAGCTTTTTGATCTAACACAGTATGACTTAGGATTAGACCTCGTTGCTATAGATAACGATTAATAAGCTACAATACGATGACGATGATGTTAAGGCAATGATGTGTCACCTTGTTGATGATATAGTTCTCGTTGAGAATTGAGGATGTCAAGATACGAAGGATGGTTGGATATACATTGTTGTTGTTTGTGCATACATGCATCATGGATGATGACATGTTTGGGGGGAAGCAAATGATTAAACGTGGCAGTGGATGTCGCGAGCAGGCCTTGAGGGAACGTGAGTCTGATGTGAGTTGCTACCACTACATGTAGGAGCTAGCTGCTTGCTGCTAGGGCGATCCACTCAACCAAGTTGGACTACCCTGATGAGCCATATATAATACATTATCAAGAGTGGTAAGAGTATTCGGAGGGAGGATCATGATTATCGATGAGCCTCCCATGTTAAAACCGAATACATAGCTCTCATTCATCTTTTTATAGATAGTTATGGATCCACATGCATACGAAGTAGTTGGAGACTACGATATACATACATTGTCATGCATTACGAATATGATTGATGGATGATCATATCTGTGTGTGTTGTTGCACCTATCTTTCTATGCTTTGTTATCCCTAGATGTGTTATTGAGAATGATCTCTCACCCCATATGTTGTATTTGCTTTCAGTGTACTTGTTATGGGCAGCGGAGGAGCCGACAGAGGGCAAAGCCGCAGAGGCCGAACTCACAGAGCTTGAAGCTGCAGCTGAAAAGTGACTCCAATTGATGATCTCGTATTAGTTAGAATTCTTGATGGTTATGTTTTGTTTACGATCTGATGTATTGTTTAGAGGGATATAGCTCTGACCATGTGACATCAGGTTGGATTTCTATTTTTCGCATAGTTTCTTACTTTCAAGTTTTTAATTTATTCGTGTTTTCACATGTTTGTTTTTTTATACAATGTAGTACTCGATATCTCTTATGTTAAAGACTATGTTTTCTAATAATTATTCTGCATGTTATGGATACTTTTCTCGTATTATTGCATGCGAGGTATTTGGGTGTCACGTCTCGTGGTATCAAAACTCGCCTTGTTCTTTAGGCCTTTGGTGTTTGTCTATTGTGTGTTATTCTGTGTACTCTCATATCATTATCTAGGATTGTATGAGATTTTAGGTACTCAGATTCATCATTAACTAATTTTTTTGTGTTGTCCCAACAGGAAATTATGGCAGGTAGAAGTGATCATCGCAATCAGGCCTGTAATGATGAAGTTGCTGCTTATCGGGATTGGTTGACTTCCAGGAAAATAACTCGGTGTCTTTCAAGGGAACTTATGACCCTGAGTGAGTACAACATTGGATTCGGGAGCTCGATAAGATATTTCAAACTATGGTGAGCACAAATGAGCAGAAGGCTACCTTTGCTACCTTCATGCCGGTGGATGAGGCAAATCACTAGTAAGAGAGTTGTCGCCGGTGTATGGAAGCCGAATGCACTATTGTTACTTGGAATGCCTTCAAGAACATGCTCTTGAAGAAGTATTTTCCGACTGAGTATGCTCTATGAGTCTACATGGGCAACAAATAGAGAAAAATGATGTCTACAATTTTGGTATTGTGATTCTTAAAATCATGAGTGGAAGAAAAGTGTTTGCCACTTTGAATTCACCTGTGGTTCTAATCGCGGATTGTTGCAAAATCAGGAAAGATTGATGAAAATTTTTATCAGTCAATAAGAGTAGATTGGTCAGGAAAAAAAAGTTTTGTTCTTGTAGGGATTATTGGTACTCATGCAAGTAGCATTAAGGCCTATTGTTGAAGCTATTAGTTAAGATGTTAGAGGGTGACATTTGACACTCCCAATTTACTAGGCAAGTTGGTACCACTGGGTCATTTGTCTTTTCAATCTTCTCCATTGCATGGTTTGCAAAGAAGTGGAAGATCAACACTGTACATTTCATCTTATTCAACAAGCATGAGCACAATATATAATGAAGGTCTACACTAATTTGTTTGTGCAAGTAGTCTCTGTTTTGATAAGAATTAGGAATTAGTCATAAATACTCGCCACCACTTACTGTTTGAAGTTGCATGAAATTATTGGACATACCATGTGCAAAATCCAAAAAATATATAAAATAAGAAGTTAAATTAAGTTACACTTCTATTTTTTTTTTTCAAAAATAAAAATTAAGCAAGTCGTAAGTAGACAGTAGTGCAAGCAACGACTTGCTAATTTAAATAAGGGTTAGATATATTTTTAGTCCATATAAAATTTTCATTTTTTTGTTTTTAGTCCCTACAAAAATTTCCTTCAAACTTTCGTCCTCCAAATATTCTCGATTTACAATATTAGTCCCTACTGTTAAATTTTTGCTTATGTGGCAAATGGTGCTCCAGCTGGCACTTGCCACGTTGACTTTTAATTAATGTGCGTCAAGTGAGTCATCAACTTTATGATTTTTATAATATTAATCAGGTTTACTCAATTAATTAAAACAAAAGTCTAATTAAAAAACAAAACACTCCTCACATTCCCCTCTCTCTCTCGCGTGATGCTGTTCATCACACGCAGAAATTAATGGAGAACACGTTCTCCTCCCAGACCATGTTTCTCCATTGCAACCTATTTTAGATCCAAACCTCCCATTTTGATATTTTCATGAAGAAGCTAACCATCCTTCCACCTCCTTCAACCATAAGTGCTGACTTCTCCCCAAATCTTCAGAACACATTCTCCTCCCCTCCTCCATGAGTGTCCACTTCTCCCCCAAATCCTAGCCACCGTGAGTCGATTTTCCACCAATCAAGACCACCAAAATACTCCCCATTACACAAGGATCAAAATCCCCTAACCTGTTTCCCGGATCAGACAACTCAGAGAAACCCTAGCCACCACTACCCTTGCATTTTTCGGCGAGATTCCGACTGTTCCAAACTAGCTTTCAAAAATAAAAGTCAATCCACATACTCCCGGTGTGCTGCACATGAAAACCCATGCTTTCAGACCATCGATTGGAGTACAACCGTCATACGGCGCCCTCATCACCGCAGACTGTCATTCTTTGCCAGAGGAAGGAAGGAGAAGGGTTTTGAAACTTCTAACACGTGCAAAAACTTCAGATCTGGAGGATCCCCTTCTTTGCTGAAGTGAAGAGCAATTCGCAACATCACCAAATGGCATCTGATGACAAACCTCATCCCTTTTCTCTCTTCTCTCCTTGTTTTTGTCTCTCTATAATCTTATTATTCCAGTGTATGTTGTGTGGTGGACTGTGTTGTGTTGTATAGGGTTTTTGCGAGATTATTTATGGTGGACTGTGTTGTGTGCTATGGTGATTCGGTTTCGTTTTACGAATTCTGGGCTTTGCGGATTCTGGGTTGCGTTTCTGGGAGATGGTTTGTGGCAGACTGATTGTGTTATTTAAGTGAGGATAGGGGTGCTGAATGCTTGAGTTTGAGATTTAGGTGAGAATTTCATGGAGAACTTGTGTTAGATTTAGGGTTTATTGTTTTGTTTGAGAGAGGATTTCATAGGTGAGTAGGTGGTAATGTTGGTTCTATTGGTTTCTAGTTGTTCGGTTTGCAGAGATGGAGGGGACGGTGGCCGAAAGAGGTAGTGGTGGTGAGTGGGTGTTGGGGGTTCATTGTTGTTGTTGTTAATGGTGTCTGGAAACAAGAAACGGGGAGAGGGAGGGTGGAAGAGAAGGGGAATAGAGGGGTTGGGTTAATTGCTAGATTAATAATATAAAAATACTATAAATGTTGAGTCACTGCCACGTGGACGTCACATCAATTAAAATGTCCATGTGATAACTGCTGACTAGACGACTCTTTGCCACATAAGCAAAAATTTAACAGCAGGGACTAATATTGCAAACCGAGAATATTTGGGGATGAAAGTTCGAAGAAAATTTTTGTAGGGACTAAAAACAAAAAATACAAATTTTATAGGGAATAAAAACATATTTAACCTTTTAAAAAAAATAAAATAAAATAAAATAGGAAGTTGCAATTGCGACCCATGAATTAAAAAAATAAAATTTGGGCAAGTTGTTTTTAAACGACAAATATATTAGTAGTTAGTATGTTATGTTACTGGAGAGAGTTGAACTCATGACCATTTTATTATTCCAACCCCTAAATCCCTCCACCCAAACCGCAAACCCCCGGACAAGTTGTGAATTCAATCAACAACTTAAGTAATTTGGTAAAATCTTTTCATTGTGTACCATTTTGGTAAATTCATTTTCAAATTAAACAAATATGGTAGAAAAACCACAATGCATGAATTCGCTGATTCCCACAATCTCACCAGTGTTCTAAAATATGATCGAAACCATTAGAAGAAGAAAACAGTAAAATTTTACCATCGCACAAGTAAGATTATCATTATATATATTTTTATTCTAAATTATCAATATTTTCACAACAATGTTACATACATATCTAGTATTGTACAATTGTCATGATTCAACAATTACTCAACCCAGAGTTCATCCCGACAACACGAAAATCACACGCATACAAAACTTGTATATACTTAACTGTGTAAATAGCAGCCTCAAATAAAAAGACTAAAAGGAGGCACTGAACTGTGAAACAATGCAAAATTAATACGTATAGTAAGGCAAGTTCTAGGGTGCACTAGTGAAGTGGGTGTTCCCACCGTGCACAAGTTTGTTGAACCATTGGATACAATATATGATATCACATGGCTGCTATTGTTTTTTTCTTTATATAATGAACCGGTCAATCCAAAAAATAAGGTTTTGCAAATCTGTCCCTCCGTATAATGGTGTGTCCCTTTGCAAATATGAGGACGTTGGAGGTGGCGATGGCCATGTTCTTGCTGACCATTGTTAATGGAATATAATGATCTGTTTAATGATATGTATGAATTTAATGCTTTGTGCATAATGCTATGTTGTTGATTTATTTTGAACTTCATGGAAAGGTGAAGGTAGAGGAGAGAAAGCTTTGATCGCAGGGGAAGCAGGTTAGGGAAGCTTTGATCGCAGAGGATTCTTTGGTTGCGTTCAAGACGGGCCGTAACATTGGCGTAGAAGGGAGACGCGACGTTGGCCAATTAGGACGAGATACAGGCGACGGCGACGGCAAATCCCCACATCCTTCTCTTATTTGGGCAAGCGTCGATTGAGTTGAGTGGTACTGGATGGTGGACTCGGGTATGGGTTTAGGGTTGATGGACTCGGGTAGGCCTTGACACTTTTTAATTTTTTTTTATATCTAGAACTAACCAACCAAAAAAATATCTAGAACCGTAAATATCAAAAATATGATATTTACGGTTCACTCTAAATTTTTTCATTTTTTTTCTTTTTTTTTATTTTCTATTTTTTTGTTTTTCATTTTTTTCTATATCTACATGTAAAGAACCGTAAATATCAAAAATATGATATTTACGGTTCTCTCTTCTTCTTTCTTTTTGTTTTCTTTTTTGTTTTCTATTTTTTTTCTATATCTACATATCTCTTAATTTATTCTTTTTATTTTTATTTTCTATTTTTTATTTTTCATTTTTTTCTATATCTACATAGTTCTCTCTTAATTTTTTTATTTTTTGGGTACATGGATGTATTGTAATTGTAAGCGATCCATTTTTGGGATGAAAAAATGAAGTTAGGTTACTAAATAATGAAGCAAAAGCAAAGTATTAAATTAATTATTTAGACAAAGACTATAAATTAAGTTAATGTTTATAATTTTTTTTATATCTAGAACTTACCAAAAACAAATATCTAGAACCGTAAATATCAAAAATATGATATTTACGGTTCACTTAATTTTTTTTGTTTTGTTTTTTATTTTCTATTTTTTGTTTTTCATTTTTTTCTATATCTACACATATTCATAGAACCGTAAATATCAAACTCTTAATTTTGTCTTCTTTCTTTTTGTTTTCTATTTTTTATTTTCTCATTTTTTTTCTATATCCACATATCTCTTAGTTTATTCTTTTTATTTTTATTTTCTATTTTTTATTTTTCATTTTTTTCTATATCTACGTAGAACCGTAAATATGAAACATTTGTCTCTTAATTTTTTTATTTTTTGGGTATCCATTTTTGAGATGAAAATATGAAGTTAGGTTTCTAAATAATGGAGCAAAGGAAAAGTATTAGATCAATTATTGACGAAAAAGCAACACTCAACAAAAAAAAAGAGTATAAATTAAGTTAATAAAGATTTGATGTTACCAAAAAGAAGAATTGAAATTTTTTTGTTTATAAGCCATATGCGTATTTAACCAATATGAAACTTTTTTCAATAAACAAATGATGATATATTTCCTGGGCATTTTCGGTTGTTACAAATTTTTGTTTTTTTTCTTTTTCCATTGAACCGTAAATACTTAGTGGACATATTTCCGGTTGTTTTTTTATCCCGTGCTCCCTCATTTATTCGAGTTGTGTAGTCTAGCACCCTCATTTATTCGAGTTGTGTACTCTAGCAGTAGTGGATCACTTGTTGGACTCCTTGGGCTGTTTGATGGGTCATTTCTTGTATTTGAATTTTGTGACCTTGGATTTTGGACCTTCAAGACAGTTAAATAATCTGTCGTTGCTTGTGAACCGTTTTTTTGGGTTTAGTGAACCGTAAATACCTGTTACTCGTATTTCCGGTTCTTCAATTTTTTTTTACGTATTTGAACCGAGAAATTGTTTTTTTTTTTGCACATATCATATTTCCACTTAATTTTTTTTTGTTTTACATATTGAAACGTAAATAGGTGTACGTACATATTTCCGGTTCTTCAATTTTTTTTTCTTTGTACATATTTCTGGTTTTTTTTTCTTTGCAAAGATCAACCGATGATAATTTCCTTATTTGCAAAGCTGGCATTTCCGATTCTATAACCTACAATCTTGCGCCCTAGCCCTGAAATGGTATAGTAGAATTGGGGGGCGACTATTTCTTCGAGAACGCCGGTGTCCAGATCGTCGCCATCAACAACGAAATCGAACACATTCTTCGCGGATCTGTCTCTCTCATTTTCTGCTGGGCAAAGTAAAATCGGGGGCCGACCATATCTTCGAGAACCCTGGTGGCCATATGTCACTGTCAACGACGAAGCCCCAGCTAGAATGTGACCTAAAGCCCCCATGTCAGCATCTGACGCCCAGCTCTTCACTTCCTAAAATCCAGGTATCTGAGGTCAACCCTAGTTTAGGGTCTGAAGTAAAATCTGATTCTATTTCTAGTAATTCTATGTTAATTAATGATAAGAATGAACTAAAGGATACTATAATTGCTGATAATGTCAAATTAGAGCAAGATATTGTTAGGCAAGAGATGGTGGAAGAACCATCATCCAGAAATGATGTCCTTGTTTATGATGAATCACATTCAATGGACGTGGGAGAGGTACATGAGAAAAAGGTATCTGTTGAGGAAAATAGTAGTAACAAAAGAAGTCCAAATGCATTGCTCTGTATTTGTGTGATCTATGTTGTGTTTTCTATCCTTCGAGAGTGATCCAGTTGTAGGCTTCGCTGCTTCTTTGTGGCTCTGCACAAGTAGCTACAAGCACAAAGATGGTTTGGGCAAAAATACTAGAAATGGAAACCTTAAAACTAAGCTTGGGATTGAGGGAGTAGAACTTATTTTTTCTTTTCCCTTTTTCTGGTTTTTGATTTGTTGACATTTACATATTTGTTAATATTTTAGAAATGAGGTAGTATTTGAGAATAAGAGATTGAATGTTACTGGCTTGGTGAATCGAATTTTTTGTATCTGCGATTCCATTAAGCAAAATTCTAAATTTAGTTGAACCCAAGTGATTGAATGTTACTGGATTGAATGCTGCAGTAATAAGTAACACCAGCCACCTTGTAAAATTCTAAATTTAGTTGAACCCATATGTAAATAATTTATTTTGCAGATAATATTTCTTTGAAATTATAAACTTTAATTATAAAACTGCTCATTGTTTTAGCACAGGGTTTCATTTGGACCATTAATAATTAATACTTGATCAAGTAGTAGGCTACTTTTTCAGGTTTTTTTTTCACGCACCTTGTTTTGCTTCCTGTTGATGGTGGTTGCTTCTAATCATCAACTCCAATATGTTGTTTGTCATTGCTAGCTTATTCGTCTCACATGCATCATATGCTTTTAATATATTACCAGCCAAATGGGGCTTCTGTATAAAATTTATGGATAGGAAGTCACATGGATCATATGCCTTTAATTGAATTAGGAATGCAAATATGATTAGGAAGTATAAAATTTACTGTTCTTTCAGCAGCTAAAGTGCAATATAATATTTTATGATTAGGTTTCTTGATGGTAGAGTAATAAGATTATCACAGCCTTGTGGAAGTCCCACATGTTGGAATAGGTATAACCTCATGGTGCTTGTGGTAGGGGTATATCATGATTTGGGGGTTATGGTTTAACTGATCACATCTGTTATACTCTTGCTTCTTATTGGTTTAAAAAATCAGAATCATAGGCTTCCTGAAAGGCCTCATAATCTGATTGCTATTGCTCCCCCTTTTTAGGCCTCAAGTAATTTTGGTAGCATTGATGTCTACTGTTCTGATGCTTTTAATCTGATTGTTTATCTGGTGTAAGATCATTGCTATTTGTTTTTTATACATGTGGTTGATTATAGGTTGGCTTTCCTTTCAGGTTATATATTTTGTTGATATTAGGCGGCTCCAATATAGCTGCAATTACATTTGGAATCTGCATATCAATTTGTAGTACTTCTGGTACTAATTTTCTAAATCTATCTATCTTTTTCTGCTAAAAAGGTCAAAATATTTCAGATGTGTACAATTTGAGTTTGATTTGTGTCCAAGTTCAGAAAAGCGTAGTCTTCCATAAGTAAATAAGCCTAAAGGTCGATAATTTCTACTGACTAAGTGATAGGGTTAGCTGCTACAAGTGTTGAAAAGAATAGTAATAACATCATAATCATATATCAAAATAAGAAAAAAGAATTGTGATAATAGACATTTGGTTTTGAGCTGCAAGAAAAATAAAGGAACATGAAGAAAGCTGGCTGTATTTTAATATAATGATTTTATGCATGCTTGTGTTTAGTTATGCACATGGTTGCTATCAAATTTTGTGAATTGTACCATGGTTGGTCTTTGTACAAAAGCTAAATGAAAAAATAAGTTTGCCATGGTTGGTCTTTGTACACAGGTAAAGACATCGGTGGGAAATGGATGGAGGCATTCAAGGTAACAAAGACGGAGAAGTATACACTGTAAAGTGTTAGTTGGTTTTAAGTTTTAACATAACATGGTTGTGGCATGAAAGTGAGGCACTAAATGGAGTATATAGTGACCTGATTCTGTATTTTAATTTTATTGTAGGGATTGGAGGATTTGGGAGTTCTCGTTGGAGACAAGTATGAGAATACTGAAGGTGGATATGGGTATGAAGATGGAGACGGATATGATGGGGGATTTGATGATGGATGTGAGCAAGAAGGAGGAGATGACTCTGATGATGATGCCGACGATGATGGAGATGGAGATGGAGATGAAGATGAAGAAGGAGATGAAAGTGAAGGAGGTGAAGGAGGTGCTGAGTCATTTATGGAAGATGGCATAAACATTAATGGGTTGGTCGACATTATGAATATTGATATGAAAAATATCAGCATAAATGATGTTAGTAGGTTTGATTTTGCTGACTTACATGTGGCATACTTATTCTATAGTTGGTATGGTAGATTGAATGGATTTTCTGTTCGTAAGAGTAGGCTATTGAGAAACTGTAAAGGGGAAATATTACAACAAACATTTGTATGTTCTCGAGAAGGATTCAGGGAAGATAGGGGAGTCACACCTGAAATGCGAAGACGCGAACAAAAAAACTATACAAGGTGTGGGTGTGAAGCCAAATTTCGCGTTCACGTTGATAGTCATTCAGGGCGATGGTATGTTTCCTTATTCATGGATGAGCATAACCACGAGTTACTTGGAGAAGTATATTGTGCAATGTTACCAGCTCATAGGAAGATGACTGTTGTGGATGCTTTTCTAATTGAAAATTCTACAAAAGTTGGGATAAGGCCGTCACAAATTTATGGTGCATTTGCCAATATTGCAGGTGGCTATCATAAGATGAGGTATAAAAAAAAGGACATTTACAATCAAGTATCCAGACAACGCCGAAAGCAAATATCTGATGCTAGTGCTGCTGTGAAGTTCTTGCAAGAGCTTAAAGGGAATGACCCATTGATGTTTGTTGCGCACACTGTGGATGATGAAAGCAGGCTTCACCACCTATTTTGGTGTGATGGGGAAATTCGAATGAATTATCAAATATTTGGTGATGTGCTGGCATTTGATGCAACTTACCGTAAGAACAAGTACAAGTGTCCTCTGGTGATATTTTCCGGTGTTAATCACCATAACCAGACAATAGTTTTGCTCTGCGCTTGTAGCCAATGAGACGTAAGAGACATATGTGTGGTTGTTGGAACAATTTATGGTTGCCATGAGCGACAAAGCGCCTTCTTGATAATAACCGATGGTGACATTGCAATGAAGAATGCTATCGATGAGGTGTTTCCTCAAGCACACCATAGACTATGTGCATGGCATTTGCTCGCAATGCTACAAGTAATGTTGCGATTCAGATTTCTGCCTTGGTTGAAGAAATGCATGTTGGGTGATTACGATGTTCTTAAATTTGAGCAGTTACGGGAAGAAATGATAAACAAGTTTGGCTTGGAAGACAACACATGGATCGTAGAGTCGTATGGCGGGGAAAAAATGTGGGCGACGGCTCATATTAGGGCAATTTTTATGCGGGAATACGGACGACATCACGTTGTGAGGCATTGCACATGCATATACTTAAGTTTGTTAATCCTAGGATTAGCTTTGGCGAGTTTGTGCAACAATTTCATAGGTGCCTAACTTATTTTCGATTCAGGGAAGTGGAGGCAGATTTTCAGTCCCAGTGTGGTGATGTAGTACTCCAAACGAGTTTTCGAAGTCTAGAGAGTTCTGCATCGAAACAGTTCACAAAGGAGATATTTCTAATTTTTCGTAAGGTAACCTATGACGACATTCCTCTTGTTTGAAAGTATTAATAGTTTTTTATAATGTTGAACACGCTTGTTGGTTCGTTGATCACATTGATATATTACTAAGTAGTAATGATTTAACAAGAATTTTAGTTGTTTCCAATATTCCTTGTTAATAACTAACTCTTACAGTGATCATCAGGCTCTCATGAAGGCGACATTAACAACTGTCATGGACATACAAGAAATGTCAATGTATTCTATTTATTCAGTGTCTAAGTATCCAGACGTAGGCAAAATATGGCGTGTGACATACTGTCCTTCTCCTGTTGAATTTAGTTGTTCATGCCTAAGGATGGAATCAATGGGAATTCCATGCGACCACATCGTAAGGATACTGGTTTATTTAGACTTCACAAAGTTTCCCAAGTGTTTGGTGCTGGATAGATGGTCGATATCTGCTAAGGAGGCAATTCGTGGAAGTTACCATGATGGTTCTTTTTATTGGGATTCTTATTTGATTGCTAGATATGCTAGTTTGGTGGAGCTCTGTAGACAACTATCTGAGTTGGCATCAAGGGATGATGAAGACTATACACATGTTGTTGATGTTGTTACAAATGAGCTAAATAGGTTGAAATTCAAGTATACTGCTGAAGGAGCTACAGGCAAAGTCAGACTGTAATTGCACCTGAGATATTACATGATCCACCTATAGCTAGAAGCAAGGGTTGTGGAATGAGCCGAACATCTAGCAGCGGGAAACGTGGGCGACCACAAAGGTGTGGTTCATGTGGAGTAATGGACACAACAAACGATCATGTCCAGCCAAGAGGGTAAATGAAGAAGTAACTGATTCTGCAGTGGCGTATTCATTGAGTGCGCAAGAGGAACACACGTAGGATTCGCAGTGTTAGTGAAGATGCTTAACAGGTTGCTTAACATTATGCTGCATGGAACTTTAGATATTTTGTGTTGTATGAACAATATCACACTTATTTCTGAATGTTATTGTGTTAATTGGTGCATTATGCCTTCATGTAGGGAAGACGAGGATGCAGAATATTTGAAGACCTTATATAAGGCATTTGTTGTAATGATGCATTATTGTGGTAGTTTTTGATAAATTGTTATCCTTACAAAATGTTGCATTATGGTGGTAGTTTTTGAAGGCCTTATGTGAGGCATTTCTTGTAATGATGCATTGTGCAGGTAGTTTTTGAAGACCTTATGTGATGCATTTCTTTTAATGTTGCATTATGCTGGTAGTTTTTGATAAGTTATTATCCTTTTAATCATTTATGCAGTGACTGTTACGATGCTATTTGTTTGTTGGTGGATGATGCATTTTGTTGCGCTGATTTTAAATAGGGTGTATATAATTTAGATCTCTATGTGTACTAAATTGAGAGAAGCAGGTCCATTGAAATGTTATATGTCTACTAGTGCCATTTTGAGATGCTATTTGTTGGTGGATGATGCATTATGTGTATGTAACTGAGAGAATCAAGACCATTTCCGTTGTTGGTTATTATTGAACTCGTTTACCAAAAAATAGCATCTGCGAATCCATTATTTTTAATTAGGCCATGTTGTAATTTTTATTTTATGATGCACATGCACAATAATGACCCATTACATGTTGTAATTTTGAAGTAGCCCGGTTAAATAGTGAAATGGTATTAAGCCAGAAGCTCATTGTCGTCTGCATAATAATGACCCACTATATGAAAAGAGGTAATACATAGCAAAGGCCCAACAACCCGATCCATTATGCCATCCCAGTATAAGATACACTAGCAGGACATGGATGGCACTAAATCGACTTTAAAGGGAAAAGAAAAAAGTTTCACTTCAGATATACACAAACAAATCAACTACACACGTACTTTCCAGCCACTATAGCTAAGAGTTAATAGCTTCCAACCACTATAGCTAAGAATTAATACATAGCAAAAGAGCCCATTATGGACTGTATAATTTCTAGCCACTATAGTCAAGGTGGTAATACCACGCTTAGTGCATAACAAAACAAATGGGTATACTGTCTCCAAAATATGCTAGCGTGCAATTAATACCTTCAGCTAATAATTCACTTGTGGGCCCAAAATATAATATGACACTGGTTTTCTTTGTTCAATCACTTGGGTCATATGTCAGCTCGTCCCAGTTGTCTCTAGCCTTCATTAGTAGTGCATGCAGACTCTGGTTGTGTGCACCCAACAACAATCGCATGGCAATCTTCATACGCATTTTTTTGTCATTCAGCTGTTATTAATTTTTTTAAGCCAAATGGTTGACGAGGCAAAGTGTTAGAATACCAAGTTTATGATAGTAGGTAAATAAATAATGAAACAATTGATTTTGCATGTAACCCACCACTCTAGGAATATTATGGTGAAAAGAATGTTGCATATTCATCCACTCTACCACCCATAGACCGGAACTATCACTACATTGGAGCATGATGACAGAATACATCATTACATAATTTTAACCGCATAAATCATTAAATAAATATAATTGTATCCTTGTGTGATGTACCTATTCCCACAATTGGGGATACCCCTTGGCTCAAAAACATCCCACAAAGCAACATCAATGTAGTCATTGTAAAATCCTTGATCAATGTACACACGTAAAATTAGAGAACCCAATGCGTTGCTTTGTATTTAGTGCCAGAGACAAAATTTAGTAACACAAATAGGCTATAACGATTTACGATAATTATATCTACAAGTTACCATGCGCTGAATTGTTTCCCTGCGTTGATCCAATACGTCATCAGTGAGATAAGAGTCAAGATGAAAGACCTTTTTGTCATCTATTTGCACCACCATCAGATACCAATGTCCACCCTCCTCTTCTATTGGTATATATATCTATAATTTAAACATATAACACATTGAAAATGTATATTTCATACAATAAATGTCCAACAATTTAAATGATGATAGCGATTTAAATGATGATGCATAAAAGTATATCTTTGGGCCTTAAATCACTATTTGTACTAATGATACGTTTTTTATAATTTTCCATAGCCCCATGGACTTGGGTGGCCAAATAATCTAACCAGTTTAAGCTTAGGAATGGGGGGCATCCAGTCTTTGCCATAGAACATATGCAAATCCTCAATGGTCCTTCCCCGTGTGACATCGACCTGCATTAGTTAAATGTAAATGGAGTTTAGCATGATATATATTTCGTTCATTGTGGTAATTGGTATATGACATATAGTGTTCAATCAGCGACTTACCGCAAACGACGGAGGGAGACACCAAACACATTTGTTGCTGTTGTTCATTTGTGTCCAAGTAACCATAAGTGACTTCATGAGCACCATCTGTCGTTCAATAGGCCTAGAGTTTTACTTGTTGATAAAAAATAATATAATGCACAAGTGATTATTATAGCAAACATTTAGCGTCATATACATATATACATATAGTATGTACCTCATGGTGGACAATTTTTCCAGGAATCAAGCACTCAAAGTCAGCTTTTGTGCCTATGTTGTTCCCCACAGCGAATACCTCCTCACTGCAATAGGCGACAATAACACACAAATATTTAAAGGAAAGAATGTTTACAAAGTACCACCAATATGATAAAAATAGATTCAACAACACCTTAGCTCTTTCTCCATGTCGAACACGTATGCACAAACTTGTCCCTCTGCAAGACTCAACCTCATGTCTGTGGTTGACTTAAACTTGCACTTGGATTTCTATCATAGTATATGATGCTCATTACACACATAACATAGATTAATGTGTTCACAACTCAATAATAAATAAATGGCATAGCAAGTGGGAGTACCTTTGGAATCAGTTGACCAGTTGGTCTGAAGGCAGAGTTGGGTAACATATCCACTGCTGATATCCCTTTGGAGATTTGGCCCAAGGGAGATGGGTGTTTCGATAACCCTTTCGAGCTTTGGCTTAATGGCAATGACCGCTTCAAAGATACTTTCTTTGTGGCTGAACCAAGAGTTGAGTTGTTAGTTCTAGCCTTCTTTGTAGCCGTTTGTGACGTTGTCGGAGTGAACGACAACTTCCTTGGTTCCAAAGAAGATTTCTTTCCACCACTGTTATGGGTAACTCTTGTCGTAACCTATAGGCAAGTCAAAAACAAAAGTCAGTCACTATGTGCACGTTCATTGGTATGAAAATGTGATTATCCATCATAAAAATGCAAACCTTGCTACGTGCACATTCCTTATAGTTGCTCATGAAGGGCTTGTCTTTTATAGTATCCTCGGCTGATACCTCATCCATTTTGGTGCCTCCACCAAGGTTATTGTTACTAACAAATCTGGATTTCAACATGGTCTGACGGGTATAAGTACCCTCTAATCCTCCTTTGCATTTTTTATTACCCTCTAATCCTCCTTTGAAATTTTTTCCAATGGTACCAGTATCCTCATTGTCACTATCACTGATTAACACTGTTGAAATCTCTTTTAGAGCTTCAGCTTCATGGTTCACCTTTTTTTTACGATACTTGCGAGAGCTGGTCGCCTTTGCTTTGCCATAGATATTTTGTTGTACGTTCTGTTGCGCCGGTGAATTACTTCCGGTCCCATGTAGTGAGTCATTTTCAGATACAACTTTTGGTGTAGGTGTTGCTTCTGCTTTCACTAATCTGCAAAGCGTTACAAGTATGGAGTTGTTTGTTTTGTCAATGCTATCGACCCTGGAAACCAAATCCTGAGACACAGTTAATGAAAAGTTCAGTATTTATATGGCTACATATTTCCCGCTGAATACACTTTAGAAAAAAAATACGATGATATGTAATGTTCGTGAATTTTGCATTAAACGCACTTTAATGGCACCCTCCTTTGAAGCGTTCGTTTTGTCCATATTTTCAACCTTTGATGCCAGATCCTAGTTGACAAAAAAACAAAATACTTCATTCTATAATACTTTTTTAGGCTTTAGGGTGGAGCGCATGTGTTAGTTTATAACAAATGAGAAACAATGACACAATATTTACAACCTTAATGGCATCCAACAGATATTCAAGAGTTACTTCAGTGTGGACCACGTCCTCCTCGGCAGTTGACTGTCCCATGTTTTGCCCACTGGATATGTTTTCCTTATGATTCATAATCAACTCCTTATCCCTACGGAGAAATCACCAGAAAAATAAACATGGTGAAAACAAAATAGGACCTTTATTATTAAAAAAAAAAATTCTCCTTATATCTCATATGTATGAGATTCTCTAGCAGCAGGTTTGAACATTTCCTTGTTAACTTCATTATTGCATAGAATGGATTTAAAAAATGTTGAACCTTTCGTTTCTAGAGTCAGACACATCCATTGGAACTTCACCGGTATCCATTGCAGATGGAGAAATTTGAAGCTTTCAGTCTGATATGCAACGATTGATTCTTTGGAGATGTGAAATGTGTTTGGATCTTTAAAGTGTAGTGATTTTAGTAAGGGTAATATGGGAAGTATGACATTGTTACATCGCATTTATTGCATGTCACTTCGATAACCCACTAAAATTTGCTTTTAGTTTGTCTAATTTTACAATTAAAAACCGAAAATTGAGCCCCTCAATTCAGTCCATCATTACCATCTGTTTATTTGATATATACAAATTACAGAAGCCCACACCCTAAGTAGTACCCGATATGGAAGTAGTCAACAGTTATTTAAAAATAAATATCGTTACCTTTTCTACCAAATTAATAACAAGAAGCAACAAGTCCGGTCACTAAAACCAACTAGCATAACGGATCTTGTTGGATTTATAGTCATCCCTTAAATAATTGATAAACGATTCCGTTTTTATTAAATATAATAATTAACATTTTAAATCTCACAATCATCTTTTTTTTGTCTATTTATTCTACCAATAAGCATATGTAGTATTAAAATATATGTAGACGCAACTATTTAGCATATCAGGTTTTCTACTAAATTATTTGTTAAACTAAGGCCTTTTTTTATTATTTATATATTTTTTTAAAATCATAGTGCCAAGAAACAAGGGTAAGTCTTAATTATGTAAAATAATGTTGACATATTAGATATAAAAATTGCAATAAGACAAAGCTTCAAATCCATTACACATCACAATATGTGTCATACAAAGCTCAACTCCAAATTTAGGTAAAGGAAAAAAGAAACACAACTCCCAATGAATCCCAATGAACCCCATACATAATAACGTGGTACACACAATCCTAATCGAGCAGCACTTGGCTGTTTATGTCTTTGATTTCTTCACTCAAAGTAGTTGCATGCATACCCAACATTGTGCTTTCTTCCTTAAGCCTCTTGACCTCCTCCTCTAACAATTGGACATTGTAGTAATTATAATCTCTGATTTTCTTACCACAGGCATCCAACAAGCGACGAAGCAAAGCAGCTGCCACGTCCTCTCTCGCATCATAATCATTTTTTCCAAACCTACCCATGCAAAATGGAGATAGTCCAATTGCAAGGGCAGTCACAGATGCATAGTATCATCGATACTGTCGACCATTTACATTCTTCACCGTTTCTAGCATGTAAGTAGGTAGAGGAACACCAAGTTTATGACAGAGCTGCTCCAGTTGAAACTGTATGCTAACTTGATGAATGAACTCATCAGAATCACTCGCTGGTGCCAAGTGTTTTGTTATTATGTCTGTCAGTTTAACAACGAAATTGTTACGCAAGTATTGCAAAGAAATATGATACAAAAATGATAATAAAAACAACACTACATACGTACACAATATACTTACCTGCATCGTATGAATCTGTAGATGATCCTTCCCCAGTGTGATGCATTATTGGCCTTCGCTGTGGCAATTTGAGTCGAGCATATTCTTCGTTGTGCCCATGTTTCATGCAGTGTGCTATCCAGGCTGACTCGGCTTCTTCATATGTATTGTAACCTTGGTAAAAGTATCTTGAGAATCGATTAACCTAGGCTTTACAGTCAACCCAGTCTAAATACACTCCAGGCATGCGGCCATGAAACACCACATATGCTTTCTTCCTCTGGCTGCTCATGGTAAGGTACACTTCATACTTATGTTTATAGCAATGGCACTTGGACAATGAGTGAAGTATGGTTATATAGCCCAATGCATGTGTTGATGTGTTTACTGCATATTCATTTGGTAGGTCACACCCAACTGGGAAGACCTTAATTACGTAGTTACTTTTGCATTTGGGAATTTATACTCTATTCACCAAACAAAAGGGTAGCTTTTGCATTTATTATGAGTCAACCAAATTAAAGAATAGCAAATAGTACCTGTTCCCACGTGTGACCGTCCGCCGAAGCATTTTTTTTATGGTTTGGACACAATGCTTTATATATATATATAAAGCATATCAAAGCATGTCTATAGATTTTATTTGTCCTTCCTTCAAAAAAAAAATATATTGCAGTACTGTGTCATATCTTGCCGCAGAAAGTATCATTAGCTGTGACAGCTAACAATAATAGGACTGGCCTGCTTTGACGTGACTTTAATCTTTGAGTAAATTCAAGCGATAAAGTTTTCGCAACCCGCATAAAATTGAAGCAACCCGCCTACGCTATAGTGAAATTTTTTTTGGTTCACCAAAAATAAAAACACCACTATGGCCATATCCAACGGACTACACAAAAAATGGGTACGTAAAAAGTCTCACTTATCTACATCACTTATTTTTATTTCTTAATTTGAATACCTAATGCCTTCAACCAGTACAGTTAAAAAAAATTACTAAATAGATCCCACAGTAAATTTAAATAATATTCTCTTTCCTATCATCAGACACTGTCATTCTCTATCAATTATCACTACGTATTATCTCGCCACCTTTTCTCTCACCTAAACCCAATAATATTGTCTCTCATATCCTCTCCTACCATCATCTTCATGTTAGAATTCAAGTGTGAGTGATTAGTTCCACATTGGCTAGGATTGGGCTAAGTGAATGATATATAAGAGAAGTGACCCATATACCCAATGCCTTAACGTTTTGGATGGAGATGTGGTGTCCAGGTCTCTTAGTGGTCCTAGTTTTTAGCCTGTTGTTGCTCTCTGGTGCTCCCCGGACTCCCCAATAAATGGTATCAGAGCGGTCTTTAATGTTAGATTATTAGAATTAAAGTTTTTTGTTGATGCCTTGGGTTTTGTTCTTGGGTTTTGAGTTTTTGCCCAAAAAAAAAAAATTACATGAACCCAAAATCACCTCATTTGAGTATTTTTGTTTTCTTTTCGTTGCCTATGTGTCCAAATATTGCAGCTTGGCTCTACTGAAATTGATTTCATGGCTGAAAGGAAAAATTGATTTGTGCATCACACATAAAGCTAATAATGTTTTGGTTTTGGTTTTGCCATAAACGATTTGTACACCACCGTCACGTTTTTTGATTGCCGTGAACCTGTATATTTTGTTTTAGAAATCTATTTATTTGATTTTGAAATCAATTAGCTTTGAAATCAAATTGAATAAATTATTCACGAGATATTATGCTAATAATGATGACTTATGTGATACTTTTGACAAAATAATAAAGATTTGGTTTTTTTTTTGTATATTGCATAAAAAAGAAACCTATAAAGTGTTGTCATTTTGTGATTTGTTTTGGTAATTATTAAGCTTATGATTCTATACGTTTGATTTGGACAAAATATTTAAGCAATATATTATATGCGATTTGTGCCATAAGAATTTCACGTTTTTTGGCCTTTGTATTAAGTTCATTTGCGGTGAATCTTCAATAATATTTGGTATATATATTGTTGATTTTGGCCATCGTGAAAGAAGACATACAAATCTTTGATTGAATATCTCTTTATTGTGATAATACAATTTGATTGTCTTTGATTATTACATATTTCATTTTTTCTCTATATTGAGAATGAATCAAATAAAATTATTACCGGTGATGTGTGAGATACTTCTCTTGCTTTAGGACTGTTAAAGTGGTCTTTTGACTGATGTGTGGTGTTGTAAACATACAGTTATGGATATTCCTACACCTAGGTGTGGAATTTATGTAAACTAAGGCCCTCCCATTTTTTAATTAATAATTGTCTAGTATCTTTAATTGGGTTGATTGAAACAACATGTTGCCAAAGTAACCTCTGTTGCGTAGATTAGTTCAATTAAATTTACAAAAGATGTAGCGTGGAGTTATTCATGCGAGTTGTTGTCGGCCCAAAGGAAGGCGCAATTTGGCCGCATAATTCCATGCCTGCGATGATAAATGTGTGGTGATTATAAAAACAATTTATCCATGTCAGCAATTGAGATGCCCAAAGATAAATAGTATTCAGATATGTGCACTATGGAATTCTGAGTAGATATGGACCTTATTCAGATATGCGCACTAAGGAATTCTGAGTAGATAAGGTTTAGGGTTTAGAAGCCTAATTTAATTGATATGGACCTTATATGAGTAGATGTAAGTGTGGCCAGATAAGGGGATAATGGGTACCCTGTTAGGTTTAACACACTATAAAAAAGGCTATGATCCCCAATACACCGAATCGCCGTCATCCATTCTCTTCTCCCCATCTGAAGAGAATCTAAAGTCTCGTGAGAGAGCCCAAGAAGATTCGGTTGATGAAGAACCATAAAGCTGCCGCTAACATACTCGATATTTGTTGCTATGGATCCATGTGTTTGTAATTTGTTCGTGATCATTCCTTTGACATTCCAATTCAGGTGATTGATTACTATGGATCCAGGTATTCTTCTAATTCTTCATAATCGAACATGTCGTAGATCTTAAGGGTAGAAAACTTGTTGTTTTTGTTGAGCATGCTTATATGTCTAGATAGTTTCCACATAAGATATTTTTTCTATAAGATTTCAGCATAGTTGTTGTTGTTGTTATTGATAAGCTATTAATTCCAACACTTCCGCCACATTTTGTCTCATATTGATTTAATATTTTGATTGTAAAGTTTATTGCTTCTCTCTGTTTTTCCTTTTTTCAATTGTCATATTTTTCTCTTATTTTCACTTCAAAATTTTTTAGTTCCCTTAACTGAGCATTTGTGTTTTTCTTTAGTCTCATTTTTTGGCTCTTTTTGAGGCTCATTTTGTCTGTTTGTATTCATACATTTTTAATAAGAATAAAATATTAATACTTTCTTTCTTTCATTGTCTGTGTTTCAGAAAAAGCAAAAGAAAGGAGAGGACAAAAATATGTCATACAAATTTGTACTATAAGGGAAAAATCATGTGTATTCACTGTGTCGTTCAGAGGGAATAATTCCATTTCTTCGACTATGCTGAATAGATAGAGTTGGACATGAACAATGTACTCCATATGCCCCTTCCATTTCTTCGACTGTGCTGAATAGATGGAGTTGGACATGAACAGTGTACTCCATATGCCCCCATATTTTATTTTTTGTCTGAAGCGTGATTTTGTTGAAAGATTCTGAAGTGTGATTTGACATTGAATCAGTATTTAAGACCCACTATATTTTTAGGATATATAGAAACAAAAAGCACTAGAGTTCGTGAAAAAAAAATAGCATCAGAGTCTTTAATTAAGCTCCAGCCTCCAGTCACAATTACAATGTTCATGTCCATTAATAGCCCACCGTAACGATCCACCATTAGATATTGGAAATACAAAAACCTTGTAATATCATTTGTGAACATCAACTCTTATCACACAGTATTCTTAAATTTGCAATCTCTTCTTAAAATAAATAAATAAATAAGGTATTGAGTGAGTGTCTCCTACCTGTATCGATGCTATGTTCCTCGCCAACCCAAACACTCAAACGCTACTCGAATCTATAGAAAAACGCAAAATTTCCAGAAGAAAAAAAAACCCCGAGGAAGATATGAGAGGAACAGAACGAGATCTAAGAAGGATGGGGAGCTGGTGGTGACTACTTGAAGGGAGGTTGAGGATGACACTGTTCCGGCTAGGCTTGGAGGTGGAGGGGGGAGAGAGGTGTGAGGATGGAGATTTGATTTGGAATCTGGCGAGGAAGGTGTATGATAAGATTGGGTAGGATTTTCGCATCGAACGGTTCAAAAGAAGTTGTGGACGGTGGCTCACCGTGGCTCACCTATTGAAAGCGTGTAGCCGTGTATGGTAGACAACGCCACTTTCCATGCTGAAGGCATTGAAGGGAACCGTAAATAAGTCATACCCATATTTCCGGTTCAATTTTTTTTTTTACATTGAACCATTAAAGGGAACCGTAAATAAGTGATTGTCAGATTTTCGGTTCAATATATATATTTTTTTTTACATTGAACCATGAATTACGCGTGAACATATATTAAAGGCGTGAACATATTCAAGCGAACCGTAAATTAGTGACTCCCATATTTCCGGTTGAATAATTTCTTTTTTACGTTGAACCATGAATTACTTAAATATAATATTTACGATTGAAAAAAAGTTATTCTTTTACCCTGTTGAACATAAATAACTATCTGAATATCATATTTTCGGTTCAAATTTTATTTTTTTTACATATTTAACCTTTCCATATTTTCGGTTCTATAAATTATTTTAGGATTTGTAAAAAAAAAATTATGGGATAAATCATTTTTGCACGTTAAACTAAATTATGGCTAAATTATGCTTGTTTATTTTAAGTTTCAGGCGGTTGTTTATTTGTTACGAATTGGTCCTAAAATTACATAATGCCTTTCATATGGGGATAATTCGGAAGGAAAAAATTCAAACCTAAAATAAGTACCAAAATAATAATTTACCCATAAATTATTACTTCACTAGTACACACTTTTAAAATTTCTAAAATAGCCCAGAGAGTATTTTTTTTCTTATTTTACCTTATCCATTAACTTTTTAGATTTCCCTTATCTCCATCTCTTATTTTATTGATTACTATTCTACCTCTCACATTTCCGTCTCCCTCCTCCTCACATTTCCATCTCATTTTTCATACCCTGTTTTCCTCCTCCTCTCCTTCCTTTTTCAACCCCTCCTTCCTCCCATTCCTAACAAGATACTCCCAACGTAAAGGTAACGTTGTCCTTCATACTGTTTATATTCCCTTGTTTATTTATTGTTTATATTCCGTTGTGGGTAAAAAAAAAATAATCACTTACTGTTTATTTGTTCTTACATATTCGTTGATATTTTCAGTTTATAATTATTTTTTCCTTTATATATTTTTGGTTCAGATATGTTTACTGTATATCTTTATATATTTACGTTTTGTATATAAATTTAGCTGTTTATATATACTTTTGTCAAAAAATAACTCTTTATATATATTTACATTTTGCCTTCCAATATATAGGTTTTTTGCATCCATATTTACCTTTGTTAATAGATATTTACTGTTTATCAAAAAATTCTCGATTTGGCCTTAAATATTTATGGTTTAGATATATTATTTTTTTATTTGTATTTTACATTTACCTATATATGCTATGTTTGTTTGTGATGTTTACGTTTCCTAAAAATATATAACCCGTCAATATATTCTCTAACGGTTTTATAACCTAACCGTTAAATTTTTCATTTTTTTAATATTAATAGGTATATATTTATGAGATAATTTCAAAATGCTTATTTGACAATTTGTTTTAATCTCTCTCTCTCTCTGGCTGAAATATATATGTCATGGATATAAGCATTTTTTTTATTGAAGATAACTCTTTTTAATATTTATTACTCCATCCGTCTGATATTGTTTTAGCCTTGTGCAAATTTCTTCTAATGATTTGTATAGTAAAATAGGCTTCTTCAACTAAAATATCCTTATTAATTAATTGAAGTGCTTTTTATCCGGAGTGGTAGTTAGTAGGAGACAAGTAAACTTATTATTCGAGAACAAATAACTACTGACAAAAAATTTGAGAAAATAAATATTACAAACAGGATAAGACGAAGGGAGTGATATGTATATCCTAGTTGTTAATATTGTCATTTAATTTGTAGATATGCCACGTACTAGAGGAGGTCACGTGTCTGCTTCTACTGCTGCTATAGAGAGAGAGCGTCCCGAAGGTTATAGAGAAGCACACTTGGCTGAGGAACCCCAACATGTTGACGAGGTTGCTGCACGAGAATCATTTCCAGGAGGACCTTATGATAGGTCCGTCCTAACAGAGTATGAGCATCATATCACTGCTGAAATATGGTGTGGAAGGGTAATAACTTGTTTACTGTATCAATTCGATTGAATGTTTACTTTTTTTATTATATAATGATGATTACGATAATATTTATGTCTACAGGAACGAGGTCCTCTCAAGGTTCATGCACATGGCAACAAATTGAACGAATGGCTTGATAAAATAAAGTCGATACCTCCTTATGTAATGAATGTGATAAGGGATTCTAGATTGTCAAGTTTATTAAATTGCAGCTTTAAAATGACTGACAATGCACTAGTATCTGCATTTGTTGAACGGTGGCACGGGGAGACTAGTAGTTTTCACCTACCATTTGGTGAGATGACTATCACGCTTGATGATGTGTCATGCCTGTTGCATTTACCGGTCTCCGGTGTCTTTTTCTCAAATCCGGTGATGGATAGGAACACCACCATATCTTATATACAGGAGATTCTTGGGGTGTCTTGCGCAGATGCGAGGTTTCAAGTCGAACATATGAAAGGTGGGAATATGAGTTTTTTATGGCTCCAAAAAGTCTACAATGAAGCCTGTGAAGCACAGAATTGGGTGATTGTATCATGGGCATTTATTATGCACTTATTAGGGTGTACTATTTTGACGAACAAGAGCCAGACGGGCATAGAGACCAAATATCTGGACTTGGTCCGCGACTTAGAGCATTGCAGGACATGGTCATGGGGTTCCATTGCCCTTTGTGTGTTGTACCAGCATCTCACTGACGCTAGCATGAGCAACACTAAGCAGATAGCAGGTTATATGACACTCCTACAGTTACATAATTTGATTATGTATGTATACTTAAATTTTGTTAATCGATTAAAAGATTAATTATTGTTGTTGCAGGCGTGGATATTTGAACATTTTCCTACTATCTGTAGTCGAAAGGAACGTGGTGGGTACACCGAGGATAAATGCCGAGCCAGGCGTTGGTTGTCTAAGAGGGGTACAGGACAGCTATTGCCTTTTAGGAGAGCGCTCGATACCTTGAATGGTTACGATGTATGTTGGACACCGTATACTGAGCATAGGCCATATGTTCCTCTTGAAGACTTGCCGTTGTTTTCGGGCTACATCCGATTTTGTTCGATCACGGTGCCGCACCTGCCAGAGAGGGTTTTGCGTCAGTTTGGGTATGTACAGGACATTCCTCGCCCAGTTATACCAGTACCTACTACCGAAGTGTTGGATTATTGTTGGATACGGCATGATCATCACAGTGTTAGAAACACCATGTGCCTAGTTAATGCTGAAATTCCTTCCTTGTGCACCGGTAGATACTTACGATGGTTCTATGTGATGTCCCATCCGCGTTTGACACCCCCTGACTTTGTAAATGTAGTACACGACTCACAAATTGAGTCTGACTCTCACAACCGAGTACACGACTCACAGACGATGTCTGTTCTAGAGGCTCAGTTTATTGAACAGGCTGAATCGACGTGTTGCAATGTAAGTGTTTAGGGATAGGTCATAAAGTTGTTATTTGGTTGATTCAACATGTGATTATTTGTTACAACGTGTTACCTTCATCTGCATGATAGTTTTTTTTGACGCAAAGAAGTGGTTGAACAAAGTTGCTGGCATACTTCAGAAGATGGCTTATACAGAGTCACGTGTTGGTCCTACTACACACTACAGGGATATTCAACAATTACTCCGAATAGTGCATGGTGGGACTGAGGCTGGACCTTCGTCCAGCAGAAATGTATTTGGCACTTCATCCAGTCGGGAGTGATGTATTTTGACACCCCTTAATCTACGTTGTTTATAATTTACTTACTATTTTGCTATGTGTGCAACTCTGGTTTGTTGAAATATGTTTGTTTTTAGTCTAAAATTAGATATTTTCAGAAAACTAGTACTGTGACCCTCACATGGTAACCGGTCGGGTTGAATTGGTTGGTATGAAAAATTGTAATAAAAATTTATAAACACACGAGAGTAATGTTTATAGCAATGGTTTGTGAATTTTTTTGTGCTGGAATTTTGGCTAAAGACCACATGATATAATGTTTTAAGCAATGACATGTAATGTAGTAATGACAAGACTAGTGAGGGGTTATTTTAATTTTTTCTTATGTTTTGGTTCGATTTTTAGGAGTTGGGGTAGTAAATTAATTATCTCCTAACTCAATTATAATCATAATGCTCTCATTAGATAAAGTGTTAGTTTTAGTATGTATTAAGTTGTTTGTATATATAGTAGAAGAGAGGAGAGGAAAAGAAAAGAAAAAGAAATTTAAAAAAAAAAGGATGAGGCACATAAACAAATAAACGGAGGAAAACATAAGAAAAAACAAAGAAGAGAAAAATGTGAGGGAGCTGCAGATGAGCATGCAAATGAGCAGGAAGTAGAAATTGTGTGGAGGACACGTGAACCAGGGTTCGAAATGTTGTTAGAAAATAGATAGATAGGTAGATTTATTGGAAACGGCCAAAAATACGTTACAGTACCTAACACTTTTACAGCGTCCTGCAAGACATACGAGAGACATGACAATCCGTCATCTATAAGACACGTGTTTTTTGCATCCTTCAATGGGAAAATGGTAGCTGCCTGGGCCATTTACGGCCACAGGGATACATCAGACAAACACGCTACCATTGGTGCCAGTAGCTGACAGTGTGGTTTGAATGAACAAATGAAGACTTACGAATCAAATGCCAACACGCCAACACGTACCTGTTGGTGCGACAAACACGCTACCATTGGTGCCAGTAGCTGACAGTGTGGTTTGAATGAATAAATGAAGACTTACGAATCAAATGCCAACACATACCTGTTGGTGCAGTGCTTAAAAAAACATAAAGTTTTACATCATGGACTAAATAAGCAGCACAAATTTAATAAAAATAAAAGCAAAGAAGCAGCACAAAAAAAAAATCAATGTTGTAAAGTATTTTTTTTAACAAGCTAAAACTAACATATTTTTAATAATAACATTTTTTTAATTCTCAAATAAAAATATTAAATGCTTTCAGTTTTTTGAAATAAAAAATAAATATCTTTTTTTTCTATTTAAACATTTAAAAAAAATGATAAGGGAGTAAATCTGGATAAAAACATGTTAATGGCAATAGAATTTAAAAAAAAAGTAGTAATAATACACATCACTGAGAATAGGAGAAAATGACGCAGCGCCCTCTACTTATTTGCTAATATTTGTTAATTATTAAATAAAAATATTAAATGCTTTCGGGGCTTAAATGGCAAATTAGGGTTCAAATGACAAATAAATTGGGGATATCACAGTCTCTCCCACCGCCCCCAGCCGTTCTAATACACATTTAGTTACGACCCAGCCCACCGTCTATAACGTCTCCATCATCGTCATCTTCGGATACTGCATAATCAAATTCTTCGTCAACATAAGAAACTGCATTATCATGTCCTTCGGCTACAACCGCACCCGCATAAGCAACTTCATCTTCCACTGGTGGTTCGCCAAGCGGTTGACTAGTCATAGGAATGTGAAACTTAAAACGAGCACGTCCGATGTATCTCATTTCCATTAAAGCACCATTTGGGATGACGTAAAGCCTTCGTATACGATCCGCTTCGGTCACTAAGAATGGTCGACCGTCAACCACCTCTACGTAACACGGAAAAGTGTTTCCCACTCTGTCTTCAATTGTCACGTTGTTGGATAAATGATGCCTCCACCGCTGGTAAAATAAACGGGGAATTGAAATATAATCCTATTAAAAGCAAAAAATAATTGTTGAAACAGCACGTTACTAACAATTAACGACCGATCAACAAAAATGAAACGATGCTATAAAAATAAAACTTACCCTATTAGCGATTAGTGCAGTGACGAAGCATTTGGAACGATCCATGTCGAGGGATAGCTAAAACGCTTAAAGAATTTCTCGTCGTTGCCTTGAAAGCGTGATAGAGCTTGGTCGGATATATAGAAGGTTGTTTGGTGTTGAAAGACTTTATTGCACCTAGCCTCAAAAAATAAATTTTTTTTTTTGGTCAAAACCTGAAGAAATAGCTGACAATGATGAGACCCATGTTCTTATTTTATATACTTTTTTGATCCGAATACCAATGTTCTTATATTTACATTATATTTATAGGATGCGTATCCAGAGCCTTTTAAATTTATAGTGACCATACTTTAATAAATTTTTTTACTTAAAATACTCCTAATTAAAAATAGTGTAATTAATCTCAATAATTATAAAGACGTTTTAGGAAAAACAAAACAAAACATGTATGAATTCAATTAAAAAAATAGTATTCACTATTTTCCTTAAGAAGCATGACATAGTAAACAACTTTTTATATTTTGTGACATAGACAGAGACAGTAAATAGCGTTATTGGGTATATAATATGTTTGAGCTAGGCTTTACAAGACTCAAAACTAAGATGTCGAATAAATCCTTAATATAATACTATTTTAAAAAATTGAGGTGCAATAAAATTTCCTAAACCCTTATTATAAGACTATTTACCTATGTTACAAAATTAAAAATAGTATACCGCTTATTTTGCCACTTACTATTATAATTATTTATACAAGCAACGCGCACGGTACTATTTTTTTAAAAATATTTATCTTTACTCTAAAAACAAAGGTGGAACACCAAACCAGCATCGCACACATAGCAAGATAGCAAGTAAATTACAAACAACACATGTTAACGGGGTGTCAAAATACATCACTCTTCACTAGACGAAGTGCCAAATACATTTTTACTGGACGAAGGTCCAGTCCAGCCTCAGACCCTAAACCATGCACTATTCGGAGTAACCGCTGAATGTAATCGTAATGTGTAGTAGGTCTAACACGTGACTCTGTATATACGATCATTCATAGAGAATGCCAGCAACTTGTTTAAACCTCTTATTTGTGTCAAAACAACTATCCTGGAGATAGAGTTAACACATTTTAAAAAATAACCAAATATTGTGTCAACCAAACAACAACTTCATGACCTATTTTTAAATACTGACAGTGGGTTCACCAAATGATAGGTGGAAAATACTAGTATTCCCGTGCCACGCCCAACAAAACAAATGGGGATATTAGTGTATTGTCAGTGACTGTAAAGCTCCAATTCAATAAACATAAGGGTAACATGTAAAATGAAGAGATAATGACATAATAAAAAAAGATATTGTCAGGGTATTTTGATATTTTACAAACTGTAAACAGCTAAGAATAAATAATTTAATAAATAATTTAACCATCGACAAAACTATGTAAAAGTAAAAGTGGACCGTTTTATTTATTTTTTTTCAGAAATTATTAATGGACTAACTGTTTTTACGTAGGAGTTAGTGTTTATTTATTTATTTATATATTCCAATTAAAATCTATATAAATGTGATAAACATACATATAATTTATTATCAAAAATACTTTGAACCGTAACAATTTAATAGGATAATAAAAAAAATGAATAAACAAATTATTTTATTAATAAAATATAGATGTGAGGTTAGATTATGAAATTAAATTATGGTAATGATAAATATGAGTGATATAAATAATTTGGACCACTTAAACACCCACCTTGGTGTCTAATATTGTAGATACTCTAACATGCAAAAATGATACGTCTAAAATATGATACATAACTATTTACGATTCAATGCCTAAACAAAAAAAATTAATTTTAAATAACGGGAAGTATGATAAACACCGATTTACGGTTAAATCTGTAAAACCAAAATTGTACCCAAAAAAAATATGTAAAACGAAAAAACAATTTACCAGAAATATGTTACGTGTAAAATAAAAATTTTGAACCCTAAATATGATATTTAGTTATTTACAATTCAATATGTAAAAAAATAATAATAATTTAACCGGAAATATAACCAACTTCAAACACGTAAAATGAAAAAAATTAATAACCGTAGATATCGTAACTAGTTATTTACGGTTTAATCTAATAAAACAAAAAAAACATTTTTTTGTTCGAAAACGAAGCCCAACAGCCTTACAACTAGTGACGGCACAAGATACTTACCATATGACGTGTTGTATTGGATATTAACCCTTTTAACCAAAACCGAAAATATGTCCGTAGCAAATTTATGGTTACCAGCCTTTCAATTAGAGACAGAACAACATAGTTACCATATGACACACTGTACTACATCATAGCCTTTTTTTCCCAAAACCGGAAATATCCCCCTCTCCAGTTTACGGTTCCGGTTTTATGTAAAAGCAATTTGTTTTTTTGGTGGAGTGGAAATATGTCCCAATGTAAAAAAAAATAACAAAACAAAAACCTTTCGGGCCGGGTTGGGTTCGACGGATGTCTTGGGCTTGCTATTTTTTTTCCCCTTTTGCTGTTAACTTACGGGAAAAAAAAAATTAACAAACAGTAATTTTTTTGGGACAATCAGAAACAGCTATTTACGGTTCAACTAGCTTAAAATTTAACAAATAAAACACAAAATATGGATTATATTTTCTTTATAATCAGAGGGAAAGGGGCTCCGATTCCTCAAGGGTTTGAGAGTTGTGGATGGAAAAAATGTGTTTGGTAGAGATCCCTTTAATTGCCCGACGGTACTTAGATCGAAGATTAATTTCATAGTCCAAATGACTAAATCCGTAGGGATATTTCAGAGAACTCATTGGGCCTAAGGGGCTAATTATAGTGGGGTCCATAAAAAAGAGATGTTTTCTCAAATATAAGTTTCGACAAAAAATTATAAATTTCGTAATTGAATGATATAGAAAAATTCAAATAAGGAACATGAAAAAAAATAATCTATGCTCCCTTTATTTAGAAGTAAATATTTTCTCTATATACTATACCTCCACCTTTCCTCTCCCCCGTAAACCCAATAATATTCTCTCTCATATCCTCCTCTACGATCATCCTCTATCAATTATCACTACGTATTACCCCGCCACATTTTCTCTCTCGTGGTCCTAATATTATTCTCTATCCTATCCTTGTCTCTCTACTACTACTTGTATACTATTACTCTCTCTCATAGTCTCTCCCCTACGATCATCCTCTATCAATGATCACTACATATTACCCCGCTACCTTTTCTCTATCCTAAACCCAATAATATTCTCTCAACTACTACTTATGTACTGTTTCTTACAATAATCATCTACGAATTATCACTACGTACTACCCCGCCACCTTTTCTCTCCCCTAAACCCAATAATATTCTCTCAACTACTACTTATGTACTGCACCTTTTCTCTCCCATCCTTTCTTATGATAATCATCTACCAATTATCACTACGTACTACCCCGCCACCTTTTCTCTCTCCTAATCTCTATATTATTTTGTCTCCTATCCTTATTTCTCTACTATTGCCTATGTACTATTACTCTCTCTCCCATCCTTCCTTACGATAATCATATACCAATTATCACAACGCACTACCCTGCCATCTTTGCTATCTCCTAATCTCTATATTATTCTCTCTCCTATCCATATTTTTCTACCACTACTTATGTACTATTACTCTCTCTCATATTCTATCCCCTACGATCATCCTCTTGCATTATCACTACTTACTACCGGCCACCTTTTCTCTCCTCTAATACTATTATTATTCTCTCTCCTATTCTTATCACTGTACCACTAGTTATGTACTATTACTCTCGTTCGTATTCCCTAAACCCTATGATCAACCTCTATCAATTAACACTATGAACAGCCTCGCAATCTTTTCTCTCTCCTAAACCCTAATAGTATTATTCTTCCTATCTTTATCCCTCTCCCGCTCTCTCCCCTCCAATCAACTATCTCCCACTAAATGTTTAATTAAATTACTTCATTCAATTTTGTAGTAATTATATTCGTAACATTAATTTAACAACATTTTTTATTTAACTTATTGACGATAAATTTTCAGAATAAAATTATAAATAGTCGTTAATTAATATATTATTGTCTATTATTGAATTTTAACTGTAATTAATATGCTTTCAAAAACAAAACAAAAACTGTAATTAATATATACATAATATATATATATATATATATATATATATATATATATATATATATATATATATATATATATATATATATATATTACTGTCTATTATTGTCTAATGGATAGGACTGAGGTTTTCTAAACCTTTGGTATTGGTTCAAATCCTATTGGGTGCAAATTTATTGCAAATACCAATAGGATTTGAACCAATACCAAAGGTTTAGAAAACCTCAGTCCTATCCATTAGACAATAATAGACAGTAATATATATATATATATATATATATATATATATATATATATATACTACAACAATTATCGCAGTTACCAAAAGCCGTCGTAATTCTAAAAAGCCGTCGGTAATTCGACATTACCGACAGACTACCAACAGTCATAGTGATGTCGGTAATTCGCTCGTGGCTAAAATTATTGACGGCCAACATAATTATCAACGCCTTTGCCGTCAGAAAATCGCTTTGTAACCGTCGATAAAATTCACAGAAACAACAATTTTGTGTTGTCCTTTACAAATTAAAGCAAAAAACACAGATTATACAAATTAAAACAAAAAAACACAGAATTACCGACGGCTAAGCCCACAGTAATCTATAAATTAAAACAAACAAAAAATCTCAAATTGATCTCCTCTTTGGTGAATTATTCTTGTTCCATTTTGAAAACATGCTGCAACCATTATGTTGGACAACTTGGGGAAAATTATAGAATATGGATCACAAATTGAGTGTATTGAACTAAAACAAGCAACTTGAAGGGTCAAGAGCCAAACATGCTTCTAAAAGTCAAGACAAAATAGTTCCATACTTGCACTTTCAACAACAATTACATCAACTGAACCACTATTGATTGGGGTGTCGCTACAGAAAAAAAGCTAAATCGCGATGGTTTTTTTTTAATTTGCGGAGGTTTTTACCTTCGCAAAATGATTTGCGAGGGTTTCTAAAAACCACCTCAGTGACGTTCGCCGCAATCTATTTGTGGTGGTTTTTGAAAACCGCTATGCGCATTATATTGCGGCAGTTTTATTGCAGAGGTTGATAACCTCCACAATCTGCGACGCTGATTCCACACTTTATGTAGTTATTGTGTGGGAGTTTTTAACCTTCTCTAATTGACAGTCATGGGTTTTCAAACTCCCCTTCTATATTTTCATTTGTAATCAAATTTTTTAGATGCTATATTATATATCTTGTTATTTGAATAATTTTGTTACAAATATATCTATTTTCTAATACTTTGTTCCAACAAAAAAAATTATTTGTTGCAACTGTAAAATATGAAATAAATTTTATAATAGTACTCAAAAAATCCATTCAAAATATAACCGTAGTAACATAAATGTACTCGAAATATTTGTAGTTCGAACATCAAATGTATTAATACACCCCCAAAACCCTCTTCGACAGGTGCAACACCGTCATCGAACAAAATCGGATGTAGCCCGAAAACAACGACAAGTCTTCAAGAGGAATATATGGCCTATGTTCAGTATACGGTATCCAACATACATTTTCAGTATTCAAGGCATCAAGCGCTCTCCTAAAAGGCAATATCTGCCCTATACCCCTCTTAGGCAACCAACGCCTGGCTCGACAGTTATCCTCAGCAGTGACATGATGATCATACTCTATTAGGACCGACCTATCATAAGGTCCTCCCGAAAATGATTCTATTGCAGTTGGTGCATGACCATCGACCTCGTCAACATGTTGGGGTTCCTCATGCTGGGGTCCTCAGCCGAGTGTGCTTGTCTATAAGCAGAAGCGGACACACGACCTCCTCTGGTACGTGACATATCTGCAAATTAAATAACATATGTTAACAAGTATGATATACATATTACTCCCTCCGTCTTATCCTATTTTGAAATATTTAATTTTGTCAAATTATTTCTCAGTTTAGAATTTCAATAAGCGTGAATTATTTGTTTTCCAATAATAATCTTACTTGTCTCCTATCCAACTATCACTCTAGTACTAACAACTCCAATTAATATTGATATTTTAGTGGAAAGAGATTATTTTACTATACAAATCATTACAATAAATTTGCACAATGTTAAAACAATATGACAGGGGGAAGGAGTAACAAATATTAAAAAAATTTATCTTCAATTGGAAAAAACCACATATATCCATAACATATATATATATATATATATATTATAAATAAATAAATTGAGAGTAAAACAAATTCTCAAATAAACATTTTGAAGTTAACTCATAAATATATACCTATTAATATTAAATAAAAATGAAAAAACATTAATTTTGATTAACAGTTAGCTTATATAACCGTTGGAGAATATATTCAAAGGTTATATATTTTTACGAAACATAAATATGACAAACAAACCGTAAATTTATAGGTAAATATAAAATACAAATAAATAATATATTTAAACCGTAAATAACTAAAGCAAAACCGAGAATTTTGTGATAAGCCGTAGACTTGTCAGAAACGTAAATGTATATGCAAATAACCTATATATTGATTGGAAGGCAAACCGTCAAACCGTAAATATATATAAACAGTTAAATCTATACACTAACCGTATATAAAGAAACACTATAAATATATCCAATATAAACCGAAAATTTCAAGAAATATAAACCAAGGAATATCTAACAACGGTACCTTTACCTTGGGAGTACCTTGGTAGGAATGAGAGGAAGGAGGAGTTGAGCAAGGAAGGAGACGAGGAGGAAAACAGGAATGTAAAATGATATGGAAATGTGACCAGGAAAAAAGGAGATCAAAATCTGAGAGATAAAATAGTAAATGATGAGAGAGATAAAGATAAGGATAATCTAAAAAATGAAGAGATAAGGACATAATAAAAAAAAATATTGGCAGGGCATTTTAGAAATTTTAAAAACTGTAGACACGTGAGCGTAAATAATTTAATACATAATTTAACTATCCACTCTACTATGTAAAAGTGGACCTGTTTTTTTTTTTTTTTCAAATATTATGGATGGACTAACCGTTTTTACGTAAGGGTTGGTGTTTTATTTTTTATTTATATATTTCAATTAAAATCTATATATAAATGTGATAAACATACATATAAATTATTATAAAAAATACTTTGAACCATAAATATCAATTTCATAAATCGGATAATAATAAATAAATAAATAAATAAATAAATAAACTATTTTATTAATAAAATGTAGATGTGAGGTTAGATTATCAAATGCTTAAATTAAAAACGATAAATATGATAAATATGAGTGATGTGGATAATTGGTACTACTTAATCACCCATGTTGGTGTCCAATATTGCAGATGCTCTAATGAATTATCCTAATTTATGTTTTAATTTTGTACAAATCCTAAAATAATTTATAAAACGGAAATATGGAAATTTGACCTTTACGCTGCAATGCGTAAAAAAAAGAAATTTATCGTAAATATGATATTTAGTTATTTACGGATCAATATGTAAAATAAAAAAACATATTATCAATATATTTAGTTATTTACGATTCAATATGTACAAAGAAAAAAAAATTGAAGAACCGGAAATATGGACGTACGCCTATTTACGTTTCAATATGTAAAACAAAAAAAAATTAACGGAAATACGATATGTGCAAAAAAAAAACAATTTCTCGGTTCAAATACGTAAAACAAAAAATAATAATTTGAAGAACCGGAAATACGAGTAACAAGTATTTACGGTTCACTAAACCCTAAAAAAAAATTAGAAGCACCGGAAATATGCTAATCAGCTATTTACGGTTCAATATAAAACAAAAATTGTTTTTTTTTGTCACAACGGCAGATTATTTAACTGTCTTCAAGGTCCAAAATCCAAAGTCCCAAAATCCAAATACAAGAAATGGCCCATCAAAGAGCCCAAGGAGTCCAACAAGCGATCCACTACTGCTAGAGTACACAACTCGAATAACTGAGGGTGCTAGACTACACAACTCGAATAAATGAGGGAGCACGGGATCAAAAAACAATCGGAAAAATATGTCCACCTAGTATTTACGATTCAATGGAAAAAGAAAAAAAACAAAAATTTGTAACAACCGAAAATGCCCAGGAAATATATCATCATTTGTTTATTGAAAAAAGTTTCATATTGGTTAAATACGCATATGGCTTGTAAACAAAAAAATTTCAATTCTTCTTTTTGGTAACATCAAATCTTTATTAACTTAATTTATACTCTTTTTTTTGTTGAGTGTTGCTTTTTCGTCAATAATTAATCTAATACTTTTCCTTTGCTCAATTATTTAGAAACCTAATTTCATATTTTCATCCCAAAAATGAATACCCAAAAAATAAAAAAAATTAAGAGACAAATGTTTCATATTTACGGTTCTATGTAGATATAGAAAAAAATGAAAAATAAAAAATAGAAAATAAAAATAAAAAGAATAAACTAAGAGATATGTGGATATAGAAAAAAAATGAGAAAATAAAAAATAGAAAACAAAAAAGAAAACAAAAAGAAAGAAGACAAAATTAAGAGTTTGATATTTACGGTTCTATATCAATATGTGTAGATATAGAAAAAAAAATGAAAAACAAAAAATAGAAAATAAAAAACAAAACAAAAAAAAACAAAAAAATTAAGTGAACCGTAAATATCATATTTTTGATATTTACGGTTCTAGATATTTTTTTGTTGGTTAGTTCTAGATATAAAAAAAAGTTATAAACATTAACTTAATTTATAGTCTTTGTCTAAATAATTAATCTAATACCTTGCTTTCTCTAAATGATATTCTTCTTATACTGAACCGAGTCACACTCACTTTCTCTAAATGAAGCCCCCTCGTTGCATGGCCTTCTCCTACTAAGAGGCACGAGATAGAACAAAATTGAAGTACACAGTATAGCCAAAAACTTACCCCACAAAATCAAAACCAATAGACTAATAATCAAAAGCATACATAGAGTGGTGTTTGAACCACAATCTCCTTTCCTCCTATCTTCAACACTACTTTGCTTCGACACCCCACCACCAATTCCATTTAATGGCGGTGAGTTTATTTCAAGAGAGGAAGAACCTGAGAGGTGATTGGTACGTGATGAGCTAGTTGAACTCAAAGAAGATGACGAAGAGGTGAATATAGCAGATGAACCACCAAGAGTTGAGGAAGCGTTTGAACTGGTTCGACGTGTAGTTTCGTGTTTACCACTTGCTTCTGCTTCCGTATTGTTGGTGTTTGATCTCGACAAGGACTCCTTTTTTGTTCTCCATCTCCTAAGAATCTTCTTCATCTGTAATAAGAAGTCGGTTATATACACAACACTCACCAAAACATACAAAAATTATTAATACCAAATTATAGGATGAATAAATATGTCAACCCAACATACATACATACATGCATATGTGTGTGTGTATATATTATATTTCAAAACATTATTATAATTAGGTCCAGACAACAAAATTTCTAACAGTAAATTAAATTAGATTAAATATTCGATTCAAATTTCAGAAATTATTTGCAGTCATCTTTAATTTATGGTGTTAAAAAAATTCAAGTGCATACATCAAGGTACTATTTCTGAATTCCAGTAAAAAAAAGGTAATATTTCTAATTAATTGTAAGGATCATATTTATGTTTTTTTTTTAAAAAAACTGTGAAAATCTATTTATATTAAAAAATATAATTAAAATTCTATAGCAGTCTATTCAAATTAAAATAACACTATATAATAAATAAAAAAATAAAAAACAAATAAAATGTATTGACCAAACAATTGGATAACCCAAAAGAAATATACATAAGTATGCTTTATAAATTTTAAATAAGTCAGTTCACCAAAACAATACAATGGAGGGCCAACGGGAAACATATGGAGAAACGAATTAATAAGTAGAGACAAAATTACACAGTCGGTAAAATCGAGTATTCTTAAATGATGTTTTATTGTCAGGTTACATGTACATATATTTTATGACAATGATCAAGGTTTTAAGATTAGGACAAGTAGATTAACAACGAAAGGAAAATTTGAAAAAGATGGAAAGAAAGAAAACTACCAATGCTGTCTCATTCAGCACCTTCCTGAGGGCCTGCCACGTGTCTCTTCCTTTTCTTCGTCGTCGACTTCTGCATTCTTCCCTGCCATCCTCCTCCGCGGAAAAGAACACGATGCCGTCCTCGTCCGCAGCGGAGAGATACGCGAGAACGGGGTCGGGGGTGGCATTGCGTTTTCGCCTTTTGACCGATTCGAAAGAGTCGTCTACACCCTCGACAGGTTTAAAACACATCAACAACGACTTCTTGCTGCCTTTGTTCGTTGGCACGGACTCCATAACAAGAAGAAGAATAGAAGATGCTTCAACTTTGATGAATAATCAAAACCATAAAACTGGTAGCGTGACGCGAGGGTTTTGCAGCATTTCCGACAAATTAGAGCAAAATCTTATGTTGGAGCAATGATGAAAGGTTTTTTCATTTTTTTTTTCTTGTTTGGTTAAGGCTTTCTGTGATGAAGAGAGAGAGAGAGGGTGGCATTTGAGATTTCGTGGTCCGTTTGTGATGTTGTTCGTATACTCTGTTAGAAAAGAGACAACGTAGAAGTGCTACTTCAAAGCGAAAAACGGATAAGAATAAATCCCGTGAAACTTGGATTACTCAAGTTTTCTAAACCAATGATCAATCATGCCTATTTATTTATTTTCTCCTTTTTTTATCTCTGGTCTTTTTAAAAAAATCTTTTGTTGATTATGTGTGATCTGTAACTGTAATTCATTTTTTTTATGAAGAAAGGAGTGTAATTTTTTTTTCTATAACAAAAATTTAGGGTGAGAGGATGACGCCCCAATCTAAAGCAGAGAAGACCTTCAGGTTCTTTGAGCACTTACAAAGGTAATTACATTTACCTCACCTCAAGAAAACTAGTGGGGACTCGAACCCACGACATGTCGGATATAAGTCTTGTCATGCTCCACTAGGTCAACCCCTTGTGGTTAGTGTAATTCATTTTTTATGATTGAACTTCGGACGTGGGTACATAATTAACCTGACTTTATGAAGTTCAACATGTTCATTAATTATTTTAATATAAAATAAAATATTATAGTTATCTGGATTAAGATGTCTAAAAGTTGAAGGTCTTTTTTTTTTAAGTTGAAGGTAGATTTTATACTACTTTACTGAGCATTTTTTTTTTATAAAAAGTACTGATTTAGAATTAATTTTTTTTTTCAACAAATTATATTAATAACATTAAATGTTATAATTTTGATAAAAAATCATTATATTCTTTAACATTTTTTACGCATTTTTTGGTGCACTTTGACTTGGGATTTACCAATTACTATTACAATTACAATTTAATATTTCTGTTGGAACTTGGAGTAATGAATTGAAAAAATTGGGAAGTCCCACATAGGAGAGAATAGACACTTTATGAGTGTTTATATATGTGGACCTCACACATCTTGGCGTGTGCCCCAAGGGGTACCCAGTTTTATGAACGGGAAAGGACGCACACAAAGTGACCACCACACAAGCGCGCCGCCGCCGCCGTCCGACTGGCCGGCCGGCCGGGCTTGGGGTTGGGCTTGGGGTGTATTTATTTTTTAGTACACGGAAAAAATTTTAATTTTAATTTTAAATTTAAATTTAAACTGTGCTGTGCGACTTAGTCAGAGTCACTACTCCATCTGATCCGAAAATCCCTCAACGTGCGGATTGAGTCAAACCACGATCTTTAAATCTATCTCCACGATCAACGATCCGGATCGGATTTTAATTTCGTGTTCAACAATCTGAAGGTGTATCATCTGTGAACGAATTTCCGCAGTGCAACGGAATTCGATTTTTCGTCTGAGCTGTTTTATCCTGGGGACGTCGTGGTTGATAGTCTGCTTGCACCTTAGAGCAGTGTCGCGAAACGTCTTAAAGAGAGCGACCTAGTCCGCGACTCATCTCAGTAATTTCAATCGGTGACTTTCGATTTTCAAAATTTTTGATTTTCAAATATTTTCGAATTTCAGATCTAACAATTTTAAGACGTTTTCGAAATCAACCATGGACACCGTTGAAATTACTCGGATGCGCTCTAACGCTAATGACTTCAACAAACCGTTTGGTTTGAGGGATCTCACTTCGCTACCGGCAACAAAAGATGCAATTTTTCTTAACCGTTAAAAAGGTTGCCAACGTCTGACAGATGACATTCCAAAGGTGTTGAGCGAAAAAGGCGAAAAGGAAGAACAGGATAAAACAAATAAAGAGATACTCCTATGGAATGAGCATGACTATCTCTGCAAGAATTTCATTACGAGCGATGCGAGTGATGAACTCTATGATTACTATGGCACTCGTAAGACCGCAAGAGATGTTTGGGATGCTCACGAAAAAGAAATATGATCTTGAAGAAGCGGCGCTAAAAAATATGCAAAGGCGCTATATAAATTTGAATGTCTAACGACAAATCTGTTGAGGTTCAATCCCATGAGCTTTAGAAAATTGCTCACGAAATCACTTACAAGGTATGACCCTGGATGAGCAGTTTGGTGGTGTTCTAATTGACAAATTACCCCTGCGTGGAAGGATTTCAAAAATACTTTAATGCACAAAACCAAGGAACTGTCATTGGAAGGCCTGATTACCCGCCTTCGAATTGAGGAAGAATCCAGAAAACAAGATCAGAAAGAAGAAGTCTTGGTTGTTTCAAACAAGAAAACCACTGGGGCGGTTCTGAAGCCAACTGGCAAATCTTTTAAGAATCAGAACCGTACTCAGCCTCAAAAGAACCGCAACAAGAATGGGAACCCTCCAAAGGTCCCAAATCAGAAACCTCAACCATCTCCTAAGAATGATGCTGCTCCACAATTCATCTGTTTTAATTGTGGCAGACCAGGTCATATGGCACGAAAGTGTAGGAACAGGCCAAGCTCTGCTGCGCAGGCTAACCTGACTGAAGAGCCTTTTATGGCTATGATTACTGAAATCAACGTAGTTGGTGGATCAGATGGTTGGTGGGTGGACACTGGCGCCTCTCGCCATGTCTGCAATGACCGTGCTATGTTTAAAACATACACTGCTGCTGAAGATATGAAAGTGCTGTTGGGCGATGCTCACACCACTAATGTTGCAGGTACTGGAGATGTCGAGCTGAACTTCACCTCTGGAAAAACTCTTATTCTGAAAGATGTGATGCATACTCCAGCAATAAGGAAGAATCTAGTTTTTGGTTTCCTTTTGAACAAGGCAGGGTTTACTCAGTCTATTGGGGGGGATTTGTACACCATTACTAAAAATGGTATTTTTGTAGGGAAAGGGTATGCAATCGATGGCATGTTTAAATTGAACATTGATATGAATAAAATTTCCACTTACCTTATATGCTTTGTGATTTTAATATTTGGCATACTCGTCTCTGTCATGTGAACAAACGCATTATTTCTAATATGTGCAATTTAGGATTTATTCCAAAATTATCGTTTAATGATTTAGAAAAATGCGAATTTTGCAGTCAAGCTAAAATTACGAAAACGCCGCATAAATCCGTATTTGGAGAATCTGAACCGTTAGATTTAATTCATTCTGATATATGCGAGTTGGATGGAACGTTGACCAGAAATGGTAAACGATATTTTATCACTTTTATAGATGACTGCTCCGATTATACTTTTGTTTATCTTATGAAAAATAAAAGTGAAGCGTTTGAAATGTTCAAAGTTTTCCTAACTGAAATTGAAAATCAATTTAAGAAAAAGATTAAGAGACTTCGAAGTGATAGAGGAACTGAGTATGACTCCCAATTATTTAATGATTTTTATAAATCAAACGGAATCATACATGAAACGACTGCACCATATTCACCTGAAATGAATGGTAAAGCAGAAAGGAAAAATAGAACGTTTACTGAATTAGTTGTTGCTATTATGCTCAACTCAAGCGCCAGACCTCAGTGGGGAAATTTTATTAAGCTATGCATTATGTGCTCAATAGAGTACCTAAATCCAAGAATAAAATTTCTCCATTTGAGATATTAAAGAAAAGACAACCGAATGTGTCTTATTTTAGAACCAGGGTTGCCTGGCCTATGTCAGATCCAGGATCCAAAAAGAGTCAAACTTCCAAGAGAGCCTATGAATGTGTATTCATTGGGTATATGCAAGAAATGAAGGCATACAGGTTTTATGACCTAAATGCCAAAGTGATCATAGAGTCAAATGATGTTGACTTCTATGAAAATAGATTCCCTTTTAAATCAAGAAATAGTGGGGCACCTGAACTAGTCAAGGTTACGTGCCTAGGAACATTGAGAACAATGAGCAAAGGGAAATGGAACCTCGTAGAGGTAAGAGAGCACGGGTTGCTAAAGACTATGGACCTGATTATACGGTCTATACGTTAGAAGATGATCCATCTAGCATTCAAGAAGCTCTGTCTTCATTGGATGCAGATTTGTGGCAAGAAGCCATAAATGATGAAATGGATTCCCTAGAGTCTAACAAGACCTGACATTTAGTGGACTTGCCTCCTGGTTGCAAACCAATAGGTTGCAAATGGATCTTGAAAAAGAAGCTAAAACCTGATGGAACTGTTGATAAATACAAGGCTCGCCTTGTAGCCAAGGGTTTTAGACAAAGAGAAAATATAGATTTCTTCGACACATTTTCACCCGTTACAAGAATTACATACACCAGGGTACTTATTTCACTGGCTTCTATTTATAATTTGATAGTACACCAGATGGATGTCCAAACTGCTTTTTTAAATGGTGAATTGGAAGAAGAAATCTATATGGAGCAACCTGAGGGTTTTGTAGTCCCTGGACAAGAAAGCAAGGTCTGTAAGTTAGATAAATCTCTGTATGGTCTCAAACAAGCTCCTAAACAGTGGCATAAAAAGTTTGATAACTTGATTATCTCGAATGGGTTTAAAGTGAATGAAAGTGACAAATGTATTTATTACAAATCAGAAAATGACATTTGCACTATCATATGTCTCTACGTAGACGACTTACTCATATTTGGTTCAAATATTCATGTTGTGAATAATGTGAAATCATTGTTGTGCAACAACTTTGATATGAAAGACCTCGGAGAAGCAAGTGTAATCCTTGGCATTAAAATTATTAGATCGGAAAAAGGAATTTCTTTGGATCAATCTCATTATATTGAGAAGATCTTGAAGAAATACAATTACTTTGATTGTAAACCTGCTTGTACACCATATGATCCAAGTGTAAAACTTTTTAAGAACACTGTGAAGGTATTAGACAAGCAGAATATCACGAGCATCATTGGCGGCCTAAGGTATGCCAATTGTACTAGACCCGACATAGCCTATGTCGTGGGATTGTTGTCTTGAGATTTACAAGTCGACCTAGTATGGAGCACTGGCATGCCATTGAAAGAGTCATGAGATACCTAAAAAGGACCATGAATCTCGGATTACACTATCAGAGATTTCCAGCTGTACTTGAAGGGTACAGTGATGCTGACTGGAATACTCTGTCAGATGACTCCAAAGCAACTAGTGGCTATATATTTAGCATAGCTGGTGGTGCTGTATCTTGGAAGTCTAAGAAACAGACTATACTAGCACAATCCACTATGGAGTCCGAAATGATAGCACTAGCTACAGCTAGTGAGGAGGCAAGCTGGTTGAGATGCTTGCTAGCTGAGATTCCGTTATGGGAAAAACCGTTGCCAGCTGTGTTGATCCACTGCGATAGTACCGCGGCTATTGCAAAAATAGAGAATCGTTATTACAATGGTAAAAGGTGACAGATACGTCGTAAGCACAGCACTGTGAGAGAATTTCTCTCAAAAGGAGCTGTGAGAGTGGATCATGTACGCTTGATGAAAATTTAGCCGACCGCTTTGTGAAAGGATTAGCTAGAGAGAAAGTCCAAAATACATCTAAAAGGATGAGACTACTGCCTTTGGAACCATGAGTCACTCATGATGGTAACCCAACCTAAAAGACTGGAGATCCCAAGAATTAGGTTCAAAGGGTAATAACAAGTTGTGATGTGATAAGAGATGAACATGCTATTATAAGTCAAGAGGCATGATTCCTGAAGCGATTAAAGGATGAGGTAATAGAAACTCTTAATGAGATCTATGCTCTATGTGGAGTGAAGTACCTAGCTACAGGAGTACTTCTGATAGACTCACCTATGTGAATGTGGAAGTGGGGCCGCTTCCTATGGAATCTTGGGCAGAATTCCTAGAGCGTTCACTATACTGGGATAGACGTGCAGGGCCATTAACGCACGGGCATTTGAAGAATACACCTATTGATAAGAGTGTGTGTGATTTTGATGTTAGAGATAGAGTTCAAGACTACGAGTCACTCTTGTTAAATCTAAATCCTAATCACTATGCAAAGGTTCAAGTCGGAAGACACCTCGGCTTATGCACAATCTTAATGAGGCGTTTGACGCTATTTCTGAAACATTTTTTAAATTCAAGTGGGGGATTGTTGGAACTTGGAGTAATGAATTGAAAAAATTGGGAAGTCCCACATAGGAGAGAATCGACACTTTATGAGTGTTTATATATGTGGACCTCACCATCTTGGGGTGTGCCCCAAGGGGTACCCAGTTTTATGAACGGGAAAGGACGCACACAAAGTGACCATCACACACGCGCGCGCGCGCGCCACCGCCGTCGTCCGACGGGCCGGGCTTGGGCTTGGGCCTTGTGGTGTATTTATTTTTCAGTACACGGAAAAAATTAAATTTTTAATTTTAAATTTAAACTGTGCTGTGCGACTTAGTCAGAGTCACTACTCCATCTGATCCGAAAATCCCTCAACGTGCGGATTGAGTCAAACCACGATCTTTAAATCTATCTCCACGATCAACGATCCGGATCGGATTTTAATTTCGTGTTCAACAATCCATTTTCGCCTATAAATTTGAAACTCCGCTTCAGTTTCAAACTGCACCTTACTCGACGCACTTACCGAGTCCTCTCTTCTCCCTCCCGTTTGTTTTCTTCTTCCAACGTGTGCAAACAACGAGCGGTTTTCCGAAACCGTATTTACGAGTGGTTTAATACCATACTGAAGGTGTATCATCTGTGAGCAATTTCTGCGATTGCAGCGAATTCGATTTTTAAATCTGAGCTGTTTTATCCTGGGCGTCGTGGTTGATAGTCCGCTTGCACCTTAGAAGCGGTGCGCGAAACGTCTTAAAGAGAGCGACCTAGTCCGCGACTCATCTCAGTAATTTCAATCGGTGACTTTCGATTTTCAAAATTTTTGATTTTCAAATATTTTCGAATTTCAGATCTAACAATTTCTAATTAACATCTTGTTAAGTTGTCACTACAAATGATAGAACGTTTCAACTTTCAAGTCAACTGCAAAAAATGTCATAAAACAATGGGATCGTACAGACCATGTATGCCAAATCTCTAGATAGTTGAGACTTGAGAGTTTAATAGCTTATGGATTAATTTTTTTTATCGAAATGGAACTATTTCATTTGACCAGAAATAATACGATCAATACAATGTGGTATATGATAAAAAATAAAGTTAAGGGCTAGAATTAGAACAACTTTATAATTTGGAGTGTATTTACGTTAACGTTTACTTAATTTTGGCATCCGTATTATTTTTTTAATCAATAATTATAATTCACATTTTACTATTTTTTTATGAAACTTCACATTTTACTATTTATAGTGCATTTCTCGCTTTAAAGGATTTTTTTTTTCTCGTAATATGTTTCTCGGGATACAATTCAAAAATTATATCCTTCACGGACCTGACTCCTCTAAATTGATCAACTCATTTTAGAGTGTAAAATGGGTAATATCCACACTTGATGAATAAATCAATTATTCATGTTATATGCAAATGCATAACAAATTAACTCTTGATTTTCTTATTAGTGGTTGAGATTATCCACTTTACTCTCTACTCACTTTAGAGGAGCCAAATCGATGATTCACGAGCATACCCATTCCATTTGAACCCATACACATTAGTATTCAACTTCGATATATTTTTAGAAAAGTGTCAATAATATCTAAACCTGGAAATTGTAAACCTTCATTTTAAATTCAATTTGGAGTTGCAAGGAGCTTGGGTCTTGTGAATGGAAAAGATAGGCACTGAGAGAGCTTTGCCCCCTTATATGCATGGCCGACCCAACCCTAAAGCCACCCAGGACAAGGCTTTAGGCCTCAAAACTTTTTTTTGGTTATTTAATTTTAATAAGAAAAATAATTTAAAACACTAAATGCCTAAACTATAAACTATAGGAAATCTTACATGTGATTGCATATACACACCCAACAAAAATTTAGATCAAGCATAATAATTACGCTTTAGAAATTTATAACAAAGATAAAAAAGAGATATAAGGTTTATAAGGTTTATATATGCTTTATTATAACTCTTGTATATAATCAACAGGTGCTCTTCTCCTTTTCAATTTTCTGTTAGTTACTATTAGAATTCGATTGTGACTTAGTTATGTGACTAAGCCTCTATAAATGGTTATCATATGGCGTAATCAATCACTTTTTGATCGAATAATGATAATGAGAGTCTCATTGTTTCTTTCTCTCTATTCGAGCTACACACTTTTATTATGGTATCTGTTGATTCATAGCTTCTTGCACATCTCTGTGTGTTCTTTTCTTCCTCGCAAACTTTGTTTTCATTGCAAGCTTCGTTTTCCTACTCTTCAATTTGCAATCTACATGTGCAATTTTTCTTCTTTTGCACTTCATCTGAGTGCGATTTTTCTTGCAACTCTCACCATGGAAGAGCAAGCTAACCCCTTTTTACTTCACCCTTCTAATTATCCGGCCTGAGTTTGGTATCTATTGAGATGGTCTCGTCCAATAAAGCCCAAACCCGTACTAGTTTACACTAATCGAATAACTAAGTGATAATACATATGAAAAAAATGTATGAAAATTTAAAGCAATAATAATTAATACAATTAGCAGGTGAATACGTACATACTAAAACTCATCCATAGGGCCCACAATATACAAGTGTGTGCTAGTGATAAACAATAGTCCATACATGTACCGTCTTCCCAAAATATACTAAAATGATATTATGACTCATTAGTTATACACTATGTACAAAATAACCCAAAATGGAGATACATGTTACTCCATATGAGTAACCTCAACAATACTCCAAGCTGATGGCAGCACGATCGTAGAATCTGTACTGAAATCCTCGCTAGCTCCTGCTTCTACTGATCTTAACACATAAAAACAATAGGAGACTAAGAAACACATTACAACTCCATAAATCGGGAAAACGATAATAGAAAGTATACATGAATAGCACAAGCAATTACACACATATACGCATACGCAAACACGTCAATCTCCAAAGTACCATCATATCATCATACCTATCTATTATATTTATGATATTTATGATAACGCTTGTCTATGCAAGTGTTATCGTGATGCATCATTTAATTACCTGTAAAAAACAAAAATCTATCAGACACTATATATAAGAATAAGGATATATAAACATAATAATGAATGAGAAACATCATAATAACTTGACATGATATTCAAGTCTATATACGTTTTCCTTTTTTTTGTCAGATTTCAAAATTTGTGTGTCTTACAATTGACAACAAATGGTAGATTGATTGTTATCCCCTCTTCGTGATCGTCTACTTCAACATAGACAACGCGACCCATCCTATTCAGGATTGTCAATTTCGTATTATGTTATTTATTGACTCTTATTTTTTACCTAATAAAATTTTGGCAGCATTTCTCTTGGTTCTCCAAGCACACGACTTAATCTAAGTGGTCTTATCACTCTAATTGAATATGCACCCAAAGAACAACAAAATATACAAGTCAACAAAATTATTAGATCATGAATAGAGACGTGCAAGAACACCCTAAATGCGAATTTACAATCCTAGACTGTCCACATTTGGACAATTCAAGAACTACTTGTATATTATGTCGAAAACAATATACAAGCAACACTTGAATTGGAAAACTAGCGTAAGTGCATGTCTATTTTGGCGACATTTGGTAAATATTTCAAAGTATTCCACAAGCATTTGGACAACCAAAGGAAAATATAGTGAAGGTGGCTGTGAGGAATGAGGGTGGTGATACTTATGGTTGAGAGCGGTTGTGAGTTTATTGTTCCATGACAACGGAGAGTTCACACCTGTGTTAGGATGCGATGATGACGACGAAGGTTCCAAGACGTACATTGACGTTGTTAGGGTTGAGAGAAAGAAAAAAGGTGAGAGAAAAGAGAATGGCTAAGAGAAAGAACAATCTCACATTGAAGACAACTACTGGGATCGATGAACATGACGACGACTGTAAGTGGTGGCCGAGGTGACGATCCAACAGTGTTTTACAGTGGTTGAGAGGGAAAGTATGGAGGGAACAAGCGTTCTTTTCTATTTTAGCTATTATAATCCTTCAAATAACGTTTGCCGAGGAAAACATTATCTGAACATTCTTTATTTTCATTTTATTTCTAATTAAAAAAATGGAGCATGCAGATAAGTTTGCCTTAGGAAACGTCGTTTGAAGGTATATAATAGCTACCTGAATGCTTCGTGTTTTTGTTCAAATAATGCTTCCAACTAGAATGTTATATGAACATGTTTTTGGCGTTGGGTTTGCTTGGCAAGAACAAATTGAGCTTTGTTGATGGCTCAATTGTGCAACCACCTAAAATTGACCCATCGCATCGTTATTCGATTCAAAACAACTATAATAAATATCATTTTATTTAACCATATATTGACTAAAAGTTTTCAAGAAGATGACAATATAAATGAATAAACACAACAAAAACACTTAAAGACACAATATTAGAAGAAAATTGCACTCACTCTTTTGAGGTTTGCTCAAATAACATGTATATTCGATCTATTTTTCAAACAAACACTCATTCTCTTATTTGTTTAATAAATCGACACTCACTACTTTATTTGTTTAGCTCGTTGTAAGTGTTTCTTGATTTAACAAATAAGAAAAGTGTTTATTTGAAAAGTAAAAGGCGTGAATATGTCATTTAAGCAGTCTTATAGATTGTGTCTTGATTGATTTGTGAACGATTTATTTGAGTTTTATCTACCGTGTAAGCATTTGCTGGAGTGTTTAGGAGAACTAATGAAATAGCTTATGATATGTCCATAAACTGTTTTTAGCATATTTCAATAAGCTCTTTAAGATAATTTATAAAAACAACTTAGATCAACAATTTGACCACATTTTCTCTTCGATTTTAAAAATAATTTATACATAAACATTTACATAATAAGCACTTGTCCACATTAGTTAAGCTGTTTGTGAAATGAGTTAAAGAGATGTGCGTGTGATTTCTTTAAATATTATTTAGGTAAAATTATTCCAGAGATCTTTTTTTTAATTTAAAGTTTCATTTTGTTTCTTTATTTTTTATTTTTGTCAAGTTAGTTTATTAAATATTAAAACGTTAATATTATTGAACTTTTTTGTATCAAGTTAGTCCAATAAGTATTCAAAAATTGACACCGGAAATACATGAAAAATAACCAAAAAGTCTAATAATATTAATATTTTAATACTTAACAGACTAACCTAATAAAAAAAAAACAAAGTGCAACTTTAAATTAAAACTAGTATTTTACCCGTGCATACGCACGGGTAGGACGCTGTTTTTTGTAATTATATATAGACTATAAAGTAATTGGAGGAGGTACCTAATGAGATTTTTTTGTGATCCAGATTTAATATATTTCAAACTATTTAGACTACTTTTGAAATTGAAGAAATAATAGCTGTAATACTGTTTTGATATTTTTTATAATTAGAAACTTTTATAACAGAAAAATACCAAAGAAACCATTTCAAAAGAATTGGTCATCCTTACATACCAGTAAAATACCAAATCCTTCCAAAATATGACAGTACTTATCAATAACAATAGAAAACTAAGTAGTAATCTTTTTCAGCTGGCTCATCCATTCTTATTTGTAGCATAATCTGAATTATCCGTGAATTTAAAAGGATAATTTTGGCTTCTTTAGTTCTTTTAATGATTAAATGTCTATTGTATAGGTTCTAGAGGAGCCATCTGAAACCCGGACTCTAGCAATGCAAGAAGGTCTTCAGACTCTCGAAGCTGTTGATCTCGACAGCTATTCACACCTGTCGAGATCACGGTGGAGCTGTTGGTCCTCAAGCTGTCGAAATCAAGCTTGATCTCGACAGGTTGAGCTTGATCTCAACTTGTCGAGATCAGGCTCAAGCTGTTGGTCCTCAAGCTCAAGCTGTCGAGATCAAGCTTGATTTCGACAGATTGAAGACTAAACTATCTATTGGAGCATCAAGACCCATCACAATCAAGCTGTCGAAATAAATCATGTGAATAGCTATCGAGATGAAGCTCAAGCGGTTGGTCCTCAAGCTGTCGAAATGAAGCTTGATCTCGATCTCGACAGGTTGAGCTTGATCTCAAGCTGTCGAGTTCAATCTCAACCTGTCGAGGTCATCAAGCTTAACCTGTCGAAATCAAGCTTAATCTCGACAGGTTGAGCTTGATCTCAAGCTGTCGAGTTCAAGCTCAACCTGTCGAGGTCAAGCTTAACCTGTCGAAATCAAGTTTGATCTCGACATGTTGAGCTTGATCTCGACAGGGTGAGCTTGATTTCAAAGCTGTTGATCGCAACAGCTATTCACACCTGTCGAAATCAAGCTTGATCTCGACAGGTTGAGCTGGATCTCGACAGGTGGAGCTTTACCTCGACAGCTTGAGGACCAACAGCTTCAGCGTGATCTCGACATGTGTGAATAGCTGTCGAGATCAACAGCTGCGAGATCAAGCTCAATCTGTCGAGATCAAGCTCAACCTGTCGAGATCAAGCTTGATTTCGACAGCTTGAGATCAAGCTCAACCTGTCGAGATCAAGCTCAAGCTGCGAGATGAAGCTTCATTTCGACAGCTTGAGGACCAACAGCTTGAGCTTCATCTCGGTTGAGCTTGGTTCTCAAGCTGTCGAAATCAAGCTTGATCTCGACAGGTTGAGCTTGATCTCGGCAGTTGAGCTTGATCTAGGTCGCTGATCTCGGCGACTATTCACACATGTCGAGATCACGCCGGCCGCTGGTCCTCGCCGCCGAAATCAAGCTTCATCTCGGCAGTTGAGCTTGATCTCGACAGTTGGCGTGATCTCGCCGCCGAGATCAGGCTGCCGCTGTTGGTCCTCGTCGCCGAAATGAAGCTTGATCTCGCAGCTTGAGCTTGATCTCGATCTTGACAGGTGTTTGATCTTAAGCTGTCGAGTTCAAGCTCAAACTGTCGAGGTCAAGCTCCACCTGTCGAGATCAAGCTTGATATCGACAGGTTGAGCTTGATTTCGAGCCGCTGATCTCGGCGGCTATTCACACCTGTCGAGATCAAGCGCAAGCGGGTGGTCCTCAACATGGCGAAATCAAGGTTCATCTCGACCGGTTGGACTTGATCTCGACAGGATGAGTTTGAACTCGACCGCTTGTGGTCAAGCTCAACTGTCGAGATCAAGCTCGCTGCGAGATCGAGCTTCATTTCGGCGGCGAGGACCAACGGCAGGCTTGATCTTGGTTGAGCTTGGTTCTCAAGCTGTCGAAATCAAGCTTGATCTCGACAGGTTGAGCTTGATCTCGACAGATTGAGCTTGATCTCGAAGCTATTGATCTCGACAGCTATTCACACCTGTCGAAATGAAGCTGTTGGTCCTCCATAGTCAAATTCAGAAGGCAAAGTGAGCAAAGAAGTAAAAGGAGTCTGTTGCTGCAGCAACAACTCATCAACTTCATTCCCATCATCGGCGTCGTTTGGCTTCAAATCAAGCTTTTCTTCTTCTTCTTTGTATTTTCTCTGATCGAATTTGAAACCCTAAGATGGAGTGAGAAGGGGAAGCTCGAGACAGAAGGAGGCGGAAGAGGAGAGGAGGAGAAACAGAGAGAAATGGAGATGAGGGGAGAGATTGAGAGTAGATTGTGGAGAGATCGAGATCGAGAGACGAAGATAGAGAGAGAGAGATGAGGGATGAGAATCAATTTGATTTCAGATTGGGTTTGAAATTTGATTTCAGATTTTTGACCGGGAATAGAAATTAGAAAGAGACCAAATTATTCTCAATTTGGACAGGTGGCAGTAGCCTCAGGTGGGCATAATTGTTATTTCAACAGGTAGCAAATTGTATATATTTATAGTAGACAAACATCTTCCGCTAATTTTGCCTATTATTATTTGAGTACAAAATTTAAATTACAGATAAGAGCCCCAAGGATACTAAACACTTGGTGGGTTAGGGCAAACACTGATTCTCTTTCTGTCGTAACCCAAAACCCTTGTGTTAGAAAATTCTCTCTCTGAAAACCAAAGGGTTCTACCACTTCTTCGGGACGATAATGGATTTGCTCCGATCAAACCTTTCTCGGGTTCGTATCCCCGAGCCCACCAATCGCGTCTACAAGCAAGAATGCTGCTTGTCTTTCGATACCCCTGTAAATTCTTCTCCCTCCGAACCTCGTTTCCTTTTTTCCCCTTCATTTCAATAATTGGAAGTAGAATTCGCTTTTTTTTTTTCCCATTTCACTCTGCATTCGATTAATTGGACTGATAGTGTTTTTTTCCCCCCCTCAGATGTCAGAAGGTGGATTGTTCATCGACATGTTCACTTTCCTTGCTTTTGGGAAGGACTACGTGGGTTGGAATTTTAAGAAGACTGGTAATCCGGTTTATTTGCATTTAAAGAAGACTAAGAAGTTGGTTCCAGAAGACAGGCCTTCAAAGAAACCCACTCTCTTGGCTATAGGTGTGTATGGGTGTGTGTATCGCATGATTATTGAACTTAAATGTTCTTAGCTATCGTTCTGTCTTGCTTCAGTTATTGCTTAATTTCTGAGTATGTGTTTGTTAATTTTACCTCTACTTATTTTTAGTCATTTGGGGTTGTAGAGTCTTTAGTTTGGTTGTTTTTTGTTTACTTTTTGAACAACTAGCCAATCTTTCATGGATAACACATTTTTATCCATTTATACAAATGTGTAGGTGTTGATGGGGGATTTGATAACAGTGAGCCTGAATATGAAGAAACTCATAGCATAGTTATATTACCTGACTATGTATCTCTTCCATTTCCTTCGGTGGAATTGCCGGAGAAGGTTTTTGTTGCCCTCTGTTTATGGTTCTTTCTTTGTTTATTTCCCACTAATTTTGATTTTTTATTAAAGGAGAAGTCTTATGCTGAGGATGAGTTTACTTTATTTCCTTATTTGTTAAAAAAAATTTCAGGTGAGGTTGGCCGCTGATGCTATCTTGCTAGCTGCGGGTGTTGAACGTAAGGAGCAAGTTGCAGCTTGGACTGCTGATAAGAAGCGAGCTAGTGCCTATGCAATGAATTTACAGCAAATTGACAATGGTGTTGTTATTCCTCCATCTGGGTGGAAATGCTGTGAGTGTGACCAGACAGAAAATCTTTGGTTAAATCTGACTGATGGTTTGATCCTCTGTGGGAGGAGAAATTGGGATGGAAGTGGTGGAAATAACCATGCCATTGAACATTATAAAAAGACCGGCTACCCGCTTGCTGTAAAGCTTGGGACAATCACTGCTGATCTGGAAGCAGCAGGTGATGCCTTGCAGTGTCTTTTATTTCAACAAACTTATGTATCTAATAATTTCAATAGTTAACTTGTGGAGCTTGATTCAATTTGCAATCATGAAGGGTTACTATTATGCTCATATGATTATTTCTGGGTGATGAGTTTGTTTTTTAGTTTTATTTAATAATGGTCTTGCCATATGATTATGCAAGCATGATTCTTGTTGGTGGAATGCAAATATGGAACATAAGGTTAAGGTTCAAAGTTTACCAAAAAAAAAGGTTAAGGCTTAAAGGTAGTGTTATAAAACATGGTTCTTGTGTAAACATGCTGAAAAAAATGGAATAAATATAAGGTAGCTAAGCAAGAAATTAAGAAGGCAGTGAGCGAAGCAAAAGCTAGGGTAAAACTTTTATAGGACAAATTTCAGAGAGGGGGATAAAAAATTACGGGTCTAAGAGTATGTCGAATGAATGGAGAAGTATGTTGATCCCTATCTATAAAAACATGGGTGACATATGGAATTGTGCAAATTATAGGGGGGGTTAAGCTCATGAGCCATACCATGAAGCTATAGGAGAGGGTAATTGAGCAAATATTAAGACGAGAGACCCACATTACCAAAAAAAAAATTGGTTTTATGCCGGAGAGGTTGTCCAAGGAAGCAATATACTCGCTAGAAGGTTGAAAAAGATATAAGAGGAAGCAAAAAGGTTTACACATGTTTTTCATTGATTTGAAAAATGACATGATATGGTGCCCAAAGAGGTATTGTAGAAAGCTTTGGAGAAAGAATTTTATATTGCCGTATTTGAGCGCCAAAGATATGTACGATGAGGTCACTATTGGCGTGAGAACACAAGGTGGGGCCACAAAAGTTGCACTGTTGTACCAAGGGTCAATTTTGGGCCCTTATCTTTTTATCTTGGTCTTTGATGTATTTGCTGAACATATCCAAGAGTTGTTTCCATGATGCGTGCTTTTTGTAGATGATATAGTCTTAGTTGGAGAGTCAATAGAAGAAATAAATGGCAAGTTAGAGTTGTTGTGGGTACAAGCTTTGGAAGCACACAGCTTTTGTTTAAAAAGAAGTTAAATGAGGTATATGAAATGTAAATTTAGCAAGAGGCGTACTAATCCTAACTTAGAGGTGAAAAATCTAAAGAACATACCATACTACAGGTCCCACATTATAAGTATCTTGGGTCTATCTTACAAAATGATGGGGAAACAGTAATAAACCATAGGTTAAAGTCGGGTGGAAGAATGCTTCAAGTGTAATTTGTGATAGAAAAGTACCACTCAAACTTAGGAGTTTTATTGCACAACTATTAAGATGTACTATGTTGTATGAGACTGAATGTTGGAAAATAAAGAGCCAATAAGAAAGTAAACTTACAGTTACGGAGATGAGAATGTTATTGTGAATGAGTGGATACACAAAATAAGATAGGATTAAGAATGAAAGCATTAGAGAGAAAGTTAGGGTAGCACCTATTGTGTAATAAGATGGTAGAGTCTCACGTTATGTGTTTTAGACATGTGTGTAGAAAAATTTTAAAACACCGACTGGTAAAGAGGTAAATCAGATGAAGGATAGTCTAATAATTAAAGATAGAGGGAAGCCAAATAAAATTATTGCTAAGCAGTTGATATGGATTTGGATTTAAATGATGAGTTATTAGACATGATGTATGTGAGGACATTATGGCATCATTGATAACTTTGGTAGTCATTGTAGCTTGTCTCAAATATAAGATGTGATTTTTAGCGCTGCAAATCATCATGTCGATCAAGCTTTAGATATGTTTGGCTCACGTACAAAATAGAACGGAACAGCTTGTTCTGTTATCTTCTCTTTGGTTCCATTCTTTTTAGTGGAACCAAAATGTACCACTTTTTGGCCTCCCATTCGTTTCTAATTTTAATATGTACTAGACATAGAATAAAATTCATGTTTTGTTCCATTCTATTTCAACCCGTGTATCAAATGCTACCTCAGTTTGTTATTTATGGCACTGATAACTGTTGGCCTGAATAAATCATTTGAACTCTATACTTTAAAATATTTATTGTGAATTGGGTGCTAAATTATTTTTATTTATTTTGCATTATGTGCTAACTATGGATAATATACTGGGGCAGCTCAGATGTTTTCTCCTATCCAGAGGATGACAGTGTCTTGGACCCACTTTTAGCACAACATCTGGCATTTTTTGGCATTGATTTCTCATCACTGCAAAAGGTTAATTCTTTATCTTAAATCAATATTTTCCAGATGGTACTTGATTACCCTTGGCGTCTCTGGCTTCCCATGGTAGGCTAATATTTGTTGATACTTTCTCCAAACATTACCTTTGAAATATGAATACATTTATTTTGGAATATAATTCAGAGATGAGACGGTACATCTGAAAAGATATATCGCACTTTTTTCCCTTCTAATCTAATGATAATGAATGCTTTATTTCCTTTTTGCAAATCACTTCTTTTGATAATGTTAAGATAGAAAACGTTGCATATCTCACAGATATACAGCTTGCTATTTGTAATGGGGGAATGCATTTGTTTGGTCAAAGATACCTATGAATCTTAAGGGAGGGTATGGGTTTTTGTTGTATTCAGTTTTCCTTGCTGTGATTTATTATTTACCACATCCAAACAATGAAATCTAAATAGTAACGTTTCTCCTCCTGGGTTTGAGACAATGGGCTTAGGCTAATTGCCGGTGATCATTTATTGGCTGGATGATAATCTTTGAAAGGAAATTTATCCTTGTTCAACATATTCCAATTAGTTGGCCAGCTTTGAAGTTTGCATGCAAGTTATTGATGAATGTTTAAGCAATGAACTTTTGGTGTATTACTCTGTAACAGACATGTATAAGAGTATGCATATCATCAATAATGTATTATGTATAGAATTCTTTTAAATTACCTCTTTCTTATATTCAGACTGAAATGACAACTGCTGAAAGAGAACTTGACCAAAATACCAATTTTGAATGGAATCGAATCCAAGAAAGTGGACAAGAAGTGGAGCCAATTTTCGGACCTGGATATACAGGATTGGTCAATCTTGGAAACAGGTAGAGTTGGTTCTTATTGATCTTTGCTTGTTATAATGTACTTGTTTGACGTTATATTTGCTTCCTCATTTTTCTTTCCCTCAGTTGTTACTTGGCAGCAACTATGCAAGTTGTATTTTCGACACGATCCTTCTCTTCACGGTCTGTTCATGTCTCTATTTTTTATTTGAACTACTTTGAACCCTGTTTGCAGTTACTTCAGTATCTGTTATGATTGCATCTTAGGTACTATATAAGCCAAAGCCTAAAGAAGGCATTTGAGGCGGCTCCTGCTGATCCAACTGTGGACCTGAATATGCAGTTGTAAGTAACTAGATTATTTAAATATAATAGAATAGAATACTGCTGTTATCTTTTTTCTGCTAGTCGCGTTTTGTTGGTAATGTGTAGTATTTTAAGGAATCTGTGACTGCATTCATGGGTCCTCTGTTTAGTCTACTATTCTATTTGAGTCATGATATGTATGTAGTTGGTTATTAACCTAAGTAATTCATATCTATAACAGTAGTTGTATATTATAGTTGGGCATTCTGTTTTCTCCATAAAAGAAAATGTTTATTGATAGTGAAAAAGTACTTCAAAACTGGATTTTTTCTTCTAGATAAAATCTTCAAAAGAGAAATATATTAATTATTCCCATTTTACTGTAGGACAAAGTTGGCACATGGTTTACTATCTGGTAAATATTCTGTTCCACCATTTAAGGTATGTACCAGTATCAGCATATATCTCTTGAAAATTTGTTTACAGTCTTCATTATCTTTATATTAATAATTACCTCCTTCCTTCCAGAATGATGACAATGCAAACGTTGCTACAACAACTTCATCTGCTGTAAGCTTTCTAGAACTTTGGTGACTAAAATTCCTAGTTGGCTTATACCATCATGGATGCAAAGTTTTATATTGATCGAGTTATCGTGTGTGTGTGTGTGTTTATTTTTGGGTGGGGGGATTATATTATATACTATACCAGTTTAGGAAATGAAATAATTTAAAAAAAAAAAAAAAGAGATTTCATCAGAATGGTTTGAATATGTTGCATTGGTTTTGGTTGAAGTGTCACTTAAAAAAAATAAATGATTCACACCATTGAATATTCTCACCTTCTCATATATTGTACAATTCATTTTATTGTTTCTTATTTTAATTTGTTTCTTTGCCCCTTTTTCTGTTTGCCCCTGTTCCACTGTCTTCAAACATTAGGAGCAGGAAGGGATTCCCCCACGTATGTTCAAAGCTTTAATTGCTGCCAGCCATCCTGAATTTTCATCTATGCGACAACAGGTATGTTTATCAACTTATTATTTTCTGAACATGAATTGAAGGAGTAAGAAGTTTGTGATATTATTTCGTTTGATATGTTCATGCTCCATGGTTACTTGTGAATTCAATTGGTAATGCAACTTTAAGCTTGAGCATATATGTAAAAATATCTATTTTTCTTGAGCCTTAGTATATAGCCACTTAAAGCAGTGGAAGTTGCAGAGAAAATATCAATTGAAGCTGGAGCCATGTCAGCCATTGATTTCTGTCTGGCTTACTTATCATAAAATTTAGCCTTTCCAATAAGCTGTGAAGTAATAAATTAGAAGTATTTGGATTCAACAAAAGTGGTTCACTGCTGGTTCCCATCAATACTTTAATTTTAATGTTATTTTGTTCTATTTAGAGACAAACATGTCTTCGCTATCTTCTAACAGTTTGATTCCATCTTAATGTTAGGATGCTTTAGAATTTTTTCTTCATTTTCTCGACCAAGTTGAACGAGCTAATACTGGGAAAACTGAACTGGATCCTGCAACAAGTTTCAAGTTTGGTATTGAAGATCGAATCTTGTGTTCATCGGGAAAAGTTGCGTACAATAGAAGGCGTGACTACATTCTTTCTCTGAATATTCCATTGCATGAAGCAACTAACAAAGGTTGGGTTTTTCGTTACAAATTTTAACTTACCAAGAAAGCTTAAGGGTCTTGTATTAAATACTTATATATTTTTTTGGAGAAATTTCAGAAGAATTAGAATTGTTTAACAAACTGAAAGCAGAGAAACTTTCTGAAGGAAAAGAAGTGTAAGTTCAAGTATCTAGGAAACTTAATATTACTTTCATTTGTGCTTATCCGGGCTTTGCTTATTATATTTATTCTGGTAGGTCTGGTGATGAGATTGTACGTCCAAGGGTGCCTTTAGAAGCTTGTCTAGCAAACTTCTCAGCTCCCGAGGAGATAAATGATTTTTACAGCACTGCCTTGCAAAGGAAGACCACAGCGGTGAAGTAAGCATTTCTCTGATTTTATATTTTATGTTTTAAATTATAATATAATATGCATGTTGGTTCATATTGGATAGAAGTACATGTGGTATTTCATGAGGAATTTAGGGTTAGTTTGGTTTGCAAAAATGTTTTCTGTTTTCATTTTTTGTTTTCACTTTTAATTATAAAAATGCCAGGGTCTGTTTGTTTCTAGAAAACGTTATCTATTTTCTTTTTCTGTCCACACTTTTAATTAAAAATCTCGTTACCTTTTTTCACTCTTGTTTTTTGTTTTCAAAGATTTGTACTAGAAAAAGTCTCTTTTTTGTTTTCACTGTTTCGTTTAAAACAAAAAACGTAGTAAGGTAACATTTTTTTAATTAAAAGTGAAGACAGGTTTATGGAAACATAAAACGTTTTCTCAAACTAAACAGGCCCTTATGCCTAATTTGGTTTGAGAAAAGGTTTTTTGTTTTCAATTTTAATTACAACATTATTATTGGTTACATAAATTGATTTTATTTTGTTTCTGTTATCGAAGACTTGTATAGGAAAAATGAAAATAAACTATTTTTTCAGACCAAATAGGTTCTGTCTCTTAATGTCATTGTCTTAAGCGCATAGATGACAACCAAGTGTGGCGCTACTTTACTGAAAAGCAGTCTATTAAATTATGTTCCTTGTTATTAGTGCATTGAAAAATTGTCTTGATGGTCAAACACAATTTAATCTGTAGAACGGCTGGTCTGACATCATTCCCTGATTACCTGGTGTTGCACATGCGGAAATTTGTTATGGAGGAGGGATGGGTACCCAAAAAACTTGGTACATTTTGTAGTTACTAACAGCTATTCTCTTCAGATTATTCTTTTTCTCTCTCTTAATACCAAGAACTTTTGTTCTTTCAGATGTATATGTAGACGTTCCTGATATCATAAATATTAGTCATATGCGCAGCAAAGGTTATCAACCTGGGGAAGAGCTGTTACCTGATGGGGGTATGTAGGTTTTTTTGCTCAGGAGATAATAGAGATTCAAATAGATTATTTGTTTCACAGTAATCATAGGAATACTGTCAAAACTTTGTTTCAGTGAGTCTTCTATATATATATATATATAAGCATTTTTCAGATGTTGGTTCTCTGCCATCTCACAAGTGGAATTTGCTTGCACTGAGATGTCAGGAGACCAAGTTTTCAACTTTAGGGGCGTATGTGATGTCATTTTATATTTTCCACAAATGCTTCTAGTCCAGCAAAAAATAAGATTTTCAACACACACTCTTTTAATCTGTTTTCAACTGAATTGTATTCACTTCTTATATTAATGAATATATATATATGTGTGTGTGTGTGTGTGTGTGTGTACTAAACTATACAGTAAAAAGCACTGTTGACATTCCAGTTTTTTTGTGAGGGTTTTTGAGATAACTACAAATTTCCATTCTCACTAGTTTTTCAACTCTTGTTGTCTTATGTTATGTGGACCTGGATTAAAGCTAAAAATTTCCAAATCTATTGCCATTTTTCTGTGTTTCACAGTACCCGATGAGGATGATTCAGAAGAACCTTTAGCCAATGAAGATATTGTCTCACAGCTGGTTTCTATGGGCTTTAACCATATTCATTGTCAGAAAGCTGCTATAAATACATCAAATGCTGGAATAGAAGAGGCAATGAATTGGTTACTATCTCACATGGATGATCCAGGTTTCTCTTAGTTTTCTTTATTATGCAAAACAATTCTTTGTAGCCAGGTACCTCTGATTGGAGCAAATAATGATATATGTTTTGTGTATTCTTAGACATTGACATTCCTATTTCAAAAGGGCGTGGCTCTGAAAGTGTTGACCAATCGAAAGTGGATACCCTAATTTCATTTGGATTTCAAGACGATGTTGCTCGGAAGGCATTGAAAGCATCGGTAATTTTCTCTTATAATATTTTTGTATTTCACTTATGTATGTGTGATTTGGTTGGGTACATTGTCCAGAAATGTCTGATTATCTAAGTGGAAATAATTGCTCTGCAGGGTGGTGACATAGAGAAAGCAACAGATTGGATCTTTAGCAATCCTGATGCATCTGTTTCCAACATGGATGCTACTTCATCAAACACTACATCTGGTCCAAATGATGCTGACTTACCCGATGGAGGCGGAAGTGAGTTTCTTTTACTACTTAATTACTTTTTTATTGATGATAATTGATTGTTAATCAGCCAAAGAAACAAAAAAAGTTGCCGATACTTATCTTGGTTAATGTTATGATATTTTATCCGAACTCATCTGGTTGTTATTCCACAAGTATGCATTAGTGTTCATATTGGCGTTATAATTTTGACAGTCTGGTTTTAATGATTTTTCTCTCTTTTTGGCTTTCCACAGGATACCGACTTTTTGGAATTGTTAGCCACATTGGAACCTCAACGCAGTGTGGTCACTATGTTGCACACATCTTAAAAGATGGTAGATGGGTTATTTTTAACGACAACAAGGTAGGGGCTTCCATTAACCCTCCTAAGGACATGGGCTATCTTTACTTCTTTGAAAGGCTTGATTCTTGAATTAGAATATGTGTCAAGAATTGAACTTTGAATATTTCATCTGTAAAGAGGCACACTGCGTTTTAAATTGACGCAGCCAGCTACCTACTTGTGCTCATGGGATATACATATTTGCTTCCGTTGTCTTGGTGGCATTTTTTGGGTTCGGCATAGTGCATCATTTTTGTGAACGAGAATGTGATGTGATCTTTTATAGAAATTGCAAGTGCGTTTTATGTTTATTCCCAATGATTAGGAATTTAAATAACTAAAGTCATCAAATGGCGAGTTTCAGTAACGATGGCACGCCAAAATAGCGTGTATACTAACAGTTTTTCCAAGTACTGCTAGAGCATTTCCAGTGCTGCATTTTTAACCAATTCGCTTAGGGTTCTCATCTCACTGTTGAGCTAGCCCCATAATGCAATATCTAATTTAAACATATCATTCACTTTTTTACTCTTGCAACTCTTAAACAACTAATATTTTTACACTTTTTTTGCACTTAATTTCACCCAAAGTATTCTCAAATGAAAACAGTCAAACTGTAACAATTTCTCCCAACCCCAAAAGTGTGTATCAGATCCCCTCGCCAGAAACTTTACCAAAAATTAAAATACCTGCTCTGTCCCCCACCCTCAAGATCCCCTTCTTGCAACCCTCTCCACTCAGATCTTCTCCCAAACACCTCCACAGTGATCTTGCACTGCCATACACTTTTGCGACTCTCATCCCTCTCCTAATTCCTCTCTCTGCATTTCTTCTTTGTGGAAGCGACGTACAAAAGGGAGAGAACAACTATTGAAGTGGTGCATGAAAGTGAGTTGCCACTACTTCCATTGTCAACCACCTACACGACGTGCTTGGGCTCCACTACTTTTGACAGGGTCTCCCTCCTCTGCTTCTTCACTCTTTTTCGCTGAAGTCGCGCACGAAAGAGCGATACATTTCTTTTCTGTTGAAGCAACACACAGAGGGAGATCTCTGAGGTAGTGCGTGTTCAACATTGGAGATGAACAATGGTGCATCTTCAACACGACTCCTCTTTGACAACGGTGCATCTCCCAATAATCGTCTTTGTTCATAGAGCCCAAAGTAGAGGCTTATTTTGTATGCTTCAAGTTCTATTTGGATTTGGTTGTTATTGGTTGGATAATTCAAGTTCTATTTGGATCTGGTTTTTTACATTCAAGTTCTCTAGAATTTAGTTCCAAATTCGTTTTTCTATATTTTTTCTTGATTTCGGTTGATTTTCATAAGCAAAAATAGTTTTTTGATCTTAAGAAACCATTCCTTATATAAAGGAAGCTTATAGGTTGCTGCCACGTAGAAATGCTCCAATGATAAAAAAATCTTAAGGAACAATTGCTTAAATTTAAGCAATCCATTAAGTAACCAACGTTGGGGTTGGTCTTAGAGTTCAATAAAGTATTAAAATTATCACCAAAAAGGTAGAAATTAATATCATAAAATCCAGTAATGAGTATCTAGTCCAAACAATACTAATAAAATTTATCAAAATAAAGGGTTAAATCAAATTTTTAGTCAAAACAACAAATATTTAATCTAATTGCTTGTCCAGAGACACCAATGAATCTCTTTAGTAACATTGTCATTTTTCTTCGAACTGAAAGGAGAATTTTTTTTTGTTGCACAAGGAAGTTGATTCCTTTTACGACCTATTTAACCATTGTTATTCCATCTAAAGTCACTGTGGGCCCTACTTGGGAGACCCGCTTTTCAAATATTATCCTTACGATTTTAAGCGGGGTCAAGCCTTGTTATCACGTTAAATCATGCTACAAATATCTACTTTCCTTTTTGGTAGTGTCTCTGTCAACATATCAGCACCATTATCATATGTTTGAATCTTCTCAAGCTCAAACAATTTAGATTTTGACACATCACGTATCTTGTAATATCTTGAGATCAATATGTTTGAATCATGTAAGGTAGAATTTTTAATAAGAGGAATAATAATATTTTAGTTGTCACAAAATACAACACCTCTTGTGTCTGAGGTAATCTAAAATCATGAAAATAGCACCGCTTTTTCCATAGGAAAATGCTGTGTAGTACGAGACGAAAACAAGCGAATATTTTTTATTGGTTGTTTTTTCACTCATATCTCCATTTTTTACTCCCAGTACTAATCTTGTATTGTTACCATGTTTTTGGATCGATGAAATACCTGTTCGTGTGGTTTCCTTGAAAAACTTCTCGTACCAAATAGCACTGCTCGATAACTCATTGCAAGCTTAGTTGCAACAATAAAATATGCCTCTATAGTAGATAGAGCAACAACCTTTACAATCTTGATTTTCACACCATAACTTTCCTCACAAATGTAATCAATAAATCTAAAGTAAATTGGCGAGAATAAATATCTTTCGTCATGTCTGTATTTGTATATTCAATCGATGCAAACTTGTTAGACCAAAGCTAAGAATGTGTTGGATGAGGAAATTTAAAAACTAAAAAAGTTCCTTTGCTTCAATTGATTTTCATCATTATTATTTTTTTTTTGAGAATTTTTTTTATTTGGATAGAATAATTAAATTTTTTGATTATTAAAATTCTTTGTTTGAATAGAGTAGTTAAACAAACGTTATCCATAAACACAAAAACATATCATATTTTTTGTCTTGATAAAAAAAAAATATCACGATGGTTTGGCGATCGGCGCCGGTGACGGTTTAGCTGCTGGCGACGGTGGTCCGATGAGATTCGCATGAGAGTGAGGAAGGAATTTCAAATTATTATTAGTTTTGAGGTGTTGTTTCAAATTTCCTAAATTTAGTTTTATAAAAAACCTATAAAATCCCTTCATTTTTTAAATTCTATACATTTAATATCCAAACAAATTAAATATTTTACATTGATGTAAAAAATGCGTTACACCCTTACACTCCCTTACCCATACCTACCCATCATGAATAATTTTTGCCTGTACCACTGGTCCATCACTCATTGTCATCCCTAATACTTTTTCTACACACTTAGCCTGTGATTGTTTTCGGGTAAAATGGCACGAGAGAGAATAATACGATTGAGAATGGGGAGAAAACGACGTTTTCTTCTGCATGGTATGTGACGAAAACGCCAGGAAAGAAAAAAAAAAGGGTGGGTCCCACCACTTTTTTTCTTCTTCTCAACATTGCGAAGAAAACGGTTGCGGACGTGAAAAATTTTACTGTTTCCAATTTATACCCCTATTCTCTCCCTATATCTCAAATTATTTGAATTTTTAGTCAAGGATATTAATGTCTTTTTAAAAATAACCAACATTTCTCTTTTCTATTTTTCTCTTCTCTTTCACTTATTCTAATCAATACCTAAAATCTACCAAATTTCTCACTTTTTTTTCTCTTTTTATTCTCTCTTCACATTTTCTCTCTTCACATTTTCTCTCATATACCAATCACACCCTTAAGTAGAATACTAGAATTTGACCCAAGAAAATATAGAATATTAAAATTCTTTACACAATTCGTCAATCATTGGGGGTTTGAGTTCATCAAGACTCATGGTATAAAATTTAGACTTTTTGAAACTCAAACTACATAATTAAAGGGGGATATGAGACATGAAAGCAACTTTCAAACTAGTTCTAAATTGATATTTTTTTGACTCATTTAAATTGATATATTTATAAAATGAAAAATGTTAAGATATAATTTCGACAATATAACTATAAAAAAATATATTTTTACGTACAATTCATAAATATACACTTATACTATTACAAATAATATGACTATTTTATAAATAAAATTATACATACATTCAAGTTCAATTTGGATTGAGAATAGATCGAATTTCAAAATTAAATTATAAAGCCAATCCAATTCAATAAAAAATTTAGGTTTTTGATTTTTTAGTTTCAATATTTTATATTTCAATTTTTTATTTGATATTTGCCATCGACATTGGATTAAATTTAGGTTAACCATAAATAAATGGACGTAGGAATAGATATAAAAGATGTTTAACACAATTCATGGTAACTCCCCCCCACCCCAGTTCAGATCCTCTCCATTTGGGAAGGAAATAGTGATTTCCATTTCTTTGCGTTTCCATACAACACGTGGCGTTTAATATTTAAACAGCTGAGATTCTAACTTTAAATATCAATTAAAAAATTTTTATCAAAAAAAAAAAATATATCAATTAAAATTTTTTTTATAAAAAAAGTTTCAATTTGGCGAACCACTTTCGTTCCTCCGCTTCCGTCCTTGCTCGTGAAGTCTCCCCAGTTGGAGGTCCCAGACCTTGCGCCCTTCGCCTCCGGCCCTTGCGCCAGTGCCTCCCGCCGCTGCGTCACCGCCAGCTGCGCCACTTCGCTTCCCAGCGACTTGTCACCCCTCGCTGTGTTGTCTTTTTGCTTACCACCGCTGGTAGTTCATATACGTTTTTTTGCGTAGTTTTTAATTCTTTTATATTTTGATTTTGATTTCTATGTCAAACATTCATTCTTTCACCTGATCATTTTGATTTTGCCTACCACCGCTGATTTTGTTTCCAACCTATTCGTTTGCCTACCACCTGATTTTGATTTCGATGCCTACCACCGCAGGCAGCAAGGAAAAATGTTTAATTAGATGTTTGAAGCGTTGGCATTAGATTTGTTTTTATTAGTTGAAAAATGGGAACTCCAAACATAGAACTGATGTTGATCTGCTTAAAATTAAAGAATTTCAAAGTCATTGGGCCATTTCCACAAAGCTGTTGCAGCGTAATATAATTAGAGGCATATGCGATGAAGGGCGGGGGCTGGCGGTCAAGGGCACAGGGTCGGCGGCGAAGTGGCGAGCTAGAACTGGAACGCGAAGAAATTCTCCCTTCAACAGAGACCTATTCTGATTTTTTAATTTTTAATTTTTAATTTTTAATTTAATTGATATTTATAGCAATGGAATCTCAGCCGTCGAGTGTTCTTTAATGCCACGTGTCATCTGGGAACGCAAGGAAACGGAGATCTCCATTTCCTCCCCTAATGGAGAGGATTCGGACTCCCCACCTTCTTTTTTTTTTTTTTTTTTTTCAGGCTTTTACCAAGCAAAACAAAAAGTTTTAACACTTGCCCTCCTATACGGCTAATACGTACGTTCTCTCCCCTTTTCTGAACTAAAGAGTGGGGCAATGAACTTTGCTTCATGCCCTAATTTGAACAGCATACATCAGAAGTGAAAAAAACAAACAGAGATTTGGCCAGATAATCATCATACAGTCTGAAAATCACTTATGTAGAATTTAACACCCAGCGAAATAGAATTGGAACAGCAGTTATAGTGTAAAGCCAAACCAACAGCAACATTTCACCCAACAGTCAGAACATTTTAAACCAGATCCACAGCCAAATTCAAGACCACAACCAAATGTAAAGGATTACAAACCAGATATCTGTAGGATTTACAGTAGGAGAACTAACCGATACTGCAGTTGGCGCAGCCACAAGTTTGATGCGGCATAGGTGGATCATTGCCAGTCCCCCGTATTGTAATAGGACATTTAATGCTTACGTCTCGGGACGTGTCTATCGGGCCCACTTGTTGTGACTTCACCACCGCGTCTTCTAATGAGGGCACATCAGTTGCCCACTTCAGCTCAAAGTTCATTAGCTTCTTTGGTACAAGCTCTGATACAGGAACAATCTCCGACATGGATGATCCCCCCACCACTTTTGCCTTACCCTTTTCCAGTGCTTGTCTGATTGCAGCCTCAATCTTGGCTACATCTTCTTCTTCTTCTTCAGCGCCCTTTTTCTCCTGTTCCTGTCTTGGTTGGTCTTCCTCAATCTCTGGTGCTATTTCTTTAACAGCTTCGGCCACCACCAGAGTACTCTTTCCCTTGGCCAGCCTTCTTTGTTCTGCCTCAATCTCCTCATCTATTTCTCCTTCAGATGCCTGGGCCACCGCCACCGCCTTGCCCTTGGCTATTGTTTGTTGCTCTTCCTCGGTCTCCTCTGCTACGTCTAGGGCAATTGCTTTCTCGGCCCACTCCAACCGCTCATGCCTGCTCTGTACTGCTAGGCCAATTGCCTCAACCTTGGCTGCTACTTCATCATCAGATGTCGTCTCCACCGCTTTTCCCTGAGAAGCATCCGCCTCCAGGCCCAACACCACCGCCTTTCCCTTGTCCTGTCTTCGTGGGATTAACGCAGTCTCATCTTCTAAATCTTCTTCAGATGAATCCAACACGATTTTACTTGAAGTGGAAAGAGTTCCCGATCCACCACCGAGCTCAATCTCGATGTTCTTTCTGTGGCAAAGATTAACCATCTTGTTCAAATATTCGCTCAGCTCACTCTGGAATACACGAGTATAAATTAATATTTAAAAATTCATTGGCATAATTTGTAAAGGGAATCAATCAGGAATTGCAACAGTGCATTTAATTTTTCATCCCATGTACCGGATAATCAATATCGTTAATCTTTGAGGGATATGCAATATTGGTAGCAGCCAGAAAAGCTAACATTGCAATATGAGATGGCTTGCAGTTCACAAAGTAGTTCTCTGCAGAAAGAACAAAAAAAAAATAAAAAAATCCAATGAATATATTCCGCAAGCATCACTGTTGGAGAAAACATAGAATTAACAAATTGTTTGTTATGTGAGTCTACCTCCTTGAGCCTGGACTATGATCTCATTGATGCAACGACGTTTGAATTCGCCTATATTTTTGAAGTAGAGGTAATAGTAGTTCAGAAAGCAGAAGGCAGTCACAGGTCGCATTCGCCAATTAAGGACATCGAGAATGCGAAGCTCCATTCTCATTATGCTTTGATGAGTGATATTTACAGCTTTTTCCTCCTGTGCAACAAATCAGTGTATTTAAACACAATGCGGCTTAAAATTTAACTATTGTCGTTAAGTGGTTTTGATTCCAGAATAAATTGACGTGCACAAGTTTGTTTACCAGAAACTGTTCAACACAGAAGGACTTTGTCCTCATCTTGGCAGATATGGTGAGGCAACAGATAGCAATCAAACGAACTTTTTCAGTGTCATTATAGTCACCTTCCACATGCTTATAAAAACAAGAGAGTTTTAACACAAGAGAATTCGAAGAAAGATCGACCAAGAGACTTCAAAATCTAAACAAGTGCACAAGAAAGAGATCCGTTACCTGAAATTCACTCGTGGAAAAGTAGCGATCAAAATAGTTCATGGCAAGATAGGGAATAAATTGATCAGGATCATCTCCCTGCGTATGCTGTGTATAACAAAATATGCAGAAAAGGAATCATCACAACAATGACAAGATTCGGCAAATGAAATCAACAGATTCTTTTCACGGTTGCAAGATAAATCAGAGCAAAAGAACTACATAGAAGCAGATAGTGAGATTTTCATACAAAGTGACGCAGATCGGAAATAGAAAATTCAGAAAGTAATTAATTCGAATAGTGGACTATAAATTAAACACAACAACGAAACTAACACCGATTTTCCTGGCGTTTTCATAGTAACCAAACAGAGGCATCTGAAATGAAAACGAGCTTTAAAACAGAGGCAACGAAATCAACAGAGCATCTCAAAAGAAACTAACAATGACGAAACAGACAGAATTTTCTCAGGAAACAAACAGGTTCTTGCTTGAAAGAGTGTTTTCCGAGTAGCCAAACACAGGAAGATCTAAAAATGAGCTTGAAACAAGAAATCTTAAAAATCAACCTAGAAAAAAAAAAGCGCGAGAAGAAACTATCAACGACGGAACGAGAATTTTCACAGTAAAACAAACAATCAGGTTCTTGCATGAATTTTAAGTTTGAAGAAATTAACGAAAACGCCTCTTCAATTTTCACTTACCTTGGCGATTACAGAAACGGCATGCCTCCGAATAAGAGCGTTTCGCTGGCGTGTGAAGAAGCCGCTAGCGGCCATGAATTCGGCCTGGGCGTCGATGTAGTTGTTTATGGCTTCGCATTCCTTCGCATTAGGGATGGAGAACTCCGGTTCTGAATCCATTGTTGGAAGAGGCTTTTGAATTTTCTGTAGATCGGAAGAGAAATCAGAGGGTTGTTTGTTTCCCAAGAAAATGAGAAGAGAACAAGAATGGAAGAGAGCGAAAATTTGCAGTGCGTTTTGATGAGCTTTTGTGCTTTGAGTTTCTCTCTCTAATCAGTTACATTTTATTAACGGAACTGGAGGGAAAGCCCGCGAGTTTTTTGAACTTTGCGATTGCACGCCTTGCAACGACGTCGTAAGCTCTTATCTCATTTAACTTCGTATTGTTTTTGTTTGCAATCCATGACAAATTAAATAAAACCACCTCCTCCAAATTAAAAGGAAAAAAGTTGAAAATTTTATTATATTTTTTTGCACGTTTAAAGACTTAGGACTAATTAATTTTTACTATGAAGAGAGCTAAGAAAGGTATTAATATTAAGACATACAATTAATAACTTTAAATAGTTGGCTAAAACATGGAAGACTCCAACGATAAGGCCTAGAGCTTCCGAGGTATTATTGGACTACATGAATCCTACTCTCATATACTTTCCTCGGAACCCTATCAAGTATATACTAACTTTGTATGACCCGCTGATCCATACATTAATTTGTTCAGCCAATGCATATGTTATGCTTATGCTTTATCAATCATGATATCTTTTGGTCCATGAATCTTGTACCTCAATATTATCATCACCATAACATGGTGATATTTACCCTTCAGAGAACTTCTCAGTCTTACCAAAATCATCTCAGATTAGATACAATGTTTATATATATATATATATATATATATATATATAATTGGATATCTCATATCATATTAGAAATAACAAGCATGCATTGATAATTCTCTAAATTATCTAATTTTTCTATTCTTTTTGAAGTGGAAATTACTATGTATTCTTAACTTATGTTTTGTTTCTACCTCAATTTAATGTTGATTAAGTATGAATCATTTGTGAATTTATTTTGAAAATTTGGTTATTTGAATGGAAATCTTGAGCACAATAACCCCATTTGTGATGTTTTGATTGAAGGTATTGAAAGAGGCAAGAATGATGCACAATTTGACAAAAATGTGGTTTCGAACACTGACAAAGAAAATTCCAAAAGCTATTTCTTGAGCCACACTAATCCGAATGATATGATCTTGGTCTTGTTGGAAAGGTAGAAGAATTATCTACAAACTTTGTGAAGAAGTCGAGACTTTAATCAATCTCTAAGTTGGTAGAATTTCTGCTACAAGTTGATAAGGTGGTATTGTCTCTATTTGACCTCTACATGGTGTTTGGACCATATCTAGAGCTATAGGCATCATAATGAGATGAAACCAGTGCCATTTGAAAGCTAAGATCCATAGTTTCAACTTTCATGAAGACACCTTGAGCTAATTTATACTTTTAAGAGGGTGAAAATGCATCACAACATGAAAACGTTGGTGTAGGAGGGCGCCCTACGCTTGTTGGAACTCGATTTTTGACAGATTTAGGGCGTCAGGGGCCCAGACCCTATGCCAGGCTCCCCGTCTCGGCCTACCACTTATTAAAACACAATTTTACTCATTTGGGATGGGTCTTTTGATATGTTCTGCCCTAAAAACCCTAGGGGAGTCGAAGAGGCAACCCTAAGTCCACCTCATCTCCATCTCCCTTGAAGATTCAAGCCTTGGAAGAGATCTTGGAGCTTCAATGAATCATCCACCACATCTTTATCATCCTAGTTCTATCTTTCCTTTCTTTTTTATGCATTTCTAGTTTGCTCTTTGGTTAGGGAAATAAAACTTTGTTGGATTCTTATGCAATATGAATTCTAATGCTTAATACTAGTTGTATTTATGTTGATTGAGCAATTTCTTCCATGCTTAATGCTTTTCCTTGATTGGCTATCTTGGAATTGATTTTAGATTCAATCTCACAATTGAAAAATTGGTTGTTGAATTGGAATATGAAGTTGATTGTCATGGTTATGTTGATCCTAGGGATATGACTTCATGCTTGTGTGTTCCTTTGAATTCTTGCACTTAATGCTTAGTTGAATTAGGAAGACCTAAGGAATTAGATTTCTTCGTTTAATCTAAAGGGACTTTTACTCAAGGAATTGAGATTAGTCTGGCTGAGTGATTTTGAACTTCAATTGCGTGAATTTGACTCGTATTAGGATTGTGTTTGATTGTATGAGAAGATAAAAACAAGGGGGATTCAAATCCTAACCACTTTTATCCATATTATTTGTGCACACCAAGTGTTTGATACTTGGTATTGTTGATGCATACCAAGTGTTTGATATTTGGTCAATACAAGAAAACCCAAAAATGTTGTTTCTTGCTTTCTTTAATTTCATTGTCTACCAAACCAAGCATTGTTTCCCATTCAAATGGTACTCAAATTAGTGAGTTGATATTTGACACGCAATCCTTGAGGACAATATCTGGTACTTAACTGATTTTATTACTTGCAACGATCTGGTACACTTGCCGTGATCCCCACATGCATGTTACACAAAGAACATTTAAGCATACCATATCACCAAAGCATGCATGTTCTAGTAGGCACTTATGCCTAGCACCAACTCAATCATGCATACCACATTAACCTATTATTCATTCAACATAATATACTATTGATTACCCTACAATATTCCCCAACTTAAATTGACATTACCAAGCATAGTGTCCAAACAAAGTTGGAAACTGATAGACGATCAACCATTTGAAGGGTTTGAGTTCCTCCTTAACATGATAACATACTACTTTTGTCTTCGACGAATGAGAGGTTCTTCCTCCCCACTTGAAAGTGAGTATGAGTGCACGTCTAAAAACATCGAGCAACCCTTGTGCATGTTCATCCAAGCTTTTCATCTCACACTTCGCTCAGAACTCAATCATGAACTAGAATAAAACTTCAAATCAAACCGGACAACCTTGAATGATTTAGAAACAATGAAAGGAATATTAAAATTAAGATCAAAGCAAAAATGATGAAAGGTAGACAGTTACGAAAACTTAGAGTTCGAGGTAATTGAGCTTACCTTAAGTGAAACTCGTAAAAAGGGTAGAAATGTTGCTTGCGAAGTAAGGAGTTAAATGATCGTGTCAGAATTTGGGTTTTGATGACTAAGGAACATAAAATAGCTCACACCTCCATGGTAGCCTTCTGTGCGTCTTTGGTTCAGGTAAATGAGGTTGAAGATGACTTAATGAGAAAAAAATGGAAGAGTTAGCCATATAAAGGTTTTTCTCATAACGCTAATGTGTTGGTTTTTACCACGCTTAAGTGTCCCAATACTTTAATGTGCTTAAACGACATGTTTAAGCGTTGATGCCTTAAGCAAATAGGTACAGTTTTGTTGCATGCACTGTCGTATGCAACACTTGAATGTGCACCTACCTCCACGCTTAAGCGTTCAAACGTTGGTAAAGTGGTCACTTGAGCGTGCTAACAGAAATCCAGAACTTAGTTTTATTTATTCAAACACTAATTAGGGTTTTTGAAATTTGGAATGTTACATAAATTGTCTTGTTTATTTGATATAGGTCTTTATTAATGTTTGACTTAATCTTTCTAAAAGTCTGACATGACATAAAAGTCTTCTAAAAGCAAGTTTTATAATAAGGCCTTAAAATAGGCCTAGGTCAATATGGTTAAATCCTTAGAAATGTAAATAAGTATATGATTTTAACATATTATAAAAAATCTTATTATAATAATAGCAACAACAAAAAATTATCATATTATTTATATTTATTTAAATAAGCGAGCCTGTTAGGTCTAAGAGATTTTTTAGATGGCCTAAAGCTTGACATTTTAGCTAAATAGTCTTTTTAAAAAGCTTAGCCTAATCTACTTAAAAATAAGTTTGGTCTAGCCTAGGTAATAGGCCTCGGTTGGGCTGCTAGGCCTGTTTCCACCCCTAATCGTAGGGTATTGGCCTTATTTTGATGCATTGGTGCTATAGATGGAACACATATTCCTACCATGTTCCCAATAAATATCAAATTCGTTATATTGATAGAAAGGGATATCCATGACAACATGTCATGTAAGTGTGCAACCTAGACATGTTATTCACTTTTATTGTTGTTGGCTAGCCTAATATTACGCATGACAGACATATTCTTTCATTTATGCTTGAAGAAATGAAAAATGTGTTCCCTAATCCTCCTAAAGGTACGAATATTTTTATTTTATAATAAAATTTATCATTTATGTATTTCTAAAATTTAATTTTTTTCATATAAACTAACAATGAAATATTTCATACTTTTAGGAAAGACTACCTAGTTGATGTCGGAGATCCAAACATGAAAAGGTATAGCACCATGCAAGGGTGCGTGAAAGATATCACATTTTTTTATATTAGAGATGGTAGTCATGTTGGGGTTTGGATGAACAAAATGTGATATATCTCATGTGATATGAGGTCGTTTATAGTAATCAAACAACAAAAGATCATAGTTGTAATAGCAACACTACATAACTTTATTAGGATATGTCGTGTTCGAAGATGAGGAATTTAACAAATGTGATCATATTCCTGATGCGAAGAAGAAAGAAATATTATTGAAGATATGAGTTTATATAATCTAAGAAGAGTACAAGATGAGGTACCATCACTACAAGAATGTTTGGCATTTTCTCGGGCCAAAAGCTCTAGGAAATGCCAAAAAACCATAGGAAATGACAAAATTTCTGAGGGCCCACCGAGGGCCACATGGCTGTAGGTTATTTGCTGGTAAGAAATAGTTTCCGAGGGCTAAATTTGAAAAACCCTAGAAAATTTCCAAAGGCCTTACACCCTAGGTAATTGCAGCAAGTTAATTAAAAAAAATTAATTAGAAACAACGTTTTTAATAAAATTTAATTTAATTTAGTTATAAAAAAATAATTTTAACTATTTTACTAAATTACAATAATTATATAACAGAATCAAAATTTACAAATTAAATTAAATCCTAATTGAAATCTAAAATAAAATTACATAATCCAAATTTACCAAAAAAAATATTACAAATTACAGAATTGAAATTTAAAATTAAAAATGCAAAAAAAAAAAATTACAAAGAATTACAAACAGAAAACAAAAAATACAACAAAAATTTTGTTCTTGATATCTCCATACCTACAAAAAATACAAAATATAGAATTAAAAGAAGAAAATACAAAAAAAAATACAAACAGAAATACAAAAAATACCAAAACAGAAACAAAACAAACAAACAAAAATTGTGAGATCCTCATATTTTTCTTCTTCATATCTCCATACCTACAAAAAAAATAACATATTCAGAATAAAAAAAAATTTAAAAACGAAATTGTAATACAATTTCAGTAAATAAAAAAATTAAAAACTAAGAAATGTTAAAAAAAAATGAAAAGGATGAAAACGAGGAAGACAGTGGTGGTGGCTGTAGGTGTTGGTGCCCTAGAGTGGTGGTTGTGGTGGGCGTAGGTGGCGGTGGAGGGTGGTGGTTCGAAGGTGGAGTGTGTGGTGGAGGAAGGAGAGATAGAGAGAGGGGAGAGAGAGAGAGAGACCGAATCCGAATGGGGGTGAGGGAATGGGGGCGAGTGACGGTGGTGGTTGTTGGTGAAGGGTGGGGGACGGACAATGGGGAGGGTGGGGGTGGAGGAAGGAGGGAGAGAGAGGGGAGGGAGGCAGAGAGGGCGAATGGGGGTGAGGGAATGGGGAGGGTGGCAGTGGTGGATGGTGGAGAATGGGGGCCAAGCGACATGGGCGAGGGTCGTGGTTCAGTGATGGTGGTGGAGGAAAGAGAGAAAGAGAGAGAGACAGGAGAGAGAGCGAGAGAGCCGAATGGGGGGAACAGGGAGCAGCTAGGAGGGGTGGAGGGTTTAGTTGAGTTTAAATACTCAATATTAGGGTTTATGAGGTGGGCTGGGAATAAGTGGGATGCGTAGGGTGTATCAGCAAAATAAGGGGTGTGCGTAGTAAACGTAAGTGAGCTGGACTAGCAGATTGTTAGTGGAACCCCACTATTTGTGTTTTGCACTCCCTACCTTTATTTTTTAATTTTTTAATTTTATTTTTAACCATAAAATCTGATATATATTTATAAATAAATTAATATCTAAATTCTAATTGTCATAATTATTTTATTTTTTACCCAATATTTTTTTTTCAATTTTAATTATATATAATGATGTGTAATAATATAAAATATAATAGAATAAAAAAGTATAAGTATTTTCATATTATTATAATATTCATAATAATATACTTATTTATAGTATTTTCAAAGTGACCTTTTGTTACAAATTGGGTGACAATTTCTCTTATAATAGAATAAAATAGTTAAAGCATTTTCTAATAATATAATATAACAAAGTGGCTATATCTAAACTAATAATAATAAGCATAATAATTTGTGCTGACAACTCCATTAGACATAATTGTTCTTTTATTTTTACACTCAACTTTTTTTTTATTTTAATTATATCTAAACTAATAATAATAATAATAATAATAATAATAATTATTATTATTATTATTATTATTATTATTATTATTATTATTCATGACAAAGAGGTGTTCACATATAGTTATAAAATAGAAGAGTTACAAACATAACAGTGAGAATGAACATGTCCGGTGAATATGAAAACACATAGTCTAAACACCATCTGCACCATCAACGTAATAATCATCACTGGGACTTGAAATCATGTTAGTAAAATCACTGGCTATATCATCTGCGGGTGTGGGGCCCTGACCTGGCTGTGGCACCTGCTGGGGCATGACCGGCTATGGGCGGTAGGCTGCTGTGTCACAAGTGGTGGTGGCGCTAGCTGCTGCTGTGAGTCTGGGACTGATGACTGAAGGTCGTAAGGGAATGCCGCTGTCTGTGGCTACTGGCCGAGCGGTGGAGGTGGCCAAAAAAATCCATGCTGCTGTGATGGCGATGGCTCACCCTGCTGATGTGATTCGACGGGCCATGTCACTGCCCGGTAGAACTATGGAATTGGCGATGAAGATGGCCCTCCTTGCTGCTGTGAATCGACGGGCCATGCCACTGGCCGGTAGAACTACAGAATTGGCGATGGCGATGGAAGTCATTAATGGTCCACATTAAGGTTGCTCTCATCATAAAATTTTGCTTTCGCGCAATATCATACGTCAAAACACTAGCCCATAACCTTTTCAAATCATCGATCAAAGGCTGTAAATAGATATCAATACCGGACGTTGGTGAATTTGGGCCCGAAATGACGCAAACTAAGAACATGTAAGGCTTAGACATGCACATATCAGGAGGAAGAATGTATGGGGTGATAATAACTAACCAACAAGAATAGGGTCTAGTCGACGACTGGATATACGGTGTAAACCCATCAGAGCATAACCCAAGCCAGACATTGCGTGGATCCATGGTGAAATCAGGATGTACCCAATCAAAGTGCTTCCGTGCCTCACCATCACATGGGTGGCGCAACTGACCCAAAGTTCTTCTATTTTCATAGTGCCACGTCATTTTACCTGCAGTTTTCATCGATGCAAACATTCTTTGCAGCTTGACACGATGGGCAAATAAAACGTTGCCTTCCTCGGAATTGGTTTACTCCTTCTCGTCTCAGTTTTTCGTTGGCAATATCTTGGCTAATGGAAAAATCTACATTTCATTCATCGTCGTAATACAATATGCAACCTTTGACACAACAATTGATCGTCTTAACACCTAATCCCAGCTTCGACACCAACGTTTTAACATCATAATAACTTTATGGCAAACCATCTTTAACAGGTGTTGCGTCCAACGTCATTCTAGTCATAGTATCCATGCACTATTCCGAAGCATTATAGGTTGACCTGATACCTAAAAGCCTCACACACATTGATAATTTAGAGTCTTGAGACCCTTCGTACAATGGTTTATTTGTCTCTGTCAAAAGATTATAAAATCTTTATGCTGCCTCATTCGAAATTAATTCCATGTCTTCGTGTTGCTACTCCTCGAATGATACATTCACGCCGAGAGCATCAGAAATCATCCCCTGCATCACATCAAACTGCTCATAACGTTGATATCCCATATCCGGGGGGCCACTGCTCGAAGCACCTGAGCAATTCTCTTCAACCAGCTGTAAGTTGATATTGGGAGCAACTTCGCCATGACTAATCCAAATCCAATAATTAGGCATGAAATCGTACTTATACAGGTCATGTTTGACCTCACTTGGAGTCTTAACGGGTATGCACTCGCATTTCTCGCATGGACATCTCATCCCACCTTCAATTCTAAAACTTTCCTGATGCCTTGCTTGGCGAACAAAGGCTTTAACCCCTTTTAAACAATCTTCTTTCAAACCCTTTCTTCCAGGAAACAACCTATCATACGTCCAACTACGATACATTTTCTGCATATTACAAAGACACAGATCGATATAGATAAACACGATACATTGGCCTTACATACAACCAAGGTAATTAAAACCGGACTGGACATTGAACCAGAGAGGGCCAGGATTCAGGATTTTTGGGTCGAACCAGGGTCGAATAAAATATTATTTTTTTAATATATATATATATATATATATATATATATATATATATATATATATATATATATATACATACATACTTAATATTTCAATTTATACACAAAATATCATATCCCGGAACTAATAAAATATTATTTTTTAAATATACATATACCAAATATATAATATATATACATAACAATAACATTTCAATTTATATATACATAAATGAAAAAAAGGAAATGAAAAGAAAAAGAAAGGAAAAGAAAAGGAAGAAAGGTTGTAATTAACAATACTGGGGGTTCCAATAGCAGCCCAGCTCCCCCCCTCAGCGCCCTTCAGCCCGCACGCCTAGCCCCACCCTGATTTAACCCTAAAATGTCACTCAGCGCCGCAACATTCTTCCATTTCCCTTCCCCCAAATTTTCACCCCCTCTCTCTTCCCCGTCTCTTTCTCTCTTTCTCATCTTCCTTTCAGAGTCTTATCTTTTCTTCTCTCCAAAATCCTAACCCTAAAATCGCTTAGGGTGTGTTTGGTTGGGGGGTTTTGGAGGGGAGGGGAGGGGAGGGGAGGAGATATTTTAAATTATGTTTGTTTGGTTCAATTTTTTTAATGGGAGGGGAGGGGAGGGGAGGGGAGCAAAATCCCTCCTAAGCCAATTTTGGCTCCCCTCCCAAAGTGGGGGGTTTTGGAGGGGAGGGGAGGGGAGATTAAATTATTTAAAATAAAATTACTGAAATATCCTTATATATAATATAATATAAAACACTATAAGGATATACCAGTAAATTAATCCCTTCCCTCCATTAAAATCCCTCCCCTTCCCTCCTGAACCAAACAAGCAAAGGCTTCCCTCCCCTCCCCTCCCCTCCTCTCAACCAAACACAAAATCAAAGTAAATCCCTCCCTTCCCTTCCCCTTCCCTCCCCTCCCCTCCATTAAAATCCCTCCCCTCCCCTCCCCTTATTTGAACCAAACAGACCCTTAAGCAGTCACACCTCCTATCACCAAATCCCTTACATCTCGGTCATCATCATCATCATAAAAAACAAATCACGCAAGATCAGGTATAAAAGAGGGCATTCGGATCCAAGGAGGAGGGAGTGCTTGGACTTTTTTTTTGGAGGAGCAGAAGCAAGAAACACAGAAGCAATAAGAAGGAGAAAGAGAGATCACCAACAAAAGAGAGCAAAAACACTTTAGTCTTAGGTTTCTTTCTTTATTTTTTTTGGTTTTTGGTTCTGTATTTCTGGGTCAAAAGCACATAACCCAGGTTTTTTTTTCCTCTTCTTATTCCTCTGTTTTCGTCATTTTATTTTATCTCTCGGCATGAGTATGCATGTTAAACTAGATCTGGGAATGTAATAAAGTATTCAATTTTCCTCTTCACTTCTTCTTCCTCATTTTGATCTTCAGATGTCGTTTTGAGCTTTTTCAAAAAAACAAAAAAAAATTGGGCCTTGGCTTAGAACCGCCCCGGTTCAGGCTGAGACCCGGTTTTCACCTGTTTTTCCAGTTTTTGACCCGGTTTCTGGTCCTATTGCCCGGTTCTCTGGCAGGCGGTCTGTTAGGGTGATCCGGACCGGACATGGTCCCGGTCCAACCGGTTCGACCGGCCGGTCCGGTCCGGTTTCTGTTACCTTGCATACAACTATTCCCTTTCTTTAAATGGTATGAACTTATCCCATTCAAGAAAAAACTTTTTCAAAACTCGTAAAATAGTTACTTCTTATTTTCTCATTGAACCCCAAACGGGAATTAATACTAAGGTTTCTCTCCGATATTTAAATTAAAAACACAAACAATAAAATAAAGCTAATAAATTGTGGTCTCCGACAGGCTCTCTCGTCGGTATATTAAGTTAATTAATATACAATACAAACAATTATAACAATAAAAACTATTGTTATAATTAAGTAATCTAATATTATAACTTAATATACATTTTCCCCAACATATAATTTGCAATTATCCTAATATATAGCAATTAACAATTATCATAACAAAAATATAATTTATTAAACTATTAAACACATATATAAAATTATGTTAATATATAATTCCATTTAAAAAAAATCTCTATTACAACTAATTATTAACATATATTAATTAACATTTATTTTAGTCAGGGTTAATAGCGCTTTTCGTCCCTGTAATATGAGCAAAATTCGGTTTTAGTCACTGTAAATTTTTTTATTTGTTTTTGGTCCTTGTTGTTTCGATTTTAATCCCTGTAATAGTTTTCATGATGTTTCTAGTTCTTGTAATATGTAATCCATACTGATTTTAGTCCATGTAATATGGATCATTTAAGGATTAAATTCAAAGTAAACAAATAATATAGGGACTAAAATCAAAACTACAAGGACTAAAAGCAAAAATTTCTACATTGTAGGGACAAAAAACAAATTTTTTTTTTGCAAGGACTAAAACCAGATTTAACTCATATTATAGTGATGAAAAATACTATTAACCCTTTTATTTATTACGACTAATCTACATTTTTCATAACATGTATTTTTCATAATCATAGCATAATAATAATATTTAAAATTGAATATAATATAATAAACCTTAAAAGTAACATATATTCATTAAAAATATATATAATAAACCATTAAACACATATATAAGATTATCCTAAACTTTATTTATGTAATCCAAAGATAATTAAATTTATTTCAGAAAAAATACAACTATATGACAAAACTACAACATATATTAACATATTACTAAAAATATAATAATATATTAATAAAAAATTCAGAATATAAAATATCAAGAAAAAAAATATTGGAGTATGTCAAAAATATTATATATATATATATATATTTAAAATAAAAAAATAATTTTAAAACATATAATATATATACAGAAAATAGTTTTCTATTATATATATATATATATATGTGTGTGTGTGTGTGTGTGTGTGTGTGTAAATATATATTTATATAATTAAAAAATCACAAAAAATATAAAGTAACTAATTTGATAGAAAAATTTAATTACCACTAACATGTGAGTGAGTGGTTCCGGTGGTGGTGAATCAGTGAATCTGTTACAAAAAATTTGGTGAATCAGTGAATTTTTTTTTGAAGACATAGAGAATTGAAAGATATAGAGACAGAAAAAAAAACTTACTATAACAATAACTTGGTAACAATAGAGAAAAGTGGGAGAGAAAATGTATATAAGGAAGAGGAGGTAGAAACTAGGATAAGAAAAAATGAAGGAGAAGAGAGATAGAAGATTTTATATAAGAAGAGGCCACGACGGTTAAAAAAAAAGCATTGCGTCAAAATCGAGGGCCCTGCCGTGTGTAAATATATTAAAAAAACAACTAGTCGTTGATAGATCCGAGGGCTTAGCCCCTCGGTTTTCTGCAAAATTTTTTTGGGCTGACTATTTCCGAGGGGTCTGACCCTGGGAACAGCCCAATTTTTTTTATAAAAAAAAAATCAGCTGACCGTCTTTTTAGCATGACCAAACCAATGGTTTTTTTTGAAAAGCTCTAGGAGCTGGTATGGGTTTTTCCTACTATTTTTGCCCTGAGTAATTTCATGGGGTCATAGGCCCTAGTATTTTTAGTAAGAAATGCCAAACATTCTTGTAGTGCATGGACAAACTTTGAAATCAAATAACTATTGGATCGATGGAAAATAGAAATAGTTTGAGTGTTATGTTTTATGATATTATTAAATTCTCTTTAAATAATTTCTCTTTTTTAAAAATAATTTGCAATTTTCTTTAATATAATTGTTTATGAGTTTTTAGTTATACTATAAAAAATTCATGTCTTTTAGTGATAAAGTTTTTTTTTTAAAAGAGTCTGTCTTTTATTTTTTAAATATTTTGTTCATTTATGATAATTTTGAGTAAGATCATAGCTTTCATAAAAATATTTTACCAAACAATTTTTAGTTTAAAAATATTTGTGAAGCTGAAAAAACAACAATTACCAAACAACTTTAATTTTCTTTTTAAAGATATTATTTTTGGTTATAGCTTTAAATTAGTTTGTAAGCAAAAAGAAAAAAATCTGGGTCAAAGACCCTCTTAGTTTCCATGGAAAACGAAATATTTTACAGAGGAGATACAAATATTTATATTTATATGCATTTAAAGAGTAATTCTCAGTTTTAACATTACAAATTAATCCAGTAAAAAAAATTAAAATTTAATAACATTTTTATTTTGAAAAGCATACGACAGACGACAGTGATGCAATAGCGTAATGCTCATATTTCCGTGGCGATGTTGTTGGAAAACCAGCAGCAGAGAGTCAAAGTTTTGAACAAGAGGATGCGTAGACGCAACTTGGGTAACTGAAGCTTTCCCATTCACTGTTCCGTTCAACATTTTCTCCCTCCTTTTTCTATCTTTCAATTTCCCCTCTCCAAGTGGTCCCTTCCAAATACGTAAGGAGAAAGAAAAAGCAGCAACTTTTTATTTTTTTTTAATTTTTAAAAAGTCATGACTCATCTACAAGGGTTCACTTTAAAATAATTTATAGACTAATTTTTGTTTTTAAAAAAGATTTAAGATAGTGAGTATCCATTTTCATATTGAGTTTTTACACTCAATATCTATACTTCCAAAATTATATGTCATTTTTTTTAATTATAATTCAAACTTCATTTCTATGTAAAGACAAACAAACGGATTTCTCTTTAAGACAACTTTATTTCACATTTTGGCTTCTCTTCAAACAGCCATTGAGAAAAATAGATAATTTTTTCTTTCAAGCGAACTTGTCTAGCTAAGCATACATTTGACAAAAATCATAAATAAAAAGGTTATAAGCTGCAATCCGAATAAATCATTTTCCATTTTTTTAAAGAGTGAAAATGTTTATGAAAATTTCTAGTAAAAAATTTAACTAAATCTAACTATTTATGAGATTTTTATTACATCCAAGTAGGAATGGAAGTAGGTTGGGCCGAGCTAGACTTTGTTTAAATAGGCCTGGTCTATTCAAAAAATTCAAGACCCAAGTCTGGCCTGTTACCTGTCATGAGTTTTTTTTAGGTCTGGTCTGACGTGTTTGAAAGTCTGATCTGGTATGTTAGTCTATTTAAAGGTATGTCATCCGACCTATGTCTAAATAAGTTAAAGGATTAATAGATTGACAAAGACAAACTTTATGCATTATAAACTTTAAATTATAGAAAACTAAATCACTACTACTTGAGGACATGAAACATGACGGTGGAAATAGTTTAGACTATAATTAGTTTTCTGAGATCTTATTTAGTAAGTTTTTATGTAGGTCAATACGCTTAAATATTTAGAAATGTAAATAAATATATAATTTTAACACATTATTAAAATTCTTATTTATAATAATGATAATAATAAATATATTATATTATTTATATTTATTTAAATAGCTCGACATGGTAGGCCTAAAATTTTTTTTAGATGGTCTAAAATTTAGTCTTTTTAGTTAAATAGACTTTTCAAAAAGCTTTAGACTTGTCTATTTAAAAATAAGTCTGGACATACCTGAGCATAATGTAAGCTATACCATAAACCCCTATCGGGCGTTCTGAGCTATTGTCATCCCTAAATCCATGTAAGGAAGCTCGTTCAACATTTTTTCATTATTTTTGGGCTATCATGACCATAATCAAATAACTGGTTTGTTTATTTTTGTCCTATTCTTTATTCATTTAAAAATAACACTTTAGCAACAAAAAAAAATTAACAACAAAAAGAGATAATGATATTATTTTGCAAAAGCGAGAATTTTTTTAACAACGTTTGATTTTTTAATAAAAAGGATATAAAGGGGACTAACAAAATACAAATGAAGCAAACAAGTGATGTTAATCTAATACAGAATAAACTTTTTAAAATGAATTTGTCGTTAAATTGAATATATAAAAGTGTATTTATCCTTAAATTTTAATTTTAATAGATTAAAATCTCTATATACTTTGATGTAAATTAATTATAAGACCTTTACATTTTCACTTTAAAAAAATAATAAAAAATAAAAAATAATATATTTGAAAATTGAGTTATATATCCATTATTCTTACACATAACTTCCTACTTACACAGTTATATTATACACTCAGTCCAGTCTACTGCAGGATTGCTGGTATGTGTTTGGGAGGTCAAAGGGAACACAAATCGTTTTCTAAATGGATGGGTACATGCATGGTCACTATGGCATATGCCTAACTAATCATGTAGCTATATTATAAGTGTTGGTCGAAATCAAATGTTGCTTTTAATTTTGAATTTCTTTTTGACAAATAGTACTGTCACCTCAACTTTAATAATTTGCATGCTCAAAATCTCAGTCTGTGGCAGAACTGTCAAAATATGGTTTAATCAGTTATCATGACGAATGGTTATAATTTGACTAAATTATAAAATTGGTCCTCTAAGTTTATTTTAGGTTTTAATTTGATTCTCTAAGTTTTATTTGTTTCGTTTTGGTCCTCTATGTTTTATTTTAGTTTTCAATTTGGTCCTTTCCGTCACTAAAAGTCAATTGTCCGTAGCTAGAAGTCCATTTTCCAAAATATTATTTGGCTTTTAGCTACGGACAATTGGCTTTTAAATGATTTAAAATGACTAACCTGTCAGAACTTTTAAAACGTAAGGGACCAAAACGAAACAAATAAAACATAGATGACCAAATTGAAACCTAAAATAAACATAGAGGACCAATTTTATAATTTAGCCTTATAATTTTAACAAATTCATTTTAGCGAGTTTTTTATATAAAATAAAACAAAATCACGCAAAGACTTTTTTTTTTTGACAAGATCACGCAAAGACTTTTAGAACAATTAGAATTCTAAAAAAGTAAAAAATAATTATCTATCCGTCATATTATAGGGATGGCAAGGCGGGCACTCTGCCCCGCTTTACTATGAGCCCGTCAAAAAATAAGGCGGGATGGGTCGGCCCGTCAATTAGTAGTGAGTTCAGAATGTGAGCCTATCCCGCCCCGCGGCGGGTTGGTAGGCCGGCGTGTTGGCCCGCTTTAAACATAAAAAATTAAAAAAAAAATTGGCCTAAAAAATGACGGGTTGACCAGCCTAAACCTGCTATAAAACGGGCCAAAATGGCAGGCTGGCCTGCCTAAGCCTGCCCAAAATACAAAAAATATAAAAATTGGTTTAAAAAATTAAAAAGTTAAAAAATATAAGCCAGACAGTTGGTGGGCTAGGCGGGGCGGGTTATATGAGGTGGCGGGCTAAAATATTCACCCCACCCCGCTCCATTTTGGCGGGACTCTACGTCATATGGATATAGCTCATTAATCTTTTATGACTTTTATCTTTTTAACAAAGTTGTCATTCAAGACATATATAATAAGAAATTAGGAATAGGCACAAGGCCGGTGTGGGTAAATAGCTTAGTTAAGTGTTTATAGAATAAACGTCGTATAAGTGTTTGTCGTAAAACTAATCTAACAACTAACATTTTAATATTTGCTTATAAAAAAAGTGCTTATCATATAAGCTATTACTATAATTTTTGAGAAAATATAATCAATTTGTTTTCATATAAGTTATAAACTGTTTTTATAATCTATCCAATGAGCTTATCAAAATAAGTTGAAAACAGCATATGAACGTGTCATAAACAGTTTTTATAAGCTTTCTCAAACACTCTGACAAGTTGTGCTTATCCGATAAATAAACACAAATAAGTGGTTCATAAGCCAATCACTGATGTTTAACTCTCAAGAATAAATGGAATGAATAAGGTTTTTCATAATAGAGAAACACTAAACTTGCAAGATGGATATATCACTTAAGCTATAGTAAATAATACTCAGATGCGTGTTAAAACAAAATCTTAAAAAGTCTGCACTGAAACAAATTAAACAAAATTCGAACAAGTAACAAATCGTATTACAGCACAAATCTGCAATGGAATTCAATCACAAAAGTCCAGAGTCATTAAAGCCATTTGAGATGTTATTATTATACATCAACAAGTTGCTGCCATAACTGTCCCTTTCATCTTCAGTGGCTCCATTAACAAATGTCGTGGAAGATGGAGAATTCAAAGTACTCTGGTTAGAAGATGAATTAGGTTGGGACGATAACAGTGAGCTTAAATTGAAATTTTGCATCCCCTCATTGTTACATAAAATCTGACTTTCCAAGAAATTGTTCATAGCTGATGATGATTCTGGCTGTCGTTGATCTGACAAGAGACACTGCCACAAATTTTGTAGGCTCTTTTGGTGGCTAAAAGGAGTAGCAATTGGAGAAATTTGATGTTGCTCTAATTTTGTTTTCATAAATTGGGATTCCATATACAATGGATTAGATGTATGTGGAAGGTTTGGTTGAAAGGCTTGGATTGAATCAAGTTGCATTGATTGGGAGAATTGGGTTTGATTTTGCAATAGAGGGTTACCATTAGCACCAAGTTGGTTTTGCTGGTAATTATTATTATTTGAAACAACAGGGTTTCTGTTTTGACATGATAGCAGAGTGGTGAGCAAATTTAGAAGCTGAAGCTGGTTTGGATTTACAACTCTTTCCATCCCAAAAACACCAGGGTTGTTAAATTGGGGTGAATTGTGTATAGATGAGTTTAGAATAGAGGCTAGTTGTAGAACATCAAAGCGGGGTGTGTGAGTCACTGGATCAATCCCCATTTTCAATAGCTTTTTCTTGATGTGTGTATTCCAATAATTCTTTATCTCATTATCTGTTCTCCCTGGCAAGTTAGCAGCAATTATAGACCACCTGTGCAGGACCAAAAATTAATGGATTAATTAGATTAGATAGCAATAATTTGTTCTCATACTACAAAAAGTGTGGCATAAAAAAAAATAGTTTGTTATTGTATTATTTGTATACATGCATCATTGACTTTGCAATGTTTCCTAGCTACCATTCAAACTCTAAAATGGATTTTAATGCTTTCACACAATTTGAAGTCCTTGTATTACTTGGCAATTCTGCATATCATATATGCAAATTCAAAAAAGGTTACTTTTTAATGTATTTTTTAGGTCTAAGCAAAATAATTGTTTTTTTTTGGGGGGGGGTTTGAAAATTTGAAATAACATTGGTTTTGTGACTTACTTGTTTCCCAAAGCACTGTGTAACTGGATAATAGCTTCTTCTTCTTCCAATGAGAATCTCCCTCTCTTTATATCAGGCCTCAAGTAATTAGCCCAACGAAGCCGGCAACTCTTCCCACATCTTTTTAGTCCTATGATTTAATTTAATTTCAAAATTAGATCAATACAAAGATTGATGTTAATAAGTGCTACTTCATTACGTAAATGTATAAGAACTTCGTACATAGTAGAATGTGTGTATGTCACGGAAAGAGAAAAATTCAAGAACAAATATAGACCCAAATAAAGTTTATGATCACTAATTGAAGTGGCTTATGTGACACTCTGATCCTCTACGGTGGAGTCACTGCAGAACCGTTGGATCTGGCTTCTTCGAAGGCTATAGAGATATAGATTGCACAAAATACCTGCATTCTTGGGAAGGGTACGCCATTTGCCATGTCCATGTTTCTGAATGTAATCGATGAGTTTCTGATCTTCCTCTGGAGTCCATGGACCTTTCTTCAAACCGTTCTTTTCACCAGAAGTAGACTTGGTCATGATGATCGAAGAAGTTCACAAATTTAATTCTCAATATGCCTCAGACGATGGAATGGAATACTTAATTATTAATTTGTGTGTAATAAAATTCGTAAGAGAGAAGAACACGGAAATGTGAGGAAATTAATTAGCTTGGTAGCTGTAAGATAACGAGTGAGAAGAATGCGTATATAAATAGTAGAGAGATAAGCAGAAGGCAATCCAAATAAGAAACATGATCAAGTCAATGGGATTCGGTACCGTCCTTTCACTCCTATGCTTAGTAGACTTGTCTTAGGGTGTGATTGGTTCACGAGTAAAATTGTGAAGAGAGTATGGAAAGAGAGAAAAATATGAGAAATATGGTAGATCTTAGGTATTGATTAATAAGAGAAAAAGAAGAGAAAAAGAAAAAAGAGAGATGTTGATTATTTTTAAAAAGACGTCAATATCATTGAGTTAAAAAAACTAATTTTTTTTTATTTGATTTGGAAAATAGGAGTAGAATTGGAAAGAGCGGATCAATTTTTTTTCTCTCCATTTTCACGTCAGTCCTGCAAAAAAATGAAAAGGGCATGGGACCCACTTCATTTTTTTTCTTTCTTATCAATTTCACCGCTTTCAATCACGCTGAAACTCTCTTTCTCTGCAAACTCTAGCCTCCCCATTTTCTCTCGCACCAAATTCACCGCTACAGACTCTCTCTCTCTCTCCCTCCCCGTGTGTGTATTAATTAATTTTTAATAAAATAAATAAAAAAATATATTATTGAGTATAGGATTTAAACTTAGTTTATTGAACACCAGTCAACTCTATTAAAACCATGCAAGCTTCGATTAAGAAAACAAGCTCACAAGCCAAACATATTCTTGTCGAGTTAATTATTTGAGTTTGACATAATTAACTCGATTTATACAGTTTAGCTTCCTTTCATCTATATACTCTGTCATGTAATGTACTATTTTTTCCTTGAAGACATATATATATATATATATTTGATAAGATTCCTCGAAGACATATTTTCACCACAAATTTAATGTTACTGCATAAAGTTACTTAAAATGCTGTTATTGTAGGCATAATTATATATAATCGTGGATTTTACACAATAATAAAAAATGTTTGTTTATTTAATTATTTAACTTTAAATTAGTCACCGTAGTGTAAACATTTTCAATTTATTCTTTTCTAATACCAGGTAATATCTACTACCTCTGTCCCTTATTATAAGGCCTTTTTGGCCAATGCACAGGAATTAAGGAAATAATTATTTACAATAAATTTGTCAATAATGTGTATTCTCTTTCCAAAATTACCCCTCAATAAATTTTCTATTTAACTAAGACATTGTATTCTCTTTCCACTTAATTAGGGGTATTCTTTATAAAAAAATAATTAATGCACCTAGAAAGTTGGAAAAGAGCCTTACATTATGGAACAAGAAAAATTTTCAAAAAGGTCTTACATTAAGGGACGGGAGTAGTATTTAATTAGGTCCAATGTATTAAAAACAGAACTGAGCATCGAACCGACGGGATCTGTGGGTCATAGTTTAATTGTTTTAAATTGCTCAAATCATGATGAAACCGCGATCGAACCACAAAAATAACTGAACCGTAGACAAGGTCGGTTAATGGTTCAACTGGTTGAACAGTTTGGTTCGGTTCAGTTTTTAAAACATTGATTAGACCCCATCATGATTTGGTCTTGCGATAAGTTGCATCGAGTTTTAAACTCTTGCGTTCCAATTAAAATTTGGTTAATTGCAAGTAATTGAATTTCCCAACTTACTGATCATACTCAGCGCATAACTAATGTAAACAATTTGCATTTTCTAATTTAATTAGTGCTAATTTGATAAGGGAACATTTTGGATGTTTCTTCTAATTATTCTATGTATACATTTAAATTATATAGGTTATCACTATCTGTCAGTATAACTATATTTTTAATGTTAATGATATTTACTTTTTATACATTTGATTTAATATTGAAGACTCCGAAAGTCAGCATTTTTCTTAAATAATATGCCGATGCAAGCTATTTTTCTTGCATATAGACAAGGAGATGAACGAATCAACCCAAATTTTCAACACAAAAAGTGATTATTATGTAATACTTTCTAATAGAAACAAAATCAAATGACAATGTTCTTTTATTTTTAATCACAAATATATATTTATAATAAGGAGTACAAGGGGTACTCTAACCCTGTACAAAGGTCAAAACCCTTACAAGGTACTCCAAGTGGGGATGTAACCCAACCATAGAAGAAACTACAAGAGGAAATACAGCCCCCACCCACCAATTTTAGACACTAATAAAAGCAGTAGTCAACACCAAAAATGCTCCTGATAACCTACACCAATACAAACACCTAAACACTAGTATGTCAGAGTCTCTATCCATTCATACATCATATGGGATCTCTATACCACTCATAGTAAAGGCAAGTACCAGCCTTATCTCTATCAAGGAACCACTGTCAAGATAGCACCTGAATTCTCTTCAGAAGCTCATCTTGATGAAACACCTTATTTGCACGGGAAGATATATAACGTTATTGCGTGTCTCCCAAATGACCCAAAAGGACTGAATGTCAAACGAGAGCTAACCTCGAGTTACCTCGAGGTCGTCCCCCTAAGGAGGTGAATTAATAAGATATAAAGCTGAAACAAGTTCCGAGGAAGCACCAACTCCCACCCTAACCACCTGAAAACATCATACCAGATTGCAAAAGAAAGATCACAAATAAAAAGAAATGTAAGCACTGGCGAATCCAAGTTGAAGGCTTTGGGGGCAATTGCCCTCATAAGAAAAAAAAATTTAACTAGAAAATACTTAATAATTTTATTTTTGCCCCCATAAAAAAGTAGATGTTATCCTCATTAGACAAATTCTTTTAAAGTAAAAGTCTAAAATGGTCATTGACAAAAATTACGTAGACTTATTCGGTCCCTCAAATATGAAAATGACAAATTTAGTCTTAAAAAATATCAGCCAAATTAGTCTTAATTTTATGGAGATTAAAATGTCTCTAAAAATTATCCTAAAAAATACTAATTTATCTTACATTTGAGATTTTTGAAGACCAAAATAATACTTTTCATTTATTAGAGAACAAATAGATCTATGTGTTTTTTTATTAATTTGAGTATTTATTTATCTTTTTAAAATAAACATCGAGAGTTATAAGAGATAAAATCTTGCCCACCATCGAAACATTTTGGATCCCCATTGAATATAAGCTCATGGTGAACACCACAAAAAAGATATAAGTGGTACCAAAAGCGTCGGGGATGACTTGCCTCCGGAATAGGGTGACAAATGAGTATGTTGATTTGTTGATAATTATTTGATCGACTTGGATAAAATGAGCTCACTTTACCAATTACCACCTCACTCTAAACTTACAGACATGACTGGTCACGCAGACATGACTGGTCACGCAGCGGCATCGAATTAAGAATATTTGATAGATTTAAGTATTCAACTTAAATATTTAAATTCGCTTTCCTTTCCTTGCTTTCTAAATTTCTTGTGTCATGAATCACGTAAGCATAATGCATGCGGAGACGATTTGGAGAAAAACAAACGATGCATGCAAAAACTTCCAGCTAAATAAAAGGAAAAAAAAAGTGTTAAGGGCAAGCTAATAATTTAGACTAGTTCTGCCTAACAAAATGACTAGTTTGGACCACCGATTTAAAATATTGCTGCATATACCGTCAACTTTGAACTATATCACACCTGCATCACACACAGTTATCCACGTTAGCATATAAATTTTGAGAAACACTTTAATTAAGAGTGAAATTTCACTTATTTTTTATTATTAAATTTATATTAATTATAATTTTTGTAAAAACGTAACTGAAGGAAAAGACGATCACATGATCTTTTCCATAATTGAAATAGTTTATATATAATTATAAACTAGGAAATTAATATCTCGTAGAAGTTTTTGTAAAAATAAAAGTGAAGTAATATTTGCGTAAAAAAGTGAAATATAAAAAATAATAAAAAAATTAATTTAATCAATAACATTAGTTTTAATATTAGTAGCAAATATATCTAAATAATTAAGTTTATTTTATTGATAATTTATAAGTCTTCTACTATATTCAAATTTATTATACAAATACATATACTAACTAATATATACAGTAGGCATGTCAATGGGCCGGGTCGGGGCGGTTTTGCCTCCCCGTCTCCGTCTCTAATTCTAACTGGTTTGTGTTTTGCCTTTCTTATCCTCACCCCAACAGGGTAAAGTTCCCTTGTGGGCCCCAACTTCGCTCCATATATGTGAAAAAATTGAAAAATTATATTTAAAAGAGATTAAATTAAAAATAAACAAAATATATGAAACAAAATGAATGAGTATACATGCATAAAATAAAATAAATATTAACAATTTATATTTAGTTAGACGGGTTCGGACGGAGGGCGGGTCGGGTATTTACATCTATTTTAATTCTTTATCTTGATAACAGAAAACTGGTAAAAAAATCTTACTGTATATCTGTATACCCAAAAGTCACAAACATTTCTCACAAAATTTAAAATTTTCCTCTTGGCCAAAAAAAAAATATTTATTTCCTCCATGATCAGAGGACCAGTTTTCCCGCGGTTGTGTATGATCAACAGAATATCGCCACGTTAGCCCTCAACTGACGCTACTATAGACTGTACTACAGTGAACGCTTATGGGCACCGATAACTCCACGTGTCCATGCCATGGTGCGATGCAAATGAATTAACTGGCCTTAGCTGGTATGGAAGATTTTTACTGTTTAGCGTTGAACTTCGGAATCGTGTTCTGAGGGAATTACCTTGCAATTAATGTGTTGTTTTGACTTCATTTCTAAATTTGTACGCGTGATTGATAAACAGTGTGCGACTTTTAGACTGTGTTTTCTCACTTTTCTCAGCAGTGGTCTTCGTTTCATATTAGACAAATACTAACAAGTATTTTAAAAACACATTTTAAGAAATCAAATAGAGAAATAGTATTATATTAAAAGTGGTATATTCAATTTTTTTAAAGTTTAAAAATTATTGTTTCTAATACAGAACATTTATTATTTAATTCTTTAATAAGTGCGCCTAAGACACTCATTATCAACACCTTTTATATTAAGTGTGGTTTAGAGTTTTTATTTTACAAAATTATACTATTAACCATTGTTTTTATTAATTATTGTCATATATGCGTAAATTAGAATACTCCAAGAAAAATACTAACAAGTACTGTAGGACATTAGTTAAGGAATCTAAAGAGGTAAGTTTGTATAAAAAATGATATATTTATTATATCAAAAAGTGTTTAACTTGTATTTTCAAGACAAATTTTCTTTTGATGGATTCCTTAACCAATACTCTTAGGGTACTCGTTAGTAAAAGTGATACTCCAATGGTTTAGGAGTAATGCACATAGTATTTATTTGATGACAAAATTGAGTGAAAAAAATAATGTTACATTAAAAATATAAATGACAATTAATTTGATTTTTTTTAATTTCTCTAAAATAACAGCCAATTAGAAATGGAGAGCGTATAATTTATAACTCATTTCACTAGTTTATTAATTTGTTTAACTAAAGTAGAAATAATTGGTAAACCAATTTATTTCAATACCCATTTATTTCATATTAAGTGATGTTTAAAGTTTTTTTCACACGAAATAAGAAAAATAATAAATAAGTTAATGAGTAGAATAATGATACTCCCTCTGTTCTTTTTTATTTATCTATTTTTTAGAGAAATTTTGTTACTATTTATTTGTCGTTCTTAAAGTTTAAGATTATATTAAAAACTGTTTTGTTAATTATACCTTTAACTATTTATTGTTGAGAGAGAAAAAAGTGTAATGGAGCGATAAACAATCAAGGGTATCACAGAAAAAGACCAATAATTTCATCACAAACAATAACATTTAGGTAAATTCTTATGTACCTTTTAGATTAGTCGGATACCGTACCCATATTAACTGTTCTAATAAAAATAGTTCACTTATTCAATATTTTTCATATAACCGTTACGACATACATTTTTTATTATTTTAAAAAGTAAGCAGTAAGTTATGAATAATTATTTCGGTACCCCAAAAAATATTTTACAAATTTGCTAAAATGTTGTTATTTCTCTTTTCTCTTGAACGTTTAGAATGTCCATCATAATAAAAAAAGTGAATAATCAAATAGCAGTAAACATATACCGATGCTAACTTATTTTTGATATCTAGGCTCCATCGGAAGAAGAAGAAAAAGAGAAATCAAATCTATGTTGGGAAAAGAAGAACCGTGAAGTGGGTATAAAGATAAAGAAGAGAGAATACAAAAAGACACCGTAGAGAAGTTTTTGATAAAAAATAATTATTTAGTTTAAAAGGTGTGCATCTACAATTTAAAAAATTCAAGATGACTTATTTAAGGTAATTAAAGTGGATTTAATGACATAATAAGTGAATACAAGCTCACTTGGGTACCGTACTCAACACTTCCATCAGGTACCGGAGTGCTCACATAAAATTTATTGGTTTTCTTGGTTTGTATAAAACAACCTTAAACAATATCTAAAAAGAAACAGAAGTAATACTAAATTGTCTTTGTTAATAAATTTTATAAATGCACAGTGAATTATAATATAAGAAAGACTTAAATACCATTTTGGTCCCTTAACTTATTTTTGTGGTTCAATTTGGTCCTTTAACTTTTTTTGGGCCAAATAGATCCTTTAAGTTTTTAAGTTGGGCCAAATAGATCCTTTTCGGCCTTTAAGTTTTTAAGTTGGCCAAATAGGTCCTTTAAGTTTTTAAGTTGGGTCAAATAGGTCCTTTAAGCTTTTAAGTAGGGCCAGCTGAGTCATTGCCATGTACGACCAATTTGGCCCAACTTAAAAACTTAAAGGACCTATTTGGACCAACTTAAAAATTTAAAGGACCTACTTGGCTAACTTAAAAACTTAAAAGCCGAAAAGGACCTATTCGACCCAACTTAAAATCTTAAAGGACTTATTTGGCCTAAAAAATAAGTTATAAGACTAAAATGATATTTAAGCCTATAAGAAAGGAGACATGAGTACACAAATTATTTATAAATTTTTGTTAATTTAAGTTTGTGATTTGTTCAAATAAAGAGAGCTTACTAAATCCTACCACTTCAATTTTTTTTTTTGAAAAAACTTTATGCTCGTGGAAACCCTTTAGCTTTATTTTTCTTTTTTAAAAATATAAAATGTAGGTTAAATTAGTTTTTTAATAGTTTTCACCGGTTTTGATATATAGTTTCCAACTCCATCTCTCATCATTCCATCCGCCCATATCCAATACATAAGCCTCTTTTTCAGCAGTCACTTGATATAGCCTAGGGAATAATTCTTTTATAGGTAACATCCGACACCACTTATCCTCCTAAAATCTTACTTTTTTTCCCATTCCCCAATCTTCTCCAGATAAACCAGTGATGTGAACATCTCAAATTAGAGCCTACCAATGCCAAATCCTTCCACCAAATAGATTTCCATTGATCCACAGCCTAAGATCCGCCCTGCATGATGCTTTTGTCCAGCGCTCCATCCTTAAATTCAAGTAACTCATACCAAATAGATGTCTTGTCTACCAAACATCTCCAATTCCCTTTGGCTCATAATGCTATGTTAAACAATTCAACATCTTTTATCCCCAAACCTCCTAGCTTTTTTGGTAAACAAACTTTCTCCCAACTCACCCGTTTTATCCTTCTATTTTCCTCTACCCCACCCCACAAGAAGTGTCTTTGGAGCCTAATGACAGCATTCACCACTTTCTTCGGTGCCTTATAAAATGAAAAGAAATATAAAAGCATACTTGTCAATACATAATTAATTAGAACAACTTTACCTCCCATTAATAGATGATGGCCTTTCCAAGAATTTAATCTTTTTTTTAAATTCTCCAACACCAGGTTCCACGTCGCACAATTCTTTGGATTAGCTCTTACTGGGATTCCGAGAAATTTGAGTGGTATTTTTCCAATTCTGCATGACAGAAACTGTACTGCTGCCTCTAAAAAGCCATCATTAACATTAACACCGCAAATATTACTTTTAAAAAAATTTACCTTCAAGCCCGAGACCAATTCAAAGCTTCTGAAAATTGTTTTGATGCACCAGATATTTTCCCACGACCCCTCATATGTCAAATTGGTGTCATCCGCAAACTCTAAAATTGAGAATGCAAGATTCTCATTCACTGAATAAGCTTTGAACCATTCCAACTCTTCAGCCCTGTGTACTAATCCAGTCAGCCCCTCTGCCGCGACCAAAAACAAAAACGACGCCAAAGGGTCGCCCTGCCTAAGAACCTTTTGTGCTTCAAAATCCTCTGTTGGACTACCGTTCACCAAAATCGACATAGAGCTAGAAAACGTGCATGCCCTTATCCAGTATCTCTATTTGTCATTAAACTCTTTTCAAAATATGAAAATGTGTTAAGGGCCATTGTAATTTGTAAGCTTAGATATTTTGGTTTTTTGTCATGTGATTATGTATTATATAAAAACTTATAATATTTTTCTTTTGTGCAAATATTATAGTAACTTTCTTCTCTCTCTTTTTACCCCCACTAAAGAAAATTTCTGAATCTACAACGGGATACATGCACCTACATTAATTACCATTTTATTAGGGAAAAAAGTAACCATATATTGATAAATTTTTAGTTGAAAACTAGTGACGTATACTAATAAATCGAATAGTTGAAATACAGTTATAACAAATGCTCTAAACAATATAACATAGAGTATAACATAGATAAAATCGTCTAAACAAATGCTCACAAAAATATATATAGTAGATGTACAACAAAATAGAAATGTGGATTTCATACTGCTTAGCAATGTTATCCTTGTAATGCACATTAACTTTCAAAATGCTCATCAGAAAGTAAAGTCAACACTTTCAAAGTATTTTGAAGATCAATCTACACTAATGACGGAGTTTAACAAATCCAAATCACTTTGTTCACATGATCAAGAAGCCATTCCGGAAGGCATTGGTCCTTACTCATTCTAGAAGCCATTGGTCCTACAAATTTGAAAGAAAATATATATTATCGAAAGATGCATTAATTTCTAATCAATTTATTTCAAGGCTATTGATTTGAATAAAGGCTATTGATTTGAATACCCTAAAATTGACATGAATGAAGCCACACAATGAATAGATTTTGTTAGACAGCTAATTGCAAACAGAAATATAACTTTGTATAATTAATGTTATGAAATATGGTAAAATAGGATTGAAATTTATTCAAAGATAGTTTGAAATGAATATACTGACTTGCTAGAGGTTTTGGAAAACCTCTTTGAAGACCACATTGTTGTTGTACTCAAAGGTTGCATTTCCTTGTCATGAATAAGAATCTTTAATACTTGTTTGCTCTGAACTCTAGATAATGCCACATAGAGTTGACCATGACTGAAAACAGGTATGGGTAAATACAATCCAACACTTTCCAATGATTGACCTTGAGATTTGTTGATAATCATGGCATATGAAACAATCACAGGAAACAGATTTCTTATTAGCTTGAAAGGCCATTGTGAATCGGATGGAGACATAGACATTCTAGGGATGTATGTCACATTTCCTATGTTATTCCCAGACATTATCTTAGCTTCAATGACATGATTTGCTAATTTTGTCACAATGAGTCTTGTTCCATTACATAAACCTTCAGATTGGTCTAAATTTCTTAGTAGCATGATTGGTGTTCCAATCTTGAGCTTTATCATATGATTAGGCAGACCTGATATCTTTAGAGTGGCTAAAAATTCAGGAGTTAGCACTTTAAATGCTTGATTGTCATTAGATTCCGACCTATCTACCGAATTTGAGCTCAGATATTATTTTTCATCACCTATAGAAATGATGGATCAACCTTGTCATCTATATGCATGAATATAAAGCATTAAATAAATTAAATCACCAATTACCTGGAATCAAGCTTAAAACATATTGATTGACTTCATCGACATATTCAATTGTCGAAGCCAAAATAGCTCTAGCTTGTAAGAATTCCTCATTCTTGTAATGTTGTAACAAATTTGGATATGTGATTTCCACTATGGCATGTATTGGGTCATCAAATTTTGAAATTAAAAATTCAGCTGGAATCTCAATTTCTGCATAACCATCATTTGGTTCTGAGATTTTCCCATCACCTACATTTAGCAACCATTTAGAGAATTCAGCCAGCTCTCTTTTACTCGAATTATGTATACCTTGTTGCAAGTGCATATTTTTTGTTAGCCTTAAGACTTGACAATGATTCCAGAGATAAGAAGCATTTATTGAGGCATGTACAATGTCAGAACGACTTCGTCTTGGAATTACTGGTAAGATTTGTCGAAAGTCTCATCCAAAAATAACAACCTTACCACCAAAAGGTATAGAGGGGAGACCCATGATATCTCTCAAACTTTTATCAAGGGCCTCAAAGCAAAATTTATGGGACATAGTAGCTTCATCGCATATAATCATCGCATATTTTTTGTTAGCCTTAAGACTTGACAATGATTCCAGAGATAAGAAGCATTTATTGAGGCATGTACAATGTCAGAACGACTTCGTCTTGGAATTACTGGTAAGATTTGTCGAAAGTCTCATCCAAAAACAACAACCTTACCACCAAAAGGTATAGAGGGGAGACCCATGATATCTCTCAAACTTTTATCAAGGGCCTCAAAGCAAAATTTATGGGACATAGTAGCTTCATCGCATATAATCAATTTCGTTGCTTTAAGTAGCTCAGCAAGTTCAGACCTTTGGTGAATGTTGCATATAGAATTATCCAATGTAGGAATAGGAGTTTTAAACTTTGAGTGCACTGTTCTTCCTCCTGGTAATAATAAAGATGCTATACCACTTGATGCAACATTTAAAACAATATGACCTTCTGAACGCAATGCAGAGGATAAAGTTCTCCATATGAAAGTTTTCCCAATACCTCCATAACCATATAAGAAAAAAAATTGACCTTGCTGTTGGAGCACAACATATTCATGATTTTATCAAATATAGATTTTTGTTCATCTGGACAATTAGAAATCATAATGTTATTCGAAGTTTTCAAATTAACCACAGTAAAAAATCTAATTATCTGTTTGAAATGGATAATAAAGTATCTAACCTGTAAGAGAAGAGAAACATTTCTTGAATTCATCTCGTAAAAAATTAACATCATAGTTACGTTCTTCATAAATGAGTCTATTCCCCAACTGACTTGCAATGTATCCTTTTGGATATGGGATTGAAGGAAATTGTTTTAGACTTCTTCTATTTATTTCCAATAATTTTTCAATCTCCAGAAGAGTTAGATTTTGAATGTCTTCATCACTAAGTTGCAAATCTAAAACAATAAGACAGAATTTGAAAATAATTCTAAATACACAATGGTTTTCAGTAATTTGAGTAATTGTTAAACATTAACTATTTGACTAATTTGATACCTTTGTTGTTGCATTTAATTCTTTGGTCATCAAGAATTCCATCCAACAACCATTGCCATGTTTGTCTCCAAACATCCTCAGGTTTGTTAATGCTACTTGATAAGAGCATTGTCACAAATAGTTTTCTCAAATAGTAACCTAACAATGAAATGAAATTTGTATAATTAATTAAGTCATTGCAATAAATAAATAGAGGCCACTGATACTTTAAATATAAAATAGTAACCTGAGCCCCAGTCCTTTGCTTCTTTGATGGCTTCTATATATTCTCTATCATCTTAGCCCATTGCAAAACATGCTTCTCTAAAAGTTGGATATTAGATGTTAGCAACTGTTCTAATGTCTTCATATGAATTTTGTCCTTTCACAATGGTTAGCATCATCCTCAAATAAAATAGTTCACTAGTACACGGAGGAACCCAAATTAGCCTCCCAATAGTATAACCTCTGCATCGAGGTTTCCATGCTCTTTTGCTTTTGATGTAGACAAACTTTGACACAAACTGAGCATAAGTCAAATTTCTACCTTCTTCATAAATTTTATTTGCTTCCATCCAGGAAGTAAACATGGATCCCGTAACAGATGGTTTACAAAGGACTTGATCAATGTCTTCATTATCATTGAAGTAGATAGTGTGTTCTCTAAGAAGGTGAAAGAAACATCTTTCAACTGCTGGTTTTCTACCATGAATTTTAAACTTGAAAATTCTCCAACATGCCTCACATGGTGAAATATACCTACAATCGAGGTATTTTTTGATCTCGTCAATATTACCACGATCAGTGCCTCTCACACTTTGGGTAGGTTCAATAACGACTGTAATCCGATCATAGCCTTTGTTTATGTATTTGAATAAGTACTTGATTGAAGTACTTTGATTACACCACTCCATATTTATATGTTCCTGATACTTCAACAATAACTTTGGATTGTGAGGCACAACATGATGATTGTCAATAGAAATTCCATTCTTTTCAATGGAGTTTCCATTGTCTCTTCTCCTATAAATAGGATAGCCATCTTGATCAACTGTCGTGGGGTTTTGAAATTTCTTGGGATAATACTTGGAGCACTTACCATCCTTCATGCACGATAATGATCTATTAGTTGCACCACACGGACCATGTATCATGTGCGTCTTCACCAAGTGATACAACTCTTTCTCATTTTCAGGAAATGGAATCTCTGCTGAAATTATTTTGTCAATATCAGCTCGGGTTGAATACTTGCTAGATGGATGTAGGAAAATAAGTATGTGTGCATGTGGTAATCCCCTTTTTTGGAACTCAATTGTGTACATATCTGTGGTGACCAATGCAAATAATTAAATTTTAATGAATGAATATGGAATGACTAAAGCAATTAGAATACAATTTGATCAAGATTTGGTAATTCACTTACATACAAGTACATTGCCCAAAAGTTTGTTCTTCGTCAAATCTGTTAATAGGTCATCAAATTTCATTTTGAAGATTCTTGAAATCACATCAGGACGATCATGTGGTTTCAAATGTAATGGCTAAAGTATCCTCACAATTTCTGGCCAATTGGGATTGCATGTAAAAGTTATAAACAAATCCGGAAAACCAACAAATCCACAAATAGTCATCCCATCAAAGTATAATTGATCCATGAATATACGGCTTCCAACATATGTAGAAGATATTGTTACTCTTTTGCCTCTTGTTGATTCTTGATTTTGTTCATGGTTTTCGGATTCATTCAAACTACGATATTTATCAACCCTTGGTTTTTGATTGATTTCTCTGAATGAAAGACAATCTATCTGCCTCAACCATACTATAAGCATCAACCAAAAATTGTTGAAATAGTCTTCTAGATCTTAACAAAGTATGTGCTTCATCTCTTTTGGTTTGTAGCCTGAAAGACATCCATTCACTGACTGTAAGTCGGTTTTTTTCCCCTCTTTTTAGTTTCAAACTCTCTATGTGCTATATTGTGCCTGTAGCCATCCTCACCATAAGGAAACATCAATGGATATTGGTAACCTAGATAGCTTGCATGTAACTCATGTATTCTTTTAAGTTGACCACTTTGATACTGCATAATGATATCTCGTTTTTCTGCAGTGTCTACATCACCCACAATCAGAGCAGCAACCTCAGATACAGATGGTATATTATAAATTCGACCATCAGAAACTCTTTGGGAAATTAACTTCAGCCTCAGATTAGGGACATCTCCATCATTGAATCTGTCCCTAGCCATCCTAGAAAACTTAGCATGTGAATTGTGTTTATCCAGCATTGCTCCCAAATTGGACACAATTTTTGTGTCAATGTTCTTCTGAGACCTAATAATGAAGTAAAATGAATATAATGACATATGTTTGAGCATATAAAAGACTGATGTGCTGAGAAATGAATCAAATAAAGAGTACCTGAATCCTTGAATTCTATTTTGTATTTCATTTTCAGTATCATAAATATAAAGTTGAGCATACTTTAGCGCTTCACCCGACATAGGCAACATGCTACCAATTCTGTGGCATGGCTGACCTTGAATCCTAATTGTTGGTGGTCCTCTGCCATCATTAATTGACTTATCAATTTTTGCTCCTGGTGAAGTGAAGGCAAACATCATATTATACATTCTAATATTCTCCTGAAAGTGCTTGCTATCTGTAGAATAATTGTCAAATAGAAGATGTTGAAGTTCTGGTGGTGGTGTCTTTAGCAATGGTAGCTGAACCCTTCCTTTACCACAACACAGTTCAAACTTAGGACTGTGACTATGCCTTTGTTTACTTGATCTTTCAGCGTACCACATATATGCCCCACAATATTTACATTCTATGATTGGATCACCAACATCATAATATCCTATTTAAGAAAGAAATAATTTATAAATAATAGACCAACGTTCATCAAATTCTATGTATGTTATAATTAAATATGACAAAAATACCTTGACTTTCATTTGTGTGTGTTTGTGTATAGAAATCTCCATTAGGTTCTTCCCACTCAAGGTCTGAATCGCTTTGACAATTAAGTCCTATATTCAGGAGATTCGGTATCCACAAATAAGATATAACATGAACACAAACAGAATAGAATATTTAAATATTTATTGTTTATATACATATATAGTACCTTCTACTTCAACATCACATTCACAATCTTCATGATCAGAGAAGTCAATTGTATGTTCTTGAGTGACATGTGAAGTTGGTGTACCTGACCTTGCTAAAGCTGATGCATAATTTTGCACAAATTCTGCCTCATTTTCCTTGTTGCTGAATTTGTTCATTAAATTGACACCTAATCCATCAAAATAAATTGATCTCTTATTTTTCTTCACTTGTCTTTGACCAGTAGTTGGTTGAGTATATATTGCTGAATTAGAGGAGTGGCTCGTATTTGCGTCATCAGTGTTTTTAGGTCTCTGATTGAGTAGAGTGGAACTGATTTCAGAGAGTGGTGTGGTGTTTCCTAATCTTGGTCGAAGCCGTTGTTGTTGAATCTTATTTTGATTCTTTTGCCACACAGTCATTCTAGAGAAAGTAGTACCCTTATCTCTAAGTACACTTCTTCTTTTTTGTCGTGCATTACTTGTTGCATTATCCAGTATGTTCTGCTCTTTATCCATCTGAGTTTGCAACACAAAACCAAATAATTTGGTGCATTAGGTCATTGTGCAGTAATAAAATCATTAATTAATAAACCAAAACAGGCGTTCAAAACAGTGACATGGAAATAAGTAAGTAACAGAATTAAAAAATAGCAGAAGAATCACAACTCAAAAACACATGTAAATAGAACATAAAAAGGCTGGTTTTTTTCAACAGTAAAATTCCAACCACAAAAAAAAAGAACAATGAAACTGGACACACCTTTTTGAAGTAACTCAACATGGTCGAGCTTGCAAAGCACCTAATCTACAGAAAAACGAAATAGAAGGGAATAGGAAGAAGTGAGTATGGGTTAGGCAATGTAATATGCAGAAAACAAAATAAATGAGAATAGAAAAATGAAATAAATAGAAGGTGATCTTTTCTTGTAAGTTGTTGTTCTTCTCCCTAAGCAGTTGCTCTATAAACACAGTTGTTCCCTTTTCTATGTCAGTCCTCTCTACAATGAGAAATGGGCCTGTTTTGGAAAAAATATGAACTCATTTTAGCATTATAAGCAAGGAAAATAAAACCCCTAATATCACGTTCATCACTGTAAACTGCATGAGTAGAATAAGAAGAAGAGATAGCCTCAAAATGGAGATGAAGCATTGCACAGGTAGAGGTACTATGCCTTGATTTTCATTTCAGTCCTTGAATGATAATAGTTGGAAGTGAAGCACTGCACTGTCAGCTTGTGTCTATTACGAAGTTGTCGCGGCACAAAGGTCACGATTTCAGCTTGTGTCAAGAGCTCACCATTGTTAGATTTTGGTATCACGATTTCTCTTTCATTTGTTCCCTTTTAGTGCTCCCGCCCAAAAGGGACTTAATCTGCAAGTGGCATTATTTTCGTAATGGGCTTTCATCTGCAAGAGGCATTACCTATAGTCAACTTAAGGCCAAATAATGGGCTTTGGTATTAAACAGCTATGGACTCCATCGAGTTATAATAAAACGAAGTTTTTTTTTTTGAATCCATCGAGTTATAATAAAACTAAGCATTTAGTTGGTACTTTCCAAATATCAATTTTATGAATCCTTCTATAATTAATGATTCTAATTTGTAACATTAGTTATTGGGTAGCCCCAATTGTGCTAATTTTATGCGGTGGATTTCTGAACTGAGACATTATGCCCCAACTATGCCAATTGTACTTGTCGGAACGAAACTTGGTATGAGCTAAAAATATAAAACTTACTTTGCAATTTTGTGTTGCTTATGCTAAAAATTGGGCATTAGTTGTCATTTAATAATTAATTGGATTTTTTTTTTGATTGGCTTGCAGATTTGAGTGAAGACAGGCAAGTTGCTTATGCTTATGCTATAACTACTGCCCAGGCAAGTCACTACTTCTAACTAAGGCTATTTTCTTGTTATAGGCTTAAATTTTGTTATGGTTTTTTTTCTTCTGAGTACACCTAAATCATGTAAAATATTGGGCAGGGAGAAGAGCAGAAGAGGGAAATTGGTGCTGTTGTGTACTTAGAATGCAGCTCAAAGACTCAGCAGGTTCAAATTTTTTGAATGCTTATAAGGATAAGAAATTAAGCTACTAAAGAAGATGTTAGCAGAACATGTTCCAACTAAAATTCCAGTATTAATTGCATTATTGGCCTTGGTCTAATTTACATGTCTTTGCTACAATATTTCAGAATCTGAAGTGTGTTTTGATGCAGCAATCAAGGTTGTTTTGTAGCCTCCTAAGGCCAAATAATGGGCTAGTGAATTCTGTTCTATTTGGCCTTACATAATTTATGACAGAATTTAGAGGCTAAGCCACTCAACAGAATACATATTGCTATCAGTTTCTTCTTATGCAGGAAAACGAAATAGAAGAGAATAGGAATTCAGAGGCTAAGTGATGCAGTACAAAGTGGCTAAACTAAGCCAACCGATAATATATTTTTTGTCTTTATTTTTAGATAAATCTTATCGTTTGATTTGTTTCTCTTTTATTATTATCCTTTCCTTTTTTTAGGAACTATTAGTTTGTTAGGATTTGCTTTGCATTAGAATTTATCTTGTTAGGATTTGTTTTGCATTAGGTTTTATCCTTTTATTTCCTTTATATATTTGTTTCCCAAATACGTTGGTAGTAAGATTTTGAATTATTAATGAAAATCGAGAAGTTTTTCTCAAACTCTCTGTGTCAATTCTTCGGGTATTCTTTGAATCAACGTGTTTGATACTTTTGTCGTTTTTCCATCAAGTTTAGATTGAATTTGAATTACAGAAAAAAAAACGAGATTTTTCTCGGTTTTGTTTGTTAACCTCTCGAGTATTAGTTTGAATCAACGAGTTGTTATCGTCAACATCTCGGGTATTCTTTGACTAAACGAGTAGCTGAATCCTACTTTCCGCCCATCACGTACGCTGCATCACTAAGCCACTCAATAAAATACATATTGCAGTCAACAGAGTACATATTACAAAGTAATATATATATATATATATATATATATATATATATATATATATATATATATATATATATATATATAAGAATCCTCATCCATGAGATTACAAAATACATATTCTTCACATTCTTTGTCTAAGTTCTCCTTCTGACTTCATAATTGTGCAAAAAATATAGCAAACCATGAGATCATGATTTTACATAAAGGGCAACATAAGTCAGGAAAGTTGATTATCACCCAGTCTTGATAGTCTTTGTCATCTTGGTAGATGAATGTTGTGCCGAACCAATGTCTTGATCAGATGCAACTCTCTTTGCCGGAGTAAGAGAACCCAATATATCTGGATCATGATCGGCTGTAGCAGACAGAGATTGCTGAATAAAGTGACAAATAGTAAGTAAAAATAAATTAATATTGATTGTTGAACAGACCAACAAAATTCGTATTGATATACCGTTGGAAATTGGACAAATACTTCAGTTTCAGACTTTGACCCCTCAATTGTTGGTGTATCCTATTAGTAAAGAATATTGACATATTTCTCACCAAATACAATATCAAGGAATTGAATATACTTGACTAAAAGAAATTTTGAATTTACCGTGGCACCAAGAATCAGTTTGAAGTCAGACTTCACTCCAACCAACTTTGATGTACCCTGTAAATACAACCTAAGTTATAATATAAAGAATTAATAAATTTAAATGGAAAATGTGTTTGGAACATATGAGGCTAATTTGAGACCTCTTTAGAGCAAATTTGATCCAATACTCCCTGAATCATGTCTAGCTTGAGAGAAATTCTTTGAACAGGAGCAGAACCAAAAGTTGGTTGGAGCTTTACTCTAAGTGCCATTGTCTTATGCATCATTTGATCAAGCAATAATGGATAAGATTTCGGATCATCTTCACCCAACTATAAACCACAAATCAGCTACGTCACAGTTGCTGAAAGCACTCTAAATTGCAAGATATATGTTGTAGAAAATGAGATATATTCACCTCAAGCATTTGATTCCTCAGTGTGGCTGCATTGTGTCATATGATTTTAGCACACTGAGCATCCCAGAAGACAAATTTTGCACTCCCTTTATTGTCCACAACCTTGATCTCCAACTTGTACCTATAGATGTTCAGATTGGGTTCAGTTATACATTAATACTGTTTTAAAGAATGAAAAAAAATTGCTGCTGACATGAAAAGTAATTTATCTGTTTTGAACTTTGATTCTAAGCTGAAATTTACCTTGGAACAGAATGTGCGTTGTATTTGTCACATTTACATGTGAATGGACCGTCATTCTCCATGTCAGGCCTTCTCCTAGTGCAGTCTGAACATCCATCATAGCACCAACCACCTTTCCCCAGAATAAACTCCACAGTTTGTCCAACAGTTACACAGGTCACTTTCATTTATTTAAATTAATAATCTGAATTTGGATACATAAACAAAATATCTTAAAAAAGAAACAGAACATTCAGTCTACTTCATACTTCTCTATATTATATGAATTTATCTCTGCAATTGTCCTGAGTTGTGCTTTATGTTGGAATCAAGTGGATTCAGAAACAATAACCCTTAATTGTTTTGATGATAACAAAAGATTAAGAGAACAATTTATTCTCTAACATGGTTATAAGTGTGCAGAAAGTATTTATATTCGTAAGAATTACGCTTGAAGACTTAGTGAAATCTTGAATTTCACTCTGAAAGCCCGACTCGCTCTAGTTCTTGGCACATAGAATCTGTTTGGTCAACGCCTGGTGTAAGTCAGCGACTACGGTAGATCGATCTAAGAAACTACACTCTGTTTGGTCAACCCTCCGTGTAAGTCAACGACTGCGGTAGATCGATCTAAGAAACTACACTCTGTTTGGTCAACGCTCTGGTGTAAGTCAACGACTGCTGGTAGATCGATCTAGAGACTACACTCTGTTTAGTCAACGCCTGGTCTTGATCAACACTCAGCAGTTGTGTTATATGTGCTCCATGATAGACTTAGTGCTTTCCTACACGATTCTGTCATTTGATAGTCCATTAAATTCTACACACAAGAATCGTGATCTGTGAAGCTCGATTCGATAGTAAAATTCAAGTACCTTGTTATACGAGGTATCTTTAGACAAGAAGAATGTCAAAGGATAAAATCATCAAGGAAACTTGTGCTTGAAGTGTCTATATTTTTGAAAAGCTCACTAAGGACAAAGTTCGACATTGTGTATAATACTCAGAATGCTTTTCGTCTTGAAAGCGGCGTATCCTGCAAAGCCGAAATTCAAGGATCCGAACTTTGACTTTGGACAAAATTTAGACAAAAAGAAACGTTGTGCGGACAAAAAGAGACGTTGGGTCACAACGGCACTTTTTCAACCCTACCTATATATCCTACCTCATACACTGAAGTAAATATATTAAGTTTTCAACAAACGATTTTCAACACAGTTGTACGCAATCTAGCAACTTGAATATTTTTCTGAGTAGTGAGAGCATCAACATCTATCTTCTCAAACACTACCCAATCAAGAGACAGTGAGCAATCAAGAATTCATCCAAGTCTCTGAGATCGTTGAACAAGGCACTTACTGTTTTATTCTTTCTTTTAAGAAAGTTATTTTGTGCTAAAAGTATTTTCATTGTAAATTCTCTCTGAAGAGAGTTATCTCTATATGGTTTCAAAAACTCTTATTTGATTCTGTACTTAGCCCAAGAAGGGTCGTATACCTTAGAGGCTCAACTGCATCGAGTCGTTCTAAGAAGTCATGAGTATAGCCAGTTGGCGTAAATATACTCTCAAGTGTAATCGGTTGATTATAGTGGAGAAATCCTTCAAGTGAGTGAAGGGACTAGACGTAGCTATCGTGTGATAGTGAACTAGTATAAATCACTGTGTCTCTTTCTTCTCTCTACTCTTTATTCCTTGCACGCTTTACTCAATAGTTATTTTTCATAAACATTTGTATTTGCGAAAAAGTTTTTAAAAACCCAATTCAAACCCCCTTTCTTGTGTTTTGCCACGTTCAATTGGTATCGAGCTCGGCCTCTTGGTTGAGCACTTAACAAAGGTGAGAGGAAAAGATCCTATACTATCCTATGGCAAGCAACGAACCCGGTGGTCATGTTAACCGCCTTTGTTCAATGGATCTAACTATGACTACTGGAAAGATAAAGTGAAAAACTTTTTCAATCTCAACAATTTGAACTTTGGGATATGGTTCGAAACAAGACATCAACCGATTGACTCCAAAAGAAATCCTATTCCTAGGGAGTCTTGGACCGATGATCATAAAAGGAATATACCTTGCACCAAAAAGCAAGATACTTTCTTGTATGTGCTATCTCTAAAAGAGTATGAGAAATGTGGCAATAACAAAGATCGCAAAGAAATTTGGGACTCACTGCTTTAGCCTATGAGGTACTTCCCTAGTACAAGAAACCAAGGCTAATATCTTGGTTAGACAATATGAACTCTTCAAGATGGAAGAGGATGAAAGCATCGAGACTATGTTTGGAAGATTTCAAACATTAGTTCATGGCTTGAAGGTTCTCAAGAAAAGCTATACCACTGCTGACCATGTTAAGAAAATCTTGAGAAGTCTGCCAAAGAGATGGAGACCCAAAGTCACGGCTATTCAAGAAGCCAAGGACTTGAATGAAGTACGGCTTGAAGATCTCTTGAGTTCTCTAAGAGCTCACGAGCTTGTGCTTGATGAAGAAGAACCTCCCAAGAAAGCAAAGACCATTGCTCAAAACTTCAAACAAAGCATCTACTTCCAAAGCTCTCAAAGCCGAAGCTTGAAATCAACAAGGTTCAACTGATGAGAGTGATGAAGATACTGATGATGAAATCTCCCTTATTTCAAGGAAGATTCAGCGCATGATGAAAAGCAAAGGAAGGTTCAGAAAGAAGTTCCACAAAAGGGACTCACGGGAAAGACAAGATTCAAAGGAAAAGAAGGACTTCAAGGACAAGAGCCAAGTGACTTGCTATGAGTGCAAGAAGCTTGGTCACTACAAGTCCGAGTGCCCACAACTTGAGAAATCAAGGAAAGGTGGCTTCAAAGGCAAGAAGAAGAAAGGTCTCATGGCTACATGGGATGATTCAGATTCATCATCTTCTCGAGGATGATGAGGAACAAGCAAACATGGCTCTCATGGCTACCATAGGCTCAGGCAGTGAAGAAGAAGATAAAGAGGTAGATTCTAACACATCTTCTAATATTCAAATAGCTTTTGATGAACTGTTAGATGAGTCCTCAAAGCTCAACAATGAGTACAAATCTTTGAAAAGAAATTCTTAAAACTCTCTAAAGAATTTCAAATACTCACCGAGGAGAATGAGAAACTCAAAACCTAAAACCACCATTTGGTGAGTAATGCTTTAACAAGAAGAATAAGGTTGAATGCAACTCTTCAAAATATGAAGAGGATTTCAAAGATTTCTTCTTGAATGTGTCACACGAAGCAAACAAGCATCTATGATCCGGGAGTAAGTCAAAATGGTAAAAGGGTCTTGGTTATAACCTCAAGAACCAACTTTTCAAAACACCACTTTGAAAACCAAAGACTCCAACAATCACAAAGGATCGCTTACTTTGTACTTTCTCGCAATAAGAAAGGGCACATTAGAGTACTTGTTATGAACTAAAAACAAGAAGGACACGCCTCCTTCTAGGACTAACAAAAGTGGACCCAAAAAGATTTGGGTACCTAAGGATAAAATTATATATGTTGCAGATTTGCTTAGCAACAGAGTTACTACACCACCCGGTACTTGACAAAGGTCGCCACGTCACATGACGGAGAAAGGCGATGTTCCAAGAACTCCATCATGAAGAAGGTGGAAATGTAGGTTTCGAGGAAATCGTAAAGGTAAAATCATTGGAAGTGGAAAAGTTGGTAAGAGCTTTCTTCCTTCCATTGATAATGTATTATTAGTGGATGGCTTGAAGCATAACCTACTAAGTATAAGTCAATTATGCGATAGTGGTTATGATGTTGCCTTTAATGACACATCATGTATAGTCAAAAGCAAGAAAGATGGATCTATTCTTTTCAAGGCAAAGAGAAAAATAATATTTACAAAATTAAACTTTCTGAGTTGGCAAATCAAAATGTAAAATGTTTTTGTCAATTGATGAAGAGCAATGGACTTGGCACAAAAGATTGGGTCATGCCACTTGAGGTTAATCTCAAAGCTTAACAAGAAAGGACTTGTTAGAGGCCTACCAAATCTTAAGTATCAATCGATGCTCTTTGTGAAGCATGTCAAAAGGAAAACAAACGAAATCTTCTTTTAATTCCAAAATATTGTTTCCACCTCAAGGCCACTTGAGCTTTTACATTTAGATTTATTTGGACTAACCAGAACTACCTCTCTGTCTCGAAAGAAATATGGTCTAGTCACTGTCGATGACTATACTAGATGGACATGGGTAAAATGCTTAACCCACAAGGATGAGTCTTTTTACAGTTTTCAGATTCGCAAACAAGTGCAAAATGAAAAAGGCTTTTGTATTACTACTATTAGAAGTGATCATGGTGGTGAATTTGAAAATGAATTATTTCAAAAGTTCTGTGAAGAACATGGCATCTCTCACAATTTTTCATCCCCTAGAACACCACAACAAAATGGTGTTGTAGAAAGGAAAAATAGATCTTTGCAAGAAATGGCCAGAACCATGATTCACTTAAACTAATGTTGCAAAGCACTTTTGGCGAAGCGATAAACAACATCGTGATGCTATATTCAAAATAGAATCTATATTAGACCTATCTTGAATAAGACTCCTTATGAATTGTGGGAAAGGAAGAAAACCCAACATTTCATATTTTCATCAATTTGGGTGTGACTGCTTGTTCTCAATACAAAGGACAGTCTAGGAAAATTTGATTCTAAATCACAAAGCTATCTTTTTGGGATATTCTCAACGCTCTAAAGCATACGTAATATACAACAAAGAAACATTAATTGTTGATGAGTCAATACATGTGAAATTTGATGATAAGAAGCCTGATAATGACACGTCAGAGCTAAATGAAGCTTTTTGCATTTACAAATTTGTAAGGAAACAAAAGCGAGATGTCACAGTCTTGACTGATGATGTCTCCTGGTCTTGACTGGTGAAAAAGGAATATCCATAACAGATCGAAGTTCAAACCTGATCACCCAAAGGACCAAATAATTGGTGAACCGAAAGTGATAGAGTTAGAACAAGATCTTCTCTTAGAGATCATGCGATTTGGCACTTCTATCGAGATAGAGCCAAAATCTATTGATGAAGCTCTAACGATGATGGATGGATTATTGCTATGCAAGAAGAGCTCAATCAATTTCGAGGAATGATGTGTGGAAGCTTGTGCCTCCTCCGAGAATAAGCTAGCAATTGGAACCAAGTGGGTCTTCAGAAACAAACTTGATGAAGATGGTAAAGTGGTAAGAAACAAGGCTAGACTTGTTGCTCAAGGGTATTCACAAGAGGAAGGTATTGACTACACTGAAACTTTCGCTCCTGTGGCTAGACTTGAAGCCATTAGAATTTTGTTGTCATTTGCTGCACATCATGGCATTACTTTGTACCAAATGGATGTAAAAAGTGCATTTTTAAATGGTTTCATAAATGAGGAAGTGTTTGTGAAACAACCACCTGGTTTTGAAGATACTGAGTTTCCTGAACATGTCTTCAAACTTAAAAAGGCACTTTATGGTCTCAAACAAGCTCCTAGAGCCTGGTATGACAGATTAAGTTCCTTTTTAATGTCAAATGATTTTGAAAGAGGACAGGTGGACACTACACTATTTAGAAAATCATCTAAAAAGCATTTCATTATAGTTCAAATATATGTGGATGATATTATCTTTGGTGCTACTAATGAGTCTCTTTGTAAGGAGTTTTCTAAGCTTATGCAGAACGAATTTGAGATGAGTATGATGGGAGAATTAAAATTCTTCCTTGGTATTCAAATCAAGCAATGTCAAGATGGAACTTATATTCATCAGACTAAATATGTGAAAGAACTGCTGAAGAAGTTCAAGCTAGAGGAAACCAAACCTATGAGCACACCAATGCATCCAACATGTGCTCTTGGCAAAGATGAATCAAGTAAAAAGGTAGACCAAAAGGTATATAGAGGTATGATTGGTTCACTCCTTTATCTCACAGCCTCAAGGCCTGATATTATGTTTAGTGTGTGCTTATGTGCAAGATTTCAATCTGATCCTAGAGAATCTCACTTAATCAAGTTAAAAGGATATTTAGGTATCTTAAAGGAACTACTAATCTTGCTTTGCTTTATAAGAACTCAGATAATTACAAGTTAGTAGGTTTCGTGATCGACTTTGCCGGAGACAGATTGAAAGGAAAAGCACAAGTGGTGGTCGCCAATTTCTTGGAGCAAATCTTGTCTCTTGGTCCAAAGAAAAGACAAAGCACAATTGCACTATCCACAAAGCAGGTTTGAGTACATATCCGCTTCAAGTCAGAGCTCACAACTACTTTGGATGAAGTATCAACTTGAGGACTATCGATTAAAGAGAGTAAAATCCCTATATACCGTGATAATACTTCGCTATATGCTTGACTAAAAACCCTATTTTGCATTCTCGAGCCAAACATATTGAAATTAAACATCATTTTATTAGAGACTATGTTCGAAGGGATTCTTGAAATTAAATTTATTGATCTGACCATCAATGGGCGGACATCTTTACAAAACCCCTCACAAGATAGATTCAACTTTATAAGAAAGAACTTGAATTTCCTTCTTATAAAGGAATAGGTGTTTGATCCGAATTTAGTTGACTCTGTTTGACTAAGTTGACTCTGTTTGAATTTAGTTGACTCTGTTTCACTAAGTTGATTCGCTTTAAATACGATTGACTCGTTTGACTATGTTGACTCTGTTTGAATAAAGTTGACTCGGTTGAATAAAGTTGACTCTGTTTGATGTGTTTGACTTGTTGACTCTGCGTGAGTGTGTTGGCTATGTCGTAGTTAAATCTGTTGATTCCGCTGATTATCTTATCTCGTTATATTCTTTTCATTAATCTGCTCAGTATGATCATTGCATAGTCGTCTGCAGGAATCTTAAGTACACGTGTCTCTCTCGAGGACCGGTTGATGCGTTAGTGAGTGACATTTGCTTTTCGAGTCATAATTGATTTTATCACAATGACAGCTTTATCAGCGCTTTTCAATTTTGATGATTACTCTTTTGGAAAAGACAAATTTATTTTAATTCATTTCAAAATCAAGCGTATGGTGCTTAAAACTTCTAACACGTTTATAACCCACTCACTCACATCACTCACTACCCACTCTATCTCTCAAAGAGAAGTCTACACATTTCGTAACCCTAAACCCCTTTCATCTTCGCACTCTGTGTTTCTCGATTTCAACAATGGTCGCTCCACAAGTAACGCTGAAAATCTTCAAACCTCGGACCTCAAAGTGTTGGTGGAACACGCAGTAAGGTTCGAGGATATGGCAAATGAAGGATACGACTTGAGCTGATTTCATCGACATGGGGATAATGGATTTCTTCTACATGACCAACTCAGCCTATGAGAATCGGTGAAGGAGTTCGACTTATGCTTGGAGTAAAGATAAGACCATTCCGAGTCATGTTCAAGGCGGCGCATTGTGGTCACTCAGACCTAATTCAAATCACCCATTGCCCTAATGATGGAGCGGTTGAAACCGGTTGGGGAAAAAGGATCTTTGGTGGTGGGATGTCGTGAATGAAACCATCTATGAGAAGTCGAGGGACCAAGGCGATGGACATGAAGAACAGGTTTCGAGCATCGCTCGTAATCATCATGAACCGCTGGTGCCAAAATCGCTCTGTGGATCCGCCGCTACCTACAAGTTCATAATGTGGAATTATGAACTCAAAGCAAAAATCAACCTTCCACAGATAATTTTTGAACATCTCAAGAGACTTAATGTACCTTAAAAGGGAAATATATGAATATCCCTATGGAAAGCCGTTGTCAAGAATTACGAGAACTCAAGGTCTTATAAATCTTCTTCTCAAGGTCTCAACACCTTGGAAGCGTGGCTTGTCTCAAAACGATGGTGATTCCTATTCTCTTCAGACAATCTAAGGAGAACGGGACTCTTTCCAAGAAGGTTATTGCTGCAATCTCAACAAGGTGAAGAATGAGCAAGGAAGAAAGTCGCGGAAGAAGGGGAAGAAGATTGTGGTCGACTCTCGTGTCTCCCATCGACCAAACCGTATGGTCACCTAAGCCACGTGCATTCACATTGCCTCGTAACCCCTCACCACTCTCCTCGCTGAGACCTACATGCATGCCCTCTATGCTTACAGAGGGAAGAAGAGAAGAAACTCGGAGATCGATCAAACGATAAAGGAAAGGTTAGAGGAAACACGACTATATCATGAAGCAAGCTTGGCCGCAGCTCTTGTATTGCGGAAACCTTTTGCACCTCCAGCTCAGGCTCTCTACCTCCACCCTAGAGCGGCTATTCCCGCCGAAGCCCGCTCGCTGATCCCCGCCAAGCCACCCCGGAAGGATACACAAGGCTGAGATGCCCTCAGTAAAAGGAAGAAGCGCACTTGATAAGGAAGTTGATTTATATGATACTACTTATCAACTGTTCTGCCTCCTGCTTCTGCTACTGCTGAACCCTCCATCACAATCCTTGCCCAAACCTAAACCCCAATCACTCGCACCCAAACCAACACCTACCAAAAAGCCTTTGCCGCCTTTTACTCTCGCACTCCATCTTCATCTCACGAAGATGATGTTGCTCCTCGAGGACTGGCTAGACAAAGACTCTCAACCACAGTTCAAATTCCTATATTGAACCTTTAGCCTCTTTACCTCCAGATTCCACTATACCTCAAACCCAAACACCTTCACCACCTAAATCACCACCCAAACCAAAGCTTCTCCACCTAGAACCGCTTCACCCTCACCAACAACCTGCACTCAACATACCATGTGAGACCGAGTCCATTTCGAGGAACCTGACCGAAGTCAAGCGGTTCAAGAGTCTTCATCTCTTGAATCCGCAATATGGTCAGGCGTGAAACTCAACCTCTTCGCATGTTGCAACCTCTCCCTGACTCTCTCTTTCACTTCCCATAATGGTACCTTTCATGTCTCAACCGTTCTTCCTCCAAATTCTCCTCTCCGTAGAAGAACTGTGAATCATGCGTAACCATCGGGATGATGTCATGATCTCTCACGAGCCTCTCGCCACTTCTTCATCATCGCACTTCGACCTCTCGAAAGCCCGGTCTCGAACCAAGAATTGTGCCCAACGTTTCTTCCTAATTTAATTGGTAGCATTGAGTACTTCAAAGCCGAAGATTCTGGGGAATTCGCTTCAGTTTCCTTTGGAAACGACAGATTTGATGAAGTAATCAATGATCTGGCTAAGAAGACGATGAACCGGGTGTCTCAGAACACTTGGTTTGACAAGCACAGTGCAAGAGCAAGAAGAAAGAAACAGAGATGGCATACGCCGCTCGGACATGGAGAGCTCCTCCAAGAGTAAGAGGTCACCGTTGTCTGGGAACCGTAACCCGCACTCCTCCTCGCCCTCCTACTCTCCAAGAGAACCTGGTGAATCTCCACCACCGCACACAATGCTATGGTTGCATCTACTGATCGCCACATGACAATTAACTCAGAAGTCTGTGCTAAAAGAAGTTTTTGATAGGCCGGTCAAGAAAACAGCGCTTCAAGATTTATGGAATCTACTCGATCAAAGGCCGGAAGCCTCGTAGTTAAGCAAGATTTGATGACTACTCACAAGGCAAATTTTGGAGAGGATGGAGCAAACCCTAGAAAACCTAGGATTTTTTTTTTTTCTTTTTGATAGATTTGCTTTGAGTTTGTTTTTGTTCACTCGCTTTTATTTCTAATGAAATTTATGACACTAAGTTTTCTTTATCTTTCTTTATACCGCTTGACTGTGATGTTCTTTTATTTCTGCTTTGATCTTTTGTCCTGATGACAAAAGGGGAGAAGAATATAGAGAGTATAAAGCAATTGATGAACCTAGTGTATCAACCAAGTGTCATCATGCATACATTATGTGTTCTGATTAATATATTCTGTATGCTCTGAAACTTATATCTTTGTAATATCTCATGCTCTGTTACACTTAGAAATATTTATATATGCTTAATTCAGGGAGCCTCAAATCATCTCAATAAATATTTTTATAAAGAAAAAATTGTTCATCAATATATGTATTTGTCATCATCAAAAAGGGGAGATTGTTGGAATCAAGTGGATTCCAACAATAACCCTTAATTGTTTTGATGATAACAAAAGATTAAGAGAACAATTTATTCTCTAACATGGTTATAAGTGTGCGAAAGTATTTATATTCGAAGAATTACCTTGAAGACTTAGTGAAATCTTGAATTTCACTCTGAAAGCTTCTCGCTCTAGTTCTTGGCACATAGAATCTGTTTGGTCAACGCTCGGTGTAAGTCAACGACTCGGTAGATCGATCTAAGAAACTACACTCTGTTTGGTCAACCTCTGGTGTAAGTCAACGACTCTGGTAGATCAGTCTAAGAAACTACACTCTGTTTGGTCAACGCTCTGGTGTAAGTCAACGACTGGTAGATCATCTAAGAGACTACACTGCTTAGTCAACGCCTGGTCTTGATCAACACTCAAGATTGTGTTATATGTGCTCCATGATAGACTTAGTGCTTTCCTACACGATTGTCATTTGATAGTCCATTAAATTCTACACACAAGAATCCGGTGATCCGTGAAGCTCGATTCGATAGTAAAATTCAAGTACCTTGTTATACGAGGTATCTTTAGACAAGAAGAATGTCAAAGGATAAAATCATCAAGGAAACTTGTGCTTGAAGTGTCTATATTTTTTGAAAAGCTCACTAAGGACAAAGTTACTGACATTGTGTATAATACTCAGAATGCTTTTCGTCTTGAAAGCGACGTATCCTGCAAAAGCCGAAATTCAAGGATCTGAACTTTGACTTTGGACAAAATTTAGACAAAAAGAAACGTTGTGCGGACAAAAAGAGACGTTGGGTCACAACGGCACTTTTTCAACCCTACCTATATATCCTACCTCATACACTGAAGTAAATATATTAAGTTTTCAACAAACGATTTTCAACACAGTTGTACGCAATCTAGCAACTTGAATATTTTTCTGAGTAGTGAGAGCATCAACATCTATCTTCTCAAACACTACCCAATCAAGAGACAGTGAGCAATCAAGAATTCATCCAAGTCTCTGAGATCGTTGAACAAGGCACTTACTGTTTTATTCTTTCTTTTAAGAAAGTTATTTTGTGCTAAAAGGATTTTCAATGGAAATTCTCTCTGAACAGAGGTTTCTCTATATGGTTTCAAAAACTCTTATTTGATTCTGTACTTAGCCCAAGAAGTGGTCAGTATACCTTAGAGGCTCAACTGCATCGAGTCGTTTCTAAGAAGTTGTGAGTATAGCCAGTTGGCAGAAATATACTCTCAAGTGTAATCGGTTGATTATAGTGGAGAAATCCTTCAAGTGAGTGAAGGGACTAGACGTAGCTATCAGGTGATAGTGAACTAGTATAAATCACTGTGTCTCTTTCTTCTCTCTACTCTTTATTCCTTGCACAGTTTACTCAATAGTTATTTTTCATAAACATTTGTATTTGCGAAAAAGTTTTTAAAAACCCAATTCAAACCCCCCCTTTCTTGTGTTTTGCCACGTTCACTTTATACATGAACTTATCAAGTTCAGTAAATTGGGAGTACGATGACATTTGGCTCGGGGAAATGAGACTTGATTGCACTGGTACTATCTTCAATCCAATTCTACAATAAATAAACAATAATTTATCTTCCTACACTAAAGAATATATGTATATTTAATGCACTAAATTACATATTGACATACCTGGTTTTAAATTCCTTTATTTCTACAAAGTCTTGGTTTGTGAACACCTTAGTAGCATTATTATATGTGTTTGACAATGCAATTGGATATTTCCCTTGTGGTTCCTTTATTCTTGCATGTCTCAGAATAACAACCATTGTTTCAGGTTTAGCTTGTTGTGCCCAAAAGTCCATAAATTCCTTGCCAAGTTCATCCCAAAGAGTACATTGAATCGTATCAAGGCTACATGACATTACATTAACATGTTAGACGATATAAGTAAAGTAACATCTAATATAACATAAAAGCAAAAAATCAAGTATATTTCAATTTACTTCATATCTTTAAGACAAAAAGCCGCCAATTTCTGATTCGAATACGCAGCTTTTTCCATAGCTCCAATTACATCTGCATTTGATCTGAAAACATGTATCAATTAATTAAATAATTACCTACTAATCAATTAAATAAGAACAATTATAATCAATTAAATAATTACCTACTAAAAGGTCTGTTTTTACTTTTTCGTTGATTATATCACCAAAACTTGCGAAGTGATATTTAAAGGGCGGGATTTCAGCAATATCTTTCTGTTTCAAGGTTGTAGCACCTATGAAAAACATTTAGTAAGGGTGGTTGCATGCTTTATACTTCTCTTCATTACGGACTATACTAAAGTTCTCCAATATATAAGTCTTGTCCTGCTCCAGCTTCCCACACCATTCATCAAACTCTTCCTTTTTCACAGCTACCTGTATTTGATCACCCTATATAAAAGATGACAATTCTCAAATAATTAATCAATAAATATATTTGTTGAACATATGCAAAAATATATTCAAAGCCAATATGTCCAACATTCTTTAAAGAGAATACCTGTGAATCCATAAGCACCATCTCAAGGTGCCTTGGTTTGGGAGGTTTCTGAACTATCCAAAGTGAGATAATTCGAACACCAATCCTACTTAATCATGTAGCCTCATTTAGATCTTTTATCTTCACAAATGGACGTGCCATTGCCTAAACAGGAAATATATTATACCACATTAGTTAGTGCAACTAACTATATTAGCGCAACATTAGTTATATAATTAGTTATATAATACATTCTGAGGTTGTTCTTGAAAAGATTTAAGGTCTGTAACTAACAAAGAGATACAAATTTTTTATAAACACACACTTAACATTGTCATACAAAAAAGGAGTAAAACTCAAAAATCAGAAAACATGTTTTGTAAATTACTCGTTCCAAAAGGTAGTGAATAAACCTCGTATCCAAAACATATTTAAACAGGTGAACAAAAACCTAAACTGAATATTGGTCATTTTTTATAACCTGCATTGTTTTAATAAACATGCATTCTTTTTCAAGACCGAAACATGGTAGTAAAAGAATAAGAGGAAACGAAGTATAACCTATTTTCTGATAAAACCGTAAATCAAAGCCATGCATCACGAAATAGACATAGTTGAAGTGAAATGAGGAGGATGGATTTTTGAGGAGTACTGTTTGTTGAAGTGAAATAAGGAGGATGGATTTTCGAGTTCCCCTGGTCACAGTGAAGTAGCTGCGAAGAAAGCAAGTTGAAAACACTGAAACAGAACTTGCAGTGAAGTAGCGAATAGTGAATATTAGAGGGGGGGAAAAGCAAGATGAGGAAGGGTACCGTTTGTTAAGCTGAAGTGAGGAGGAACTCGTAGTGAAGAAAACTCGCAGTGAAGCAAAACTCGCAGTGAAATGAGGAGGAACTTGCAGCTGTGAAATGAGGAAGAAAACTCGCAGTGAAGCAGAACTTGCAGTGAAGAAAAGTAAAGCTGTGAAATGAGGAGGAACTCACAGCTGTGAAATGAGGAGGAGTGTAGCTATCTTCAGATTTTTGAAATGGAGAAAAGTAAACTTGCTTCGATGGGTGCAACTTGGAGGTGATGGGTTAGTGTGTGTGAGTTGATGGGTGCAGCTTCGAGTTGATGGGTGTAGCTATGCATAGTATAATAGAAGCTAAATAAATATGTATCTAAAAATATTAAATAATCTATGTGGGTTAATATTTGTTGATGACAAATTAGTCCTCAATTAGGACAGTTGTCAGCTAGTTGTGGAGGATTAACATGTAATTAGATCAACATTTCTATTCTTAGTTATTATTAGATTAGATTTGCTTTGCATTTTTTATATTCATGAGCATGTATATAAAATATATGTGAGTTTACTAATTATATTTGTTTGAGTCCCATGAGGTTCATTAGTAAGTCGTTGTTTACTTGTTTAGGTTTTGTAAACAAAATTTTCAAATTTTTAATAGAATATTTTTTTAACGAAAAGTTTGGTGGCATCTATGGTGGACTACTAATTAAGTGTTTCATGGTGAACCATGAATAAGAGTTGTTCGATCGCGCAACTCCACTGGATCATATGATGTGCTCGTTACACTGAATATGTTCCCTTCGTTCTCTCTCTTCCTACCTTTCTTCCTCCTCGGCTCCTCTTTTCTCCATGTCACTGGAAATGGTATTTTTTTTCCTTCCATCCTTGAACCATAGCCAACCTTCTCCAACCACCATGATATAACATCCCCCCAATGACTCTTCGCTGCCACAAGAACCACCGCGAGGCCATCAAGTACCATTTCAGAACCAGGGAAGGATGGACATAAAAGGGAATCAAATAAGGGAATTAACTTACCGAAAGCAAGAAATGAAAGGTTCAAATGAAGAAAAGTTTCTTTGCAAACTTTGGCACGGTGTCTTCGGTGCTTGACGGTACGATGAGCGAACGACGACAAAAAACATAGGTTTTGTTGCGAATCACAAAAGGAGTCTGTTAATCGATTTACTTTTTTCGATTGAGGCCTAGATTCGCCGAAAAACGAGGTTGAAGATGGGAGTTTGGGTTTTTTGAAATTTCTCTGATATTAAATTTTTTTTAGGGTTATGCTAGAGGAGAGTGAGAGGAACACTTTGTTTGATTTAGATTGGTTGTTAGAGGCCGGAGATGGTCGAAAAATAAGAGAGAAAGTGGTGGTCATGGTTTTTAATTTTAAGAGTCACATGCATCTTGTATCCTTTCTAGTGCACTCCAGCGTGCGTGTTTGTTATTCTTTTCCTCCGTTTATCGAGGAATTGAAAAGCAACATACGTTATCTATTTTAGTTTTTTTACTTCGATCAAAGCAATAAAAAACGAGAACAACATAGAAAATGTTAAGCCCATTGACAATGTCTGGTTAAGGACAGATGAAGATTTTGATATGTTGTATAATAGCGGAGTAAAAGGAAAGGACCTTCCAAGAAACTTCATAATTCATATTTCATGGTATCCAACTTCTTGCTTCGTTGCTAGCTAGTGTACTGTAAAATAATTTTTCAAAAAAATAATAATTAATTTTTCAAAAAATAAGAGGGAGAGAAAAGATAGAGTTGAGAAGAAGACAGGGAATTGGCACCGCCAGAGAAAGAGAACCACTGTGAATGAAAAAATGATCGAGTGTGGTAATGCCTATTGAGGTTGTATATGCTTTTTTTATCTAACGGTTGTTACTAGTGGTTCACCAGTGAACCACAAGGTGAAAAGGTTCACCCTAAAAGCCACCGGAAAGTTTTTATAGAAACTTAGACCATACAACTTTTGCTTATACCAATTAAGGTGGATAATTGTTGGATACTTAAAATTTCAAATCTTTCCTTGTATAGCAAAAAAACAAAACAATAAACTCTTAAATATTTATATGACTAGTTATTATTATTATTATTATTATTATTATTATTTTTTGGTGAGCACTAGGGGGACAAGCCCTCCAGACGCAAAAGAAACTAGAAACCTCGCGGGAAAGAGATCCCCGCTAGATCCGCCCTATAGGCAATAGACGCAAAATGTGGACTAAAGAAATAGATGCCAAGGTTTGGCTGTAACCCATTCTTAGCAAGACTATTAGCCACTTGGTGGTGCTTCTCGGAGAACATGATCAATGGGAACAACCTCCAGCAAATCCATGTGTTTATTGGGAAATTTGGTTTATAAGCGTATTTCTACCAAATTCAGCAAAGTAACAAATAATTAATTCAAACGATTGCAAGATCGACGAATTATGTGGTAATCTCGTTTTGCAAACAACGGTTTTTTGAAACTAACGGTCAATTGCTCGACACGTTATCAATTTTGTAACATTCTTGCCTTCAGAGCCATGAATGATTATGTCTTATGCCAAATCTGTACATGAGAATTCTAACTAACAACAAGTTGTTGTCGAAAATAGTAATATGGACTTAAATAAACAAGATTGGCTGTCGAAAGCCAATAACTTGGTTTACAAGCAAATTAGAGCAAAATTTAAAACAAGAATGCATTACTGCAAAGTCATGGGGCATGCATCACTGAAGCCCAACATGCAATTGAAGTTAACGCAGAAATGTAAAAGAAAAACAAGTAATGCATGTAATTTAAGAAACACTGCTAAAAGACATGAATTTAAGTGAAAACATATAAATGCATGAATTTAAGTAACAAAAATGTAAAGAGCATGAATTTAAAAAGAAAAGCATGTAAATGACTTTGAAAGTAAAAGTGCAGAAAACAGTAAATGACAGGGAATTAAAGGATGTAAATTCGAAGCAAGAAAATACGAATTGATTGGAATGTAAACGACATATATGAAATGCAAAGAACTGAAAATAGACTGAACTTGATTAAAATGCAGAAAGATAGAGTTTGGAAGGCATACAATGATCGTTTTCCGTTAATCTTCTTTAGCCGTCGAGATATTAGGAATTAGATCATGTATCCAACCTCAATTACATCGTACGAACTACTATTTATAGAAAAAATATAAGAAAACTACCTAACATCCAACCTGACACGTGTACGGACACGAGTTGGTAGTTAAGTTTTCATTAAAAACTACCTAATCGACAGTAGCATTTCCTGTCGAAGTGTATATTAATCTTTACTTAATAACTAAGCCTGTTTCGACCATGCTTATTTTGACATCTTCGACGCTTCATGCTTTTCGTCGAATAACCGTCCCATCACTTGGTCTCTCAAACTTAGTCAATTTTCATCCCTTTTTCTGGTCTCTTACACCTTTACTTGTCGAATTCATAACATTCTGTCGATTAACCCAAATTTGAAATTTGGCACCCAACAGATGCCCCCCAAATTCTGAGTTGTCGACGCCAACATACGGAGAGACCCAGAATTTTGTTTAACCTCACGCGCGACGGTTCCCTTTCCGTAATGTCCCATCATAGGTCTGCGCTTCCCACTTCCCTAAAAAATAGGACCATCATCACTTCAAATATAGGCGGTTACTTTCCCGTTCGCACACTTACTTCGCAAGCTTTTGCTATAAATAAACTGTAAAACCCATTCAAAACACTTTTCTCCCCTTCTGAGTTTTTTCTGAAAGCTTTAACAACTTCGCAATGGCGTCTTCTTCAACCCCAACTCAAGGTACTACAGCGCCCCTTCGGAAAACATGGTGCAATCCTGATGTTGATGCATCAACTCCATGGCAAAAATCTAAGGTAATAATACCCTACACGAATGACTCTTCTTTCATTTTGGAACCCCCCGCGGCTTATTTAGGACCAGTGATGACCCTTTCCAACTTCCCTGAAGATTTTAGGGATTTATTCCCGAATAAAGAAGGTCAAACTGACATTCTTGCTGCTTCCCCTGCTTTGCATATCCATTATTTCTTAAAAAGCTCTAGGCTTTTTAGAACTCCACCACTCAGTGTGACTAGTTATTCTGCTTGGCTTGCTAGGGTCGAAGCTAAGAAAAGTAAGATTTGGAAAAAATTAGGTATTTACAGCCTCATTCAACTTTCCAAGCATACATTTAGGTTAGACCCAACAATGTTGGGAGCTGCTGTGTTCTTTTGGAACAAGACCACCAACAATTTTCATTTCCCTTGTGGAATGATGGGCCCAACCCTCTTTGATGTTATCAGGTTTCACCGCCTCCCACCGGATGGCCAAATGATTCACCCTCTTGCCTTGCCTGAGAACGTCATTGACGTTTTCAGCAATGAACCACTTGTATTTTCGAAGTACGTTTCGAATCGAATGCAAAGTGACCCTGAGGTTTCCGACGATGAACATGTAGCATTCCTGTTTCATTGGCTATCCGCTTATGTTATGTGTAACAAAAATGTTCAAATGTCGAAAACCTCGCTTGATTTGGCAAACCTTCTCCACAAAGGTAAACGGTGGGCCCTTGGTTCGTTTCTTCTGTCTAACCTTTATTCTAGCATGTCAAACTTGTACGGCATGGTGAAAGAAGGTGGAAAGAATAGTGGAATCGGAGGCCCAATGTGGCTCATGCAATTATGGTTAAATTCTACCTTTCCCGGCCACACTGTCAACAAAGCACCACCTAATCTTGACATCGACACCTATGGCACCCCAGCCATGTATCGTGTTCCCAAGTCTTTCGACAATGAACTTGACAGCTTCAAGTATTACTTTGGTCTTTTTCATTCTCTTTCTGCAAGCACCCCAGGCATCCGTTTTCAACCCTTCGTTAGTAGGAAGTATGGGTCTACTTGGTTCACAGCCCCTTTTGATCCAACTTCAAAAAATTGTACAAGAATCTGGACCTGCTTCCTCGCTCGTCAAGTATTCCCCGCAGGTTTACCGGGTTCGACAGACAACGCCGCTTTTGTCTGTTTGCCCAATGCCTCTGCCAACAACATTGGTTTCATGCAATCTATTCCAGGCCCATTCTTTTACAAGAAAGAAGATATACTCCTCGATTGCATCGACTTGAACCAAGAAACCATTGATGGCATACAGAGAAGAAAAGACTTGCGGATGTCTGGTGTCAACTTTACTCCTTTCACCCCTACCTTGGGTGTATCCCAAGATTTTATGACTTGGTGGAATGAATATTACAAGCACTGTCATCCATCCATTGAGGAGTGTATAAACAGACTTGTTAATCCCTCTGTGCAGGAACAGAACCCTTCGACTAAGACCAAAGGTGAGCACTTACAAGATATACGCAGCTTTGAAAAATTTTACAAAACAAAATGGGACCCTAGATACCCTTTTCATATTGTTCGACAGATAAAGGAAATGACTGCCAAATCAAAAGAAAGCCATGAGAACTATTGGGGCATTAAGGCTCTGAAACATCGACAAGAAACAGGTCAATCACTTGTGAAACCCCCTTGTCCTGAACCAGTGTCCTTACCCTGTGCACATTTTGGTTTGGCTGATCCATTTCCAGGGAAACCGACAAGAGCTGGTAACTTCCTTTTCTTAGACAGATTTCATTTTCATACTAATGTTAACACTTATGAAAACAAAGAAGTTACCTGTGCCGGTTGGTTTGCCTCTCGTTTTGAATTTGGACAATATGACGAGGCTGTCGAGGTTATTACCAAGTTTCCTCAAGGTATTTTAGTTTCCTTTGCTTTTTTCTTGAACACCCACTCGTTTTATACTTACATTCTTTGCTTTGTTTTAGCTTTGGCTCTAAAAGAGCCTCTAAAGTACAAGCAAACAAGTGGTAAGGCCAGAGAAGTCAAAGTTCAAGAAGAAGATGAGGAAGATGAACCCCCTCTTCAATCTAAATCAGCACAGAAGAAATCCTCCAAATCTGGAGCTACGAAAACCAGTGCTAGCAAGAAACCAGCTGCGTCGAAAAAGAAGCCAGCAAGGTCTAAGCACTCGACCAGTTCCTCCCAGCAAGAGACCACCAAGCGGAAAGTCCAAACAACTGGTGCTGAAGCCAAGTCCTCAAAACGCAGGATGATTCTACTCGAGTCTCCTTCTCGTTCAACACCTCAAACGGTATCCTTTCCTTTACTTGTATGGGATTTCATTATTTATTCATGATTCATCAATTAGACATTATCGTGGTCATTACACAATTTTTAGGAATCGCATGCAGAGAGATCTGTTTCCGGGAACTCTGAGGAAACTCCAACAGCTAAGTTTACAAAGGTAAACTTTCCTCCACTACTGTCTAAATTGATGGTCCTCCTGTATCTTACAAGGTCTTCATTCGTTTTTTTTTCGACATTTGCAGGAGCCAAGAGTCAAATCTGTAAAGACAGGAGTGTCCGAAGAAAGTACTTCCAAAGACCCTATCTCTGTCGAAGAAGTTGACTCATCGAGCACTGATAAGGTATGCCTTTCCACTAACCCTTTTTTTTTTATTACTTTCGGACATTGCCTCATCATACCTGTTTGTCAAGACTCCCCTGAACAAGCAAATGTTGATACTTCGCTACATTTACGAACAATCTTCCCAAGCACTACTCCCCCTGCCACTGAAGTATAAAATCTCTTGCCATTCCACTGGCATCAGAGCAATGATTTAGGACTTTCCTTGATTTTTTTTTAAACAGGAAGTCCCAGAGACTCAGCCTGAGCATGAAGTTGAAGAACCTTCTGCCATGGACGTCGATGTGGCTCAAACTACCATCTCGACAGCGAGTCCGGACTCCACACCCACTTACCAGGACGATCACACCTTCCAAGCTGAACAACCTTCGCTAAAATAATCACGCCCCAAGCCATCAAAAACAGAGTCCCATAATAATCGTGGCGCATGTTGATATGGATCAATTGCTCGACGATCCTGCCAATCCACCCTCTCACATCAATCCCACTCCACCAGCTGCGGATTTTGGAAAGGCCAACGTGGGGATTGATGAATGGATCAACTTGTTGTCAAGTTCCAGCAGCAAAACTTCACCAATGTCAGCCCGATCCTCCACACTTCCTGGAGATAATTTTGCTGAAAAACTCAATGGATTGCTGGCAGAGCTAAAGGGCTTTTTCAAGTACTCTTTCGACGACCTTTACTCAAACCAAGAAGTAAGGAACAAGTTAATTCGTGTCGTCAAAGAACTTCAAAACTCCCGCAAAAGGCTGCCGCCAATCCATCGAGGGCACATCAATACCCTGCACGAATTTGTCGAAGAATTGATCCCTAAGCTGCTTGAGCTCGACGACAGTATCCTTCCATACCAGCAAGCCATCACAGCCAAGCATGAGCTTCGTGACAAACTGGTGCGTCTCCAACAGAGGCAATCTGCATTGGTCGAGAAAGGTGCTCCCTACCAAGCTAAAATTCCTAAGCTGGAACAGAACGTTGCTCACCTGAGACGAGAACTTGCCACTGCTGAGACCCAATTACAAGAGGCAATTAAGGCTTCTTGCTTCGAGGAAATAGCTGCTCTCGACCAAGAAATGACTAGTAGTGCCGCAGAGGCGCAAACCATTTTGTCGAAGGTTGAAGCTCTTGAAGTTCGTTATGTAAATGCTGAGGGTACAAAAATGGAATTGGCTGCGACTTGGGAGGATATTAGAAACATTCCTTTGTAATTTCCATTTGTCTTATTTGCACATTAGTCATTTTTGTAATGCCTTATATGTCGAACGCATTTGTTTCGACCAATTCTTGTACTGCCCTGCAACATCTGCAATATGATTTGGCTTACTTTCGATCAATTGCTTCACCGTCCAGCTAGCACGTTCCTTTAACTGCTTTAATTTCAGTTTCAGGCTAATAAATTACATTCAAAGCTGTTGACCAGTCAATCTGACCGTCAAAACTTGAAAATTAACACCATTTTGCGCTATAAATAGGCATTTGCCATACTTCTTCTCTCGCTCAAACACAAACGCTTTCTGAACTTCTTGAAATTTCTTTTCACAAAATCCTTAAGAAATTCTTGCTAGCATTACAAGCAACATCCCCAAATCCAACTTGTTCTCGTCCCCAAACTAGCTAATTCTGAGTGCAACAAGTTGCTATGGAAACCTTTTTTATACACTTCAAACCTTCATTCCCTGGCTCTGCCTATTTCATTTGGAAGCCAGGGGCTCCACCTCCCAGAGTCTCTTTTTTTTTTTCAAAGTTTTTGTCTCAACGGTGAAAGACTCTCTGGGTTTTGGTAATTTGCCTAATATCAACAATGAGTTTTGGTAAGTTGCCTAATGCGGCTTGCCAACCTCGTTGAAACATGTGAGAAAGGGAAAGCTGGAGCAACTTTTTTCTCCTACTGTCTTGCGCTCCTTCACACATTGTGTTCGAAATTCAAGGTGTGGGCAAGCAATTAGGAAAAGTTTTGGCACAGTCGGGTTAATTGTGAAGCGCACTCTAAATCGGTGATCGCTTCAATCACGGCTTTACCTTTACTCGCATGGCATTTGACACTTCTCATCGACGCCCATGCTTTTAGCTTCACGTTCCGTCGATTTGGGTGTCTACCATCTCGCGACTCTTGCAGACTTGATTGGCCGGATAGTATGCCACGGGAGCCGCTCTTGATTCCCATGTTCCTCTCTCTTCCTGAATTCTTCCTCAGCATGATCAGAATCCGGAACACGGCGAAGCTTCCTCAAGTGGATTTATTCCGTACTAGCCTAGACTTATAGACTTTCCAGTACTTGTATTACCAGGCTGTAAGCCTATTCGACAATGTATATTGTATACTGCCAAATGGCTTTTGAATAGAACAATCCAGTTTACTTTTCAAGGTTGTATTCTTACTTCGCACATTGTTGGTCTATATAACTTCAAATATTTGACATTAATAGACTTAATCCTGAAACCAGAATTAACTTCAACAAGTGCATAAGCATTTCCTGAGAATGTTTGGACAATCTCAAATGGCCCTTCCCACTTTGGGGACCATTTCCCAAATTCTCGACACTTCTTATCCATTGGTAAAATGACTTTCCAAACTAAGTCACCAACCTTGAAACGCTTGTACTTAACTCGACTGTCATAGAATTTAGCTATTCTTTCTTTTTGTCGAACTAAATGTTCTAAGGCCACAACTCTCTCATCATGGACTTCATTCAATTCGTCAAACATCGAGTCCCAGTATTGGTCTACTGGCATCTCATTTTGCTTTTGAATTCTTAATGAACCAAGATTTATCTCAACAGGCAACACAGCATCATGGCCATAAACCAATTTATAAGGAGTAGTACCTGTCGATTCTTTTGGAGAGTTTCTGCAGGCCCAGAGAACTTGTTCCAGAGTGGAATGCCAACTTTTTGGATATCTACCAATGTGCTTCTTTATCAAACCAATGATAATTTTATTCGTAGCCTCGACCTGACCATTTGCTTGCGCATAGTATGGCGTCGAAGTCACCATTTTTATTCGCCTCGACTCAGCGTACTCGACAACCCTCTTGCCAACAAACACCGATCCTTGGTCAGTTGTGATTGTTTGAGGTATCCCGAATCTACAAACAATGTGATTTTCAATAAAATCCACAATGTCTTGTTGAGTCACTTCTTTCAAGGCCACTGCCTCTACCCATTTGGTAAAGTAGTCCACCCCTACTAAAATGTACTTATGCCCCTTTGAAGATGTAGGAAAGATTTGGCCTATGAGGTCCAATGCCCAACCTCTAAAAGGCCAGGGCTTAACGATGGAATGTAACTCACTAGCAGGCACATGTTGTATGTGGCCATGTTTTTGGCATTCTTCACAAGACTTTGCAAACATAATGCAATCTTTGACCAAATTGGGCCAATACACTCTTTGTCTTCTTAGTACCCATTTCATTTTCTCACCTGCTTGATGAGCTCCACAAATTCCTTCATGAACCTCTGCCAAAGCCAAATATGCATCCTCCTCACTAAGGCACGTCTCCAAGTTACCATCGACGAACTTTCTATACAAAACCCCAGCAAGCACAACAAACTTAGTCGCTTTGTACTTAACTTTCCTGCCGACATCAGTACTTGGATTTTCCAAATATTCAACTATTGGCTTACGCCAATCAGATGAACTTGATGCATTGGAAACCAATATATCCCTTTCGTCCAAAGGGTACAGTAACTCACGAACTTTTATGAGTTCTGTCAACACCTTTGAAGATAACTTATACTCCGACGCCAACTGGGCTAACTCATTAGCCTCTTGATTCAGTTCTCTGGGGATATGTTCCAATTCGACACTGTCAAATCGCTTCATCAACTTGCTAGCAACTTGACAATATTTAACAAGATTATGACTAACACATTTGTATTCTTGAGTTAACTGCCTTATAACCAGTTGTGAATCTCAAAAAACTTTTGACAGTGCGTGCTCGCATTTCTATCAAAATTTCCAAACCCACAATTAAGGCTTCATATTCAGCCTCATTATTGGAACAAACATATTTTAGCTCAAACATTAATTTAGTTGGCACACCTAAAGGTGAAATTATCAGGATGCCAACACCAACACCATTTTTGTGTCTTGAGCCATCAAAATACAAATGCCAAGGCTTTAAATCGACTAGCCCTGTCAATTCTTTTTTTTTCTAAACATGGATAATCAGTCAAAAAGTCAGCAATTGATTGACCTTTGACAGCCTTTAAAGGTACATATTGCAAAGAAAATTCAGACAAAACAAGTGTCCATTTTCCAATTCGACCATTCAGAATTGGCTGGGACAACATGTACTTAATCACATTTGTCTTTGACATTACCAGGACATTACAAGGCATCAAATAATACTTAAGTTTTGTACATGAAAAATACAATGCTAGACACAACTTCTCTATAACATCAGATCTTGTTTCTCGCATCATTCAAAGACTCGACTGAGGTAGTAAACGGCTCTTTCGACATTGTTATCATCTTCCTGAGCCAGTAGACAACCTATAGTTTCTTCTGAGGCAGAAATGTACAACTTGACTGGTCGATGTGGTTCTGCAGGCATCATGACCGGTGGATTTGTCAAGTACTGCTTGATTTGGTCGAAAGCCTCTTGATGTTGTTGTGTCCAAACAAAGGCTTCTTCGGCTTTGAGCTTCACCAAAGGAGCAAACACCCTTGTTCTTCCAGAAAGGTTTGATATGAACCTTCTAAGAAAATTCACCTTCCCCAAGAAAGATTGGAGTTCCTTCTTATTGGACGGTGGTCTCGCTTCCAACACAGCCTTAGCTTTGTTCTTGTCTACCTCAATGCCCTTCTTATGCACCAGAAAACCCAAGAACTTAGCAGCTGAAACACCAAACCCACACTTTTCAGGATTCATCTTTAAACTGTGCTTCCTCATTTCCTGAAATGCTCGTCGAAGATGTTTCAAATGCTCCGCTCGGCTCTTTGACTTGACAATCACATCATCAATATAAACTTCCACAGATTTGCCTATCATTTCATGAAAAATAGTGTTCATTGCCCTTTGGTAAGTCGCACCAGTATTCTTCAAACCAAAAGGTATCACCACCCACTTGTAAGTTCCAATGGACCCTGGGCACCTAAAAGCAGTTTTAGGCACATCCTCCTCAACAATGAAGATCTGATTGTAACCAGCATGTCCATCCATGAAACTTAGAAACTCATGACCAGATGCTGCATCCACTAGCATATCTGCTATGGGCATGGGATACTCATCTTTAGGAGTTGCAGCGTTAAGATTCCTGAAATCAACGCAAACCCTCATCTTGCCATTCTTCTTTATGACAGGCACCACATTTGACAACCATTCAATGTACCTGGTTGTACGAATGAACTTAGCCTTCAACAAGCGCTCAACTTCTTCCTTAATTTTCAACACGATTTCAGGAGCAAACCTCCTATTGGCTTGTTTGACAGGCTTACAACCAGGTTTCAAAGGCAATCTATGTTCCACCAGATCTCTACTCAGACCCGGCATTTCATGGTAGTCCCAAGCAAAACAATCTTTGTACTCAGAGACTAGTTCCACAATTTGCCTTTTAAACTGGTCTGGTAACAAAGCACTAACATATATTGGCCTCTTCCTTCCTTCATCCCCCAAATCAATCTCTTCTAAGGGATCTTCTAACTCAAAACCATTTTTATCCTCAAGCCCCTTCTCAAATCCCAAAGGGCCATCATCGAATATACAATCATCCAACACTCCATCTTCTGAGTTTGGCCGTCGGTCGGCCTCGCAAGCTGACAGTTGCATTTGATTCTCTTCAAGGCTCATCTTTGTCGATTGGCCGATTTCCATCGGCCTCATCCAACAACCTGACTCCAAACTGCTCTTCCAAGCAAGCGTTCAAAGCATCTTTGTCGACAATACCACCCTGCACAGATATGGGTTTCACTTTTGGATCATATACCTTGAAATCAACATGCATCTGCTGCAGATAACATGGGCTGTCATCGGCTTCAATAATCTCAATGTCATCATGAGCATTCCAAAGGATAAGTTTCTGATGCACCGTCGAAGGAACTGCTCCGACAGCATGAATCCAATCCTTACCCAACAGAACATTGTAACTTGACCTTGAAGGAATCACTACAAACAAAGTGGATCTCTTTACTGATCCCACTTGCACATCTAGCATTGCCACACCATCTATTGGTGCAGATCTACCTCCGAAGTCAGTAACCACTATGTTGGTTGGTAGCAAATCTGTCTCATCTTTCCCTAGCTTCTTATACATGGCTCTTGGAATCAAGTTCACAGACGCTCCTCCATCGATCAACACTCTGTTGACAGGCTTGCCTTCAACTATTGCCTTAATATGCAATGGTCGAAGATGACTTCTCTCCTGATTCGTTGGCTTGTCTAAACGAGCAAAATTATCAAAAATGGTAACCATATCCTGCTCGACAAAATGCCAACCAATTGGAAAATCGTCAAACTCTTCCTCATCAGGAACTTCTACAACGAATCCATACTGAGCCCAAACTCACCGCAAAATCGACACCAAATTCACATCAAGATTAGTGAACTCTTCTTCCGTAGCTGTTTCTTCATTTTCCAAATAACTTCCCAACCTCATGCCCTCTTTATCAAAAAGGCATTCTTCAGAACCCAAATCTGACAAGGTTGTTCCCATTGCCATCACCAATTCATCCAGATTTTCGTCCAAATTAATGTCAAGATCAAACTCTTCCTTGTCATCGAGGCCAATTGGGTCATCTGGATCATTCAATGCTTCAATGACCTCTTCCATGGACAAGTTTGTCTTGACAAGACTTTCCCCTACTGCCCCCATGGGTTCATCCAACAAATCAGAATCATTGGCTATGATCCTTAACTCCTCCATAGAGACATCGCTTTTCGCATCCTCAACTGGAGCTGCTCGAACACCAAACCTTCTTCGCTCGGAAGCCAGCTTTTCGGCTTCAATCAAACCTGTTGGCCAAGTCTTCTTTCCTTGAACTGTCGAAGGAACTTTCGTAGGCATGGCATTCCTTTTGGACCCTGTCGAAAATGCTTGCCCCTGGTCCTGGGACGTTTGACCTCATTCAAAGTTAGCCCCTTTGACATCGACGGCCACGCTCTTTAGTCTTGACCCAACCACCTGAGGCAATGGGACCTTCTGGAACCCAACCATAAAACAATCCTCATGTTGAGCCTTGACCATCTCAGCAGCCTTCAATTTTTGTTTCTGAGCTTTCCTCATCCTCTGTCGACGACGTTTCTGACTCTTCGACAATGGGGGTTTCTTCACTTGATCACCTCCAGGATAAGGTATTCTGCCAAATTGGTAATCTTCATTCCAAAATGGTACTTGTCGAGGATCACTCCTCTTAGCCCTTACCCTATTTCTCAACTCAGGGCAACGAGCCTTGGAAGAATTCTCTACCCACTTGTTCACCATCACGTTGGCATCAGGCTTCCTAGTCTTATTCGTCACTCGACCAGGAGATAACCCTTGGTTGCTTCCAATTGATTCCCTTGAGGACTCAACCAACCAACCACCAATTGCCCTGTGAGGCCTTTGTGCCGTGGGCCTCCACACTTGGTTCACTAAAACAGGCATCTGGTTCACGGGAACAACCTTATAGTTCCTCCTTGCATATCCAGTTTGCATGTGCTGGTGATATTTAAGCTTTTGATCATCCTTGGCTTTCTGAGCGGCTTTTAGGTCGAAATACCTGTCACAATGTGGGCACAAACTCAGCTGTCCCTTCTTGTTCTTCCTTCTCAGAAAGTCCTCAACAGACTCATGAGGCCTTGGGTAAATATCGAATGGGTCTTCCACATTCACCACATATTTCTGCTTAGCGCTGATATTCACCATGTTGCAGCTTCTTGCATTATGGCCTTCGACATTGGATATGCCTTGGCCAAATGGATCAGTGTCCACCTTCATGCTAGGCTTTTGCTTGTCAGTAAACCTGAGTCTTCCTTCTTTCAAAGCTTTTTGTATCAAATCGCTGAAACGAAAACATTCCTTAGTAGGATGGCCTAAAGCCCCATGGTACTTACAATAATTTTGACCACTGGAGTCCTCAGGCCTTTCCATTTTATGACCGTCTGACAACTTATGTTGTTTGTCTTTCAACAGAATGTCAAATATTTTATCAGCTTTAGTTATGTCAAATGTATAAGTTTTCGTGTTTGCATAACTCATCTTTTCCTTCCCTTTGGAAGGTACTAAAGCTTGACAAGCATAAGGTGGGCCATATTTTAATTCAGCAAGATTTATTTCTTGCTCGATGATAGCCTCATCCTCACTGTCTGCTTGATCTTGTTCGACACAATTAACTTTCTCACGTCTAATGAATTTCTTATTGTTCTTCTTATCCTTTTCGCACTGAGTTGCTCAATCACGAACTTTATTCCCTAGTTGGCGAGATCGACAATGTGTTGGTTCACCAATTTCTTTCTAATATGGTAATCCAACCCACCGGGCGCCATTTTAACGATTTTCGCTTCGAACAAAGCGTAAAGCACCTGCTCTTCATGTGTTTGAACCTAGAGATGTAATCATCTATAGACTCATTATACATACGCTTGACGTTGAATAAATCAGTCAAGTTAACCCTTAAGTCACCCCACCCCTGAAGAATTGATCATGGAACAATCCCTCCAATTGGACCCAAGAATGGACTGAATTAGCCCAAGAATGGAACAATGAGCTTGGGAAGAATCTCATTTTCAAACCCTCTACTGTGGCCAACTCCCCCATCTCTATTGAGTATCTGGCAACATGTTCGACAGTCGATTCTCCACTGTCACCAGAAAACTTAGACAACTTGGGAATCTTTATTCCCCTAGGCACTTCAGCCTGTTGTACCCATTCAGGAAACGCAGATATGAAATATGGTCGATTAGCTTGACCGATATTGAAACCAAGTCTATTAAGCACCTGCTCGACAGCCTGATTCACGTTTTGTTCTATCTGGTTTCCCACAATATTGTGCCTAAAGTTGGCTAAACCTTGATGCACTGGGGGTCCTTGATCTTGATTCCTTTGTAGAATTTGAACCTGACCATAAGCAAAGTTATTCATATTCTGACCAAGGTTTTGATTTGGTTGAATGACTTCATTCTGCACCACATTTTGATTATTCACATCTTGTGGGTTGCCCCCCAAGTATTGTACTTGGGGCATGCTCATTGGCCTCACTAACGTTGTCATTCATTGGTGCTGCCAACCCTAATGCTTGGTTCAACCTTTCCATTTGCAGAGCCAATGCATTACACGCTTGATTGGTATTCTGCATAAGAAGCGTAATGACCGCACCCATTTGTTGGGTGAACATGTTCACCATGTCATGATTACTGTCATCCATTTGTTGCGGAATGCTTGCCAACGACTCCGGGTTAAACCCCATTATTCTCGAGGCATTTGTCTTAACATTTCCTATACCGCACTTCGCCGATTGGTTGTGGTAGTGGTCATGCCTACCATTCCCGAGTATTGGAAGAATTTCCAAAAGGCAAAAAGTGGTCGTTCGTGATATTGGTTGAACATGGTCGAACCAATAGCGGGAACTGCTGAGTTATTCAAATAACCATACGGCATTCCAAACGGAGGTTGCGTTGCTTGGCAGACGGCCTAATACTCGAGTTCCTCGCACTTCCAGGCGATGCCTGAATTCTCGAGCACTCGATCCACCTGCTCAAGCATCGCAGTCATTGAATAACTTCTCCTTGTGTATTGGCCATTGCCATCCCAAGCATCTCGCCCCAACGGTAGTATTACTCATCCGCGGGATCATAACTACCCTCGCTCGTCTTGGTGGTCGAAGCATTTGTATTGCTTGCCGATGCATTCGCACTAGCAACGCTTGGTGTTGTGGCACTGCTATTCGTACTGCCACTAATGTTTCTATTTTGCGTTACGTTAGAAGCAGTGACCTTTCCACTTCTTAGATGCATAAAACCATCGTTTAAAACGAGTTACTCTAAACTCGTCCCACTGGGCGTGCCAATTTGTTTACTGGGAAATTTGGTTTATAAGCATATTTCTACCAAATTTAGCAAAGTAACAAATAATTAATTCAAACGATTGCAAGATCGACAAATTATGTGGTAATCTCGTTTTGCAAACAACGGTTTTTTGAAACTAACGGTCAATTGCTCGACACGTTATCAATTTTGTAACATTCTTGGCTTCAGAGCCATGAATGATTGTGTCTTATGCCAAATCTGTACATGAGAATTCCAACTAACAACAAGTTGTTGTCGAAAATGGCAATATGGACTTAAATAAACAAGATTGGCTGTCGAAAGCCAATAACTTGGTTTACAAGCAAATTAGAGCAAAATTTAAAACAAGAATGCATTACTGCAAAGTCATGGGGCATGCATCAGTGAACCCCAACATGCAATTGAAGTTAACGCAGAAATGTAAAAGAAAAACAAGTAATAGACAGAATTTAAGAAACACTGCTAAAAGACATGAATTTAAGTGAAAACATATAAATGCATGAATTTAAGTAATAGAAATGTAAAGAGCATAAATTTAAAAAGAAAAGCATGTAAATGACTTTGAAAGTAAAAGTGCAGAAAACAGTAAATGACAGGGAATTAAAGGATGTAAATTCGAAGCAAGAAAATACGAATTGATTGGAATGTAAACGACATATATGAAATGTAAAGAATCGAAAATAGACTCAACTTGATTAAAATGCAGAAAGATAGAGTTTAGAAGGCATACAATGATCGTTTTAGTTAATCTTCTTTAGCCGTCGAGATATTAGGAATTAGATCATGTATCCAACCTCAATTACATCGCATTTAACTACTATTTATAGAAAAATATAAGAAAACTACCTAACATCCAACCTGACACGTGTACGGACACGGGTTGGTAGTTAAGTTTTCACTAAAAACTACCTAATCGACAGTAGCATTTCCTGTCGAAGTGTATATTAATATTTACTTAATAACTAAGCCTGTTTCGACCATGCTTATTTTGACATCTTCGACGCTTCATGCTTTTCGTCGAATAACCGTCCCATCACTTGGTCTCTCAAACTTAGTCAATTTTCATCCCTTTTTCTGGTCTCTTACACCTTTACTTGTCGAATTCATAACATTCTGTCGATCAACCCAAATTTAAAATTTGACACCCAACACCATGCAACTTTGGATTTCCTTGATCAAGGTGTGATATGGGTGAAGAGATGGACATCCCACCTTGATTAAATTCACTGCAGCAAGAGAGTCAGGCTCAATCTGCAACCTGGTCAAACCTTTGTCTAGTCCAAGTTGGACACCTGTGAGAATCGGATAGAGTTCAGCTTCCATGATTGTGCAAGCACCAAAATTCCTAGTGAACCCAGCAATAAAATGCTCAGACCCATCTCTGATGACACCACCCGCTGCCGCATTAGAGTCGTGCGCACAGATCGCACATCGCAATTTAACTTGACAAACGGATCCTCCGGCGGTTTCCAACAAATGTTAGAATGTAACACTAGATTTCCACTCACCTTAATCAATCGGTTGAGCTCCCCACACCTTTGGATTGAGTCCACATTACTCCGCACTCTGTACAACACCGCCCTGCTATCTTGATGTTTGTTATCAAACACAAGCTCATTCCGGTATAACCAAAGGTAGTAAACCGTCGCGCCAAAGATTAAGGACCACCTGGAGCCGCATCACATGTCAGCTGCACGTGGAGGAAATCCATGGGGAGAGAGCCATTAGCTAATAACAACCACACACTTCTAGCTCTAGAACAATCTCTCAAAAGGTGAATAATAGATTCAGCACCATCAGAGCAAACTGGGCAATCACCTGTCGTTGCAATCCCCCTCCGATGACGCACCTCATTTGTAAGCAGGCCATGATTAACAATCTTCCATAAATGCAATCTATGGCGTTCCGGCCCCCTCCACGTAAAAATTAGCCTGAAAATTCTACTGCTACTATCTAAGGAGGAGTCCAAAATAGATTCATACGCAGAGATATTAGTGAAACACCCATCCTTGGACAAGGACCAGGTTACTGTATCTTCGCCACCATCTAATTTTGGAGGGATAAGCAAGCTGATGCGCTGGACAATGTTCTCGAGGAGCACCTGCTGTAACTTCGCTATATCCCAATTACCAAGATCATTAACAAGATCAGAAACTTTCCACGCTGTTTCTACCAGGGACAGGGGGCGCATTGCCTTCTCAGCAAGAATGCCAACCGTGGGTACCCAAGAATCGGTCCAACAGTTAACTTGCGTTCCACCACTCGCCCTCCAAATTATTCTGTTGTGAACATCACTTCTGGCCGAACAAACATCTGATGTCCCAAAAATTAGCGTCTCCTTGTCTCCCACTAATCGAAGGACGAAGATATACATATTTGTTAATAAGTTATAATTTTATTTTATTATGTGACAAATTATCATTGGTGGATAATTACCATTGCGCCATTTTATTTTTACATAACTCACCTACTTACTATTAAACAAACGACGCCAAACATTTTACCCAGCTCCCTAAAAAAACACTATACTCAGTTGGCTACGCATACGTATACTAGTATAACTTATGTTTTTTTCCTTTGTATATTCAATAACTTTCTGTCTAGCTCCTCTGCTCTAGATCATTCTACCTATATAACAATTATAAAAATATCCACGAAACAGCATTGCATCACATAATCTTGCGGTAACAGCATCCACAACGCTGGAAGCTTATTGGGTGTCTATCCAATGTGGTAAGGTTCCTTATTTTTTTGCCATCGGAGGGAGTATAGTTGGCAAGCTGAGCATCTAAAATTTTGAGAACTGATATGTCGACAACGAAATTCTCGACAACACGATCGACACCGTATACCCACCCTCACAAAGCAATTCTCGTAATGCATATCGAACAGGAAAAAAATTAAAAAAAATGTCAAAACCGTAGTATTATACGGTGTCCGACAACATTTTTGTTGTCGGATTATCATTTCTGAAAATTTTAGTTCCAACAGCTATTCATATTTACCGTGTGTTACCATTAAAATAACATTTTTTCTCTTTCTTCAACAACAGAAAACACCGCATTGGCTTCTACATCGCTGAGAAATTGGTTGATTCAAGAGGGGAAAAAACTGATTGGAACAACAGACAGATTTAACAAACAGATTTAACTTTCCAGAAACACAAAAATTAAAAACATATTTACAACGTTTCAGAAACCCAAAAAAAAAAAAAGATCTGAGCTTGACTGGAGATGGTGGCGCCTTGAGGGCGAGATCTGAGGCGATTTGGCAAGATGAGGATGAGATCTGAAAAGATGAAGCGAGATCTGGCGGCGACCTCTGGTTGGGGGAGATCATGGCGGCGAGCTCTGGATCGAGATGTTGGAAGAAGCAGAAACGTCTCTCTCGAACGAGATGTTGGAGAGCGAGGGAGAAGATTGGGGAGGTGTGGCCTTTGATGGTGGTTAGGAGTTGGTGGTGGGTGGTTTGGGAATGATGAGGGTGATAAAAGAGTAGGGTGAGGGAGGGAACAGAAGGTAGACTTGGCTGGGAAAAGAGGGAGGAAGAGGAGGTTGATGATTCTGAAACGAGAGGGAACGAGATGAGGGAATAGAGAGAGTTTCTGAAACGAGAGGCAAGGAAGAAGAGAGAGTCTCTCGAACTTTCTTCCCGTTGCGTTAAAAATAATTTTAAGAGAAAAATGGGTTGCTTTTTAAGATATCTCGTTGGAGACAAAATTGGGCTCAGTATAAAAAATGACTTGGTTTGTTTCGGCCCACCTAAAAATGACTTGGCCTGTTTTAAGATACTCACTATGACACCCCCATTGTGGATGCTCTAAGAACACCTAATGATCAGATTCCAGAACTTTCATATATATATATATATGGGGAGGGATCAAATTACACCCGAAGAATTACACCAACAGTTACACTTATTCAATAGCATCCTATCGGATAAATATTTTTCAAAATCAACCGTTAGATTGAAAGTTACAATCATATAGATAATTATTTGATCCTTCCTATATATATATATGGCTAAATTATACTTTTAGTCCCTTATCTTTATTTTAGTTTTCATTTTGGTCGCTCTTTTATTTTTTGATCCGAAATGATCCCTTATATTGCAAAGTTATACCAACATGATCTCTCTTTTATTTTTTTTGTTTCAAAATGGTCTCTTACTTTACAAAAGTTATCCTAATATGATCCTCTTTTTTGTCCCAAAATAGTCCCTTATTTTGTAAAAATTATACCAATATAGTCCTCTCTGTACCACAATTTGAACGAAAAAGACCACATTGGTATAACTTTGGAAAATAAGGGACCATTTCAAAACAAAAAATAAAAGAGGGACTAAATTGAAATTTAAAATAAAGATAAGATGGTCTCTTTTTTATTTTTTGTTCCGAAATGATCCCTTATGTTGCAAAGTTATACCAACATGGTCTCTTTTTTATTTTTTGTTTCGAAATAGTCCCTTACTTTGCAAAAGTTATCCTAATATAGTCCTTTTTTTTGTCCTAAAATGGTCTCTTATTTTATAAAAGTTATACCAATATGGTCCTCTTCGTATCACAATTTAAATAGAAAGGACCACATTGGTATAACTTTGAAAAATACGGAAGTATTTCAAAACAAAAAATAAAAAAGGAATTAAATTAAAATTTAAAATAAAGATAAGAGATTAAAAGTATATATATATATATATATAGGATCAAATGACAGATCAAAATCAGATTGCGACATCAACAATAACTCAGGATACAGATTAAAAACTTGTCAGTTGGATTGAAAAATACTATCAAATAGATCATATCTACAAAATTTTACATTAATCTAAAATCATTTGATATGTCATTGAGATGTATCAAGATTAACGCCTTACGACTTTTATTAAATAACGCATCTTGATGCATCTCAACGATATATCGATGATTTTAGATTAACGTAAAATTTTGATATGATCTATTCGATAAGATCTTCAATCTAACTGCAGTTTTGTAATACATGATATATATACAAAGTTATCGAAGCACAATACCTAAGCTTAACACCTTATTTCGATCCCTGACTATATATATATATATATATATATATATATATATATACACTTCGTAATCAGTAACAACCTACAATCTAGGCTTCTAGTTCTAGCTTTTGCCTCAAGCACATTATATGCATCTAAACATTAATTGAAACCTTGAAACAAGCCGAAGCAGAGAATGAATTGGAATGAAGCAAGCAACTGATCCTTTAATTTCAAGTAAGATCAGAATACAAAGCGGTCGCTAACCAGAAAATCATCGGGCTGTCCTCGATCTTTCCACGTATACAGAGAGATACGTATGTAAACGTACCTGTATTTCAACAAATTGGACTCTTTTAATTTATAAATTTTCGGCGCAAGTAATGAAATTTTGTCAAATATATATCGCATAATTAACATGGATAACCATAAAGGACAAGATTCTTCTGTCCCAAGCTCTATGTATTAAACCCTGTCCCACCAATTAAATACTGCCAAATTATTTAAAAAGCCACATCACACTTAACCCCTCCTTTTTTTTCTAGTAAACGGTCCCGTTAACGGTGGGGGAAAAAATTAACTGCGCACACTTTCGGTTTGTTTCTCTCACCGGCGCAAACTTTCTTCTTTATTTCTCTGTTTACTCTATTTTTCATCATCATCATCATCAGGAAAAAAATGTGATTTTGAAGCAAAAAGCTGTGGTTTGCTCCGATCTGCACTCTGTGCTGTCGGTTGTGGTTTCGATTTGCACTCTGCGCTCTACTGCTCCGATTTGAACACGTTGTGGCTTGGGCGGCCGAATCGGTTGCTCCGATCTGCACTCTACGCAAAAGCTGCTGAGTCATCGCGCACCTCCGGATACCAGAGAGAAGGGTGGTCCGTGAGGAGGTCGGGCACTGGTATAATGTTGTAGACGGAGTTCAACGGCGGCAGTCGCGACTGGTTCACAGTGCTGCCGCGCGCGGCGACGGGGCGCTGTCTCATATGCATAGTAACCATCTAACTGAAACTACGAAATTAAGGGTTTTCTCTCCAATTTCTCGTTCTTTTCGATTTTTTTTTTTTTTGAGTTTCTTACTCTCAGCCATGGTGGAAGGAGATAGAGCGAGGGGTGAGGAAGGAAGGAGGTGCATTCGTGCACCGTTAATAGGACCGTCTGTTAGAAAAAAAAAGGGTTAAGTATGATGTGGCTTTTTAAATGATTTGACAATATTTGATTGGTGGGACAGGGAGCTTGGGACAGAAGATTCTCGTCCAACCATAAAGTCCTTGTCTTGCCACAATTATTATTCTAAATAAATTTTCTTTTCAACTTACAATCAACAATCTTCTTGCTACTGAACAGTGCAAATTCCAAACTATTATTCACACGTTCAATTTTATGAAATAATGGCAGTCGCTGGAGATCTTCTGGCCATACATCAATTTGAAAGCCATGAACATCACAATTTTAATATGCATGCGGTTCTAAAAGAAAATGAAAATGAAGATAATAATAAAAAGTGGGTTCAGATGCAAAATCATTTTGTTCTATTGAACACTGAGATCTTCGGTAGGTCTTCACTCTCTCATCGTAATAGTACTTAATTTGGCGGTGTAGATCGAGTTAATTAATTAATCACAAAAAATAATAGTCCGATTTCTTATGGTGCAGGTGTCAATAAATAATCAAATGAAGAACCTTTCCTACACTTTTTTGAATTGCAGTCGAGATCAATGACGTATGTATTGTCTCATTTGTCAACTAGATATATAAAATTAAACAAGGCAGCAAAATTTGTGTCTGCGTCTCTTGGGACACAACCTAATGCCGTCTCCCCCCAAGGACCCCCCGGGAATATACGCACCTTATTTCAATTTAATTGAGACATTTTTTTTTAGTTAAATATGTTTTTAATCCCTTTAAATTCTAAGTTTAGTTTTTACAAATTTTTTTTATGATTGGTCCTCCACTTATTTATCGTTTGCAACTTTATTCTCTATCATTAAAATATTGATGATTTGGCAAACGAAGATCCAACTGAACCTTGCCACGTAGACGTTTCAATTGACGTGGCGTCCACGTGGCTAGTGAGTTAACAAAAATAACATTTTTTTAATGTTTGTGTGGCTGCTATGTCATATGTCACGTAACAGGTATTGTTTGTGCAATTTTAAATATGTTTTTTCAATCCTATAAAATTTTAAAATTTTTAATTTAGTCCCTATAAAATTAAAATTTTGATTTTAGTCCCAAAACTCAAAAATTCCAATTTTGATTTTGGTCCTTAATTATTTTTTAACTTAATTTTAGTTTTTACATTATTAACTATACCTTTGATACTTTAACTTTTTATAATTATAATAAAAATGGTTATGTAATAATTTGTCTAAAAATGATGGCATGAAAGTGTAAATATTTTTATATATTTGTTGGAGAAAAGAAAATTTTCATGATGCACACTGAAAAACCATTGTGTAAGTTGTAATGTATTACCAATTTTGTCGTGTATAATGAACTTTCATAATAATTTAGGTACGTAACAACATTTAATACTTCTAACAACGGCACAACGAACTCCACAACATCTTGTTCAACATCTGACTAAGTGGAAGCGAATAGATGAGATGGACGGGGTGTGGCGGGAGGTGCGGCACAGGGGAAGAAATAAGGGCGGTTACCAGCATCGTGATGGGGGTCGCATGGATGTGAAACGCAGGAGGAATATGGACAGGGAGATGGTATCCAATACTTGTAGCTTCTACTTCAGCGAATTTCCGGATAATCACGACGCAAAGGCAATGTATCAGATTTTTGAAAAATACGGTAATGTGGTTGAGGTGGTGATCCCGGCACGACGTAATAAGGCAGGGCGGCGATTCGGCTTTGCTAGATTCCTTGATGTAGCAGACCAAAGGAGGTTTGGTATTCAATTGGATAACATCATTATTGGAAATAGGAAGATCTTTGTTAACACTCCAAAGTTTGAACGTCCGAGACAGAAGGCTATCTTAAGGGTCCCGAAGAATAAGCATAGTCAAAGTGGAACCCCTATCGCTCAGCATGATGGGAGGTCATACGTAGATGGTAGGTCATATGCAGATGCAACTCGAAGAGGGAAACCGGATCACATTCCCAGAAAGGTGGAACCTAGATATGTGAAGATATCGCCAAATCTGGAATACGTTGTCGATGAGACTGACATGCAACGCCTAGGTAATGCACTTGTTGGTGAGGTGTGCATCCCTGGAAATGCTTACTGCATGCCTGAGGAGTTTCGACGTCAAGGGTGGTTCTCCATTAAGGTTACACCCCTCGGTGCTAACCTGGTGCTGTTAGAATCGGAGGTGAAGGACGAGATATCCACGCTTGTCAGTGAAGGGAAAGACTGGCTTGAAGAGTGGTTCAACTTTGTTCGACCGTGGAGCCCTCGAGATATTGATAACAAAAGGTTGACTTGGCTCCGCTGTTATGGCGTCCCTGCCCACGCGTGGTCGATCAAGTTCTTTTGAGTTTCTGGTCATCCCGTTCGGCAACTTTGTAGATGTTGATGATAATACCAGGAACAAGAAATATTTGGACGTAGCACGGATCTCCTTCAGATCTACTACACATGCGTTGGTTAATAAGTTGGTTAATGTATGCATCAATGGCCAGGTTTTCCCAATCAAATTAGTCGAGGATTGGTACGGTCCATTGCAGTGGCTTTCTCCGGCAAAAGAGGTGGTACCGGAGACTGATTCTGACGACGACCTATTCGCCGCCGGTTACGACAGTCCATCAGACGCGGAAGAACACGAAATTCCCGGGGATAATGATGGTGGTAAATGCGATGTTAATGCGCCAATAATTGGTGAAAAATTAGGCCTCAAGAATAGCACAGGCATTAATGGCAATGATGGGGCACTCGAATCGGCTTCTCCTCTGGTGCATGGTTCTGAAAGTTTGGGCGTAATGCACGGGGCTCAAAAGGTGGCAATTGATAAGGGGGATCTAACAAAACAGGTGTCAAATACAAATAACGTGGCAAGTCTTCGAACGGGTCCATTGGGCCATGGTGAATATGAGCCCAATGAGCGGCCTGAAGGTGGCCCAGCCGAATACGGTAGTGTGAAGAATGGGGCACCAATTGAGAATTGTGGGGCTGTCAATAGTGGGCAATGTAACATACCTTCTGTAGACTTTGTGGACCAGCAACCCGCATGTGGAATGGGCCATGGGCCACACGATGGTCAGTCGGACCACTACATTTCTTCTGAGTCTGTCACTATCACTATGCCTTTGGTTACAATTCGCAAAAAGGGGGATCTGGCAAATGGATTCAATCACTCTGAGTCTGGTTCTGGTTCGGTGGGTGATGGTTGTTCGCGGGTTGCGGACACTCATGGCGAAGCATCATCTCAATCTGCCTCCCCTCCTTTTCAATCGCGAACGGTATCCTGGCGTCGATATGATTTGCCCCCTGAAGAAAAAATTTGGACGAAGGCTTGCGAGGCAGGGGTGTCACGCGTGGATCCTGATGAAGTGTACATCGCAGAAATCAAATGTATGGAGGAACGGGGACGGTCGAATGTGCTCGAGAGGGAGTCTATGCACCAGTTCCCATGAAGATCATCACTATAAATGTGAGGGGGTTAGGAGACCGCATCAAAAGAAACCGGGTAAGGTCTCTATTCCACACCAACAGTTTTGATATATGCCTGTTGCAAGAAACAAAATGCACAAACATGGATGATAAGGTGGTGTTTAATCTGTGGGGGGGGTGATGATGTTGAGTGGGTAGCTAAACATTCCATTGGACAATCGGGGGGTTTGCTGTTGTTGTGGCGCCGTGGCCTGCTTAATGTTAATCATCGATTCAATGGTACTGGTTTCATTGGGGTCTCTGGTAAGTGGAATGGTTCTGACCAGCTAATCTATATAGTTAACATCTATTCGTCTTGTTCGTTGGAAGGGAAAAGACAACTGTGGAGGGAATTATTAGAATTGAAGGATCGGTCTGTGGTTGGTGAATGGTGTGTTGCTGGGGATTTCAATGCTGTATTAAATTATGTGGAGAGAAAAGGGAGGAACCTACAAGATAATTCTAGAGAGATGGAGGATTTTAGACAGTTTGTGGATGACATGCAGGTTGTAGATGTTCCGGCTTTGGGAAAAAAATATACGTGGTTCCGCTCTGATGGACTTGCAATGAGCAGATTGGATAGATTTCTTCTATCTGAAGGCCTAATTAATGAGTGGAAAGTTGTTGCTCAATGGGTAGGACAAAGGGATGTTTCAGACCACTGTCCAGTCTGGTTAAAATGTGAGGAGAAGAACTGGGGTCCAAAACCATTTAGATTCAATAATTGTTGGCTGCAACATGAGAACTTTTTGCCTTTTGTTACAGATTCCTAGAACTCGTACCAAATTGAGGGTTGGAAGGGGTTTATCTTAAAAGAAAAACTGAAACTGTTAAAAGGAAGTCTGAGGTCCTGGAATAGGGAGATCTTCGGCATCCTGGATTTAAATATTGAACAATGTGTGTCTGCTCTAAATGATTTAGATGAAGTGTCCGACAATGATGGAGTGGTTGATAAGGATTCTCGGTGGGAATTAAATAAAGAAATGTGGCAAAAGATGCACTTGAAGGAGAGCTTGTTATGTCAAAAATCGCGGGCAAAATGGATTGTGGAGGGAGACTCAAATTCTCGGTTTTTTCACTCTTTCATGAAAGGCAGGAGGAGGAGGAACCATATTTGTGCTTTGAATGTTGAAGGAGAATGGATAGACTTCGATGGATGGGGTTAAGAATAGAGTCCACAATTTTTCAACACACATTTCTCTAGGAAAAACGATTTTTCTAGACCCGAAGGCTTGTGGACTTAACCAATCAACTATACTATGGAGGATAATGATATGCTTGTTGCTCGAGTCTCTATGGAGGAACTAAAGGATACAATCTGGTCTTTGTGGCAATAAAAGCAGGGCAGACAGGTTTAATTTCTCGTTCTTTAAGGCGTGTTGGGATTTGTTAAAGGTTGAACTCTGTCTTTCATTCTTGAATTTCAGGATGAATGCTACACTACTAAGGCCATCAACTTTGCGGCATTTCTTGCTCTCATTAAATCGATCATCCTGATCAGCTTGAATGAATATAGGCTAATTTCTTTGATCACATCATTGTACAAAATTATTTCTAAGTTACTGGCTGGCAGATTGAAGAAGGTTCTGGGAAAGGTGATTTCTTCCTGTCAATCAGCATTCTTACCTAACAGGCAAATTTTAGACGGAGTACTGATTGCTAATGAGCTGATTGACTTAGCAACTCGGAGGAGGGATAGGTGTATGCTTCTTAAGATAGATTTTGAGAAAGCATATGACTCGGTGGACTGGGGTTATCTTGATTATATGATGGGCCGAATGGGTTTCTGCTATAAGTGGCGAGGTTGGATTAAAGCATGCATCTGTTCTAGCACGATGTCGGTATTAGTTAATGGCGGCCAGCGAATTCAAAATGCAGAGAGGGTTGCGTCGAGGCGACCACTTGCTCCATTTACTGTTTTTGATCGTGCGAGAAGAGGCGGCGGGCTTGGTTCGTCAAATCTGTGGAAGTGGGGCAGCTTACTCCATATCGAGGCTTTTCCAACCATATCGCTTTCCTATTCTACAATATCTTTGATAATCTGATTTGACTTGCGAGCCTACTTAGGAGCGTGGAGCATTAAAGCGGTCTTCACGAGGATTTGAACTTGCTTAGGACTTAGTATTAATTTCTCCAAAAGCAATATTTTTGGGATCCATACGAATGAGGGCTTTCTTGATGCATCGGCTACTTTCCTCAATTGCAACATTGGGAAGATTCCATTCAAGTTTCTTGGGGTTCCGGTGGGGGCAAATCCTAGGAGATGCAACACTTGAAACGATGATTGACCTCGTGACAAAGAGATTAGTTTGCTGGAAAAAGTAAACAATTATCGATGAGTAGGGTAACTCTAATTAATTATGTTCTCATAAGCCTACCCGTTTACTTCTTCTCGTTTTTTAGAGCACCAAAGAAGGTTATAGCTACCCTTGCCCAATTGCAAAGAAGGTTTTTATGGGGTGGGAATGATGAGGTGAGAAAAATTCATTGGGTCAGTTGGGAGAATGTCTGTAAACCTCGGTCGATGGGGGGACTTGGGGTTAAGAATTTGGAGGTTTTCAGCCCTAGATCATTGGCCCAGTGGAAATGGCGTTTCCTCCGCACGGATCATCGGGCTTCTTGGTTCCAGTTACTATACATTAGATATGGAGATTTACTATTTAACTACGAGCGGACAAGATACATCTAGGGGTGGTTCTCTGTGGTGGCGAGATGTGGTGAGCCTGAAGAGTGCCTGGTTTTGTAATTCTGTAAAGATCCGGGTCGGCAATGGTGTAGTGGCGTGGTTTTGGGAGGATAAGTGGCTTGATCATGTGGCGTTGAAAGATTCTTTTCCAACTTTATACGGCATTGCTAATGAACAACAAGCATGCATAGCTGATGTTGGAGCGAGATATAATGATGTGTGGAGATGGCATCTTAGCGGTTGCGTGAATTAGTAGGAGGAAAATATTAGCCTTGTTGAATTACTTGCGATTGGATGGCTTCGGCCTAATGTCGACTCGGTTGATGCATGGGAGGTGGACATACTCCACATTACATTCCTTCTACAAAATACATGAGGAGATTTGGTATGTCTAGGAGGCGGTATCTCACATGTTTTGGACCTATCTCTCTGCGGATTATGGAAGACATCTATCCCCTCGAAAGTGGCGGTGTTTATTTGGCGTGTGCTACAACACAGGATCCCGACTAGGGATGCGCTTATTCATAGAGGTATTATCCCAACAACCAGTGATGCACAATGTTTATTATGTGGTAACCTGGCAGAAACTGTCGATCACTTATTTTGTCATTGTCAATTCTCTTGCAATATTTGGTGTGCGGTATATGCGTGGGTCGGACTCGTGGGTCCTTGGCAGGAAAATGTCCAAGCCAATTTTATTTCACTTCGGTTGCCAATAGCAGGAAAACAAGGGAAGAAATTAAGACACCTCATATGGTGTGCGGTGGTTTGGATTCTATGGCGCCTTAGGAATGCTATCCTCTTTAAGGGAGCGAGGGTGGAGTTTACAGCTACATTGGCACAGATAAAAGCAATCTCATGGGAGTGGTTTATTTTTAGAGAAGGGAAACACTCAGCTTGGAAGTACTCTGATTGGTGCTTGAACCCGCTTGCCTGTTGCAGTAAAATATAACTCTTTGATCCTTTATATGTTGTTTTGCGTTACTCTTGTTATTTGTAATTTCATGGTTGGTGTACTCTTTTTCCTCCCCTAGTCTTTTTCCCAATGGGTTTTGGCTTTGGGAGGTTTTAATGAGGCACCCCATGCTGTTTTGGGTTGGAGTACCCCTCGTAGGGTGTGTTTGGTTGGGGGGTTTTGGAGGGGAGGGGAGGGGAGGGGAGGAGTTATTTAAAATTATGTTTGTTTGGTTCAATTTTTTTAAAGGGAGGGGAGGGGAGCAAAATCCCTCCCTAAGCCAATTGGCTCCCCTCCCAAAGTGGGGAGTTTTGGAGGGAGGGGAGGGGAGATTAAATTATTTAAAATAAAATTACTTAAATATCCTTATATATAACATAATATAAAAGACTATAAGGATATACTAGTAAATTAATCTCTCCCCTTCATTAAAATCTCTCCCTCCCTCTGAACCAAACAAGCAAAGACTTCCTCCTCCCCTCCCCCTCCTCTCAACCAAACACAAAATCAAATTAAATCCCTCCCTCCCTTCCACTTTCCTCCCTCCCTCAGCCCTTAAAATCAGCCACTCCCTCCTCGTTTGAACCCAAGCAGGACCCTAATAAAGTTATCTTTGCTTATAAAAAAAAACATTTAATACTTCTAGTGTTGTTGACGTTGCCAAGAATAATTTAGATGTTGCCTTTTAGGCTAAGTTTGGATCGGTGGAATGAGATATATAATGGAGGGTAATGAGATGGAATGAGATAGTCTTACTTTGTTTAGATTATTAAGAAAAGGAATGGAGTGGAACTCAATGGGATATTTTCCATCCCATTCCATAACTCACCCTTATCCTCCCTCCCCCAGTTTTAGGGGAAATGAGATGGAATCATTTATTCATTTATTTTTATAATTATTAAATTACTAAACTATTGTTATGTTGTTTTCAAATTCTCTCTCCCTCTATATTTGCTCTCTCTCTCTCTCTCCCTCTCTCTCCAACCCTTTTCTATCCTCTATTTCTCTTTCACCCCTCTCTCTCCCTCCCCTTCTCTCTCCTTCCTCTCCTCCCTCTCTCCCTCCCTATCCTCTCTCCCTCTTCCCCTTTCACGTCATATTTGTGTGTTTAAATTAAGGGCGAAAAAAGAATAAAAAACTTATAATCCATTCTGTTCCATTCATTTATCAGACGATGGAATATGAACCAAACATTAGAATGAAAACTTTGATCAATTCTGTTTTGGTACGCTCCTCTCCATTTTGTTCCATTTCATTATGTTCCACTCCATTCATATTAAAATATCCAGACATACCTTAAACCAAAATGATTACTTTTTGCATCCCTTTATGCTTAATATACCCCATTCTTTTTCTAAATTTGTGTTTTTAAATACCATCTTCCAGAAGTTATACGCTATATTATTATTTTTATTCTATTGAATTTTATTTATGCAACATAGGTATTTACATTTCGAAAATTTGATTCTAAAATGGATAAAGATGGGGTTGTTGGTGGCCAAGATGGGGTATGGACAGAGAGGATCATATATTGACATAATAAACTCTTATCATATCATGTGTTTGATGTGCACCTTATAACAAATCCGATGACATTATATTATCCTATCATGTGTTTGGGATGAACCAAATAATAATATGATAAGATATAAATTATATAAAACAATAAATTTACCCAAGTGACAAAATTATATATAAATTTATTTTTTATTAGTTTAAGTTACATTTTATAACTTTTTAATATGAACTTTTAAATTTTAGTTTCTATTTTTTATTTTAATTTTTTAATCACATACAGTAACAAAAGTACTGTTATGACAAAATTATATTCATTTTATTAATTTAAATTACTATTAATACTTTATAGTTTTCAATATTGATTTTTAAACTTTTACTTTAAATTTTAAAGATTTTTATATTTTATTAATCTTTAAATAATTTTTTTATAATGGTGATTGGGGAAACAAATTTCTTATCATATCCCGTTGGTTTCTAACACAGCTCTCACCACTGGATAAAACTTTAACTAGATGAACATGATGATAAGTGATAGGTTTATCATATCCTGCTAGCTCATCAAACACTAGATAGTTTATCCTCTTTAGTGTCTCTTATTCTGGTCATCCAACGGCAACGATGCCATAATTTCTCGACCATAGATATATGCATTATGGAATCAAAATGTATAAATTTGTGTTTCAGAGATTAAGTTTTAAAATTCATTTTTAATTTTTTAAAATTTTGTTACCTTGCATAAATAAAATTCTAGAATGTGTTACAATGTTTCGAAATGTCTCTCTCGCAATGCATGGTTGTTGTGTACGGATGAAGTTGAGACACGAGATATGATTGCAGGGAAGAGATTTTGATGTGGCTCGTGGTGGTCAACGCTGGCGACTGGTGAGTGGTGACAATGGGTTTTCGATAGTAGTCTCATGATAACTCGGGAAGTTATGCAGTTCTATTATTTGTTACTAGCTAGATTAGTGCAAAGTGAGCCATGGTTGCAAATGAGCCACAATAGAGGGGTCACACACTGGCTCAGTTGGGAAGAGCAGTGGCACGCCAAGATGCAAGTCCCAATTTTGCGCAATGGGAGTGCACGGAGATTGGTAGGATGATGGTGGACGTGAAGAGGGAAAGGATTATTTTGGAAAAAACAATTTCAAAAAAGGGAAGATATTTAGTCAAAAAAAGGGAAGAGATGTGTATGACTAAAAATGTGGGGTGTTAAAAGGAATTCCCCTAAAGCAACCCGGGTACAGGCTGTTGTGGGCTTTTGTTCCTTGGCCAAGAAATATGGACGAGGGAATTTGGTTGTTATTAAATGCACCCAGCATTTTGTTGGGTACACCCAACGTTGACAAAAATACCCCTGAGTACATAATAAAACTCAATTTTTTTAACTCCTCACAGTTTTTTACCAAAATTTTCCTGGAATTCGCAAATAACAAATTAAGGTACGCAAATAAGGAAAATTTGCGCAAATAAGCTACTTGCTCGTCTACAAAATTCAAAAAAAGTAACACGCACAAATAGCTATTTGCTCGAGGTGTACAGAAATGAATAACCATCAAATTAGCTACTTGCGCGTGTGTTTTTTTTTTAAATTTTGTACAAGCGCAAATAAGCATACATAAATGTATATCACAGGGGCAAATAAGCTATTTACGCAAGTCCGAATTTTTAAATTTTGTACACCTGTAAATAGCTTATTTGCACGTGGTATACAGAAATGTATATCACCTGCGCAAATAAGCTATTTGTGCGAGTACAAATTTTAAAATTTTGTACAAGCGCAAATAGGCTATTTGTACGTGTATTTTTTTTTTTTTTACCAATTTTGCATTTATTAGGTATTTATTTTATTTTGTTTGTTCGATTCTACTGTTATCGAAGATGGAAGACTGCAATTTATTTAATTCTGATGAAGTGGACAAAATGACAGAGGTGGATTGTACTGAAGCATTCACTACTAGGCATATATTTCCTACATGAGATGATTTATTGTGCTGGAATTGAGAGATTGGGAAGCAAAATGGTATTGTTGTTATCGTTGCGAGGTCAGACACAAAGAAAGGGCAAAGAGGAAGATCTACAAAATTATATCTAGGTTGTGAAAGGAGTGGGAAGTATAGGCAGAAGAAGAATGCAATTTCTTCTAAATCAACTGGTTCTCGAAAGTATAAGTGTACGTTCATACTTAGAGGAATATCTTTATCAACGACTGAAGGAACAATTAAAGGATGGATGCTTAAAGTTATATGTGGATTTCACAATCATTAGTTAGCTGAAACATTGGTGGGTCATTCTTATGTTGGTCGTTTAAATGAAGAAGAGAAGAAACTTGTACATGAAATGACCAAGAACAATGTAAAACCAAGAAATGTTCTGTTGACGGTTAAAAGTCGCAATAAGGATAACCTATCTACAATTCAATAAATTTACAACGAGCGCCATAAGTAATGATCGTCTCAAAAAGGTCCTAGTACAGAAATGCAACATTTGCTGAACTTAATACATCGGGATCAGTATGTGTGTTGGTATAGAAGACACAGATTAGTTAAGAAAATACTTAACAACCCTCTGATCTTCTATAGTAGGAAAATACTCGTAGATCCACGCCTGTCCCAAATGACAATAACGAATCAGTTATGAAATTGTGTCAGAGTAAAAATAATTGTAAATTTAATTTTCTTATTTAATAATACAGTGGTACCTGAAATAGTGTCATGTAGCCCGCTAACCTATAGCACACGAACATGCTGGTGTCGCCAAGATAACCGTACAACTGGCACAGGGCTAAAGCCCCCCATGACCACTGTCATGTAGCCCTCACTGCCTTCTCCATCCGACCCTTACCCCTCGGAGTATCATAAAGCTCCTACAGCCAAGATAAACTCACAACAGCACTCCCCTAGTCCGAGATCTCCCTCGCGGCCTCCGCATATGATACCACTAACAATGACTGTATAACAGATATAGCAATATCTGTGTCCATCTGAGAGGCTATGAACAAGTCGCCTCTGACCAGTATACCCAATATGCATGACACATCATCCAGCGTGATGGTCATATCTCTGAATAGTAGGTGGAACGAGTTAGTCTCTCGGTGCCACCTCTCAGAAAATGCAGTGAGGAGCCAACTGTCAATCATCTTATAGCTGCAATACATTAGAGACGAAAGACCAGCTCGATCAAGTACCTCCTGTACTGCACGTGGAAATGGTGACGACCCCTAAACCACTGCTGTAACTTTATGTCGTGAGCAAAAATTCTATGAGGACTCTCCCGGTCTTGCACACATAAAAATAAAAGCCTTGTCAAGAATTACACAATAAAAAAGAAAACCCTTAAATATTTTAAAACAACAAACAATAATTACCTCTCCGTTCCAAAGTGGTATGCGACGTGGTCCTTGAATGATTTAAGCAGCGACGTATCGTAAGGTTCTCCAGGAAATGGTTCGTCCTCTGCTGATGCATCAATATGCATCTCATCTGGTTCCTCGTGAGGTACCTCATACCGATATACCTCGTGCTGAGGTTTCTCGTATTGATCTTCCTCGTACTGAGATTCCTGTCTACGTCGTCTACCTTGTCTACTCTGTCTATCTTGTCTACTGTCAACAAGTCTCCAACGGTGTGACACAGTCATGGCCTCCCGCTCCACACGCTCTTGCACGCTCAACCTCCCTAGTCGTAGCCTCCATCTCAGCCTCCCTACCAGCCACCCAGCCTGCTCCTCTCATGTGTGGCATAACTGAAACAAAAAAAAATTATTTAAAAAAAAACACACAGTTAGTTTTTTTTAAACGTAACTCGCAAATAGCATATTTGCGCGTGTTGGAATTTTTGGAATTTCTTCACGCGCAAATATGCTATTTCCGAGTAGCTTTTTTTTATAAAAAAAGACACTCGCAAACATGATATTTGCGCGTATTGGAATTTCTAGAATTTCTTCACGCGCAAATAACATATTTGCGAAAAATACAACTGCACAATAGCATATTTGCGAGTTAGTTTTTTTGAAAAAAAAAACTACACACAAATATGCTATTTGCGCGTGAAGGAATTCAAAAAATTCTAACACACGCAAATAGCATGTTTGCGAGTGTCTTTTTTTGGCACTTTTAAACTCGCAAATTTGCTATTTTCACGTGTTGGAATTTCTGGAACTCCTTCACGCACAAATAACATATTTGCGATGAGAACTCACAGATACATTTTTTGCGAGTGAACAACGTAATCTGCAAATGTAGATTTGTTATTTGCGAGTAACCAGAGGAAAATTTCAACTCTCAGAAGTTATGAAATTGCGATGGAGACGAATGAAGTAAAAAAAAAAAGTACTTTTGATAATTTTTTGAGGGACATTTTTGTCAACCTATTGTAATTATTGGGTGTACTCAGTTAAATGCTGGGTGCATTTAACGACAGCCGAGAATTTAGCTTGTTGAATATGGGCCTGTGCATGGCTTTTGCAGAGGAAATTTGATGAACTGAACTCTCATGGGTTTGAGCTTTTGGATATAGCCTGCCCCCGGAAGCTTGGTTGCAAAAGAATGATTGCGGAAAGTGATTCTGCTGAGTGCCACATCATTTATTTTATGTATGGGAATATTTTTTTTTCAAAATATTTTATACCATAATATATTTTTAAATTTATTCTTTTTATGAACTTAATTTTATTCTTTTAATGTATAAAAACTAAAATTAATTTTTATACCAGAAAAAACTAAAAGAATATTTCTATGAGGACTGCTATATATCGCGATCGATATTACTCGCGAATTCCACGAATGATGTGGATATGTGTTTTTAAAAACAATTAAAAAATAGAAAAGATAAATAAGAGATAAGCAGTATTGCCGCATAACCATTTTGCCACTACAATAAAAAAAGGCAATAAAACAGCGCTTAATTTTGGCCTAAAATAGCGCTTAAAAAACGCTGCATATTCAACAAATGTATTACCAAAAACAACGCTTAAATAAGTTAAAAATAGGAATAAACAGTCCTAAAAGAAGCTGCTTTATCCCCATTTTTTAAAAATAAACAAATACACTACTGGAAGCGATTTTTGTCCCCCCCTTTTTTTAAACAGCATTAAGTAGTTAGAAGCGCTGATTTTTGTCCCTTTTTTTTCATTTCCAGCATTTTCGTTTCCAGCATTTAGCGTACTCGACGTTCCTCTCCAACCCTAGAACAACAACATTCAAAGTTAATTAAATGTCAAACAATCAAACACAACTTCAGAACAACAAGTTTCAAAGTTAAGTGTCGAACACGCCGATTCAACAACTCCAGAACAACAACTCCAACTCTAGAACAACTCCAGCGTTTACTAGTTAGAAACTTCTCTGTGAAGAACACGCTGATTCAAAGCATAACATGCCTTCGAGTTCAAAGCATAACATGAAGCAATCCAAAGCACAATAATAATTTTCGTTTGTCAGCAATACACAGAATCACACAAGATGCTGGAATGGAAGCTTCCAGATCTCACTGAAATCACAGAATACAGAGACGAAGTTAGGGATTGGAGACTGGATAAAACCATTACAGAGAAGTTAGGGTTTGGAGAAAAATTGGGGAAATCAACACAGACGAAACTCACCATGTGAAAAACAGATCTTCATGTATAGAGGCAGTGCGCCGTTCGTTCGATGTGAGTCCAGAAGTTCGTCGTTCATTCACTGTGAAGAGGCGGTGCATCATTTGCCACGGAGGAGGCGGTGCGCCGTTCGTCGCGGAGTGAGCAACAGAGTGAGGAACGAAGCGATTCAACCCCGCTGGATTGAACCCAGTTCTGATTCACAGGATTTGCGAACAGATCGAACGAGAGATGATTCTGAACGCGATCGAGCTTGGTTTTGAGATGGAGAGAAAGAAAGAGGATTCTGGAGAGAAAGAGGATTCTAAACGCGACGGTGAAGGTGAAACGTGAGCTGTGAAGAGGATTCTAGAAGAGAAAGGATTTGAAGTGCGACACTAGGGTTTGAAACGCGAACAGGACGCGAATATTTATTATTTCGTTGAACTTTTTTTAGACCAAAAGCAGCGCTTCACATGGGAAGCGCTCTTTATTTAATAATCCGGTAGGCAAAAATCAACGCTTCATAAAGGAAGCGTTGTTTATTGTGTAGGACTAAAATTAGCGCTTCATATTGGAAGCGCTGTTTATTGTGTACGACCAAATTTTTAGGACCAAAATCAGCGCTTCATATAGAAAGCGATGTTTATTGTTTATGACCAAAATCAGCGCTTCATATAGGAAGCGCTATTTATTAACTAAAGTAGCGTTTTTTTATTAAAGCGCTGCTTAAAGTGGCGCTATCTTTTACACATTCTGTTGTAGTGTGCGTTTACATAAAGAAGGATTTTCCACCCGTGATTCATCCAAAGTGGTGGAACAAACAAATCTACAAACAACTGCATCCTCTCTGAACTTTGGGAGCTTTTTGTATCCAATTCACTAGATTTTCCAGAAAGAAGATCCTTGGTAAGGGGAAAACAAAGCCATTTAGGAAAGGTCGTCCCTTGATGAGTCATACCAGTGAGTGGGTTTTGAGAAGGCTGCTGCAACGGAATCTCGCCGGTGAAATGATGGTGGATGTAGAAGGGAGAGGTAAGGGATGCCAAATCCACGGTTTTGGTATCTTGGATCTGAATAGAAAATCAGGAGAAAAAAACCGAAATTAAAAATAAGAGTAAATATCCAAATTGATCCCCAACAAAAATTACGGAGACCAATTTAGTCCATTAAAAATAAAAAGTAACAATTTGGTCCTTAAAAATTTTAAATATGGGTCAAATTAGTCATTGATATAGACTAAAATGTCCCTAAAAATTATCCTAAAAAGGATTAATTTGACCCATGTTTGAAGTTGAAGTTGTTAAAGACTAAATTGATATTTTTTATTTCTTAGAAACTAAATTGGTCTCCGTAATTTTTATCCGGATCAATTTGAGTATTTACTCTAAAAATAAAAAATAACACGTCATTCGTGAGGTTCATGTTGGCTCGTTCTGGCGTTATTCAGCATTTTCCTATTTCTATAAGTTTTTGAAAAAAAAAATGATTTGAAATGAAAATTTTAAAATACAACGCCGATAACGCCTTTTTAGCTGGTTTACCAAAAACAATTGGCCTTCTTTACCTTCGGCAGCAGTCATGATTCAAATCTGTGGAAGTGAAGCAGCAGCATGCATCTTCTTTCCGGTTTCGTCCACTGCTGCAAGCAACCAACTAGACCACAGTTGAAGCATTTTTTTTTGGTAAGATCAGTTGAAGCATTTGCTCTCACACGTTCTGTGTATTGTGCATTAAACAATTCAGAGTTAATTCCACCTTATAAACTCACAAAAAAGAAAAAAGAAAAAAAAAAGGAAGCCTACCTACTAAAGTAAAAAAAAATTGCACGCCAAAAGAATCTCTTTGACCCCAGTCACTTCATGATTCGTGTCTTTATTCTTAGAATCTCTGATAACTAACAACGGTTCTCTCCAAAAAAAAAGGGGTTATTTTGATCAGTTAATACTTTTCTAAAAAATTTAATTTAATGGGTTAAAATTATTTTTAGTGTTCCAAATTATGTTAATAATATTCTATTTTAGTACTTAAAGCTTAAACAGTATTATTATTATTATTATTTTTGTTCTGGATGTATTGAAATATGCTACAATACGTCTTCATTATCATACTGGGACTAATTATACATAACTCAAATATTAAAGGGACAAGAAAAAAAATAAAAATTATATTATTGAGACTTAAATAAATTAACGAGGACTAATTGTAAAATATTCTAGGACATTGGGACGAAAAAGATATGTTTCTTTAGGTGACAAATTTTGGTTGCCTTATGAGAAAACTGTTAGAACTTGGAGTAGTGAATTGAAAAAATTGGGAAGTTTCACATAAGAGATAATAGACACTTTAAGAGTGTTTATATATGTGGAGCTCACTCCCTTGGGATGTGCCCCAAGGGGTACCCACTTTTATAAGAGGGAGAGGACGCACACAAAGTGACCACCACACGCGCGCCGCCGTCCGTCCGGGCCGGGCTTGGGCTGTGTGGTGTACTTCTTTTTGGTACACGAAAAAATCACACAATTTCTTGCTCAGCAAGACTACGTCTACTTGCTCAACAAGGCTGGTTTCGTGTTCACCAAGACGGTCGCCCCAAACTCGACGCACTTACTAAGTTTATTCTCTTCTCTCCCCGTTTAATTTTCTTCCGTTCAAAAGTGTGCAACAATTCAAGTGGTTTTGTAAAACCATATTTCGATTAGTTTTCTTTGAAAAACCAAATATTAGAAGGTGTATATCTTGAACGGATTTCTGCAGTGTAGCGGAAATTCGATTTTGATCGAAATGCTTTATCCCTGACGTCGTGGTTGATAGCCTGCTTGCACCTTTGAGCAGTGTCGCGAAACGTCTTAAAGAGAGCGACCTAGTCCGCGACTCATCTTAGTAATTTCATCGGTGACTTCGAATTTTCGAACAATTTTAAAAATCAATTCCCAACAAAAACTAATCCTATATTTTGGATAATGAATGAGACTCTCTTTAGTCTTTACACCTATTCAAAATAGTGTCTAGCTTAGTTTAATAGTGTTTATTTATCCCCTACAATGTCATCAACTACCGGTTTACAATCCAGCTCTAATGGTCACTCTTTGAATTCCCAGTTCACTAAGCAACATAGTAGCTTTCAAAGCACATGTTGCCTCTGCTTCACGAGCATGTGGAATTCCTAAAAACCACTTGGTTTTGGCTTTGACAAACTCACTCTTGTCATTCATGAGACACATACCAATATCGAAACAACCTTGATCAATAAATAGGGATGTGTCTACGTTGAAACCGACTCCCTCGCATGCAGCTCCCTGGCATTTTCCCAATCGTGCAGGAGCTCATTGACCTGTAAAACTGAATTAATGTTGCTAGCTTCTTTCAACTCCATTTCAAATCTTATCATTCCTTTTACGCCAGGCGCCAAATGGTCATGACAAAGCCCTTCTTCGGCTGCAATGGAAGAACTCTCAAAAGGTTGAAAAACAAGACTAAAAACTGCTACATTCTGCACGTACTTGCGAATGGCACTCCAAATCCCTGCAGTTTCCCAACACTTCACTGCTCTATTGCAACCGAAAAAACAATGATAGTCATATATTCAAAACATGTCTTGCAAAAAGGACATAATGGAGATCATTTCACCCCTCTGGTTTTGAGAATGTCTCTTGCTGGTAGACATCCTCTTTCGGTGCGCCATAGAAGTAGCTTCACCCTTTGAGGGATTTTTAGATGCCACAGAATTTTCCAATCCCTGGGGACCTTTATAGCATTATATTCCTTCATTTGATTCAGAAAACATACAATAAAGTTTTAAAATTTATGGCAAATTTTATTCCTTGGTTATTGCCGAAACTCTGTTTGTCTTGTACCTGTGCTAGCGTATTCCTTAAAAGGAAAATCTCATCTACAGTACCCTACTTATTGTAGTTGTTGTTCTACACCGAAAATGTATCATAATCGCCTTAAACCGGTTTCAAGCGAGTTTCAAGGGTGAAACGATTTTAGTATTTTTGATAGGTATTGTAGCTAAGTTTGATCCTTCCTTATATTCTTATTAATAATTTTCTCTGTTTTTAAAAAGATACTGCAAATACAAAACACTACAAATAACTTGGTAACAAATAGAACAAATATGATATCTCTTTGGTAGTATTTCAAATGGTTAGAATTCAAGTGCGAGTGGTTAATCCCATATTAACTAGGATTGGGCTAAGTGAAGGATATATAAGAGAGGTAACCCATATATTCAATGCCTTAAGGTTTTTTGTGGAGATATGGTATCCGAGTCTTTTTCTCAGGTGCTCCTCAGACTCCCCAACAACTGGTATGCACGGTTTAAGTGTTGATACAATAGCTGCAATGTCAACTTCTTCAAGTGCTGTGAAATTTGACATAGAGAAATTTGATGGAAGAATTAATTTTGGCTTGTGGAAAATACAAGTCAAGGATGTGTTGATACAATCAGGATTACACAAGGCGTTGAAAGGAAACATTTCTAATATGGACAATGAGAAATGGGAGGAACTAGATTTGAGAGTTACAAGTGCAATTCGCCTGTGTTTGGCTAAGAATGTTCTTGCGAATGTGCAGGACATGATGTCAGCCAAGGAGCTTTGGGAGAAACTCGAAGGGCTATATCAAGCAAAGGGCATCTCAAATTGATTGTCGTTGAAGGAGCAATTTCACAATTTACACATGGAATATGATATGAAAGTCTCTGATCATCTTAATGCTCTCAATGGTATTGTCTCTGAATTAGAAGCTATTAGAGTTAAGATTGATGATGAAAATAACTCTTGTAACACCCTGTTTACGGAGCGCTACTGTGCAACCCAATATATTGCTAAAAACATTCAATGCTTGTATGCTTTCAGTTAAAAAGTACTCTTGTGTATTTCGCAATGGAAAATAGGAGTAATTTTTTCTTCTCTTTGAAACCCTTTTAAAAAATGACACATAAAGAGTATTACAATTTTCTAAATAATACAAAATCAGTCTTTTGCAAATAGAGTATAATGCATCACAATCAATACTTCACATAACATAAAACATAACATAATCGCTTCACACTGAGGCGAGGTTTTCTGAATAGAGTAATTACAAAACAACAAGGACAAAACCCTAAGCTAAGCCGACCAACAACTATAACTCTTATTGAGAAACAGTTCAGCTAGATCAACACACGAAGCACTCAGAGGAATCTTCCTCCACTGGCTCAATAACGCTCATGGAAAGACGAAACTACAGCAGCTGTGGAACTCCATCTGGAAGTGACATCCATAAGAATGTCCAATCCAACAACAGTCCAAGGGTAAATCCTTTGTTCACGAGTTTGTCATAGACTATGTCGCATGCAAACAATATATATATATATATATATATATATATATATATATATATATATATATAACAACATGCCTTTATATACATATACATATTTAATAGACAGCACGCATCATCATGGTATATCAAGCATTGCATGTGAGCAAACAATCAACCAACAGATTACCAATCAAGTCACCACAATGTCAAACAACTGCATGTGAGCAGACAATTCTAATAATAGATCAATGATCAGGTCATCACAATATCAAACATTTGCATGTGACCAAACAATGCAATCAGTAAATCAACCATCAATTATCACATGTTATAATGTGGTCAGTATGCATGCCAGTGCATATGAAATCCTTGTGTATACACATTACAGCCCAACTTGGGGAACCAATAAGGCATCGGAGAAAACTTCCAGCATCGGAGAAACTTCCGGCAATACATTAATATCGATGCTCCATGGTTAGTATGCATCAATCCAAACATTTCAGGTCATCGGAGAAAACTTCCGGCAACAGATCATCAGAGAAAACTTTCGGTAATATGACATTGGAGAAAACTTCCGGCAATATTTCTTTTAATATGGCTTGCTCACCGTAAGGAGCACCTAAGTAATGTTTAATTAATCAATGCGGATCGAATAAACCTCAACTCACTCAATTTAGTGAATTTTAAACCCCAATTTACTAAGAGTTCAAACACAGGACAAAGATCCGAATGTTCAATTGCGAAACGCAAGTCTCAATCTCAGATCAGAACTCTTGGCACGTAATGCGGAACACTAGACTCAATTTTTAGGTTGAGATACTAGGCACGCCATACGGAACACTAGGTTGAACCCTAAATCAAGAAAATGCGTACGCAAGCAGGACATTAAGTCCCAGCACAGGACACATGACCCATATGCTCAATAGGAACACTAAGTTCCCTATAACTACTTCTTTAGAAATCTGGATATTTGGTATCTTTGAAAATCCATTTATTAGTTCTTGTGTCTCTATTATGCACTACTATATCAAAAAAAAAAATACTTTTTAGCTCTAGGTTGTTGAAACCCTAATTGTGCTAAAGAATACGCTAGGATAATTCCCAACCGCATTACTTAACTCAACCATTTTCAAAATTTACAATGTTTTCTTTTTAAAAGAACCTCTTAAATAACTTCTAACCCTCTGATCTATAAAACGTGTTTGTATACTGACTTATTTTAGAAGATACCTTTAGTTTACCTCGAAAACATATCTTGGCTCATGGAATTACATCAGACTTACCGTTGTAAGTCGTCAAACCAATAATAGTTGATCAACGCATTATTAATTAATCCATTATCATCAACAATATTTTTCATATTCCAGATCAATTCCAAGTTTCAATTAAATCCAACACGATTTAAGGAAAACAACACAAATCATAATACTACACAGGGCCAAGAACATGCTACAACATTTCGGACAACATATAACAATTCAGTATGCTACAACATGCTACAACATTTCAAACAATATATAGTAATACTACAGGTACTACCACGCAATCAATCAAAAATCAAACAACAACCCAAACTCATTATGTAAGAATTTCCCTTACCTTGGACGCTTTAACAATCCAAGTAAGGTAATTCCAAACAATCGTCAAGTCGTTCCTCGCACGAACCTTAGCAACGCAAGTTCAATCAATTAGAACTAAAAAAACTCAAGTCCTAATACCCCTAGGGCAGCCATGGGTTTAGGGTTCCCTAAACCTAGGAATTACTCAACTTAATCAACTTAATCCCTAATAGGTTCTATCTAGCCATATGCCATGACACATATTCAAATCATGCAAGTTTTGAAACTTTTCCAAACACTACACACTTAGAAAAATGTCTAACCCAAAATTACCAATTGGAATAGTGTTTTACCACTTTGAATAGTGTTTTCCCAACTTTGAATCATTTTTCAAAACACTAAAGCATGTCACAAAATTTTAGAAACAATTTCATTACAAGTTCAAAACAATTCTTGAAACAAAAACCAAATCTTTTCCCAAAATCATGCTTCTTTGAAAAGCTTTGCTAAATCAAATCAACAACCACTTTTTTACATCTATTTTAGCATAAAGACAAGCTAAGAACATTTTCTAAAACACCATGGAGGCCACGGTTTTGATGTCCCAAAAACAACCTCAAATTCTCAAACTTTAACATCAAAATCACATAATTTTGTTAGATCCAAAACTTCCTATCATAAACAAATTTCTTTACCACTTTAATACAATTAAAAACAAGTTAAAACTCACCCAAATCTTGTTGACAAGTCATTATTTTAAGAACCACAAAACAACCCCAAAATTTATTTCATTTTAAACCATTTCCAAAGCTTTAAACATAGCAATCTTTATAGATCTAAAGCCTTTACCAAAAACCAACTTTTTTACACACTTTAACACACTTGAAAACAAATTAGAAAACATCATCAAATCCATTCAAAACAGCCACGGTATTACCACTTCAAAAACAACTTCAAAGTTTTAAACTATTAACTCCTAAATCATTACCACTTTCTTAGTCCCACAACTTCTTATCATAAGCTAACTTCTTAATCACTTTAATACACTTAGAAATAAGTTAAAACCTACTCCAATCATGTCCATAAGCCACTGTTTTTGCAACCCCTAAAAATCAAATAATTTAATTCCTCAAAACTTTGTAAAACATGCATATATGACTAGTTGTAAGCATACTAAACCAAAACCCCCAAATATCTAACTCCAAAACCACCAAAATAAAGCAAAGATCAAGCCCCCACAACAGCCATGAATTCGGCCAGCCCCAAAACTTAGGGTTTCTCAATTTTAAAAACTCTAAACATGCTTAATCATGGAAGGAATTAAATGACCAAAGGACAAATCTCACTAATCTAACAAAATCCAACACTTTCTAAGCAAAATAACTCTAAAATCATTGAGATCTCATCCATGGCAACCATGAGAAGAGAAAAGTGAGTTAGAACACTTACTAACAAGATTGATGACGGTTGATTAAGGATTAAGAACAAGGATTGAAGGTTGCAAGCTTAAACACCAATTTCCTTCAAGAACCAACACTAAAATCATGAGGAACAACACTAATACCATGAAAACCCAACCATGGCAGCCATAAAGAAAAGGAAAATAAGCTTACCACAATGATGGAGATGATTGAACAAGAAGGAAGGAGAAAGGAAGGAAGATTGAAGGCAAAATCACTAGGTTCATCACCTAAAATAACTTTCTCTCTCTAGGAATTTTTTTCTTAAACCAACCAACGATGGAAGAAATGGAGGTGCTGGTCTCATGAGGAGGAAGGCCACAACAACACTTATCAAGGAAGGTTCTAAGACTCAAGGTTCAGCTCCCCTTGCCTTATCTCAACTTCCACTTGCCCCAAAATATCTAGATATTTCGTTTCGTCGTGTTCTCGTTCAATCGGGTGCGCGGCATTACGCGTATATTAGGGTTTTTGAACCAAAAACTCCAAAAATAAATCTAATAAATTATTCTATAATCAAATATTATTAATCAACCAAAATGTCCCTAAAAATATTAGAAGTATTTCTGTGAATATCGCTTTCTCGATTTACGAGCTAAAACGCTACCGTAATGCAGTTATGGGCGTCGACAATACACTAAATATTTTCTGATGCCCAAAAATTCCAGAAAAATTCCAATAAATCATAAATATTGGAAAATTCCAAGATCTCAAATTTTATAAAATTTGGATCACATTTGGTCATGTTTCAGTTAGAAACTCACCCAATAGCCAAGTTGCGGCAGAACTCAATAGAATTCTCGTAGCGTAATAAAAACTGTAAATTAGTGAGGATCACTAATTCCAATTTCTCTTATCATCTAAATATTATTCAAATAATAAAATTATCAAGGGAAATTTATTAAAATAAAAGTCATATTAAATATGACATAAAACAGACAATTTAACAAATAACTAAACATCAAAAATCCAAACTGTGACTTAAAAATATCTATTAAATCCTGAAAATTATTTCTCTTTCAATAAAATAATTTTCTTTAATCAAACAACAAATTTTCACATTTTTCAAGATTAATTCATATTAAAACAGTATACGTCTACACTGTCTCTTAGTCTGAATTAATTACTAAAACAATAAATTGTTTACAATAAATCTTTGTAGTTCTTCGTACTTTTAACAAACCATTGAGGTGATCAATATCCATGATTTATTTTCAAGTATTCGGAAACTATAAAATAATTTTCATAAAATTTGGGATGTTACATTACCACCCACCTAAAAAAAAATTCGTCTCCGAAAATTCATTTATAAACCAAAACAAAATTAGGAAATCTGAAAAATCATAATTTAATACTAAAAACATATCATAAACTTGGACTTTGAAATTCCATACAACATAATAATTATTACACTCAAGTAGTCAAATACCATAGCATACAATTTATTCATATATTTTTAATAAAGTAAGACACTACATCATCAACTAAAACGTTTACAAAACACAGTACTACGCGTCCATGTCGAAGAAGTCCTTGCAAACGACGCCTTATTCCAACTACGATCTCTACTCCGTCACGATTACGAACACGGTCAAGACGACTACTGAGTTACGGTTACATGCTAACACCAATAAAACCGCACTAACACAGTTACACCTACACAACCACGTTTTAACACAAAAGCTAACATTAAATTCCTTCTATTTTTAAAACATCTAGTTTCTAAAAATAACACCAAGCAAGAATTACTTTTCTTAAAACCCCTTGACCTCTTCAAGACTCAACCGTCTCAAGAACACTATGATTCTTTTGAGATTAGGTTTGTCGCTATCTTAAAATCATCAAGACACATTTAATCAAAAACTAAAACTTACATCAAACACCAACAACAACAAAATCACTAAAAACCAAGTATTAAAACATGGAATAATTTTAGTTTTCTCAAAGAGTCTCACGACTTACACACATATACTCAAATCCATTTCTCAAAATCATTCTACTCACACCCAAAGCTTGTTAACAAAAATCAACACAAAATCTCCTCTACAACTCCTAAAATCCACAACAATTCAACTAGAAAAATCATGAAATAACTCATGGTTTTCATACAACAAAAGAAAAGAAAAGTTTTCCAAAGCCACCAACAAAATAATTTAAAATAACACGAAATCAAAAACTTAAGTAATTTGAAATACTCCCCCACAAATCTTAAAAAACCCACGATTTTATGACATCAAAAGGAAAGGAAAATTCTAAAATTATTAACCACAAGATCAACAACATCACTCACAATTAATTATACACAATCACAATAAGATCTATCGTAATACCAAAAGTATATTAAAAATTTGGATTTTGGAATCTAATATAATAATAAAATACATTACAGAGTCAAGACACTTATGTGGTCTATACTTAGAACCACGCACACGTCATAATACATATAATACGATAATTATAGCGTCTCTTACGGATAATCTCTCTTGTAAATCCCGATCCACTCATAACTCCTATGTGTCGCATTTCCTGGAATGAAGTCTTCAGATGATAGGATTTCCGCTCCGCTTAGTGTGTAAACACGTCCCTTAATAATTGATCTTGCAGCTTCGACATTGTTGACAGCAGACTCAGCTCATGGTGCTTCGCAGTCTCTGGACAGATGTCCCAGTCCCTTGCAGTTAAAACACAACCTTTCCTTTCGACTATCGGTGCTTGTGACTTCCTCTTCCGCCTATCATGCAGGTATGTCTTCCAGCAGCTGGGTGCACTAATTTTGCAGCGTTTTCGGTTGATTCCTCCTTTGGCAACAAACAATCCCTAGAAAAGAGTCCTGGATTTTTGTAGTTGAAGCACAGTCGGTCCTTCGATGAGCATTCATTGGCCAAGTGTTCCTTGCTTCCTCAATGTTAACAGTGCCACTTCTCCTCTAGCTATTCCCAATAGCCTGCACCTCAAGACGATCCTGATTGCGGTCATTTCCCTGAGGACGAAAATAAGGTGATACTTGTTGTTGTCTTCCTCTTTGTCCTTTGCCCTGATAATCTGGCCTAACTGGCACTCCAATAGCTCGCTCCTCCCTTTGTTGTCTCAGCAAATAATGTTGATTCTCCGCGGTGATCTGTTGTGCGACAGTAGCTGCTATCCTGACTATCACTCGGATTAAGTGATTAACATCTAAACTACTAGCTCTAGCAGAAAGACTCGTTCGTCTCAAAGGCAAAGAGTTTCTACAAAGTAAACTAACTAGAACCCCATAACAAGATCAATCATCTAGGATGGTTGCACACAATTTCACACAATGTCACACATGCTTCAACTAGGAAATATTACAGACAATCACAAACAAGATTCACATAACCTAAGCATAACAAACTTATACCCGACAATCCACAACAATCTAGGCCAGTTTAACCCAAAGCGGTCCGGTTAGAACCAAACTGCTCTGATACCACTCTTGTAACACCGCGTTTACGGAGCGCTACTGTGCAACTCAATCTAATGCTAAAAACATTTGATGTTTATTCGCTTTCAGTTAAAAAGTACTCTATTTCGCAATGGAAAATAGGAGTAATTTTTTTTTCTTCTTTTTATTCTCTTTAAAACCCTTTTAAAAAATGAGACATAAAGAGTACTACAATTTTCTAAATAATGCAAAATCAGTCTTTTGCAAATATCAAAGTGTAATGCATCATAATCATTACTTTACATAACATAAAACATAACATAATCGCTTCGCACTGAGGTGAGGTTTTATGAATAGAGTAATTGCAAAACAACAAGGACAAAACCCTAAACTAAGCTGGCCAACAACTATAACTCTTACTGAGAAACAGTTCAGCAAGATCAACACACGAAGTACTGAGAGGATTTTTCCTCCACTGGCTCAATCTTCAACGCTCCTGGAAAGACGAAACTGCAGCAGCTGTGGAACTCAATCTGGAAGTGACATTCATAAGGATGTCCAATCCAACAACAGTGCAAGGTTAAATCCTTTGTCCACGAGTTTATCATAGGCTATGTCGCATGCAAATTATATATATATATATATATATATATATATAATATAACAACATGCCTTTATATACATATACATACTTAATAGACCGCACGCATCATCGTGGTATACAAGCATTGCATGTGAGCAAACAATCAACTAACAGATTAACAATCAAGTCACCACAATATCAAACAACTGCATGTGAGCAAACAATTCTAATAACAGATCATTGATCAGGTCATCACAATATCAAACATTTGCATGTGACCAAACAATGCAATCAGTAAATCGACCATCAATCGTCACATGTTATAATGTGGTTAGTATGCATGCCAGTGCATATGAAATCCTTGTGTATACACATTACAGCCCAACTTGGGGAACCAATAAGGCATTGAAGAAAACTTTCGGCATCGAAGAAAACTTCCGGTATAGGACATCGGAGAAAATTTCTGGCATCGGAGAAAACTTCTGGCAATACATTAATATTGATGCTCCATGGTTAGTATGCATCAATCCAAATATTTCAGGTCATCGGAGAAAACTTTCGGCAACAGATCATCGGAGAAAACTTCCGGTAATATGACATCGGAGAAAACTTCCGGCAATATTTCTTTTAATATGGCTTGCTCACCATAGGGAGCACGTAAGTAATGTTTAATTAATCAATGCGGATCGAATAAACCTCAACTCACTCAATTTAGTGAATTTTAAACCCCAATTTAATAAGAGTTCAAACACAGGACAAAGGTCCGGATGTTCAATTGCGACACGCGAGTCTCAATCTCAGATCAGAACTCTAGGCACGTAATGCGGAACGCTAGGCTCAATTTTTAGGTTGAGATACTAGGCACGCCATATGGAACACTAGGTCCAACCCTAAATCAAGAAAATGCATATGCAAGCAGGACATTAAGTCCCAGCACGTGACACATGGCCCATACGCTCAATAGGAACACGAAGTTCCCTATATCTACTTCTTTAGAAATCTGGATATTTGGTATCTTTGAAAATCCATTTCTTAGTTCTTGTGTCTCTATTATGCACTACTATATCCAAAAAAAAATACTTTTTAGCTCTAGGTCGTTGAAACCCTAATTGTCCTAAAGAATACGCTAGGATAATTCCCAACCACATTACTTAACTCAACCATTTTCAAAATTTACAATGTTTTCTTTTCAAAAGAACCTCTTAAACAACTTCTAACCATCTGATCCATAAAACGTGTTTGTATACCGACTTATTTTAGAAGATACCTTTAGTTTACCTCGAAAACATTTCCCGGCTCATGGAATCGCATCAGACTTACCGTTGTAAGTCGTCAAACCAATAACAGTCGATCAACACATTATTAATTAATCCATTATCATCAACAATATTTTTCATATTCCAGATCAATTCCAAGTTCCAGTTAAATCCAACATGATTTAAGGAAAACAACACAAATCATAATGCCACACAGGGCCAAGAACATGCTACAGCATTTCAGACAGCATATAACAATTCAGTATGCTACAACATGCTATAGCATTTCAAACAGCATATAGTAATACTACAAGTACTACCACGCAATCAATCAAACAATCAAACAACACACAAGGCGAAAAGCCCAAACTCATTATATAAGAATTTCCCTTACCTTGGGCGCTTTAACAATCCAAGCAAGGTAATTCCAAACAATCTTCAAGTCATTCCTCGCATGAACCTTAGCAACGCGAGTTCAATCAATTAGAACTAAAAAAACTCAAGACCTAATACCCCTAGGGTAGCCACGGGTTTAGGGTTCTCTAAACCTAGGAATTACTCAACTTAATCACTAATAGGTTCTATCTAGCCATATGCCATGACACATATTCAAATCTTGCAAGTTTTGAAACTTTTCCAAACACTACACACTTAGAAAATTGTCTAACCCAAAATTACCAATTGGAATAGTGTTTTACCACTTTGAATAGTGTTTTCCCAACTTTGAACCATTTTTCAAAACAATAAAACATGTCACAAAATTTTAGAAACAATTTCATTACAAGTTCAAAACAATTCTTGAAACATAAACCAAATCTTTTCCCAAAATCATGCTTCTTTGAAAAGCTTTGCTAAATCAAATCAACAACCACTTTTTTACAACTATTTTAGCATAAAGACAAGCTAAGAACATTTTCTAAAACACCATGGAGGCCACGGTTTTGATGTCCCAGAACCAACCTCAAATTCTCAAACTTTAACATCAAAATCACATTATTTTGTTAGATCCAAAACTTCATATCATAAACCAATTTTTTTACCACTTTAATACAATTAAAAACAAGTTAAAACTCACCCAAAACTTGTTGACAAGTCACTATTTTAAGAACCACAAAACAGCCCCAAAATTTATTTAATTTTAAACCATTTCCAAAGCTTTAAACATAGCAATCTTTATAGATCTAAAGCCTTAACCAAAAAGTAACTTTTTTACACACTTTAACACACTTGAAAACAAATTAGAACATCATCAAATCCATTCAAAACAGCCACGATTTTACCACTTCAAAAACAACTTCAAAGTTTTAAACTATTAACTCCTAAATCATTACCACTTTCTTAGTCCCACAACTTCTTATCATAAGCTAACTTCTTAATCACTTTAATACACTTAGAAATAAGTTAAAACCTACTCCAATCATGTCCATAAGCCACTGTTTTTGCAACCCCTGAAAATCAAATAATTTAATTCCTCAAAACTTTGTAAAACATGCATATATGGCTAGTTGTAAGCATACTAAACCAAAACCCCCAAATATCTAACTCTAAAACTACCAAAATCAAGCCAAGATCAAGCCCCCACAACAGCCATGAATTCGGCCAGCCCCAAAACTTAGGGTTTCTCAATTTTAAAAACTCTAAACATGCTTAATCATGGATGGAATTAAAGGATCAAAGGACTAATCTCACTAATCTAGCAAAATCCAACACTTTCTAAGCAAAATAACTCTAAAATCATTGAGATCTAATCCATGGCAACCATGAGAAGAGGAAAGTGAGTTAGAACACTTACTAACAAGATTGATTGTAACACCCATACCTCAATATAAATTGAAAGTACGACAAATTACATTAAAGCACATGAATTACTAATAATTTACAAACTTGATTACAGTAATCCAAGTCATAAATTTAAACTCAATACATAATCTAATAAATAGATTACAACCTTAATGAATAAATAAAACTAAAATCTGGATGTCAAGCCTGGAGCTTCGCCTCGTCATTCATCTGTACCTGCTTATCTGAAAAACATAAAAGGAACAGGGTGAGATTAAAATTCTCAGTGAGCCCTTCACGGACTCCTCACCATCCTCTCATCGACTCTTACTAGACTGAAAAGACTTACTTAGACTTTATCTGTTGAGCCTTACTTTTCTTCTCTCTCAGAAATTAACTTCAAACATAATACTTAATAGGCACCTTAAGTTTGAAACCATAGGATGCACTACCTTAAACTTAAACTTAAACTTAAACCTTAATTATCCCAGTCCAATATTCATAGTGACAACTTGTGATAAAACTAGACATAAACATATATCGCAAACACATAACATCTTATGAACATTCTTTTCTATGTTGCTTTTATTGTAACGCACATGGATTATATTATCACCACTGACCTTGTTCAACCACGTGGCTTACTTACTACGTCACTCATAGGACTTATGGTAACAGTAGGGACTATTCACCACTGGACTATTGACCACTGGCCTTGTGCCAAGTGGCTACCAGATGACTACCCGTACTGCCACTCAACATAGCTATGCATCATACAAATATTCTTTTCTATGTTGTCAGATTTGGCCATATGCTTAATTCCATAGACCCCGCTCAATATAGCTTTCGATATGGTGGTTAGACATCTTAACCCTCCAAGTGGCGTCCTACGAGGCTAACCATACCGACCTATCCTCTTATGAGGCAACTTGGTATCTTTTAAGACCCTTGGACATGACTATGCACATGTGCATATTGCAATCAAGTAAAACATCAAAGTAGGATTTGAAATCCTCATACTCTTTTCATAATGCTAAGAGGTTGGCAAGAAAAATCTAGGGATCAAGCATAACATGCAATTGTATATTTTTGAATTCTAACACGTGCATCTTTAATGAACATAAGAACTAGACAACACAAATTCTTATGAGACTCAAACACCACTAAATATATTTCATCATTTAGCTCTTGTTATCTTATAATTATTTAACTTCATCTCAGGCATTTTTGATACACATATATATATAAGGAAAGAGATTTTAAGAAATCATTCACTTATACATTCTAGGCATTTAAGCTACTTACCCTTATGAAATCTTTACTTATCTAAACTTCCATCACTTGAATTCTAATTACCCCAAGGATTTCTGTTTGACAAGTAAAGCACTCTACATACATTAAATTCACATTACATACATTTTCACATAATCATATAAACAGATTGGATTACTTAATCATATGAAACTTCACACATAATCTCAAGTTAGGAACTCATTTCAAAACAAGGATAACATCCCATTGAAGCTCTATAGAGCATTCAAGGGTTCAAACATCAAATAATAATTAGGGGGATTGGGGACAGCATCCAACCATATTTCAGTCAAACCCCATATAGTTTCATAACAATGAACTTAAATTAAATTTAAAATAAAAGGGGTTACAAACGCTAACTTTGAACCCTTTGGGATTCAAAGACTTCTTTAAGGAAATTCCTATATGTGGGTCTTATTGGTTGCCCATCACCTAAGGGATGAAGAACTCACCATTGTTGTTCAAGACATTGAGCTAGAAGGGTTGAACTTAGGCCTCCTTGCTCTCCTTCACGCTTTTCCCTCTTTGCTCAACTTAGGGCTTCTTCAAATACTCCTCAAATCTTGATCTACAACCTTCAATCTTCTTTCTCAAACCAAGAACTTGAGCCATCCTTGATGGAGCTTGGTCTTCTTCCCTTTCTTCTTCTCCAAACTCGTGTTTCTTCTTCTTCCTCTTAGTTAGGGTTTCCCAAATCTTCAAAATACCCAAAACCTCAACCTCATAACTTTGATTCAAGCTAAGATTTGAGGAAATCTATCAAGAATCCTTCAATCTCTCATAGGGTTTGAGAAACCCTAGCATTTCTCTCCCTTCTCTCTTCTCCCAATCGCCCCCTTCTCTATATTTTCCCTAAAAATCGTGTTCTGCTGGTTTTCTGCTGCATTTTATGCTTTTAACAGGGTGTGAATCGATTCACAGTAGACTGTGAATCATTCATCCACTTAAAACTGCACCTGCACTTTGTGAATCGAATCTGTGAATCGATTCACAGACTCCCAATTCGATTCACAGCATCATTTTGTGATCTGAAACACAGTTGTGAATCGATTCAAGCCTGTGTGAATCGATTCACATTGTACTAAAATGTGAGAAATCAACTTTTAAAGTCAAATCTTCATCAATTAACTCCTAATTAACATTTCCAATCATCTTAGGATTAAATCCAACTTATTTCTTAACTCCAAATCAACAACTTAGCCATAAAAACTTTGTATAATCTTATTCACTCAATTTGAAACCAAATTAAGCTTGAATACAATCACACAACTCCTCATAACTTGTTCCCAACTTAACTTAGAGAATTTTGAGTGTTACATAGATGATGGTTTATTAAGGATTAAGAACAATGATTGAAGGTTGCAAGCTTAAACACCAATTTCCTTCAAGAATCAACACTAAAATCATGAGGAACAACACTAATGCCATGAAAACCCAACCATGGTAGCCATAAAGAAAAGGAAAATAAGCTTACAACAATGACGGAGATGATTGAACAAGAAGGAAGGAGAAAGGAAGGAAGATTGAAGGCAAAATCACTAGGTTCATCACCTAAAACAGCTTTCTCTCTCAAGGAATTTTTTCTTAAACCAACCAACAATGAAAGAAATGGAGGTGCTGGTCTCATGAGGAGGAAGGACACGAAATTTCAGGTGGGACAAGGGTGGAAATACAAATGTTTAATTAGTTGGATCTTAACCAATTTTTTAGAAACCAAACTACAAAACTAACTACAAATTACCACTTAGCCAAACATAAAACAACACTTGTCAAGGAAGGTTCTAAGACTCAAGGTTCAGCTCCCCCAACCTTATCTCAACTTCCACTTGCCCCAAAATATCTAGATATTTCGTTTCGTCGCGTTCTCGCTCAATCGGGTGCGCGACGTTATGCGTATATTAGGGTTTTTGAACCAAAAACTCCAAAAATAAATCTAATGAATTATTCTATAATCAAAAATTATTAATCAACCAAAATGTCCCTAAAAATATTAGAAGTATTTCTATGAATGTTGTTTTCTCGATTTACGAGCTAAAACGCTACTGTAATGCAGTTCTGGGCGTAGACAATACACTAAATATTTTCTGATGCCCAAAAATTTCAGAAAAATTCCAATAAATCATAAATATTGGAAAATGTTAAGATCTCGAATTTTATAAAATTTGGATCACGTTTGGTCGTATTTCAGTTAAAAACTTGCCCAATAGCCTAGTTACAACAAAACTCAATAGAATTCTCGTAGCGTAATAAAAACTGTAAATTAGTGAGGATCACTAATTCCAATTTCTCTTATCATCTAAATATTATCCAAACAATAAAATTATCAAGGAGTTTTTTTAAAATAAAAGTCATATTAAATATGACATAAAACAAACAATTTAACAAATAACTAAACATCGAAAATCCAAACTGTGACTTAAAAATATCTATTAAATCCTAAAAATTATTTCTCTTTCAATAAAATAATTTTCTTTAATCAAACAATAATTTTTCATAGTTTTCAAGATTAATTCATATTAAAAACAGTATACGTCTACACTGTCTCTTAATCTGAATTAATTACTAAAACAGTAAATTGTTTACAATAAATCTTTGTAGTTCTTCATACTTTTAACAAACCATTGAGGTGATCAATCTCCATAATTTATTTTCAAGCAGTCGAAAACTATAAAATAATTTTCATAAAATTTGGGATGTTACAATAATGTTGGAAGTAATTCAAATATGATTAGCTAGTGTTAGTTTTTGTTAATTCAGTTAGAATTAACTAATTGTGTTTTGTTAGTTATGACTGTTATTGGTTAGTTGAAATCAGTTAGTGAGTTGAGCCTCAATGTAAATGGGCCAAGTAATATGATGTATAAATAAAGGCTTGTAGTGTGTAACTGTGTAAGTGATTCTTTCAATGAATAAACTGTTTTACGTTTTTCCTCTTTGTGAGTTCAATTCCTCTGCTTTTATTCATTGAGAGTGAGTGTTCTATCATTGTGTGAGTAAGTCGCTGTGAGTGTGGAATCAAGATTTGTTCCAACAGATTAAGCACTGAGACTCATATGGTCCCTTCTGTCTTCGTATGGGCATATCAAACATGTTTTGATATATGGGAAGGAAACTTTGAGTTTTGAAAAAGTTACAAATAAAATTATTTCTGAAGAAAAAAGATTGAAAAGAGAGGATAACACTTCATCAAACTCAGTGTTGGTAGCTAGAGGTGGGCCTTATGGTAAGAAGAATCATGTGGAATGAATCTGAAATGCTGGACATGTGAAAAGCCTGGGCATGTAAAGAAAAATTGTCCAGGTGGAGCAATATCAGAAAAAGGCTGAGTTGAATGCTAGCAATGTCTTCTTCATTATAGGAAAGGATGATCTTCTCTAAAAATGAGAAGTGTATCCTCATGGTACTAACGTGCTGCCATGGAAAAGGATAAGTTATTGCTAGCAGATTTAGAATAGCACATGGGCATGGGTTGGCATTGATGCAAGTTGCACCATAGTTTTTCAGCATAATTTTTCGACATGTAGAAATTCTTGAAGTTGTTTAGCTCCAAGTGAAGTATACTCTTTATGGTGGAGTATGATAGTTCTTTTGAACTATGATTGTCGGTGTAGACAATGAAAGCGGGAGATGTATCCATTTCAATCAAGGTGGAGATTGTTGGAGTTGATTGGAATGAAACATCTTGGAATAATTCCTACATCGCCCAGGATGGTAAAGGGAGAGGGAGGCCAATGCTATATATATTGACTCAAGTTCTTCGTTACAAAATGCACCCGTTGGAAACACTTTAAGCTTGTATCTGACTTTCTTCTTTCTCTTATATTCTTGTCTTAGAGTGTTGTGAATGTAGTTCAGATATTTGCTTTGGAAAGTTTGGGTGTACTGGGGTCGTGGGTTGTTTGAGAAAAACCTATGTGTTGTAAAAATTTTCACACAGTGTTATTTTCTAGTTGTCATTAGACAATAGTCGTGGTTTTTTCTCCGGTGTTGGAGTTTTTCCCCATTAAATTATTGTGTGGTGATTGTGTTCCTTTATTTATCTATGTCGTTTTTCCCAACAGCAATATTGTGCAATTCTAAATCTCATTGCATATAATTTTAAAAACAGTATTTACATTTTATTTTTGCTATAAAAGAAAAATTAGAGTTAAGGTGGACATTGTTGGAAAAAAAGAAAAGTCCCACATGGGGTAAAATAAAGAAAATTGAAGTGTATATCAGCTGAGAGTTCATAAGTTAATCCATTAGGTTTATATTTTTAATTTGGAAAACGTGACATCTCCCAAACTTGTTACTGATTAGATTCTGTCTGCACTCCTCAACTGGGCTTACTTTGCAAAGTCACAGATGGTATCAGATTAGATGTTAAACTCTAAAAATAAGAAGTAAAACTTGGTGTAAAATTTTCAACATAATGCAAAAGCTATTTTTTATCACGTCTAGTCAAATCGAGGTTTGTAGACAAAAATTCATTTTGGTCGACAATAACCAAACATATATTTTTTCTAAAATCGCATTTGACAGAGAGAAAATTGATTCTAATTATTTCTAGTGTGAAACCAAACATACACTTAAGCGAGCGTTTAATAAATGTGATTTTGAAAATTTTGTAAAAATTATTTGGTTGCAATTAATTTTGAAATGAAGTGATTTATCTTTGGATGTGTTTACCGTAAAAGTAAGTTCAATGTAAACATTAGTGTAAATTTTTCAACCAAAATCACTTTTTATATCACTTCTGATTACATGAGGTTTGGAGACAAATTTGATTTTGTATGACAGGAAGCAAACACCTACATTTTTACTAAAATAATGTTTGACCGAGGCAAAATCATTCCTGGTGCAATTTACCATAAAATCAAACACACTCTAAATTACTTTACCTCAAATTCAATTTTAAATAAATCAATCTGACAAATGCAAGTTCATTAAAACCATGTTTTCCAAATGCCAACCCAAATATACATTTAGAATATATTTAAGAATAGAAAGGATGGTATTAATTATAACAAAGAATATTTGTTTTTTTAAAATTAATTATCCAAACATTAAGAGTTTGTTAGTTTGAGAAAATATTTTCTATTTTAATTTTTTTCCCATTTAAATGAAAACCTGCACCTTATTTTGACTAATTATGTTTCTTATTTTCAAAGATTTGGACAGAAAATAGTGAAAAAAAATTAGTCTTACTATTTCCTGTATATATCTTTAAAGATCGAAAACAGGATAAATTAAATCAAAGAATGATTTTGCAATTTAGAGCGAAAACAAAAAATAGAAATAGAAATTATTTTGTCAAAAAAATAGGTCCTTAGTATTTTTTTATTTTGGAAAATTATTATTAATTACTTTTTTAAAATATTAAAGCGTCACTATTAATATTTTAGAAATCTTTTACTAAAAGTATTTTTTTACACATTACAATTTTTTTTTGAAATTATAAAATTATCATTTATTTAATGAAAAAATATTTATAAGATTAACGTGATACTACTTCCGTTCAAAAAAACGTGATACTACTTAAATTATTAAAGAACTAATCAAGGGATTGTTTTGCAACAAAATAATAAAAAATTGCAAAAATAAAATTATGTATATTATATGTTAATAAAAGATAGAATAGTCAGTTGAATTGGAAGTTGGAACCGACTGAGTCTTAATTATTTTTCAATGATAAATAAATTAAATAGGGTCTACCAATAACAGCATGATGATAGAAAGTTATTTTATATGAAACATACATCATGAGTCCTCTCTCTCTCTCTCTCTCTCTCTCTCTCTCTCTCTCTCTCTCTCTCTCTCTCTCTCTCTCTCTCTCAACATTTCCTCTACTCTTCTCTTCTTTCTTCTTCGTCAATTAGAAGGGGTGTTTTTTGGCCATTTTTTGCATGAAATCACCTATCTACATCGTTTTTCTCTCATTTTATCTAAATAAATAGTTTTTCCACATAGATCTGGTTTTTTTTTCGTGTTTTCCATGAGTTCGTCGTCTGAGTGCGGCGTTATTTTGTTCGTCGTCTTGGTGCGGCAGTGTTTGGTTTTCCGTCTTATTGCGGTGTCTGTTTGGTTCAGATTAGCAGATCAGCTTCGGTCCATTACAGATTCAATCAAGACTTGGGCGTCAACGTTACAGATCCAGAGACATGGGTAATCCGGTCACTTTGATTTTGTCACATTTGTAGACATTTTGCCGTTTTATACTATTAACCTGAGTGCTATGAGGTTGTTCGAAGATTCATCCTTTTCGGTTTTTAGTGATATTGAATTTGTGTTGTTTTCGATGTATTTTACCAATTTGAATGAATGAATATCTTTTTTAATACAACAATAAATAAATAAATAAATAAAATAACAGCATGATACAATGTTTGGTATCCGGAATATACCATCAATTCATTTCACTTCCTAAGTCCAAACAATTGGTGCAAAGATTTCAACCGCACCTGGTTTTGCTTTTCTCACCCTCTTTTCACCTAAAACTGCCTGTGGTTTCTTACTCCCACTTGAAATCACCCAGTTTCTCATATAGTCACATATATAAGGACCAAGAACCCACACCTTAATCATCCATCTCACCATCAAATCAATAACCTATTACTGATCTTTTTCATATATACAAATTCAAATGAGCAAATCCAACATGAATGAAGCATCTAAAGCTTGGATAGTGGTATCAAGTATTGGAGCTGTGGAGGCATTGAAAGACCAATTGGGGGTTTGCAGGTGGAACTATGCTCTGAGTTCACTACAACAGCATGTTAAGACCAATATCAGATCCTACACCCAGGCCATGAAATTTTCTTCTGCATCTTCTGCAGGAGTTTCTAACAAGGTGAAGAGAACCAAGGAAGAGTCCATGGGGAAAGTCATGGACCTTAACTGCTGGGGTCCTAGTACTATAAGGTTTTAGTTATCTTGGTAGTTAGGATGGTGAACAGTCCCATTAATTATTTTATTGTATTGCAAGTTACTCCTCAGTTGTCCCGTCATCTTAGCTTGTGTATCTCATTCAGTCAATATAATTTTGTCAACGACATAGTAAATATGACTCAATAGGAAGGAAATGAAGGTCTTTTCATAATTTATTGGTTGGTTAAATTAATTTGTAGATTTGCGTACTTTCCTTAAAAAATTTAATTGAATTTTTATAATTTAAATTTTTTAATGAACTCTTTTGAATTTAAAATTTTATTATTAGTCAAGTTGTTGTTTAGACCATTTTAAAATTGAAAACATTTTTTATACCAAAAAAATTAAATTGAAAACATTTAAAATCCGGCAACCATTTTTGGATTTTGGTGGTTGCTGAAGTTGGCAATAATAAAGACATGGTGTATATCTGGGTTAATGAAGAAGAATTTGCAATTTTAGGCTATATCTTTTAGTTTTGATATCACCTGTGATATGACAGAATTTCTGTGGGAGTCCATCAAGTTTGTGACTATGTATGGTTGCACACGTTTTATATCAGCATCCAAAACTTGAATTTGTCGGTGCAAATAAATCCATAAAATAAAACTTAAAAGGGAAATAAAAAAAACTTATGAGAAACCGGGTTGATAAAATTTTGACAAAATTATTTCATTGGTCTTTATTTTAATTTAAAATTTTACAATTGGTCTTTTATCTTTTTTTTCTTTTCAAATTAATCCTTTAAGTATTAAAACGTTAATATATTATCGAACTTTTTTCATTTCCCATCTACCTTTGTCAAAAAAATCATACGTCTTCCTCCAATAATCATGGGCACTTCTTGAAAGTTTTGGAACATTCTACGAAATTCTTAATGGTAATTTAACAGTTGCTCTTTAAGAATTTTGCTTTGTCTGGAATGCACCTTCCTCCACCATGGTAAGTGTATTGGATCTCCCTCCAATAATCGAGAATGCAATTTCCTCCAGCATGATGTGGTTGAGCCGCGAGGATGAGTCCCTACAAAAGCACTCTGATGTTCAAGTTAATTTGACAGTTTAGCTGGGCCTAAGAGAATAGAATACTGTGCTAATTAAACCTTTGATTGGTGTATTATCATCCTCTTGTTGTCTTAGCTTGGCGAGGTTATGGGGAACCTCTGGGAGTTGCTGGTTAGTGGCAAAGATCTCCATAAATCAGTTTTCCAACTTGTCCCATTCCACTATGTGTTGGAGGCCCCAGAATTAGAATTATGTCAATGCCTCGTCTGCCAAGGTTAGTGGGAGCACTCGATATAAGTCGCTCCAAGAGCACCTCTCTTTTTGCATCATCTCCTGAAACTTGTTGAGGTGTTGCAGCAGGTCTAAGTTTCCATCGTAAATGCTTATTTAGTCCAAATGTGGCTCCGTGGGTGCCTTCAGACTCAGACGTCTCGATTCTCGATTACCAGACTCTACCATTGTTTAGAACCTTCTACCTCTTAAGGCGCGTGATCATCCTCCGTGGATGGTGTGAGTTGAGGACTCGACATGCTGTCTGGCTCGTATTATTGTGGCTTAAAAGGAGAGGGAGGTTTGAGTAACCTTGTGGAGATGGGAAAACTTTGTTGCCTATGGCACCCAAGTCAGGTAGTTGCGAGTAGGGGAATAACAACACCGGGTAATCCTTGTCTCCTTGGCATGGGGTGATGATAAAGGACGGCTTGTAGTTCACCTACACGATGGGTCGGTCTGACCAATATATGATGGCACTAACGGGAACACCTCTAGTTCGTCCGCTGGTAAGAAAGGACAGCCATGCCAATCTTGGTCCCCCGATCGCCATTGATACACTTGCCTTTACTCACATAGAAGAACAACACGCAATGCGGGTTCATCCTCCTTTTTCTTATTTAGCTTTTGGTTGCTACACAAACTTCTACTCCCTGAACGGTGGGGTACCAGGTATAGACATGCACTCGACGAGGGGCGAACTACTGGCGTCTGTGGATCCCTATGGCTCCTTACACCCTATGGTTTCCAGCTCCTGATCTAGTTAGGTTCTGGGGCAACAATTCTACGAGGTTACTTAGGCAATATTCATGAGACGTGTTTTCGTCTTGATAAGGCTAATAAAGATGATGGAAATAAGTTTACATCTTCCCATAGACAGCGCCGATTCTCTATCTCGGTTATTTGACAGCCTGATGAGTGCATCAAACCTCCCTCCATTAATCCAAATTGCAGCTCCCTCCTATGTGTTGGAACCTAAACGATTAAGAAGTTTAGGTCCTCATTAATTTTAATGATAAAAAAGTATTTGCAAGTGAACAATTTATCTTCTGATAAGTTTTCAGTGTGCAGGTATTAAAATCACTCATGTTTTATAACTCACTCAAGCAAGAAGAAGAAATTCACAGGAGTTTCAATATATTCCATGTGTGTCTTCATCCGGTTCACTCCAGCGTCTTATCTAAAGCGAGCGTTCGGTAGTGTTATCTTTTGACACGTGGATTACCTAATTGCTGCTAGCGTCTGTCCATTCTTCTGAGCGAGCATCTAATCTATTAATGAATCACATGATGGTCAAGTTTTTGTTCTTCTCCTCAGCTAGTTTGGAACGGAATTCGAATTTGAATTTGTGCGCTCATTTTGATGTACGAGATATCAAAGGTGACACTTTTAGTATAAGACAAAATTCGTACACGGCAATTGTGAAAAGTAGATAGTACAAAACGGTAATGTGTACTATTATGATAATTCTCTTGAAAGGAAGAAAAAGACAGCATTTCAAATTACCTCACTCAATGATAATGAGCTGAATTTACTGCAACGGTAATACCCTCAAGGAGTCCTATAAATACCTCAAGGTATTCACTGAAGAAGGTTGCCAAAAACTGCTAGAAACTATATTCTGAAAGTGTTATTACTCAAGTGAACAATCAAGTTTCGTGTCAAGTTTCTGGACACCAAGAACTGAACTTCATCGTCTTATATTCTTTCTTTTAGAAAGTTATTTGTTTTTTAGCTTAATCTTTTCATCCTCTCCGTGAGAGTTATTTGATTGTATTCAAAAGAAAATCACTTTGTAAAAGTTGTTTTGCCTAGCTTAGGCTTTGTTCCTCAAAGGCTCGAACGTACTGAGTCGTTTTGAGAAGTTAAGAGGATTGTCAAGTTTGTGACACTAGAATACTCTTAAGGAAATTTGTAATCAGTTGATTATATATAGTGGAAAATCCTTCAAGAACTAAGGGACTAGACGTAGCTACCAGGTTGATGATGAACTAGTATAAATCGCTATTTCTCTTGCTTTACTGCTTTACATTTATTCTTATCTTGCTAAGAAAAACAATTTTTCATAAACTGTATTTCCAGCGTCTGGTCATACTCCAACATTCGATAACAAACAGATTTAAAATCAACTGTTCAAAAGTGTTTTTAACTTAAAGTTTGCGAAAAGTTTTGAACACTATTCAACCTCCCTTCTTGTGTTCATGTTTAGTTGGTACCAGAGCTCTGCCTCTTGGTTGAGCACTTAACAGTGTTAAGAGAAAAGATCATATACTGTGAACATGTCTGCAGAAGGTGGTCACATGAACCGTCCTCCTCTATTTATTGGAGAAAAATTTAACTACTGGAAAGATAAGATAAAAGTTTTCTTTGAGACACAACAACTTGAGTTGTGGGATATTGTTGAAAGTGGTTGCATTCTTCCCATTAATGCTGCTGGTGTTGTAATAGCCAGAGAAAATTGGAATGATGAGCAGAAAAAGAGATATCAAATTAATCAAAAAGCTAGATTCATTCTTATCTGTGCTATGTCAGAAAAGGAATATGACAAATGTGGCAAATTTGATACTGCTAAAAAAATTTGGGATTCTCTTGTTTTGTCTTATGAGGGCTCTGCCCAAGTAAGAGAGACTAAAGCTAGCATGTTAGTTCGCCAATATGAGCTGTTCAAAATGGAAGATGGTGAAAACATTGAATCTATGTTTGGAAGGTTCCAAACACTTGTTCATGGGTTACAGGCCCTTGGAAAAAGTTATACCACACCTGGCCATGTGAGAAAGATCCTGAGAAGTTTGACCAAGCAGTGGAGACCCAAAGTCACTGCTATTCAAGAAGCAAAAGATTTAAATTTCTTAAGACTTAAAGATCTCTTGAGTTCTTTAAAAGCTCATGAACTTGAACTGAATGAAGAAAAACTTGTGAAGAAAAGCAAGTCTATTGCTTTGAAAGTCAACAAACATAAAACCAGTACTTCTAAAGCCCTTTAGGCTGAAGAAGAATCAGAAGATGAAGCTTCAGAAGGAGACATTGATGGGTCAGATGATAAGCTTGCGTTCATATCTAAGAAGATTCAAAGAATGTGGAAGAAAAGAAACTTCAAGAGAAAATTCCAGAAGAAAGATGTCGAGGACAAGAAGAAAAGCAAAGACAAAAGCCTAGTTATTTGCTATGAATGTAAAAAGCCTGGACACTTCAAATCTGAATGTCCTAATCTTAAGAAGAAGCCCACAAGAAGTTCCTTCAAGAAAAAGAAGCAGAGTCTCATGGTCACATGGGAAGATCTGGATTTATCCTCCTCTGAGGAAGATAATGAAGAAAAAGCCAATCTTGCCCTTATAACAAATACTGATCTAGACTCAAAAGAAGAAGTTAAAGAGGTAATAATATATGATTCTTATTCTGAACTTCAACTTGCATTTGATGATCTTCTTAAGGACTCTGCCACTCTCTCCACTGAGTATAAAGCTTTGAAAAAGAAATTTTCAAAATTATCCCAAGAATTTCAAGTTTTGAAAAATGAAAACTCAAAGCTCAGTGAAGAGAACCAGAAGCTAAAAACTGAAGATCAGCGTCTAGTGGATAGTCAGCGTCTGGTAACATGTCAGCAACCAGAAGTTGAGAGCTCTCAACCTGAAAGTTCTGAAGCTAAAGGCAATCCTAGATGTAAATCAAATAATTATGAATATGCATTTCAAAAGTTTCTTGCAAAGAGTGTAACTCGAAGCAAGCAAGCTTTAATGATTTGGGGTGTCAGTAAAACGACAACTCAAGGTCTTGGTTACATATCAGATGAACCCTCTTTAGAAAATGAAAATCATGCATCTGATAAATCCAACGATCACAATGAATGCTTGCATTGTACTTACTGCAATAAACATGGTCATTTGAAAAGTGCATGTACTGTTTTGAAGACTAAGAAGGACAAGTATCCTTCAAGAACTAACATGAAATGACCCAAAAAGATATGGGTACCTAAAGATAAAATAGTCTATGTTGCAGACATGCTTAGCAACAAAGTCAACACACCTATCTTGGTACTTGGACAGTGGATGCTCGCGTCACATGACAGGAGAAAAGCATATGTTCCAAGAGCTAAGACCTAGAGAAGAAGGATTTGTTGGTTTCGGAGGAAACCAGAAAGGTAAAATAGTTGGAATTAGTCGCATTGGTAAAGGCTCTCTTCCCTCTATTGATAACGTACTTTAAGTTGAAGGACTGAAGCATAACTTATTGAGCATAAGTTAATTATGTGACAATGGTTATGGTATCATTTTTACAGAAACTGGATGTTTAGTAAAAAGCAAGAAATATGGCTCTATTTTCTTTACTGCAAAGAGAAACCAAATATTTATAAAATTGATCTTTTTGAACTTGCAAAACAAGATGTCAAGTGTCTGTTGAAGATGAACAATGGATTTGGCATAAAAGATTGGGTCATGCCAGTTTGATATTAATCTCAAAACTAAACAAGCACAGTCTTGTTAGAGGCTTACCAAATCTTAAATTCCAATCTGATGCTCTCTGTGAGGCATGTCAAAGAGGAAAATAATTTAAAACTTCTTTTCATTCTAAAAATGTTGTTTTAACCCCAAGACCACTTGAGCTTTTGCATCTTGACCTTTTTGGTCCAACAAGGACAACCTCTTTAACTGGAAAGAAATATGGGTTAGTCATTGTTGATGATTTTACTAGATGGACATGGGTTAGATTCCTTGCCTACAAGGATAAGTCATTCAAGGTATTTACTGTTTTCTGTAAATCAGCTCAAAATGAAAAAGGAGTTTGTATTTCTTCAATTAGAAGTGATCATGGGGGAGAATTTGAAAATGAAAGCTTTCAAAAATTTTGTGAAAAAAATGGCATCTCCCACAATTTCTCCTCTCTATTAGAACACCACAACAAAATGGTGTTGTAGAAAGGAAAAATAGGTCCCTTTAAGAAATAGCCAGGACCATGATCAATGAAGCTGATATTGCAAAACATTTTTGGGCAAAAACAGTAAACACAGCTTGTTATATTCAAAATAGAATTCTTATTAGAACTATTTTGAAGAAGACTCCATATGAACTATGGAAAGGTAGAAAACCAAACATATCTTATTTTCATCCATTTGGTTGCATATGTTATATTCTGAATACCAAGGATCAACTTGGTAAATTTGATTCCAAAGCTGATAAAGGAATCTTTTTGGAATACTCTGAAAGATCTAAAGCTTTTAGAATATACAATAAAGAAACTTTGATCGTGGAAGAATCCATTCATGTCAAGTTTGATGACAAGAAGCCTGACACTGCTATGTCAGAGCTAGATGAATTATTTTCTGATTTAAATATTGGTGGTACAACAAACAGTGAACCTGCATCTTCAGCGTCTGGTGGTGACCAAACACATGATTCTACTCAAGCAGAAGCTGAAACTAGAAAAAGTTGGAGATACAAAACTAATCATGCTAAAGATCAAATCATAGGAGAACCTGGAGATAGAGTAAGAACCAGTCCTCTTTCAAAGAGCATGCATATATTGCACTTCTCTCTGAAATGGAACCTAAGACGATTGATCAAGCATTGGAAGATGAAGGTTGGATTCTGGCTATGCAAGAAGAGTTAAATCAGTTCCAAAGAAATGATGTGTGGAAATTAGTCACTCTACCAGAAGATAAGCAAGCTAGTGGTACTAAATGGGTGTTTAGAAACAAGCTTGATCAAGATGGTAAGGTAGTGAGAAACAAAGCAAGATTAGTTGCTCAAGGTTACTCACAAGAAGAGGGTATTGATTTTACAGAGACTTTTGTACCTGTTGCAAGGTTAGAAGCTAATCGCATTTTACTTTCATTTGCTGCACACCATGAGATAATTCTTTATCAAATGGATGCGAAAAGTGCTTTCTTGAATGGTTTTATAACTGAGGAAGTCTATGTGAAACAACCTCCTGGTTTTGAAGACATTGAATTTCCAGAACATATCTTTAAGCTTAAAAAGGCTCTGTATAGTCTTAAGCAAGCTTCTCGAGCTTAGTATGATAGACTAAGTTCCTTTTTGATGAAAAATAGTTTTATCAGAAGTCAAGTAGATACTACTCTATTTAGAAAAACATCAAAGAAGCATTTTATACTTGTTCAAATTTATGTTGATGATATTATATTTGGAGCTACTAATGAAAGCCTTTGCAAAGAATTTTCTAAGCTAATGCTTGCTGAATTTGAAATGAGCATGATGGGTGAATTAAAGTTTTTCCTTGGAATTCAAATTAAGCAATGCAATGATGATATTTATATACATCAAAGCAAATACATCAAATAATTGCTAAAAAAATTCAAGATGGTGGATTGCAAGCCAATGAGCACACCTATGCATCCTACATGTATTCTTGGTAAAGATGAAACTGGTAAGAAGGTAGATCAGAAAATGTACAGAGGTATGATTGGATCTCTACTTTATCTTACTACTTCAAGACCTGATATTATGTTCAGCATCTGCCTGTGTGCTAGATTTCAATATGATCCTATAGAATCACACTTGAGTGCTGTTAAAAGAATATTTAGATATTTGCAAGGATCTACTAATCTTGGTTTGCTTTATAAGAAATCAAAAGATTACAAATTAGTAGGTTTCTGTGATGCTGACTTTGCTGGAGACCGAATTGAAAGAAAGAGCACAAGTGGAGGCTGCTAATTCCTTTGAGCAAATCTTGTGTCTTGGTCAAGCAAAAAACAAAGCACAATTGCACTCTCAATAGCAGAAGCTGAATACATCTCAGCAACAAGTTGCAGCTCTTAACTTCTGTGGATGAAATATCAACTTGAAGACTACTTGATAAAAGAGAGTAACATTCCTATCTTTTGTGATAATACATCTGTAATTTGTCTTACTAAGAATCCAATATTGCATTCTAGAGCAAAGCACATTGAGATTAAACATCACTTCATAAGAGACTATGTTCAGAAGGGTATTCTTGAAATAAAATTTGTAGACACTGATCTTCAGTGGGCTGACATCTTTACAAAACCCCTTGCTGAAGATAGATTTAATTTTATAATAAGAAACTTAAATTTCCATCTTATAGAAAAATGATTAATCTCAGCGTCTTATGATATGCATCATTCAGCATCTGGTATGACATAAGCGTTCACACGTGTACACATATGATATGCCATTCACATAACATAACTTAGCGTCCGGTAAATTCGTTTGCGTGCGTCCGAGCACACACGTGTCACGCACGTGTGAGACTTAAGCGTCTCATCACAGTACTCTGAGTCATGATTATTTAGGTTTTCAATAAAATCTTTTTCTTGATTTTAACTTTATTTTGGCAACTACATTTAATGAAAAGGGGAATCTTTATTTTATTTTCTTTCTGATTTATTTTTTATTCAGAGGAAATGTGAAGAGTTTTTTTGAAAAAGTAACTGTACTATTTTATCAAAACTTTCCCACTACTCCACCTCTTTTGCTCCACACTCACTCTGTTTTGTCTGCAAAAACCGTTCTCTCTCTCTCTCTGTGTGATTCCTGAAACCCTAAACCTCCATCACCCATTCTTCAACTGCAACCATGACTAATGTTAAGGTCAGACAATACTCTGCTATCTTCGACATCATGAACGAAGCAAGGCTTATGAATGAGAACATGATTGATTTGGAGAAGTTCAAGCTCTATGGTTTTAACTTCATGAAGGTCTGAATAATCTGGGTTGGAAAAACTACTTCCTTTGGGAACCAGTTGAAGTTATGGCTTATGCCATCAAGGAATTTTGGGGAAACGCTCATGTGCTTCTGGGTGGAATCGTTGAAGGTCATATTAGAGGATTCAAGGTGGTGTTCACCATAAACACCATTGCTGAAACGATTAAGTGCCCCTGTGAAGGCATTAGTTACTATGTGGGTTGGGAAGATGCTTTCAGAGGAATGGATAAAGTCAACGAGGCTCTATTCGAAAACTATCACTAGTTGAAGAAAGACGATGTAAATCCCTCTGCCAAGGACTTGAAAAGTCATTACAGAATTCTACATAAGATTATTGCTAAGAGCGTCATTCTGAAGGCTGGGTCAAGTGACATAATGAACTACGAGCATAAGTTCATTATGAGAAATTACATGGCTGGTCACAAAATCAACTTGCCTAGGTTTATTTTCAACAATATTGTCAATGCAATTATTGGTTCAAGGAAGGGTTCTGCTGACAAGAAGAACATTATCAAGGTTATTCCTTATGGAGTTCTTCTTACTGCAATGATAGTCAAGGGTGGTATTGCAAGAAGGCTTGCTGCCTTGACTAACAAAGAAGAACGGGATAAGTATTTTGGAGTTGGTGTTGTTGTTCGCCCTGATGTCTTTGGCGTAAATAGCTTGGTGAGAATGAAATTGATCAATGCTGATATGATCAAGAAGGTGAAAAAGGAACAAGGAGAAGGAATACAAACTAAAATTGGTGAAGTAGCTGAAACAAAACCCACCAGAAGCTCAGCATCTGGTGTGAAAAGAGCTGGTGAGTCTCCAGCAAGGGAGACAAAAAGCAAAAAGCAGAAGGTGCCTCCTGCACCAGAAGGTAGGATTGTACCAAAAGATGATGCGGACCAAGTCCCCATCAGAAGGATATTGGAGAAGAAGAGGATGGCAGAAGCTGAAAAGCCTGTTTCAGTGTCTAGCCCCAAGAAGCAAGTTTCTCCACCTCCTCCTCCTGCTGCTGCCTCTCAAGACAAAAGAAGAAGACTGGTTAGGCAATCTGAACTTAACCCAAAGGTACTGGATTTTACCATTGATGATTCAGTTACTGCTTTTGGTTCTGATGACAGTATTCCTGCACCACCACTCTCGGTTTCATCACCACAAATACACTCCACACAACCATCACTCTCCAAGACACTAGCCAAGAAAACCACAAAAACCAAACCTCAAACCACTGCCCTTATCACTCAACAACCTCCATCAACCGAACCACAAACCTCCCAATTAACCACAAAATCCAGAACACTTACATTTCCCTTACCACATCCCTCATCAAACACATCCCTCACTACATACATTTCATCACTCCACTCTCACCCTTTCAACCTACTCTTCAAAATACCTCCAAACAAACCCAAAACCTACAAAGTCAAATTGACTTCCCCTCTCCCACTTACTCTCACTCTCAAACCTACCTCATACCATGGTGCCAAGAAATATGTGTCCCCTATAAACAAACCACGGTTTGTAAGAGAAGAAGAGTATCATTCCATCTATGATCACCTTTCTCTGTGGCACTTGAAGACATTCACCTCTAGGGCTGCAAGACTGGAGATTGCCCCTCGTTCACATCTCATTGTCTCTGAAGATAATGAGAAAGTGGAAATGTCTTTTGGTGGAAGGTTAAGACCTCTCTCAAACAGAGGAGTTATTCATTTCTCTGTTGATCTTCCTCATGTTCTGCCACAACATGAATCTCTCACTTTGGAGGAATGCGGAAAATGGATCATAGACAATGAAAAGTCATTCATTGCTCACTGCCATGAAATGAAGAAGATGGAGTTGATTTATCTGAACAAAGATCCTACTTCAGCATCTGTGAAGATTGTGCCTGATAGGCAAAGGTACCCTGGTCTATCCCTGATAAAAGGAAGGAACCAGCTCCTGGGAAACTTCCCAAGTCTATTGGTCTAAAGGAGTATGAAGAAGCTGCTAGGAAATACGATATCAAAGCATTTTCTGAGCTTCTGTTAAGAAGATATCTGAATACCATGCTCAGTGTGTGTATCTGAACCTTCTCAAGAGAGATTCTTGGAGAACTGGTTCTTCTGGCTGCTGTAACGCAGAAAAGGCAACCATCCCTACTATTGGCTCTATCAGTAGGGTAACAGACACAAACCTCGCTTTTGTTCATTTTGATGACATGTTTATGTGTTCTGTTATTAGGCCTCTAAGTGTTATGAAACTGGAAGATAAATGAGTTGTTATTACCAAACATTTTGACATTGGATTCAGTTGGAGTCAGATGACTATGTCTTGGAAAGACAAAGCCATTCTACCTCGTTTTAGGCCTTTCAATATTGAAGATGATAGGGAGAATCTGCATAGGTTGTATCTGGCTGAAAATGAAGGCATCAACTTCATTCTTGATGATTTGGGAGCATTGATAAGATGCAATTTTGGAGAAGCTGCTTTTGCAAAATTTGATACATATGTAAAATATTTGTTTAAGCACAGGGAAACTATCTTTTTTTGTATTGTGTGTTAATTTTTGATACAATTATCTATTTTTGCACTTGATACAATTATATTTTGAATTGCTCTGATCTTTATCTTCAAATTTTTCTAGTATTATTACTTATTGTTTTGACTATGATGTGTTTTACACTCTTTTTGTCTGATGACAAAAGGAGGAGTAAAAGAAAGGTCTGATGAACACGCTGAAAGTCTGATGAACACGCTGAAGACGCTGAAGTATTACACATTTCATGCATAAATCATACATAGCATATCTTTGAATTGCTATGATACTCATTATGATGTGTTGCTCTGATACTCATAGATATTCATTGTCTGGTGCTTTGATACTCATTAATATCTGTTGGCACATTTTTATTATAATTGGTACAATGAATTTCAGCATCTGATCCTCAATAATTGCTTAAGTATATTCATTATTGGTACAATGATCTCAGCATCCGATCTCAACGCTTAATTGAATATATGCTCTGATACTTGTATGCATTTTGCGATCATACAAACGCTCTGATTATTATAAATCGCTCTGATACCTAAAATATTTAATTATATCTGAGTTGTTGAACTCAGGGGGAGACCCTGGAAATTATTTTTGAAATTAAATTGTTCATCAACCTTAGATATTTGTCATCATCAAAAAGGGGGAGATTGTTGGAACCTAAACGATTGAGAAGTTTAGACCCTCATTAATTTTGATGATAACAACTTATTTGCAAGTGAACAATTTATCTTCTGATAAGTCTTGGAGTGTGCAGGTATTAAAATCACTCATGTTTTATAACTCACTCAAGCAAGAAGAAGAAATTCACAAGAGTTTGAATACATTCCATGTGTGTCTTCATCAGGTTCACTCCAACGTCTTGTCTAAAGCGAGCGTTCGATAGTGTTATCTTTTGACACGTGGATTACCCAATTGCTGCGAGCGTCCGTCCATTGTTCTGAGCGAGCATCTGGTCTATTAATGAATCACGTGATGGTCACGTTTTTGCTCTTCTCCTTAGCTAGTTTGGAACGGAATTCGAATTTGATTTTGTGCGCTCATTTTGATGTACGAGGTATCAAAGGTGACACCTTTAGTATAAGACAAAATTCTTACAAGGCAATTGTAAAAAGCAGATAGTACAAAAACGGTAATATGTATTATTCTGATAATTCTTTGGAAAGGAAGAAAAGGACAACATTTCAAATTACCTCACTCAATGATATGGAGCTGAATTTACTACAATGGTAATACCCTCAAGGAGTCCTATAAATACCCCAAGGTATTCATTGAAGAAGGTTGCCAAAAACTACTAGAAACTATATTCTGAAAGTGCTATTACTCAAGTGAGCAATCAAGTTTCGTGTCAAGTTTCTGGACACCAAGAACTGAACTTTATCGTCTTATATTCTTTCTTTTAGAAAGTTATCTGTTTTTGAGCTTAATCTTTTCATCCTCTCTGTGAGAGTTATTTGATTGTATTCAAAAGAAAATCACTTTGTAAAAGTTGTTTTGTCTAGCTTAGGCTTTGTTCCTCAAAGGCTCGAATGTACTGAGTCGTTTTGAGAAGTTAAGAGTATTGACAAGTTTGTGACAGTAGAATACTCTTAAGAAAATTTGTAATCAGTTGATTATAGTGGAAAAATCCTTCAGGAACGAAGGGACTAGACGTAGCTACCAGGTTGGTGGTGAACTAGTATAAATCTCCATGTCTCTTGCTTTACTGCTTTACATTTATTCTTTTCTTGCTAAGAATAACAAGTTTTCATAAATTGTATTTCCAGCGTCTGGTCATACTCCAACATCCGATAACAAACAGATTTAAAATCAAGTGTTCAAAAGTGTTTTTAACTTAAAGTTTTGCGAAAAATTTTGAACACAATTTAACCCCCTTCTTGTGTTCATGTTCACTATGGCTCCTTTCGCCCCATGGTTTCCAGCTCCTGACCTAGTTAGGTTTTCGTGCAACACTTCTATGAGGTTACTTAGGGAATATTCATGAGCTATGTTGTCGTCTTGATAAGGTTAATAAAGATGATGGAAATAAGTTTACATCTTCCATAGGCAGTGTCGATTCTCTATCCCAGTTATTTAATAGCCTGATGAGTGCATCAAACCTTCCTCCGATAATCCAAATTGCAGCTTCCTCCGACCTGGCAACTATATTAGATTTCCCTCCTCGGGACTCAGTTTAATGAGTAGATATCCTCCCAATTTCTCAAAAGAAATGAATATCTCTATTACTATAGTTTTGAGTGTACAAATGCACATAAATACATAATTGATATCACCATTTTAAAAATGTGTATTTTAGGGCCCGTTTACTTTGTTTTCGAATTTTTATTTTCTGTTTTCTAATTGATACACAGCCTAATACACACATAGCTAATGAGATGATATCCAAAGTGGGGATTGGTGGTGCTAGGTAGTAGTAGCATTTTGAAAATTTTAAAAAAGATAAAAAGTTGTTTTCACTATTTCCAAAAATACTATTGCTTTTTTCACCACTTATTTTCATTTAAGATATCATCTCATTAGCTATATGTGTACTAGTATGTGTATCAACTAGAAAACAGAAAATAAAAATTTGAAAACAAAAATAAACAAAACCTAAATATCTTTTGAGAAATAGAGAGAATATCTACTCTATTTTTTTAATCACGGGATCTCTACTCCACTTTAACACCTCTAGATTTCTAAAGTGAAAAAAAGAAAGAACAAAGTCACCAATTTCCTTTTTCATTTTTATTTACAATTTTTTAACTCAATTTATTCTCTACTCAGCCATCAATATATAATAATTAATTACTATTTCTGATCCTAATTATAAGAAAATTTCTTAAAATTTTTTTGTCTTAATTATAAAAAAAATATTTATTTTAAGATGTATTTTTTTGTTAAAATACTTTTTATACCCCTATATTAATAGACTTGTATAATAGTATTTAATAAATGTGTATATTTTTTATGCACATAATTAATAATATATTTAAAAAAATTAATTTTATAATATTAAATATGTTTTTTTGGTGTTTATATTTTTTGTAATTTATTTTTATAATTAAGACTAGAGATAGAGATAGTAATAGTAATTAAAAAAGCTCGCGGTATTCACTCAATTAGCCAACACATTCAACGCTGCTGTTTTACGAAACTTGTCGTTTTCTGAAGTGTTAGAAAACAATTTTTATTTATGACGTCGTTGAGTCGTCGAGACGAGACGTTCCATGAAACTTTCTTCGCAAGAACCGAAGTAGCAGCAGAACCAACCATCTTTTTCTTGGGCGTGTCCTTTAGTTGACAAATAAATATTATTAAATTACAAAAAATAATAGGGAGTGTCTAATACTGTTTTTTTACATTTTCTTTTATATTAATTAGAATTCATATTAGTCTCATCAAATTTATGTGAGACCTATTTAAATTTTAATTAATAAAAAAGTAAGTATCAATAAAAAAATGTTAAAAAATGTGTTAATAAGGCTTTTTTTTAAATTATGGAGTAGCCGATATGACGAATCTCTTAGGAGACTAGACATTTGACACCGCCGCGTAGATTTCGGGAAATATCGTAGTTCCGTTCCAAACAATAGGTGAAACCGCCCCTTGTTTTGTTCCTCTTGGTTTTTTCTTCCATTCCACCCCAACAAAGCCCCTGGTTTAGTTTAATTCTTAACTCCCACTTGTGAATCACTCAACTAATTACCCCACAGGCCACATATATATATATATATATATATATATATATATAGGAAATCAACAAACCCACCAAAACACATTACAACTCATCAAAACAACTTCATAGTGACAAGCAAATACACCAATATTCAGATTTCATCAAAGCTATAACAACATGAGTGCAGCAGCAGCAACAAGAGCTTGGATCGTGGCATCAAGCATAGGAGCAGTGGAGGCCTTGAAAGATCAATTGGGGGTTTGCAGGTGGAACTATGCTTTCAGGTCACTGCAGCAGCATGCCAAGAGCAACATCAGATCATACACTCAGGCCACGAAATTGTCTTCTGCCTCTTCAGCTGCAGTTTCCAACAAGGTGAAGAGGACCAAAGAAGAGTCCATGAGGAAAGTCATGGACTTGAGCTGCTGGGGCCCCAATACTGCAAGGTTTTAATGTGGAGGGACAGTGAATGATGCTAATTGCTATGTAATGTGTAATCCATTTTAATCATTATGCTTCAAATTACTACTGGCCTCATTTATAAGCAAAAAAGACATTTCCATATTCATTAAAAAAATGTATGTATTTAGTCCAAAATTTGGATCAGATACATATATTTTTTAATAAACGTGAAAATGTCTTTTTTGCTTATAAATGAGGCCGGAAGGAGTAATTTGTAGCCCTCTCGTCTCATCTCATCTCATCTCCTTATGTATCTAATTCATCCAAGATTTTGTCCATTAAATGGTTATATCGCCAAGTAAAAAAAAAATAGCTGAGATCTATTTTTCATATCTTAGTTGGGTGACGGTAATTCAAGGATGATCCTTGATCTTGAGATTGGCTTTGTACCTAATGTGTCTAGAAACATAATCTTTTCAATACATGCATGCTCTCGCCTGCAAGGAATTTATCTTCAGTATTTGCCTTTGCTCTGTCTAGTTTTGTGCATCTATGCTTGTGGATTGAAATAAAAGCCATGTTATCTGCATTACGCAGTCAAGCCTATTTTTTGGGTTTTGCAGGATCTGGCTTTTTTCATCAAGAAAAATAATTAAATCATCAAAATAATATATTACTAACAAAATTTTCCAGGCAATTATGGTTAAATTCCTATTTGTTTGTTAAAAAAATTCTAAGATATCTATAACTTACAAAAAATAAAATAAAAAGTCGGATTGATCAATCCAACTGACTTTCATTTGCTTTCATCTTTTCAAATGAGGAATTAAGGATGTTTTGGATTTTATCCTATTAACGATTTAGGATACATGATTGCTGCTTGTGTGAATGGTGTGAGCGTCGGTTAGAAAAGTTCTTTTTATTTTTATTTTTTTTTTGTCATGGTTTTGTCAGTTGTCTGGGTGCCTGGTTAGTTTTGGACATTTAGTGTGGTTCACGACAGAAATTGTGAAAAATTGTGAAGAGAGAGTATTAAAAGAGAGAAAAATGTGAGAAATATGGTAGATTTGAAGTATTGATTGGAATAAGAGAAATAAGAAAGAGAGAGATGTTGATTATTTTTAAAAGTACGATAATGTCCCTAAATTATTATTATTTATAGTCGTTGAATAAAAATCACAATTTGAAAGTTTATGGGTAAAACAATAAAACGTGTAACATGTGCGCTGTGTCTGGCCTTTTCTTCACAATGGAGCAGAGAATTGAAAAAGACATGGGTCCACACATTTTTTTTCTCTCTGTTGCATTTCATCCCTAAACAATCAACGTGAGTTTTGCTTTTCTCACCTTACTCTCTCGTTTGTGACACTCTCGCTACAAAACCTCGCTTACTAATCACAGCCTTAAAGATCCTAAACTCTTTGTAGAGACTTTCTTACCATTAGTCCTCTACATATGATCCTAAGTTCTGGTAGATACTTGAATGATAATCAAACTAACTTTGAATGAGTGATACAATAGAATCTCTATTAGCCACACCAGATTTGTTTTCACGAGAGCTTGCATAATTTATGTCATCTATCTTCTGTTGCTGCTACTGAAATCATTTCCTCCATTGACTTGCAAAGATGAACAGGTATCTCCGGTGACGTACTTAGGACCCTGGGCTACGGGGTGCAAAAAATTTAAAAGTATACGTCATTATTGTTAAAAAATTTCTAATAACAAATTATTGCTAAAAAATTAAGGGACTACCAGCAGCGGTAATAAAAAGAAAAACCATAAGAACATTATCAAATGATTAAACTATGCAAAATTGAATTAGATTACAACTTTGTGTTGCGTGTCTTGAAAAACAAATTCATCATTTATATTACTTATATATCTTTATAATCATTTATATTATATATTATATAAAGTTAGAGTAAACTATCAATTCAGTCCCTAAACTAACACCCTATTTCTTATTTAATCATTAAAGTATATGAAAATAATAAGTAATCCCTTGTGAAATTCGTCAAATTAGTCCCTAAAATTTTATAAGTAATTCCTTACAGGGACTAATGTATTACCTCATAATTAATTGTTTGTTAGTTAACTTTATAACTAACTCTGGTTAGTTAAGTTACTTTCTGTTGTAAATAACTTGTACAGCTTCTAGTATATTGCAACTTCATTTTACAGAAATGAGAAATCCTTTCTCATCGTTTCTCTTCTTCTTCAATACGATTTCCACAATTATCATGGTATCAGATTAACGCATTCGCTCCACTCTGCGATTGATTTCTTCTTCGGTTCTTCGATTTGATTCGTCTACAGGTTCCTCTTTCAATTTCTGTTTTTCGAATCTGTTTCTTCAATTTTCTTTGTCAATGGCGACTTCGAACTATTCTAATTTTGCTACAAGCCCTACCAATCCTTACTATTTGCATCCGAATGAAAATCCTGATGTTGGGCTTGTTACGCCATTGTTAGATGGCAAGAATTATCATTCATGGCTGCGATCCATGAAAATTGCTTTACTTTCTAAGAACAAGATGAAATTTGTTGATGACACCCCTGCACAACCTCATGTTTCTGATCCTTTATATGATCCTTGGATTCGATGCAATAGTATGGTTCTCGCATGGATTCAGCGTTCAATTTCCCCTGATATTGCGAAATCTATCATTTGGTATGATCGTGCATCTGCCGTTTGGAAAGATCTTGATTTTTGGTTTTCTCATGGTGATATGTACAAGATTTCTGATCTGCAAGAGGAAATGCTTCGATTACATCAAGGCAGCCTCGATATTTCGTCCTATTATACTCAATTGAAATCATTATGGGAAGAGATTGAAATCTTTCGTCCAATTAGGGATTGCACCTGTGCAATTCCATGTTCTTATGGTCCTGTGACTGATATGAAGAAGTACCGCGAGCAAGACTGTGTTCTTAAATTTCTCAAAGGCTTGAATGAGCAATATTCTCATGTTCGTTCTCAGATAATGATGATGGAACCTTTGCCTCCTTTACACAAGGCTTTTTCCCTGGTGTTGCAACAAGAACGCAATCTTCCTGTTTCTACTACTGTCGATAGCCAAAATGAACAAGGAGCAATGACTATGCAGGTTCAACAGTCTGGTTCCAATTCTCAGCCTTCTAAGAATTTCAATTCTGGAAATTCTAATGGAGGTAGAGGCAGGGGCCGCGACAATTTTGGTAGAGGCCAATCTTCTGGTTCTGGTAATGGTAGAGGCCAGAATTCCACTAGATATTGTACGCATTGTGGTAAGTACAATCATACAATTGACACTTGTTATGCGAAGCATGGTTTTCCTCCGGGATATCAGTCAGGTAGATCTAACAATGGAAAATCTGTCAATTTGGCTTATACTGATTCAGATAACAACACTGAGTCCATTAAAGAATCTTCTCCTATGTCAAGTTCAGCTATGGCTTCATCTTTGAATGAGCTTCAAGGCCAGTTTCAACAGTTTTTAAAGCTTTTCCAACAACAGGCCGCACCTAACCCAACATTTATTGCATCTGTCAATTCCATAATATCCAATCTTGTGGCTCTTAATGCCATTTCCTCTCCTATATATGGTAAGCATTCTGTTACTTGGGTATTATACTCAGGAGCAACAGACCATATACCTATTCAGTTCAACGTTTTATTTCTTATCATCATATCAAACCAGTCCCAATTTCCTTACCAAATGGCAACAAGGTTTGTGCTAATATTACTGGCAGTGTTCAAATATCACCACACATTATCATTCACAATGTTCTTTTTGTTCCTCATTTTAACATCAATTTAATTTATGTTCAAAGACTTGCCAAATCTCTTGATTGCCATTTTGCTTTTTATCTTGATCATTGTTCCATTTTGCAGACTTCAAACCAGAAGATGATTGGTATAGCTAAGAAGAAGGGAGGATTATATGTCTTGGAAAGTCCTACTGCTGGTTTTTCTTCTGTTTCTGGTTCTTCCAGCATTTCTTGTAATTTTGTATTACCTCATTCTTCTGTTTGTAATGCTGTTTCCCATGCTGATAAGTCTTCAATACTTTGGCATAATAGGCTTGGACATGTTTCTGACATGATTCATAAATCCATCTCTGTATAATTTCCATTTATTCCTTTTAAATCTCATTCTACACCTTGTGATATTTGCCATTATGCTAAACAGAAAAGACTTGCACTCCCTAATAGCAACACACATTCTTCTCACATTTTTGAGTTGCTTCATGCTGATATTTGGGGACCTCATGGCATAGTTTCAGTAACTGGCCATAAATATTTTTGAACCCTTGTTGATGATTTTAGTCGTTTTACATGGATCATTCTCATGAAAAATAAGACTGAAACCAGAAATCATATGATGAACTTTGTTAATTACATTGAAACTTAATTTCATACTAAGTTGAAATTTTTGAGAAATGATAATGGAAATGAGTTTCTCATGCATGATTTCTTTCTTGCTAAAGGCATTGTCCATCAACGATCTTGTGTTGAGACTCCTCAACAAAATGGAACTGTTGAGAGGAAACATCAACATATTCTTAATGTAGCTTGTGCTCTTTCATTTCAAGCCTCTTTACCATCCAATTTTTGGTACCTTTCTGTTTTGCACTCAGTACATCTTATTAACCGGCTTCCCACTCCTCTTTTACAACACAAAACACCTTATGAAGTGTTATTTCAACAACCTCCAACTCTTGTTCATCTTCGAACCTTTGGTTGTATTGCTTTTGCATCCACCCTACATAATCACAGAACCAAATTCATGCCTAGAGTAAGAAAGACTGTCTTTCTTGGATACAGAGATGGTACTAAAGGTTTCTTATTGTATGACATTTCTAGTCATTCATTTTTGGTCTCCAGAAATGTAATCTTCTATGAGGATATTTTTCCCTTTTCCTCAGTAACTTCTCCTCACATTTCCTCATCCAATTCCTTAGATAATTTTGTCTTTCCCATTGATCCTCCAAACTTTCCTTCATTCTATCCTGCTGCTCCTTTAATTGATTCTGCAGCAGACTATTCTATTTCTAATCATGCAGATCCTTTAATTGATTCTGAGATAATTCTGCAACTCATTCTGCTCCTAATTCTCCAGCAATACCTGCTCAAAATTCTCCAGTGGTACCTACAGTGGTACCTGCTCAAAACCCTCATGTTCCTGCTCCTACTAGAGTTTCAAACAGAATTAGAAAAACACCAAGTTACCTCCAGCACTTTCACTGCAGTCTTCTCCCTTCTTCACAACATCAATCATCTTTAGGTAATGCATCTTCTTCTTATCCTATTTCATCTTCTTTATCTTACACAAATTGTGCCACTGCTTATAAGCATTTTTGCCTATCAATTTCAACCAATACTGAACCTAAAACCTTTAAACAAGCCTGCAAATCTGATTGTTGGAAAGAGGCAATGAAATCTGAATTGGCTGCTCTTGAACTCAATCAAACATTGTCCATAGTTGACTTGCCTGCAGGAAAGAATCTTATTGGATATAAGTGGGTTGACAAAATTAAGCATAATAATGATGGCTCTATTGAGAGGTATGAAGCAAGATTAGTTGCAAGAGGGTACACTCAAATGGAGGCTGTAGACTATTTTGATACATTTTTACCTGTGGCAAAGCTTACTACTGTCAAAACCCTGCTTGCTTTAGCTGCCATTAAGGGTTGGTTTTTGGACCAATTGGATGTGAATAATGCTTTCCTTCATGGGGATCTTAATGTGGAAGTTTATATGTCATTACCTCCGGGTGTTATTGTGCCAAATTCTGGTTCTAACTCTCCTAACGTGTGTAGATTGCACAAGTCTCTTTATGGCCTCAAACAAGCTAGTAGACAATGGTACTCCAAACTGTCATCAACTTTGATTTCTCCGGCATTTCACCAATCTGCAGCTGATCATTCATTATTTCTTAAGAAAGTTAGTTCTTCTTTCACTGCTCTCTTGGTGTATGTAGATGACATAGTTTTGGCTGGCAATAATTCCTTAAAAATCAAATCTGTCAAGTCATTTTTGGACAAAACCTTTCGAATCAAGGATCTTGGTAATCTCAGATTTTTTCTCGGATTGGAAATTGCTAGATCAAAGCAAGGTATTCTCTTGAATCAGGGAAAATACATTCTTGAATTGTTGTAAGACAGTGGCAATTTGGCAGCAAAACCTTCTTCTACTCCCTATGATTCCTCTCTCAAGTTGCATAGTTCTGAGTCTCCTCCTTATAATGATCCCGCTGCTTATCGAAGGCTCATAGGCCGATTACTCTACCTCACTACTACAAGACCTAACATTGCATTCGCAGTACAGCAGCTGAGTCAGTTTGTATCTAGTCCAAATGAAGTTCATTACCAAGCTGCCACTAAAGTGCTTCGGTATCTTAAGGCTTTATCTTCTGCCTTCTCTGGTCTGATCTCCAAGCTTGAACTTTTGGACATCCATAGTCCAGCTTGTGGGGGCATATTACCTCATAATTATTTGTTAGTTAGTTAACTTTATAACTAACTCTGGTTAGTTAATTAAGTTAGTTATGGTTAGAGGTAGTTAGTTAGCATCAGTTAGTTACTTTCTGTTATAAATAACTTGTACAACTTCTGGTATATTGCAACTTCATTTTACAGAAATGAGAAATCCTTTCTCACCATTTCTCTTCTTCCTTAATGTGATTTCCTCAATTATCATAATGAGACGAATTTCACAAAACTTTAGGGATTAATTTGACGGATTTCACAAACTTTAGAGAATACTTTATTATTTTCATATACTTTAGAGACTAAATAGGAGAGAGGGTGTTAGTTCAAGGACTAAATTGAGAGTTTACTCTATAAGGTTATTTAAGTCATTTTATTTTAAATGATTTAAGCTCTCATCCCCTCCAAAAAACTCCAATATTGGATGAGAGCAAAAATTGATTTAAGACTTAAGAGAGATTTTGCTCTCAACTCCTCCTAAAAATTGAACCAAACATTAAAAAAAATTAAAATAACTTCTCTCCTCCCCTCCATTCACCTCCAACCAAACACTATCTGAGTGAAGGGTTGAGAGATGAAGAGTATAGGTCAGGGAGTGCAAAAATTTAAATTGAGTAGGGTCAAAAAAATTATATAAAGGTGTAAGTAAATTTTTTAAAATTTCAGGGTGTGCAAGTGCACACCCTGGGCTTTGAGTGGGTCCGCCCATGGTTATCTCTTCTAAATTCTGGAGATAAGAAAGCAATCAAGGTGTCAGCAGCTTCTTAATATTGGTACAATGGTATATGCAAAAATATTCAAGATAAGTAAAAGCTCCAAGTGGTGAAAAGGTTTGAGCCTCATCTTCATTTTCCTTGCACATTGCAAGCTTTTTCAGGCTAGAGTTCTATCAATTCTAAGTTGTGAAGAGTGTTGCAGCAGGAGGAAGAGCAAGACAAAGAAAGCAAGTACTCCTGCCCATCACAATCAGCAATTTCACATTGCTTCATAGAAGTGGCATTTTTAATGACAAAACATCATATATGCTTCATTCCGATGCACGGGGACTATCACCGGTTCTTATCAAAAGTGGATCTAGATATTATGTATCGTTCGTTGATGATTGTAGTCGTTATTATTAGGTTTACCTTATGCAACATGGTTCTAACTTCTTTAGCATTTATCATGTTTCATGATATTGTCAAAACTCATCATAATGTCGTTGTCAAGTGTTTTTGATATGATCTAAGTGGTGAATATACTTCTAATAAATTCTCTAAGCTACTTGCTTTTGATGGGATTTTTCACGAAACTTCTTATACTGACACTCCTGCACAAAATGACACTAGTACACGAAACGTAAAACAATTTAACATTTTACATCGGTTTCATAAATAACACGTGTAAAATGTGAACGCGGTGGCAATTTTGCAATTAATATGTGAATTAGTCAATTTACGCGTCACATTTTACACCGGTTTTACAAAAAATCGGTTTAAAATTAAAAGCGGTGGCAATTTCGCAATTAACTGGTGATTTGTCTAAATCTTTCACACTGGTTTTATAAATAACCGGTGTAAAACGATTTCTCGTTCAAATGGCAAAACCCATGTATCCTTTGTCAAGTTCCAAATTTTCACTGCCTATACAATTAAGTTAGGACGTCGCTTTTTTGCGATGTACTTAATCGCAGAAGCGACGTATTGAATCGCATAGACAACAAAAAATTCGGAAGCATAACAAAGAATATAGGGGTTCTGCCATTTGAACGAGATAGCGTATCTCTAGAAGTAGAGCTTTGGCACAAACGCACACAACAAACATCAAAACATGAGAATAACATGAACATGAACTTGTGATGAAGATGAGGAAGAAGTTGTGAAGTGGTGATGAGATCAACAAACTCAAGGTGTATTTATAATGAAAGGAATATTCAATGTCAAACATATCTATTGGCTAAAAAAGGGTGCAAATGAAAATGTCAGAGTTGTTGGACGGTGTGGTAAATGTGTTTTAAAAGAGAGAAAAACGTTTTACTAAAAAAAATTTAAAAACATGTCATGAGAGAATATTTACATCGGTTACTTGTAAAACCGATGTAATATGTTTAATTTTTTTTTTGAAAAATCAGAATACATTCCACACCGGGTATTAGTAACAACCGGTGTAAAAATATTTTATAATTTTAAATTTATAATGCTTTACACTGGTTTTTACAAATAACCGGTGTTAAAAGTTTCCACACGTTTAATCACGTGAAGAGAAAACATTTCATTCCTTCTCTTATTTCACAAAACCTCTCTCTTTCACTCTGACGAGGAACCACCACCTCCATTTTCCCTTTCACTCTCACGACGAAGCACCACTGGCAGCCATTGTTCCGTTCGTGGTCCCTAGTAATGCTCTCTATCTCTCTTTACTTCTCGTTTATGTTCTCATTCCTCTTTCTCTCCTTTTCGTTCGCATTCCACTGCTTCATGCATGGTTTCTTTCATTCTCATTTTCGTCGTCGTTTTCTTTGTCATTTCTGCAGCTGTTACCGTGACCACCATTATCATCTTTGTTGCTGTTGCCACGGATTTTTGTCTCTAATTATCTCCCTTCTGTCGCCATTTCTATCTTATCTGTTGTTGTTATATTGTTGACATGATAGAGCTTCTCGTTTTTTTTTTGGATTTTCAGTTATCATTTTTTGTTGGTTTTGTGATGAATTAATTAACTTGATGAAATTATATGCTTTTTTAAGTTGTTTCCATATCCTTAAAAAAGACAACTTGTTTCCATATATATATATATATATATATTTGTGAATGAGTGTTATTAAAGTCCACCATTGTTGTGCTTCTTGAAGTTTCAAGCTTAAAAATTGCATAAGTGTATGTATTTCTTTTTTTTTTTTCACAACTTAGTTATGGATCGTAGTTGAATGCAAAAAAATCTCGAGTGATGAGTATAAGAATGGAGTGTTAGAGTTTATAAAATTTGCTGAAACAAAGCTTCCTAATAGTAATGGAAGATTTTATTGTCCTTGTGTTAAGTGCTCGAATCGGGAACCTATAACAGTTAAAGACATACGGGATCACCTTTGTGTTTATGGGATTTGCAAGAGTTATATGACATGGACATGGCATGGTGAAGTGTTAGACATGCCAAGTGTGTCCCAAAGAGAGGAAGTTGAGGTAGATATGGGCGATCGACTAGAGGATTTGATTCATGATATTGGAAAAGACTCTTTTCAGCGATCACATTTGTATGATACTCTGTGCAGTGACAACAAAGTGCCTTTGTATCCAAAATGCACCAATTTCACATGGTTGTCAGTAGTGTTGAGATTGTTCAATTTGAAGGCGATAAATAGGTGGACTGATAAGAGCTTCCCAGAATTGCTTGGCTTATTGAACGAAATACTTCCAGAAGGCAACACATTGCCTAACCGTAACTATGAGGCAAAAAAGATATTATGTCTGATGGGTGTGGTGTATAGGAAAATATATGCATGCCCCAATGGTTACATACTATACTGGAAGGATAATGAAGACAAAGAAAGGTGTCCCACATGTATGACATCACGCTACAAAAAAAAGGGTGATGATGAGGGTTGCGATGTGACCACAAAGGGTCCTCCTGCGAAGGTGCTATGGTATTTTTCAATTATTCCAAGGTTTAAGCGATTGTTTGCCAATATAAAAGATGCAAAGAATATTAGATGGCATACAGATGAGAGGAAATGTGATGGAAAGTTTCGCCATCCGGCTGATTCTTTGCAATGGAAGCGACTTGATTCTCTGTTTCTAGATTTCGAAAATGAATCAAGAAACCTTAGGCTAGGAATTTCGATGGATGGAATGAATCCATATGATAGTTTAAGTAATATTCATAGTTCATGGCTTGTTCTCTTGGTTATTTACAACTTGTCTCCTTGGTTGTGCATGAAGCGTAAATATGTTATGTTGTCTATGATGATTTCCGGACCAAAACAGCCAGGAAATGACATAGATGTTTATCTAAGTCCCTTGATTGAAGACTTGAAAATATTGTGAGAAGAAGGCATTGATGTGTTTGACAGGTATTCCCGTGAAAATTTCAAGTTGCGTGCCATGATATCTTGCACCATAAATGACTTTCCAGCTTACGGGAACTTGTCTGGGTATAGTGTTAAGGGACATAAAGCATGTCCTATATGTGAAGAAGGCACATGCTACCATCAATTGAAACATGGAAAGAAGACTGTTTATCTTGGGCATCATAGATTTCTCAAACGTAATCACCCGTATCGGAGGCTGAAATAAGCTTTTAATGGATACCAAGAGAGTGGAGTTGCTCGAGAGGCCTTAATTGGGGAAGAAGTTTATCAACGGGTGAAGGACATCAATGTTATTTTGGAAAGAAACAAAAAAAAGTCTAATGACAAAAACATATGGAAGAAGAGGTCAGTGTTCTTTGATCTTTCATATTGGTCCAGTCTTGATGTAAGACATTGTATTGACGTGATGCACGTGGAAAAAAATGTGTGTGATAGTGTAATTGGAACACTTCTCAACATTCAGGGCAAGATGAAGGATTCTTTGAATGCTCGTCTAGATTTGGTTGCGATGGGCATAATAGAACAATTAGGTCCACAACCAAGAGGAAACATGACATATTTGCCACCAGCATGTCATACATTGTCAAAAGAAGAGAAAATAAGTTTTTGCGAGTGTCTACGGGGCGTGCAAGTGCCACGGGGCTACTCTTCAAATGTTAAGAGTCTTGTGTCAATGAAAGATCTCAAACTACTTGGCTTAAAGTCTCACGACTGCCACGTCTTGATGCAACAGCTATTACCAGTGGTTATTCGTGGTATCTTGCCAAAAAAGGCTCGGCATGCGATAACTAGATTGTGCTTATTCTTCAATGATGTGTGTAGTAAAGTGATTGACCCTCAGGAATTGGACAACTTGGAAAATGAGGCTATTATTATCTTGTGTCAGTTGGAGATGTTCTTTCCTCCTTCATTTTTTGACATCATGGTTCACTTAATTGTTCATCTAGTGAGGGAGATTAGAGTGTGTGGCCTCGTTTATTTAAGGTGGTTGTACCCTGTTGAGTGATACATGAAGATCTTGAAAGGGTATGTCAAGAATAAATACCATCCCGAAGCATCTATTATTGAAAGGTACATTACAGAAAAAGCCATTGAGTTTTGTACAGACTACTTGTCGGAAGCGGAACCTGTAGGGCTTCCAAAGTCTCATCACGAGGGAAGATGTGACGGTAAGGGTACACGAGGTCTAAAGGTTAAGAGCATGGCTCGGGAGGAAGTGCTTCAAGCACATTTGTATATATTGAATAACATTGATGAGGTTGAGCCATATTTGTCCACTCATAAAACCATTGTCAAGGCTAAAAACCCTCGAATAAACGAAAAATGGGTATTGAAAGAGCATAACAAGACATTCCTAAACTGGTTTAAAACATTGATTATGAATGATGATACTGCTTCTAATACTTTAAAATAGCTAGCACATGGACCTAGCTTTAATGTCTTATGTTGGCATGGGTATGATATAAATAAATTTTCCTTTTACACAAAATCACAGGCAGGAGTATCGTGCAAAACAATGGGGGTTATGATCATGCCTTCTTCCATGCACTTTTCTAGTTCAAAGGATAAAAACCTCGTTCTGGCATCCATAGCTTACTTTGGGATCATTGAAGATATTTGGGAGCTCGACTATTGTAAATTTAGAGTTCCTGTTTTTAAATGTAAGTGGGTTAACAGTAATAATGTACAAACCGATGAATTAGGATTTACATTGGTGAACCTTGACAAGATAGGTTATAGTGACGAGCCTTTCATCATGGGTGAACATGCAAAACAAGTGTTTTATGTCACGGATCCCTCTAGCAGAAGTTTATTCGTAGTCCTCCAAAGAAGAAGCACGCATGAGATTGATGAAACTCAAGATTCAATCCTAGATATTTATGACACTCCTTCTTTCACATCTCAAAGACCTTCTTTTACTGATAAAAATGAAGTGGACGATGTATATGCCACTCATGATGATCATCATGAAGGGATTTTGGAGGACAATAAAAAATGAACAAGAAATGTTTTCTAGGTTAGTACTTGATTGTTAAATGTTAAATGATGCATGTTTGTAATTTATTTATTATTTTAGTCATTTATTTATTTTTTGACTAACATGTTCTCATTTTTTTGTGTGTAAATAGGTACCATGGCTAATACATTGGGCTCCTCTCCCACCAAGAGAAATAGCAGACGTGCCACGACCATGACACATTTCATTGCAAAACGTGCCGCTGGTGAGAGGTACAGTATCGATTTTGATCCTGTTACTTTATTGCCCACTGGAGACCTAATGATGCAATTCAAGAGTTATATCGGGTACCTTGCCCGTAGCAAGGCTCCTATCCATGCAAAGTTGTGGAAGGACGTACATAGTGACATCAAGGATAAGATTTGACAAGATCTCATGGTATTTACTCTTAACACAATTCTTTATAAGTTATTAAATTATCCATATATATGTTTAACTACATTTATACTAACACCACAATTTTGTTGTGTAATTGTAGCAAACCTGGACTGTTCCTAATGACGAAAAGCTTAGGAAGAAAATTCTTACTTATGCAGGGGAGCGTTGGAAGCAGTTTAAGGTCATGCTTTCCAAGACCTATGTATTTGGGAATGGAGATGTAGATGGCAACACAATGCCATTTGGAAAATGTAATTTTATCTCCAAGGAAGACTGGCAATTGTTTGTTAAGAGTCGTCATGAAGAAGATTTTCAGGTTAGCTGAAATCATGGTTTTTTTTTACATGGCATAGCTAATTTAATATTTTTATTGACTTATAATTTGTTGTTTCTTATTTGTAATAGGCCAAAAGCAAAAAAGGAAAAGAAAATGCATCGAAGAATTTATACCCCCACATAATGTTTCGTGGGGGTTATTTAAGCTTAAGGCCGATGTAATTGAAGAGAGAAGGAAAAAAATGTTCGAAGAGGCAGGTGATGCAGGCATAGTTATTGATGACCCACCCTCACCTACACGAGAGGAGCTTTGGTTGATGGCCCGACCAAAGCGTTCAGGAGCGTTTGCTTCTAAGGCCACAGCCTCAGTGGCTTCAAGAATTGTAAGAAATTATTTCCATTGATCAATGTAATTGTTTTACAACTTATGCATTGCATTACACAATGTATTAATTTGGAATTTAATTATATGTGTTTTACGGGGACCTGGTCGTACAGAGTATAGAGGGTACTTTTGTTCCACATGGACGCCAGGATATCTTGACTGCTGCCCTTGGAACACAAGAGCACCCTGGTCGTGTCCGCACTGCTGGTTGGGGTGTTGGCCCAAAGAAATACTATGGACAATCTTCACGTCGCACCACGGCCGGTATATCCAAGGAGGACCTTCAGAAGCTCTGGGAGGAGATGTCCAGGGAGATCCGAGAGGAGATCCAAAGGGAGATGTCCTTGACTTGAAAACAAGATATCCAAATGGCGGTGAATCAGGCCCAAAAGGAGATTTCCTTGATGTGGGTGCCGGAGATCCAAATGGCGGTGAAGGAGGTATGCATAACTTGACACATTTAATGAAATAATAATTACTAACTTTGGTAATGTTATTTATTTTTACTTTATTTGATGCAGGCGCTACAATCTATGGGTGTAGGAAGCAGCTATACCGCTCCTCATGATTGTTGTGGTCCTAGAGGTACCGTGCGTGTGAGCACTAAGGGAAGTTGTTCACCAGATGATGATGAGAACCAGCCAAACAAAGAAGATTTTTGCTTAAAAATGAGGCTTCTCAAAGGTGACAGCTTCAATGTAGACTTAGAGCATGACCGCAATGTCTTTGAGTGGTTTGCTGTTGATAGGAAGGACATTGATGAGGTTGGTGATGGTGATCAGTGGCTATCCAAATAATATTATTATAACCGGAAAAATGGCATTATCTCAAGTTTCAATGCAATCATACTTACAAAATAAAATGGACTCTGAGCCAAAAAAATGTTACCTTAGACCGTATCTGAATAGGTAAGTACATGTAAACTATATTGTCCAATTGCTAGCCTAGTTTGCTTTTGTCTAATTATTGTTGTTCAATATTGTAGTGAACACTGGCAACTGTTTATCATTTGTCCTGATGATTATTTGGTTGTTTGGTTGTGTTCACTGCACTATCAACCAAAGACAGAAATTAAGGGCGTCATTGAGAGGCAAGCTTTCATTTTTAACATATATATATATATATATATTGATTTGTCTTTTATAAGATCTATTGCAATAATTTGATGAATTCATTTAATTTTCAGAGCTATGGAGTGATATTACCTGTTGAAAGGCCGTACGAAGAAGAAAGCTATTAAATGGGTGATTCCTGTAGTAAGTACTTTGTCTACCTGAAAATTCCTTTACATCTAATATTTCTAGTTTAATGAATATAAATATGCTACTAAGTTATTCATATTTGTAGGCGGCTCGACAAAATAATGGCTATGCATGTGGCTACTATGTGATGAAAAACATGTTAACCATTGAATCGGCCGATATTGTTGATCATTGGGAGCTGGTATTAGAATTTTTAAAACTATTAATTAATGTGTTATTTCTGGTTTTAGCATATACTTGTTTAATTTAAAATTATATATATGTTTGCTCTTGTAGACATTCAATGACCCATCCCCATTTGGGAGAGATGATATAAATGAACTCAGAGAAAGTTGGACAGAATTCTTTCTGCAGCTGCATGAGGAGAAAAAGATGAAGTTGCTGCAAGTATCTGAAGGTGGAGAAAAGAATGGATCCGGAAAACCCCAAAAAAGTAATAGAAAGCATTAGTATATATCACTTAGAAAACAATAGTATGACTTATATGCACTTGGTGACAATTTTGATGCCAAATTTTGTATATATAAGTTTGTATAGTGTTTATAATTTAAGTTTTTGTGAATTCTTTGAATTTAAGTTTGTGTATTTTGTTGAAATGTTTGTTGAAGTATTTGTGAATTCCTGTAATGCTGCATGTTTCTGAATTCTGGTGTCATATTTGGGCAGGAAAGGATAGAAAAATAGGCTGAATTGTTAAAAAAAAAAGACTATTTTACACCCGATATGAAAATAACCGGTGTGAAAATCTTGATATTTCACACCGATTTTTAAGAAAACCGGGGTCTATTGTCTAACTTGTTACCTCAATTTGGTTGTTACCGGTGTAACACTTTTGATATTAGACACCGATTTATATTAATAACCGGTGTAATATACCATGTTAGACACCGATTGATTCCCTCATTTGACACCGTCTATAAATATTCTTTTTACACCAGTTAAAAAACCGGTGTAAAAAGGTCTATATACAACACCAGTAGTATCTACACCGGCACAAAAATCGGTGTTAAATGTTAAATTTAACCGGCGTAAATTACCTTTTCTGCACTAGTGTGAAGTTGTTGAAAGGAAGCATCACCACATTGTTGAAAATGCTCGTTTCCTTCTTTTGTTTGCTTATGTTCCAAGTTTTTTTTGGGCGAAGTTGTCCTTACTACAATACATGTTATTAATAGAATTTCATCTTTTGTCACTTTAGGTTTGTCTCCCTTTGAAAAGTTATATGATTGTTCCTCTTACTATTCATCATTGAGAGTCTTTGGTTCTACTTGCTTTGTGCTTCATCCTCATGTAGAATATAGTAAATTGTCTTCTCGTTCTACGTTTCGTGTTTTTCTTGGTTATGGTGATGGTCAAAAAGGTTATCATTGTTATGATCCTGCAAATCAAAAACTTTATGTCTCTCGTCATGTTGTGCTTCTTGAGCATATATCATTTTATTCTATTATCTCTAATTCTCATAGTCTACAAGGTTTGATCTCACCCATATTGGTCCTTTTGCCGTGTACCGATAAAACAAATAATTCTGATGTTGAGAATTATAGGTTTGACACTAGTAGTTCTACAGTTCCAAATATCCTTTTTGTCCCCACAACTTCTTAAGAACCTTTTGTGATCATTGATCCCCCTCCCTGTTATCCTCGACATGATCGTAAGTTCACTCACTTACTAGATTTTGTTTATTCCACTTCTTTTGCTTCTTTTCTTACCTTCATTCATAGTTTGTCTATGCCATCTTCCTATAAAGAGACTATTCTTGATCCCATTTGGCAACAGACTATGGTAGAGAAACTTTCTACTTTGCACAAGACAAATAGTTAGGACCTCTTGTCTCCCTTCCTCCAAGAAATCTGTGATTGGTTCCCGCTGGGTTTATAAGATCAAATCGAAGTTTGATGGGTCCGTTGAAAGATACAAAGCTCATTTAGTTCCTAAGGGCTTTTCTCAATAGTATCATATGGATTATGCAGAAACTTTTCCACTACAAGAAAAAACAGTGTTACAGACGGCTTTTGCCGTCGGTAATGCAAAAAAACTGTCGGTATCGAGGAATTACCGACGGCCGCTAGACTGTCGTCGGTAATATAGGGGTCGCAAACATTTAACGACGACCTTTTGGTTCCATAGGTAATAACCGACGGGTTTAACCTGTCGGTAATTACCGAAGGAGTAGCCTGTTGGTAACTTTTTGTAATTTTATTAAATTTAAGTAATTAATTATTGATTTAATTATTTAATTATTAATTTAAAAAATATTAAGAAATGTAAGAAACGTGATAAAGTAAACTAAAAACCAAAGTAAAAAAGAAACATAATATAGGTGAAAAATATCCTCATAATATCAAAATATAAAAAAATATAAGTCAAAACATCATATAAACTAATAATCCTGATCATGTGCAAGGTGGTTTAAACCATTCGTGTCGTCGACATCATCAGTACCATGAGGCGATTATGGTGGAGGCGGCGGAGGATGAGGCTGAGGTTGCTGGTGTTGTCGAGCTAGCATCTCGTACATCTGTTCCTATCGCTCCAGCACCCTAGCCAACAACGCATTCGTCCGAGGGTTCTCCTCCTTGGAAGTGGCTAGTCTCCGCTTCATCTCGACAAACTCTTGCTCATCCACAGTAGAGCGATGATTGCCACTACTCGATGATGATCCGATGTTGAGGTGGCTAGTCCCTATCTTGTAGTTGATGGCAATGTCTCCAGCACTGTATAGGCGACCCTTCTTCTTGCCGCCAACAACATCAGCCCAAACCTTGAGCGGTATAGATGGATCCTCAGGGGTAGTCGGGCTCTGAGATGGGGAACATGATGATGTCTCAGATCTAATCTGAGACATCCTCGCCTCAAACTCCTCCTGTTATGCATAAACAAACAATCAAGTCAATTTTTTTTCGTAAGAAAACAATATAAACATTATAATAATATTCATTATATTTAATAATTACCTGGGTCTACCTCGACCGCTCATCGACGAAATCGCCGGTACTCTTCCTAACATGAGTTGCACGATGGAGCTCGTGCAACTGTACCTCTCTACCCAACTTCTTCAACTGTAATTAATAAAAACATGAATAAATAATAATAATAATAATAATAATAATAATAATAATAATAATAATAATAGCATGTACAAGTCGAGTTGCGTGCTGCATGTGACACCCTCTACCCGCATGTTATTGTTAAAGGAATAAATTAAAATAAATATAACCACTGAAAAATACGGTCCAATAAAATTTTTCATAAACGAAGGTAGAGTCATCACGCTCGTACAAACTTGCGGAAAAATCAAATAACAATTATGTCAAGTTCAGAAAAATAAAAGCACCCCGATGTCACAACGTCTCAGAGCTGACCCAAGCACTTACATAGGAACAATCAACAACAATAAAATAAGGCCATTATTAAATGCCCCCCACCTGGTAGGTACACCCCCATTTTACAAATTTCCTAAAATACCCCTCGAATAAAATCATCAAAAATTCCCTTTTTTTTTAATTCTGAACATTTTACCGGAAATTACAATTTCCGGTATACAAATTGTATACCGAAAATTGCAATTTCCGGTAACATTGTGTGTAAAATTGTATACCGGAAATTTATACAAATTGTATACCGAAAATTGCAATTTCCGGTAACATTGTGTGTAAAATTGTATACCGAAAATTACAATTTCCGGTATACAAATTGTATACCGGAAATTGCAATTTCCGGTAACAAATTTTACACACAATGTTACCGGAAATTGCAATTTCCGGTACACAAATTTTACATACAATTTTACCCGAAAGAGATAATTCTCTTTTGGGGGAGAAACTGAATCCTTTGATTAAAGATCTTCACCCATACTGTCAACAATCTCTCGATGTATTCGGATTAGCTTACTTTGCATCGAGGACTAGCTTACTTAGCAAAGTAAGCTAGTCCGAATGCATCGAGAGACAATCGTTGATAAACAGATGCCAGCTTATGATGGTCAAAAGAGCTTATTTGACGGTGTTCATTCCCCTTTACATTAAAGGATTTTGTAGTCAAACACTCATTTTTATGTTTTTGCACGCGACTTGGTGTGTAAAGCGCTCTCATCGTGCGAAAATACGAATTTCCGCACGTGTACTTTGTTTCGCTTTGAATTTTGTTCGAAAATTGCAATTTTTATATACAAATTTTATACCGTAAATTGCAATTTCCGATATACAAAAATAACGTGCGGAAATTTGCAATTTCGGAAAGATTAAAATATTGTGTCTGGAAATTTTGAATTTCCGATCGTTATATTTTTAATCTTTTTCCGGAAATTGCAAATTTCCGGTACGTTATTTTTTTTTCAAACTTTTTTTTCCCACATAATAATCTATTGTTTGTTTCATTTTAGTTTCATTGGAAATGGATGATTTTAGTGGCTTCAATTCTGACGAAGCTGACAAGCCGACCGACGTTTCTCAACATTTCGATTGTAGTGATGTATTCACTACTACACAGGTAATTTAATTATTGTTTGATATTGTGAATATGTCGTATTTTTTTTTGCAAAACATTAAGATTAATACTTTTTTGTAGATATTTCCTACACGAGATGACCTTTTGTATTGGGCTCGAGAGGTTGGGAAGGAAAACAATATAGTTGTTGTCATTGTAAGATCAGACACAGAAACAGGACAAAGAGGAAGAAAAACAAAAGTCATTCTGGGTTGTGAAAGGGGTGGAAAGTATAGATCAAAGTCATCAAGTTCTTCAAAGTCAACTGGATCTCATAAGTGTGAGTGTCCGTTCGCGCTTAAAGGAAGACTCCTGTCAATGGGCGAAGACTGGATACTTAAGGTCCTCTGTGGAATTCACAACCATCGGATACCTGAAAGCATGATGGGTCATCCATTTGTTGGTCGTTTAAATCAAAATGAGAAAGAAATTGTTCATGATATGACAAAGAACAACGTAAGGCCGGGAAGCATTCTATTGACCTTTGAAAAATCGCAATGTGGCCAATCTCACTACCATCAGTCAAGTATATAATGAGCGGCGTAAGTTTCGATCAACACAGAAAGGTCCAAGAACTGAAATGCAACACTTGTTGAACTTAATCCAACGTGATCGATATGTGTCCTGGTATAGAAGACATGAAGGTTCTGACGTTGTTAGAGATATTTTTTGGACACATCCAGATGCCGTCAATTTATTGAATACATTTCACGTTGTCTTGTTCATAGACAGCACCTACAAAACCAACAGATATCGGCTGCCACTGATTGAAATTGTTGGTGTTACCAGCACATCCCTTACATACACTGTGGCATTTGCCTATTTGGATTCTGAGTAGCAGGATAACTTTGAATGGGCACTCTTAAAGTTAAAAGGTCTGTTTGTGCGACAGGAATCATTTCCTCAAGTTATTCTTACTGATAGAGATCTTGCTCTGATGAATGCAATTGTGTCTGTTTTTCCAACTTCGCCAATTTCTTTGTGTCAATGGCACATAGGTAAGAATGTCTATCTGAAATGCAAGAAGTTGGTATTTCATGAAGACAAACATGAGGCGTTGAAGAATGCATGGGATGGTGTTGTTGATGCGACCGACGAGTTTGAGTATCGAAATCTGCGGTTGATGACTTTTGAGTGTGTATGTTCAGAATTTCCTATTTTTGTTGAATATGTCAAGAATACATGGTTGAACCCCTTAAGGAAAAGTTTGTTGCGGCATGGACCAACCAAGTCATGCACTTCTAAATACAACAACAAATAGGTATGCTTAAACGATAGATAAAATTATGTTGATAATTTTGCTTTTTAAATGGTGTCATTGGTATTTGATGTGGTTTAATTTTTGTTTGTTATTAGGGCTGAGTCTGCACATTGGACATTGAAGAGGAATCTACAAAACAGTAGGGGTGACCTGTGTCATTGTTGGGAAACTATGAACAATATGATTGCACTGCAACACACTGAGATAAAAGCATCATTCGAAAGAAGCATAAACGTAGTGGAGCACAGACACAACAACCGTTTGTTTATCAGATTGCATGGATTTGTATCAAGGACTGCACTACAACTTATTGCCGACGAGTGTGGCAGAGTGAATTATGTGGGTATCGATAAATCTACTTGTCGTTGCCTAATCAGAACGACACATGGGTTACCTTGTGCTTGTGAGTTGGCGGGTTACATAAGATTGTTTGCACCTATTCCATTGGAGGCAGTTCACTTGCACTTGAGGAGTTTACATTTTGGTGAATACCAATTGCAACAACACAAAGTTGAGATAGAAGGCGGGGTGTCAGAGGAAGAGCTTGTGCTTCAGTGGGATGCATTGGTAAATCGATTTCGATCACTTAATGTTATTGGCAAGAGGACACTGTTTGCCAAAGTGCGTGAACTTGTATTTCCAGACACAACTTCAATGTGTCCACCTCCTCAAAAGGTGAAGACCAAGGAGCAGAAAAAGGGTAAAAGGTAAGGCCCAAAGAATGGATGGATATGATGTTAGCGCGACCCATCATATTTTGAGCATGTGGACAACATGTATTACGAGCATGTGGGCAACATGTATTACGGCGTACCATCTGGGAATACATCAAAGGCATCTAATCTACCAACTAATGTGCCTACAATGAAAAAGAAACGATCTGATGTGCCATCTAATGTACATCAAACGCCTTACCTGAGCCAATTTCCTCCACAGTTTCATCCATATATTGAGCAAATAGTGGATGTCGAAGATGATGGAAACTGCGGATATCGTTCCATTGCAGCATTACTTGGTAAATCTGAGGACGGATGGCCTATAGTCCAGCAAGACTTGGAAAAAGAGATCAGAATGCATAATGATTTATATGGCCGGCTTTTTGGAGATCAATATCAAGCATTGAGGGAGTCGTTGATAGGTGTAACGGTACACCTTTTCGTGACAAGTGGATAACCTTACGGACATGGGTTACATAATAGCAACCAAATATAAATTGGTTCTAGTCTCTTTGAATGAGTGCGATCGAGCGTGTTGGACATTTTTCCTCTTAGGGGCATGTGTCACCCAACCCACCCTAACAACGCCATAATTTGTATTGGGTTTGTCAACAAAAATCACCGAGTGCAGTAAAATTTTTCTGACAATGTGTTTTAACTTAAATTTATCTTTTTTTTAATGTAAAATTAAACAATGTGTTTAATTAATCAATCTGCATTTTTTCAGGTATTTCTTAAGCCCGGATGTCCATTGCCTAACGTCGCTCCCAGTTGGCGTCAATATGCTTATCCAGAGGCTCACTCATGGGCAACACTGTATGCTGCTCGATTGCAAGAATGGTTTACATTATTTCCGTCGTTGCGTCATACTACACGCATGATACCAGATGACCATGTATGCGATTGGACGATGATTGACTACATTGTAGTGATATGTAGTACACTTTATTATTTTTAAATGTGGGTTTGGTTTTTTTTAATGTTGAATTGGTGGCAGAGTGAATTATGTTGTTGGTTATGCAATGTAATGTAATGTGACGTTGGTTTTTTTAGTGTTGAATTTGCAGTCCAAATGTATCATTTTTTTCTATAAACATCGTGAAGTTGGTTCATTGTTGGGGGCATAAGCTACGAATAAAAAAGAACGAGCGAGTGGCCACGATTAAACAACATCAAAAAAGAAGCGCAAATATAACAAAATGTAAATATAACAACAAAAGATGTCCAAATATAACAAAAAAACATAATAAACATAAAAAAACCCTATCTTCTCCGCTGTCGACGCTTCGCCCCGGATGTGGTCGCCTCCGTCCCACCCTGCGCTATCTGTAGTGCCTGGGAAATATACTCAGCAAGCAGAGAGGGGTCCATCATCTCATAGGCTGTCTCAGAGGTCTGCGGAGAATCTTTGGTGGCGAGGCCCGACCTCTCAGCCATATCATCACAATGCGGATGCAAATTATAACAAGACATCAGAGAGACTTAAGAGAAAATAAACAAACACAAAAAATACATAATATATATCTAAACACTTACACAATCAGGAGTAGTCGCAGCCTCAGGAGCATCCGGATTGATCAGGAGCGGATGCGACATCCTGCGATACCACTCCATGTACCTGTCAGTGCACTCTGCTAGATACGAGGCCAGGTATAAATTGAGGACAGTCGACATGATAGAGTGCATAGGAAACTGTATCCATGCATCCATCATCTCTGCAGCTGTGGGACGTGGTGGTGGTAACCGGGGAATGTCCTGGATGTAGCCGAACTGCCTGACTACCCTCTCAGGCAGGTACGGCACAATAAATGAGGCACACCGAATGTACCCCGAAAACAGGCACGCCGAATGACAACCCGCCCTAATGCCCTCCCACGGTCTCCAAACAACGTCATCGACCGCCAACGCATCCAGCGCTTCTCTGAAGGGCTCCACCACTGGCGTCACCCTTAGCGGCGACCACCTCATGGCTCGTGTCATGCCCGGTGATGCCGTTATCCTTCCTCTTGCGAGACGAGGAAATACTCATATATCCATGCCGTGACAACAATAACGAATCAACACGCCATACAATGTACAATGTACTTTAAATAAATAATTGTTTACAAAAATATGTTGTGTACCTGAAGAAGTGTCATGTATCCGCCAATCTGCTTAGTGTCATGCAGGCTAGCGTCTCCCAGATATCCGTACAAGAAGGCTAGTGCAGCACTAGCCCATGACACACTACCAACCGCCCCCAAGTCACGTACCAGGTCCAGGTACTTGATGTCAATATATACATGGCTCTTGTCTTCCAAAATGGTACAGGCCAACAACAACATTATCATGGCCCTGGCTGCATAGTCCCACTGTCCATCGTAAACGCGCTGGTCACATGTCTTCATCAAGAAGTCAATACTCATATGAGCGCCCCTCATATTTGTCGTCTCCTTGTTTGCCTCTTCATATGTACACCCCAGCAATTTCTGTAAATAAGATATGGAAATGTCTGGATCCATCACTGGGGGTACATAAAAAGAGCCGCTCACTTTAAGGCCTAGGAGGACTGACACATCATCAAGCGTGACTGTCATCTTTCCAAAGGGCAGATGGAAGCTACTCGTCTCCCGATGCCATCTCTCTACAAAGGCTGACAGTAAGGCCCTGTCAACCATCCTGAAGCTGCAGTATAGCAAGGAGGTTAGGCCGGCCTCCGAGAGATGCTCATTTACATGAGGAGGCGGTGGTACTCTTCCACTCAACCATTTTTGTAACTTCAGGCCATGAGAGGCCACCTTAAGCGCATCACGCTCCTGCACACAAATAAACATCATTGATCATATAAAAAAATAAACATTTGATCAAATAACAACCAGATATATACCTGCCTCGCCATATCCGATGAGCAGCGTGATCTTTGATAATCTATAAGCAACGACCCATCGTAAGGTCCTCCAGGAAAGGGAGCCTGGTCTCCAACTATACCATGGTCTCCTCCAGCTATATCCTCTGGAGCCTCGTATACAAAATGGGGATCCTGGTCGCCAACTACATCCTCGTGCGACAGCCTGCTAGCAATACGCCTCGGCGGCTCGAGAGGCGATCCACAGCCGCTGTTGTCACGTGGGGCGCATTACCAGGAGTGGAAGCTACTCCTCTCCCTCTCGACTTAGGCATATCTGAAAGACAAATAAATCAATTATAGTAAAATGTAATAAAATAAATTCTGTACCGGAAATTGCAATTTCCGGAACAGAATTGTAAATCACCGGAAATTTCAATTTCCGGTATACAAATTGTATACCGGAAATTGCAATTTCCGGAACTATGTTTAAAAAACAAAAAAAGCGTCTGAAAATTTTCAATTTCAGAAGAAGCTGGCGTTTTCAGTTTCAGGGATTTAGAATTTCCGGAAGCGTGAGTGTGAGTGGATCGGGGTGAAGGTTGAGTTTTTGTTGTGTTATTCAAGGGGGTATTATGCGAAATTCGCAAATTATATACCGGAAATTGAAATTTCCGGTAAAATGTTCAGAATTAAAAAAAAAAAAATTTGCTGATTTTATTAAAGGGGTATTTTGGGAAATTTGCAAAATGGGGGGTGCATTTAATAATGGCCTAAAATAATAACAACGGAAATCCTAACTACGGTGACTGCATCCACGTATCACTCATCAGCCACATCGTCATCGTCACCTGCAATCTCATCGTCTAAACATACACAATGGTGTATGAGTAGCCACAGTAAAGAGGGGTTAGACATCATATACAATCATAGCACAAATGGCAAAGGACATAGATTAAGCAATGCGCATATAACAACTTCAGTATAATTGACACATAACATGGATGCATAACTTAACGAGTACTAATGCAACCTAGACAATCTCTACTTCACCGAACATGTGGATCCAAACTAACTCAGATGAGCGAGTGAGAAAACATCATCACTCTTGAGTACGAACAGTGTCTGGTCAGGGTAACCAGATAAATTGGTCAACGCCCCAGCATTGGTTGCAAGTCGCTGCCTTTATGTAAGACGCCCCTATCCGATTGACCCCCAAGGCCGGGTACCTTTCCCATCATGGCCGATATTATATCGCATCATCGTTGCTCACCCCCAATAACGTTAACTTAACAAGACACAATGATGCAAGAACACAAATCAAACAAGTGTCTAACAATAACAACAACAACGGCATAATAGCACACCGACCATCTTATCAAGCGGTCGGCTACAACAACATTAACGAGGTACTATTCGTCAGTAAACTAACAAGTCTCCCCAATCTTGGAATAAGTCCGAGTTATCAGCCTACCTCACCACACTAAGTCTAAGCAAGCTTAACTTAATTTCTAACTCTTAAGCTAAGTGTTTTCAACTTACTTATTTTTTTTTTAACCGGACGTACCATGCTTCTCCCCTAAAATTATGGGACGTTATCCAAAAGAGTTTGGGTTAGTAATTATTATGTATTGAATTTACAAAATTAAATGAGTAAGACTTAGCTAAAACAATCCCAGAATTAATCATTTTTCTGCACAACTATTGCTAAATACTCACAACGTCAAATCTTACTTCTAAAGCATTTAAACTACCAACACCAAATGTCAACCGTCATATCCTAGTCCTAAGACTTGTTTATACCGTAACTTAAATGCAAAAGAAACATAATTATACATTAGTTAACTCCTAACAATCATACCCACCGTCCATACTTTATCCTTCACACAACCATGATATAGCACCTAGAGGATCTAAGTATAACAAACCATACCCCATGATAATCTAGTTCTCACTCAACACAACAATTTCAGAACATCATATAGCAACAAGTAATATCAGTTCAACCCATTTACTTCATACATACATTTATCAACAACAAGCCAAGACAAGCAAATCATCATATAATCCTTACATATCATAACGTATCAACTCAAACAACACATTATAAGACAATTTCTATTAACATAAATATCATGACAGAATTCAATATGAAGTTTTCCCATCACAATGGCAAAGGTACTTATTTTGCACAACCGCGCCAAGTCTAGGGACCATGGGACGTCCTTATTGCCTAATTATATCCATGAGCCCACTAATCTTGTATCCATCTACCCCCTTACCTCAATAAAAAGTTCGAAGTATTCCAAGGCGAAGAAAACTGGCTACAACGACAATTTGAGCACCAACTGAGCACAGGATAAAATTTACGGAAGAGCGAAACACGGCTGGAAAAAATAATAATTAGTATAATATATTTTTTTATAATTTTTAAGGCTAAAACGAAATCAAAATGGAGTAAAAAGAGTAACCGGAAAACGCCATACCGAGACAAAAGGGTTACAAGGGGCCCGGCGTCAACTTCACCGAATCGAGCAAAGGAGTAGTGGTTCTTGAAGGTTTCGACGCGAGGAATCCGAAAATGGCGTCCGTTTTTCGAACCGAAAACTGTGGTGGCCGGAAAAGTGACAATACAGTTCGCCCAACAGAGCAAAACACAACGAACGAAGCCGCGATTGAACGAATAGAGGCCGAAAACGTGTTCTTTGGTCGATTTCGAGTTGGGTTGTAAGTTCTGGGATTTTTCTGTGGCCTAAAATATGAAAACAAGAAGAGAGAAGAAAAGGAATAAGGGTTTCGTATTTTTTTCTTTGATCAGCCGAATAAGTGAGCAAGATGATGAACAGGACCGCGTAAATAGAGGACGTGCATAGAAAGGAAAAGAAAACGTGATCAGGCCCTGTACAATTAGCCCAACTTCTTTCTATTCATCATTTAAAAAAATTAAATAATAAAAAATTAAATAAAAGAAAGAAGAAACAAAGCGCTGCACTATTTGCGCATATATATATTCTTTCGTAAACAATTATCACTTAAAAAATCATTTTTATACTAACTTCTAAAATAGACTATTATTCAAAAATATTCGCAATAAATTCAAGACTAATATTTTGTAAATAAATAATAATATATCATTCCAATATACTACTTACTAAAACAACATATATTTAAATAAACAAATCACTCATTAACATATTAAACACCTATTCAAACATAATCAAGTAATATCACGCACAATATTCTATAGTAACACACAATAATTTATACCCACATACTAATATAATTAATCACATATCTATCTGAATAAGATCACATATTAATATAAATGGGGAGTATTATTATAAATGTAATAAAAACATGGATATGAGTAATCTCCTATTAATACAAAATCACGCATTAATATAGACATAATTATTATCTGCAAATTACTTTTTGTATAAAAATATGTAATCACATTTTAATATAATAACTGCACTTTGTAACAATACAAAAAAATGAAACAACTATATTATCACTTAAGACATACATTTACATATATATCTTTAAAAGGATACTGCAACTTCGTAAACCAGCGTGCTATCAATAATAATAATAATAATACAAAAAATCGGGGTATTACAATTCCACCCCCCTTAAAAAGAATTCCGTCCTCGGAATTCCTCTAGGTGCTATTAAACAATATGGATCTTGTCCTTAAGATATCATACAACCTTCTTCACCATTGCTACAAATTTTCGATACAATTCTTTCTTAAGAGGGTCAACTATGGTCACTAGTTGGAGAACTTAGTCCTTTTAAATGTCTAGAATTTTAAAAGTTCTAACTTAAATGTCTGGTGTACTAACCAATCACGCTCAAGTGACTTTCATGTCTCTTTCTAGGATTAACTCCTTAAACTAAGGAATAATAAAACATTACTATCTTAAGGCTTCAAAACTGCAACAACCACGAAGAATCAACAAGACTAACATCTAAATCCTTAAGAACCACTTCATAATTTGAGATTCAGTCCTTAAGCTAAGAATTAGATTCCTCTTACTCAAACAAAATAGTCTTCCTAATCATGACAATTGAAATATGCAAGGATTCTTTCTTAGACATTAATCACTACGTCTGATCTTTCTTATAACATGCTACAACTCAAAAGCACTATTTCATTCTATTCTCATGTGTCTATATTGTAAGACACTTAGTTCCATATCATTACGCATTCTATATCAGGTTCCATAAAGGCAATGTTTTCTCAACCTTCCAAACCAAAAGCTATGAGTTCTAACTCTTTCCACGAATCTCAACTTTAAGGTGTTGATTACCGATCCTTATTTCGCACAACAATGTTCTTTAAACCTTAATACAACACACCGTACAAGGTCTACTAAGGTCAGGTGGAACTAAAACGAGATTGAGGTTAACTATCTTATGGTAAAATCATGCGAAGCTAGACACACAACCTTTATAAAACCAAATCATAATTAAAGCTATATATATACATTTAGCAACATATCATAAACAACAATTCAGCAATCAACATTCACTTAAACATAATATACAAAAGTTAACGACCAAAGTACGACAGACTAAAGCGTCAATTTAGAAAGAGAAATAACAATTTTTTTATAAATATTAATACTAACAAAAAAATGAAACACAAACAAAACAATTTCCCTTATCAAAGGCATTTTATATTGCAGCCAAGATTAATCACAAGCTAAATACATAAGCTGATCAAAAGGCATCAGACATTTAAACTAGATATCAATAATTTAGTAATGCAACACAGTCATATAATTCTCTAACAGAGTTCATAAACTTACCTCAGTTCAAGCATGTAACATTTTCAAAGCAAACTAAGCAACAGATATAACGTAGCGCTTTCACATTTCAATAGAAATATTCAGTATAACCTGAAGTTCCCTTGAAAGAAATAACACGTTTGTATGTTGTATTTAATAGAAAGTCAAATGAAGCATACAATATAGAAAGATCAATTAACCGCATGTCAATGAATGTAACAAATTTTTTTTTAATATCATATTGAAAATAATTCAGCAATAAAGACTTAGTTAAGCATAATGCACACACAAAAATTATAGGCTAAAGTATGTTAGACTAAAACGTTAAAATAAAATGAATAAAAAAATTATTCATCATTTTTAATCTATTTATTCTGTTAAAAAAATAGAAACCTATTTATCCTAAAAGAAATAACATGTTTACATGCAATGTTTCATAGTCATTAAAGTTAAGCACACGATATAGCAAAAGTAGTTTATCGCAAATTAAGGCATGACTAACTACAAGTATTTATCAAAAAGGTACCCTACTAGAGTTCACTAACCAGACACTTGCTTCATGCAAAACCTTTATTATTTCTACTGCTCAACTTACTCTAGGAAAAACATTCTATAGGGTGCTACACAATGATAGACTCGGTTTCTGTTAGAACATCTAAAATCGGTTTTGTGGTCTTATCAGAAGACAAAACAATATATTTCCCAAAGATTAACTAATGTCCCCTATTAAGTTCTACTTCTATCCTCACTCTAAGCTTGATCTCTACGCCTAGGAAAAATTACTTTCCACCTTTAGAATCTACGGTTCCAAAGCCTTATGCCTATTTGAGGCCCCTAAGAATTTAACTGCAATGTAGATAATCTATGCTCATAACTAATTCTAATAGCTAAGGTAATTCAAACATGTTTAATACTATCCATCTTATCGATTATCATTGCCTTTCTCACCGGCGGTAAGTGATTGGGCTGCAGTCCCTCCTACTCGTTCAGCCAGGTAATCCAAGCAATAATAACCATGCGCGACAATAACCTATTCTTCTATAAGGTTCTTTGATAGGGGCTTAAGCGTAAAGATGTTGACGCCACATGATTACCCTTAAGCTCTATTAAAGATCCTTCCTATAGCATAACCACGATTCCGCTGCGCTACTCTGATAACATATTTCCCAACTAACAATGCTGTAAATCTAAAATAAGGCCATCTTATCCTCTCTAGTTAAGCTACTGGCACATTGTACTTACTAGAATTCCTCTAAGGTAATGGCTAAAAGTCTTGCACGTTAAGTGCAACAACTAAAGGTTAACCTGTATCTCTCAGTTCTGGGTTGATCCTTCTCAATTCACTAAGCGTAATTTTAAACAAGATACTAAGAAATTAACAACTTAGGAAATTGCTAACCGAAGATTCACAGCTAATGGTTCAGGTACCTACTATCTTAGCTCTATCTATCATATGCTCTTGTAAACTTAGCCCACTCAGAATTGTCTGTGTACTAGAACAACCAAAATTAACCAAGTAATGCATATAACTCTGCTCAGAGTTCACGTATTGAAACACAATAGACCACCCACAAAGCCCGGTTAGAACCGAACTCCTCTGATACCACTAAATGTGACACCCTCTACCCACATGTTATTGTTAAAGGAATAAATTAAAATAAATATAACCACTGAAAAATACGGTCCAATAAAATTTTTCATAAACGAAGGTAGAGTCATCACGCTCGTACAAACTTGCGGAAAAATCAAATAACAATTATGTCAAGTTCAGAAAAATAAAAGCACCCCGATGTCACAACGTCTCAGAGCTAACCCAAGCACTTACATCGGAACAATCAACAACAATAAAATAATAACAACGGAAATTCTAACTACGGTGACTGCATCCACGTATCACTCATCTGTCACATCGTCATCGTCACCTGCAATCTCATCGTCTAAACATACACAATGGTGTATAAGTAGCCACAGTAAAGAGGGGTTAGACATCATATACAATCATAGCACAAATGGCAAAGGACATAGATTAAGCAATGCGCATATAACAACTTCAGTATAATTGACACATAACATGGATGCATAACTTAACGAGTACTAATGCAACCTAGACAATCTCTACTTCACCGAACATGTGGATCCAAACTAACTCAGATGAGCGAGTGAGAAGACATCATCACGCTTGAGTACGAATGTTGTCCGTCAAGGTAACCAGATAAATTGGTCCACGCCCCAGCATTGGTTGCAAGCCGCTGCCTTTATGTAAGACGCCCCTATCCGATTGACCCCCAAGGCCGGGTACCTTGCCCATCATGGCCGATACTATATCGCATCATCGTTGCTCACCCCCAATAACGTTAACTTAACAAGACACAATGATCCAAGAACACAAATCAAACAAGTGTCTAACAATAACAACAACAACAGCATAATAGCACACCGACCATCTTATCAAGCGGTCGGCTACAACAACATTAACGAGGTACTATTCGTCAGTAAACTAACAAGTCTCCCCAATCTTGGAACAAGTCCGAGTTATCAGCCTACCTCACCACACTAAGTCTAAGCAAGCTTAACTTAATTTCTAACTCTTAAGCCAAGTGTTTTCAACTTACTTATTTTTTTTTTAACCGGACGTACCATGCTTCTCCCCTAAAATTATAGGACGCTATCCAAAAGAGTTTGGGTTAGTAATTATTATGTATTGAATTTACAAAATTAAATGAGTAAGACTTAGCTAAAACAATCCCAGAATTAATCATTTTTCTGCACAACTATTGCTAAATACTCACAACGTCAAATCTTACTTCTAAAGCATTTAAACTACCAACACCAAATATCAACCGTCATATCCTAGTCCTAAGACTTGTTTATACCATAACTTAAATGCAAAAGAAACATAATTATACATTAGTTAACTCCTAACAATCACACCCATCGTCCATACTTTAGCCTTCACACAACCATGATATAGCACCTAGAGGATCTAAGTATAACAAACCATACCCTATGATAATCTAGTTCTCACTCAACACAACAATTTCAGAACATCATATAGCAACAAGTAATCTCAGTTCAACTCATTTACTTCATACATACATTTATCAACAACAAGCCAAGACAAGCAAATCATCATATAATCCTTACATATCATAACATATCAACTCAAACAACACATTATAAGACAATTTCTATTAACATAAATATCATGACAGAATTCAATATGAAGTTTTCCCATCACATTGGCAAAGGTATTTATTTTGCACAACCGCGCCAAGTCTAGGAACCATGGGACGTCCCTATTGATTAATTATATCCATGAGCCCACTAATCTTGTATCCATCTACCCCCCTTACCTCAATAAAAAGTTCAAAGTATTCCAAGGCGAAGAAAACTGGCTACAACGACAATTTGAGCACCAACTGAGCACAGGATAAAATTTACGGAAGAGCGAAACACGGCTGGAAAAAATAATAATTAGTATAATATATTCTTTTTATAATTTTTAAGGCTAAAACGAAATCAAAATGGAGTAAAAAGAGTAACCGGAAAACGTCATACCGAGACAAAAGGGTTACAAGGGGCCCGGCGTCAACTTCACCAAATCGAGCAAAGGAGTAGTGGTTCTTGAAGGTTTCGACGCGAGGAATCCAAAAATGGCATCCGTTTTTCGAACCGAAAATTGTGGTGGCCGAAAAAGTGACAATACAGTTCGCCCAACAGAGCAAAACACAACGAACGAAGCCGCGATTGAACGAACAGAGGCCGGAAACGTGTTCTTTGGTCGATTTCGAGTTGGGTTGTAAGTTCTGGGATTTTTCTGTGGCCTAAAATGTGAGAACAAGAAGAGAGAAGAAAAGGAATAAGGGTTTCGTATTTTTTTCTTTGATCAGCCGAATAAGTGAGCAAGATGATGAACAGGACCGCGTAAATAGTGGACATGCGTAGAAAGGAAAAGAAAACGTGATCAGGCCCTGTACAATTAGCCCAACTTCTTTCTATTCATCATTTAAAAAAAATAAAAAATAAAAAATTAAATAAAAGAAAGAAGAAACAAAGCGCTGCACTATTTACGCATATATATATTCTTTCGTAAACAATTATCACTTAAAAAATCATTTTTATACTAACTTCTAAAATAGACTATTATTCAAAAATATTCGCAATAAATTCAAGACTAATATTTTGTAAATAAATAATAAAATAATAATATATCATTCCAATATACTACTTACTAAAACAACATATATTTAAATAAACAAATCACTCATTAACATATTAAACACCTATTCAAACATAATCAAGTAATATCACGCACAATATTCTATAGTAACACACAATAATTCATACCCACATACTAATATAATTAATCACATATCTATCTGAATAAGATCACATATTAATATAAATGGGAAGTATTATTATAAATGTAATAAAAACATGGATATGAGTAATCTCCTATTAATACAAAATCACGCAATAATATAGACATAATTATTATCTGCAAATTACTTTTTGTATAAAAATATGCATTCACCTTTTAATATAATAACACGCCTGTAACAATACAAAAAAATGAAACAACTATATTATCACTTAAGACATACATTTACATATATATCTTTAAAAGGATACTGCAACATCGTAAACCAGCGTGCTATCAATAATAATAATAATAATAATACAAAAAATCGGGGTATTACACTGCGCCTGAGTGATAGAACCTCCTGTGTGCAAGCTCCCACCCTTCTCAGATGCTCTGTTCTTCTTGGCCTTTGTGCTCACTACCTTGAACTCATCAGAGTTCCAGTACTCTTGCAGCCTCTGCCAGATATGATCCCCTATTCAGTGGGACTGTCCCCTCAGGCGGGCTTCTCTGAGCATATCAGAGAGGCGATGGGAGGCCTTCATATGAAAGTTCTTCTTGATTTGCTCCTCATCCTCAGTCCTCCAATCACATCTCTCATATATCAATATAAAACATTATTAAAATTTATGAAATCGAAAAATAAAATGCAATAAAAATTGCAACTTACTCTGAAAGAATCAAACATATGATCCCGCTAAGGTTTTGAGGGAAGGAACCTGAACAATAAAAACATGTCAAATAAAAACATACATACATATAGGAGGGATCAAGTGACTCTAGGAGTAAGTGTTGTCTGAGTTACTATGCTTTATATTATATCTCTTATAGACATTGAATTTCATCAATCAAATCATTGAATATCTTCATATTATACTAACGATCATCAATACCAATTTTTAGATAAACTGGACATTCGTAGCTATGTAATCAAATAGTCAACTTTTTACTAGTATTTTAAAAAATATATTATACATTGAATTGAAGTTATTTGATGAAGTATTAAATATTTTTAAAATTTTATGAAATTTTATGGAATTGATCTACTCAATAAGAACTTTTAATTTGATGGTTCGATTGATGAAATTTAATGTCCATAGAGAGATATTAAGCGGAGTAACTCAGACAAGAGTTACTCCTGGAGTCCCTTGATCCCTCCTCATATGTGTGCGTGTGTGTGTGTATTTACATGTAAATAATTAATAACTCGACAAAAAAATGTAAATACTTACCCTTTACCAGCCGGGCTAATAATAACTCGACCATCATGCAGCATCTCAAGATCCTCAACCTCCTAGTCAACCTCTTCCTGCTTAACCTCGGCGTGATCAGGTGTATAGCCCATACTATACTCATCCTCAAACTGATGAGCATCGGGCATCGTCTCAGGCACAAAATGAGAACTAGAAGCACCAGGCTGGAACCCCGGGTTGGGGATCATGTAGATGGCAGGAAAAAGGGGTGTTGATGCAACCAATGGAGCCTGTGTAGGTACCGAAGGTGCTGGAGCCTGTGTAGGCATGTAGATGGCAGGAAAAAGGGGTGTTGATGCAACCAATGGAGCCTGTGTAGGTACCGAAGGTACTGGAGCCTGTGTAGGCGTAGATGTAGACGGGCGTTGTGTAGATGCAACGTCGAAAACCCAGTCGGGTCACGCCTGATAATGTTTGCCCTCAGGCGACGAGGGGGCGATGGCCTTCCCCTTCCCTTTACCACTAGTGGGTGGTCTAGGGGGGTCAAATCCTGATCCTGATGCCATATGTCTATAGAGCAATTCAATAATAACAGTCATGAAATATTATATTTAAACATAACAACATTAAGAATAAATTCAGAATGATAAACAACAAGTTAAAATAACTGATCCTGATGTCGTATGTCTATAGAGCAATTCAATAATAACTAACAAATTAAAATACATTGTTAAACAATTCTCTGATTGTAAAAAGTAAACAATTTCATTCTGCCTACTCTGCTTCGGCATCGTCTTCAGATCTTGATGTTTCTGCCACTTCTTCGTTTAATTCCGCATCTCCATTCACTTCTTCATATGTGATTGGATTATCACGTAAGCGAGAAATGAGTTCCACTTCATTTAGTACATTTACATGAGACATCCCATCCACTTGATAAGCCACTTCTTCCTCTAGATCATCTGCTTCAATGCGACCCCTTAGTTTTGTCTTATTGCGACACACCAACCTTGTTTATCCCTTCGAGTTGATGGATAAGGGACATAATACACTTGTCTTACATTTTGTGCCATGATAAACAGATCAAGCATTTGGTATCTTCTGCTCATGCAAATATCCACAGTATTATATTTTCGATCCACTTTTATGCCTCTGTTTGACGGATTAAACCAGTTACAATAAAATAACACTATTTTTTAATATAGTCTAAAGTATTTTATGCCAGTTCATATATATGTTGAATCACGCCGTAGAAGTCGTTTTCACCTCCATTTGTGACACCTTTTACATAAACTCTGCTGTTAATTTTTCTCTCCCATCTGTTTTTGACTGGGTTTGAAATTTGTATCTGTTCACGAAGAACATGTGCCATTCTTTGACACGTGAACGAGGACCATGAGATAAGTTTCTCAAGTGTTGGATGTTGGGGGATGGTGCCTCACTGTACACCTTCGTATACACCATATAGAAACAAATTATGACTAGTTTTTCAAACAATCTTTTGTATTTTCAAACAATAAATAGTTCAAATAGGACTAAAAATACATACCTGATTCCTAAACCATGTTGGGAAATATTCATGAATATAGGCAGAAGAGTCTTGTTCGCTTGTTGGCTTAGTTAACAAAAATGCCCTGATCAAGTTATCAAATAAATGATCATGAGTAGATATGGATAAAAAAATTGAAAGTGGTCAAAGTGATACATACGTAAGGTATGGTGATACTTTGGTACAGTTGATCAACACGTGAACATGGGCTGACTTGAACTCTTCTCTCATTAACCAGTGAGTCAACTCCTTTCTAGCATGATGACCGGGGAGGCCAAATACAGATAAGGCTAGCGGGTGTCTTTCAATTTCAATTTCAATTTCTATTTCATTCCAATTATTTCTTGGTATCAACATGAAGTTCGTGAAATAATGGGAACAAAAATGATTTGTTTCACGGTGTAAGTAAGTTGCACAAATTCATCCTTCAACCCTGGCCTTATTTTTCACCGATCGTTTTGAGTCACCCATAAATCTATAAAATAGCAAGGTGATCAAAATGGATACATTAACTATTCAAATGAATATTTATATTAAAAAATAGTTAATTATATTAGCTTTCAAATTTATACATCCACCTATATTGAACCGGTCCACCAAGCCTAGCTTCATGTGCAAGGTGCATTGGGAGATGCTCCATAGAATCAAAGAAAGCAGAGAAAAATATTTTCTCCAACTTACAAAGAATGACTGGTATGTTCTGCTCCATCTTTATAAGATCATCCTCTCTCAATGTTGCAGAACACAAATCTTTAAAAAATTGACTCACTTCGATAAGTGGATTCAAAACATTTTTTGGCAACGAACTAAATGCAATAGGAAGTAAACACTCTATAAATACATGACAATCATGGCTTTTCATCCCAAGCATGGTTCTTTTGTTCACATCGGCACATCTTCCCAAATTGGAAGAATAACCGTTTGACATCCGAAGTTCTTTTATCCACCGACAAACTGACTTAGCTTCCTCGGCAGTTAAAGAGTAACGGGCTTTAGGTTTCAGGGTTTTCCCATTCGACCGAGTTATCAACTGCAAGTTCTTTCGTCTACAATAAAGTGGTAAGTCTAGTCTGACCTTGTCATTGTCTTTCATTTTGCCTCTTGCGTTCATCACTGTGTTAAAAATATTGTCAAAAAAAAATTCTTCTCAATGTGCATAACATCAAGGTTGTGTCTCAATAAATTATCTTTCCAATATGGCAGATCCAAAAAAAAATACTTTTTTTGTCCAATTATGTCACTATCTGTATCCTTCAAATCGTTCTAATTCACCATAATCTGTGATTTTTTGCAGTTTCATAACTCTGCCCCAAATTTGTTCTGATGTCAAATTCAACTTCTCCCTTCTTGAAAGAATTCTTATTCTGTCTAAATAAACGATCGCTAGGTAAAAACCTGCGATGTCATACTTGGTGGCCGCTTCATATGATTGTGATTGCAGTCATCCAAAATTCGAAATGATTTGATTTAATTTTTAAAATCAAAATTTATGCTTAATACACTTCATGGTATTTTGCTGAATGATCTATTTAGAGTGTACTATTTATTTATATTTGTTGCTATTTCTCGGAGACATTTTCTCACATATACTTTAATACTACTAGAGTTTAATTTAATTTTTTTATTATTCTTTATTTTTTTTTTCCTTATACAATTTTATTCTTTATTCTAATAACAAATAACTTTTAAAAGTTAAGCAGAAATATATTACCAATTTAAAAACAAATTAAATTATACTATTCAATAAGATTTTTAAATTTAAATCATTAAAATGTGTGAGAATTTATTTTCTTCCTCTAGCTTCAAATCACGAGAGCTTTTACACGAGGCTAAAGTCTAAACAAGTCTGTCTATATATAGCTGCAACTGCAAGTGATTCAGGGGATGGAAAGCATATTTACTACCTAGCTTAAAGTGGAAATTACAAAATGTTAATTCCTCAGTACATGCAGTCCAACAGGGAGAAAGAGGGAGAAAAAAAAAGAGTAAAAATAAAACTCCGTAAGTTATACACAAACCCAAAGATTAGATTTAAGATCTAAGACCAAGTGGGTCCCCAGCAAATCAAGTGTATGATATTCTCAGCCTTCTCTGTCTTCCTCTTGTCATCAATATTGCTCCTCTTGGACTGCGTTGCAATACCACTGCTGCCCTTATTGTAAGCAGGTCCAGGTTCAGCTGCTGAAGCGTTTCGTTTCTCCGGCAACAACGTTTTGAATGCGGCCTCTGTTTTGCACGGACTTGGTTCCTCTGTTATAAACACCCTCCTATTACCATTCATCTTTCTCCTAGGACAGGACTCCAATGTTTTCAAGTCGGTTGCCATAGGGAGTGAATTCACCAAAAATATATTTTCTTGAGAAAGGGAACGTGTCTTTCTTAGGAATATTGTGGAGTGATGGCTTATATACGTGGTACAAGAATAAGGTTTTTAAGTTTCCTTCTTGAAGTTTCCGTGGAAAGTGACCCTTCTGTGAAACCACGGTTCAGCTCCTAGATTACAAAACACCCGGTTTTGTAACTAACTCATTTTTTGCCCTTTTTTTTTGTGGTACAGCAAAAACTAACTTCTAATAAAAGAGAGGTGACGTTTTACATGGACCAACACTTAATTTGACCACCATGGGCAAATGGCCATATAACCCACAGTAGCCGGTACTTCTCCGGTTTCCGATAATTTGATAATGGCCCAGCAGACAATACATTTTGGCAGTTTGCCCGTGCCTTTCCAAAAAATTAGTTTTTCCTCACCCTTTTTTACAAACGGTGGGTTTAGGCTTATCAGATCTTCTACGTTAGTTTGTTAGCCTTTGCAAGCATCTCTTCTTTTTCCTTCTTCGACTCCTCCTCTTTTTTTCTTCATCTTCTTCGTTGTCGCCATCGTGCTACTAAGATTCTGGCGGCGGAGCTTCACCTTGATTTTGATTCGCTACATGACGATGCGTGTGGCGTGTCCTTATATCAACTTTAAGAAAATAAATAAATGTGATTATAAAAAATGATATAGCTACTGAGAAATTAATTAAGAGTTTACTGTGTGCATTGAGAATGGTTGATTGTGCTTTCTCATTTGTATTGAGTAGTGTTCTGAAGTGAACATACAGATTACAAGAGAATGAATATCTCACGATGGAAGACGGTGGAAGAATGTGATGGTCGCGGTGGTGCTCCGAGCTCCGATGGAAGACGTTGGTGGTGGCCACCTGCAAGCACTCTGACGCTCAAGTCAGTCTATGAATGAGGTGGGTGAAAAGGTTAGAATAAGGCACACCTGAGTTGGTAGTGGTGATAGGCTTATATAGCCTTGAAATGAGGCTTGTCATGGAAGCTGTGTTAATTTGGGCTTGCCTTTAATTGTGGGCCATTAAGTTGGATATGGGCCGGATTTAGATCCGGAACAGTTGCCCCCCAAGTCGGCTGCTCATAAAATGTGGAGCCGACTTGTGAGCATAGTTAACCCTCGTAGAGTTGTTGTTCTGCATATGTTAGTCAAAAAAATATGTGCACAATATAAACGTGTGTTGATTGTGTTGCCCCCATACCGACCTAGCTGGTGTGTTGGGGATATGCATTTGGGAGTGAATCCCTTTGCGAGTTCGTTGTGACTATTTTTAAATTGGTATCAAGTGCCGCTTAAGTTCAGAAGACTGAAGTGATCAATATAATTCATGAAAATATATACCTCGTCGAAAGACCGACATGTGATTTCGAGGTGTCGAGGTCCTCCTCATCCGTCCTTAAGAGCTTGGCGGGGAAACCTGCTGGGGTGCCGAGATTCACTCTCAACCAATCGTGGGAGCTTGGAGGGAGAACCTGGTCTTGTTGATGCTTAAGTGGCCGTCTCTTTTGACCATGTCATCTACTCAGAGAAATAGCCCGGCCAAGGAATTTCTCCTCTACCCCGGCGGTTAGAGTGAACATTGTAACCTTGGGCGGATGTGTTCACGGGGTGACCCTCAGCAACTTGGTGGCCAGGAAAGTCGGGGGGTCCACTGAAATCCTTGATGACGAGGAGTGTTGAAGTGCCGAATTCGCTCTCAACCAAGCAGGGGAGCTCGGAGGGGGATATCGGTGCTACGGGTTCCGAGGTAGTCATGTGAAGCTGTTTCGCTTTCACTTTGACGATTTAGGTAGTGTCTAGTTCCTGCATAAGAGAAACGTTGCACAACTTCCGATTGGAAAAATCATTAGTAATTACATAAAAATTATCTATTATAAGTAATAGACTTTGAAGCTATCCGAGGTGCTGGACTTCGGTTTATTGTAGTTGCTGGATTTTCTTTAAGTCCAGCTTTTTATTTGGAATAGATTCCACTCCTTGAGGTGGTAATCTCCCCTCCTTGAGGTGAAACGTTAGTGTTTTATATTTTACACTTACTCTCGGTATATAGTCCCTGAACAAGGAAAACAAAAGTTCCAACATGTGGAAATATCATTGAATAAAACATATTTTACCCACCAAGGGTTGCTTTGCTATTTGATGGGTAATGAACCTCCTTGGGTTGAATGAGGATAAAAGGATTTGATATCCCCCGCTCTTAGAAAAATAATTTATTCAGACCTCACAGTTGCAATCTAGCCGAGTTAGGCCTTATCTTGCATTTGGGGCTTCATTTGCCATGTCCCCTGTCATCAAGAGAATGCATGTACTCTGTCTTAGAGCATGCTGCTAAACAAAACAATTTGTACAAGTGGTGGAGTCCACATATTGCTCCTTTGGTGGTAGCAGTTTGGGGGATCAGTTTTTAAGCACCCCTGTTTATCATTATCTACACAAGGAAACACACACACAAACTCCAGGAACATATATATAATATGTGTTGAATTTGTTGAAGGAACATTCATATTAATCGAAATGTTGCTTCTGGAAATATTATCTTGGAGGAAATTTGAACAACATATGTGTCCAATAAGCATGTTTCCTTGTGAAGGCCCTTAGAAGAGCATCTAGGAGGTTAAGAGACTTAGAAATGAGAAGTCCTTTTTTCTGATAAGTATCATGCTTTCCATAATAGCAATGATAGAGAAGCTGTTTCATAATAGGTTTTGCCACTGAATGCTAACTCTTGCCTGCGACATCAATCAGAATCTAATAATCGGAATTACCACTTGATTGGTAAACCATTTCAGCTCCATGATTTACTGTCAGGGCTGAGGTTGAAGCTTTTTCTGCTACAGTAATTGAGCTACATATGAATTTTGAGCTATGATATTCTTGGAACAATGATTCCCAGCATTTGTTGTGTTGGAGAGTTGCTTGACTGAGGGGGACTATTAGTGTCCATATTCCATTCTCTTGAATACAGTTCCTGCACAAGAAAATCACACAAACTCCGACATACGAAAATATCATCGAATGACAATAGATTTTTCCCATTTGGGGCTGCTGTGCCATTTCATTGGCGTTGAACCTTCATGTGTTGAATGAAGATAAAATGGTTTGATATCTCCTGCTTTAGGGAAACAATTATTCAGACTTCATGGATGGAATCTAGCCATCATATGTCTTATAATTTATTCAGAGCTTCATTTTTAGTGCCCCCTATTCATCAGTTCAGTTTGAGACTATATCTTGCTCCCTTGTCTTCTAGACTGTCTCGAGACATGGGAATTGACTTCAACAAAATTAGTGGCAGAAGTTTGGGGATTGGATTTCAACCGCTTCTACTCATCATTTCCTGCACTAGGAAAAATATACCAAACTCCATAGATATTAATAAAAAAAAATAATGTGTTAATTTAGTTAGAGCAATATCCAAATTTTCCGGAGTGTGATTGTGCTCTTTATTTGAGGTAATCCTCTTTGGGAAGGGTGAACATGTTAGATTGCTAATGGATGTCGCCAATAGCTTTACTTGTCATGTACTAGCATATATTCAACAAAGACAAGGAATGTCATAAATTTAATCAGAAAAGGGAAGAGTGACTTTCCTGAAATATATTGTCAGTGCTTGGTTTCATCACCATTTCTTGTGTTTGGATAACTCTTGTCTTTGAGCATAAAACAACTATCCAACATGACTATCGAGAAGAATAATATATCTTCAAGTTTCCATTACTTCCAATTTCTGCTATCCGTCGCCCTGGATGCGCAGTAAGCTAAAAGTGAAAGATATTTCATAGGCTCAAGTGGTCGAGAAACGTCCAACATCCCTCACTGTGTATCGGTTGGATTAGGCCAAACCGAGAACTCATATATTGATTGTAATAAGCTAAAAGGCTAGCAAATAATGAGTTGAGAGGCATATTAAATAATAAAGATATGAGCGTTACTACACCCGAAAATATTCCTCAGCAGATTGGCTTGCTGATTACGTGTTTGACATGATTCTCTCTTTTAAAGCTACATTACATAAAAGATATATGCTATTCATCAATTTCAGCCATGTATCTATGCCATGTATCAATTTGAGAATTCATGTATATGTATGAGTAACTAAATTATTGGACTGTTTGAATTATTTAACATGCTTTTCATGATTTAGCAAGAGATAAATATGTAGTCCATGTTTAGTTGAAGAGCATGTACATATTCAGTTTATGCATCTTTAAGCAACATAGAAACATGACCCCATATACAAATTGAGAATCCATTTCAAATATCTGTTAAATAATGTTCAACAGATGTTCAGTTGTAGGTATCAATGAAACTCTTGCATAAGAACAAGGTCTCCAATTCTATGCCTCTCTAAATAGTAAAAATGATGGCATAATCAATCATCTAAAAAATTTATCTATTTTAGTAAACATGAATTCATTTTATTCGTCTCACATATGTTCATAAAGAAGCATTGTTAGCTTAAATGTTTATCATCAGCACTTCGGCTAGGATTGCCTTGGTTGAAGGTCTACATAATGCAGTAGGTTTAGTAATTTGTTTATAGGAATAAACATGAGTACCATATTTGCACCATGATGCACCTTCTTTCAATGCAAAGTTGCACACTAAATATCATGCTTAATGTTAGATACTGCAAAATATTAGGAACCTGAACCGATAATAATGTCAGTGACGCTGGTGATAGAATCGGTTCCCTAGAGCGCCACCCCTCGGTTATATTGGAGCTCACTGGGTCAGAATGGAGCCTAATACAGAGTCAAGACATCGGTGCTTCCGGAGTCAGGACACATTCAAAGTTTCATCGGCTGCCTCCATCTTCTTTGAAATCGGAGCTTGAATTCGTCATGAACAAACATTAGTTAAAAAGATAAAAGAAAGGTTTGGGCCTTACTTCATATGTGGTGGTAAAATCGAAAAGAAGCCATAACCTAACTGAGATTATAATCATTCAGGTCAGGCAGGAGCAATGTTTGTTGCCTTGCTTCCACTCAGGTCATTACCACTGTGGGAGAGAGTGACTCCAGCCGAAATGGCTCGCAAGCTCGGCAATTCATTATTGGCTAATCGCAAAACGGATCGCGACCATCTCTGTTTGCAAGTTGGCCTGATACCTGTTGAGGTTGCTGAACCGAAGTTGCTTAGGAGTTTGAGATATCTGTGGATGTCGACTTCGACTTCCAGGAGATCGGACTTGGCTTCGACCAATAGAGTCAACTCGGAGATTGAATTTGAAGGAGCAAAGAAGATAATGCCGATATCTGAATTCGTTCAGTACTTCATCGGCTACCTCCATCTTTTTTGACATCGGCGCTCGAATTCATCAAGAACAAATATTAGTCAAGGAGATAAAAGAGGCTTAACACTCACCTCAGAGCTGACGGGATTATCGGCGTAATCATCGCTGTGATGCTCCCTAAGTGTCGAGGTTCCAGTACATCTAATCTTCCTTTGGAGTAGTGCGCTCTGAGGATGCTAAGATCAGAGAAGTAGTATTCGGTTAGATCTGAGCAGATCGCTGTTGCTGCGTCTACCATCGTTTCCCCGAACGAAATCTCAAGATTCACTAAGACCGTTCTTGAGTTCCTCTGTTTCCTTCGCTATAGCGATAAAAGGAATGTTCGATCAAAACTCGTTGATTTGAGTGCCACAATCGGAGGAGGTGACGGTTGAGGTCAGAACCCCAAAACCGAGGTCCTTCCCTGTGTATTTCCTCTCCCGTGACATCGACGGTGGAATCAGAATTCCTCCATGTTTCATCAGCTACCTCCGTCTTCTTTGACTTCGGTGCTTAATTTCATCATAGGCAGAATAGATTAGTTCAAAGATAACGAAGGGATTAGACCTTACCTCAGATCTTTCAAGATCGTGGATGATTGCTCTTCCGCGTCAACGAACTCGTTCGTCGCCCAAAATGGACTCAATCATGCGTTTTGGCTTAGGCATATGCTTGCCATGTTTCAAGAATCTTGAGGAATTTAGCGATCGTTCCTCCATTCTTCCGCACTGAGCATGTCGAAGTTAACACTTCCTAGAACCAAGCGGTGTTGGATGTTCCTTCCATTTCGGAGCTGTCTCCATAATGAAGACATTGTAATAATTGAGAGGTTCTTGTGCGCAAGTCTCTAGAATTGACGTATATCCAATCGGAATTTGTTTGAGGATCCATCGGCTTCCCCTTGGATTTTTTGATCAAATCGGAATTCGTATGCGAGTTCCTTTTCTAGTGGCTCCCAAGAATGCGGATCTTGGTTTTGCACAAGAACAGATCAAATCCAAACGCTTAAAGGCAATAATTACCATTGTGGTTCTTCAATTTCGTCATGCACTTCGCTCGTATTGATCGGTCCCAAATTTCTCGATTGAGCTCTTCCCAAAACGTGAGGAAATTGCCTGATCGAAGAATATTGACGGAATCGTTTAGATATGAGATGTCCGAATCGCGAACTCTTACCAAGGTTGTATTGATCATCAATTTCACATTAGCATTTTCAAGATTTGGTGGTAGGATTGAATATACGAATGGAATTAGGGTTCGCCAATGATGGAACCGCTATCTTCCCTCAGATCTGAGAAATACCGACGCATTCTTGATCTGATATTTTCGACGTCTCCCTCTGTTTCCACCACGATCACAAAACAGAAAAGGAGAACACACTAATCATTCTCACAGAAGGCGCCAATGTTCTAAAGTGAACATACAGATTACAAGAGAATGAATACCTCACGGTGGAGGACGGTGGAAGAACGTGATGGTCGCGGAGGTGCTCCGAGTTACGATGGAAGACGTCGGTGGTGGCCACCTGCAAGCACTCTGACACTCAAGTCAGTCTATGAATGAGGTGGGTGAAGAGGTTATAATAAGGCATACCTGAGTTGGTAGTGGTGATAGGCTTATATAGCCTTGAAATGAAGCTTGTCATGGAAGCTGTGTTAATTTGGGCATGCCTTTAATTGTGGGCCACTAAGTTGGATATGGACCATATTTAGATTCAGAACAAATAGATATATAGAAAGACATGTGAGATGTATCATGGTTATTTCCTTCGTTTTCTTTTTCATGCAAATAGGTGGTGTAATTTGTTGCAGAGCTGAGAAAGACGCTCGAACAAAGAAGAGAAGAGGAAAAGAAACTACCGTGAAGTAATGCGTTTGGATTTATATAGGAGAAAGAGAATGGAAATGGAGAAACGGCACAATGTTGTGACCTACCTTGGACCAAAAGGTTGGGTTGGGACCTATCCAAATGTTCTACCTATTTTTTTTTAATCTGTTATTTTTGTATGAAAAAAGTTCAGTTTGGATTTCTGTTTTCCTCAACAACAAAAAAAGTTTGGATTGGTTGTTAATGCTTGTTTGTAAATGTGTTGGGGTTTGGAAGAAATCTGTGTGTGTGTGAAGATAATGAAGACGACATGGCTGAAGCAGAGAGAGGATGATGTAAACATAGTTAGTGGTTGTAACATTGAAACTGAAGCTGCAGTCAATGGTGTTGACTTGAGGATTTAGATAAGATTATCTTCAAAACATAAGTGTAGAAGATTAATATACAATTCAACATTTCTTCAGGTACCCTTTCATAAATAGTAAAAACTTACTTTTCAATTAAGCATATCGGTAGTCTTTACAAAATCCAGTCCCTTGAATATTTAAACCATTATATCAATGGTTGAATGTGATATGCTCACCCTGATCAAATTTAAGCATTTGCCCATAAAAAATGCCACCTAAAAGAGAATACTGAAATGAGTTCGAGTTCAGCTAGAAGGGGACCACGTTGGAACCTTTTCAATGCGATGGGTTTTATTTGTTGTTTGTTTCTCAACCCGGTTTTGTTAATTTTATAGAGAAAGTTTGTAAATGGGTTTTTTTTATTTAAAAATTTATATGAAAATAGTATAAAAAACTTGATAACCTTGTTGATATAACCTTACTATCAGGGAAGCGGAGTTACAGAAAGAATACAGTGATATCCTTAAACAAGAAGAGCTTATGTGGTTTCAGAAGTCACGGGAAAGATGGGTGAAACTTGAGGATCACAACACTAAGTTCTTTCACACTCAGGCGGTAATCCGGAGAAAGAGGAATAAGATTCAGGGCTTGTTCTTGGAGAATGAGGGCTGGTGCACTGATGATGAGACACTTAAGGTGGCAGCAATTTCTTTCTACAGCAGCTGTTCACATCGGATCACACTACCACCCTAGATAGCCTTTCAGTCACTACTTTACCTGAGTTGAGTGATTTTGCTAAAACTACTCTTATTGCCCCCATTCTTAAAGAAGAGGTGAGAGCTGTTGTTTTCAGTATGAAATCTTACAAAGCCCCAGGTCCGGATGGCTTTCAACCTGTTTTCTTCAAACACTTTTGGGGGGAAGTAGGTGATGACCTCTGGCGTCTGGTTAGTAATGCTTTTAGATATGGCTTTATTGATGAGGCTATTGCTGAGACTTTAATAGTCCTCATCCCCAAAGCAGATAGCCCACTAGCTTGAAGAACTTCTGCCCTATCAGCTTGTGCAATGTGTTCTTCAAGGTAGTCACAAAAGTCCTAGTCAATCGTTTACGCCCCTATCTGGATAGCTTAGTTAGTCCTCTTCAGAGTAGCTTCATCCCTAAGAGGGGCATGTCTGATAATGCAGTCTTAGCTCAAGAGGTGGTCCACTACATGCATCACTCTCGGGCGAAGAAAGGTACTCTTGTTTTTAAATTGACCTTTAAAAAGCTTATGACAGGCTCAATTGGGAGTTCCTTGAGAGGACTATCAGAGATTTTGGCTTCCCTCTCCCCATAATCAGTCTTATCATGAGCTGTGTGCGGTCTAGCTAGTAACCTCTCTTTAATGTGGAATGGGTCTAAAATAGCTTCAAACCCTCTAGAGGACTCCGCCAAGGGGACCCCCTATCTCCATATCTATTTGCACTTTGTATGGAAAAGCTCTCTCTGTATCCAGGAGAAGGTAAATTCGGGAGTGTGGCGGCATATCCATGTTTCTAAGGGTGGCCCAGACATCTCCCACTTACTCTTTGCTGATGATGTTCTTCTTTTTTGTGAAGCTTCTAACCAGCAGGTGCAGGTGGTGCGTGATACTTTGGATGCCTTTTGTAAGGCGTCAGGCTTGAAAGTGAATGTGCAAAAGTCCAAGGCCATATGCTCTAGACTGGTCTCTAGCGAGAGAAAACATGCTTTTAAAGAGATCTTCCCCATTTCGTTTGTGGCGGACCTTGGGAACTACCTGGGATTCCCTTTAATCCAGGGTCGTGTTAAGAAAGAGACCTATAATCATCTTTTTGAGAAGATGCAATGAAGACTGGCAGCTTGGAAGGGGAATCTGTTGAATAAAATAGGTAGAGCTTATCTTGCTAAGTCATTCACCACTTCAATCCCGGTCTACACTATGCAAACTCATTTCCTCCCAGTGAGTGTTTGCAATTGCCTTGATAGAATTACTAGAAGCTTTATTTGGGGTGGAAATGGAGAGTCTCATGGTTGGAGCCTTATTAATTGGGATACAGTGACCTCTCCTAAGATTTACGGCGGCCTTTGCATTCATGATATGAGAGTAGCTAATCAAGCTCTTATTGGCAAGCTAATTTGGAGTCTCTTGCATGATAAACACAAGTTATGGGTGCAGGTGCTTTGCCACAAGTACCTTGGCAAGAACACAATTTGGGCTGGTAAAAAAGGATCCAAACCCTCACCCATTTGGCGAGGCATTACCAATTATGTGGATGTTCCCAAGGATGGTTTTCAGTATAAGATTGGAAGTGGCCTTACTTCGTTGTGGTTTGCTGATTGGACGAAGCAGTGCCCGTTATGTAACTATGTGGACTATGTGCACATTTCAGATTCTCAATTATGCCTAAAGGATATATGTGGCACTGGGCTAGGCTTGTGGGACTTGGCCCACCTCTATACGCCCATTAACCAGTATGTGGTGTCTCTCATCACATGAAATCCAACCCCTGCATTCCTAAATGACACTGTTCCGGATTCTTGGGTGTGGAAAGGTGCGAAGGATGGGCGATCTAGTTGCGCTTCTGCCTATGACTGGCTGCTTAAGCGGAACCGGAACTTGAATATGACAACTGATTGGAGATGGGTTTGGAAGATCGGTGCACCAGCAAAGGTTCACACCTCATTTGGCTTGCTCTTCATGGAGCTGTCCCGACGAACCAACTGCGATTTCAGAGAAATATGGCACAATCGCCCCTTTGCTCGCGGTGTTCTACTGGGGAAGAGAGCTTGATGTACTGTTTACGAGATTGTCCTCACTCTCGTGAGGTTTGGCTCGGGGTCGGGGTTTGTCGCTGAATCAAACACGAATCAATGGATCTGGGATTCAGCCCTAGGCGATGATTCCACCCTGTTCGTGGCGGGGATTTGGTGGGTATGGTGCTGGAGGAATAATGCAATTTTTAGTGAGGAGAAATGGGACATTCATTCTGTGGTCAAACGAGTCTTCTCATCGCATGATGAGTTTACCACCCATTTCTCTCCTAATCACGACTCAACTTTTGCAAGAAGATTATTAGCTCATTGGGTCGCCCCATCACCGGGGGCGGTTAAGCTCAATACTGATGGTAGCTGGTCGCAATCAACTGGTTATATGGGAACTGGCAGGTTAATCCGGAATGGTGAAGGGTTGTGGCTGATGGGATTCACAAGTGTTGAAGGCCATGGTGATGTCCTCTTGGCCGAGCTCCTGGGTATTCTTCATGGGTTGAAGTTGGCGTTTGATTTAGGGTATCCTGTTGTTGAATGTGAGACCGATTCACTAGACACTGTTAATCTCATTCATGGGACGGCTGACCAAGGCGTGCTCCACCACGCTGCAATCGTGGCCCAGATACAGGGCTATCTTCAGAGAGATTGGAATGTTACAGTCTCGCATGTGTTTCGTGAGGCCAATCGTTGCACTGACTTCCTTGCTAAGGATGGGGCCTCTTCCCTTGCTCCTCTCCGAACCTGGGAGACCCCCCTGCAAGTATAGACTCGTTGATTCTGGGTGATGTGCTAGCTATTGACCCCGGATAGTTTTGTTCCCTTTGTCTTTTTGTTTTTCCTTTTGTATACATCACCTAAAAAACACCACCATGGTCGAATGGTTTTCTTCCTTACTCACCTTCCTCATTATATTTACACCATATGCACCCCCGCTTCTCTGCAAACTAGACGAGGCTCGACACTACCGGCCGGGAGCCTCACATACCATGAAACTAGTCATGATTACATAGTCAAGCGAGACACAAATAAGCCTACCATGTGCATTAAAAAGTCTCAAGCACATACTTGTAATCAAGAGACTGGTCTCATGATAGAGGGCCGTAGCATGGATCAACAGCCTGATGCGCTCGATACACGGATCCTCATTTCGAGGCAAGTGCAGAGCATTCTTGCATCTCTGTAGAGGCATCTATGGTATAGACATGATAATTCTGGTTTTCAGGAAGAAGAGAGAGAGCTTAGAAACACATATTCATAAAACACAGAAGTTTTATTTATCGTTGAGGTTCTCTGCTTCTGAATGTTACAAGCAACCCTCTTTATATAGGGAAGGAGGATGAGCATAAGACAAGACGTCACCTTCAGTGACTCAGCACACAATTTATTACAAAAGACAAACATAGTAGTGACTCAGCCTATAATTATTACAAAAGACAAATGACTCAGCATCCTATTGATTACAAAAGACAAATATGTCACATCTGGGTATTTATGGCTCAGGACACTTCACTAGACAAGTATTTATGACCTAAGACACCTCAGGAGACATATCACATCAAGTTATTTATGGCACATGACTTGTCATTCTCAGCTTTAATTATACATTACAACACATCACATCAGGCTTTAGTAGGGTCTCTGCCCTTATGACACGTCTCAAAGACATGTCTTAGTATCTTTTGATGGGTGAATGGCTTGAGAGATTCGATCGATAGTTATCATTCATACGTTGTCTCATACCATTGATCATTCCACCACCATCATTATCAATCTTCCTGTTCATGTCATCCGAGTTCGGGATCTTCTCAGCTTGGATTTTTTGGAATATCTCCTTCAAGATTCATATTCTCATCAAGATATGGATCAAGATATGGGTCCAGGATCGGCAAATTTCTCAACGAGCATCCGAGAGTCTTGTTGACTTGCTGAAGCTTGGTTGAACTTTCTCCAACACTTGACTATCATGCCACGCATGATTTGAAGCCACCAAAGACTTGACTATCCACCGATTGCCACCGGGTTGATTAACAAGGTCTCCATGGTCGCAAGTGGTAGTAACCTCGCTTTTCCTTTTGTTCATGATGATTAACAAACAGACATAATCCATTAATTCTTTTCCCAATCTTGGACAGGGGAGGATAATCATCAAGTGTCTCCATAGATATGCATGATTTCTGACCAAAGAAGTTGATCTTGAGGATCCATCCGATAAGGCCCTGTGAAGCATAAAACAGATTTAAATTTTTTTAATTACTTCAAGGCTTAATCCTCGAACTCTGATCATCTAAAATTAATTTTAACTCATTTCTCCACCAAATTCTAATGGAGAAAACCATTCTAATGCAATTATCCATAGAGAGAATCATGTTTTGTGGGATCTGTAAGATGTAAGAACATGGCTTATGTGGGAATGAGAACTGGCATGCTATACAGGACAGTTGCACACCATAAGTACCACAAACGGTCTTCTGAAAATTCTTTATTTGGATTTATCAGAAAAGGAACAAGAAACGGAGTATCTGGAAGAAAAATGGATTTTTCTGGGAAAATGCCATTTGTTCATGGCTCGTCATGAAATGGTAAAGGTTATTTACAGCGATTTTTTGAGTAGGGTAGGAGAGAAGGATGAGTCAACTTTTGGTGGAAGCATTTTGTTAATCGAGGCTAATGGTTGGTAATGGATTGATCATAAAGATCAAAGGAAATATGTGGGTTCTCAGAATGACTTGAACGGGTTTTATTAGTCCGAGTAGATCGTGATTATGTTTTGATTTCCTTTGATATGTTTCACATTGAAATCATATCTTGAAAACCAATCTTTCTCACCGAGAGCTTAAGGATCAGGAGGCATTTTGTTTTTGAATTCAAGAACTCTAGGAAAAGAGGAGTTATCCATTTGAACTTCAAAATGAAAACCCCGCAAATGAAAGTCAAAATTTTGAATGCCATATTTTGACAAAGAAGGGCTTTTGTAAGTGGTATGGTAATGCATCTCAGCCTTCTTTGAGTTGTCCACTAGCATGACCACAATAGTGTTTAATACTCACTTCTTCAATCAAGACTCGCACTTCAATATCGATCAACGGCATCGCTTGTAGAATCCTTTTGCCATAACTTGGAATCTTCAAAGTTGGTGGTGTTTGTGCAATTTTCTTCAGAGCTTTGACTGCTTCAGTTTGCTTTTGACCCCATGGAGGAGGATTTTTCTTGAGCAATTGAGAGAGTTGACTGGTATACTTGGCAACTTTAGGAATAAAATCCCTAATATAATTAATGATGCCAAGAAATTGTTGAATCGCTTCATCGTCAAATTTTCATCAAGAAAATTTAATAGTTCTTCAATGTGAGGTCGAGGTGATACTTTCCTTGAGATAAGTGCATACCCAAAAATCAATTTCTGCTGTTTGGCCAATTGGCTTTTCTTTTCGTAAAGCATTATTCCATGGTCTTGGGCTGAAGAATTGGCCCAATAATCATTTATGAGCCTTTTCATCTTTTGAGAACAATAAGACATCATCAATATAGACAAGGATACCGCGAGAATGGGTTCAAAAATTCTCGTCATGGCCTTTTGAATAGTGACGATTGGCAACTTTAAGCCCAAATGGTAAGACTTTCCATCGTTGGTATTGGGCATTTGGAATACAGGTATGTCAAGTTTTGGAGTCGATCAACAGTTCAACACCTAGTTGCCAAAATCTCGATTTCATATCAAACTTGGAATAGATCCGGCATCTTTAATGAAGATGTTAAGCTAAGAGGCCTTTGGAATTGAAAACTTATCATCTTTGAGAAAATGATTACAGTGTCTATAATCAATCACCAAATTCTTTTCCCTCTTTACCTTTCGATCTTTTTCCACATAGAATGCTTGTCAAGCCCACTCATTTAGTGGGTTCAATTAATCCTTGTTTCATCAATTGATCAGACTTCCTCACGTGCGGTGCTAGATCGATGGACTCATTCCGGGATGAGCGGGCTTTTGTTGGGTCGATGTCTTCATTAAGTTTGAAAGGAAGTTGAACAAAGAAATCTTTATTTGTCTATAAGGGTTTTGGATGAACAAATTTCATGACTGCCTGGCACAAAGCTTGAACAAGTTGGACTTAATTTCTTCATATCCTTTAGGAACCTCTGACATAGAATATAATTTTAAAACATCCGAATACGGCTTGAATTCTCTTTTTAAACTTGATTCTTGTAGGAAGGATTTGAAGTTTGTTGGCTCATCAGTAGACATCCATTCCAATTAGAATGTCTTTGTTGGGAAGGTCAGCCGCCAATAACTTTTGTCCATATCTTGTGCATTCAGGAAAAATCTGGATTCTATTTTATCTTGGTAATCGATCAATCCTCAACATTTTTTCCATCACCGCTACAAAAAGCATAGATGTTTTACCCATCTGAAGGCAAGATACTTGGATTCATCATTGTTTTTTGAGCACCTGTATCCATATAAGCTATGACTTTTTTAGGGTGAGAAAACTTGGATGGTAAGACATGGATTTCAACACAAGGTTGTGGAGGAGTAGGCAATGAACTGTCTATTTCTTTGAATGAGTATATAGGAAAATACGCATCATTAGATTCAGTAAAAGATTCCTCACTAGAAGAGGAATTTTGTAGAGCAAAAGCAGTTTTTTCATCTGCAGAGCTTTGTTCTGAATATAAGGATTCCAGATCTCCTTCTAATGGATGTAAGGAGTTGATCAGCTTGGCAGCTTTGTCTGACTTGTTAGGACAATTCTTCGAGAAATGTCCTTTCTTTCCACAGATAAAGCATCTCTGGTTTCCTCTTTTTCCACGGAATTTCTTCCTCTTGAAAAACTTGAAAGTCTTTTTCTTTTTCCCTTTTTTGGAAAATTTAGAAAACTTGGTGAATCTTTGTCGATGAGACTTCTTTTTTGTTGAACAATACAGTTTATCTTGCATTTGATTTCCAGATAAGGCTTGCACGCTTTGTGAACTTAGATTTTTGATTCACAATATCTGAAAATGTTGATGCGATGCATAACTGTCAAGTGCTTCAAGTGTCAATTGGTGAATTTGGCCAAGAGTCAATGTCTTGATATCCTTTGAGCCGCTTTGCCATCTTGTGAATCTCAGTCGAGTTCTGTGATAATGAAGAGACATAAGTATTTTTGAGACTTGGATCATTAAATCCATCGAGGAGATAGAATCTCTGAGACATCCTTTTGGTAATGTCTTTCAAGATCCTTGACTTTAAGAAACAACACTCCATCTCAAAATTCTTGTCTATTTTTTTCTATCAAAGATATCCATATCACCAATAAATTCTTGGTGAATAACTCCAAGGATCGAGGCGATTTGTCAATCTGTGAAATTCATCTTGTTTGAATGCACCAAGATTGTGATACCATTTCTTTTAAGGTCAGGTCGATTCAACAAAAATTCTTCAATGACCTTTGTAAGAATTGACTTGTTTTTATCATCTGTATCAAAACATGCACCAAAATCAAGAAGTCTTTTTTTCTCCAACGGCTGGAGGTATATCATCAAGAGTAAACCACGGACCACAGATATTTTTGGTCAGTTCGGTAGAATTGTTTTCTTCCTCGGGAGATTCATCATAAAATGAACCTTTCTTCTTTATGTCAACCATGAATAGCCCATAAACATCCATGTAATCTTTTTCGATTTTGATTCAAGATAGGATAAATTGGGTGAAGATTCCGAGGATTCGTAGATCCAGTGTATTGAGAAGAATCTTCTTCTTCGTATGGTTTCATTATCAATTTCTCTTGGAAAATTGGTTGGTTTAGGCAAATATTCTTCTTGGGAGGATTCATTATTTTGAGCACGTAAGAATCGCCCGTGCTTGAGAGGGTTTACTGGAAAGTTCTTCTTTTTGGATTTTTGGTGGAGGAGTTTCAGGAACCTATTGAGAATCTGAGGATGATATGCTTAGGCGGGCAGTTTTGGTTTTTTATTTTAAGTGGTAGCTTGGGTATCTTTTGGTCCCGTAAGTCAAGGAATGTAATCATATAGTCAAAGGGTGGTGAGGTGTATGAAGGGTAAAATGGAAGGTCGAATCGGTTAAGTGAAATAAGTGGAAATGATGGAGGATTAAAGAAAATGTCTCTAATTGCGTGTTGTAGGCTTTTGGTCGGCTTTCAAGAAATCATCTATTTCTTGTACTTGGCTTTGTAACTTTCTGATTTCTCTTTCTTTGAAATCAAAGTCTTTGCCAAAAGTTCTTTCATTCAACATCATTCTCAGGTCATGGTCTAACTGAGAAACCTGGACTTTCAGACTTTTGTAATGCTTCTCGTGATCTTGTGAGAGGAGCTTAAGGTTCTCATCATTTTCTAATTTCTCTGAATTTTTTCCACCTTTTGTCAAGGCTGCAATGCTTCATCCTTGCAACAAAGATTTTCGCATTGCCACCATTGAGAACTTCCTCGCTTGAGTTAAGCTTTGAGCTTCCATCAAAGTTGGACTTCATTAGGTCAGATGAAAGGTTTAGAGGACCTGTTTGAAACAGGGTCTATTGTCCTTTCAAGAGCAGGAAAATTTTGTTCATAGTTTGAGGGTGAAGCTGATGAAAACATATATAACAAGGTATTGGCTCAACAGGTTTCAAGGTTGAATGTTTACAAGGCTCTGGAGGAGGCCAAGTAACAAGAGTTGGATCATTAGGTGGTTTTTGTGAAGGCAGAAGTCCTTCTTCTCTGAGAATTCTAAGAGCTTCATAAATTGGAAGAGTCTTTTCTCATGGATTCCTATCTAGGACCATCATCGTGGTCTGATCTCCATTCTCGGGAGAGGAGCGCTTGAGGCTCCCTTTTCTTTCTTTTTAGGAAGAATTATCTCCCTATCAATATCATCATAGCATCCAATGTCAAATACATCCTAGGTCACACATACTAGGATCTACATCCCATATGAAATGACCACCAATTTTGTCGGATATATTCGGGTCTCCTTCTCAAGTAACAAGATGAATATGACTCCAATCTTCCAGTAAGAACAGATTAATCATCATGGTTTGGAAGATAGGAGAGGTAGCCGGAGCTTTCTTCCGGTCTCTTGAAGATGGTTTTGACAGATCCATCAAGAGAACTTTTGAAAATAACATCTTGAGACTGGATTGGCCTTTTATCAAGGTGATGCTTCTCATAATTGGTTATCCATTCAAGAGGAATGAGTCAGTCGCTTCTTCTAGAGGAATTCTTCTTGGAATCAACAATTGAAGGTATTTCATCTTTCTATTAGTTACAACCATGAGAATCGTAAGAACATCCAGGAGACGGGGAGATCAATCGAGTGGTTTTGGAGACGATAAATTATCCGGGTGATGAAGAGCTACGACAAAGCTTCGGGACTTGATCGGCTCCAAAGGATCTCGAACTTGAACCTTGAGTCCGTGGGCCAGTAGGCATCGCCTGAGGCTCACGCTGTAATTTGGAAACATAGTGAACTACACTTCCAACATGAAGAGTAGTAACGATTGGGGCCCAATTACTGCCATAATGAAGATAGCTCGAATCAAGAAGAGCTATTCGGGCCGGAAACAGCATACTTTTTCTCCCATGAAGTGAGAGAATTAGTCCGACATCCAAAGTGTAAAGCAAAGGTATCCTTGAGATTTCCAGATTTATTTAGCGAGACTTGAGAATCTCTAAGTCCACACATCAAGCTCCAAGCTTCAGGGCTCTGGCACTCCATCCAATCGAGATGATTTGGATATATTCCTTCACCCGAGGTCGATTTGTGGAAATCAACTCGAGTAATAGAGCTAGTGAATGATCTTCTTCTTGAAGATATTATAAGGACTCAAGAGTGGAGGCATAGTTTCTCAATTTTAGCGCCATCGTGAACATTAGGAATACTCGATGAGATTTTCGATTTTGTTAGAAAGGGTTTTTGTACAAGATCTAGGAAGAGACAGAAAAGAGGTAAGAATAATAGGCTGATTTTCTGACTGAGTGGTTTCCGTGGTCGAGTGGTAACCTTGCTTTGTAATCTGACTAATACCTTGCCCTTGTTAAGCAACGGTTCCGTGTATATATATATATATATATATATATATATATATATATATATATATATATATATATATATATATATAGTGCCCTTGTTTAATTAAGCCACCATTTCTCTTTCAATTTGTTAGTCAGTGACGTAATTGTATGATTGAGATTAGAAGCCAACGCACTCAGAGGATTTGGCCACTGAGTGCACAAGTCTAAACCAGGTCAAGGGATCAAGTGGTGGAATAGAAAAACAAATAAAAAATAATATTAAGAATTTTATATCAAAAAGTATTTTATCATTTTAGTTTTAATACAACTCGACTTGATTTTAATATTTAAAAGAAAAGAAGACATATAAGTTTTTTTTTTTAGGACAAGAAGACATATAAGTTAAAGTTACAGATTACATTTTTTTTAATTTAATGCGGAGAAAGTAAAGGCAAGCACGAAATTTGCGCCCAAAAAAAAAAATGATCATGACTAGAGTGGTACGGGTGCTTTATGGGAGATAAAATTAATACTCCCTCCGTTCCATAACTTTGGTAGTTTTAGCAAAAAAAAATTGTTTCAAAACAATGGGTGTTTTATAAACCCAAGATGTAATTTATATTTTTTTTTCAAGTATACCCTTCATATATTTATTGTGTTTACATTGAAAATTGACACAACTCCACAAATATTTAGTTGATTATTTTGAAACCTGCAGCAATTAATAAGGCTATTTTGGTAAAAATATACTTCAATTAAATGATTTCTTGGTCTGTGTGTGAAAACCTTAAATCACTAAAGTTATGGAACGGAGGGAGTATCTGATTCTTAGGAGATAATGTGGCATATTATCGGCTTTATTTTTGGGCATTGGACGTCATTTATTTTTGACTGAGATCGTTGGACCTGGACATCACTTAAATCAAACCTCTTTTTTGTTCAAAAATATCAGATCTCCTTTTGGTCGAATCAGACCTTTTGCTTTTTGTTCAACTAATCAGACCTTGTTTTATTCACGGTTGTTACTCGTTGGGCTTGGGGCCAACTGAAGAGCTTCTACATTTTAGGAGATTGCTATCTGAACCATTTTTTTCCTTTCTCACTCCCCCTAAAATATCTAAACTACCCCTTTCCCCACTCGCTACACCCTCTCTCCTATCCCACAAGGACCACACCCCTTGTCCCCTCTCCACCGCCCCCAACCCCCTCCTAGGGCATCGCCCATCCCCGTCGTCGCATCCTCGCCCACCTCACTAACCATTGACCACCACTCCCTCGTTACCCGCGACATTTTGTTTCTTTTTCCCTTTCCCATAAACTAGTTTTTGATTGCAAAAAAGTTGTCTCCTGGATATTTGAAAGCAAACTTTTTTTTGCTTCTAGAGGCAATTATTTTGCAAACTGAAATTAGTTCCAGAAAGAAGAAAAAAGAATTAGTTTTTAGGATTGAGCAAAAACGAACTTCCAAAAACTTGTTATTTTAACCCTCTAGAAACTTATTTTCGGAATGCAATTTTCTAAGAAAGAAAATTGCATTCCGAAAATAAGTTTTCGAAGGGTAGAAAAAACGCAAAAAAAAATATAGAATGGTGATGGGGCAGGAGAGTGGAGGTCAGGGTTGAGTGGAGGTGATTATGTGAAGAGGGCCAGGGGGATGGGTGACGTTGTGGAAGAGAGTTGGTTGCGTTGTAGAGAGGGGCAAGGGGTGTGGGGCGGGCTAGGGGTTGTTTATTGATTTTACAAGGGAGGGGTGGAAAGAGAAGAAAGAGGTGTGGATAGAAATCCTTGTTTTATAAGGTAAAAGTAGAACAGAACGCGATGAAAAGGGCTTGAAATTATTAGGCCGATGAAAAGGGCTATTACAATTGGCCAGTCCGTCTAAAACATGAAAAATCCAATCATGACAGGAAATCACCCATTGATGTTTTGTAGAAAGGAACACTAGTGAGTCTTAATGTGGAGTAATAATGACAGTCTCACCAGTATATTCATTCAATGGGAAACAAAAGGGTGAAAGAGAGTGAAAGGCCATTCATTAAAATATCTTGGTTGAGGAACACTGGAAAGAACAAGAAAAAACCTTTCTTTGTAAAAACAGCAAAGGAATGTCATAATAATTTCCATAATCAATTTCCCAACGAACAACAAACCCACACCAACAAACCTAGCCCACATCTGTTAATGCCTCCAACATCAAGCCACACCTAACTTTATCCCCCATCATTAATGCCCTTACCCTTCAATCAATCAATCCCAACTCCAACTCTCGACTCGTTTCTTTCATACCTATGACTAGAAAATGATATTTTTCATATTAAAAATTTCTCATAATCATGATACGGTTTTTCTGACGTGTGTAACTTGGTATAAGTTAAGGGTCATTAATTATATATATTTTTTCTTATTAATCACCTACTTTCTTATTTATTTCATGTATGTACTCTCTCTTCTTAACAATTAGGAAAGTAATAAGTTAATAAGGAAAAAATTGGGTAATTAATAACCTTTAACCTGTACAAGGTTGTACACGTTAGAAAAACAGATCATGGTATATGAAATATAAATTTATACTAAAATAGGAGAGATTTTATAAAACATTATAGATTTTTTTTTGGGTACATGAAGAGGAAAACATTATAGATTTTATGACAGAAAGATAAACACAAAATTCACATAACAAAGCTATATGAAATTTCTATATGAGAAGATCCATTTTTACTGTTCATTAATTTTGTTTTGGACTCTTGATGTCAAAAGTCACTTTCGATCTTGACTAATTTGACCTGAATTAGCGTCATGCAAACCTATTTATAGGGACAAAACTTCTATAGCACTTATTTTTGTATTCACATGACTTAAATCCTAAACTTATTTAAAAGGAATAAAGCCTTTCTTTTAAGACTTAGGCCAGTAAGTATATGTATAGTTATAACATCATACAAAGTAAAGATGAATAAATGATGAAATTACTTCTACTTTGTTTTGGTACGTGATTAAGCGTGTGTTTGGATATGCAATCTTGTTCGAAGAGATGTTAGATATTAAATAGACATAGATCCTCTTCATTCTCTGTCTCTCTCATGAATTCACTCTCTCTTTCGCATTTCGTGCTAAATTTATCTCTCTTTTCCCATTATTGTTGAGGCTAAAAATGATCCAATTTGGATAATAAGGGTCTGTTAGATACACTTTTTAAAAACAGTTTTTTTTTTGTTTTTTTAAAAATAGACAAAGAATAAATTTTAATTTTATTAAATTTTTAAAAACAAAAAACTGTTTTTAAAAAGTGTAATCAAACAAGCCCTAAATGTTGACACTTTTTTTAATCGAACCATGATTTGTCATATTGTGGGAGAGTAGTCCCTTTTGCTTGACCTAACTACATTAGGAAATATAGCATCTAATACATTAACAACATTACATAGTATATTTTTTTTTTAAATGATTTTTATTTTTCAATCAATACCCACCAATTAGTAGTGGCATTTACTTGTAAAATGATTATACTTGCTTTTCAATAAACATATTTTAACTCCAATTTCTTAGCTACATTCCCTTGCCAACGTTAGTTGGCATTTAGGCTTTGGCACACCTATATATTCGATTATTTTAATTTTAATAAATGAGGATGAGGAGGAGCGTGTGCATTAAATAAAACGCAACCTGAAAGGAGACACGTTCGCGCATAAGTCGTTGACAGCAGTGGGAATACAAAACGCTGCTTTCTCTTTCTCTTGTGTCCCGTCTTCTGCAACTGCTAATTCATTCGTTCATTTCATTCCAAGAACCTCTATCCAAAACAAAAACGAAACAAAAACGGTGCGTTTCGGATTCAATTTCGAGCTCCACTCCCCGGTGCCCTAACAAACTCGATCATTTCCCGGCGAGACCATGGCCATCGCCGGCCACCAGAAACCGAACTCCGACGCAAAGCTCTTCCGGCTTTGTCCGTTTTGGAGTTCGGGGAACGTTCAAAACCACTCGCAAGGAAACGCTCAAAGGTCCTCCAAAACGGTGTCGTCTGTCGCCAGGTCGCTGCTCCCTCCCCGGCGTAGACTCCGTCTTGACCCTTCCAGGCACCTCTACTTTCCATGTAACGGCATTCTTCTGCATTTCTCTGTTATTTTTACCTTCTGATTTCACTCTTTCTCAATTTGTTACTCCCTCCGGTCTCAAAATATAAGCCAAAATGTATTTGGTCCAAATCAAATGAATTGAAGTTCTCTGAATTCCAATTCAGTTCCTGTAATATCAAATTGAAGTGCTCTTTCTCAGTTACTTACTTTCAAGACAATTCTTATTTTAATTTCACCTTATTATCTGCGAGGAGATCTTTTTTTTTCTTTTTTTAATTATTATGAACTCAGTCACGTATGTAAATGATAACATAAACGAGGTTTCTCTTCTTTTTGGGAAGCTCCTTTTTTAGGAAAAGAAATTTATTTAAAAAAAAAATTTGGGACGACTACATGGTTTATGATTTGATATGGGTTCTTTTTTTTTTTTGGGTGTGTGTGCCGTCTCTGTTAATTTAATGGTTAATAGTACCAAACTAAAGTTTTGGTTTTCTTTGTTTTGAAGATGAACCGGGTAAGCAGGTGAGGAGTGCTGTTCGGTTAAAAAACACCAGCAAGTCTCGTGTTGCTTTCAAGGTATTGGTTCTGTGGATTCCTGTGTCTCTTATTTTGTTAGTTAAAAATAATTGCGGTTTACGAAGCATGAACACCGACATAGCAGGATTTTTTTTTGGGGGGGGGGGGGAATGAAATATAGAAGGATTTGTTTATCCCATGTACCATTTGTATCATAATTTACTGATTTATATTTGTTCCTAAAGTAGAAATATCGTTAGGAGTTAATCTTGCCATGTTAGTTCAGTTTTGTTTTAGTTTTTAAATATGTTGTGTGAAAAATGTACACACTCATAGTCTTCATTGGTTACCTAACGTTTGTTTCCTTTCACATGGCTGGTTGACTTGTTTAATAACTTTGCTTTTGTTGTTTCAGTTTCAAACTACGGCACCAAAGAGTTGTTACATGCGGCCTCCTGGTGGTATTCTAGCTCCTGGAGAAAGCTTGATTGCAACCGGTAATTTTTTTAACATATATTGTTGTTCTGAATTTTGTTCATTGTCTTGTTAGCTTTTTTCTTTGTTGTTGCATTATATTAATGTTCCTTTCCAAATGTGGTGCTCAGTGTTTAAGTTTGTGGAGCAACCTGAAAACAATGAAAAGTTGTCGGACCAGAAGAACAGGGTCAAGTTCAAAATCATGAGTCTCAAAGTGGAAGAAGGGGTGGACTATGTACCTGAGCTGGTATGTCTGGTACTTCTGATATTTTATTGGCTGATTTGTGCTTTCTGATTTTTCTGTTGGCTAATATGTGAACATATATGCTATAAAAAGAATGTTGTGTAATTGTTACTTAAACCAGTAACTCCACGTCGTCACATCGAACCTGGATTGCCTTGCTTGGTGGTCAAAAGGAGAAAGAAAATTTAGTTGTTTTATTTTTTTAAAATATTATAATTGGAGTTTTGTCATTTATCAAAAAATAATAATTGGAGTTTTGTCAAATGCTGCCATTCTTTTCTAAAGTTATGTTTCACATTGAAATAGAGCTACTACAACACTTATATGGTGTATTAGCTATATTATCATCTGACTGCCAAAAAGCTGAAGCTACATAGTTCTCTCCCTTGAAGACATACACGGAGCATGGATTGTGTTTATTTATGGTAGAACTAGGAACAATTGATGCAAAACTTGGGTTGCATGGTATATGCCAAGAGTACCAAACTTCAAATTGTGTATAAGAATTTTTTTTTGTTTGATAAATAATTGTGTACAGGATATGTTTGTGGTAGTATCAACTTTTGCTGTGTTGATTATAGCTTGTTTCATTTATTCATGCTCTTGCCAATATTTTCATGGTGATTAGTTAATGGTCAAAAAAAAAATTTGCTCTTTGGCCTTCTGTCATGTAGTTTGATGAACAAAAGGATCTAGTGACAGTGGAACGAATCTTGGGGGTTGTATTTTTAGATCCAGAACGGCCAAGTCCTGTGAGTCAAATTTTCTGCAAATTGTCTTAGTACGGGTCTACAGGATTGATGTGTAATAATGGCAATTTGGTGTTTTCAGGCTTTTGAAAAACTGAAAAGACAGTTGGCTGAAGCTGATGCTGCACTTGAAGCTCGGAAGAAGCCTCCTGCAGAGGCAGGTCCTCGAGTTGTTGCTGAAGGTCTTGTCATTGATGAATGGGTATGTAAAATGTTAAACATACATTTGTTCATTTGAGTGTTTCCAATTTAATATATGTTTTATTATTTACATCCTAAATTGTCCCCAAATGTCCATATAGAAAGAAAGAAGGGAGAAGTACCTGGCCCGGCAACAAGTTCAAGCAGTAGATTCAGTGTAAAATGCAATTTGTTCTTCCAGCTAGTGTGTTTTTGCAGAGGAAGATAATCAAGATGCCATTGATGTCCAATTTGTCGCCATCAACCTTGGATGAGCTTCAAGAAAACTTTTGGGGGAATTGGTTGAGAGCCTGTTGGGAGTCCGAGATAACACACACTGTTGATATAGTTGTCAAAATTCTTGTTCTTTGGAGGAACAGTCATACTTGTATATGGTAGGGTTTGCTTGTTGTAAAATAAATGTTAATCCTCAGTCTTCACTGCCATCTGCTTGTGAAATAATATTGTTGAAATAACATATTATTCATGATCATATCATTTTTTTGGTGCATCTTTGTTTACTCTAGAGAAGTCAATTTTTTTTTCATTGGGAGTATGTTTAGCATCCTGTCTTTAGGTATTACTAAACATACTGGCTGCACAATAGATCAATAAGATTAATGCGACATTGTTAGCTATCAAAGAGGGCAAAAAGTTGCCATTGCAACAAGCAAACACATGCAGATCATGACATCTGAGTTGCCATTGATAATTTGGTGCACAATCAAATCTAGTGGACAATTAAAAACGAGACAAAGTACTAAATTTCAGATCCAACAAAATAGTGTGGCCACAATTTCAAATTTCTCTCTCCAATGTTATCTTAAAACAGTAACACATCCTGTACATTATAAATAGGGTTAATACCTTTTGGTCCCTGTAATTTGAGCGAAATTTGGTTTTAGTTCCTGTAAAATTTTTCGTTTCGATTTAGTCCCTGTAATTTAAGATTCTTTCACTTTTAGTCCCTGCTATCAAATCCCTATTAAAAATGTTGAGTTTTTCTTCCACTTTTAGTCCCTGTAATTTTAAGATTCTTTCACTTTTAGTTTCTGTAATTTAATAGGGATTTGATGACAGGGACTAAAAGTAAAATAATCTTAAAGTACAGGGACTAAAGCGAAGCAAAAAAATTTACAGGGACTAAAACCGAATTTCGCTCAAATTACAGGGACCAACAGGGCCTTATAAATATATCCTAACAATGGAGCCAGAACATGACATTACGTATAACAAATAAAGCTAATTAATCAAATATCATATATCCTCCGACAGCTGAATACACTGTGAACCAAAAATTTGATGAGAGCTGCTTTGAACAAAGACTACCAGGCCACACCTGCTGCTGTTGAAGGAATCCCACAAGGAAAAACTAACAGTTCCTGATATTGTATTCTTGGGAGGGAAGTCTTTGACAGTGCAGAGCTTTTCGAGTTTTCTGACAACATAGTCATTGGATAGAACACGCCCTTTGTTTTCCCCTCTAGGGCAATCAGTTACTAAGCCATTTTCATATAATGCTACCATCACATCTGCACCATGACTATCCACTTTGCTCCTCAATGCTCCATTTAGGGTTACTTCCAAAGAAGCTGATGTAGGCCTATTGAGAGTTGCCTGCTAGCACACAATTTTGCTCAATTGTCAAAACATTGTAAATTCTTGACACATTATTGATTTTCTTGGAACTTAATTTTTCTTATCAACTATATGAACTAATGAAATTACCTTTTGAATAAGTGATTTTGTGTGAGAAATGTTAAATTTGAATTTCAAGGAAAACAAGTGAACTCTACATAATTAATTAGCATGTGGTTGGTTGCAACAGAATGGATGTCTTTGATCCAACTCCTTTGATTATGGAAAGGACAAAACAACTTCCTTAACCCATAAAACACCTTTTTGGCATTATTTAAGGAGTAAATAGTCATTTTGGTATCTCAATGTTGTCACTATAGTTCCTAAATGTGTCAAAATTACAAAAACATCCCCGAATGTGTCATTCATTAGTCAGTTTGGTCATCGAATGTATCTTTTATTAGTCAATTTGGTCTTCAAATGTGTCTTTTGTAGTCAGTTTTGCCTCTGAAATTGCTAACAGGAGACACACTCGGGGTGTTTTTGAAATTTTGACACATTCAGGAACTATAGTGACAGCGTCTCACACGTTTAGGAATCAAAATGACTATTTACCCGTTATCTAAGGTAGTGTTTGGTTGGAGGAGAGGGGAGGGAAGGAGATGTGTTATTTTAAATTTTTTATGTTTGGTTCAATTTTTAAGAGAGGAGGGGAGGGGAGCAAAATCTCTCCTAACTCAATTTTTGCTCCCCTCCAATATTAGGGTTTTTTGGAGGGGAGAGAAGGGGAGCTTAAATTATTTAAAATAAAATTACTTAAATAACCTTATATTAAATGTAACATAAATGATTATAATGATATATAAGTAAATTTATCCCTCATCTCCATTAAAATCTCTCTCTTCTCCTCCTGAATCAAACAAGCAAAGACTATCCTCTCCTCCCCTCTCCTCCTCTGAACCAAACATAATATAAAATTAAATCTCTCCCCTTTCATTCCCTCTCTTCCATTAAAATCGTCCCCTCTCCTCTCTTCGTTTGAACCAAATAGACCATAAGGGAGCCAGTGGCCTCCCACCCCCACTTGTTGTTTGAGATGATGAAATCGTGATTGAAAATCACTTATGTCAACATCTTTTTTGGATCTGCCGCTAGTTGTTTCAGGTTTACCTAAACCTGAGGCAAAAGTCGTGATGTAATGACTCTTGGCACCTAAATTCCATTCACAAGAAAAGCAGATAAAACGCCAAATGGGCCGTGGCAATAGATTACAAAGAGTGAGGTGACTCCATATCTTCACTAAAATATTATATCTATGGAACTCTTGTCTTAAAATTATCTTCATTAAACTTATCCTGAATCAATGTGAAACTCCAAACTCATACTTAAATTCACACACATGTTCTTTTGAAAAATGCAAAAGATTAAAATAATAATCCCACTAATCTCTCCACATGTTTCTAACCAGAACTGGCTTTATGGTAAGAAAAGTATAGTTTGCCGCCTTCTTTAACAAATGAAACATCAAAATAAATAGTAGATAATGGGGTAAAGCATTCGCAATTACTCCCTCCGGAATGATTTATAAGGAAAAAAGTCATTTCCAGATTCGTTAAAAAATATATGTATCTGGTCCATTTTTTTCTCTAATAAAACATTTGGTCATAAAAAAGGTTGACTTTTCCCCTACTTTCTTACAAAAATAAAACCACGCTAAGAAACTTGTTTAAGTTGCAAACCTTTATGTCAAATTAAAAACGATGTATGCATATGATAAAGTCAACTCTTATAGAGCCGTCGAGCACAGTGATCAGTCGTTTCTAACTTTCTAACCATTTTTAGCAATGAGATTTTGAACCAATGCACATAAGAGCAACAATAGCGCTGAGCAACTAAAATTCTCCAGCATTTCTTAAATTGTATGCATCGTCATTCAGCCCAGGTGGATGCTGACATGTAGTACACGGTTCTCTTAATCTTGGTCAAAGCAACAACATAGTGAATGACAACTAAAATAAAAAGTGGGCCATCTATGAGAGAGTGAGAGAGAGAGAGAGAGAGAAGAAAATTGAGAGAGACTGTTTGTCAGCTTTAAGCAACGCAACGAAGAAAATAAAAAATACTGTGCTTTGGATGCTCTAAGTAAGGCATAGCCCAGATAACTGAGATAAGTACATCCAAATGAAACGTTCCTTAATTTTAATACTCACCTGAAAAACTTTGATCTTGCTTGATAAGTTGTCATTTCAATTTGATGTTAGGTTTTGTTTACTAAAATCTTTATCTGCTTTGTCTACCCAAGCTAAGCCAAACTCATATCCTATACAATTCTGGGGACATGATGAATGACAGTTGAAACAAGTTTGAGCTTCAAGATTACAATTTTCACAGGGCCGATACAACACCTATTGATACTTAAAACAAACTCTACGGCGAGACCTAAAAATATTTCTAATCAGCCCTTTTTTTTATTGGGCTTCGTTGTTTTTTAAGACAGTCATTTACCCACAACAAAATGTTTAAAAAATTAGAACAAGATCAACTATAATGGGATTTGAAATCACAGCCACAAGGTAAATAGCATTATGTTGTACCATCTAAGCTAGATGTATTTATTGAAAGACAAAAGAGTTCGGTCATTAATATTAAGTAAAAATAAAAAATTTGAAGCCTAAAGCCCTTGTCTTAGTGGCTTGGGCCTTGGACCAGCCCTGATTTTCATGACCAATTCATATTATATTTGCCTTCACCAATGCATAATTAAACAAAATAAGGCAATTAATTGAATTTGAACCATGTGAAATTTGAATGTTCTAAAATAAGACATTATAGTCATTAATTGAGAAATCAACTATTTAAACAACTACGATAATTATACAGCAATTAAACAAATCATGCAATCTTAAGTTATGTACAAAAAAATAAAAAAAAAGCATGCAATCTTAAGAAGGTGTTCAATCATATTCACTATCATGCGATAGTGTATATGTATTATGATGTGACAAAAATATAAGTGAACGTATTTGTAATACTTGTTTAGATAGCAGTAAAGTATAGTTGTGACAATCTAGTTTTATAATTTATTAAACATATGCAAATGTAATTACATACAATTGTTGTTAAAATTTTCTAATTAATAACTATAATTTTTCATGAATTCTTCACTTGAAATGAGTCAATTACAATTACAAACTAATGCAAGATGAAAAAGAAGGATAGTAATATAACCTGGAAATTGAGAGCAGGGAATCTAGGAGCAGAGTTGATGGATGAAATGAGGGCACTCTCGTCATTTCCTGGGAAATGGGCCACGCCTTGGACCACAACCTGAGTGGTGAACAGGGTATCAAGCCCAAGGGCCTCAACGTAGTCCTTCTGTCTAACGGTCCATTGGCTACACCTAAATGGGTCCTTCCAGCCCACGTAGTCCCAATAGTCCACGTGGAAGGCTAACGGCACCACCGGCACTTCCAACTGGAAGTCACCCCTACCCAGCCGAGACAGCACCAGCTCCGCCGCCGGAGACGCCGTACACCCCTGTGACGTGAACATCTCTACCACCACCGGTCCCCCTCCCTCTGCCGTCTCGCCGCTCCCCTCGTGACCGCCCCCGAAGCACCACCACAGATGCGGCGCCATGGGTTAACCAGCACGTGCGTGGAAAAAGCGCGAGACAATGATGAAAAACAAAATGAAGAGTTAGCGATATATGGAGGATGCCGGGGAACCGGGGATAGAAATGAAAAACAATATCATGCTTGTTTGTGTGTTGTTTGTTTGTTTCATGGGAAAGACAGTTTGGTCTTTGAATGTCAGTAATGAAGTATATATGGTTGGGTGTGGTGAATTTTTGGGTGGCATTTTTGCAAGCATGGCTATATATGTAATGCTGATGTTAGTTGTTAATTACTGACTTACAGCGACAGATCATCGCTTCGCTTCTGCAAAGCAATCCAACACCGTGTTGAGTGGGAATAATTAAGATAGAATTAATGAAAGCAACGAAATGAATTATCTGTTTATTGATTGGTTGCCAAAAATAACAACAGCAAATGTGATAGGAAAGTGAGACTGACAGGAGATTTTCATCCGTGTTTCTTAACGCTGTCTAGTAGAGAAAATGCACAGCAATAGCGTAAGCGTGATTAACCGCTGCCTTGCATTTTTGCGTCCTGCTAGACTAATATGTACAGGATACACACTCAGTCTCAGATAAAGTATTTCTCTACATTAAAAAATAAAAAAAAATTAACTAATTACACATATTATTTATATCGATCTCGTCTGAAAAAATATACATATTATTTATATTTTAACATTTTTCTCTTTTAGTATAATTTTTAATGTTATACATGAATTAATTATACATATTTTCTTTATAATTGTAAATATTTTTTAAATTATACTTAAAATTTATTTAAAAACATATATAGAGGCCATAAGATACTTAATGATAAAGGAAATGCTAGTATTAATGTCAAATATTATTTTATCAAATGGCGCTCGGATGAGATAACACAATAGTATTAATGTCAAATATTATTTTATAATATTATTTTATCAAACGGCGCTCGGATGAGATAACACAATAGTATTAATGTCAAATATTATTTTATCAAATGGCGCTCGGATGAGATAACACAAGTCTCTTTAAGCTATAAGTGGGTATACGAGCCAATCCGACCCGTTTAACACGGCCCACATTGACCAGCAACTTTAATAGGTTGGGTTGGCCTGTCCGTGAAACTAAATGAGTTAGAATCTTTCAGCCTGTGTTGTCCCGCAGTTAGACAATTCGGCCTGCATACCAAGCATAATAAATAAAAAATTGTAAAAATGACCAAAAAAACTTAAAATTCTAGAAAATAAAATTGTAGAATTGTGATGGTTTGCGGGCCAACCCACTAACCCGCGTACCAAACCCGAAAAAATTGAACAATTTTGATCTAGATTTTGCACTTTTGTAGTTTGATTTTTCTTTATTTAAAAATTTGTTTGGTCCACGAACCAAACATGTATAACCCGCAGGCTAAACATGTCAACCCTTATAGGCCCACAATTAAACGAACCAACTTTTTTTTGATTTGGCCTGTGCAGACAACAGGATAAACGGGCCAGCCCATATACCAGGGCCCATATACCCAGCTTAACCAGGGTCTCATGTTCGAATCTGAGTCTGAGAATGTGGTAGCATTAAAACTCTTAAGGAGAGCTTTGTCGCCCATGTGATCCTATACGACTCGAGAGATTAGTCTCCGTAGTTGCGCGTACGGATATCCAGTTTATACTAAAAGACATATTTTTCACTTTCAAATCTTAATCCATTTTAATATTGATTTTGAATTGCTAGTTATATTGAAACACATGACCTAATATCAAAGAAATCAACTATACGCCTCGATGTATTTTTAGCCACATATATACATTGCACAGTGCAATGTATATATATGGTTGGACCCCCTCTTCCTACAAGCTAGCTTTTGACAGTGAGACCTAAACCCATTTAATATGATATCAAAGCCAGATATATGTAGTTGGATCCCCTCTTCCTACAAGCTAGCTTGGGCTTGAGACCCAAGCCTATTTAACACTTTATTCTTGCTAGTCTCTTTGAAAGTCCAAGCCAAAAACAAAAAACAAATAACAGGACATTTAACGTTGTTTATGAGTTATCATAACATGAGCATTTTATGTAGTTTGTGCCTTTCAAAGTTGGATCTTCTTTTTGAGCATCTCACTTCTTTTCTTCTCTAAAATCTTATTATTGTTATGTTTTGCCTAAAATCTCCATGAACCACTATCTTCTTGCACAAAATTTTCCACCAAGTACTAAAAAACATGAAGTTTTCTCCATATAGTATTCTTAACTCCAAATCTCATTGTATTTATTGTATCTGTTTTACATGGCTTCCACTCTTGCTCATCCTCTCTCTTTAATTGCTTGCTTAACTTTTTGTAGTATTTGACTTTGAATCAACTCTAGGAAGGTGAGTTTATTATGATATTTTTTTTGTTAGCCATCTGTGACAACCACCCTAAAATTTAAATGGAGCCGCCACCAATATTTTATTTTTATAGGAAACATTGGAAAACCTATTTTTGAATATTTTTGAATTTAACAAAAAAAGAAGGTCCTTGGAACCAGATTCGGGTTCGGGAGTTGGTTACGCGCAAGGAAGGATAAGCGCCCTTACGACGCCTCTGCTGAGAAACGGTACTTTTAATTGTTTATAAAAATTGTTTGCCTTTTAAGAAAAAATAATTCCCTTTATCAAGCCCCTTTTTTTTTTAATGATAAGAAAAGAACCAAAAAGAGAAAGCATATTTTTATTGCATTTATTATTATTTAATCTCTTTTAAATAAGACAGATGTATAAACTAAAGATAAAAAATTTAATTCCTCAAATTATTAACTTATTATTTATTTGAAAAAAATACTTAAATGAGGAAACTCAATTCAGAAATTTCTATTTTTGCTTTTAAGTCCCTCATTAATATAATAATTGCAAATTGATCCTATTCAAAGTTTGGCCTCAGTTGGAAGGCCAAACCCTAAAACGCGTACATGAACAGAAAATTAAAGAAAGGAATATTTTTTAATTTATTTGCTTTCTCGGATCCTTTTTATAACACATTTGCAGCTTAGTCCTTTTTATAACATATTTACAATTTAATCCCTATTAATTATATATTTGCAAATTGATTCCTTTATTTAGGGTTTGGCCCCATTAGAAGGCCAAACCTAATCCTAATCTTGTTCCAGGCTCCAAGCAACAAACTGCAACAACAACAACAACAACAACAACAACAACATAAACAACAACAAATAACAACAATAACAAAGAACAATACAAAGAGCTAACAATGGAAGAAATACTTAATAAAGGCTACACCGTATGTAATTTGATCCGCATAACAACATCCAATCCGTAATTATCGATTTACATAGCAATGGCAAAAAAGAAAGAGAAACAAAATGAGAAATAGAAAGATGAAGAAGATGATGAACCTGGGTTTACAGCTTCCCAGGAAATTTACAACCAAGAGATGGAGAAAAAAAAAAAAAGCTAAAGCTAGAAAGTGTTTAGGTTTTTTTTTCTGATTTTTGAGGGGAGCTCACGCTTTCCTTTTTCGCTTGCCCCCGCTTCCTTACGCTCTCCGACCCTCGGTTCCTCTCTTTAGGGTTCGCCTTTTCCACTGCTTGCTTCCCTTTTTATAGGCACCACATCTGCCAAGCAAATAAATCGATTAGTTCAAAAAAAAAAAAAAAATAAAATAAAAATAAAAAGAAAAATAAAGAGATAACCTCCCTTATCCACCGGCTTCTTCCTTCTCTCGCTTCTCACGCTGAAACCTGGTCTTGGGCGGCTTGAAGAGAGTGACGCCGACGCTAAGGTGAGATGGGCCAGATGGAGGAGATAACCGTTGAGAAAGGCAGAGACACGTGGTCTGAGGAGGGAGAGAGAGAGATGGTTGGCGGCTAGGGTAGGAGGAGAAGGGCTACGGTTGAGTGAGGAAGAAGAGAGAGAGAGAGAGAGAGGAATTGAAGATTAGGTTTAGGGTTGAAGAGAAAGAGAAGGAGAGAAGATGATGGTGATGGCCGGGGCGTGGGAGGAAAGTGAATGAAGGGGGAAGATTTTAGGGTTAGGTTAAATGAATTAGGTTTGGGTTGATGGGTGATGGTCAGCTGCGGCGTGGAAGCGTGATCGATTTTTAGGTTTAATGTTTTTGGTTGTCAGGCGTATGATTGGGCCGCCGGCGTGAAGCAAGAAGGTCATGGGCTGGGGGTCAAAGCCGTAATAAAGGTGGGGTGCGCAGAAAATGCAGAGAAACAAGCCGGGTGGGCTGCTATTTGCACCACCTGCACTTACATTTTGCACACCCTTTCTCAAAATAAAGAAAAACTTCTTTTTTTCTTTTATTTATTCTTTTCTTTTTCTTTCTTTCTTCTCTTTTATAAATCTCCAAAAATATTATTTATTATTACTACTACTACTAAAAAAAATAAAAAAAAGTTAAAATAAATAATAAAATAAAATAAAATAAAATAAAATAAAATAAAAGGCCGGACAAAATTAGGGTACTACACCATCCATATATTTGAGTAAAAAAAAGGAAAACAAGTCTTAGTTACCTCTCTATCCAGATATAATTTTTGTACTGTACTCAGATAAAAGAATAGACGCAGAATTCTGAGTTTAGTCCTTTGTCAATTAGTTTGTACATTATAGAGAAGTTATTGGAATTGGTTTTTCCCTTAATTTCACCTAATAGTTTCTTTTATTGCTAATTTGGTTATTTTACCTCTGAATTTATTGTTTTGATTGACTTATTTTGTTGATATTAACTTTTTTGGTTAATGCGATATGAAGAAGTCAAGACACATGAAAATGATATTAAAAATATCATTAACAACTAATATTAGCTAAATTTCATGTAATAATAAAAATGAAATTAATTTAATTTAACAACCTTCAAAAGTGACTATAGGTAGAAGTAAATTTTTTTTGCCTAGCATCTGCTTTTTACCCATAGTCAAAAACCATAGCTATAGATGAATAACTTTTGCATAAGGCTATAGTGACAGTCAAATGCAATTGTAGGTAAATGCATGTCATCGTAGGTAAATCCTATGCCGACAGACAAACACAATTAGTTATTCGTCATTCATAATTGATGCCTCCATCGTTCGTCGGTCAATGTCAGCGTGACATTTACCTAGGAAATTTGAGATCTAGTGACGGTTTTTGCTTGTCAATAAAAGTCAAATTTCTTGTAGTGCAATAATTTTGGTCACAGCTTTGTAGGCAACGCTATGTAACGCCATCGACTTAAATTGAGACAGCTTTGAGGGGGTCTTCACTCTTGGGAATGGGAGTGATTAGGGTTTGTTTCACATGCTCCATCTAAGATGGAGAAGAGAAACAATTATCGCCAAAGTCATACAAAAAGGTGCCCAAATGATCCCAATGGGCTTTCAAAACATCACATGTATTCCATCGGGATCATGAGATTTGAGACTTCTCATACTAAAAATCTCCCTATGCACATCAGTGATATCCATATTGCTCCCTAGTTTCCTAAGTTCGCACTCTGTAAGCCCGGGAAAAGTGTTTATCACGTTAACAGTAGATGTAAAATAGAAAACTCTGAAGTATATAGACTATAGAGAAACTAAAGAGTCACGTCTCTTTAATTAATTCATCGTCATACACCCAGTTCCCAAACTCATCGAGAAGTGCTTCGATTATGTTATGTCTCCTCCTAGCCAAGGTGGATTGGCGAAAGAAACAGGTGTTTCTACCATCCAAACGAATCCAATTGCTATGAGCTTACTGAAACCAATATGATTCCTTTTGGAGAAGGTTCGGCGAGTTATCATCTCACAATTCTTGCAGATGATTTTTGAGAAAATCATTCTCCCAAAGCTTAAGTTTTCTGGTGATACCCTCCAAATGAAGTAAAATACAATGCTTTTGGTTGAAGATGTTATCAAAAACAACATTATTCCATTTCCTTATCAATCCCGAAAGCTCTTCACATTTGTGTTCCAATCCCTTTTTTTTGCCGATTAGTAGTAACATGAGATTCAAATTATGGGTGATCAATCTGCATAGCCAGAAATTTGAATTAATGTGTATCCTTGTTCTGAATCACACCATTGAGCAGGGTGAAACCAACATATTAATATTTTTTTAACATTGGCCCTTGGGATTACACGGTTAGGCAGTCATCACAGCACTAGCACCCTAGGATAGCCAGCATAATAATATTATTTGAAATACTTATTAAAAGTAACCATACAAATCATGAAGACAAGTCTTCAAGAACATTTTGACAGTATAGAATATAAATTCGTCTCGTCTTATTATGTTGCCAATTTTAAAACATCAAGTTCCGAGAAATCAAGCAATTGACCATAAAAAAGGAGTAAATAACCACTATACCAAATTTTTTGGCAACGGACCATAAACTACATACATTGCTTCATTTTTGTCTTTCATTTTAGGTTAGGTGAAATCCAGATATCCATGTATAGTTTAATAACTATACACTGACATTGTAAACGAGTTTTATACAAACATCCAATCATATTTTACCACTTTACCACATTTAGTTGAACAAATTTTAAGATATAATATTATGATGTTGTATGATATAATAATATTATGATTGGATTTTTATCTGCCACTATAAACAGGTTAGGTTACCAGAGTTACTACACTCATACACACAAGATTACGAAGAATCAAAATCATCCTGATTAGGCTTTGGGGAGGTTAACAGAGCCGTATAGAGGCGAAGCCTATCCTCTTCCATAGAAGTGGACCTTGACACAGGCCTACGAGGCCTAATAAAGGACAAAGATGTCAATGTCAACTTGTGCTTATACCTCCTCCAAGCCAACTGAATGGCCACCGCAGCCCAAGTTCTCCATCCTGGAGAGTAATATCTCACGCTTCTCTTAACCTTTTCCTTCGTAAAGGTGTACCTAAAATGTTGTGTCACATACTTCACGTCCTTTGCTTCAAGCCCAAATGCCTCAGTAGTTTCAAGTGTGACCAAAGTGGATGATGAAGGTGGAAGGCGTTCTATAAACGGCCTTCTCAGACACCATGATAGAAGTTCATCCCCACTGAAGTTCCCAGGGCCTAACATGCAACAACTTTTCACCCCGTCTCGTAGGACTTGGCTGCTTTGTAGGTGACCCCTTACCACAAATAGCATTCTTTGAACCGGGTCTCCCTCTCTGGTTAGCTGCATACACCATAAGTAACCACATGCATAATTTCATGTTTCTTGTCAACAATTTGCGCAATGCCTAAATATATAAAATATGACATTATGGAATTTAGAACTTACTGTTTCTCCCTTTGTGAATACAAGGGATTTCACACGGTCACAAATGTTCTCTAGCACCAAATCATCCATATGCTGAAATAGCGGCACCTGACCAAAATATTAACGCATTAGCATTCAGGCCAAGCCCTCTTTAATTACATCATGTTTGGGTTTGGGCCAATTGCTCTCCATATCTTGAGGGCCTGGTAAATTAGTTATCAACCGGTCTTGCAAATCTTTTCCTTCTCAGAATAACTATTGACGTCACGTTTTTGCTAAAACACCCTCCCAAACACCCACTTTTTCCCAAAAGTTTATTTCCATAAAATTATCCGAAAACAAACTTATAGAATATAAAAATACACGCTCGGAAGTTAACTTCTAAATGGGGGTGCATGCTAGTAAAACTAGGGGTGTTATTAATTACTCTCTTTCTTTTTACCCTTTTTGTTGTTGAACCTTTTTAATTGATTTTTTTGTCTAACTAATCAATGAAATTCTGATCCAGTAGTTTTTGACATTTTCTAGTCTATAGAGTACACATTAGCACTTTAGAAAAAAATAAATGTATGTGTTGGTTGGACTTGGACATATATCCAACAGTACAAGGACAAAAAATAAATGACATTTCAAATCTTAATTTGACATTTGAGATTTAAATGTTTTGCAATGTCTATAATTACATATCTGTGTCGTGTTCGGTAGTGGACATGTATGTTTTAAGGTTTGAGTGTCATAAGAAAATATTGTGTATATAATAAGATGCTTCCCATTGCAACTTCTTGTCCATCCAAAATCAGAAACAAAAATGATTTAATTAAAATTGGGCATATTTTTTAGCCTTACCTGTCTCACCAAACCCAAACAAAGATGGTACTTGATGTCCCTTCTCAGGCCCTCAGGGAGATTTTTGATCATCTGACACTCATCAACACCACGCATAGCTGCCCAGCACTGCCGCTCGTAGTTACGCACCCGCTGCCGGAGCCCTTGTGGCAACCGCCTTTTGCTCATCCACCATTCAATGTTCCTCATCTTCAATTGCATCGCTTGCTTCTTTGATGTTGTAGCATGTAAAAATACCTACCACCAGTCACCAAAAAATTAAGTCATAATAAACTATTTGTGAATTGATTGAGCTAAACAAAATGATATAGGCAGAAGTACTCCCTCCGTTCCATAACTTTGGTAGTTTTAGCGATTTTTTTTTGTTTCAAAACAATGAGTGTTTTATAAGCCCAATATATAACTCATATTTTTTTCCAAATATACCCTTCATATATTTATTGTCTTTACATTGAAAATTGACACAACTCTACAAATACTTATTTTGTTATTTTGGAACCTGCAGCAATTAATAAGACTATTTTGGTAAAAATATACTTCAATTAAATGATTTTTTGGTCTGTATGAAAGAACCTTAAAACATCAAAGTTATGGAATGGAGGGGGTAATAAATTTATTAATAGTTGGATTATTTTTGTAATGTGACTCCAATAAATGAAGTGCTTAATATGTACCTTAATGTTTCCAATTAACATAGTGACTAGAAGGAGGCCACTAGTCAACACAATAATGTTGAAAATGACTTCTACCCTTTCCGTTGTGCTCTGAAGGTTCCCAAAAGTGCTGGTCGCATCCAAAAAGTAGTGAAAATGAGATAGAGTACATATGAAGCAACAATAACTTCAACAACGATACAAATAATGCATGAATCATTTCCAGAGTTTTTTCATAACTTAATCATATTATATGTCAATTAATTTCAATTGAGCATAGTGGATTCATTTAAGAAAATCTTGGAAGTCCCATGTGTGAGAGTGAAAATGACTCTAAAACCATGACTTGCTTTGAGTATAGTGGTTATAAGTGGGAAACAACTCTAAAACCATGACTTGCTTTGAGTTACCCAAACCCAAATTCTACGATGTACTAGATTCACCTGTTATCAAGCAACCCGAGCCATGCTCCATATATCTACTTCTGGGCGTGAGGGGGTGTGTTGGATGTCCCACATAGGATAGTGAGATGGTATGATTAGTGACAATAAGTGGGAGGCAATCCTTTTCACCTCTTAAGTTAGCTTTTGAGTTTAAGTTAAGTCCAAATCCAAATTCTAATGAAAAATATTTTTTTTAATCTTTTTCCCCATCTATAAGACTTGATAAGATCTTTATATATAGCTAATAAAAATTTAAAATAATATTAATATAATGTTAACAGAAATGTTTATAATTTTTTTATTATGATTATTATTATTTTTATAGATAATATAGAATATATAGATACACAAAAATAACTCGTGTACAAAAGACCTTAGACTTTTATTTACATTAATGGCCCTAAAAAAAAGACTTTTATTTCTGTCACAAAAAAAAAAAGACTTTTATTTAGAGTTGTTATTATACAAGAGATGACCCAACAAAGAGAGAGAGATAAAGGCATATACTCTCACCGTTCAAAAATATTTGATGTTTAAGGTTGTGGCACACTTATTAAAAAATTATTAAATGATATATACCTAGACCAAAATATCTTTATTTAATCATGCCTAGAAACTATGTAATGTGATCATTCTCATTAATGAGTGGTTAGCTATTGGCTTGGTAATTACAATAATCTCGTAATAAGCACATAGTATTAATTGGAATCAATGGTATGTTTAGAAAAAATGCATTAATTTAGTATTGGATTTGTAAAACATTAAAAGTTTTGGAACAAAACTAAAATGCTAAAACAAATATTTTAGATCTGAGGGAGTATATGCAAATGCAATCAAATAAAAGCTTTGTCAAAATAATACAGACACAAAGCATATGTGAAATCGTGCCTACCTGAGAGTCATTAGTCCCCAAAAGATAGGCAAGAGTATCTTTTCCAATCGGCTATCATTTGTTACAAGTTGAACACTCCATTGATAAGCTCCATAGTCGTAGTTATCAGCGCTAGCCAAGCATGTAGACCTCGCTTCCCTGTTCTCTGCCCAAGCCAACCTTGTTCTGTCCTTTAACATGCTGGTGGTTCCGTAATATATAGGTTCTTTGCAACACAGTGTTCTCAGGCCACAACCACTTGTTTTCCTACATTGCTCTTCGAGGCACTTCGTTGCCCTTTGAATTCCCAGTAAGTACCAACATGCCCCTGCTGCCTGTTTCAGCATACACAACAATGTCGAGTTAACTTGCAATTTTGACTAAAACACTATTGATTACTCCATCCGTCCCTGTATATATAACCATATATATAAGTCACTTTAAAAAAAAATTCTTATACCTTTTTATAAGCATCTCTTCAAATTTAATTATTTCTTTACCAAAATATCCTTAATTAATTTACATTATTTTTTTTAGGAAATGAATTAATAAGATCAAACATTTCTCTCTCTAAAGAGTCTTGGGAGATAATTTTGGAAAAACAATACATATTATTGACAAATTTAATATAAATACATAGATTAACTAATTTTTTTAATTCTTGTGAAATGGTCAAAGGGACTTATATATAGGGACAAACGGAGTAATAATTAGAGACCATTACTCAATAAAATTGTGGCTCTACATGATAAGGCTAAACCGCTGGCTTATAGCGGATAAGCCCTTAACAGCTGTTTGGTAACCACTAGCTTATAACGTTTTTTCACTAGCTTATATCATTTTTCCAGACGCAACTTGAAGTAACATTTGAGCTTATAGCTTATAGCGTATCATTTTTTCCTTCTCTTTTTACCTTTATTATTTTAATTAAATTTCTCATTTATCCTCTATTAAATGAAATAAAAAATTACTAACCCTTACATTTCTCTCTCATTTATTAAAATGTCTTTTTATGTCATTTTATATTTATCAGTTAGTTCAACTGTAAATTTTATCAAACATTTTAAATTTAATACACTAACTTATCTGCTATAAGCTCATTCACTATCCACTGGCATGTATATCTACTTTCAACTAATTTATCAACTATCTGTTACTTTTTACATACAGAGTATTGATAATAATTATCGTTAACTTTATAGAAGGCATATATAGCTAGCCAGCTGATTTAAATTAGGATAGCATCGGTGATTTAAAGGCACGTACTAGAAAAGGTTTTACTTACATGGGAAGCGACAAAATAAGCGATCATGTTGAGAGCGATTCCCCACCAAACGGTTCCGAAAATGTAACCAGAGAGGTTTGGTATGCGACGCAAGACGCAGACTGAGTGATAAATTTTGGGAAGGTATTGAAAGAGAAATACAATCAAGAAAACTGTCATCACCAGCGTGATTGATCCTTTCTCCAACAAAGACGGAATTGCCACCCATACCACAATCTGCAAAATAGAAATGGAAAATAGATTTTTCATTTATTTTTGTAGTTTTTTTTTTACAGTTAAAATTAGCCCTATAAGTAAGCATTTACAAAAAAAAAATTCACACTCTGGGTGATGTATACACCTCCAAAAAAAAGGGAGATAATAAGAGAAAAGATAAAAAGTAATGAATATTATAGGTGATGTAATAGGAGTTATAAGGTGTGGCTTGGGTGGTATTAGGCGAGGGAATTAGGGTGCGTTTGATTCGCAACAAAGGATAGGACGGACAAAACAGCACCGGACAAGTATTTGAGTCACTGGATAACTTTTTGTGTTGTACATTGTTTGGTTATCGACGCACAGACCAAGGAATTTTGTGCTGTGTCTTGTTTGATATGTTTATGTACTGGACAAACTCATGTAAAATTGACCACAATACCCATTGTACTGTGCAATGTTTGGTTTGAACTAGGATGCGACAAATCCATTGCAACTATAAAAAAATAAAAAAACAAGTAAAATACAATAAAAGAAAATGAGTTATTGAATAAAAATTATAAAAAAGGAATTAGCAAGCAAACACAGGTTCTCATATTCACCAAGTAATGAAAAGAAATCAGCAAACAAACAAAGCAAACAAAAAAAAAGCAAAAACGATGGCAAAAAAAGCAAATAGAGCACCATGTTTCTTGTACAGGGCGATAGAAATCAATACATCAATATAGAAATAAAAAAGTAATCAATAGAGTACCACGTTTTTTGTTTCTTATACAGGGAGGGAAAGCACACATAAAAGCAGACACAAAAAAACAAAACGATGACACTGCAGGGAAAAAGCAAAAAAACGCAGAGCAGAGGTACCTTTCAATACGTAAAAAGAAAGCCAACAACAGAGAGATGAGAGGAAAGAGGACGTCAGGTTTTGGAAAGAAGTCCAATGGGTTTAAAATGAAAAGACCGAAAGCACAAGGACAATTTTGTCTTTTTAATTTTTGTACCAGTGGACAACTTTTTGTGCGGGGGTTTAGTGGGGGGACAAGGTTTTGGGTATTTGTCCAGTCTCACACCCCTTGTTTTGTGTTGTCTTAAAATTATTTTTCAAATCAAACGCTGGACAAATATTTTTGTCCTGTCCACTCACCTATTTTTTAGCGAATTAAACGCACCCTTAAGGTTTGAAAGATATAAGGTGTTCGGTTCGATCTCCAACCACAAACATACTAACAACTAACTTTGACGGTTCCAAAAAAAAAACTATATGATGTAATAGAAAATTTATCAAATGAGAGATATTGAATAATATAAATGATTAAAAAAAATTCAAGCGTGAAAAGTTAATGTTTATAGCAAATCCAATCCATTTTAAAGCATAAATAAATTTAAGAAATCAGCTTTAGCTCTAATTACTAGTAATTGCCTATTAGAAACCTTATTCATTGTTGTTTTAATATTTAGTTGTTTTGGAAAAATAATGCATGCACACCAATTTTTGTGCATCATTTTTACATTAGATAACATTTGGTATAATTTTTCTATTAACTTATGTGATTAATAAGAATTTTAATTAATTACTTATTATGTACATAATACATGTTAACAAAAAATTTGATTGTTGTTGAGTGGTATAAAAATAATAAACACAAATTAGAGTGTATTTTTTTAATGTCAAATGTTAGTAATTTATAAAAAAAAAATGTCAAATGTTAGTAATTAGTGCTCACAAAAAATAATGTTAGCAATTAGTTATTAGTAATATTAGTGGGGGAATTGTAGCCTACGTCACCTTATCTCTCCGATCAATATGTTCCTCCCCAAAAAATTAGAGTGTGTGTGTAAGTGTGCATCAATTTTTTTTTATCACCTTATCTGTATTTTCACAAATTATTATCATACAAGAGAAAAGTCTGAAACTAAAGCTTCAATAATGAACAAAAAATAGAGACCAAATATATACCATGGTCAATATTTTTGCAGCAATCTTTAGGACCACAATTGAAGTCCTCTAAATAGAAAAAATGTAATAACTATGCACTACTACTCCGGACTTAATTATAAGTAAAAAAGTAAATATATTTAGTCTAAATTTTAGACCAAATATATATACTTTTTTGCTTATAATTAAGTCCGTAGGGAGTACTCCTTTAGCTACTTAAGTAAAGTTTCATTGAATACCCTTTTAATTTTTTTGTCAGCTTGTTCAAACATATCTATTAGCGAATTTTCATGTTTGTTAAAATAAAGTAGAAATCATCTCCATTTCTTGAAAGAAATGGAGGATTTCATTACTATAGTTATAGTTTTTGGTGTATAAAGATACGTATTTCTAGAATGAGTGACATAAATTAGGCTTTTATATGCATTTAGTGGAGTTATCTATTTCTTTTGAGAAATAGAGATGATCTCAACTCGTTAAAATGATATTTAAAAAAAATAAAAGAAATTTTTAAAATAATCATTCCAACTCACAAGATATGCAGAAGTTAAAGAAAACGTGGAAATTTACCAAACATTAATTCAGGTTTAATTACTGTTAGAATAGCGATTCTGGATCTAAAGAAAAGCGGATAAATAACGCACATAAGAACACAAACAATTTGTTAACGAGGTTCCGTAAGTGTGCCTAGGTCCCCGAGAGCTTCAATGGTTGATATTCTTATTATGTAAAATAGGGTTACAAAGTTTTGTTTAAATACTACGAAACATTTTACAATAATAACCATCTATCGTACTGCGAGGACGAAGCCCCCCGCACCCCCCAACCCCCTCATCATAACCCCCCGCGAACACTTTGGGCCAAGCCCAAGAGGCTCGCCCTCCGCTCGAGCGTCTCATACTCCTTTCACAATTATGAGCCATACTCAAAGTTATTGCTTTTAATTATTTTCAATTAGTAATTTATATTTTTAAGCTAGATGCCTTTATAGTCTTTATTTGAAAAGTATTTCCCTCATCATACATCGACATATCAGAGACCAACAAAGTTTCAAAAAGTGTGTGTACTAGGGCTGGACATGGACCCGCCACCCGACCCGAACCCAAGCTATCCGGTGGCAGATGCAAGCATGCGGGTGGGTTATAACGGGTTATCGGGTCGTCGAATTGATGGTGCGGTTAGAGACAGATAGGCGCGGTCAGGCTCGGGTTTGGTAAAAAAAAATTCGACACTGCCCAAACCCGACCTTATAAACATGCGCTATTTTTTGTGATGATGTCGTTTTGCGCAGAGGAAATGAAGGGTTAATCAAACAACACACCATTCCAAACTCATTTAGTTTTTTGCATCAAACCCTAGCACCGTCTTGGCTCTCTCTCGTTCCCTTCCCCTCCAAGCTCGCTGCCTCTTCAATCTCTTGTCCCACTGTCCTTCACCACCTGAGACGACGAGCTTCAACCGTTTCGCCGCCTCACGCGCACGCATGAAGAAGCACACAGCAACGCGATTCAACCTGTTCGCCACCTCTGTTGGGCTTCCTCCGGTTCGCCTCCTCTCTCGCACACAGGAAGCACCTTGCGCGTTCATCGTGAACACTAAGCCGAATATCTCTGGAGCGGTGTCGACGATGGAGGGGTAATGGCGATAGAGAGGTGTAGAAGATCAATGCATGCCCATGGCTCTCTCTGGACCTCTTGCGCACATTGGAGGCTTCATGCCGATTCATCATCGCTCATAAAGAAGGCTCTATCACCATCGACGTTGTGAGCTAACAGTCTAGTGTTTATAGTCGCATGCTCAGAGTAGTCGCATGCTCAGAGTCAGATCTAGACCTTGTATTTTTTTTTCCTTTTTTATTTTGAATGTTTGATATCCCCCATTCCCCATTTTCATGCATGTTCTAATTGTGTTTTAAATTTATTTTCAATGTCCGAGGATTGAGATTCCCCATGGTGTATTTGACTATCTAGGTTTTTTGTTGTTTTTGTTGACCGCTTTCTGCCTTCTGGTATTCTTCTGTTTCTGGAATTTGAAGGTTTATGGTTTTCCTTATCTAAAATCATTTAAATCCGCCCGACCAACTTGTTCGCCCGACCAATCCGCCACCCAAACTATCCACTGTCTCAAATGGACGATAATGGGCCTTGATTTAGGCAGCTCGGTTTTCATCGGATGGTCACTTTTCGGCCCGCAATCGACCGAAACCGACCGTTGTCCAGCCCTAGTGTGTACATATATGTCTGTGTGTGTAACTTCTTTGATATTAAGCTACCTCTCAATTACAACTGCCTTCAATATTCAATAATATACTTGATTAAAATACGAGAAAATATTTTATAATTTCCTGATATTATGTTAGACTATCATCAGTGGCGTATCAGGACCCTTGATCAAGGGGGTCAAAATATTTTAAAAAATTAATAATTATTTTTAAACAAAAAAAATTAATATATATCTAAAATTTAAAAAAAATTAAAATTTAAAAAAAAAAAGTTCAACCAACTTTTTTGAAAGATTAATGTTTTCTTTCAAAAATGCAAATTCAACTTTGCTATGCCTTTATAAGTCTAAAGTTGATTATCAATCATCACTAAATCGATCTATTAAGGAGAATTCACGTGGATAAAAGTTTGCAAATTCAATCAGCCTTATCATGTGTCCCTAAACGTATGACATCTCAACTAACTCTTTATTATTTATATTTTTAAATTAAGCTCGAGATCACCAGACCATATATAACAAGTCATTGCAACTCAGCTAATCTCTAATATAGTGTGATCATTTATTTTTGTGCTTGCTATTGTTAGATAAATATATTTGATATTTAAAGAAAAAAATTGATTTTAGTTAAATAAATATTTCATTTGACTATGATTTGATTAATTCGTTGTCATGAAAAATATTTGATCTTAAAATGAAAATTATTTGCAAATCGATGTTCAATAGCAATAATAATAACTTCATATAAAAAAGTAGTAATAGTAATAACCATGATAGAACACTATTTTTATTTTACTTTTTTTAATGGTGTTTTTGTTAAAAAAAATAGCATCGCTTCACCATCGTGTCATCACCGGTCTTGTAAGGAAAACATCACTTCACCCTAAACTTGTTGAAAACCAACATCTATCCGCCAATCACATTTCAATCACAATTGAATATTACTAAATAAAAGCATTCTTAATTAGAATAGAAACAACAATACCAACCGACAACTTTTACATCAATGTACGGATGCAAACTACGAGGAAGAGAGGGTGTGTTGTGTGCCCATATTTGTATCGAGTGAGAGAAATGAGAGTGTGTCTTGGTACAGTGGGTGCAAAATTTAGATTTTAATGAGGTCAAAATAATATATACTTCCTCTAGTCTCCAATTTAAAAAAAAACACACACATTCTTATAAATATTAGTGTAAAATTGGTTAAATTTGCTTATATTTGAAACCAAAGAATATGAGATTTTTATTGTTTATAATTGAGACCAGAAGGAGTATATATATAAGTGTAATTTTCAAAAACTGAGGGTGGCCATGTGCTCATCCTGGGCCCAACATGGGTTTGCCACTAACTATCGTAGTTTATCAATTGATTTTATGATGAAACTTAACTAAATACATAATGAAAGAGAAGATATAATAATTTGATGAAATGTTGATAATAGCTTGATAAGAATTGATCCAAGAGAATAATCACTAATCTATATTTATCGAGATATAGGACTCCTAATCCTATATAAATAGGGAAATTGAGAAATAAATTACAATAATAACTAAGTAATATAAAAATTAATTTGAAAATCTATAATATTCTAATATAAGAAATTAATTCTACGATACGATACTGTAACGACATCTCTTTGCCTAAAACACCTTTGTGAGATCCAAAACACATAAAGGCATATAGGAGAAAACATCCAAATGATGATGCCAAGTGTAATGCCGGTAAGCATCACAATCTGCATGTATCATGCACTTGTCGTCTTGCAGTATACTATACCAAAAAACATGGAACTACCCCCACCCCCCCTCTTCTCAAATCAATATTTTCTCGAAAAAGATAAAAACAATAGTAATAATAAAGTCGTACAATCAGAATATTTATGCAACGTGTGACAAAGTAATTGAGCAGTAAAGTTCAAAAAAATGAAAAAGAAAATAATAATGACAAATGCTGTTTAGGGGAAAAATAAAGTATGATCTGATGATCTAATTACCTGGGGAAGAGGGAGGATGACAAAGAGGTCCAAGAGGAAGCTCCTATTGGCTTTGAGGTAGTGAATAGCACGTGAGGTGGTGGAAGTGGAAGTGGTGGTGCGAAGAGTGACATTGTGAAAGAAGCCAAAGGAGGAGCGTTTGGCAATGTTGAACTGACACCACATGTTCCAGATGTGCAACGCGTCCGTCATGCACCGAATAACGGTTACGGTTATGACAAACCACCCGTCGATGAAGAGGCACATACACGTGTCGCTTATAGAGAGCGCGTAGAAGAAAAGCGGGTCCACGAACAGCCCCGTCGCACACACCACCAGTACGAACACCCTGTTCCACTCTTGAAACAGCACCACCCTCCTCAGAGACCAATTGCCTTCGCGCCGCCGAGAACCGTCGAAAACAACCCTATCGACGTTGATTTCTCCTTTTTCCTCTTCGTTGTCCTCGTCTTCGTCGTCAAGGTCGCTGTCGATGACAACATCGTTGTCTTCGTCGTCGTCCTCGGTGGTGTAGTAGTAGTGCATGTGTGAAACGGGAGAGTGGTGTTGGTCGGGGGCCATGGATGTTGGACAGAAAGAGAGAAGGGAGATTTGATTTTGAACTCTTGAGGCTATTGAGCATAAATATATATAGAGGAAACACAAGGCAATAATTGGAGTGGGGAAGGTGGTGCTTGAAAGGGTGGGGTGAGGTGGAGAAGCTAGTTTGAAAGGAAACAGACGAATGCTTTTGGAGTATGTGACGTTGCCCTGCCTCTACTCTCACTCCACTTATGTACACTGAAGTAGTTTCACATTTTTCACTTTTCACCTATCAAATCTTTTCTTTTTCACCTATCACATTTTTAATAAAAAAAAACATTTATGGAAAATTTAATTTTTATGCACTCAATTTTTACATTTTGGAGAGACATAGAAAGAGAAATGAGAGAGAATGAGTGAAGAGAATAGGGAAAATTTATACTCTCAACGTTAATTTGTACCTTGTACAGCACTAGAGGAAAGGCAACGGAGAAAAATCAAAGAAAGTTTACGTTTTTAATCTGGTTGATTTAGAAGGAAAAGTAAATTCCATTTCTAATAATTTTTTTCTCATTAGCAAATAAGAGCCGTACAACTCATTAATCTGACCCTGACAGCTCATTTAAGCACTTACACCATAAGAGCTTATCGTATAAGAGCTTATGCTATAAGAGTTCATATTTAATAAGTTATTTATGTTTGGATATATATATTGAAAATCGCTTATACAAAATTGAAGTGTTTGAATATATCATTACACAAGCACTTATTAGATATTATAAATATTTAAAATGAAACCATAATTAAAAATAAACTAAGAATTTATAAAATAAAATATCACAAATTTAATATTAAAAATAATATATATATATCATAATATTGTAATTAAAAATAATAAAATTGATATTGCTCAATATTATCACAAGAGACATTGCTCAGAAATATAGCATTTCACTTCTAGCTCACAATACAGGGACTATTTGATTGATTTGATTATTTATAAAATTTAAAAAAAATACAAGGACAATGGGTTTTTTATGCAATGAAACTCAAATATCCATAAGACCGTCCAGGACGTAACTTTACGTGTTTCTTTGCCCAACCAAAAAAAAACTGTGATTGGTCGACGAGAGAAATTGTGAAGAGAAAATATAAAAAGAGAAAAAAAAAATGAGAAATAGGGGAAATTTGGGGTATTGATTGGAATAAGAGAAAGAGAAGAGAAAAAGAGAAGAGAGAAGTGTTGATTATTTTTTAAAAGACATCAATGTCCTTGACTAAAAATTAATACTCCCTCTGGAACCATTTATAAGGCAAAAAGTCATTTCCAGATTCGTTAAAAAATGTATGTATCTGGTCCATTTTTTGAACCAGATACATACATTTTTTAACGAATCTAGAAATGACTTTTTTTCTTATAAATGGTTCCGGAGTAGTATAATTTGAGATATAAGAAGAGAATAAGGGTAGAATTGGAAAGGAAAAAAAGCCACTTCTCTCCGCTTTCTTCGCATATCAGCGAAGATTGATAAAATTGTGGGTCCCATGCGATTTTAACTCTCTCTCTTGTATTTCTCTTCCAACCAAACCGACGAAATTTGCAATTTCTCGCGCAACTCTCTCGCGCATCACTCTCTCGCATCAAAACCTCGCTAACCAATCACATCGTACATGTTTCTGTATAAAAACAAAAACAAAAACAAAAAACTCTACTGATGTGTCTGGTTCATAAGAGAAATTATGAAGAGAGAAATAGGTGAGAAGGAGTGTGAAAAAGAGAGAAAAAAAGTGAGAAATTGAGTAGATTTGAGTATTATTTGGAATAAGAAAAAGAGAGAGAAATAGAAAAGAGAAAAGTATTGATTGTTTTTTAAAAGACAAAAATGTCCTTAACTAAAGTGAGTTAAAATAATTTAATAATAATAATTATTATTATAATTACTATTCTAATTTAATTTAACTAATTGATATATAAAACACTCACCGGTTGAATGTATTAAAATATATTCATTCTTACATTATTTAAGTGAGTTAAAATTAGGATATATTTTAGATTATTAACTATGGATACGAATTTATGTAATTTTTAACGATGCAAAAAAACCTGTGAATATGTGATTAGATAGTGCAATCATGAGTTGATAAGAAGAATTGAATAATACAACGGGAATGAACATGTGAATTAACTATTAAGGGACAATTTTTGTTCTATATAAAAAATGACTAATTGCTGAGGTTGGCCTGGGCATAGGAATAGTAGCGACAACGAGAAATAACCATCGCGAAAACAAGGATAAAACTGGAAAATCAGAAAGAAAGCATCAATCGTCCCACTTTCTTTGCAACTGAGCAAAGAAATAAAAAGCAGTTGGGACCCACCATTTTTAATATCTCTGCTCTATTTCTTCGGTGAACCAAACAGTGTGAAGTTAATATCAGGTGTTCAAATTTATATGTAGTTAGATACTTAAAAATCGTGGTTAATCACGTTCAAATTCGTGGTTAATGAAGTTACGTTGATAGTTAACGAGTTTCAACACCTTATATATCTATTAACCATTTACTGAACGTAATTAACTACGTATTTGAACTGCGTTAACTATTTATTGAGTTGTCGCGAAAGTTGTCAATATTTGGTTGTCAAAATATCATTTATCAACTAAGAGAAAGAGTGAACGCTTAAAAAGTGTCAGAAAAAAATGAACTAGAATAGTTTCAAAGACGAATTCCATATATGCTCCGCATACTGTCTCAATAGTTCCGTATAAGCTGATATATCAGTCTCAATAAGTTGTTCAAAGAAGTTGTTCAAATAAGCTTATAGAACCATCCACAAATCCAGCAGTTGATTTTGAAAATTATTTATCTGATAGAATGTTATTGAAGGATATAACATTGGCCAAGTATTATACCGGTATAATTTGATCCCTCCTCATATATATATATCGAGAGAGAGATGAGGGAGAGAAAAAAGAAATAATAGAGAGAACACATTCATTAAGTACATATGGATATTTTTGTCTTTTAAGCAGTTTATTCATGGACAAAAAGTTGTCCCTTGGTTTATTGAGGGACAAGAATTTTAAGTTTTTGTGTTGTCTTTTGTCCCTTTTTTTGTCTTGTCCTTTAACCACTTTTAAAATTAAACTTGGATTTGGCTAGGGTGTGCAACCCACCCATATCGCGCACCAGGCGCGACTTCAAATTGACCATGGGATATATGATTAAAAAAATCGAAGAATACGATGAAGATAAGCAACCAATTTATGTGTCTTTAAAAGTAATTTCATGGCGTTTGTATTTGCAAATTGGGGTTTCCGAAATAGTCTCTTATTTTACAAAAACTATATCAATATGATCATTTTTATTTTATTTTTTGCAAAATAAGGGTTGCAGAACAAAAAGAGACCACATCGCTATAACTTCGTAAAATAAATGACTATTTAGTAACGAAAAATCAAAGAGGGACTACGTTGATATAACTTTTACAAATAAGAAACCATTTCAGAACAAAAAATAAAACAGAGATCAAACTAAATCCTAAAATAAAGATAAGGTAGAAAAAAATATAGTTTAGCCTTTTAATTAATAGAGTTTGATCAATTGATTCAATGGAAATGTTGCAATATGATTTAATTAATAACATGTATTTACCGAATACTTTTGGATAGTGATTTCCCCCGTCTCTTACAAATTCACGAGACCCTCTTATGAATACATTGACATCCACAAACACGCAGAGATTTATTGGTCAGCAAGCTCGCAATAAGTGGGTCAGATTGGGGGATAGAAACACTGCATTTTTTCACTAGTCTTCCCTATCTAAACATCGTAACACCATGATTGATGCTTTATTGAATGAGAATGGTGATTTTAGGCTCTCCCACTCCATTTTCTCGTAACAACAGTTTAGAGACTGATAGTCGCCTTTTATAAAGATGTATGCTTCGAGAATTTCTCCCACTCCCTCTGCTTTTGGCACAACCCATGGTTTCCCCTTGTTATGAGATGCATATTACTTATTCCTCTCTCATTGTGTCACTTTGAAGGAGTCCAGGCAAGCTTTACACAGCATGGGAAGTTACAACTCCCCCAAAAGTTATGGCTTTGATGCATTTTTTTATAATCCAAGTGGGACCACATTAGGCCTCTTATTTTCAACTTCATCTAATAAGCTTTCTCAAATCCTCATTGCTTCCATTTGGTAAATCAACTCTTTCGACCTTGATTCCAAAGCACGAGGAACCCAATCACCCTTCTCACTTTTGTCCCATTGTGTTACGCAATGTTATCTATAAGGCTCTCACCAAGATTATCTCATGCAGATTGTGGATGGTTCTCTTTGATGGAATCTCTCCCATGCAGAGCACCTTTGTCCTAGGTCGACATACTTTCGATAACATTATCATTTTTTAAGAAATGATGCATTCTATGAACAATCTAAAGGGAGTAGGGTTTGTGCAGGATGGTTTGACCTAGAGAAGGTACACAAAAGATCAAAGTGGCAGATTGCGCATCAAACCGTAGATGCTCTAGGCCTTTTTCATATGATATTTGAACTTATCTTTGATTGTATAATGTCTTAAACCTTACTATTAAACTAGCGTTATCTACATGGGCTCCCTGGCCCATTGTGTTCGCAATCACCAACTGGCCTTTTTAGGCTGATAGAAACCACTTGATCTTTAATACGAAAGTCGTTTCTCCAGAATCTACAATCTAAACCATTAACATCCATGTTCACTCCGTTTCTTCTAAGCTTTTAAGTCACGTGCCTCTTATTAAATATTGAAATTTTTAAATTTCAAAATCAAAACATGCAACGGTGATTTATCACGCTAAAAGGGCATCTACTAGACGAAGTTTACATTTTCAATGAATAACTAAAAGATCAATAACACAAAAATAAGAGTTTAGTGATTACATATCAAATTATACAAATGTCCAATCATATTTATTATTTCATTATAATATAAATAGATTTAATACGCAATATTATATTTTTTGCGTGAAAATATCATAATATAATAATATAATAAGATACAAATATGATTACATATTCGTACACAACTTATTTATATTTAGATTTTCAGTTTTTGGTTTTAAAATCTTAATACAAAAATAAAGTAAAAAAATTATTTTTATTATTTTATGATAAATTTAATAACTATGCACTTACAATATAAATTTTTGTATACAAATATTTAATCATATCTCACTTTGAATAAGAAAATCAGTACATAATACTCCCTCCGGTCCCATATGTAAGAGACAAATGCACTTTGTAGGTTCACTGAATAACTGATGTATCTGGTCTATAACACTTTATAGATTCATTGAATAACTGATATGTTTATTGAATAACTGATATCAGTTATTCAATGAACCTAGAAAGTGTTATAGACCAGATACACCAGTTATTCAATGCACCTACAAAGTGCATTTGTCTCTTATATATGAGACCGGAGGTAGTATGATATGATTGGACGTTAATATAGTATTCAATGAACCTAGAAAGTGTTATAGACCAGAGATACATCAGTTATTCAATGAACCTAAAAAGTGCATTTGTCTCTTATATATGGGACCAGAGGTAGTATGATATGATTGAACGTTAATATAGTAGTTTAATTTTTATTATATTATCTATTTATAAAATTTAACTACAATAGAGACACATGTCAAAGACTTACTCATCAATTTTCTCTGCAAATTTTTATTTTCTACAAAAAATTTATATAAACTAGTTTTTCTTTCTCTCAACTAGTTTTTTTTGTTTTATATAATAAACCAAAAAAAGAGAACCGCTAAGAAGAAGAGAGGTCCCGCCCTTTCCAGAGGTGATACGACAGCGTTTTGTTTTCTTCGAGAACAACACCCAAATTTCCAGTGTCCCCCCAAGGCACGCACTCACTGCAACCTCTCTCCGTTTTGGACCTTCACTTCACCTGGAGGCAGCGTAGCAATATAGCAATAGCATCGATGGAGGACGCGGAAGAAGCAGCTGCGAACACCCTTCGCATCCTAATAGCGACGGATTGCCACCTTGGCTACATGGAGAAGGACGAAGTGCGACGCCACGACTCTTTCCAAGCATTCGAAGAGATTTGCTCCATAGCGGAGCAGAAGCAGGTCGATTTCATGCTACTCGGCGGTGACCTTTTCCACGAGAACAAGCCTTCTAGGTCAACCCTAGTCAAGACCATCGAGATTCTCCGTCGCTATTGCCTCAACGATCGACCCGTTCCCTTCCAAGTCGTCAGCGACCAAACCCTCAATTTTCAGAACGCGTCTGTCTCTCACACTTTCTTTTATTTCTTTTTTCGCTACTATGTTCATTGCCGAATAATTTTAGTGCTTCTTATTTACAATTATAATTCAGTGAATGTGACATTGTGCATTGCTCCTCATTCCATAGGTTTGGTCATGTAAATTATGAAGACCCTCACTTCAATGTTGGTTTGCCTGTATTTACCATTCATGGAAATCATGACGATCCGGCTGGCGTGGTATGAGTCGTGTGCACTTCTGTATTGTTTTATCTGTAAATTTTGACTTGTTTTTGTTGTTTTTCCTACATGGTTGTTATGTTTACTGGTGTTTTTCTTTGAATTCACCTGTTACTTATATATTCAGAACACAGAAAAATCCTGGCAGGGTGCTAATCAACTTCATTATCGGCGGAATTTTTATATTATGATGATATATAATCTGGCTCTCCTAGTGTGAGGAGTGCACCATCATAGTTTGTTATACGCGTGTGTGTGTATTTTAAAGGGGGTGGGGGATGAGATTTTTATTAATAGGGGGAGTGAGAGGCACTTAAGCCATACAAACCATCCCCGAGGGGATTTGATCACAATCCTTTGAGATTATAAGGCTAGGCAGTCACCACTACACTAGCACCCTAGGATGTGTGTGTATGTATTTTGTCACAATCTCAACTTTTATTAATTCCGATTAGTAATTATAACTTTGCTTGCACTTTACCCTCTAGAGTACACTACTGACTTTAGATGATGCAAATCAACTACTGTAATTTATTCAGGTTTATGTAAAGCCAATGGCCTTTGACTTGGTTTGTTCTTTGCTGCATTTAAACACGGTCAATCAAGAAGAATTATGATACAAAAAAAATGTAATGTTTCAGGAATTTCTTCGTGTTTGTTGGAAATGGTTGGTCCTTTTGAAAGTTGGCATTTTCGAATATTGACATGATCTATGGTGAAATTTGGTTGTTGAAATGCATTGTACTTGCGACGTTGATTCCATTACTCAGTCATCATTCATAATTGCAGCTGGTTAAAATAAACTTTAAATAGCTAGAAGTTGGAAGAAGGGCATACATTATAAACTGGGGACTTGGAGAGAATATCAAAGAGGTGAAAAGGATGTTATTTTATCTTTTACCCCGGGTTAGGTGGGTGGTAGAGATTACAAAAGGGATTAATATTTCCCATGGACTTGGAGAACACAAGTGTTAATTTGCTGGTTATAACATTGTACAGGCAATAAATACTAATATCTGGATAAGTATTCATTTATTTCACCATTCAACTTTCATTTCAAGATGGCGTTGGATGAAACTATGTTGCTAGCGGATACTTGCTCGGGATTTTTTGTTTTCAAATTTTAACTACGACTAGAGGTGTTAGCCTTGTACTCTTCATTGTGGCAAGAAAAATTCAGAGTAGCATTGAGAAATGTGTTGTTTATACATAGTTACATTAAGAAAAATTCGACATTATGTCTGGATTATATGTAATGCTGAAGGGGTGATGATCTTTATTTATTTCTTTTGCTTTTTGGGTTTCTGACAGTAGACCTCCGAATAGCTGGGTCTATGCTAGGAAGAATAGAAGGGGGGACAATTGATTTAGAACCTTAGTGACTATTAATAAATATAATAATAACCATAATAGCAGAATAACTGCCATTTCATTTTTGGCGGGTTTTGTACAGGGGTAGGGGCATCTTTTGTGAGTGAAAGCAATTGAGAGGAGGGGGTGAAGCTGGTCTCCTGAATACCTGTAGATTATAGAGGAGAGTTTCTGTTGTACATTCTTCATCTCTGTTTCTGTATCATCTTGATACTGAATCTGGCGCGGGTTTTCTGCAATAAAGATCGGCTTTCTGCACTGTTTCTGATCCAGTTCTATTAGTATCCTACTTACATATGTGGAAAAAAAATCATTTGCATTCTAAGGAACTGATTTTATTTCACTCTAATTTAGCTAGATATATATTTGACGACATTAATATTTTGTCTACCTAATTCTATAAAGTTTACAACTATTGTTAACTACAAAAAAGTTGTTTTCCTTAATCCTTATTGAATGATTATTACAGGACAACCTTTCTGTAGTCGATATTCTCTCAGCTTGTAATCTAGTCAACTACTTTGGAAAAACAGTTCTTGGGGGTTCTGGTGTTGGTCAGATCACTATCCATCCTATTCTTATCAAGAAGGTTTGTTATTGAATACTGTTAAACTGACCCAGACACACTAAATTGGGGGGAAATAAGAGAAAAGCAGGATGGTCATAAATCTCATTTTGTCCTGAGATGTATTTTTATGATTTGCAGGGTTCAACAGCTGTAGCTCTATATGGTCTGGGGAACATTAGAGATGAAAGGCTTAATAGGATGTTTCAAGTACGCAACTGATAAAGTTTACACTCAAGCAGTTCATTTATTAATTTAAGAGCTCTCAAATATGGACGTGGTATATTATTTTATTCTTTTTCAGACACCACATGCTGTGCAATGGATGCGACCTGAATCTCAGGAACAGTGTCAAGTTTCTGATTGGTTCAACATTCTGGTACTTCATCAGAACAGGTAATGTCTTTCTTTGAGTCTGACTTTTTTGAGAGATTGCATTCAATATCACTTATTAATGATGTAGAATTTGCGATTTTTGTGTAATTCTATGTGTCTAAATCAGATCACACTAACCTCTATTTATAATAAGATTTGTAATAATTACAATAAATGCTAATTGCTAATTGTAATCCTAATTAATTAAATAAGGAAACATATCATAAAATATAAAATCCTAACATATCATCTAGGATATTCTAAAATAGTCTAAGATATTATCAGATATTTTTCTGATATTCTAACACTCCCCCTCAAGCTAAAGCTTACTAAGCTTTTAGCTTGTTACAAGAAAATAACGCATTTCCCATGAAATAAAAATAAACAAAACATGAAAATTGAGCTCCACCATGATTGGGAAGGCAACTCAGGAATGCTGGAGAAGCCGGAGAGAATTGCTACAAAGATAGCTTAGCCAGATAGCTGGAACAATCGTCAGCCTGAAGCAAATTTCTTGGCAAGCAGTGAAGTAAAGCAAGGTTCGACCTTTCTCAAAACAACATTTGGAAGCTTCAAACCAATAATACGGAGACACAATATTTAAGCTTGAATCTAAGTCTGACAACCACTTCTGTGACATAAACGAGGCCAGTGCATCTGGGATGAAGACGAAGCCAGGCCAGTGCATATGGGACGAAGATGGGGCCAATGCACTTGGGAAAAATGCCGAGGCCAGATATTTGGCACGAAAAGCTGGATTAGTGTGAGTCATAACCATAATAAGCTGGATTAGGGAAGAAAAATCATCACTAATATGATTTATATGTGGGAAAAGAGACACCACTGAAATTATCATCGGTGAGAAAAAAGGCCACTAATAGATCTATTAGTGAGAAAAGAAGTCATGACAAACAAAAATAAGAACCTGCAAGAAATCATTGAAAATTTGACCAAATGGGTTGTCAAGAGGAGAGAGAAAATGCGTCTGGAGTGAGAAACGGGGCTGTTTGCATTGGAACACAAGTATCTGTGGTCTGAAACAGAAAACAGAGACCGGATCTGGAACCAACATGGAAAACCGAGTCGAACGATGGAAAGCCCGGCTGGAATAGTGGCCGGAGGTCCGTTTTGAGGGGTATGCTGGTCTCGGTGCTACGGTTCTGATGGTAGGTCAGCTCTCGGAAAGGTCGTCGGAGACAGCGGCGGTGGACGGCAGTAGTGGCGGTTCTGATGGTGGCTGACCGGAAAACTGGAAGGTTGCTCCAAAATAGAGGCAAGAAGAAGAAAACTGAATGCAAAAGCATGCTGGAAAAATATGAATACTTGCTGGAAAACGTTTTCTGATGCCGGCCGTGGTGGCTAGCCGCCACCGACAGTGGAAGTACTCTTCGGTCACAAAATCAGAGAGATGGCTCTGATACCATTTATGATTTTAATCCTAATTAATTAAATAAGGAAACATATCATAAAATATAAAATCCTAACATATCATCTAAGGTATTCTAAAATAGTCTAAGATATTATCAGATATTTTTCTGATATTCTAACAAATGAAAATGTGTTGATTAACCTGAAATCTACACAATTAAAAAGTATTTGGTTGTATAAATGGTGTTTGGTGTGTGATATTTAGATTTTAATCAACATGACAATTGATCTTGTTTTTAACAATGGTATGCAGAGTGAAAACAAATCCCAAAAATGCAATAAATGAGCACTTCCTGCCACGCTTCCTAGACTTCATTGTGTGGGGGCATGAGCATGAATGTTTGGTTGACCCACAGGTGTACTGTTTAAACATCTCTCAGGTGGGCCCAGATAGACATATGCTTTGTTCTGCAAACTTAATATAGATTTTAATTTTCTTCAGGAAGTTCCAGGGATGGGATTCCACATTTCACAACCAGGGTCATCAGTTGCAACATCACTTATTGATGGAGAATCAAAGCCAAAGCATGTACTTCTTTTAGAAATTAAGGTTGTCTATATAATGAGGATCTTAATGCCTCTTTCATAGTAGCAAGTAGCAACTATTGTCATACTCATATCTATATATTTTATTCTAAGTGCTTGAAGTATTGGTTCTTGACAGGGAAATCAGTATCGCCCAACTAAGATACCTTTAAAATCTGTGCGGCCTTTTGAGTATACAGAGGTGAGCTACTGATATTATTTTGTTTTCTTTTGTAGTTATCAATTAAGTTAAAAAAAAAAAAATCATTTCTCAAGTTCTTGACATTTGAAGCCAACTTATGGTTCTTCAATAACCATTCAAATCTTCATAATGCAGATAATACTAAAAGATGAGCCTGATATTGATTCCAATGATCAGAATTCTATTCTTGAACATCTGGACAAAGTGGTATGTGGGTTTCTTAATATTATTGGATGAAAATTTGGTGTCTTTTGTTTTTTTGCCATATAATTTGCTGTGCACCCTTTTGGTTGCTTATTTTTGTGGGAGAGGTCCACCTATGTATCTTTTCATAGAAGTTTTCCTCTTTGGTTTCTCATTGTGGTTATTCTATAGGTTTAATTGCATTTTTTGTCCCCAACTTTCTCAATTTGGCGATTTTGGTCCCCATACTTTTTAATTGCGCTTTTGGTTCCTCAAAATCATAGATTTTTTGCGTTTTTGGTCCCCAAAAATCTTGGATTTTGGGAAAGTGGGGGACTAAAAGTGCACAATCCACGATTATTGGGACCAAAATCGCAAAAAATAAAATAGAGGGACCAAAATCGTCAAATTGAGAAAGCTGGGGGACCAAAAGTGCATTTAAGCCTATTCTATAACAAAACATGCTTATTCAGTTGTGGTAAAATTTGGCTAATCTACTTTATAATCTGTTTGTGAACTATAGTGGAATTTTTGAATGGAACTTAACTTTAACTTACGCAAATTATATTTGTGTGGGGATCTGTGGTCATATGTGTAGCAACTGTATTTTGATAATAGAAGATTGTTCAGGTCGGGAAGCTTCTAGAAAAATCTAATAAGAAAGCTGTCAACAGAGCAGAACTCAAGCTTCCACTAATACGTATCAAGGTAATTTCTAGATATTGCAACGTGACTTTTGAATATCAGTTCTAGATTTGAGGGCACTTCCTCCTGTTTAGCTTTTCACGTACCAGGAAGATTGATCAGCAATTCATTGATTCTATAATCTTACTGGTTTTGATCTTACACTTTTCTTCTAGAAAAGATAGTAATTGTGATGATATTAGACCAATTAAACTCCATCTGTCATGCATGAGGTAGGATACAAATCCTTAAAAAGACAGAGTTTGTTATGAATTTTTATTTGAACTTCTGTAGTTCTGTTCAGTCTATTGGCTATAACGGACATCTGGTTTCATTATGGCACATCTGATTTCATTATGGCATGACCCCAACTAATAAAACCTAATTTACAGGTAGATTACTCTGGATTTATGACTATAAATCCTCAAAGATTTGGGCAGAAATATGTAGGGAAGGTAATTTCTATCTATCACTCTTCCTGAATTATAGTGCGTTATTGCTGATTTTACTTGAGGATTGTTTTCTACTGTTGATTGGTCATCCTTATATTAGGTTGCAAACCCCCAGGACATTCTTATATTCTCAAAGGGTGCAAAAAGGGGGAAGGGTGAAGGTAATTTAAATTATTTTTGTTTACCTTTCCTTACCAGTTCATTTGATACTAACAGCATAGTATTTGCTAGTTACAATATCCAAGGCAGACATCTTTTATTAGTTATCTTACTGAATCTTGAGATAGTTCTTTTATTTTTTAAGTTGCAAAGTATATTTATTGTTCAGCCCTGGTCGTGAGGGGTGTATCGGAGAAAAGCCCAAGTCCCACGTTGCCTAAAGATATGGCCTAAATAGAGCTTATAAAACTTGGGCAAACCTCATCTTACAAGTTGGTTTTGTGGGTTGAGTTAGACCCAAAATCTAAGAGATTATACAGCTTTATTAGTGACCCAAATAAGAACTCACAAGATTCAAATCCTTTAATTCAGAAGAAAACGGAGAGGGCACCTAGATAAGAAATTTATAATTATCAGATGCTATAGTACATAATATGCGCATTTAAACATTAGTTTGATTTCCCTGAGTTAATCCTTTTTGTTGTTTTTGTTATGATTAAAAATTTAGAATCAACCTTAAGGTCCACATTGAAGGAATATTGTTGGACATAAATAATTATTTGCAAGGCATATGTATCTCTGTTGAAATTAACCAAAATCCCAAGTTGGTTAAGTATGATTTATTTTTTATTTGTTTAATCAAGTTACATAATTTGAAAAACAGTGATAGTGCCATTTTACAAATAAAAAAAATATGTTGGAATAAGGTTAGTTACCCCTGCTCTTTACTTTTGTAGGAAAAATTGATGATTCGGAACGACTTCGTCCAGAAGAATTGAATCAACAGAACATAGAGGCTTTGGTTGCTGAAAATAATCTGGTATTTTAATCATTTAGTACTTTAATCCTTTGGTGTTTCTATATATGGCTTTTATGGATATTATCTGTTTCAACGATGAACAGCCACGTGGGTTTCTGTGACTCACTGACTGTGTATTGTAAATTCACAATCTAATTTTCTTGAATTTTGCTGGGAACATTCAAAGGATAAGATGTCCTCCCTCAACAAATGAAAGGATGCAATGAAAACAAATATAATCTTTTGAAACAAAAAGACCACTCCAATCTCTTTTGCATATTTATCCATGTAATTTGCAACTTCATGAAAGTTCTGATCAACCACAGTCAAAATTTGATTTTCTAGTTGTATAATTTTACCGGACAACATCATTAGTATCTGGAATTCTGGATTGACTTTAGCTTTCGTTGAAGATAAGGAATATAAATATGACAAAAAAATACTAGTTCAATTTAATTTTATCTTTGAACGTGTGTAACTCCTAATGGTTTTGCAGAAAATGGAGATACTTCCCGTCAATGATTTGGATATTGCATTACACGATTTTGTGAACAAGGATGATAAAATGGCATTTTACACTTGTGTACGATGCAATATTGATGAAACGCGAGTGAGTTTCTATATTGCATTTATCTGCTGTATGCTTTTGTCTGTGATACTGCTATGTTGGAACATCTGGTTCATATTGTATTCCACACCCTATTTACTAAGAATGAATACATTGTCTCTTAATATTCTTGTATGTGGTCATGTTAATGTCATATTCCTTCCTCATCTCATTGATGACTTACTTTTGTGCTTGTGCAGAATAAAATTGCTAAGGATCCAGATAACCTGAAGTTTGATGATGAAGATTTAATTGTTAAAGTTGGAGAGTGCTTGGAGGTTATAAGTTTCATCATTGTTTTTCATTAATTTAAGAATCATTTATCATCCATTGAATTTAGGTTTAAAATTCACTTTGCCTTGTAGAATGGCCTTGCCATTACTAGGGTTTTCATGAAATAGTATTATAGCAGTTGCAGATAATCTAGGCACAACAGTTGCCTATGTCCTCTGGACCTTCACCTTCATCAATCACAATTTTGTTTGCAATATTTGCAATTACTGGGGCCTTTGTGATTTTTTACTGTGTCAATGTAATTACAATAGTTTGATGGATAGAACATACATGTAAGTGTGATGAATGACTCTGTTGGTTCTCCCATTTGTCTAGGAACGTGTCAAGGAACGATCCTCACGCACCAAGGAATCCACACAGTTCACTGCTGGTGCTCAGTCATTGAAGGTAAACCCAACATATGTTGTGATACGTTGATACTTGCCATTCCAATAGTGTTGGAAAAAGCAGGGTTTTGAGCAGACAATATTATTCATGACCTTTCATTCTTAGATTCTGTCTCTTACTCCATATAGGATTTCCCAGGCAGAAGTGCTGTTTCCTTCAGTGATGATGAAGATGCCATGCCAATATCTGGCTCAAAGCCAAGCACTAGGGGTCGGAAAGGATCCTCTGGTCCATCTCAAACCTCGACCAGAGGAAGAGGAAGGGGAAGGGGCAAGGATTCCAGCACCTTGAAGCAGACAACCCTTGATGGATCTTTAGGGTTTCGCTATTCTCAAAGGTTGCATTTGCTAATTGCTAAAACATGAATTATTTTAGTAGCTTTTTTTTATTTCTATGCAGCAAAGTAAATCCAGAGGTGATATGGAAGTGATGATGATTCAAACAATCGAGCCACTCCCTTCTCCCCCGCCCCCAAAATTGATGTTCATTTGTATTTAATGCTGAACACTTTCTAATCAGTGTTGTAAATAGCGGCACCATGGCGGAATGACATGGCCGTTTTTATGCCAACCGCCATAGGCAATTTGTGAAGCACCACCATGGCGGCGCCATAGGTTGCAATCCCACGTTTGACGTTTATATGGCGGAATTTCGGCCATCCGCTATTGACAACATTGTTTCTAATTGAATAAATGGAATAACCTTTCTTTTTCTAAACTTTCTAGTGGCCTATGGGCATCCCAGGGCCATTATGCCAGAAATTTTTTTGTTGCTTAATTTGGTGTCTCTCATAGGTAAAGACTGAAAAAATAGGCACACGATAAGCAGTAGCAGAGATATTAGCTCTACTCAATTATCCCATCTCAGGATATTTATTTTGTTGATAAGAGCTGCGATTCTGATATCAGACTTCTTAGCTGCTTCATGCATCCCTGTTGCTTTAGCCAATGTGGACAAAGCGTTTTTTTAAAGCACAGGCATGAAAATAATCTAAAGAAGGGTTAGCTTCCCCACTGTTAGGTTTATAAATTCACTTTGATATTCCCCTGATGGTGCCTTGACCGCGAATATATATTCAACTCGATTTCATTGACTTAATGCAATGCAGGTCTGCATCAGTTGCTGCAGCAAGTGCCATCCGAAGCGGTGCCGATGATGGGGATAATTTGGCTTCTGCTTCAAGTGATGATGCTAAAGAAAATGCAGCTGAAGAGATTGATGACAGTTCGGTATGGACTAATGCTAATTCCTTGTGTATTGCATTCCTTTGTTTGCAATACCTTAAAATATGAAGTGTATTATTAGGCTCTTTGGTTCAGTGTTTGTCAGTCTAGTATATGCAACCTTACAGTTTTTTGTGCGCATTGGATTGTAATATTTTGCTGAAATATCCTTGACATTCTCAATGATTAAGTTGAATCCGCTGCATGTTATATTGCATAGGAAAATGAATCCATGCTATCAGGACGGAAAAGGGCTGCTCCAAAGGGAAGAGGCAGAGGTTCTACACAGGCTTCTAAACGGGGAAGGAAATCAGATAACTCTTCAGTCCGTAGAATGCTCATGAACAATGATGATGACGAGGATGATGACGACGACATTAGAAACAGATTAAATCAATCTCAACCTCGGGTTTGTGCCCCCTTTTAAATCTTCACTTGTTTCTGATATTACCAGTTCATATTATTTATTTGAACAGACGGTGATCCATCTGGTGTTCTTATCTTTCTCGGTTATTACCCTTTATGCTACCCATAGTAATTCTAGCAAGCAGAGTAGAAGAATTTGAATTATGCTTGGTTGGCAAAGACCTTGATAATGAAAATGCCACCAAAATGTTACTTGGGATACTTTTGATAGATCTCCTTTAAATCTGCATGATTCTCTGAAATTTCTGCATCCGGCATTAGCAAATCAAATATTTGCTGGGGATACTTAGATTAATTTATTCATTCACTCTATGAACTTAATTAATGTTAAGATTACTTGAAAGGAATTGATTGGTGACTTAGTGGTCTGCTATCTTTTTGCTTATATCTCTTGTCGTCACGTTGCCGGGCAGATGTTCGTCCCTGACATAGTTCTAGCAAATGTAAAAGGCAACTGTGGTTGATAGAGGAAATCTCAAAACTAGAATGTACTTTTTAATTTATAACATCTTTGGAACTGTGTGGTTGTTTCACGGAACTAAGGTCTTTTTCTTGTTTTTAGGTGACCAAAAACTACGGAGCTCTAAGGAGATGAACACTCAGTTACATGTGATGTTTCCCACAGGCCTCAGTGACAAGATAATTACTGTCATAGGATGGATTTAGCTCCATTACCTTGGACAAGAAAACATCGGAAGAGTCTGTTAACTAGTTAGCACCGTTTTGCTCTGGACTCATAGATAAACTGGTTTAGCAGAGTGCATGAAGCAATGGCATCCAGGATAGGAGCCCTGGTACGTGAAGACAAAACAGAACCGAGTTACTCAGAGATTGGGTCCTTCAGCCCGCCAGCCACCCTGTTTGTGTTATGCTGAATACATTCTTTTATATTCTTTCTTATTTTCATTTATTTTAGGGGGTTGTGGGTTCGTGAAGCTATTCAATTTGGATTTTGACTAATGTGTAGAAGTGAGTGAAATGGAAGCATGTGATTGCCTTCTTTCGTTTACCTTTTTTTTTATAATAAAAAATGCTATAAATTAATCCATTGTAGTTGTAATTAAATAATGAATTAATTGAACTAATGTATATGTATTCTGTAGCTAACCAATAAAATAGCGTATCAAGATTTAGGTAAGGTAAATTATTGGTTAAATTTAATATTTAGATAATTAATAACATAATTATGAATTATAAAAGAAGCATATTCAAATTCACATGCAGTTCAAATTTGACGGGTGTAACTTTATACTCTCTCTGTTCTTTTTTACATGTCGGTTTTTTATAGAAATTTTGTTTCTAATTACTTGTCATTCTCAAAGTTTAAGGTTACATTAATTACTTATTTGTCAATTATACCCTTAGCTATTTATTACAGAAAGAGAAATATGTTCTATGAAGTAATGAATGATCAAGGGTATCATAGGAAAAAGACTAATAATTTTATCAAAAGCAACAAAATTTAATAATTTCTTTGGTTATTATAAATTAACCTTAAACGACAAGTAAAAAGGAACAGAGGGAGTAACTGTCATATTGTTTAGTTAGGGGAGGCCATGTCTGAGCCAACCCAATCACCCGACCAGCCGAAACCAATTTAATGTAGAAAATTGGGTTGATTTGCACTTGACCAATCTGAGCCAATCTAATGTGAAAATAATAGGTTGGTTCGGATAAATTTATTTATTTTTTTGGTTAAAGGTATCACATTCATTACATGGGCAAAAAGCCAAAGTCATACGACACCTATAAAGAAGCATGTCATCCCCAACAAACAGCATATGTAAAGTCTCAGCCAAATCTAGCAATACCGAACAAGACTGCTGTCGTAGCTCAGTCAAGAGCATAAAAACACATCTACTACTAACTTAAGATTCGACTCTATTAGATTCATTAGTAATCACAACACATAAGTTACTAGAAAACTAATTCTATGACTCCTTCCATTTATGCCCTCATTTCCAAAACTATAGCAGCACAAATTAGATGGGTATGGCCCACGTGTTCTCATGAACCAAACTTAGAAAGATTAGAATTCTTATCTTCTCCACCCGACCTGATCTACGTCTTCTCTGAATTGTCAGGCAATGCCTTACTTATAGCCTCCACTGCAGGGCATGAATGCGAGCAGAGAAAGGAAGTGACAAACCAAAGTCTTCCACACTGGATTTGCTTCTATATCGGCTGTGATTTCAAAGGTATTTGGGGCAAACCAGCAAAACCCAAACTCTTAAAAACATATTTCAAAACAAGGGCACACCCAAAGGAATCAAACCTACATAGCGAATTATTCAAAGGGACAAAGCATAAAAGAAACCTAGAATCACAGAGACTAAAATCAAGTAACAGGACTCCACCCCTAAAACCAAGAACCAAGCCGAAAACACTATCAACAATAAATCATAAAATCCAACAGATCAAACCATGTTACCAGTTGTCCATCTTGCACAATCCCAAATCTGTCCCTCAAAGATGTCTGCCCCAACGAACCAGATTCTGATAATTTTGGCATCTGATACCTCAGATTCACACTTTCCAAGCACGCACCACCAAGGAAGTTGATTGTTGGAGCAGACCATCTTCAAAAAAACCAGATTTGTTGCTGTGGGTAGGGCTTGAACTGGACAAAGAGGGGAGGACGTTCTATGCTTTGGGGATCTGAAAATTTTGAGGTGAAGATAGACAGAGGAAAGTGGCTAGGATGGGAGAGGGATGGAGGTAGGTGGTGAATGGGGGTCGATTGGGGGCTCTGGTGGGGGTGATGGTTTAGGGTTAGTCAAGGGGTGGTGGCTCAGGAGGGGGTCGGGTACCCTTCGGTAGTGATGAAGGTGGTGGTTCACCCCCACCGTGCGAGAAACTTAGAATCATGGAAGAGGAAGAGGATTTTGCTGCTACAACCCCGAAACAGGGCGGTGGTCGAGACATATGCGAAATCGGATCTTGAGAAAGAGAGATTGGTGACAGGAACTTGGGGAAGAAAGGAGAGGCAGCAACGGAAGAGACCGCGACAGTAGACCATCGACAACCAAGCTAGCGAACCTAGGTACCAATGGCGGTGATCCCGCAACGAAACCCTAGCAGACAGGGTACCCTAAATAATACCAATTTGGTGGTTCGGATAATTGGTTCCCCTTTTTTTGGTCAAAGACAATTTCATTGAAAGACAGGGCCGAGCCCAAAAGACAGAATACAACTTCTAGTCTGGATAATTGGTTCGGTTGGATCTGCATTTTTATTGGGCTACCAAAAATGAAATCTGATGAACCCGGATCAATCTGAATGTTGTGAGCAATACTAATTTTTATTACGAGCTTAATGGAAAGGTATTTTACGAGCTTAATGTTTTTGAACATACGTGTTATTGGAGCTGCAAATTGCCAAAAAAAAGTCCCAGAACTCTTGTGGTTACATAATTTTAAAGCAGTGATAAAAGTATTCTAGATTTCAAGGATGACTAGGAAAGTAAATATTTACAAATCGCAAGGGAACTGTTAATTAGGAAAGGGGAAGAATTCTAAAAATTGAATCAATTTGTTGGTAAAAGGTAATCCTTAATAATTATTTAAAGGTGTACATAAATCAATCCCGTTTAATATAAACCATAAAACCAAATTAAATAATTGAAACCTAAGAAAACCAAAACTTAAAAAATAAGCAAAAAAATATCAAGTTTTCGTAAAGTTGGATTAGACTTCGGATCAGGGCCAACCTTAGGGGCAAGCTGCTAAAGCAGCAGCTTTAGGCCTCCAAAATAATCTCAAATTTTGTAGGAGTTTTAAGCCTCAAAAAATGTAATTAATGTTAGGAAGAATTAATTCAGTTAGTTAATTGAGAAGTTAGTTAGTTAGTTGGTTGAAAAGTTAGTTTTCTGTTAAGTGAGCATAGCTACGTAGTCAATGTAGGACTCATGGCTTTGTTGTATAAATAAGCTGTTGTGGCTCAGTTGATTGTAAGTGAGAAAAATTAAAGTGAATAATACGAGTGTATGAGATTCATCAATTCTCTTTTCTCTATCATTTATCTATCTTCCTTTCTCATTTTAGTTAAAATCCAGTCGAGTGCTTATAGTTGTGTGCTATCTGTGAGTGATTTACAATTGTGTTCCAACAATTAATTAATCTATAATTATATAAAGTGATTTTTAGGGTGTTTAATTTTTATTAAATAAATTATGTCCTTTGAGATCAGTGAAAATTGAATGTGCTCTTTTACTACTGTATTTTTAATATTAAAATATATTTTGTTTGTATTTGTTTTGTTATCTACATGCTTAAAAAACGTAGAAAACGAGTTGAATTTGCAACATATTTTTCGCCCCCCTCTCTTAAGTATGGTTACATGCACACAAAACAAATATTTACATCAATCATAATAATTTTGCTTTAAAAGTGTAAAAAAAATTACAATAACTTTATAAAATAAAATAATTTTATAAAAATACTTTTATTAACTTTTAAAAGACCTCACTCAAAATTCTCTTACATATATATATATATATATATATATATATATATATATATATATATATATATATATATGTTTAAATCTAATAAGCGATTAAAGTTTGATTATCTAACTTTGTTTGGCAAGTTTGGTTATCTAATAAGACACAAAGGAAAAATTGTGCCTTAATGATAAGAACGCATTGCTTGGGAGCGAACTGGTTCACCACCGTGGCAGCCAGCTGCTGAAATCCAACCGTGAACCATAAGAAAAGGGGTTCGTAACGTTAAGAATACTCTAGTACGAACGCACCGTTGGAGGTGCTTTTATTCCTCGATCTACGTCTTAAGTAGATTCCTCTTATAGTATATCTTGGCACAAAAAAAAATTGAAGGTTTAAACTCATTTTTGTGTTTTTCCTGTTTCACTTTCAATAATCATCACTTATACTTGTATAAGTACCAGTATGTCTGACCCGTGCCGTGCACGGGTATACATCATCTTTTGAGCAATATAAATAATTATTAAATAAATCAATAAAACACATAAAAATGCTTGATTATTTTTACTAATGTATACTCCCTCCGTCTCTTATCTTTGGGTATTTTAGCTTTTTTTTATGTCCCATATCTTTGGTTGTTTTAGAAAACCACGGTATAATTTAGCTTTTTTCCCCCACTATGCCCTTAGATTAAATACAGAAGATGGAAAGGTTTGAATGAAGTGTAGTGTGACAAAAATAAACAATAAATAGGGGTATTATAGTCTAATCTTTTCTAAATTAATGATTTCTTAATTTATATACCAAATGCTAAAATACCCAAATATATGGGACGGAGGGAGTAATATATTAAATATTTATAGTTTTGATGACATTTTAATTAGTGTAAAGAATGTGAATACATAAATTACCTAATTAGAACACTAGCCTATAAGGGTTTAATTAACATATATTGTATACAGATTTACAATTACAATTGTGTAAAATAATTTTTTCACCTAAATTTAAATCGATTTAACCTGAAATTAGCAAACCTAAAATTGTGAAAAATAATTTTTGTGTAATTAATTTGTATTTGTATTCCACTACAATACGATCATTTCGTTGATAGGTAATATTTAAAAAAAATTAAGCTGATATTTGAACAATGATAGTTTCCAGGAAGTTAAAGTTAAAACAATATTAGCACCCCAAAAAAGTTAAAACAATATTTGACTGATCAACAAAATTAATATTTAAAAAGATGGAATGTAGCATTTGGCAATGCACCGGTATACATCGATCTTTTAAAAAATTACAAAATTGTTAATGTATTTTATTCTGAAGCTCCCAGTAGCAGAGCAAAGCAAACCTGAAAGTTTGAGAATAGGGTTAATAGGACGAAATCAACCCTATTATAGTGATGCAGATACCATAAATTAAACAACAAAAAACCCCTAAAAAATTAAATATAAGAATAATTTTATGGTGATGCAAAGAGAAATTCAAATAGCAAGTCCCAAGAGTTTACATGATGGAACTGCACGATGCAAATATAATCAAGGTGTCTAAGAATAGAAAAGAAGTATAAAAAAGAGCTTTGTATTCATGTAGGAACTATAGGAAGAAAGAGATCTTAAATCCTATGGTATCATTTTGTTTTTTTTCTTTGCATCAGATGAGATACTTTCTGAATATGCAACCTCTCTGAATAGTTCAGAAGCTTTACGATTGCTGCTGACATTCTTGTCATGGTGATACATGTCAATTATATAGATATATGTATAAAATTATCCTATTAGTGTTCATTGTCATTCTTGTAAAGAAAATAACCAAATAAATCTTGATTCTACAAACCAAAACAAAAGGCTAGCAACAATATTTGTATATTGGTTTAACTGATTTGATCCTCATCTCTGAATATTTGTTTAAAAAAGAGAGAGACCCTTCAACATCCATGCAACTTTGTAAATAACAAATACAAACATCCTTTATATTTCAGCTAAAAATTCAAAAAAAATTATTATATAAATAAAATGTAGGTGTGAAAATAAAACAAAATGCCACCATGAATGTCCTTCGCAGCAAAGAATTCATTTCCCAACCACACCATATACAGAGGCTCATTCACATCTGTTCGTATTCGATTCGTTACCAGGTCGACTCGTTCGATTCTCCCATAACTACCAAATCGGTTCTTGCTACTATGCTAAAGTAGGAGAAGCTACCGAAGGGAGAACTTTGGAAGAGCATCTGAAACAAAAAATTAATGAGAAGAGTGAAATGAACACAAATCTTGTGATGTAATCAAACATACCCTCAAAATTACTGAAACAAATCTTGTGATGTTATCAGAATCAGTGTTCCTAGAAAATTTGACTTTACCGAAACTTACTTCACCAAGTGTCCTACCCAACTTGTATTTACCAAGTCTCGCTCCTTCCTATTTCCTGTGGACGTTCTTCTTATTCTGCTTCTTCCCAATGCTTCTTCTGTTTTGCTCTCTCTGAGAAAGATACTGGTAATTTCCCCATCTAAAGAAGATGATTAGTTTAAACTTTAAAGCAAAGGAAAAAAAGATTTAAAAATTGTGCATTGAACGATGATGCATCCTTATTTAACTTTAAATTTTAATAATGTTTTAAGATAATAATAGCCAGAATTTATTCTAGACACATGTCCAATTACTGATTAAAAAAAAAAGACACATGTCCAATTGGATAACATGGACTCTTCCAAATAAATGCCTATATATAGTTAGTACAACTACAAACATAGCAGTAACACTATAGATCAATAATGTTATCCAGAAGACCCATAATTTCTCCAAGTTATCACTTATGCCAACATTGCTTGAAGCACCAAGGTACACTTGCTCTGTTGGAAGAAAAATATCTAGTTAATAGAAAAACAAATGGGAAAAAAATTAACATAGTAACACTTGTACCAATTATGAACAACAAAATCAGTAGCATGGTTTCAACATAAACATACACTGAATCAGTATCACGTATTAAACAAATTATTTAATACTTTATACAACATGCATATAGGTATGCTAATTTTATAAATTCAAATATTCATATATCTCTCCTTAATTTGCATGTCAGATGTATGCCATTTTTACCAATAACCTGATAAATTTGAAATATATTTCTAGAGGTTTAAGTAGGTACTTCACCCAACCTACATTCAAGAACTATTGGGAGGCCCAAACTATTTTCTGTTTCTCAAACTCAAGCAAAGATCAAACAGTTAAAGGTTCAACTCAGGAACATTAAGAAAATGTGAGCAATTAGCAATTACTTGCTACAAATTAAGAAAATAGTTGATTGTTCAGGAGTCCAACAATTTTCTTTGGCATTGAAACTGCCAAGTAGAATTAGAATATAATATCATCCATACTCAGACATATCTTTTATCTATCATACATTTCATTTGAATAAGTTCATATAAAATTATATAATATTTCAAATTTCATATCTCAAATCATTTTTTCCTGCAGTTATCTAATATAAAACAATTTTTTCTTGCCTATGAGCATAATTTCCTGCATTTTTCATAAGCAGATCAGGGCTTGTAGGTTTATCTTGCCAATATATTTGCTCCATTAGAATATAAACAGCAGTAGAAAAGAATATAAGTTTGACCATGAAAAGTACATCCTTATATTAGATTTTGGCACCAAAGTAATATATGAATAAACCTAATCTGTTTGCTTAAATCATTTAAGCATCGTGCTCATGCATATCACCAAACCATAGAAAACGCAATTCACATCAGAAATTTTTTATTTTTCAAGATACCATAAGAATCCTTTAATACATATAGTTACAGCTACAACAAAAATAGACAATAAACAACGCTTATTTTGGTCTTAAACAACGCTTAAAAGGCGCTGCTTATTTAGCCGCTGCTGATTGTTATTCAAAAAAACATCGTTTTTAAAGCTCTGCTGAAAATTAATAACAAACAACGCTTCCTTAAGGAAGCGCTGTTTATTGTCACTTTTCAGCATCAATAAGCAGCGCTTCCTTTAATGAAGCGCTGTTTATTGTCAACTTTTAGTATCAATAAACAGTGCTTCTTTAAAAGAAGCGTTGTTTTTTCACCCCCTTTTTTTAGCCTTACACGAACAGAATACAAAGACGTTTAGAATCACCAGAAAATTCACAGAAGCACATCCAGAAAATTCACAGAAACACATCTAAGTCTTTGCTTAACAAACCATTGGTTACAAATCGTTGGTTATAGATTCAAGAAAAATAAAAAAAATTTGAATACAGATCCAACAACAATACAAAGAAACCAAACTCGTTGGCTCGAAGAAACCGCTTGATGCATCTGTTCTTCCTCGTTCTTCCTTCTTCAAACCTAAGCATCCTTTTGGCTTTCTCATTCCAGATCCAAGGAGAAATCAATAGCAATCAACAGATCCAACGAGAAATCAACAGATCCAAGCTTTCTCGTTCTTTCTTCAACAGAAATCAACAGAAATCATTTTTTAAACTGGCAACAGAAATCGTTTGAAGTTAGGGTTTGGGGAAAATTGGAAAAATCAACATAAATCGTCAACTCACCATGTGAAATAGAAGGAGACGCGGTGGTGGTGCTCCGAAATCGAGCTCCAAATAAAAGAACCTCCTCTTCTTCTTGTCGGGCAACAGAGTGAAGGTGAGAAATGCGAGCAACAGAGTGAAGGTGAGAACAATGGACAGAACGAAGGTGAGAATAATGTATAGAGCAAAGGTGAGAAACGTGAGCAACAGAGTGATGCGGACACAGCTAGGGATCTGTCGAATGGCCGGATCTGTGATTCGTCGCCAACAAAAATCGTCGGATCTGTCGCTATTGCAGTCGCTGAAAGCAGAGGAAGACGAATCATCATTGATGTTGAGGAAGTGGGTTTTGTTGGTCCAGCGTTTCTTCTCGCAGAAAAATAGAGAGCCCTTTAAAATAGACAGAGAAAGAAGTGATGCGGCCGCGAGAAGAAACGCGCAGAGAGAGAAGTGATGTGAAGTTAAGGTTTGCGCTGCGAACAGAGAGAGCCCTTTAAAATTAATTCGCTGGACCAAAATCAGCGCTTCCTATGAAGCGTTGTATATTTTCGGACCAAAATTAGCGCTTCCATATAAAGCGCTGTTTATTTTTTAAGACCAAATTTTTAGGACCAAAATCAGCGCTTCATATAGGAAGCGCTGTTTATCGTTTAAGACCAAAATCAGTGCTTCATATGGGAAGCACTGTTTATTGTTTAAGACCAAATTTTTAGGGCGAAAATTAGCGCTTCATATAGGAAGCGCTGTTTATTGTTTAGTACCAAAATCAGCGTTTCGTGTTCTGAAGCGCTGTTTATTAGCTAAAGTAGCATTTTTTTTATTAAAGCGCTGCTTAAAGTGGCTTGTCTTTTACACATTCTGTTGTAGTGAGTAGAAAAACATGAAAGAAGGAAACATTAAAAAAAAGCACCATCAGCATCCAAGCAATAAAAATCTTGCATCATAAAGGCAACCTATGTGTTTGCAAAGGGAAATTTTTATCCTTTAATTTAAGCATAAATATAGGCTGCAACTTCCACAATAAATTGATAATCCACTATTATCTCAAACAACATTAGAGTAATTTCTCTATAAATTAACACCACTTTCTGTAGCGAGTGAAACTCTAAATGAAGTGAGTGCAGGGGAAGTCGTATTTCTTGCTAAATTTCATGGTGAAACAAATAGTTCAGGCTATGGGTTTGCTAAATTCCTCTCTTTGTCCTTTTTTTTCTTCATGATTCAAACACTGTGGTGCAGTGTCCATCTCAACCCTTGAACCACAACAGCATAACAACCTGATAAGTAGAAAACGACAATGGGACAAACATTAGAAAATACAAAAACAATGGAAATCGACAGTTTGAGACAGAAACTTTAGTAAAACGAAAATACAAAATAATAATAATGAGAGAACAAACAAAATAGTAAAAGAAGAACACATTAAAATGAGGGAGAAAGAGATGAAGAGGGCGAACAAAGATAAGAAAGACTTCCTGATAAAATAGAGTTAAAATTAGATCAAACCTACCAGAAAAGGAAGCTACTAACGTCAGAAGAACTGATATTGATATCCCAAGAGATGATCGAAACAACATACCTATAAGTAATCCCAATATTTGGAGGATCGGTGATTAAACAATTGATGAATTTTAAAATTAAAAAATAGTTAATAGACAAAGTGACAGAGAAGATGTGTTTACAATAGAGGTGAAAGTGCAGAATGGCAGAAAATTGAAATAGAAAGAATTAACCTTAATTGTGCACTACATTCTGAAATTTCAAACAACACATCCACATTGCTTCTGCTCAAGTATCTCATAGCTTTCACATTTCGCACATATTAACATAGTACCAATGTTGTATTTGTAAGAAAATAAAATAAATAAAATAGGTAAAACCCGACAAAGAAGAGAAGTTGAAGAACAGACCAATACAATGGCTTCGTGCAAGAGTTTACAGAACAAAGACTTGAAACATAACAAAAATTGAGCACACTGGCTAACACCAACGCGATTACCATCACGAAAACCCTCAAGGTGATGCAGTAACGCCATCATCAGGAAGCTTCTCCCTCTTCAAAACTCGCCGTCGCAAGGGCGGCCACAGCCCTGGGTAATGTTGAAACTGTTGCACGAGGCACTCCATTGGCCACAAAACACCACTGCGAGCGACAACCTCTATTCGAACCCATCCCACTGATGAAATCTGAAACCAAAAAATGAGAGAACGACATCTAAACAAAGAGTGAAAGAAAAAAAACTAAAGAACGAAAAATAGAGTGAAAGAGGAATAGTTGGAGAGAGGGGGAATGGGAGCACGGGTTTTGTTTCGTTCTTCTCACCCTAGTTGTTTGAATCAATGCTTGAAAGAGAAGGAAAAATATCATGGTTACGACATGGAGAGAGAGAGAGAGTCAGACATGATAGGAATTGCCACTTTCCTGTAACTGTTCCCGTGATTGTTTCTCATGAACGAAAGGAAAAAACAATTTGATTATTGTAATAATAAATGTGTTGACAATTTCAAACTTCGCTTGCATATGCCTACATGGAAATGGCGCCTGACATTTTGATATACATGTCATCGTATGTGTGTCAATTTATAGATCAACGATTGGCTTGTGGGTGACACATATTTGGTGATTTGTATTTAACATTGCATATTAACACGCCATTTGTTACATTCCATATTTAGATTATTCATGATTGTATATTATATAGATATATAATTTTGTTATCTAGCTTATATGTTATCATTTTGATATACTTATAAGTATTTAATTTTTAATTAGTTTTACATTTGCTTCCATGTCTCGTGTTTAGATTTGTCATAAATTTTAAATGTTTATTGTCTATAAATGGCTTTACATTTTATTGGATTGAATAAAATTTAAATACAGAGTCAAACTAATTATATGATCGATTAGAAAAACATATATGATTGGATTGAATGGTTTTTCCTTCGAGATCGTTCTAATCCAATCCGGGAATACCACTATAATTATTTGGTTGATAAAACATCAATATAGAAAATGTATAAAATTTACTGCTAATAATCTAAATTAATAATAAATATAATTCTTAGGATTTAACTCTTAAAAAGTAGTAAATCGTTTTAGAGTGTAAAGTAAGACATTTCTATTGTTGATATAAAAATCAGTGATTGATATTACGTGTATGTGTATGTGTACATGTATAATAAATAATGAATATGTTAAAACTTAAAATATTAACATTAATTTTCTTATTGACACTTCAAATATTTTACTTTATCCTTTACAATTTTTATTAGTGTATTTTTTAAGGCCTCGGCTAATCAGGATTTGAGATAACTACCTTACCTGCTTAGAGACTTTCACAACCCTAATTTTTTTTTTTTTTTTTTAATAACTAGCACTTGAACAAGACCCACTAGCCAGCAATCAGTTAACACATTTTCTTGGGCACAATTATAGGCTTGTATTTGTTATTTACAACATTTTGAATCGGTTGCTCGTTGAAAACAATAACTTCCACATTGAAAAAAAAAATCTCATTGGTAAAAACAAATCTAAAATTAAGCTAATAATTAATAATACGTTCAATATGATAGTTGCTTGAGTAAAAAAAAATGTGTTGGCAAAAGCCCAAAATCATGGTGTCGCGGTTGCAGAGTTGCAACACACAGAGAACATATATGATTAGAATATTTAAATGATTTACACGTCGCGGGGATAGCTCAGTTGGGAGAGCGTCAGACTGAAGATCTGAAGGTCGCGTGTTCGATCCACGCTCACCGCAATTTCTTAAACTTTTACGTTCCTTTTGAATCCTCGGCGGTACTATTGCATAGTGAGATAACCAACGTCATCCTTGATAAAAACAGATGATAGTTAATTAAAGACGAATCACACGAGCATTTATTCTTAAATCTTGATGCATTTTCTAAATCATTAAATGGAAGGATAGGGAAGGATAGTAAGATACTAACAGATAAATGAATTATTATTATTATTTTTTTTTAAATGTCTACGTTGGTGTGCAAAGATAAAATGTGGATAGAAAGATATGAGTAAGAGATACATAAAATCCTTTAAAGCATTCTCATTGGTTGTTCCAAACCACACCAACCCCACCACCAACTTCCACCTGCGTTCCAAACCACACATCCCTCCGATTCTCTTTCCCTACATATGATGTTACACTCACCCTCCCTTTCTACACACTTCTGATTCTTATTATCTACCTTTTTTTTTTTAATAGTAAACTAAGGTTTCTACTGAAGAAGCAACTGAAAGCTTGTAAGTCATGGCACTGATGGCAGCCACAGCAAGCTCAGGCACTGTTATTAAACCAACTCCTTTCCTTGGCCAAGGCAAGGGTACCAATGCCAACCCTCTTAGAGATGTTGTTTCCATGGGAACTGGGAGATTCACCATGGTAATTACTACCCTTTTTCTTCACTTTTCTGTTTCAGTCTTCCAGCAGCTTTATAGTGTTGTCTGATTGTGTGGCTGATATGATACATACATATATGCATTGGGAACTTTGTGATTGTGAATGTGCAGGGAAATGAGTTGTGGTATGGACCAGACAGAGTGAAATACTTGGGACCCTTTTCAGCTCAGACACCTTCATACTTAACTGGAGAATTCCCTGGGGATTATGGATGGGACACTGCTGGTTTATCTGCTGACCCTGAAGCTTTTGCCAAGAACAGGGCTCTTGAGGTTTGTTTTTTGTTCTGCCTAAATTGCAATAAATAAATGGTTCTTTCTCATTCCTTTTTTTTTTTTGGCATTTCAAAAGACTTCAGCATTTTCTGGTTTTCATAAACAATCCTTGATCAATATTTTCATTTTCTGTTTTTATTTTTTATTATAAAAGTATCACCTTATTTTCAATTTGTTTATAATCATGTACAAATATTTGAAAACAGGAAATTAAAATAAAGTGGTAGAAATTTCAAAATAGAAATTTGAAAATTCTCAATCACACATTAATCTTTTCTCTCGGACAATTTCAGGGATTAAATTGATCGATCCAATAGAAATAATGTATCAAAAATTTTCAATTTTCAAAGACTATTTTAGAACACTACTAATTTCGAGGACGAAATTAAGGGGGTCTATAATTTCAGAGACTAAATCGGTGATTCACTCTATTTGTTACATGTTATGTAACTATAAAGACCTAAACTTCAATGGCTCTTTTTACGACAAGGCTTAAACTTCAAATTGCTCTTTTACAATAAGAATCTTCCTTCATGGTGAGCATGCATATTAATTTGTGATGGTGAGACCAATGATGATACTAAATTGTGTGATGAATAATGAAGGTGATCCATGGGAGATGGGCTATGCTTGGAGCACTAGGATGCATAACCCCAGAAGTACTTGAAAAGTGGGTGAGGGTGGACTTCAAAGAACCAGTTTGGTTCAAAGCTGGAGCACAAATATTCTCAGAAGGTGGCTTAGACTATTTAGGAAACCCCAACCTTGTCCATGCACAAAGCATCCTAGCAGTGCTAGGCTTCCAAGTTGTTCTGATGGGTCTTGTTGAAGGATTTAGAATCAATGGTCTTCCTGGAGTGGGAGAGGGCAACAACCTCTACCCTGGTGGTCAGTACTTTGACCCTCTTGGTCTTGCTGATGACCCTGTCGCTTTTGCTGAGCTTAAGGTTAAGGAGATTAAGAATGGAAGGTTGGCTATGTTCTCTATGTTTGGTTTCTTTGTTCAAGCTATTGTCACTGGTAAAGGTCCCTTGGAGAACCTTCTGGACCACCTTGATAACCCTGTGGCTAACAATGCTTGGGTCTATGCCACTAAGTTTGTGCCTGGTTCTTAAACTTCATGACTAGTAGTGACTTCTATGTTTGGCTTTATGTGAATGAATGATGAGAAATGGCCATTTATGTGTAGACTATGATCATAATAATTTTCTGATTAGTGTACTTCTTAAGGACTAAAGTTCATTTTAATCCTGGAAGATCCCATGTTAATATATATTTTTTTTTCCCAAACCAACCATTGGTATAATAATATTAAAGCAGGCAAGCAATGCTTGACTGCCCAAGTAACTATCATATAGTTTGATGCTTTCGTTGATTATTTTAACGACAAAACAAGAATTAAACTACCTTGTTTAAGTATATCAAAAAAAAAACCTTGATTAATTTACTGGGGGTAATTAAAGGGGTATGTATGATGGCCGCTGTGACAATTAGCAGGGGTTCGTTTGAATATTCAATGGAATGAGATGAGAAGAGACATAATGAAACGAAATGCAATAAAAGGAAGAGTTTAAAGGGGATACACCTTTTAGTGTAAATGAGTTTTACACTCACCACTATTTTGTCCGACAAATATCTTGTGTCAAAAAAATGGTGTCTTCCTGTCTTCCACCAATCAAAGGCTAGAAATATGCATATGTGTTAATGAGTTATTATTTTATTTTATTATATGACAAATTGTTATTAGTGAGGGATAGAGAATGTGACAAGAAAATGAGACGGGAGATTTTCATCCCTATTTTGTCCTTATTTACACCGAAGTTTAATAAGAGTCCACTATTTTTCTATGTCTACCACATTTGTAATTGTATTTTAAAATTAATTGTCAAATAGTAGATAATTATAGGATTTCAATGTAAAATTGATTTACCGTGAGAGTGGTTATCCCTATTCTCTAAAAGGAAATGAAATAAGCTATTATTTTATTGTTTTAGATTTTTTTATGATGAGTTTTATTATTTTAATATTATAAAATTCGACACCTGTAATATATGATTAATGGCGTTTAAAATTGTGGTTAATAATATATTGAATTTGGTTAATTGGTAAACTAAGAATGTGTAACTCATTACCTATTCACTAAGCTCTATTAACAAAGATATCTGATGCACCGATACGTGATTTTCCTTGCCGTATCCGTGTCATATACGTATCCGATACGGATACGCTTCAATACGTGATGAGTACGTATCAGAGCAGTATCGAAAAGGGTTCTTTTTTCATAGTAAAGAAACGTAGCTCCGATACGCCTTGAGTTCGCCGTCGATACGCCGTGCGTAGTGTCGATATGTTGGACTGTGGCTCGTCGTGACTATTTTTTCAAGTCGGGGAGCCTCTGTTTCCTTTTGTGACCTCTGTTTTTGCAGTCCAAAGAAAATAGAGCAGAAAGTAAAGTGAAGAAGGTAAGGGGAAGAGAGTGGTGGGGTGGGACCCGGAGTGGCGGAGTCCCACGTGAGGTGATAAATGATAGCTGCCCACGGTTAAGTTCTCGATGGAAACTTGAAAGTTGACTATTCTATTTATTGCTCCCCTTAATTTATTTTATATTACTTGTAAGTCTGAAAGTAAATTTATATCACTTAATTTATTTTGAAAGTCCCACCGGTTAATTTATTTTGTATACTATAAATATAAGAAATTTATTAAAACTTGCAGAATTTGTAACAAAAATATATTCAAATTAATATGTTAAAAATTAAGATCAATAATAATTCTTCAAAAATCTTTCCACCAAATTAGTTTTCATGGACAGTTTTTTTAACTATAATAATATATTAATTATATTTTGTAAATTTTTATTTTTATATACGTATTTTTAACGTATCGTATCCTATATTTTTTAAGAAACGACGTATCGCCGTATCCAATAGTCGTATCGTATATGTTCATCATGGACTAAGATTCTGTACATTATTAACCAAATTGTCCGTTAATGAATTACTCATCTAGTATATGTATATCCAAACCCAATACACTAGTGACTACGATTTTAAACGTCGTTAACTAAGTGTCAAGCCGGTACAAATAACTTTATCGTACTTATGATAAAATGTAAAGAAATGTTTTCCGTCCCGTATTTCATTATTTTTTCTGTTCCATTTTATCTTATTTTGAACAATTCAAATAATGGAACTACTATGATTCCACTTCATTTTGTTTCATCGCCTTTCAGCAATCTAAACACAATTATAAGAGCATAATATGTTTGCCGCGCAATAACTATTTGTACTACTATTTTATATATCAGCATCATTTCCACAGAGAGGGTTTTGTTTACAACTATAGATGGTTTTAAGAGAGGCATCAAAGGAAAAAGAGCGACAAATTATGATATTTTTTAATCTTGAGTGAAAAATTGATATTTTAATTAATAAAACTTTACATTAAAATAATTTAACACAAATTAATTGATTCAAATTGCAAAAGTTTTGAATAGAAAATAGATTTTGAAAGTTTTATATAGTAAGAAGTGAAGTGATGAAACAACTTATAGTCTGTTTTAGATTTCAGAAAGAGAAATGTTATTTAAATATCAAATTGGGACATCAGAATCGATAACAATTTTGTTGATTAACACAATTTACACATGTGGTTAATGAAGTGTTAAACTTAGTTAATGAATATACCAAAGTATTGTAACTCATTAACCATCAAGTGAATTTCATTAACCACAATTTTTAGGTGTTCAAATATAATCTATTACATGTGTATTTGAACTCCTAAAAATTGTGGTTAATAATATTCAAAATCGTGGTTAATAAAATTCAGTTGATGGTTAATGAATTGCGACACCTTAGTATATCTAATAACCAAGTTTAACACTTCATTAACCCAATGGAATGAGAAGAGATAATAATGAAATGAAATGCAATAAAAGGAAGAGTTTAAAGGGGATCTACCTTTTACTGTAAATCAATTTTACACTCACACCACTATTTTGTCTTGATTTACACCGATATTTAATAAGCGTTCACTATTTTGTCACGTCAACCACTTTTATAACTGTATTTTAAAATTAACTGTCAAATAATGGGCACTCATTGGATGTTAATGTAAAATCGATTTACACTGAGAGTTGTTGTCCCTATTCTCTAAAAGGAAATGAAATAAGTTATTATTTGATTGTTTTGGATCTTTTTATGATGAGTTCTATTGTCTGAATACCTGAAAATTCAACACCTGTAATATCTGGTTAATAACGTTTAAAATTCTGGTTAATGACATATTGAGTTCGGTTTATTGGTATACCAAGATTGAGTAACTCATTAACCATTCACTGAGCTTTATTAACCAAGATTTTGTACATTATTAACCAAGTTATTTGTTAATAAATTACTTACCTGCTACATGTATATTCAAACTCAATACGCCATTAACTATGATTTTAAACGTCATTGACTAGGTGTAACTTTTCAGTACAAATAACATTATTGTTCTTATGATAAAATACAAAGAAATGTTAGTACCGTCCCATACGCCTAATAAAATAGGAAAAACAATATGGAGCGTTAGATAGAATGAAATGGAATGTATTTCATTATTTTTTTGGTTCCATTTTATCTTATTTTTGAACAATTTAAATAACGGAACTATTATGATTCCACTTCATTTTGTTTCATTGCTTTTCAGCAATTTAAACATCTAAACATAATTATAAGGGCATAGCATATTTGCCGCGCAATAACTATTGGTACTACTATTTTATTTCAGATATCATTTCCACAAAGAGGGTTTTGTTTACAACTATAGAGGGTTTTTAAGAGAGGCATCAAAGGCTCCTCGAAAAAAAAAAAAAAAAAAAAAAGAGGCATCAAAGGAAAAAGAGAGACAAATTAGGATATTTTTTTAATCTTGAGAGAAAATTTGATATTTTAATTAATAAAACTTTACATTGAAATAATTTAAAAAAAGATTAATTGATTCAAGTTGCAAAAGTTTTGAATAGAACATACATTTTGAAAGTTTTATATCGTAAGAAGTGAAGTGATGAAAAAACTTAGTCAGTTTGTTTTAGATATGAGAAATTCTCAAAGGAGTTTGAGAAGTGCATCAGGAACTAATTTGACCATTGACACTAATTTTTTCCCTTTGCTTTTGCCAAAATCTTAGGCAAATAGGCATATGATTAAAACAAAAATTAAGGAATTAAATTCATTCAAAAATTATTCAGGTCAAAATATTCACACATCAACTATAATAAAAAAAAAACTAAAAGTACAATTAAGCTAAAAAATCAATTACAAAACGAATATGAACTAAACCCAATCTGAACAACTAAATCCATTAATTGAGTTTCTATCTGTTTAACCAGAAGATATGAACACTCACTATTTATACCCTCGGGGAAGTGTTATATTACATCAACCACAACAGAATGTACATGACCAAACTAGACTAGTCAATACAACTATGCAAACCTACAAGTCTACAACTATACACACAACTTCCACCATGTAACAAAATTGGTAGATATACAATTTATTTTCCCTTCACCAACTAATACAACAGTAACACTTATGAAACGTACCATTTTGCCCTTTCTGCTTTGATCTTTCACACCTTTTATACACTTTTGGCGCAGAGAATATTTGCAACCTGAATGCTATAGTGCTCTAGAACTCAATTTCCCCCACCATTTTCGCCGACTTTTATCCATTTCTGAATGCCCTAGTTTAAGAAGTCTTGTTTTTGTTTCCCTTAATCTAGCCTTATATTCTTTCTTCCAACCCTCGAACCTGTGTTTGAGTTTCCTAAGTTCTTCAATGGAATTTGTATTGGTAGATTGTCCTGTTGTTTTGACCTCAACCAAAGCTCTGGCATCATCGTCAAAGGTCTGTCTGCGCTGCTCGAATTCCTTCATCAGATTGTTTAGAGTACCATTAGCATCTCTCCCTGGTCTGGCTTCCGAAAGACTACTAGAAAACTTCAAAGGTGTGCTCGAGCCGGGTGTTCGGGGAGTTCGAGATCCCATGGAAGTCGCATCCTCGGAATCATAGCCGAAAGGCGATGCAACATCGTGTCTTACAAGTTGACCAGTGGCATTCTCAGAAGCAAGGCTGCTTCTAGCAGCAGCAAGACTCATCTGCAATGAAATTGAAATCAGAAACTTGTATAGCAATTTTAGATTTCAAACACTTACGAATAGGACTAATATAGTAAATTAGTTTGCAATAAACTCATGGTACAAATTACTGTCTCAGTATTACAGTTCCTGCTAATTCTTCTTCATAAAGACCGACGCAAGTGGCTATAGTGCAATTATTTAGTTATGTATGGAGGGGTTGGGGAAATACCAGGCATGTTCAAGGAGGCTATAGCAAAATGAGCTAAATAAAAGTTAGGTATGATCAGATCAATCAAACACCATATTACAATAACATTCAAGAATATGTCAATAATTAGGATTTAAATGAGCTGAAAACTTACTTGCAAAGATGACATTTGTTTTTGCCACATTTCCTCCATTGTTTTCATCTTTTTCTCATATTCAATCCACCTTCTCTCAAATTGTTTTAGCTGTTCCCTCAATTCAGCATTTTCCTCTTCCTTTTGCTCTATAGTTGCTTCGGCCTTGACAACCCGCCTTTGGAGTTCTGCCAAAGCCGAAGGCAGATTCTGGGACCGCTCTTTGGACACATCCTGCTAAACCCAAAAAAAAAAAAAAAAAAGACATTTATCACATTGTGCGGTTGGAAACTTCAACAAAATTATGACTCAGCATTATAGGTCCATGCAAAAAGCTCAGCAAAAAGAGAAATAAGACAAATATATGCAGTGAATGCTTCTGTGGAAGACAACACAATATGCTTAAGGGGGAGACCGATTTTAAGTTTTTTACCACACCTTCATGCATATAAGTACTTGGACATGTTTCTGCTAGAAAGTTGGCATAATATTTAGGATAACAACTACAAGAATTAAGTTAAAAGAAAGCTTTTTGACATCTTGCAGTTGACTACTAAAAACTAGCAGAAACAGTTCACGAGATGTGTTGAAAATGAACTGAAAATTACACGACTTTAGGTTTGAAACTCATATCAACACAACGTTTAGTTGTATCGAAGGAGAAAGGAGGAAAATACTATTCACATGTATAAAACAACTGAAAAAGAACCAAATCAATGAATTATCTAAATTAAAACTTCAAGGAAATAAGACAAGAATTTATTGCATTTTTCTAAATTAAAAACATGCATGGCAAAGTACCTTGACCTCTGGCATCTTCGAACGTGACCTTCGCCTAGATTTTGCATTTTCAGGATTTTTCTTAAACTTGTTCAAGCTACTAGCATGCCTTCGAACCAGCCACCCACGAATTACTACATAAAAAGGAAATGAATATTAAGCAAATCATATGTCATGCCCCTCCCTAGGATAAACTTGACAAAAACAGAACACACTAACCAGATTGTAGTGTTACGATAGCCTGTATCTCCTCAATTTTTTCAGAAGAAATAGTTATAGAAGACTTCACCATAACACCATATTTCCTTCTCGCAATTTCTCCACGAACAACTACAATATAATCAAATTAACAATTAAGAAATATAGATACAAACTATAATCAAGGTGTATAAAATTCTTGATTACATATATATCAACATGCCGTCAGATTTAGATTTTAAAGAGGTAGAAGCAAGAAAGCACTAAGGTTTCTTTTTAGGATAATATTAATTATTTTTTATGAAAAATATCTTGAAAAATCTGCAACCAAAAAAAAAAAAAAGAGAGAGAGAGGAAAAGTGCATAAAACCAAGAACCAGCTGAGAACTTTTGATCTAAAGAAAACTAATATTGGTATCCAGGCATTACATGATTGTAAAGTTGTCACTCCATTCTTAAGTTTATTGTAATAACTGCGAGCTTGATGGCCACGAACACATTTTTGAACCCCGAGTATTCCCTGCAAAACCTGTTTTCTTTTATCCTCAAGTGCACCAACCTACAAAATCAACCAGTGCACAAAAATAATCACATCAGAGGAACCACTATATGAATTAATATAAAAACCAGCTGAAACAAGATTATAAAAGTCAATATATAACTAAATATTTGCCAAGCAACAAATTCATAGTTCAGAAACAACATATTCATTTAGCAAAGCAAACAGTTGATAACTTTCTACAAATCAACAGATATGTCAAATAATAACTTTCTAAAGTGATAAATGAAATAATAAGTGGATTGGATTGTAAGGAATGGATAAAAATAAAACCAATTTAAAAGTGCTAAAACCCATCCAAACCATACAGGACCCATTTAAATGATTGGATATCCAATCCAAATATAAGTCCCTTATAATGTATAGGATATATGAATATCCAACTCATCTAATTAAAATCATATTTTATATAATAACAAAGCCAACTCTCCACTCTCTCCCCCCAAAATAAAATAATTATGGTTTCCAAAATAGATACATCTAGACCCTCCTTGGTGCAAATAAATTTCACTCTCCTTTGTATTTTTCTTAATTAAATGCATCTAGACTTCTATGCCCAAATGCATTTCACTGAACATTTAGATATCCAACAAATGTTTTAGGTTGGTTCATACTTCATTAACCATACAACCAAAACTCCATTAAATCTATCGATATAATTGGATGTACAGGACTGGTTAATTTGGTTATAGATATGGATGAATTATGGATTAATGAATCCAATTGCCACCCTAACCATGGCCCAGCTCCCAATACCATGGCTCTCTGCACTTTCAACTGTGATAACATGAAACTACTCAGACATACCTGCCCTGTTCGAAGATACAATTTGGTGAAGCCAACTTGATACATTTCAGGAGGGATATTAAATTGTTGCAAAACAGCAACTGAGATGCTCAATGGATCTTGAGATGTGTTGGCCTCAGAGAGCAGAAATCCATACCTAAATATATGCACAAACGTATACAAGGCTATCAGCGTATTACTCAAGATTATCCAAAAATATAGTTGGTTTCTCCATCCACTACCTTCTCGCAAACTCTTGATGTGTCATTCGAGTAGGATATCCAGCCCTTGAAATCCTAACAACCTCCAAAACCCCACAGCACTTGAGCTGCTGCAGGACAAGATCTTCATCATATATGCCAGGATGTTGCTTAGCATTTGGCTTTATACAGCGAATAAAGTGAGGTGTGGTGCTCTCCAACTGATGCATCAACTTGAATAATTGACCCTAATAGAAAGAGAGTCGTTAGGCCTATTTCCCATCAAATTATGGCAATTTGCTTATTTCTCACTGTCATTTATGACTTATCTAAGGAGTTCAACATCCACAATCATAACCCACAAATAAATAATCTCAAAAATAATTCCTTTCCGAATATTAAAGATGTAGAACAATGTCAAGCAATGCTACAAGAATACCTTAAACTTTGTGCCAACACTCTGCTTTTGTGAATCCAGAGCACCTACATACTGGGAATTTGGTTGCTTCTGAGACTGGTTAAGCGTCTTGGAGAACAACTGCAGCAGTTCACAACTACACGATGACAGTAGTTGAATGGAACCAGAAGGCAGTGGATCTCTGTTCTTTTCTAGAAAGCCGTTTGTATCATACAAAACCTGATTGAGGACCAGATTAGAATGATCAGAAACGAAAATATAAAATTGACTTCCATGGTACACATTCTACATATACGTAAAGTCTTTAGAGAGGGAAAAAAAAAAAAAAGAAAGCAGGATATTATCAAAGCTACCTATCAAAGCTACCTAGGAAAAAAAAACTCCAGCTAAAACATATCATCGCAAAATTGCATGGTTAACATCAGAATGATGTTTGTGTGATAATTTTTCCTAGTTTATAAACGAAAACACCCAACATTTTATTTTAGTATTATATTGCAAGGAAAAAGAAACTAAATAAGCAAAATTCTTTGGAGGAAGTAGGGACAAAGAAATGTATGATGATATTTAGAAACAACAAAATTAATCATATTCGGAAACTTGAGCCATTACAAAACATATGTATAATGTACAATATGATTATATTAAAGATCACACAAGGCACAGATTACTATGAAAAGATTACTTAGCAGTACTTTCATTTCTACTGTTTTACAATATCAACATGAAGCAGGTATATCCATTATATTTTAATACTCTATCTGCAATATTCTGAACATGAACACAAAGCATAAACAAGTAAATTGAAGGATTAACTCAGAAAACTACAATTACATTTCATAGAAACTAAATGGAAGGATCAATTTGACTTTAAAGGCAACAACAAAATAGATTTTAGAGCAACTAACTTCCAAAGCTCCTTAATAATGAGCAGCTACTAACCTCCCCTGCATAATGACAAACACTGAAAGCCCTGCCTCTTTCCCCTTTAAAGCAAGGATTAGCGTGCAGGTGCTGCCTAAGTTTGTTGGCAAGTGTTACATCAGTGGCCCTGGGGAAATTTGATTCCTCATCCAACAGAGAGAGTAGCCCTATCGGCTTCTGCGCATTTTACGATGGAATACATAATGAGTATATTAATTCACAGAGAATAATGTTAATGTGGCTCCAATATTGGGACCTAAATATTTTTATTTTTAAATAACCTGTTTTACAACAATGCATACTGTTCGGAAATGGATGCAACAAAAACCAACGGCCCAGTTACCACTTACCAGCTCAGACAAAAATTTTAGAAAGCTTAAACCATATAAATACCTTCTCAAAGAGATCCAAACACTCTTGATTGTCCTCAAAATCTACTTTGGTCCAATCAACGCCATCTAATTCGTAGTCCTGAAACAAGATATGTAAAATGTGATGTTGCTATCATGCAAATCAAGCCTACTCAATAATACATAACATGTGATATGAATGTCATCTTCCTGTTTTGTTATATTATGGTTGTTTTAAATAAACCCCCTTCTATGCAACCATAGTAAATTCTCTCCCTCCCCTCTCTATCTCTTCTCTCTTTCTCACACACACAAATATAAAGATGTAAAAGTTACAGTGATCTGAATAGGTATGTTCGGATTATAATGTATTGTGATTTTGTATTCCAAAGGTTTCTTGTGCTGAGAACCTTTTAGTTTGATAAGCTAATTTTAATTAGTCAAGTTCTATATTGGTAAAAAAATTTGAAAGTCTTGACCAAATATGCTCTTTTCTAAAGATAAAAGGGTGGTAAAACTTTTTAAACGCACAGAAACTAAATTTCGGGATTTGTATCATACGATCGCATTCAAATTAAAGATAATAGGCATCCAATCGCCCATCAATTTTAAATGCAGCAAAAAACAATTCCTATAATTGTATCACACATTCACAATTTTGCATTTAACTTGAAGCTTAACATAGTTGCCGACCTGCTGCTCAAGTTTAAACAGATGCCGATTGAAATGTTGTTGAAGCCTCTCATTGGCATAATTTATACAAAACTGTTCAAAGCTGTTTTGCTACAAAAAGAAAAAGACAAAATTATCAAAACATATACTCAGTCTGTGAAGCATCAATAAGCACATTAATAAATGTTGCAAACCTGGAATGACTCAAACCCATAAATATCAAGGATACTTATGGATCTCCCAGTACGTCGTTTACCCACTTCTAGTGACTTGTTAACTTGTTCTACAAGCCATTCAAACAAGCTGGCATAGATAAATTTTGCTAATGCATCTCTTGCATCAATTGCCTGAATATAGAATAAAAAATTGGATTTAATTGTATAACAAAATTACGAGCCGTAAAATATATATTAACTGAATTGGTCAAGTAATAAATGGACCTGCCGCAATGTCAATGTTTTGGTGATAGTATCCTTGCCAGCTTGGATTTTATGGGTAGATAACGCTGCTATTAGCTCCTGGGAACTGCAACCCATCAGCAAAGCAGCACTGGTTACAGCTGCCAAAAGAAGATGCAAATAAAAAGTCACTTTTAAGGCGTAACTGAAATCTTCATATATACCCTCTAGATAGCCCATTCAGAGCCACTAAATTAGCACACACTAAGCACGATAAGGTGCAAATAGCCCATTTAAAGGAATTATGCATAAATTATTAATCCTACCTTCATCGTTTACCACCTCAATGTGATTTTCATTATCATTAACTTGGAATGATATATTTCCCAGCCATAATATCGCAGCGAGCATCTTAAAGACCTGCTCTTGATCCTCTTTGCACATTTGAATGACATTCAATGCTTTCTGGAGAGAACACAGATGCCAAAAGGAAGAAAGAAAAAAAAACATGAGATCTTAGGAGGCCATAAAGATACTTGAAGTTATTGTACAACAAATGAACTGTCAAACAATATACCGTCAGCCTATGAAACTTTTTTGCATCATCAACACCATCAATTGTCATGCAGTCACTTTGATTAAGATATTTATATTCGCTGGCCACTCTAAGATTTAGTCTCTCTGCACAGGAACAGAATATGATTTTATTAGTAAAAATATTCACGAGCCCAATTAATCTGATGAAGAAATCAATATGCAAAGGTAATTTATGACTTCGCGTGCAGAAATTAGTGTCAATCAATTTCCATGTAAAATTAAGTGTCTTTAAAATCTGTAAATAAAATTAAACAGTGGAGGATCAAACTCAATAGTCATATTTAAATGGATCATCTCCAAGATAGTCATTGACGTCTCAAAGATCATACAGAAGTATGCAAACTAATTGATAGGTTGTGTAGAAAATATACCTTTAAGATCAGGTGAAGATCCAGCACAAAGTTGATAAAATATATGGTAAGACCTCTCGCAATAGGCCAGTTGAACAACTCTTGACTGCCAACAGAAGACATAGTGATATGAGAAACGAAAAAAGATAAATATTTCAGTTCCACATTTTTGTTCAAATAGGAATCACAAGTTACCTTTTCTAATAGAACTGTTTAAGTTGGCATATGAGAATTGGCATTGAGAAACACAAAGCCATTAGAACAAGTCAAGTCAGTAGATTGCAAAAAAAAAAAAAAAAAAAATGGATATCACAAAAGGGCAAATTTTATGTTACATATTTAAATTGAACATGCTTACAAGTCTGAATTTTAGCCCCACACATTTTCCCCGTTGTGCTGAAATGAATTTCAATCAACTTCCCCTGCACCAAATTAAAAATGTATATCAATTAAACTGCTCAGCCATTAAATACCATCCACAAAGTTCTGCAAGCTTCCAGAAAAAGACAAAATTGCAGTGTTTGTGAACATATTTGATAGAAAACATATCAAGCTATCGAAATCTTATAAAGCAATTCCACTATAATGAAAAGAAACACAAACTCACAAATCTGCTAGAGTTGTCATTCCTAGATGTTTTTGCATTCCCGAAAGCTTCAAGTATAACATTTGTCTGAAGAACTTCATTTTCTATCCCACAACTACCACCACCAAGAGCAGCTAAGTATTGCATGGCAATTTTTGCTGTCTCTGTTTTCCCAGATCCACTCTCGCCACTATAAACAAATTTCTAACAGTGATTAGCAACAAGCATACAAGTGACTATATCTTCTTATTACAATAAAAATTTGATGCTGTTGATTTCAGGAACATATACTGTAAGACATGCACAAAACAGAGCCTTTAATGTACTGAGTTCTGACCTTATGATAATGGACTGATTTACTTCATCTGCAATGTACAACATTTAAACAGAAAACCACCGTAAATATACTATACAACAATATTCTAAAGATTTTAAAAGAAGGGAAAGAAAGGGGAACTTCATTCACCTCCTATCATCTCATTATAAGCTGCATCTACCATGGCATAAACATGAGGACTATCGATAGATTTCTTCCTATAAGCAGAGACATAATCATTTCCATAAATCTCTACATCTTTGAAGGGATTGAGTGCAATTAAAATTGGCCCTGCTTTACTCTGCATACAGAAAGCACAAGCATCATATGAGAACACATAGATAATCGTCGAAGTAGAAAAACAAGCCATAGCAGCAGTGTGAGAATTCAGGCATCCGAATAGTCTCCTCAAAACCGGCTTGTGAGGGGGTGGTCTACCCAGCTATATAAGCAACGGCTAGGCTCGTTAACCACCCGATGTGGGACTCGCAACACGCCCTCTCGAGCCTGGGCTCGTCACCACAAGCGAGGGCTAGCGACACTATCCACACCACCGGGCAGAACGTGGCTCTGATACCATGTAAGAATTCAGGCATCCGAATGGTCCCCTCAAAACTGGCTTGTGAGGGGGTGGTCTACCCAACTATATAAGCAACGGTCAGGCTCATTAACCACCCGATGTGGGACTCGCAACAAGCAGACTTACATAAATCATATCTTGAGAATATCTAAACTGAAGATTGTGAAGAACTGAGGGTTCGTTTAAATAACTGAGCTGTATAAGATCATCGACACCCTCTAAAATATCAGGATTAGCTGGTAAGAGCTCTGTTCTGGCCACTTTCATAACCTGCCATAACAACTCATTGACATAAATATCCTGTTATCTTGCATATTCGGCGATGAATACTATCTTTCAAGGATGCAAAAAACTCAAAAATTTACATTTCCGTTTGCGAGTGAAACAGATGCTTCCTCTCCCGACGTTGACTGTATCCTTCCCAGTCCCCACTTCCCTTTTGGTTGCCTACACCAAACATGAAGTTTCTGTGGAAACAACCAGAAATTTAACAGAAACACACATGCCATCAACAACGTCTCAACTCTGAATCTATGCCAATAGTCAATAGACAAAACAGAAAACGCAATGCTGATACATAACTCTATCTATTAAAACCGCAAACAAAGATTCTATGTTAAAAATAACTTTGATATGGCTCAACAATATAATATGATCAAGATCAACCAATAGGAAGGCTTCGGGGAAACAATAGAAACAGAAAGAAAATTAGACGGGAAATACGCATGCCACAAACAATTTATACCTAATATTTAACCTACGGAAGAACAGTAGTGGTGCTGGTATGAAACATCAAACAAGTAGAGGCTCTGAACCAAAGTATCAACCAATAAATAACAAGGTATCATGATATCTTTAAAATTAAAATTAACCTAGCAGCATTTTAATCATCTTAGCTTAGGCAAATTTTAAGCAGTTCCTAAAAGAACTCGTTAGGGAATTTAAAATGATAATAATAAAATTATTAGAAAGTGTAGCTTTTTAAATAAATAATACATTGAATGCTTCTGTGATTTTCCATAAAAAGTTTCTAAATATTGATTCCTTAACTTAAGTCACTATTTAGCAAAACCCTTAATCTAATTAACATGTGTAGAATTCATTTTTATTTGCAATCTTAAAGGGTTATGCTGCCTTCCATATGGCAATGATAACTTTTTCTAACACCACCTTCCATATTTTACTCAAGCTGATTGCTTTAATGCAAACACAGAAAAAAAAAAATATATATATATATATATATAATTCTCGAACTGGAAACATATAATACCAAAAAGGAAGCAGATTAATACTAAAAACCACTGTCAAGACTTCATCCATAAAACCTAGTTAGTAGTTACCATTGCAAGTTGCAATATCATGTATCCATAGATGAGTCAATTATTAACAATAACCACAAACATTTTCAAGTCCCAAATTACCTTTTTGATGAAATAAGCAACATTGTCATCCTCCAATTCAGGGGATGGTGGAGCCACAGAAGCAGCAGAATCATCATCAGCAGGTATTGAAACGGGACCTGGTGAAGATTGTTCACTAACTATCTCTTCTGAGTTGGCCACATAAGGGGATTCAAAATCCACCTTCATCTTCTTGGTCCCAAAACTACCTTTCCTCCTATGCCCCATTTCCTTCTCTTCTCCATCAACCTTGAAGCTTTTAGGCAACGACCTTCTCGCCGGCGGCAACCGACCTCTCGACGTCGGTCTCGCCGGCAATGCCGGCGGCAGGTCCTTTGGCTTCTCCTCCTCATCTCTCCGGCGAAGCGAATCAAGCATCTCTTCCAGCGAGCTTCTCGCTAGGGAAGATGGCGAAGCTGATAACATCATCTTAGTGTGTAAAGAAAAAAAAAGAAAAAAAACCAAAATTTCAAAACAAAAATTGAAAATTCAAAGAAAAATTCGCAGCTTTTGCTTCAAATTCTCATGCCCAACTCGAGATTTCACCGACCCTTGTTCTAATTCCAGCAACCCATTTCGGGAAACAATGAAACTGAAGAACCCATTTGGGATTTAATGTGGAAAAGGAAAAGGAAAAGGGGAAAAAATGATTATTTTTTTTTGGTTTATGGTTGGAAAAGGGATAAGGTTTTTTTTTTTTTGAAGGGTGAGAAAGGAAACGTGTGTGTGTTTCCTCGTTGTACAAATCAACACAATCTACGAAAACGAACTCCAGAAGTGCATTTGCCAAATCGAGATAGGTCGCGGGTTTCCATTACTGAAAGCGAAAGTTACGAGGTTGGAGGAAAGAATGGAAGAGTTAGCTTGCGAGGAGGTTGAGGTTGTTGCGAAAAAAAAAAAAAAAACCTCCTCAGAGAGGAGAGAGAAAATGGTGAGAGTAACAAAAAACCAAACACCAAAAATTTGGGGAAAATTTGCTGTTGAACTGGTTTTTTTTTCTTTCCTTTTCTGCTCTGCTGTTTGCAAAACGAAACGTTCGTCTCTATGGAAGAAAGTGTGTTGGTGGTAGTGATGATGGGTGTTTTTCTTTTTTGCCCAGAAATTCAAATTTTTTTTTTCAGGTGAGTTGGCGAGGCGACCAACAACAACAACACTCCCGATATTCGTAATTCGTTCCTTCGTAAAACCGTTTGGATCTCACGGGACAGGGAATATTATAAATCTACTAGTAATGTACTTCAATTAAATTCAGCGTAAAAATATTTTAGAGTGAACCTCAATTTAGTGTTGATGTAACTCTCTCCCTCCTACTTCGTTCATAAACTATACGAAAATATTAATAAAATGGTTTTTAAAATTTATAAAATTTGTTAAATTAGTTTTTAAATTTTTTTAAAATCTATCTCATTAGTCTCTATAAAAAATTACTTATAAAACTTTAGCAATTAATTTGACAGATTTCACAAACTTTAAGGATTATTTATTATTTTCATTTACTTTAGAGACGAAATAGTAAATAAAATGTTAGTTTAAGGACTAAATTAAAAGTTTACTCAATATTTTATATATGCATCAGATAATGATGTATTGACACATCCTTTAATAAATATGCCAAATAATATATTTTTAAATTCATTAAATGAGATTTCAACGTATTATTAGATATATTATTAGATAACCGTGTGAAATAAACTCAAATAAATTAAATTAAATTAAATAAAGAGTTTAATTGTCATATCAATAAAAAAAGAGTTTAATTGTCATAAAATAAAGTTGTGAATTTTTGAAACGAAATGAGTAACATGGGTGTGCGTGTGTCTATGAGTGAAATAACGTGCAAAAAGTCCGACCGTGGGATTAAGGGGGGAGATTACTGAAACGGGCTTTACTTTTGAGATTTCAGATTCAGATAAATTATGAAGCTAGTCACCATACTTCCACTTCTGAAAATAATTAAAGCATATGTGAAAGAAATTTTTTTATGAATTTTTTTTTGACTGGTAATTTTTTTATGAATTTAATTTAATTACTATGCATTTAGTGCTTATAGTTAAATGTTTACCATATAAGCATTCATATATCTATTTCTATAATTAAATAGAAAATATAGTCCATTTTTTTTATACAAGTTATAAGATATTTTCGTAAATTATCTTAGAGAGATTATTGAAATAAGCTCATAAACATGTCATAAGTTGTTTTTATAGGCTATTTCGAACACTTTCGCAAGTTCTTATGTTAGTAGATAAATCCAAATAAGTTATTCATAAGTCAATCCAACACAGACCAAATCATATACATATTTATGCATATATTTAAAATAATAATATTGTATTTTTGTGTAAAAAATTACTACCGGTGACCGGTGTATAGTTATTAAGCATATTTTTATCATCGCATATTTTAATTATTTAAAACAAAACTTTTAAAAATTTAGATTTTTAATTTAATAACTAGTTTTTATTTTCTTAACTAATTTATTTTTTTGTCAAAGACTCTTGGTCTTTGAAAATATATTAGATATGGGACTCGAATTTGAATTTTCTTTAAGAGAAATTAAGTCCTTTACCATTTATATTATCGGGGACTTGGTTTTCTTGACTAATCCTTTAAATGTACCTGTTAATTGTAAAAATGATTATAAAATAATAAATAATAAAATATCAAAATAAATAATTATAATAATTGACTTTATAAGGATTTTTCTCTTACTTAGTGTGGGAAAAAAGAAATTTCTTAAAACTCAAATCCTTCAAATCTAGGATAAAAATAATAGCTGTATAAAATAAATAGCAAGATATTATTTCCTTACTCTCCAATCTAAAATGATTTTTGCTTTCACTTTGACGCCAAGAGAGGCAAATCCCTTAAGATCAATTATGTACCATGGTGTTTCCCTTGCCACGGGTCCAGAATGGGAAATTGCATGGTTGAAAAGCAAATGTAAAAATGCATGCTTAAAAAAGGAAAGTGGACAAGGATACAAAAACAAAACAAAAACAACAAAATCGTACAGTTTCAAAGAATGTTAATGGACAGTGGAGCCAACAAATTTAATTATTATTTTTTTGACGAAAAATTTAATTATGAGTTATAACTACTAATCAATAGAGTTTGACTAATTAAAATTTTTAGGTGTAACTGTAATGCTAAAAACTTCAACCTATTACCTTATATAATTTATAATTTATTCAAAATCTTCATCACTAGTTCACTTTTATCCTTTTCTATATGAAAAAAAAAAAAGATCACTTTTATTCTGTGTTTAGATTAACATAGCTACTAATCAATAGAGTTTGACTAATTAAATTTTTTTGTTGTAATTGTAATTCTAAAAACTTCAACCTAGTACCTTAATTATATACTTATTAAAAATCTTAGTTCCTGTGTTTATATTAACATTACCTTATATAATTTATTCAAAATATTCATCACTAGTTCACTTTTATGAGTTTATCACTTTTTATCAATGTATGTTGGTCTATTGGTTAAGGATAAGACTCATATCCCATAATGACGTGAGTTCGATTCTTGTTGTCGATATGAGAACCTCGTTGATAAGTAATATGTAAGTATATTTGTAAGCGCTCTCTGAGCTTTGAGACTTTTTCTGACCTAGTGAATCTCGGAACCTAACTCACCTAAACTTTATTATAAAAAAACATTTTTTAATTAAAATAATAGTATAAAAGATTTTAAAAAAACATTAAAATTAATTTTATATTTCAAAACTAATTAAAACCAAGCATGCATCTGGAAGCTTAGACTAGTATTAAATTAATCTTACAAAGTTATAGTTTATTCATTGTTATAATTAGAGCTAATTGGGTGCCTAACAGGACTAACAATTCATATCGTTGATTTTATTATCGTATAGGAATATTATATCCGATGCAATATGTTACACCCTCTGTTCCTATTTATAAGAGATAAATCACTTTTTTAATTTATTGAATAACTAATGTATAGATCAACTACATTAGTTATTCAATGAACCAAAAAAATGATTTGTCTCTTATAAATGAGAACGAAGTAGTAATTAATATTGAGGACAAACATGCTTAGCCAAAACACAGCTTGTATTCCCTTTTCTCTGTTACCTTAAAATCCCATCAATAGAAGGTGCTAAATAGCCAAAGACAAGCCAGCAACGTTGCGGCATGGGGATATTGTGGTCCTTTATCGCAATAATTGATTGATTGATAAGAAAATAGTAGTCTCTTGCGTTGCATATATAATCTGAAAGGTCGAGTTAGTTAATAGATTTATGTTTTAAGAACTAAAAAAGAACTTTAAATGGGATATAGTAAAAAATAACTTTTGCATTTGGCCTAGTAGAAAAGGACATGATCAATTGGAAATATAGCTCTTGTCTCTACAAAACGCTTTTAAATTCCTTTGAGGGCCACGCACACCCATCCTGACCTTAAATTATGAACTTCACACTGAGAGGGAGGACACCACGTGTACCAAACTATCCCATAATATAATCCAGACATTTTCTTTAAATATCTTATTATTGTCTTCGTTGTATAGAGAGAGAATTCGTTGACTCTAGGACTCTAGGTAGCGTTGGTTATATAGGTTGGGGAGAATGGAGGAAGGAAGAGAGGAAACAATCAATCATTTTAAATTTATATCTTATTTGGTTTAATATTTTGAAGAATATGGGAGAGATATAAAGGTAGTCAAATTTTAATTTCCTCACTCAATTTTGAGTTTACATAATGGGGATTTGAAAGGGACAGAATATATGTTTGATATATTCGATCTAAACGTATTGAATAAAATACATTCTTGTATAAAATGTAATATAAAAGGTTATAAGTGTTCAAAACCAAATGGATGATAAGGTCTGATCCGTAAATTAGTTTTGATGATAATAAGATAATTTGTCTTAAGGTTTTTAACCAAACTTGCAAGTGTGCAGGTGATAAGTCTTACTGAAATCGTGAAGAGATTTCAGAAAGACGCATATTTTATAGCCACACGATATTGTATCTGGCGTTTCAAATATGCTTCTCTATCTTAACAAGAATTGAAGATTGTGGTTGGTGACATATCAAGGATGTGTGCATCTGCACATTGCAAGCTGGCAATCATTTCCCTCTCTATTTGACTTAGCAAGGCTACTCACATGTACAAGGAACTACTTTTGTTCAAAAGTTCTTCATCCAACCTTGAAAGTTTACCTTGGAACAAACATCTACCTAGTACTCTTGATATTGAGTAAGACAAGAAGTATTTTTGAAGCTATCAGAGATGTCTTCAAGAAAATAAAAAGCTTAGAAGCAAGCAATGTACAGAAGTACAGAACATAATACACACTTTATGAAAAGTATCCCCCAAGGCTACATTTGTAAAATAATGCTACCGAAGCATAATGATAAAAGAACGAGTATTCATTTAATGCTACTCACAAGCATTTAATGCTGCACAAAACGTCTCAACGGACATCCTCATCATTGGCTATAAGTACAAGAAGATTAATGATGAATACAAAAGAAGAACAATTCGTGAAGCTATAGTGCTCAGGATCTATTAATTTATTTCACATTCTTTCATTCATTGATTCATTTAAAGCTTAATTGTTTATATTCTCTGTGAAAGTTATCACACACTTGAGCTGCATTTTTTAGAGTGCATTTATTATTCAACATTGTTGAGGTGCAAACAAAGTTTCACATTGGATAAACAATGAGAAGAACATGAGTTTACAAGCAAGGAAATGTCCCCATTTATGTGAGCCCTTTTGGGAAATGTCCGAAAGCAAAACCATGAGGGCTTAAAGCCCAGAGTGGACAATAAGATACCAATGTGGAGACATCCACTACAACGATTCGGGCTAACTGCGGCGGTTCTGAAGGCATTCTGCGGCGGTTCTAATTGCCACGAAATACCCCTGCCAGCGGTTCGGCAACTGCCGCAGTTATCGGTGTCGAGACGTCATTTCATGGCGGTTATAACCAACCGCTGGTATAACCGCCGCAAATTACCTGATGCTTTTAGCGGCAGTTTAGAACCGCCGCAAAATGTCCCCAAAATTAAAAAAAATGTAGGGGCGGTTTAGAACTGTCGCAATGTTCAAAAAAAAACATTTAGGAGCGGTTGAAAACCGCTGCAATGAGTAAAAAAAAATGGTTATTGTTACAAGCCACTATATCTTGTTATGGGTTTTAGCATCAACCGAAATGATATAAACCCACAATCTATACAAGCCACTATTTCCAAGAAGGAGCTAATGCATCATGATGTAACATATATTGCGCCTTCATCAATCACCATCTCTGCACTCTTCTCACCAGTTGCCTTTATGTATACCTACAATTTTCAAGTTATTTGATAAATTAATAAGCAGGAATTGGGAACAACAACAACAACAATAATAGAATTTAATTGCTATGCACTAATGATATAAAAGAACTTTTACTGACAGTTAGAAAATCCTTAAGTATGTTGACTAATTTAACTTTCTTAAGTATAATAGCTAAATAGATAAGAAACTGAGCACAAAAAACACAAAATCAACATTACGGGTCAATGAAATCTATGAAAAAATAACATGTTGCACTAAACTAATACATATGCTCATCCATAGCACAACACAACACAACAGAACCAAGTCAAGGACTTGCTCACAGTCAAAACCCAAAGAACCCAACAATGCTTATTCAAAACCACAAGTGACCTAACCTTCTGCAAGCAAAGAAAAACAACATTTTACAAGAAATGCTAAAACCCAGAACAAGATATGTTCAAAAAATGCTTCACAAAGTCATCAAATTTACATGCTAAACAACCACCAAATGATGAGAAACCAGAAGCTCCAAGAGATTCCTTGTCCTTAAAAAACAATAACTTATAAATGCAATGCAGCTTTAGCAGAGACAACCATTAAGAACTTAACCTTCTTACAAACGCAGTACTTCATAGAAACACTACCCCTACTTAATAGTCAATACTGTATATTTACTCAGTGAAAAACAATAGCATGTGCAATCACTTCAGAAATGTATCTTAAGCACCCGAGAGAGTTAACAAACCTATAAGATACAACAAACTATGACCTTAGAGAACACCTATATTTTTAAGTATGGATAAAGCACATAGGTAATATCACCAGTTATAGATGCACAGTATATATTATTGCCATCTAGATTAAAGTAAAAGACCCCATGGAGTAAAACTTAGAGAAGACATGAAATTTTAAACTCAAGTAACTCATAATTATTAAAGTAATAGTCTGGAGCATACTTTCAGCTTAAACTCCTCCAAGTACTCCCCAGCCTCTTCTTTGAGGTGCAATCTAATCTCTGTTCCACGTCCTAGTGGTTCGTTCCATGTATCTTCTGAAATTGCAAATGCTCCATCAGCTTTTGATTCCCATACATACCTGAAAGCCATATAATTTTCAAAAGCAGTAGGTTGGGGTAAAAATTCAGAAAACATCCGGGACTATACCAATCTGAAAAGCATTGTCAAGTCTAAAAGAATCACTATTTATCATCATCATGCTTGTTAATGACTTCAACATAGTCAACCACAAGATACACAGAGTAGAAACCAACTCCAAAACTGCCCAATTAGATTGAGATCACCACTTGTCTGCATTTTCTCAACGAATGCTGCATGGACAAGTAGCTGCAATTAACATCTTTCACACCACATTACAAGCAATAATTATCTCAGCAAAGGCCACAAACACACACACCTGAAGTTCTAGATTTTGCTATGGTCCCTAAATTCTTTACTAAATCCTCCTTTGTCATACCAATACCACTGTCTCGAACAGATAGAATTTTCTTTTCCTTATCTAACTTAATCTGCAACAAAGACGTGTTTTAGGTATACTAAATAAACCATTAAAACAGCATTTCTTAGGCTGTCATCATAAAAACTATAAACAAAAATAAAAAAGATATAATAATTAAAATAGAAGTTTAAATTAAACATTTAACAATAATGACCTGGGTTTCAAGCTTGACGTTGTCACCTTCACCTAAAATCTCCTTATCTGTGAGGGAGAGGAACCTAATCTTGTCCAATGCCTAGAATATAGGACTCATTTGTCAATCATTAACACAAATCGTTTACAAAATTTAAATGCAAGGATTTACCAAACAAAGAGCATATACGTAAAAGAGAAGGAGCTTACGTCAGAAGCATTCGAGATCAGCTCCCTGAGGAAGATATCCATAAGCTGTGACACTTCCGCTTGGAACTCAAATCTCTCCACGTTATTCCGAAGCGATTTCTTCGAGATCGACTCCGCCTCCCTTTAAACTTCGAGATTGACCTCCCAGAGATGGAAAAAATTAGCGTCTCAACTCACAAAGGTTGATGGTAAAAATTTTAGGTTACGATCGATGAGTGAGAATCGAAATTGAAGGGGAAAGAAAGCCATACCTAAAGAAAGAAGTAGAGAAGACGAACGAGAGAGAGAGAGAGAGGAGACGCGTCACGCGAGGGAGGGTTGCGAGAGTTGCAGATGAGAGTTGCAGAGAGAGAGGAGACGCCGCAAATGAGAATTAGAAGTGAAGTTGGGGGTTTTCAAATTAGGGTATTGGGGAATTAGGGTTCACCCACCGCGAATTGCCAGTCAACCGCCGCAAATTGAAAGTCAGAAACGCGAATTTCTCTTTTTTTAATTTCAACCGCCGCTGGTGTCCATCAACCGCCGCGAAATTCAAGTATTTAAGGGCGGTTATAAGAACTGCCGCCTACATCGCCGTCGCTTTTCAACTGCAGGCGGTTCATGCTGAAACCGCCGCAAACTGACCGTCGCTGGCCTTCTTTCTTGTAGTGATGTAAGACCCCTCGGTACCCTACAAGTGGAATCAGAGTCGATGGTGTCAGCTTGGGCGAGTATTGGAATAGCTGTTGGGATCTGAGTCGAATATCATTGTGTCGAAAGTCTTCCTAGCTGTGTGGTGATCAGGCGGCATGTCCCATTAGTCGACAGTACAAGTATAAACAAGCTAAATACTCGAAGACTTCAACTGAAGGGGAGGATGAACCATGGTCCTTTGTTTGAGGGGAGGATTGTTGATGTGCAACACATTGGATAAGCAAGGAGAAGAACTTAGGTTTATAAGCAAAAAAATGTCCCAATTGGTATGAGACATTTTGAAGAATGTCTAAAAGCAAAACCATAAGGGCTTAAAGCCCAAAGTGGAAAATATCGTACCAATGTGGAGACATGCATGCAAGACCCCCTCGGTACCCTACAAACACAAACACTTTTCATCTTGTAAAAGTTTGTAACTGCAAGGACAGTCAAGTTGACTAGGAAGTTCTTGTTAGTTTTTGTAAGTCAGGAATCTACTTGAACGGTCAGGTGACCAGAAGGTTCCATAGAGACTTTTGTAATAATGATACTATTAGAATGGTCAGGTCGACCATAATGTTTTAATAATGGTTGTAAATAGATGGTTAATGAATTCATTCGGTTGAAGAGACATGAGTAGCTTTCAATTGGAAGACGAACATGTATAGACCTATGTCTTTCTCTCTCTCTCTCTCTCTCTCATTTTCTCTTTATACGCTTTCATATTATTTTTTGCTAACAAGGGAATTGTCTTGCGCTTAAAGTTTATACATTGTTGTGTTGTGTCTATTAAACATATTGAGAAGCAAAGTTTTACATACACCGCGGTTCAATATTGCATACTTATTAAAGATAGTGTTTTAGAAAACTCACAAAGTTTTAAAACACAAATCAACCTCCTTATTGTGTTTTCTTATATTTCAATAAGGATATAGAAAGCAAGTAAATTATAGAATCTCTCCCCTCGGCTAGCTTATGAACCAATCAATAAGAGAGTTACAACTCCTTCCCTCCTCACAATTAAACATGATATATCTAAATAAATCTCTCTCCCTCCATCGAAAATTGCATAATTATACTTTTAGTACATTTTTATAGAATGTAAATTTGATCGGCTTTATGATTAAATTTAAAGTTTTATTAAATAAATCAAGACTAAAAAATTCATACAATTCAAAAACTATATTTGATACACATCATGTCATTATATTTTAATGTATGATATGTTATTTAAAAGTAAGTAAATAACTACTATCAAATTGCATATCTACAGATGTATAAATTATATCTAAAAAACTTCATATAAGATTATCAATGTAGTATTATATAATTCAACAAAATTAATTAAGAGTCAGTTTGTTTCAAATTATTTGATAAAAAAGTCTCTTCTTTTCACACAAAAAATTACTCTTAAGGATTTTGATTGTGTTTGTTTAATATTTTTAAAATAATTAGAATCTAAAAAAAATTAAGTATCATTAGTTCATTACTATCATATTACATTTAAATAATTAAATGTAAGCAGATTAATCAACACATTCTTCTTCTATTGATTGCAGAATATCCATACCAAAATCATTAATGGATAAGGACATGTCCCTCCATTGCTTTGCTTTTTGTAATTTTGTTCTAAAAAAGTATTAGTATTGCCTTTGTACCCAAAAAAAAAAAATATTAGTATTGCCTAGCCACGGGGTTAGTGCATGCATTTCTGTTTTTTAAAATAAAATGGGTACCTTTGTAAGAAAGTAAAAAAAACAGAAAACAAAATTGGAAAAAATGCAGCCAACTGAGTCAGTGAAGAATTAATTCCTGTTCTGGGCGTAATTTTTCCCCCCCAAAAAAAAAGTACGCTTGCGAGCATAAAAAAAATATCACAGCATGATCATACTCCATGAGTTCCTTTTTTTTTTTTGTACATACTCCATGAGTTCTTTTTTTTTTTTTTAAAGCGTGGATTGACCTTATGGCCATGAGCAACAAAAAATAGTGGGAAAATGTTAACCATCTTTTCAATAGACATAAAATAACATAAATAAAAAAATCAAACCTCTAAGAGCAACCACAACGCAGGACTCTAAAGCCGGTTGCCACACTGACAGCAACAGTGTTGTCTCTCTCCTCTCCCATCTGTCTCTCTCCTCTCACCAATTTAGTTGCCGTTGCCAATAGCAACAACTTTAACCAATTTTAAAGCAATTCTACAGGAGAGATAACTGCCACCAAAGAGAGAGGGAGAAAACTTGGGCCGCCACCCCAACTAAAGATGTTCTAACAAACCACCTATGCCCGGCATATTAGTCTCCATCAAACAATAATAATAATACTACCTTGGTATGGCACCTAAAATTAAATCCAGGAGTCTCTAGATGATGTTTTTGGTACGATTGGTGGTTATAGGACCTACAAAAATTAAAGAAGATGAGGAAAAGGAATATGAACAGAGCCATTGCATACTCCGGGGCATGGTCTTCTTCTGACATGTAATTGAAGTGAATTGATTGATCGTGGGATGAGGAGTGCCCACTGCTTTGTTGATTCCATAAATAATAATCTGCCTCTGTGACTCAAGTCTAATTTTTATTTTATTTTTGTTACCACTCAACTCTAATTTTTAAGGAAAATGATTTTTGTACATATTTTTGCGACACCCAAACAGTCGATACAGTATAGACATGTAGGGAACCGTACGGACATACGTACGGAATTTTTTTTATTTTATTCTTATTCAAGTGTTTGGTAACTATTTAGAATTCACAGGAATGTTTTTATAATTTATTTAATTAAAAAATTAAAAATACAAATAAATATTGTGAAATGAGGTGAGAGTGAAAAGTTATGGATGATTGAATTTTATTCCCATAGGAATGTTAGATTCTCACCATTTTTACATGAGAATAAGAAGTGAGAAAACCATGTGTAAATAATATTTCTGGGAATAAAAGTTACCTGGGAATAATTTTGTTAAACTTGAAACAAACATGGGAATGTAGCATTCCCTCCCCCACTTTTCCAGGATTAATATTTCTTAACTTCAAACAAACACACTCTAACCCCTATCAAGTATCAACAAGCGAGTTGTAGAATTTTGAATCGTCACGTACTTACAGTAAAATAAAATGGATGAATCTAGGGTGAATTATCACGATACCTAGTTCAAAGTGGGTTGTTAGTATATGAAAAAAGAAAATCAACTATTAGTAATATTTTATATTAGCAATATTTTAAGGCTAAAATACACTTTTTGTCCTTTATCTTTTACTGTTTAATCGTTTTCGTCCTTTAACTTTTAAAATGTTAGTTTTAGTCCTTTATCTTTTCAAAGTGGTTCAAAATGGTCTTTTTTAATTAAAACGTTAATTTAGCCGTTAGGAAAAGATGAGATGGACTATGATGTGTCTAAATAGCCATGTAATCATGCTGACTGTGTTATTTTTACCGTTGGACAGATGTGGCTCATAAAGGAGTCGTCTTCTTCCCCAAAATCCCCAAACTGAGATTTAGGGTTTCCAATCTTCCATGAATTCCTCCTCCAATTCTTCCGGGGCTAGGGTTCGCCCTTCACCATCAACCTAGCGCGCATCTTCCTCCCACCATCCTTCTTATCGTCGTGATCCAGATTGTAATTATGAAGAACCATCAAGACTGCGAGTTGCAAAAACGAAGGCAAATTATGGAAGGTTGTTCTGGGGTTGCAAATATTTTGTGGTAAGTTGCTTAATCTTAAGGATTTGTAATATTAAATTACTTGCCATTCAAATTCTGCTACTGCATCAGTTTTTGATTTTTCGTCCCACTGATTTTGCTGCATTTGATCTGCTAATAATTCTGGTCATTTCTTTTGTCACCAATTCTGGCCATTTTACTTGTCACTGCAGCCAGGGATTAAGGACAATGGTTGTGGTTTCTTTGACTGGTATGTTGGTGAAGATGAAGAAGAAGAAGTGGAGGTCGACCACTGAGACATGGTTATTTCGAGACAGAGTATTAGGATCAGACAGTTAGAATCTTCATTGTCCAAGAATAATAGATGGCTGAAACAGAGCATTGGGTGTTGTGTTTTACTGTTAGGGATCATTGTGGTTTTGGTATTTATGTTGTACAAAACACTGATATTTGAAGCAGAAATTTCAATGTAATATAGTTCTTGAATTAATGTGATGTTGTTGAAATTTGTTCAACATGGTTCTTAAAATCTGTATTCTATGGTAATTGAAATATGGAAATTGAAACAAAGGAAATTGCACATGGAAATATAAATATGATAAAAGCTTAAAAACTTAATTTGTTTTTATGATCATTGTCAATTATATCATATCTAGGCTGAACCAGTCATTACAATGACAAAAACTGGTTCTTTCATATAAACAAACCCAAAACCTGATTACAGTCATAGCAAACAAAAAGTGGATCATCTATAATACCACAAAAGAAACCTAATAGAAACATAAACAAAAGTAGCAGCAGCAGACATATTAGCATCAGCAAGCAACATACGAATTAGAGACATCAGTAGCAGACATAGAAGCAATAGCAGACTTAGAAGCAGTAGCGGGCATAGAAGCAGAATCAACAACCCTCCTGATAGGAAGTTTTTGCCTCATAACCGGTTGTGGTTGGAGTTGGGATTGGGATTGAGTTTCAGATAGTGGTTGGTCTTGGTTTTGGGATTGGGATTCAGGTGGTGGGTCTTGTTTGCATGTCTTTCTATTATGTCCTGGCTGGCCACACCTTCTGCATCTACCAAACATTCCTTTCCTGCTAACTCTATTTGCACTTCTTGAGGTTTCACTAGCTTCCTTTCTTCTTGCTTTTTTTGGCCTCCTTGGCATTTGTTTCATTGGAGGTGATTGCACATCTGTGTATGGAGTTGTGGTCCATTGGTTCTGACCATTAGTTGGGTAAATAATTTGTTGATAGCATTCTGCATACATTTCTTTCTTGTAATATAATGGGATATAGTCTTCTGGGTTGATATCCATGGACTTCATGGATGAAATAGCATGTACACAAGGTATCCCAGTAAGCATCCATTTCCTACAGCTCCACTGTTTGGAGTTCAGATCCACTGTGAATTTATCTCCATTATTGCTAATATGCTTGACTTCAATGTTCACTAGCACACCTTGTTAGCCAAAAACAAGTATTTGCAGATTCTAGTTCTATCCTTTTTTTTATCCTTCGTAAGATACTTCCCTCAAACTTTAAAATCTTTTCTCCATTTGTTGTCCATCTCTCCATCAAGTAAATTCGAATTTCTTCAATCATTGTGATTATAGGTTTCTGCCTTGGGCCTAGTATGACACTGTTGAAGGCTTAAGACATATTATTTAGCAATATGTCACACTTAGGTCCTGGGGTGAACCTTGACTTACTCCAATACCTTGGTGGAATTCGCATGAGACCCCTGTGAAAGCAATAGGAAAAAAATCACTATATGCAAAAGGAAAGCAAAACAGCCATGAAGTAATGTCACAAGGGCAATAGTTTGTATATACCTATATGCCTCTTCATTTTTTGTTCTCATCCTTCTCATCATCATCATCTCCTTGTACTGGTTGCACATTAATCTTGACAGTAGAACCATTGTTGGATCTCAAAAGTTCATGGCAGTAATCATAAATGCGTGTATACTGCTCTTTGAATGATCCCTCAACAAGATCTCTTGCAAAGCATCTAGCTCTTAAAGCCTTAGAATTAGTAATCCCAACATTCCACTTCTCATGGCATCTCTCTTTTACATCTACAATCTTCATTTTTGGGTTTTCTTTTATACCAGAGAATAATCTTTTGCTTAACCATTCAAACTTTAACAATTTAACCCTGTATTCTCTGCTACAAGTATGTACGTCCGTGAGGGTCCTTAACTTCCAAGTATCCTCATTTGGAAGCTTTGCACAATATACCACCCAATGACATCCTTCTTTGCATCTGGCTCTAACCCTTGTATGATCATTCTTAATAAATGTTATATCCCTAACAGAATGAACAACATATGTTTGCACCGCCTCCTTAAAATCCTCCTTACTTGCAAAATATGTACCCATTTCCCATTTGTAGTCATTCATATTCTTTGGCAACTTAAATACTAGATATTTAGGTTGTGAAATTGTTTCTTCACTGTCATCTGACCCAGCTCCACTATCCAATTCCTAAGAGTAGTATTCTTCATCTAAACTAGCATCCAAAGTGGGCTTCACCATGGTTTTTTCTTTCCTTGGTCTACCTGACCTCTTTAGTGTTGCCTCTTTAGTGTTTGATCTCCATCTTACCCTTTCAACAACATCATCTAAACCACTAGCATCATTTGTCTCTTCTTCCTCATCACTAAACCTTATACCTACTGCATTGTCATCACTATCTGCTCCAGAAAAACCCAAAACAACATCCCCATCCTCATCATAAAGTTTCTCATCTTGTTCATTGTCACTCTGAATTTCATCAGCTACATACTCAAGATCTTCACTGTCACTGTCACTGCCACTTCCACTACTATTATCAGCAACAACATTAGCAATATCTATATTCTGACTTGGTGCTCTTCTCATCCTTGTTGGCCTTCTAATTGTGAAAGTGTCCTCAACAGGACCCCTCTTCTTTGGCGTTCCCGTTTTCTTCTTTGGTTTTTCATTCTGGACAATAACTTGTAGTGGTACATTTTGGACAACCTCTATTGGTGCATTTTGTCCTTTATCACAATTACCATTCACATCAGTGCTTCGTCACTATCCACAAAAATTGTGATTGCCTCAACAGGAGTCATGCCCTGACTTGGATCACCTTTTCGTATTCTTGTTGACCTTCTTAATGGTACCTTAGAAGCATTAGAGGCATCGTTATTCTTTGGCCTTCCAGTTCGTCTTCCAATTTTCTTCTTTGGCATCTCAATTGGTCCACCACTCTGCACCTGAGCAATTTCTTCAAATGGTTCACTCTGCCTCAACTCAACCGGTCCACCATTTCCACCACTCTGCACTTGACCAACTTGTTCAAATTGTTCACTCTGTATCTCAGCATCATCACTCACATACTCACCATTCACATATAAGTCTACTCACTTTTTGCCATTTCTAATGCACCATAATCATCTGTTACTTCCATTCTTTTGTCACTATTCATGTCCATGTACCACATTGATTGAATTGTTGGGTAACCAATTTCTTTAAGGACATCCACGACTTCAAAATATGACATCTTATCAGGGTCACATCTCCACTCACTCTCAATGCCTTGTTGACTCTCTGTCTCTGCCTTTCCAACATGATGTATAACAACTTTAAACCAACCATCCATTTTACATCAACCAACTACATAAAGCAAAACAAAAGGAGCAAACAATCAATGAATCATCCACAGAGCAAAAAACAGAAGCATAACAGAAACCCTAAATCTTTTTAATCAACTAAAAAGGGGCAAACAATAAATGAATCATCCACAGAGCAAAAAACAGAAGCATAACAATAAAAAACAGAGCCAAAAATTTGAAAACCCATAAACATAAATGAATGAAAACCCAAAACCCTTAGTCAAGATAAAGAATCAAAATACTTTAAATAAGCAAACGAAAGCAAGAATCAGCAACAATTAGCAACAATCAGCAAACAAAAATCATGGAATCCAAACCACATGCATTGCAATGAGGACCAACTCATAAGAAATGAAAATGGGTGTACCGTCGCGTGCGCAACAGTGATTTTCTTTCCCAACCGTCGTGCCACCGTCACGAAACCATCGTGTTGTCTTCTTCACCGTCGCGCAACCGTCGTTTCTCCTGTCTTGCCAGCCCTGACCTTTGCTCTTCCTTCCTTCTCTGAAACGTTTCAACACTTCTTTTCTCTTTTGTTTTTGCAACTGTTTTTTTTTTTGTTTCTCTGAAATGTGCCACCTAGTGGATAATTAAATGGTGTTAGTGACACATAGGTTTTTTCGTCAATGTCATTCACGGAAAAGTGTAAAAAAACCATTTTAAACCACTATGAAAAGATAAAGGATTAAAATGAACATTTTAAAAGATAAAGGACAAAAACGATTAAACAGTAAAAGATAAAGGATAAAAAGTGTATTTTAGTCATATTTTAACACATTCATAATTTATCATGTATGTGTATGAAAAATAAATTTACGTTTTCTTTTTTGTTTGATAGAAACATTAATTAGTATGACATATCCAAGCTACTGCAAATAATAAAAACCAACTGAAACATAACATAAAATATATAAAAAAAACTCTTTTTATTGGATTGGATTGGTTTTTGAATGAAATCTTGAAAATTCAATCCAATTCAAATATGAAATTATTTATACTAATTTATTTTTATGGTTTATTTAGGCTCAATTGCACTTTTGATCCCTTAGGTATTGCAATTATGCGATTTTAGTCTCTTAAGTTCTAATTGTACAAATTGAGTCATTAAGGTATCACAATTGTGCGATTTTGGTCATCGATGTTCTAATTGACCAAATTATGTCCTCTAGGTATCACAGTCGTGCAATTTTGATTCTTCCATTCAATTGTCATTCAATTTATAACTGAAAAAATTGTAAGTCAACTGACATGCTACCTAGATCAAATTATGTGCTTATGTGCTAAGTCACACCCACAAGTGATACATCAACATTTTTTGTTAGAAATTAAACAGCAAGAGGGACCAAAAACACATTATTACAATAAATGGAGGACTCAATTCTCACAATTGGAACCTGAGGGGCTAAAATTGCACAATCACAATACCTGAAAGATCCAATTCACGCAATATAAACTTGGGGAATCAAAATCACACAATCGCGATATTTGAGGACTAAAAGTATGATTAAGCCTTTAATTTATTATGTTTTAATATATTTACAAGTATATCAATTTAAGGTTAGAATTTAATTACTTTTTCTCGTGTTCTTCTTTATTATATACTCTCTTCGGAATGAATTATAAGCAACAAAGCTAAAATTTGATTCATTGAATAACTCATATATTTGGTCTATGTTATAGACCAAATACATGAGTTATTCAATGAACCAAATTTTAGCTTTGTTGCTTATATTCATTCCGGAAGGAGTAATTTTTTATTTTATATTAAAAAATAAGCTTTAATAAAAATGTATAAAAGAGATAAAATAAGACAAAGTATTATTATTATTAAAATAAAAAAATAAAGTTTTTTAGTTCCAATTATCCAGCTGGCTGGAGGTTGATTTGGGCCTCCAAGACAATGGTAGGAATTTTTGCCTCCCTCATCTCTTCGTATCGAGGTGCCGGGTGAGGTGGGTACCTGCAAAGACACTCCAACGCTTAAGTCGGTATGTGTCTAAGTCGTTTGATAGAGAGAGAATAATAGCATATCTAAGGTCACTGCTTATTCTCTTTATATATGAAGTGGGGAGAGTTGAGGAATGAACACAAGGTATTTTCCTTTTACTCGATCTCCTTGCCTTCTATCTGATCAACAGTATTTTTGCTCGCTTCCCGAAACACGCAACTCGTCGCCTATGGGCTGGCCTAGTCTGTGTCGAGATATGAGGATAGCATATAGGGTGTACTCAGTCACGTCAATGTCACTCGAGTGATTGTGTCAAAGAGTAGGAGTCCATGTTGTAGGCACTGTTTAAGAGGTGGGTCGGCCTCTTCGGTCGCGGTGTAAAGTGTTGGATCATAAAGCATAACACAAGTAAATAAGTAATTCTATTTAGGTAAAATAAGCTATATGAATTCTAGATTTGAGCCTTGTTTGGATTGACTTATGAACAACTTATTTGAGTTTATCTACTGCCATAAGCACTCGTGAGACTGTTTGAGAAGACTTATGAAAATAGCTTATGACCCACACATAAGTTGTATATAGCTTATTTTCATAAGCTCTCAGCATTAGCTTATCCCTATGGCTTATATGGAGCTTATTGTTGGAAACACAGAAGATCCTCCAAACCTATGTTCGAGTCTCGTAACTCACCTTTTTTTATGTATTTCAACTCTCTCTCTCTCTCTCTCTCTCTCTCTCTCTCTCTCTCTCTCTCGGAAATGGAAAACCGGTGTAACTTTGTTTTTGTCTATAGTCCCGCGTGACTTTTATTGTGATATATCATGATATGTTTTTAAAATTTTAATATAATTTTAATTATAGTTCGATTTTTAAAATATTTTAATTTAAAAAAAACATAACATTTTATAAATGCTTAGGCATCCAAACAGTTAGATTTTTGTATAAGAGCGATTTTCAAACTATGTATCCAAATGCAAATAGCTTATTCAGTATACTTGCTTATAACATAAGCTCTTTTATGCGATAAATGCTTATGTCATAAGCGCTTAAATAAGTTGTTTATTCAAACAGACACTTGTAGTATTTGATTGCGGAATGAGAAATTTAATGCTTAAAATTAAATTTTTAATATTTATTTTATATTTTTATGATTTATTAAATATCTCAACAGGTAAATTAAAATTTAAAATTTAAAATATAAAAAGTGATTCAATCCAAATTGCTTTAGACTGAATTGCGTTGAATTTAGACTTGGAACCAAAGTGTTAAAACTAATGTGATTGGATCACATGTGTTATGAATAATATTGAAGATGAATGTCCAAGAGTTCCATAGTATAAAGAATATTATGAGACACTCATTTATGTGGATGTTAATGTGTATTATTATTCCTTATGATGATGCATATAACTCTATGTAATATTGACCCTATAAATAGAGGGTGTAAGCCACTTGAGTTGGATACACATTGAAAAGCATAATAGAAAGACTTTCTTCTCTCTTCTTCATTTCTCCTTTATGTCTATTCTTCTAATATCTTGTTCTTATTTTTTGTTTATTTTATAACAATATGTTTTTTTTTTGCCCAAAATAATTCAATTCACGAATAGCTCTAATGAGAGATGTCCTTTCTGTTATCTTACCTTGCATAAAACCATCGTAGAATAGTTTTAAAAGCTTTTTTAAAAAAAAACTAAAAGGCTTAAATACTATTTTGATCCTTTAACGTATTTTTGAGATTCAATTTGGTCCTTTAACTATTTTTTAGGCCAAATAAGTCCTTTAATTTTAAGTTAGGCCAAATAAGTCCTTTAACTATTTTTCGGCCAAATAAGTCCTTTAAGTTTTTAAGTTGGGCCAAATAGGTCCTTTAAGTTTTTAAGTTAGGCCAAATGAGTCATTGCCACGTAGGGCCTATTTAACTTTTACTTAAAAAATTAAAGGACCTATTTGGCCCAACTTAAAAACTTAAAGGGCCTATTTGGCCAACTTAAAAACTTTTTGGTCGAAAATGACCTATTTGGCCCACCTTAAAAACTTAAAGGACTTATTTGACCCAAAAAATAGTTAAAGGACTAAATTGAACCTCAAAAATAAGTTAAGGGACTAAAATGGTATTTAAGCCAAACTAAAAATTCTTTAGGAGGCCTTAATTTACAAATACTTTGCCCGCTGGGATAAGTTTGTAAAACTTATAATGTATATGGCCTCTACAAGTAGTCCCATATTAGCTTATGTCAATGGGTTTTTATATACCATAGTAGGTCTCAAGTTGTTTTCCCATAGGAGACGCAGGGCTACTCTAGAGTTTTTTCTTTCCAGCTCCTTGGAGCCACCCTCTTCCCTATGTGGAGGTTCCTCTTCTCCCATTGATGGGGGCTTTTCACCAATGTTTTAACCGGTTTTTCATGCCTCAGGTGTGAAGCAACCATTATCCCTCTATCAATGTCTTTCCCCTTCAGTCCACCCCTTTCACAGACCACAAAGATCCCCATCTCTTTCACCATCGAAGGTTGTTACCATTTTTTAGCACTGAGTCTCTGCCCCAAATCCACCACAACCATGCCAAAGCCATCGTCGTGGAAACGGTGGCCACACCAATTCCATCAAGTCCTCAATCGATCCTCCAACACCTTTTAGGGGTTCGATTGCTGTCTGGAGACACCCTCTCCCCTCCAAGAGCCATCGCCACATTTTCTGCTCATGGGAGGCGGCCCCCTCCTGAACCACCACCTCACGATGGAGTGAAAATCCCAGAAGGAACATCCCTGCTCGCAAGACCCGCGATTTCCAGACCAAAGCTTCCAACAAATGTTTCCCCTCCATCAGACCTTGCCCACGCGCTTTGTCTTTCTTACCGCTTGGCTGCTCCTCCACCCCTCGTGCTGGTGCTCCTCCGCCCACCTCCAAAGCCACCATGGAAATGCTACGATTTGATTTTAATGTTGCCTACTGCAATTTCTTATGTTAGTCTAGCTGTTGATGTTAGTGTAGTCTCTTTATTAAGTTTTCTTTTCCTAAGTCTTGATTGGAGTTCCTCAAAAAAAAAAGTCTTGGTTGGAGTAAGGTTGTAACCATGGTGTTTGATAAAATGCCTCTGAAGGGTTTTGCATCTTGGAATATAATTATGGGTTTTGTTGGGCATACCATAGTGGGTAAAGAGGCAATCGAGGCTAACACCTCTTGCAATGCCCCCACCAAGTATTAATCAGCTTCCAGACAACGAAAAAAACTGAGCAATCCCAAGACCAATGATAGTCGAATTGTGTATGCATAAGTCAAAAAAATGATCCGTAACTGGATTGAGGAAAGACTGTGGACTCTCGCTCATCTATTGCCAGTGACCGTGTGCGAAAGATATTGATAGGATGAATGTTAGGATGTTGCAATTGGTTGGTTATGCCCTCGAGAGTTCTGATCAACCTATATGTTATGTCGCTCACGTCTTTATATGCTTTGCTCTTAGAGTTATCTCTAGACTTACTCAATCTAATTGTATTGTTTCTTGTGTTTGATCAATGAATAAAGTTTGTTTGCCGTAACAAAAAGATATACCATAGTAATACCCACCCAATGATAAAATAACTGCTCGTAACACAAAATACCTGCCATGATGCCGAAGTAGAGTTGAGCACTAAGATGATAGCAAGTTAAAAACGTCATCATCTCTGTAAGCTCCTAACTCTCAAATTCCACAATTTTGATTGGAGTTCCGCCACTAACAACTTCAACAATTCTTGGATCACCCTAGTTAATAACGAAATAATCCTCGATTCGTGTAATCTACTACTCCCCCCGTCTCATATTAAGTGTCGTTTAAGGTAATGCACACGTCTTATAAAAATCATTAGATATGCCCATTTCCAAGGTAAAACAACCTATTTTGACTAAAATACTTTTATTTTAATAGGAGTTAATTATGTGGAAAAATTAACTAATATAGAGTAGTTGAAATACTAATAAATAAGGGTATTATTGGAGAGAAAAAATAATTAATGTTTTCTTGATATTCTAAAATAAAAAATAATTTGAGACAAATTAATATTCAAATAGGACACTTAATATGAGACAGAAAGAATATACTATTAAATTCTTTTTTTCGCTCAATGATATTACAGTATTACCTTTGATGAGATGAATGTGTTGCCTCAGAAAGGATCCTCAAGCCATGCAAGGACTACAATTTAATGATGCTTTGAAATTTTTCACAGACAAAAGAAGCTTCTCACAAATTTTGATAGGCATATATTTTTACTTCAGGCATGCAAGCACATTGTAAGGCTTTGGGGGTAAAGGGTCACTCTCGTCTCAAAGCGTGAAAATTTCCAAAGGGGTTGAAAAATTGGCTTTCAGATGTCAAAAAGGACCATCACTTGTATTCGATCAACACGCAAAGAATTATGGGTTGTTATTCACACTTGTGTAGCTTTATGTTTCCCCCACTCTTTTTTTTTTTTGGTATAGATTATTTTCCTGATATTTGTACAGCTGTTTTCCATATTCTCAGTTATTGGGACATATTTTATTTCCTTAATTTTAATATAACAACTAATAGAATTTATTTCCCTCAAAAAAAAAAACTAATAGAATTTATGTACATTAGTTTATACATTATAAGTTGTGTCTTAATATTAAGTCCATTTTCTCTCTTCAAAAACCAAGAATGGAGAGGATGGGCTTTAGTAAAATGTATATTTTGTTCCTCTTTTTGTACCCCGAAAAAAAAAATGTATATTTCGTTCTCTTTAGTCGCTACAACGCTTTTACTCTGAAAAAAGTAGGCAGAGGAAAACATACATAGAAGTTAAAAAGGAAAAAAAAAAAAACTAGAGGTGTTCTAATAGGGTTCTTGGAACTTATAAGTGACAAAAAAAATGGTTTGAAAGAAATGTTTTGCCTGGATTTAAGTTTGAAATGTAACATAAACTAATTAAAAAGAGGACAGGCTAGTTTTACTGGTTCACTCAATCACCAGGGACGATATAAGCATCCTAATTTTTCTTTTTTTTAAAAATTTACTGGTTAAAAAATGGTTCTTTTATTGAAAGTCAAGAAAGGCACATGCATATAGAAGTTATCAATAATATTGTTTTCTAAAACACACAAAAAAAAAGCATTGAGCATGGGTATGGAATATGAAAGGCTGACTTTTTTTTAACCTTCCTCAAGAAAGGCTTCTTAAAACCTCTTAGCGAACACTGACTTGTGATGAGTGTAGGTGGAATAACACTGCATTATGAATGTCCTAAATTTATGGCGATAACACTATTTTGAGTATTTTCAATGCAAGTAAAATCAAAAAATAAAGACGAAGTTATGCATATGTATTTCTTTTTAATCACAAATATGTTGTTAGTGTGTTATGTTCGTAGCCAGGGTTGAATCCTGGACCTCTTGTTCCAATTCCTTAAGATGTCCACCTCAACCACCTGAGCTATGCCTGGAGGACAAAGTTATGCATATGCATGATGTAATCAAATCAAAGCACGTTCTGTTTTAGTTATCAAAAGCCTAAACGGAAAGGGACATGATGTTATTTTATCATCAGTTTTGTGTACACAAGAAAGATTTGGATGACACTCGGGAAGTAATTAAAATTCAAATGCTGTCGCCATTAGGATAGAAAAGAGTCGTATCAATATATCATATATGTGTCTGATGTTTGTGCAAATAAAATGGCCACATACACTCCCCTATTGAATTCTTGGAAACTGGCATAAACATTAAAGAAATGCAAATTTCGTACAAGAGGGAAAGAGATGCTATTGCTATTAACCAATGTCAATCCGCGGTTACATGCACACCTTTAATTAAAGAAAATCAAATGCTTCCCAGCACAAACATGCAACCTCTTCGCATTAGTAGACTAACTAGCTCATTTTATTACCATAATAATAGTTACACAAACAAAACTAATTCAGCATCAATTTGGATGACAGAATAGCAGCTGATGCAATACGGAAAGCAAAAAAAAGAGAAATTTGTTTATTGCTATTTGGGAACATTGGAATTACTTACAAAAGCTAGATGGCCAAAACTAGAGCTTGATTACAACTCCTTCAAAAATGCCATCAGACCTGAAGTTAGGTGCAAAGAGCCTTGGATCAACAGGTCCTGGAAGACTGAATGAAAGTGTGAATGGTCCCGGAGAGCATAACTTTTGGGTTTTCATCTGGAAAACGCGTGACTGTTTTGTTATGGTTCTTCCACCGGATAACAGCCCTCTGATCTGAACCCTCCCATCAGACTCAATATCACAACTGAATTGATCTGCCACAAAGTAGGATGAACATTCATTTAAAGAAATAAGTGAGGAAGAATCTTTCTGAAAAGCATGCATACATGTTAGGTTCATTGCCAGCACTAGCAATAGAGGCATGTCACAGTGATAGAATGTCATGTTCATTGCCAGCACTAGCAATTATTAATGTTATTTTTTATATATTAAAAGAAATGTCATAACATTAAATTTTAAATTCTAATTAAAGTAGGTCCAGCTACACCACAAACTAGCAATGCCATTGGATAGTTCTTCTAATTTCTCAGCATTAATAGAAACATATGACATATCAGCTCATCTGTACTTCACTCCCTAGACTTATCCTCTTTACTGAAGGTGTCAAGTATTCTTTGCAGGACACAACACCAATCAGAAAATTGCCCCAAGAAATGAGTCCATTGCCAATAGAGCACTTTATGACAAAAAGGCATGTAATAAAAAAGCAGGCTACAAGCACCTTGTTAATATTCATGACTTTTGACCAAGATATATGCAACAACAAAAAAAATGCCTCTATAGGCATGATACATGAAAGGAACATTTCCAATAAATTCAAAAAAGAATGAACCAACTTCCAGAAGATAATCAAAGACAATGAAAAAGACTAGAAGAAGAAACTTGAGTAAATAGAAAAACAAGAGACTTACTGTACTCTTTCTTGACACCTGGTAAGGAAACTCGAAATAGATACGCCGCTTTACTGATACCAATATCCACAACACCAACCGATGGACCAAGTAGAACTCTTCTGGCTGTCCCTGTTAAAATAAGAGAAGAATCCTGGACACAATCATCAATGTCAGGAATAGAAAGAAGGGGCATCAAGGCAGGCTCATTAGATTTGCACATCTTGGGAGAAGGATCTCCCTTAGCAGTATATTCTGCAGGGAAGACACGAGAAAATTCCGGCATTGAGGGACTATCATCAACATACTTTCTCTTACACTCTTGTTGAGACTTCCCTGATTGGCATCCCCCATTTGGACTAGTCTCTGGCACTTTGTTCATGCAATCACTATCCCTTTCTTTGCTCGACCGAGGGTGAATCCGAACACGATCACGCAGACATTCACTTACATCCAACTTGAAATTCTTTACACCAGTCAAAAACCTGAATCTATTTAAATCCTCCTCTTTAATATATGATGTAAGAGGATCATCAATCAAAACAATCCCTTTAACAATTCTGAAGCTATCAGGGTACCATATCTGTGGATGAAGATCCAAAGGGAAAATACTTGTGAACTGTTGATTACCCTCTGAAAATTCAGAGTTGGGCAAGAACAATTCCCCTTTTAGATACATATGCAACATATTGAGGTCCAATATAAGTTCAGGAGAAGCAAATCTAAGGAGATAGTAATATAATCTCGCTAAGAGAGAAATGCTAACATAAGAAGGTCCCAAATCACTCGATTTATATGGTGGCAATCCAGATATTAGTCTGTGAAGAGATGAACATCTTGGATTATCAGATTTGACATCAGGTCCTAGGTAAGTATTGATGATGAAGTCAATGAGAAATTTCCTATCACTAACACTATTTACTGGTTTCACAGTGAGAGACCTTCTCTTGTAACAAAGATTTCCTTTCAAATCCATGAGGGGTGTGGATAATTAATTCACCTGTACAGGGATATACATTAAAAACCTAATTAAGGAAGAAAGTAATCAAAATTATTCATGTTAATTTATGGCTGGAAGCATTTCTTAAAAATTTAATTAATAAAAACCTAGGCATTTGTCATTGAGAATTAACATGCAGAATTTGTGTAGGGAAAAAAAAAAGAAAGAAAGAAAGAAGAGACTCACAGCATGTGGTGAGAAGAACAATAAAACAGCAATTTGAAGCAGCTCCGGTGAAGATTAAGAAGGGGGTAGGGATAGTGAGTAACACAAATCACAATATTTACTGCGTAATTTCGACTTTAGAGGGTTTTGACTCTCTAAAATTGGCTCTCATTTTTACAGCGTAAATTAAGCCATCTAAATTTTTAATGGAAAAAAAATTATGATGAATATTTTTGTATATTTATAATTTATTATATATGAATGCATAATATTAATTGCTGCTTTATTTGTCAATGATTGCGATTATTTATTGTATTTTTTAAAGTAAATTACTTGCTTTAAGGAAACCAGAGCCACTTTAGAGTTACCTGTTAAAATGAGCAAATTGAAAAAATTAAGAAAATATGATCCCTCAAGTTGTTTTTCAAGCGCTTTTAGTTGCGATTTTAACCCCTCAAGTATTTTTCCAAACGCTTTTATTCCCTGTATTCAAAAAATTAAGAAAATATGATCTTACCATCAATTTTCTTTCAATTAATCCTCTTAAAATCTTATTTTTTATTAAATATTTAAGGCTCAATAATGAATTTGAGATATGAAATAATTTTAAAAGATTAAAAGTAAAAAAATTATAAAATTTGAAGAATTTTGTAAAATGTGAGATTAGAGTTTCAAGAGAAGAAAAAATTGATTTTTTATTTTAAGTTAAATTTGATATTTTAAATGGTGAGTTTTAAGTAAAATAATGTTTAAGATAATTTAATTAATTAATTTATGAAATTTTTTAATAGATTATAAGAATTTAAGGGTTTTAAATAAATAGAAATGGCCGAAGAGACTTAATTATAACAATTAAAAACTTAATAGATTAAAATCGCTCAAATAACTAGAGGAATCAAAATCGCACATAGTCCAAACTAGATGGACTGAAAATGTAATAACGTCTTATTTTTATTAAGTCAAACCTGGCTTTAGGGAGTTGAGTCATTTCTAGCCTTTTTTTGTCAACAATGTAATATTTCTGAATTCGGATACTCTCTTGGAAGCCACTCGCTACATCCCTTACATCCACTTTGTCTCTTTCTTAATTCGTCAGTACTCCAGTACACTCCAGTACTCCACTAAGCTAAACATAAGTTCAGTAGAAGCAAATCTAAGGAGATAGTGATATAATATCTCTAAGAGAGAAATGCTAACATAAGAAGGTCCCAAATCACTCAATTTATATGGTGGCAATCCAGATATTAGTCTTTGAAGACATGAACATCTTGGATTATCAGATTTGACATCAGGTCCTAGTTAAGCATTGATGATTAAGTCAATGAGAAATTTCCCATCACTAAAACTATTTACTGGTTTCACAGTGAGAGACCTTCTCTTGTAACAAAGATTGCCTTTCAAAATGTTTTAATATTTTACTCGTAAAATTTAAAAGAGTAACTCTTAGAAAAAGCTATATTATAAAAATGTTTTTTAACTTGACTTAATATTTGAGCTCACAAGTTTGATACGTATATGTAATAATAAATATCTAGTTCATTACACGGACACTTTTATGAAATATTAATTATTAAATTTAAAAACTTAATTTAGTTAATAAAATATTATTTTAATGGTAATAAAACTAAACTAGATAAAAATATAGATATCTAAAAAATTTATTTTTCATAATATCAAAATTTGATATAATTGATAAAAAAAAATATTATGATGATGATTTATAAATATCTTATTATGTTTAATGTTAATTGAAAAAAAATAAATATTGATTAAAAACATAATAAAAAAATCATTTTGATTGAATAAATAATTCAACATTAATATTAATTTAACATGAAGTTAAGAATATGTATCTACATCTGGGATCTGGATTCAGTGAGGAAGACACACAATTTCATGAGAAGCAAGGAAAATACTATTAAGATGCACAACACATACCCAACCGTTAGATTTGTCTCTACACACACGCACATATCAATAATAATGATATTTTAATTGAATATATACATCTTATTACATAAATCATTTACTAAATATTGGAAATTAATTTATACTGTCAAAAAATAAATTCCAAACCATTTATTAATATATTATCGAAGATCGATATGGAGAGACACATTCAACGACACAATGAAAATTAATATTTATTATATTTTTTGCTATTTCACATGCACTAATACGAGAGACATTTTGAAATATATGTACTTCTTATATCATAGGAGTTTAAAAATAATATACATCGTTAGACATCGTTTAACGGAGGAGGGGAAGAGTTCAACTTGATATTGTGTTTGGTTCATAGGAGAGGAGGGGGGGAGAAGAGAGTTTTACTTGTTTGGTTCAGGATAGGAGGAGAAAGATTTTAATGGAGAAAGTAATTAATTTACTTATGTATCATTATAATCATTTATATTATGTTTTATATAAGGTTATTTTAAGTCATTTTATTCTGCTAACTAAAAAAAAATCATTTTATTCTAAATGATTTAAACTCCCTTCCAAAAAACTCCAACTTTGGAGTGGAGCAAAATTTGGGTTAGAAGGAATTTTGCTCTCCTCCCCTCCCACCTCCTTCTAAAAATTTAACCAAACATAAAAAATTTAAAATAATCTCTTCCCTCCATTTCCTTCCAACCAAACACTACTTAAATATTGTAAATATCCTAAATATTTTACAGGTGCTATAAATATGCATATATTATTGAATTTCCTTTAACGGGTACTCACCTTATATTTTGGCTTCACAGTTAAGATTCTTATTGGTAAAAATGAGTAAGAAAAATTAACTCAATTTTTTTGGATTTAATTATATTTTTGGTCTCTCTAGTTTATGTTGTGCGATTTTGGCCCTTCATGAGGCGCCCCACGTCCTATTTATAATATTACCATTTAAATACGCATATAGAAAGTAATAAGACATCAGAGTACAACGGAAGAAAAACATATATATTATCATACAAAGTGTTTATATACAAACAGGGTTTCTTTATAGGAACCGCCAAAAGAATATTGTACAAAGATACATGAACCCATGAGGGTATACAAAAAAAATCATCATCTATTAAAAGTACATAAAACTCCTAAAGAGAGTCCTCCTATAACTGGCCTGCTTATGAGATCTAACGCGTGGTCGTGGCAGTAGGCAGGAATCCCCAACAGAAAGGCATCCCTGGAGCCTGGATGGGTAGACCCTCAGAGGCTCTACCAAAGGTGCCACGGGAGATGAGGGGACCGATGTCTCAGACCTACGACACACCTCCCATCGTCCTACGCTATCTCTAGCCATACCATATGAAGCAGAGGAAGAAGGGGTATCAGAATAGCGGTATCTCGTCATAGGCTCCCGCCACATACGATTAAAGGGTAACTGATGCGCTATCCTAAAATCACCTATAAAGGAGGCTCTCGGTGATCCTAACAAACGAAATAAAACGCTAACTAAGCCGGTATAAATCATGACACGATGCCCATAGTCTATCTCCCAGTAATCTCCGTCCATGTTGTGGTAGTAGACCTCGAAGTCACCCCAAACTGTGAGGCTCGGCTCCTCCAGCATCGACGGGTGGAAGTAATGTGTCATCTTCTATATCTCGGGACTCCTCAGAATCTAATCATATGAAGGACGACAGAGAGAAGAAAAGAAAGACAAGGGAGATAAGAACACACTATACACCATGTAAACGGGAAAACAGGATAATAGAATATGTGAAGAAATAGGTACACGCATCTCTAAGCAACGGTTGGGATCATCACCTAGCTACCCTGTTTATGCAACCTATAACTATATGCCTATGTGGCCACACAACAGAGTACGACAGAAGCGGCCCCACTTTAGCCTTTGTAGTTACAGCTACCTCCTATCAGCCTGTAATGGGCAGGTTAAGTCAGTTGTCCATGCATCCACATATCTTGCTCATCGTACCCCTAAGAGTGCATCCACGTTTCCCAACTTCGACGATAGGAACAGATGTCGGGACGACACTCGGGATCGTCACTATGGACAATGATACAACAATACCCCGTCAGGATGACCAGACACTCCGACGTCCCGATGCAATGGCGGCCAAACCATTGGTCACTTGTGAACTTTGTCGAACCCAGACTATCCCCAAGGACCGGCATGCCCTGTACTGACTATATCGTACCCACACTCTGGTACCTGACCTCGTACAACGGCCTATGTGTACGGCGGTGGATTACGACTCTACTTGGGTATTTTGTTATGTTCTTTTATTTTCAACATCTTATTAAGCACTTATCAGCTTATTATTTATCATCTCAGCCAATATTATGAACTTATTCATTTTTCCCTCCCCACATCATAATGACAACATAAACATCATAGTTGCAGCATAACATATAATAAATCAAACAATAATTAAACAATCAAACAGTCAATATCAATCAATCACATACAATTATCTTTCCTATTGGTTGATAGACTAGTGACTACTATTCTTAGCAATCATAGTCTCAACACCCCTCCTAGGGTGTTGGGGTATCAACCCCTAGTAGGGCTAGGGCCACCCTACTTCCCTATTCTACTCATATCCTATTCCTATTATCCCTAATGGATAGGGTTCTGATCTCCCCATACTTGACTAGAAGACCGCTGCCGCCCGCGCCCCCGCCTTGCCTCCGGAGCTACTCCCTGCGTCCCCCGAACGATGGTGGAGAAAAAGGTGGGTTTGAGGGGAGAGGGAGTGCGCTATTTATAGGCAAATTTTAGGGCTATCGCGTCACGATGGACACCTCTCACAGGTACGCGATTGTCCTTTCTCCTTTACACGTGTTGACGAACCAATGGTGACGTTGGCAGAAGGGGTTTCGCGTCGCGATGACCTTCTCTCTTGGGTTCACCGCGTCACAATGTTTGTTTTACAAAAATATCTAGATTTTTATTTTCTAGGACTTTTTGGGGTTTTCTGATCTTCTCTAGGGGTATTTTTGTCCTTTTAAGCCTATTTTCATTATTTAGAATTTTTCTTAAATATTTCTTTACCTATTTTATTTCTCGGACTCTCACGCTTCAAGTTTTTTTTTCCAAGCGATTTTAGTCTCTCTATTTAAAAAAAATTAAGAAAATATGATCCTACTGTCAGTTGTCTTTCAAATACACCTCTTAAATTCTTATTTTTTTATTAAATATTAGAGGCTCAATAATGAATTTGAGATATGAAATAATTTTAAAAGGTTAAGAGTAAAAATTTTATAAAATTTAAAGAATTTTGTAAGATGTGAGATTCGGGTCTCAAGAGAAGAAAAATTAATTTTTTTATTTAAAGTTAAATTTGATATTTTAATTGGTGAGTTTTAATTGAAATGATGTTTAAGAAAATTTAATCAATTAGTTTATGATTTTTTTTAATAGACTATTAGAATTTAAGAGTTTTAAATAAATAGAAATGAATGGAGAGACTTAATTGTAACAATTGAAAACTTTTTTTAACGATTTTTTTTTGAACGAACAATTGAAAACTTAAGGGGATTAAAATCGCTTAAAAAAACTAGAGGAATCATAATCGCACGTAGCCCAAACTAAATGGACTAAAAATAATAATGCCTATTTTGATTAAGTCAAACCTTGCTTCATGGAGTCGAGTCATTTCTAGCCTTTTGTTTGTCAACAGTGTTTTAAGACTCAGACCGGCCGATCCAACCGGTTTAACTGGACCCATGTCCAATTCGAGAAGCCTTTCAGATCGGGTGTGCAGTTAAACTGGTTACTGACAAGCTAATAAAATTACATTTTCAAAAGTTGCACCAAAGGGGATTCGAACCGCAAACCCAAGCATTAATCCGCAAATACCCAAGCACTAGCCAACATCGTGTTTTTAACTGTGTAACTAAATTATATATATCTTCAATAAAAAACGTATAAATTTCATAAATACCGATTCATGCGGTTTAATTAGTGACCATCCGGTTCGACCTTTGTCCCACTGACCTAATAGCGTAACGAGTCAACCACTTGTCCGAGTTTTTTTCATTTATAATAATGGACAAGACCCTGAACATTACACCAAATGCAACAAAAACCCACTACTAAGGCTTGATCCGCCAAATCTTAAATAATACACTAAACCCGAGTTGTTGGTGACCAACTAACCATACACTCCCCCGAGCTAAACACTAAAACACCAAAAATAGACAAATATAACAAATTAGGAATTATCCCTTCTGTAATACAAAATGATTTAAAGGAGTCAGGTACTAGAAACAACCATCTAAATCAATATCATCAATATTAGAGATTAATAGCCTAACAAAATTACAAAACTAAACATTTTAAAATATTGACAAAACTAAACTTTTGAGGTTAAAATTGACAATTTTTATCCTAAAGCTTTTAATTTTCTCTCTCTTCCTTTCACATTTTCCAACGACAACATATTTTTTAATATTTCAAATCTTAATTCTCTTTCTTTTCTCATCCCTCAGCTACTCAGTTTTCCTTCTCATGCAATTTTTTTTATTTTATATTATTTTGATTATCAAATTTTTAAATTTTTTTATAAATGATTATTTTGTTTTTGAGTTTTAATGGGGAAAAATTATATGTTGTCGCTATAATTTCGTTATCTTTAAGCACATATCAATTTTTATAAATATTTTTATTATTTATAAATTTTCATAAATTGTTTGTGATTTGGTTTAATTCTTTTCTCTGCTTAAATACTCACACATTTTCTACATTTTTAGATAACTAAAACAACTAATTATGTTTGTCATAATGTAAAACTCTAATTTTATAAATAGACACATCTCAAAAATGCGTGACATGGGTATTGTGCTAGTATTTTATTAAGGGGAGCTTACAACAGGGAATCATTCTACAGATAAACACAACAAGCAACAGTCTGTTCTTCAATTAGTATTACTATAGGTTTCAATCCAATATTCCAATGAAATATTCCTATTTCCATTGCTTAGGTACTCCTGTAATTTTGAAGAGATTATACATTGGTGCACTGTCAATGAAAAGTCTTCTTCCATCTATAGATGTGGATTTATGTTTCCATGCCGGTCCAATAAGCCATGATGCAGCAACTCCACCAATCAAGCCCCCTAACTGAAATAGTATATGTTAAAGGAAGCACTTGCAATAGAAAAGAAACTAGATACATGTGGTTTAGTTATTTAATTGAACATTAAGATCACCGGTGCCTACATACAAAACTAGATGGCTACTCTTATGCACGAAATATAAAATTGATGGATTATTTTTTTAATTCTATGTCCATATCCAAATTGTTCCTGGTCATGCCAACTTTTAGAAACTGAATAGAGTTACAAGCATGAAACAGGCTACGTTTGTATAGCCAACAATTGTTGTTACCAAACAAAGGAACTGAGAAAATGAAATATAAGGTCATTAATAAAATTCATTAACAATGCACTCATTAACTTGCAAACGCAAATCTCTTGATTGAAGATTCAGAAAATGGGAGATATAAAGCAATGTTATACTTACATGTCCCCAGTTGTCAATGCCACTTGACAATAACCCAATAACCTGAATGAGGAATACTTGTCACCATTAGAACACAAGACCAGGAAAGTAAGCCACAGCAAACAGTAGTCCATCTATAAAGTCAGTCATAGAGTGATAATCTAAGTTAAAAGCAGAAAAAGTTCCCTACATAACATTGCATGAAACAACAACACTTCTTCCCAACAAACATTTCCTATCGAATTATAGAAGTATATAAAATAATAATATACAAGTAAATTTATACAGAATTTTTTTGTAAAAACTCTGTTCTCCCTGTTTCCTCGCAGAATAAGAAGTGATAGTTGACTCAGTGAATGAGAAAACAAACCCTAACTGATAAGTGATAACTCAATCCAATGGACTTGGAAGAAATGGCATCATTCAACTGAGAACTGGCTAAATCTTCTAGTTTGTTTGGACACTGGAAAGTTTTCAGCACTACTAACACAGGGAACAAAGACACTTACCATATTGAGGGCAATTACACGTGCAATGTGCTGCAGATCTTCTTTACCACCTCCTACAAGGTCTTTGTGCCTTAAAACAAACACTGCAACCGATCCAACCTGAATCATTATAGCTCATTAGAAATAAAGAGATGAAGAAAAAGACTAACATGTCAGTTTTCTATCTTCTCCATATGGAAAAACCAAGATAGGAATTCGGGAGAGACAAGTATTGTGAAAATCAATAATTAAGAAAGAGGGTTCAGATGTCAAGATGTCAACTATACGATTTTTCTCTAGCCTTTACAAGCAGGGGTGGGGTGAAGGTTCTTGGAGATAAAGGAACATCAACATTCTGAACGAAGTTGTAATTTCAGTTAAACTACAAAACTACAAATTGGATCATCTACCTTATGAAATCTGATCTGATTAATTAAGTTAAACAATCCATAAGGCAGATGATGAAGCAAATTTGTGACAAATAAAATGTTAAAAGAACTCACTAGTCCGAAAATTGCTCCTGATGCACCTACTGCAGGCATTCTGCAGAACCAATAACTCATAGCTGAACCTGATTTTCTAGAAATTAAAGAATTAGAATACTTGGGAGGTAAGCAATTTCATCGGCTATTGTAGGGAGAATATAAGCGGTTACTTGCAATTGAAGAGACAAAGTAAACTGCAAGATATCTTCGAGGACCACTGAAGCTCTCCACAGTGGGACCAACTGAATTTAAGGAATAACAGTTTATCTGCGAATAATTTGTAGTAATTTTAAGACCAAAATAAACCAGGCATAACAAAACAAACTTCGAACAACTAAATTCAAACCCTACCATAAGGTGTCCAATATTTGCATGCAAAAAGGAAGAAGTGACAAGCCTCCAAAGTTGTCCTTTGTCAATGAGACTGTTTATCTAATAACATACAAACCTCACGTGTAAAGACTCCACAATATCTAGGATGTAGGTTCAGATTCTTAATTGCAACCTTACCTTCGCTCCCCACAATAAAAGCTTGCCTTGGGTTGCAAGTTGCGCAACATAAAATCTACGTAAACAATTAGTAAATAATAATCAATAATCCATCTCACCAAGTGGTATGTAAATTTTCAAAAACAGTAACATGATCAGCTAATGAAATTAGAAGCAGCATGATTCGTGACAGTACAGACTGTTAGAACTTACAGCAATGTGCATACACTAGGAAGTCATAAACTTAAGACACCAATCAAGGGAATATGCTAATACTCACAAAACATTGGCAGCAAGGAGAATATTTGTCCACTTCCTTCCATTAAATGGATTTTTGGCTGACATTTTTGAGCCGGCATTTCCAAAGCGGGCTTCAGGTCTTCCCTTTCCCCCATTAAAGAAGGAGAAACTAGTTGAACATGTGGAAGTCAAACCATCACTTGACAATTGAAGATAATTCAATCCTTTGAGTTGAAGGCATCTCTGACACCACTTATCCTTCAATCTAAACACAGGAGCGAGTTTCTGTTCAACAAGAGGGACATGAGAGTCGAGGAATGCTACCACAACATCCAAAAGGAAGGATACACAATTGGCCAAATTCACTCTCACAGACACCGAAAATACAAAAGGAAGAAAGAGAAGGAACAAGAAAAAAACTTCTACCATTTACCATAATGGTATACTAGTTGAGTGGACCGTACTCAGCACGAGTGGCGAAAAAGCTAAATTTTTCGTGGGAAAATAGTTTTTGAATGTAAAACGGATGAATGAGTTTTAGAAATGTGTCTCTTGCGTAGATAAGTTTTTTACATAAATAAAAGATTATTTGCCGGAGCAAGTTCAATTTCATGATCAAAAATTGATTATACATTTCAACAACCATAACCTATTTCCTATTTCCTATTTCCTATTCCCATTTCCACCATCAGCATTTACAACAGTATGATCAACTACGACCCCGTGATTATTCTAAACAAAATTCAATAAAAAAAAGCAACATATGATAATTATGAACTCCATTTCAATGGTTCATATAATCTAAATGAGGAAAAGAGAAATAATTTTGAAATTTTTCAATGAAACCCAACTCCAAATTTTGCGCAATCTGTAGCAAAATGAGTAAATAAAAAGAGACCTTGAAACAGGAGCGAAGTAGAAACCCGAGGCGGAGATGGTGAGAGACACGGTGGCCGAAGTGGAGGCAAGCGGCAGTGGCGATGAGATCAAGTGGGTAAGGACCCACCTTGCAAACCGGTGACAGAAATGGCCGGGGCACAATCATGCTCTTTCTCCTTACAGTCCCACCCACAAAAACTACTTTGATATATTGAAGTGATTGTGAGTATATAATTTCTTTTTTCGAACTTTTTGATTGAAAAAATAATAATTGTGATAACTAGTTAAAAAATAGGGCTAAATATGTTTTTGTACCCTATAAAATATACAAATTTTATTTTTGGTCCCTATAAAATTTTTTATTTAGTTTTTATCCCTCTAAAATTTAAATATATTGTTTTTTGTCCTTGTAAAATGAGAGAATTTTGGTCCTTGTAAAATGTTTTTCTTTGATTCTCATCTCTCTAAAACTTGAAATCACTGTTTTTGGTCCCTAGTATTTGTTTTAGGGTATATAAACAGAATTCATTTTAGGAGTCAGGAAAAAAATTTCGGGTAGTTATATACTAACATGGCATTACATAAGTCATTGGTATCACTTAGATAGGGGTGGCAAAACGATCCATTTATCCATCATCCATCCAATCCATCCATAAAGAAATCCATCCAATCCATCCATTACAAACAAAAAAACTAAATGGATTTGATCCAATCCATCCATTTAATTTAATGGATGGTTAGTCATCCATCCACTATTTTTCTAAATCCATTGGATTACACTAGGGGTGGCAAATGGATGGAATGGATAATTTTTTGAATTGGTCATAAAAAAATATTTTTAATCATAAAAATATTTTAATTAAAATTTTTCTCTCTCGATCTTTCCCTCTCTCTCATCTCTCTCACTCTCTCTCATCTCTCCCTCTCTCCCTCTCTCTCTCTCCCTCTCTTGTCTCTCTCCTTTCTCTCTCTCTCCCTGTCTCCCTCTCTCGTCTCTCGTATCTCTCTCCTCACTCCCTCATTCCCTTTCCCTCTCTTGTCTCTCTCTCCTGTCTCTCATCTCTCTCCCTGTCTCCTCTCCCTCTCTCGTCTCTCTCCATCTCTCTCCCTCCCTCTGTCTCTCATCTCTCTCCCTCTCCTCTCGTCTTTCTCTCTCTCGTCTCACTGCCCTCCTCTCTGTCTCTCCTCTCTCCCTCTCTCTTGTCTCTCCACTGTCTCATCCTCATACTCATTTCTCTCTCTCCCCTCCCTCATCTCTCGTGTCTCTCCCTCTCTCATCTTTCCTCTCTCTCTCCCCCTCTCCCCCTCTCATCTCACTCCTCCCTCCTGTCTCTCTGTCTCCCCTTCTCTCCTCCCTCTCTCCTCTCTCTCCTCCCTCTCCCTCTCTTGTCCTTTTTCCCTTCCTGCATCTCTCTCCCTATCTCCCTCTCTCTCATCTCTCTCTCCTCTCTTCTCTCCTCCTCTCTCTCCCTCCCTCTGTCTCTCATCTCTCTCCCTCTCTCTCATTTTCCTCTCTCCCTCTCTCTCATCTGACTCCCTCCTCTTCTCTCCTCTCTCCTCCTCTCTCCCTCTCTCTTGTCTCTCCCTCTCTCCCTCTCTTGTCTCTCTCTCCTTTTCTCATCTCTCTCCTATCTCCCTCTCTCTCATCTCTCATTTCTCTACATCCTCCCTCTGTCTCTCATCTCTCTCCCTCTCTCTCATCTTTCCTCTCTCTCTCTCCTCTCCCTCTCTCATCTCATCCCACTCCCTCATCTCTCAAATCTCTCTCCTTCTCTCCCTCTCCTCTCTCTCATCTCTCCCTCTCTCCCTCTCTTGTCTCTTTCTCCATTCCTCTCAAATCTCCTCTTTATCTCCCTCTCTCGTCTCTCTCTCTCCTCTCTCTCCCTCCCTCTATCTCACAGTCTCTCTCCCTCTCTCTCTCCCTCTCTCTCGTCTCATCCCCCTCCCTACATCTATCATCTCTTTCTCTCTCTTCCTTCTCTCCCTCCTTGATCTCTCTCTTCTTCTTCCTTCCCTCTCCCCTCTCTCTCCTTCTCCCTAAAGTCTCTTTGAGTCTCCAGTTGGTACATTTATTTTCATGTTTCCCACTCAAACTCAGCTTGAGCCATCGATTTGCATCAAATGATCAAGCCTTGGCGTTTTAACTAATTCATGTCTAATCAATATTAGATCTTCTAAAAAAGAAGGCAATGCTTAATATTCATTTTATTAGTTTAGCGTAAAATTTAAAGAGAGCGAAATTGAAAACATATTAATCATACAAAAAGATGTACCATTCGTTTAGCTTAATATTTTTTGTGTGAATATATAGCTTAATATTGAATCTGGCGTTTGAATATTACGTAATATTCGTAGCTTAACCAAAATTCTAAAAACAAATTTCTTAATATTCGTATTGAAAAAAGAAGGCAATTCTAACTAGTTTTTATAAATAAAGCTGATTGATTTAATATAGCTATTTATTTTTAGCAGTCTTTTTATTAGTCAGTCTTTGATAAAGGGTACTAAAAACTCGACTTTTTTCCAATTGGGAATAAAAATTGATTATTATTATTATTATTATTATTATTATTATTATTATTATGCTAAGATATAGTCGGCGTGACAACACATTATTCTTACGTAAAAAAGCAACACATTATTCAATTACAAATTTTGAAAATTCAGTTTGTAATTAATTTTCTTGATGGGGCTATCTTAAGCGGCGAGCATGGGAGAAGCGATCGATGGTAATGAAGCGTGATTGAATCACGGAAATGTGGCCAGGACGAGTTTGATTGGTTTAACAGTTTTGAAACCATTTATAAAGCGATTGACAATAACCAAAGCTGTTTTTGGGAAAAAATATATGATTTTGTTCTAGAAGTGTGATTCTTGTGAAAGAGGAGAGAGAGAGAGAAGAGGAAGAAAGAAGCAGGGGAAGAGGAGAGAAAGAGAGGAGAGATAGAAGAAGAGAGGAGAGAGGAGAGAGAAAGGAAGAGAACGAGAAAGGGAAGAGAGGGAAGAAGATAGGGAAGAGGGAAGAGATAGAGGAGAGAGAGGAAGAGGAGAGATGTAATATTTTTATGATTAAAAATATATTTTTATGATTAAAAATATATTTTATGATTAAAAAAGGAGAGGGAGAGAGGGAGGAAGAAGAAGAGAAGAAAGAATAGGAGAGAGAGAGAGATAGGAGAGATGAAAAGAAAGGAGAGGAGAGAGAGGGGAGAAGAGAAGAGAGAGATAGAGAGAGAAGAAGAAGAAAGGGGAGAGGAGGAAGAGGAAGGAGGAAGATAGAGAAGAAAGGAGGAGAGAGAGATATGAGGAGAGAGAAGAATATGTGTGTGTGTATATATATATATATTTTTAATAGTTAAAAATATTTTTTGTAATTAAAATATTTTTATGATTAAAAATAATTTTTGTAATTAAAATAATTTTTGTAATTAAAATATTTTTAAGATTAAAAATATATTTTATGATTAAAAATAATTTTTTGTGATTAAAAATAATTTTTGTGGATGGATTGGATATCCGTCGTAAAAATTGTTAATGGATGGATTGGATGGTTTTTATGGATGATGGATGGATTAGATTTTTGATAAAATTTTAGTAGATGGTAAATGGATAAATGGATTTTTAAATCCATTAGGATCCATGGATGGTTATCACGTCAATCATTTGCCACCTGCTTGAATAACGTGACCTATCGTAAGACACATAAATAGTTAACGGACGTATTACGATAGGGACTGAAAACAATATTTTCATATTTTCTGAGGGATGGTGTTAGAAATGCGGTGCTGGATTTCTATTAGAAGTTTTATTCTACTACAGATATCGCCTCGTTTGATTTTCCCTCTTGTGATTCATTTCCTCCCCGATCTACTGAAGAGTTTTCTAGCTTATCTCGTGCTATTACTCTAGAGGAAACAAACAGGAGCTTTTTTTAGTATGAAAAACTCCAAGTCGCCTTGGCCAGATGGTTATCATCCTATATTTTTCAAATCATGGTGGGACATTTTGGTGTATTTATTCATAACTTTGTTCAATAAGTTTTTTTGTGCCTGCCAAAATTATTGAGGTAAACCAAACACTTTTGACCCTTATTCCAAAAGGTGATGATCTTTCTTGATTACTCAGACTATAGCTTTGTGTAATGTAATTTATAAAATCATTACAAAAGTAGTGTCCCAGCGGCTTAGAAATATCGTACCAGGGGTTGTATCTCAAAATTAGAGTAGTTTTATTCACTGCAGATGCATTTCTGGTAATATTTTAGCTTTACAAGGGGCCATCCTTAGTATGACTCACTTTAAAGGAAGGATAGGCATATGCTAACCAAATTAGATTTAGAAAAGGCCCATGATATGAATGGGGTTTCACTAATTCAACTTTTGAATTGTTTGCCATTCTCACTTGACTGTGTTTAGTTATTGAGGCTTACATATCTTCAGCTAAGATCAGTACCAATTGGAATTGCAATCAGACTCAGTCTTTTAAGTCTTATCGTGGTCTTAGACAAGGAAACCATATTTCCTCTATCTATTTGTCTTCGATATGGAAAGATAGGAGCACTAGATCAATGATGCAGTAGATGATGGAGCTTGGATTACTTTTATGTTTGTCAAAGGTATGAGTCCTAATTTGTCTCGTAGGGTTGTTGCTTATGATTTTGTTGTAGTGGCAAAAGCTTCATCTGCTCAAGTTAACAAGATTAGAAAAATTCTTGATTACTTTTGTGGTGCCTCAGGTCAAAAAATCAATCTAAATAAGTCTCAAGTTTTCTTCTCTAAGAATGTTTCGAGAGAGTTGGATTAAACGCTTAGTAGAGATTTGGGATTTGTATAGACAAATGATATTGGGAGATATCTAGGAGCTCCTATGATTAATCAAAAGAAATCTAAGGAAAGCTTCAGTTTCATTTTGGATAGAATGCACAAGAAACTATCTAGCTGGAAAGAGGCTTCCTTGTCATTTGGTCGAATAATCACTTTGGCTTAAGCTTCCTCGAGAGCTATTCCCAGATATATTATGCACTCTTGTAGTATTCCAATAGTAGTGGGCTATGAAGCCCGAATACATAATACGATACGGGTATGATACGACACGGATACGGGGATACGATAATTTTTTAAAATTTAGGATACGATACGGTCTGGATACGTTAACAAAATTTTATACAAAAACTTATATATACGCAAAATACTTGTTAGGAAAGAGATATTGGATCAATTGTATTAGACCCAACACTTGAACCATTTTCCCAGATATTTTATAAGTTTTTTAACAAACACTATAACACAATAGGTAAGAATAAACAAGACATACAACGTTTGAACACCAGAGCAATATTTTTGCAAGAGTGAAGAAAAATCCTACAATACTGCTTTTGTTAGAAAAAGAAAACTAGAGATGGAGAGACCCAAGACCGCCGACAGGATGGAGAGGACAGAACCGCTGTCGGGATTGAAAGAAATGATCTATCACCGAGATACGGGGCTCAGGAAGTATCCAAGGAGTATCAAAAAGTATCCTCAACAATAAATATTTTGAAAAACAAAAGATAATAGGGATACTTTTGGGACACGTATCGGAAAGTATCTGAGGAGTATCGGTATCCAATACGGGTACGACACGGATACGTTTCCTGTTTTGAAGTATCTGGGCTTCATAGGCGATGAAGCTGATAAAACTATCGGGATTTCATCTGGGGAAGCTCATAGGATAGGAGATGTCACCTTGTATCTTGCAAAAAATTTGTAAACAAAAGAGTGATGGCGGGATGGACTTTCAAAACATCAATAATTTAAAGGGTTAATAGTGCTTTTGGTCCATGTAATTTCAGGAAAATTCAGTTTTAGTCCCTGTAAACATATATTTTTTTTAAAATGGTCCCTGTAATTTAAGATTCTTCTATTTTTAGTCCCTGTAAAATTTTTTGTTTATATTTAGTCCCTGTAATTTTAAGATTCTTCCACTTTTAGTCCCTGTAATTTTAAGATTTTTTCACTTTTATAGGGACTAAAAGTAGAAGAATCTTAAAATTACAGTGACTATAACTAAACAAAAAAATTTACAGGGACTAAAAGTGAAAGAATCTTAAATTACAGGGACCATTTTAAAAAAAATATTTTTACAGGGACTAAACTAAATTTTCCTGAAATTACAGGGACCAAAAGTACTATTAACCTGAATTTAAATGAAGCTTATATGATGAGTTCAACTTGGCAAATGATAGACCAACCTAATAAACTTTGGGTGCAGATCATGCGAATGAAGTACCCTTGTAGTGATCAGGCTATTCCTGTTGTTCAGCTTAAGAGCAATGCTTCTCCAACTTGGGGAACTATTTCTAATTCATGGCATTTAGTTTAAAAGATTATGTCTTGGGTGGCGAGAAATGGTAATACCATGAGATTTTGGAAGGAGCCTTTTAATCCCTAGTATTAGTTGCTTAGAGGATGTTAGTGGTGGTGAAATTCCTATAGGTGAAGTTAACTTCATAGTTTTCTCTTATGGCTCGAATGAAGGCTAAAAATGGGATAAATTTAGGAATGTCGTTTCTTATGATATATTCTCCAAAACCGCTTCCCTTAAGGCTATAGCTGAAGGGGATAATGACTTTCCCTATTGGCAGTTGACACATGATGGAGCTTTCAATCTGAAAACTGCTTATGCTTCTATTGTCGATTAGTTAGAACATGAAGAGCTAAATCATAATTTATTTCAGGAAGTGTGGAAGTGGTTAGTCTTGAAAAGGCCTTTATGTGGAAATTGGTGCATGGTAGATTATTAACCAATGATGATCATGCGAGACCCAATATCAACACAGATACAGATGGTAACTATCATAAATGCAATTCTCAGAAAGAAACAATAATTGTTAATGAACGGAGCTCATGGAAACAGAGAAGGAAGAACGAGTTCTGAGAATATGAATTTCATTCAATGAAAGTGTGTTTGTACAAAAGAAGAGGCAAGCTTATATAGCTGCCAAAAGAACTAACTACCCAATAAAACAGAATTAACAATTAACAACCTAACAAACTAATAACTAATTAACAAATAACCCAACTAACTAACAGAAAATACAAGGCTAAAATTAAGTGTGCAACATGACTACACAATTGACAATAGTTAGCTAGTGGTTAACATAATTAACCAAGTAAAAGAGAACTATCTAATCCTAATACCCCCTCAAGGTGGAGAATATATATTATGTATTCCCATCTTGCTAATCAAAGCAGAAAAGGCAGCATATGCAGATGCTGATTGGGGAGGATGCCTTGACACTCGAAAGTCAACAACTGGCTCATGTGTCTTCCTTGGCAATGCTCTTCTATCTTGGAAGTCTAAGAAGCAACCAACCGTGTCCAAGTCATCGACAGAAGCTGAATATAAAGCTCTATCTTATGCAGCAAGTGAAGTTGTTTGGCTGTCTCAGTTGCTGCTCCATTTTGAGATTCAGATAGACTCTTGCATAGTGTACTGCGATAACCAATCGGCCATTCATTTGGCATCAAATCTAGCTCATCATGAGAGGTCTAAACATATAGACACTGATTACCATTTTATAAGAGAGTTGGTTCTAGCCAACATGACTTTAGGTATTGAAGCAAGTGGTGAAGAGCATGTAAATGTGAGGTGCGGGGTTCCTGCATATATTGGCTTAATTTACAAATAGAAAAAGAGATGTCAGTTCTAGAAATAGTTAGATAAATAAGCCTACCAATCAATCTTCTATAGATAGTGGGATCGGGTAAAGGATCTCCATCCAATTTAGTAAGCTTTAAGTTAGGATCCATAGGTAATTTACGGGGTTTGCAACCAAGGAAACCCGTATCTTCAAGTAATTGCAATGTATATTTCCTTTGAGAAAGAGAAATACCTTGGCTGGATCTAATTATTTCTAAACCTAAGAAATATTGCAAGTTACTAAGGATTTTAAGCTTGAATAATTTTTAGGCATTCTTGAACTCGCAAAACTCTTTGTTGATTCGCCAAGCAGAATATCATCTACATAAACTAAAATAACAACAAGGGATTTACCAGCACAATGGTAAATAAAGAATAATCATTTCTTGATTGAGTAAAACCATTAGCAATAAGAGTGGTAGAAAACTTACAAAACCATTGTCTTGAAGCTTATTTTAAGCCATAAATAGACTTATTAAGCCAACAAACCAGATTGGATTGAGAGGTGTTGTAACATTTAGGTAATTCCGTATAGACCTCCTCAAAGAGGTTACCATTCAAAAAGGCATTATCAATATCTAGCTGGAACAAGGTCCAGTTTTTAGCAGCTGAAACAGCCAATAGTACCCTGACAGATGTTAATTTAGCAACAGGTGAAAAGGTGTCCGAAAAGTCGATGCTTGCCTGCTGAGTATAGCCCTTGGCAACCAATCGGGTCTTATATCTATCAACAGTTCCATCAGGTTTGTATTTAACTTTATAAATCCACCTACATCCTATGCATTTCTTATTAGAAGGGAGAGGAACAAGTGTCCAAGTGTTATTGGACTCCAAGGCTCTAATTTTAGAATTCATAGCTTACTGCCAATGTGGATACTTGGCAGGTTGGTGAAAAAAATGGCTCATATGTAGAAGAAATTTGGGACACAAAGGAATGATATGTAGGGCCAAGATTATTTACAGTATGATAATGTTGTATAGGGTAAGGCAGGGTTGTGGAATTGAGGACAAAGTTCTTTTAGTAAGAAGGGGGATTAGAAGGTCTAGTGGAATGCCTTATGTTCTGTTCAGCAGTAGGGGAGGCTGCTGAAGATCCGACTGGGGTAAAGGCTCCTCTTGACATGGATCTTGATCTTTAGGGTCAAAAGGAGGGGGATCTTGTGGAGGTGGATCTTGAGAGCTATTTGCTAAGTCGTCAGGAAGGGGATTTGGAATAACAACATTATGGAACAAATCAGTAATTTGATCATTTCTAACAGGAACAGAAATATGATGAAAAGGAAAAATAGTTTCATGAAATAAGACATCCCTAGAAATAAAAAATTTTCTAGTAGGTAAAGAGTATAGAAGATAACCTTTATAACCTTGAGGATAACCACGAAAGACAGCTGGAGTGGCTCTCTCAGAAAATTTATTCCTTGAAGATGGTAGAGTAGCCGCATAAGCTAAACAACTAAAAGATCTAAGTAATTGATAGTCAGGACTAGAATTATATAAAACATGATAAGGAGATTTATTTTTCAGGAGAGGGGTTGGTGTTCTGTTAATCAAAAAAGCAGCAGTGGAGACACAATGACCCCAAAAAAAATAGGTACTTTTGATTGAAAAAGTAAAGATCTAGCTACATTTAAAAGGTGTTGATGTTTGCGTTCAATAACAGAATTTTGTTGAGGCCTTTCAACACAAGAAAATTGATGTAAAGTACCCTGGGTTTTCAAAAAATCATGCAACTATAATTCTCTAGCATTATCAGATCTAAGACATTTTATTTTCTTATTGAATTGAGTATTAATCATAGCAAAAAACTGAATGATGATAGAGGGTGCCTCAGACTTAGTTTTAAGAAGATATAACCAAGTAAAACGAGACCAATCATCCACTATAGTTAAAAAGAATCTTTTGCCATCATAAGTAGAGTGTTTATAAGGATCCTAAATATCACAATGTATTAAGTCAAAAGGAAAATTAGACATGTGATTATTAGAAGGAAAAGCTAATCTTCTAAACTTAGCTAGGGGGCATATATCACAAGAATTCGAAGGAAAATCATTGGACATATTGAAAGGAATGCTATGACTTAGAATTTTAAGAATCTTGTCAGAAATGTGACCAAAACGATTATGCCAATTAGAAGCAGTTTTATGGCTATTACAAGTGGTAGTATGCAAAGAAATATGAATAGAATTACAAAATGAAGGTGCAGATTTGGAAAAAACTAAAGAATTGTAAACAGGAGCAGCAGATTCTCTACAAACAGAAGCAACAAAAAGTCTGCTGGATTCATTGGGACAAGAGAGAATGTGTAAGACTTCAATGAGATGACCCCTGCCAATCCTCTTGAAGTGATTGAGGTTCTGTATCACAAATTCAGGATGAGTAAAGAGAATAGCAGCATTGTAATGCTTTAAAAGAGAACTTACAGAGATGAGGTTAAAGGAAAATTTAGGGATGAACAAAACATTATGCAAGATCAATAATGGAGTTAATTGAATAGTGCCTATAGCAGTAATTGAAATTCTGTTTTTATTAGGCAATGTAACAAAAGTGTTAGAAACATATTGGAAAGAAGTGAAAAATTTGAGGGAATAAGAAACATGAGCACTTGCACCTGAATCCAAGATCCAAGAATCTTGTGCTATAGTAGTTTTGATAGGATTAAAAGAGAAAAGCATACCATTTTGAGGCTCATTTTGAGGCGCAACAACAGAATTGTTAGGGTTCTGCAGAAGAGACATAAGGGAGCTATACTGTTGAGCAGTCAATTGGAACTTAGAGTCTTCTTCAGTAGCGGAACACTGATTAATGGCAGTAGTAGAGGGTGCCTTTTTCTTGTAATTTGGTGGATATTCATGGAGTTTCCAGCACTTATCTTTGGTGTGTCCAACAAAGCTACAATGGCTGCATACAGGCCTATCTTTCCTAACTCGTCGATTGTTAGGATCAGTAAAAATTTTAACAGTAAAAGCATGAGAGTTATCATGATTGGGACTATTGTTAGTACCAACTTCTTTTTGTTTTTCATCCTGGATGATTAAAGAAAAACTTTGGTTATCGGAGGGATGGGATCCATGGAAAGAATTTGGCCTCTAATAGAGGAGAAAGAATCGTTCAATCCCATCAAAAAATGCATGACATATTCAGTTTGAGCAAAATGAACCCATGGTTCTATGCCATTGCAATTGCAAGTATGATCGGGTTTAAGATCAAGCAGTGATTCCCATAAAGTTTGGACCTTAGTATAATAGGCACTAACCGATAGAGTTCCTTGTTTCAAGGTAGCAAGATCGCGTTTCAGTTGGAAGATTAAAGGACCATTCTGTTGATTAAAAACTTTTAGGTCATCTCAAATTGCTTGAGCCGTGGTACAATGCAAGACACTGGACTGCATGTCCTTGGAGATCGAATTCAGCAACCAAGAAGCAACAATATTGTTGTTGTGTTGATATACAGTGAAGTTGGGACCATCTGCAGCAAGTTCAAGAATCGTGCCGTCAACATACCCAAATTCATTTTTCCCAAGAAGTGCCATCCGCATCGCCTTTTGCCAGGAGCTATAGTTTTCATCGATTAAAGGTTGAGAGACCAAGATGATGCCTGGATTGTCCGATGGATGAAGAAAGAAATGATTGGCATATTGATCGATTGCGACCATGGCGGTAAAGGGGAAAAAACAGAAGAAAGGAGAAAAACTCGAACACAGTCACGAAAAGAAGCCGTGAGAAGAAAGAAGAAGATCGAAAGGAATCAAAGTGAGCAGAGAAAATTTCCAATTGATACCATGTTAATGAACAGAGCTCATGGAAACAGAGAAGGAAGAATGAGTTCTGAGAATATGAATTTCATTCAATGAAAGTGCGTATGTACAAAAGGAGAGGCAAGCTTATATAGCTGCCAAAATAACTAACTACCCAATAAAACAGAATTAGCAACTAACAACCTATCAAACTAATAACTAATTAACAAATAACCCAACTAACTAACAGAAAATACAAGGCTAAAAATAAGTGTGCAACATGCCTGCACAATTGACAATAGTTAGCTAGTGGTTAACATAATTAACCAAGTAAAAGAGAACTATCTAATCCTAATAATAATGCATGTGCTTTGTGATCGTGACCAAGTTCAATCCCTCTAGTTTAGCATCACTAGTCATGATATTTGGGGTCAATTTTTTAGTCGGGGTTTTCACCCATGGCTTGATTGGAATCTTGAATCTTCCTATATCAGTCTATTGCATGTTCCTTGGCCTGTTATTTTTGGAGTAGCTATCAAAGAAAAATAAGAAATCATTGGTATTTTTTTTGGTTCTACAACAATTAATTAGGGTCTGCTGTATGTGATTCTTAATCAAGCCAAATTGATTCACAGAGAATCTGTAAAAGGCCTTTCCTTTGTTTGCTACTGAAAAAAGAAACTTCATGTAGCTTAGACTCCTCCTCCTCAGTCTTCCCATTAAGTAAATGTCGATGGCTCGCATCTTGCTAGCAATAGAGGTTCAGCTTGTGGTGGCTTACTCAGAGACTCCTATAAGCATTTTGTTAAGAGCTTTCAATGTAATGTGGGCAACTGCAATGAGTTTGGACTGAATTTTTTTTGGGTGGGGGGGTTATTGCTTGGAATTATACTTGCTAGACAACTCTCCTCGCATTCAGTAACCTATGAATTAGTCTCTCAACTAGGAGTTACTTGTTTTAACTCGGGCCATACCTATGTGGTTTTTCTTAGGCCTATTCTCACAAAAATCATGTAGCTTCTTCACATGCATCGCTGGAATACTTCAATTGTTCATGTGTATCGTGAAACAAATAAATGTGCGGATGCTCTTGCCAGAAATGCTCTTACATGTTTTGCAGCACCCTTCGCGAGATCTTCAGCAGCTGCTCTTTAATGATTACTCTGGGGCATCATTGCCAAGTAATGATAATTAGCTAGTTAGTGTTTTGGTTCTTATTGGGTTTTTGCCTTCTTTTGTACAAAAAAAATAGATTTAAAATTTGAAAAATGATAAATTAGACACAAACTTTATTATACGCAAAAATGTCGAAGAAAGAAGAACAACACAGGAAGCGTGAGGAAAATAGGGAAAAAAACAGCTATGCTATTTATTACGAACGGTTTTTCTACGAAAACAGACAAATGACTTGTTTCTGTTGTTTTTAAGACCGGTAAATGCCGGATTTGACCGAAACAAGAGTATTAGTTTATGTAAAATTACTGAACGCATATTGTCATGTCATTCGTAAACCTTTCGTTTCGTAATAATAAACATTTCTCAAAAAAAAAAAACTAATACTATATTAAAAATAAATTAATACAAATACGAAAAATCTAGTTAAATAACAATGATTTAAGGGGGCCGGCAATAGAGGGAGTTGGCTTTGGGATTGGGTTGCTGCCTTCTGGGCCTATCTTCTTCCCTCAGCCCCCATCTTACCCTCTCCTCTCCCCACTCTCCACTTTCTTATACACAACAAAATTCAGTTGTTCACTTCTCTCACTCAGAATTCTTTCTGAGTAACCGTCTCTCTCTCTTCTCTTGCAAACATGTCGTCTCACGCGCTGTTTCAGGCAGCGCAAATTTTGCCAATGAACTCTCATGTCGGCGGCAAAACCTTGTCCCCAAAAGCCATTCCCAAACTCCCTCTGCTCCACAACCGTCGCCGGCGTTTGCTCGTGCGATCGTTCGCCTCCTCCTCCCCCGCCGACGTCGACAGTGACTCTGCGTCTGCGTCTTCGCTGTTGGAGCGATGTTTCGCTTCGCCGGCGGCTCCTTCCGCTTCCCATAATCCGGTCATGAAGGGAAAATACGGTGCGTTTGGCACCGTTACGCTCGAGAAATCCAAACTTGATTTATCGCAAAAGCAAACCAACAAGTCTGGCCCTGAGGTTAGTTCTCTTCCTTCTTTTCTGTCAATAAATTAGGGTTTTGTTTCCTTTTTTCCTTTTCGTTCCAATCATTTACGGTTGAATTAAGTTTCAAAAGGAAGCGAACTAATGATTAATTGAATTACGCCGTCTCTGTGTGTACTGTACAATTTACAGAACGTGTATTTGAGTTTTCTTCGTGTTTATCAGGAGGAAATCTAATTGTTAAACTTCAATGGCTTAAGAAATTAACATAGTGCTAATAGTGGAGTGAGGGAAGATAATGATAGTAAACATGAATCGATAATTGGTCTGGAAGTTGAATTGTCGTTGTTAAACGGTAGTTTTTCCTTTCTTTTTTTTCCCTTTTTCTCGTGCTTCATTTGCCTAAATAGTGTCTCATATCATCATATTATTTCCATCACTACTAATTAAAAAGCTTACTCGAACAACTCAGTATGTGATTGTATATGCATCCAACGTGTACATACTACATGCTCGGACACACGTTGGACATGATGCTTTGCGTTGGACACACATGCAAACACACACTCAGTTGTGATAGCTTGCTAATTGAGAAGACTGGATGTGTTTTTGGCCAGTATTGAGTCTGAAATGATTGGAATGAATGTTTTTTATGCAATAATTAAGTCGTCTGTATGCGAGGTTACATGATGGACACAACACATTGCATTGGACTTGTATTTAGAAACACACTCAATTGTGATAGCTTGCTGATTGAGAAGACTGAAGATGTAGTTGGCTAGTTTCAAGTCTGAAATGAGATTAGAATGAATGTTTTTTATGCAATAATAATTAAGCCGTTTGTATAGGCGATTACATGTTGGACTTGATGCATTGCGTTTTCAATTGCAATAGCTTGCTAAATGAGAAGACTGAAGATGTTGTTGGCAGGTCTTGAGTCTGGCATGAGATTGGAATGTTTTTTTTATATGCAATAATAAAGTTGTTTGTATAGGAGATTATACGTGAGAAATATCAAGTCTGGATCAGTTAGTCTTTGCATTAATACTTTCACTGTCATTTTGTGCAACTTATGTTGTGCAAGAACCACATGTTATGGCTCATGAACTACCCGAATTGAATTATTTGCTTCCACTCATCAATGCAGTCGGTTATTCTGCCAGCAAGAAATATATTGTAAGAGATGTTGCTTGGCTAGCCGAAAATCAAATATTATAAGAAGCTTATATAAATTCCTGAGAAAATTATTTTTTTTATGTCTACGTCGGCAATAATCCAGCATCAGAAATAGTGGGTCCACAATCCCATATTTTTTATGGCTAAAAGTGTATTAAGATGGTAATGTAATTATTACAGTTTAAAATATTTTTTCTTTTCATAGAAAAAAGATATTATCAGGATATTCTAAAAAACGGATATTATCAGAAAAAGTTAACTAATATTAGTATGATCGTTTTGTTTCTCACTGATTGACCAGTTTAATTTCTCCCTGTTCAATAAACGTGTCTGTTGCATGTGACCCCCAATCAGTTTCCATCTTTCGTTATTGTCCTGCTGTTATCAAATTTACTCAAGACCCCTTCAAAAGGATCTGGGACATGCATACCTGTTCGTGGTTCGATTTTGTTCCAGTTTGTTGTGGAACATGTGTTCGGACATGGGACGCAACTGTGAGCTCCTGTTTCGTTCTGGTTTACGGTGCCTTATTTAAGGGGTAAGGGAGAGGCCGATCGCTGCAATACAAACAAAATAAGCGAAAGAGAGAGGGGAAAAGGAAGAGTCCCTGTTCAAAAGGTGAAGGGGAGAGCCTCTTCGCTGCTATACAAATTAAAAACATAAAGTGGGAGGGAGATAGGGGAAAGAGGGAGGGCATAGGGAATGAGGAACAGGAAGGAATAGCTCCTGTTCCTCAGTACAAATAAAGAGCGAAAAGGGGAAGAAGTCTATATTTTTGTGACTCTCCTGGGAAGTGTCTCTTTGAAGTATGCATACCTACTTATTGGGAAAAAAATAAGTCCGCCAATAAATGAGTGCATAGAAAAGGAAAAAAAAAGCTAAAGTGATAGTAACACGGGTAAATTTATTATTTTAAAATAGTATCAGTTCTTCACAAATTTATATTAGAAGCGTACCGATATTTTAAAACATATTACGAATCCAAATGGTGTACCAACCTAGTGTATACCCCTATGTATTATACTGATACATTTAATCAAGTAACATGTTGTGTACTATGGACCCGTGGTGTACCCATACCATAGAATACTTTTTGAATTATGTTTATGTTTTTATTTGAAAGTTAGTATCTATGAATTCCTTTTTATGCTATATTGGCAGTTAGACACTGGGGGAGGTGGTGGAAATATTGGAAAGATAATCAGTCATGGTGGTGGTGATGGAGGTGATGATGATGGTGATGACGATGACTACTTTGATGACTTTGATGATGGTGATGAGGGAGATGAGGGTGGCTTGTTTAGAAGACGAATACTTCTTCAAGAGGTTAGAAATCTCATTTATGTTATTTAAGAGTAGTTTTTCCCCTTTATCTCATATACTGGTATGTAATCTTTTGTTGCTTTCATTTGACATTTCCTAAAGCAATGACAGCAATTTTGTCCTTTTGACAGCTATTTGACCGTAAATTTGTGGATGCTGTATTGAATGAGTGGCAAAGGACTGTGATGGATTTGCCTGCTGGATTTCGGCAAGCTTATGAAATGGTACAGTGCTTTTCAGCTTATGTTTACTTGTTTAGGTTGTGATTATTGTGAAGCATATGGCCATATACTGACTAAAATTATGCTTTTAGGGTTTGGTTAGCTCAGCTCAAATGGTGAAATTCTTAGCAATCAATGCCAGGCCAACTGCCAGTAGGCTTATCTCTAGGAAACTACCACAAGCACTATCAAGGGCTTTCATTGGCAGGTAACCACAATTGTGTCCAGGTTGACTTCAAATATTTCATTGAAATATAAGAAAATTTGGCAATCTAAATTTAACTCCATGTCCTTGCTTCTGAATCATTAGTTTTCCATTTTTTGTTTAAATACTTTTCTTTAGTAGAAGCTACAACAGAGAAGACCATTGTCCTCTGGAAAAATTTCTTAATGATAGGAACCAGAGCTCTCATCTATGTTTTCTGCCCCTTGAAAGTATAAGAGGGCTATATATTTTGCTTACATGGATATGAGTAAAGATGGTTTGTCTTCAAATCATATTTGTGAACTTTCTTAAATATGATGGAAATTTATGAAATTTGTGAACTTTCTTTTTGGAGTGTACAGTAGTATATACTATTATCTCCTTTTTAATTTTTTTTTATTTTTTTTATTTATTTTTATTTTTATTGCACAGGTTGCTTGCAGATCCTGCTTTCATGTATAGGCTTCTATTAGAGGAAGCTGCTACAATAGGTTGCTCAGTGTGGTGGGAGTTCAAAAATCGGAAAGATAGGTGTGTTGTGTTGTGTATTTTTATAAGATATGGAAGTTTGTGTGGTGTTCTCTTTGCTAAATTGAAGGAATATTTGTTCACTTTAATTTGACGTTAGGATAAAGCAAGAGTGGGATCTTGCACTTATCAATGTGCTCACTGCAGCAGCATGCAATGCAGTAGTTGTTTGGTCCCTTGCTCCTTGTCGATCATATGGAAACACGTTTCAGTTTGATTTACAAAATACACTGCAAAAGCTTCCAAACAACATATTTGAAAAGAGCTATCCTCTTAGGGAATTTGACCTGCAAAAGAGAATCCAATGCTTTTTGTTCAAGGCTGCTGAGTTGTGCATGGTTGGTCTAGGTGCGGGTGCAGTACAGGGTGCATTGTCAAACTCTTTGGCTAGGAAAAAGGAAGGAAGGTGCGCAGGGTTGAAACCCAACTTATGTTCAGTATCATTCAGTTAGTTTAATTGTATAGACCTAGAGTTTGTTACCTGTGATTGGTCAAACTATGAGTGCTAAATACTAATTTTATGTTTAAAAATATGTTGTGCCCAAATTGTATGCAGATTATCTGTGACAGTCCCAAGTGTGAGCAGTAATGCACTCGGTAATGGTGCTTTTCTTGGAATCTATGCTAACCTGAGATATCAACTGCTATGTGGATTTGATAAAGCAATGGTCAGCCATTTTGATGTTATTGGAGTCGCATTGTTCTTCAGCACAGCATTCAGGTCTGCTTTTTCCCCCTCACGAGCTGTTCATTGAACTGAAGCCACAGTTCAAAAGTTATGTGGATGTGTTTCTGGCACTTATTCAGGACTTTGACATTTCCTCTTTTGTTTTAATTTTATCGACTATGACATATGCAGGCACGGCAATCTGACATTCTTTGCATTTATGATAAGATTTGCTCTTCAATGTATTCTTTTTTTATAATGTGTGCCCTGCATGCTGTTCAGAGGAAATAATACTTACAGGCCAAAAAAATAATTTTTTCCTTATCTTTTAACTTCATTTGAACTTTTCAAACATGAATTTGAATCCTTTTGACCACGTCGTTTAGCAAATGTTGCAACAATTTTGTATGTAGAGGAAGAAAGTATTGTTTAATTTTGACGTGCTATGTTTTGAGCATTCATTCTAAATGTTTTACAGGGTCTTGAACGTTCAATTAGGAGAGACTTCCAAGCGTGCCTGGCTTGGAGTTGAGGCAGATCCACTGGCTCATTCAGATGACCTCTTGAAAGTTTACAACAGGACTTCTGAAAATGTAGAAAAGCCATCCTCAAAGCAATCCTCAAAATGGTTTATATCAAAGAATGCAGTTGTTTCTGGGCTTGGGCTCTTGGGCATCAAACAAGGGAATGCAGACGTGTCTGGTGCAGAATCCTCAGCTCCCAAAGCTCGTCGAAAAAGGGTTGTGCGGAAGAAGGTTGCTGCAGGATCAACTTAGTTTCTTCGGATGTAAACGAAGTCATTGTCAAATTTTGCTGATTACTAGAGTTTACTGCTGCTGTATTGCCCTAGGTGGTGTCCATTTAGTCTGGGAGGGGGGTAATTAGCGACCCAAGATTTTTCGTCCCATCAGCTACAATTTTAGGAGGGGTTATTGAAATTTTTTCAGGGATTCTTGTATCGATCCGTTTGTGTTTCGTTTTGTTTTCTGAATGTGTACTATACTTTGAATATTTTTAAATAAAGTAGATCAAGCTTCTTTTTCGTTCCCTGTTGATTGAAACACTTCATCCATATGCCACAACTGCAATTGACATACGAAAACCTAGCTCCTGAGCTCTTGTCTCGAGTCCAATGGTCTGCTCACAATGTCTAAGTCTAAAACATTCTAAAATAATGGAACCAAACTTCGACATATCCGTCCTAGGAGTGTTAATTAATACTATCTACAACTACTTTATAATCGAGCTCAAAAATAACATTACCAAAACCAAGACTAAGGACCCATTGTAAGGCCTGCAAAAGACTGGCTTCACCTTCAGCTACCTGGATACATGGAGTACCCCATAAGGGTTTTGCAATCACGAACTCGCCTTTCTCATTACGAATACAAATGCCTAAACCAGTAGTATCATTCGGTTGTGAGAAGGATGCATCTATATTGCACTTATAAAAATCCATAGGTTTTCTTAAGAATATGTTTTCTTAATCTTATTTCATTCATAAACTTCTATTTATTTATTTATTTAAGTTTTTTGTGCACCGGAGGCTTATATATATGCCTTACATAGAGGGGAAGGGGAAAGATATAGGGGAAGAGGAAAGATGTCAACGATATTGATAGGAAACAGTAATCACGGAAGTGTAAAACAGAGAAAAGAAAACACGAAAAAAAGAACATAGGATTTGATAACGGAGTTCGGCCAATTATACCTACGTCTCCGAAGCAGAGCGACTCGTTTTATTATTATGATAAATAGGGTTACAACTTTAAGAATTTATATTATGATACAATTTACAAAATTATCCCTGTACTGTACGTCGCAACCCTCAACAGCTTCGCCCCTCTGCTCGATTGGGGGGGAGGGGTGCGGGGCTATGCCTTCCCTTCGGGTGCTACGCGCCCTCGCTTGCTCCGCTCTAGCGTCTGTCAGCCTTTCCTCGTATATAAATGAGTCATGCACAACAGGCAGGGTCAAACCCGCAGGCACACACATGATGTCTCTGCACACTCACTGCTTCCTCCCTTCAAACCACCAAGCCACCTTATCACTCCATTGATTTTTTGTAATATTAACGTGGCGATCATATATGCTAAATTTTAAATAAATTAAACAATCCTACGTATATAACGTTTAGTATAATTTTGTCCTATTACTTATAAAAAAAATTAGTTCAGAATTGATTAAATTCATATTTTTAAAAAATGTTAAATAAAGTAAAAGTAATAATTTTCGGGTGGTGCAGCAGTGTGTATTGTTAAGGCACCCTAGAAGACACCGTTTGTCAATATTTGACTTAATAACCACAAAGTAACTACAGCAATCTCTCTTTCTTTCAGCAAACAAAACCCCATCTTCCCTTTCTGCCGCTTCACCGTCGCCCCAATCACTATGGCGAAAAACAGGAACAAGAAGAAGAAAAACGGTGCCGTTTCAATGGATACAACTGAACCCTTCGTTTCGGATGCACCTCAAGGTACTTGCTTTCCATCTCTCCCCTCTTCCCCTTTATCAATTAATTTTTTTTTTGGGAAGGAAAATATCAAGATTTTATTTTATTTTATTTTTTGTAAATATTTCACTGTATTCCTCGCTTGCAATCTTATGACCTTTTAAAGTTTTGTTTTATTCAATTTTATCTCTTGGTTCTGTAAAATTTTGGTTTCTTGGTGTGGTTTAAGATTGAGACTTGTTTACTTGCAGCAATGGACACGTCAGAGTCAGGTGCTAAAAACACAGTTGCTGGTATTACCAATATGTGAGTAACCAACTTTCCTCATGGTTATGGGAGATAGATAGTTAGATACTGAAGCTTACTTTAATATGTGAGTAACCAACTTTCCTCATGGTTATGGGAGATAGATGGTTAGATACTTAAGTTTACTTTATTGACCTTACTAGTTGAGAAAACCCTTACTCAACACGAGTGATAAAGAAAAATTGAACCTAGTGTAGTTAAGTTTTTTGTAGGAAAATAATTTTTGACGGGAAAACAAATGAATGAGCTTTTGCCATGTGTCCTTAATGTAGTTAAGTTTTATAAATAGATAATAGATTAGAAATTGCAATTAAATCCAATAACGTTTGTTTGGTGCACAACATAGAGTCTATGAATATTACCATTCCTTTACTCCCACAGTCCCACTCAACTTATTATTGGATTTCTTTGTTGAACACGAATTCTGCATTTAATTGGGCATTGCGATGTCCCCCATCTCCCCTTCCACAATTGTGTTCAACCATACACATGTTAGTGCTGTTTCTACTTTTTAGCAATGGCAGGGCAGCTCCTGGAAATTTTGGATTTGGTTAACCAATTTTGTTTTGCATGGACAAGACAACAATGTCTTAAATCACAGTGTTACTTTTGCACTGGTTGTTAGTTTGTAGACTTTGTTTCGATTACTTGGTCGCATGGACAAGACAACAATGTCTTAAATCACAGTTACTTTTGCACTGGTTGTTAGTTTGTAGACTTTGTTTCGATTACTTGGTCTGCTAAGTTCTTGGAGAAGTTTATTCTAAAAGCACCCACTTGGTGGATTGTAAGGTGAAACTTTGTTAGTATTGATTGGCCTTGTTGTAGTTAGGGTTTTCGTTGAACTTTATAAATACAAATTCAATGCAGTACTGTCAATTTTTTTAAGGAAGGCGGTAATGGCAAAGATGGATAGCTTTTTGAAACCAATTTTTGAAAAATAGGAAATTTGTTGTCTGAAGACTGTGGAATATGGATGACAGAAAAATCAAATCTAACTAGTTCACCTAGCTGGTGAGGTGCCCCGTAGTTTCTCAGATTGGGTGTTCACATCTATCATGTATCAACCATTATCTGATTTGATTATATCATTACAGGAAATCATAACTTTTGAATACAGTTTGTATGTTTAATCAGAAATAATAGACTATTTTAGATATGAATGTTTTCATAATGTTAGAAGAAAATCATTGGGTTCTTATAAAACGAAAAGGTTATGAACTAATAAATACCACTTTTTAGTTCTCCACTTTTAGAGAGATAGCCAGCAGAGGAGGATTAGTGGTCTTGGTAGCAAATCTCCTTCCTGTTTTTCCTCTTTATTTCCTTCTTCAAAAAGCACACTGTTTTAGGGTACTCCTTTTGGCAGAGCAGTCCTCTGATATACCTGGAGTACTTTCCTAGGACATATTATTACTCCAATTCAAATATCATATACTCTGTGAATGAAGAAAATTCAACATCATATAATAATCGGAAGTATCTCCAATGTTTACACTGAAAGCCTCTTTATAAACCCAACAAAGCCAAACATTCTAATAAGTTATTCTTATTCTAAGCTGAAATAAGATAATCCAAAATTTTATAAAATACCTAAATAACAAACAACAATAAATAATCCCAAATACCCTAATTGCAAAATTAAAACCCTAAATAGAGGGCATCATGGTGCTATAAAGCTCCCTCCATGGCGGGGTCTAGAGAAGGATAGGATCTATAGTAGATTTGTTGTAGATGGCAACAAGGTGAATGAATCCAACTCTAATGAGCTGAAATCTAGCTCTACCGAGGGAAACCTAGTCCCTCCATCCTTCAATCTAGTAATTTGGAACAATGATTTGTCAACTTGTCCATTGATCTTGAACTTGTTATGTTTTTTCTGTGAGCTGAGCTATGAACCTATCTTTTGTTTTGTGAATTCGGCCTTCTGTATGTTGCATGGTATGGACTCCCATCTTTGTTATTGTGGTTTGTTTCATTACTAAGTTAGAATTAGAATTTTAAATATATTGCTTTTATGCTTTGTTCCTCCTTTCAACGACATATGGACATTTTCCTTAATCCGCTTGCTCTGTTCTGCTCTTCACAACTTTGGGACACGTCAAATATGAAGTGGGGCTAACACATTGTCCTTGCTTCTTGATTTCCATCTATTTGCAAAAAATTATGCTTAAAATAAATATCTCCGGTCTTGCACTTGTTAACCCGTGTTGTTAAAATTACTGTCTGACAATTAAGACAGCATTCTATTCACATTTTCAAGTGTATGTGGCTGTTCTTTTGAAATTTTCTTGTTCTAAACTGCTACTTTCTATTATATGGACCTATTCTGAAACAGCAAGATGAAGCAGACAGGAAGGCCTATGAAGAGATCAAAAAATGTTCGAAAGATGAAGGCAATAGAAAAAGCTATATCCGCAAATGAGAAGTCTGCTGAGAAAATGTTGAAGAATGATAACAAAAAAAGTAGAGTTCAATCTGCGAAAACACTCTATGAATAAAGTGCTGGATTGCTCATATCATCACTTGTTAAATTTTGACACTTTATATTAGCACTGAATATACGGCTTTTATCATTTAGTTTAGCTAAATCAAATTATTTATTTAGGCCCCGTGTTTTCTAAGAATGAAGGTCTTTTTTTGTTGCATCCTTATGGTAGTGTTTAAAGTTTGATCGCTCTATTCTCAATGAAAAGGAAAAATCATAGCTTTGATTTGGGGCTGTTCAACCGAATCACAACATACATATGAGACAATTGTTATTACATAATTCCGCTATCCAAGAAAATAAAATAAAAAAAAATCAAAACAAGAAAGAAAAGGAAATAATTGAATCATGAACAATTAATGCGAAATTTTCATTTACTCAAATATTCTTGATATCTAACTTTTAGGGTCTGTTTGATGATGGATTGTTTCGGTAAATTTGATAATTCAAATTAAACTGATAAAATTAGTTTGAATTCTTGATTATTTTGCGTCAAGCTTGATCTGAATTGATTATTATTTGTTTGATTTTTTAACTTGAACCCAAATCTGATGTTTTTGTCTCAAAAAAAATCTGATGATTTGATGCAGAAATTTATGAAATTCCTTTTGTTTTGTGAGAAATGCTAGCAACACATTTTGTAATACTATCTTTTTAACACACTATTTTATTGGTTGAAATTTATGTGTCATCAAATTTACATAAGACCCACATGATTTAGTGGGATTCATTTCAATTTTATTCAATAAAAGGGTGAGTGTTGGAAAGAGTGTTATATAGTGTGTTGATAACACTCTTCATTGTTCTGCATAGGAACATGAAAGAAATTCATAGAGGAACATGAGGGAACCTTGAGGGAAGCTCAACATAGGTGGATTTGCCGATGTCGAAGGTCTCCATGGTGGTGCCTCTGGAAAGGGTACATTTAAAAGGCACTCTAATGCCATACTCAAGCTCGGTCAAATATGGTACTGTAAAATTGGGAATAAGATTTACCTTATCTTGTGAAGAGATGCCCTTATATAGGTTACTAATTGGGCTCCACGATAGGCGTTATGCTTTGAGTCTAGATAAATGATTAATTAGGAAGCTTGACTCCGGTGTGCCACACTTTGGAGTGTGTTTCAATCTTTGCCACTCGGTTGGACACGTGTTGAGGTTGGCCTAGTGAGACACCCTTGCCCCATTTATAATATTATCTCATAATTACGAATAATAACAATATCAGAGTACAGCGGAAGACAATATATTTTTCATTATATAAAAAGTTTTTGTACATGCAGGGTTCAGGAACCACAAAAAAAAAAAAATATACATATATACAGAAACCACAATGGGTATACAAAAGAATATCATCAGTCAAAAGATATCAAAACCTAACAAGAAGCCTCCTACATCTGGCCCGTTCTGTGAAACCCAACGCGTGGTCGTGGCGGCAGACGGGAGTCCCCAGTGGAAGGACGTCCCTCAAACCTAGACTGATAGACTCTCAAGGGCTCTACCAGAGGGGCAACAGGAGATGAAGGGGCAATCTTCTCTGACCTACGACGAACCTCCTAATCTCCGACACTATCCCTAGCCGTACTATAAGAACCTGAAGATGAAGGAGCAGCAGGGTAACGTTGCCTAGCCCTAGGCTCTCGCCGCATGCGGTTAAACGGTAATCGCTACGCAATTCTAAAATCACCAATAAAGGAGGCCCTGAGCGATCCTAAGAGACGGAAAAAGACACTAACTAGACCCGTATAGATCACGACATGGCGGCTATAGTCGATCTCCCAGCAATCCCCGTCCATGTTGTGGTAATATACCTCGAAGTCACCTATACCGGGATGCTCGGCTCCTCCAGCATTAACAGGTGAAAGTAGTGAGACAACTTCAAGCACTCGAGAAACTTCGGAATCTAAATATATAAAGTATAGAAAAGAAAGGAAACAAGACAAAGCATGGGAGATGAGAACACACTACACACCAACAAATGGGAAAGCAGAAGAATAGAATATGTGAAGAAATAGGTTCAAGCATCCTCGAGTAACAGTTGGGATCAACAACTAACTACCCCGTTTATGCAGCCTAGAGCTATATGCCTATGTGGCCACATAGCTTAGTGCAGCAGTAGCAGCGTCCCCACCTTAGCCTTTGTAATTAATAGCTCAGCTAGTCAGTTGTCCATCCCCATTTCTCGCTCATCGTACCCCTAAGAGTGCATCCCTGCTCCCCAATTTCGGCTGATAGGAACAGGTGTCGGGGTGTCACTCGGGATCGACACTATGGACAATGATACAACAGTACCCCGTCAGGATGACCAGGCTACCCGACGTCCCGACACAATGGCGGCCAAACCATTGGTCACCTGTAGACTTTGTCGGACCCAGACTATCCTCAAGGACCAGCGCGTTCTGTACTGACTGCATCGTGCCCACACTTTGGCACCTGACCTCGTACACAGCCTATGTGCACGGCGATGGATTACAGCACATCTATGCATATGATTTATTATTCAGCACCTAACAACTTATCATTATTCATCAACCTTGCCTATCAGCTTATTATATTTATTCATTATCTCAGGCAGTAGTTATAGTTTATTATTAATTATCCCCCCCACATTATCAGTATAAGCACCATGTAATAATTTAGCAATAATTCAACAGTTAAACAATCAACAACTATCAGCACATAAGTTAACCCTAGCGTCGCTCAGGCGACCAACTACTAATATATTATCAAACAACACACACAATCATCAAACAATTATAAGTCGTCTTCCCTAGGGTTTTCATACAACAATTATTCCTATGGTTGATGGACTAGCGACTACTATCCTTAGCAGTCGTAGTCTTAACACCCCTCCTAGGTTATTGGGCATCAACCCCTAGTAGGGCTTGGGCCACCATACTTCCATATTCTACACATATCATATTCCTACTATCCTTAGTGTATAGGGTTTAGATCTCTCCATACTTGCCTAGAAAACAGCCGTCACCCACGTCCCTGTCGCGCCTCCAGAGCTTTCCCACGTCCACCAATGGAAGCCTTGGAAGAAGTGGTTTAAAGGGAGGGGAAGTGCGCTATTTATAGGTGCAGAATGGGTCCATCGCGTCACGATGGTCATAGACACAGCCTCTATCGCGTCGCGATTGTGCCACGTGTCAGTGGTTCAATGGTTGTGATAACCGACATATCTCGCGTCGTGATACACCTCTCTCTAGAGTCCCTCGTGTCGCGATAGTCATATTCCAGAAAATTCCTAGTCTCTTGGATTCTAGGGTTTTCTAGAACGTTCTTTGCTTCCTAAGGGTATTTTCATCCTTTCTAGTCCTTTCTAGTCTATTTCTATCGTATTAGGACTTTCCTAGGTATTTCTTTTGCCTATTTTATTTTCTCAGGATGTCACATTACTACCCCCTTAAAATAATTTTCGTCCTCGAAAATTGCCGATTACGTACCTACGAAAAGATGTGGGTATTGCTTTTTGATGTCAGCTTCTCGTTCCCAAGTTGTGTCTCCAGTTCTTTCATCCCACACAACCCGTACCAAAGGAATCTGTTTGCCTCACAGTTCTTTTATTCTTCGATCAACAATCTCTCAAGGTAATGCTTTCGTATTCTAGATTATCTCTGAGCTGTGCTGACTCAGGCTCGATAATATGAGACGGGTCGGGATGGTATTTCCAGAGTTGGGATACGTGAAAGACATCATGAATGTTTAATAAGTTTGGGGGTAAGACAATGTGATAGGCAACATATCCAAATTTTTGGAGAATTTGAAAAGGTCCTATGAATCGAGAAGTTAACTTTTTGGATTTGATGGCTTTGCCAATGCCAGTTTTAGGGGAGACCCTCGGAAATACATGATCCCCTGCTTCAAATTCTAAGGGCCGGCTTCTTTTATCATGGTAACTTTTCTGTCGGTCTTGTGCTGCTTTCATCTTTTCCCTAATCATCTTGATTTGTTTTGAGGTTTGTTGAATTAGTTCTGGCCCTAGAATTAGGTTTTCCCTTGGTTCAAACCAGCAGAGGGGTGTTCAACACTTCTGACCATATAATGCTTCAAAAGGAGCCATCCTAATACTAGAATGATTACTATTGTTATAGGAGAATTCTACCAAGGGTAACAGTTCATCCCAACTTCCCATCTTTTCAAGGGTACATGCTCTCAAGAGATCTTCTAGGGATTGGATAGTTTGCTCAAACTGACTATCAGTTTGAGGGTGGTAAGTTGAGCTCATACTTAATTTAGTACCAATGGCTTGGTGTACCTTTCTCCATAGTCTTGATGCAAACCTAGGGTCTCTATCGGATATAATGGTAGTAGGGACATCATATAGTCTTACTATTTCCTTAATATAGAGTTGGGTTAATCTTTCTAATGAATAACTTTCGTTAATGGGTAGAAAATGAGCACTCTTAGTTAGCCTATCTATGATAACCAAATAGTATCATATCTTCTCTGAGTTCTAGGTAATCCTACTACAAAGTCCATAGCTATACTATCCCATTTCCATTAAGGTATTGCTAAGGATTGGAGAGTTCCTACAGGCTATCGGTGTTCATTTTTAGCCTTTTGACAAACCAAACAGGATAAGACAAAGTTTGCTATTTCCTTCTTCATTCCAGGCCACAAAAATAACTTCTTTAGATCCTGATACATTTTGGTAGCCCCGGGTGAATACTTAACCTACTCTTATGCCCCTCATCTAATATTGTTTTACTAATTTCTAAGTCCTCATGGACATATATCATTTCTTTAAATCTTAACGCTCCATCCATTCCTATATTGAATTCTGAACTTTTCCCTTCTTCAACTAACATTCTCATTTTCCTAACGTATTCATCTGTTTCCTGTTTCCTCTTGATGAGTTCTAGAAAATCATTGGTGATAGTGACCTTTCCTAGATATAACCTTTCCTTCTGTGCTTCTACTCCAAAACTTAGATCTCTAAACTATTCTATCAAATCTAGTTCTTTGATCATCATGGCAGAAGCATGCAAGGATTTCCTATTAAGTGCATCTACTACTACATTAGCTTTCCCTGGGTGATAGTGTAGGTCAAACTCATAATCCTTTATAAATTCCATCCATCTCCTTTGTCGCATATTTAAATCCTTCTGATCGAACAAATATTTCAGGCTCTTATGGTCACTATAGACATAGAATTTTGCCCCATACAAATAATGTCTCTATATTTTTAGGGCAAAAACTATGGCTGCTAATTCTAGATCATGGGTAGGATAATTTCTTTCATGAACCCTTAAATGGCTGGAGGCATAGGCTACTACCCTTCTCTCTTGCATCAGTACACATCCTAACCCTTGATGGTAGGCATCACTGTAAACCTCAAATTCCTTTAAAGGATCGGGTAAAACTAAGACTGGAGAAGTAATTAATCGATTCCTTAACTCCTGAAAACTTTTCTCACATTTATCTGACCACCCAAAAGAAGATCCTTTCCTAGTCAACTGGGTTAGAGGTAGGGCAATCTTAGAGAATCCTTCTATAAACCTTCGATAATATCCTGTTAATCCTAAGAAACTTCTTACTTCACTAACTGTGGTAGGTCTATCCCATTGTAACACTGTTGCAGCTCAGGCAAGTGCACCTGATCGTAACTCGTAATAAAAGTGGAGTATTTTTAAGACTCCGAATGTCGAACCCACAAGAAATGTGCGAGTACCAATGAAGTAAAGAATATATCCTATTAGGCTAACGAAAGTTGTAATTAGAGAATAGCAAAAGTTGTCACGTAAATAAAAAGAACAATTAAACAAAGTGCGAGAACGGATTAACTATATTATGGGAGGTCTAGGGGAACCGGGTTCATCAATACTCAACTCTTGAATTAACTAAATAATTGCTACGAGATCCACTCACTCTAAATTACTAAGAACTACCCAGTTAATAGCCTTCTTTCTAAATAACTACTCCGTTTTGATCTAGGAAGGTAATTAAAGAAAAGAGCATTAAGAACAGGTGAGTTTGTTAATTTAATAACCAATTAGAAACAAGCAATAACCTTGTCCGGCATATAAAGTGAGTTCTTTTATTCCCAGAGATCCGTTAACTAACTGTGGTCCTGTTACCGCCAATTAAGCCAACTAATTAAAGGTTAATCAGGCCTTATAGGATTAAGCATGCTAGGGATAAAATAATCAATCAAACAAATAGAAACACATAGAATTAATTAGATAAATAACAAAAGCATTGTAAAGGATCCCCCATCACTCCTAGTGATGGGTTTAGCTACTCATATTCAATGATAATAACATAAACACAATCATAAAAACATAGGAATCTATAATAAAGAGAATAAAATCTAAACCGGGACACCTTTTCGGTATGACGACTATCATTAAGCACATTTTTCACGTCATCAGGAGCTCTAGCAGCGAAATGGGGTTGGCACCAAGCTCTAAGGAAACACGAATCAACAAAAAGCAAGGGAATTGATGTAGAACTCTCAAAAAGGGGTTTTAGATTCAGAAATTCGTCAAAAGGTCTTTTGCTTAGGCTAAGAGCGCCTATTTATAGGTTGTGATGCAGATTAGGTCATCTGGCTTTCAAATCTACACATTCTGGGATGGGGTACAGCCGTACCGGATATATACACGGTCATTCCAAACTTTGTTTGTGACGTTGGCCCGTACTTGTGCGCTCTGCACTCCCTGACATCATCTGTGTACAACGACACTGCCTTAGGCACGACCATACTGAACTTTTTCATCGGCGCTAGGTGGTATTGACTAAGGGGGTACACCCCTACTGATTTCCTGATCTAGGTACAACCGTACTAAAGTACTGTCAGACCGTACCGTTCGTCCAGTAGTGCTAAAACTCTCCAAAACTTGCCAGCTTTCAGTCTATTCTCGCATCTTTTGCTCTGAGTGGTGTCTTTATGATATTTCTGCAAAATAGGATATAAGTGAGTACCTTTGTGCTTTAAATAGCGCAACATGATGTAATTAAGTACTAGAAATGCCCTATAAAAGTAGACAATTTAGTGTGATAACAAATACATCCCCACACTTGAGCTTTGCTTGCCCTCAAGCAAATTACTTGGGTAATTATAATAAGAGAAACTACTTTCACTGAATAGGGGCAAAAACACAAGTATGACAACAAAGTGATATCATAAAACATGCTAATAAATAGAATGCCCAATTAGAGGTATAAGTCCAAATGAGTCAACAATCTGTGATTTACAAGTCACACTCTCACCAATCTCAAAGTGTTTATAGGTATAGTCATTAACGCTCGAATTTTTCAAATGAAGTGACATTACCATAGGCTTGTACATCGACCAAAACTCTACTATTAAAGTCTATTTATCAAGCAAAAGAGGAGTACATGTCTTTTCATTGGTTGTAATGGGGCCAAGGTAATAAAGTTAGGTATGATAAAAGAAAGAAAAGATTATGCAAAGTGTCAGAAACAAATCAGCCAAAACAAGCAACTTTTTTTTTCCACTTTTAAGAGCAGGCAGGGATCCCAAAATTTTTGATCAATAAGCTTTTTTGCATTTTCTGAAGGTACTATCATGATAAATAATTATATTTTTCTTTCAATGCTTTTTCTTTTCTTTTCCTTTCCTCCTTTCGTGCATTTATACAGCAAATTAACATTTTTAAGAACTAGGAGGGGAAATAAATATTAAGCCTTCTTTTCGTAAACACATACAAAAGATTCAAAACATTATTCTTTTGCTTTCTGCCACTAATTGCTCTCAAAGAGTATTTTCCAAGGTTGTCTTTACAGAGTATAATCAATAGTAACAAGAAGGGGTACCAAAGAAATATAATAGAGTACTTGTAGGCACAAAAGCGGGCAACTAGTGGTAAGATGCATTCAAAATAGAAGTGTCCGAAAAAATTCCTAAAATTACCCTTTTCAAATTCACATGAAAATAAACTCATATTCGCTTTGTAATGGTCTCAGCACAAGTTCTGGAATGCACATTCATAGAAAAATATGACTCTAAACAAAGAAAAGAAGCAAAAGCATGATGTGATCTCTTGTTTTAGGCTCAATTCTTACATTTAGTAGCTTCCACAGAAAGTTAAAACTCACAGAACCTCAATGCCAATTTTCAGCAAATTCCAATACTAGCAAGAGAATTAATTTAATCACAAGTTGTCAGGAATTTTTTTTTGTAGCCTCTAAATCGGCAAAAATTTAAAGTTCTCTATAATTATAAGCAATTGTAAGCATAGCCAAGTAATAAGAACAATATAAAATTCCGTCTCTACACTTATTTTTAGTAGTGTCCTCACTGCGACTAAGATAAAACAAACACAAAAAGATAAAAGAAAATAAAATAAATGCTAAAGTAAAAGAAGGTGGAAAGAGACTCCCCTTTGAAAAATATTACGAGCAAAATGAATGGGGATATGGGCAAGGTATATTGTTTCCTTTCCCAATACCGATGAAGCTGGTAAGCGGGCGGAAGAACTATGCATCACAAAACTCAAAAATTTTGAAATAAAATAAAAAGAAATAACAGTAGAATAAAATAATAAAATAAAATTGAAAGCAATAAAAATAAAGTGTATCTTGCGAGCATGCTAATATATATACATCTCCTTTAAATATAAAAGCAAGAGCCTAAGTACTAAAAGAGAAAAAAAAATGTAGTCCTGCATCGCTCTACAGGAGGGTAAGCCTGGAGACGCTGAAGGTACTCCAAAATAACTGCCAGCTGCTGTCCACGTGGGTCCTATGCTCTTGAAAGCTAGTCTGCATCTCATCGAGACGCATCATGACATCCTGGTAGGAGTGGCCCTGTGGTGCTGCCTGTGGCTGTGGTGGTGGTGGATGCTCTTCTGCTAAAGGCACAAAATCTGCAGCCTGATCCTGCTGCTGCTCCTGCTGCTCCTCCAGTCCGACGACCTCATACTTGCCATGCCCCAGTCTCCACAGAACACCGATGTTGCAGAGGGTCGAAAGTAGGAGGGCTCCATCTCAATGGTGGTGGCCCCCGCTCCAGTACGAACTCCGAGGTGAGCTGATAGTCGGGAGACAAACGAACCCAAGACTATGTGACCGGTGTTCTGGGGCTGCAGATGAATGCCCAGCTGGGTGCAAGTGCGCAAGAAAAACATACAGGCATTGCAGCGGTGGCCGCGGGTCATGGCCCAAAGAAAGAACAAGTGCGGCTTGGTGACTGTGTCGTCGCTCAAGGCCCTCCTGTTAATAGAACGAGCAATCCATCTATGCACTGCCCGCACAGCTGGGTCTCTAATCTTGCTGGCCTTGGCGCGGCTGGGAATGTAGTGGGCATCCCCTGTGAGAGCTCCCAAACTCTCTGAGTCCTGCCACCCCTCTGGGATATCCAAAAGCGCTCCTAAATACTCCGGCGTCAGTACCGTTTCCGCCATCTCAAATCCTAGCCTAAGAGCCAAAATGTCACTACTAGATCCTGCTCCGGCTTGTCCTCCATCTTTGGATGCTGGAGCTCCCTGTCCCTCATGTGGTAGCCACAGGTGGCTAGAAAATCTAAGACATCCTCCACGTGAGTGGGCTATCTGACAGAGGCTGCCTGGAGCCATCCAATCCTCTACAGTAGTGTCTCTACCTCCTCCCATAGGCTGACCTGCTGGAGGGCATCAAAGTCCAAATATCTCTGCGTGTGAGTGTGGAAATCCAGCAGCTATTTGTATCTTTCCTTATGCTACTGTGGGATATAGGCTGGCACAATTTTTCACGTGTATGCTGCTGCAGATGAGGAGCCTTTGCCTCTCTGGCTCTTAGACATTTTCCTGCAAAATAAAAAATATGAAAAATTAGAATTTTAGGCGGCAACTGTGTTAGGTACGGCCGTACTGCATGAATATGTACGCCTTAGTTTAAAAGGTCAGTACGGTCGTACATTGCCATAGGTACGCCGTACCTGTGGTCTGTCTTCAACCCTAAGGCCGCCAGTGCGACCTTCAGTACGACCTGTTCTTGATAGGTACGACCGTACTGTGCTATAAAATTTTGTAAAAAATCTACCCTATGATCAAATTTTCTCAGTTCTAAACCCAAATTTTAAGTCTCTAATCATTCCTAGGGTCTTTAAGCATGCAAAACCAAGCCAAAATTATTCCTAAATCGCTAAAGTTAGAATTAAACAAAATTAAAAACCTAAACTAACTAAAAACTCAAAATAACCAGTAAAACAAGTAATCAATCCAAGAAATAAGTTTAGAATTAGTACCTGGATAGTCTTGGAATGAAAAATGCGAAGAAGTTGGGAGTAGAGAATGCTTGAGTGGATAGGATTTGGGTGTACGAGGGTATGTTATGCCCTTACCTCTCACCGTTACCTTAAATATTCAGCCTCTAAACACGGGATACGGCCGTACCTGGTTATATGTGTGGTCGTACCTGTCTGTCTCTCAGCGTTTCTCAGGATGAAGCCGTGCGGTACAACCGTGCCTAATGGAAGGTATGCCCGTACGTATTGGTTTTCCAGAAAATTTTGGTTTTTTAGAATATTTCATTTTTTTTGGTATTTTTAATAATTAAAAGAATAATAAAACAGAATAAATAAATAAAACAAAATAACAATAAAAAGAAAAGCGTTAGTGGACACAGGTTGCCTCCTGGTAAGCGCTTGTTTAACGTCTCGAGCCTGACGATTCGGAGGACTTAGAATTAGTCCTCAGCGGGCAATGACCCTTCTTTGACATTACCTTTTGTTTTCTTACTATTGGGGAAGACTGCAATATAATCGCCTTCTTCAAAGTGATCCATCCAAGAAGGGTCTGAGCACTTTTTTGGTGGGTTCATTGTGTACCCACAATCTTCACAAATATAATAAGCGGAAATGTCCTAATAAATTTCCTTACTATGTCATTCCACGTCTCTATTTCTTCAGCTGGTAGGAGATATTGCGATATCTTGACTTCCTCATCTAATGAGAATGGGAAGATCTTCAATTTTGCTTCATCTAGAGACAAGTTCTCATATTTTGGTTTCCTCATCTTTTTGCAGAACTGTCTTATGTGCTCAATATGATCTTGCCCTATTATTCCCTTAAATTGTAAAGTTGACACCTCTGAGATAATAGATGGGTCTAATTCAAAACTGGTGAATTCTTCAGGGGCATCATCCTTTAATTGTTGACATCCTTGGATATATCTTCTTTTTCCTCAACTGTGGGTTGGAAAGCCCTGACAAACTCTTCCATGAGTTCTTCCCATGTTGAAAAGTGAAATTTTGGGTATACTGAGAACCATTGCTTAGCCACTCCTCCAAGAGAAAGGGGGAATAACTTAAGTCTTATCCTACTTGCGGTGGTTCCTGCAAAATTATTAGCCTTAACCAAGTCATAAAAATTTAATATATGAGGAATAGGATCCTCCCTAGGCAGTCCTTTGAATTTAGGCAAACAAAGTGCTTCCATTATCAAGGAAGGGGTTATGTTCTTATCCTGCTCAATAGAGTTGCTATCTTGTTTTTCAACTTGCTCTTCTTTTTCTTGTTTAGGTTCCACATCACGCAAGAAACAACAAGAAGTACTAGAGGAAGAAGTTTTGTTAGCATTATAAATATTAAAAATCTCTTCTTTATCCTCAATTCTTAGGGTCATGGTTCCCTTTTTTACTTGAATAGTAGCATTTCCTGTTGCCAAAAATGGTCTTCCTAATATAATAAGGACATCTCTATCTTCCTCCATATACAGAACTACAAAGTCAACTGGAAAAATAAATTTTCCCACCTTAACTAGCACATCCTCTATTATCTCTCTTGGGTAAACAAGAGTTCTGTCAGCTAACTGCAAGGACATGTTAGAAGGTCGTGGTTCCTGCAAATTTAATTTTCTAAAGATAGACAGAGGCATTAGATTCACACTTGAACCCAAATAACATAATGCTTTAAAAGAGTTATTACCGATTGAGCAAAAAACAGCAAAGATTCCTGGATCTTTAAGCTTAGGTGGTAACTTTTTCATTAACATAGCAGAGCAATCTTCATTTAAATTCACTGTCTCAAGATCTTCCAATTTATTTTAGTTAAAAATTATTTCCTTTAAGAACTTAACATACTTAGGTACTTTAGAGACAATTTCAGCAAAGGGAATATTGACATGCAATTTTCTAAATTTTTCTAATAATTTCATTGCTTGCCTATCCTTATGAAAATTTTGAGAACTTTGGGAAAAAGAGTTACTTACCTGTTGAGGCTCAGTATTAGCCTTCTCCTCTTTTCTCCTCTCCGGGACGTCCTTTATCGTAATGCTTGGTTCCTCCTTTGCCATAAATATTGCATTGCACTTCTCATTTGGATTTGGTTCCACTTGACTTGGAAGTGCTCATTTTTCTCTTTGAGTCACCACACTTATTAAAGTTGCCATGTGGTCTTTCAACATTTTCTGGTCTTCTGTGTTAGTGGATACTAATTTTTCTAAATTCTTGAACCTTTCATTCACTTGTCCCATGAAGTTGTTGAGGTCATTTACACTGTGACTTCTATCATTTTGAGCACGGTTCTGTAAATGTGGAGGCTTGTAAGTATTCTGATTCTGGCCCTGTGATCTCCGTTGACCTTCCCATGAGAAATTGGGGTGGTTTCTCCATCCGAGATTATAGGTGCTTGAGTAGGTGTTATTCTGTGGCTTATTCCCAATAAAATTCACCTCCTCAGTGCAATCCTTAGAATCGTGACCTGTTACTCCACAGAAATTACAAGATGCTTTGGTTGCCTTGGTTTCTATAGCCTTGTATCTTTCTTCAGTCTTCTCCATGAAACCGGCCAAAACTCCCATATACGGATGTTCATGCCTTTGCATAAACTTCAGCATAGCTTCTTCATTCCTGTCTTTGGATCAAAATCCTTTTGGTCTACAGCATTGACTTCTTCCAATTGGCCTTCAATTGACATGCATCCCCAGTCGTTATTAGTTGTATTTGCATTGGACTGAGTTTGCGCTGCCATTAGAGTGTCTATCTTCTTGGTCATTGCCTCCAATTTTGCTTCAAGGGCTGTGTTTGCTTCTACTTTATAAATTCCTGCTTGCTAGTTCTTCCTTCCGGTTTGTCTTTCATTTGCTGAGCATTGAGCATTATTCTGAGCCATTTTAGTCATTATATCATAAGCCTCAGTGGGTGTCTACTTTCCGAAAGATCCTCTACAAGCAGCATGAACAACACCTCTAGTTTGCATGGTAAAACCATTGTATAAAATTTGAACCAGCTGCCATTTAGTGAAACCATGATGAGGGCAGCTTCTAATTAGATCTTGGAATCGCTCCCATGCCTCATGCATTGATTCTCTTTCATTCTGAGCGAACCCAGATATGTCAGCTCTCAGCTTTGTAGATTTTGCGGGAGGAAAGTACTTATTTAGAAACTTGGTTTTCAGGTCCTCCCAGATGGTAATAGAATTCGGTGGAAGTGAGTCCAACCATAATTGTGCCTTTCCCTGCAGTGAGAATGAAAACAATCTTAACTTGATGGCCTCCGATGTCACACCATGACACTTGACAGTGTTAGTAACTTTCTGGAATCTCTTGAGATGAGCATTTTGATCTTTGAAGGTAAGCTAAAGAATTGCATTGCAGATACTATTGAAATTAGGGCTAGCTTCAATTCAAAATTTGTGGCCTTAATCACCAGATAGTTGACGTTGTTCGCCACATCCGTAGTTGGAGTGAAGTACTCATTCAACGTAAGTTCGTTATCCATCGCTAGCTGCTATCTTCTCAACAAATGAAGTGTTCTTTCAATTTCAGGGTCGAATATCAATTCGGGATATTGAGACCTTGTCTGCATACACCAAAGGAAACCAAATTATTATGTTCTTAAAACAATAAAATAAACAGAAAATAAATAACTAAATAAAATAAAATGCCTAGCGTAAATAGAATCTTGTTCAATCAATATCGCTAAAACATTCCCCGGCAACGACGCCAAAAACTTATTGAGGCTCAAATAAGTGCACATGATCGTTACTCGTAATAAAAGCAAAGTATTTTTACGACTCCGATTGTCGAACTCACAGGAAATGCACGAGTACCAATAAAGTAAAAAATCTATCTTATTAGGCTAACGATAGTTGTAATTAGAGAATAGCAAAAGTTGTCACGTAAATAAAAAGAACAATTAAACAAAGTGCGAGAACAGATTAACTATATTATGTGAGGTATAGGGGAACCGGGATCACCAATACTCAACTCTTAAATTAACTAAATAATTGCTACGAGATCTATTTTCTGATTGATAGCTAATCACTCACTCTAAATTACTAAGAACTACCCAGTTAATAGCCTTCTTCCTAAATGACTACTCTGTTTTGATCCAGGAAGGTAATTAAAGAAAAGAGCATTAAGAACATGTGAGTTTGTTAATCTAATAACTGATTAGAAATAAGCAATAACTTTGTTCGGCATATAAAGCGAGTTCTTTTATTCATAGAGATCCGTTAACTAACTGTGGTCCTGTTACCGCCAATTAAGCCAACTAATTAAAGATTGATCAGACCTTATAGGATTAAGCATGCTAGCGATAAAACAATCAAACAAACAAATAGAAACACATAGAATTAATTAGATAAATAACAAAAGCATTGTAAAGGATCCCCTATCACCCCTAGTGATGGGTTTAGCTACTCATATTCAATGATATTAACATAAACACAATCATAAAACCATAGAAATCCATAATAAAGAGAATAAAATCTAAACCGGGACATCCTTTCGTTATGACGACGATCATTAAGCATGTTTTCCACGTCCTCACGAGCTCCGATAGCGAAAGAGTGTTGGCACCAAGCTCCAAAGAAACAAGAATCAACATAAAGCAAGGGAATTGATGTAGAAATCTAAAAAATGGGTTTTAGATTCAGAAATTTGTCAAAAGGACTTTTGCTTAGGCTAAGAAGGCCTATTTATAGGTTGTGATGTGGATTAGGTCATCTAACTTTCAAATCTGCACATTCTGGGACAGGGTACGACCGTACTGGATATATATACGGCCGTACCAAACTCTGTTTGCGATGTTGGGCCGTACTTATTCGCTCTGCACTCCCTGACATCATCTGTGTACGGCCGTACTGCCTTAGGCATGACCGTACTGAACTTTTTCATCGGCGCCAGGTAGAACTGACCAAGGGGGTACGCCCCTGTAGTACCCTAATTTTGTCCGGCCTTTTTATTTTATTTTATTTTATTTTATTTTATTTTATTTTATTATTTATTTTAACTTTTTAAAATTTGTAATAAAAATAAAAATAATATTTTTGGTTTCATAATAAAAAGAAGAAAGAGTAAAGAGAAAAGAAAGGAGAAAAGAAAGTAAAGAAAAAGGAAAGAAAAGGGTTGCGAATAACATATTTGAGGGGTGTAATTAGCAAACTGCACCCCATTTCCTAAAACCCAACCCAGCCCAATACTCCTCACCTAGCAGCCCACACATGCACCCCCTCTCTTCTCTATTTGCAACCCCCAGCGCATCCCTTCTCTCCCTCACTAGGCGCACCCCTCATTTTCTCTCGCACACTCCCCCTAAGCCTCAAACCCGCGCGGCCCATCACCGGCCCAACCCAAAAACCTTCATAACCCTAAAAACCTAATTCTTCACTCGTCCCTCCTCATTTCCTCTTCCCCTTGACACAGCGCCGCTCTCCTCCCCCTCGCTCTCCCCTTTTCTTTCCTTTTCTCTCCATTCTCTCAATCAAACCCTAAAATCCCAGCCGCAACACCACACACACATAGATCCCTCATCCCTCTCATCATCCCTTCAACCCTAATTTCCTCCTCCCAAATTCGGCCGCAACGCCTCTTTCGGTCTCTCCCTTATCTTCTTTTCTGAACCAAAACCTAACTCTTTCCCTATTTCCTTCATTCTCCCCACTTCATCCTTGATCTCCGAAACCCTAGCCGCGGTCCCCTCCCCTTTTTACCTCTTTTATTCTTCCCCTTTTTTCTCATCAATCACGATATGATTCGGTCAGATTCTAAATCAGAATTTGAGATCTTGAAGTAAAGAAGTGACAAATCAGGGAAGTATCGATCTCCTTTCTTTACTTTTAATTTTTATTTATTATTCTGATTTGGTTCTATTTCTTTTGATAGAGACTATGAGGCTATAAAAAGCCAACGACATGCAGCTGAGGAAGGGAGATGACCCTAAGAGTAAACCGAGAGCAGAAAAGAGAGCAAATCCGGATCCAGAAAATAACATAAAGAGAAGGAGAAACAGAACAAGCAGAGAAGAAGAAGGCCAAAAAAAAACCGTGAGGCCTTAGAACTAAATTAAACACTACTAGTTTTAGGTTCCTTTTGAATCTCCTCCTTTGATTTCTGTAAGTTTTCTGGGAGCCACAAACCCAGGTCTATTCTTCTTCGTTTTCATTTTTTTGTATTTTTTTTGCCATGGTTTTCTATGGACTGAGAAATATATGATCGTTGTTGTTATTATTGTTGTTGTTGTTATTATTGCTGTTGCTGCCATTGTTATTGCCGTTGTCATCGTGTTTGTTGCTGTTGACGTTAGTATCCACGGTTCCACGGTTTAGATTAGAATTAGGTTTAGGGTTTGGCCTTCCAATGGGGCCAAACCCTAAATAGGGATCAATTTGCAAATATGTAGTTAAGAGGGGCATAAATATAAAAAAGGTTTTTCTTTGAAATTCTGTTCCATATATACATGTTTTAGGGTTTGGTCTTTCAACAGGGCCAAATCCTTAGTAGGGATCAATTTGCAATTATCATATTAAAATAGGACTTAAAAGCAAAATTGAAGTTTCTGGATTTGGTTTCTTCATTTATACATATTCTTCTTTTTTAACAAATAAATTAATATCCCTTATGGAATTAAATTGTATCTTCAATTTTTATTTCTGTTTTGCTAAAAAAGGGATGAGATAATAATAAGTGCAAAAAAGGATTTTCTAGATTCTATTTATTTTTTGTAAAGTTTTGAATAATTTTGTTGGGGTCCTTTCCCTTTTCTTTTTTATATCATAAGCTTAGCAAAAAGGCGCATCGAGCTTCTGTCCTGTTCTATTTAGAGGGTAAAGAGAAATATTTTGTTTATGGATAAATTTTGTTAAGGGAATAAATCCTAAAAGGCAAACAGATTTTTTTCAAGAAATTAATGGGTACCATTTTCATGGGCGTTTTAGGGGTGCTAAAACCTTCCTTATACGTAACCAACTCCCGAGCTCAAAATCTGGTTCAAATACCTTCTTTTTTTTTCTCATTAAATCGAAAATATATTCAAAGAATAGGTTTTCCAATGTTTTCCTATAAAATAAAATATTGGTGGCGGCTCCATTTCAAATTTGGTGTGGTTGTCACAGCCCCCACTGATTTCCTGTTCTAGGTACGGCCGTACTGAAGTACTGTCAGGCCGTACTGCTCATCCAGTAGTGCTAAAATTCTCCAAAACTTGCCAGTTTTCAGTCCATTCTCGCATCTTGCTAGCCTTGGCGGCTCAGGCAAGTGAACCTGATCGTAACTCGTAATAAAAGTGGAGTATTTTTAAGAATCCGAATGTCGAACCCACAGGGAATGCGTGAGTACCAATGAAGTAAAGAATCTATCCTATTAGGCTAACGAAAGTTGTAATTAACGAATAGCAAAAGTTCTCACGTAAATAAAAAGGACAATTAAACAAAGTTCAAGAATAGATTAACTATATTATGGGAGGTCTAGGGGAACTGGGTTTACCAATACTCATCTATTGAATTAACTAAATAATTGCTACGAGATCTATTTTCTAATTGATATTAATCACTCACTCTAAATTACTAAGAACTACCTAGTTAATAGCCTTCTTCCTAAATAACTACTCTGTTTTGATCCACGAAGGTAATTTAAGGAAATAGCATTAAGAATAGGTGAGTTTATTAATCTAATAACCGATTAGAAACAAGCAATAACCTTGTCTGGCATATAAAACGAGTTCTTTTATTCCTAGAGATCTGTTAACTAACTGTGGTCCTATTACCGCCAATTAAGCCAACTAATTAAAGGTTGATCAGGCCTTATAGGATTAAGCATGCTAGGGATAAAACAATCAATCAAACAAATAGAAACACATAGAATTAATTAGATAAATAAGAAAAGCATTATAAAGGATCCCCCATCACCCCTAGTGATGAGTTTAGCTACTCATATTCAATGATAATAACATAAACACAATCATAAAAATATAGGAATCCATAATAAAGAGGATAAAATGTAAACCGAGACACCCTTTCGGTATGACGACTGTCCTTAAGCACGTTTTTCACGTCCTTCCGAGCTCCGGTAGCGAAACGGGGTTGGCACCAAGCTCCAAGAAAACACGAATCAACAAAAAGCAAGGGAATTGATGTAGAACTCTCAAAAAGGGGTTTTAGTTTCAGAAATTCGTCAAAAGGTCTTTTGCTTAGGCTAAGAGGGCCTATTTATAGGTTGTGATGTGGATTAGGTCATTTGGCTTTCAAATCTGCTCATTTTGGGATGGGGTACAACCGTACCAGATATATACACGGCCGTATCGAACTTTGTTTGCGACGTTGGCCCGTACTTGTGCGCTCTGCACTCTCTAGCATCATCTCTGTACGGCCGTGCTGCCTTAGGCACAGCCGTACTAAACTTTTTCATCGGCGCCAGGTTGAACTGATAAAGGGGGTACGCCCCTACTGATTTTCTGTTCTAGGTACGGCCGTACTGAAGTACTGTCATGCCGTATCGCTCATCCAGTAGTGCTAAAACTCTCCAAAACTTGCCAGTTTTCAGTCTATTCTCCCATCTTTTGCTCTGAGTAGTGTCTTTATGATATTTCTGCAAAATAGGACATAAGTGAGTACCTTTGTGCTTTAAATAGCGCAACATGATGTAATTAAGTACTTGAAATGCCTTATAAAAGTAGACAATTTAGCGTGATAAAAAACACAGCCTCTACTTTCGTTGGGTCTACAACTATCCCTTCTTTATTTATAATATGTCCTAAAAACTGAACTTCTTTTGGCCAAAACTCACACTTGGATAACTTAGCATAGAGATGTCTATCCTTAAGGATCTGTAGTACTATCCGTAGGTGTTCTACCTGTTCCTCTCGGGTTCGTGAATAGATCAGTATATCATCTATAAAGACAACTATGAACTTATCTAGATATGGGCAAAATATCCTATTCATATAATCCATAAATACTGTTGGGGCATTGGTCACTCAAAATGGCATGACTAGGTATTCATAATGTCCATATCTTGTCCTAAAAGTAGTCTTAGGGATGTCTTCTTTCTTAACCCTAATCTGATGATATCCTGACCTTAGATCTATCTTGGAAAAGATAGAGGCTCCTTTTAACTGATCCATCAGATCATCTATCCTAGGTAATGGGTATATATTCTTAATAGTAACCTTATTCAATTGCCTATAATCTACACACAGCCTAGATGCTCCGTCTTTCTTCTTTACGAACAAAACTGGTGCACCCCATGGTGAAACACTAGGATGAATGAATCTTTTCCTAACATCTCATCAAACTGTTTCTTTAATTCTGCTAATTCTAAGGGTGACATCCTATAAGGAGCTATGGAGATAGGTCCTATCCCTAGATAAGGTCAATGGCAAATTCTATTTCCCTCTCTGGTGGAAGTCCTAGAATATCGTCAGGGAAAACTTCGAGGAACTCATTTACTATAGGTATGTTTTCTAAGTTTGGGGAATTTTTCCATTCTAATGAGCACAACATCATGCATACCTGAGAATTCCCTTTTTCCTTTCTACAACATTGGCAAATTCCTTGGAAAAGGTTAAAGTTTTTCGAGCACAGTCTAAAATTACATGGTTGGCTGAGAGCCAATCCATTCCTAAGATTATGTCTAATTGTTGTAAAGGTAGGCATACTAGGTCTACCATGAAATCATGGTTTTCGATCTTAATAGGGCATTGACGACACATAGTGGTAGTACGAAAAAAATCATTAGTGGGGGTCAAAATAATTAAAGTCTGTGGTAAGGATGACACATGAAGTTTTAGATATTCTACGCAATCATTCGAAATAAAGGAATGAGTAGCACCTGAGTCGAAAAATACAGACAAAAGATGTCCAGAAACGAGGCACATACCTTGAATCATGTTAGGGGATTGAGATGATTCCGCTCCGCACACCGTGAACACTATTCCCGTAGTAGTAGGCTTATCAGACTGTCCTCATGGCAGCCCAGCTCCTCCTGCTCCATTGCTCCTAGCCTCGTGTCCTCTTCCTGCCACCATCCTTTCTTGGTTTTGACTAGGCCCCCTCTCATTCGTCGTTCCTGCATATGCTGGGTAAAGGTTTACCCTGCAATCCTTAATAACTGTCCGGTTTTTCCACACCTAAAGCAAACCCTTTGGTTTGCTTATGGACAGTCCCGTACTAGATGATTCCCTCCACACCGAAAACAAGGTGAGATCCCATCAGAGCGTCGGGGAGCATACCCTTTATATTCTATTTGATTCTTTCCAGATCTTGCGTACGGGTTTCCTCAGTCTCCTTTCCCTTTTTGTGAAGGTCCATTATTTCTAATTGGTCCCCCGCTCTTGGGTTCTCTTCTAGGTTCCACATTTTCCAACTCCATACATCTCTCAACCATGTCCAGGAAATCTGTCAATCTCAGAGGTAAGATTGACCTCTGAAACTCCACCCTAAGTCAATCGGCAAATCGACGGCACATCCATTCTTCACTAGGGTTTAGTTGATAGTAGTGGGAGCACTTAACAAAAGCCTTGAATCTTGTGACGTACTCTCCTACCGTCATATTTCCTTGAAATAATGAACTAAACTCCTATTCCTTCTGCTGTCGCACTGTGTTTGGAAAATACTTTTCTAGGAAGTATTCCCGAAACACCTCCCAAGTGATAGCTCTGCCTTCCGCTTCCAACGCTCTTTTTTTACCCCGCCACCAACTTTCTGCTTCCCCTAGTAGCAGGAATGCAACATAATCTTCCTTCCGTTCTTCTCTATACCTAATTGCTGCAAAGATCTTCTCCATTTCTTGTATCCATTTCTCAGCACCTTCTGGATCACAATTCCCCTTAAATTGTGGCGGTTTCCCTTAAGAAAGGTCACCAAACCGTGATCAGTTTCATTGTCCCTTTGTGGCCGTGATGCAATTCGAATTAACTCAGCATTCTGTTGGGTTTACTGCAACACAGTCGTTGCCAGGTCCTGAAGAACTCTGGCTTCCGGGTTCCTCTGATCTTGTCTTGCATTCCAAATTCCTGATGTCGCCGGTCCAGAGTCAGTTGATTCAACTATACCTCCATTCATGTTTCTAGTTCGCACCATAGTCCTTCCTGAAAATCTGAAGTTCATTCATAAGATAACTCTTATGAATAGCTAGTAGCAATCATCTATATCGACTTACTCAGACAAGATAATTGCTAATCGAACTCGCACTCCCCCTTTATAGTCGGCGTTCGGTTGGAACTCCAACTAGGATATGGGCCAGACTCTATCACTTCCAATGACTCAGTGTCCAGTTAGGATCGAACTGCTCTGATACCACCAAAATGCAATACCCTTGCCCTATTTATAATATTATCCCATAATTACGAATAATAACAATATCAGAGTACATTGAAAGAAAATATATTTTTCATTACATAAAAAGTTTGTGTACATGCAGGGTTCCCTCCTAGGAACCACCAAAAAAATAATATACATACATACAGAAACCATAATTGGTATACAAAAGAGTATCATCAGTCAAAAGATATCAAAACCTAAAGAGAAGCCTCTTACATTTGGCTCGTTCTATGAAACCTAATGCGCGGTTGTGGCAGCAGACGGGAGTCCCCAGTGGAAGGACGTCCCTAAAGCCTAGACTGATAGAGCCTCAAGGGCTCTACCAGAGGGGCAACATATGAGGAAGGGACAATCGTCTCTGACCTACGACGAACCTCCCAATATCCGACACTATCCCTAGCCATACTATAAGAACCTGAAGATGAAGGAGCAATACAGTAACGTTGCTTAGCCCTCGGCTCTTGCCACATACGGTTAAACGGTAACTGCTGCGCAATTCTAAAATCACTAATAAAGGAAGCCCTTGATGACCCTAAGAGACAAAAAAAAACCCTAACTAGACCCATATAGATCACGACGTGGTGGCTATAGTCGATCTCCCAGCAATCTCCATCCATGTCATGGTAATATACCTCGAAGTCACCCCATACCGGGATGCTCGGCTCCTCCAGCATCAACGGGTGGAAGTAATAAGACATCTTCAAGTTCTCGAGAATCTTCGGAATCTAAATATATAAAGGATAGAAAAGAAAGGAAACAAGACAAAGCACGGGAGATGAGAACACACTACACACCAACAAATGGGAAAACAGGAGAATAGAATATGTGAAGCAATAGGTTCAAGCATCCTCGAGCAACAGTTGGAATCAACACCTAGCTATCCCGTTTATGTAGCCTAGAGCTATATGCCTATGTGGCCATACAACTTAGTACAACAGCAGTAGCGGCCCCTGTAACATCCTGTTTTTCAGAAAATATTATTTAAAGTATAGTAGACGGTGAATGAGCATTAGAAATTCTAATTTGAAAGAAAATAGGTCTAGATGTATTATAGAAACGCTAAAAAAGACAAAAAAAACACCCCTAGGAAGAGTCTAGGAACCTTAGAAGTGTCTAGAATGGAAGAAAATAAGAATATCTCTTTAGAATGGGTTGCGACGTGGCCAAGATTGCACTAGAGGCAATCGCGATGCGATGGTGAGAATTCTAGAACCAGTAAGTCGGTGAACGTAGCCAATGAGTGCGTAACACGTGGCCTAATCGCAACGCTATAGGCGACTGTGTCTTATACCGTCGCGACGCGATGGAGCCAAGTTTTGCCTATAAATAGAGCTCGTCCTCTCCATTCCGCCAAGCCCTCCAATGGAGCATTTGGGTTGCGACGCGACCAAGATTGCACTAGAGGCAATCGCGACACGATGGTGAGAATTCTAGAACCAATAAGTCGGTGAATGCAGCCAATGAGTGCGTAACACGTGGCCTAATCGCGATGCTATAGGCGACTGTGTCTTATACCGTTGCGACGCGATGAAGCCAAGTTTTGCCTATAAATAGAGCTCGTCTCTCTCCATTCCGCCAAGCCCTCCAATGGAGCATTTGGAGTGCGAAGAGGGGAACTTGGAGGAGGAGGCATAGCGGGACGTGGGCAACACGAGCAACAACGGTCTTCTAAGCCAGGTATATCCCAACTTCTTCTTCTCTCTAGTTATTCTCTCTCTAAGAACTTTTAAGGAGTAAGTATGCTCTAGGACATCAGAAAACCCTTGGTAAGTAATCCTAGAGATTGAAAAGGAGGGTAAGCCATAGAGGGCCACTAAGGAGTAAGTATGCTCTGCACTTGCCTCAAGAGAGGATCTTGTGCATCAGAAAGCCCTTAGTAGGTAATCCTCTAAGAGAAGAGGATGAGGGCCGCCTAGTAGATTAGGAAGGAGTGTCCAGAGGTAGGAGTACAAGTAGCAGACACGGCGAGAGAGTAGAGAATGGAAGCAACTATGGCAGTCTTCTAACCAGGTAAGGAGACCTGAACCCTATCCACTAGGGATTGTAGGATTAGAATAAGTGTATAATTAAGCATAGGGTGACCTAAGCCTTACTAGTGGTTGATAACAGCAGCACCTTAGGAAAGAGGCTGTGACCTATGATAGCTGTGGACAGTTGTCAGAGGTCTGTTAACCATATGAATGATCTGATAATATTGATAGAAGGATGTTGATTGGTGTGATGCTAATTCTACATGATTGCTTATGGTTGTGTGTGATTGATTGATGATATGCTGATGGTTGTGTGTGATTGATTGATGGTATGCTGGTTGATAATATGACTGTAGTAGGTCGCCTGAGCGAAACTAGGGTTAATCCATATATTGATCAAGGATGATTAATAATTGATGTTATGCAGGTTGATCTATAAGTCATTCGAGGATGGTTGAGTATTGATAATGTATTGGTTGATTTACAATATGCTGTAGATGTTGGTAATTCTGCTTATGTTGGTTTGACGTAAAGTTATTAAATAATGATGTATGTAGGGTATGGTTGAAGCTATCTAACTATAAAGAGTTGTTAAGTGCTGAGATAAGATGATGATGATGCTGGCTGAGATAATGAGTTGATGTGCTGAGCTGATGAATAATGAAAAGCTAATAAGGTGCTGAATAATAAATGGTCATATGCATGTGTTGTAATCCACCGCCGAGCACATAGGCTGTGTACGAGGCCAAGTGCCAGAGTGCGGGCACGATGCAGTAGGTATGGGACACACTTCGCATGGATCATTGAGGATAGTCTGGGTCCGACAAGTCCATAGGTAATGGATGGCTAGCTACCATCCTGTCGGGATGTTGGGTAGCCTGGTTATCCTGACGGGGTACTGTTGCATCACTGTCCATAGTGCCGATTTCGAGTGCCGTCCCGACACTTGTTCTTATCGAAGAGCAGGGATGCATTCTTAGGGGTACGATGTGTGGGATAGGGGATGGACAACTGGCTTGGCCTACTCACACGCCGCTGAGAGGTCGCTGTTATCTATAAAGGCAAAGTAGCTAAGGTGGGGCTGCTTTTGCCATAATTAAGTTGTGTGGCCACATAGGCTTATAGACGCAGGTTGCATGGGAAGGGTAGCTAGGTAATGATCCAAACAGTTACTGGGAGATGTATGATTTAATCTATCATATATTCCATTGCTCTGCTTTGCTATTATACTTATGTGTAATGCTTGGTTATGCAAGAGTTCTAAATCCTACCTTCCCATTTAATAGTGCGTATAGTGCGTTTTGAGTCTCCTGCTCTATTTCTTGTTTTGTATATATCTGCTCTCGGATATTAGCAGGTGGCAGACGATTCAGGAGGAAAGATGGTATCGGGTGTTCCACAACCAGTGAGTCAGAGTCAGTAGATGGGAAGTCTAAGTCACTATCCCTATATACGCTGTATCAGGATCCTATGGATGAGTGCCTTTAGGTACAATTGTACACTTCCTCCTGCTAAAATAAAATAAAAATTATTCTCATTATTAGTGTATAAACTAATATATTTAATATATTGAAAAAATTGACTAGGATGTCACAGCCCCACCTTAGCCTTTGTAATTAACAGCTCAGCTAGTCAGTTGTCCATCCCCATAACCCGCTCATCATACCCCTAAGAGTGCATCTCTGCTCCCCAATTTTGACTGATAGGAACAGGTGTCGAGGCGGCACTCGGGATCGGTACTATGGACAGTGATACAACAGTACCATATCAGAATGATCGGGCTACCCGACGTCCCGACACAATGGTGGCCAAACCATTGGTCACCTGTAGACTTTGTCGTACCCAGACTATCCTCAAGGACTAGCACATCTTGTACTGACTGCATCATGCCCGCACTCTGGCACCTGACCTCGTGCACAGCCTATGTGCACAGCGATGGATTACAACACAGCTATGCATATGATTTATTATTCAGCACCTAACAGCTTATCATTATTCATCAGCCTTGCCTATCAGCTTATTATATTTATTCATTATCTCAGCTAGTAGTTATATTTTATTATTAATTATCCCCCCCACATTATCAGTATAAGCACCATGTAATAATTTAGCAGTAAATAAACAGTTAAACAATCAACAACTATCAGCATATAAGTCAGCCCTGTCGCTCAGGCGACCAACTACTAACATATTATCAAACATCACACACAATCATCAAACAATTATAAGTCGTCTACCCTAGGGTTTTGATATAACAATTATTCCTATGGTTGATGGACTAGCGACTACTATCCTTAGCAGTCGTAGTCTTAACTCCTAGGGTGTTGGGCATTAACCCCTAGTAGGGCTTGGGCCACCTTACCTCCCTATTCTACACCTATCATATTCCTACAATCCCTAGTGTATAGGGTTCAGATCTCCCCATACCTGCCTAAAAGACTGCCATCACCCACGTCCCCGCCGCGCCTCCGGAGCTTTCCCATGTCCTCCAATGGAAGCCTTGGAAGAAGGTGGTTTGAAGGGAGGGGAATGGCGTTATTTAATTATAGGCGTAGAATGGGTCCATCGCGTCGCGATGGTCACAGACACAGCCTCTATCGCGTCGCGATCGTGCCACGTGTCACTGGTTCAACGGTTGTGATAACCGACATATCTTGCGTCGTGATACACCTCTCTCTGGTGTCCCTCACGTTGCGATAGTCATATTCTAAAAAATTCCTAGTCTCTTGGATTCTAGGGTTTTCTAGAATGTTCTTTGCTTCCTAAGGGTATTTTCGTCCTTTCTAATCATTTTTAGTCTATTTTTATCGTATTAGGACTTTCCTAGGTATTTCTTTTGCCTATTTTATTTTCTTAGGATATCACACCTAATACTAGGCATATACCTCGTACGGTCCATAGTTCCTTAGGCACTGAGTCTGTAAGGCGAAAGCGGTTAGTCAATACATGACCGGCCTCCCATTAGCTAAAAAAGGTCAAGGTTTGGGCCACCCAAAAAGCCTTTTGGTTTTAGGCCTAATAGGCCATCATATTTAAGTAAATGTAAATAATATTTTTTTATTGTTATTATTATTATTATATTAAATTTTGCACTTTGTGTTAAATCATATAGTTGTGGATAATAACTTAAACTTATTGACCTACATAATTTTTGACATATTTGAATGCTTTATTGCAAAATAGAATTTAAAAGGCTATCATATAAAGCTGGACTCTCTAAAAGGTCATGTTAGACTTTAAAAAAGATTTGTATCATACATATAAATCATAATAAGACCTTATAGAACTCAGCTTGTTTTATCTATTTTTATCCCCAATGTCTTATGTCTTTTTGTAGTAGTGGTTATAATTTTCATTTTATAGTTTATTATAAATAGAACTTATCCTCATTGGCCTATTAGACTATTAGTCTATTTAAAAATAGGTCAGATGACTTATTTAAATATATTAATATGAAATAAGTCTTTAAGTAGGCTATCAGGTCATATAGGACTTTTAAAAAGGCTAGGAGACGCTTTAAAAAAGCCTATGACAGGTAACGAGACAGACTTGGGCCTTAAATTTTTTGACCAGACCAGGATTGGACCTTACAGAGCCTAGCTCGACCCAGTCTATTCTCATCCCTAATCCTCATCACGTGTGTATAAAAAAACAAAGTGGGCCTCATCCACTTTTTTTCTTTACTTAGTAATTGCTTATGTAATTTTGAGATTAACTAGTAGTTGTTTAGGTAATTTTGAGATCAACTGTGGCAAAGATTGAAACATCACTCCCTTGCTTAGCATTTCTAGAGCTATTAAAACCTAACAGCTGTAGAAGATATGAATTGTGATTCCGGACAAATTTTACTCATAAGATTGAAAAATGGAAAACATTGGCAAAAATGACAAACTATTTATCCAATGAAAAATGACACACCAATAAGATCTCTCTCTCCCTTTCTCTTTGCTTGGCTCGAGATATTAAGTTTTAATTTAATTACACTTTCAATCTCATGTTATATATAATGTGTAGTTTTGGTTATCCAATATTTTTTAGCAAATTTATTTCTTTAGTTTATTTAATTATTTTTTCACTCACTTTTCATCTACTTAAAATTCTGAAGTTCTCTTTTTATACTTACAAAATTCACAAATTAAATTGATTAATTCATTTTAAACATTATTATACCTAAAATTCACTAATCAAAAATATCAAATTTGACATAAAATAATTTCTTTTAAATTCTCATATAGTTTCCAATTTAATAAATCATTTTATTAGATTTTTTTTGTAAGTTTTTAGAATTTAAAATAATTTCATATTTCAAACTCATCGTGAACTTCCAAATAGTTAGATATAAATTGAGTAATTAATGAAGATCGAGTTTTAGGTAAAAAAATTGATACCAGAACCGAATTTACTTGAGTTCAAAAATAGAAAAGCATGATTAGTTTGAAAAGCTTGAGAGGTAAAAATGCACATAGTTCAAATAAAATAGACCAAAAAAATTAAATTTATTTTTTTATTAGAAGTAAAAAGGCATATAATTTAGTTCTCTTCAAATAATAATATTTATTGGATACTAGAAATATGTTTCGAGAACACCCTCACAGCCTCACTAGTCTTCTTGCGGATTTTTTTTTTTTAAAACTTTTTTGTCAACCTTTTTTTAAAGAAAATTTCAACACAATAATTTTTCAAACTAGAAGAGCACGAAAAAAGGTAGTGAAGGAAAAGACGTTTTCTTGAACGTTTCAGATTTCTATCTGTCCTGTACTGTACAACTCCATCCATAAGCATATGATCCTCAACTACTGAAATAAATGCAAGAATTCAATTCAATTCAATTCATTTATGTCTGATCTCAGAATGTTGTAACGTATCACCGGGAAAGCCGCAGTAGTGGATAAGAACACACTTTGCTATGCTTAGCTCTCAAATTGCAAAGTGATTACGACATGACATCATTATTATATATGCATATCAATATGGATTAGAGGTAGAGCCACAATGTTGTGTTTTATCATAATGAGAATTTTTGAATATAAGGATTACCCTCACTATGGAACAGTGTGGAAGCTTCTCCATTATCTCCCACAAAACAAGGAATGTGGCTGATGGTGCTCGTGTGCAATTGCTTTATGATCTTGCCAAGAGGCAAACCTTGTAGTTTTCCGCATAGGTGTTTCCTATTCGTCCCTTCTCCTTGTCTTCGAAGAGATGAATGAACGAGAAATCAAATATTTTGAGGTTATCACTACTTTTGATCATTATCCAAAATCCCTTCTTCCCAGTATTCCCGTCCCAATACCACATTGTTAAATCATTCCTATTATGGCCAGATAGATTTTTGTGGACAAAGCTTCTCTGGTAGAAATGCCAACGATAACACATTCTTTTAACTACGATGCAATTTAATAGGAAGGACCTGCTACAAAACTCAGTATGAAAAACGAGAATGTATAACCTAAACTCAACAAATGTCTTTTACTCGGTTACTATGCACAATATAAAAGCCCAAATAAACAATTTATTAAACCATTAAGGAAAAGAGAGAGAGAGTGAGAGACAGAGGATGCATTTGCAATTCAAAATTGTTTACAGGGGCTTTTATATTGTGCACAACTTATTTACGTTAGAAACAATAGAAACTACCATAGACATATTCTTCAGCATGCAACTAAAAGAATTTAAATTCATTCTCTGATTTATAAAAATCTCCTAATTTGTTTAAATAATAAACAATAGATTAAAAATTATATTGAAATGTGATTTCACAAAAAGATGTATATTATTTTGGGGGTGAATTATATCGTGCACCACTGCTATAGGTGATGTGTGGTACACAATATTTAGTTATTGTTCGATTGTGCAGTCTCATAAAGTCTAATTATAAAGCCTCCACACCAAACCTTTTCCCAACACCACACCACATCGTTCTCTATACCAGATTTTGTTGAGGCAAAACCATTGTCATGAACTCATCATTCGAGCTCCCTACACTTCGATACTATGATTCATGACCTAAACCATCAAAGCCACGACATTGAGCTTCCACAACTGCATAGGAACGAAACATGCCATGGATACCAACCTGTAACTTTCGTCGAGAAAATCTTCACCATTCCTCAACCGAATCATAACTGAAGCTTAGCCCACCACGGCAGAACACAAACTTTTGATTCTACTCGAGATTGTGAACAAACTACCCATGGGAAAACCTTCATCGTCTGTCGTCGGGCACCACTGCTCACTGCCGGAGATCGGTGCTCCACCTTCAGATCCCTTCACACAAATTGGAAAACTTACAAATACCCCGCGACCCTTATTCGCGATGGAGCCTTCATCTTCACGCTCCATCTGCCGCAACAACCACCATGACCTCATCGAGATGCAGTTTAAGAAGGTTAAAAAGTGATGGAATAAATCCTTAAGGTTGATCAGCAATTGTCATAGATCCTTAAGGATTTATCCGCCTACTGCGCGTAAATCTCCCAGGGTACAACAGGTCTGTCCCGGAGAAACCGAAGGTATCAGAACAGCAAGAAGAAACACAGGCGATATAACCCAGGAACTCGAAAATGCAGAAGAGAAGAAGAGGAAATTTTTGGTGTACCTCAAAATAACTAGCCTGTCAGGCTTAAATAATAAAATCTGAAAATCACTAATTAAAAGATAGTATATCCATTTAAAATAAAATAGCTATTGGTGGAGATAATGGATCACAACGTGTATGAGTCGGTGGCATAAAAATAGGGAATGTTATCGTTAGTGGATAAGGAAGACCAAAACCGTTTGAGACTTAGTCAAAGCAGAAAAACGCCTAAAATCATGGTTTTTCGGGATAAGCCTTCTCAAATAAAAAAATATTTGTTGGAAACATTAATTAAAGAAATAAAAAGGAATGCAAGTCCTTATCGTGTGCGCATGGGGGCAAATCGGAAGATTTGCACTGAAACCACCACTTTGGGCCAGACTCATGTGCGCGAGGCCCGTCTCTTTCCCTAGCCACTTTTACCACTTCATATTACATGATAGCTTATAAACATTTTGAGTGTTTTAAGAACCATTCTATGTGGGACTTCCCACTTTTGAAATATCACAAAAAACACAACACAAACAAGATATGAAAACCTTCCTTAGCGCCACGACCTTGGAAAACCTTCTCTTGCACCATGACCTCGTCTGAAAAAACCTAACAAGATTTCAGGTAGAGAGAAGGAGGATGGAATGTAGAAAGTCTACCATAAGATTTGAAGATAATGTAGATAACTAAATATGGTGTACCGTGCACCACGTATAGTAGTGGTGCATGATAGAATCAACTTTATTTTTCATACATACATATTTTCTTATAAAGTGGTTTGGATTAAGTTTTTCCTTTACTATTTTTTCTTAAACTTTTTTATGTACTTGTTAGAAATACTCAAGACTATTGACATACACACTAACACTACGGTCCCATTATTTGGACACATTTTGTGGACACAAATACGGGACATCAAGTTCGTACTGTACCGATCGTGTCCGTACATGTACGAATTATTTTTATTTTTATTTTTTTCAAAAAAATATTTTTTTAAAAAAAAATAATTTTAAAAAAATTATTATAGATTTTTTTTATCTGGTTAATCACGTTTACATATCTGGTTAATGCTATTCATTATCTGGTTAATGCCAAATCCTGAAACTTTTGGACATCTCATTTTCTTACCTGGTTAATCAAGTTCACATATCTGGTTAATGTTATTCATTATCTGGTTAATGCAAAATCCTGAAACTTTGGACATCCCATTTTTTTATCTGGTTAATCAAGTTCAAATATCTGGTTAATATTATTCATTATCTTGTTAATGTCAAATCCTGAAACTTTTTCTTATCTGGTTAATCAAGTTCAAATATCTGGTTAATATTATTCATTATCTGGTTAATGTCAAAATCTGTGTTAACCAGTTAAAAAAAATTAAAAAAAATATTTTTTTGAAAAAAAAACTTTGTCCGTACTGTACGTCCGTACAGTTCGGACATACGATGTCCCGTATTGATATCAACTTTGTGTGTCCAAATATCATTTTTCCTAACACTATAGTTGAAAGTAATTTTTAAGAAAAAAATATATTAATAAAAGTACACTATATTGAAACTATATATTTGTGCAAGAGAGTGAAATTGAAATTTTGTTTGTTTTTTATATTATATAAAAAATGAAACTTGAGTAAAATAACTAAAGAAGAAAATAATAAAATTATATAACTTTTAGTTGTTAAATTCTAGGGTTGGACCAGTTTGATAGGTAACTGATAGTTGAAAAATCATTTGAAACTCTAACGACGACTTACGATGTCGTTTCGACAAAAACAAAGAAAAACGAATGAGTGCTCAAAACTTAACTTATATTCGGTTTCTCTTATTTTTTGTCAAACTAGTACTGATTAGGTCACTGTCTCAAGCGTGAGGACATATTGGTCGACGTTCGAGTTTAGATTAAATAAATAACATATATTCATTGTAGTTTATATTTACTAAGTAGTTTTAGTGAAATGTTAGTAGCAAATTTTGCATTGAAAAATAACACATTTATTAAGGGTGTTTTGGTCAAATTTTATCTAAATTAATTACTCCCTCCGCTCCATAATTTTGGTAGTTTTAACAATTATTTTTTTTTGGGTAGTTTTAACAATTATTTTTTGTTTCAAAACGATAAGTGTTTTATAAACCTAAGATATAATTCACATTTTTTTTCCCAAACACACCCATCATATATTTATTGTCTTTACATTAAAAATTGACACAACCACACAAATACTTAATTGATTGTTTTGAAACCTGCATCATAAGGCTATTTTAGTAAAAACATATTTCAATTAAATAAACCCTTAGTCTGTATGTAAAAACCTTAAACCACCAAAGTTATGAAATAGATGAAGTATTTCTTAGTCTGTTTACAAAAACCTTAAAGAACAAATTTTTTTATACATAGGGAGTATCACATCTCTTCTCTTACTTCTCTCCTTTTTTTTTTTCCTTTTGATACATATCTTACAACACTGTAAATCTGTAATGTGATATGTGTGAAAGAATCTTTACTGAGTGAGTTCTTTTTTGTTGTTGATAATTTTACTGAGTGAGTTCTACTGTTATCTATCTCTTTTTTCTCGCATCAGTTTTTTATCCTTTTCTTTTTTTCCTTTTTATTACATAAACTATCATATCTTTCAAATTGTCTCTCTTTTTTCCTCTTTTATTCTACTCCCTCCGTTACTTTTTATAAGCTCTTTTAGATACTATAAATCTATATGTGATATGTGTGAAAGAATCTTAAATCTATATGTGATATGTGTGAAAGAATCTTTACTGAGTGAGTTCTTTTTTGTTGTTGATAATTTTACTGAGTGAGTTCTACTTTTATCTATCTCTTTTTTCTCGCATCAGTTTTTTATCCTTTTCTTTTTTTCCTTTTTAGTACATCAACTATGATATCTTTCAATTTGATACATCTCTTACAACACTATAAATCTGTAATGTGATATGTGTGAAAAAATCTTTATTGAGTGAGTTCTTTTTTGTTGTTGATAATTTTAGAGTGAGTTCTACTTTTATCTATCTCTTTTTTCTCGCATCAGTTTTTTATCCTTTTCTTTTTTTCCTTTTTATTACATCAACTGTCATATCTTTCAATTTATCTCTTTTTTCCTCTTTTATTCTACTCCCTCCATTACTTTTTATAACCTCTTTTAGACAAAAAAACACAAATTAAAAAATAATAATTAACATAATTAAATTTATTTTATAATGTGTATATTTTTCCAAATTTATCTTTTATTTATTATAAATCATACTTTTAATTAATTAATACGTGTCTTAGATTTTGTATTATTTAGAGATACTTTTGAAAAAAATAATTAATATATTTTGTAATTTAAAAATTGGCTTATAATTAGTTATAATTTTTTTTTTAAAAAAAGTTTATAAAAAGTAACAGGGAGTATAATAATCTATGTCGTTTATTCTATAATCTCTGCCGCACCTCTTTACAAATGTGCAGCACAAATTTTCCTGACATGGAGTATAGGCATTCATATGCCTATACATGAAACGCCCTTTAGAAAGTAGAAAAGTGACCGTTGTGGCCACCAGGCACCAGGCACCCAAAAAAAAAAAACCAAATTCTAGTACAACAAGACATCTACAATTACTATTGTCCTCATCATTTATTTTGCATTCACAGTCCAAAAATAATAAGTTCTGGTTCTCCGCCAGCAATTGGAAAATTGCAAGCGCAAGCACACTATTAACATGGTAATAAAGAACAAAATCCAATTGATTGAAATTAAAAATATCCCCAAACATTTTCTCCAGACTAAACAAAAACTTTACTGTGTTTCATCCTTTGCCTGAAAAAACCAATGCAACGCAACAAAACCTGTTTTAGTCACTATCTTCCTTCCAAAAACAAAACCATAGCTTTTCCTTTTCCCCAAACTGGAGCAAATGTGACCGTTGGATTGTACCTGCCACGTCAGCGAGCTCTGCCATTGATCATCTCCCTGTACTGTCTCAGCGACTCCTGCCTCTGCAACCTCATCTCCGCATTGAACTTGTTAATGAACGCTTCCACTCGCCGATTCAACTCGTCCTGACTCAGCGACGGCTCTTTCCTCATCTTCCCGCCGGACCCCGGCGATGCGCTCTTCTCCCTGCCGCTGAACGTCTCCGACTTCTTCATCACAGGACCGCCGTTCAGATCCGCCAACGGCACGGCGTTACGGCGCTGCTGCGTTTCCATCGTCTCCGACTTTTTGAGGTGCCTGGTTAACGGCATCGCTCTCCCCTCCGTTATCGTCTTCCACGTGCTCTCCAACGTGTCCTGCCTCTTCGGCTTCGTCACTCCCAACGCAACTACCTTTCCTCCTAAAAACCACCACAATACAACACAGCACAGCCAAACCAATTTTAATTATCTTTTTCATTTATTTATTTTTTCAATTTCAAATTTCAAAAATCACAGAAAAAAATAAAAACCACAGAGAGAGAGAGAGAGAGAAACGGTTATGTTACCTTCGGGACTAGCTCTAACGGCTTTCCGGTGGCTGAACCTGGCGGAAACCGGCGGTTTCTCGTTCTCATCGTTAAACGCGAAGTCCAATGAGTCCTTTCTCTGCAAGCTCGGAGCGACAACGTTCTCCTCGGCGGTGACAACCGTGGTTTTCGCCGTCATATTTTCGTCGCTGACGTAAGCAACAGAATCGTCACCTTCGGCAACCGTTTCAATGCTTTTCGCTTCGTACGCGTATCCTCCAGAAACGACGCCGCTGTAGTCCGTTGGCACGGCGGCGGTGGAGATATGGATAGCCTCTGGCGCGGGGATCTGAACCGGCGGTGGTGTTCCGTCGTAGGCGACGGAGTATAAAACCGGCTCCGGTGGAAGGAGCGGGGCATCCGGCGGGGAGTGGTGGTATTGATTGTGGAACTTGGAGGTGGCGACGATGGTGAGGATGATGAAGTTGAGAAGGAGGTAAAGGTAAGGAGGTGTGAAGCATGCGAGTAAGAAGGTCCATATCGTAGGAGCTTCGGTGAGGATGAAATGCGATACCACAGGGACTGTGAGTTTCAACCCCATTGCCATTGATAAAATCCCAGTCGAGATTAGAACCACTTTCATTGAAAGGAACTTCATTTTTTTTCCCTTTTTCTTCTGATATGAATTTGTTTTTGTTGTTTATTTATAATAACTGTAACTTTCCTTCTCCGGTGTCTCTTACCAGTGAGGGTTGAGTTCTGGGATTAGGAGGAGGTTTGTGAGGGAAGAGAAGAGGGTATTTATAATCACATTGCAGTTGTGTGTGTGTGATGAGATGTGGACCGTTTGATGAAGCGTGGAAAGTGAAAACTCTGAGAAAAGCGTTGAATATGTGAGGTGGCCACTGGGGCTTGCTCATAATAAGTAGTACGAAACTAAAGTCCCTTTTTTAATCCTGAAAAGCCGTAACTCTCATACTAGTTTTCTTTTAAAATTAATCGAGGAATGATAGCGTTATACCTCTAACACATTCGTTTGAATATATTCTCAATTTCACACTTTTTTTCAAAAATCAATCGTTGGATTAAAAATTACTATTATATAAATTATATCTGTAAATTTTAACATTAATTTATGATCATTTGTTATGCCATCAAGATGCCTCAAGATTAACGTTATTTGTAATTACACCGTTGACATTAATCTTAATGCATCTTGTTGACATAGCAAATAATCATAGATTAATGTTAAAATTTACATATATGATCTATGTGATAGTAACTTTCAATCCAACGATTGATTTAAAAAAAAAAGTGTGATATGCCTTAATAATTAAGAGTGTGTTAAAAAAAATGTGTCAGAGAATATGACGCTAGCATTCCTCAAATTAATTTCATCGTTGTAACCAAAATAAAACCAGGGGGAATAAAATGGTGTACGATTATTTTCGTATAAAACACACATTTGAGAAAATAAAAGTAAATTTTTTTGACTCAATAAAAAAAAGTAAATTAGATTTGTTATTAAGTTAAATAAAATACACTAATCAGTAATTAGAAGTCGGCAATGCATGGACTGTGAGCTAAGCTTTGGCCTAAAGTTTAATAAGGTCATTTTGTAAACTCATAGCGGATAGACTTATAAAATGTGTTTAGTATCATTAGCTTATTAATGTTTTTTTACTAGCTTACATCGTTTTTTCAGATGCTACTTGAAGTAGCATTTGAGCTTATAACATTTTATTTTTCTCTCTTATTTTTATCCTTATTATTTTAATTAAATTCCTTGTTTATCCTCTATTACCTCCGGTCCTAATTATAAGAAAATTTTTGGAGGATTTTTTTGTCCTAATTATAAGAAAAAAGAACTTATTTCTAGATGTATTAATTGTTAAAATATAGGGGTGTTCGCGGTGCGGTTTGGTTCGGTTTTAGCGTAAAAAATCATCCAATCCGAAAACTAAAACACCATGCGGTTTGGTTTGGTTTGGATGACTTTTTTAAAAAAATCCGAACCAATCCGATCCGATAAAATGCAGTTTGGATTGGATCGGTTAATTCGGTTTTTGTGAAAATATATAAAATAAAAAACTCATGTAACTTGCTAGTTGCTACAATTAGTAGCTTGCTGTAATAAAAAAAAAACTGGCGTTCCATTTTGCAGCCACATGGAAAGAACCAATCAGAGAGTTATTCACGCATGACATACATAGCTTATTCATGCATGACATACATAGCTTGTTTTGAGTTCCAAATCAGTAGCTTAAAATCAAAGAGAGTTCCATAGCAAATACAAAACATTCAGTAGCTAGATAACAAAACAAAAACTTAAAGATAACAAATCAAAAGTTCTTCAAGGATCTTCAAAGTTCTTCAAGGATCTCCACGAAAGCAGCAGATGCAAAGGTGTTCAAAAACACTTAATTGCCTATGTTTTCTGCAAAGAAAAAACCAACATAAACCTTAGACAAGATAACATTTAGGCAAGTAACATAGATCAGATCCATATTTTTATAGATAATACTCAGGCAAGATAATATATCATACCAATTTAAGGTCAACTCCAAGTGCATCAACTAATCGATTCAATATCGAAACCTCCTCGATCGATTGTGGGAGAGGGCCAAGTTCTAAAAATGCATCGAATATATTAATCAACATGAAATAGAAAGTTAGTGTTAGACAAAACAAAATTGTATAAAAGTTAAAGGAAAAAAAATAAAACATATATAATTATATATACCTTCTTCCCGCTTTTCTAAGTCCTCCAACATCTCTTCAATATCCACCGATAATGGGGAGGATCGACACCAATTTTGTGTACAAATTAAAGCTTCTACGGTCTTTGGTGAAAGAGAACTCCTATAACAACTAAGTATTCTACCTCCAGTGCTGAAAGCAGACTCAAAAACTGTGAGACACAGGCATAGGTAATATATCTCTAGCTATGTGACCAAGAATAGGATATTTGGTGGAATTCACCTTCCACCCGATTCAAGAGGTCAATTTCATGACAGATCAAGTATATTTCCAATCAAGTATATTTCATCACAGATCAACACGTAAAGATTCATGTCACACTGCTTTGACCAAAAAAGAAATGTCACACTGCTAAGGTAAACATTATGAATTGAACCATCAAATCAAAAGTTTAACAAAACAACACTAAGAGAACAACAATCACATGAATCAAAAGTATAACCCAACAATCACAGAGAACAACCGTGACGAATCAAAATCAAAAAGTATAACAGATCACAGAGAACAACCGGTGGCGAATCGAAATCACAATCAATGATCAACCAAAGGCGAATCAAAATCACAGATCAAGTAACAACAAGAAGAATCAAAATCAACAAAAGTATAACCCAATGCAAATAGTTCCAACTCACCAGTCGTGACACTACAGGCTGCGGTTTACGCGGAGTGGAAGCAAAGAAGAAGAACGTAAGAGCGGAGGAAGCAAAGCCGCAGCGGAAGAAGAACAACTAAGGAGTGAAGCAAAGACCGCCAGAGGAAGAAGAACAATGATCGAGAGAGGCGATCGAGAAAGGCGATCGAGAGAGGCGATCGAGGAAGAAGTACTAGACCGCGTAGAGGAAGAAGTTCGAACAGAAGCGGTTGTGATGATGAGAATGGGAGCACCGCAGCTTGCATTTTGTTTTCACCTCCGACGATCGATCGCGCCGGAGACAGTGAAGTGAAGCCGATCGCAAATTCAATCTGCTTTACTCTCTCGATCTTCTTCCTCTTTACTTTTCTCACTTACTATTTATTCTCGCTTTTAAATTTAAATAATAAAGAAAAAATACTCACATTTTCCTTTGCCACTTGTAGTTTCGTTTCAGTGCAGCATATAGTATTAACAACGACCAAGCATGCCGTATTAGCAAATCTGTATTAGGTATTCGGTTTGGATCGGTTTGGTTGATTAAGGAAAAAAAACCGGCCCGAACCGAACCGATCGGTTAGTATAAAAAATGGCCCAATCAAATCCAAAAAAATTCGGTTTTTTGCGGTTTTCGATTTGGGTTGGATCGGCTTGCGGTTTTTTTTTGGATCGGTTTGGATTTGAACACCCTTACTAAAATACCTTTTATACTTCAATTTTAATAGACTTGTATATTTAGTAGACGTGTATATTTCTTATGCTATTAGGGGTATATTTGAAAAGAGAGGACAATTTTGTAACATTAAATATGTCTCATTGGTCGTTATTTTTTTGTAATTTATTCTTATAATTAGGACTAGAGGTAGTATTAAATTATTAACTCATGTATTCTCTCTCTTATTTATTACAAATATACTTTTATTTCATTTTATATTTATTAACTAATTCAACCACCAATTTTATCAAACACTTTAGATTCGGTCTGTTAATTTATCCGCTGTAAACTTATTTTGATATTTGCTAATTTATTAGCTATGAACTACTTACTCGCTATTTTTTTATCGAACAGAACCCTTGTAATAAAATCGAACGCAGCAAAATAAAATCAACAGCCACATCATCATGCTCTTTATTGATAAAACCTTCCAGACGTTTCAAGGCTTTGTTGATAAAAGGATTAAATTGAGATTAGTGTTCTTTAATGCTTTCTCACGTTTTAATAATCACTATTGCCGTTTGATGGGTTTGAAGTACGGTTGGTGTCAGTGACAGTAAAGGAATCCTTGAATGGGGGGGAATATTTAAATGGGGAGAGCCTAACGGCTAAAAGAATATGACCGTTGAAACCGGAGCGGTGGCAAATGGGGAATATTGGATCCTAGATTCCCAGCTCTTCCGGGACTGTCTACATTCACGCCCCACTAATAAGCCCACCGCCATACCGACCATTTGAATGTGAAGTATTTTGACTAGGCATGCCAACGCCGGCTCTGCAGATTCCCCGCCTCACCCCCACCCCCGTAAAGTTCAACTCGCTTCGCCTCGCCGCAAAACGGTCCCATCTCGCTGACGTGACGGGTTTCTACCGCCCGCCTCGCCTCTACAAATTATAATATAAATATTAAAAAATTATAAAATCATTTTAATTTGTTTTTTTTTTTGACAAAAAGCATTTTAATTTGTTTTTTTTTTCAAAACTGTAATTTCATTATTTACTAATATATATATAAGGGTATTTTGGTAATTGTACACTAGCGGGGTCGGGCTCTGCTCTGACGGGATTAACATCCCCGCCCCGCCGCCGACCGACTTTGTGAAGCGGGAAACCTGAACTCAACCCGAACCTACCAAACCGGTTTTTAAAATCGGACGGTTCGGGCCTCATGAGTTCGGCCATTACGCCTAATTTTGACCAGTATGAACCCCTCTCCCCCCTCCTCTCTTTCCATTACATTATTAGACGACAACACACTGAATATAAAATACTACAACTCTTCTCTCATTTGGATTATTACTCCCTTATTAGCACCTAGGGGAGGGGATTGTTTTACCAAAAAAAAAACTGAGTATTAATGCATTTTTTTGCACATGATTAATTATTTGATGAATTTTACATGGGTCACCTCAAATAATTTAATTCTATTCTCAGTTTAATGAAACTCACGTAAAATATATTTTCTTGCAAAACCATATGGTAATGAGATTTGCTAATTAGTTTTAGAGTTCAATATCAATAAACAAATAGTATAAATGAGTTTAACAGTACAAATATTCAATCATACTTTACGATTTGACAAAATAGTGAAATACAACTGAATGTTTGTGTAACACTTGTTTACATCAATCATTGATGTATGGATAAATTCAGTCAAAAAAAAAAGTGTATGGATAAATATATTTTAAATTTTCAAAATTTAATAATTTATTTTCATTTAAACTTTTTATTTTAAACTATTAATTAATGGATTCATCATAAAACCCTTTAAATAAAAGACTTTGTATATCATGAACCACCATTATATCATGATTTATAACCACTGGATTGATCTATTCTCTATTGTCTCTATATCCAAATCTTCCCAGTTCCCCCCTTCGTCTATGTTTCGTCTAATTCATCTTCCTTCGTCTTCTTCCAAAATATGGCTACCTTCACGGCCATCGAGCTATCGTTGCCGCTACACCAATCTCTATAACACCAACTCTCACATCGACTAAAGACCCAAGTTGTGGGAGAATGGCTTTGCCCAATTTGGGAATAGAATAGCGCTTTCGGTTGGCAAATTAAGGGTTCACATCGATTGATATTTGATGGCGAAGGCACGAGAAGAACATGGTCCTCTTCCAAATACAATAATGGAAATAAGTTGTGGCGTTTGAATAATCAAGTTTTGAAGAAATGAGAAACTACACGATGAAGAATTCAAATTGCCTTTCCCTCCCTCTTCCCTTTCATGAAACCTTAACAGGATTGTCAATGGGTTTTGCATCATCCAAAATATGAGGCTTTGCCGATTGCTTTTCTTCCTTGCTCGATTTTTTCCTCTCCTCATCTTCCTCTTCATTCTCGGTATTGTTGTCATTGTCTTCCTCTAAAAGCTTCATCCCCCTTCTTCTTGTGCAACTTGTTAAGGTGGTGGATCGTCTTCATCGTTGCTTATTGCTATCTGAGTGAAGCATCGATTCACCATTTTCTCTAACTGATTGAATGCTAGTGGCAAATACAATGCTCGTGTAACGCCTCATTTCTGAAGCGCCACAGACAATAACTTAACTCTAAATGTGACGCACTTTTAAAATACTACTCTTGTGTCTTTTAGAAAATACGGTACATTTTTTTTAAAACAACTTCTTTCGCAAAACACACGCAGAGTAGCCACAGCGCAAGACGCATGCACTGAAATAAATACATATATATATATATATATACATACATGCATCACCAAAGTGGGTCATAACCAGTACGAAATATAATACAAGAGTAATGAACATGTCAAAAAGATAATACACCTAAAGTATGAGGACCCTCACGAGAGTGATCATACTCCTGGGGTACTCTCGGCAGTTACCCATGCAGGGGGCTGCTCCAAAAGTATACCGCTAGTCTACCCAACTGTACAACAAAAAGTATATCCCAAAAGACTAACTGGTCACCACTCCACATCTATAACACAAACAAACCTCTCAAACACACAAAACATCTACACAAGCAGATAAACCACATCAGCTAGAAGTCACTACCCAGACCCTCAGATGGGTCCTCATCATCATCATCATCCATTGGGTCATCGTCAGCATCCTCGTCAGTCAGGTCAATAAAAGGTACAGGTGCCGGTACTCCCTCGGGCTCGTCCTCCTCAACTAAGACCTCCTCGATGAAATTCACTCCGCTACAACCAACCTCACCACATACTCCACCAATAGGGGAAGGATCCATGAGAGGAGTAGGGGTCCTGACGATCAAAGGGGAGGTCGGCTCTGCATCAGGCTCTGCCACAGGGCTCGGGGTAGCAGCTGCCACGCGTGAGGTCGAAGCCCCGGCTGTCCAACGTCTGACGCCAACGCTCTTGCGGGCACCTCTAGGGAAGGGTGAGTAACGTGTCATAATCCTCCTAGGAATATCAGATGACTTCTCTGGTGACGAAGAAGAAGCTGGTAACACCTGATCACTCTGAGTACGACGCCACACATCCACGATCTGCGTCATCCTGATCGGGAAACTCACTGTCGTCCTGGAAGTCTCCTGCCTCAACACAAGTCCGTCTACCTTGAAGGTCTGCGCTACATCCCTAGTATATACAACTCGACGGGAGATGGGATCAAACTCCATCGCCAAGGGTGTCTCCAAGTCTAGAAAGTCAAACACTATGTCCGGCGACGTCACCATCGCTGAGATCACCAAGGTCTTCGCCATCGTCTGGGTTGCCATCATCGGTTGAAGGAACCACGGGAAATGGTCAACTTCTCGAAATAAAAGGTAACACAAAAATAACATATATCACAATAAGCATAACACACATAACAATAATATTCAGCACAATCAATAAGGATGCACTCGTTCCTATTGACTCACTACATGATAGTGCAGTTTTAATTCCGGAATCCATACGCCAGAGGCATATCGGGCTGTATGTACTAGACCGACACTTTTTCCTGCGATGGTAAAATTTTAATGACGTTCCCAAATTCCTTTGGCCATGGGCATTTCCACTATCCAGGATAGACAGGTCGACGTTACCACAAGACACGATGCAACAATGCCTTTAACCACCCCCCAATGAATATATCACCATGTTTGATATTTCAATCATGGCATAATCAATAACATCAATTATCCAATAAAATCCACAACATATATCTTAATCTTGTTTTAAGCATACACACACCACAATGCTTTCCAATTCATCCACGCACAACAATCCATCAATACGTGACAAACCAACAACACAGCAAACAACAACATCAATCAAGTTCGTCCATTTACAACTCGATGGAGTTAGCAAAGAGGAAGTCAAACAAGTGTGGGGGGTTGGGGGCAGTCGCCAACCACTTGTAATTAAGCCCACTAGATAATCAAATATAAGCTTAAAGAAAATAAAAATCGAAGGGGTACAAGACCCTCACTTCGAACCCTGAGGTTCTCAGACTTCTTCGCTTTACGAAATAAAAATTAAATCCTGTACATATCTAAAAGTTGTCCTTACCGAAAGTCGCCAAGTCACGTGTCAACGCACGTCCCGAATTCACGTCGCACGAATTCCGATTCTCAAGTCCTAACACCACGGAACAAACTTAGCATAAATCTAAAGACTTAGTTCTAATACTTAAGGCCCTCACAACTTAAAACCCTTTTCCTAACCAAAACACTTACACTTAGAAACTTAATTAAAATACTAGTTTTTAATAAATTACATACACATTGAAATTTCATTAACTAACTAAGTAATCAAACCCTTAAGGGCTAAGAAATATTTTTCTTGAAAACTTAGAACATAAAACATCATCATTTTTTTTTAACTCTTTTCTCAAATTTTAGAATCAAGGCTCCACTTGGTTCCTTGGGTCTCAAGAAACCCAACTTACCTAATGTGCTTCATAGCCTTAAAATCTCAAAATAAATCCAAATTCTTTTTTTTTTAAATGAAGGAATGGAGCCTCGTTAAAACCTTCTGATGCAAAACCCTCCTTAGGAAAAAAACATCTAGAAGGAAAAATAGTGCTCCTCCCTGTTATTATTGAAAAAAATGGGAAACAGAATACAGAGAAAACATGGGGGGCTACACCAAAACCCATGCAAAGAAAGAGAAAGCAATGAACACAAGGGAAGAGAGCCAAACAAAGAACTAAGCAAATCTATAGGCAGAGAAGCCAAACCTATTATTAAAAACTCAACAAAGAATAAAAGTAGGGATGTTATTCCACCAAATAAAGTCCGTCTGAGAGGCCCGAATTTGGCCAACTTATCGCACAAGCATTCCCTCCTGTAGATATGCGAGAAAAGCAGCGCATGGAAGAGGTGAGGGCCATACAATTATGCCACATTGCGTAGGAACCAGGGGATGAGAGTAGAATTGTTGAAGGCTTTAATAACAATTAAGGAGTCGCATTCTAGCCAAAACCTATGCCAACCTTTGGAATAAGCAATCTCAATAGCTACCATAGCACCGATGAATTCTGCCTGTAAGGCATCAATGGAACCAAGGGGCTTAGCAAAGTAACCCAACACAGCTGCGCTACTATCACGAAAAATGCCCCCACAGGCAGATAAGCCAGAAAAGCCGAAGGTAGAGCCATCAGTATTACACTTCACCCAACCGCAAAGAGGAGGAGACCACGAAACAGTCGTGATGACCGGAGCACAAGGCAGGCGACGCTGGACACCAAAGTAGCTAAGGATTTTCGATTCAGAATCAAAAGCAGTGCCCTTACTATTATGACCCACCAGAGCAACGTGGTTGATAACGATGCGTATGGCAACCCGAGCGGGAACGAAAGAATTCTCAACCGCCTTATCATGACTCCGCCAAATACCCCAAATGATAGTGGTGATACAAGCAACAACTAAATCCAAAGCTTGAGAGCTCCAGCTGCGATTGCATGAGTCGAGAATGGAGGGGACCGAGTTGGCGGTGATGTCAAAACATCGGACATCCAAGACCCGGCACTGGGCATAAGAGCAACCCAGAAACAGATGGGAAGATGTTTCCGCCGCTTGGTTACAAAGAGAGCACATAGAAGGGTGAACGGAGCCAACCCCGATAAGGTGCTCGTCAGTGGGAAGCCTGTTATGAAGCAACCTCCAAGTACAAAAAGACTAGAGGGAGGAATGCAACGCCTCCAAATAAGCTTGGACCAAGAGTTGGCCAAAGCATCCGGTTCATAGAACTTATAAGCGCCCTCAAGGTAAGCAAACCAGTTAGAAGCACACTGCACCAACCCGTCAGAAGACCACCAAGAGGGAATGATAATCCACTCTATAGCCGAATGAAGGTCCGGAACATTAACCAAAATAGAGTGCGGGATGCACCAGTCTCCATCATGAATAAAATCACACACTTGAGCAGTGAGCTTGCAATGAAGCTTAGGAGGGATGCCAAGCCGCTTAGCAATAGGAAAGGGAGCCAATTGTCTAACCGTAATCTCACCGCCGAGCCATTGCCAATCTGCCAAGAAGAATTATCGAGGATAACAGTGGACAACATTTTTAATACTGCACCAAATAGGAGCTGATATGGTAAGAGATGACCTGGTTTTTGCGGTAAGCTCTAGCCTTCATGAGCTGACACCACTCAAGGGAAGAAGAAATGAAATCCCAGCCAAGCTTAAGAATGCCAGCTTTATTTATAGAAATAAGAGAGCGAATGCCTAAACCACCTTCCTTGAGGGGCCTGCAAACCTTGGACCAGGCAACCGTGACAGGTTTGCTAGAGTGGATATCACCAGACCACAGGAAATTGCGGAGCCAACTGTCCACCTTTTTGAGAAGAGAGGCAGGCCAAGTGTAGAAGTGGAAGCTATACATAAGGCTGCTTTGAAAGACCGATTTGATGAGCTGGGCCCGCCCCATGAAAGAAAGCATATTACCTTTCCAAAGGCTGAACTTGCACTTGAGACGATCGGCGATAGGCTGTAAGTGGGTCTTCTTGGGTTGACCTTTGAAAATCGGCACACCAAGGTACCTGAAAGGGATGGTTCCAGAACGGAAACCAAGAATGTCAGCTATAACCTGCTGACGACAAACAGGAATAGCTCCAGCATAGTACTTGGACTTGTCAAGGCTAATAGATTGGCCAGAACAAGAAGCATAAGTGTTGAAAAAGTCAACCAAGTTCTTCAAGCCCCTACAAGAAGCCCTGCAAAAAACAAAGATGTCATCAGCATAAAGAATATGGCTCGGCATGGTGTAACCCCTAGGGTCAGTCATCAATTGAAGCTTCCCGTCATGAACCAGCTTAGTAATCCCCCTACTAAGAACCTCTTCAACAATGCAAAATAATAAAGGAGAGAGAGGATCCCCTTGATGAACACCTCTATTACAGGAAAAATAGCCCACCGAATGGCCATTGATAGAAAGGGAGAGTCTGGCAGAACGAAGGATGCAGCTGATCCACCTGCAAAATTGAGTGCTGAAACCAAAAGCATTGAGAACAGTGTAAAGGAAATCCCTATCCAAGGTGTCAAAGGTTTTCTTAATATCAATCTTCATGGCCAGATGACCCCCAAAAGATCTCTTATCAAGCAAATTCACCACCTCAGAGGCTAAACAGACACAGTCAGAGATGTTTCTATCCTTGACAAAACCTCTTTGATTATGAGAGACAATTTTGGGGACCACCCTGGCAAGCCTATCAGCCAGCACTTTGGAGATGATTTTGAATTGGAAGTTGGCAAGTGCAATGGGCCGAAACTGATCAATGCTGTCTGCACCGTTGACTTTAGGCAGTAAAACCACCAGATTAGAATTGAGATTAGGCAACAACCACCCATGCTTGAAGAACTGTAAAACCGAATTGTAGACCTCTTCGTGGATAATATCCCAGTAGCGATGGAAGAAAAAACCCCCAAAACCATCCGGGCCTGGGGCACTGTCACCATTAAGAGAAAAAACCGCAAGCTTAACCTCATCCCTAGAGGGCAAAGAGGCGAGCATGCTGTTGTCCTCCTCAGACACCAAATGAGGGATAATATTGGAAATAAAATCAGAGTTCTGAGTGCAAGGAGTGGAGTTAAACAAACCAGTGTAGTATTGTAAAATATGATCTTCAATAGCAGCAGAATCATATAACATTTGATCACCATGCCTCATAACGGAGATCTGTTTAGAGACGGCTCTAATTTTGGCAATTTTGTGGAAGTAGGCAGTGTTGCGGTCTCCCTGAGTAAACCATTTAATTATGGCCTTATCCCGCCAAAAAGTTTCTTCAGTGGACAAGGCTTTCTGAAGCTGGAGCTGCACAACTTTCTCTTGGGAAAATAAAGCATCACTACCTCCCAAACTATCAATTTCTTCACCGACGTAATGAACAAAGCAGAGAAGGCTTCTTGAACCTGCACTTGAACATTGCCAAAGACTGAGTGATTCCAGTCCTTAAGCCTGACTTTCAAATTCTTAAGCTTTTGAGAGAGAATATACATGGGGCAGCCAACAATAGGCTCTTGCCAAACCTCCTGAATGAGCCTAATACAATCCTCATGTTCAGACCACATACTGAGAAATTTAAAAGAAGAACCCGCAATCTGTTTATCATTCTTGGCAACAAGCAAAATAGGGAAGTGGTCAGACTGGCTTCTAGGAAGGGTACAGGCAGAAACACTAGACCAAGCATTAAGCTATTCATCATTACAAATCACCCGATCCAATCTCTTCTCCGTTAAAAATCTGCCTTTCCTAGCAGTCGACCAAGTGAATTGAGCCCCACGAGTGTCCAAATGATTGAGAGTGGCTTGATTAGTCCAATCTAGAAAGTCCCTGCAGGAGAGTTTATTAGGGGTGCCCTTGCCTCTTTGCTCATGGCTGCCAAGCACAGCATTGTAGTCACCTAAAAAACACCAAGGACCAGGATTGCCTTGCTACAACTGAGACAGATGCTGCCAAAGGTTTCTCCTGTGAATATAACTAGAGGAAGCATAAATAGCAGCAAAGAAAAAATCTTGATTGTTAACAGTTAACTTAAAAGCAACGTGTTGGTCAGAGATGGATAAAATAGTAGGAAATAAATTAACAACAACACCAGAGATTAGGAAGGAGATCACCTCGATTATTAACAAAGAACTACCATGTTCAAGGATTCCCAAACCCGTTAGGAAATTGAGATTGAGGAATCCAAGGTTCCGAGATAAACAAGAAATCAGCTTATTAAATGAACAAAGCTTACGCAAAACAGACCTGGTGTCCGATTGCCCACACCACGGCCATTCCAAAAGAGAAGCTTCATCGGGAAAACTGGCCGCTACCACCGTGAACGAGTTAGATAGCCAAACTCTAGTCGCAATTTGTCGTTGTCTCTAAGCTTTTTCTTCTCGAGACTTGGTTAGAGCCTTAGTGAAAGACTCATCCTCTTCCTCATGGGAGGAGTTAGTATCATTAACATTCTCGTGATCACCACCGCTCCTAACTTGGAAGCGATATCCATGTCTTTCCTAACATGTTCGGGTAAATCATTAAAAACAGGCATACAAATAGCCTTACCTGAAACGACATCAGCCAAGTAGGTGTCCTCGGGTTGTATAGTCTCAGATACATGGTCTGGGGAGTGTGAGGAACTCAAGGAATCCTCAACCACTTGAGGAATAGCAGTTCAAACCGGCGAAACATGGGTTGGCAAAGGCGAACCACCGTGTGAGGCCGTGGGAGAATTAGCAGCCACCGTCTCATCGTAAACTACCTCCACTGAGTCATCATCCTCGTGATGAGCATCAACTTGCTGCTGACTAACCTCAACACCATGGTTATTATCGACCAAGTCATGGTTACCATCCTCCACGTTAAGCGTGGCATGCAATTCAGCATCACCATGTGTCATCACCAGTGGCACAGGATTCGCGACCTCAGTAGCATCACCAATCACAGGGGGGACCAGAATACCTACACCCATGGGGTCTACGATCACAGGGGGCACCACAACAGAAGGGGTGCTAGCCTGATGATTGTTATCTTTGTTACTACCACCGTGCCTACCATGACCAGCACCTGGGACATGCTTGCGAGCCACAGGCACCGAGAGGAGCTGTCTTTGCAATCGCTACCGAGTGACCAATGGTATAGCAAGCATTGCAGAAGATGGGAAGCCTCTCATATACTATTTGGACATTGAAAGCGTGACCTAGCCTTTCAACAAGCAAACGATCTCGCAACTCATCCTTGAGGTCCAAATCCACTAAAACCCGAGCAAAGTGGCCATAGGTTTTGTTCAAGGTAGCCTCATCCAAAGCGATGGGGATTCCGACTCCACGGCTATGGAGAACAAGATTATTGGCGCCAATATTCTTGTGGTAACCCAATTATACGGCCAAAGATTGAGCGAGATTGTCCTTGCAGGGAAGGATGGAAGTCCGGTTGCCATCTCGATAGGTGAAGGATGCCAGGCTTCAACGACCAAGAGCCGGAAGACCAGACGCACCGTAAGTCTTCAGCGGAGGAGAAGGAGAACTCATAGAAACCCTTGCCTAGTGAAACCATGTGCCATTGCCCAAGAGGCTTCCACAGCGAGGTAAGCTTATTGCGCAAGTCAGCGTTTTTGAGAGGAGCATCGCCCTTAGCAAGAATTAACCGGCCATGGAGGTTGTTTTTACAGGCCTCGAGGCCGGCCTTGTACTCCTCCTCTGGTATTTGAATGGTGAGGGCATCACCTTTGAGCAAGGGTTTAGGGAGGAGGTCGAGAGGAATGGCACATGATTTAGAAAGAGCAGCAGCGAAGCTCCTTTTTTGCGCAGCCGCGATGGGGGTCAGCAGGGGCGAAGAAGAAGCATCGCGGCGTGGGGAAGGAGGGTTCGGAGAGGGAGGCACCGAAGGAGGGGGAGAGGAGGCGCCGAGACATGGCCACAAGCAGATCGGCGCTGGTGGAGCCATGGCCGAAGCCATGAAAGCCGAGCCGACGGCGGATTAGGAAACCCTAGCAGAGAAAGAATCAAAATTGTGTTTTACCATCTGAGCTAGATGGATTTGTAAAATCATTATAATCATTATATCCATAAATTTTTCTAAATCAAACCATTTTCCTAATCAAGTTTGCAAAACCATTTTCCTAATCATTATATCCATAAAATCATTATAATCAAGTTTGCAAAACCATTTTCCTTCCATACACCCTCTAGGGCTTGCAGCCATCATCAAAATAAAAAGGAACAAATGCAAAACTTCATGTTTAGAAATCAATCAACCAATTCCTATGCCAATTTTCACAACCAACAACTAAATTACACTAAGCCAAAGCCTAACCACAACCAAACTTAATTTAACCTTCTTTCAAGAATAGGTTTTCATAAAAAATTTACTTAATCAAAATTCTAGTTCAAAACCAAAAGCTAAAATAACAACAACAACACCAAATAAGCTAGAATCACAAATTAATTTCCTTGATTCACTAAGGATCATATCATCCCCTCTTTTCCCCCTTAGGGTTTCGCCTAGGGTTCCAAGATTAGGGATTCTTGGTGTTCGCTTCCCTCATTGATCATAACCAAGCATTTAAATGGACACAAAATCAAGAACAAAGACAAGAAAAAATCAACTACCTCCTCCCTCCTTGTGCTCGCGGCCAAGGGGCTGTTTTGGGAAGAAAGTTGGTGCTCTCAATCTTGCTTGGATGATGAACTAGAGAGTAGTGAAGAGAAGAAGAAATAGGTAGCAAAAAGTGTAGAGAAATGGAGGTAGAATCAAACTAAATAGATGGAGAGGAAGGTAGCCATGGATGAGCCCTTTCACTTTCTCTCACTATGATGAAGAAGAAACAAATGGAATGAGGGTAGAGAGTGGGGGGTCGCGGGTTTGGGGCTGATTATAGGAGGGGAGGATTAATTTTAATTACTTAAAATAAACACATGGCTAAAAACTAATCTAATAAAGTGTAATAAAAAAAAACTAATCACACAAAGTGTGACACCTCTAAATAAAGCAAGATTCTAATCCCATCAATTAGTCTAACCCATCTAATCTCTCATCTCTTATCATTACCCTCTAATCCTAGAGTCTTAAGAGTACTAAAAAAACACGGTGTCGAGTAACCGCGTTACCGATAAATTTGCGAAAATTAATTTTATCGAGAAATTAATTCACCGCATGATAATAAATTATCATAAATAATAAAAACAATCTCAACCACTCACAAATAATCAGAACAAGTCACAATTCGATTTTCATCGAAATCGAAGTTCGTTTAAAATTTTATCTGCGGCAAAACAGCCAGATGATTCAAAATGCGACGAAACTTCGTTAGAATTTGTTGACAATATACGAACCATGAATTAATATAAAATATTAATTCCCAATTTTAATTTGATCTTGATTTAATTCAATCACTTGCTTAGCAAACAAGAAACTGCTTATTATAGCATAAATATGGCAAAATATACTATAATAACGCTAAATAACGCATCGCGAAAAATACAGGTGTTACAATACTCCCCCACTAAAAATAGTTTCGTCCTCGAAACTATGGGTTAGATACGTACCAAGAAAAAGTTTTGGATACTGTCCTCTCATCTTCTGTTCCAGTTCCCAAGTCGCGTCTCCGCTCTTCTGGTTCCAAACCACCTTGACTAGTTGAATCTCTTTGTTCCTTAGTTGCTTGACCTTCCTGTCGACAATCCTTGTAGGAGATACTTCAAAAATACAAATCATCCTTCAGTTGAATCACATCAGACTCGATAACGTGAGAAGGGTCGAAAACATACTTTTGCAACTGCGAGACGTGAAAGACGTCGTGAATATTTGATAGGAAAGGTGGTAAAGCTATCTGGTATGCAACTGGACCTATACGACGAAGAATTTGATAGGGTCCAATGAACTTAGGGGTAAGCTTTTTGGATTTGATCGCTCGACCAACTCCAGTCGTAGGTGTGACTCGGAAGAATACATGATCTCTTTCTGCAAACTCTAGCGGTCGAAGACCTTAGTCTGCATAACTCTTCTGTCGACTCTGAGACGCTTTCATCCTTTCTATGATCTTTCATATTTTCTCAGTAGTCTGTTGTATTAGATCTGGTCCCACGATAGAGCTCTCACCATCTTGATACCAACAAGGAGGCGTCTGACACTTGCGTCCATACAGCGCTTCGTAAGGTGACATACCAATACTTGCATGGTAACTGTTGTTGTAAGTGAATTCCACTAGCGACAAAACATCATCCTAACTCCCTCTATGGTCTAACGTACATGCCCTCAGCAAATCTTCGAGCGTCTGGATCGTCCTCTCAATCTGACCGTCGGTCTGAGGATGATACGCTGAACTAAGCTTGAGTTTGGTCCCCAAGGCTTCCTGTAGTGCTCCCTAGAAATGAGATGTGAACTTCGGATCTCTATCAGAAACGATGGCAGAAGACACGCCATGCAGCCGAACAATCTCCGCTAAGTAGATCTCTGTCAGTTTCTCCACATTGAAAGTCAATCTAACCGGTAGAAAATGAGCAGATTTGGTCAATCGGTCGACGATTACCCAAATCGAGTCGTGCTTCTTCTGCGTCCTAGGCAAACCCACAACGAAGTCTATGGAAATGCTATCCCATTTCCATTTTGGCATGTCAAGTGACTGTAGCATTCCGACTGGTCGTTGATGTTCCACCTTCGCTTTCTGACATGTCAAACAAGAAGCCACGTAGTCTGCCACTTGCTTCTTCATTCCGGGCCACCAAAAAATGCTTCTTCAGATCCTGGTACATCTTGGTAACTCCCGGATGAATACTCAGTCTGCACTTGTGTGCTTCGTTGAGAATCAACTTCCTCAGCTCAGCTACATTAGGTACACAAACACGTCCGTTGTATCTCAGGATGTTGTCTGCTCTAACCCCGAATTCTGTCGCTTTCCCTCGTGCTACCAGCTCTCTTTTCTCTTGCAGTAGTTTATCACTAGCATGTTGATCTCTGATCTCATCCAAAATCCCACTAGAAATAGCGAGCATCCCGAACTTCAGCTTCCCTCGTGACAATTCCACGCTCAGCTTTAAGTCTCGGAACTTCTCCAGCATCTCTAACTCCTTAATCATCATTACTAAGGCTAACACACTCTTCCTGCTCAATGCATTTGCTACAACGTTCGCCTTCCCTGGATGATATTCCAAAGTGAATTCGTAGTCCTTCAGAAATCCCGTCCATCTCCGCTGTCGCATGTTGAGTTCCTTCTGGTCGAACAGGTACCTCAAGCTCTTGTGGTCGCTGAAAACAGTGAATGTGCTCCCGTAAAAATAGTGTATCCAAATCTTCAGCGTGAACTCCACTGCAGCAAGTTCCAGATCATGCGTGGGGTAGTTCCTCTCGTGAATCTTAAGCTGTCTCAAAGCATAAGCCACAACCTTCCTATGTTGCATCAGCACGCATCCAAGTCCCTGGTGTGAAGCATCGCAGTAAACCTCGTAAGGTTCTTCCGATTGAGGCAAAGCTAACACAGGTGCTGTCATCGAAGGCTTCTCCAACCTCTGAAAACTGGATTCGCACTCTTCGGTCCAAGCAAAATATTGATCCTTCCTCGTGAGTCGTGTAAGCGGCGCTACGATCTTCGAGAACCCTTCGATAAATCTCCGATAGTAGCCTGCTAATCCAACAAAGCTTCGGATATCGGACACCAAATAAGCTAGAATCGCCAATTAATTTCCTTGATTCACTAGGGATCACACCATTCCCTCTTTTCCCCCTTAGGGTTTCACCTAGGATTCCAAGATTAGGGATTCTTGGTGTTCACTTCCCTCATTGATCATGACCAAGCATTTAAATGGACACAAAATCAAGAACAAAGACAAGAAAAAATCAACTACCTCCTCCCTCCTAGTGCTCGCGCCCAAGGGGCTATTTTGGGGAGAAAGTTGGTGCTCTCAATCTTACTTGGATGATGAACTAGAGAGTAGTGAAGAGAAGTGTAACACCCATACCTCAATATACATTGAAAGTACGACAATTACATTAAAGTATAGGAAATACTACTAATTTACAAACTTGATTACAGTAGTCCAAGTCATAAATTAAAACACAAATAATTAATCTCATATATAGATTACAACTTAACAATACTGGGAATGACATGTTCCATTATAACATAAAACTAGTCTATGAGTCCCAAGCCTGGAGCTCCACCTCATCATTCTTAGGTACCTGTTTATCTAAAAAACAAATAAAAGGAACGGGGTGAGATTGTAAATCTCAGTGAGCCCTTAACGGACTCCTCACCATTCTCTCCTCGGAACATTCTAGCCTGAGAAGACTAACTTAGGCATTTCAAACCTAAACATACTCTCCCTATGTACCATAAGGACTTGACTTGAAACATCTTGATCTCTCTAAGCTAAGACGCCTTAGAAAGCGCTAGCTTGAACTAAAAATTTAGTATATTATAAAATAGGGTAATCCTAGGTCCAATATGCCACTTATCAACTTGTGATTAAACTAAACTTATAAATGTATAGCAAACCCATATCAATCTTATAAACATCCATTCTTTAACCTATGCTTAGCACGGCTAACCTTAATACAATGTAAATTTGCAACTTTATTAACTAAGAACGTATTGTTCTTACTTACTCAATTTGTGCTTAACACATCTTTGCTTTTGTTTATGCTATTGGACTTTGCCTTATGCTCTATACCACAAACCCCAATCAACCTAGCTTACTTATCCTTTAAGTGATCTAGTCACAACGCTCATTACTTCTATGCATTGTTACTATAGTAGTCTAGCAACTAGGGAATTACAAACCATAATATCCTTTACTTAACTAAGGTAATTCCAATGATATACATTCTTCACATTCGTAAAACCTCGACTTTACTTCACATATTATACCATTCACAAGAAGATAGATAATATGAGGCTATGCAATGCATCTTTTGAACTAAGGACATTTAGTCCTTTTTTGCTTTGTGTCATTGGGTAGTTGCCATATGTTTTAGTACATAGACCCCAATGACACGCTTTCGGTAAGGTGGTTAGACGTATTAACCGTCCAAGTGGCGTCCCACGAGGCTAACCAAACCGATCTTCTCCTATAAATAAAGGAGTCTTGCCATGGACTTTACTTAAATCTTTCATTCTTGAATGCATGTTTGAAAATGCAGACTTAACTAGCTAGGATTATCAATCATTATCCTCATTCAACTATTCAAGGAAATTCACAATTAATTCACTGAATCTAATTTAACAATAACAACATACATTATTGACTAACTTACTCACTTAGAGATTAAAACATACTAGATTCATAATAGGACTCATACCATATCATGAATATCTGCTTCAAACATTCCCCTATCACATACTTTCCTAGGGTCCTTTCGTCGACACCATTGACATACACTTAGGGCTCATTGACAAGCCTCCCAACTGACCAAATTAATGGACAACACATACATTAAACACATCCCTTGAAACTCTATGGAGTTTACAAGAGAGCAAACATCAAACATACATTCAAGTGTGGGGGGTTGGGGCAGTCAGCCAACCTCTTGCAGTCAAACCCACTATCAAATCATAATAATAATAATAATAATAATAATAATAATAATAATAATAATAATAATAATAATAATAATAATAATAAACTCTACTTCATATGGATATTCAAAATCCCTAACTTGAACCTAGGGTTCACATATTACTTAAGGAAATAAGATTCCTATATGTGGAACTTACTGGTTGCCCATCACCTAAGGGATGAAGAACTCGCCATGATTCTTCAAGACCTTGAGCAAGAATTGTGAAACTTTGGCCTCCTTGCTCTTCTTCAAGTTTTTCCACTTTGCTCAACTTAGGGCTTCTTCAAATACTCCTCAAATCTTGAGCTACAATCTTCAATCTTCTTCTTTAGTCCAAGAATTCGAGCCATCTTGGAAGGAGCTTGGTGTTCTTCCTCTTCTTCTTCTTCAATTCGTTCTTCTTCTTCTTCTTCTTCTTGGTTAGGGTCTCTCCAACTTCCATAAAAAACCCCAAATCTCAACTCTCTAATTCTCTATTCAAGCTAGAAATTGAAGTAATCTAGCAAGAATCTCACAAATCTCTCATAGGATGTTGAAACCCTAGCATTTTTTTCCCTTTTCTCGCTTCCCTTTTCCTTCTTTCCTTTCCCTTTTTCTCTTTCTCGCGTTTCTGCTCGTTCTGCAGTGTTTTTAAGCATTTTACAGTGTGTGAATCGATTCACAACAGACTGTAAATCGATTCATCCACTTAAAACTGCACCTGCACCTCCGTGAATCGAATTGGTGAATCGATTCACAGACTCTCAATTCGATTCACAGCAACATTTCAGTGGTCTGGAACACAATTGTGAATCGATTCAGGCTTATATGAATCGATTCACACTGCACTAAAATGTGAAAAATCATCTTTTAACATCAAATCTTGGAATCTTCAACTTAAACTTCATCAATTAATTCCTACTTAACACTTCCAATCATCTTTGGATTAAATCCAACTTATTATCAACAACTTACCCATTAAAACTTTGTATAATCATATTCACTCAATTTGAACCCAAATTAAGCTTGAATACAATCACACAACTTTTCACAACTTAGCTTAGAGAATTTGGGGAGTTACAAGAAGAAGAAATAGGTAGCAAGAAGTGTAGAGAAATGGAGGTAGAATCAAACTCAAGAGATGGAGAGGAAGGTAGCCATGGATGAGCCCTTGCACTTTCTCTCACTATGATGAAAAAAGAAACAAATGGAATGAGGGTAGAGAGTGGGGGGTCACGGGTTTGGGGCTGATTATAGGAGGGGAGGATTAATTTTAATTACTTAAAATAAACACATGGCTAAAAACTAATCTAATAAAGTGTAATAAAAAAAAAAACTAATCACACAAAGTGTGACACCTCTAAATAAAGCAAGATTTTAATCTCATCAATTAGTCTAACCTATCTAATCTCTCATCTCTTATGATTACCGTCTAATCCTAGAGTCTTATAAAGAGTACTAAAAAAAAGGTGTCGAGTAACCACGTTACCGATAAATTCGCGAAAATTAATTTTACCGAGAAGTTAATTCACCGCGTGATAATAAATTATCATAAATAATAAAAACAATCTCAACCACTCATAAATAATCACAACAAGTCACGATTCGATTTTCATCAAAATCGGAGTTCGTTTAAAAATTTATCTGCGGCCAAACAGTCGGATGATTCAAAATGCGACGAAACTTTGTTAGAATTTTTCGACGATATTCGAACCATGAATTAATATAAAATATTAATTGTCAATTTTAATTTGATATTGATTTAATTCAATCACTTGGTTAGTGAACAAGAAACTACTTATTGTAGCATAAATATGGTAAAATATACTATAATAATGCTAAATAACGCATTACGAAAAATACGGGTGTTACAGCTCGCCCCCTCACAACTTATTACACACACACGAGCGCGCGCACACACACATATAGTATATATGCATATAAAATAAACATATCAATCAATATTATTATATTAATAATATCATTACATTATAAACACACACACATTGTTATATGCATTATTTATCAATTTTGATTTAATGTTTCCGTTATGATTTAACAGAAATTATTATGCTCATTAACTAATATCCTTCTCCGTCAAAAAAAAAAAAGTTAACTAATATCCTTTAGATCGGTCATTGTTTTCTATGAGATTACTTTTAAATCATCATTTGATTATATGTTTGCGACATTATTGAAAGTTGTGAGAGTTATAAACGAGTTATTTATCTGTCAAAAAAATCAAACGAGTTATTTATTTATTTATTTTAATTTCCTCTCAAAAAAATAAACGAGTTATTTATTCATAATATTAAAAAAAATATTCACAACACAATATATACAATAATTTTTTCATAAAAAAATATACAATACTGTACAAATGACTAACAGTTTTATATAAATACAAAAAATATAGATAATCCATTATCCATTACTATAATATGGAATTATGGATACATCATTCAGTATTTTCCGACGAATATCACTAAAAAACGACCCAACCCAAATTATGTAAATATTTATTATACATGTTGAGATTATAAATGATGAATATAAAGGTATATTATATATCTTTGTTTTACATTTACATTGACAAATTATATTACATGTTAATTATAAGGTGTAAAGCTCCAACAAAGTTTTTGAACACGCAATGTTCTTGACGATGAAAGCCATGCCTAATCTAATTCCTTACATTGAAAAATGTGCATTTTACACTTTTAACTTAAGGGTCAAAAGCGATAGATAAGCAGTGTGTGCGTATCATTTAATGAATGGTCAACAATAATCTTCCCAAATTGCCTACCATAGACAAATAACGCCGTAGGCCACTGGACTTATAACTGGCATGCTCCACTACCCTACCCTAAACAAAGACAAAAATCAACTTGATCGAATGCGCGACGTGGGCACACTTCATATATGTGGCTGCATTTGAGTTGAGTTGTGTGATGCTACACAACCACAACCAAATCGTTAGAAATTTGGTTTTGCCATGAAAGCCAAAGAGATCTAAGCATGCACCCCGATCGTACGACTTGATTATGGTTGTAGATTTGATTTTCAATGCACCAAAGTCAGATATTGTTATCGTATTGATTTGGCATATTGAAAACGTGAACGAAGAAGATACTATCAACAAATGCAAATACCGAATGTGCACGCAAAACAATTCATGTATGAAACTGCGCACCAACAGTGTCTGAGAACCCGACCCTTTCCATTCGTGACTTTGTTTCCATTTGGAAGGATCGAATGTTATGACCGAAAAAAAAAGAGGATCGAATGCTAATATTATTTAGATTTTAGACGACAAATTTATATTCGTGGCTAACAAACATCGCGTGCAACCTATATTTAAGATGAATAACCTTTTTGTTTACTAAATAAACCTTGATATTGTTTCCTGAGAAATTTGGTTTTGTAGAGTGTTTCTACTAAATTCGTCAAACAAACAAATAATTAGTTTTCAAACAATTATGTGATCGACGAGTTACGTGGTAATCTCGTTTTGAAAACAACGGTTTTAATTAGTTAACGGTCAATTGATCGACACGTTATCATTTTTCAACTTTCTTGACCTTGAAAGCCATCAATCATTGTGATCTTTTGCCAATTGTTAAACATACTACATCCAACCATTACTAATATAATCAATCCAATGGACAAGAAGCAAGGAGCTACTCATTCACACGGATTGCCACACAAGCAATCAGATGCTGTTGGAACCAATTCAGCAATTCCCTCCATTTCCAACTGAATGCAGTAGAAATATAGAATAAGATAGGATCTAGTTTAACTTTGGTACATCCACTTATTTCCTATAAATACATATGAATAGTTCTCTTGTAATTTCAAGCTTTCTGAATATATAGAATTCCTCACAATTATTCAAATTCTCTTATGCAATTATTTCTTTCATTTCCTCTCAAAATGATTTCTGCATCTGGTTCAATTTCTTAAGATGGTATCAGAGCGTTAATGCTCGATCCGCTGCAACTCGATGGCGAGGTTCCAATGTCAATGCAACTAACAATGTGGTTCAACCCACGCATCCTTGCTTGAATCAAGCAAGTCCATATTTCGCTCATCCTGGTGATGGTCCTTCATCGGTGACGATTACACTGCGCTGAATGGATCCAATTACCATGCCTGGCTCGATCAATGAGACGAGCTCTTGGCGCGAAAAATAAATTTGAGTTTGTAGATGGAAATATTCCTGCTCTGTTGATACTTTTGATCCTACATACAGGGCTTGGAGTAGGTGCTACATCTTTGGTTCATTCATGGATCATGAACTCGATTCTTTGATTCAATCGGGCAAAGCATTGTGTTTCTAGAAAATGCAATTGATGTGTGGAATGATCTGAGGAGCGTTTCTCTCAAGGCGATTTGATTCGAATTTCGTAACTACAAAGGAGATTTATGGTCTTAAGCAAGGTAATTCAACTATTACTAAATTTTATTCAATTGAAGATACTATGGGAGGAATTAGAAATTTACATGCCAATACCAGCTTGTAGTTGTCCTACTAAGTGTTCATGTGTCGCTATGAGAAATGCTAGGAAGAATCATGATCCGAATTATGCTATTCGCTTTTTAACCTGGGTTTGAATGATAATTTTTACATTTGTGAAGTCACAAATCCTTCTTATGGAGCCATTACCTAGCATGAATAAAATTTTCTCTATGGTTATTCAACATGAAAGACAAGGAAATTTTGTAAATAATGATGATAGCAAAGCTTTAGTAAATGTAGTTGAGTATAAAAGGTCACAAGGTAGAGGAAAAGGATATGCACAAGCCCTGGATCTTGAGGATCTTCTCGATCTTATGGATCCGGATTCAAACCTGGAAATAGAGTTTGTACTTATTGTGGAAGAACAGGACACACGATTGAAACATGTTGGAAGAAGCATGGTTTTCCTCCTCACTTGCATAAGAGTTCAAATTCTGCGCAAGAAACAATCTTTGCCGATTGTGATTATGATCAAAGGACACCGCCTCTATGAGTGGTGACTCGAGGCCTGCCGCATTTAATTTCACACAGAATGCAGTATGATAAACTCACGAAGTTTAATTCAGGGTTCTAGCATTGAACAAAGAATCAAATTCTCGTTGCAAATCAGTCGGCTCTTATGCTCAATTTGGTCATACACCAAAAGAGAATTCCTGGATGTAGAATTTTCATTTCAACTTCTTTTAATACTTTCTTTGTTGGTTCCTGGATCATAGATTCAGGAGCTAGTGATCATATTTGTGGATCTTTGAAATGCTTTGATTCTTATAATGAAATAAAACCTATAAACATCAGGTTACCAAATGGAAATTCTACAATTGCTAAGTATGCTAGAACTGTAACTTTTTCTCCTGGTTTTAGCATAACTAATGTACTTTATGTGCCTAATTTTTCATTGAACTTGATTTCCGTTTCTAAACTGTGTGGTTCTTTAAATTGCACAATATCCTTTAATGATTCTAACTGTCTCATACAGGATCAGAATTCATTGAAGATTATTGGTTCGGGTGAGAAGTTTGAAGGATTATTTCACTTAGTCATTGGGGCTAAGAATAGTCATGCTTCACATGTGGAGACATTCTTTGTTGGAGCTGAAACCTTACCTCAAAATGCTCTATGGCATTTTAGACTAGGACACCTATCCATTTCTAGAATGATTTCTTTAAATTCAGAATTTCCTTTTGTTGTTGTTGATCCAAAAGCATTCTGTGATGTATGCCATTTGGCAAAACATAAAAGATTACCATATAGTTTGAGTTCTAATAAAACTAAACAATGTTTTGAACTTGTTCATTTTGACATTTGGGGACCCATTGCAATTCAATCTATCCATGGATACACTTATTTTTTGACTGCTGTAGATGATTACAAAGCAGTACACTTGGATCATTTTAATGAAGTCTAAGGCGTAAGCAAGACAAAGATGTGAAAAATTTCATTGAACTAATTGAAAAACAAAAAATACAAGAGTCAAGGTTGTAAGAACTGACAATGGTCCAGAGTTCTTAATACCAGATTTTTATGCATCAAAAGGCATAGTTCATCAAAGAAGTTGTGTGGAAACTCCACAACAAAATGGAAGAGTAGAAAGGAAACATCAACACATTTTAAATGTAAGAAGAGCACTTTTGTTTCAATCAAAGTTACCTAAATCTTATTGGTCCTATCTTTGTGCTTCATGCAGTCTTTATAATTAATCGGGTTCCTAGTCCCATTTTGCAAAATAAATCCCCATATTTCCTTCTAAACAAAGCATTACCTGATTTACATGAGTTAAAAGTTTTTGGTTCACTTGCATATGCATCCACTCTCCAAAATCACAGAACAAAATTATCACCTAGAGCAAGAAAATGCATTTTCTTAGGTTATAAGAATGGAGTAAAAGGTGTTGTTCTATTGGATCTCAATAACAAAGAAATTCTAATTTCTAGAAATGTCATTCATCATGAGCATATCATGCCATATAAATCCAATACAACTATCTCCACTTGGGAATATCATTCTCCTTTACATCATGATTCATCCACAAACACAAATTTTAAAAACAATAACTCGCACTGTAGAGATACCTACATCAATCATTCCTCTCACAAAGCACCTACACCCACAAAATCTTCCACAAATCCACTGCTTTCGGTCCAACAAAGACTGCTTTGTTTACCTGTGAGACATTCTACTCGACAAAGGCATCACCAAGCCACCTTGCGTACTATGTGTGTAATCTTTCATCCATCTCACAGAAGCAACTTCTTCAGGTAAATCTAGCACACCTTATCCAATATCTTCATTTCATTCCTTTTCAAAACTCTCCCTTCCCATTCTGCTTTTTCTTTCCATTTCTCAAACCATTGAGCCTAAGAGCTATCAAGAGGCAAAACAGACATGAATGCCGGAACAATGCTATGAAATCTGAGTTAGAAGCTTTAGCAAAGAATGGCACTTGGATTCTTGTAGATTTACCTCCCAATGTGAAACCAATTGGAAACAAATGGGTCTACAAGATCAAGCATAAGGTCGATGGCACTATAGAGAGGTATAAAGCTAGATTGGTGGCTAAAGGTTATAATCAAGTAGAGGATTGGATTTCTTTGACACATTTTCTCCTGTAGCAAAACTCACTACAGCTCGGACACTTCTTGCTCTTGCCTCTGTTAGCGGTGGCATCTTCATCAATTGGGCGTGAATAATGCCTTCCTTCATGGAGAATTAGAAGAAGATGTGTATATGGTAGTTCCTCAAGGTGTTCATTGTGCGAGCCTAATCAAGTGTGTAAGTTGTTGAAGTCTCTATATGGCCTTAAACAGGCCAGCCGCAAGTGGTACGAGAAATTGACATCTCTCTTGTTAAAGGAAGGATATAAACAAAGTTCTGCTGACTATTCATTGTTTACTCTTGCCAATGGATCTGACTTTACTGTTCTCCTTGTCTATGTAGATGATATAATTTTGGCAGGTAATTCTTTAACAGAATTCAGCAGAATCAAATCTATCTTGGATACTTCTTTCAAAATCAAGGACTTGGGAGTTCTAAAGTACTTCCTTGGCTTAGAAGTGGCTCATTCCAAACTGGGAATTTCTGTTTGTCAATGAAAATACTGCTTAGACCTCCTAAATGATTCAGGTTTCCTCGGCTCCAAACTTGCCAAAACTCCTCTTGATGTTTCTGTGAAACTGCATCAAGATACTGCTGCATTATATGAAGATGTGCCCTCTTACAGAAGATTAATCAGCAGGCTCCTCTACCTCACTACCACTCGGCCCGATATCACATTTGCCATTCAACAACTTAGCCAATTCTTGAATAAACCTACAATGACACATTACCATGCTGCCTGCAGAGTTGTTCGATATCTCAAAGGCAATCCAGGTCTTGGCATTCTGTTTCCTAGATCCTCTGAGCTGCAAATTCTTGGTTATTCTGATGCGGTGGCCGATGCCTTGACACTAGATTTCGCATCAATCTCAGCATCGCTTCTTTCTGGGTTCCTCCCTAATTTCCTGGCGTGCCAAGAAGCAACAAACTGTGTCACGGTCCTCCTCAGAAGCTGAGTACCGAGCACTGTCCACTGCCACTTGTGAACTGCAGTGGTTACTTTATTTACTAAGAGATTTACAAGTTCATACCACTCGGCCACCTGTCTTGTATTGTGACAATAGAAGTGCAATTCACATTGCCTCTAATCCAGTATTCCATGAACGTACAAAGCACTTGGAGATTGATTGCCATTTAGTTCGAGATAAAGTCCAAAAAGGGGTTCTGCGCTTGCTGCCCATATCTTCTAAGGAACAACTGGCAGATTTCTTCACCAAAGCTCTCACTCCTTCCAACTTCATTCCTTTCATTTCCAAGCTTGGCATGCTTGACTTATACCATGCTCCAGCTTGCGAGGGGGTGTTAAACATACTACATCCAACCATTACTAATATAATCAATCCAATGGACAAGAAGCAAGGAGCTACTCATTCACACGGATTGCCACACAAGCAATCGATCTTTGTTGGAACCGATTCAGCAATTCCCTCCATTTCCAACTGAATGCAGTAGAAATATAGAATAAGATAGGATCTAGTTTAACTTTGGTACATCCACTTATTTCCTATAAATACATATGAATAGTTCTCTTGTAATTTCAAGCTTTCTGAATATATAGAATTCCTCACAATTATTCAAATTCTCTTATGCAATTATTTCTTTCATTTCCTCTCAAAATGATTTCTGCATCTGGTTCAATTTCTTAAGACCAATTTTGAATATAGTAATTTCAACTAACAAATCAATTGTTGTCGAAATAGCATTAACTCTTAAAGAAAGCAAGATTGGCCGTCGAAAGTCAATAACTTGATCAACAAGTAATTAGACATAAAATTAAATGGAGTATGGAAATACAGTGTTATGAACATACATCCATGAATTTAAACATACAAATTTGAATTGATGTGGAAATGTAAAGAAAAGCATCTAAATGACTGCAATTAAATGAAATCATTCAAAGAACATGAATTTAAAAGAAAGCTTGTAAATAGCAGTTTTAAAGGTAAGTGACAGAAAAGGTAAATTGCTGAAATGTAAAGAAATTACATAAAAGCATGAAACGTAAATGGAAGTGAAGTAAAGAACATGAAATAAAGTACTGGAATTAAAAGGAATGCAGTAAGTAAATTGACTTTAAAAGAAATAATGCAGGAAGTGTAAAAAATGTATAAGTTCGAAATGAAGTTTAAAATGCAGAAAAGTTTTAATGCAGTAAAAGTTGTAAAGAAATTCACAAATTGAATAATAAATTTGCAGATAAGTTAAATGAAGGACAAAGCAATAATTGGAAATGAAATTGAATTGAATTGCAATTTGCTGAAAGAAAAGGGTGGAAGGCATACAGTGATCGTTTTTCTTTAATCTGCTTCGCCGTCGAGATGTTAGGAATTTAGATCATGTATCCAACCTGAATTATATCGTAAGAACTACTATTTATAGACAAAAATTGTAAAAAAAAACTACCTATCATCCGACCTGACACGTGTACGGACAAAAGGTCGGTAGTTGTTTCTACTAAAACTACTTAATCTCGACAGTAACACTTCCTGTCAAGCTATACATGTGTTTCATAATGCCTAAGTTTAATTCGACCATGCTCATATTGACATCTTCGACGCTTCACACACTCCGTCGAACAACCGCCAAGTCACTTGGTCTTTCAAACTTAGCAAATTTTTTATTACTTATTCCTGGCTCCTTGCATCTTCACTCTTCGAATTCTTGAAGCTCCATCGAGAAACCCAAATCTGAAATTTGGCACCTAATAGATGCCCCCCAAATTCTGAGTTTTCGACATCCATGTGTGAAGAGAACCAGAATTTTTGTTTGCTCCACGCGCGACGGTTGCTTTTTGCAGGAACCCAAAGCCAAATCCTCAAAGAAAGGCATTTCTGAAGAATGTTCTTCAAAAGACCCTCCCTCTGTCGAAGAGATTGGCTCATCAAGTACTGATAAGGTATGCTCCTTTACACAGTACTACACTTGGATGCATTTTTTCATCATGGACATTACTTTATCAGATCCATTTTGACAGGGCTCTCCTAAACAACCATATGTGGATAACTCTATACCCCTACAAATGGTTTTCCTACTCATTGATCGTCCAACCACTGAGGTATGGCATTCTTTAGTCACCTTGTTGGTGTTAGAACAACAATTCATAACTTATTCTGATTTTCTCTTCCATTAGGAGGTCCCAGAAACTCAACCTGAACCGGAGGTCGAAGAACCTTCTGCCATGGATGTCGATGTGGCTCAACCCACTCTCTCGACAGAAAATCCAAACTTGACATCTCCTCATCAAGATGACCTCATGCCCAATGTGGAAACAACTTCTGCCCCCCAAGTCATTGAGAAGGTATCTCTCGTGGTGATTAGGGCAGATAGTGTTGACATGGATCTCCTTTTTGATAATCTGACTACTCCATCTACTCAGCCTGTCTCATCGACCAACCTTGTGCCACAAGGCACTAATATTGAAAAGGGTAATGTCGGAGTGGATGAGTGGATTGACTTACTTTCAGGATACAGCAGTAGGACTTCTCCCATGTCTGCTCGTTCTTCCACTCTTTCTGGAGACAACTTTGCTGAAAAACTTGATGGACTGGTTGAAGAACTGAAAGGTTTCTTCAAATACTCATTTAATGACCTCTACCTCAATCAAGAAATCAGAAGCAACTTGATACGCCAACCAAAGAAATTCATGCTCTTCGCAAGGAATTACCTTTAGTTCGACGAGGCTACTTCAATGCCGCTCATGAATTCATTGAAGACTTGACTCCCAAGCTGCCTGAACTTGAAAACAGCATACTGCCTTATCAACAAGCCCTCAAGGCAAAGCACGAGCTATGTGATAAGCTGGTGACTCTTCGACAAGACAAGGCTATGTTGGTCGAACTAGGTGCTCCTTATCAAGCCAAAATACCTGAACTGGAAAAAATCGTTGCTAGTTTGGAATCAGAACTGACCACTGCCAAGGCCCAATTGCTTGAAGCCACTACAGCATCTTTTTCAGAAGAGATCAAGGCACTCGACCAATAAATGTTCGATAGCGCTGTCGAGGCAAAAGCTATCTTGTCGAAGGTCGAAGACCTTGAAGTCAACTATACAAATGCTGAAGCCACAAAGCTTGAATTTGCTACAGCCTGGGAGGACATCAAAAAGACACCTCTTTAGTTTCTTTTCAGTTCTTTTAAATTCATTTGATCCGTACACGTCGAACACATTTGTTCGACCACAACTTGTACTTTACTGCAAAGATTGAACTTGATTTGACGTATTATCCATCAATCGTTTCACCGTCCAGCTTGCACGTTTCTTTTAACACTTTAATTTTCTGTTTCTGGCCATAAATATCGTTTAAAACCATTGACTAGTCAATTTGACTGTGAAACGTAAAAATTAACGTAAACTTGTGCTATAAATAAGGGCATGCCATCTTGGTTGCCATCACCACAACAAAGTATTAGTTCCCCTTTGTGCACAAATACTCTCAAAACTCTTCTAGTTTCTTCTCCAGAATTCTTGAGAAACTTTTGCCTCTTTTACAAATTCCAAACTCAAATCTGACTCCCTTTTGCTATTAACCAACCCCACTCAAGGTGTCAAGTTACAATGGGAATCACCTTCACCCTCTCGTACTCCTTCTTGCCTGGTTCTGATTGCTTCATTTGGGAACCAGCGAACTCCACTTCTTGGAGTTTCCTTAAAGGTCTTTGTCTCAATGGTGACAGAACCACTGGGCTTTGGTGATTTGCCTAACATCGTCAATGAGTTTTGGTAAGTTTCCTAATGCGGCTTACCAAGCTCATTGAACTGTGTGAGAAAGGAAAAGGCCTGAGCCATTCCTTCTTTCAATAGTTTTGTGCTCCTTCACATCTTATGTACGGGATCCAACGTGAGGGTTTCGTAAAACTATACTAAGCAGGAAGGAGCTTTGCACGTCTAGGCCGATCGTGAAGCGTATCATGGCACCTACGAATGCCCCGCTCTTGACCTCAGCTTTCCCTTTGCTCACATAGGGCTCGACACTCCTCATCGACGCATCCAAACTTTAACTTCACATCCCCGTCTATTAGGGTGTCCTATCCTTGAAGCGGCTCTTGCAAACTTAATTGTCTCGTCAAGTAGATAGCTCCTGCCCCCCATGCTTCCTAAATTCTTCCTCAGCGTGAGTTGAATTTGAACATGGCGCAGTTTGAACTACTGGACTTGTTTTGTAATAGCCTAGGTTTAAAGACTTTACTTTATTTGCATTCCCCGGCTACAAGCCTATTCGACAATGTATTGTATATTGCCAAATGACCTATGAACAAAGAAATCAAGTTTTTACTTCAAGGTTGTATTTTTATCTCGCACATTGTTGGTCTATATGACTTTAAATATTTGCCATTAATAGACTTAATTCTAAAACCAGAATTAACTTCAACAAGTGCATAGGCATTTCCTGAGAACATTTGAACAACCTTAAATGGTCTTTCCCACTTTGGGGACCACTTTCCAAATTCTCGACACTTTTTATCCATTGGCAAAATGACTTTCCAAACTAAGTCACCAACTTTAAAACGTTTAAACTTAACTCAACTGTCATAGAATTTGGCTATTCTTTCTTTCTGTCGAATCAAGTTTTCTAAAGCAACAACCCTTTCATCATGGATTACATTTAATTCATCAAACATTAAGTCTCAATATTGATCTACTGGTAACTCATTTTGTTTCTGAATTCTTAATGAACCAAGGTTTATCTCGACAGGCAACACAGCATCATGTCCATATACTAATTTATAAGGAGTGGTACATGTCGATTCCTTAGGAGAGTTTCTGCATGCCCAAAGAACTTGTTCCAAAGTTGAGTGCCAACTCTTTGGATATCTGCCAATATGTTTCTTTATTAAACCAATGATGATTTTATTCATGGCTTCGACCTGACCATTTGCTTGTGCGTAATATGGTGTCGAAGTCACCATCTTGATTTTCCTTGATTCAACATATTCGATAATTTTCTTCCCAACAAACACAGACCTTTGGTCTGTTGTAATCGTTTGTAGTATGCCAAATCGACAAACAATGTGATTTTCAATAAAATCCACAATGTCTTCTTGAGTTACCTCTTTCAGGGCTATTGCCTCCACCCATTTGGTAAAATAATCAACCCCTACTAGAATTACTTATGCCCTTTAAAAGAAGCAGGATAGATTTGGCCTACGAGGTCCAACGCCCAACCTCTGAAAGGCCAAGACTTAACAATGGAATGCAACTCACTAGCAGACACATTTTATATACACTACAAGAAAACACGGGTTTACCGACGGCCATTAACCGACGGCTTGAGCGCGTCGCTAAAACAACGGGATTTCCGACGGCCAAAACCGTCGGTAAGACTTCGTCTCCGTCGTTAAAGATCTTCTGTCGTCCGTTGAAGATTACCGACGGCATTACCCGTCGGTATACTGGACGCCTTTTTGAGTCCCGCCAATTTTTTTATTACCGACGGGCCTGTGCCCGTCAGTATTTGAAAATAACCGTCGGTAAGGCCGCATATTATTTTTTCGTATTTTCGACGGGCACAGCCGCTTGCATCAGCAGCTATAACGCAGACAGACCTTCTCCCCCACACTGTTCGGCCACCCTTCTATCTCATCTCTTTCTCTCTTTGTGATAGCTCCCGAAGAGTGTCTCCGACCACCACACAACAACTCCGCCTCTCTTCGTCCCACCGGTCGGTACATTTTTTCCAAATTGCGCACCACACACGCTCTGCTCAAGTCCTCGTCGCTCTACTCATGTCTTCTCCGCCGTTCTACTCATCGCTTCTCTGCCATCCCTAGGGCCACCCATTCCAAAGCCCCTCAACCATCACAAATAGCTTCTCACCCATAGAATCTGCAAGGCACAACCTCTCATTGGAGCCACTAACGGTGACCCTTTGTCGCTCTCACTGATTTGGCCATCGTGACCGCCACCTCCACTACGTGGCCGCACCACCTCTCCTCTCCTCTGCTCCACCGCGCTACTTCAAGAGGTACATATTATTTGGGTTTTTCTGTCGATTTAGGTTTATCAATTTGTGCCTGTTGTTTTCAATTTTGCAATTCGTTTAGACTGGATTTGTGCATTTTTGTAATTGCGATGGGCCTGAAAAATAGAAGAAACTGGATTTGTGCATTTTTGTAATTGCGATGGGCCTGTAATTCGTTTAGACTGCATTCGTATATTATTTGGATTTGTGGGCCTGTAATTCGTTTAGACTGCATTCGTATATTATTTGGATTTGTTGATTTTGCAATTCGTTTTCAATTTTTGTAATTTTGTGCATTCGTTTAGACTGGATTTGTTCCGTCGTGTGTTTTTTTAGAATAATTGGAAATGGAATTGGTGCTCTGTCTATTTCAAATTCATTTGAAAGGTTCATGGTGGAGTTTTGTATGTGATGTAATTTTCCTTACTAGGGAAAAAATATTTTGGCCTATCACTATTCAGCTTGATCAGACTAGAAAATAGAAAACATGTCCACAAGCATTTGAAATGCTTCTGATTATAAGTTCATTCGTTGGATGTGATTATAGTTTCCCATTCTTGTTTGTTTTTTAAATTAATTACAAAAAATAGAAGAAACTGCATTTTATTCCCCTTCCCCTGGGTGTTGGTTGCACAAACAATGGGAAAAGTAGCATCAGATTGGTGCACATAGCACAAAAGGCAAAAGAGTTACCTTTGTAACAAGGAATGAAAATCATGCCCATTGGAGAAACCCTGCAATTACATAGCGTATATGAGCAAAGCAGATATTCAATTTGCATAAGCGCAATCCATAGTATGCTTCTTGTAAAAGAGTTACCTTTCTTAATGCACCATCCAGTATGAGGAACTTTTGTAAGTCAAGCTAGGCTCCTAAAATTGTTTGATAATTCAGCGAAGAATGCCATATGAGTTTAAAATTTGATTGCATTTGCTGTAGCTTATCTTCATGAACATGCTCTTTGTTGTATTCTTATGGTTTGTTGGAAGGCAAATGGATGCCCAAGTATTTTCTAGTGAAAAGGAAGATGTAGATAACCTCGTTTTTCATCAACTAATTTCATGGTCCAACGAGTTCATGTGTGCTTGTTGAATATTATTCTAGGGAACCTGTCTGCTCATTACATTTTCTTTGAAGTTTTACAACAACAATAACAACAACTAAGCTTTTTCTCACTAGGATTTTCTTTGAAGAAGTACTCATACATTTTATATATTCCTATATTAGGAGCTTTCTGTCAAGTTAAAGTGTCACTCTTGTCTATTTTCAGTTTGGGTGCAACCAAAAGTATGTGTGAAGGTTTGGACTTTTCAGGTCCTCCTTTACACATCCGTGAACTGAGGCTACAACTCCTGTGCTCAAAATCTTATCTTAGATTATTGTTCTCGCCTTAATTGCTCTTCGTAGTTTGTAAAATTTAAAATTCTCCTGTAGCTTCATCTTTGCTCATCGAGTTTACATCCTTCAATGCCTTTTCTGAAGTGTATTTCATGTTAAATAAAGATGACGTTTATTTGAATTTATTTTATTTTGTTTATTGCTGGATTTATCAATAACCTTTTAGTGCCTTTTCGTAATTATAATTTTACATTTGTCTTGCTTATGCGAGTTTCGATCACTCAAGGCAACTGATCTGGAGAAAGATGGCAGATACCGCAAGGCAATAGATATTGGGCTTGTTGTTTTAAATCGAAAGCACATCATAGATCACACTATCTGCACCTTGTTTTTCTCTGTGTTTGCATTAATCACAAGATGCAGGCAGTCTGCTTTCTAGTCCTGAATCTATCTGCTAGTACATATTCTCGCTTGTGTATTTTTATTCTTTGTGAAATTTTATTGTATTCTTTGATTGTTGCTTTAACTTTCCTTGATCCTTGTACTCAAGTATTTCATCATGTTGTTTCAATATGCAAAGAATTTTGATTTGTTCTTACACTAGATGCCAAGTTGTGCCTTGAAATATCTTTGTTAAAATGAGTCATTAAATGTTATCTAATGTCCAACACTAATAGATTTCATAGCTTTGAAGTGTTACAATAATATACATAAATAGGAAACAGGATTTGGAATTTATACAGTATCCAACACTATTGTTATCATAAGAATGGGACTAGGCGTGTGTGTATTAGTTGATTCATGTGTACCATCCGATATTTTCAAGCATGACAAAATATGTAATTGCCATCAATCACACCCTTTTGATGGCCTGGAGGCAAACAGATCTGAGAGACCAATGTCTTTAATTGTTACTCAACGTTGACTGTAATGATTAAACTCTCCGAGATCAAAGTTGGTTAATTTCTCTTTGTAATGTGTTATTGTATGTTGTTATAACTCTAGATTAGGGAATTATTTGTCTCTCGCCCTTGGTCGCTTTGTTCTCGCTTTGCCGAGTTTAGAAATTTCTTATCTTTTGTTCTCTGCTTGTTTGTTTTATTATCAAGACTGTGAAGCTGTGAAAGCATAAAGATTTTTGTCCTTGTTACTTGACCAATGTTTATCTCTTACGAGTCTCTTCCAACTGAATCGAAGAGTTATTTAGTAATGTCTTATCCAGTGTTATGTTGAATCCATGTGTTATAATGATACAGATAATTTTATATTCGTAGTTTTAATTTGTCAGTAATAAGTATCCTAAGACTCCAACAAAAATTAAATTAAATGAAACATATACTGCTAACAAGCAAGTTAAAATTGTGAGAAAATGCAAATTTTGGTGGGGCAAAAAGATTCTGAAACCAATTACTAGCGTGCTTAAAAACAAGACTTTCTTCCTCCTCATTTATCCTAGTTTGGAGAAACATTTGGCACTAGTTTTTTTGTTTCTTTTTATGAATTTGTGCCTCATTTTTTTATGTTTTGGCATGGTGGTTTGCTTTGAAAGCTATAAGATTGGTTGATTTTATTTAATGTGATGATTTAAGCCCAGTTCCAAGGTTCCATTTTCAATTTTAAATTAGATAGAGAAATAGCTGTTATTTGGATATGTGAATTAAAAGAATGGTTGTGGTTTGTGTTTAATATTATAAGTTAAGAAAATATTTACGGTTTGGTCATATGCAATTACAAAAGCTGGCTTTAATTTGTTACAACTCTCACTTTATTTTCATTGACTTGCTTCCTAATATTGCCATGATTTAGAGGAGGAATAACCAAAACTTAGAGCTTATTTGGATAAAATCTCACTGCTATGACTTTGGTTTCCCTTGACTTTATTATGTAAATTAATGATTCCCATTGTCTATAACTTTTACACTAATGAAAGTTGTATCTTATATATGTTTGTAAACCATTTCTATTTTGTACCTTGTAATATCATCTTTATAGTTCTACGTGTCTTATCTTTATAGTTGCTAACTGATAAGGGACAAGATGGTCGTAAATCATTTACAAGTTGGTTGCATTTGCTTTGCACTTCTCTCTGTATTTCTTTTCCTTGCCACTTCGCTTGTCTAATTTTATCCTTTGTGAGTTATGAGTTTAATTTGGTTTTCCAATTATGTCCGCACAGCCTGAGCTTTAGTAAGCGCTCTGTTCTTACTCTCCCTTCGATTCACAATCCCATGATCTTTGCCTTTGTTTGGGTAATGATTTTGTTTTTCTGTTAGTATAAGCTTTTATTGTTCTTGTGTAGTTCTTTGAGTTTAATCTTGTGTTTGCGATTACTACTGCAGTGACACAGCTCCGCCTCTTCCTTCCTCCAGTTTGTCGCACGCCACATTCTTCTCTTCTGCAAGTATGAATTAATTCCTTTCCTTTAGTAACATGTGAACCTTAGGTTCAAGTTAGGGATTTCGAATACTCTTATAAAATAAAGTTTATTATTATTGATTTGATTGTATAGTGGGTCTGGTAAAGAGGTTGGCTTCCTGCCCCCAACCTCCCACAACTTATATGTTTGATGTTTGCTCCTTTGTGTGCTCCATTGAGCTCCAAAGGTATGAGTGTGGTTATGTGTTGTCCATTATGTTGGTAAGTTTTGAGGCTTGACATAGAGCCCTAAATTCATAGTAATGATTTATGTTGAATTCCTTGATTTCTTATTTAGAGTTTTAATGCTATTTTTGTTGCATAGAAAATGCTCTCAATATGAGGATTGTCACTGATTTCACGCTACCGCTTGGTTGGATTTTCCATTGTGTTAAATTTTAACTAAGTGTGAAAATGAAAAAATGATATCAAATAGCTTATGAGAATTTGAATTTTATAGATATGAGTGCGTGTTTGGTTCGCCGTTTGCATCTCGTCAATGTTTGTCACTTACGTAAAGAACGAACACCAAGAGAAAATATTGAATGAAATCACGAAGGAATAAGAAGAGGTTTTTAATAAAAACAGTTAGATTTTTAAAAATGGTCCGTGAACTTCTCTGTAATAGATTTATACCTTAAACTTTTATAGTTTAGATTTCTTTTAATCCCAAAGATCGATATTATCAACATGTAAGTAAATCAACATGAGATAGCTTATCACGTAATGTATTTAAAACAAAAAGATAGTTGGAAGAAATCCAATGAAATCCACATGTAGCCATTTTAAAATCTACAATGCCGCTTATGCGATACCATTAGACTCTTTTCCCTGTCTTTCTTAGTATTCGATGCACTTAAAAACTATATATTTTTATTAAAAAAAATAAAATAATAATTTACTTAAAAACTAGATAAAATTTCTTCAATTTAAGAAGTTTACATTGGTGATGTTGCTTGGCTGCAATTTGCTTTGCACATCTCTCTGTACTTCTTTCCCTTGCCACTTCTGCTTGTTTAATTCTATCCTCTTCAAATGACCTAGTATATTTTTCTAATTCCAGTGTTGTTAATCGAGGATCGCGAAATATAGCGTAAAATTGGTAGGATAGCGTAAAATAGCGGGCAGATAGCGTAAGTTAAATAGCGGGTGAAATAAATAAAATTATAAAATTATATATTACAAAGTGACATATAATATTTAACGTTCAGCACAAAATCTGAAATGACATAATAAAATATTTATTTAATGAGCTATTTTTGGAAACTTAAGTGATTATTTATTCATAAATTACTTTAGAGGCTTATTAAAATAAAATGAAGAGATAATATTTAAATATATTTTTTATGTTGATATATTTGAATATTAATATCAGCATTTATTTTAAGTGATGTAAAATAAGTTTAAATAAACCCTGAATGAATAAGTAGCTCTTCCGTTTTAAGAAAATAAAATATATAAATTAAAATTGCAATATTGATTGAATTGTTAATAATTATTATTTATTGAAAAATAAATTTTTTTTATTATATATGGCGGATGGCGTAGTGACAACTAAATGATTAATAAAACTACACACACAATGAATGGAGCATTGCTCAAAAAAACAAGACAGATTTAAATTGGAAAGGACAAATAATAATAGAATTAAAAAATAGATTTAAAATAAAAAATAATTAAAAAGCAGAATTTTTAAGAACAATAGAATAAAAAAGCAGATTTTAAAAAAGAAATAAGAGAATAACAAAACGAAATGAGATAGAGTTGAAAAATAACATAATTAAAAAACTAGACGGATTGAAAAAGCGAATTGTAAAAATAATTAACAGATGAGCGAATTAAAAAAGAGAAACAAGGAAACAATCGTTAAAAAATATGATATAACAAAAATGAAAAAAGATCTGAAGAAGTGAAGAAGAGAAGAATTAAAAAAATTTCAATAAAAAAGAAATAAAAAATAACAACATTAAAAATTATCATATAAAAAATTAAATGAAAAAGGAAAATAAAATATTTTTTATTATTTATATATATATATATATAATAAAACTAATTCTACCCTTGTCACTTCTGCTTGTCTAATTGTTATGTTAATCATTGATCGAATGGATGTTTGATATTTGTTATTAGTATCGGAGAGAAGCCTTAGCTTCCGCTTGAGGTTAAATATATTATTGAGTTCATATACTCTTTTAGGGTACCATGTGCTCATTGTATATTGAACCTTGAATTGTCCAAGTCGGACAGTTTGGGAAAAAACTTTTTCTTTACTCGTATAATAGTTGTTGCTTAATTCTCGTATCTTTATATTTGCTGAAATTTCGGTTCAATTCATTTCCTTTTGTTCTCTGGGTGCATACTTGATTGCGGTGTTCATAACTGCGTTCATTTTGTGTACTCAGAGACCAATGGGAAATCTTTAAATTTTGTCAAGTATAAGATACGAGAATTAAGGAATGATTATTATACGAGTTCTAAAGTTTTTTCTCGAATGGGATAAGTCATACCATTTAAAGAAAGAGAGCGGTTGTAAGAACGTCGTCTTGCTGAAATTGTGATTTTTTTGACATGCGTAAGATGGAATATTATCTTTCGAGTCGTAGTTGGATGTCACGATAGGTTGTATCCGGAGAGGGGTTTGAAACCAGATTTTTCTTGTTTGGGGTTGCGTACTTTGTCCAAGTCGCAATGGCACATAAAGATTTCAAAACTAATGGAGGGATTAGATGTCTGTGCTTTAATTGCGATTGCAGAAGGATTAAGAGCCCAAGTGAGGTCACGCACCATTTGTATTCAGTTGGATTTAGGCTTAATTACTGGATTTGGACTAGACATGGTGAAAAGTTGCCTCACGTTGATTTAGGGGTTGGTGATAATTGCGAAGGTGCTTCAAGCAGTTACGTAGATTCGGGATGTGGTGAGCAGATTGAATTGATGCAAGATATGGTTTGTGATGCCTTGGGGGTGAACGTGTCATTCGAGGAGCAACAATATGATGACACAGATGAACTTCCAAATGAGACAAAGACAAAAATTTTATAATCTATTGTTAGAAACAAATAAGCCGTTGTTTGAAGGGTCTACGACTCTAAGTTATCAATGTGTGTGAGGCTCTTAGCTCTTAAGTCCAACCGTGGTGCTACCGAAGTGTGCTTGGATCTCGTGAATCTGAAAATGATGTTGGACTCGTCACCTATCAAAGATGGTTTGCCAAAAAGTTATTACGAGGCTAAAAGCTTAGTGTCCAAGTTGGGGCTGGAATCTAAAAGGATTGATTGTTGTGTGAGAGGGTGTATGTTGTATTACGACAATGAGTTTGGTAAAAACAATGGTGCGCTAGTTGAATGCAAATTTTGTGGTGAGCCTAGGTATATGTCACATACTAATAATCGGACGGGTAGACAAAAACTAGTTCCAGTGAAGGCAATGTTTTATTTGCCAATTATTCCAAGGTCAGCAGAGAATGTTTGCATCACCACGCATCGCAGACAAAATGACATGGCACCATGAGAATAGAAGCACTTCGTATGTTGCGCCACCCGTCGATGGTGAAGCTTGGAAGCACTTTGATCGTGTGCATCCCGATTTTGCAAACAGATCCACGTAATGTACGACTTGGCTTATGCTCGATGGTTTTACCCGTATGTTCAATCCACGGCGAAACCTTATTCTTGTTGGCGATTATCGTTACCCATACAATCTTCCTCCCGAAATGTGCATGTCTAGGCCTTATATGTTCTTGACTTTGTGTTATCTGAGGTCGAGATAATCCGACAGATGGTATTGACATCTATTTTGAGCCTCTTATCGACGATCTCAAAAGGTTGTGGAATGGTGTTGTGACGTGCGATATTGCACGAAGAGGAATTTTACAATGAGGCGGCGCTTATGTGGACCATTAATGACTTCCCCGCATATGGCATGTTGTCTGGTTGGGGTACTCATGGTAAAATGGCATGTCCGCATTGCATGGAGCATACAAAGGCCTTTACCTTGAAATTTGGGGAAGAGTTCTTGGTTTGACTCACATCGCAGTTTTTACCCGATGATCATGCATTTAGACGAATAAGAACGCTTTCAAGAAGGGGAAGTTGAATTAGATGGCCCGCCTCAAGGTTGACGCCTTGAGCAGATCTGGGAAAGTGGTTATGGAACCGCCAAAATCACAGATTTTGGCAAATTGGATCGATTTGAAGGATATGGACAATGGCATAATTGGACAAAAGAAATATTTTTGGGATCCGCCATACCGAGAGATAATTTATTGAGACACAACCTTGATGTTATGCACATTGAGAAGAACTTTTTTGACAACGTTTTTGTCACAGTGATGAACGTCAGAGGAAAAACAAAAGACAATGAGAAGGCCAGACTAGACTTACCACTTTACTGTAGGCGAAAGGACTTGCATTTGACGAATCGGTCGGATGGGAAGACCCTGAAACCCAAAGCCTGTTACTCTTTAATTGCTGAGGAAGCCAAGTCAGTATGTCGGTGGATAAAAGAACTTCGGATGCCAGATGGTTATTCTTCTAATTTGGCAAGATGTGCCGATGTGAACAAAGGAACCATGATTGGGATGAAAAGCCATGATTGTCATGTATTCATGGAGTGTTTACTTCCTATTACATTTAGTTCCTTGCCGTCAAATGTTTTAAATCCACTGACTGAACTCAGCCAATTCTTTAAAGATTTGTGTTCTGCGACATTGAGAGGATGATCTCATAAGGATGGAACAGAACATACCTGGTCATTCTTTGTAAGTTGGAGAGAATATTTCCCCTGCTTTCTTTGATTCTATGGAGCATCTAGCGATTGCATCTTGCACATGAAGCTAGGCTTGGTGGACCTGTTCAATACGATGGATGTATCCATTCGAAAGGTACTATAATAAAGTATTCTCTAAAATAAATAGTGATTTGAAGGGTTAAATGTATCAATTTTTATCATCAACGTTGTTATTTTGTAGATTTATGGGTGACTCAAAACGGTCGGTGAAAAATAAGGCCAGGGTTGAAGGATCTATTTGTGCAACTTACTTACACCGTGAGACAATCCATTTCTGCTCCCATTATTTTACGAACTTCATGTTGACACCAACAAATAGTAGGAACGGTAGAAATTGAAAGTGAAAGACACCCGCTTGCCTTATCGATTATTTTGCCTTTCCTACCGCCATGATGGAAAGGAGGTGGATAATCGGATAACGGGCGAAGTGTGGAAGTCACCACGCTCACGTGTTGATCAACCGTGCGTATATCACCGTATCTAACGTATGTATCATTTTGACCACTTTCAATTTCTTTAATCCACAATTGCTCTTGATCATTTGTTTGATAATGACTTGATCAGTGGCATTCTTGTTAACTAAGCCCACAAGCGTATAAGACTCTTCTGCCTATATTCATGAATATTTCCCAACGTGGTTTAAGAACCAGGTATGTTTTTTGAGTCGTCATATATATTATATTATTATTATTATTTATTGTTTGAAAATACAAAAATATTGTTTGAAAATAGGAACCATAATTTGTTTGCACATGGTGTGTACAGTGTATAGCGAGGCGTAATCCCTAAAATCCAACACTTGAGAAATTTATCTCATGGTCCTAAATCACGTGTAAAAGAATGGCACACATTCTTTGTAAATGGATACAAATTCCAAACCAGTCAAAAACAGAGGAAAAAAAGCGATTAACGGCGGGGTTTATGTAAAAGGTGCCACAGATGGAGGTGAAGATGACTTTTACTGGCGTGATTCAACATATATATGAACTGACGTACAATACTTTAGACTATACTAAAAAATAGTGCTATTTTATTGTAATTGGTTTGATCCATCAAATAGAGGCACAAGAGTGGATCAAAAATATAATATCGCTGACATACACATGAGCGTAAGATACCAAATGTTTGATCCGCTTATCATGGCACAACATGTAAGACAAGTGTATTATGTCCCTTATCCATCAACTCGAAGGGACAAACAAGGTTGGTGTGTCGCAATAAAGATAAAACCACTGGTCTCATTGAAGCGGATGATACACAGAAGAAGTGGCTTATCAAGTGGATGAGATGTCTCATGTCAATGTAGTAAACGGTTGAACCCATTACTCGACTACGTGACAATCCAATCACATATGAAGATGTAGATGGGGATGAGGAATTAAATGAAGAAGTGGCGTAACCATCAAGATCTCAAGATGATGCCGAAATTGAGTGGGCGTAATGGGCGATTGAAATTGTTTAACTTTTTACAATTTGAGAAATTAGTGTGTAACAATATATTTTAATTTGTCATTTATTTTCATAACTTGTTTATTTTTATGGAATTCATTTGTAATATTGTTATGTTTAAATATAATATTTCATGACTGTTATTATTCAATTGCTCTATAGACATATATGGCATCAGGAGGTTCAGGAGCCGACCCCCCCAAACCACCCAGTGGTGGGAAAAGGAAGGGGGAGGGTATCGCCCTCGACCCCCTCGCCGTCGAGGCCGACCATCATTAGGCGTGACCTCATCGGGTTTTCGACGTTGTCATCTCCACGTCGTCCTAGTACATCTACGCCGAGACAGCCTGATACACCTCCTGCACCTAGATAGCCTTCTGCACCACCTACACAGACTCAGGCACATTCGACATTCGATACACAGACTCGGGCACGTTCGGCACCTTTGCCTCACATTGACATGATCCCTACCCCGGGGTTCCAGTTTGCACATGGCGCTTCGAGTTCCCATGTTGTGCCTGATCCGGTGGCCGATGCTCATCAGTCCGACCATCATTATAGTACGGGCCATACACCCGATGACACCGATGTTGGGCAGACTCGGGAGGAGCAGGAGGTTCAGCAGAGGAGGTTCCTGAGGTGGGGAGGCCAGGAGCCCGACACTCTTGAGATGTTGTATGATGGTCGAGTTCTTATCGTGCCATCCGTAAAGGGTAAGTATTTGCAATTTTTTCGAGTTATTAATAATTTACATGTATATATATATATATATTTTTATTTAACATGTTTTTATTGTTCAGTTTCTTCCTCAAAGCCACCATTAGCTATCACAAAGAACAATTGAGGAGAATTACTGGAGTTTTGGCCCACCTGGGGACGCCAAGAATTTTGAGCGGGACCATATGTTTAATTCTTTCAGAGTAAGCTGCAATTTTTATTTTATTGCATATTATTTTATTTTCGTAAATTTCAATTATGTTTAATAATGTCTTATATTGATACAGACGAGGGTTGCTTGGGAGGAAAAAGATGAGGAGCTGATGGAGAAGAATTTTCATATGAAGGCCTCCCACCGCCTTTTTGACATGCTTCGAGATGCCCGCCTCAGGGATCGCCAGCCCAGTTGGATAGGGGACGAGCTCTGGCAGCAGCTGGTAGTGCACTGGAACACCCCTGAGTTCCAGGCGACCAGCGCGAAGGCCAAGAAGAATAGGGCCTCTGAGAAGGGTGGCAGCTGCACTGCGAGTGTCGGTCAGCGCAAAGACGCAGTTAGACTTGTACGTGTTATAAAATTGTTATTATTATTATTTTATTATTATTATTATTTATTTAAGTTTTTTTATTAATACAATCTCAATGAGGAGGTTGGGAGAGAAGTTCAGCTTGCACGAGCTCCATCTTGCAACTCATACGAAGAGAGTAATCGGGTGATTTCGTTGATGAGCGCTCGAGGCGGACTCGTGTAATTATAAAATATAATAAATATTTTTAATAATGTTTATATTGTTTTGTTAAAAAAAGATTTGACTTATTTGTTTGTTTAACAGAGGAGTTTGGCGAGGATGTCTCGGCCTAGATCTCGTGAGCTCATCATGTTCTCCATCTCGAGCCCTGACGATCTATCTACACCGCCGAGGGTTTGGGGCGTGGTTGGCGGAAAGAAGAAGCGGCCGCTATATGGTGTCGGGCGACCTTGCCAAAGAACTACAAAGAGCCCGCCGCCTACACACACCGGAGAGTCGCCGAGTAGTAGTGCCGCCACCGGTCGCCTGTCGCGGATGACCGTGAGATAGCCGAGTTGAAGCGGGCACCCAAAGAAGCAGGAGCTTTTGACTCAGGCCGCAGCCGACAGAGCAGATGTACCCGTTAGCTCGCCACAGCCCTACTCCGCCAGCCTCGCCTCCGCCTCTGCCTCCGCCTCCGCCTCCGCGTACTCATGGTCGTGTCGATGATGCAGATGATGTAGAGCATCTCGATGATGATCAGGAGTAGCAGGACTATTAGTTCTGTTTGTACTTATATTTTTCATATTTTTGGATATCATTTTTTCGTTTGGATATTATTTTAGTTATCGATTTTTATTCGTTGAATTTTTATATTTATTATGTTTTCTTTTTTTAATTTACTTTTTAGTTTACGTTATCACATTTTTATATATGGAAATCAATTAATAATTAAATTAAATTAAATTACAAGTAATTTTTAATTAAATTAATAAATAAATTTTTTTAATATGAGAGTAAATTATTTTTATAATTAGACAAATAAATAATTAAATTAATTAATTAATTAAAGAATAAAATTAATTTGGTTATTAATTAATAGTTTTATTAATAAAATTATTTTTATAATTAAACAAATAAATAATTAAATTAATTAATTAATTAAAGAATAAAATTAATTTTTTTATTAATTAATAATTTTATTAATTAAATTAATTAAATTAATTAAAGTAAATATTTTATTAATAAAAAAAAAATCCCGATTACCGACGGCCTATGTCGTCGGAAAATTTTCAGATTGACCGACGGTCACGTCCGTCGGAAATCTAACGACGGCTTTGCCCATCGGAATACACCGTCGTTTACCGACGGGTACAACCGTCGGTAATACCGACCTCTAATAAGAGTCCGTCGGTAATCCTTTGCGACGACCATATTTCCGACGGGTTTTAGGCCGTCGGTAAGCCGTCGGTAAATCTGGAATACCGACGGCTTTTATGGATTACCGACGGCTTTAGACCGTCGGTAATCCCGTGTTTTCTGGCAGTGATATGGCCTTGTTTTTTACATTCTTCACGGGATTTTGCAAACATAATGCAATCCTTAACCATGGTAGGCCAATATACTCTTTGTCTTCTTAGTACCCATTTCATTTTCTCACCTGCCTAATGTGCACCACAAATTCCTTCATGAACCTCTGCCAATGCCAAGTAGGCATCTTCTTCACTAAGGCAAGTTTTCAAATTGCCATCGACAGATTTTCTATACAAATCTCCTGCCAATACAACAAACTTAGTTGCTTTGTACTTAATCTTCCTGTCGACGTCAGCACTTGAATTCTCCAAATACTCAATAATTGGCTTATGCCAATCAGTTGCGTTTGACTTATTGGAAACAAAATGTCTCTTTCATCTAAAGGATACAGTAACTCATGTATTTCTATGAGTTCTGCCAACACCTTTGAAGATAATTTATATCCTGAGGCCAATTGGGCTAATTCATTAGCCTCTTGATTTAGCTCTCTAGGAATATGCTCCATTTCGACACTGTCGAACTGCTTCATCAATTTGCTAGCCACTTGACAGTATTTGACAAGATTATGGCTAACACATTTATATGTTTGAGTTAGATGCCTTATAACTAATTGTGAATCCCCAAATACTTTGATAGTGCATGCTCGCATTTCTATCAAAATTTCTAAACCCATAATTAAGGCTTCGTACTCAGCTCATTGTTAGAGCAAACATATTTTAATTCAAACATCAATTTAGTTAGCACCGCTAAAGGTGATATTATCAGAATGTCAATACCAACACTATTTTTGTGTCTTGGGCCATCAAAATACAAATGCCAGGGCTTCAAATCAACTAGCCCTGTCAGTTCTTTTATTTCTAAACATGGGTAGTCCGTTAAAAAATCAGCAATTGCTTGACCTTTAATAGCCTTCATAGGTACTTATTGCAAAGAAAATTCAGACAATGCAAGTGTCCATTTTTCAATTCGACCATTCAGAATTGGCTGGGATAGCATGTACTTAATTACATTTGTCTTTGACATCACTAAGACATTACAAGGCATCAAGTAATACTTGAGTTTTGTACAAAAGAAATACAATGCTAAACACAATTTTTCTATAGCACTATATCTTGTTTCTGCATCATTGAGTACTCGACTGAGGTAGTAAACGGCTCTCTCGACATTGTTCTCGTCTTCTTGAGCCAGTAGACAACCAATGGTCTCTTCTGATGCAGATATGTACAACTTCACTGGTCGATGGTGTTGGTGTAAGCCCTAGTGGCCAATCTATTTTATATAGATTAATATTTGTATCATGACTTTAGCCATATATTTAATATATGTAAAGGTGTCATTTATTATGTTATTAGTGTATAGCATAATAAAGTCCTTAGAATAGACAATTTGTTTAATGGAACATCAAGTGTGACTTGATCGTTAGACCTCATTGAACATATAGAACGTTATTCTTAAAGTATCTGTAGTCAAAGTATTATTGTTAATTAGGACGACAATAATACATAGAGACTATTGTGTGAGTAGACTGATGACCAAATCTCACGGGTCATGGATATGTGATATCAAGTCGGCACACAGGTATAAATATTAGGTGTAATATTTATACAGGATTGACCTACTATGAGGACGCTTCATGGTAGTTATGTAAGTGTCATAGGCGCTCCTCATGGAGACCATAGTGAAGTCATCCTTCGACTTGAAGTCACTACAATTCCTATATGAGGAGTTGTAGGCTTTAATGCTATCAAACATCATCTGTAACAGGATGATCGTAATGATAGTACTTGGACCTGCAATGAATCATGTTGAGGGGTGTGAGTGATGTAGACAGGATTCGTCCCTCCTACATATCAGGAGTAGTGACTTGGGCCTCTAGATATAGTAGGACGTGAAAAATATGCGTGGCCACGCCGAGATGGGCCAATATGTGATATTGGGTTCATTTCGTGATTACATGTCCACTTGGAGATCGATGAACATAAGATTGGACTTAACGAGGATAACACATTTATGCCTCGTGTTCAATCAAGACATATGGCCGAAGGGACATTGGCTTCATAGTGATTATGGTTGCAATAAGGTTAAAATCGAATCACCGATTTTCTCATCGGCTGGGTAACAGTGATGCATTGCTAGATGTCAATCACTGTCCATGATATTTAATATTATAATTAATAGTTGATATTAATATAATATTTAATATTATTGCCAGCTCAGTGGGAACTTATAGTGTCACACACAAAGAGCAAACTAATCGGAGCAGTTAATTAATTAAATCCTATTTAATTAATTAACAGTTGATTTAATTAAATATAATTTAATTAAATTAACGAGGATTGGGCCCGTAGTGTACGAGCCCAATAGGGTTAGGGTAAAGAAAAGGAAGGTTAACAACTTAAGTTAAGTTTTGTGCCTCCCTCACCAGCTACTCAAGAAAATTGCACTCTTGTGCCGTCAGCTAGCACCGACGCTCCTTTTCTGACGTCGTTTGCTCGTGTGGACTTAGTAGAGGTGCTGCCCTTTTGCAACGCTGGTGATCAAAGCACGCTATAAGAGGTAAACATAATAACCTTCTTTGTGATTCTTGGCAATGACATGATCCATGGGAAAAGGGTTTTTTCCGCTCAAGAGGATTTTTCTATAATGAAAATTAAAATTATTCCTCTTGAAAACCCAACAGATGGGGCTCCGCAAGCATCATGACCGGTGGACTTGTAAAATATTGCTTGATTTGGTTGAAAGCTTCCTGATGCTGTAGAGTTCATACAAAAGCTTCCTCTGACTTGAGTTTTATCAAAGGAGCAAAAACTTTTGTTCTTCCTAAGAGGTTTGATATGAACCTTCTGAGAAAATTAACCTTCCCCAGGAAAGATTGGAGTTCTTTCTTATTAGTGGGTGGTTTAGCTTCCAACACAGCTTTGGCTTTATTCTTGTCTACTTCAATGCCTTTTTTATGACCCAAAAAGCCCAAGAACTTGGCAGCAGAAACCCCAAACCCACACTTTTCAGGATTCATCTTCAAACTGTGCTTTCTCATTTCCTGAAAAGCTCGTCTAAGATGACTCAAATGCTCCTCTTGACTCTTCGATTTGACAATAACGTCGTCGATGTAAACCTCCACAAACTTGCCTATCATTTCATGAAAAATAGCATTCATTGCCCTTTGATAAGTTGCACCTGCATTCTTCAAACCAAAAGGCATCACTATCCATTCATAAGTTCCAATTGAACCTGGGCACCTAAGCGCTTTAGGCACATCATCTTCGAATGAAGATCCGTTGTAACCAGCATGCCCATCCATGAAAATTAGAAGCTCATGACCAGATGCTGCATCCACTAGCATATCAGCTATGGGCATTGGGTATTCATCTTTAGGAGTAGCAGCATTGAGATTCCTAAAATCAACACAAACCCTCATCTTGCCATTCTTCTTTATGACAGGCACTACATTCGACAACCATTCAATATACCTAGTTGTGCGAATAAACTTAGCCTTCAACATACGTTCCACTTCCTCCTTTATTTTCAACACAACTTCAGGAGCAAACCTTCTATTGGCTGTTTGACAGGCTTACATTCAGGTTTTAGAGGCAACCTATGTTCCACAATATCTCTACTCAGACCTGGTATTTCATGGCAATCCCAAGCAAAACAATCCTTGTACTCTGAGACTAACTCCACGATTTGCTTCTCGAACTGATTTGATAATAAAGCACTAATATATATTGGCGTCTTCCTATCAGCTCCCCCAGATTAATTTCCTCTAAAGGATCTTCCAACTCAAACCCACTTTTATCCTCAAGTCCCTTTTCAAATCCCAAAGAGCCATCGTCGAATATACAATCAATCAACACCCCTTCTTCTGAGTTTGGCCATCGATCAGCCTCACAGGTCGACAACTGTGTTTGATGATGTTCAAGGCTCATTATCGTCGATTGGCCGATTTCCATCAGCCTCATCCAGCAACTTAACACCAAATTGCTCCATCAAGCAAGCATTCAGAGCCTCTTTGTCAATAACACCACCCTGTACAGATATGGGTTTTACCTTTGGCTCATATGCCTTAAAATCCACATGCATTTGTTGCAAATAGCATGGGCTATTATCAGCTTCAATAATCTCAATGTCTTCATGAGCATTCCAAAAGATAAGTTTTTGATGTATTGTCGACGATACTGCTCCAATCGCATGAATCCAATCTCTAACCAATAGGACATTGTAACTAGACCTTGAAGGAATGACCACAAACAAAGTAGATCTCTCCACTGACCCAACTTGTATATCCAGCATAGCTACACCATCTGTTGGCGCAGACCTTCCTCCAAAATCAGTAACCACTATGTTAGTTGGCAGGAAGTCTGTTTTATTTTTCCCCAGCTTTTTGAACATAGCCCTTGGGATCAAATTCACAGATGCCCCTCCATCAACTAGCACCCTATTGACAGGTTTGCCTTCAATCATTGCTTTAATATGCAATGGTCGAAGATGATTTCTTTCCTCGTTAGTTGGCTTGTCTAATCGAGCAAAATTATCAAAATTAGTGACCATGTCTTGCTCGACGGAGTGCCAACCAATAGGAAAATCATCAAATTCCTCTTCATCAGGTACTTCTATAACAAACTCATAATGAGCTTGATATTCCGCTGGCAACACTGAAACCAAGTTTACATCAAGCTTGGTAAACTCCTCTTCAATGGTTGTTTCTTCATTCTCCAAATGACTTCTCAATCTCATGTCCTCTCTATCAAGAAGGCAATATTTAGATCCCAAATCCGACAAAGTTGTTCCCATTGCCATAACCAATTCCTCCAAGTCTTTGTCCAACTCAATGTCAGGATCGAAATCTTCTTTATCATTGAAACCAATTGGGTCATCTGGATCATTCAATGCTTCAATGACTTCTTCCATGGACAAATCTGTCTTGACAGCATTTTGTTCCATTGTTTCCATTGGTACACCCAACAAATTAGAATCATCGACTATGATTCTCAATTCCTCCATAGAAACATCACTGCTAGTGTCCTTGATAGGAGCTGCTTGAACACCACATTTGCCTCGTTCTAAGGCGAATTTTTCAGCCTCAATCAAACCCACTGGCCAAGGCTTCATTTCTTGTGCTGTCGAAGACACCTTGGCAGGCTTAATATTCTGTTTGAAACCTGCTGGAGGTACATGTCCTTGTGCTTGAGAAGTTTGACCCTTCTCAAAGTTAGCACCTTTGACATCAACTACTACACTTTTCAGTTTTGGGACAGGTTCCTTGGGCAATGGAACCTTTTGTATCCCAACCATGAAACAATTCTCATGTTGAGGCTTAGCCATCTCAGTAGCCTTCATTTTCTGCTTCTGTGCTTTCCTTATCCTCTGTCGACGATGCTTTTGACTCTTCGACAACGGGCCCTTTTTTACTTGGTCTCCTCCAGGATAAGGTATTTTGCCATGCTGGTAATCTTCATCCCAAAATGGTGTTTGTCGAGGGTTACTCTTTCTAGCCCTCACCCTATTTCTCAATTCAGGGCAACGGGCCTTAGCAGAATTCTCGACCCACTTATTCACCATCACATTGGCATCAGGTTTCCTGGTCCTATTTGTGACTCGACCAGGAAATACTCCATGGTTGCTTCCTATCGACTCCCTTGAGGACTCAACCAACCAACCACCAACTGCTCTGTTAGGCCTATTTGCAACAGGCTTTTGCATCTAGTTCCCTGGAACAGGCTTAGCATTCCTATTCACATAACCAGTTTGCACATGGTGGTGAACTTTTCCATTTTGATTATTCTTTGCTTTCTGAGCGGCTTTCTCGTCGGAATACCTATCACAATATGGGCACAGTTTCAATTGCCCTCTATTGTTCTTTCTTCTCAGAAAGTCTTCAACAGTCTCATGAGGCTTGGGGTAAATGTCAAAAGGATCCTCCACATTCACCACATACTTCTGCTTGGCGCTAATATTCACCATGTTGCAGCTTCTTGCATTTTCGCCTTCGACATTGGCTATGCCTTGACCAAATGGATCAGTATCCACCTTCATGCTAGGCTTTTGCTTGTCAGCAAATTTGAGCCTACCTTCTCTAAGAGCTTTTTAAATCAAAGCCCTTAAACGAAAACATTCATTATAGGATGGCCTAAAGCCCCATGGTATTTACAATAATTCTGACCATTGGAGTCCTCAGGCCCTTTTACTTTATGATCATCTGACAACTTAAGCTGCTTATCTTTCAACAAAATATCAAATATTTTATCATCATTTGTTATATCAAATGTGTATGTTTTCTTATTTGTATAACTCATATTTTGCCTTCCCTTGGAAGGTACTAATGCTTGACAAGCATAAGGTGGTCCTTCTTTTAACTCAGCAAGGTTTATTTCTTGTTCAGTAATAGCCTCATCCTCACTGTCTGTTTGATCTTGCTCAACACAATTGATTTTCTCACATCTAACGAATTTCTTATTGTTTTTCTGATTCTTTTCAGACCTGAGTTGTTCAATCTGTCGAACTTTCTCCCCTAACTGGGCAAGATCAACTATGTGTTGGTTTACCAATTTCTTTCTAATGTGATAATCCAAACCACTAGCGACCATTTTAACAACTTCCGCTTCAGGAACAGGTGTAAAACACCTACTCTTTATTTGTTTGAACCTAGAGATGTAATCATCTATAGACTCATTATAGATGTGCTTGACATTCAATAAATCTGTCAAGTTAACCCTTAAATCTCCCCCGAAGAATTGATCATGAAATAATCCTTCTAGTTGATTCCCAAGAATAGACTGAATTAGCCCTTAACGTCGAGAACCAAGAAAATGCATTCTTTGTCAATGAACTTGGAAAGAACCTCATTTTTAGGCCTTCCATAGTGGCCAATTCTCCCATTTCTATTGAGTATCTAGCAACGTGTTCGACAGTTGATTCTCCACTGTCGCCAGAAAACTTAGACAATTTGGGGATCTTCATTCCTCTTGGCACTTCCGCTTGTTGTACCCATTCAGGAAAAGCAGATATAAAATATGGTCTATTGGCTTGACCAATACTAAAACCAAGTCTGTTCAACATCTGTTCGACACCTTGATTCACATTTTGTTCTATCTGGTTCCCCATGTTATTATGCCTAAGGTTGGCTAAACCTTGATGCACTGGAGGTCCTTGATCCTGATTCCTTTGCAATACCTGCACTTGGCCATAAGCCAAGTTGTTCAAGATCTGACCAAGGTTCTGGTTTGGTTGATTCACTTCATTCTGCACCATTATGGGGTTATTCACATCTTGTGGAATGCCCCCCATGCCTTGACCCTGAGGCATAACTCCTAGGCCTTGTTGAACATTGTCGTTCACTGGTGCTGCCAAACCCAATGCTTGATTTAACATTTCCATTTGTAAAGCCAATGCATTGCATGCTTGGTTAGTAGTTTGCATAAAAGGCGTGCTCAATGCACCCATTTGCTGAGTGAACATGTGCACCATCTCATGATTACTATCATCGACTTGCTGTCGAATACTTGCCAACGAGTTTTGTGTTATTCCTCCATTATTTTGGGGCATTTGCTTTGACATGTCCCCTGGTCCTAGCCCCTGTCGATTGGTCATAGTAGTAGTCACACCCACCGTTCCTTGAGTGTTGGAAGAATTTCCAAACGGTACAAAAGGTCGGTTAGCATATTAGTTGAACATAGTTGAACCAATAGCAGGAACTGTCGAGTTATGCAAATAACCATAAGGCATCCCAAACGGAGGTTGTGTTACATGCGCTGTCGGCCTAACGCTCGAATTCCTTGCGCTTCTAGGCGTTGTTTGAATTTCTGAAGCATTTTGGACCACTAAAGGCTCAGATATAACAGCACCTGAAATATGTTCGCTCATCGCACTAACCATTGCCATCCCAGTACCTATGCCGATGGCAGAATTATTCCCTTGTGGAAAATTCACTACCCCAGCGTTCGTACTGGTGGTCGACGCATTTGAATTGCTCGTCGACGCATTCGCGTTAGTAACTCTTGGAATCGTGGCACTGTTATTCGCGCTGCCACTCATGTTTCGCTGTCTAGATACGTTAGAAGCAGTTACTTTTCCACTTCTTAGACGCATAAAATCATCGTTTAAAACGAGTTACTCCAAACTCGTCCCATCAGGCGTGCCAATTTGTTTACTGGGAAATTTGGTTTTGTAGAGTGTTTCTACCAAATTCGTCAAACAAACAAATAATTAGTTTTCAAACGACTATGTGATCGACGAGTTACGTGGTAATCTCGGTTTGAAAACAACGGTTTTAATTAGTTAACGGTCAATTGATCGATACGTTATCATTTTTCAACTTTCTTGGCCTTGAAAGCCATTAATCATTGTGATCTTTTGCCAATTTTGAATATAGTAATTTCAACTAACAAATCAATTGTTGTCGAAATGGCATTAACTCTTAAAGTAAGTAAGATTGGTCGTCGAAAGCTAATAACTTGATCAACAAGTAATTAGACATAAAATTAAATGGAGTATGGAAATACAGTGTTATGAACATACATCCATGAATTTAAAACATACAAATTTGAATTGACGTGGAAATGTAAAGAAAAGCATCTAAATGACTGTAATTAAATGAAAGCATTCAAAGAACATGAATTTAAAAGAAAGCTTATAAATAGCAGTTTTAAAGGTAAGTGGCAGAAAAGGTAAATTGCTGAAATGTAAAGAAATTACATAAAAGCATGAAACGTAAATGGCAGTGAAGTAAAGAACATGAAATAAAGTACTGGAATCGAAAGGAATGCAGTAAGTAAATTGACTTTAAAAGAAATAATGCAGGAAGTGTAAAAACATGTATAAGTTCGAAATGAAGTTTAAAATGCAGAAAAGTTTTAATGCAGTAAAAGTTGTAAAGAAATTCACAAATTGAATAATAAATTTGCAGATAAGTTAAATGAAGAACAAATCAATAATTGGAAATGAAATTGAATTGAATTGCAATTTGCTGAAAGAAAAGGGCGAAAGACATACATTGATCGTTTTCTTTTAATCTGCTTCGTCGTCGAGATGTTAGGAATTTAGATCATGTATCCAACCTGAATTACATCGTAAGAACTGCTATTTACAGACAAAAATTGTAAAAAAAACTACCTATCATCTGACCTGACACGTGTACGGACAAAAGGTTGGTAGTTGTTTCTACTAAAACTACTTAATCTCGATAGTAACACTTCTTGTCGAGCTGTACATGTGTTTCATAACGCCTAAGTCTAATTCGACCATGCTCATATTGACATTTTCGACGCTTCACACACTCCGTCGAACAACGCCAAGTCACTTGGTCTTTCAAACTTAGCAAATTTTTGATTACTTATTCCTGGCTTCTTGCATCTTCACTCGTCGAATTCTTGAAGCTCCGTCGAGAAATCCAAATCTGAAATTTGGCACCTAACAGATATATAGTCACATGTTATTAGATAAACACAATTTTATCATATTGTGGCAAAACCTGAGCTATCAATGTGGGTCAGTCCAACCCATTTATACCTACCCACAGCGCGCCAAGACATTTTTAGGCCGGACTGGTCAAAATCAGCACGAGCCAACATTTTACTAGTCCAGTCCAGCCCTCTACGAGGTGTGAGTCAAATGGTCTAGTTTTTTTTTTTACTAGGTCAAGCTGTCTAGTTGGGAGTTATAAGGCGGTGTAGAAAGTTTTTGTTTATTAAATATTTTTATTTTTAAATTTAATTTGAAAATATTATTCGAGACAACGGGTTGGCCCAACCCAACCCATCACAAGCAAGTCCTTGTCGGGCCATTGATTTTTTTGGTTGGGCCAATAGTTTCGAGCTCATGTTTTATTAACCGAAGCCATGCTTTCCATTAGACTAATTGGACCGACACATTGGCCTTGACCCATTTTGACAGCTCAAGGAAAAACCTATTTATGATCAAATTTAGGAATGGCACATTGACCAAAAAAAGATTTTTGGAATGGCACAAGGAAAAAATGTAAGGAAGCACGAAAGCTTATGTAGTCCTTTATAATGTGATCAATTTAGTCGTTGTACATAAAAATCAAATTTTTTATAATTCTTTTCAGCTGAATTCAAAAGCGGTGGTGGAAACGACTAAGATCTTAGAAGCTCATTGTGGTTAAGAGTAATTAAAATTAAAATGCCTCAGTGTCTTTGTTACGCGTGATGGTTAAATTATGTCATATTTAAATTCTTATTGTTTTTTTTTTGGTATTCAACAGGGGGAATCAACCCCCGGAAAACAAAGCAGACTAAAAACCCCTTGAAAAAAATGTCTCAGCACAATCCGCACTAATGGCGTTCGAAACAAAGCAAGGAATGGAAATGAAAAACCTACTACAAAATTGTAACGTTAGACCAAATTTAGCCGGCCCATCTGCCTCTTGGTTGTATCTCTTATAGAATACATATTCATCTATACCATTATATCTATACCATTATATAAAGAGAAGGGGTGTTGGTAACTGTTTTTTTGGTGTACTATTTTTTTCCCATTTTACCCTTTTAACTATTGATACACAATTAAATGGTTAACTAAACAGTTATTACACGATTAAGTGAAGAATAACCCCCCACTATCCACAAAAACCAAAAATTTCTTGCTTTGAAACCCAACTACCCCATTGCAATAATATTATGTCATTCATTAAAAGATGTAAACAAAATAAATAAAATAAGGAAGAAAATTAAATTTAAAATATTATACAACAAATTATAATGTTAAACATTAAAACGCGATAAAATAATACATACTGTAATGCAGTAGAAATGCGGAAAGACGGGCACGGGAGTACCCGTCTTGCCGCTAGTATAAATAACTAGATTGGGGTATCTCTTGTAAATTGTAATTACCTAAAGAAAATATACGCAGATAGGCACATTTTGCTTGGCCAATTATCTGGTTCTAAAGGTCCATTCATGAAACCTATAATTCAGGCCAACAACCCGCTACTCGGCACACGCCTACTTTAAAAACTCGTTATTTAGGTTTGTTTGATTAGGACTCGTTCGAGGTGGTTGCGAGGTTTTGGTTTTTGGTTTTCAAATACAATTTTCAAAACAAAACGCGTTCGGTTAAAATGGAGTTGAAATGGTTTTTTACACAATTTCAAAACACTTTTTCATTCATTTTCAAAACAAGAAAAAAGGACTTGTAAATTTGGTTTTTGGTTTAAAAAAACACATTCTCACTAAATTTTACAATAGCTCTTTCCGTCGTCACCATCACCAGCCTACCACCACCGTTATCGGCACAATGACCACCACCACCGACACCAACGTTACCGCCATCACTTAACACCACCACCACCGACACCCAGTGTCGGATCCAGAAAGTTTCTCTGATGGGGCAATATTTTGTCTCTTATAACTTTTTATATTCATTTTAAAAAAAAATAGTAGAGACCCAAATTAATACAAAAAACACAGAGATCTATTTGCTCCCTGAGAAATGAAAAGTATCGATTTGGTTTTCAAAATCTCAAATATCGGACAAATTAATCATTTTTAGGAATATTTTCAAGTACATTTTAATCACCATCAAGGACTAATTTGACCAATATTTGAGGTTTTTAATAACTAAATTTGTAATTTTTATTTCTGAAGAGCCAAATAGGTGTCCGTGTTTTTTGTTAAAGACCACTTTAAGTCTTTATTCTAAAAAATTATTTTATGGGGTCAACATCTATTTTTTATGGGGACAAAACTTAAAATTAATAAATATCTACACATTAAAAAATATTCTTTATGGGGCAATTGCCCCCAAACCTATGCATGTAGTTCTGCCAGTGCCGACACTACCATCACCGTCGGCACTCTGGGTTTGAAAGTGTAACAAACATATTCGTAATCTTGTTCCGAATCTTCAACCACAATAGCGACACTCTGGGTTCAGTTTTTGTTTTTGTTTTTGTTTTTTTTTTTTTGGTGATCAAGACTCTGGGTTCATTTATTTCCACTACTCTTCCGCAATATTAATATTACAGCGCACATAAGTAGACAACTAGTATATATATATTACCACCTAAGTCCTTCACAACTTTTTGTTTATAAACACATACACATATACTACTTCTAGCTAGACTATATTGTTCAGCCGCTATAATCTTTCTCTTTATTTGATTTGAGCGTATTACGAATATCAATCTTTTGCCTTGATTACTTGTAAGATTGCACACCAAAACATACATGACTTGACAAATTGTTTTCCAATTGCATTCACTTATTCCATCGTATAATTGGAGGGGATTGCGCACCAAAACATCCACCACAGGACATATTGTTGCCCGATTGCATCTTGGATTCTGGACATAACACATGCATTACTTTATGTGTTTCTAAATGAGGTGGCACTAACAGGATATTTTTCCAAAAATATTCTTTCTTATATTTTTCTTTTGACTAAAAAAGATATTGATTCATTCAAATTAGTAAAATACATCGAAAACAACACAAATTCAACATCGCTAAAAATCGAAAAGGATGAATCTGCGAACAAACTCACAGCACCCTGGTTAATAGCATAAAACGCAAAATCCCTACAAATGTGACAAAATCAAAGTGACCGGAATACTCATGCCTCCGGTCTGTAACGTTGACGCCCAAATCTTGATTGAATCTGTAATGGATCGAAGCTGATCAGCCAATCTGAACAATACGAACATCACAACAAGACGAAAAACCAAACAACGTCGCACCAAGACGATGAACAATACAAAGCCGCACTCAGAAGACAAAATCGCGGTAAAACATGAAAGAAAAACAAGATCTATGTGAAAAAACTACTTATTTAGATAAAATGAGAGAAAAAACGATATAGAAGGGTGATTTCAGGCCCAAAAAATGGCCAAAAACCACCCCCTCTGGTGGAGAGGAAGAATGAAGAGAGGAGTAGAGGAAAGGTTGAGAGAGAGAGAAAGAGGCGGCTAGGGTGTGTATATTCTTTCTATCAAATGGCTTAAATGATTAAATGATGTCTTATAATTAATGTCTGTTGCCCTGTAGATGAGGGCGGCCTTGGTATTAGACCCCTGAAATCTATTAACAAGGCAGCCATGATGAAGCTTTGTTGGGAGCTTCTTTCCTCCTCTCACCAGTAGGCCTGTTTGCTCAGAGCTAGAGTGCTTACAAATAATCAGCCAGTGGATTATTATATCAAATCTTCTTTATAGAGTGGTCTTCGGCCTCTTTTTTCAACGGTGAAAGATAACTGCTCTTGGCAGATTGGTAATGGTAGCTCTATTAATTTCTGGACTGACCCTTGGCTTTCTGAACCTTTGACTGACATGTTTAACTTGCCTCAAAATATTGCTCATAATCTTACTGCTAAGTTACAAGACTTTCTTTATAACGGCTGTTGGAATCTCCCTAGATTTCTTCTTGATAGGTCTCCGGTTTTTAGGCATGAGCTTAATAATATTTCCCTCCCTCGTTTTTCTGATATTGACCATCTGGTTTGGAGGAACTCTGTTTCGGGAACACTTTCTTTTAAGGATGCTTTCATTTTTATTACTCCGAGCCAGCAAGGTATGGCCATTTTCAAGAATCTTTGGAATAGTGTCATTCCACCTACTAAATCTTTTGTTGCTTGGAGACTTGTTCAAAACAGGCTTCCCACCGATGAAAACCTCATTCAGCGTGGTTGTATTATTGTCTCTAGATGCGACTTTTGTGGTGTTGCTGCTGAAAGTTCCTTTCATATTTTCTGTGATTTATTTTCTGTGATTGCCCTTTTGCCAAAGACCTTTGGAATTGGTTGTCTGCCATTTTTCATTAGCGGATAGACTACTCTTCTATTCTGAGTATTTTTTATATTTGTTCTCACCAGTGGAGTTCTCAGCTGCAGGATGTTTTTACAGCCAGCGTGATAAATGTTATTTCAACTATTTGGTACTGCAGGAATAATATCCGCTTCCAAAATAAGCGTATTTCAGCTTTGGCAATTAGAAACATGATCATTGCTAGTGTGAACCTTTCTGGTATCCTTAGCACCGGGCATATGCGCTCTTCTATTAAAGAATTTTCTATTCTTAAGGCTTTTAGGGTGACTGGTAAGCCCAGTAAAGCTCCTTCTATTAAGAAAGTTATTTGGCGCCCTCCTCCATGCTTTTGATAAAATGCAACACAAATGGTGTTGTTAAAGGGGCACAAGGGCCTTCGGGATGTGGTGGTATTTTTAGAGACCGGAGTGCTGCTGTTGTTGGTTGTTTCTCTCATAATACTGGTAACAATTTTGCTCTTTATGCAGAGCTAGTGGGAGCAATGTCTGCTATTGAGATAGCTTATCAACGTGACTGGTGGAATTTCTGGTTAGAATGTGACTCTCAGTTGATTATCGATGCTTTGAGATCTGTCTCTATTGTTCCTTGGAAGTTGCAAAATAGATGGCGTAATTGTTTATTGTTGATTAAAAGTATGAATTTTCATATTTCTCATATTTTTAGAGAAGGGAATAATTATGCTGATAAGCTGGCTTCCCATGGCTCCACTATTCAAAATTTTGTTTGGTGAGACAACATTCCTAGTTTTATTAGCGAATATTTCTTAAGGAATAGATGGGGTCTTCCCAGCTATAGATTCAAATAAGTCTTTTCTTGGGTTTTGGTCTTTGTCCCCCCAAGTTTTTTTGTATTCCGCTTTTTCTCTTTTTTATCAATAAAAGTATAGGGGTACTATTTTTCCTTCTAGATATTTTTTTCCCTTAGGAGGGTTTTGCATCAGAATGTTTTAACGAGGCTTCCTTCCTTTTCCTTTGCAAAAATATATATATATAAAATAAAGTTTTGCCACATGAGATTATGTCACGTGTTACCTCCATATTCATATATTTTCCTGACTAAAACAAAAAATAAATTTTAATTATTATTATTTTAAGATAGCCATTACTATTATTATATTATCTCAATTAATTGTCATTAACAATTAGAAATATATTTTTTTAAATGACTTGCTTATTTTAAATTATATATCATTTATCTTTATCAATGATTATTTATTATAGTTAGAACTAAAATGAAATAGTCATTTTTTATACATTATTACTTAATTTAATTAATTAGTACTCGTGTAAAGCACATGTAATTTCACTAGTTAACTTAATTTATGAAAAATAGACTTACCTCGTAAACATGAATGCTTCTATAAATTTGAATATAATTGGAAATTAGCATTTAATGTATTTGAAAATTTATGTACTCCCTCCGGTTTCGAACATATGCAAAAAAAAATTTCAACTTTTGTGGTCCAAAATATTAGCAAATCTCAACTAATTATACTCTATTTAATGACATCATTCCTAAAATTTCCTTTAATTAATTTAGATTCCATTTTCTAATAACCTCTTGTTTTCTTATGAATCAAGATTTCATAAAGGATATTTTGGAGAATGCAATTATTTTTTTTGATTACACTAAAAAAATTAAATGAGATTAACTAATATTTTTAATTAGCTTACATTTTTTTTTGTTACTTATATTTGAAACCGAAGGGAGTATGTTTCTTATATTTTGGGTAAAAAATGGACTATTTTGTTTCTTACAATATGGAATTGAGGTGTTGGGTGTCAAATTTAAAATTTGGATTCTCGACAGAATGCCAAGAGTTCGACGAGCAAGAAACACAATTCCATGTCAAAGGATGAAAGAATAAGTTAAGTCTAAGGGATTGAAGAGTTTGCGATGATTCGACGAGACAAATAATGTGTCGAAGATGTAAACGTAGGGACTCAGTCGAATTAGACTTAGATTCCTTAGGATCATGTGTAAAAACTTAACGGAAAGTGCTACTGTCAAATTTAGTATTAACTTAGAAAATATAACTGCCAACTACATGTCCGTACACGTGTCAGGTCGGATGATAGGTAATTTTCTTTTTTTTTCTCTATAAATAGCAGTTAAAACGATGTAAAAAAGGTTAGATACTAGGTCTAAAATTCCTAATACCTCACGTCGAAGCAGATTAACGGAAACACGATCAAGTATGCCTTTCACCCCTTTTTTTATTCACATTCTGGAAATAAAATTCTTCTTGTTTTTGTTTATTATTTATGCTTGTTCTACCTTTACATTTCTGCAAGGCATTTAGCCATTCGCGTTTACTGAAAAATTTTCATTTAAAAGTTAAGTTTTTCATCATTCTTGTCACTATTAATTTCTAGTTCTACTGAAAAATTTTCATTTAAAAGTTAAGTTTTTCATCATTCTTGTCACTATTAATTTCTAGTTCCTACATTCCTTTACATTAAGTATTGTTCAAATGATTTCTGCATTATTTATCTTTTCGTTTTGACAAACTTTCTTGGAACCGCATATTCTTTCATTCTGTTTGTGTTTAAACTTGTTTTATACTTTACTTTTTTTGTCATTCACATACTTTTACTTATGTTCTTTACCTTTTCAGTAATCTTTCTTTCATTGTCACGTGCAAGCCTTCTTTTAAATTTATGTTTTTAAAATGTTTTCATTTATTTTCATATGTCTTAAAAGTTTATCTTTGATTTATCAACCATTTAAATGTTTCATTTTTAACGTCTATCTTATTACTACTGCAAGTTTATTTGTCATTTTGTTTATCTTAAGAACGTATGAATGCATGTTCATAATTCATTCGTATGCTTTTATTGTAAATTATAAAGTTTACTTAAGTTATTGTCAAGCGTTGGCCTTTGACGCCAATTCTATTATTTGTTTTGAATGCCATTCCAACAGCAAATTGCTTGCTAGTTGGTTAATTTTCACTAAGTTAAAAATTGGCAAGAACACTAGAACGAATTGAATGCCAATACGTTCAATCTGCTATTCGGTCGAACATATTACTGTTAGCATTCAAAAAAATTTGTTTAAAAACGAGATTATCACGTAACTCGTCGAATGAATAATTATTTGATCTTATTATTTGTTTGTTTGATGATTTTGGTAGAAATCTTTTACAAACCAAATTTCCTAGTAAACAGGAGGGAGTAATAATCGAATAATAAATCCTGATTAAATATAAAGTGTTATCCAAGTTTGGTGGACTCAAATATAAACAAATTTTAACTAATGCCTTAAGTTAATTCAACTTTTATTTTTTAAGAAAGGTTGTGAGGACTATTATAATGATTAAAGATAGTTTAATAAAATATAATTCTTATTTTATATGAAATCAAGAAAATTAAATACACTTAACTATATTTTTTAATCAATGTGAAATTAGATATTTTTTCTTATAATCGAGTACGCTGGGAGAATATTTCATTTTGTTATCCCAAGTCGAAGGAGCAGGCATGGAACGAATTATGTGGTCTTATTTTATTGAATAATGATAAATGAACACCCAATTTGGGACACCCCGTATGGGACATCGTATGTCCGTACCGTACGGAATCCGCACAGATTTTTTTTAAAATTTTTTAATCACTTTTTACAAAATTATTACCAAAATGGTTAACGCAGTTCATATAAGTGGTTAATACAGTTCATTAACTAGTTAAAATACTACCCTGATGCTAATTTGTCAAACTGCACTCATTAACCATTTTCAATATTGTATTAATCACTAATATAAATTCTGTTAACCGCTTATATCAACGAGTACACTTGCACCTATTAATCACTTCCAACATTGTATTAACCACTTTCAATACTACATTAACAACTAATATCAACATTGTTAACCAATTGCGAATGTGGTTAATGTTGTGCAAGTAAATGGTTAATGCAGTGCAAATAAGTGGTTAACGACTACTCTGTGTCTGTATTAACTAGTTAGTGAATTGCATTAACCACTTACATGAACTGCATTAATCACTTTGATAATAATTTTGTAAAAAATGATTAAAAAATTTGTATATATATATATATATATATATATACGGATTCTATACATGTCGATACCGTACAGACATACGGTGTCCCATATAAAGGTCCCAAATTGGGTGTTCATATAACTTTGCTCTATTTTATTAGTGAGTAAGGAAAACATGACCACAAGTTTGGTAAAAGGCGTCATGATGTAAATATGGATCGTGGAGTATCAACCCATTGGTCAATTAGATGGCACCGTCAAATGGTTAGATACGTGACACGTTGACGAATTTTGTGTCAGTAAAGCTCTGAGTTTTGGTCCCACCACCTTACTTGTACCAATTTTACACTACGTTTGGTTCCTTGGAAACTTCAAGGAAAGAAAGATGAGGGAGAGAAAGGTTGAGGAATATTTCACTTTCTTTTGTTTGGTTGCTAATTAAGCAAGGAAGGAAAGAAAGTATTTGGTGGGCCCCACATAAAAATTCAATCCACCCAAAATTGGACGGAAAGCTACAAAAGGAAGCCTTTTTCTTGTAAATGACTAAAAACACCCCCTTTGGCCATGTGGCTATACGGATGTCCATCAACATTGATTTTTTTTATTATTTATATTTGGTTCAATTTTATGGTTTAGTCTATCAAGGTTGATTTCCGCAAAGAGGGATCCAATGTTATAGGGCAAATTTAGCGCAGGTTGCTAAATTTAAGTTGTCGTAATTTAACAACCATGCGGCATCTCTTTCAGCAAGCTGGCTTTCGCGTTGCTTCCTGCGTCTTCTTATTTTCGTTAACGTCAACATATAAAGTAACACAGCAAGAAATAAAAGAACGGTTGCAGCGTTGTTACCAAGATTTTGTCCTACATGTACCTTTCTAGGCCCACAAAGAAATTAAAGCAACGCAAGTTAAATGACTATCGTTGTGGGTGCTCACTTGACATTAAATTATGCAAAATTTAATTTTTTTAAATAGATTCATATATATCTATGCCAACGTAAAAATAATAACAGTGTGTATTATATAATTTAAGTATTTAAATTCCATTTTAATTCATCTTGTTCTTTTTTATTTTAAGAAATAAATAAATAATTTAAAATTATTAACTTTTTAGATTTATCTTAATTAAATTATAATTAAATGTTTTTATATTAGTAAAAATATATCATAAATTTTTGTTCTCTCTATCACAATTTATTTTTACTTTGAGGATAATTGTGTTATTTTACAAATACACCTCATTTCTCCTTTCTTTCCTTTCACTTCCCCCCTACCAAACAACTAAACTTTTATGTCACTTTTTACTCGTTTCATTCCTCTTACTTTCATTCTTTTCACTATCTTTCCTTTCACTTTCCTTTTGCATCCAAACATAAGTGTGGAATTTTCATTCTCGTTTTTCCGTTAGGAAACACTGAAGTCTACAGTGTTTCCAACATCGAGTAGGGGTGGCAAATGAATGAATTGGATAATTTTTTGAATGGATCATAATGGATGAATTGGAAACAATTCATTTATCCATTTACCATCCACTAAAAGTTCATTAAAAAAATCAAATTCATCCATCATCCATTTAAAAAAAACCATTCAATCCATCATTTAACAATTTTTTTATGGATGGATTGGATATCCATCCATAAAAATTATTTTTAATCACTAAAAATATTTTTAATCACAAAAAAATATTTTTAATCATAGAAAATATTTTAATTACAAAACATATTTTTAATCATAAAAAATATTTTACCCTCTCTCCTCTCCCTTACCCCTCTCTCTCTCCTCTCTCTCTCTTTCCCTCCCTTCCTCCTCTCTCTCTCTCCTCTCTTTCCTCGCACTCGTCTCTGCCTCTACAAATGACATGGCAGTTACAACTTACTTGGTGGAAAAGAAAGAAAGAGAGAATTTGGTGAGCCGTAACTAAAACCGCCCTTTGGGTTTCCCTACTACTCTTTCTCTCACTATTATTATTTTTTTTCATTTTTTTTGGTACATATTATTTTTTTTCATTATTCCATCTAAACAAATATAAATGTTTTTCCTGTGAGCTGAGCTCCATTTCTTCTGAATCGGTATTGTTTCTGAAAACCTGCCTCACGTCTCAAGATACTAGCTACCTTAAAACAGATTCAAAGGCATGGCATGACTACACTTTTTTATTTAATAAGCATTTTCATTTCTATTTATGTTTTGTATCGATCAATAATAGAACGAACACCAATAAAAATTCTAGTTGAGATGATATGCTGTTATTTTGTCCCTTCAAATCTGCATTTGTTTGTTTCTCACATACCTCTCTCTATTTTTTTAATGATTTTGCACATTGTCCATAATCTTCTTTCCACGTAGTTAATTTCTTCTTTGTTCTGTCATGAATTAATACATTGATTTAGTTTTTTCTCCCCCGTCTTGAGCTTGTGTAGTGTTGTTTAATTTTTCAGAAAATGAAGAAGGCTTAGCTTCAGATTCAGAGTGAGGGATCTCTAAACAGTGACATTATATTTGACGTTAAGAGAGGGGAGAGAGGGAGCGAGAGGAGAAAGGGGAGGGGGGAGGTGGGGAGAGAGAGGGGAGGGAGAGGGACTAAAATATTTTTAACTAAAATATTTTTTTATGATTAAAAATATTTTTTTAATTAAAATATTTTTTATGATTAAAAATATATTTTATGATCAATTCAAAAGATTATCCAGTCCATCCATTTGCCACCCCTAGGGTAATCCACTGGATTTAGAAAAACAGTGGATGGATGACTAACCATCCATTAAATTAAATGGATGGATTGGATCCAATCCATTTATTTTTATTTTTTTGTAATGGATGGATTGGATAGATCTCTTTATGGATGAATTGGATGGATGATGGATAAATGGATTACTTTGCCACCCCTAACCTCGAGAAGCGTGTCATTTAAGTATAATAAGTGGTTTAGAGTCATACTCGCTCGTTAGTGGTATATAAGCAAAAATACCTATTTTTATACTAGTTAAGAAAATGAGTTAAGTTCATTTAATTTTTTTGGTGTAATAAAAAAATTAATTGCATTATCCAAACTACCCTTCTTTTTTATTTAATTTTCTATGGAAACTTGTGTCATGATAACATTAAATAAAAGGTATTTTTTGAATGATAACACTAAAGATAGTGAAATTAGTTAGAATTTACTTATATTTAGGACCACCAAACATGACTACATTTTTTTCTTATAATTAAGTCCAGAGAAAGTACTAAGGTGGATTCTACAATGCACAAGTGAAATGAGTATACTCATCGTGCACAAGTACCTACAAATCGCTCAAAACTCCAACAACGACCAACATTGTCACTCAGAAGTAGAAGCTCACGGTCCTCGTCGTCCTTACAACTGAAACGATGACCTGATCAGTATCAGTTTGACAAAAACAAGTGAAAACAAGTATAAGTGTCTCAAAACTTCCTAAAAACTCAATTCTTTCTTAATCACTTGAAAAAGTTGGGTAACTTTTTTATTTGGACTAAGTGCACGTCATTCGAGACAAAGTTGGAGCTGAATCCCAAGCACCTGGATATGGGCGAGCGAGGTGACGCATAACCCATGTGGAATTGTGGATAAGACCATGGACTTCAAAAGCTAAATATCCACAGTATCGAAGAAGTCTCGTGACACAATTAAGCTACATTAATCAGCAACTAAGAGAAGCTTTAACGCTCGTGAACTAAAATTTTCGATCGTTCCTTATATCTGACGCGACACACTTCAACCCAGGTGGCATGGAATATATAGTCCACGGTTGCCTAATTTTCGGTCAAAGCAACTCTATTGTGAACGGCAACTAACCCATTTTGTGGGCCCGTGATGTGAGAGAGAGAGAGAGAGACACAGCAGAAATTGTGTCATTGCTTCTGTCAGTAAGCAACGCATGTTAAGGCACCAGCACTGCTGATGCTCTAAGAGCACCCACAATGGGGTGTCTTTAAATTGTCGTCCCTGTGTTCTCTTACTGACACACTATCCAACTCAATTTTCTTTTGTCTCTCTCTCTCTCATCACGGGCCGACTGAGAAGTATAGCAACAGTAAACTATAGAAATGATTTGACCAAAAAACAAATGACGGTAAACAAAAACGTAAGATAAAACACGCCGCATGGACACCAAAAAACGCTGCAAAATTTTAGTTGACGTGCACTAATATTACTCTAACATGAGTTAAAATACTTGTTCAAGTGCTTAGAAAAAGATGTATAAAAGCCCGTTGGCTATTGTCAGCTTAGTATTATAAACCTTCCAAGATAACTTAATAAAATAGCTTATATAGATGCTTTTGGGAAGTGTAACCTTGTTTTTTCTTAAATAAATGCTTGATTAAGTTGTTTACTCAGATTCTAGTGCAATTGAATAGCTTCTTAAAGGAACACAAACTTGAGAACGCAAAAATATCCTCCACATTTTTAGAACAAAATCTATGTGGCAAGATGAGAGATCTTATGTTTAACATTATAGAAGATATAGAAGCAAGGGAAGGGACATATTATCACTTTTATTGTAAACACTGGATACAGCTTCAGATAAATGAAGAAATCACCTGCTGTAAAAGAGGTAAAAACTGAACTAGCTCTACAAATGGTTTACAACCCAAGGATTAGTCAAGGGAAAAATTGAAAAAGAAAGTGCACTTCCTGTAATTTTCATCTAATCTTTCTATGCTACATGACAGCCAGCATTGATCAACAAGCCAATCATTGTTTCGCAAACATCCCTTGTGTTAAGGAGGAAAAATCATAATCCTTTGCAGACTTGGAAGTGGTTGACGACACTGGAGTTGTTGACTGAGGTTTACTCGCTCCCACTGTCATCATACCATTGACTGGACCAACTTGCCCCATAGCATAGAAACTGCAACAAATGGAAACTTGGTTAACACAAAAATCAGGATGGAAGGTTATTGACTGTAAATGTAATAGATTTGAAACAGAAGGAAGTAACAAGATACAAGGACAGAATAATATCTAAAATAATATAACATATAGATGAATTGAATTGATGAAGTAGTGTGAGACATTTTTCAGGAGGTTTGTTGATTTATGCCCCGTTTGTAAGATGATCTTCAGCAAAAGATGCCATAATCCCGGTAAATTGACGAGAAGTTCTTGAAGCAAAATAGCTTTGAATTCAAAATTAATTTCAAAGCAGCACATAAGGGGGCAGCAAAAATAGCATTTGATTCAAGCGAAATGAAAATCCACGTAATGAAAAATCTAGATGAACAGAGGATGTATTTTTGACAGTCTTAATTGCTGGAATGAAAACAGAACCCCCCAAAATAGTCTTTTGGTACCGTCTGCAAATAACTCCCATTAGTTTTGGCTTGTGGAACCGAAGTTGATTAGCACCAATATCAACACAGGAAGGATTATTCTGAATTCTATGGAGCAATATCAGGTAATATTGAAGTCAAATCCTTTTACGTTATTCAATCTGAAATTAACTTGGCTTTGAGAGCACTAACTAACAACATACCCGGATGGTGGATATTGAACAGAGCTCCCTGCCGGATGTGCTGGAGTCATGTTCCTAGTCTGATACAGAAAGAAGAGAAACAAGTTAGTTGCTGGACACAAAAAAATCATTCATCAGTAAACTTTTTGGCTTGCTTGAGTCATTACCTGCATAAGTTTCTGCAGCTCTCCCTGATTGCTCATGGGCATTACTCCAGAAATAGGGAATCCAGTACCTGGCCAATTTTGGACAGCAACATTGGGCCCCAGTTGTTGTACGCCAGCAGGATACTTGAGATCCACACCAGCAGATTTAGCTGCAGCAGCCATCAGAAGAGACTGTTGCTGTGCTAGCATGGCAATCTGTTGTTGATGCATAGAAAATGGAGACACCATATCGCTCTGCAGATATCCAATTCACTGGTCAGGTAAAAGCACGTTGAAATACCAAACAAAAAAAAACCTGTCTGATGATAAAGGACAACGAATAAATTCTAATTGTAATTGTCTTGGATAACAACTCACGAATAGGACAAAATGGGAACAAATGCTCAAATAAGAATAGAAGAATTTATATTTATATATTAATATATTAAATAAATACGACATATCAAGTTTCAAATAAAAGAAAGTCCACAATCTTAGACAAACCTATTGAAGCATTGACTCATACCTTCTCAAAGAGGCTCATTATATCATTTTTCACATCTTTCTGTGGTTTTGCTGGAGCTAGGCTTGGTGTCACAGAAGATGAATCTTTAAATAGATCCTCAATTCCAGGTGCAGACTGAGGAGTATTCTCAACTGCTTTTGGTGGACCAGTCTTGTTGGCTGCTAACACCTCTGCAGCAGCTGAAACAGTTATAGTGATGAAATTACAACCTAAGTTCTAACACAATCAACAGAAGCATCATCAAATCTTCCAAAACAAAATGACCAGTAACACATTCTACTGTGCTTCCAGAGTTTTTTTCCCCCCCTTTTTTTAAGGACACAAACTTACACTGAAAACCTGCCCAGTTATCATCAGCAGTAGCACCAGCTGCCTTGGAGCCATTTTCATTTGGGCCATCCATAGACAACAAGTTGAAAAGGTCTGTAGCATAGTCAACCTTTGGAGGGGTATTTTGAGCTGTGTCTGTAGCCTGCTTTGAAGTTTCAGCTTGTGGTTGTGGTGCTACTGGTTCCACTTTCTCAGCGTGCTGAGGTTTGGTAACAGGAGTTACCTGTTCACAAAATGATTATTTCATACCACTATAAACAATAATAATTTCCAAATTTCAAGTAGACAAGGGAAGTAATTTCCTTGTTATATAAAAGGAAAAAAAAGATGGAATCATCTAAGTTAATTGCTTATATAACAGCATAATATATGGTGTCATCTATAATATGCAAAATTGTTTTATATAAGACTCAATGCATTTTCCCCTGTAATATTACTTCTATAGTTCTATTGATAAAAATAGTAGTAGTTCATGATACTAACGGGCATTACAACTGGAATACACATGAAATGCAACATAACATGTCAAATAAAAGAGACAAAAAAAGGTTCACATGCAAAGCAGCAATTACCTGCTCCAGTGCTTTGGAAGAAGCAGGAACATTATGTCTTGTAGCAGGAACTGCATTTGATGGTTGCATTTTCTTCCTTTCCTCAAAAGTATTATCAGGAACAGTGGCATAACCATGCCCACTTCTTTCAACAGGCCTCTGCCAATGTGAAGGGGATTTCTCTTCCCGCCCTACAGGTGTTTTCGGATTCCCATCCCTTGGAACCCATCTCTTCTCTTCGTACCTTTAAGTATATGCAATGATTGAAACCAGGAGCACAAAACAATATGCATACACTTCAAACAGTACAAGTATGAAAATTTAGCCAGATTCAAAGTGTTTATTAATATACGTACTTCGCACGAATGAAGTTCTCAATTCCAACTCTATCATAATTTGGAGGTAATTCTGCTTCCCAGTAACTATTTGCTTTCTCGTTTCCCATTGCTGAATAGGACCAAAACAACAAATTCTAAAATATTGAGTTGATTATATAACTAACGCACATCAACAAAATTCAAAATAACTACAAGCTCATGACCATTCAGATCCCCCTTACAATGAATAAATGCAACTTGCTCTGGAAGCCAAGTGTCCAGAGTTGCAGAACGAACCTGCAAGGAAAGCAATTAAGTAAATATACAATGTAGAATTGACACAAGTAATTGGAACATTTAGAAAGAGTCTTTAGTTACTACAAAAAAACCAACATTTAGGAAGGAGCCATATTTCAGTAATTCCATTCCCACATCAACTTGAGTCAGTACTAATCTATGAAGCCCGGATATGTAGTACGATACGGGTACAATACGACACGTATACGGGGATACGAGAATTTTTTGAAATTCAGGATACGATACGGTCTCGATACGTTAACAAAATTTTATATAAAAACTTATATATATGCATAATACATGTTAGGAAATATACATTGGACCAGTAGTACTAGACCCAGCACTTGAACCCTCTTCCCAGCTATTTTATAATTTTTCTTACAAACAGTACAACACAATGCATGAGAATGAACAAGACATACAACATACAACCACCACAACAATATTTTTTCGAGAGTGAAGAAAGACCTCACAACACTACTTCCGTCGGAAGAAAAAAACCAGAAATGGAGAGACCCTAAACCGCTGACAGGATGGAAACACCAGATTCGCCGTCGGGATTGAAAAAAACGAAACTGTCGTCGGGATACGGGACTCATGAAGTATCCAAGGAGTATCGAAAAAGTATCCTGAACAATAAAATTTTAAAAAAAAAAAAATTAGGGATACTTTTGGGACACGTATCGGGAAGTATCCGAGGAGTATCGGTATCCGATACAGATACGTTTCCTATTTTGGAGTATCCGGGCTGCATACGTACTAATACTTGATTTTAAATGGAAAAGTGACGAAACATATTGAAAATCTGTGTCAACAAAAAGTTATTTATCAGCCTAGTACTCATCAGAGTAAAAGTAATTTCCATAAACACTGCCAGAGCCACAGTAAAAAATAACAGTCCTAATATAAATTAACAAATGATGCCCTACAGCAGCACTACTCACCTATAAATATACAACAACAAAGGTCTTTCTCACTAGGTAGGGTTGGTTATAAATAAAGAAATGAGAAAAAAGATGCAAAGAAGGAAAATGATACTCATGTAGAAACCTTCTGTTTGTTGTTATCAGAAAGGGTTTTAAATAAGCATACAAAAACTGAAGTGCCTATCCAAATGTTTAAGCATAGAGAGTTAATTCATTCAATTGGACACATAATTAACAATTACTGCCATACATGCCAAGCACATAAAGATAATCTATAATTCTATATTATTGAATTAAGACTATATCCACAAGTGATCACAATATACAATTACCCTCTTATGAATTTTTTACAATAGATCTAACTAAAACCTTTTTATCATCAACACTATAAGAGAACCCACAAATCTCGACCACTTCTGATATTTCACAGTTAGACAGACATTCCATACCAAGGACTAAAGGAACGTGGCATCACCTTTGATATATGTACCCCCAAACTTCGATGTATTCCTGAACACTGCATGCATATGAAGATGCCAAGATTTACGCTAGCCCATCTTGGAGCTCTGCAAAGTAAATTATGATAGAAAGTTGAGTGCATGCTGTGAACCACAAACATAACAACAACGACGACGACGACGACGACAACAACAACAATAACAATAATAACATGTCCTGAAAATATGAACCAATTGGTATCTCTTTGCCTGATTTACTACTGACATGAGATCCAGATAGGACCATTCAGATCCAGCCAGATACATACTTAGCTTTGCAGTCAGCACATTCCCTATTCTCTGGTAATTTAAGAAGTCCTTCCAGTATCTGCATATTTGGAGTAGAAACAAAAAAGACGTTAGCAAAAAAGAAAAGGAAAACAGAAGAAGTGATAAGATCTAAAAGCAGACACATCTAAAAAAGGACAAAATCCAAATTAAAGTTCATACGTTGACAAGAATTAAGAATCTCAAATATATGTCATTACAAACATACATAAAAAAGTTAGACATTTGTGAGTGTAAGGAAAACTTCCCAACCTATTGAACTGGATCCATCTTCATGTAGGGAAAAACCCAACTATGAATAATTTTTAACATTTGAGATATAAGTTTGTCTTTTTCCAAACAGAATATCAATGAAATAAAGCATCACAATTTTTCTCCTTTCTCATCATCAATAGCCAAAATCCATCCCTTCAATTGCGCCATGGATTAAACTCTCCTTAATATCACAAATTTACAATTACTCAAACAAACAACCAAAACACACCCTAGAAAAAAGTTTGGACTTTTCAGGAAAATAAGGACACAGATTTTGAAGAATTCCATTAGCAAAGGTCCCAATAGCTCGATAGTCTTTCACTGAGCATAAAAATAGCGTTGAGCAAACCTCCAAGAAAGAAATACTATAAACTAAGGACCTATTTAGTTTGTGAGAATATTTTTTATTTTCATTTTCTATTTTCTTTATAATTATAAAAAAAGTTTCCTGTGTTTCTTATTCTGAAAAAGTGAAATCAAGGTGACATTCTTATAGTTAAAAAATGAAGACACCAAATGAAAGGTGAAAAAAAATCATTTTCGCAAACAAGACAGAGTGTACATCAGCAGAAGAGTATCCAAACTACCAATACAATTATACAAATATCCCTGCAGAATAGTTGATTAAACCCCCCCCCCCCAAAAAAAAATTGTGAAACACAAAAGATCAATCAACCTACCATCTATCAATAAACACATTACAAGTCAGAACAAGCAGATCAATGACACATTTCTCTGCAGTTCCGGGTGAAAACAAAAAGCAACAATTACATATAACACGTCTAATTATGACATAAACATCACATATGAAATAAAATAAAAATCGAAACATTTTACGTTCAAAGCATGGCGATGAAAACATATCGGACAGTGATGGATTCAAATCCAACAACTAACGATTAATGATCCGAAGTAATTTTCGAATATAGGATTGGCGAATCAAAATTGGAGACAACAAAAAAAAAGAGATAAAAAGCGAGAGAAAGAAACCTTCTTGTGCTTGGCGTTAAGCTCCTTGGTAACGTTGGCCTTCCCGTTCATGGCGAGAGCTTCAAGGAGAGTAACAAGAACGAATCGGAGCGGGAGTTAGCAGAAGCGAAGCGAGAGAGAGGAAGACGAAGATCCAAGGTCAAATTGGTCTTTGCACGCTCTTTCCTCTCTCTCTCTCTCTCTCTCTCTCTCTCTCGAAATAAACTTCTCGTCTCTGATTATTGAATTATTGATTATTAAATAATATGGGACCAAAAAAGTGATTCTCGCAGCGAAGAGAGGGACGCACTCCTTGACTTTTATGTAACTGTGTTTTCCTTCCCTTATGCAGTTATGCTAGTATTTTGTCACCTTTGTACTTTGGCTCGCACGCTTCCATAGTTTTTGTCTCCTGTACATTCATTTATATAATTTAATTAATTAATTATGAAACTTCTTTACCCATAAAACTTGTTTATAACATGACAATATATCTTGTCAAAAGCCGTCCACCAATTTCCCCTCGGTATTCCCAGCGCTCTCTTCTCACCCTTCGTCTCCTTTTTCATTCACCATAAAAAAAGAGTAGTTTTTGGCCATTTTTTACCTAAAATCACCCTTTTATGCCATTTTTTTTATTTAAATAAGTGGTCTTCCACATAGATCTAGATTTTTTTATTGTGTTTTTCCTTTGATTTAGTCGTCTTAGTGCGGCGTTGTGTTGTTCGTCGTTTTAGTGCGGCTTTATTTTGTTTTCTCGTCTTGTTACGGTGTTCATTTGGTTCAGATTGACAGATCAGCTTCGAACCATTACAGATCTAATGAAGACTTGGGCATCAACGTTGCAGATCCGGAGGCATGGGTATTCCGGTCACTTTGATTTTGTCATAATTGTAGGCAATTTGCCGTTTTGTGCTATTAAGATATCACAGGTGTACTAACTGATTAACTAAGTTAGTTATAGGTTAGTTTCAGACAGTTATTTTTCTGTTAGATGACATCTGGATACAACTTGTAATTTGTGTATATATATGGCTTAAGGTCGAGCAAATGGAACTAATTTTTCAGATTCTTCAATCAATGAAACAGTAATTCTCAGAGCACATTGCTCATGAGTTCTTCCATTCTTGCATTCGAAGTTTATATTCCATTTCCAGATTCGTTGAGGAATCTTCAGTTCAATATGGTATCAGTAGTTTTTTGATTCATTCTTCCGCATCATTCTTGATCTTGTTTGGATCAATTTTTTCTCATTTTTTTTCTGCGATTCTCGGTTCATTGCTGCTCTGAATCATGGAAGATCAAGCCGCAAATCCGTTTTATCTGCATCATTCTGATCATCCAGGTCTCTCCCTGGTTTCTCATGTTCTCAATGATGAACATGACAATTATGCTTCTTGGCGCTGATCCATGCTTATTGCTCTTGGTGCAAAGAACAAGATAGGGTTCATTGATGGATCCATTCTTCCTCCTGCTGAAGACGCACCTAATTACTCTCTGTGGCTTCGCAACGACAATCTCGTGTCTTCATGGATTCTCAATTCGGTTTCCAAAGAACTCACTACAAGTATCGTGTATTCTGCTACTGCAGCAGAGATCTGGCGCGATCTGCAGGAACGCTTCATGCAGAACAACGGTCCGCGCATGTTTCAATTGCGTAAGGATTTTATCACCTGCACTCAAGGTGATCTTTTTGTAGGAAGTTACTACTCTAAAATCAAAGGATTATGGGAAGAGTTAGCAGCTTTTCGTCCAATTCATCATTGTGTTTGTGGAGGTGTCCAACCACTAACAGATCATGTTCTTCGTGAATATGTTCTCACATTTTTTATGGGATTAAATGATGACTTCAACAATGTTAGAGGACAAATTCTGTTGATGGATCCACTGCCTAGCATTGGTAGAGTGTATTCACTGGTTGTTCAAGATGAGAAACAACGTGAAATGAAGACTGTGCGTGCTACTAATCAAGATCCACAATTAGCTTTTGTTATTCAAGCTTCCAATGGTTCTAAGCAGAAATCTGGAAAAAGAGATAGGCCTCTTTGCACTCACTGTGGAATTCTTGGACATGCCAAGGACAAGTGTTTCAAGCTTCATGGATTCCCTCCTGGTTACAAGAAGGGAAAACAAGCTGCCACAAGTTCTGTGAATCTGGTGTCTGACCACGGTTCTGATCCAGAAATTCCTATGAGTAACCAGCAATATCAGCACATGATTGCGTATATCCAGAGTCAAATGGCCCGCAACAGTATCACAGGTTCATCTCAAGGTGATAACATCATTGGTATGAGTTCTTTCACATCATCAAATTTTTTTCAACAATCGGCTCCCTGGATCATTGATTCAGGAGCTTCTTCACATATTTGTTTTTCTCTAAATTTTTTTAGTTCCTATAAGAGTTTAGTAAACAAATTTGTGTTACTTCCAAACAATCTTAAAGTGTCAATTGCGGCCATAGGAACTGTTCCTTTAAATTCACATATCATTTTAGAAAGTGTTCTTCACATTCCAGATTTTCACATTAACTTGGTTTCTGTGAGTTCACTTTCACAGGATTCTAAATGTTCTGTGCAGTTTTTTAATGATAGTTTTGTGATCCAGTATCAAAAGAAGGAGAAGGTGATTGGCAAGGGTGACCTATATCAAGGTCTTTACTTCCTCAAGACTAAGCCATCTCCATCTCCATCTCCTTGTGCAAGTCATGCTTCTGCATCTGTTGCAACTACACCTATTTCACATTCTGTTTCTAATTCTGTTTCACATTCTGTTTCGTGTGATTTTTCAGTTTTGAATAATGTGACAGATAAATTGTCCTCTAAGCATAGCTGTAATTCTGTAAGGAATGTCTCTATTTCCACATGGCATGCTAGGTTAAGGCATTTGTCTGATCAAGTCTTAAAGTTGGTACATGATAAAGTACCTACTTTGTTTCCTGCAAATTTTAATTCTTGTTCTAATACATGTCAAGTTTGTCCCTTGTCAAAATTCCATAGATTACCTTTTATATCTCATAACAATCATGTTCAATCTCCTTTTGATTTGATACCTTGTGATGTGTGGGAACCTTTTCATCAATCAACACATAATGGTAAGTTTTATTTCCTAACCATTGTTGATGATCATACAAGATATACTTGGATACACCTAATGAAGCAAAAGTCAGAAGCTCCAAAATTAATCCAGCAATTTTTCAAGTTTGTCAAAACTCAATTTGACAAACCTATTAAGGCAATCCGTACTGACAATGCAAAGGAGTTGCAGCTGGATTCTTTCTTGCAGGATCAAGGTACTATACATCAATTATCATGCCCTCATCGACCTCAACAAAATTCTGTTGTGGAACGCAAACATCAACACCTTTTGAATGTTGCAAGGGCTCTCTTATTTCAATCAAAGGTACCTATCCAATTTTGGGGGGAATGTATTGGGACTGCTGCTTATTTGATTAACCGAATTCCTGCTGTTGGTCTGAACAATCAGTCACCATATGAGCTTCTGCAAGGTTCTGTGCCAGACTATGCACTACTCAAAGTGTTTGGTTGCTTGTGTTTTGCATCCACTATTCCATCACAGAGAAATAAATTTTCTCCTAGAGCTAGCCCTTGTGTTATGCTTGGGTATCCAAATGGTGTAAAAGGGTATAAATTGTACAACCTTGACACTAAAAAGCTTATCATTTCTAGAGATGTTGTCTTCTTTGAAGAAGTGTTTCCCTTTCATTCCTTGCCATCTCAAAATTTCCACCCAACTAATTTTTCAGATATGGTACTTCCAAAGCCTGTATTTGAATGTCCTCTTACACATGATGATATTAATCCTACTAATCCAGTAGCTGTTCATACACCTCCACCAAGTCCTTTTTCTACAGGATATGCAAATTCACCTCCTGCAGAAGCTGTTTCTGCAGAGTCTGTGCCTGCAGAGTCTGTGGAACCTCCAAATTCTATACCTATACCACCTATAATACCTCCTAATATTTCCATCACTGCTGTACCTCTCAGACAATCCAATAGAACACACAAGACACCTGCTTATTTGGCTGATTATCACTGTAATCATGTCAAATATCCAGTTCAAAATCATCTCTCTTATGACAAACTTCTTCCTCCCTATAAACAGTATGTGTGTCAAGTGGTTGCTGTGTTCGAACCCTCTTTTTACCACCAAGCAGTGACTAAACCTGAATGGAGACAGGCAATGGCAGAAGAATTAACAGCTCTTGAGGCAAATAACACTTGGTCTGTTGTGTCTCTTCCACCAGAAAAAAGGTTGTGGGGTGTAGATGGATTTACAAGGTAAAATACAAAGCTGATGGCTCTTTGGATAGATATAAAGCTAGGCTAGTAGCTCAAGGCTTTACTCAACAGGCTGGGGTTGATTTTTTGGACACTTTTTCTCCTGTTGCCAAGCTCACAACAGTGAGAATTCTCTTGGCTGTTGCAGCTCAAAAGCAGTGGCATTTCCTTCAACTAGACATCAATAATGCATTCCTAAATGGGGCCTTAACTGAAGAAGTTTATATGCAATTACCTAAAGGGTATCCAATCAAGGGGGAGAACTTAGTTTGCAAGCTAAATAAGTCTCTCTATGGACTAAGGCAAGCATCAAGACAGTGGTATCAAAAATTCAGCTCAACCATCTCTAAAATCGGTTTTGAGCAGTCCACTGCAGATCATTCTCTCTTCTTCAGTGGCACTAGACAGAGTTTGGTAATTCTTGTAGTATATGTAGATGACATCATACTAGCTGGTCCAAATTCTATCCGAATTGCAGAAGTGCAGACCCTACTTGCTCAAAAGTTCAAGCTCAAAATCATTGGTGACCTTCATTATTTTTTGGGTCTTGAAATAGCCAAGTCCAGTAAAGGTATTCACTTGTGTCAAAGGAAATACACTTTGCAATTGCTTCAAGATACTGGTTTTATTTCTGCTAAGCCTGCTCATGTGCCAATGGACCCAAATTTTCCCTTAAATGCCACTAATGGAACACTGCTGCCCGATGCTAGTAGCTATAGAAGGTTGATTGGAAGGTTAATGTACTTAACCATTTCAAGACCTGATATCACCTATGCCATAAATAGACTCAGCCAGTTCATGCAAAAACCAAGGTTACCTCATCTTCATGCTGCACATTCTATTTTGCAGTATCTTAAAGCAAGTCCTGGCCAAGGTTTATTCTTTCCTACTGCATCATCTTTTCGAGTTACAGCATTTTCAGGTGCTGATTGGGGTAGTTGTCAAGACACCCGCAAGTGTACCACAGGATATTGTGTGTTCCTTGGTGATGGTCTCATATCTTGGAAGTCAAAGAAGTAGCCCTCAGTGGCCAGATCATCAGTAGAAGCAGAATATAGGGCATTAGCTTCAGTCACTTCTGAACTCCTATGGATCAAGCAACTTCTAAGATCATTTGAAATCAGTATGCCTTCTGTCATGGTTTTTTACGACAGCAAGTCAGCAATACAACTTGTAACAAATCCTTTAAGTCATGAAAGGACTAAGCATATGGATATTGATTGCCATTTCATTAGGCAACATGTTTTTTCTCAGTTTTTAAAGCTGATTCATGTTAAATCAACTGATCAACTTGCTGATCCTCTTACAAAAGCCTTGTCTAGACCTTTATTTCGGTCTTTAATTTCCAAGTTAGGACTATTAGATCTCTATTGTCCAACTTGAGGGGGAGTATCACAGGTGTACTAACTGATTAACTAAGTTAGTTATAGGTTAGTTTCAGACAGTTATTTTTCTGTTAGATGACAGCTGGATACAGCTTGTAATTTGTGTATATATATGGCTCAAGGTCGAGCAAATGGAACTAATTTTTCAGATTCTTCAATCAATGAAACAGTAATTCTCTGAGCACATTGCTCATGAGTTCTTCCATTCTTGCATTCGAAGTTTCTATTCCATTTCCAGATTCGTTGAGGAATCTTCAGTTCAATATAAGATTCATCTTTTTTGGTTTTTAGCGATATTGAATTTGTGACGTATTCGATGTATTTATTAATTTGAATAAATAAATATCTTTTTTAGTCAAAAAAAAATCTTGTAAAAAAAACATGACAATATATTAAAATATGATTGAAAATTTATCTTTACGTAGACATAATGAAAATTTTAATTTAAAATTACCCCATATTTATTTACTATTAGTATACTCATTCACTCAAAATTTAGAGAGGTTTTTTGATATCATAAGCTTGACATGCAAACAGTGCTCAAGGAGGTATGTGGTTTTTTGATAATCATGTGTTGCTCCTATAAGATGTGTTCAACTAGAAGACATATTAAATCATATTCCCCTAAACCATGTTGCTTTTTGGGTGCAAGTCCATGATCTTCTTGTGGGATTTATGTATCCAGTCATTGGCCAACACCTTGGAAATTACATTTGGGAATTCTTGGAGTATGATACCAATAACAATTTCTGGGTTTTGATACACTTACATGAGCATAAAGGTCCATGTTGGTGTTCAAATACCAACATGTAATGGTGTCGGTGGTGGCCGTCGCTGGCTGGGGGAGGAGTCCACGACGAGGCAAGGTACTAGAACGGTAGAGGATTTAACCAATGAATTGTTACAAGCGAAGTTAATGCTAATGATGAGATGATTGATCCAATTAATGCAGATACAAATATAGTAGGGCAAAGTAATGGTAAATGAAACAATACGATGAGTGACACATGCATTACTCCCTCTGTTTTCATATATAAGCAAAAAACACTTTTTTGGTTCATTGAATAACTCATGTATTTGGTCTATATATAGACCAAATACATGAGTTATTCAATGAACCAAAAAAGTGTTTTTTGCATATATACATGAGTTATTCAATGAACCAAAAAAGTGTTTTTTGCATATATAGACCAAATACATGAGTTATTCAATGAACCAAAAAAGTGTTTTTTGCTTATATATGAAAACGGAGGGAGTATGTTATTTCAAATGGGAATTAATCATGAAAAGTCAATTAGGTTAGAAGGAATATAAATAAATAAATAAAAGAAGGGTCAACAACCCCTTTGACCTCTTTAAAAAAAACCTTTGACCTAGAATAAGCATTCAACAAAAAAGAGGGAAGTTTTTTTTTGGACAAAAACAATGCTAATTCATTCCATAATAATCAAGAGCAATACATCTGATAACTTTATCACAATTTTGGAAGATAGTGATATATGTAGCCACCCTAACAAAGTGTGAGCAACTACATGAACTTTCTTCTTATCAAACTCTACCAAAGAGTTGTTAACATAAAACGTTAAAAGACTTCTATAATTTAAAATAATAGTCCTATATTCAGCTTTCTCCTGATTATACAGGAGGCTTAGGATTTCTCTTTCAGAACAGTGAAGCCTTAGAGAGTAGCTATAAGATTTGGCTTTAAAGAAACATTCTCCACACAAAATGAAACCAATACCTAAGAACAAATCATTAAGGCTTCGTGCTTCATCCAACGGTTTTGGCGGAGGCCGAGAAGGAACTAAAACAGGAGGAAGTGGCTCGGCCATGGAGTGCGCCCAACAGGATCTCCTGGGCTTTGAAGGAGTAATGGCCATGATTGAATTATTTTGATTGGCAATAATTTGCTCATAACGTTGATAATCAGCACCATGTGATAAAGCCACATTGATTCTCCTATTAATATTAATGAGCTCCGCCATTATTTCCTTACCTTTTCCAACCAAATGTGTCAAAGCTTGTAACGTCATAACGGGCTCGTTAATTATAATGTCTGGTCCACGAGAATGATTAATGGGTTGCCGTTTTGGACTCCCATAATGGGCTGCTCCATGTAATAAATTCACCCTTGGTAAAGGATGAACATTACTCCTGCTAGAATTTTGAGAGTTGTCGTCATTAACATTTCCGGTGCCAGCACCTGGTTGCTCCGCCCCATCATCTTGCCGGAGCCACTTACAACTACCACTTCTTCCATTTTTACGACATTCCACTCTGAGTTCTGGACCCCAGCAACGTACTTCATCATCCTCTTCCATAGCAAATAATTTGTCACAAGCATTATCAGCATGACCAAGAATCCCAAAGAGAAAGCAAAACGTTGTCAACCTCTCATATTTGAACCGCACCTACTGGACTTCACCATAGTGGGATCCTGTAGAACCATCCAGATGCCTCATACAGATTAAGGGCGGTGGCTTAGGTGGTGGACACTCCGCTGGTGACACGGGGTAGACAACGTTGACTGAGATCGTGAGAGAGGCCCTAAAATGCCCAGAAGAGGTCACCTGTGAGGGGCCTACGTTGCCGTGGGTGGATAAGGAAAGGGGGGATCAGAATAGGGACGGAGTAAACTGACAACATCCCATCGTCGGGGGATAAAAAGGCCTCCACGGAGGGAGGAAAACGATAAAGTTGAACATTCAGAACTTAGGGAGTCATTGGATACACCTCTCCCTTTACTTGGTGTTAGTCCAATGCTACGCAATCATTGGACTTTGTACTTGAGTTTTTTGGAATCAATCATACATAGGGTTTAGAAAAAGCAACTTTGTATAGACAAAGTATACAAAAGTTGGACCATTTGAAATGAAACGCTTCTCTCTAGCTACTCTCAGGAGTCTGAAATGCAATGCCCCTTTCTCCCCTTTCTGTTTTAACATACAAATTGCTAATGTAACGAGATGAGTAAAAAAATGGTAATAATAGATGTAGGCCATGTTTGGATAAACAGCTTATTTAAGCACTTATGGCATAAGCGTTTACTGTATTTGTAACACCCCATTTCTGAAGCGCTACAGACAAGAACTTAACTCTAAATGCAATAAGCTTTTTAAAATAATACTCTTTTGCCCTTTAGAAAATGAGGTTTTTTTTTGAAACAAACGTCTTTCATAAAGCACAAACAGAGTATCCACAACGTTTTAGAAACATGATGAATTCTAACATACACAAGAAATACATGCATATATAAACATTTTTCCAAAATCATACGACTAGTCTGTACGAAATGCAAGTAACTAAATATACACAAGTCAATAGGAATACAGCTAAGATATGAAAACCCTGTCTAGAGGAATCATATCGCTGGGGTACTCCCGGCAGTTACCCGCGCATGGGGTTGCTCCAAAATTAAACCACCAGATCTACACACCAAAAGTCTAGCAAGTCCAAGGAACTGTCTGGTCACCACCCAGAACTATTTACAGCAAAACAAACCTCACAGCTAACCAAAACTATGTACAAGGCAAATAGACAATATCAACTATACATCGCTACCCAAATCCTCGGATGGGTCCTCCTCATCCTCCTCCATCAGATCATCCTCGTCCTCGCCAGTCAAATCTATGAAAGGTGCAGATACTGGCACACCCTCAGGCCTAACCTCGTCAATCCATCCCGCTCCGCTGCAACCCGCCTCCCCACACTCCGCACAGATAGGAGAGGGATCCACAGGTGGGGTCGGGGTCCTGAAAATCAAAGGAGGAGTCGACACTGCCTCTGGCTCTGGCTTCGCCACGGGGCTCGGTGTGTCTGCCATTGCACGAGAAGTCGAAGCTCCTGCTGTCCAACGTCTAACTTCCACGCTCTTCCGAGCGGTCCTCCTAATCTTAGCACCTCTAGGCATGGGTGCATAGCGAGTCATGGTTCGTCTAGGAATCTCAAAGGACTCCTCTGGAGAAGTAGAAGAAGAAGCCTGTAATGCTTGATCCTACTGAGTGCTACGCCATCCGTCAACAATCTGCATCATCCTCACTAGGAAGCTCACGGTCCGTCTCGCGGTCTCTTGTCGCAGTGCCAGTCTGTTTGCTAGGAAAGTCTAAACTACGTCCCCGGTATACACAACTCGACTGGAGGTGGGATCAAACTCCATGGCCGAGGGGATCTATATATCAGGAAAGTCAAACACCATCTCTAGCGATGTCGCCATCGCCAGAATCACCACCGTCTTCACCATCATCTGGGTTACCATCGTCAATTGAAGGGACCACGGGAAATGGTCAACTTCTTAAAATAAAATAGATAACGCAAAATAGCAGATACGACAGTCAATCATAATGTATAGGCACAATATATAATATAAAGCCACATTCTTCAACACATATAGACAATCATATCAATAGCATACAAAACAATCAAGGCTAAAATACTGTTTTAGTCTCTTATGTTTATTTTAGGTTTCATTTTGGGCCTTTATGTTTTATTTGTTCCGAATTGGTCCCTTAAGTTACAAAAGTTATACCAAAATGGTCCTACCGTTAGTAACACCATCAAAATGCTGAGTTGGCATGTTGAGGGACCAAATTGAAACCAAAAAAAAATAAGGGACCAAATTGGCACCAAATAAAACATATGAGAATGACCAATTTGGTGCCAATTTGGTCCCTTATGTTTTTTTTGTTTCAATTTGGTTCCTCAACGTGCCAACTCAGCTGCCAACTCAGCATTTTGACGGTGTTACTAATGGTATGACCATTTTGGTATAACTTTTGTAACGTAAGGGACCAATTCAGAACAAATAAAACATAAGAGACCAAAATGAAACCTAAAATAAACTTAAGGGACTAAAACAGTATTTTAGCCAACAATCAATAAGGATGCACCCGATTGATGCAACTATATGCCAGTGCAGTTTTAATTCCGGAATCCATGCACTACGGTCAGGCCGCTCCGTACGTACAAGAGACGACACTTTTCCATGCGATGGTAAATTTTAACGACGTTCCTGAATTCCTTTGGCCATGGGCAATTCCACTACCCAGGATAGACAGGTCGAAGTTACCACAAGACACGACAAATGTCTTCCACCACACAAATGAACATATCACCACATTTGATATTTCACTTATGGCATGATCAATTAAATATCAATTATCCAATACGAATTCCACATCATATATCTTAACACAATTTAAGCATACATGCAACCACATCATGTTATCACATTCAATGTCACAACAATTCGGTTTCGACAACAATTCCACAATCCACAACAATTCACATAACAAAAATCATCAACTTAGATAGACAACAATTCGTACCTTTGAAGCTCCGTGGAACAAGCAAAAAGGTAACATAACATACAAGTGTGGGGGGGTTGGGGGCAGCCACCAGCCTCTTGCAGTCAAACCCACTAATTAATCATATATAAAGCTTTAAAATCAAAAGGGTAACAAAACCCTCACTTTGAACCCAGAGGTTCTCAAACTTCTTTCATAGGAAAAAAAATAAAAAAGTAAGTGGGACTTATAGGTGCCCAACACATAATCGTCTCTAGAAGTAGCCCTTACCAAAGTCGTCAGGTCGCGTGTCAGAGCACGTCTTGATCGCACGCAGCACGAACTCAGATTTCTCAAGTCCCAACATCATAACATAAACTTAGCACAATCCTAGGCATAAATCTAATTCTAACTCCCTAGGCTCTCAACCCCAAAAATCGCTTAGATAACAAAAACTCACACTTGAAAAACTAACAAACAATTAAAAAAGGTAAGGTTTTGAAGACTAAGAATCATTTTCTTTCAAACTCAAAACATGAAACAACACCACTATCAAATTCTTTTTCTCAAATAACTTAATCAAGGCTCCACTTGGTTTTTAGGATCTAATGGGATCTAATTCACCTTATATGTTTCATAGCCTTAAAGATTCAAAACAACTTTCAATTCAATCCAACCATTCCTAAATTTTTTTCCAAACTTGTACAACAATTCTATACAACTAATTCAATGCTAGGAACACAAAAATAATTACCTCTCAAGCCTTATAGCTCGAGGCCATACCCTTCCTTTTCCAAAAAAATTGCAAACTTCCAGACTAATTAAACAACATCATTCCTTATTTCAATTCTTTCACAAAACAACAAATAATTTCCAAAACATAAACGTTAATCAAACTCCATCTCAATTCAGGCTTCTTCAAGAACAAGGGTTTCACCAAAATCCTCTCTATCTTTGATTTCAAATTAAAATTAACAACTACAATAGCCTTAACAACTAGTAAGAAGCAAGAAACACAAGCCAATTTAAATGATTCACATAAAGATCACCCAAACCCCTTTCCTCTAGGTCTTGCGCCTAGGGTTTCATAAAATTGGGAAAAATTTGGTTCATCTCATTCATGATCATGATCAAGCACTAATTAAAGCATTAAAACAAGAATTGATCAAGAAAAAATCAATCCTAAGCATATATACATAGCCCACAGTTTTGGGGCTGAAATGGGAGGAGAAAAACTTGGCTTTTCATGCCTACTTGTATGATGGAATGAGTGATAGCAAGAAGAAGAAGAATTAGGAGCAAGGAAGGTTGAAGAAATGAGGAGAAATCTTGCATGAAAGGTGAAGAAATGAGGAAGCCATGGAAGGTGCTTCACTTTGTCTTTCAAGAACCAAGAAGAAGAAGTAAAATGGAGTGTAGAGAGTGGGGGAGGTGCACGGCCAGCAGCTGAGAAATAGGGGGATGGATTAAAAAAAATAACATAAAGTAATTTACTTGGTTAAAAACATAATTAGGAAAGCATAAAAATGTTAATCACCCAAAAACTGACACCTACGTCTAAAGCAAGATGCTAATCCCATCAACAAGTCTAAAATATCTAATCTCTCATCTCTCATGATTACCCTCTAATCCTAGAGGCTTAAGTGTACTAAAAACACGGCGTCGAGTAATCGCGTTACCGATAAACTCTCTCGCCGATAATTCGCGAAAATTAATTTATCGAGAAATTAATTCACCGCGTGATGATAATTTATCATAAATAATAAAAACAGTTGAAAACATTCACTCATAGTCACAACAAGTTACGATTCGATTTTTTTCGAAATCAGAGTTCGTTTAAAATTTTATTCGCGGATAAAAACTATCCGGTGATTCAAAACGCGACGAAACTTCGTTAAAATTTTTCGACGATATTTGAAACATGAATTAATATAAAATATTAATTCTCAAATTTAATTTGATCTTGATTTAATTCAATCACTTGTTTAGCGAACAAGAAACTGCTTATTATAGCATAAATACGACAATTTATACTAAAATAACGCTAAATAACGCATTGTGAAAATACGGGTGTTACACTATTCCCCCTCTAAAAATAGTTTCGTCCTCAAAACTACAGGTCGGATACATACTGAAAAACAATTCTGGATACTGATCTTTCATCTTCTCTTCTAATTCCCAAGTCGCATCACCTGTCTTCTGGTTCCAAATTACCTTGACAAGCTGAATCTCCTTGTTCCTCAGTTGTTTAGTCTTCCAATCAACAATCTTTGTAGGGGATACGTCGAAAAACAAGTCATCTCTCAGTTGAATCACATCAGGTTCAATAACGTGAGATGGGTCAGAAACATATTTTCGCAACTGCGAGACGTGAAAGGCGTCATGAATATTAGACAGAAAGGGTGGTAAAGCTATCTGATATGCAACTGGACCTATATGACGAAGAATTTGATAAGGTCCAATGAAAGGGTGGTAAAGCTATCTGATATGCAAATGCACAATTAAACGTCAAGTTATAGTATATAAGATTATCGTCTCCACAGGGAATTGAAACGAATATTGTTCTACTTAGATTAATTTGTTATTTAGACAAATGGTTGAAGTGAAATTACATAAAGAGTGTGTAAAAGATAAGTCATATAAAAATAAATAAAAAGAAAGCAAATAAAATAAATGTCACCAAGGTAACAGGATCACTAATGCGTATATCTGTGTATTTGACCAATTTATAATAAGAGCAACAATTCTAAGTGATTACCAATCTCTATTCAAAAGCTATTAACACCCAATGATCATGCAATGTTAACAGTCTTCTTTCTAATTTATTACTTTGTTTGATCATTCAAAGCAAGTAAATAGAAAGAGCATAAAGTACCAATAGATTTATCAATTCAATGACTAACTGAAAATGAACACGCAATTCTTGATCCGGCAGAGCATGCAGATTCAATTATCCCTAGAGTTTCGTTAACTAATTGAAGGTATGATCGCCACACAATTAATTAGTTGAGTAAAGAATTATCAGTTCTTATAGAATAAATTCACTAGGAATAATTTAATCATAGAAGAGATTAAGTACTAATATTATAAATTATTTAATGATCACAGATATGGCATTAGATCCCCCATCACCTCAGTGATGGGGTTTTATTCCACTACTAAGTAGAAGAAAATAATAAACTAGATATAAAAACAAACAGAGTAACAACTAAAACTAGTCAAATAAGACTGAAATATTACAGGGGAAGAAAAGAATTTGGGAGAAAGTCGATCCCGGAGTCTTTTTAAATGTTCTACTGAGCGCTCCTTTTATAGGCTGAGTTTTGGGTTGAGCACGGCCTGAGCACGGCCGTGCTCCCTTTACAGACTGTTTTACGCGTCTGCGCCGCCTTTACGCTTGACGACATCAATTTCTGAGATTTTTTTGGTGGAGTACGGCCGTGCTCCATGATGAAGAGGTTGTGCTGCATGTTAAAGTCATCCAATTTGTGACAAAGCTGTAGGAAATTCTCTTAGCTTTCCAACGCCACAAAGAACGCCTCAATCCGATAACTACAACTCCAGATATGACTAAAATACCAACCAGTTATCCGGGGAGCGCATGGACGCCCGTGAGGCGCGCTCATGGCTAATTGCTTCTTCAGATAAGCATGGAAATGCTTCACTATATTATGCGAAGGCCGTGTTTAGCATTATGGGCCTCTTTCAGCCCACTTTTAAGCCAAAACTTCCATTTCTTCATCATGTTGCTTAATTTCTATTTCTGCACATTTAAGATGAAAAGAGAGTGAATTGTAGTGAAACCATTCAATAATTATTCAAATTACACTCTACTATCCCTAATAAAATGATGCAATATTAATGTTATCAAAATACTATCCTATTTCCATTCTGGCACGTCCAGTGACTGTAGCATTCCGGCTGGTCGCTAATGTTCCACCTTTGCTTTCTGACATGTCAAACATGAAGCCACGTAGTCCGCTACTTGCTTCTTCATTTCAGGCCACCAAAAGTGCTTCTTCAAGTCAGGGTACATCTTCATAGCTCCTGGATGAATGCTCAATCTGCTCTTGTGCACTTCATCGAGAATCAAACTCCTCAATCCTGCCACGTCAGGTACGTAGACACGTTTGTTGCACCTCAAAAGGTTATCTGATCCAGTCTTGAATTCAGCCGCTTTTCCTCGTGCTATCGCCTCTTTCTTCTCTTGCGGTAGCCCATCGTTAGCTTGTTGATCTCTGATCTCGTCCAACAGTCCGCAAGAAATAGTAAGCACACCAAACTTCAGCTTTCCAGGTGACAACTCCATGTTCAGGTTCAGGTCTCGAAAGTTTTCCAACAAATCCAATTCTTTGATCATCATCGTCAAAACTAGGATGCTCTTCCGGCTCAAAGCATCTGCTACTACGTTCGCTTTCCCTGGATGATATTCCAACTTAAAGTCGTAATCCTTCAGAAATTCTGTCCATCTTCGTTGTCGCATGTTGAGTTGCTTCTGATCGAACAGGTACTTCAAGCTCTTGTGATCGCTGAAAACAGTGAATGTGCTCACGTACAAGTAGTGTCTCCAAATCTTCAGTGCGAACACTACTGCAGTAAGCTCCAAATCATGCATAGGATAGTTCCTCTCGTGAATCTTGGGCTGTCTCGAGGCATAAGCCACAACCTTCTTGTGTTGCATCAACACGCATCCGAGTCCCTGGTGTGAAGCATCGCAATAAACCTCATAAGTAGGGGTGTTCAGTGGTTTGGATAAACCCGAAACAAACCGTAATCCAATCCAAACCGAAGCGTTTGGTTCGGACAATTTTCTTAATCGGGCCAAATCTGATCCAACCCGTAAAGACCCATCGTAGTTCGGTTCGGGCAACGGATTTTAATTTATAAACCCGAAGACCCGTATACCCGAACCATGGCATATATAATAGGGGTCTTCTCATATTCTGTGTATTATTATTATTATTATTATTAACTTTCAATAACTTTTTTGTTGACCAAAAAAATAAAAACTTTCAATAACTTTCAATTACTCTCAGACTCTCAGTTGCCACCGCTTCGGTTCTAGTATTATTCCCTCTGGCCTCTCCCATTTAGCACATTTCCAAGGCTTCCATTGAATCACATTTCAATTCACAATTATCACAATAACACAATTCACAAGTTTCAATCGCCTATATAATGTCTCAATCTCCAAACCCTAAGATTCACATTCATCAATCATTTGATTTCATCCTCCCATTCCTTTCCTTCACAGCAGCTCCGCATCAGCGCCACATCCAATTTCACATTCATCAATCATTTAGATTCACTTGGTTCCTCCCACTCGCACGGTAAGATTTCACGATTTCTTCTTTGTTTTCGTTAATTACGTTTACTGCTCCATGTCTTTGATGATTTCTCATCATCCATTTCCCTTTGTCCCTATTCTTGCTTTTATTTTTTTATATTTTTTGGGTTTGCTTTCTTGTTTTTATTTACTATCTCTGTTCTGCTTTCATTTCTTGTATCTGTAATTTGTTTTATTATTTTTTATAAGTATTAATCCATTTCCTCATTTGGGTTTGCATGTGTTGTTAAATCACTTTCCTTATTATTATTTTTTATTTAATCCCTTTTCTTAATCTGTAATTTGTTTCATTGTAGTATTTGATTTAGCATAATAGCATACATGTTCTGGTTTGTTGAATTTTGTCTATGTTTGAATAAAAGAAGTTAAGCTAAATTTGCATCTTTTTATGTTTTACAGAAATGGAAAGTGGTAATCTGAGTATTAATCCTCCTCCTCAAACTCCAAATCCAGCAGTCAATACTCCAAGTCCAGCTGTTGCTATAACTCCACAAGGACAAGAAGCTCCTCTAGGAGAGCAAGCAACAGAGGCTGTTCTAACAGAGCAAGTACAAAAACCTCCAGCATCACAATCTGAGCTTCCAAAAAGAAAGCCTGCGAGGCCTCCTTCAAGTGCTTGGAAACATTTCATTAGAGAGAAGGACAATGCTATCTGTAAGTACTGTAAGAAAGTATATAGAGCAAATAGTGGTACTCATGGAACTAGTAACATGCTAAAACATTCAAAAAAATGTTTGAAAAACCCATATAGGAATGTTGATAAGAAACAAAAGACACTTGCTCTTGGAAAGGAATATGAAGATGACCCTAATAGTGTTAGCTTCAAACTTGTTGAGTTCAATCAAGAGAAAACTCGTGTCTCACTTGCAAAGATGATAATTATAGATGAACTTTCCTTTAAGTTTGTTGAAAATGAAGGTTTTAGACTATTCATGGGTGAAGCTCAGCCTAGATTTAAAATTCCATCTCGTATCACTGTTGCTAGGACTGCATTCAATTATATAACATTGAGAAGGATAAATTGAAATGCATTTTGTCTACAAATAAACAAATGGTTTCATTTACCATCGATACTTGGACCTCAATCCAAAACATGAATTACATGTGTGTAATCGCCATTATATTGATGAGGGTGGGAATTGAGGAAGAAAATATTGCATTTTGGTTTGATTACCGATCATAAGGGTGAAACCATAGGGATAAACTTAGAGGGTTGCATGAAAGAATGGGGATCAAAAACATTGGTTGTGTATTTGTCGATAATGCAAGTTCTAACAATGTGGCTATTTCATATGTAACTAGAGGCATGAGTGTGTGGAATGGTCATACTTTGTTAAATGGAGAGTTCATGCATATGAGGTGTGCTGCTCATATTTTAAACCTGATTGTACATGATGGAATGAAGGAAATTGATCCATCAATTGCTAGGATAAGGGCTGCTTGTAAGTTTGTAAAGGCTTCTTCTAGTAGATTAGCTACTTTTAAGAAGTGTGCACATGTTGTAGGTGTTCCTAGTCAGGCAATGATAATACTTGATTGTCAAACTAGATGGAATTCCACCTACTTAATGTTAGAGGTTGCTGAGAAATATGAACAAGCTTTTTATCGCCTTGAATATGATGATGCTGCATACATGATCACCCTAGTTAGTGAATCAGGTGGCTGTCCTAATCAATTTGATTGGAATCGTGCTTGTGTGTTTTTGAAGTTTCTAAAGACATTTTATGATGCAACATTGTCTTTTTCTGGGTCATTGCATGTCACTGCTAATAATTTCTTCAAGCAATTGATAGATATTCAGAAAGCATTGAATAGGTGGAGGATGAGTGATGATGTAGTGTTGCAAAAGATGACGGCGAACATGCAGGTAAAGTTCAACAAATATTGGGAAAGTGGTATGATAAACTACTTGTTGTTAGTGGCTGTTTTTCTTGATCCCCGCTATAAGTTTGATTATATCGAATATTGTTTTAGTCGGATGTATGATGATAAGAAGTGTAAGGAGATGATGACTAAATTAAAAGATATTGTCAATAAGTTGTTTGAGTATTACATGGTAATGTATCCTATTTCTGTTGAAACTTCTGGTTCTAGTACCTTGGCTTCAAACATTTCATCTGGATCTAACGTGGGGAATCAAGAGTAGAAGGAGGATTGGGATGGTCAGTTTAGATTAAAGATGAAGAAAAAGCAAGGTGAGGTGCAAAGAAATGAGTTGGAAAGGTATTTGGAGGATGGTGTTGAGGAAACTTCTCCTACATTTGACATTTTGAATTGGTGGAAAGGTAAGACAAGCAAATATCATGTTCTTTCTTACATGGCCAGAGATATATTAGCCATTCCGGTATCCACTGTATCATCTGAATCTGCATTTAGCACCGGAGGTCGGGTTCTTGATTCATTTCGTAGTTCTTTGAGCCCTTCTACTGTCGAAGCTTTGATTTGTACTCAAAATTGGATAAAATCTCCAAAGGTGGTTGATTTAGAAGCTGAATTGGAAGAAGTGTAGAGAATTGAAGCAGGTATGCATCACTAGTTTTAATTTTGTAATTTTGAATCTATTGTATTTTATATTTGTTTTCAATATGAATATCAAAGTAAATTTGTATTCTATGCTAATAAGATTGTGGTTATGTCTGAAATTCCAGAATTATTGGCTGTAACAACTGACGAGGATGCTATTGCGGTGCTTAATGTGGCGCTAAATACAGTTACATCTTAAGGTAAATTTAGTTGATGCAATTCATCAAACTTTTTTGGCTTTCTGGCTTTTATTGTTTTTATTGTAATGTTGGGTTGAGAGTGTACTTTTGTAATGGGTTTTATATTATAGATAATGAAATGAAAAGAAGTAATCATTCTGATGTTTCTTTTGCAGGATTATGGCTTGGTTGGAGCTACAATGAAAAGAAGAATTAATCATTCTGAGCAAGATTTTATATTTGTTTTTGGAGCTACATTGAATAGTGCCTGCTTTGTGCTTAAAAGCACGTGATGTGTGCTTAGACTTTTTATTCTTGTTTTGCAGTTAAGTTGTAAGACACTTTAGAATTTGGATTGGATGTTTTTTCTTAATTATGATTCAGTTTGGTTTTTAATTAAAAGCACGTGATGTGTGCTTAGACTTCTTAAATTATGATTATTATTTCGCAGTTATGTTTTAAAAAGTTGGCGTTAGCACATGACCCACGAGCCCAATCCGAACCAACCCATTCAATATCGGATTGGTTTGGTTCGGATTTTATAGTAAAAAACTCAAAATCCGAACCAACCCAAACCGATTAAATATGATTGGTTCAGATAACGGATTTAGTCAAAATCCATCCAAACCGGCCCGTGAACACCCCTACTCATAAGGTTCTCCTGGTTGAGGCAAGACTAAAACAGGCGCCGTTGTCAACAGCTCCTTCAATCTCTGGAAACTGGATTCGCACTCCTCAGTCCAAGCAAAAGGTTAATCCTTTCTCGTGAGTCGTGTAAGCGGTGCTACGATCTTCGAGAATCCTTCGATAAATCTCTGGTAGTAACCTGCCAATCCAACGAAGCTTCGAATATCTGACACCATCGTCGGTTGCTCCCAAGCCAGCACAGCTTCAATCTTAGTTGGATCTACAACTATCTCATCCTTAGTTATCACATGCCCAAGAAAATTCACCTCTTCTAGCCAAAACTCGCACTTGGAAAGGTTAGCTTAGAGTTGCTTCTCCCGTAGAATCTGTAATACTTGGCGTAGATGCTCTTCGTGCTCTTCTCTGCTTCGCAAGTAGATCAGGATATCGTCTACAAACACCACCACGAACTGATCCAAAAATGGGTGGAAAATCCTCTTCATGTAGTCCATGAATACCGTTGGGGCGTTCGTCACTCCAAAAGGCATGACTAGATACTCATAGTGACCATATCTAGTTCTGAAAGCAGTCTTGGGAACATCTTCTTCCTTCACACGAATCTGGTGATAGCCGAACTTCAAATCAATCTTAGAAAATATCGCAGCTCCTCGTAGTTCATCCATCAAATCATCGATATGCTGTAACAGATACCGATTCTTGACAGTAACCCTGTTGAGCTGACGATAATCAACGCACAATCTTGATCATCCGTTCTTCTTCTTCACTAGCAACACTGGAGCTCCCCATGCTGACACGCTCGGTCGTATGAACTGATTCGACATCAAATCCTCAATCTGTGACTTCAGCTCGTTCAACTCGGACGGAGACATCCGGTAAGGTGCTATAGAGATCGGGCCTGTACCTGGAAGTAAATCGATGGAAAATTCGATCTCCCTCACTGGTGCTAAGCCTGGTACATCTTCCGAAAAAAAGTCGGAGAACTCACTCACCACTGGAACATTCTTCAGCTTAACCTTTTGGGAAGCTTCTAGACTATCGAGACACATGTACACCTGAGTTCCCTCTTTCAAGAAAATCCCAATGTGATTAGCAGAAAGATAGTTGGAAACTCCAAGATCAGGAAAAATTACTGCTTTCCGAGCACAGTCCAAAAGGACATGGTGGTGTGACAACCAATCCATCCTGAGGATAAGATCAATGCCTTTTAGTGGCAAATTAACAAGAAACTTTCTACCCTGAATAACTACCACACAATTAAGGCATACAGTGTTGGTAACCAAAGTCTTAGCAGCTGGAGTAGTAACTACTAATTTAAAAGGTAAAGCAGTCACAGTTAACTTCAAATGGTTCACGCAATCCATGGAAATAAATGAATGGGTTGCGCTAGAATCAAAGAGTACGGATAAAGAGTTACCCTCAATCTCACAATCTCCTTAGATTAGGTTGTCTGATTGTTCCACTTCCTCTCCACTAATGCACAAGACTCTGCCCTTGGCGGCTGGACGCTTTCCCTTGGCCTTTGCTACATTCACACCCGGTTTAGCCTTCGGAGCCGTGCAGTCCTTCGCATAGTGTCCTGGTTTCTTGCAGTTGTAACATAATTCGCCATCTTCCATGCAATCATTCGCATAATGCCCTGGTTTGCCGCAATGATAGCAAACCTATCCAGTTCTAGTCTGACTCTTACCGCCTGAATCTCGAGCCATAGGGTGATACTGCCCCTTATTGTTCCCCTGAGACCGGTTGTAAGGTTTCTTCTGTTGTTTTCCCTTCTGATTAAATCTCTGACCTTGATTCTGAGGTCTCATGGGTCCACCAGAACCACTCCTTCTCTTGTTGTTCCTCATAGCTTCCACATCAATGCATCTATCAACCAACTCCTGAAAGTTCCGAATCCTCAGAGATACCACATACTTCTGGATGTCAAACCTTAACCCACACTGGAATCTTTCACTCAACCAACTCTGGTCTGCCTGATCACGAAAAGGACTGAAATACTTTGATAGTGATTCGAATTTAACTGCATATTGAACAACTTTGTCGTCTTTGCTTTGATGTAAACGAAGGAATTCTTGCTCCTTCTCCATCCGTGCAGTCTCCGGAAAGTATTTCTCTAAGAACCTCCTGTGGAAGGTTTCCCAGTCAATCTCCTCATGGTCCGCAGTCAGCATCTGCTTGACTCCCTTCCACCAATACTCCGCATCTCCCAGCAACAGATAAGAAGCATAGCTCACCTTCACGTTCTCAGGGCAATAAAGTACATCGAAAATCTTCTCTATCTCCTGGAGCCACAGATCAGCCTTGTCCGGATTTGGTTTACCATAGAACTTCGGTGGATCATGCTTACGAAAGTCGGCCAATCCTTTAGCCTTAACATTCCTTTCTGCTCTCTGTTGTTGCTGCAGGTTGTGTTGATTCATGGATGTGGTCTGTTGAGTCACAGCAGCAGATTATTGTGCCATTGCAGCTGTCATTTCAGCCATAGCTTGAAACGTTCTATCCGTGTTGGGGCTATCAGGTCCGGTCACAGGGTCTCTGCGAGGTGGCATTAGATTCCTACAAGGTCCAAAAACCTATCAGAACCTCACAATCAGATGATGTGTTAACACACATTGCTCTAATCAAGAACAATTCAAACAATTTTAAGCAAAGCTGCTTCACTCATCAAACAACAACAATACTAACACAGTAGCTACCCGACAAATCAAAACCCGACACGGTGACCAGTTTAATGTTCCCTACACACAGTCCGGTTAGAACTAAACTGCTCTGATACCACTATTGTAACACCCCATTTCTGAAGCGCTACAGACAAGAACTTAACTCTAAATGCAACGAGCATTTTAAAATAATACTATTTTGCCTTTTGGAAAATGCGGTATTTTTTTTTAAACAAACGTCTTTCGCAAAGCACAAACAGAGTATCCACAACATTTTAGAAATATGATGGATTCTAACATACACAAGATAGACGTAACTAATATACATGCATATATAAACATTTTTCCAAAACCATACGACAAGTCTGTACAAAATGCAAGTAACTAAATATACACAAGTCAAGAGGAATACACCTAAGATATGAAAACCATGTCTAGAGGAATCATATCCCTGGGGTACTCCCGGCAGTTACCCGCGCAGGGGGCTGCTCCAAAAGTAAACTACCAGATCTACACACCAAAAGTCTAGCAAGTCCAACGAACTGACTGCTCACCACCCAGAACTATCTACAGCAAAACAGACCTCACAGCTAACCAAAACTATATACAAGACAAACAGACAACGTCAGCTATACATCGCTACCCAAATCCTTGGATGGGTCCTCCTCGTCCTCCTCCATCAGATCATCCTCATCCTCGCCAGTCAAATCTATGAAAGCTGCAGATACCGACACACCCTTAGGTGATGAGGACATGGAGCACCAAGAGGCCATTCAAAGCTTAGGAGGACCAATGACTAGGGCAATGTCAAGGAGGGTCCAAGAAAGCTTAGTCCAATTCATGACTAAGACAATTGCAAACAGAGGCAAAGATGTAATTGCACCAAAAACCATGCTTGTCATACAAGCCATGGAGGAGGCGCAACTTGCATAAGAAGGCAAATAAGTTAATTTCTTTTAATTGAATAAAAGTGCAAGTGACCAATTGATTTATTTGGGACCAAGGCACTAAGTTATTTAATTTTTTTGGTGTGTTTAATCCACTTCAAGTGGTGTAGGTGAGCAAGGGGGGTCCCACACCTCTCAACCACTCTCTTGTGTAGTTTTAATGGGTGAATAATCTTGCTACCAAGGAAAGACAAAGACATTCAAAGCAATCAAGGCAAAGAGGAGTTACAACAAGACAAGGTGATGAATGCTAAGACAAAGACATTCAAAGCAATAAAGGCAAAGAGGAGTTACACAAGACAAGGTGATGAATGCTCCAACAAAGACAATAAAAGCGCATCCATCCACTTAATTACGCTTAATGAGTTGGTTGTGAAACCTTCACCTGGTCATGAAGAGCAATCAAAACAGTAATATGAAGCGAGACCTTTACTTCACCAAGCCACTTAAAGCCATGAGGCAAAGAATAATTATTTTTGTTTGTAATTTCCTTTAATCATTTTGCTTGAACTGTAGAAAGGAAGGACTTTGTCTCTTTACTTTGTAACAAAGCAAGAACCTCCTCATTATATATAGGGGCGCAAGTTTCAATAGAGGTGAACAAAGATTTTAGCAAAATATTGAGTTCATACTCTTTGTCTCGATTGGACCACGCTTTATCGATCTTATCAAGAAATCCTCTTGTGGTGATCCTCACATTCATAGGCTTATCCTGTCTTGGATTAGACTAAGGTGGCGCCCGCCTCCCAATCATCCATCTTCTTCACTTACTCATAAACAGTAGATCCTTGAGACCTTGTTTGCTTCTTGTTTTATTTTCTTAGGTTTTCACAATCTGTCCCTTAATTCTCTACCACCAAAGCCACGAAATTACATTCATTCTCTATCCAATTTTCATTCATTTTATATCAAAAATACAAAAACAAAAGTCACAACCAGATTCCCTATGGTGAAAATCAAGCAAATGGCCAATTTCTACAACAAGGAGGCCATCATTTGGTATCGAGCAAGGTTTCGACTTTGTTCAAAAGAATCCTGTGTTTCTCTATTCTTACCTTTGAGTTCAATTCTTTATAAAAAATTATAAAATTCATAAAAAAAAAAATCTTGAATTTCGTCAGAGTTTCTTCGCTTGACACTCTAAATTTTTATTTTATTTCTTTCTTTTGAGTGAGTTCTTTCTTGTTCTAGTCTCACAAACTTTGTGTTCAATTTTTGTTTCTTACCTTTCCTTTCCAAGTCATTGTGTGTGGATTATTATTTGAATTGGTTTCTTGTATCGATCATTCACGGGTTTCTCTAAAGAATCGACATAAGAGTTATGGATCCTCAAAATCGACATTACTAGATGCCCTCACGGCAAAAATGAGAGAACTTTGAAAGAGGAAGTAAGGCATAAATGAAAGAATTGACCAATTAGAAAATGGTATAAAATAGCAAAGTGATGAGGAGGAACTGAGGAGAAGGAGACGGATGAACCTGTAGAAGATAGGTCAGGTGGTATAAAAATAAAAGTACCACAATTTGTTGGGAAAATGACCCGGAGACGTATTTGGAATGGAAACTAAAATTGAACAAATTTTTTCCTCAGAATAATTATAATCATCTTCAAAAGTGTGCAAAGTTGCTTCTATTGAATTTACAGATTACGCCTTGGTGTGGTGGGACCAATTGACAAAGGAGAGGAGAAGGCACAATGAGCCATTGCCACATGGGAGGAAATGAAGAGGCTCTATGAGAAGGAGATTCATCCCATCTTACTACAAATGTAGAGTTGCACAACAAATTACAAAACTCACCCAAGGCAACAAAAAGTGTTGATGAGTACTACAAGGCGAGATGGAGGTGGTAAAATTAGAGCAAATGTGGAGGAAGATGATGAAGCAACCATGGCCAGATTCTGCATGGCCTAAATCGTGATATAAGTGACATAGTGGAACCTGCAACACTATGTTCAATTAGACGATTCGTACATCAAGCCATAAAGGTAGAAACAACAACTTAAGAGGAAGCGGTCGATAAGAAGAAGCACTACCACTTCCAATCCTCAAAATTGGAAGAGCAATATTAAGAGTGAAGGTACTTCATCATCCAAAGAAGCCGCTGACACAAAAGGTAAAAACGCTACAACTAGTCCTTCTCAAGTTGTTTCCAACTAACCGTCATATGTTTCAAGTGCTGGGCTTAGGACACATTGCATCTCAATGTCCTACCAAGAGAATTATGATCTGTAGAGGAGGTTGAGGAGGAAGATGAAGGCTGGAAGAGTATGATGAGGATTGTGGAGGAGGAGGCCCAAATACCTAGTGGAGAGCTACTTATGATGAAAAGTTGTCAGCCGTGGTAAAGGAGGAAGATGCGACTCAAAGGAGAACATATTTCACTCAAGGTGCCTCATACAAGGCAAGGTATGTTCCTGATTATTGATGGTGGGAGTTGCACAAATGTTGCTAGCACAAGGTTAGTTTCCAAACCCAACTAGAAACTAAACCACATCCCAAGCCATATAAGCTTCAATGGCTCAGTTAATGATGTCAGATGATTGTTGATGAACAAGTAGAAATTTCTTTTTCAATTGGAAAATATGAAGATGTGGCTGTTTGTGATGTAGTTCCTATGGAGGCCACCATGTCTCGTTGGGAAGGCCTTGGCAATTTGACAAAAGGCAAGCCATGAAGGGCATACCAACAAGTACTTTTTGTTCATCATGGAAAAGAATTGTATTGGCCTTTGAAAGCCCAAGTGAGAGATGATCAAAAAAATTGAGAGAAAAATGTGAAAAAGAAAAAGAAGAAAAAGAAGAAAAAGAAAAGATCGCCAAGAAAAAGAGAGAAAAAGAGTGACAAAAAGATTGATGAAAAAAGAAAGAAAATTTGATGGCGACAAAAGGAGGTTAAAAAGCTATTTTTCTAATCAGCCCCTATATTTGCTTTTTAGCAAAGAGGTGGCCTTGCTGGAAAATTTACCTAACACTCAAGAATTGCCAAATTGCATAAATTCTCTTGCAGAATTTGAGGATCTGCTTCCTAAGGAGGTACTCAGTGGGTCGCCACCTCGGTAGGGATCGGTGCACCACATTGATCTCATCCCAGCGCCACTTTGCCTAATAGGCCACCACCTGAGCAACCCACAACAAACGCAAGAGATACAAAAGCAAGTGGCTGAATTGGTAAGTAAAGGTTGGGTAAGGGAAAGTTTAAGTCCATGTGCTGTCCCCGTTATTTTAGTCCCTAAGAAAGATGGTAGTTGGAGAATGTGCAACGATTGTAGGGCATGAATAATATTATCATACAGTATAGGCATCCAATACCTCGTTAGATGACTTGCTTGATGAACTGCTTAGTGCATGCTTGTTTTCCAAAATTGATTTGAAAAGTGGATACCATCAAATTAGAATAAGGAAGGATGAATGGAAAACTGCTTTCAAAACTAAATATGGTTTATATGAAGTGGTTAGTTATGCCTTTTGGATTAACTAATGCACCCAGCACTTTCATGAGATTAATGAACCATGTTTTGAGGGAATTTTGGGAAAATTTGTTGTTGTATATTTTGATGATATCTTGATATATAGCAAAAATTTAGAGGACCATTGCATTCATCTAAGTGGTTGTTTTAAATGTGCTAAGAAAAGAAAACTTGTATGCAAACTTGGAAAATGTGTGTTTTGTACTGATCAAGTCGCTTTTTCTAGGCTTTGTCATAAGTTTCTCAAGAGTACATGATGAAGCAAAGGTGAAGGCAATCCAAGAATGGCCAAGACCTAAAAGTGTATTGAGGTAAGAAGTTTCCATGGTTTAGCAAGTTTCTATAGGAGGTTTTGTTAAGGATTTTAGTACTATGTCATTACTCTTAATGAAATTGTTAAAAAGGAAATTGGTTTTAAATGGGTGAGAAACAAGAACAAGCTTTTTCAATTTAAAGAAAAGCTCACCCAAGCACCAATTCTAGCATTGCCTAATTTTTCAAAATCTTTTGAAATTGAGTGTGATGCTTCCAATGTTGGAATCAGCGCTTTGATGCAAGCAGTCATCCAATTGCTTATTTTAGTGAGAAATTAAAGGGGCTGCCCTAAATTACTCCACTTATGATAAGGAATTGTATGCCTTAGTAAGGCATTGCAAACGGTGGCATAACATTACTTTGCGCCAAAAGAATTTGTCATTCATAAGTGATCATGAGTCCTCAAGTATTTAAAAGGACAAGGTAAGTTGAATAAGAGGCATGCTAAATGGGTTGAATTTTTGAGCAATTTCCTTATGTGATTACATAAGAAGGGTAAAGCCAATGTTGTGTAAGGATGCATTATCAAGAAGGTAATGCATTACTTCTCTACCCTTGAAACTAAAATTTTGGTCTCTGAGCACATTAAGAATTGTATGAGCATGATCTTGATTTTTCTAGTAAATATGCTGAATGTGTGCATGCTGCCCATAATGGATTTTTTAGGCACAATGATTATTTATTTAAAGAAAAAGGTTGTGTGTGCCAAAAGGATCCATTAGAGAACTCTTAGTCAAAGAGGCGCATTTAGGGGCTTAATGGGACATTTTGGTGTTCCTAAAACTTTGGAATTTTTGCAAGAACATTTCTATTGGCCTCACATGAAAATTGATGTGCAAAATATTGTGAAAGATGCATTGTTTGCAAAAGGCCAAATCCAAAGTGATGCCCCATGGTTTATATACTCCATTGCCTGCTCCCTCAATATCTCGGATCGACCTTTCCATGGACTTTGTCTTAGTGGTTACCTAGAACAAAGAACTGGAAAGATTCTATTTTTGTTGTTGGGACAGGTTCTCAAAGATGGCACATTTCATTCCATGCAAAAAGGTGGATGATGCTTGCCACATTGTCGATTTGTTTTTCAAAGAAGAAGTGCGCTCTACATGGTCTACCAAAAGTATAGTGTCCGACCGCGGACACTAAATTTCTAAGCCACTGGAGAACTTTGTGGGGTAAGGTGGGAACTAAGTTACTATTCTCTACAACTTGTCATCCCCAAACCGATGGGCAAACCGAGGTAGTAAATGTAACCTCTCTACTCTTTAAGGGTCAGATTTCTTTTCAAGGAATTTGAAAATGTGGGAAACGTGGCTGCTACATGTTGAATTTGCTTATAATAGGGCTGTCCATAGTACCACAAATCATTCCCATTTGAGATTGTGTATGGTTATAATCCTTAACTCCTCTTGATCTATTACCTTTACCTAACACATCTCTCGTTGAAGCATAAAGATGGCAAAGCGAAAGTCGAATTTGTGAAAAGTTTGCATGAGAAAATTAAACCGCAAATTGAAAGAAAAATGAAAGCTATGCCAAAGTGCCAATAAAGGGCTAAGCGGTTACTTTTGAACCCGGAGATTGGGTCCGGGTCCATATGAGGAAAGAAAGGTTTCCGGTCACAAGGAAATCTGTTAATGCCTGCGATGGCCCTTTCAAGTGATTGCCAAAGTCAATGATAATGCTTATAAAGCTGACCTTCCAGGTGAGTATGGTGTTAGTGCCACTTTCAACGCCACGATTTGTCTCTTTGATGTAGGTGATGAGGACTTCAATTCGAGGTCTAATTCTCCTCAAGAGGGAGGGAATGATGAGGACATGGAGCACCAAGAGGCCATTCAAAGCTTAGGAGGACCAATGACTGTGTGGCAATGTCAAGGAGGGTCCAAGAAAGCTTAGTCCAATTCATGACTAAGACAATTGCAAACAGAGGCAAAGATGTAATTGCACTAAAACCATGCTTGTCATACAAGCCATGGAGGAGGCGCAACTTGCATAAAGTTAAGGCAATTAAGTTAATTTCTTTTAATTGAATAAAAGTGCAAGTGACCAATTGATTTATTTGGGACCAAGGCACTAAGTTATTTAATTTTTTTGGTGTGTTTAATCCACTGCTGGTGGCGCAAGGAGCAAGTGGGTCCCACACCTCAACCACTTTGTAGTTTTAATGGGTGAATAATCTGCTACCAAGGAAAGACAAAGACATTCAAAGCAATCAAGGCAAAGAGGAGTTACACAAGACAAGGTGATGAATGCTAAGACAAAGACATTCAAAGCAATAAAGGCAAAGAGGAGTTACACAAGACAAGGTGATGAATGCTCCAACAAAGACAATAAAAGCGCATCCATCCACTTAATTACAATGAGTGGTCAGAAACCTTCACCTGGGTCATGAAGAGCAATCAAAATGTAATATGAAGCGTAGACCTTACTTAACCACACATTTAGCTACGAGGCAAAGAATAATTATTTTTGTTTGTAATTTCCTTTAATCATTTTGCTTGTAACCCTAGAAAGGAAGGACTTTGTCTCTTTACTCTTTGTAACAAAGAAGAACCTCCCTCATTATATATAGGGGCTAAGTTTCAATAGAGGTGAACAAAGATTTTAGCAAAATATTGAAGTTCATACTTTGGTTCGATCGACCAAGCTTTATCGATCTTATCAAGAAACTCTCTTCAGTGGTGATCCTCACATTCATAGGCTTATCCTTGTCTTGGATTAGACTAAGGTGGCGCCCGCCTCCCAATCATCCATCTTCTTCACTTCATAAACAGATCCTCGAGACCTTGTTTGCTTTTTTTGTTTTATTTTGTGTTTTCACAACTGTCCCTTAATTCTCTACCACCAAAGCCACGAAATTACATTCATTCTCTATCCAATTTTCATTCATTTTATATCAAAAATACAAAAACAAAAGTCACAACCAGATTCTATGTTGAAAATCAAGCAAATGGCCAATTTCTACAACAAGGAGGCCATCATTAGGCCTAACCTCCTCAACCAAAACCTCGTCAATCCATCCTGCTCCACTGCAACCTGCCTCCCCACACTCCGCACAGAGAGGAGAGGGATCCACAGGTGGGGTCGGGATCCCGAAAATCAAAGGAGGAGTCGACACAGCCTCTGGCGCTGGCTTCGCCATGGGGCTCGGTGTGTCTGCCACTGCACGAGAAGTCGAAGCTCCTGCTGTCCAACGTCTAACTTCCACGCTCTTCCGAGCGGTCCTCCTAATCTTAGCACCTCTAGGCATAGGTACATAGCCAGTCATGGTCCGTTTAGGAATCTCAAATGACTCCTTTGGAGAAGTAGAAGAAGAAGCCTATAACGCTCTATCCTACTGAGTGCTACGCCATCCGTCAACAATCTGCATCATCCTCACTGGGAAGCTCATAGTCCGTCTCGCGGTCTCCTGTCGCAGTGCCAGTTCGTCTGCTAGGAAAGTCTGAACTACGTCCCCGGTATACACAACTCGAGTGGAAATGGGGTCAAACTCCATAGCCGAGGGGATCTATATGTCAGGAAAGTCAAACATCATCTCCAGCGATGTCGCTATCGCCGGAATCACCACCGTTTTCACCATCATCTGGGTTACCATCATCAATTGAAGGAACAACAGAAAAGAGTCAACTTCTTAAAATAAAATAGATAACGCAAAATAGCAGATACGACAATCAATCATATTATACAGGTACAATATATAATATAAAGCCACATTCTTCAACACATATAGACAATCATATCAATAGCATACAAAACAATCAACAAGGACGCACTTGATGTCCTATTGATGCAACTATATGCCAGTGCAGTTTTAATTCCGGAATTCATGCGCTACGGTCAGGCTGCTCCGTACGTACCAGAGATGACACTTTTCCATGTGATGGTAAATTTTAACGACGTTCCTGAATTCCTTTGGCCATGGGCAATTCCACTACCCAGGATAGACAGGTCGAAGTTACCACAAGATACGACAAATGCCTTCCACCACCCCAATGAACATATCACCACATTTGATATTTCACTTATGGCATAATCAATTAAATATCAATTATCCAATACGAATTCCACATCATATATCTTAACACAATTTAAGCATACATGCAACCACATCATGTTATCACATTCAATGTCACAACAATTCAGTTTCGACAACAATTCCACAATCCACAACAATTCACACAACAATAATCATCAACTTAGATAGACAACAATTCGTACCTTTGAAGCTCCGTGGAACTAGCAAAGAGGTAACATAACATACAAGTGTGGGGAGGTTGGGGGCAATCACCAACCTCTTGCAGTCAAACCCACTAATTAATCATATATAAAGCTTTAAAATTAAAGGGGTAACAAAACCCCCACTTTGAACCCAGAGGTTCTCAAACTTCTTTGATAGAAAAAAAAATAAAAAACGTAAGTGGGCATAAATCAGATTTCTCAAGTCCTAACATCACAACATAAACTTACTACAATCCTAGGCATAAATCTAATTCTAACTCCCTAGGCTCTCAACCCCAAAAATCCCTTAGATAACAAACACTCACACTTGAAAAACTAACAAACAATTAAAAAAAGTAAGGTTTTAAAGACTAAGAATCATTTTCTTTCAAACTCAAAACATGTAACAACACCACTATCAAATTCTTTTTCTTAAATAACTTAATCAAGGCTCCACTTGGTTTTTAGTATCTCATGGGATCCAATTCACCTTATGTGTTTCATAGCATTAAAGATTCAAAACAACTTTCAATTCAATGCAACCATTCCTAAAATTTTTCCCAAACTTATACAACAATTCTATACAACTAATTCAATGCTAGGAACACAAAAATAATTGCCTCTCAAGCCTTATAGCCCGCGGCCATACCCTTCCTTTTCCAAAAAAAAATTGCAAACTTCCAAACTAATTAAACAACATCATTCCATATTTCAATTCTTTCACAAAACAACAAATAATTTCCAAAACATAAACATTAATCAAACTCTATCTCAATCAAACTTCTTCAAGAACAAGGGTTTCACCAAAATCGTCTCAATCTTTGATTTCAAATTAAAATTAACAACTACAATAGCCATAATAACTAGTAAGAAGCAAGAAACACAAGCCAATTTAAATGATTCACATGAAGATCACCCAAACCCCTTTCCTCTAGGTCTTGCACCTAGGATTTCGTAATGGGGAAAAATTGGTTCATCTCATTCATGATCATGATCAAGCACTAATTAAAGCATTAAAACAAGAATTGAACAAGAAAAAATCAATCCTAAGCATATATACATAGCCCACGGTTTTGGGGCTGAAATGGGAGGAGAAAAACTTGGCTTTCATGCTTACTTGTAAGATGGAATGAGTGATTGCAAGAAGAAGAAGAATTAGGAGCAAGGAAGGTTGAATAAATGAGGAGAAATCTTGCATGAAAGGTGAAGAAATGAGGAAGCCATGGAAGGTGCTTCACTTTCTCTCTCAAGAACCAAGAAGAAGAAGTAAAATGGAGTGTAGAGAGTGGGGGAAGGGCGCGGCCAGCAGCTGAGAAATAGGGGGAGGGATTGAAAAAAATAACATAAAGTAATTTACTTGATTAAAAACATAATTAGGAAAAGCATAAAAATGTTAATCACCCAAAAAGTGACACCTACATCTAAAACAAGATGTTAATCCCATCAACAAGTCTAAAACATCTAATCTCTCATCTCCCATGATTATCCTCTAATCCTAGATTCTTAAGTGTACTAAAAACACGGCGTCAAGTAATCGCGTTACCGATCAACTCTCTCGCCGATAATTCGGAAAAATTAATTTACCGAGAAATTAATTCACCGCGTAATGATAATTTATCATAAATAATAAAAACAATTGAAAACACTCACTCATAGTCACAACAAGTTACGATTCGATTTTCATCGAAATCGGAGTTCGTTTAAAATTTTATTCGCGGATAAAAATTATCCGATGATTCAAAACGCGACGAAACTTCGTTAGAATTTTTCGACGATATTTGAACCATGAATTAATATAAAATATTAATTCTCAAATTTAATTTGATCTTGATTTAATTCAATTACTTGCTTAACGAACAAGAAATTGCTTATTATAGCATAAATACGACAATTTATACTAAAATAACGCTAAATAACGCATTATGAAAATACAGGTGTTACATTATTAGAGCTTATGTCATAAGCGCTTACATTTAATAAGTCATTTACGTTTGGATATATATATTGAAAAGCGCTTATACAAAATCAATATGTTTGGATACATCTTTACATAAGCACTTATAAGTTATGATAGTTTTTAAAAAAACAAAAAATTTATAAAAATAACATTAAGTATCACAAAATTATTATTAAAAATTAAAATTTCACCTATCACATGTTAGAAGCCATGATAAAAAAAAACATTCAACATTCAGTTGTTTTTAATTTGTAAAAATTTAATAAAAAAACCATGATTAAAAAATAGATTGTTAATTTTATTTTTTTTTGTGCTATAGTTTGTTAAAATTTAAAATATCCAAAAGTAATAACAAGAAAAATATCAAACAGACGTAAAAATCAAAAGGTGACGTTGCGATAGAGTGATGGGCCCATAGTCATTTACTATGTAATTGTACTTTTTTACTGAAAATTAAAGGATCAGAGATGTACCCAAAAAAAAAGATCAGACATACAAATGATACAGAACTCGCGACGAGCACGTAAAACAAAAAGAAATAGAGCGTGTAAAACAAAAATTAAGATGTCAATGTAAAAAAGGGACACGGCAGATTCGAACTTGGGTCAAGAAACACAGAACAGTAACTAAGCGTATAAGCTCTGCATAAGCTGATCTATAAGCTTGTTGTGAGAGCTTGTGAAAATATGCTATAAACAGCTCATGAAACAGTCATAAGCTCTTATTATAAGTTGTCTCAAACACGTTTAGAAGCTCTTATATTAGTATATAAGCTCAAATAAGCCCTACATAAGCCAATCCAAACAGACCCTAATTTTTCTATCATCTTGATTCCTGAAATAGTACTGTTAATAAAACATTTTTAGGTAAATTATACACCTCTCCTATGAAAGAAGCTTGAATTACACTTTTCATCATCTTATGTTAAAATCTACACTCTCCTCTTTTAAGAGAAGATTGAATTACACTCTTCACTCTTAAAAAATAAATATGTATTACACTTTAATCCATTTTAACATAAACGAATATTTTAATGCTGGAAAATAAATTTAAACCATCATTTAGGATTTTTTTTATAACTTTCAACATCAATGATAATTAATTTTGAATACTTTATTGTTAATTTTATGATTTTAAGAGATAAAATTCAGCTTTAAATAGTCTTTTTATCAATTTAGTAATTTGCTCAAGATTATTATTTTATTTTTTATTATTCCATAATCGATAATAGAAATTTTTTTGACAAAATAATAGAATTGAACACTATATGTATATGATATCGTCAATCAAAATTTGAGAAAAAATATGCATAAAAAGTTTGATTATAATAAAATAGATTAAATTATAATACATATTTACTTTTTAAAGAAGGAAAGGAAAGTATAAATTTTACCATAAGATGATAGAGGAATGTAATTCAAGTATCTTTCAGACGAGGGTAGTGTAATTTTCTTTTATTTTTACCATTCTTATTGAATCAATTGTTGTCACTACTTCAATAGCCTTGTGTGTTTTTTTTTTTTTGATGAAAAATAGCCTTGTGTTTTTTTTTTGTTGAAAAGAATAGCCTTGTGTTTTAAAAATCAATACTTCCGTTACAACTATTATTATTATTATTATTATTATTATTATTATTATTATTTTTACAGAATTACAACTATTATTATTATTATTATTATTATTATTATTATTATCCAAAAATATTCTTTTTTAGAGATGTATGCCATTAGAATTAAGTAATAAAAAACACTTGACCCACAAATATTTTTTACAAGAACTACGTTAGCTTTGAATTTCTTATTGACCCAATGGATACGTAGGAGCAAGGTTTATTCATTATCAAGCTAAATAATAATAAAAAATCTCCTCGCTTGAATTAAATAATTTAAATAAATAATTTTTTTGGCTTTATCATTCTTTTAGGCCTAAAATAAATAATTTGAAAATTAACATAAAATTTTGCACATCTAACTATATGTTACCGTTTTATAATGAATGTTGTAGGGTGTTAATACCTTCCCTAAATATAATTGACTCTCGAAACCAAAATTTGGTTTCAATGACCAAATTATTTTTAAAGAGTGTTTCCAATGTTTTCTCCTAAAAATAAACTTTTGTGATGACTCCCTTTTTTTTGAACTTATAAGTTTTTGTTCACCGCTCTCATCACGATGATGTTACGACAAACCAAAAGTGCAATTAAATCAAATTTTTATTAATATATCTTATGACTGTCATGATACACATGTGAGGGATTTTTGTCCTCCCTAGCCGCAGACAAAAATCATGATACCAAGATATTAGAAATCAGGGTCGGCCCAATATCTATTTAGGCTTAAAGCGGTTATGAGGCGAGACCTTTTTCAGTCTAATAACAATATTTTATAAATAAGTAATTTTTATAAAGATTGTTGTTTATATTTATAAATAAACACAAATTAACTTCTGATTTAAATAATTATTTAAAAAAATCAGTTTTTAAATGATGTATAAATCATTTTTTTATATTTTAATCAAATGGATACCCTTTTCAATTGTTTATAATTTTGTTCTCATTTAGTAGTTTAATATTATTTAAATAAAAGATATAAAGAAATCAACCCAATCAGAGTTGTAGGCTAGTACCTGAGTTTGATCTCTGACGATGAAACAACTTAGGGCCAGACTCTACTTATCTCCCGGCTAAACTTCGGATTAATTAGGGCCCCTTTCCCCTGGATACCAGAGTGGGTCAAAGACCTCTAGACCAAAAAACAGATTTGTGGGTATAAATGGGCCTATGAGTGAAAGTTTTTTTAGCTTCAACTAGCTGAGAAAACTCGTGCCCAGCACAAGTAGCAAATAAAAACAGAACCTACAGTGTGATTTAATTTTTGGAGTGTAGTTACATTTTTTTGTGAGAAAATAATTTTTTGCGAGAAAACAAATTAATGAGTATTTGGCACATGTAATTAGTGTAGTTATAATAGAGTATATGTGAATAAGGTTAAACATTACGTGAGTTAAAATATTTAAATGCAGCTCCATTGGGGATTGAACACATATATCAATATCAGTAATTCATATACCAACACCTTAGCCATTCATTCTAGGGGGTCTTGTTTTCAACTTGTGTGTGTGTATATATATACACACACATACACACAACATGTAAAGTAAATAAGGTTTTGGGGAGGCATAAAGCAAACAGTGGCACTCTTAGGTCAGGATTGTTGGAAATCTCTGCAATTACGTCCCAATTAAAGTTGTAGCCGCATCAAAGACATTTGTCCACATTATAAGCGCTTTTGAGTCTTGAGGCTTTTTCTATATATATATATATATATGCACACACACACAACATGTAAAGTAAATAAGGTTTTGGGGGAGGCATAAATCAAACAGTGGCACTCTTAGGTCAGGACTGTTAGAAATCTCTACAATTACGTTCCAATTAAAGTTGTAGCTGCATCAAAGACATTTGTCCACATTATAAGCGCTTTTGAGTCTTGAGGCTTTTCTTGTCCCCGTGAGCCTCTAGAATTCAATTCACTTACACTTTTCATTATAAAAAAAAAAGGCATTTGTCCATAACTTTTTAATTTTATAATACTATAGATCGAGATGTAACTACATGCAAAATTGCGATTCCTAATTAACGTGTGAACCTAACTTACTGTTTCTTTTTTACTTGAGAGTAACTAGTTCATATGATGCAAAAGTAAGTATCTATTGGATGGTGCCTTAAACGAGGCCCTCGTCTGCTCATGTCTCGTTCTTCCATGCGCGTGTAATCTATTTACTATTTAAAAAACTTAATTATGACACGAGCAACATTATTTTATTAAAGTACTCAAAAATTGTTTTCCGTCCAATTTTCGTTTTTCCAAGAGTTTTTGTTGTTACATGTGCTTCAAAGAACTGGTGTAGTGGTGTTCTCTTTATATCAAAAAAAATAAAAATAAAAAAGAACTGGTGTTCTCGCCGTTATGAATGATAAGGTAATTCTCTTGAACAATATCATACATGCATCGAAGACTTGATACGATAGAAGGAGAAGAGGAATCAGGTGACCAAACTGTGGTTGTTTCATGGATATGGATGCTCTGATGAAAGAGGCACAAGGAGCACCCACGAAAACATAGGAATATATTAGGGAAAATACTAATGAGTGTCCTACGAGCAATGTCTAATAGATCCAAAAAAATAAGTTTTTATGGCAAGTTATATATTTAATACATTAAAAAGAGATTAACTTAGCTTTTAAATATGTATTTACCTTATTTAAAATTTTTAAATAATATTTTTAAGGCACTTGTTAACCTCACAAATATATTAGTCGCTTATACTATTAAAAAGTGAGATGTGATTAATTAAAGACACCGAAGGGCCTCCGTGATATCCGTTTGGCTGAGCCTCTCCTGGCTTACTCTATTCCCTCTAATGATTCCATTTGAATAAGTACATAGAAAAGATACCTATATGTTATTCAATTCAGTTAGCCAGTCTTAATCATTGGACTATATGCTAGCTATTTGATTGCCTTCAATTCATTATAGAGATGGCAAGAAAGAAACCAATGTTTATGCGTTGCTAATCAAATTTATATAATTGATTGCTGTCATCTCTCACGCTAATCATTCAACTAAATTATTTTAATCATAGCGGGAAAAAAAGAATGCTAAATTATTTTGATCAATTTTTCTTTCTCTGCCTTTTCAATTCATTTTGGGTTTTCCCCCGTAAACGAATTTTTTTTTCCCCTGTTAATCTATAACCAATTAAGACATTATATTGTTTCCATTTAGAAAAATAATTTTCCTTTATTTTTGGAGGGTGGACAAATAATTTAATTTCTTTAAAATGTTTATCATTGCTATTGTTGCTATCTGCTAGCGTTGGTTTCAAATATGAAATGCGAGTATAATTGAACTGACATTAAAATGGAGACATTAAAATAGACATGCTTAGCACCTTTACTAATTCCGAATTGGAGGATGTTTTCATGTGGGAGTCTTCCACTTCAGGTATATACACTACTAAGAGTGCTTGCTCTTGGTTAATTTTTAATGATGAGTCTGTGCTCTCTGATTCTAATAGTTGGTCTTGGGTTTGGAAGTTGAAGGTTTCTGAAAATATTCGTTTCTTCGTTTGACTCATCTTTCATAATAGCTTGCCTACTAATTTTATTAGACATATGCACCATGTTTCTCCTTATGCCTCTTGTCAAAGATGTGGTGCTCCCCATGAAACAATTTTGCATTCTCTGCGTGACTGTCCTAGTGCTCATACTATTTGGCTATATCTGGATTTTACTTCTTCTACCAATTTTCTTTGTGATAATCATAGAGTTTGACTTAAGGAGCAATATGCTAGCAATAGTTCTTTGCTCTTGATTTCTTGTTGGGAGATTTGGAAAGCTCGTAATCTTTTTTTTTTTAATGATATGTGTTGGTTGCATTGGAGGATTCCTAACAATATTAACTCTCTATGGCATACAACAATAAAGGTTTTTGGTATTGTTTCTCATCCAAAATTGTCTCGTTTGGTTTCTTGGATCCCGCCTAGTAGTAATTTTGTCAAGCTTAATGTTGATGGTAGTTCCCTAGGGAATCCAGGTAGACCGGGTATGGTGGTTTAATCATGAACTCTTTTGGTGAGTGGTTATTTGGTTTTTCAAGTAGCTATGGAATGACCACTAATATTAACGCTGAGTTTCAGACTATTTACAACGGTTTGAAGTTAGCTTGGAACAACGGGCTCAGAGATGTCATTTGTGAATCTGATTCCCAATTAGCTCTCAAGCTAATTGAGAAGAAGTCCAGCTAACTCATCTCTATGCTCCTATTGTTCATTACATCTGCCATTTTAAGTCTTATTCTTGGCGGCTGTCTTTTGCCTATACTCTTCGTGAAGGAAATTCTAGTGCCGACTGGCTAGCTAAATATGGAGTTGACCTTGATTATGGTCCTTTGGTTTTTCATTTATGCCCCATACTATGTCTAGTATTTTATTAGCAGATGATATGTGTGTTCAAACCCTGAGATTGTAGTTTGTTCAGTTGTTATTTTCCCCCTGATCAAAAAAATATCATTGAACTGAATCAAAAAGAAGTCTCGAAAGGTTAAATTCCCTAATAAATTCAACTAACTTAATTGAATAAAGACGACTTGAATTGAGCTGCATGTTGTGCTGCTAGGTTTGACTCTCACGAAACAAGATTGTTAATGTTGGAGTTAAAAGAATCCAGCTTAGCAAAAGAAGAACACAGCTCAGCAAATACATTCACAGCTCAACATACAGTTGGATCGGTTACAAATTTTGTTAGATAGTTTACATTTTGTTAGACAGTTTTAGTGTAAATAATATGGTGCAGCCTAGCTCACAGTAATGATCATAGAATCTGGACTTGTATATAAGTCTTCATTCTGCTTGTAACAAACTCAGATTGATCAATACAATGGCTTCACTTTCCTTTTCTGTTTCGTTCATTTCTCTTATGATGATATCAGAGCAGGTTTAACCTGCTCTGCTTCCGCAGCCAGTTTTCTCTGTTGATCAATCTCCATTTCTCATTGTGTTGAAACTATTTGACACAGATCGATACCATTGAATTCGATCTCCTTTCTTAATCGTTCTCAATTTTTCTTCTCATTTCAAAACCCTAGAATTTGATTTCGCTATGGCACGAAATTCAAATACATCAAGCAGCAATGCAAACAACAACAATCAACAAGATATTGATTCAATCTACTATACACATCCTTCTGAAGGTTCGAATTCGGTTACAGTTACACCGAAATTGACAAAAAGCAATTATCAAGCATGGGCGAGGGCAATGCGAAGGGCTTTAGGAGGCAAAAACAAGTTTCAATTCGTTGATGGAATTGTTGAAGTTCCAGACGAGTCCGATCTGAACTACAAGGCCTGGGTAAGATGCAACAATCTTATACATTCTTGGATTATGAATTCAGTTAGTGATTCTATTGGACAAAGTATAGTCTTCATTGAGAATGTGGTAGATGTTTGGCGTGAATTAAAGGAGCAGTTTTCTAAGTCTGATAGAGTTAGAATATCGAAACTGAGGTCTGAAATTCATAATCTCAAGCAAGGAGATAAGTCTGTAACAGATTAATATGGTGAATTGCGAATTTTGTGGCAAGAATTAGAGAGCTATAGGCCACTACCAGTTTGCACCTGTCCGAGGCAATGTACTTGTGCTGCAATGAAAAATGCAAGGGAGTTTACACTTGAAGATCAGATAATGCAATTTCTAACTGGTTTAAACGACAAATTTACAATTGTGAGAACTCAAGTTTTGATGATGGAACCACTCCCATCATTGAACAAAGTGTATTCATTAGTCTTATAAGAGGAAAGCAATGAAGGTTTGGAAGTTTTAGATATTGATGAGTCAAAAAAAATCTCTATTAATACAGTAGACTCCAAGAGGCCACAAGGAAGAGGCAGAGGAGGTTATAACAACTTTAGTGGGAGAAATCTAGGAAAAATTTGTACTCGCTGTGGGAAGGTTGGTCACACTATAGATGTATGATATAGGAAGCACGGTTTCCCACCTAACTATGGAAAGAATTGGTCTAATTCTACAAATACAAATGTTAATACTGTTAATGCAGAGGGATTTGAAAATACAGTGACAAGTAATGATGAAGAGTCACATGTTATGACCATTCCTTCACACAGCAAGAGCTCATTTTCTCCATCCTTTACCAAAGAGCAGTATGACAACATCATTTCTTTGATTCAACAATCTGGAAAATCACAGCAAAAGGCTAGCTCAAGTCACACAACAAACCAAGTTAGTGTGATTCCATCACATAGCCATAAGCTGAGTGAGGACAAGCACACAGGTATACCTTTCAAGTCTTTTTTTTCATGTTCCAGCAGCATACCATCGAGTTCCTGGATATTAGATTCAGGGGCTAATGACCATATTTGCTCTTCAATCCATTGGTTTAGTTCTCACCATAGAATTAAGCCAATCAATGTAAAATTGCCAAATGGTAATTCCATCGCCACAAACATTGCTGGAACAGTGCACTTTTCTGCAAAATTATACATTACAAATGTTCTTTTCATACAAGAATTTTCATTGAACCTCATTTTCGTATCTAAATTGTGTTCATCATTAAATTGCACTGTGCAATTCTATGATTCTAAATGTTTGTTGCAAAACTTGAGTTCCCAGAAGATGGTGTGCAGAATTTCATCATTAAAGTTGAAACTCAATTTAATGTCAAGGTCAAAACTTTTAGAAAAGATAATGGGCCAGAATTTTCTCTTTCCCAATTTTATGCTTCCAAAGGTATCACTCACCAAAAATCGTGTGTTGAGACTCCTCAACAAAATGGGAGAGTTGAAAGAAAACACCAACATATCTTAAATGTTGGTAGAGCTCTTTTGTTTCAATCAAAAATGCCAAAACAGTTTTGGTCATATGCACTTTCACATGCTACTTTTCTGATTAACAGAGTTTCCAGCCCCTTACTTGACAATCAATCCCCTTATTTTCTATTATATGATCAATTGCCAGATTTACATGCCCTCAAGGTTTTTGGATGTCTTTGTTATGCTTCTACTTTGGCTTCACATAGAAGTAAACTAGAGCATAGAGCTAGAAAATGCATTTTCTTGGGTTTTCCACAAAACATAAAAGGTTTCATTTTATTTGATTTACATTCTAGAGAAATTTTTGTCTCCAGAAATGTTAGTTTTCATGAGCATATTTTGCCTTACAAAGCAAACACATCATCCACATCCACTTTACCACATTGGAATTATACCTCTCCAAATATCACCATACCAATACCCACTGCAGAAAACCAACATCACCTTACTGTTTCAGCCAATAATCATGTTGTTTCTACTGATCCTACTATCGATTCACCAGCTCAGACTTTGCCTTCTTCACCCATAGATAACCTATCCTCAGTTATCCATTCTGATTCAACATCTCCCACAGCTACTGATTTAATTTGTCCTGCAGTCCAAGTTCCCAGAAAATCCAGCAGAGTTAGGCATCAACCATCAAGATTTAATGACTATGTTTGTGGGACATTTGTTGATCAGTCAAACTTGTCTTCTTCAGGTACTTCATATCCTATATCAAAATGCATTTCTTATTCTAATCTTTCACCTTCCCATTGTCATTTTTCCCTTTCTATTTCCACTCAAACCGAACCAAAAACATATGCTGAAGCTGTGAAATCAGATTGTTGGGTTCAAGCTATGAATGCTGAACTTGCTGCCTTGGAAAAGAATGGGACTTGGGTTCTAATTGACCTACCTCCTAATGTCAAGCCCATTGGTAGTAAGTGGGTTTACAAAATTAAACACAAGGCCGATGGTTCTATTGAAAGATTTAAAGCACCTTTAGTTGCCAAAGGTTACAACCAAATTGAAGGGTTAGATTACTTTGACACCTTCTCACTCGTAGCAAAATTGACAACCGTGCATACTGTTTTAGCTTTGGCATCCATTAACAATTGGCATTTACATCAATTAGATGTAAATAATGCCTTTTTACATGGAGATTTGCAAGAGGATGTATATATGCTTGTTCCATAATGAGTCACCACATCCAAGCCCAACCAAGTTTGTAAGTTGCTAAAATCTTTGTAAGGGCTTAAACAAGCAAGCAGAAAGTGGTATGAAAAGCTGACTTCTCTCTTATTGCACATGGTTATACACAAGCTGCCTCTGATTATTCGCTATTTGTTAAGGCCTCTTCTAATTCTTTCAATGTGCTTTTGGTTTAAGTGGATGATATAATTGTGGCTGGGAATTGTATGACTGCCATTACAGATATCAAAACAGCTCTGCATACTGCTTTCACAATTAAAGATTTGGGGATTCTAACATTTTTTCTTAGTCTTGAGGTTGCACACTCAAAAAAGGGTATTTCTCTTTGTCAAAGAAAATACTGCTTAGATCTTATAAGTGATAGTGGATTCCTCGGTTCCAAACCAGTAAGTACAACCTTGGATCCTTCAGTAAAGTTACACAAAGATTTTGGAAAACTGTATGTAGATGTTCCATCATATAGGAGACTTATTGGTCGTCTACTCTATCTCACTACAACTCGGCCAGATATAACCTTTGCTGTCCAACAATTGAGCCAATTCTTGGCTTCTCCTACCATGGTTCACTATCAATCTGCATGTAGAGTACTTCGGTATCTCAAACATAACCCCTGGAAAAGGTCTGTTATTTCCCAAATCTTCATCTTTACAGTTGCTGGGCTTCTTTGATGTAGATTGGGCCAGTTGTATTGATTCCTGCAGATCAGTCACTGGTCTCTGTTTCTTTCTTGGAACCTCACTGATTTCTTGGCGCACAAAGAAGTAGAATATTGTCTCTCGTTCTTCTAGTGAGGCTGAATACAGAGCACTTGCAGTAGCTACAAGAGAGTTGCAGTGGTTGCTATATTTACTGCATGATCTTCATGTCACATGTTCTAGAGTTCCTGTTTTATATTGTGACAACCAGAGTGCCCTTCACATTGCTGCAAATCCTGTTTTTCATGAACGAACGAAACACTTAGACATCGACTGCCACATCGTTCGTGAAAAATTCCAGGCTGGAGTTCTTAGACTTCTTCCTGTTACTTCTCAAGAGTAGCTTGCTGATTTTTTTACTAAGGCCTTACATCCTAAACCATTTAATGCACTTACTTCCAAGCTGAGCATGGTTGACATATACCAAGCTCCAGCTTGTGGGGGGTGTTAGAGTTAAAAGAATTCATCTCAGCAAAATAAGAACACAGCTCAGCAAATACATTCACAGCTCAACATACAGTTGGATTGGTTACAAATTCTGTTAGATAGTTTACATTCTGTTAGATAGTTTTAGTGTAAATAATATGGTGCAGCCTAGCTCACAGTAGTGATCATAGAATCTGGACTTGTATATAAGTCTTCATTCTGCTTGTAACAAACTCAGATTGATCAATACAATGGCTTCACTTTCCTTCTCTGTTTTGTTCATTTCTCTTATGAGTTAATTTGAGATCAACTTTTTTTATAGGCAAAATTGAATTTTATTAATCCTTAACATATAGCACAAAGAGAATTTTATTAATCCTTAACAAATAACAAAAGTGAATTTTATAACGATGTCCCAACATGTATTAGACTCTTTGATTTTGAATGAAATGAATTAGATACTTTTTGTCCAATATATATATATATATATATATATATATATATATATATATATATATATATATATATATAGCACAAGGAGTGCCAATCATAGGCAGACCTATGTATGAGTCAGGGTGTGCATATGCACCTACTGAGTTTTTAAAAATCCCAATTACTTCTTTGTAAATTTTTTATTTTGACCCCTCTAACATTACAGTTTTGCACCTACTGTCCAAAATTGCACCGTTTCTCGCATCTCACTCACCCAAATTGGTCTCTGACAAAAACATAGAGACCTATTTAGTTCTTGAGAAATGAAAAATATCAATTTGGTTGTCGCAAATATTAAATTTTGGTCAAATTAGTCATTTTTAGAAACATTTTAGTTCCTAATTTGATCAATATTTGAGACACTTAAAGACTAAACTAATATTTTTTTTTCATTTTTCAGGGACAAAATAGGTTTCTATTTTTTTCTAAATGACCAGTTGTAGTCTTTACTTTTTTTTTATTTATAAACAAGAAACATAAAACTCATTTAATTGTTATTTTAAAAATTGGAAACAAGGCCAACTACGGCGACCTAACTTCGGGAGTTTTGATGGGACTTAATTTATTGTTAATTTTATTTTTTGCCATTAACTTTGTTTTTAAATTGTAGGAGATAATGAACAAATTTTTGAAGAGGACATTGTCATCAAATGAGCAACAACCTTGTGAAATCGAGTTTCCAATAACAACACATTGAAATTAATTTAGAAAAGTTGTCATCAAATCCAGAAAAACAAATTAAATGTCAGCATATTATCCTGATGACTGGGATAAAATCATATTTATAAAAAAGAAAATATAATTACTATTATAATTATTAATTAATTAATTAAAATTAAATAGTTTGCACCCATTGACGCGGGTCCTAGATCCGCCACTAGTGCCGATAACTACCATCTTTCTATTAGTAATTAGCTCGAAAGAACTTGATTATTATATGTTGAATGTGCTTCAAGATAACACTAGAATCTCATCCAGACTCCAGTCCTCCTAGAATGACTTGAGCGATAACTAAACTCAATAACAATAAAGTGGAGAATTATATTATTTTGTATAAATTTCTATAAAAATATTTTTAATTAAACTTGTGACAACAAGTTTGATATAGAACGAATCAATATTAAATAATATATTTAACAAATGCAATAGTTTTTACAGAAATGATAAATCAACACCTGATTTTTGACATCGTATATGCACACCGTAGGTGCATATAAGGGGGCTAGCCTTCCGTGTAAGTCAAATCAGAGAAAGAAAACAATAAAAAAATGAAAATGGGGTAAGTATACGGTGTCGGACATCATTTTGGGTGTCCGGATATCATTGCTCTAGTTTTTAACATATTAGATTTTTTTTGGGTCAAAAAACATATTAGATATTTTTTTATTATTTTTTGCTTAATGTCATTTTGACACTTCCTTGATCATTTCAATAAAATAGTGTACGTTTTTTCATAAATTATATTTATGAAATTCTCAGAAACTAACTCTATTAATATTACCGATTACTTTTTGGAAATTATTATTTTTATTCCATACAAAGGTTAAATACATAATTATTATTAGATAAAAAAAAATATTGGGCAACATATTGGTCCTATCAAAATACAATCGCATGGATCGAACTGTACTAATAATGTTAGCTTGGGTAAATTGGGCCCAATTTTGCGTGTTAAGCCCACATTATACAAATAGAGATTGCTACCTGCATCTCTTTTCTTTTTGCACCCCTCCCCCCAAAAAATACCCCCACCCCTTCTCCACTCCCTCCCTCTCTCCCGTCCCACACCTTTGCTCCCCTATTCCCTAACCCCTCCTGTGGTGCCACCCACCCTTGCCCCAGTGGCCACCACTCCCCTACCCCAGTGACACTTTATTTGTTTTCTAGGTTTTCTTTTTTCTCAAAAAGTAGTTTTCGAAAAACAAATGTTTTGCAATAGAAAACTTGTTTTTTTTTTGTCCTTCCAAAACTTGTTTCTGGAATGCATTTTTTTGGAAAGTAAATAAAACACAAAAAATAAAAGATGACGATGGGGAAAGGGAGTGGAAGGGCAAGGGTGAGTGGGGTTGGGGAAGAAGGGGACAACGAGGGAGGAAGTCAAGGGGTGGACAGTGTCGTGGGGGGACGCTGTGGGAAGGGTTTAGGTGGAGTGGGGCAGTGGAAAAGGGGGCAGGGTGTGTGGGACAGAGGAGAGGAGGAAGAGAGTGAGGAAGGAAAGGGGTAAGGGTAGTTTAACTATTTTAGTAGGAGACGGGTACAAAAAGAAAAAAAAATGGGTGTCGATAGAAATTCTCTAAACCAAATTCGCAACTATTAACTAGCCTAGTTAGAACAAAAAAAAACTAGTCTCTAGTGAATGGGAGAGTTCCAATTTCCGAACTTCTGAATGGGCACAAAAAATGTCCTACTAACGCACGAAAAAGGAAGCTCTTGTGCACAATAACTGCCATTCCCTCAATGCCTTACGCAACTTCACTTGAAAAGTCTCAAAACTCAAAAACCCCATTAAGCTTGCTGCTATTTTTAAGAGGAAGCTCTATATAACTATATACTAGTGCCACAAAATATAAAGATGCTCGACCTCAGTAAGAATCGGCCTGAAATACAACTTAAAGTGAATTTAAAAGCGAGGCCAATTAATTTAAATAATTTAAATAATTTTTTAATTTTTTATTTGAAATTTAACCCTCAGAGATGTAAAATTTACTTATTAATTTATCATAACCAATTCTGTTTAAAACCCCTTTTTCAATTAATAACAAGATCACATTATAAAAAAAATAATGATAAAATCAATGTCCATTTATTCTTTATTGAAACATTCTTAATCTTAGATAAAAAAAAACCCACAAATTTGATAATAAAACAACTTTTTGATTATTGAGAGATAAAAGTAGGCAAAATTACCTCTTTGATCCGTTAACTTATTTTTGAGGTGTTATTTGGTCCTATAACTTTTAAAAGTATCAATTTGGTCCTTTAACTTAACTCTGTTAACCCACTATGTACACTAACGGTGTTAATTTTCTCTGATGTGGTGTAGTCATAGCAAACGGTTGTCTAACGTGGACAAAAATAGTATTATTTAAAATGCCACATGTCATTTATCAATTTTAAAAATAAAATAATTAAAATTTAAAAAAAAACCATAATTCAAAGCCTAATCCCCTTTCATTCAAACCCTAATTCTCCCTAATTCTCTCCCGATATAGGGCTGCCACTTCTCACAACCCCCTCTCCCTTCCTTCCCACCACCACCCTACCTTCAGCTACCACCAGGTCTGGACTCACCAACTCGCCACCCTCTCCACCATGGATCTGCCATCGGCGACCACACACTCAAGGGGTTGGGTGAAAAAATAAGAAAAGGAGCGAAGTAGAGAGAGAGAGAGAGAGAGAGAGAGGAAAAAAGGGAAGTGAGAGAGAGAGGGCAAAGACCAAGAGAGGGGCGTGGGTACACCCCCACCCGATTTTTCTTTTCCCTGTTTTTCTTCTCTCATCCTACTGCTTCTGTATGTGTTTTGTTGTTGTTTTTGTTGTTGTTGTTGTTGTTGTTGTTGTTGTTGTTGTTATTGGTTCTGTTTTTGTTGATGTTGTTGGTTGAAGTGGTGAAGATGAAGAGAAAGACCAGGTGTATGGATGTACTATTATGGGTTTTTTAAGTTTTTTTTGTAGTGATTGAATGTACCCGTGTGTCCGATTAGTTTCATTTTGTAGATCAAACCCCTTCATTTTCATTCTTGTTAAGGGTGTTATGGTTGATGGTTATTGGAAACTTGATATGGGTTCTTGTATTGAAGAATTTTTCTCGGTAATCAGTATTGAAAATTGTTTGAATGTGAAATAATCAAAATAATTATTTTTTCTGGGCAATCAGTGTTGAAGAAATGTTTTAGGTAATCAAAATGTTTTTATAATAATTACAATTATAAATAATAAACAAATTGATTAATATTGATAAATGCCACATGATATTAAAATAATATATTTTTGTCCACATAAGGCAATTGTTTGCTACGTCTGCGCCACATCAGAGAAAGTTAATAGAAAAGGACTAATTTGAGTTAACAGAGTTAAATTAAAGAACTAAATTGATACTTTTAAAAGTTATGAGACCAAACTGAATCTAAAAAATAAGTCGAGGGATCAAAAATGTAATTTAACCGATAAAAGCAAGAGCACCTCAACTTTTTTATGATAATAATTTTGGAAGAATTAGAGGGTCCAGTTTGCATGTAAGAATACTATAGAGTACTTTATATTAAAATTTTATATAGCTTAAAATAAAAACTAATAAAATCAAATGAAAAAAAACCCTTGTTTTGATTTAGCCTTTAAAAATAAAAATAAAAATTTATATAAACCAAAGAAGATAATGTAGCTGGAGGGGTCACTTGAAACCAACGTGGCAAAAGTTCTTTGGATTTTGAGAGGAAAATGTGTGAAGGAAAAGCAAAGAGTGAACAATTCAACTTCTGAGTTGATACCAGAAACCGAAGTTGATATTTGATACGTATCATCATCTACAAGGTTCCGGTGGCCATGTCTAAACCTTTTCTAAGTCCATTAAACTAAGATTTTCTTTCTCTCCTATTTCCCATGACCACACTTACGCAATTCTCAATCAAATTTCCACACTTGAAGCCCAGCTTCAACTTCTTCCATGATGGCGTATACAAGAGACCCACTTTCACTTTCTCTCATTCAGACCCAAAGTTCACTTCTTTTCATCGGAGCAGCTTCAAGCTGAGAGCATACAGGGAGAGGTGGTCATTTTTGGGAGGTACAATGTTTAAAAATGGGGTTTTGTTGGAAGAGAAGAGGTGTAAGAGGGAGAAGAGAGTGGTTTTGGGGAAGAATAATAAAGGGTTTGGCTTCAACGGTGGTGGTGGTGGTGGAAGAGATGATGGTGCCACTGCTAGGATTTTGGGAAATCTTGCTTTAGCTATTGGGTTAACTTATCTTTCAATGACTGGACAACTTGGCTGGATTTTGGATGCTATTGTGTCCATTTGGGTATTCTTTTCTCTCTTCTTTTTGCTTTTATTGGGTCCTATTTAGTTTAACCAGCTTATAATTTTATTGAAATATAGGAAGTACACTTCAATGGTTCTATAAATATGCTTATATACTTCAATTCCATCTTGTTTTAGAGTAATCCATCTGTGCTGAATGGTTTGAGGGTTCTTTTAGTTTGTTTAACAATGAGAAATTGGTCCACAATCACTGCCTTTACTTGTTCACTTTAAAGACAATATATTTAATTTTTTGTTGTTGCGGAATTAGCCTCTTGTTAATGCTGTACAAATGCAAGGTAAGACCGTCTATGATAGGCTCGCAATGGGTCCAACCTTTACATGAACTCTGCCATGATAGGAGCTTTGTAGCGCCAAGTTGCCCTTTTCCGTGCATGAGAATCCCCACCATTGTGAGGTTTATATAGCCATACCCCATGAATGGAGAGGCTGATTTTGCAACTAGAACCAATTGTCACTAGTTCGTGTAGGTAGGAACCCATTGTGAGGTTTATATAGCCATACCCCATGAATGGAGAGGCTGATTTTGCAACCAGAACCAATGGTCACTAGTTTGCGTAGGTAGGAACCTTACTGTTGTGTTAAGGCTCATCCTCTTGCTATCATCATGCAGCACATGAGAATTTTACTATACATGCAATTCACTTATAATAGAAGGTTAACAGAAGAGTACTTAATCATTATATAACTTGTGTCAGAGGCTGGCTGAACTAGAGCCAATCAAATAGGTTTTCCAAATAGAACCTTTTTAAATTTTCTAAATTTTAAACTCCTTGTAGGATCTTCCCCTCCCCTGATTACAGCATTCTTCAATTTTCTAAATGAACGTTTTTAGGAATCCAGATCTCATCTAACATATCCAAAAAAGCAAGAAACAAGATGGACATCACTGTGGCAATTGAATAAAGAATAGGTGAAGGATAATTTTCTATACCTTTTCATGCAATCCACACCAACTTACTGATAAAAGTTCCATGTTGTTAGGGTATTTGTGTCTTTGTGTTCAGAATAGGCAGTCACCAAGGGAAGAAAGTGTTAGATCAGCAGATCAAGCATACTAAGTGTTTAACCAGGAAAAAGAATTCAATTCCAAATCTGTAAAGAAAAGCTTTTGGATATTATTTTAGTAATTATTCTCCTTGTAGGCCAAATCATTAAGATTAAAGAAGGATTTTGTTTTAAATGGTTTGTCAATAGAAGATTTATGAAGGGACATTATGGTGTCGTTTGCCATGTAGCAAATCCCACTTAGTAGAAAAAGGTTTTTGGTGGTGGTTGTTATTGTTGTACATTCCTTGTTCCTTATAACATTTGACACCAAAATGCTTAAATAGGTTTCCACCTCTAAGTCTAGGTTGCCTGACAAACTTTGTCTTTCAATACAAGTCCATGCAACCTGTCCATGGAAGTGGGGATCAGCTCTTGTTGCCCCCTTTCACATAATTTCTTACTTTTAACCTTTGTAAACACCATCATTGTTTATTTTTCAAAGTATTATCTTTTGTCCCTTGGTTTATAATGTCTTTTCATAAATTTATTCCTCTAAGATTAGTACATGTAAATTGATCATCTGACTGTCTTGAAATTTCTTTCTTTTTTTTTGTTTCCCCTTTATTTACATGCAGATCTTTGCAGTGTTAATACCGATAGTAGGTCTTGGTGCTTTCCTGTGGTGGGCAGGACGAGATATAATGCAAGGCACTGTGAGGCTTCTTCAAAACTCACCTCTTAAACTTCTTGCTCTTTCAACTTACACTTTATAAATTATGGGATATATTGCTTACATTTTCTTTTTATATTGCTTCTACATACTTCCATCTATAAACTTGAAGCCATTTTTTCCAATTGGGAAATTTGTACAGAAAATTATTTTAACAAAATTTAAGCATAAAAGTAAGTTATTATAGTTATTTTATACCAAAATAGCCTTTTTATTATTTTTACTATCAACTAGTAGTCTATTCTAAGGTAATTAGTACTTTCACTGACTGGGTTTTTAACTTGTGTGTGTGTGTTGTATATGCAGTGTCCGAATTGTGGAAATGATTTTCAGGTTTTCAAGTAAGATATGTTTGACACATCTTAATAAGCTACTTATAAATGATTTATTCTGAATTTGTTCGAACTAGCCATCTTTACTTATTTGTTTCAGATCCTCTTTAAATGATGATTTGCAGCTGTGCCCCTTTTGTGGTCAACCTTTTTCTGGTAAGAGTGGATGTCTTCCTTATATTCTTCCTGTTTCCTTCTATCAATATTACGCTGAATTCTTTCTTGTGGTGGTTAGAAAATTAGGCATAACAAATTTTATTACAGATTTTTAGTCAATACTATTAATGGGCACTAGATGCTGACCCACGCGTTGCACGGGTTGAATTAAGAATCCATGCTTCTCTTATAATAAGGTTTTTGCCTCCTTTTAGACCTTTCTTCTCTGAACATTGTAGTGGCATTGTAGTGGCCGTAACAATACCGCAATTTGAGCCATAAGCTGGTGGGAAATGAGTTTCTACAATAAAAACAGTGACAATAACACACAAATCGTGGGTCTTTAATCATGCCTGCATAAAAATTGAAATGGGAAATTTGACGAGATTATTAATATAATAAATCTAATTGCTGAAGTGGCAATGTAATATCCCACGCTTCAGAAATTATATATTATAAATAGATTCTACAAATGTTGTGACTTTTTTTTTCTTGAAACATAACTTTGGAACTTTCTCTGTTTCTCAGCAACATGCTTTTACTGATCTTAGTTCCTGTATCAAAAATAGATCGAGACTTGAATTGAAAAAATGCCATGTATGAAACATTTTAGGGTGAAACTCACTGATTCATTCATCAAATGATTAGTACGTATATAGGAGTCAAGTGTTAATTATGGTAATAACAAAATGTCCTAATCCCTTGATTTAGGGTATCTACACTAGTTACGAGATAACGTAAACCTACAGCTCCTAATTTACACATTCCTAAAATACATATATTTGTCACACCATGCCTGACAGACGATTGATACCATTTGCTATATTTATTGCATACATTACATGATTTTTACTTTCTTTCATATAACATTCATGATGTTCCGTTCAATTGATATGTTTCATACTCTTTCATGCATAGGTGCTTGTACACTTCACACATTCTTAATGGATCTTGGTCTGTAAATAATTATCTCTTTTAGTTGATTAATGGTATATTAGTTCTGATTGTTGCTCCTTCTGTATGATTCTGAAGTACAATTTAGCCGCTTAACACTGATAACTGTGGATTTCTTTCACTCAAGTGAAATCTAATTTTTCTTTGTCTTTAACCACCTCAACTCAAAGTGTCCGTCTTGTTGTAATTTTTGTCTTGTGTACATTTTTATTTTGCCCTGCATTTTAGTCAAAAATTGAAAGACTATAGGTTTGCAGAAGACATGCAACCTTGAAATAGGATTACTGATTAACAGGTATTACGTTTTTAACTGTCGACTAATAGGCCATTTTAGTTGTTGCATTATCTTTTAATGTTCTGATAGCTTTCTTCTCCATGAGATAACCCCCTTTTGATTCAATAAAGACTCCTAGTCCCAACACCAATCTTTGTGATACTCTAATGTAACTTCCACGTTGTATTTTGAAAGTAGTAAATTGGAATGCTTTATATCATTCACTATCTTATTATTCAGCACTGTTTCATTTTACAAATCAAAACATGCTTATTTCTCACTGTTGAAGAGTTTCATTTTGATATCAGTTGTTGGCAATGAGTTTGTAAAGGACTCTGTAAAGTTTTCAAACCAAGATACAACATTTGGACAGGCATTCAATAATTTCACCCGTTCTAGAAATGGTAATCTTCACAAGTCTTGTTATTGCCTTTTCCCCTTATAAGTACATTTTGTTTAAATGCAACTCTCTTCCTTATCCCCTTTCTCTTTATTATCCTTAATCTTTGTTGATGATGCTGTGTGCTTTTGTTTCTTTCATGGCAGAAAAAGATTCTGTTAGAGCAATTGATGTTGAAGCTGAAATAAAAGATGCAGACTGAGTCTTTGCAGCTATAATAACATGTGACTAAGTTGAAGACAAATCTTATTCAGTTAAAGAACAGGCTGCGGCTTGCACTTTCCGTCGTACTTGGCGCAATGATTGAAACTCATACTAGATATAAAAGTGTGGTGAGCAGAGTAGCACATTCTAGAGAGAGGAATAATGTGAGCCAGTAGCATTGCAATTGTAATATAATTTTTGATAGTGATGTTTCTCAGGTCACACATCTATATATTTGGTTTACCAAAATGCTTCTTCAATTTTCATACTTTGTTAAATGTTTAGAGGATGGTAAGTTGCCTCTTAGGGTATGCCAGCCTCAACACCTTTAATTATGGATAACCCATAATATGATATAGAAATGAAGTAACACATTTTGTTGGGAATTTTCGAGGGGAGCACTAAGAGATTTTGACCACATTTGTTCCTAAAATCTTAAGGTGTTAGGTTAATGGGTTTAGCCTCTTATATACTTTTTATTTTGTTCATTACTAGGCGATGTGAGACTCTTTTATTTTACCACCTCTCACACTTGGATAACTAACACATTTTATGTCCTCAATATTTACCTTAATTAACTTATAATTTGAAAAATAAAGAATGAATTGAAAATCTTGAAAATGACAGAAATAGTAACGTGATAGAAAATGTTGGAAAACTCAATGCAAGAAATCGGATTACACGTCTCGAACATAATAAAGTCGTATTTTATAGATTCAGCTAGGTTTTTTGTGCTTATCGAATGATAGATTGTCATAGTAGCATTTTGGTTTTATGTCTAATTAATCATTCATAAAATTGAATTAACTAGTAATCAACTTACAGTTAGTCAAAAATAAATGAAGATTTTCTCTCCGGCTTCAGCTCAAGTCACTCGTTGGAATAAATTAGCTTGTCAATTTTGCTCAACTTATATGCACAAAATCCTTAAACTTGTTGCTGACAGTTTCATTGTTTTGTTAGGTCATTTGTAAATAATAGCGAAAGAGAAACAAAATTCTGAATATTATTTGTGTATTTCACATTAATCCTCAAAGTTACAACCAAGGCCCGTATATATAGAAAGGGATGAGCCCAAATAGGAATAACAGAAAAATAACCGAAAGAGTGGGCTATAACAGAATCAGCCCAACAAAAGTAACAGAATAACAAACAATGAGTAATGGGCCTAATTAGCCTAACAAACTAATGATAAGAAAAATACAATACACAAATCAGATTGTCTAATACGTCCCCTCAAGCGGGAGAGTGGATGTTTTCCACTCCCAGCTTGGTGATAAGATAATGGAAGGGCTGAGGATCTAAAGCCTTAGTCAATACGTCAGCCAACTGGTCTTTAGAAGAAACTGGCAAAAGATGAAACAATTTTGCTTGAAGCTTTTCGCGCACTAAGTGACAGTCACACTCAATATGTTTGGTGCGCTCGTGGAAGGAAGAATTGGTAGCAATGTGGTGGGTGGATTAGCTGTCACAATATAAAAGGGCTGGAGAAGTGTATGGGGGTCTGAAGTCATCTAACAGATAAGTCAGCTATTGTATTTCGGTGACAACAGAGGCAAGGGTGCGATACTCAGCTTCTGATGATGAACGTGAGACTGTGGCTTGCTTTTTAGATTTCCAGGAGATGAGGGAGTCTCCTAGGAAAATACAAAAACCAAAAACTGATTTCCTTGTATCTGGGCATGTAGCCCAATTAGAATGCTAAAAGCCTTGAGTTGTAAGGAGGAATTGCTGGGAAAAAAGAGACCTTGGGCAGGAGATGCCTTGATATACTGTAGAACCCAAATGGCTGCCTCATGATGAAGATTTGTTGGTGCACTCATGTATTGGCTCAGCTGTTGCATAGAAAAACAAATATCAGGACGGGTGGTGGTCAAATAAAGGAGCTTACCTACAAGTCTTCTGTAGGAGGTAGGATTTGTCAGGGGTGTGCCACCTTGAAGTCTCAAATGTGTGCCTTTGGCCATAGGTGTGTCAGCAGGTTTGGAGGCAAGCAAACCACACTCAACTAAGATATCCAAAGCATATTTTCTTTGGCATAAATGAATATCTGCAGAAGATCTAGCAATCTCTAGGCCAAGAAAGTATTTCAAGTAGCCTAGATCTTTAATACTAAATTTGTTATGTAAAGCAGATTTTATAGCATCAATTTGATTAATATGATTGTCAGCTAAGATTAAATCATCAACATAAACAAGTAGAAAGGCTAGCAAACCATTGTCTGCTAGATTGTTTTTGACCATAAAGGGATTTAGACAATTTGCAAACAAGGCCAGGCCGAGAAGGAACAAGGCCAGGAAGTAAAGTCATGTAGACCTCCTCATCCAAATCACCATGTAAAAAAGCATTATGAACATCTAATTTGTGTAAATGCCAATTTTGAGAAGAAGCAATAGATAAAAGAAGTCTTATGGTAGTCAATTTTGCAACTGGAGAGTAAGTGTCAAAATAATAAATGCCCTCAATTTGATTGAAGCCTTTGGCAATCAATCTAGCTTTATATCGTTCAATACTACCATCAGATTTATATTTTATTTTGTATATCCATTTACACCCAATAGGAGTTTTACCGGGGGAAGATCGGTCAGGGTCCATGTGTTATTTTTATAGAGAGCTTCAAGCTCAGATTGCATGGCTTGGATACAGTGAGGTTGCTGGTTGGCCTGTTTATAAGTTTGGGGTGCATCATTATTGGAAATAGTCAAGGTAAAGTGGAGATGAGGTTGGGATAACTGGGAATAAGAAAGCACATCAGATATAGGGTAAGGAATGGTAACAGAATGATGTTGAGAATTATCACTGGTGGCTGCAATGTAATTACAATGAAAGTCTTTTAGATAAGAGGGGGTTTCCTAGGCCTCTCTGATTTTCTCAGAGTTGATGTGGGAATGGCTGCAGTATCAGAATTGCTGGGAGCAGCAGTGGTTGGTTGAGCAAAATCAGGTGTATTAGTAGTGGCAGAATTGTGAACATATAGATTTTTGTTTGCAGGGTCAAATGTGTTAGTAGTAGCAGGATCAGAAGTAATATTATCAAACATAAAAGAGTTATCAGGAGTGTTGAGAGAAGAGTCAGAACTAGGGAGGAAGGTTGGTGGGAAGATCGATATGGAAAAGTGGATTCATAAAAAATAACATTTCTGGAGATTAAAATGGCTCGGGTTTGTAAGTCAAAGAGGGTGTAACCTTTGGTACCTGGTTCATATCCTAAAAATATACATTTGCTAGCACGAGGATCAAGTTTGTGCCTATTATTAGTAAGAGTGCTAGCATAAGAAAGGCATCTAAAAACCTTCAGGTTAAGAAAGGTAGGTGGTGTGTTATAAAGAAGTTGATGAGGGGAGTTGTTATCAAGAACAGGGGTAGGTAATTTGTTTATGAGATGAATAGAATGACACAATGCATACATTTAGGAAGATGAGATTGAAATAGCAAAGCTCTAGTGACATTTAATAAATGTCTATGTTTCCTTTCAACAGTGGAGTGCTGTTATGGGGTTTCAACACAAGAAATTTGATGTAAAATACCTAAAGAGGCATAAAATTAAGCATATTAAATTCAGAACCATTATCTGTTCTGATTTGCTTAACAGTAGTAGAGAATTGTATGGAAACTAGTTTTAGAAAATTTGAAATGCAGTTGCGGGTTTCATGCTTGTTTTTCATTAGAAAAATCCAAGTATATATAGTGAAATCATCAACAATAGTTAGAAAGTATCTATGTCCTTAAAAAGAGGGAATACTAATAGGTCCCAGATATTCATATGTAATAGTTCAAAGAATTTTGTTGTTTTACTAGAACTTTTAAGAAAGGGAAGTCTACATTGTTTAGCAAAGTGACAAGAATCACAAATCATGTTTTTATTGAATTGAATATAAGGGGAATCAGTACATAATTGGTGCAGAATATTGGAAGATGGATGGCCTAATCTAAAATGCCACAAATCAAAATTATGAGATGCAATATTGTGTGGCTGTGCATTACTAACAAAAGTGGTATTAACAGAAAGATGATTTGAATTACTACTTAAGTGAAGGGTGGTGGGTGTGCTGAAAAATGTAAAGATTGTTACACAGGTTAACATGCCCAATCATCCTTTGGGCAGATAGCTCTTGTATGTAACAAGCATTATGTGAGAAAATAGCTCTACAGTTAAGACTATTAGTAAGTTTATGGACTGAAATGAGATTAAAATGGAAGTTTGGAATATATAAAACATCCTGTAAGTAAAAATTAGGGGCAAATTCAATTGTGCCAGAAATAAAGGCATATAAAACATCACCATTTGGGAGTTTGACAGGTATAGGACTAATTCTTTTATGATATGAAAAAAATTGAATGTATAGACATATATGGTCGTTAGCACCAGAGTCTACAATCCAAAAAGAATGTGGTAAGGAGTCTTTACTTAGTTTGGTAACACTTAAGACTATGTGAGGAGTTGAATCAGATGTTGATGTCTTTATGGAGTTGGCAAAGCTTCCTTTATCAATTTTTGAGGCATGGAGGAGGGACACCAGGTATTGGTAGTCATCGCGAGAAATAGGTGTAGAATTGTCATTGGTGGTGTGTTTGGCAGAGGGGTCAGGTTTGTCATTGTGGGAATTAATGTCCTGATTAGGGGTGTTGGCTTGGCTGGTATTGGCTTGAGCCCTGGTTCTATAGCCAGGAGGGAAACCATGTTTGAAGAAACAAGTCTCTATAGTGTGATTGGTGCAGTTGCATTGGGTGCAAATCATAGATTGCCTATTGTGTGATCTACCTCTGCCTCGTCCAGGTATAGGGTTTCCCCTGCCTTGGGAAGAAGAATTGAAAGAGTTATAGGCAAAGGCACTAGACTCAGGTATGGGTGGATTTGAAGGATTACGTTCTTGTTGAAGAACCATCGAGTACACTTGGCTGATGGTATGGAGGGGATTCATGAGCAGGATTTGGCTTCTGACAGGTTGAAAGGCCTCATTGAGGCCCTTTAGGAAGCACAACACGTGCTCTTTATCTTTATACATTTTAACAGACTTGCTTAGGTCACAAGAACAAGTAACATGACATGAACAAGAAGGTGTAGGGCGCAAAAATTCCAATTCATCCTAGAGGATTTGCATATTAGTAAAAAGGTGGACAGGGATCTTTCGCCTTGTTTCATGGGTTGAAGCTCTTGAAGCAAATCAGACATTCAAAAGTGATTGTCTTTCGTTAAATGATGTTTAAGATCGAGCCATAGATCACAGGCAGTGTCAAAGGAGGCGGTGCTCTGAGAAATTTAGAGTGACAGTGTGCGTGTGATCCAGGAGATTACCATGTTGTAGCATCGTTCCCATGCGTCGAAGATGGGATCCGTGGCGGCTGGTTGAGGGAGAGTGTCATTAATGAACTTTATCTTGTTCTTGGAAGAAAGGGCGCGTTTAATCGTGCAACTCCAGTGATAATAGTTGTCGCCGGAGAGTGGCGGTGAAATGAGGACATACCCAGGGTTTTCGTCGGTGTGAAGAAAAAAGTGACTTGAAGGGTTTTGTGACGGGTTAGTAGGTATGATGGTTTGATTGTTGCCAATGATCTCGTCTTCTTGGCCAGAGCTTGAATCATCGGCCATGGTGAGTGATGTGATTTAGGGTTATACGATGAGAGTAACACGGCAGAAGAGAGTGTTTTCAGGGTTTCTGAAATAAATCTGATACCATAATAGTGAAAGAGAAACAGAATTGTGAATATTATTTGTGTATTTCACATTAATCCTCAAGTTACAACAAAGGCCCATATATATAGAAAGGAATGAGCCCAGATAGGAATTAGAATAAGCCCAATAAAAGTAACAGAATAACAAACAATGAGTAATGGGCCTAATTAGCCAAACAAACTAATGATAAGAAAAATCAGATTGTCTAATAGTAAATGACAGACTTGATCTTAGAATCAAGTAAGACACACACACACACACACACGTAGCGCATGTTTGCTTCCGCAGTGGATAGCCCACAAATGCGCGGTGACTTGGAAGCTCCAAGAGGTAGCTTCAACTTGGCCGTGTTGTGAACGGTTGATGAACACGGATCCAAGCATACGCATAGATGCACTAGGTCAGGAAAGATCACACCAACAATCGTGCAATGCCTTTCAACTATCTCAATAGCTGGTCTATTTCAATGTTCCAAGAATTTGCTCGTGTGTCCAACCACTTAAAACTACATGTTAATGAATTTAATGTTCTGAAGGCACATTTTTTACTTCCTTTGTGCCTCTAATAACACTAGGTTATTGAAAAATTAGCAAAGTCTCAACTCGGGAGCCAGAAATTGGTGCTGGACAATTTCCAAATAAGGGAAGTAATTGAATCATATCATAACTTTAGTTGTTGGAAAGCAAGGAAAAAAGTTGTTTTCAAGTTAAAAACCAAATTTGGAGAGCTAATTTATCACCAGGCAGGCTTATATCCCGCAAAATGTTATAACTTACAACCAGAACGATGACACACAATAGCAATAGAATTCTAAAAGGTGTAATTATTCCTAAACCATTGGTTTAAGAGTTATGTAAAGACCACTAATAAAACTGCCAATACTGACATCTCTTTACAAAGATAAAAATCACAACCCGGAGGACTAAAGCCAAGTAGGGCAACTTATTAGCAGATGTCACAAGAACCTCAGGCCTTGTTTGATTCTTCAACTTTCTGCAGTAAGACATGGCAAATAATTTGTAAGAAAGTTCCATTTATTTTAAAATGCCAAAAAAGTCATCTATTAAATTTGACAGTCAACAAAGCAAGTTCTTATGATGCACAAATCATAGACAAAAATAAAATTTGGTAATGATACATGAATAACATATGCATATAGGCTTATCAGGCCAGTCATATTTTGCATATTTGACTGTATTGGAGAACCTAATGAACTGTAATAAAAGGAATGCTTGACAACCAGAATGAACTGATAAAAGAAATTCAAAACTCAGGATTATAAGTCAGTTGAAAATTTGTAAGAGATTTGGACGTAGCAAGCAAAAAGCTATCTTGGCTTGCTTACTACATAAACATACAAAATAAAAACCAAACAAGCAAGAGCTTAATCAAGTAAAATCAAGATAAGAAGGCAGTGCAGGTTCCTCGTTAATCCAAAGTGTAAGAAGCGGCCATAAAACTCATGTTGAACTTCCTATAAGGTAAACTTACATACCTCTTCCTTCTTGTCCTTGCCTTTAGTGAAGAATTTGTAACCACCATAGATGAGTGCACCCCATCCAGCCAAAGAAACAATGACAAACTGCAATAGCAGAAGATTTGGTGAAACATTAATATTTTAGTATGACCAGATCTAAGAGAAACATCTGTATGACATCATGAGGCGACCAAGATGTTCACAAGTGGCATTTCTTAGTGTGTGTGTGTGTGCGCGCGCGAGCGTGCACTGTTCTTCTACAAGAGGCAGGTTCCCCTAAATTTCACTGTGAATATAAATTATGAGCTTGTTAAGGAGACTGGTTTCAGTTACGGTTACAGTTTCAGTTACAGGTCTACCTCAAAAAGCAGTTCAGAAGTTGCAAACATTCAAAGAAGATACTACCACAACAGAGTATTCTTGTCAATACTATAATGTCTCATCATCAAAATGTGGTCAATCTGGAAGATCTTAAACTAGCATGAGAGAGCTTCTAAAAGCCCAAAGTTGCTCACATGTTCTTCTTTCCACTTAGATGGAGACAGTGGGTCCTGCCAAAAGTTCACCTTTGGAGGTCCATGATGATCTGCAACATGTCAAGTTAATATAAGCAAGTGACTCTTCAGTAAAAAAGGGGGAAAATATTTCACTTCATTAATCACTCCACTAGCACCGCTAATTTATATTTAATCTTAACCAATTTTTAGCACATCAAGTTCCATAGCCATAGAAAGCACATTATGCAAATTACCAATCCTTGTACTTTCCTTCTCGTTGCACTATTATAAGGCCATTCAATTCAGCCACCACCACATCACCCTTCAATAGTGAAACGGAACAGAAAACTATAAAATATAAAATATAAGGAGTTAAAAATTCTTTTCTTTCCACAGCAATTTATCTCACCATACACTTAAACTAAAGATGGAGACACGTTTGCAAATTGCAGTACTTGATATAACATCACAAGATCATTAAGTTACGCATTTTATTTCAGAATCACCTTCTTCACAAAAAAACTACATTGCAAAATAGCAAATTACTTATCCAACGCCCATTTTATTAGGAAGATCAGAGTACAGGAGATTAGATTCAAAGATTTAAATTTTAGTAGTGACAACAAACCCTTTGCGGCAATGAACGCAGAACAATTCAGACGAAAACATAACCAAAGGATCCCGAAATATTGAGAGAAGGGATAAATACCGGCGGAACCAGCCAAGCCGCGCCGATGAACGAGAGGAGCCGCTTTGGGTGAGGAGAGCCGACTGATATTGGCTGCTTGCCGAGCCGCCACTGTCCATGCCGCCATTTCTGGGTGCTGATTGATTCTCGGCGTCGCAGTAAGAAAGAAGCCCCGAGAAGATGCCACACAAAAAATAACGTGCCAGCCAGCCATTTGGTATATATATTTTCTTTCTTTCTTTATTTGTTTCCTGCACCAAAATATATTTTTTTTCCTTTAAATATTTTTTAATCTCTTTAAATATAGAAATTTAATTTTGACTTAAATATGTTTTTAGTCCCTTTAAATATAGAGTGTTTTGATTTTAGCTCTTATTTGTTTTTGGTCTCTACAAAATATTTTATTTTGATTTTAGTCCTTTTAACCAAAATTCATAGGAAATTCTGTAGAAAAATAAAGTGTTTTCCCTGGATTTTGTTATAAATTTTAGTCGAAATAATGATTTTTACTTATTCAGATCAAAATTCACGAGAAATTTGGCAGGAAAATGAAGTGTTTATGCGGAATTTTATTATGAATTTTGGTTAAAAGGACAAAAACCAAAATAAAATATTTTGTGGGGACAAAAAACAAATAATTTTTTTTGCAGGGACTAAAATCAAAACACTCTATATTTGCAGGGATTAAAAACATATTTAAGCCTTTAGTTTTTCACTATTTGTTCCAGAATAGTCCCTGGCATCTTACGTGCTTTTGATATTGGCATTGTCATCTGTTCAAACTTATTTCACTTGGATTAAACACATGATACGCTTATGTGTAATATTGTCTCCTTTCAACCCTAATCCCAATCGACCCATTTTATGTTTAGTTCTGTTCTGGACTGGTGTTAGGGCTACTTAGCCCAACAGATGGTCTCAGTCCAAGCACATAAGCCATGTGTGTCAGCCTAATCGTTTCAATTAAGCCACGTCACACTCTCTAACAGAGGGAGTTACACCAATGAGTGAGAGGAGCTTTATCGGTGTTATTTGACCGGGAGCTTAAAAAAGACGCGTGGATCTCGTGTTTAGGTGGCAGCCACGTAATAAGCTGTGTCTCTTTATTTTAAGTTCTGTCAGTGGAAGAAGCAACAGTTGCAGAATAAAGCAACGCCCCTTTTTCTGCTCTAATCCTATGTGTCCTGAAATGGACCCACTTAAAATAAAGCAACGCCCAAATAAAGAGCCCCCGTTAAAGCTGCTCTTAGAAAAACCTTCTATAAAAACAGTATCAGAATCAAAACCAAGATACGTATTCACTCTTATTGCAAAACAATCACCTTGCTCTAAAACTAACTTGATTGTTAAAGTCTTTATAGACTCCACCATTGTCGCCTCTTCTATTAGAAAATCACTTTCCAACTAGTGTCCACCATCTTCTTCACGAAGGTTGTCTCAGAATGGTCACATTTGAATAAAGGCACTGCATGTAGGGAAGTTATCCTCACTCTGCTTCTCTTGATTTTGAAGAGGCTAGAGAAACTTCGAACCACAGATCTCTATGACAACATCTGGGATCCTAAGGAACACATTGGCGTCTTTGAGTCTAAGATGTCTTATCTTGGAGACACTAGATTGATCTTGTGTTATGCCTTCCCAGTGTCGCTCAGGAAGACAAGTTTAAGGTTGTTCTAGTCCTTTCCTTGAGACTCCATTGGTATCTGGTCTGAGCTTTGATTCATCCTCACCATGCACTTTTATACCAGTCACGAACAACCTAAGATGGAGGCAAGCTTGAAGCATATCCGTTAGGGACCAGGGGAATCGCTTCATGACTACTTAGCACGGTTCGCTAAACAAGTTGTGCAAGTCCATGACCTCCTCCCCGAGATTGATGTCCATATTTTTCGAGACGGCATCATTCCAGGAATTCCTTTCTTCTCCTCTTTGGCTAAGAGAAAGCTGAGGATCATACAAAAGCTCCTTGAGAGATTAGAGCCCTTCCTTAGCCTAGAGGATGACCTCCGCGTAGTGCAGATCAAAGACTGGCCTCCAGTTGCTGGGAAACAATCAAACAAGAAGGGTGACAGATCAAGAAGAAGAAATAAGAATTCTTCCTCCTTGAAAGTTTGATGAGTACACATTGTTCAAGACCTCCTGATTCTGCATCCCGTCAGAAGTGATGACAGTTGAGTTCAAGAAGGTTAGGTTAAGATGCCTAAACCTATCAAAGAGGGGGAACAGAATGACAATTTTACTTTGGGTTTGGACATACCACAGACGAATATGTCTAACTAAATGACAAAATTGAAGAACTGACACGCCAAAGAAAGCTCGACAAATACGTAAAAGGAAGAAGCTCTTGTGACTAGTGAAGTTATCACGAAAAACATTTAGAATAAAATCGAGGTCGTTCCAGTAAAACATTTAGAATAAAACCGAGGTCGTTCCAGTAGATAAAGCAGAGTGTCGATGTCAAGCATATGAAGACGTGATAATACACCTCCCTCCTTACCTCGTCGAGATAAGAGGAGAGAAGAAGAACACTCAGAGCCCTAGTCTGTTTGGGAGAGAGGAAAGAAAATAGGAGGAAAAGAAAGTTTTTGATAAAGTGTGAAAAAGATGCATTAATAAATATGACAGACCAATAATAATATAACACATCATCAATTTTACACTTTAATCAATAAACTTTCTTTTCCCCCACTTTCTTTATTCCCACTTTCTTACATACCAAACATGCCATAAAGGTCAAAAGGAAGGGGAATTGAGGACTTCGACAAACCTCTAGTCGATGACAAAAACATAGCGATGGCCATCACACGTGGTTTTGCTAGTGGTGACACCAACAACGCAACCCAAAAAAGGAAGCTTTAAGAAGTGTATTGGCACACAATAACTCAGCAGCACAGCAGCACCTGTCCCTCCTTCCATGCGATCAACAGCTTCCATTTTGAGCAATAACACATGTGTTTCTTATGCTAGGATCAGCTCAGAATATTCCCAAATCATTCCTCAATCAGCATTCAATATTTAGGCAATCTTGTAATCAATGAGAGAGATTCACTCCTCATTGTCTCTAACAATCAGCATTGATATTGTCGATATTATCATCAATGCTGTCTCCTAATTGTTCATGTATATATAGGAATGTTGTAACCTTTGTAAATCAATAAAGGCATTACATACTCTATATGGTATCAGTCGCTCTTGCCTAACAACACTCGATCTGATAAACCTGTCACCATGCCTTCCACAGCACACACTATCGAAATTCCTGGCTCCAAGTCAGTCACTGTCCTCAACACACAGAATGCTATCAAGCTCAACAACAAAAACTTCCCTGCGTGGAGAGTGCAGATCAATGCTCTTCTCGTGGGTTATGATCTTCTCAGCTTTGTGGACGGCACAAGCACCTGTCCCGGTGCAACAGATGCCAACTACACTTACTGGAAACGACAGGATCAATTGATCCTCTATGCGATTATATCTTCTGTTGATCCAAGCGTTATCATCATGCTTGGTAATGTAAAAACATCCAAGCAAGCCTAGGATGTCTTGAATAAGATGTTTGCTAGCAAAACAAGAGCTCGCATCATGTAACTCAAAGAAAAGCTCACTCGCAGCAACAAAGGAAATCAGTCCATGACTGAATATCTCCATGCCATCAAGTCCCTCTCAGATGAACTAGCTATCATCACAACTCCACTAGATGATATTGATTTAGTCATTCACACCTTGAATGGCTTCGGCAATGAGTACAAAGAAGTAGCAGCAGCCTTACGTGCTCGTGAAAATGCAATCGGATTTGAAGAATTGCATGACCTACTCACAGACTATGAGAACTACCTCCAAAGGGAAACACCAAATCAGGAGCCGCAACTCACTGCCACTGCACATGCAGCTCAAAAGGGACGACTTCAGTTCAACAAAAGAGGCCATCAACAAGGTCACACATCAAACTATCAGGCATCTGCTGACAATTTCAATCACGCTGCCTCCTTCAAGAGGGTGACATGCCAATTCTGTGACAAATCGGCTCACACAGCTAAAGTGTACTACAAACTCCATGGTCACCCGAACAAGCGCCCAAATGGTCCCTCAGCTCATCATGCACGACCTGCATATCCAGGACCCTCCACTGATTGGATATTAGACTTCGGTGCCACACACCACATCACAAATGCATTGGACAACATGCATATGAGCAACCCTTACCATGGCACTGACCAACTCATAGTTGGAGATGGATATGGTCTTCCTATCACTTACACAGGTGAAACAATTCTTACTACTCCCTCTCAACCACTCCAACTGCATAAGGTGCTTCATGTACCCAACATTTCCCAAAATCTCTTATCTGTTTCATCCCTATGCAACACTAACAATATCTCTGTTGAATTCTTTTCTGATCATTTTTTGGTAAAGGATCTGAAGACAAGGGTTTCTCTTCTCAAAGGACAGCATAAAGATGGCCTCTACCACATGCCCCACCCATCCTCCACACCGACAGCCTTCCTCACCCACACTCCATGGCATCACATATTGGGGCATCCATCAAATCGTATTATGAGACATCTCAGTTCCCTTCATTCAATAAAGAGCACCTCATCTCCATGCATCCCGTGTAACAGTGTCAAGAGTCACAAGATACCCTTCACTACATCAAGTATCACAAGCACTAAGCCTCTTGAACTTATATACATTGATGTTTGGGGCCCAGCTCCCACTAGATCTCTAGATAGTTTCTTATATTATTTAGTTTTGGTTGATCACTTCTCGAAGTATGTTTGGCTTTACCCTTTGAAAAACAAATCAGATGTCTCTATCTTATTCCCAAAGTTCAAAGCTGTTGTTGAATTTTTTTTTAATTTGCCAATCATTTCAATTTACTCTGATAATGGGGGTGAGTTTATCAAGCTCTCCTCTTTTCTTAACTCACATGGCATATCACACTTCACTACCCCACCACACACCAGAGTTAAATGCCACAGCTGAACGGCGTCATAGGCACATAGTTGAAACAGGAAGGGCTCTGCTTCACACAGCCAAACTACCACCTGAATTCTGGTCATATGCTTTCTGCACTGCCACATACCTCATCAATAAACTACCAACACCTATACTAAGCATGCGATCCCCATTTCAGGTGCTTCATCAAAAGGATACAAATCCTCACCACCTTCACTCCTTTGGCTGCCTATGCTTTCCATGGTTGCGCCCATACATCCCCAATAAACTACAACCAAAATCCCAACCTTGCATCTTTATAGGCTATGCTGAATCCCAATATGCCTATCACTGCCTTGAACCACTCACCAAAAGGAATTACACATCAAGACATGTGAAATTCTATGACAACATCTTCCCCTACACATCCCTCACCACTCCACCAAAACGACCACCACTAATACCAATCCCAAATACACAATGACATCACCAAATCATACCCATTCCATCACCCGTACAGTCGGCCTCCACACCACCAACAACCATCACTGATCCTCATGAAGAGGGCCCTGCGTGTTTAGATTCTCTCCCAGGTAATGATCTCAACACCTCCACTTCAAATTCCAATATTTCTTCGAGTACTAACTCTGGTGCAACTAGCAACAACACCACAAACACCCATCCCATGGTCACTCGTGCCAAAAACAATATACACAAACCCAAACATGCTCTATTAGCATCAAATCATCCATTGCAGGAAAATATTGAGCCTTCCAATGTCAGGGAAGCCATGAAGCATGCTCAATGGAGGAAAGCCATTGATGACGAATTTGATGCTCTCATTAGAAATGGTACCTAGACACTTGTTCCTCCACCCAAAGGAGTCAATATCGTGGGATGCAAATGGCTATTCAGGGTCAAACGAAATGCGGATGGCACCATTGCAAGACATAAAGCCCGTCTAGTTGCAAAAGGTTTTACTTAATGTCCAGGATTGGATTTCAAGGAGACCTTTGCACCTGTGGTTTGGCCACAAACAATCAAGATTGTTCTCACCATTGCCCTTGCAAATTAGTGGCAAATGCACCAATTGGACGTCAATAATGCCTTTCTACAAGGCACGCTACAGGAGCAAGTTTTTATGGCCCAACCCCCCGGCCTCAAAGATGCCCAACACCCTCATCATGTGTGCAAACTTCACAAAGCCATTTATAGATTGAGACAAGCGCCACGGGCCTGGCATGATGCCCTCAAAGCCTTCAAATAGTGTGCGGCTTCAACACCAGTAAGAATGATCCTTCTTTATTCATTTATGCTGAAGGTACCACCATTGCCTACTTTTTGGTCTATGTTGATGACCTTTTACTTACTAGGAATAACAATTGATAACTCTTAGAAATAAGAGTTATTTATGCTTTTATGATTATGAATCAAGTGAGTGCAAGAGTAATTTAGGGTCTTTAATTATTAAAATAGTGTAAATATGGTAACTTGCCTTGCTTGGAGCTGTTTGAGGCACTATGGTGCCTTTGTGAGCAATTTGATGTGTTTTGTTAATGTGTAGGATTTTTATGAAAATTGCTCAGTGCCAAGTTTGGTGTCATGGCATGACACTGTGTTGTTAACAGCTCCTGGAATTAAAGCAGCAACGTGTGATCTTTCATTTGAGCTAAACAAAGGACTCTGTCCTTATCTGTATTGCTGCAGCATGCCCTTTTAGTGGTCCCCTCCTGTCATACTACATTTTCTCTCAGCTCGCTACAGGACAAAAGCCCTCATTTTTTGGCCCAAAGACAGCATCTTTATGGGGATCAGCATTGGCTAGCCCATTTAAGGAGAGACTATAAAAGGACAATGACCTAATCAAGTAAAGGAGGCTGGTTCTGATATTTCTCTGCTAGGGTAGCATCTGTCCCCCTAAAAGAAGCAGCCACATTTATTCTCTTCTCTTTCAACACCATTAACTCAAGCTCTTAGCTTTGTCCATGGAGAGAAGGAACTTGTTCAGTACAGAGTGAAGCAGATTCAGCAAGACATTGCTATTTAAGGAGTGGTTCTCAAGCTCACAAAGTTGGGAGCAATTCTGTTTACTGTTTTATTCCATATCTGTAATAGTTTCTGAACTCTTACTTTAGTGCCATGGATTCTGTTTTTGGCACTAGTTTCTGTTGTTTTATTTTTTGGCTCATTATGAGCTAACTTTCTTAAGTTAGGATGAAATGATTTTGTATTGAAACCTGGTTGGTGAATGTCTATTTATCTTTGCCTTTGTACCTTTGTCTCATGTGATTTTATTGCTTACATATTTAACTTCAGCTTGATCAACTTTAGTTAGGTACTTGTATGTTAGATGCTGAAAGGTGATAACATGCTAATTTCATGAGGCAATATAAGGGGTATCAATTTAAAGGACACTTTAATTGATTTTGATTAAACTAGACATAGGAAATCTGTCTTGTAGGGTGTTCTTGGCCACATTAACTTGACAAGGGGGAACATAATGGGGGCTTAGACATAAGGTACCCTTTACTTAACCCTGATGAAAGTACTGAAAGGCACACACATTAGTGACCTGCACCCAGGTGCCAAATGGCACTGACTTATGGCACTGAAACCAACTTGGTGGAAATATGAATGAACTGATTCCTAGTTGTCTTTATCCATATTTTACTCAAATCACTTGCTTAATTCTGTTTTGTTCAGTTATTAAAACCACAAAAACTTGATGTTTATTTTCTGTTTTTATTATTTACTCACTAACTCACTTACTATTGGAAAAACTTGTGAAAGCAATTAATCAATCCTCGTGGGAACGATCTTGATTTACTCTTTACTACTTGTTGCGATTGTGTATACTTGCACAACTGTGTTATTATTTCATACAACAAGTTTTTCAAGCCGTTGCCGGGGATTGAATTGGTTAAATTCACATAGTTTTGAATTTAGTAGGTTTGTTAGTTGAGATATTCTAATTCTTTTGGTGTTTGTGTCAGCTGTTAGTGCTCAACTCTGCATATGCTAGCACACCGCACTGAATATCGCTTGGATCCCGAGATCGGCGTAACTTTCGTAAGGTTGTTAAGGGAGAGGCAAGCTTTTGTTGCATTAGGTGTCACGCAAATATGGCGTGCATCGTCCCCATAATCAAGAATCAATTCCTAATGCGTAAGAAGGCAAAGTGTTCGGGCCCAACACAGTGTTCACAACAAGACTGCCGCTGGTGTGAATGCTGATATCATAGGCTTGGCCAATGATAGGGACAAGCCAATGAGAGACTATGCTGTTTTTGATCCTCAAACTATGCACACGGGCATAGTAAGGCCTGACATCACTGTAAATCACTTTGAATTTAAGCCTATGATGTTCCAAATGCTGCAAACTGTGGGACAATTTGGTGGCACACCTCAAGACTATCCTCATTTGCACTTGAAACAATTCCTTGAAGTGTGCAGTAATTTCAAAATTCCTAGAGTTACAGATGATGCTTTCAGACTTAGGCTATTCCCATATTCCTTGAAGGATAGAGCCAAGGCTTGGCTAAATTCCTTGGAGCCCAACTCTATCACTGATTGGAATGGAATGGCAGAAAAATTCCTTACCAAGTATTTCCTTCCAATCAAGAATGCTAGGATGAGGAATGAAATTACATCTTTCAGGCTAAATGAAGAGGAATCACTGTTTGAAGCTTGAGAAAGATTTAAGGAGCTGCTCAGAAAATGCCCTCACTATGGCATACCAATTTGCATTCAAATGGAAACATTTTATAATGGTCTTTCAGGAAGAACAAGAGACATGCCTGATGCCTCTTCTGGTGGTGCCCTCTTGGCACAGTCTTACAATGATGCATATGAGAAAATTGAGACCATTGCTGCAAACAGTTATCAGTGGCCCACTACTAGATTGAGTGTTGCAAAGAAGGTTGCTGGAGTCTATGAAGTGAGTGAAATGACACCCTTATCTGCACAGGTGGCTGCAATTGCAAACATGTTGAAAAATCTGAATACTGCTGGAGCCAACACAAGACTGCACTGCAGACCAGACATGTGCAAAGCCAAGGCTATTTCTTGTGTGTATTGTGGAGGAGGTCATCTATATGAAGAGTGCCCTAGAAACCCTGTATCTGTCAATTATGTAGGGAATTTCAACAAAAACAATAATCCTTACTCCAACACCTACAACCCTGGGTGGAAAAATCACTCAAATTTTTCATGGAGTAGCAATAATCCTGCAGTACCTGCTGTTGTGTCTGCAAAGCCCACACATCCCCCTGGTTTCCCTGCTCAACCAGTTCAAAAAGATGCTGCTCCTGGTATTGACAACTCAATGGAGGCTATGATGAAGGCTTTCATGAATGAAACTAAAGCCCAGTATCAAAGTCAGAGGGCAGCAATTAAAAACTTGGAGAATCAATTGGGGCAGATTGCAACAGCTATGAACCAAAGACCAAGTGGTTCACTGCCTGCTACAACTGAACCTGCCAAGCTAGTAGGGGAGAGCAAATAAAAGCCATATATTTGAGGAGTGGTACTGAATTACCAGGTCCTTCCCAAAGAACTGATGTTACCACTAGCCAGCCCTCAAAAGAAAAAGAAAAAGAACCTAAAGTGCCAAAAACTACAGAGTGCACTCGTGCCATCCCAAAGACCACCTCGCACTGCACCTGAGAAAGCTACACCAAAGAACTACAAGCAATGACAATTCCTGAATTTCCAGCTCCACAATTCCCTCAGAGACTTAAGAAAGCCCATCAAGACAAGCAGTTTGACAAGTTCATTGATGTACTGAAACAGTTGCACATCAACATTCCATTAGTTGATGCCTTGCAACAAATGCCAAACTACACAAAGTTCATGAAGGATGTTCTAACCAAGAAAATGAGGCTAGGAGAATTTGAGATAGTTGCTATGACCCAGGAGTGCAGTATGCTGATGCAAAGCAAGATCCCACAAAAGTTAAAAGATCCTGGCTATTTTACCATTCCTTGCACTATTGGTGACACTTATTGTGGGAGAGCTCTTTGTGACTTAGGGGCAAGCATTAATCTAATGCCTAAGTCCATCTTCCAATAGCTTGGAATTGGTAAGGCCAGGCCTACAACATCGACTGCAATCGCGTATTTAACTCTAGCTTATCCGTATGAAAATCGAAGATGTGCTTGTTAAAGTTGACAAATTGGTATTTCCTGCTGACTTTATTATTCTTGATTTTGAAGCTGATGCTGAGGTGCCTATTATTTTAGGAAGACCGTTCCTTGCCACAGGGAAAACACTGATTAATGTGCAGAAGGGTGAACTCACTATGAGAGTCAATGATCAAGAAATAAAATTTAATCTTCTTAATGCTCTCAAATATCCTGCAGAAAATGTGGAAGAATGTTCCTTTGTTAGAACCATTGATTCATTGGCTCAACATCAATTCTTGAGGGACAAAGATGTGCTGAAACAGGAACTGAATGCCCCTGATTATGAATTTGAGCAGGAGAAAAACAAAGAAGAGAAGGCCTCAGTAAATCAATTGTGGTTCAGAAAGTATGAGTCACTAGAACTCAGTGATAAGAGCTCCAAATCCAATATTCCCTCTGTTGAAAAACCTCCTGAGCTGGAATTGAAAGTGCTACCTCCACACCTGAAGTATGCTTATTTGGGTGAAAATAACATTCTTCCTGTTATTATTGCTTCTTATTTGAGCTTGCAGCAGGAAGAGGAACTGATTACTGTTTTGAAGAAATATAAGAAGGCTATAGGGTGGCAAATGGCTGACATAAAAGGCATAAGTCCTACTCTTTGTATGCACAGAATTTTTCTGGAAGAAAATGCCAAGAACAGCATTGAAGCACAAAGAAGGCTTAATCCAGTGATGAAGGAGGTAGTTAAGAAGGAGATCATTAAATGGTTGGATGCTGGAATTATTTATCCAATCTCAGATAGCTCTTGGGTTAGTCCAAAGGCAATGTGTTCCAAAGAAAGTGGAAGTGATCAAGTATAGCTAATGACAAGAATGAATTAATTCCCACCGTAATCGTGGATCGTTGGAGAATTTGTATGGATTATAGAAAGCTCAACAAGGCAACAAGGAAAGATCATTTTCCATTGCCTTTCATTGACCAGATGATTGATAAATTGGCAGGGAAGGAGTTTTACTATTTCCTTGATGGGTATTCAGGCTACAATCAAATTGCCATAGCACCTGAAGATCAAGACAAGACCACTTTCACATGCACTTATGGCACCTTTGCTTTTAGAAGGATGCCATTTGGGTTGTGCAATGCACCAGCAACTTTCCAAAGGTGCATGATAGCAATATTCTCATATTTTATTGAGAAATCCATGGAAATTTTCATGGATGACTTTTCTGTTTTTGGAGAAACATTTCAGGCTTGCCTGGATAATTTGGAACAAGTGTTATCTAGGTGTGAGGAGACTAATTTAGTACTGAATAGGGAGAAATGCCACTTCATGGTGCAAGAGGGCATTGTTTTGGGCCACAAAGTCTCCAAGAAAGGTATTGAAGTGGATAAGGCAAAGATTGAGGTCATTGAGAAATTACCTCCACCAACTAGTGTGAAGGGGGTAAGAAGTTTTTTGGGGCATGCTGGTTTCTATAGACGGTTCATTAAGGATTTTTCAAAAATCTCAAAGCCCCTTTGCCAACTCTTACAGCATGAGACTGTCTTTGATTTTGATGAACACTGCATGACAGCTTTCAAGACACTGAAGAAAGCCTTAACCACAACACCTATCACTGTTGCCCCCAACTAGGACAAGCCATTTGAGTTAATGTGTGATGCAAGTGATTTTGCTATAGGTGCTGTTCTAGGTCAAAGACATGACAAGGTGTTTCATTCAATTTACTATGCAAGCAAGATATTGGTGGATGCTCAGTTGAACTACACCACCACTGAGAAAGAATTGCTTGCAGTGGTGTTTGCTTTTGACAAATTCAGAGCCTATCTGGTTGGTGCAAAAGTAGTGGTGTACACTGACCACTCAGCAATCAAGTATTTGATTGCCAAGAAAGATGCAAAACCGAGATTGATAAGATGGGTGTTGTTACTTCAAGAATTCGATTTAGAGATCAGAGATAAAAAAGGAGTGGAGAATCAAGTAGCTGACCACTCGTCCAGAAATGCAAATGACATTGTTGAACAACAGGGAGGTGAAATTAAAGAAAGTTTTCATGATGAGCAATTATTGGCAATAACAGGTGCCAAAGATGATGCCATCACAGCACCTTGGTATGCTAATATAGTGAACTTCCGGGTTTGCAAAATCATTCCAGTTGAGATGGATTACCAACAAAAGAGGAGATTCTTCCAGCAAGTGAAGCAATATTACTGGGATGAACCTTTTCTATACAATAAGGGTGTTGATCAATTATTCAGAAGGTGTGCGGCAGAAAAAGAAGTTGGAAGCATCCTGCAACATTGTCACTCTGCACCTTGTGGAGGACACTTTGGAGGAGCCAGAACTGTGGCCAAAGTTTTGCAATCTGGTTATTTCTGGCCCTCTCTATTTAAAGATTCTCATGATTTTGTTAAACATTGTGATAGATGGTAACGGGTAGGAAATATTTCAAGCAAACAAGAAATGCATAGTATCCTTGAAATTGAACTCTTTGATGTATGGGGCATGGATTTCATGGGCCCTTTTCCTCCTTCCTTTGGAAATCTGTACATTTTAGTGGCTGTGGATTATGTGTCCAAGTGGATTGAAGCAATAGCTCTGCCTACCAATGATGCCAAGGCAGTGAGCAAGTTTTTGCACAAGAATATTTTCACAAGGTTTGGTGTCTCTAGAGCAATTATAAGTGATGAGGGCACCCATTTTTGTAACAAACTGATTGAAAAGCTGCTGCTGAAGTATGGGGTGAAGCACAAGATAGCTACTGCATACCATCCACAAACAAGTGGCCAAGCTGAGCTATCCAATAGGGAAATTAAGAGGATTCTTGAGAAGGTTGTCAATCCTTCTAGGAAAGATTGGTCCTTGCATCTTGATGATGCCATGTGGGCCTACAGAACAACATATAAGACACCATTGGGGACATCTCCCTATAGATTGGTGTTTGGTAAGGCTTGCCATTTGCCTATTGAGTTGCAGCACAAAGCTTTCTGGGCTACAAAGAGGCTGAATTTTGATTTGGAGAGTGCTGGTGCAGCAAGGTTGCTGCAACTCCATGAACTAGAAGAACATAGGCTCTTTGCCTATGAGAATGCTGAGCTGTACAAAGCCAAAACTAAAGTTTGGCATGATAAGAAAATTCAACCTAGGGAATTAAAAGAAGGATCTCAAGTGCTGCTGTTCAATTCAAGATTGAAATTATTCCCTTGGAAGCTCAAATCAAGGTGGTCTGACCCTTTCAAGCTGATCAAGCTATATCCATACGGGCAATGGACTTCTTTGGATGAAGCCACGGGTGCAACATTTAAAGTCAATGGCCAGAGGGTAAAGCAGTATTGGGGTGACCCTGATGAAAGAACAAGGGTCACCACTAAATTCAAGGATAGTTGAAGGGAAAAATAAGTCTGGCTGAGGACTTTTATAAACTAAGCGCTACTAGGAGGACGCCCAGATCTTTTTAACTTAGTTTTAATTTTGTTTTGCAGGAATAAATTGAATTATTGGTGCTAGAAGTGTAGTGCATTTGTGGTGGCTGGTGTGAAGTTTTGAGTGTTTTGCATTTGGTGCCATGGCACCACGAGGGGCACCAAATCGAGAGTTGAGTTTTTAAGAAAGCAAGTGTGAAAGGGCAGGTGTGCAGTAACAGTCAAAAGCAATCCACCTGGGCAATAAATGACTTGGCATATCACAAGTGCACTTTTTACTGCGTGTACCAATGGCAGTATGCCACCTAGCATCTTCACACTCTTAATTTCTGATTTAGAAAATCACCATCTCCCTCCTCAATTAAGCTCCAACGGGAAAGCCCATTGAATACCCCAACCTCCACTCCATTTCCCAAACAGTTACCTTTGCCACACCCAAGAACAACCCACGACCCACATCACCCAACCTCCAGAAACCTCCCAATATCTCCACTCATCTTAACCTCCACCCATTGTGAAAGCCCACTTTATAACCCTAACCCCATTCATCAGACTCACTCCCACATTCTCACTCATTTCGAAACCCCCAAATTCTCAAATCTGCGAAACCTAGCTTTCCCTTTGCCCAGAAATCATTGAGACACGAGCTTTAGAACGTTGGAAGCAATTGCTGACAGCCATGAGAACTAAGCACACAGCTCAAAGAACAAAATCACGGGTGCCAAATCTGGCACCAGAGGATAGATTCCATGATGAGGAGTCGAAGAAGAGGTACAAAGATTGCATAGAGAAAAGACCTCTGCACCCTGAGAGGGGCTTCGATTTGTAAAAGGCTTCCCCTGACATCATGATGCTGATTGAATAATACAAATGGGAATATTTTTGCTCCCACCCTAAGAGCCCTGTCACGGCCATTGTGAGGAAGTTTTATGCTGGAATACCCCCTCAGGAAGAATGTCAACCTGAAACCAACTACTCTAACATTAGAGGAATCACTGTCCCTTTTTCTCCAGAAGGAATCAATGAATATCTCTCCCTGCCGGAGAAAAGAGACGCCTTTGAAAAGAGGATGAAGGCCATGAAGGATAAGCAGATGAACGAGATAATGCATCAATTGACAGTTGAAGGCACCAACTGGGAGAGGAGGCATGAGGATGACTACTGGATTAAGAGAAACACCCTAATCCCTGCAGCTAAAACATGGTACAACTTTATGGTTACTAGCCTACTTCCTACGACACACAATCAAACCATAGATAAGGAAAGGATTGTGCTGCTGCTTCACATTTTGGAATAAGGAGTGCCCTATGTAAGCATGAAGGAGTGCCCATTTTTGACAGTGATGTCACATGGCCTGTTCCAAAACCCTGGAATGCAACAACTGGTGCCCTCAGTCCTGCTGTTTTTGCTCACCACAATGAAGAAGGTAGTGAGGAGCTTGCTGAAGTTGTGAGCCAATTGTTGAAGAAACAGGAAGCATATTGGAGGTTTGCTCAGGAGCAATACATGTGGCAAAAGAGAATCTTCAGCTTCAATTTTCCCAAGAAATTGGGCAATGCACCTCTTGAGTTCCCTGAATGGATTTTAGGAGACCAGGAGGATGCTGATGTTGATGCTGAGCCTGCCTCCAGTGAATTGACACCGAAAAAGAAGAAGGGTTCTAGCAAAGGGAAGCAGCCTGTGGGAGTTGCAGAAGTTTCTCAAGAGGGCAGTGCCAAATCTGGCACTGATGCTGAAGATGATTGGCAACCACCACCTCTCCCTGCTGACACCCCAAAGAAGAAAGCCTCCCCTGCTGAAGGGAGAAAGAAAAGAAAAAAAAGAAAGCTGTTGAAGAGGCTGTGATCACCATCATTGGTGATGAGGTGGATGAGCCCATTGCTAGCCTGCTGAGAACACCAAAGAGAAGGAGCTCAAGGCTCCAAGCAGGGATTTTCTCACCCTAGTCTTTTACTTTTTTTTAGTAGTAAATATTTAGTATGTTTGTTTGTTTTGTTGTTTGCTGAAATTTGTTTTAGTTTGCTCATAGGTTGCTTAATTTGTTGTTTTTGTGTCAACCCTTCATCTAGCATAGAATTTTTGCAGTAGGGACACTGCAAGGTTTTGTGTTGGGGGGAGGGACAGTTTAGGTTTAGTGTTGTTGTTGTTGTAGCAGTGCTGTCCTATTTTGCTGTTAAAAAAAAATTTTGGTTGACACATGGGCTGAACTTAATAAGGAAATTGTGCTTGATTGTGTTGGAACTTTGTGCTGATTGCAAATTGATAGGAACACTGACCTTTGACACAAAACCCTTAGTTTAAGATGAAAGAATAGGTAGCTTGTTAACTAGTTGAAGTTGAACCCCTTTTGTGAACTGAACCTTGTTGCCAAATGTGATCAATAAGGGGGGATAGGCAATTAGATACGTTTGGGGGTAAGTTCATTGTAAATATCCAAAGAATAGGCCAATGCACACACACTAGCAAATAGAAAAAGCCAAAAAATATAAAAAAAAATGTGGAATGAGCCTCTTTGTTGAGTAACCGGGTAACTTCATTACAATTGTTGTTATTCGCGTCAAAAGGTAAGGAGGTAAATTCTAGTAAAAGACAAAAAAATAGTTAAAATTGAATAAGTGTGCATTGAGCCTTGAATATCCAAGCTATGAATTGTATATGCTGAATTGTAATTCAACCCCCTAGTGCCCAAAATGTAAGCCTATTTCCTTTTGTTTGATTAGGAGGTGCAAATTAGGGACACCTTAGGGGGGAAACTGAGATGAACTTGATGGGTCTATACTAGCTTTTCAATTGAGCATAAGGGGTGCACACACACACTTAAGGTTGGTGGAACAATTCAAGGAAGCATGATGCAAAAAGGGATTGCTTGACAAAGTGTTAGTCTGAAAGCAAAGCCATGTGAAAACCATCCAAAAAGAAAATTTTGTTGTTTTAAACTTACTTGTTCAGTATTGCTGCAATGTTTGCAAGTTGTTGTTTTCTGTTGTGTTCTAGTGTCATTACTTGAGGACAAGCAATGGTTCAAGTTTGGGGGTGTGATAACTCTTAGAAATAAGAGTTATTTATGCTTTTATGATTATGAATCAAGTGAGTGCAAGAGTAATTTAGGGTCTTTAATTATTAAAATAGTGTAAATATGGTAACTTGCCTTGCTTGGAGCTGTTTGAGGCACTATGGTGTCTTTGTGAGCAATTTGATGTGTTTTGTTAGTGTGCAGGATTTTTATGAAAATTGCTCAGTGCCAAGTTTGGTGCCATGGCATGACACTGTGTTGTTAACAACCCCTGGAATTAAAGCAGCAACGTGTGATCTTTTATTTGAGCTAAACAAAGGACTCTGTTCTTATCTGTATTGCTGCAGCATGCCCTTTTAGTAGTCCCCTCCTGTCATACTACATTTTCTCTCAGCTCACTACAGGACAAAAGCTCTCATTTTTGGGCCCAAAGACAGCATCTTTATGGGGATCAGCATTGGCTAGCCCATTTAAGGAGAGACTATAAAAGGACAATGACCTAATCAAGTAAAGGAGGCTAGTTCTGATATTTCTCTGCTAGGGCAGCATCTGTCCCCTCTAAAAGAAGCAGCCGCATTTCTTCTCTTCTCTTTCAACACCATTAACTCAAGCTCTTAGCTTTGTCCATGGAGAGAAGGAACTTGTTCAGTATAGAGTGAAGCAGATTCAGCAAGACATTGCTATTTAAGGAGTGGTTCTCGAGCTCACAAAGCTGGGAGCAATTCTGTTTACTGTTTTATTCCATATCTGTAATAGTTTCTGAACTCTTACTTTAGTGCCATGGATTCTGTTTTTGGTACCAGTTTCTGTTGTTTTATTTTTAGGCTCATTATGAGCTAACTTTCTTAAGTTAGGATGAAGTGATTTTGTATTGAAACCTGGTTAGTGAATGTCTGTTTGTCTTTGCCTTTGTACCTTTGTCTCATATGGTTTTATTGCTTACATATTTAACTTCAGCTTGATCAACTTTAGTTAGGTACTTGTATGTTAGATGCTGAAAGGTGATAACATGCTGATTTCATGAGGCAATATAAGGGATATCAATTTAAAGGACACTTTAATTGATTTTGATTAAACTAGACATAGGAAATTTGTCTTGTAGGGTGTTCTTGGCCACATTAACTAGACAAGGGGGAACATAATTGGGGCTTAGACATAAGGTACCCTTTACTTAACCCTGGTGAAAGTGCTGAAAGGCACACACATTAGTGCCCTGCGCCCAGGTTTCAAATGGCACTGACTTATGGCACTGAAACCAACTTGGTGGAAATATGAATGAACTGATTCCTAGCTGTCTTTATCCATATTTTACTCAAATCACATGCTTAATTCTGTTTTGTTCAGTTACTCAAACCACAAAAACTTGATGTTTATTTTCTGTTTTTATTATTTACTCACTAACTCACTTACTATTGGAAAAACTTGTGAAAGCAATTAATCAATCCTCGTGAGAACGATTTTGATTTACTCTTTACTACTTGTTGCGATTGTGTATACTTGTACAACTGTGTTATTATTTCATACAACAACAATCACTTCATGCTCAAGTTCATTGATTCCCCTCTCTAGGCGGTTCTCACTCAAAAACACGGGCTCCCCTCATTATTTCTTGGGTGTCGAACTTATTCCTACTCCCTTAGGACTGCTTCTATCCCAACACAAATATATCAGGGACCTCCTAGAGAAGTTTGAAATGGAGGGTGCGAAACCTTCACCCACACCGCTTTCACAAACTGCTACACTAATCTTGCATGATGGGACAGTAGCAACAGATGCAACTCAATTCAGAAGCATCCTTGGAGCCTTGTAATACCTCAACCTCACGAGACCAGACCTCTCATTTGCAATCAACAAGCTCTCTCAATTCATGCACAAGCCAACCTCCGTGCATCTGCAGCACCTTAAAAGGCTACCTCGTTACCTGAAATCCACCATCAATTTTGGGATAATGCTGCGAAGACCCATAGACTTGAACTTGGTCGCCTACACTGATGCCGATTGGGGTGGAAATCCAGCTGATCGCACATCAACTTCAGCCTATCTAATATTCCTTGGTGGCAATCCTATCTCATGGTTCTAAAAAAAACAACGAACTGTAGCTAGATCATCAACTGAGGCGGAATATCGTGCGGTTGCAACAGGAGTTAGTGAACTTATTTGGCTGCACAAACTTCTCTCTGAGCTTAAAGTCCCAATGAAGCAACCACCATGAGTTTTATGTGATAATGTAGGTGCCACGTACTTGTGTGCCAACCCGGTTCTACATTCTAGAATCAAACACATATCCATGGACTATCACTTTGTCCGCGAACTGGTGCAAGCAGGCCACCTCCAAGTCTCGCATGTCTACACCAAGGATCAACTCGCGGACTTACTGACCAAACCGTTAAGCACGGCAAGATTCCAAGAGCATAGAGACAAGATGCAAGTTGCGGATGGCAACTCCATCTTGAGGGGGCGTATTGGCACACCATAACTCAGCAGCACAGCAGCACCTGTCCCTCCTTCCATGCGATTAGCAGCTTCCATTTTGAGCAATAACACATGTGTTTCTTATGCTAGGATCAGCTCAGAATATTCCCAAATCATTCCTCAATCAGCATTCAATATTTAGGCAATCTTGTAATCAATGAGAGAGATTCACTCCTCATTGTCTCTAACAATCAGCATTGATACTGTCGATATTATCATCAATGTTGTCTCCTAATTGTTCATGTATATATAGGAATGTTGTAACCTTTGTAAATCAATAAAGGCATTACATACTCTATAAAGTGAAGGCACTTGCTAGTGATCGTACGCCTAAAGTACAACATTTATTTAGTAAGCATCCTCTCCTATTTTTTGATGACGACTTTTGGAATGTAGTCCCAGGTCACGACGACCCTCTCATCGTTACCACCTTCATTGCAAATTTTGAAGATCGACATGTGTTTGTCGATCCAAGCAGTTCAGAAGACATTATGTTGTACGACCTGTTCAAGAGGATTAACCATCCTATGGAAGATCTCGTCCCACTTACAACCGACCTCATTGGGTTCACTAGAGATAGTAATGTTCAACCTTTGGGACACATCAAGCTGCTAGTTACGCTTAGTGAATCTTCTGTGTCAAAAATGGTAAAGGTGAAATTCTTAGTAGTCGACCGCTAGTCAGCATATAATGTAATTTTGGGAAGACCAACAAATCACACATTTGAGGGCCATTCCCTCTACTTACTTCCTAGACATCAACTTTCACAATCATCGAGGTGAGGTCGTCACTGTCAATAGGGATGGCAACGGGACGGGGCGGGGCGGTACCGGGGAGTGCTCCCCTGCTCCCCGCCCAGCCCCCCAGATTTCCCCCCGTCCCCGTCTCCGATCCCCGCCATGGGGAGTTGTCCTCCCCCATCCCCGTCCCCACGAATCCCCGCAGGTCCCCATGGGGACCCCGAAAATTTAAAAAAATAAAAAAAACACTGAAATTCAATAAAATTGAAAAAAAAATATAAAAGTATAAAAAAGTTTCAAAATTACAATATCAAAATTAATTTTCCATGTCTAGTCCAACATGTGAAGTCATTATGATCATGATTTGTGAATCTGATGAGTGATAACCTTTCTTTTGTTTTATTTTACTAAAACCATTATAGTTTTTAAAAATAAAAAAAAGACATAAAAAGACCAAAAAACCAATCATTATAATACATATATATGTATTTTTTAGGGATAGTTATGTAATATGCTCGGGGCGGGGGGTGTGATCCCCGTCCCCATCCCCGAATCGACTGCGGGGGGATTTTCTCCCCCGTCCCCATCCCCACAGGGAAAAATTCCCCACCCACAGGGCCCCAAATGGGGCAGTCCCCGCGGGGATCCCTACACACAGGTGAAAATTGCCATCCCTAACTGTCAAGGGTGACCAAGTGGCAACAAGAAGTTGTAACATACATACAATCTTTGAAGGTAGCAAAGATAAACCTTCTCCCATCACCTCTTAAAGGTCATAACTAGCTGACAGACAAGATTTCCTCCTTTTAATGTCATATTCCTCCTTTAAAGGCTATGGATCCCAGTGTCAAACCAGCCAAATAGAGACGTTGCAAAATGGGATCAGAGAGGCGTGCTGATGCCCAAAAAAATTGTGGATGAATTGATTGATGTTGGGTTTATTAGTTCCAATATTAATACCAAGAGCAAAAGCAAAACTTAATCTGTAGTCAAAACTTGGCTCATATGATTAGCGATGGTAGTAAATTTGTGTACTATGTGAAGAGAATACAACATTACAATCATGATACTCCCTCCGGTCTCATATATAAAAGACAAATGTATTTTTTAGGTTCATTGAATAACTGATGTATCTGGTCTATAATATAGACTAAGAATAGACCATATACATCAGTTATTCAATGGACCTAGAAAGTGCATTCGTCTCTTATATATGAGACCGGAGATAGCACAATATAAAGATCTAACTTGAAATTTAAGAACTGAGATAATTCTATCAAAATGGAATGTCAAACATTCCATCATTCGGTCTTAAGACGATAGTAGACTAGGTTTAAGATAAAGACTTATAAATCTTCATCGTTCGGATGAAGATTTATCAAATACATGGATAGTTGTGATAAAATCATGTGGATTCGTGCACTTTTCATGTTGAATGCTCTCGTACAAATATACATTTATCTTTTAGATTTATGCATACAAAAAATATTATTTTGAAAAGATTTTTTTTTTATCCTTATACAATTAAATGTATAATACAAGATTTGTTTTTGAGTTTAATGTATATGCACCGTTTTACACCGTCATCTAGTTATATTTCACTATGTAGATGTTTGTTGAGATATATTAAGCATAAATATAACAAATTGACGTAATAAGGAGATATGATTGGATGACAATGTAAACTAAACTCTTAGTAGTTTATTGTCTTATTGTTTATTAAATAAAATGATGCTATGAGAAATAAAAACATAGTGTATCCTGGACTTCGGTCCATACAAGATTTGTTTTTGAGTTTAATGTATATGCACCGTTTTACACCTCATCTAGTTATATTTCACTATATAGATATTTGTTGAGATATATTAAGCATAAATATAACAAATTGATGTAATAAGGAGATATGATTGGATGATAATGTAAACTAAACTCTTAGTAGTTTATTGTCTTATTGTCTATTAAACAAAATGATGCTATGAGAAATAAAAAATACGGAGAAATAAAAACATAGCGTATCCTGGATTTCGGCCCTCTATTGTACCCAAAAAAAAAAAACATAGCGTATCCCTAGCCTCTTTTTTTTTTTTTTTCAAAATCCTTGGCCTCTTTTAAAACTTAAAAGTGACACAAAGTTAAAAACACGGATTTTGGTCCGAAAATTCAAAAAAAAAAAATTGACACTTCAAAATTCTATAGCTCAAAAAATTAACATTTGTCCGTGTGTCATAAGTCGTAACAATGTACATGAGGAGCTAAACTGCCTAATTTTTAATTTTTAACTTTTTGACAGCTACATCACTTAAGTCCGAATGTATTTTCTTTTGGAGGAAGGTTACATCTTAAGTTCGCTTCTATGTTTGTCAAAAAAAAAAGTTTGAATGTATGTTATAGGAAATTAAATAAAGTACAAAACATTTATTTCCACATTAATTTTTTTTTGACGACATTAAATTTATACACTCAAATTTTATACTCCTTCCGTTTTCATATATAAGCAAAAAACATTTTTTTTGCTTCATTGAATAACTCATGTATTTGGTCTATAATATAGACCAAATACATGAGTTATTCAATAAACAAAAAAAGTAATTTTTGCTTATATATGAAAACAGATGGAGTACTTTTTTTTGTTACAAAATTTTATGCTTTTATAATTGCAGAATATTTTTGTCATTATTACATGTTATTTGTTCATAAAATGTATCGAAAAATAATATGGGAATATAATTTCTCAATGTACAATATCATTATAATACTTCACTGAAGTTGCTGTGTTGTCTGGCCTTACAACTGTCAAGACTAGAAGTGTAGAACTCTCTTACCCCATATTTTTTGGTTGGATAACTCTCACCCTAACTTTTTCATTACCACCCCAAACAAAAACAAACTAAAAAAAAAATCATATTAAGCCACCATCTTGGCAAGTTGCCTCCATCTTTCATGGTAGAACTTGAATAACCGAGTTAAAGTCAATAAGCCCCTCTAAATACAAGCTATATACTCGTAAAGCTTTTGTCCACATTTGAAAGCATAATAAGGTCAACTTTCCATTTCCTCTTACTATATTGTAACTGTTTTGACAATGTGAAAGATTAAATGCCACAAAGAGTTCAACAATTCATCCCATTTACGTTAAAGCAGTAAAAAAATGACTACTTGCTGAGTTTTCTATTGAGAAAGTGAAGCCAAAGGGAGCATATAAGGCAAGGCCACATTGATCATCTCTCTGTGTCTATCAAAAGAAGAGAGTACTTATGGGTTTCTCAAGTAGCAACTGCTTAATATTTGTCGTGCTATTATTTGTGTCATATGTGATGGATGTTCATGCAGATACTCAGACATGCACCAACCGTAGGAGCCCTTGCTTTCTCAAGAAAATGCCATGCCCTGCTGAGTGCCCTTCAAGATCACCAACTAAGCCAAAAGCCAAAGTTTGCTACCTTGATTGTGATTCTCCTGTGTGCAAAACTCAGTGCAAAAGTAAGATCATTTATGTTCAATAACCAAAAAAACATTGGTGTTGAGAGAGTTTTTTCCGTTCACCTGCCTTGACTCAAATTAGTCGAAATCCAATATGACTTTTGGATACCGAGAGTTTAGACAAAAAAAAGCTTCATTCCACTTTTAGTCCTCCAAGTAACGTGATCGTGCGATTTTGACCCTACTTTTCAATTGTGCAAATTAGATCCCCAGTGTTTTTCCGCTTTTGCAATTAAGGGGCCCCCTTAATTTTCCCATGATTTTCGTCACTTTTAGTCCCCCAAGTATCACGATTATGTGACTGTCCCCCAATTTCAGCATCCAAGTGCCACATAGGCTTAAAATTGGAGGAAAATCCCCCTGGGGGGCGCTCTAATTGCAAAAGAGAGAAAATATTGGAGACCCAATTCGCGTAATTAGAAAGCAGGGGACTAAAATCACACAATCGCGATATCTAGTACTAAAACCGAAATTAAGTAAAAAAATGACTTCAGAAATTACATAACTGCATTTTCTTCAAGTAGAAATTCTTGGTTTAGCATATTCGTTTGGTCGGTGATTCTATTTTTTTTTTTTTTTTATCATGAAACATAACAGGTGTTTATTATATATTTGATGTGAACAGGTCGTAAACCAAATTGTAATGGTCGTGGATCTGCATGCTTGGACCCCCGCTTTGTTGGTGCAGATGGCATTGTTTTCTACTTCCATGGAAGGCGCAATGAGCATTTCACCTTAGTATCTGATGTCAACCTTCAAATCAATGCACGTTTCATTGGCCTTAGGCCAAAAGGGAGGCCAAGGGACTATACTTGGATTCAAGCACTAGGAATTCTCTTTGATTCCCACAACTTTTCTATTGAGGCCACCCCATCAGCAATTTGGGATGATGAAATGGACCACTTGAAGCTCTCTTATGATGGAGAGGAACTTGTCATCCCAGAAGGTCACCTCTCTAATTGGCGAAGCCAAGAAAATCAACTTAAAATGGAGAGAACATCAAGCAAGAATAGTATTATGGTTACACTCCCAGAAGTTGTGGAGATATATGTCAATGTTGTGCCTGTCACCAAGGAGGACAGTAGAATTCATAACTATCAGATCCCTCATGATGATTGTTTTGCTCACTTGGAGGTGCAGTTCAAATTCTATGGTCTATCCTCCAAAGTTGAAGGAGTTCTTGGAAGGACTTATCAGCCAGATTTTCAAAATCCAGCAAAGCCAGGCGTGGCAATGCCGGTGGTTGGAGGTGAAGACAAGTATAGAACCACGTCGCTTGTTTCTGCAGATTGTGTTGTTTGTATGTTCTCTCCTGCTAAAGCTTCAGAGAAAGAAGGCTCAGTGATAGAATATGGTATGCTGGATTGCACTGGTGGTGCCAACAGTGGGAATGGTATAGTTTGCAGAAGATAAATTGGACAGTTTTCATTGTTCTCTTATAATGATTGAAAGTTGTAACTCTCAGAAAAATAATTGTGGGTTGTACTCAGTGGCCAAAAAGATAATGTTCTGTACCCATATTTCCTATTGAATAAGAAGTGTAATACTTTGTTTTCTCATATATGATCAAACAATGTGATTATAGGTTAGGAAGGTTTCATCAATTCATACCCTATGATATCATGCACAAGACAATATCATTGTTGAAACTTGAAAGCATGAAAATGCATGTATTTGAATCTGCTACTGCATGGGGATAAAACCACAAGCATGGGAAATTCCATGAGATTTTAGAACATATATTCAACACTGGACAGCAAGAAAGTGAAGAAACTCCTTATGTGGAGAAAAAAAGTCAATGAAAAGTTTAGCTCAAGTATTCTGAAATGAGAAACTACCTGCAAAATATTTCATTGTGAGGAGAATAAATGTACTGAACAATTCAAAAACTTGATCTTGTCTTTAGACTTCAATCAACTCATTTTCTTTTCTTCTACATCAATATAGGAGAAAACTAATCATCTCCTTATGACAATCATCCAAGAAATAATAATACAAGTCTTGAAGATCTTCTCAAAGGTTTTCTGTCATTTTTAATTTATTGGGCGTCATATTGATTACATAATAAATTCAATCTTTCAAACAAGTTAATTTCACAGCCATATGTAAACAGAAGATCTCTCAAGAATTACTAGAAATGAGAGAAAGAAAGCAAGTCAACTTATCAGAAGCAGTAGATTACAAGTTGTATAATTAATCCATTTTCTAAAGAACGGTTATTGTAACGTGTAAGAGCAACCTGTGTCCTCTTAACCCATCCCCTCGTTACATTGCTTTAAGTCATCATCGTCTTTCTCCTATGCATTACACTTGTCTTTCCTCTTTGTCTTCTATCTCTATTCCTAACTTTCCAGGTGAAGCTTTATCTCATCCCGAGTGGAGGCAAGCAATGATTGACGAGATGTGTGCTCTTCAAAGCAGTGGTACTTGGGAACTGGTTCCTCTACCTCCTGGGAAGTCTTTAGTTGGCTGTCGTTGGCTTTATACGGTTAAGGTTGGGACTGATGGTAAGATTGATCGATTTAAGGCCCGTTTGGTGGCCAAAGTTGGACTGGATTACAGTGATACTTTCTCACCTGTGGCCAAGATGGCCTCTGTTAGACTTTTCCTCTCTATTGCAGCTATCCGACACTGGCCTCTTCACTAACTTGATATTAAAAATGTTTTTTTGCATGGTGATCTCAAAGAGGAAGTCTATATGGAGCAACCACCTGGGTTTGTTGCTCAGGGGGAGTCCTCTAACATGGTTTGCAGGCTCCACAGGTCTCTCTATGGTCTCAAGCAGTCTCCACGAGCTTGGTTTGGCAGATTCAGTTCTATAGTGCAGCAGTTTGGTATGATTCGTAGTAACGCTGATCACTCTGTTTTCTATCGCCATTCAGTTCGAGGATGTGTTTATCTGGTAGTGATCAGCAGGGCATAATCCAGTTAAAGCAGTATCTCTCTCACAAGTTGCAGACTAAGGACCTTGGTAAACTCCGTTATTTTTTGGGTATCGAGGTAGCTCAATCCAAGGATAGTCTAGTGATTTCACAGAGGAAATATGCTATGGATATTCTTTAGGAAACAGGTTTATTGAATGTCAAGCCAGTTGATACTCCTATGGACCCAAATGTCAAACTGCTGCCTAATCAAGGGGAGCCCCTTTCAGATCCAGGGGGATACAGGAGATTGGTTGTTAAATTAAACTATCTCACAGTCACCCGTCCAGATATTTCCTTTGCAGTTAGTGTGGTAAGTCAATTCTTAAATTCTCCTTGTCAAGATCATTGCGATACTGTGATACGGATCCTAAAGTATATTAAAAGTGCTCCAGGAAAAGGTCTCATTTATGAGGATAGAGGTCATACTTGAGTAGTTGGTTACTCAGATGCAAATTGGGCAGGCTCACCCATTGATAGACGATCCACTACTGGGTATTGTGTACTAGTTGGAGGAAACTTGATATCCTGGAAAAACAAGAAGCAGAATGTAGTAGCAAGATCTAGTGCTGAGGCTGAATACAGAGCCATGGCATTAGTGACTCGAGCTCATGTGGTTGCAATCACTTTTCAAAGAACTTAAGTTTGGAGAGGCTATGTCAATGACAATAATATATGATAATCAAGCAGCATTGCATATTGCCTCCCCCGTTTTTTATGAGAGGACTAAGCATATTGAGGTGGACTGTTATTATACGAGAAGATCGAATCAGAAGACATCACCACTAGCTTTGTCAATTCCAACGACCAATTGGCGGATGTTTTCACTAAATCTCTAAGAGGTCCTCGAATCAGTTATATATGTAATAAGCTCGGTGCATATGATTTATATGCCCCAGCTTGAGGGAGAATGTTGAAAATAAAGAATAATCGTTTATTTATTGTATAGGATCGTATAATTAGGAGTAGAATATTGTCCAATTAAGATTAGGATATCCTGTATTTATTTGTATTTATTGCTTTAAGCCTATATAAAAACGACTCCGCTGTGTAGTTGAAACACATAGTTTCACAATCATATGTCTCTCTCTTTTCTCTCATTCAACAGAGTTGAACTCCTAATTGCCTTATACAAAGTACAACAGAATCTTATGGATATCTTACAATTTCTAACCAGCTAATTGGCACTCATCAGTACCACTCAAATATCATATAGTAACTTGCTTGTAGGCCAAAAAAGTAAAGGATTACAAAAGCAATAACGAAATGGAAAATAACCTTCATTCATAAATCAGGACATTTCAATTAGTCCAAGGCCAGAACAGCCACCATACCTAATGGCCTAGGGCCAGAATCATGGATAAACGAGAAGAACTCATCTTCCGCGTGGATGTACCAATTGGGAGAACACTGCACTTGTAGCACCATCTTCTGCATCATCGTCCGTGACAGAGTGGCCCCCATCGACCATACTCACACTGTTATCAAAATTCTCAAGACGGGTCAACTGAATTCCAGTAATGTGGTTTGTGCTGTTATCTTCAGGTTCCATTAGTGCTGATGAGGTCTCTTGGAGCTGCAAAGCATATTCAAGATTCCACAAAACATCTCCCATAGATGGCCTGTCTACTCCATACTCGGCCAAGCACTTCTCAGCTGTCTCCCCAAACTTCTTAAGCGAAGCAGGATTGACCTTCCCCACCAGATGTTGATCCATGATTTGATCAAGCATCCCTTTCTTCTGCCAGGTCATTGCCCACTCAGCTATATTAACCTGCTCCCTAGGAAGGACAGGGTTCAAGGCTGGTCTTGTGCACAACACTTCCATTAAAACTACTCCAAATGAATAAACATCTGATTTCTCTGTGAGTTGTTGCCTTCTAAAGTATTCCGGATCAAGATAACCGAAACTACCTTTAACAGCCGTGCTCACATGAGTCTGATCAAGGGCAGGACCGGTTTTGGAGAGGCCAAAGTCAGCAACTTTAGCAACAAAGTTATCGTCTAAGAGGATGTTTGTTGTCTTTACATCTCGGTGAATTATGCTTTGGGATGCACCGGTGTGGAGATAATGAAGGCCTCTCGCTGCTCCAATGCAAATTTCGAGCCGCTGCTTCCATGACAGAGACGGGAGGTCTGTTCCATATAAATGACTCCTGAGGGGTCCATTAGCCATGTATTCATAGACAAGAATCATTTCTGACCTCTCATCACAATAACCAATTAGAGACACAAGATGACGATGGCGAAGCTTGGATAACATCTCAATTTCTGTTCGGAATTCAGCAAGGCCTTGTTCAGATCTTGGGTTCCCCCTTTTAACAGCTACATTGGTCCCATCTTCAAGGGTTCCCTTATAAACCCTGCCAAAACCACCAACACCAAGAAGCAGCTTCTCATCGAATTTGTTGGTTGCATCTAGGATTTCTTGGAAAGTGAAGAACCGTCCAAGATTCGTTGAAGCTAAGGAAATGCAGCTTGCAGTTCCACTCTTCTGCGAAGTTGTTGACATTTTTGTCATGGTCTGAGAATTTCCATACAAAGGTAAAGGCAGCCATGAGTGTCCCGGTTGAGTAGACTTTGACTTGCTTCTCACCATGCAGCAATAACACAAACCAACCAAAGCTAAGGCAACCACAGCTCCAACAGCAGAACCAGCTATTATTCCTATCTTGATCTTGTTTGATGGTGAACTAGGAAGGAGACTCTCAACTGAAGAAAGTCCATCCAAGCTCTTCAATGCATTGCTGATTTTCATTATCTCCAATCCATTCATAGTGGCATTTGTAATGTCTGCCATTGTATCAGGACCAACACTTACTGTCAAAGTGTTGTCTGATGAGGCATTGGAAACAAAGTCCTTGTAGTAAGGCAAAGCCAAATCATTAGTTAGAGATGAGAGGTCAAGGCTTCCAAGAGCTGTATCCGAATTTATGAACACATTGAACACTAAAGTGTTGAGCGCCTTGCTAATAATATCACAAAAGTGCAGTCGAATGAAATAGGAGAAGTTTGGATCCACAGTAAAGACCCAAGTAATGTTGAAATTTGAATTGGCAACATTTGCATCCCCCATTGCTTCGGCAGTGGCATAGACCCAATTTGGTGCTGTCTCGGGGGTAACGCCAGGCCGATACTTAATGGTGGAAGGGCTGACCGACACATTAGTGACCGAGCTGTTCACATGGAGGTACTTCTGATCATTCTCCCAAGTCCTTCCCAGGGTGTCATTTTGGGCAGTAAGCAAGGATCCTCCTATGTTCAAGCGATAAACAGTTTCGAAAGCGAGTTCAGATAGGCCATTAAATGGGGATCTTGGATTAGGGACCAATGCCTGATCCACAAACAAGTCATCTGGCATTGACACAACTTCAATTGCATTGACAAACGCTACCGAACCATTCGAAGGAATGAAGGTGACAGTCAAGGTATCAGAGGTTACATTGATGGCATACTCCCTGAACATATAAGAACCATTGTAGTTCCTAAAGCTGAAGTTTCTCAAGAGAACAAAATCATCACTAACCACAGTTATAGAAGCAGAAGTCAAATTATGGCTAGAGTTTGGAAGAGGATAAAAATATAGCCGGACCCAATGCCGACCTTCCTGAACCTCAAATCTATAAGAGCCTTTCTCTGTGAAAATCCTAGCTGATTGGTAAATTGGAAATGGAACACTAGAATTGGAACTAGCAACAATAGAATTTCCAGTTTTCAACACTGGTGAAGAATGTTGTGAATCAGGAACAAAAGTGCGATCCTGAAAGGTGATGCTTTTGGAGGAACCACAAGCAATTAGATAATTATCATGAGGAGTGTACAACGCAAATGAACCATTCACCACCAAAAATGTAACCACAGCCAAAACAATGTAAACCCACTTCACAAGTTTCACCATTATCACCATTGAAGTTTCCAAAATCTTCACCAACCCATAAACGGATTGTAAGCAATGCAATACCCTTAACTTCCAATCCCAAATGCCACAAAAAGAAGAAGGGGAAAAAAACCTGCAACAACCTCGGATCTATCAAATTAAATACACAGATCCAGACAAAACACAATGATTCTAAGTCATAACAACTCACTTCACAAACACAAACACAAACTGAAGTTATGTTGGTGAACTTACCTTTTGGTTGTGTGTTGTGGAGGGAGCAAAATGTGAATAATAACCAGCTACAAAAATGAAGAAATTAAGAGCTGAAAGTGTGAAATAGAACGAGACCCAGTTTAGATTACGTGAATCCCATTACTGAAATGGCATCAAGTTGAGCTTTTTAGTGTGGTTGTAATGCAAACACCTTTTCCAGGCTGTTCATACGCTGTCACTTACTGGGAAAAAAGAGGACCCCACAAAGAGAACAGAAGAAGAAGAATAAAAGAAAAGAAAAAAAAAATAGAGTTGAATAGTAGATGGAACTTGGATAGAAACTCCTACAAGTTGCTTTGCTTGCTAGTACTACTCCCTCCCATAAAACCAGCGGTTTCCTGACGATTTTGTTGGGTGGTTTTAAAAATCCAGAATCTTTGAAACCCATGTAGTAATATTAATATTAATTAAATTGAAAAAAAAAAAGATGAATAAATAAGACAATGGAAGTTTGGGAAGTGAGGTGAGGTTTACATCTCTTAATTAAAAGGTTTCTATTTTGTAGAATATATGAAGAGAAAAAAAAAACAAAACAAAACAAAACAAAAGAACATGGCTTGAAAGGGAATAGTTGCTGCGCTGGGTTCAACGAAACGCGGGTCCCACTTTAACGCGGCTTCGAGATACGGAAGGGGCAGGAATTAATGATTTGTTGCTACGGAGTTGGACGAACTGATACCGAAGTATGAACAGTTTAGCTTTTCATCGCATGCAGCTAAAAAGTTTATTTACTAAATTGGGTTAATACCTTTTTTAGTCTCGTAATTTGAACGAAATTCAGTTTTAGTCCTTGTAAATTTTTTTTGATTTAATCTTTGTAATTAAATTTTTTTATTTTTAGTCCCTACTGTCAAATCTCTATTAAAAACGTTGAGTTTTTCTTTCACTTTTTGTCCTTGTAATTTTAAGATTCCTCTACTTTTAATCCCTATAATTTTAAGATTCTTTCACTTTTAGTCTCTATAATTTAATAGGGATTTGACGGCAGAGATTAAAAGTGGAAGAATCTTAAATTACAAGGACTAAATCGAAACAAAAAATTTTACAGGAACTAAAACTGAATTTTGCTCAAATTACATGGACTAAAAGGGGTATTAACCCCATTAAATTTGTTTTTTTGCTAATCCACCAAATTTTTTTTCCACTAATTTTACTTTGAATTTTTTTAACCGCGGTAATTAGGGCTTAAACTCTCCGGTGGCACCTCCAATGTATCCCCACAAGCTTTGGACTTTTGGACTTTTCAATTCACCGATGAAACGAGAGAATTAACCATTGATTACCGAAGAGCATCCCAAATTAGTCACTCCTAGAATTCGAACTATGTTCTCTTTACCCGGGGAAGAAAGTATAGCATTTCACTATTGGATATCAAAATATCAATTCAACTTGGGATCTGATCATAAATCCAGTTCTTTGATTTTATAAATATTTTTTTGCCTTAATTTTTTTTATTTGTTACGCACATTTTATATATCTTCTTATCTCTCTTTTCTTTTTGATAAAATCTTTCTTTTCTTTTTTTATCATATTATCCATATCTTTTTTATATCTTTTTTTTCTTATCTATATTTCCTCTAGAGAAGTGTATACACTTAGGGGTGTAATCTTTTTTATTTTTAATAATTTTGGCAATTTACGGATCTCTCTGAAAGTTGTCCACTTATCATTTCTCTAAAGTATTTGTCTCATTCATCGTCCGACAGGAAACCTACTAATTGTGGGCAGTGACAACCATCCTAGCTGCAAGAATAGGAAATTCTTGTACACACATATTCTAATTTAATCTCAGTAAGAATAATAAGTAAGAATTATTATAAAGTCTCTCTCTCTTTGACACAATTACTTTATTCAAAACCCATAGATTAGGTTATTTGAAAGTTGACCTTTTGTGGGTGTCTTTTAATCAAATTTTGGGTGAGGTGGGGTAATAAAATCATTAAGCTCACTTTTTTTTTTATATCATTAAACTCACTTTTTTTTATGGATCATTAAACTCACTTTTAATATGCAGTTTTTATGACAAGTAAATACTAATGCACTATATTTTATGGATTTGGGTTAGTGTAGTAAAAACTGCACACAATCATGCGGTCAATGTATTTGGATCGTCCAACAGCCGTACAAATGACATTTTAAATAAAACTTGAAATACAGACTGTTTGCTCTTGATCAGACGGTCCAGATGTGTCTAATTGTATGATTGCATGTTGCATATAATCCAAATCCATATTATATTTGTTATCTACTATATTATATAAAATAGAGTTACTGCTATAGACAAAAGTTTTGAATTTATAAATGTATGATAGGTGCAGAGGTGTATAAGGCATCTCATGTCTGTATTGAGGCAAAACTGTTGCTATAGGGGTGTAATTTGAGTAGGGGTTGTGATTATAATGGCTTAAACAATGTACTATATATGCTTTGATTCCTGCTGTAGTTTCAAACAAATGATAGTGTGGGTTTCTCCGATCCTTCTTAGAAAGTGAGGAGAATTTCATTGTGATGTTAAAACTAGAGCCAATCAATAAAAATTTATTTATCAAAAAAAATATAAAACAGAGTTTTGCCACATATAATTAACAATATCAAGCGACAACACTTGAGATATTCTTTTTCCGGCTTAATGCTATTTTATAAAATTATTTTGTTATTCTTATTATTATTTTATGATGGTCATTGTTAGAGCATATCAATTTCAGTTAATACTGCAGACCCAAAAAAAAAAAGAGCAGACCCAAAAAAAAATTCAGTTAATACTATCTGTATATCAAATTTTGTTTTTAACTCATAATCACATTGATTATAACAAAAAAAAAACATTGACTATCAAAATTGAATGCAATTTTTCTATTTTCATTTCAATCACCATTTCTAGGTTGTAATGATGTTTTCTATTTTCTTGCTAAAGAAGGAGCTCTCTCTTCGGTGGCTTACAGGATTTGGCACTCCCCCAGCTTGTCTAGGATGTCTTCTTCTTTGGGATGTTCTAGAGCTTCCTCCCTCTTAGGGATTTCTCTTTCTCCATTCTTTCTTTGTTTTTTTTTCCTTTCTTTAATGTATGTCCTTCACCAAAAAAAATAATCGATTGTAACTGATGATCAAAATTAGATGAGAATTTTTGTATTTCTATTTTCATATGAATCACTATTTCTCATCAGTTGTAATGATGTTGACAAATCAATTAAAAAATTTCTACTAAAATCACGATCATATGTAATAACCAGTAATTTGCTTATTAAGTAAGGCAATTTATTATTCTATTTTGAATTTGTTGTCGCCATGCGAATTTAGCATTTAGCCGATTAGCTTTACTCAATTTATTTGCATGATTTAAATATGAACAGTGTATTGTCACTTTAGTTACTTTTAATATTAATTATTTAGAGTATACAAAATAAAAAATATGTATTCCTTCATCTTTAATATTTGTATTATTAATATCATTAAATTATAGTAGGTTTAACCTAAACTTGAACATACCTCGCTCATTTGTTAATAACATGAATAGATGTAAAGGGACGTGACTCATCACGCATGGGCATTTTCCAACAATTATAGTATACGTGTACCCAAGTTGCATGACATTTTAAATTTTTTAAATAAACTCTGCGTAGGAGCACATGGCCTCACCCTCTCGCACGCCAACATCTCTGTTTGTCACCTTCTATCTCTTCTCATGTCTCAGTCATATTTCCTTTTTGGTATGCAATCAGTTTTCACATCTCTAATATTCAGATCTATTGTCTAATTAACTCGCCTTCAAAATATCTCGTAATGATCTATTTCTAAGGGACATGCCATGCACTTTAATTAATTAATTAATTAATAAACAACAATGCCATTTCAATATTAAAATCTTTTATAGAACCAACTCGAACAAGTGAAAAGAGACACAAGAAACAGGAAAATATGCAAGTCTTTTTCCTTTTTTCTCAATAAAAAGTATAAAGATGTAAATTTTGATGTGAAGAGGGATAAATAAATCGCCAACAAATAGTGGCGGAGCTTGACTAATATTTTCGTGGGAGCCAAGAATTTACGTTATATATACGATTATATACTCATTTTGTATAATAGATTTAATAGTTGGTGTGGTGGTTTAGTTCACTACAAGAATTATAGCTGTTACCGGTGGCCAAAAGCCTTCGCTAAGATCGAAAAGTCCTCGCTAATAGGTGTTTCACCGAGGGCTCACTGTCCGTAGGTTAATCGTTCATCGGTAACTGATACCGAGGGTGATTTCGAAAAGGCCGTAGGTAATTACCGAGGGCCTTTGTCCGTAGGTAATGTAGCGAATTTAGCGAGGGCCACTGGTCGTAGGTAAACAAGTAGATATTTTGATACCATGGGTCATTACCGTGGGCTCTTGGCCGCAGGTAAGCATCTGATATATTAAAAAAGTAATGAGATCGTTACCGTGGGACTGTGGCCCTCTGTAATCTAAGCATTTTTTTTAAAAAATTTTTTTAACACGAACGCAGAACCGGGAACCAATGATAAAAATGAAACGTGAACGCAGAACTGGGAACCGGGAACAAATAAAACGCCACAAATGAAAGAAAAAAAAAACCCTACCCAAAACTTCAAACATAATCCTAGAATCCAATAAATTGAACAATTTTTCCCATGAAAGACAAAAATGAAATACTACTATACCAAATAAAATACTACTATGCTAAATACTATCTTAAACAGATTCAAATAAAACAGTGGACCAATAAAATAGAACCAGAGACCAAAACGAAAATGAAGCTATATTAACCAGAGATGAAAATAAAGAATGGAAGCAAAAACAAAAAAACAGAATCACACAGAAAAAATAATAAAAGAACAGAGATGAACAAATGACACTACAAAAAAAGGCCTAATTTGTGGGGGTTTTTCTGCGAAGGTCATACAAAATCCCCCCAATATAATTTAAAAGCGTCACTCTGCATCCCACACCCGAGATAATAAAACCTGCAGGGTTTTTTGTTTAAATTACAGAGGCTACAAAACCCCCTCTAAATAAACAATTCATTCCCCCTCTTTTTTTCATTATCCCACTCCCGATCGAAACCCCTTACATTCCTTCATCCTTTTCTTTTTGTTTCTTCTCGAAAAATGAAACCCCTTTCTCTTTAGATCTTGCTTTGTGGTTGCTTCTGGAAAAACGAAACGCTCCCTTTGTCGCTACTTCTCGCTTCGTGATCTCTCTCCCTTCTCCATTGCTTCTTGCTTCATGGCCTGTCTCTCCTCCGCTGCTGCTTCTTCCTTCGTCGTTGGTCTCTCCCTCTGCCACTGCTTCTTCCTTCATCACCGCCTCTCTCTACCGCTTCTTCTTGCTTCGTCGCTGCTGAAAGGTTCTCACTCAATCGGTCTCACTCTTGGCGAGACAATAATTCGCTTAAGCATTCCATTGGGTTATTTCCCCTCTTTTCTTCATCTCTTTGTCCCTTTCTTCATCACTTTCTTCTTCTTGTTACAGGGAACAACATAACAAAGGTCACCCGATTTATTTGTTGGTTTGAAATCCAAAGGTGTGTCTTTGCCACACTACCGAGACCGGACTGTCAGGGCTTCTTTGAAGGTGATTTTTCTAACTATTACTTTGGTTATGTTTGGTTTCTTGAATTACATTTATTTAATTGTATCTTTTGTAGTTTTTGGAATTAGCAAGGGTTTCTTGCATGTTATGTTTGTTTAAAGAAATTGGTATTATTGCTTTGCCCTCTTTGATTATGGAGTCTAGTGTCATACTCTACCTTTTGTCATTGAAATTTAAATTAAAAAGGGAAAAGGAAGGAGCTAATGACTTTACAAATTAAGAAAAGAAAGCATATATGGGTAGAAAACATCACATGGATTGACAGCACAACCACTGATAGTCTTATGCTATTTCCTAAAGGCACCTTCAATTGTGTTATATGATTTCATTTTTTAGTTTACTATAGCTTCATTGGTTCTGTGAATATTATAAAAAGACATGTCAATGGGCATAGCCAAATTAAGTGCCTTGTTTTTCGCACTTATGATATATACACGCACACATCTTGTTATTAAATGGTTTGACATAAATATATTTGTAGAGGACTTGTTTTTCTTTAGTTAGATTATGTTGTTTATATAGAAGCATTGCTTCAATCATGATGATGATTTTGTATTGGAATATTATGAAGTTTGGTTTTATGAACTATCATTGATAACTTGTTTAGGTATCTTGAGTATGGATAAATCTTGGATTTCTAAGCCACGAGCTACAGATGAATACGAAATTGGCTTAGGTAAATTTCTGGATTTTTCTTTTGAGAAAGGGACTGTTGGAAATAGGATACAATGTCCATGTTCTAAATGCGGGTTTATAGATTAGCAAACTAGAGAGATAGCCGAGGATCACTTAAAGGTCAGACCATTCCCCGAAAACTATGTCATATGGAATCGTCATGGTGAGAAACAAGTATCAGGGTCTTCTAGGAATGAAGATCTTGTGCAAGAGTCTTCTAGGAATGAAGATCTTGTGCAAGAGGCATCTCATTATGAAAATCCGATAGAAACAATGGTCAATGATGCATTTGGGCACTATAGGCAACAAGCCGCTAATATAGATGAACCACAACCATTAGGCGCAAATGAAATATTAAACGAAGAGTCAAGGGAGGGTTGTAGTGATTTTCATGAGTTTATGAATGATGGAAATCAGATATTGAATGAAGGGAGCAAGTACACAAAACTAGAATTTATAATCAAATTATATCATATAAAGGTTTTGTGTGGATTGAATGACAAGGCAATGACTATGATACTAGATTTGTTGAGAGATGCGTTTCAACAAGCAAAGTTACCTCCTTCTTTTTATGAGGCGAAGAAAATCATTAACAAACTTGGTCTTAATTATACCAAGATAGATGCGTGTCCAAATCATCAGATGCTATATTTGGGAGACGATTTAAAAAGACTTGCAAACATGCAAGCATTGTGGAACATCCAGATGGAACCCCAAGAAGAAGAAAAACAAGCTTTAAAGGTTTTGCGTTACTTTCCATTAAAAGCAAGATTGCAAAGATTGTTCATGTGTTGTAACATCACAGAGCATATGAGATGGCATGCCACAGAGAGCAATAAGGATGGGTTGATAAGGCATCCAAGGGATGGTGAGGCATGGAAGACATTTGATTTGATGCATCCCGAATTTGCTTTAAATCCTCGAAATGTTCGCTAGGCCTTGCCGATGATGGTTTTAACCCTTTTGGGACCATGAGTTCTTCCTATAGCATTTGGCCGTTGTTCTTGATTCCATATAATTTTCCTCCTTGGATGTGTATGAATCACACTTCCTTCATCTTATCGATGATCATTCCAGGAAAGAAGATGCCCGGAAATAAGATAGATGTTTACTTACAACCCCTTATAAATGAGCTAAATGAGCTATGGAATGATGGTGTGGTCACTTTTGATGCATCAATGAATGAAAATTTTAGAATGCGGGCGGCTCTTATGTGGACAATTAGTGACTTTCCTGGCCTAGGAAATCTGTCTGGTTGGAACACTCATACAGGTTTGGCGTGTCCAACTTGTAATTTTGATGCAGAGTCATATCGTCTCCCTCATAGTAAAAAGTGGTGTTTTATGGGTCATCATCGTTTTTTGAGCAGAAATCATAGATTTAGACTGAACCGTGTTCGCTTTGATGGAAGCACAGAGGAACGAAGTCCATCATTAAAAATATCAGGATCTGACGTTTTGAAGCAAGTGGAAAATATTAATGTTACATCTGAGAGAGGATTAATGTTGGATGGTAGGAGAAAAAGATCTAGACAAGAAACTAAGCAATGGAATAAAAGAAGCATATTCTTTGAACTTCCATATTGGGTGTCTAATTTGTTGCGTCATAATTTGGATTTCATGCATATTGAAAAAAATGTATGTGACAATGTTTTGTATACTTTGCTCCATGAGAAGCCTCAGTCAAAAGACAATCTCAATGCTCGAAAAGATTTGAAAGATATGGGTATAAGGCATCATCTTTGGCCTGATGAAAAGGGGAGGTATCACCTTGCTTTGTTTTCACTAACACCTGATACCAAAAAGTTGTTTCTTAAAACTTTGAAGAATGTTAAAGTACCAGATGGTTACTCAAGTAACATTTCTAGATGTGTTGATGAGGCAAAACAAAAGATATTTGGGTTGAAAAGTCATGATTCTCATATTATAATGGAACAATTTCTACCATTAGCAATTCGCAATTTATTGCCAAACCATGTTACAACAGTCTTGGTGGAATTCTGTTCATTTTTTAGAGTTCTTTGTGGTAAAAGTTTGAGTCTTTCAGACCTTCAAAGTCTCCAAGATCGCATTGTGATTACACTTTGTCATCTGGAAATGTTATTTCCTCCATCATTCTTCACAGTTATGGTTCATTTAACTGTCCATCTAATAGAGGAGGCAAAGCTTGGAGGTCCAGTGCATTATAGATACATGTATCCTGTAGAGAGGTAAAATAATTGCTCCTTCGACTTAAGGTATCTTGTTCTATATATCCAACTTGTATTCACTAATTCTCTATCATTCTTGTAGGGAGTTGGGTCATTTAAAGTCCTTTGTACGTAACAAGGCTCAACCAGAGGTTCTATAGCTGAGGGTTACTTAGCTGAAGAGTCTCTTACTTTTTGTTCTCGCTACTTTCAAGATATAGAGACAAGATTTAATAGGCCTAGACGTGTTTGTGATGACCCAAATGAGAATGAGTCCTCCTATGCATCCTCTATCTTCCCTCTACTTGGAAAACCAGTAGGAGCTTTCTCAATATTCGCATTAACTCAAATGCAAAAACTACAAGCTCATCGATATGTGCTTCTAAATTGTACAATAGTCGCACCATTTGTTGAGTGAGTAATTAGAATAAACTTTATGTCATTCATTATTACATGATTAAATATACTAATCACTTGCATTGATTGCAATATAATTAATTCATGTAGTGAATTTAGACAATTCATAAAAAGAGGTTCAAGATCAAGAAGACCTTCAGCTACGGAGATAGAAAAGAGAGTATATAAAGAATTTGGTGATTGGTTCCAAAAGCGGGTTAGTTATAATTCAATAGTTATACTCCCTTTTCTTGTTTGCTTTCATATTTGACTGACACAATTGCGTTTACTAGATTATGAATCCAGAAACAATAAATACAATGTCTCTTGATCTAAAATTTCTAGCACGTGGCCCTTTGGACAATGCAAGAAGATTTCTTGGTTACAACATTAATGGGTTCAAATTTCGCACTTTGGCTCGAGAAGAGGACCGAGAACACAAAATAGTGGAGTTTTTAACATCCAACACATCTTGTGTTTCGAGTAGTCTTGATAGGAACTCAAGACAAGCATTTACCTTATTATGGGAAGTTGGAGGATATCATTGAGATTAACTATTATGGTCAGTTCAAGGTTATTCTTTTCAAATGCAAATGGCGGAAACTACACGAGATAGAGGGTACAAAAAGGATAGTTGGAATTTTAAGCGTGTAAATTTTGAAAGATTGATTCATATTGGTGATCGTGAAGAACATGATCCTTACATTGAGGCATCTCAAGCACAAATGGTGTATTATGTAGATGATGTGGTTAATAAGGGATGGAGTGTTGTTGTGCACTTAAAGCCAAGAGATTTGTATGAAATGGGAGAAGAAGTAGAAGATGAAGTTTACGAAAATGAGCCGTACCAAGAGCAACAACTTGAGCAATTTTGTAATATTGACGATGAGTATGTGCAATTGGCTACAAACCATTTAAATGATGATGTAGTTGAGTCAAACATGCCTGCTGATTTGGCAACAAATGCACACATGTCTGAGTAGAAAAATATAGTTAATATTGTACTTTATATGAAGGTAATACTTTCGTTCTACTTTAAGTTGTGGTTATTTTGTTTATGTTTTGTACTTTATAGTTTGTACTTTATATGAAGGTAATACTTTATATTTTATACTTTATATGCATGCTAACAAATTTGACAATATAACACATTTGATTTGCATTTCACCTTTTATGTTTCTCCTTTTTCATGAATATACAGTCATGGCAAAGACTAAGCGTTTCCGAAATCCACTAAAGTCAGCACCTCAAACTCAGTGTGCAACACATCCTCCAACTCCAAATCAAGCCCCAACACATTCTCCAACTCAAGCTTCAAACCAGTCTTCACTTCATGCTCAGAGTGCAAGACACCCTCCAACTCAAGCAAGTGAACATGCTGCAACTCAAGCTTCAAACCATTATTCACTTCACACTCAGAGTGCAAGACACCCTCCAACTCAAACACATGCTCCATCTTATTCTCCATCCCAAGCCCCAACACATGCTCCAACTCATTCTCCAACTCAAGCACCAACACATGCTCCAACTGAAGCTCCAAACCATTCTTCACTTCACACTCAGAGTGCAGGACATCCTACAACTGAAGCTCTTGCTCATTCTTCCTCATCAACTTCTGGGATTCCACAAGAATCTCAAACCTCTAGGCCATGTATTGGACGTGAGTCTACCCAATATTGGACTGTTGAATCAAAAGGTATATGCGTTATACTTTCTTTCATTTGTCATAATTCCTTCTATTTTATTTTATTTTTGGTTAAATGAAGTCTTTTATTGTTAAAGACTCGGAAGAAGTTACAAAGACGATTAGACTCAAGGTTAAGCAAGTCGAATACTTACCTAGAGGGGAACGCATAATTGTGCACTTTGATGACCAAGGCGCTGCATATGGTGAGGCACAAGGCTTGCTTGCAGGATATTTGGGAACATTAGCAATTGATTGCAGGCTATTTCCAATTAATTTTGATAGGTGGAATGGACCAACAGGCATTCCGAATGATTATTTTGAGGAGTGCTTTAACACAAACATCAAGGTTAGCTTTATACACGTGTAACTTTCCATTTATACTAAATTTATATGCATCATTTGAATGCATAAAGACTGACTTGGAATTTTTTGGCAGCCTCGATTTTGTTTTGAGACTACTGAAGCCCTTGCAAAGAGATATTGCAAACTTAGCCTTGGGAAGAAGTGGGCTGCAAGTAGGCAGAAATTGTGGTACGAGTTCTATGATCAAACCAAAACTAGAGATGAAATCATAAGTAACGTGCCAGTTGGTATAGATAAAATTCAATGGGCTCAATTTGTTACCTATCGTCTAAAACCACAAACACTGGTACGATTTAGATTACTTTGGTCTATTATTGTTGGCGTAGTAAATTATTTGATTAATACGTGAACTTTTATTTGTTTATTCATAGGAGACTAGTCAAAGAAATAAAGAAATACAGAGCAAGCAAGTGATTCCTCATACTGGTGGTTCTAAACCTCTCTCGAGAAAAAGACATGAGATGGTAGTTATATTAATTAAGTAGTTATATTAATTAACCTAATAAATTTTATTATATTATAGTTTCTTATCTATTGTGACATTTTTCCTATTTTAGTTTTTGGAAACTGGACAACATCCCAGTCGAGGAAAATTGTATATTGAAACCCATAAAAAAAGGATGGATCGGTTGTAAATGATGCAGCAAAAGTTATAGTGGTAAGTTTAACTTGAAAAATATTGTCTTTAGGTTGCATTTTGGATTTTAATCATAATAGTTTTTAACTTCAAAATCTTGTATGCTCATAGGAACAAATCGAAGTGGGTTTGACCCAAATCAGTAATGATGAAGCTGAAGTTTCTCCCAATGATGTTGTTGGTAGAGTGTTGGGGCCTGAACACTCTGGAAGAGTGTGATGCATGGGTATGGGTGCAGCTCCTACTAATACATTTAGGAATACCAGGCTTCAACTTTTGGATTTGAGTCTTTCTTCATCCTGTGCTGCTACATCATCTTCTAACATATGGCAAGAGAAGTACACAAACTTAGAATCCCAAGTTCAAAGCACCTTGGGTGCACTTAAAGCTTACATGATAAGGAAAGAAGGAAGGATCCCCGAAGAATTTGTTGGAGTCTTTGGTTCATCAAATGTAAGTACTTCCCCTCTAGTTCATAAATATGAAATTTGCTGGAGTCTTTTACGTCATATGTATGCGATTGAAAGGTGTAGTTTTTGGTTCCTTTGCATTATGAACATGTTAAATTGAGAAACAAGAGAGCAAAATTAAAAAAGAGATATATTTCACGTGTTTGATCATCTAGCCATAGTAGTAACAAACTGGTTACATGGGGAGCCTAATAACCTTCAGTGATTGGAATAAAAAAAAATGCTTGAACTCAGTGTTTCTACCCATTAGTTCTTCTCTGCACTTGGCCTTCTAAAAGTGTAACTAAAAGAGTTTATGAGTTTGTTAAGAAAATCTGAACAAAGGAAAAACACAAACCAGTCACTAGATTTAGACTAGTCCTGAAATGGTAGTTTAGTTCATTTTTATATGCTGACTTGCTTCTTTAATTACTTCTCAAGCTAAAAACCTCCAATCATTTTCCTTAATAAACTTAGGCAAGTTTGGGATTATTTATTGGTAAAATATGTTTTGTGTTCCCACCCTATTACTCACAAATTTCATTTTAGTTTTATTTTATTCTTTTTGTTTCAATTTTTTTTAGTCTTGCCTTATATTTTTGTGCGTACCCTGTACGCTTGGAATGAGGTTTGTTTCAATTTTTCGTTGGTTTAATTTTGGTCTGCTATATATTTATGTGTATCTGTGATTGTGTTCAATTATAGCCTTTTCATTAACTTGATTGTATGATTAAGATCTCTAGCTAATGTGTTGATATAGGGATGGTAAGGGGAGGGATGACTGACATAGTATTCAACTGTGCATTGATAATCATGATGTGGAATGATTTATTAATCTGGTAATATTTTTCAATTCATGATTCATTCTCAATACTGTCATGCATAATGAATGATTTTCACTTTTCATTTCATGTCGAGGGATGTGCAGAATAGACTTTCAGGTGTACTTAAATCTAATTTTTTGCTTTAGTTGGATGATGCGGCTTCATGAACTGACTTGCATTGTTTCATGACACAAAATGGATCTATTGAAATAGCATGCTAAATAATTACCAACTTGCTGCAATTAACTCATTATTTTTCTTTTGTTATCTCAGGCAAGTGTTGATACAAGTGAGCCTAATTCACCTATGGATGCAAGAGGATCATCCGTGCCAAAGAACATTTGATGTTTTTTTAGGATCTTTTAGTATAATACTTCTTTTAAGATATTATAAGTTTTGAGTTGTATTACATTAGATATTTGAACTACAAATGTTTCTTTTGATGAAGCTACAAATGTTTGAAATACATTTATGTTATCATGGTTATATTTTTAATGGAATTTTGAGTATTTGTATTAAATTTATTGAATGTTTTATAATTGTCATAAATTAGGAAAATATAAAACCAAAAATGGAAATATTTTGTAACAAAATCATTCCAAATTGTAAGGTATATAAAAGTGTTAACAATGAGATGAGGGAGAAAAAAAGCCTCTTTGAAATTCTACAGAACGTTTAGAGGAGGTTAATAACCCCCTCAAAATAAGTTCAAATTTTAGGAGGTTTAGAACTCCCGTAACAAAAACGCCCCAAAATCACTTCACATTTAGGAGGTTTTCAGGTCCCGTAATATAACCGCTACTAACTGTGGGGGTTAAAAACCTCCGCAAAATAACCGCCTCAAATAAGTACGATACCAGCGTTTTCTAAAAACCCCCGCAAAAAGGTTGCGGCACATGTAATCACAAGGCGGTTTTCAGAACCTCGCTGAATCAATTTATGGGTCGAAAACCAGAAATGACAAAAAAACCGCCGCAAATTGACTATTTTTTTGTAGTGTAAGAACATCTTTGTGCTTTCATAGCCATTCCTTTGTTCCACTGTTATCTACAAAAAAAATGAAACAAACATCAGTAAAACGAAAAAAAATATATTCGTGTAATAAAATATAAATCTGAGAAGAAACAGGAAAAAAATGGAAGAAGGAAGAAGAGAGAATAAGAGGATGAGCAGTGAGTGAGATGACACAGGGGTGGGTCTTCATTTTCAACTACCCCCTTCACGAAGGCATTCTTATTCTTCCTAAATAGATGATCACTTGGTAAGAATCTACGGTGCGAGTCAAACCAAGAAGTCTTCCCGCTGTAGTGCAAGGTAAATGCCTTCATGTCCTCCATGCAAATCGAACACACCAATTTACCATGAGTCCCCCATCCAGATAACATGTCATAAGCAGAAAAGTCATTAATGGTCCACATTAAGGCTGCTCTCATCATAAAATTTTGCTTTCGCGCAATATCATACGTCAAAACCCTAGTCCACAACCTTTTCAAATCATCGATCAAAGGTTGCAAATAGATATCAATACAGTCGTCGGTGAGGTTGGGCCCGAAATTACACACAATAAGAACATGTAAAGTTTAGACATACACATATCGGGAGGAAGATTGTATGGGGTGACAATAACTGGCCAGCAATAATACGATTTAGTCGACGTCTGGACATACGGTGTAAACCCATCAGAGCATAACCCAAGTCAGGCATTCTTTGGATCTATGGAAAAATCAAGATGTACCCGATCAAAATGCTTCCATGCCTCATCATCAGACGGGTGGCGCAACTCACATGAATTTCTTCTATTGTTATAGTGCCACGTCATTTTACCTGCAGTTTGCATTAATGCAAACATTCTTTGCAGCCTTGATACAATAGGCAAATAAAACATTGTCTTCCTTGGAACTGATTTACTCCTACTTGTCCCTGTTTTGCGAGGACGATATCTTGGCTCTTGACAAAATTTACATTCAGTCAGTGCACCGTGATTTGTGCCAAATTTGTTATCATAGTACAACATGCAACCTTGCACACAATAGTCGATCCCCTGAACACCTAATCCCAGCTTCAACACCAACCTTTTAGCATCGTACTAACTTTGTGGTAAACCAGCTTTAATAGGTGTTGCGTCTAACATCATTTTGGTCATATAATCCATACAAAGCTCGGGAACATTAAAGGTTCCTTTGAGACCCAAAAGCCTCACACACATTGATAATGTAGAGTGTTCAGACCCTTCATACAATGGGTTATTTGTCTCTATCAATAGATTATAAAATCTTTTTGCTGCCTCATTCGGAAGTTCCTCCGTGTCATCATATTGCTACTCTCCGAACGACACATTCAGCCCGAGAGCATCGGAAATCATCCCATGCATCACGTCAAACTGTTCATAATTTTGAATCTCATATCCGTTGGGCCATTGCTCGAGGCACCTGTGCCACTATCTTTAATATGCTGTAAGTTAACAGTGGAAAGAACTTCGCCATGATTAGTCCAAATCCAATAATTAAGCTGGAACCCATACATATACAAGTCATGTATGACTTCGTCTGCAGTTTTAACACTTCTACACTTGCAATTGTCGCATGGACATCTACACTTGCAATTGTCTCTATCAATAGATTATAAAATCTGTGTGCTGCCTCATTCAGAAGTTCCTCTGTGTCATCATATAGCTGCTCTCCGAACGACACATTCACCCCGAGAGCATCGAAAATCATCCCCTGCATCACGTTAAACTGCTCATAATTTTGAAATCTCATATCCGTTGGGCCATTACTCGGGGCACCTGTGCCACTGTCTTCAATATGCTGTAAGTTAACAGTGGGAAAAACTTCGCCATGATTAGTCCAAATCCAATAATTAGGCTGGAACCCATACATATACAAGTCATGTATGACTTCGTCTGCAGTTTTAACACTCCTACACTTGCAATTGTCGCATGGACATCTAACCCCCCTTCAATAAGGAGAATATCCTGGCGCATTGCAGCCTTAACAAACTTATCAACCCTTTTTACAAAAGGTCGTTTCAAACCTTTTCTTCCAGGAATAGTCCTATCATACATCCAACTACGGTCCATTTTCTGCATTTACTAAAAACATATATTAATTACAACGTAACACACATTTTTCCTAACTGGTATTTTTCAAAACATATAATATATTAAAACATAATATATTCGTAGCATAATTAACAATAACATTTAATTCTAAACATATAATATAATAAAACCTAAAACTATCATATATTCATTAAAAAACAAATATTTAAACAATTAAAAATATAAATAGCGTTCTCCTAAGGTATATATTTCTCCGTTTATAAAAAAACAACTATTTAATTTGGTAAAAAGTATTTTAAATATATATGTTCATATATTACTAAAAACATACATTAATTACAACGTCACACACATTTTTCCTAACATATAATATATTAAAACATAATATAATTGTACACTACAAGAAAACGCGGGCGTACCGACTGCCAAAAGCCATCGGTAACGCCGAAAAGCCGTCGAAAATGTTTACCGGCGAGCTTTTTTTTACTGTCGGTATTACCGACGGGTGAAACTGTCGGTCAAGGTCCAGAGGTAATTTTCGACGGCCAAAGCTGTCGATAGCCATAAAAGAAGTGTGCAGCAACAGCCCCATACATGATCTAACCTAAATTCTAGGATCAAGCTTGGGTTTTTCCCATTTTACTTGCTCTCAGCTTATGTCCAATGAGTCTAACACTTAATGTAATCATTTTAAATACCAAATACTTCATTTTAACATCATGATACTAATACAACTATGCAGACAGAAAATGAAATCAGTAACTCTCAAAAATCAAAAATCAAAAATCAATTACATATGAAATGATAATAATATGTCTAAACTCCATCCACGGCTTTAGGCAGATTTTAGGGTAAACAAAATTAGAGGTTAACATATTTAGAGGTTTGAGTTCCAATTAAATCATCATTTTGGTTTTCCCTTCACAAGAGATACTGCAAACACCTTAAATTAGGCTTAAAGCGAGCTATTAAATCCTCTACAGTTTCATCATTCTCCTAACCTCCCTTTAATGGCAAAGAAAAATAACAATATTCAAAAAATAACAATATTAAATCCTCTACAGTTTTATCGTTCACCTCCCTTTAATGGCAAAGCAAAAGCAATTTAAAAAAATTCAGATAGCAGAGAAGCAACAAAAACGCAATTAGAGCGAGCTATTAAGATATAGACAGAGACGAACCTTGCGAAGGAATTGCGGTATGGTTTAGCTAATTGAAATGTGGGGTTTTGAAAACACACTAATTATTGATTCTCACAAGCATGGCCTCTCGTGAGTGTAACCAAATGGAAGCTGCAATTTGGAAAACCCTAACACGGTGGTGGAAGGAAGGAGACGATGAGAACTTTTGGCCGTAGAGGCAGTTGCGAGTTTGCAGGTGCGGCGACCGTCGGAGGTGAACGACAGAGAGAGGGCTCGCAGTTGGCGATTTGGCAGAGAGAGGGACCGACTTGGAGGCAAAGTGTGGTTGCTCTCTGTAAGTTGACGGTGAGGAATGAGATCTCGTCGACCTAGCATGGGTGAGCCACCGTGGGTGAGAGAGTCTAGTGTGGCGCGACGGTGCTACGGAATAATATAGCAGTGGGGCGCGGTGGTGGAAGGGGAGAGGCGCGGTGGTGGTACGGTTGAATAAGGTGGTGGCGCGGTGGTGCAATGGGAGAGGAAGAAAGGGAAGCGGAGAAGAAGAAGAAGAAGAAGAAGAAAGGGAATAGAGAAGAAGAAGAAAGGGAAAGGGTCGGGTTCGGTCCTGCAACTAATATTCGCATACCGACGGAGCGTTACTGACGGTCTAAAACCGTCGGTATTAAAAACATGAAGTTACCGATGGCCAATTTAAATACCGACTAGCCCGTCGGTTTTCGAAAAATCAGCGGGAATCAGAAACATATTGCAAGGAGACCGACAGCCTTTTACCGAGGCAAAAAACTCGGCTTTTTTCGACGGCTTTGTCCATCGGTAACACCACCGACGGCCGACACCGTCGGTAACGTTCAATGTACGACAGAATGGGGGTTACCGACGGCCAGAGCCGTCGAAAAAGCCGGGTTTTTTGCGACGGATATTACCCGTCGGTAAAAGGCCGTCGGTATCCCCGTGTTTTCTTGTAGTGGTAACATAATTAACAATAACAATTAATTCTAAACATATAATATAATAAAACCTAAAACTATCATATATTCATTAAACAACTATACAATAACATTCTCCTAAAGTATATTTCTCCATTTATAAAAAACAACTATTTAATTTGATATTCAGAATATTCAAAATATTTTTATATATTATAAACAAATTTACAGTATGTCAATATTATATATATATATATATATATATATATATATATATATATATATATATATATATATATATATATATATATATATATATATATATCAGTGTGTGTAATTAGTATATAATATTCTGAATATATTAATAACTATTGTGCCAAAAAAAATTAAAAAATTAAAAAATAATTATATAATAACTATTCAGTCAAAAAAATTACTAACCTGTGAGTGAGTCAGTGTGGTTCCGGTGATAGTGATTTCGTCAAAGTGGCTTCAGATCTACTAAAAAACACAAATAAGAATGAATGTATGTAATTTTTTTATAACAGAGAAATATAAATAGTTATAGAGAGAAACTTACTGTGAGAGAAGAGATCGAATAGGACGAAAAATAAATGCAGTAGAAGAATGCGGTACTGTAACAACGTAATAAGAGAGAGACCGCGAAGTGCTGTAACCAAGCAGGGAAGAAGGCTAGCATGCGTGAGTTAAAAGAAGCAGGGAAGAGAAGCCCGCGCAAGTTATATAGAGGAGAAAATTACCGTGGGCCTTATGGCCCTCGTTATTGGGCGAAATTTTCGAAGTGCAATTACTGTGGGCTTATGGCCCTCGCTATTGGGCGGAGAAACCGAAGTGGAGTTACCGTGGGCTTTATGGCCCTCGCTGTCGGGCGGAGTCAACGAGGTGGCAGGTACCGTGGGCCAGAGGCCCTCGCTACATGGAATGTCAGAACGATCATCTGCTTTTGGGTACCGTGGGCCAAAAGCCCTCGCTAATGGTCAGCATATTTTTTCCTACGTCCCAGGCCCTGGGTATCCGAAAAAATACCTAGCACAATGAAGCCATCGCTAATAGTCCGCAGGTAAGTCAGCAAATTCTTGTAGTAACTTTTGCAGATTGTTCATTTTGGGAATTAAATTAATGAAGGAAGAAACAGTACATTCAGGTACGGTTGCGTTTGAAGGAAATTCTTCAATCAAGTCATGAATATCTTTATGCAAAATGGTCCATAAAGATCTGAAAAAGTTTAAATTGAATTTGTATGAGCACGGACTCTTAGTTTCCATCACAACTCCAAAGATTCTCAGATAAATTAAAAAGTGGTAGTAATCCGGGTATTGTCTTCAGCAGATTTCTGATCGAATTGAACTCTATCTAGAGAAGGTCTAACATCCCCAACATTAGTATATAATCTTTGAAAATAATTATTGACATCTTCCTTAATCTTCCCAACTACTTCTATCTAAAGGTCTCCTGACTTTTTCTTTGTTTTAGCCATGTAATATTTGGTATATATTTAATTAATCCCTATATAATAATACATCACAGTGACTAAGGCGAAAAATGTATTATAGGGACCAAAACAAAAAAACATATTATAATAAGTAAAACAAAACAAAGATGACCAAAATGATTTAAAAAAAGAATCCAGTAACCAAAAACAAACAAAAAATGGTATATCGATATTATCAACATGTTTTATTATGTATACGGCATATGACACTTTTTATTAGTCTCGATACTTTGTGTTACACATTTTTTTGCTTTCAATCGATGAAATGTATAGTTTGAAGAGTTTAATAACTATGTAATGACATTTTAAAAAAAATTATACACCATTATACTAAGTCGTAATATTATTTTTCTAAAATAGTCGTGTAAATATTTAGATGGTAATATATGGTTAAATGTATATATACATGCAGTATCTTTACATTGTCAATACATAATAATTAAATTCTAGTTTCAATCTTAACAAAAGCGAATAAAAAAGAAATCCAGGTTGTGCAATTCTTTATTTTATTTTTTCTTTTTGATGAACAGGTGGTGCGGTTCCTCAACGAACTTTGACGTTGAAGCATTGTCCGTGAATGAAGGATTAGGATTGCCTATAGTTGAATTCAACTGCATGCAGAACCTGCATTTAGACAAATTTAAGCGTTTTTTTTATTTTTCCCTCGTTTTATGGTTACAGATTCTTTTTTAACTTTAGTATTAAATTTAACAACCCACAACGAACACCATGCATGTATGTTGTCTTCTCAACTCCTAAGTCAATTGTTAGTGCTGCCGTTCCTGAGATCACGGACCCTTGACTTTTTCGTCTTTGCTGCTCGATGAGTTTTCATTTTACTATAGTATAATCAAATCAAAGTGTTTTTTTTGACAAGAAATGAAGAACTATAATCAAAGTTTAACAAGAGAAATGAAAATACAGAGAAATTTTATCACTGTAATGTAGAGATATGCTGTCTTTTTTTTTTATCGATGGTAAATAAAACAAAAAAAAAACTAAACTAAAGTCTAAGCCATCGCCAGTCATTCTATGAGGTCTGAAGGCACGCACAACGCTGATTCCCTATTTGCATTTCTTTACTGACACAATCTAAGCCACAATTTCATTCTCTCTCTATTTCTCTCATCGTGGGCCCGTGTTTCCATTTTAGTTGCCTGTTAACACTGCAGTTCCCTATTTGCGTTTCTTTATTGACACAATTTGAGCCACAATTTCATTCTCTCTATCTCTCTCATCGTGGGCCCGTGTTTCCATTTTAGTTGTCCGTTAACACTGCAGTTGCTTTGACCGAAAATAAGAGGACGGTGTGCTAAAATTTACCTACCATGTAGACTAACTCACGACAACTAAAATTAAGAAACCAGCGCTACAGTGGCTAATATGCATATAATTGATGTATAATGTATCGTTAAATTTAATATATAATAATATATAAAATTGAAATTTAATTTATACGATATATGGATAATTTAGAAAAAAAAAATTGATAACTCCATGCATTTTTTGGGTGTCCATGTGAAAGGAGTTTGGCTGGAAGCTGGCTTGTGGGGTGTGTTATCCCCTCTGGTTGACGCTGCTAAAGGGTTTTCAGAGCTGTTATTTAAGGTGCTGTCAACTTTTCCAATGCAGTAAAAAAAAAAGCAAATTGTTATGATCTTATGGGGGCTTTGGTGGAAGAGGAACAATATAGTTTGGGAGAACACCTCCCGTAGCAACTTTGAAATCGTAAGGCGAGCTCATGATTCGCTGGAAGATTGGAAGCAAGCTCAGTCAAGACAGCAGGGGAATAGCAACCAGCAACACAATGCCTCTCGGGCTAGTTGGTCAAGACCAGAAGTTGGCTCACTCAAATGCAATGTGGGTGCTGCTTTATTTGCAGAGCTGAACAAGTATGGTATAGGTATGTGTCTGAGACATGATCATGGAGAGTTCGTAAAGGCCTGCACACTGCTTCTCTCGGGCTCACCTTCAGTTTTGGAAGCCGAAGCACAAGGTTTATTGGAAGCTCTATCTTGATTGCATGAGATGAATGTTTCTAACATTGCTATTGAACTAGATTGTCTGTCAGTTGTGGAAGACATGTCTAGTAATAGAAGTATCTCTACTGAGTTCGGGCGTATTTTGGTGCAGTGCAAAGAAGTGTGGAATTTATCTAATAACTTTGAGATAAGTTTTATAAAGCGTCAAGTAAATCGGATTACTCATGCTTTGACAATGGCGTCTCGCTTTTATGCTAGTCACCAAATATTGTGACGACATTTTGATCGGTCTGATATAAGTTATTTCCCGTAAAAAAAAAACTTGATAGTTCCGTGGGCAGGTGGGGTGACATTGGCGGTGGAAAGGATGACAGCGATAGATTAGTCCGCATCTACGTCAATCACGTGAAAACGTTGATGAACTGATTCATTTAAAATTTTAAAAAATCCAGTTTTAAAAAATTTTAAATAAATAAATAAATTTTTATCTTTATTATCTGTACCTTTATACCTATATATCAAAAGAATAATCTTTTCATAAAAAAAAATAGTCTATAGTAACTAACATTTTGGTGTCCATATTTTCTTTGTATTTTTTTCCCTGACCGAAAAATTTAAATTTAAACTTATATTTAAATTTTTATATCTCTTATCTTTATTTTTTATTAAAATAAAATAAGATAATACTTTTCTTAAGTACCAGATAAAATATATTCTATTTAATAAATTTATCTATTAATATAAATATGTAAAAAAATACACACAATAAATAAAATAAAAAATAGAAAAGACGAGCACGTCAATGCATATCTTTCCGCTAATATACATAAACTAGGTACTATTGACGACATCTTTACCTCCAAAGGCAGGGTAATTTATTAAAAAAAAATAGTGTACTCACAAAAAAGTAGGGTTATTTAAACAAAGCCATAATATCATTATATCTTTAATATTTTCTATTTAATTAATCACTAAACAATTTGGATTTTTTACTTTTTACAATTAATCTTTTTGATATACGACTATAGCCGGTAGGGGACCGAGGAATAGAACGGGAAGATGTGTCAAGTCAATTGTTGGACTCCTGTTTAGGAATATTGGTGTGGACGACCTCAATTCCTGTGATCATCCGCAAAAAATATTGTCAACGATCCAAAAATTTAAGAGTTGCCATTAATTTTATTAAATTTAAGAAAAATTAGACAATAAAAAAAAGTGATCTTTAAAACCCATCCTGAGTACGAGAATCGATTGTGCACGAAAAAGAGTAGAGACTAAACCTCACAACACGTCTGTCCTATGACAGTTACCCAAATTGATTGTGTAAAAAATATTTGTTTCATCCCAAAATGAAATAAAAGTAATATTAAGTACAAAAATGAATATTAGGAAAAAAAGAAACTAAATTAGAAAAAATTTAATTTGACTTGACGGGGTTTGACCCGTTCTTATGTATTCTCCGATGCAATGAGGAACTCAAAAGTCACTTAGTTCTTCTTAGAAAATACTTGTGTGTTGGTTTGATTTTAATTTTTTTTTTAAAGATTTAAGATCACCAAGTTGTTACAACTCAAGCGTTTTAAACCGATGATCAACAAGATGTCACATCTCAATTGATCCCGATTTTTTTTAAAACAAATATTTATATTTATATTTTAGGAACACTTTTTTTTTGGGTACAAGATGCACTTATTTACAAGAAACATCAAAACGACCTTACAAAAAGAAACTCACGTTCGTGTATAAAATTATTCAAAACAAGTGGTCAAGAGATCAACAAAGTTAGCATAAAACAAGACAATAATGGGCAGATGATTGTTAATGACTTTGGTGCCAACATAGTTAGGATGATAGTCATTATAGTGATGCCTATGCATGTCAACATCTGTTTTAGCCTTTATAGCGTTATTTATTTAGGCGAGTTTTTCTTTCTTGTTGGTTTCTTTGTTGTTTTTTTTTTGTTCATGGGTTTTGACCTAGTCCCCCCATTTTTTTTTGTTTCTCTTTTTCTTTTTTTTTTAATAAAATATAGGCGGGGGTACTCTTTTTCCTACTTGATATTTTTTCCCTAAGGAGAGTTTTGCATCAGAAGGTTTTAACGAGGCTCCTCTTCTTTCTTTTGCCTAAAAAAAAAAAGACACTAATGGGCAGAACAAATAAAAAAAGAGTATATGCTGGCCCAATACCCAAATAATAGCCAAGCAGCACCCATCAAATAATGAAAGAACAGAAAAGTTATTTTGTCAAGGCCATTATTAAATGCACCCCCTACCTGGTAGGTACACCCCCTAATTTGTGAATTTTTTAAAATATCCCTCGAAAAAAACAGTAAAAATTCTTCTTTTTTTTAATACTGAACATTTTACCGGAAATTGCAATTTCCGGTAACATTGTGATTAAAATTTGTATACCGAAAATTACAATTTCCGGTATACATTTGTATACCGGAAATTGTAATTTCCGGTATATAAATTTTAATCACAATGTTAGGAAATTGCAATTTCTGGTATACAATTTGTATACTGGAAATTGCAATTTTCGGTAACATTGTGTTTAAAATTGTATACCAGAAATTGCAATTTCCGGTATACAATTTTAAACACAATGTTACCGAAAATTGCAATTTCGATACAATTTGTATAGAAATTGCAATTTCAGTATACAATTGTATTTCAGTAAGAATTTTAAACACATGTTAGGAAGAGATAATTCTCTATTGGGAATCAACCTTTTGATTAAGGATCTTCACCCATACTGTCAACAATCTCTCGATGCATTCGGACTAGCTTACTTTGCATCGAGGACCAGCTTACTTTGCAAAGTAAGCTAGTCCGAACGCATCGTAAGCTGGCATCTGTTTATCAACGATTGTCTCTCGATGCATTCGGACTAGCTTACTTTGCTAAGTAAGCTAGTCCTCGATGCAAAGTAAGCTAGTCCGAATGCATTGAGAGATTGTTGACAGTATGGGTGAAGATCTTTAATCAAAGGTTCGCTTCCAATAGAGAATTATCTCTTTCCCAGAATATCAATTGTGTTTAAAATTCTTGCCGGAAATTGCAATTGTATACCGGAAATTGCAATTTCCTAACATTGTGATTAAAATTTGTATACCGGAAATTGCAATTTTCGGTATACAATTTGTATACCGAAAATTGTAATTTCCGGTAAAATGTTCAGAATTAAAAAAAAAGAATTTTTACTTTTTTTTGGGGGTATTTTGGAAAATTCACAAATTGGGGGATGTACCTACCAGGTGGGGGTGCATTTAATAATGGCCTTTTGGCAATTGATAGTTGTCAGCCACCGTAAAATAATACATTTTTGCCTTTTTTTTTTTTTATCTTTTTCAAGTCAAATCAAGAGGTTGCTGTGTGAGTGTGTGTATACGGTGTCAACATTTTGGGTGTCAAAATATCACTCCTCATGAACGAAATAGATAAAAGTAAAATAAAAATATCTCTGAAGTGTACAAACTGCTGAAAGGGGCGGATGAAAACGCAAGAGTAGGGGATCTACGCGAGTGCAAAGAGAAGGAAAAATCAAAGGAAAAAAAATGAGATGAAGGGATAGAGAGACAGACAGCGAAAGTGGTTGCGTGGAAATGGGAAGAGGAATGTTGTGTCCACGTCTCGCGACGGAGGTGAAGATAGAGCTTCAATGAGTTTCAAGCTAATATTTTTGTCCCCTTCTTTTCTATTTTTGCTCACTGTGATCTTTTTTTTTTTGTTCTCTCATAATGGTGCTCTCTCTGTTACTTCTTCCATGTTGTTCCCCCCTTTTTGGTGTTGTTCGCCGCCCCTTCCTCCCTAAGTCTCTTTAATTTTTTCTCAGTGATTAAAACTCCCATTTTTTTTCCTTCTGTATTCCCCCTTGTGATATTGTTGTGCAGGTTTATATAGAGAATGCTATATCCAGACAGTGTCAAAAAATTATACCCAGTACTGAGGACTGAGACACCCATGGCATGGCCAAGGTAGAGAATTGACATGATGCTACTAGTGGGGAACATAGATGCCAGAAAATGCATGCTGCAAGATGCAGGAGGGGTAGTGGTTGCAGACCCTGTATTGCTTGGGATAGAGATGAAAAGGCAATGGAAAAGTGCTCTTGGTTGTTGCTCAAAATAGAAGGAGCTGTTGTTCCGTATTTTTTTTTCTTTTGTATTTTCACTTTTCTTGTAGTTTATTGAAAATGGGCCAAGGTAAGTTATGGGCCTAAATAATGGGTCACACCAATCGATTTTTTTTATTATTTTAACAAAATAAAATAGAACCAGAGTGAGATAATACACTCAAATAAAGGCTGAAAATTCAATATGTGTGAAAAATATTCCAAAAAAATTTAAAAACTTCGGTCAAAATTGGGTGTTCACGCCATATAAATGGAGATGCATTGATATCCAACTCTTGACAGAATAGAGATCAGGAATCCCCACTTTTACCAAGTAATATTGCTATGCATTGATATCCGCAAATTCCATCTGCTCGCACGTCAACTATGTCATGAATATATGGATGAATCTCCACGGAAATTTGACGTCAACTATTGATGTCTTCCTTCCTCTTTGTCTTGTCTATGTGTGATCTCGCAGTGACAACAACAATATTCCTTTTTTGTTTACCAACCTTTCGGACCCAATACAATAAATCATCTTGTGTTGAAAATATATGGAAATATAGAAAAATAAAATTCAGGTTTTGATGTTCAAAATATGATAAATTAACAATATCAATTCACAATTATATTACATGTGTATTAGTTTATGCATCACTGCAATTCACAATGTTTGTAAGGTTGGTAAGCATGTCAACTTCATCTGACATCACAGTATCAAAATCTTCTATTTTCAATACCACCAAACAACAAACAACATTAGGAAAAGAAGAAACTGAAAATAAATAAATTACTACTGTAAACTAATTGTTTACTGTATATATATACCATAAACCATTAGTTTACAATATCTAACTTTAATATATATATATATATATATATATATGTATATACCGTAAACAATTTCTTTCCGATGTATATATTTGTTTGTAAAAAATATATACCAGAAACTAATTATTTACAATATATATTTTTTAAAATTTCTACTCCGCTCTATATAATTTTTGAAAACAAATATATAACGGAAAAAACTTGTTTCCATTTTGTAAAAATAAATAAATAAATAAATCAGTAAACTTTTTGTTTCCATTAATCGCAAGATGAGTGAGACGGTGGAGTTAATGGAGAAGAGTGGGGTGGTGAAGAGTATGGGTGTATTTTGAGGAAAGAGAAAGAATAGGTTGTAAAAAGAAAATAAAGAAGGGGTATTTGTGTCCAATAGACATAATTGGGGGTGTCAGTTAAGACTTGTAGGATGGCTTTAATAATTCCCTAGGTAAGTACTACACCATTACGATTCCGCCTAAAAGCTCTTTACTTGGAGCTCGGTAAGTAATGCAAACAGGTATCATATATAATCTTAAGAATCAATAATTTAACTCCATAAAGTTAAAAAAAAATCAACAATTTAATGTTGCATTTGTAATTAGCAAATTGTTAATGTCACCCCCCTCATTTAATTTTCCCACCTCCTAGCCCCCTAAAATTCTGAAACTACCACTACTATCCCTTCCTCTTCATCTCCTCCCTCCCTCTCTCTCACTCCTCACCATATTCCTCTATATCTCTTTCTCGTCGTCGTTGCTCGCTTCACCACACTCCGGCGTCGCAGCGATCGTCTTCTCCGTCGAGGTAAGCATTGTGAGAACCAAATACACATCCAAAAACAAGTTTCTAAATGTGCATTTGGGGGGAGTGTGAGAACCAAATACACATCTGAAACTTGTTTCTGGGAGACTCCAGAAATAAGTTTTCGGATGTGTATTGCCACACCCTGTGAATCCCAAATTAACACGTCCGAAAACATGTTTTCGTGAGATTCTAGAAACTTGTTTCCAAACCGCCTGTAAATACATAAAAAAAATGGAGTTCTCGAATGGAAATGGGGGTTAGAGATGGGGAAGAAGGTTGCTGTGGGCTTAAATCATGGTGGGGGAGGGTGTTGGGGTGGGAAATATTGGGGAGGAGAATGGATGGGGAATGGTGGGGTGGAGAAGGGAACGAGTTTTAGAGATTTTGGGGCTAGGGGTATATTCATCTTTTTGCATTTAAGTAGAGTAGTGGCGGATCCAGAAATTTTCTTTGGTGGGGGCAAGAAATAGTTTATAATATTTTCATATAAGAAAAACATTATAACTTTTTACAAAATACATAATGTTTACAATAAAAAAACCTAAAATACCTAAACTTCTACATATTACAATTATCCTCTACGCATTTTCCTGATTTGAAAGTGTTATATGATTTTTTCATTGTCAATACCGTAAAAAAAAATATCTCTATGGATATAACAACACAATCATCTAAGCATTTTTTCAATAGAAAAATATTTAACCATTCATCCGTAATATGCTCTTACCTAATATCACTGTTTATTTCTTAGTCTAATGACATTTATTAAAAATCATTAAGTAATTATCTCTGTTCTTCGAGTTTCTTAATCTCTTTCTCTATCCTGAACAATGTTTCTTTTTTTAAATATAATGTGTTTATCACTGTATGAGTTTAGTGTTAGAGGGATGGTAAAAATTAAAATGATAAAAAGATAAATTAGTATCAATTTATTCTATCTTTTATCTTTTATACTAACTTTTTTCACTTATTTAAAAAATGTGTCTTATGGGGACAACACTTAATTTTTTTATGGGGGCAAAATAAAAATTATTAAACATATTCAACTAAAAAATAATTATTTCGTGGGGGCAATTGCCTCCCAACCCCTTCCAAGTGGATCCGCCACTGAGTGGGAGGTGAGAAAATAATATGGGGAGGGGTTAATAACAATTGCTCTGTAATTAGGGGTTGCCCGTGCGATTGGGCCTCTAGGATGTGCTGAGAAATATGCCCTTTAAAGTTTAAACATTAAGAATTTTTGTATGTTTGGTCACGAGCTTAACATTAGAAACAAAGCCTCCATATTTTTTATCTCTTAAGTACCCATTTATCGCCACTAATTTCCCTCGTCAGTGTAGATATAAACAACTTCTATATATAATTCTCCAAAAAAACACTTGCATATATATATATATATATATATATATATATATATATATAACAAACATTATTATTTGTAGTCAAGTGTGGTCAAGTGATTAAAATTAAAATGAATATCATATCTAACAAGTTTGAGAACTCATTTTTCCTTTAGGGTAAGCTGAAGCATTAATGCAATTTTTCTATAAGTATTTTTTTTTTTTGGTAAATTCTTACACACCCTTCCATGGGTAGGATACCCAAGTGACGTGAATGAACACGTGTATCCTACATATATCTTACTTGGCAGGTCATTAAAATAATGGTAATTTTTTTTACTTTTGTATATTTTACACTCAGATTTTTTAATTGCATATGAATCCTTAATTGAAATGCAAAACATTCGTGAACAAAACTCAAAAGAACCCATCGTCACCATCATCACCCGTATGATGGATATGGTGCCAGATTTCACTAGCGTATGATTTCAAATAAGAATCTTTATGATTTGGTGGTGAAAGCAAACAAGGATGGATACATATTTGAAGCCCATAACTGCTCATCGTATTCCTTTGCGTTTGGCTTTGCTCCAAATCAGTTTCATTTTTCACTATAAAATTTTGAACTGTGATTCACAATAAATTGGGACTTGAAACCATAGGGGTTTTGTAGAGGATGATCATGCGAATCTAATGGCACAAATTTTGTATTTTTTCGTCAACCGTAAAGGGAGAAATCGACGAAAAATCGTGACTTTTTTAGGGTTTATGAAACCGCGATTTTGATCTTCAAATTTCACGTTTTGATTGTTAAATCTTGATATTTTTGTGTTAAAATGATTGGAAATCGAGTTTGGAACGAAACCCATTTAGAATCGCACGAAACCGAGCCAAAAATGACATGAACCTCACCTGGAATCGCAGACCCGAAATTGCGACCCGTTTCAGCGCATTTTTGCACGAATTTCTCACTATTTTGGCATTGATAATTGCATTTTTTATGATTTATGGACAAGAAATCGAATTCTGATTAAAAACCACAAAGAATCGCGAGAAAACGAAGCACAAACGAGCCGGAACGAGGCTGGGAAATGCGAGACCCGGTTCTGGTGCGGGTCGACCCGGCTAGAGGTTGAAGAACATCAACAGTAATCGCGTGCAATTCTCACTCGCGTGGCTGGGAGAGTGAGGGCGCGTGTAGGCCCTACAAAAGTCTGTTTTTGACGCGATTTTTTGCGTAGCGCTCTAATTTTAATGCTTGATTTTACTATGTTTTTTTCCAGAATATTTACACTGGATTAAATATTTTTACAAAATATATACATTAAATTGAATATTTAGTTATTTTTTTGGTAGAAATTAAATAGAAAAATATGTCAGAAAATTAATATGCCATACTCTGGATTTACTGTTCACTATCCCTACAAAGGATCACATGGTTATGTGTTGCTAATTTTTTATACGTGCTTTTATTAGGCTAGCATGTAATAACAACTAACATGTATTCGGACGAAAAAGATAAGGTCTTTTTAAGATAATTATTTAACTTTTCTGTCAAAAAAAAGATAATTATTTAACTTATATTAGTTGTTATTTTACCAACAATGGCATAAATTGTCAACTAGTGTGATGGTTAAGCTCCTCATCCGTGCGCGCATGGTTAGCGGCTTGAATCTTGGATTAGTTTTTTCAACATTATTTTTGCACTAAAAAAGACAAAAATGAAGAAAAATAGACACCGACATGATTCGAGCCTGGGTTTCCAGGCTTTACAAAACACAGATTAACCGCTAAATCCAAAATTTTATGAATAGTAACTTATTAAGATTAACCGAATATATTAAATTATTATTAGAAATGTATGAATTGAAAACCCATGTGCCATTTATTTAAGGGTCCAAAAACTTTGTTTTTTCGTTCCAAAAGTACTATATTAAATTATAGTTACAGTGGTGCTTTTTTTAAAAACTTTTTGGACATTATGTGCAATTTAAATGAATTAATCTGAGAGTAATGTGAAATTTATAATATTATTATACCATCGATTTTCTCGCCTAAAAACCAAAATCATGTGTCAATGGCCCCAATCCACCTGGCCCTTCAACTGCATGAGTTTTACCTAATTGGATTTGAGTTAGCCATGTGAAGCCCAAAAGATATCAAGTGAAGCTCTAAAGATCCCATGTTCCGTCCCATTGGGCCTAACCCACTTGGTCACAGTCAATTGTATGGGCCCAACACACCTGGCCAATCAACAGCATGGGTCTGACCTAGCTAGATAATAGTTAACCGATTGAAGCTTAACAGACCAAAGTGAAGCCCAACATGACCCAAGTCTCGTCCCATTTGAGCCAACTCACTAGGTCTTTCAACTGTATGGGTCTGACCCAAGTGGATTAGAGTTGACAGTGTCAAGCCCAATAGAACTCAAGTCCTGGCACATTGGGCCCAATCGACCTGGCCTTTCTACTGCATGAGTTTGGCCCAAACTGGATTGGAGTTAACCATTTGAAGCCCAACATGACCCAAGTCTCGACATGCTTGGGCCAAACCCATTTGGTCACAGTTAATTGTATGGTCCCAACACACCTGGTCATTCAACTACATGGGTCTAACCTAACTAGATAATAGTTAACAGATTAAAGCTTAACAAATCCAAGTGAAGCCCAACATGACCCAAGTCTCGTCCCGTTTGAGCCAACCCATTAGGTCTTTCAACTGTATAGGCCTGACCCAAGTACATTAAAGTTGACAGTATCAACCCAATAGAACTCAAATCCTGTCATGTTAGGTGTAACATCCCAAATTTTCTTTAATTTAGTAATTTAAAGTAAATTTGGAATTCAGGGGTAAAATGGTAATTTTACCTAATAATTGAGGAAGTGTGGGACTACTTAATTATTAGTAGTATTTAAATTGACTAATTTATTTGAGGTTTCAATGGGGACCAAAGAATAAATTAATGACATTTAAATATGGTTAATTGGTTTATTCTAATAAATAAATGATATAACCCCACCATACACCTCACTTAACCCTCACCCACCCTAACACTCCCTTTTCTCCTTCTTACTCCCTCCCCATCGTAACCCCCTGTTTTCAAAAAACAAAAGAAAAGAAAAGAGAAAGAAGAAGAGGAGAGAAGAAAGGGAGGTGGTGCGATCGAGAGAAGAAGAAGAAGAAGGAGGTTTCACCTCCATTAAAGCTTCAAGGAAGAAGATTGAGCTTGAGGGACCACTTCCATGGAGGCTAGGGTTTCAGATTTGGAAATTAGGGGTTTTACCCCAAAGCATTTGGGAGCTCAAAGGTAACATAGATTCCCCTCTGAAACTCCCAATTAGGGTGTGCTAGGAATTATTGTCTAATCCTAGAAGTAGATAGTTATTGGGTAGACTATTATGATCTTATATGGGGTTTTGACTGAAATAGGGTTGGATTTTGTCCCTAACCCCCCTAAATCAATGTATGATGTTTGTCCGATTGTGAGTTCCACTGAGCTCCAATTGGAAGAAATTGTTATCGCTGAGAATGGGTTGAATCTCAATGTATCATTTGGGAGTCCTTCCTTTATGTGTTGGGTAGCCACAAGACCCTCAAACATGTTCTCATTTCCTTTGATCATTTGGAATGATCTATGTTTTCTTAAGTTCTTTGAGAATATGGTTTGGAAATGTATGTGTTTGGTGTGTTGTTTACATTAAAATGAGTTTTGAAACATTTGATTTGAATGCATGTTAATATGTTGTGTTAAATCAGTTTGTTTCTTGATTGAATGCCATTGGATTGGTTGTGATATTGATTGGAATCAATGACTTGAGTTTTGAAAGAGGTTTGGGTTGAAAAATCTGAGTTTTGATGTTGAAACCTGCTAAATTCGCTAAGCCGCAGAATCGCACTGAGCGACCTTTAGCGTTTGTTAGGTCGATTACGCTTTGATTTAAGCTCAAGCGAAATAGCTGAGCTAAGCGAGAATCTCGCTAAGCGACAGTCTTGCGCTAAGCAAATTTTGGGCAGTTTTCTCCAAATTCTCGAAATTCCTTTCTTCTTTTAAATTCAATCCTGTATATTGTTATAGCCTTATGGGAGGTTGTTTACATGATTGAGCTATTAAAATGCTTGTAGGAATGGTTAAGAGTTTGATATGATTGAACTTAATGATGTTTTATGATTCATTGAGTATTGTTTATTGAAGAATTCCATGGAAAGTCACTGCTATACTTTCTTGGATTCACTGTGTATCGTTATTGAAGAATTCCATGTAAAGTCATTGTTATACTTTCTTGGATTCATTGTATATCATTTATTGAAGAATTCCATTGAGAGTCAATTATATACTTTCTTGGATTCATTGTGCATTCTGAATGCTTATTGGATTGAGATGACATTACCGTTTTCACGTGTTTATACATTTATGATTTACACGTGTTTATGTTTATGGTTTCGTGTAAGCTACTATAAACTGTGTTGGTAGTATAAGCCATGTTGAATGAAACTTATAAAGTTATGTTATTGGGAACTGGGTTGGTGTGAATTATAATGTGCATGCCTAATATTGTATTGTTGGTCGTGATTTTACGGTCTGACCTGATGTTTATGATTGTGCCTTCCTGGGAGGAGTTTTCTATACGTAGCACACCACGTATAGCTGAAAACAACGGTGAATGGTTTTTAATTAAAGTCTATGTTACTGAGTTGTGATAACTCACTATGTTTGGGGCGTTGTTTTCAGGTGTTCACTACTGGGAGAATTAGAGAGTCCTTTTGGATGCTCGACTTGGTAATTACTTGAGACTCTTGGATGTTTCGGTACCGGATCACACATAGAGTCGTAGTCTTGTTCTTTTAAATTTTATTGTAAATATTTGTGAAAAATCTTTCGGGAAAAATTTGTAATTAATGTGTTTAAATTTCGGAATGCGCACTCTTTAGGTTAAAGGATTTTCTTTCAAACAAGTTTTAGTTTATTCCGCTTTATCTAATTACCTGGATAATTCTGATTAATTTTACTTAATCAAACTTAATCTTAGTAAGTAATTCCCTGATTAGAGTCGGGGCATTACATTCTGGTATCAAAGCAGTTCGACCCTTTCGGACTGTGAGTCAAGTGTGTCTAGAAATGATCCGGTTTAGGAAAGTGTCAGTTGTGACTGTGAATCCAAATTTTCTAATTTCTTTCGGTGAATTATTGAGGTAGGCCACCTCAGGGATTCGTCTGAAGAATGCAGAGAATGAAAGATGAGCAGATGTAAGCATAGTTATTTTCTCGATTTATGAGATTCTTTAATATATGTAAATACTCATACGTAGGGGTATATACATATATGTAACTGTTGAGAGAAGGGAACGAAAATCATGCCGTTCGTCTGAATGGAGACTTCCGGGTTTCTTCCCCAAAATTATAACCCATATATGGTTAGCCCTAATATGCTATTTGTTGATTGAACTCAGTGATGAATGTGTTAGAACTTTGTCACTATTGTTTGGCTTAAGTTTATGTGTGTGGACGATTCATGTGCGATGCCTTGTTCGTTCCTTAACGTATTGTACTCATATTTGTGCGTCCTTGGGAAAGGATTTGGTAAATGCCTGCAAATTCGAATACTATATGTTATGTTTGATTGTTGAACTTTCTTTTTATAGTATAAGAGTTTAAGTTTTGAAAATTCAAAGTTAGAATGTCATTGCGATATTTGTGATTTCACAAACGCGAATGAATTTCTTTCGTTTCAGATTTTTCCATTGATTGTTTCCAATTCCTCACACGAACTGATTTTATGCTTGCTTGTGGATTGGGAGCTAGAAGTGTCAGCATAATATTTGTCATGATACTTGATTTTGTAGTGCTGGATTTAAATGATGTGAAGCTTCACGTGACGTTTGAAGTTTTTCAATACTTATTACTTATGTTGAACGTTTGTTGTTAGTTATGAAGTACACTCTGATGTGTTTGAGATTTTTGGGTATAAATTCATGTACCTTGGTTGATAAAATGTCAGTAGGTGTTTTCTGCTTGCATGACGAATGACATGTAAGGGAATACTCCGGTATTTCCCTAGCCGTCTTCGAGAAGATTGTCGTTTAAGGAATAATGTTGATTCAATTTGTATTATACCTGACATACCTGATGTATTAAATTACTATTGATAGTTAAATGACGAGTGTGTGTAGATTTTGGTCAATCATCGTTTGACTTGGCTTGATGTGGGTAAAGGATTTAGATATGTATGATATGCCTAAAATGAACTTAGTTATTATCTGCATATCTACATACTTTAAGATCATGTTCGATGTTTGGAATGTCATTTCCTTTTGGGTGGAAAAGGGTCGGTGGTAGATCCTCACCCCGACATATGTTTTATGAATTTGAAATAAGTGTTATGGCATGTATAATCATATGTTTGATCATGGTTTGATTGACGAATAAGTTGATCTTTCCATATTGTGTGTTTTCTTGATTCAAAGTTTGGGTTAGGAAAATGCATGAGAAGGGACTTGGGTTAAATAAGTAAATGATCATATTGATGGTGTTAAGATGTGTTGAAGCATGATTGTTTGTGTTTTGATGCATCTTGAGTTGCTCTTGAATCTTGTAGTAAATTGATGCGGTTTAGCATTCCTTATCGACTAGCTTGTTATGAATACTTTATTCCATGATAGTTAGGGTCAATAAGTAACGACTCATAGTTGTGTGGTTTTAGTCAATTAGGATGGGCACTTATACTCGATTAGGTTTTTCAATACGTATTAATCAATCAAGTTTGTTGGACCTGACCCAGTATGAATGGATCCTAGGTTGATTGGAAATCTCAAAGCTTTTTAAGGACCTATAGGATTCTTGATTTCTTAAATACTTTAGTGTACCTCGAAACCTAAAAAGGTAGTAACCCTAAAGTGTGTAATAGGTAAGATAAAGATGGACTAAGTTCCCAAAGGCCTGAATTTGTGGTAGAAAACCTCGAAGGTTAACAAACCGTGGTGATGTAGAAAACCCTATAAATCTTTTAGGTATAGTGTCCATAGTGGATAAAGCTAGCCTAACGAAGAGGATTAGATTATAGTCTTCGTACTATACGAGTTTTGAGCGTAGCTAAATCAGCGGAAACCCAAAGTGATTAGTGTCTACATTAGATTCACTTGCCCAATGCATGAAGTGATTTCGCTTGACCAATTACAAACTCTGTCTTAGCTGAATAAGAACCTTATTTGGGATGAGACATAGTCTGTGATCAGTTAACGAGATCACCATATTCTCCGGGCAACTGGATATTTGTAGAGGTTAATTCCTTTCGGATTTTCAATGATTTAGAATCGGCATTCTAGGTAATTTCACCAAGGAATGAATAGAAGTGAAGGTTGTTCGTTAGTCTATGTTGTGTTGAGCTGCGGTAATGCAGATCCTCCGTCACAATTGAAGGCTTATGAGTACAGGACGGTGTGCTACTGTGATATAGCGACATGTCTCAGCTGATACAAACAGGTGTTTGTACAACATGGTGTACCACGGCTATAGAACGATAGACCTCGACTGTTACGAAATATTCCTGGATCGAGCACGATTGGACTCTACGAAAATTAGTAGACGCACGTATAGCATTTGCAACTTGTATTCCTAATTCAAGTAGGGATTGCACACTAGGGGAATATTATGAGTGAATTAGATTGCATGAAACTGTGTTTCCCTTTGCGTATTCGGTGTATATTTGTGTACATCACCAGTAGTGTTGATTACATGTTTGAGGTAAGGGTGTTTCATTCATTACTAAGTATAATTGGTAATAGGTGTACTAATCCTCAAGAGTGATAAGGGTGACCTTAGATAGCCTTAAGCTAATGAGTAGGAGCTTACTCGTTTAAGAATGGCGTAGGATTGGAGTTCGCAGCGGAAGTGCAGAGAACGAATCTTACAGAAGATAAGATATGAAGGTGGGTCAAATTTTGGGGACAAAATTCTTAAAATGGTGGGGAGTAATGTAACATCCCAAATTTTCTTTAATTTAGTAATTTAAAGTAAATTTGGAATTCAGGGGTAAAATAGTAATTTTACCTAATAATTGAGGAAGTGTGGGACTACTTAATTATTAGTAGTATTTAAATTGACTAATTTATTTGAGGTTTCAATGGGGACCAAAGAATAAATTAATGACATTTAAATAGGGTTAATTGGTTTATTTTAATAAATAAATGATATAACCCCACCATACACCTCACTTAACCCTCACCCACCCTAACACTCCCTTATCTCCTTCTTACTCCCTCCCCATCGTGACCCCCTGTTGTCAGAAAACAAAAGAAAAGAAAAGAGAAAGAAGAAGAGGAGAGAAGAAAGGGAGGTGGTGCGATCGAGAGAAGAAGAAGAAGAAGGAGGAGGTTTCACCTCCATTAAAGCTTCAAGGAAGAAGATTGAGCTTGAGGGACCACTTCCATGGAGGCTAGGGTTTCATATTTGGAAATTAGGGGTTTTACCCCAAAGCATTTGGGAGCTCAAAGGTAACATAGATTCCCCTCTGAAACTCCCAATTAGGGTGTGCTAGGAATTATTGTCTAATCCTAGAAGTAGATAGTTATTGGGTAGATCATTATGATCTTGTATGGGGTTTTAACTGAAATAGGGTTGGATTCTGTCCCCAACCCCCCTAAATCAATGTATGATGTTTGTCCGATTGTGAGTTCCACTGAGCTCCAATTGGAAGAAATTGTTATCGCTGAGAATGAGTTGAATCTCAATGTATCATTTGGGAGTTCTTCCTTTATGTGTTGGGTAGCCACAAGACCCTCAAACATGTTCTCATTTCCTTTGATCATTTGGAATGATCTATGTTTTCTTAAGTTCTTTGAAAATGTGGTTTGGAAATGTATGTGTTTGGTGTGTTGTTTACACTAAAATGAGTTTTGAAACATTTGATTTGAATGCATGTTAATATGTTGTGTTAAATCAGTTTGTTTCTTGATTGAATGCCATTGGATTGGTTGTGATGTTGATTGGACTCAATGACTTGAGTTTTGGAAGAGGTTTGGGTTGAAAAATCTGAGTTTTGATGTTTGAAACCTGCTAAATTCGCTAAGCCGCAGAATCGCGCTGAGCGACCTTTAGTGCTGCTGTTAGGAGGTCAGTTCTACCCCAGTTTTGCTCAAGCGAAATAGTTGAGCTAAGCGAGAATCTCGCTAAGCGACAGTCTTGCGCTAAGTGAATTTTAGGCAGTTTTCTCCAAATTCTCGAAATTCCTTTCTTCTTTTAAATTCAATCATGTATATTGTTATAGCCTTATGGGAGGATGTTTACATGATTGAGCTATTAAAATGCTTGTAGGAATGGTTAAGAGTTTGATATGATTGAACTTAATGATGTTTTATGATTCATTGAGTATTGTTTATTGAAGAATTCAATGGAAAGTCACTGCTATACTTTCTTGGATTCACTGTGTATCGTTATTAAAGAATTCCATGTAAAGTCATTGCTATACTTTCTTGGATTCATTTTATATCATTTATTGAAGAATTCCATTGAAAGTCAATTATATACTTTCTTGGATTCATTGTGCATTCTGAATGCTTATTGGATTGAGATGACATTACGGTTTTCATGTGTTTATACATTTATGATTTACACGTGTTTATGTTTATGGTTTCGTATAAGCTACTATAAACTGTGTTGGTAGTATAAGCCATGTTGAATGAAACTTATAAAGTTATGTTATTGGGAACTGGGTTGGTGTGAATTATAATGTGCATGCCTAATATTGTATTGTTGGTCGTGATTTTATGGTCTGACCTGATGTTTGTGATGTGCCTTCTTGGGAGGAGTTTTCTTTACGTAACACACCACGTATAGCTGAAACCAATGGTGAACGGTTTTTAATTAAAGTCTATGTTACTGAGTTGTGATAACTCACTATGTTTGAGGCGTTGTTTTCAGATGTTCACTGTTGGGAGAATTAGAGAGTCCTTTTGGATGCTCGACTTGGTAATTACTTGAGACTCTTGGATGTCTCGATACCGGATCACACATAGAGTCGTGGTCTTGTTCTTTTAAATTTTATTGTAAATATTTGTGAAAAAATCCTTCGAAAAAAATTTGTAATTAATGTGTTTAAATTTCGGAATGCGCACTCTTTAAGTTAAAGGATTTTCTTTCAAACAAGTTTTAGTTTATTCCACTTTATCTAATTACCTGGATAATTCTGATTAATTTTACTTAATCATACTTAATCTTAGTAAGTAATTCCCTAATTAGAGTCGGGACATTACATTAGGCCCAATCAACTTGGCCTTTCTACTGCATGAGCCTGGCCCAAACTGGATTGGAGTTAACTATTCGAAGCCCAACATGACCTAAGTCTCGACATGCTTGGGCCAAACCCACTTGGTGACAGTCAATTGTATGGGCCCAACACACCTGGCCATTCAACTACATGGGTCTGACCTAACTAGATAATAGTTAATAGATTGAAGCTTAACAGACCCAAGTGAAGCCCAACATGACCCAAGTCTCGTCCCGTTTGAGCCAACCCACTAGGTCTTTCAACTGTATGGGCCTGACCCAAGTACATTAGAGTTGACAGTATCAAGCCTAATAGAACTCAAATACTGTCACGTTAGGCGCAATCAACTTGGCATTTCTACTGCATGAGCTTGCCCCAAACTGGATTGGAGTTAACCATTCGAAGCCCAACATGACCCAAGTCTCGACATGCTTGGGCCAAACCCACTTGGTGACAGTCAATTGTATGGGCCCAACACACTTGGCCATTCAACTACAAGGGTCTGACCTAACTTGATAATAGTTAATAGACTGAAGCTTAACAGACCCAAGTGAAGCCCAACATGACCTAAGTCTTGTCCCGTTTGAGCCAACCCACTAGGTCTTTCAACTGTATGGGCCTGACCCAAGTACATTAGAGTTGATAGTATCAAACCCAATAAAACTCAAATCCTGTCACGTTAGGCCCAATCAACTTGGTCGTTCTACTGCATGAGCCTGGCCCAAACTGGATTGGAGTTAACCATTCGAAGCCCAACATGACCCAAGCCTCGATATGCTTGGGCCAAACCCCCTTGGTCACATTCAATTGTATGGGCCCAACACACCTAGCCATTCAACTACATGGGTCTGACTTAACTAGATAATAGTTAACCGATTGAAGCTTAATAGACCCAAGGAAGCCCAACATGACCCAAATCTCGGCCCATTTGAGCCAACCCACTAGGTCTTTCAACTGTATGGGCCTGACCCAATTGGATCAGAGTTAACCGTGTGAAGCCTAACAAAACCCATGTAAAGGCAAATAGGACCCTAGTCCCGTCTTATTGGGCCCAATCCACCTGACCCTTCAACTACATAGGCCTGACCTTACTGGATCACGGTTAACCAATTGAAGCTCAACAGGACCCAAGTGACTCTAAAAATATTTTATATATTATAAATTGTGTATTAGTAACTTTAAAAATATTTTATTTGCATATTAGTTACTTCAATATTATTTTATTTGCATATTTATTTTATTAGTTAATTGTAATGTTTTTAAAACCGGACCGGACATTGAACTGGGGAAGGTACCAGTTTAAGGTTTAAGGGTTAGATCGGGATTGGACCGGAAATAATAAAATAGTAAATTTTAAATTATTTGATACAATATATTAACTATTATATTAAATAATATATAAATCATTGCTATTTTTATATGTAATTATAATTATAACACATTTTTAGTATAATATTATAATTGATTTTGTTCATTTTTTATGGATATTCTGTTCAAGTTTGATCGTCAAAATATGCATATATTTAGGTTTTTGTTTTTGGTGAATTACAAATAAATAAAAGGAAAAAAGAGGAAAGCCGAGGCCCTAAGCACACAGGCCCAACGAGTCTTTTAGAAGGAGATAGCCCAAACCACTAGGAGGCTCAAGCCAGACTGCGATAGAAATCCCAGTTCGCACATCCGCTGTTCCATCTTCTATCGTCTTTCATTTCTTTCTCGTTTATGCCAAACCGCCCAAGTCCCTTCTTCCATCTCCTTTTCTCTGCAGTTCCCTCTTCCCCTCCTTCTCTCCTTTGAACCCTTCCTTTTCCTCTATTTGCAATAAGCTTGAAAGCAATAATAGGTTGCAGGACGTGAAAATGGCAACAACTTTCCCTCACATTACCCCCACATGCCCCAAAACCTTGTGCAGATCAAGGGGTTGTTAAATAGGCATGCTCTAAATTCAACAATTTACATGAATGGTGAAAGAATTAAGGCTCCACTTTTTCCATGCGCGGAGGGACCGCCTTTTCGATGCGGAGGTGCTTCGATTTTTTGGTGCGGAGAGGCTGCCTTACCTGCTCTGTTTGTGATGGTGAGAATCCATGGGATGGGGCATGCGCAGCCACGTTCTTCTCAGTCGAGAAGAAAGAGTAAAAAAATCAGGTACATGTAATCTATCTTAACATCAGGTGAGACCGTAAATCCAAGGGTGATTAAATGTTGGAGTACATGCACCACCTAAAGTGGTGCAGCATGCTAGACAAAGCCCTTTCCCCTTCCTCAATTCAAATTCGTATATTTCCGGATTTTTATTTTTTATTTTTTATGATAGAGTCATATTTTTTATTGGAATGTTTTTGTGATTGAGTCCATTATTTCGTAGAATCCTAGTTCTATTATGATTTGTGTTGGGAAATTTCACTATATATATTTATATATATCTATATTTGTTGATTCTATTAACAAGTATCGCCGCATTCTATTAATTCATGCCCATTGGTTCTTGAAAATTCAGTGTTGTTGCACCTATTAGTATAACATAGCTTTCAAGCGTTCAGTCATGGTTGAAAGACATTTTTATTCGAGGAAGGAAAAAAAGGAAAAATGCCTGCATATGGAGGTCGATGACGAGTCAATTACATCGTCGTTGGCTGATGAAAAAAAGGATAAACGTGGTATAATGGAGTCTATGGGACGAAAGATCACTGTAGTGAATTTGATATCTTCCAGGTACATTAGTATTCTTCTATTTGCCGAGTCAATTACGTCTAGAGCCGGCAAAACGGGCTACCTAACTCGCATCGGGCTCGGGCTTTTTACGGCCAGGCCAAAAAGCCCGGTTTGAAATAAGGCTCTAATTTGACTGCCCAAACCCGGCCTTACGCGGGCTGCGGGCTTCTCGGGCCGGCCCGCGTATATTATTTTATTTTCAAGTTAAATTGAATACCAGCAAGTTAAATTGAAAACTTAGAGCTTCAGCACTGCTATTTTAGTCATACAAACAGTTTTATACTATTTACATGAAATCTAAAAATATCACTTCGTTATTAAGGGCTAAAGTGCTAAACTAAACTGTAAATCCCATCCCATGGGACCACAAATTAAACCACGTATCATGATAAGATAGTAACAGTAAAACATGGTGATGGGGTCATTTTATTGAATTGGATTTGTTTTTTTAAACAAAAAACAGAAGCTGATTGATTGGAACAGTGTTTGGGCCTTTTGCCCTTTTTTAACTTGAGTGTCGTGGGTCTTGAATTTTTTTTTAAAAAAGGTTACTGGTGGGCCAAGTGGCCAGCATTTTTTAATTTGATGCGGGCTTTGCGGGCATCCCGAAGCCCAGCCGGGCTAGCCCGCTTCAGGTTCAGGTTTTATAGGGCCCGGCCAAAAAGCCCGAGTTACAAAGTGGGTTCAATTTTAGCCGCTCAAGCCCTATGATTTTTTAACCTTTTTTCGGGCCGACCCAACCGGCCCGGCCCATTTTGCCGGCTCTAATTACGTCGCCTTGTTTTCTTATGATGTAGTAAAAAATAGTGATATTTGAATATATGTATGTACTAAGATGTTGTTTTCTGCATAAATGCTATTATTATCTGCACCTATGCAGCTTGATTATCCAAGTATGGTTTCATGTCTCTTTGAGCCTTTTCTTCATGTTATGAATATCTAAAATTTTGGAAGAATTATAAATGTTCAATTTGATTCATGGAAGAATTATAAACGTTCAATTTGATTTATATCATATAAGGGGAAATGATAAGTAGTACGAACACAGCGCCTGATGTTATGCAAAATCGCAAGTGTACGATTTCGTCGCCAAGTAATAAAAGATCGAATCCACAGGGATTGCGATTGATTATTTAACTCAACAAAGTTCGTAACAATTTTGAACGAGAACCAAATCTTAATGTTTGAATAACGAGAACAAAGTATTTGAAATTTAGTAAATAAAAAAACGACTATGGGTTGAATCCTCTTGTTTCCACTCTTATGCATTCAATCTACAACCAACGCAAGTTATTCCATACAAATTGAAGTTCGAATCAACTAAATTAGTTTAAGGACTATCCATTGGCTCATAAACCCTTTACTCTAACTAAAACCCCTTATCCCTTAGGTGATTTATAGTTTGGTTAAGCATTAAGAATAGTGATTCATAAGAACACATAATCACAAAGTTATATTCCTATACTCATCATGACTATGGCTAACAATCTCAGTTCAAGTCTTTCTCCTAATTTCCCAATCATCATGAAAAACCCCAAATCGATTCAATAGCGGCCAAGTATCGAAAAACATTAAGCGCGGAGAATTGAAAGCTCAATTGAAATGAAATAAACTTGCTTTAATATAATAGAATTAACTACATAAGAGTTTCATCAAGATTCATCTAACCCTAGTCTAAAAAGCTTAGTTACTCATAGAGAAAGAAAAGCCAAACCAGAAATTCATGAGAGAATTAATGAAGAGACTTTTCCCCATCCTCCACCGTACCTCCAAATAACAAAGTTCGAACCCTAGACAAGTCTCTAAAGTGTCTATTTATAGTCTAGGGTGAAAATGAGTAAAACAACAAGTCCAAAACATGTAAAAACGTAAAATTCTGCGTCCAGGGTGCTGTCGTAGCACGGCCGTGCTTCATTCTGTTTCTCGCGTTGTTCAGGTGCTGTTGCAACACGACCGTGCTTCATGACCCGGCTAGGCCGTGCTTCATGTTGTTTTGTATTTTTCACCTATTTAACGCTCGAATTAGCTCAAGGTGTCTTCATGAAAGTTGAAGCTATGGATCTTAGCTTTCCAATGGCACTGATTTCATCTCATTTGGACACCTAAACCTCCAGATATGATTAAAAATTGAACAGGTGTCAGGCTGAGACATCATTATATTATCAACTTGTAGCACAAATTACCCCAACTTATTCCAAGTGATTTTTCTCCTTTTTCCTAGGACAAATACCTTCCTTTAAGCACAATTGAACCAAAACCAAGTGCATTATTCAAATCAAGCCAAATGCATAAATAACATGGATTAAAATGACTAAAATGACTAAGATAAGATGCAAAACTAACACTAAACTATATGCTATTTCGAACGCATCAAATTATCCCAGGCTTAGAATTTTGCTTGTCCTCAAGCAATTACTGTGGCCAAAGACGACATGGAAAATACGAGATGCAACCGATAAGAAACCCGAGATAGAAGCAAGATCAAGTAATAGGCTAAAGGACTATCAAACACAATAGAGACAATCAAAATCAAGTCCAATTAGAAGTTTAGGCTCTCCGAAATCATGTCTGTCACTGATAAGGGCACTCTCCTTATCACTCTCCAAATGTTTTAAAGGTTAAGACAATTCGCTCATATCCATCAATGAAAATGCTCTACCATAGGCTTGACTATTAACCAAATCTCAGCAAATAATTAATGAAAACACACAGGAATCAAAAGGTCTTTCAAGAGGTTGTAACGTGGCCATGGGATTTAACTTTTAAGGTGGGATAAAAACAAGAAAAGGGGAAATTCAAGGGCTAAAAATAAAGCAACCCTTTTAAGCAGAATAAGTGGAGCAATACATTTTCCCTTTTTGCTTTCAAAATCTTTTTATTTTGCTCCCCTTCTGTTGTTTTTTTTCTTTTCTATTTTTTTATATTTTTTATATTTTTTTATTATTTATTATTTTTTTATTATTATTTATTCTCCCTTTTTTTGAGATTTTGCAATAATTATTGGGGAGGAATTAAACAACAGAAGAGATCCCAAATTCAAGCATCAAAACAATTCACAGATTAAGCATCCAATTGCTCCCTTAAACATGTTCTAAAAGGTACCATAAACATTTGACAATGACATGAGTACCAAGAAAATTTATTTCAGTTAAGGCTCAAAAGGGGCAACTAGAGGAAGCTTTCATTCAAAAATCAGAGGCTTGAAAACATGCCTAAAATGCCTTAATCATATTCAAGTGTGTAATCAAAAAATTTCAAGTTTTGAAACGGTTTCAAGTCAAGTTCTAGAGATCACAATCAAGAGGAACACACTCATACAAGAAGAAGGGGCATAAGAACATGATGAAGTACAAGCCCCAATATAAGCTCAGGTTTCACATTTAGAAGTTAAAATCAGTGAAAGACATCAAATCAGAGTGCCACATTCTAATCATCAACTTATCAAAAGATTATCCCTATGCACATTAAGAACACTACCTTTAAGCCCATCACAAGAGAAAACAATTGAGTTCCAAATCATTGCAATCTCAAATTTCAACAAAAATGTGGCACACAGAGAAAAATTAGGAGGGCAACAAAGCAATTGGGGGATAAAATGATGCAAACAAAAACAAAAATTAACACAAAAAGCAAAAACTAAAATGAGATGCAAATTTAAATACAAAAATGCAAATCCCTTACCCCAAGCTTAAAAACTTATATTGTCCCCAATGTAAAAATTTAAGTTGAAGCAGGGATGAGGAGGAAAGAACTCACCGAAAAACTTGGGTTGCCTCCCAAGAAGCGCTTCTTTAACGTCATTAGCTTGACACTTCAACACCCCTATTAGGGTGGATAATTTGTCAGGAAGAAGATTTCTTCCTTCCGCTTCCTTCTTTTGGAGAGAATTCCCATGTACTTGGCATAGGGAAGTAGTGTTCCCATGCCTCAGCAATTATACATTTGGGATATTGTTTCCCCCAATCCTTATCTTGAAGCACATCAAATTCAACTTGCAGATGACCATTCTCTTCAATGACCAAGGGTTGAGCTGTCACATGAATCTCTCTATGCCTCACCCTTGGGTCCTCTTCTATGTCACTATTTTTGTTTTTCAATTCTTCTTCCAATACCACAATGAAGTTATGTTCAATCTCTATCTCCACTTGCTTCTGCTCCAATTGGGATAATTGCTCTGATAACCTCTCACATTGAACCTCATATCTATCAAATGAATCTTGCTTGGCTCTCATGAATTCAACCAGAACATTTTTGAGGTAAGAGTCTTTGTCATGTGATTCTTCGAATTGAGTTTGAGGATGTGAATCTTCTTCTCCTAAGATACTTTCCATGCAATAATCCGCTTCCCCTTCCGCCATGACTAAGAAATCCTCACAATAGCCATTTCTATGCTTTCCTCCACAAAAATCACATCTAAGAGGCTGCATGCTACAGAAGCGGATATCGTCCACCATGACTAATAGATCCTCATATTCTGGTGATATGACCAAGAAATCCTCTCAAGTACCATTTCTATGCTTTCCTCCACAAAAATCACATCTAAGAGGCTGCATGCTACAGAAGCGGATATCGTCCACCATGACTAATAGATCCTCATATTCTGGTGATATGACCAAGAAATCCTCTCAAGTACCATTTCTATGGAAAAATCCACAAAAATCACATCTAAGAGGCAGCATGCTACAAAAGCTAAGCGAATTGTGAGCAACACAATAACTTTATAAGAAGAGAAAAGAAATTTTAATTTTTTTTGGTTGTTTTATTTATAAACAGAAAAAAAAAATAATTGTAAAAGTACTCGTTTTCCTTGTTAAAAAGCAGTTCAACAATCCCCGACAACGGCGCCAAAAACTTGTTAAGAAAAATCGCAAGTGTACGATTTTGTCGTCAAGTAATAAAAGATCGAATCCACAGGGATTGCGATTGATTATTTAACTTAACAAAGTTCGTAACAATTTTGAACGAGAACCAAATCTTGATGTTTGAATAACGAGAACAAAGTATTTGAAATTTAGTAAATAAAAAAACGACTATGGGTTGAATCCTCTTGTTTCCACTCTTATGCATTCAATCTACAACCAACGCAAGTTATTTCATACAAATTGAATTTTGAATCAACTAAATTAGTTTAAGGACAATCCCTTGGCTCATAAACCCTTTACTCTAACTAAAACCCCTTATCCCTTAGGTGATTTATAGTTAGGTTAAGCATTAAGAATAGTGATTCATAAGAACACATAATCACAAAGTTACATTCCTATACTCATTATAACTATGGCAAACAATCTCAGTTCAAGTCTTTCACCTAATATCCCAATCATCATGAAAAACCCCAAATCGATTCAATAGCGGCCAAGTATCGAAAAACATTAAGCGCGGAGAATTGAAAGCTCAATTGAAATGAAATAAACTTGCTTTAATATAATAGAATTAACTACATAAAAGTTTCATCAAGATTCATCTAACCCTAGTCTAAAAAGCTTAGTTACTCATAGAGAAAGAAAGGCCAAACCAAAAATTCATGAGAGAATTAATGAAGAGATCATTCCCCATCCTCCACCGTGCCGCCAAATAACAAAGTTCGAACCCTAGACAAGTCTCTAAAGTGTCTATTTATAGTCTAGGGTGAAAAGGAGTAAAAAACAAGGCCAAAACATGCAAAAACGTAAAATTTTAAGGCCCAGATTGTCTTTGTCGTAGCACGGCCGTGGCGTGAGGCACGACTAGGCCGTGCTTCATTCTGCTTCTCGCGCTGTTCAGGTGCTGTCGCAACACGACCGTGCTTCATGACACGGCTAGGCCGTGCTTCATGTTGTTTTGTATTTTTCACCTATTTAACGTCTAAATTAGCTCAAGGTGTCTTCATGAAAGTTGAAGCTATGGATCTTAGCTTTCCAATGGCACCGACTTCATCTCATTTGGACACCTAAAACTCCAGATATGATTAAAACATTGAATAGGTGTCAGACTGAGACATTATTATATTATCAACTTGTAGCACAAATTACCTCAACTTATTCCAAGTGATTTTTCTCCTTTTTCCTAGGACAAATACATTCCTTTAAGCACAATTGAACTAAAACCAAGTGCATTATTCAAATCAAGCCAAATGCATAAATAACATGGATTAAAATGACTAAAATGACTAAGATAAGATGCAAAACTAACACTAAACTATATGCTATTTCGAACGCATCAAATTACCCCAAGCTTAGAATTTTGCTTGTCCTCAAGCAATTACTGTGGCCAAAGACGACATGGAAAATACGAGATGCAACCGATAAAAAACCCGAGATAGAAGCAAGATCAAATAATAGGCTAAAGGACTATCAAACACAATAGAGACAATCAAAATTAAGTCCAATTAGAAGTTTAGGCTCTCTGAAATCATGTCTGTCACTGATAAGGGCACTCTCCTTATCACTCTCCAAGTGTTTTAAAGGTTAAGACAATTCGCTCATATCCATCAATGAAAGTGCTCTACCATAGACTTGACTATTAACCAAATCTCAGCAAATAATTAATGAAAACACAGGAATCAAAAGGTCTTTCAAAAGGTTGTAACGTGGCCATGAGATTTAACTTTTAAGGTGGGATAAAAACAAGAAAAGGGAAAATTCAAGGGCTAACAACATGAACAATTAAAGCAACTCTTTTAAGCAGAATAAGTGGAGCAATACATTTTCCCTTTTTGCTTTCAAAACTTTTTTATTTTGCTCCTCTTCTGTTGTTTTTTTTTTCTATTCTATTTTTTTATATTTTTTTATTATTTATTCTTTATTATTATTATTATTATTATTATTGTTTATTCTCCCTTCTTTTGAGATTTTCCAATAATTATTGGGGAGGTATTAAACAACAGAAGAGATCCCAAGTTCAAGCATCAAAACAATTCACAGATTAATCATCCAATTGCTCCCTTAAACATGCTCTAAAAGGTACCATAAACATTTGACAATGGCATGGGTACCAAGAAAATTTATTTTAGTTAAGGCTCAAAAGGGGCAACTAGAAGAAGCTTTCATTCAAAAATCAAAGGCTTGAAAACATGCCTAAAATGCCTTAATCATATTCAAGTGTGTAATCAAAAATTTTCAAGTTTTGAAACGGTTTCAAGTCAAGTTTTAGAGAGCACAATAAAGAGGAACACACTCATACAAGGAGAAGGGCCATAAGAACATGATGACGTACAAGCCCCAATATAAGCTCAGGTTTCACATTTAGAAGTTAAAATCAGTGAAAGACATCAAATCAGAGTGCCACATGCTAATCATCAACTTATCAAAAGATTATCCCTATGTACATTAAGAACACTACCTTTAAGCCCATCACAAGAGAAAATAATTGGGTTCCAAATCATTGCAATCTCAAATTTCTACAAAAATGTGGCACACATAGAAAAATTAGGAGGGCAACAAAGCAATTGGGGGATAAAATGATACAAACAAAAACAAAAATTAACACAAAAAGCAAAAACTAAAATGAGATGCAAATCTAAATGCAAAAATGCAAACCCCTTACCCCAAGCTTAAAAACTTACATTGTCCCCAATGTAAAAATTTAAGTTAAAGCAGGGATGAGGAGGAAAGAACTCACCGAAAAACTTGGGTTGCCTCCCAAGAAGAGCTTCTTTAACGTCATTAGCTTGACACTTCAACACCCCTATTAGGGTGGATAATTTGTCAGGAAGAAGATTTCTTCCTTCCGCTTCCTTCTTTTGGAGAGAATTCCCATGTACTTGGCATAGGGAAGTAAGTGTTCCCATGCCTCAGCAATTATATATTTGGGATATTGTTTCCCCCACTCCTTATCTTGAAGCACATCAAATTCAACTTGCAGATGACCATTCTCTTCAATGACCAAGGGTTGAGCTGTCACATGAATCTCTCTATGCCTCACCCTTGGGTCCTATTCTATGTCACTATTTTTGTTTTTCAATTCTTCTTCCAATGCCACAATGAAGTTATGTTCAATCTCTATCTCCACTTGCTTCTGCTCAAATTGGGATAATTGCTCTGATAACCTCTCACATTGAACCTCATATCTATCAAATGAATCTTGCTTGGCTCTCATGAATTCAACCAGAACATTTTTGAGGTAAGAGTCTCTGTCATGTGATTCTTCGAATTGAGTTTGAGGATGTGAATCTTCTTCTCCTAAGATGCTTTCCATGCAATAATCCGCTTCTTCTTCCGCCATGACTAAGAAATCCTCACAATAGCCATTTCTATGCTTTCCTCCACAAAAATCACATCTAAGAGGCTGCATGCTACAGAAGCGGATATCGTCCACCATGACTAATAGATCCTCATCTTCTGGTGACATGACCAAGAAATCCTCACAAGTGTCATTTCTATGGAAAAATCCACAAAAATCACATCTAAGAGGCAGCATGCTACAAAAGCTAAGAGAATTGTGAGCAACACAACAACTTTATAAGAAGAGAAAAGAATTTTTTTTTTGGTTTTTTTTATTTATAAACAGAAAATAAAAAAAAAATTGTAAAAAGTACTCGTTTTCCTTGTTAAAAATCAGTTCAACAATCCCCGGCAACGACCCCAAAAATTTGTTAAGCAAAATCGCAAGTGTACGATTTCATCGTCAAGTAATAAAAGATCGAATCCACAGGGATTGCGATTGATTATTTAACTCAACAAAGTTCGTAACAATTTTGAACGAGAACCAAATCTTGATATTTGAATAACGAGAACAAAGTATTTGAAATTTAGTAAATAACAAAATGATTATGGGTTGAATCCTCTTGTTTCCACTCTTATGCATTCAATCTATAACCAATGCAAGTTATTCTATACAAATTGAAGTTCGAATCAACTAAATTAGTTTAAGGACAATCCCTTGGCTCATAAACCCTTTACTCTAACTAAAACCCCTTATCCCTTAGGTGATTTATAGTTAGGTTAAACATTAAGAATAGTGATTCATAAGAACACATAATCACAAAGTTATATTCCTATACTCATCATGACTATGGCTAACAATCTCAGTTCAAGTCTTTCACCTAATTTCCCAATCATCATGAAAAACCCTAAATCGATTCAATAGCGGCCAAGTATCGAAAAATATTAAGCGCGGAGAATTGAAAGCTCAATTGAAATGAAATAAACTTGCTTTAATATAATAGAATTAACTACATAAGAGTTTTATCAAGATTCATCTAACCCTAGTTTAAAAAGCTTAGTTACTCATAGAGAATGAAAAGCCAAACCAGAAATTCATGAGAGAATTAATGAAGAGATCGTTCTCCATCCTCCACCGTGCCTCCAAATAACAAAGTTCGAACCCTAGACAAGTCTCTAAAGTGTCTATTTATAGTCTAGGGTGAAAAGGAGTAAAAAAACAAGTCCAAAACATGTAAAATCGTAAAATTCTGCGTCCAGGGTGCTGTCGTAGCACGACCGTGGCGTGAGGCACGGCTAGGCCGTGCTTCATTCTGTTTCTCGCGCTGTTCAGGTGCTGTCGCAACACGGCTGTGCTTCATGACACGGCTAGGCTGTGCTTCATGTTGTTTTGTATTTTTCACCTTTTTAACGTCCGAATTAGCTCAAGGTGTCTTCATGAAAGTTGAAGCTATGGATCTTAGCTTTCCAATGGCACCGACTTCATCTCATTTAGACACCTAAAACTCCAGATATGATTAAAACATTGAACAGGTGTCAGGCTGAGACATCATTACATTATCAACTTGTAGCACAAATTACTCCAACTTATTTCAAGTGATTTTTCTCCTTTTTCCTAGGACAAATAGCTTCCTTTAAACATAATTGAACCAAAACCAAGTGCATTATTCAAATCAAGCCAAATGCATAAATAACATGGATTAAAATGACTAAAATGACTAAGATGCGATGCAAAATTAACACTAAACTTTATGCTATTTCGAACGCATCACCTGACGAAAATTTACGAAGAATGATAACCGTACGATTACTTGTTAATTGTAGTTATTTCTGAATTTTTTTTTAAATGAAACCAAAACTTACAGTGTATTTGTCGAATTCGCACGACAAGTTCTTCGTACCAATTAGCATTGCTCTATAAATAACTATCAATATCTCTGTTCTAAACTTAGTTCTAGCTAGTGTTTGCTTTAAGGGGGAAAAAATCTTGTATCTCTATCTATGAATTAGTTACGAAGTTAAATTTGGCATAGTGGTTTTGTCATTATCAAGGCTTGCGAGTCTGTTTTATTAGATTATAATAATTTGCGAACAAATTCTTACTTAATATTATCTTTTAATGAAATTCTTCGTAGTCACGAAGACACTGATCAAATAGGGGGAAATGAAAAATGTGATGAATGGAATCCTGACGTATTCAGAATAGAAAACGAAGGTAAACGTCGTATAGTGGGAAAACAAAATTGTGATGAATCGAAATCTGTCCTACTCAGAGGAAGAAAAGACGATGAGGTAATTACTTTGTAGTGTTATGCACTTGTAGTTCATAAAATTCTTGCTATTGCTCTAAATGCTTTGCCATTTACTAGTGATATGATTAATGTATTAACGAACATGGTGAGTAGGATTTACGTCAAAAAGTTATCAAGTTGGAGAGCAAAGTTGATAAGTTGAAGAGCGAAGTTGATTACATAAAAAAGATGTTGAACAATTTGATACTGTCTGGTGCTGCTTATGAAACCCCAAAATGGTTGATACCTTTATCAACTCCCCGAAAATCAAACGTGACCGATATCAACACTGGCAAGCGTGTTTTAAAAAAGCATTCTGAAAGGGATGAACTAAGAGAAAAGGAAAAGATACCAAAAGGGGGTGATAAGGACCGTGAACCCAGTGCAAAAAGAAGGGTCCAAATGTTTTTTTTCACCATCACATAAGAACAAGGCTCATGACAAGCTTTTGGTAGCAACCAGCACACTTACAGGTTGCTACATTATACCCAGAACTACCAAAGGGACTTCCTCTAAACAAGCTGGACCATTCATTCCTGGTGTAAGTAAATTATTTCAGCTTTGGACATATGTTCTATTCATAATTATAGATTTTATTCATTAATGTTTTATGTCATATGTTGATGTAGTGGCTATCTTTGATGTTTAAACCAATAAAGACAATGAATCTAAACTATGAAGAATGTGTTGTGGCATCATATATATTTGGTCCTTCAGCGGATGAAAATATTATCGTGTAAGGCATACATTTGCCAATGTATTTAACATGAATTCTTTTTCAAATAAAATGTATGAACAAAATTTTGATATAAGTTGTATATTTATTTTGTTGAGTTACTAACAAGAATAATGAACAAATATCAAAGGCAACCAAATACTAAATTTAATAGCAACCAAAACAATGCAATAAAGTCAATCAAACAAAGAGTAGAGAGTAGGAAGAATCACACCGCTATTTGGTTACGCAGTTCGGCCCCAAAAAGATGACCTACGCCTGCGGGAGAGAGCAGCCCTCCGTTTCACTATCAAAGAGTCTTTACAAGATATTACAATTGCTTTGAACCCCTTTACAATGTCCAAGAAGAACAAACCCAAGAGTTCCCAATCCCTCTCTCTTTTTCCTCTATGAAAAACTCTCAAGAACAACAATAGAGAAAGCCTTCAATCCTCTCTCTATGATTTCCTAAGACCCCAAGGTGTTTAACAGTGTTTCCCAGCCCCTAAAACCTCACAAAGACGCTCAAGAACGGCTGCACACAATCCTAGAAAAACTGCACCTCGTCTTGCACGTTTTTGCAGCGTCAGGTTTATAAAACCCGACTGTGAATCGATTCACAGACATAGGTGAATCGATTCATCTAGTTAAAAAAGTCTCCCCTGCACGAATTAATGAAATGAATCGATTCCTGCAAGCTTCCCATGTGATTCACAGAGGCGTACTTCGATTCACAGAAACTCAAACATGCTTGAATCGATTCACATAGCTAGGGAATCGATTCCCAGTGTTCAAGAAACACTTTCAAGCAATTCCATGATCCTCCAAACTGATTTTAAGGCACTCTAAACTCCACAATTCTCCACATTGACTTCAAATCAGTGGTGATGCTCAACTTTATCCATCAACCACTTGCTGCTCTCTCCATTATTGGAATTACGTCTCAGAGAAATTCATCAAGTCCAAGCAATGCTTGAACTTTGATCTAGGTAATGACTTGGTGAATACATCCGCCGGGTTGTCCTCTGATGCAACCTTCTCAACCACAAATTGCTTTGATTCTAAGACGTCTCTAATGAAATGTAAGCGGATGTCAATGTGCTTTGTCCTTTCATGATACACTTGGTGATTTGCCAAGTGGATAGCACTTTGACTATCACAATGTACCTTCACACATCCTTGTGTAATTCCTAGCTCCCCAATCATACCTTTCAACCATATGGCCTCTTTCACCCCTTCAACTAGGGCGATATACTCCGCCTGAGTAGTAGATAGCGCCACAACGGACTGTTGATTAGCCTTCCAACTTATTACCATTCCAAACAATGTAAATACAAATCCAGATAAGGATTTCCTTGTATCCACATTTCCTGCATAATCTGCATCTACATAACCCTCCAAAGCATCTTCTCCTTGAGTTGCTCTTGTGTACCTTAAACCACCTTTGAGTGACCCATTCAAATACCTCAGGACCCACTTCAGTGCTTCCCAATGAGCTTGGCCCGGATTTGCCATAAACCGACTCACTATGCTAACTGCATATGCTAAGTCTGGTCTACTACAAACCATGTTGTACATGATGCTTCCTACTCCACTAGCATATGGAGTAGTATCCATCTTCCTCCTCTCCTCTTCGGACTCAGGAGCTTGTGTCACTGAGAGCTTTGTGTGATGACCCAAAGGAGTGCTAACCGGCTTAGCTTCATGCATCCTAAATCGCTCCACCACTTTCTTCAAGTACCCATGCTGAGAGAAGAATAATTCACCCTTCTTCCGGTCCCTCACGATATCCATCCCAAGTATCCTCTTAGCGGCCCCAAGATCCTTCATCTCAAATTCTGAATTTAGCTTCTCCTTGAGAATGTTAATCTCCTCTTTGCTAGAGCTTGCCATCAGGATATCATCAACATAGAGAAGTAGGTAGAGAACCACTTTCTCATCCCTCTTCAAAATGTACACACAACTGTCGTACCCACTTCTCACAAATCCCGTCTTCAGAAGAAAATCGTCAAAACGAAGATACCATTGCCTAGGGCTTTGTTTCAACCCATACAAGGATTTCTTCAAAAGACATATCTTAGACTTGTCCTCTACAAAACCTTCTCGGTTGTTGCATGTAGATTGTCTCTTCTAGGTCTCCATGTAAGAATGCGGTCTTCACGCCCATTTGTTCCAACTCAAGATCGTATTGATTCACGATTGCCATAAGAACCCTTATGGAACAATGTTTCACCACGGTGAGAAAATCTCGTTGTAATCAATTCCTCAACCTCGTAAAACCCTTGGCCACAAGTCTTGCTTTATATCTTGGTTCTTCAATTCCTAATGCCTTCCTTCTTCTTGAAGATCCACTTGCATCCAACCACCCTTTGTTTCTTAGGTAGTTTCACAAGTTTCAGTGTCCTGGTTCTTCTCCAATGAATTCATTTCCTCATTCAACGCCTCTAACCACTTCGACCCTCTTTGCTCTCAATCGCTTCCCTGAATGTCTTCGATTACTGAAGTCTTGCACATCTTCACCGCATTTAGAGCATAACAAATTAAATCTGCATAGCCATATCTCTTAGGTGCCACGCTTTCCTCCTTTCCCTATCTCTTGCCAACCGATAGCAGCTGGATCCACTGTTGGTTGTCTTCCTCTAGAACCCGATGGTGGAGAATCGTTTCTCCTCTTCATCATTCCTGCCTCACTAGTGGAAGGCTCCACCTCAAACCGAGTCTTCTTTACCTCTGTTTCTGAGTTACTATTCTCCAGGTCTTTGCACTTCATCCCCATACGAGTCTCATCAAAAGTCACATCCCTGCTTATTATGAATCTTGATCCCCCAGGCTCCATCTTCCATAGCTTGTACCCCTTCACGCCTTCTGGATAGCCAATGAAGACACATTTCACAGCCCTGGCTTCAAGTTTGTCTTGTCTGACATGAGCAAACGCCAAAGCCCCGAATACCTTCAACTTAGAATATTCTGCCGGTTTTCCACTCCAAACTTCCATAGGTGTCTTGAAGTTTAAAGCCGTTGATGGGCATCTGTTGATCAAGTAAGCTGCTGTACTCACAGCTTCACCCCAGAAACTTTTAGGTAGCCCAGCTCCCAAAAGCATACATCTGACCCGCTCCAAAATAGTCATGTTCATGCATTCTGCCAGACCATTTTGTTGCGGTGTTCCTGCCACGGTCCTATGTCTCTTAATTCCCTGTTTCCTGCGAAACTCATTAAACTGCTCTGAAACAAACTCCAGGCCATTGTCAGTCCTTAAAACTTTCAGTTTAGTTCCTATTTGATTTCCTATGAGAGTATGCCATTCTTTGAATTTTTCAAATGTGTCACTTTTATTTTTCAAAATGTGAACCCATACACTCCTAGAGAAATCATCAATCATGGTGAGAAAATAGGAACCCCCTCCATGAGTTGTCACTCTTGAGGGACCCCAAAGGTCCGAGTAAATGTACTCAAAGGGCTTGCTAGAATGATTCATGCCACTTCCAAACTTAACCCTATGTTGTTTGCCTAGTATGCAATTATCACAAAATTCTAGCTTATCCAATTTATCATTTCCTAGCAAACCTTGTTTAGCTAGTTCAACTAAACCTCTTTTACTAACATGCCCTAACCTTAAATGCCATAGTTTAGTTTTATCATGCGGAGCTTGACTGGCTAATGATGCATGCCCTATAACAGTAGAACCATCTAATATGTATAAACCACACATTTTAGACCCTTTAGCCATTACTAATGCACCATTCGAAATTTTAATCATGCCATGTTCAATCCTAGTACTATAGCCTAATCCATCAAACATGCTTATAGATAAAAGATTTCGTTTTAGTTCAGGAACATACCTCACATCTTGTAAAAGGAATTCACGGTTGTCAAACATCTTGAGACGAATTGAACCCATACCTTGCACCTTACAAGCTCGGTTGTCACCCAAAGTAATCGACTCCACCTTCTTTAAGCTTCAAAGTCTCAAAGTATTCCTTCCTAGGACACATGTGATAAGAACATCCCGAGTCCATGACCCAGTTCTTTTCAGATTCCAAACTCGACACCACTAAAGCCCCCACACTCTCATAACCATCTTCCATAGCAATTGCAACATCCACATAATCACCCCTGCCCCCTTTCTCAGGACAGTCCTTCTTAAAGTGACCGGTCTTGTGACAATTGAAGCACTTATACTTCTTATTGTTCCCCTTTGACTTGGATTTCGACCTAGAATTCTTCCCTTTGTTGTGGTTTCCTCTACTCTCACTTCTTCCCCTTGACACACTTAAGCCTTCACCACTATCATCCACTTTCAAGTCTTGGAGCTTGGTTAGCTCCTTGGTCCTAATAGATTGTTGGACCTCCTCCAAAGTAATAGTGGACTCCTTGCCATAGAGGAGTGCATCCTTAAAGTGTTCAAAGGACCTAGGCAGTGAATTCAATAAGAGTAAAGCTTTTATCCTCGTCATCGAGCTTCACATCAATATTCAGTAGGTCATCAATAATTTTGTTGAATTCCGTTAGTTGCTCCACAATAGGTTTGGTCTCTACCATCTTGAATGAGTAGAGATGTTGTTTCAGACATAACCTGTGAGCCAATGACTTGGTCATGTACAACGATTCTAACTTTGCCCACATCTCCGCCGCGGTCTTCTCTCTTGCAACTTCCCTCAATGCCTTATCGCCAAGGCACAAGATAATGACACTTCTTGCCTTATCTATCATCTCCTTCTTCTCCGTTTGAGACAGGGTGGCCGACATTCTTGCCTCACCCTTCAAGGCTTCAAAGCACTTCTGTTGAATAAGGATTGCTTCCATCTTCACCTTCCATAGACCGAAGTCGTTATTACCGGAAAACTTCTCGATGTCCCATTTAGTACCCATGGTGCACAATTGAATTATTTGTTCTTCCCACAGACGGGGCCACTTGTTGAGTTACTAACAAGAATAATGAACAAATATCAAAGGCAACCAAATACTAAATTTAATAGCAACCAAAACAATGCAATAAAGTCAATCAAACAAAGAGTAGAGAGTAGGAAGAATCACATCGCTATTTGGTTACGCAGTTCGGCCCCAAAAAGATGACCTACGTCTGCGGGAGAGAGCAGCCCTCCGTTTCACTATCAAAGAGTCTTTACAAGAGATTACAATTGCTTTGAACCCTTTTACAATGTCCAAGAAGAACAAACCCAAGAGTTCTCAATCCCTCTCTCTTTTTCCTCTATGAAAAACTCTCAAGAACAACAATAGAGAAAGCCTTCAATCCTCTCTCTATGATTTCCTAAGACCCCAAGGTGTTTAACAGTGTTTCTCAACCCCTAAAACCTCACAAAGACGCTCAAAAACGGCTGCACACAACCCTAGAAAAACTGCACCTCGTCCTGCACGTTTCTGCAGCGTCAGGTTTATAAAACCCGACTGTGAATCGATTCACAGACATAGGTGAATCGATTCACCTAGTTAAAAAAGTCTCCCCTGCACGAATTAATGAAATGAATCGATTCCTGCAAGCTTCCCATGCGATTCACAGAGGCGTACTTCGATTCACAGAGACTCAAACATGCTTGAATCGATTCACATAGCTAGGGAATTGATTCCTAGTGTTCAAGAAACACTTTCAAGCAATTCCATGATCCTCCAAACTGATTTTAAGGCACTCTAAACTCCACATATTTACATTCTTTATTGTAGGATGTAGGTTATGGTTACTACAGATATAAGGTATTGGGAAGGAACGAGGAAGTTGCTACAATGTTTGAAGCCTCAACAAATGCTTGACTAAGATGTAATAAACTGATGTTGCTTTAATATGAGTTATTTTTGTTTTTTTAATATCTCAAGCTTTCTAATGTCTTCATGTTGTTTCAGATAATTAACCTGCCTGTAAGTATGTTGACTTACTGAAAAGAACGACTTGATCGAACCAGGATTTTGGTTTCTGCCCACTACTTTTGCGGTATAAACTGCACACATTTTTAAACTTCATATTATAGCATATCTTTTCTCACATGTAGCTAATTGCGATTCTCTTATAGCAACTTGCGTTGTCACGGAATATAACTACACAAGTCATGATTAAATATAATCAAGACATGTTTATGGGCAAAGTAGATTTTATTTCAAAGGTAAATACTAAGGACCATGTAATTCGTGCTATATAAGGCGGATATATTGTCATAAACATTTTGTTAGTTTGATTTTTGTTTTCTAACTTTGACTGTATGTAGATATGTATACCAATAAATGATGATGACTCCATGCATTGGTTTCTTCTTGTGATTGACTTACTCAAAAAAGAGTTAATTCATCTTGACTCTTTCCCATCTTCTTCAGCAGCAGATGACCGAAGGATGACAAGTGTTCTTAAACTTGAAAAATAATATAATTGTATTTCTTCATGTTTAACATATGACTAACATAGCCTTTGCTGGTTTTAGGCACGGTATATGGATGATTTACTTATGGATCCCTTTTTTTATGAATTTGGGACAACAAATATACCAGAGATATCTAAATTCAGCCTAGTCATTCTTGATGGCTTGGGAATGCAAGCAGACTACTTGCATGTTATTCTAGTTTTATTAGATTTTTTTTTTGCATTAATATGTTGTCTAATGGTGAAACTAAATTTTAGGAATGATTGTGAAATTTGGGTGATAACCTGGATGATGCAAATGGGAGCGAATGGATATAAGATTAATGTACGACACACTTCATTATTCAGTTAAATATTTTTCTTTCAAATTACATGTGAATTTTACTAATGACTGGCAAATTTTATTTTATAGGTTGATGATGGTACTAGATTAAGGATTGCATTAAATTTGACAATGGATCCTTACAACAAATTAAAGGATGAGGTTTTGTTGAAGTCGTTGCAACAAATTGAAGGGCCCGACAAGGCATAAGAAATATGCGACAAGGCATTAGTGTCTTAGTATTTTGCTAGTTATTAATTATGTAATGACTGCCATTATGATGACATTATTTATAATACATTTGGAAGTTGAGTGTGGTTTTAAATTCTAACTATGTATTGGGATAGTTTTAATTGTTTTGGCTTCAAAAGATAAGTCTTCCATGAGACTGTAAATCTTAGCTCAGATAATCTGGAGTTGGACCTGATATCTATGGCTTTTTTGATAATTTGGAGTTGGTATACCTAATTCAATTTACATATTGATTATAAGGCAATGTAGCAGACAAAATGAGTCATAAACTCAGATCCAACCATTTAAGACAATAGCCTTCAAAATTGGGACCCCTGGAAGGACGAATGATATTTTAAATTTTGAACGGACTAATTTGATGTTTTAGTAATCAAAATCATAAAAAAAGGGTGTGAGATTAACATTTGAGTAGTTAACTTGGCGGCAGAGCTTTTAAAAAAGATTAACGTCAATCAATGATATAGCAATAGTGTTCACATTTCACAGTTACACTTATTATTTTGACCACTAACTTAGCTTTTAGTTATTTTCAAAGAATCTTTTGAATGCATTTTAAATAATTTTTGCTTAGTTTTCTAAATGTTTAATTCGAAAATGTCAATGGGTTATGGATTAATTATTATTAACGTAGATATTATTGATCCTCTTGCACATATCATAATTATTTAATTCAACTTATTGGATTACCTTGTCATTTTAGTAATCTTCGACTGAACATTAGTGACATAACACTGATGAAGAATGTTTTTTGCATTCTGTGAACCTTAGTTCATGATTAGCAGGGCAGGGGTATCTATAGAGAGGGTCCAAGGCTTTTTGCAGACTTTCAGTATAAACAACTTTATATCGTAATGAAATCTATCAAAAATTGTTTGACAGAATGATGTTAGCAGACTCCAGTTAAGAGGAACGAGACAAGTTCAAGAAGACCTTTTCTAATTATATACAAAATTAGAAACTATAAAGATCAGATACAAAATTAGAATAAATGCATAAAGCTTTAATTAGAAAAGACAATCATGTGTAGGTGAAGTGGCTGTTACAAACCTGAAGAGGAGAAATGTCTAAGCAAAAGAGGAGCAGAGCTCCATGATAGTGAATTGTATCTATTTCTGTTGTATTGAATAAAGAAAATCGATGTAACAGAATACAAACTTGCTTATATACAAGCAAGAGAAAGTAACCGCCTAATGACAGCTAATCAATCTTATTGACACGTGCGCTAATACCCTCCCTCAAGCTGGAGGATTGAATATGTCAATCAACCCCAGCTTGGTTACATGATCACGAAACAAGCGAGGACCTGAACTCTTAGTAAAAATGTCTGCTATCCATTAGCGAGAAGAAAGCTGGCGACAATCGCATGAGCCCTCCCCTGAGCTTTTCTCTCACAATATGACGATCGATGTCTAAGTGTTTGGTTCTCGTGAAAAGACCGGATTATGTGCTATATGAAGAGCACTCACTATCACACGGTAAGGGCGAAGACTTAACCAGATTGATCAAGATCAAGAGAGAAAGGTTAACCACTTTGTAATTCGCTGGCGTTCTTTGAAGCTAATGCGCGATACTCTTAGGAAAGAGCAAGACACCGTTGATTGCTTCTTTGCTTTCCATGTGATGAGAGAGAACTACCCAGAAGCGAAACCCGATCGATCGTGAGTATCGATACAACCTCCCCAATCGCATCACTAAAGCCCAAAAGTTGGAAGTCGGATGCCGAGAAAAATAGACCACGACCAGGGTATGTTTTAAGTAACGAAGCACATGAATAGTGCTTTGTGATGATTAACTGGGATTAGCCATGAATTGGCTAGAAGTTGTTGAGCAGCCCAAAGTAATGTCACGGCGAGTAGTGGTCAAGTATAGAAGGCGTCCAACTAATCGATGGTAAGTGAGGCATCTTCATAAGGATCACTTTATCGGCAGCATAAGCGAAGTGCGAGGGTGCTAGAGAGTACTCACGGGCTTTGCAAGCGGTGAGTCCGAATCTTGTAATAATTCGGACAATATTTGCGTTGACACAATGCTATCCTTTTGAAGAATGTGCGATTTCAAGTCCAAGAAAAAACTTGAGTTGGCCAAGATCTTTAATCTTGAATTTGGCATCAAAGTGGCTTTTATATCGTGGCTTAAAAACATCTAGTGAAGTACCCGATGATAATATGTCATCGACATATATTAGTAACACTGATGAAGAGGAAGTAGATGTTTTCAATAAAAGAGAGTGATCCTTTGGATGTTTGAGTAAAGCCGCCAATCAAGGAGGAAAGATGTGAGCTTTTCAAACCATTGGCGGCTAGCTTGCTTAAGTCCATAGAGAGACTTAAGAAGCTTACAAACTTGTCCTTGCTAGGAGGAAAGACACTTACGTGGAGCAACCATGAAAACATTTTCATGGAGATCACCGTAAGAAAGCATTATTTACATCGGTGATGTAAATGCCAATGCCGATTGCAGCGACAAGTAAAAGGCATGCGTGGGACACTTTGCCTTCGGTGAAAATGTATCGAGAAATCAAGGCCTTCAACTTGGTTTATATCCTTTGGCTACAAGGCGTGCTTTAAACCTTTCAACAGTACCATCGGCATGGCGTTTAATTTTAAACACCCACTTGCTTGCCAATAGGTTTAATGTGAGGAGTGGATCAACAAAAATCCAAGTGTTATTGGCATTGAGTGCGTGATCTCGGCTTTCAGCATCTTTGCCAGCGTGGTCACCAATTAGCTTGAGTGAATGAGGTGGGTTCGATCTCGATAGATAAAGCATTGATGTATGTGAGATGAGGAGAGGCAACACGTGCATATGAAATAACACTAGACAAAGGATATTTAGCGAAGAAACAGGAAATTACAAATGTAATCGAGAGATGTATGGGAGGATAATGAGATCGGGTAGACTTGCGGGTGGAGCGAGGAAGGTGAAGGTGAAGTTGTGGAATCAGAATTTGTAGATTGTGAGGTTGTGGAATGTGAATTTGTGGAAGGTGAGATTGTGGAATCTGAAGTGTGGTTGGTGGATTGTGGAATAATGGTTCTTGGGCTGATTCAAAATTTAAAGCGAGAATCATGAGGAAATAGATTTGAGGAGAAGTGGAATGTGGTGTATCACTATGATATGGAAATTCTAAATCATAGAATTGTACATTTACCGGATGTAAATATTTCTTTGGAATGAAGATCAAGAAGAACATAACCTTTAACACCACGTTTATAACCCGGAAATACACACTTTCGTGCCCTCGGGATCAAATTTCCCTCGATGTCTGGGAAGTGTAGTGGAGTAACATAGGCACGAACACATGCAAATCGAAATCGATCGTGACCATAAAGAGCTTCAAAAGCTTATCTGTCTTTTAATATTCTTGTAGGAATTTCGTTGATCGGGTAAAGAATGCAAAGCGCATATGACCCGATAGCATTTGGGTAATTTGAATTTGAAGCATGATAGCTCTCGACATTTAATATGTGTTGATGGCTCTACTCTGCCATTCTCATGGTGTTTCCACACGCGGCTTGTTTGATGAATCAATCCTTTGGAAGCATAAAAATCAGTCAAAATAAACTACGGTCCATTATGACCGTGAATCGCTCTTAACATGAGCATTAAATTGTGCTTCAAACTAAGGAAACAAAGTTCTTAACATGCATCTGAACTTACGCTGGATTTCAACATAACAATCCAAATAAATCTTGTACAATCATCAAGAATAGTCAAAAGTATCTATATTTATTAATGCAGACATAGTTGAGAATGGACCCCAATGTCCATATGAACCAATTCAAAAGGTCTTTGTGCATTAGTGTACTAATGGAAAAAGAAGCCTTTTAATACGCTAAGTGACAAATGTCACATGAGCAATGTGTGTTGAGGTGGTATATAGTCATACTTTGTGTGAAGTGAAGTCATTCGATCCAAGTGACAAGTGGCCTAATTTTAGGTGCCAAAGTGTGGAATTGGGGAAGTGAATTCTTGAGTAAACTATAAGAGGACAAAGCGTGGAACATCTTGCGATTTCTTAATTTCTTCTTCTTTGTATCAACATAGTAGAGATCATCTGCAGTCTACCCGAACCAATCATCTTCAAATTCTTCCACTGAGATGATACATGAACCAGGATCAAATATCAATTTGCATTGCGAGACTAGCGATGAGCTTTGAAGCGATATCAAATTAAAATTGAATTATTGTGGAATGTAAATCACTTTATCAATCATCAAGTGTTGTGTTAGGTGAGCGTGCACGAAATGTGCCATAACGATCATGACTTTGTGGCGGATGCCGCAGGTTTTGGAGTAATTCGTATGTGAAGTAAACCATATTAGTGGCAAAGACATATGTGATCGATTGCTCTGTGTCAATTATCCATGGTCTTGTGTCTTGTGTGCTAGTTTGTGTACTAGATGAAGAGAGACATAAATTACTAAAAAGGCACCGCCAAGAGTGCTCTTGATCATGTTGCTAGTAGAAGGCTTTGAATCTTCAATGAATTATTCTTCAAGTAAGCTAACAACGGCTTAAAACTGTTCTTTGGTAAGCATTCCACCATGAGTATCATTCACGATTAGACTCCTTTGAACGATTTGATCCTCATCATCGAGTAAATGTTTGATTAGCATAAGATTTGCCTCTTCCAAAAGAGTAATTAGGTGGATATCCATGTTTGCTATAACATACATCAGCAGTGTCCAATTTTGTTACAAGATGTGCAAACTTTGTTTGAACCAGATCCACGACCTCTGGTCTAGGTGTGTAACCTCCTCATTATTTACGTTATTGAACTTTCTATTATCAACATAATTGATTACAGTTTCTTGTCATCATCAACATTTTCATGTGCAAAACGTCTCATGTTGCAATACTAAAGATAAGCATCGATTCACATTAGGCAAAGGATCCATAAGTAAAATCGAGACCTAACACCCATGAAATCATCATTCACCGATAAGCGAATTATATTATCCTCTTCTCTAAATTCTCTTGCATTCTTCATTGCTAAGCATACACAGGGCGAGGACATGTGCATTTAGGTAGTGCAGTGTCCGTAGTGTTCCAATTCCTCCCAAAGTGATTTCAATTCAAAATAATCGAAGATTGAAGATGTACCTTGTTTAAGATTCGCGATGTCAACATGCGATCGACTATCTTGATGCGATCCGCCTTTGAGCTCTCGCAGCTTCGTTCCACATCTATTGCATTATCGATGAAGACGATTGTTTGAACAATTTGAGACGACACTGAATTCAAGATCCAGTGATGAACCAAACTATTGCAACGTTCCCAGGCTTCATAGTTCAAGTTATCAGGTTCAGGAACTTCAAATGTTCCATCAACAAATCGGAATTTGTTCTTCAGAATCAATGCTCGCTTCATTGATTTTGACCAAACGTGATAATTCTTCCCAACCAATTCTGGCTTAACCACAACGGAAGTTGGATTTTCGCTCGGGTGAATGTAATACGGACTTGCCATCTGATCGGCATTCTGATTTGGACTCGGCACTCCAATGTTATTCGATGAAGCTTGATTTCGAACCATGATCAAAGTGCAGCAGAGCTCCGAAGAGCTTTGATACCATCTAAGCAAAAGAGGAGCAGAGCTCCATGATAGTGAATTGTATCTATTTCTGTTGTATTGAATAAAGAAAATCGATGTAACAGAATACAAACTTGCTTATATACAAGCAAGAGAAAGTAACCGCCTAATGACAGCTAATCAATCTTATTGACACGTGCGCTAATAAAATGGACAATTGATAGGTACAAATAAAGGGAAATAACATCTTGTGAAATAAACATCTTGTAAGATTAATAACTTAACATGCAATCAATCGTGCACTGGTATTAACAAATTGGCAATATCATATCAAAGGAGTATGGTGTTGCTTACCTTGTAAATTTCAAAGTGCTCGTCGTGTAACTTATAATAACAATACCAGTAATGTAAATAAGAAATGAACTAAAAATGGAATTAGATAAGCATACTCTAGAAGCATGTTCCCATTAACAACACCAAAACAGAAACTACAGCTTCCTAATAATTCATTCACATGCTCTAATGCCTCAATGGCTTTTGCCACTAGAAACTGCTTCTTCTTGTCTTCTTGTGTAATGACTATTATATCAAATTTGACATATAGCACTAGTTTTGAAAGCATGCTACACCAGTAGCATTGAAGTGACATAAACCAGCAACTTAAAATTTATTGCAAACCGGTTAATTGTTATAATTCAAACCAGTAAATTGACATAAACCAGAAAATGGTCCTTTCGAACGCCAAAACAGAATTGAAAACACAAAGTGCACACAATTACAATTCAAAACCAATATATGGTCCTTTCAAAAGCCACAAAAACAGCATCACTTGTCCCAAGTAGGATCTGTGTCCCAAGTTGGATTTACAATTCTTCAGCAACCATTAACTCAATCTTCTGCAATGTAAAGGCTAGAATTAGAGAAGCTAGTATAGTTCATTTACAACTAGACAAGCATGCAACTTGAGTTCATGCTTATTGACACATAAGTAACTTAATTTAGTAGGAGAATGGGTAGGCAAGTCAATTCAAACAAACCAGGTGATAACACCATTATTACATCATATTTATGTATATAATTGAATGTGAATTAAATAAATATTGAATATTATCACCTGAAATTCACTCTCTTTTATTCTAAATTATGCAGAAATGGAAAATTAGACAATATGGTGGTCAATTACAATTATGGGCTTGAAATTGGGCCAAAACTAGGCCCAGAAACCTAAGCACGGCCTCTTCATCATGCAGCACAACCTTGAGGCGGTTTGTGAAGATGAAGCAAGGCCTCTCCATCAAGACAGCTCGGCGTTGCTGAGTTGGTGGTGAAGGACAACCTCTTCATCATGAAGCACGACCGTGCTTAACCAAAAAATTGAGAAAATCATGTCGATAAGCGCAGACACAGGTTGGTAACGCATAAACAGGCTGTAAAGGAAGCACGGCCGTGCTGAACCCAAATTTTTGCCTATAAAAGGAACGTTCAGCAGAACATTTAAAAAGCTCCCCGAGATTGATTCTCTCCTAATTTTCTTCTTCTCTTGTAATCTTCTAGTCTTATTTTGTTGTTTTCTTATATTATGTTGTGTAACTAATCCTGTCACTGAGGTGATGGATTATCTTTTACTTTATCTGTGATATCTTTATAATTTATAATATGAGTGTTTAAATCATTTTGATTAAATTATTCCTGGTAAATTTATTCTAGTAAGAACTGATCATTCTTTACGTAGTAATTAATTGTGTGGCGATCGTACCTTCAATTAGTTAACGGAACTCTAGAGATAATTGAATCTGCATGCTCTGCCGGATCAAGGATTGTGTGTTCATTTCCAGTCAGTCATTGAATTGATAAATCTATTGACACTTCATGCTCTTTCTGTTTAATTACATTGCATGATCAAATGGAGTAATAAATTAGAAAGAATACTGTTATTATCGCATGATCATTGGGTATTAATACCTTTTAAATAGATGATTAGTAATCAATAAGAATTGTTACTCATTTTATAAATTGATCAAATACACAGATACAAGCACTGGTGAACCCATTGCCTTAGTGTTTTTATTATTAAAATTTAATTTAATTTATTTCTTAGATATTTTGTATAACTTATCTTCTACTTATTTTTGTACACTCTTTGTTTAAGTTCACCTCGAACCATTTGTCTAAATAACAAATTAATCTAAGTAGAGCAGTAATCATTCACTATTCCCTGTGGAGACGATAATCTTTTATACTATAACTTGACAAGATCGTATACTTACGATTTTGAGCGAACACCAGACAAAGAAGTATCTGTGTTTGATAAGCTAATGAATATTTAAGGGTTGAATTTGGAATCATCATTTCCACCTCCGTTCCTATCCATTTTTGTCGAACGCTCCATCTCGTCCAAGACACCCACAAACTAACTTGAATAAATGACAAAAATTAGAGACAAAAAAAAATTCAACAACTTAAATACACACAATTAATTACATAGTTGTTGTGTTTACCCACCGGTATATAATGAGGAATGAGACGACTTTGTCCCATTTTTCCAAAGGTTAAATTCTAAGCGTATTTAAATAAAATAAATTATATTATTGCATGCGAAAGTGTATAAATATACCTAAAGGTACCCTTCCTTAGGGCCCCAGCTATAATATGTACAGTAATGGAAACTTAGTCTCCCCATCTACCGACTCTGACTCACTGGCTGTAACTCGACTCAATGGTCTCACTTCCAGAAATTATCAGGTGCCTGCTGAGATCCGTAGATAGAGATATACAAAACCAAGACAATAGAATGGGAGATTCAGAACACTATACGCACCATTAAATGAGAAATCAGAATTAGAACTCGTGTATAAAGGGCAAGCACACACACAAATAGATCAATCTCTTTCGCACCCATGCACCTAGGGTTCTATATGCCTACGTAGCCACACAACTTCCAAAAATGGCATTAGCAACCCCACCTTAGCTGCCTTAGCCTAGATAACAGCTACCTCCCACCATCATGTGGGTAGGTCAAGTCAGTTGTCCATCCCCATATCCCGCTCATCGTACCCCTAAGAGTACATCTCTGCTTCCCAATTTTGACGTTAGGAACATGTGTCGGGGCGGCACTATGGGCAGTGATACAACAATACTGCATCAGGATGACCAGGCTTCTCGATGTCCCGACAGGATGGTCGCGAGTCATCCATCATCTGGGAACCTTGTCGGACCCAGACTATCCCCAAGGACCGACGTGTACTGTACTGATTGTATCGTGCCCGCACTCTAGCACCTGACCTCGTACACAGCCTATGTGCATGGTGGTGGATTACAACCATGCATATGAAACCTTCCCACGCGATGTTTTATCACCATCTATCATATTTATTACTTATCAGCTTATTATTCATCATCTCAGCCAGCATCAACATCTTATGTCAGCATTTATCAACTTATCAATCTCAGCCAATCATCATACTTTTCCTTTCATATGCTACATCTCGTCTTTACTAATGCTTTTACTATCATCGGCTAAATCCTCCATCCTTTACTCTCCCATAACGGTCGCCCTAATTACTACCTGACTTTGGTCACCCTTCAGTATCTGGGAGTCCATTCCCTTAATGTTTCTGCTCTTTATACCTTTCCTCCTTATTTCCTTAAATCTTGATTTGTATTCCAACGATAACATTGTTCGCCTACACTATTTACTTCAACCACACTTCTTGCTAATCCAACTAGCCATACAATGGTAACTTATTCTTCGTGGGAAAAGTTTTAAGGATTCTAATCTAATTTGTTGGTCACAAGTCGATACTACTATCTTACTATAAGGTTCTCCATTTTGCCTTTATGCTCAATCAAAATTATATACTAACTCCTCCTCTATTACTATCATATGGCTCGTCTGCCTAATTGCCAATTTAGTATTTGTAAAACTCCTCCTATGACCTATTATAACAAACTTTCAGATCACTGACTGATGAGCTCCTTCATTTCTAACATATGGTCCATCTTACCCTTCATAACTTCTATTCTTACTTCTTTGTTTCTAAGTCTATCCCTCATTGAATCCACCATTATCAAACTGGTTATCTCTTGGTTCTAAATCCTCTAACACCATACATTTATTCCTTACTAAGGTTTGGCTGATCGGAAATTCACCCTAGTTCCTTAACAGTCATACTACCTTGAGTCAAGTTACCTAATTCACTCTTTCTAATACTTTACCAGTCCAGAGAAATTCCTCTCCAAAGATTCTTCCTAATCAGATCCTAGGAACCACTATATCTGAGCCTGGTTTTATCTACTTCATTCTTACACTCTATGTCCTATTCCGAATTACTCCATTCCTTTACTTGCTAGACTGTTGGCTCTAACAACATTTCCATCTTTTTCATCATCCCTAGTCAACTATTTTGATTTCCCGTAATCAAGGTTTAACCTACCAGCTAAGGCCTAAGGGTGTTTATCCGATACTCCCATCGATAACTCAGCTCAACCTCCAAAATTCTCCATTCATCTATCCACCAAATCTTAGTAGTGTAAGTCTCCATTTCATCCCCTCAATATTGCATCATCACAAAATCTTTTCTAGTACTTTCATTTCTCATTAAATGTCTGTATAGGCTTCCTTATGGCAAAATAGTTATTATTGATCTCCTCTTAAACCCTAGTAAATTCTTATCTATTGTATACCCTTCCCAGTCCTAATACTAGCTTCCTTAAGCTCTACTATCTTCCTTATGGTAACCTTATCCTCTCCCTCTTCAAGAGGAACGACCTTATCGTGTTCAGAGGCCATGGAACCTTGTAAGAATCATATATCCTATGATCCATGAGATTGATTACCTTATGAGTAGACTAGAGCACTCATCTATCTTAACACTTTATGACCTAGATAATTTGTTAAGAGGACATTCTACCCATTTCTAAATATAGTCGAAATCCGATGGGAATCTAACTAGACACAACCAGTGACAACATCCTAGTGACTCCACAGTCCGGTTAGGGCCGAACTGCTCTGATACCACTAAATGAGACGACCCTGTCCCATTTTCCAAAAGGTTAAATTTTAAGCATATTTTAACAAAATAAATTATATTATTGCATGAGGAAGTGTACAAATGTACCTAAAGGTGCCCTTCCTTAGGGCCCCAGCTATAATGTGTACAGTAATGATAACTTGGACTCCCCATCTACTGACTCTGACTCACTGGCTGTAACTCAACACAATGGTCTCACTTCTAGAAATTGGCAGGTGCCTGCTGAGATCCGTAGATAGAGATATGCAAAAACAAGAAAATATAATGGGAGATTCAGAACACTATACGCACCATTAAATGGGAAAGCAGAATTAGAACTCGTGTATAAAGGGCAAGCACACACACAAATAGATCAATCTCTTTCGCACTCATGCACTTAGGGTTATACATGCCTACGTGGCCACACAACTTCCAAAAATGGCATTAACAGCCCCACCTTAGCTGCCTTAGCCTAGATAATAGCTACCTCTCACTATTAAGTGGGTAGGTCAAGTCAGTTGTCCATCCCTATATCCCGCTTATCGTACCCCTAAGAATGCATCCCTACTCCCCAATTTTGATGTTAGGAACAGGTGTCGGGGCGACACTCGAGATCGGCACTATGGGCAGTGATACAACAGTACTCCATCAGGATGACCAGACTTCCCGATGTCCCGACAGGATGGTCGCGAGTCATTAGTCACCTGGGAACCTTGTCAGACTCAGACTATCCCCAAGGACCGACGTGTACTGTACTGGCTGTATCGTGCTCGCACTCTGGCACCTGATCTCGTACACAGCCTATGTGCATGGCGGTGGATTACAACCATGCATATGAAACCTTCTCACGCGATGTTTTATCATCATCTATCATATTTATTACTTATCAGCTTATTATTCATCATCTTAGCCAGCATCAACATCTTATGTCAGCATTTATCAACTTATCAATCTCAGCCAATCATCATACTTCCACAAGCAGCAATATTTAACCTTAAATCAACATAATAAAAACTACCAGCACACATAGCACAACTTCAATCATCAACCATCCTCAATCAACATATGGATCAATCCTAACGTCGCTCAGGCGATCTACTAATGACATGTTATCAATCAGTATACCATTAATCACATACACAACCATAGAGTAATCAATATCCTCCATCCATAGATAGCAATAGATCACTCCTATGGTTAACAGACCTCTGACAACTGTCCTTAGCTGTTATCAACCGCTAGTAGGGCTTGAGTCACCCTACGCCTAGTTATACAATTATTCTAATCCTATAATCCCTAGTGGATAGGGTTTAGATCTCCCACCTGGTTAGAAGATCGTTGCAGTTGCTGCCACTCTCTGCACCCTCGCCGCTCCCGTTACTCGTACCTACCTCTGGACACTCCTACTGTGCCTGCTAGGTCGCTCTCAGCTCTTTTTCTCTCCTCTCTAAGGATTATCTACTAAGGGCTTTCTGATGCACAAGATTCTTACTAGAGGCAAGTGCAGAGCATACTTGCTCCTTAGTGGCCCTCTAAGTCCCATCCCCTTCTCAATCTCAAGGAATGTCTACTAAGGGTTTTCTGATGCACCAGATCCTCATTGGAGGCGAGTGCAGAGCATACTAACACCTTAGAGGTTCCTAGAAAGAGAAAGCTAGAGAGAGAAGGGAATTTTGGGTGAGTTGGAAATGGAGGGGTGAAGGGGTATTTATAGGTGGAAATGGCTCTATCGCGTCGCAATGGACAACAAGCACAAAGCCCATCGCGTTACGACGATCAACGTTCTACAAGGTTCAGTCAAAGTTCTACATGGTTCCAGAATCTTCTACCATCGCGTCGCGATGACTTTCAGTGTAATCTTGGTCGCGTCGCCACCATGGTTAGGGAGGTTACTAGAAGTTTCTAAACCCTTTTTAGTTTTCAGTTTCTAAACGTTTCTAGGGTTTTTAGACCCTTTCTAGGGGTAGAGAACACTATTTCTTCCGGGATAGAGAAAAGTGTTTGAATGTGATGGTTTGTTGCCTATCAGTGGAAATTAGGGAAACATTGGGATGCTTTTATTTGGAACCGCATTACACACGGGGAAATAATTAGCACTATACCCTAAACCATAGTTCCATGTTGCACTCTGGCCTTCCATTTTGACAATGGGATTACCAAATCCAAAACCATGCTTCATAACGTTCTGAAACAAATAAGTAATAAAAAGGTAAACATAATATTAAATCTCAAATAACTGTCATTCTCACAAATTTTCTATAACCAACTCCTTACATTCTCAATATCCGTTGTGTGATTCGGAGTGACAAAAGCACAAGACACCATACAGTCGTGTTTATTTGTATCTGGCTTGTTTGCATTAGTTCTACCACACTGCTCATTTTCAACCTAGTACCACAGCATAAAAATTGTCAACCACTACTAACACACAACTTATTAAGATTCAATTGAACGGTAAAAATGTAATAATGTGACTTCACTTACCTGTTTTGATGTTTTTTTATTGATAGAGTCTTGTATTGAAAGAGTAATGCCAACACCTTTTCTCTTTCCTTTACTAGCACACTTGTTACCAGCACCCTGCACTAACAAATTATATTAAAATTTAATAAAGAACCGCAAACATGGACAAATAAAACTAGATAAAATATGGTGATTGGAAACATGCCTTATTTCTTCCATTCGAGACTTTTACAGAGTTTATGTCGTCGTTAAGGTCATTACTTAAGGACACATGAACATAACCCAAATATATTGGAATTTATATTAATTACAAGAAATACAATATCAATTAACTTTTCAGAATTTAAATAAAATAAAATAAATCACAATAATAAACTTACATTAAAATTCCTTGAATCATCATTAGATTGGCCAGATGAAACCTCATCCTTCTCCTCATGTAGACCATCACGTCCAGCTAGTACTGGACACTTTTGTTTTGTGTGAGTTGTTTGTTTACAATGAGAACACTGTCTCTTCTTCCATAATGATTTCTTCTTCCGAGGGGCACCTTTGATCTTGACCATAATGGGATCACCAACTGATGGATTGGTCTTATCTTTGACATTGCCATTGCCATCCTGACGCCTCTTTATTTTCTCACACAACTTGTAAATTCCTTCCATAGCCTCTTTATAATCACCTGAATGTTTACAACAAAGATTGCACAGACTATTGAATGCAGCAAACATTGCCCCACGACAGAACATGGATAACCTTTCAGCATCACATTCTTCAAAAGGCATCAATGATATGTAATCATCCTTTGCTGATTTAGTCCACCTTTTGCAAATCAAACTATCTGGAAACACATCCATGTGCTCGTGCTTAATGGCACAAATAATGTGAGAACATGGAATTCCTATGCGTTCAAACAGTCTACAGTCACATAAAAATCTACTCTGCACCTTATCAAGATGAACTAAAAATGTCGAATTTGGACTGCAAAATCTATTCATCTTCAACATCACATTATTACCAAGCTCAATCCGCTCAATAACATTTAATGCAGCTGCATCTTGTATCTCATTTTTAACTTCCATAAACTTTTTGCAAGTAAAGATCTACGAAGCTCTGGTCTCAATCCCTTGTAATGCACTTGTCAACACAGGTTCATAATAGAACGACTTAAAATAAGATATTAATTCATTATGCCTGTATTCTTTCACAACTCTTTCAAAATTATGCATAAAATCAACAAGGCTGTTTTTGTTTTGTATATACCCCTTGATAAATGAATTGATACCCTCGCACATTGATGTAGTTCTTATACCACAAAAAAAATTTGTCTCGCATGTACGCACTTGCCCACATTGTCTTCATCTCGTAAACTTTATTAACCCACTTGTTGTTTGACACACCATAATCATCAATAATTCTCATCCATCCAGCTTCAAATGTCTCAGGGGTATAATAAGCATACATCAATGACTTAAACTCTTTCAAGAAATTTTGGATTCTTGACATTCTCACAAGCGTTTTGATGTAAATGCCATGAACAAAGATGATGCAATGCATTTGGAAATGTATCTTTAATAGCTTCTCTCATTGCACCATCTCCATCGGTAACCACTGCTTTTGGATGTTTCTGAAACATTGCTTCTGAAAAGGTATCTAGAACCCACTTGTACGTATCTGTTTTTTCATCAGAAACTAAAGCACAACAAAAAATTGTAGTTTCTCCATGACGGTTGTACCCACAAAAAATAACAAGGGGCTTGTTACACCTATTTTTCTTATAAGTCGTGTCAAATGCAACCACGTCACCAAAACATTCAAGGTCAATCCGGCTCGCTCCATCTGACCAAAATAAATTATCTAGACGCCCATCATCTGTTGTGGTAAACTTTGCAAAAAAACATTGGGTCATTCTCAGCTTTAGCCTGCAAATAACACAAAGCAGCAAAAGCATCCCCATCTTCTATTTTAGCCCTAGCTTCATTACCTATGTAGTTATATAGGTCTTTCTTGATAAATTCTAAACCTGTATGACCACCTTTCTGACTCATCATATAACCCAAAATATGACAAGTTCTAACACCATGTGAATGCAAGCCATCAACAGGTGCTTTATTAGTTTCACTCAATCAACGATACTTAGGAATCAAATGAGCATAATGTGTTAGACGTTAACTTGTGGTTGTGAGAGGACTCAAATGCTGTAACTCTCCATTTCCCAGTCATAAAAATATATGCAACTCGAAACCTCGCACGACAATCTGTTCGAGTGATTGGCCTCGGACCTCTACGTTGGTCCACCCGCGACATATATTTCTTATGTCTTTTTACCATATCTATTACAAACTAATTGACGCGCAACGACATTCCATTTAAAATCACGTTCTACGTCATCTTTTCTTGCAACAAACCCATGACATCTAGCATACATTTCATAAAAATCACAAGCTTTTTTCTCTGATTCAAATTCCATTCCTCATATATCATCCTCTGTCATTTCACTTATATTTTTGTAACCATCCAAGTCCTCTTTTCTTTCCTCATTACGCACACTATTACCACTGTTCATTTCGACATCATGCACGTCTCTACCATTATCCAAGTTTGTCTCACTAATTGTAACCATTTTGAAACTGTCGGCAAAGCTACACAACCAAATTTAGAAAGTAATGAATAACATCATAGTGTTAACTAAGGAGAATTCATTTTAAATTGTAGGGACTTAATTAAAAAATTAATAAAACTATAGGGAGCAAGTGAAAAGTGAGAAAAAAACAATTTTTTATGTGAATTAAATTTTTGTTTTTATTTAGTTGGATTTAAATTGACATTTGTGTCCCTGAAAAATACATGTGTCATTAGTATAAGATGTCTAATTTTGTAAATTTGCTACCATATTGTTTTCTTAGTTAGATAGATAGATAGATAGATAGATAGAATAGATAATAGATAGATAAATCTATTTACTTTATAAACTTATTTAATCAAAATAAAATTATTTAACAAATAAAAATTATCCATATTATTTCAGTCGACTCCTCTTTTAAAAATATAATAATTTAAAAAAAAATTATTAGTTTTAAAACAGGCCTTACTTCAATAATTCGCTTTAGACCTAAGGAAACGTTGGGCCGGCCCTAGATCTAACCACCCTAGTTAAACCCAATTGAGACATGATTTCTCTTTGTTCGTTACACAACATAGGAATTGAGTCATATCTTTCGCCATCCATTTAACATGGCTAAGGAGCCTTCTCTATCAAAGAATCCAAAGTGGACAAGTTAAATCATATACCTTATGAGATCAATCAACCCGATGATTGTGAATTATCTGGATTCTATTAAATCTCGTTGGTAAGAAGATTACAAAGATAAAATAAAATCTCAAATCGTGTATTCATTAGGAAACCTTTCAGCTCTTTTTTTTATTCCCAAAGAAACACAAAAAGGAAGCAATTGAGAAAATTCTTTTTTGTCCCTTTTCCTTCATCATAACAATATTCAAAGAGCCAATCATTGGCTTATCATAATTGTAGGTCACATAATCACTGCTCATCATGAGAATAATGCAAATGGAAATGACAACTTAAAGGTAATAACAAAAATGAACCTACTAACTCAACATATATAATCTCTAAATTGTGCTACATATGAACTGGACTACATCACACATAATCATTCATGTATTTAGGCTTCTTGGAGTCTTTTGGGCCGAGTTTCATTGACCTCTTTGCTGGTCACGTCCGTCACTCCAGAGACAGGGAAGAGTTGTTTGTCATCTCTCACCACCGGTTTGTTTTGCATCCAACATCTCACTATGATTCCACCTTCATACACATGTTTCTGCATATTAAGTTTGCAAGTGGTAAATTTGGCCCCTAGCTAGAACGGACAAGATTTAAGAAATACTGAAATACAAAATCTAAACGAATTATTTTTAACAAGTTAAATTGAAATTGTAATTTAGGAATTAATAACCAAACACACGATAAGAGCAATGATAATAAACGCCACCTAATATTCGTGCAAACCCATGTGATTTGTATTCATACTTTTCAGCTTTTCTCTTATAACAATAATTCATATATCTGATAAAATGCACATTAAATAAGTAAATTTTAATTTTTAAAAAATTATGAAACAAAACATATTAAATAGGTTTTATTCCCTCATTTTGTAAGGCTAAACTAGTTAACCAAAGAAATTGCGTGGTTAGTTCCGTAAAGAGACAAGCAAATTTTGTGGCTTTATGGCAGCAAAATTCTATGCTATTCACCAAGTTTAAGTTTTGGACACGGTAAATGTATTGAGAAACTGATTATAAATGAAATGCAATCAGTATGTTATATTAAAAAAAAAAGTATTAACTTTCTGGCTTTCACTCAAAAAAAAAAAAAAAGAATTGCAAAACAGCAAACACGAGAAATTAATAGAACCGACGAAATCAATATTTTGTACCTTAAAGAAAAAGAAATAATTCTAATATTTTCTTTAATTAATATCCACGATTCTAATCTATACGAGATCATGAAGTCAATACATCAAACCCTCATATCAAATCCAAATATTCGTATATATGTTTTCACACTCAAAATCACAATAAAAAGAAGTTATACATACCTGTAAATATGCATAAGAGAGTGGTGGGAAAAGAGCACAGAAGAATGAAGTGCTCATCTGTAAGACTTGAGAATGGCTCCACAAAAAGTACACATAATAGCTTTCCAAGATTTGCAGTAGAAAGGAACATAGCAAAATCTTGTTTGTGTCATCATATCGGCCACGCTGGCACAGCCGCGGCACCGGGAACAGGTTCCTGCCGCCGGCTTGGTCCGCCGTACCTTCCTTTTCTGATCCACAAGAAAGCAGAAGCAAGCCATGTCTCAAACAAACAAACACAAGGGTTGTTCGTTACCCTTTCCCTTTCCCTTTCCCCTTCCTAATTTACGTGGCTTTAATAAAATTTTAAGCGTTGCTTTTGCTTATTTATACCCGGTGCCAACTCAATATCGTGAATTTATGAAGTGGTGGAAATTGGTTAAAGTTTGAACCGATTGGGTTGGAAGAATAGTACTAGTATTATCTTCAAATCAATTAGATGAACGACGCGTACCAAGGAGCTAATGGATGGGTGACACGTGTTCTATTTTTACTACCATTATGGAGGCAATAATATCGTTTCGGACTGATATTTAGCTAACTAGCATGATGGAGAGCGTACGGAGTAATAGAGGAGAGACGTGATTGATTTCTAGTTCTCTACATTTTTTTTTAATCTTTTTGAAAGCAAATATTTTTAGGTTAAACATGTCTTTTGCCCCAGTAAAATGAAATGAGCAAATTTTAGTTTTGGTTTTGTTTACACCTAAAAATATTTCTTAGAATTAGCTAAAGCCAACCACAATCGAATGGATCAAATAGCTGATTAGGCGTCAGCCGAACTGCATGATAGTCGATCTTGCAGCTGATAGAGCCGCATGCAGGAAATCAGAAGTGAAAAATGGGCCTTGGGTTTACTGGGCTTCAAGGAAGATATTTGGGTCCATTGGGTTAGCATGAAGTCACACATTGGATCAGATTCTTGCTCCATGAGCCGAGAGAAGTGGAAATAATTTTGATTTAATTTAAATCCAAGGTAAAACGCAGTCAAGATTTTTCTCCACGATTTTATGAACTAAGCGAAGGAACCTGAGAGAAGATCTACGAGAAGGCAGATTGAAAGGGAGATGTGACCACGACGTGGTAGTGCGCCTAGATTTTAGGATCATGGTTAGTGGAATATGGCACGGCTCAGCCGAATAACTGCCAACTAAGAATTTATCGTTGTTAGCCAACTGAACGTGGCAAATAGGGGTAGTTCTCAGTTGTTACTATAAATACCCAAGTTGTAAATAATTTTAGGAATCAATCAATCAATCAAACAACTTATTTTTCGCTCAAGTTTTTATTCAGTCGCATTTATGTTTACCTTTATGTCCCAATTTTTATCTTAGTTCATCGGCTTACACCTTTTTGGAGTGAGTTAAGGAACCCATAGCTAAGGAACAGAGTTCCTTCCTTGGCGTAATCGCTTGAAGAAAAGGGAATCACTGTTTTGGAATTTAGCCGATCTGCGGCTAACTGGCATTCCAGACAACAAAATTGGCACGCCCGGTGGGACCAAAGGTGAACGAATCAACACGTTCGAATCCCCAGGTCAGGATTACCATTGGCGTATGCACTTGCGTTCGGGCAAAAATTTGAGCAATATGGCTGTAAAAAGCAATCCCAGGAAACCGATTGAAGGAAGCTCATCCCGTGGAAGCCAGGTTCCACCAGCAGAGCAAATACAAGTGGAGATAGGAGCTGAAACTCAACCCAACGAGCCCAATGAGACCCCGGTGGTGATGACCACTTCGTTTATACGCCAACAACTCGATTTGGGAATCAATGATATCATGTACCAAGTGTCACAACAATTGGCCGATATTGTGAAACCCATGGTGCATAACGAAGTGCGTGAAGCCAGGAGATAGAGGCTAAGAGGCTCACCCAAGTGAAAGCTATATCAATTCTACTATCCCAACGCAAGTGGGGTACCCTACCCAAGCAGGACTCGTCATCCACCAGTGCGGCTCAGCGGGACCAATTCAGGTTCAAATTAACATGACTCGAGCAGTGCACAAGTTCAAGTTTACCTACATTCAGGCAGGACCTACTCAGGTTCAGCCGAATATAGTACAGGTACCTTTTAATCCAAGTAATTCCCAGCATGGTGCTTTTGCCACATTGAACACTGGAGGTCAACAGGGGGCGAATGACATGACTAACCAGGCTAATCTTCATTTTGGACATGTGCAGATGGCTAGGAGGCCACCAGATGCAGTGGGACCAATTGGTATGCCGCAAGCTATGCCATGTGCTCAGCATTATGGTCCTGCTGTGCAGGCGACTAACCCACAGTACACTGGGGGGCAAACTCTTGGCCCAGGAATGGGTGGTACAAGACCACCTGGGGGATATGCAGGTCAGCAATCATGGAACAATGTTCCACCTGTATCAGCTAACCTTCCATTCTATCCATCCTATCCTGAAGGGTCTGCAGGCGCTCAAATGGGGTCAACTCCTCCAAGGGCACCTGGTTTGATGGCGGAGCTGTCATGGGGGCAGATCCCACCTCTACCATTTAACACAGGCGTTCCAGGAACTCATTACAGGGCACCTGGTGAAGGGAACATGGAGCAGCCATGAGGGGTTTACCCACCTCCATCGTTTAATCAACCAGGCTGCCCTAATCCTCCAGAACAAGTATCCCAGGCACATCCCCCAACTTGGAGACAGCAACCACAAACGGCTGCTCCTAACTTGGGAGAAGTGAGGCTAGGGGGTTCACAGCTGCTAGACCCAGCCATCATTGCAGACACCATCAAGAAATACTTTGGTGTGCAGCTGAAGCCTTTGGATCGTCCAATATATAAGAAACCATACCCTGAATGGGTAGATAGACTGGTACCTCTGCCCAGAGGGTATAAGACTCCGGATTTCGCTACTTTCTCCGGAGAAGATGGCAAATCGACTATGGAGCATGTGGGCAGGTTTACTGCCCAATGTGGTGAAGGGAACCAGAATGAATATCATAAGTTGCAGCTGTTCCCCTTGTCACTTACCGGGATAGCATTTACATGGTATTCTTCTTTACCACCTAATTCCATACAAACATGGTCAGATATGGAGAGGTGCTTTCATGACAGATTCTACTGGCCCCAACCCGAAGTCACTGCGGCTGACCTCATGAACCTGAGACAACAGGCAGATGAATCGGCTGCTGATTTTGTCGAAAGGTTCAGGAAAATGGCTGGGAAATGTTCAGTGCAATTCCACGAGGCAGAATATGCGACCATGGCCATTAGCGGCATGCATCCTCAACTCGAGGAAAAACTAGTAGGCCAAGCTTGCCGACCTAAACCGGTTGGTCTCGAGGGCTATACGCATTGGCGGTTTATCCAAGAGAAAGAAAAGAAGCGAGCCGATGGGGAGAGGCCCTCGGTTGGTGTCCATTGTAGAAGTGAAGACTCAGATGATGATTCACCGATTCCACGGCAGACATCATGGCGGTGAAATAGTAAAGGGTAAAGGTTATACACCTTACCTTACTAAGAGTCGCCAAAGGAAAGGAGCCAAGTTCGAGAGGCGGCAAGGCGAATACTCCTTTGATATCTCCAAGCGGACGGATCTTTGACTACTTGCTTAAGGATAAGCAGATTCTACTTTGGATGGGCACAAGATCCCACCTGGCGAGGAGTTAAAAGATAAGAAATCCGCAAGTGGCACAACTCTTATAATCATGCGACTCTAAATTGCATGGTTTCGGGAAGGCCATTCGAAGGGGATAAAAAGGGGAGGTTCAAGTCTTGCGGACAAAGGAATTGTTGAAATGACGGTGAATCTTGATCCATTCCACGCCCTTGGGATAAGCATGGTCTCATTCTCGAGGATTCAATGACGAAGGGCCGGCTACAAGCACAGGATATCTGCAGACAACAAGTCCTGGAAGCCAAAAAGGGATCGGTAGATTCAACCCATATTGATCGGCGAAACTTCAGTCGCCAGGGTTTACGCCTTTGACAAGATTGGGAAAACCCCAACGGAGGTAAGACATAGGCGGGGGCAAGCCACCTAAACCAGGTAGGCTCACCAGGAATTAGTAAAACGAGACATTACACATGGCCAGGCCTTAACGGGGAAGCGACAAAGAGAAGAGTAAGGCACCCATTGCTAAAGCGAGGGGCAAGATCGGTAACCCTCGGAGAAAATGGTAGGCTATCCTTGCCCAAGATGGATGAGGAACCTGTCCCCGAGGATAAAAGAAGGGTAGCCGAGTTCACGGTAGAAGGGGCATGTCTTCCTTGAAGATAACTTGATGAGAATGATGAGAAGTTGAGGACTCGAGAGGATGTTAAAAACCCCGCTAACGTCAAAGAAGAAGGCACTGTTCTTGAATAAGTATGCCAAAGACAAAAAGGCGATACCAGTAGTGCTATCAAGAACCCAAAAGAGAAGGATCACGAGAGAATGAGTGCATCCGAGAAGATGAAACAAACTCTGCAGATGATAGCGATGTAAAGAACGATGAAAAGAGCGAGATCCCTTAGAAGCGTGAATGAAGCCTTTGGATAAGGCTTTCCCAAAGCTGGAGGTGAGGAAGTGGGAAAGAGGAAGTGCCGAAAGTATAGAGTCGACATCGAGCAGAACCTGTTCTGAAGCGAAGGTCTTATCGCCTCAGTCGACATAGGTGAAAAGGCAATCACTATAGAAGGTTCAGTGATCCCAGAGAGGTATTGGGAGCAGGACGATATCATGAAAGATTCCTTGTTGGATCTCCTGTTCAATGAAGAAGGCGATGGCCCTCTTGGTGAGATAGAGGCTATTAGCTTATTCCCAGAAGAGTTTTGGGCAAACAACTCACAACCAGGAGGTTTGGAGGGAGACGTGTTTGCTGAGGAGACAGAATGGGCCACGTTAGCCGATACACCGGCTGATGAGGTTTCCAAGGTAGTGTTTGAGAAACCTACAGAAGAAATGGTGAAACATCTGAAGCCCCTTTATATCAAGGCCTATATCAACGGGAAGATCTTTGGAAAAGTCTTCGTGGATGGAGGGGTTGTCCTAAATGTCATGCCTGTGACGACCATGAGGAAACTTGGAAAAAGCCTGGAGGACCTAGTCCCTACCAACATGAAAATGTCCAATTTCCTGGGGGAACCTTCCAGAGCACTTGGAGTCTTGATAGCCGAAGTCACGGTAGGCCCCAAAACCATCAAAGCAGCTTTTTTGTGGTTGATGGCAAACCCTCCTATAGCATAATCCTGGGAAGGGATTGGATTCATACAAGTCAGTGTGTCCCTTCCACACTTCATCAGAAGCTTATGTTTTGGGTTGGAGACAATGTTGAGACAGTCGAAGCAGACAAGAATCCTTTTTCGGCTGAAGTAAAGATGCTAGAAGCCTTATTCTATTCCCCACACCTAGGTCCTATTGCCATCCCAGAGGATTATGAAGAAAGGCGCTGGAAAGCATGCAACCTTACTAATGAGGATTCAAGCTAAGATCTCAGTAGAACCCGCTTAATGCTTGTGGTGACTAATGAATAGGGCACCACAGGTACTCGAAGACCTTTTGGGTCGGCTAGAAATCTTTAAGGCCGAGTCCAAAGTGATGGATGCCATGATGGAAGACTATGATACTGAAGAGGAAGAAGAGGTCCTATTCTCCAAGGAGGAAGGTGCGGCAGCTGAGCTTGATAAGGCGTGTGCAGCTGAGCCTATGGAATTGGACTCCCCTCTTCACAAGACGGCTCCTACTTTTGAGGCAGGGGATCCTTTAATTGAGATCAATTTGGGTACGCCAGAACAACCCAGAATCGTGAAGGTGAGTGGGTTGCTTGAGGAAGACAAACGGGGTAAGATAGTTGAATTAATCCAGCGGTACAAAGATTGCTTTGCCTGGAATTACTTCGAAATGCCTGGTTTGGCGAGGAAATTGGTGGAACACAGGTTGCCTATCAAAGCAGGATACAAACCTTTCAAGCAGGCACCTCGCAGGTTCAATCCCCAGTTGATGCCTCAAATTAAAGCTGAAATTGAAAGACTACTGAAGGCAGGCTTTATAAGAACAGCCAGGTATGTTGAATGGCTATATAATATAGTCCCTGTCATCAAGAAGAATGGCCAGATAAGAGTAGGTATTGACTACAGAAACTTGAACTTGGCCACTCCAAAGGATGAGTACGCTATGCCTGTGGCTGACATGTTAGTCGATGCGGCAGCTACACATGGTATTCTCACCTTTATGGATGGATACTCAGGGTATAACCAGATCTTTCTAGCGAAAGAAGATACTCCCAAGACAGCCTTCAGGTGTCCAGGAGCATTGGGGATCTATGAATGGGTGGTCATGCCTTTTGGGCTCAAGAACGCAGGAGCCACTTATCAAAGGGCCATGAACTCCATTTTCATGACTTGATCGGCAAGACCATGGAAGTGTATATAGATGACGTGGTTGTCAAGTCTGAGGGTTTTGAGAGCCACCTAGTAGATCTAGAGCAGGCCCTAAAGAGGATGCGAGCCCATGGGCTGAAAATGAATCCTGCCAAATGTACTTTTGGAGTGGTAGCTGGCAATTTCCTAGGATTTTTGGTCCACCATCAAGGAGTAGAAGTAGACAAGAACAAGGTGAAAGCTATCCGAGAGGCCAGACCTCCTAGGAACAAGAAGGAACTGCAAAGTTTGATCGGCAAGATCAATTTCCTAAGGAGGTTCATAGCTAATTCGGCTGGGAAAATGAAGGCTTTTTCCCCTTTGCTGAAATTAAAGGATACGGAGGATATGGTATGGGGGAAAGAACAACAACAGGCCTTTGATCAAATTAAGCAAGGGTTGGCGGACCTCTGTGCTAACACCTCGATGTCGGAAGGCCACTTAAATTGTATATAGGCTGCGGAAGAAGAGTCAATCGGTACTGCTTTCGCAGGATCTTGATGATAGATCGAAAGAGTCAGTATACTATCTCAGCCGCATCTTGAATGATGCTGAAACCAGATATACCCCTATTGAGAAATTATGTTTATCGTTGTTCTATGCTTGTACAAAACTTGAATATTATTTGTTGCCTAAGGAAGTATTGGTTTTGTGCAAAATTGATATTATTAGGTATTTACTTAATAGGCCTGTCTTACAGGGTCGATTGATGAAGTGGGCCATTAAGTTAAATGCTTTTGCGTTGAAATACGTTCCATTGAGAGCAATGAAAGGTCAGGCAGTAGCCGATTTCTTGGCTCAACACCCTTATGTTGAAGTCAATGACCCGTTAGCCGAACACGTTGCGTGTATTAACTTGAAACCTTGGGTGCTGACGTTTGACGGGTCAAGAACGCAAAGAGAGGTACGTGCTGGCATCACCATTAGGGACGACGAGGAAAAGTTGGAAATTCATGTGTCAATTTGGATCTTGGGAATTCTAATAATCGAGGCGAAATCTGAAGCTCGATTTTGGGGCTTAAGATCCTGGCGACCATAAGCGAATTATGTTCAAGTCATGGGAGATTCACGAGTTGGTGATAAAACAACTAAGCGGGAATATAGATGTAATAACCCTAACTTGAAAGAGTGCTATGAAAGCGGCTAGCGACTATTACGCTTGTTTCTTTGATGCGATGGTATATCACATTCCTAGGGAAGAGAATGAAGAGGCTAATGATTTGGCTCAACAAGCTTCAGGGTACAAAGACATGATAGTCGAAGTAAAACAGGAAGAATACCCAATCTGGGAGTGTGCACCTATAGGAACGATCGACTCCTGGAAACAAGAGTTAATCGACTATCTCAAAGATCCTTCAAGCAGTACTGATTTCAAGCTTAAGCAGAAGGCACTTAAATACGTATTGGTAGACAATGAAGTCTATAGGAGAACCATCGATGGGGTATTACTTAAGTGTATTGATAAAGAAGAGTCCATGAAGGTCATGGGAGAAGTACATGAAGGAATCTGTAGATCTCACAGGGCTGGGCCCACAATGAAATGGCTAATATACAGACATGGATATTATTGGCCTACCATTACAGCTGATTGTTATCAATATGCCAAGGGATGTGAGGCGTGTCAGCTGCATGGTCCAATTCAAAGAGTTCGGTAGAAAACCTCCACCCAAAGTGATAAAGCCTTGGCCATTCAGGGGGTGGGCCATGGATTTAATAGGTAAAATCTATCCACCTTCGTCCAAGAGGCATGCGTTTATCATAGTTGCGACTGACTACTTTACCAAATGGGTAGAGGCCCAGCCAATGGTGAATGTGACTCAGGATGAGGGGAATAGGTTCATACCATGCCCAATCATCTATAGATTTGGGATACTGAAACCATCACCCACAGTTAAGGTACTATGTTCCCTGGGGAGAAAGTGGCCGCCTTCGCGCAACAATTTGGGATTAAGTTGATTCATTCATCCCCTTATTATGCTCAAGCCAATGGGCAAGCAGAGGCAACCAACAAAGTTCTTATTGATATAATCAAGAAGAACATTGAGGACAAGCCAAGGAAGTGGCATGAAACACTGAATGAGGCATTGTGGGCGTGAGGAATTCCAAGTGCAAGGTCTGGCTGGTTTTACCGTGTCGGTGACATATGGTCAAGATGCGGTGCTACCCTTAGAGATAAATGTGACTTCATTAAGGGTAGCAAAGCAAAACCTGCTAAGTCTGGATGAATATCAACGAGGCCATGTTAATGGAGTTAGATTGCTAACGAAGATCGACTCATGGCTTTAGACCAAATTGAGCATAGCAAGCAAAAAATGGCTAGGGCTTATAACAAACATGTGAAGCCAAAAAGGTTTGTTGAAGGAGACCTCGTTTGAAAAACCATACTACCTATTGGGATCGAGGATCCCAAGTTTGGGAAATGGTCACCAAATTGGGAAGGACCATTTGTTGTTAGCAAAGCTTATCATGGTGGTGCTTATCGGCTAGTTAACATGCAAGGCGAAGAACTAAATAGAAGCATCAATGGAAAACATCTTAAGAGATACTATTCCACTATGTGGGAAGGCATGTTGGAGAATTAAAAGTAGTTGCATTAACATAAAAGTGCAATTGTTTTTGGTGACCACAGGCCGGCCACCTAGCCAAAATTACAAAAGTTTAGCCCAAGATATAAAAGCTAGGGAGCTGCAGCCTCAGGATCATCACTTGATTTTTCTTCAATTGGGGCAGGACCTGGATCGGCTGACGATGCAGGAGCATCAGTCGTAGCCGAAGCTGCAGCTACATCTAGGGTGGGCTCAGGTGCTGGTGCGTCAACTAATGCCTCCGCTGGTGGGACAGTAGCACCTTCAGAATCGCCTTGTTGGGTGGCTGGAGGGTCGGCTGCCACAACAGCTTCCTGTTTCCTAATCTCATCCAGCCGATGCTTAAAGGAGTTCCAGGCTTGATTGGCCTCAGCTAACCCAGCGCTGCTAGTTTCAAGATCTTTTTCTAGGCACGTCCTCTGAGCGCCTAATACTGCTAAGTCACGGTCCAAAGAGGAAGATTGCTTGAAGAGACCATAACGTTGCTGAGAGTTAGAACGGAGTTTCTCAGTTAAGGCAGTCGATTGAGGGGTCAACTCCGCTATTTCCTTCTTAACCCTCTCTAATTCAGCCGACAAAACGGATAACCTTTCATTCGTGTCCTTAAGTTGGGTTAGAGTTTCCTGACGGTCCTTCTCCAAGGTCATGAAGGAGGTTTGGAAATGAGTTTTTTGCGCCTGGAGGTTCCTCAATCTTTGGAGGTCATGAGACGTCATGTCATGAACTTCTCGGGAACGCCCGTATTGGTGAGATAAATTGCTCAGTTGGAGGGCCAAAATGTTGTACACCTCTTGGCTAGCTGCAGGGATATCAGCCGAATTGGCTTGTTTGAACAAAGAAGTTCTTAAAGTAGCAACCTGTTCCCTGTTGGTTGGTATTTCCCCCATCAATGCGGCATTGACTCTCTCCAAGTGGTTGGAGATGGGAGAGGAAGCCATTGGCAGTCGATGAGGTAAAATACTTTGTCAATTCTTCTTCTGAGATAGCCACTGCAGGAGCTGCGGGAGGCGAAGGCACCCGGGGAGCCTCATAGATGGCCTCTTCGGGTTGTGAGTGGTGATCCTGTGACAGATGATGGTTAGTCGATTGAGTAAGCAAACAATACATGTTGAAAGGAATAAGAAATCGGCTGTACCATTGGGGGAAATTGAGAGCTAGCGCCTTCAGCAAATTCTTGGACATACGGAAAGGGAATTTCCACGCGTGGTTTCTGAAAACAAGGTGGTTAGGTTCAGGCTAACAGAGAATATTAAGAAAAGGGGGATAAGGATAAGATATTTACCTTCACCTTCGGCTGTTTTCCTTTACTAGCCGAATGTGCTTTCTCTTTGGGCTTGGCCTGAACCTGGGCAGGTTCTTCTATTACAACGCCAGGGGCCCTTGTTCTTTTCTTGGAGGGAGGATTAACAGGGTCGTCTTCAACGATAATAACTTGCGGAATAGTGGTGGTGGCTGCTATAAGACAAGAAAAGTAAGAGACTACTTTGAATTAAAAAAGCAGGAACCGCAAAGAGCCGAATGTAAAGGCATTTACTTGGTTGGAATACCAAGGTTCTCGTCCTGGTGGAAGTCCGTTTCTGGATTTGAGGCTTAGTTTTAACGGGAGTGTTTTTTGGTTGGGTCGGTGGCCTCATTGCTTCAGCTACATCAGTGAGTACTAATCGGGTTGCATAGCGGTCCAGCTGATCGGGGAATAGTCTGTCCTTCACTGATGGCCACCAATTGGCGAAAGCGGAAGTTTCACCCGATACTGGAGTGAAAGGGATGAAACGGAAAGCCTGAATTCTTTCGAAGTTGGTAGAGACCACCTCCATACATCATTCGCACTAAAGGGCAGCCAACCTAGCCTCCCTACCATAGAGTCGTACGGCAGAGGTATATGCTGTAACAACCCAAACTGCCTCGCTACGCAGTTGGGGGAGTAGAATTCAGCCGAAGACTTGTTATTTCGTGAGGTGGGTTTGAGGCCACAGAGCAAGTCCACGAAGTCAAGGCCGAGCTCGGTTGAGCTCTAATTGGTTTTGTTGTTCGACCGGGAGAGGTTCATTTGTAGAAAATCCGAGAAAGGCCCAATACCTTTCTCCAAGACAGACGCCTTGATCGGTGGCTATTCGGGTCAGGCAGAAGAGTTTGGTGGCTACGGTGAAAGCATAAGAGGGCTCACAGGAGTGAGTACCAGGTGGGTACCCAAACGCATGCACCCAGGAAGAACGCTAGGGTTGAAAGCGTGGTCGATGAACTCGAAAGTAGATCACTATCCGTAGTCGCAAGAACCAGTGGTCCCTGAGCGTTCCTAATGTCTTCGCCTCTTTGCGGCCGATCCATAATGAGTAAACAGCAGCGGTAGAGGTATGAAAGGAAAAGGGTTCCCAGAGAAGTTGTCATCGAGTTGTGACAAGGGCCACATAAAGTCAGAACTCTTGAACCACAAAGAATAGAGTGGAGCGGAAAGTACTTCACGAACCGATGAGAAGAAATGCGTTGTGTTCAAAGATCGACCACAGATCCTCTGGACTTGGCATTATTGGTAAGGAAATTGGAATACCGGAAGTGTGTTTTGAGAAGTGGAATCCCGATTACGGAATTTGGAAGGAATAGTGAGAGGACATCATCGCCTGTGATCGGAAGCCCCAAAATACCCGCCACATCCAGGAGAGTAGGGGAAACCATATCCCATGGAAAGGTAAAGGTGTTGGTAGCAATACTCCAATAGCCGAAGAAGCCATAAAGCAACTCCAGGTTAAGGGAATATCTTGAGTCGACAAAGATAATCATGTCGTAGAGACCCCACTGTTTCCATTTATCAGATTTGGCAGCCTTCAGCCGATCCACCCAATCAAGGTAGGGTTGAGACGAACGAGGCCATGAACGAAGGTCAGTGGGTTTGGACTTCGTGGTGAACCAATCACAGGAGATTGGTAATGCGTGAAGAGAGGGCCATGTACTCCTTCAGAAAGACCGCTCCTTCACCCATATCTGAAGTGGAAGGAGCCAAAGAAAGAGAGTCTTGAATCTCGAACAGGGGAGATTGAAGGCCCGAACCAAGAACCTCAGGGGGGCTAAGGGAGCGGTCAAGGTTCACAGAGGAGGAAGAAGACTGTTCGCCATCGTGTGAGTAGGATTGGTTTTGAGAATCAGAAGCAGAAGACATGGTGGGCCTGGTTTGTAGGTGAAAGATAAAAAGTTGGAGGATGGTGAAAGCTACAGGATTTAGGGCTGGTAGTAAACGTGAGAGGTAATTCGGCTAGTGAGTATTTAAAGAGATGGAAGAATCACTGATAGTGGGATTTAAAGGCACTTAAATCGGATGGATGAGGCAAACCGTTGTACTGTTTAAAAGTTTATTGCAAATGGATTACCTTGCATTTATGATGAAAAGGAGTGATTTGACTTGAATCATTACGCCGCTTCAGCCTAAATTTAAAGTTACCGGCTAAAGACAGCGTAGGGGGGCATGTGTTCACACTTAAAAATATTCCTTAGAATTAGCTAAATCCAGCCACAGCCGAATGGATCAAATAGCGGAATTAGGCGTCGGTAATCGCATGATAGTCGATCTTGCGGTGTGACAGAGTCACAGCATGACGGAAATCAGTGAAAAATGGGCCTTGGGTTTCTTGGGCTTCAAGGAAGATATTTGGGTCCATTGGGTTAGCATGAAGTCACACATTGGATCAGATTCTTGCTCCATGAGCCGAGAGAAGTGGAAATAATTTTGATTTAATTTAAATCCAAGGTAAAATGCAGTCAAGATTTTTCTCCACGATTTTAGGAACTAAGCGAAGGAACCTGAGATAAGGTCTACGTCGAGAAGACCGTTGAAAGGGGAGACGTGGCCACGACGTGGTAGTGCGCCTAGATTTTAGGATCATGGTTAGTGGAATATGGCACGGCTCAGCCGAGTAACTGCCAACTAAGAATTTATCATTGTTAGCCAACTGAACGTGGCAAATAGGGGTAGTTCTCAGTTGTTACTATAAATACTCAAGTTGTAAATAATTTTAGGAATCAATCAATCAATCAAACAACTTATTTTTCGCTCAAGTTTTTATTTAGTCGCATTTATGTTTACCTTTATGTCCCAATTTTTATCTTAGTTCATCGACTTAAACCTTTCTGGAGTGAGTTAAGGAACCCATAGCTAAGGAACAGAGTTCCTTCCTTGGCGTAATCGCTTGAAGAAAAGGGAATCACTGTTTTGGAATTTAGCCGATCTGCGGCTAACTGGCATTCCAGACAACAGGTTTATTTTTTTTCATCCCTTTCAAAATATTGATTTTGTTCTTTATCCTCATGTGACATTCGTTAACTACTTATTTATCTTACGAAAAGTCACGTGGTCATTTCATTTGACACTCAATGATTTATGTGATGTTATATTAATACGTAACTACCCAAAAAAATTTCTCTGACCACAAAAATAAATTTTGTTTATCAAATGAAAAATGAATATTAGAGACCAAAAACAATTGTTTTAGGTTTTAGAGGGATGGAGGTCAAAGAAAATCATTTTACATTGACTAAAATCAAAATTCACCCATTTTACAAGGACAAAAAAATAATATTTTAAAATTTTGGAGAGATGAAAACCAAAAAAAAAAATTTATAGAGACCAAAACCAAAATTCGCCTATTTTATAGGGCCATAACCCAATATTTTTTTTACAAAAAAAATTCGTTAAAAACAGTTATGAAAATTTGTGCTTAATTTTTTTTATAACGACAATTTGTGATTAACTGTATCTATGAGTGAGAATAAATAATTAACTTTAAAATATTTTTACACAATGAACCATATAAAATATTTCTTTTTTTCATATTAAATTAAAATTAAATAACATTGTTGTTTTCTTTTTAAAAAGAGTTTAACGGGTATGCACTGTCAGTATAAATTAGTTTTACATCACTATCTAATAAGAACTCACCATATTGCCACACCAGCTCACTTCATAGCTGTATTTTAAAATTAACTATTAAATAATAGGTTTTTGTTGGACGTCAGTGTAAAATTGGTTTATACTTACGGATATATGTCCCATTTTCTCTTTTAAAAATAAGACAACCGCGTTTAATTCGCAACCAATTCGTATTTTGTTATCAAACGGCATGATCGTTTCGGTTCAAATCATGGTGAACGGTGATCGTGTGTTCACATTAGAAATGTGGAGTTCATTTTTTTTTTCTTAAATATGAAATTGGTCCCAAAAAATTCGTAAAGTTCGTTTTTAGTCCCTCAAAAAATATTTACAGGTTTTTAGTCTCCCAAATTTGAAAATATTTTTTCATCAGTCCCTTTAGCTGACGCCGTTTGTGTCGCTTTGGCGCTTATGTGACGGGGACTAAAATGAACTTTCAAAATTTTTGGGGACTAAAAACGAATTTTCAGAATTTTTGGGGATTAAAAACGAACTTTTAGAATTTTTGAGAGACTAAAATCATAACGGCAAGTTTTTGAGGGACTGACAGAAAAACATTTTCAAATTTGAGAACTAAAATCATGCAGATTTGTTTGGGGAAATAAAAACAAACTTTACGAATTTTTAAGGGACCAATTTCATATTTAAGTTTTTTTGTTTTGTCTGACATGGAGTTATGGTTGGGAGTGTGTAAATGTGTAAACGGGAGTGTAGCAGTTCACCTGGGAAGAGTGACGGGAAGCACATTAATTAGAACGGTAACCATACAAAAGAACATTTAATGGGCCAATTATCAAAAGTCCACTCCTTCGCACTTCTACCTTTGGTCCCTAATTAAAAAAAACAAAAAACAAAAATCAACAAGAGTAAGCAATATTATTTAATGTTATAAAATTAAAATATTATTTTTTTTGAAAAAAAAATTGAAACGTTATCTCAAATATACCTCTAGTATTACATATTTTATACCCACCATATGAGTTTCTAGTAAACAAACATATCACATTAAATTGAGGTATAAAAGAAATTTTAGCAATTAATACACCTTGAAATATATTTACTTTTCTTATAACTAGAAGCAACAAATACACAAAATTTTTTCTTATTATAAAGACCGGAGGTAATATTTTACAACAAAACTATAGAAACATCCTATTTTTATTATAAGGAACAAATTCCTAATTCGCACAAACTAAAAAAATGCATTGAAAATAATTTTTTCTAATTAATACTCTTAAAGATAATTTTTTCCCAGAAGTATCCCTTTTATTAACTAAGTCACTTGTATAGGAAATATGTTACTCATTAATATAAGTCTCACTATAAAAAGAGTATAAATGAAAATTAGATATTTAATACATTTAAAAATTGATATTTTTTCTTATAATTAGAAAAAAACCATTTTATTTATTATAAAATAAAAAGTACTGGAGAGAGTATGTTGAAAAAAAATATTTCACCAGCTTGACACATGATACGGAAATAAACAGATTTTTTTTGACATGGGAAATGAACATATTTAAATATTAGTAGTATAATAAGTACAAGCCGTGAGATTTTAATATAAATTAAAAAAAAGATTTTAATGAAATGCAGTGACTTTGATTTTATCAACAAAAAAAAAAGTACAGGTCGTGAGATTTTAACATATTCAAGATGAAAATTTATAGACATATATAAAGCATATATGCATATACGGTGGGATTTCCTTACTCTTTGAGTAAATTTTAGTAAATTTATTCTGCCTAATACATTTATTTAAACATTAAAATTCATTTATCTAAACGTTAAATTAAAACTCTAATTAAGTAAATCAAATATACCAAATTTTGCCTTGATGGTTATCAAATATATAAATATACTTTGTCTTTCAAAAAAAAAATACAAAATTATATACAATTTAAAACTAATTAATCCTTCACCAAAAAAGCTTAATATACTTTTTAAATTATAAATAAACATTGGCTATAAGATTACATACAACTATAAATGTCTAATTTATCTAAAATTCAATATGCATAATCCTAATACTTTATCAATTATTGAGGTTACATACTTTACTCTTTAAAATATATTGCTCGCTTTGTACATAAGCTAGTTTATCTGCAAATTTTTATTCTCTAAAATGAGCACTCACTTTCGTAGGTAAAGTAGAGATTTCAACCTTAATGAGAATAATAATGGCAAATATTCTAATACATCCATGGCGAGCACCTAGGGAACATCTGTTCTGCTGGTTAGAAAAAAGGATGGTACCATAAGGTTGTGTGTAGACTATAGTCAGCTCAATAATGTAAACATTAAGAATAAATACCCTCTTCATATAATAGATGATCTCATGCACCAGTTCATAGAATCATCTGTCGTTTCTAAGATAGATTTGAGATTAGCTAGAGTATCACTAAATTCGTGTGAAATCTGAGAATATCCTAAAGACTGCTATTAGGACACGCTATGACATTATGAGTATCTGGTGATGTCTTTTGATGTGACTAATACCCCAGTTGTGTTCATGGACAGCATGAACATTATCTTTCATCCATACCTTGATAAGTTTGTAAATGTCTTCATAGATGATATTTTGGTGTATTCTAAGACTAAGGAAGAGCTTGCTCAACATTTGAGAATAGTTCTGAAAACCCTTAAGGAGAAAAAGTTGAAGGCTAAGCTATTTAAGTGTGAGTTTTGGTTAGATTAGATGACTTTCTTAGGACACATTATTCGAGAAGAGTGTACACCCAACCATGATAGAGACTGTGCTATAATGAGAATTGCGCCAAGTTAGTGACTAAGATTATAAGTTTCTTAGGTTTAACTGGTTACTATAGGAGGTTTATAGAAAGAGCTCTCTAAGATAACTTTATCTTTAACCCGTCTCACCCGTAAGGGTCAAGCTATTGTGTGGATTTTCAAGTATCCACACAAATATTTTCAAGCAGCTTTACATCATTTGATGCACGACAAATATTAAATCTATAATTTTAATAAAACTTCTATTTATAATTACAAAACTGTCAGAATTCAAGTATCCTAAAATAAATCACGAGATTAACAAGTTGTCTTAGTTAAATCGATCATTTTTTATATAAATTAAATAAATATTTTATTTTTAAAATATAATATAAATAGTTTTTCGTTACTAAACAGCCGCAACTAAGGTGTCCAAGAGAAGGTTACCTAGTGGTAAAGTGTTGCGGGATATTGAGAGCGCTGGTTTGAACCCGCAATGCTTCACTTCTCCCTCCTCATCCCCCACCCGACCATTTATACTAAAGACAAAAAAAATTGTCGCAATTAAGGTATTCTAAATAAATTATGGAATTAAGGTGTCTTAGTTAAATTAATCATCATTTTTTATCTGTTATTTCCTTGGTTTGAATTTTTGAAATCTAATTCATTCTTTAATAAAAAAGATATTGACAAACATAAAAAATCCATGCCTTAGTGCCTTACAACACATGATTCTGTGACGAGTCAATTTCATTCACAATAATAAATGCTACCTCTTCACGAAATTTTCATTAGAAAACAAGTTACATGAAAGTAACTTTACATTAACAAACTGAGAAAGCAATGTAAGGTGCAAAAACCTTACATGATTTGTTTTCCATGTTTCGCATGATACTTCAATCCAATCAAATGCAATGGTGAAAATAGTAATTGTCCTTAAAATATACACATCAAAATCCCATGTTTTGACCCTTTTATTTATAGTGCTTTAAGACAACCAAGTTGTTGCACATCATGTTTCATAAAATAAACTACGAGATTAACAAGTTGTCTCAACCAAATTAATTTATTGTTATTAGATTAAACAAGGATTTAGAATTACTAAATTGTCGTAGCTATGATATCCTATAATGAACCATGGGATAACTATCATGGTTAATTTTGGTTAATATTCATCTCGAGTTTTTATTTTTATTTTTTTAGGCAAATGAGAGGAGAGAGGCCTCGTTAAAACCTTCTGATGCAAAACCCTCCTTAGGGAAAAAACACCAAGAAGGAAAAAGAGTACACCTGCCTAAAATTTATTAATAAAAAGGAAAAACAAACAAACATGGGGGGACTAGACCAAAACCCATGAGCATAAACAAAGTGAAAATCCGCAAGAAAGAAACACCCGTCTAAAAAGGTAAAACAAATCTTGACATGCACAGGCATCACAATAATGGCTTTCATCCCAACTAAGTTGGCACCAAAGCCATTAACAATCATATGTAGCACATCAAGGGAAGACAAAGTAAATCCCAACCCCAAGGTGAGGCAATTATAACTAAAGACTGCAAAAAGCAAACAAGCCAAAAGCAAGACACAATTACTTGAATCTATAACAAGGACGACCCAATCTATTATTAAAGAAATCTTCATAAAGAAACTTAGGCAGCGAATTCCACCAGATGAAGCCAGAGATACCAAGGCCATGAGCCGCTAAATGATCCGCACAGTTATTCCCTTCATGAAAAATATGAGACACAAGGAAAGTCATATGCTTTGTCAGAGCAATGCAGTTATTCCATCTATTCTTAAGACGCCAAGGCACAATACTTTGATTCTTAAAAGCGCCAACAACCAACTGCGAGTCGCATTCCAGCCAAAGGTGATGCCAACCCTTCTGATAGGCAGTCTCAATAGCGAACATAGCGCCAAATAATTCTGCCTGAAAAGAGTTTTTAATACCCAGATTAGCAGAAAAACAACCCACAATAGCTGCATTATAATCACGAAAGATACCCCCACAGGAAGCAGGGCCCGGGCAACCCTTCGCAGCACCGTCGGTATTGCATTTAAAAAACAAAGGTTGAGGGGGAATCCAAAAAACCTCTTTAATAATAGGAGCTGGTCTGGGGTGACACGGAATCTTGAAAGCTTTCAAAATGGAAAACTCCTCTATAGATGGGAACATAGTGCCTTTGCTATAATTACCAGCAAGATAAACATTAGCAATAATGAGATTAATAACAGATTCCCGAGGGAGCACCTTATTATCAAATCTCAGCTTATTCCTACAAAACCAAATAGCCCAGACTATGTTCACCACACAGGCTACAACAACATCCAAAACCTGGGAGCTCCAAGTTCTATTACAAACCTCAATAATAGTACCAACTGAGGAACAGTCAATATGAATGCCGAGGATGCTTTCAAACCAGCACCAAAGAGACAAGGCAAAAGTACAACCATGGAACACACTACAAGAAAACACGGGATTACCGACGGCCTAAAGCCGTCGGTAATCCATAAAAGCCGTCGGTAATCCAGTTTTACCGACGGATAACCGACGGCCTAAAACCCGTCGGAAATATGGGCGTCGCAAAGGATTACCGACAGACTCTCCTTTACCGTCGGTAATACCGACGGGTATAACCGTCGGTAAATGAGGCCGATTACCGACGGGTAAAGCCGTCGTTAGATTTCAAACGGACTTGACCGTCGGTAAATCTGAAATATTTCCGACGGCTTAAGTAGTCGATGTCGGGAATTTTTAATAAAAATAATAAAATTATTAATTAATAACCAAATTAATTTTATTCTTTAAGTAATTAATTAATTTAATTATTTATTTGTTTAATTATAAAAATAATTTACTCTCATATTAAACATATTTATTTATTAATTTAATTAAAAATTACTTGTAATTTAATTTAATTTAATTATTAATTGATTTTCCATATATAAAAATGTGATAACGTAAACTAAAAAGCAAATTAAAAAAAGAAAACATAATAAATAAAAAAATACAACGAATAAAAAACAGTAACTAAAATAATATCCAAAGCGAAAAAATGATATCCAAAAATATGAAAAGATATAAGTACAAACAGAACTAATAGTCCTGGTACTCCTGATCATGATCGAGATCCTCTACATCATCTGGATCATCGACATAACCATGAGTACGCGGAGGCGGAGGCGGAGGCGGAGGCGGAGGCGGAGGCGGAGGCTGAGGCTGAGGCTGAGGCAGAGTAGGTCAGCCGCGAGCTAGCAACCGTACATCTGCTCGCCGCCGCACTGAAGCTCCTCGCTGCCGGGCCACGGCCCGCTTCAACTCGGCTATCTCCTGGTCATCCGGCAGAGCGACCGATGGCGGCACTACTACTCGATGACTCTCCGGTGTGTGGCGGCGGGCCCCTTTTGTAGTTCTTTGGCAAGGTCGCCATCACCATATAAGCGACCGCTCTTCTTTCCGCCAACCACTTCGCCCAAACCCTCGGCGGTGTAGATAGATCGTCAGGGCTCGAGATGGAGAACATGATGAGCTCGAGATCTAAGCCGAGACATCCTCGCCTCAAACTCCTCCTCTGTTAAACAAACAAATAAGTCAAATCTTTTTTAACAAAACAATATAAACATTATTAAAAATATTTATTATATTTTATAATTACCGAGTCCGCCTCGAACGCTCATCAACGAAATCACCAGTACTCCTCTTCAGATGAGTTGCAAGATGAAGCTCGTGCAATCGAACTTCTCTCCCAACCTCCTCGACTGAGATTGTATTAATAAAAAAAATTAAATAAATAATAATAATAATAATAATAATAAAATAATAATAATAACAATTTTATAACACGTACAAGTCTAACTGCGTGTTGCTTTGACCGACTTGCCTCCGGTGTGCAAGCCGCCACCCTTCTCGAGGCCCTATTCTTCTTGGCCTTGTGTCGCCTGGAACTCGTGGGAGTTCGATGCGCTACCATTCTTTGCGAGCTCGTCCCCTATCCAACTGGGCTGGCGCTCCCTGATGCGGGCATCTCGAAGCATGTCAGAAAGGCGGTGGGAGGCCTTCATATGAAAATTCTTCTCCATCGCCTCCTCATCTTTTTCCTCCCAAGCAACCCTAAATGCAGATCAATATAAGACATTATTAAACATAATTGAAATTTACGAAAATAAAATAATATGCAATAAAATAAAATTGCAGCTTACTCTGAAAGAATTAAACATATGGTCCCGCTCAAAATCCTTGATGTCCCAGGTGGGCCAAAACTCCTGGTAATTCTCCTCAATTGTTGTTGTGATAGCTAACGCAAAGAAGCTTTGAGGAAGAAACTGAACAATAAAAACATGTTAAATAAAAATATATATATATATATATATATATATATATATATATATGCATGTAAATTATTAATAACTCAGAAAAATTGCAAATACTTACCCTCTACCAGATGGCACGATAAGAACTCGACCATCATACAACATCTCAAGAGTGTCGGGCTCACAGCCCTCCCCCCGCTCAAGAACCTCCTCTGCTGAACCTCCTGCTCCTCCCCGCCCCGCCCAACATCGGTGTCATCGTGTATATGGCTGTACTATAATCATGGTCGGATGATGAGCATCGGCCCGGATCGAGCACAACATGGGAACTCGAGCGCCATGTGGGCTGCTGGAACCAGGTGGGGATCATGTCAATGTGAGGCAAAGGTGCCGAACGTGGCCGAAGTCTGTGTCGCTGGTGTCGAATGTGCCTGAAGTGCGTGTAGGTGGTGCGAAGGCTGTCTAGGTGCGGGAGGTGTATCAGTCGTCTCGACGTAGATGTACTAGGACGACGTGTAGATGACAACGCCGAAAACCCGATGAGGTCACGCCTAATGATGGTCGGCCTCGACGGCGAGGGGGTCGAGGCGATCCCTTCCCTTTCCATTTACCACCACTGGGTGGTGCAGAAGTCTGCTCTGAACCTCCCGATGCCATATCTGTCTATAGAGCAATTGAATAATAACAGTCATGAAATATTATATTTAAACATAACAATATTACAAATGAATTCCATAAAAATAAACAAGTTATGAAAATAACCGACAAATTAAAATATATTGTTACACATTAATTTCTCAAATTGTAAAAATTAAACAATTTCAATCTGCCCATTCTGCCCCCTCAATTCCGGCATCGTCTTCAGATCTTGATGGTTCTGCCACTTCTTCCTTTAATTCTTCATCCCCATCTACATCTTCATATGTGATTGGATTGTCATGTAGTGGAGTAATGGGTTCCACTTCATTTACTACATTGACACGAGACATCTCATCCACTTGATAAGCCACTTCTTCCCGTATCATCTCGCTTCAATGCGACCCGTGGTTTTATCTTTATTGCGACACACCAGCCTTGTTTATCCCTTCGAGTTGATGGATAAGGGACATAATACACTTGTCTTACATGTTGTGCCATGATAAACGGATCAAACATTTGGAATCTTCTGCTCATGTGTATGGCAACAAGATATATTTTCGATCCACTCTTGTGCCTCTATTTGACGGATCAAACCAATTACAATAAAATAGCACTATTTTTTTAGTATAGTCTAAAGTATTGTACGTCAGTTCATATATATGTTGAATCACGCCGTAAAAGTCATCTTCACCTCCATCTGTGGCACCTTTTACATAAACCCCGCTGTTAACTGTTTTTTTCCCCTCTGTTTTTGACTGGGTTTGGAATTTGTATCCATTTACAAAGAATGTGTGCCATTCTTTTACACGTGATTTAGGACCATGAGATAAATTTCTCAAGTGTTGGATTTTAGGGGATTCTGCCTCGCTATACACCTGTGTACACACCATGTGCAAACAAATTATGGTTCCTATTTTCAAACAATATTTTTGTATTTTCAAACAATAAATAATAATAATATATATATGACGACTCAAAAAACATACCTGGTTCCTAAACCACGTTGGGAAATATTCATGAATATAAGCGAGAAGAGTCTTATGCGCTTGTGGGCTTAGTTAACAAGAATGCCCGATCAAGTCATTATCAAACAAATGATCAAGAGCAATTGTGGATTAAAGAATTGAAAGTGGTCAAAATGATACATACGTTAGATACGGTGATATACGCACGGTTGATCAACACGTGAACGTGGTCGACTTCCACACTTAGCGGTTATCCGATTATCCACCTCCTTTCCACCATGACGACCAGGAAGGCAAAATCGATAAGGAAAGCGGGTGTCTTTCACTTTCAATTTCTACTTCATTCCTACTATTTGTTGGTGTCAACATGAAGTTCGTAAAATAATGGGAACAGAAATGGATTGTCTCACGGTGTAAGTAAGTTGCACAAATAGATCCTTCAACCCTGGCCTTATTTTTCACCGACCGTTTTGAGTCACCCATAAATCTAAAAATAACAACGTTGATGATAAAAATTGATACATTTAACCCTTCAAATAAATATTTATTTTAGAGAATACTTTATTATAGTACCTTTCGAATGGATACATCCATCTGTATTGAACCGGTCCACCAAGCCTAGCTTCATGTGCAAGATGCACTGCTAGATGCTCCATAGAATCAAAGAAAGCAGGGGGAAATATTCTCTCCAACTTACAAAGAATGACTGGTATGTTCTGTTCCATCCTTATGAGATCATCCTCTCTCAATGTCGCAGAACACAAATCTTTAAAGAATTGGTTGAGTTCAACGGTGGATTTAAAACATTTGACAAGGAACTAAATGCAATAGGAAGTAAACACTCCATGAATACATGACAATCATGGCTTTTCATCCCAATCATGGTTCCTTTGTTCACATCGGCACATCTTGCCAAATTAGAAGAATAACCATCTGGCATCCGAAGTTCTTTTATCCACCGACAGACTGACTTGGCTTCCTCAGCAGGTAAAGAGTAACAGGCTTTGGGTTTCAGGGTCTTCCCATCCGACCGATTCGTCAAATGCAAGTCCTTTCGCCTACAGTAAAGTGGTAAGTCTAGTCTGGCCTTCTCATTGTCTTTTGTTTTTCCTCTGACGTTCATCACTGTGAGAAAAACATTGTCAAAAAAGTTCTTCTCAATGTGCATAACATCAAGGTTGTGTCTCAATAAATTATCTCTCCAATATGGCAGATCCCAAAAAATACTTCTTTTTGTCCAATTATGCCATTGTCCATATCCTTCAAATCGATCCAATTTGCCAAAATCTGTGATTTTGGGCAGTTCCATAACCCTTTCCCAGATCTGTTCTGGCGTCAACCTTGGGGGCGGGCCATCTAATTCAACTTCCCCCTTCTTGAAAGCGTTCTTATTCCGTCTAAATGCATGATCATCGGGTAAAAACCTGCGATGTGAGTCAAACCAAGAACTCTTCCCCCCAAATTTCAAGGTAAAGGCCTTTGTATGCTCCATGCAATGCGGACATGCCATTTTACCATGAGTACCCCAACCAGACAACATGCCATATGCAGGGAAGTCATTAATGGTCCACATCGCTGCCCTCATTGTAAAATTCCTCTTTCGTGCAATATCGTACGTCACAACATCATTCCACAACCTTTTGAGATTGTCCATAAGAGGCTCTAAATAGATGTCAATACCATCTGTCGGATTATCTGGACCCGGTATAACACAGGTCAAGAACATATAAGGCTTAGACATGCACATTTCGGGAGGAAGATTGTATGGGGTAACGATAACTGGCCAACAAGAATAAGGTTTCGCCGTGGATTGAACATACGGGGTAAAACCATCAGAGCATAAGCCAAGTCGTACATTACGTGGATCTGCCGCAAAATCGGGATGCACACGATCAAAGTGCTTCCAAGCTTCACCATCGGAAGGGTGGCGCAACATACCAAGTGCTTCTATTCTCATAGTGCCATGTCATTTTGTCTGCGATGCGTGGTGATGCAAACATTCTCTGCTGACCTTGGAATAATTGGCAAATAAAACATTGCCTTCAGGAACTAGTTTTTGTCTACCCGTCCGATTATTAGTATGTGACATATACCTAGGCTCACCATAAAATTTGCATTCAACTAGCGCACCATCGTTTTTACCAAACTCATTGTCGTAATACAACATACACCCTCTCACACAACAATCAATCCTTTTAGATTCCAAATTTCCAACTTGGACACTAAGCTTTTAGCCTCGTAATAACTTTTTGGCAAACCATCTTTGATAGGTGACGAGTCCAACATCATTTTCGTTATGAGATCCAAGCACACTTCGGTAGCACCACAGTTGGACTTAAGAGCTAAGAGCCTCACACACATTGATAACTTAGAGTCTGTAGACCCTTCAAACAACGACTTGTTTGTTTCTAACAACAGATTATAAAATTTTTGTGCTGTCTCATTTGGAAGTTCATCTGTGTCATCATCTTTGTTGCTCATCGAATAACACGTTCACCCCCAAGGCATCACAAACCATATCTTGCATCAATTCAATCTGCTCACCACATCCCGAATCTACGTAACTGCTTGAAGCACCTTCGCAATTATCAGCAACCCCTAAATCAACGTGAGGCAACTTTTCACCATGTGTAGTCCAAATCCAGTAATTAAGCCTAAATCCAACTGAATACAGGTGGTGCGTGACCTCACTTGGGCTCTTAATCCTTCTGCAATCGCAATTAAAGCACGGACATCTAATCCCTCCATTAGTTTTGAAATCTTTATGTACCATTGCGACTTGGACAAAGTACGCAACCCCAGCGCAAAAATCTGGTTTCAAACCCCCTCTCCCCGGATACAACCTATCGTACATCCAACTACGACTCGAAAGAAAATATTCCATCTTCTGCATGTCAAAAAAAATCACAATTTCAGCAGCACGACGTTCTTACAACCGCTCTCTTTCTTTAAATGGTATGACCCTATCCCATTCGAGAAAAAACTTTTTCAGAACTCGTATAATAATCATTCCTTAATTCTCGTATCTTATACTTGACAAAATTTCGGCAACATTTCCCATTGGTCTCTGAGTACACAAAATGAACGCAGTTATGAACACCGCAATCAAGTATGCACCCAGAGAACAAAAGGAAATGAATCGAACCGAAATTTCATCAAATATAAAGATACGAGAATTAAGCAACAACTATTATACGAGTAAAGAAAAAGTTTTTTCCCAAATCGTCCGAGCTTGGACAATTCAAGGTTCAATATACAATGAGCACATGGTACCCTAAAAGAGTATATGAACTCAATAATATATTAAACCTCAAGCGGGAAGCTAAGGCTTCTCTCGATACTAATAACAAATATCAAACATCCATTCGATCAATGATTAACATAACAATTAGACAAGCAGAAGTGACAAGGGTAGAATTAGTTTTATTATATATATATATATATATATAATAAAAAATATTTTATTTTCCTTTTTCATTTAATTTCTTATATGATATAATATTTTATAATTTCTTAAGGTAATCATATTGGAATATCTACCTAGTATATTTTGAGATATAATAACACATGTTTTTATTTTTTCTTTTATATTATAACTAAAATAGAAATATTGGAAATATGTGAAAAACTAACTTGACTCATGCCATAGCTCACCAGTTAATAAAAAGAGAGAGGGAGAGAAAAATATAAATATAAAAAAACAGCATAAGCGCTGATTTTGATGAATTGATGGCGGGTTTGGTGGAAGCCACATTTCCAATAATAATGGGTATGAAGCTTTGTCTTCAGTTCCTGTTTTCTTTTCTTCTTTTTGTTTATATTAGGAATTGATGCTATAGGGGGATTTGAGGTTGAAGTCATTACTAATTAGCATAAATGTTCAATAGAATTGTTTTCCTTAATAGCGGTCTCTGAATTTATTCATGTCTACTTACCTGTTAGTTCTAAAATTTATGATAATTCACATGATGCTAGTCTTTCTAGTATAAATGGTTGAACAAGTTAAAGGGCTAACATGATAGTATCAGTTTTATGGATTTAAGAACTAACTCGTACACATACATAAATTCAGGAATTAAACTGAAAGTAATTTGCCTATTTTACTCAACTAACTTCCTTATAATGGTTTTACGTAAATAGAATTACAAGTTTTTATAATGGCACAAAATAGCTCTGCCTATCAGCAAGTGGCTATGATGAAAAGTTTTTACCGGCTAACTTATTTGCATAGAGTACTTTGTGCTCTTAGCAAGCTTTGGGTGGTGTCCAGCTGTAAATAATTCTGCTACTACGTCTATTCTATATTGTAACTAATTTTTATTTATCAAACGATTTTGAACTGGAAATTGGTATCTGTAAAATTGTATTAAAACTGAGGAGAGTGGAAAAGAAGTATTATCTGGGAATATCTTGTTATGATCCCAAAACACACATCCATTGATTAATTCTGCTACTACATCCATTGAACGTCAAAACACACATCACCTCAAAATTCTCTCTCTGTAGAGAACTATGATGCAAATCAAACTAAATATGTCGGTGTGGGGTCAAACAACATCCCTTTTCCACCCAATGAGTCAACCGACATTTCGTTAGAGTGCATACCTAATTCTCAGAACAAGAGCGTGTCCACGTCCTTCGATGTCAGTGGCAGTCTCCGAGCAGTGTGGTGGCCTCGAACTAAAAATACTGAAAAAACATAGAAAATTTTAACTAACAAGCTACCAAATAGCAATCAACAAAAATGAAAGGTCGTTAGTACTTTTTGTATAAATCATAACTATAAGTAAATCATCTAACACAATTTATTATTATGTGTATTTGAATTAAATTTTTTTTCAATTTATTATTATGTCATGATCCACTTGTCCACTCTCTATTTCATCTTCATTATTTTACAAGTTATTATTATTATTTTACAAGTTAGCAAACAGTTCTTTTTCTCAATAAATAAATAAAAAACAGCAAGTTAACATCAAGTTTGAACTATGAAAGAATTACTCACCAATGCTTGCACCAAGGAACGCAAAATTTCACAAACTATGCAAAGTGTCTTTCTCCTTTATCTGGAGATCAAAAAATGTAAATTGAGACCATAGCATTAATAACCGAGATAAATTTCTATAACATATGAAGAGGGTGCACAACAACTAAAACATATTCAGACCAAATACCAAATAAGTTTATTGTGTAAAAAAACAGTCAATCATAAAAAAATACCTCAACAAATAATACACCACACCAAAAGAGAGAAAACATGGTAAAGTACAGATCCAAAAGAGAAAGAAACACTAAGTTACCTTACATTCCTTTTTTCTCTCCTATTCTTCCTCACATAGACTCTCCAAACCGTGAATCAGGGCCCCTTTGGCTGATGCACCCATTGCTCACTTGGACCTTCATTCTCTACTTGGGTCCTATCAATTAGCTCCTAATCTTTAACTTTAATTTCACCCTCATTCTAATGTTAGTCGATGCTAAACAAGTTTTATGACCATGAAGAAAATTGTCATGGAGAAAACTTGAATTATGGTTCCAAAATAAAATTTCTAACCAATTTATTACACAAAACAATGTTTCAGCTTCAAATCCACACATAGTGGTTGTTGTATCTTCAGCTTCTGCATTTTCAGATGACAGATCTATCAGGTAAGATGAATTATGATTGTATTCATTAAATGTTTTTCACAATAAGGACAGCATTAAATGCAGCATTCTCGTTGAATGTTCTATCATAATATACAATCCTTAAGGGTTTTTTCATACTTTTATTGATGGCATAGACTGAGCAAGTCATGGTAACTCTATAGTATACATTTATTTTTAAATGATAGATATAGATTATTTAAAACAACTACCATATTTTAAATGGCAGTTTTTTTTTAAAAAAAAATCTATATGCAAAAGCAATTTTATGGCCAAAAAAGCAATACAGTATATTAATAGTGCTATTTAAAGTAGCTTTAGCGATGATACCATGGTCCATGAAATACTATACATTAAATACAGTATACCACGAAATACTATACATTAAATACTATGAAATATTTTACATTAAATACAATACATCAATACAGTAGCTTTAGCAATGATACCATGAGATACTATGCATTATAGTGCCTTGATTTCACTACAAGTGCTTTACAGTTTGGCAAATCTCACACTAGTTTAGAACTGTTTAAGAAAAGCTAGTCATTCAGATTCATAGTATTTTGTAACTAGTTAACTTCTATTAAAATTTGTTTTAAAACAGTTCGCATCTAAAAAAAATAGCACACATATTGACCATTGGATGAATGAGTGATTTCTACATTTCTATCTTATCCAATATACACCCTTAGATCTAGCTGAAAGGGAGAACGAAAAGGAAGAGAAAGAGTATGGAAAAAGTTGCAAAAGGAAAAAAACCAACTTTCAAATGGTTTCCTTCAGAACCAGTTTTGCCTCAAAAGTGGTTCAGAACCATTTTTAGAAAAACTTAGAAGTTATCAAACATCTTACAATAAAAACAAGCCTATTGCAAACATATTGTTTTTGAAAATGCCTCAACATAACTTCTAATCTCACAGTATATAGTCAAACTATTGATAGTTTTAAGAACATATTTATAGAATAGCATGATATTCCACAAATAGATGTACCACAATGAACTCAAATGAAGTTTAAAAACATAAAGAAATACATTTTCAATAAATGTTTACAATAATGGATACACAAACCTTTGCCTCCACAAGGATTAGTGGTCTACTTTCTATCTTAACACGCCCGACAATAGCAATTCTTTGCCGACCCTGCTGATCAACCACAATCACTTCTTTTCCTGATTTTAATTCAGACAGGTAGCATGTTCTGCCTCCTGGAACAGCAACATAGACATAGACATAAGCATATACTGTTGTCCACAACTTTTAATGAGCAGAAGTTTCTTCATCACAAAGACATAGACATAGTATCAATACCAGCTCCCATTGATAGACCAAAAAAGAAAAAATCAACAATGACAAGGCTACATAAGAAGTGTTCAGTGCATTCTATCTCAGTAATAGGGAAAAAAACATGAATGAGAAGGGGATCAAAGAAAAATGAAAGATATATCAACAGCACAATGATGGCCCAAAATTGAAAAATTATATCACCAGACAACTAAAAAGAAGTGCCATATTTCATGAATTCCTTCAACAACTTATTCCATATCACCATCTCAAAGCTATGAACAACCATTTCTGGATAATCATCAACTATCAATAACTAGTTACATGTTGGTTGACCAACATGAAATTACCTCTCGTTAATTGCTTTGATCAGTATCACACATAAACATCAATGCTCCTGCTATTGCTTGATTAAGCAAACATCCATAATTCCTTTGATTTCCAATTTTATCAAATCATACCCTCATACTTCATCCACCCTCTAACAAGGCAAATCATTCCCAATACTTCTTACAAGTTTACAACACGTATCAAATAAATGTGAAAAGGGCTTCGACAAAATATATTCGAACATGTAAACCCTGAGCACCAAGTCATGATTTCAAATGAGCAATGAAAAGTGGCAACTCAAGTTTAAAACAAAATCAAGAGTTAAGTAAATTTTCTATAATACACTGCAAAGACCTAATTAAATTAAATCCAGAAACATCAGAACCAAAGCATGCTGAACCCCTTTGCCGTTTCTAAAGGGCATAACTGATTAGTACTGCATTATTTCAAATATACACAAAAATCAAGTTGAATAAAATACAAGCCTGACCCCAAAACTATGGCCAGATGACTTGCACCTTACTCTCACCCTACCCACACATCATAAGGATCCACATGTTATGTAACTTAGCATCACAGCTACTAACACAAACAACACTTCATAATTTGAAAACAAAAGGTCGTGCATTGCATTACTAGTTTCGGGCAATAATAGCATAATCTGAAGACAAATTAAGTTAACCCTGAACTTCCCTCTTAAGTAAATCTGTTTCACAGCAAACATCACCAAAATTGAATAGCTAAAGAACACAGTTCAAATTATTTATTTCATCAACACAGGTGCCTAAAGAAGGTGAAGCAGTGAAAGCAGTTAAAATCAAATAAACGCAACCCCAATTTTAGTGACTTAAGACCAACAGATACAAACCGATTTCAGATACAAAACCAAAACAGATAAAAATAAGACAACGAAGTAAACAAAGAAGAACGAGAACAATACTTACTTGATGTGCCGTGGAGAACGCCGGAGCAACAGAGAAGAAGACGAAGAGGAGAGGACACAGAAGATGCAGAAGACGCAGAGGAGACGCAGAAGACGCAGAGGAGATGCAGCGTGGTGGCGTCGCGGTTTCTCCTCTCCGGCGTCAGCTTCAGCGCGACGGATTGGTGGAGGCACGGGGAGGGGCAGTGGACGCACTATGGGAGCCAACTTCAGTGAGAGGGAGTGGTGGAAGACCCAGTAACGGCGGCCCTGGCGGAGGGGCAGTGGACGTGCGGCCCTGGCAGAGGCAGTGGACGTGCGGCCCTGGGAGAGGGAGGACGGAAGAGAGGTGGTGGTGGCGGCGGTGCTGGGAACGAAAGAGAGAGAGGAGAAGAGAAGAGCAGGAAAACGAGAACGAAAGAAAAGGGGAAGAAACGGTTTTGTCTGGTCAGATCTGGACTTTATCAACGGCCACATTAACATTACCGACGGTCTAAACCCGTCGGAAACTTTCTCGGGTTTACCGATGGCTTTTTTCAAATACCGACGGGTTAATGCCGTCGGTATGTGAAAAACAGCAGGAAACTGAAAACTAATATCGGGTATACCAACGGCCTTTTACCGACGGTCTGTAGCCGTCGAAAAAGACACGGCTTTTCGACGGCCTAGCCGTCGGTAACATTGAGCATATGACGGATTGGACTTACCGACGGGCAAAGCTGTCGGAAAAGCCGTGTTTTTTGCGACGGCCACAGACCGTCGGTAAAAGGCCGTCGATATACCCGTGATTTCTTGTAGTGACAGGTGGGACGAACTTTCCGAATTATTGCCACATAGGCTACAGACTGAAACCACAGTAACACCACCTTTTCTCAGATTATCATCAGTGGGCAGACGATTGTGAATTAATCTCCAAAGCAGGAAAGACTTAGAAGGAGGGATAGCACTTCTCCAAATAATCTTACACCAAGGCAAAGAATTACGAATGGGTTCAAAGAACAAGTAAGCATCTTTAAAAGATAAAATACCTTTTTCATTAGGCCCCCACATAATAGCGTCTGATGTCTGAAGTATCGGAATAACTATCTCTTTTATTTCAGCCATAACGCTAGAGGATCTGGCAGGAATATTGTTTGGGATAGACCAAGGTCCATCAACAATAAAATCTTTCACCTTCGTGATGCGACAAAGGGTGCAAATAAGGAGGAAGGTTCAGAAGGTCCACAATTGGCTGAGACAACCACTTATCCCTCCAAAAGTTAACTTTAGATCCATCCCCAATATTCCAGTAAGAATGCTCATCAATAAAGGATAAACAGGTTTTAATACCTGGCCAAATAGAGGAAGAGATATGGTAAGTGACAAGTCTATTATTCTTAACCGCTCTAGCTTTCAACAGAGAGGTCCAATATAGGTCCGAAACTTTGAAATCCCAAGCAAGCTTCAGCATGCCGGCTTTATTAATAGACTTAATAGAACGGATGCCTAAACCTCCCTCCAAAGACGGTCTAGTCACTTTGTCCCAGGCAACGGTGACCAACTTACGCTGATTAACATCTCCAGACCAAATAAAATTACGAATCCACTGATCAACCAAAGACAATAAGCTCGAGGGCCAGGAGTAAACCTGAAAGCTATAAACCATCATACCCAGAATAACCGATTTGACCAGTTGCACTCTACCCATGATAGACAGTAAGGAACCTTTCCAAGCCGCAAGCTTGGTTTTGATTCTATCCGCAATAGGCATAAGATGAGATTTTCTAGGAGTGCCTTTAAAGAGGGGGACACCAAGATAAGTGAAGGGAAAAGTACCTGAAGCAAATCCCAGCTGATTAACAATAGCATCCTGACGAGAAGGAGAGACATTGCCCACATAAAATTTAGATTTATCCGAGCTAACAACCTGACCGGAAATAGCCTCATAATCAGAGAACAGACGCAGCAGACTGGAAATCGATTTTTTAGTCGCCTTGCAGAAAATCAAAACATCATCCGCATATAAAACATGACTAGGCATCCTGAAACCTCGAGGACCCGTCATCAACTGAAGCTTGCCTTCATTGACGAGCATAGAAATACCCCTGCTAAGAACCTCTTCGGCAATGCAAAATAAGAGAGGAGAAAGAGGGTCACCCTGTCTAACACCACGTTTACAACTGAAAAAGCCAACCGCATGTCCGTTAACAGAAATAGAGAGCTTAGCAGAATTTAAAATCAAGCTGATCCAGGAGCAAAAAGTATCACCAAAACCAAAAGCCTGCAAGACTCTAAGAAGAAACTGCCAGTCTATAGTATCAAAAGCCTTCTTAATGTCAATCTTTAGAGCAAGCTGACCTCCAAAGGATCGCTTATGGAGCAAATTAACAGCTTCTGAAGCAGTGCAAATACAATCAGAAATACTTCTACCTTTTATAAAACCCCTTTGATTCTCAGAAATAATCTTGGGAGCCACAATTGAAAGCCTATCAGCCAAAACCTTTGTGATAATTTTAAACTGAAAGTTAGCTAGGGCTATCAGACGGAACTGGTCAATCCTATCAGCTCTAGAGACTTTGGGAATAAGGACCACCATATTAGAGTTCAAGTTAGAAAGTAACCAACCTTGCCTGAAAAACTGAGTAACCGCAGCATAAACATCCTCGACAATAATATCCCAATAAGTATGATAGAAGAAACCCCCAAAACCGTCAGGCCCCAGAGCGCTGTCACCATTTAAAGAAAAAACCGCTTGCTTGACCTCCTCAAAGGAGGGCAACCTGGTTAGCAAATCATTATCTGTAGCAGTCACAATTGAAGGAATAACTTTATCAATAAGATCATTAGAACGACAAGAATTACCCACTGCAAAGAGATCTGTATAATAATTTAAAATATGTGCCTCGATATCCTCTGCTTCAGATAAAAGATCATCACCATTCTTAATAACAGATATTTTCCTGGTAGTCCCCCTGATTTTGGCCAGTCGATGAAAGAAAGCAGTGTTTCTGTCACCCTGTAGATGCCAATTTATTCGAGCCTTTTCTCTCCAAAAATCGTCTTCCACACCTAGAGCATTTTCCAAAATTAATTGAGCTTCCTTCTCCCTACTGAAGAGATCATCAGAGCCGCCTGATTGGTCAATATCTAATTGAATGGAGTCTAACTCAGCCATAGCATTAGAGACTTTACAATGAACATCACCAAAAACCTGCTTATTCCAAACCCTGAGCTTGGTTTTGAGAATTTTAAGTTTTTGAGAAAGAACATACATAGGACAACCATGAACCTGAGTTTTCCAAATATCCTGGATGACAGGTAAGCAATCAGAATGTCTAGCCCACATTTGCATGAATTTAAAGGAAGAAGCAAATTGACGATCAGATTTCTTCAAAGTAAGAAGCAAAGGGAAATGATCAGACCGATCCCTGGTAAGAGTGCAACAATCAATAGAGGTCCAGAAATCAATCCAATGAGCATCACAGAGTCCTATCACGCCTCTTGGCATTATATTGACGACCCAGTCTACCATCTGTCGAGCCCCACTCGTAGGGGCATGGATAAAATGATCAGTGTCGGACCAAGCACCAAACTCGTAACAAGATATCTGTGAGGGCTTACGCACTCGACACTCATGAGCACCAAGAACAGCATTAAAATCACCAATATAGCACCAGGGTTCAGAGTTAGAAGCATGAAGGGAGTGTAGGCCAGCCCATAAATCCCTGCGTAAAATGTAACTAGTAGAGGCATAAACAGCAGCTAAATTCAAAACTTGACCTGCATAGTCAATAGTAAACGCAACAAATTGATGTGCCCTTTGAGTAACAACAGGAGCATACTCAACTGAAGAGAAACACCACAGATTAGATGGGAGAACGCCTCTATCATTTTTTGCAAAAAGCGATAAATTTAAAGAGCGAAAAAAATCAACTGGAATTTGACTAAAGGCAACCCAAGGTTCAGCAATGAGCAAAACATCGGGTTTATGCAATCTGCAAAGATTCTTGAGAGCAAGTCTGGTGTCTGGATTTCCAAGACCCCGAACATTCCAATAAATGACTTTTAACATAATGGAGATAAAGAATCACTCTTAGAACGAGTTCTATATCCAGAGTTACGTTGAACTTTTGTTTTGAATACTTCTAGAAATGTTTCTTTCTCATTGGACGTCATTCGGTAGCACACTACTAGGAAAAAAAATTTACTTTTGATTAGATGCATCTTTGGATGTTGTAGACTTCCTATGTTCATGTCTACAAGGTCATAACTTTCCTTATTATTATCCTTTGATTTTCCTTCTAAATGCAATAATGTTTCATTAATGTTGTCAAAAATGCCTTTTAATATGCATTCTATCAAGATTTTGACGAAAAACATTATATTCTCAATAAGACAATGTGAATAAAAGGCTTTTCATTTACCATGGTACCAACTCCCAGCTCCCAATTCCATGATTTTTTTATTGTCTCAAAACAGCAGTTCCTTTGGGTGGCTTAAGTGAATCTCTAAACTCTTGGGCAACCTCTAACAAAAAACGATGACACATATAGAAAACTTTTGGCTAAATTATAAAATTGGTCCTCTATGCTTATTTTAGGTTTTAATTTGGTCCTCTATATTTTATTTATTTCGTTTTGGTCCCTTACGTTTTAAAAATTACAACAGGTTGGTCCTTTCCGTCACTAAAAGCCAATTGTCTGTAGCTAAAAGCCAAATTCTAGCTACGAACAATTGACTTTTAGTGACGGAAAGGACCAAATTGAAAACTAAAATAAAACGTAGAGGACCAAAACGAAACAAATAAAACGTAGAGGACCAAATTGAAACCTAGAATAAACTTAGAGGACCAATTTTATAGTTTACCCAAAACTTTTCTACTATGAGCAACAAGTTAGAGACAGTTTCAAAACCATAACATGGACAAGCATATTAAATTATAATACTTAAACCACCAAAATTTACATATGAATGTAAATCATTAGTAGTCCACATTACCACAATGCGCTTTTGAATTGACTATATTTTTCATGCATTAAAAATTTTTACACCAATTTCCCATAATTCTTTTAATAATTCTTAAAGAACTATATATAGATATCAAGTTTATTGTCTTGACCTTTTGGGCCAAAAATAAGCAATTAGAGTATAAAATTCAGTTAATTCTTACACATCGAAGGAGAAATATTATATGGATTTAAGATAATAGGCCAAATTCTGTGACCAATTATAAATTTTTTGAAGGATTAAAGTCATCAAAGCTAAACCTAGTTAAACATTACCATGGTCACAACAAAAAGGGGCAAAAGAGTCAGCTAGAAGTCTTGTGATTCCATTTTTAGTTTGACCCTCCTCATGTCATTTCATAGAAGATGTCATTTTTTACAATAGACAAAGCCTTTGTAGTCTAGGTTTAAGAGGAAACCAATGAAGAATATTTGCACTTATATTTTTTGTACCTTCAACATTATCAGAGTTTAGTTTCCATCTTGAAAGACCACATTAATTTGAGGAAAATTTGAGCATTAGCTAAAAACCCTCCAATACAATATACCAAACCAACCTTGAATTAATCTTCTTTGTATCATAAAATGATTCGTTCAAAGTATTTTCTTCCGGTAATGCATCACTTATTTATTCTAGAAACATTGAAAAGTTTTTGTCTGCCCCATCCATTTAGGCACTTCAATCTCCTTACATATGTGTGACAACCACCCTAAAAAATTCAATGGAGCCGCCACCTATGTTTATTAAGGAAAACAGTAGGAAAAACCTTTTTATGAAAATAATTTGAAAAATAGTCTTTGAACCAAAATTGAGTTCGGGAGTTGATTATGCGCAAGGAAGGATTAACACCCTCACGACATCCGCTTATAAAAACGGTACCCTTTTAATTGTTTTAACAAAATGTTTGCCTTAAAAAATACTCCCTTAATGATTTTTTTTTTTTAGAAAAAGAAAAAGAAGCTGCAAAACAACCGAATCGTGCGAGTGGCATTTCAGGGCTTCTAATCATTTAATGAAAAAGATAGACATAAAAAGTTATGTTCGCATAAAATAGTAATAGAGAAAAAGACTTGGTCTCGGGTCCTCTGAATTCAAGCTGCAACAGATTTCTTTAAAGAAGAAAATGGGCCGAGACCCCAACGTAATTCACATTTTCTATACTACAAGCCACAGGCTCAAATTACAAACAACTCCTAAATCCAAACCCTTTCATTCAACTTCATTCCGGACATGTCACTTTTAAAGAGATTCCCGTTATAATAAAATATAATATGAAATGGACTCATTAATAAGAAAAGAAGAAAAATAAAAATAGTTCTTGCTAAATAATACTGATTACCGAATCCTATCAATCAGCATGGATATTTACACTGGAAAATTTATAAAAATAAATTTATTACCCGTTTTAAAACAAAAGAGAAAGAGAGAAAAATGAAACAAAAACGTAACCCTAATCTGGGTTTACTGAAAATCCTAATCCTACTTTGATGTTCATGGTGGCATAAATAAATCCAGACAAATAAACTGAAGATCAAAAAAGGAAACAACGAAAGGTAGAAGAAAATTGGATTCTTTATTACAGTCCCAGATTCAATACATATTCATGCCAAGAGACAAAATAATAACAAGAACAGAGGGATAGAAAAATGAAAACCTGGGAATGTGCTCTTGGCCCAGAAATTTTTTTACACAGAAGCATGGCAAACGAAAAACTAAAAAGAAAACCTAGAGCTATATTGTTTACTCTCTTTTCCTTTTTTTTAAGTTTCGGTTGACCTCACTTTTGCTTCTGATCGTGAACCTTTCTTTGATTTTTGATCCGATTCGCTTTCCTTCTTTTTCGACATCCAGAAACGCTCTTTTTTTTTTTTGGGTTCCAATCCCTCCTCCTCTTCACGGTCTTGCTCTCGGCTTTTATAGACACCAATTCTTGCTTCTTTCTTCTCTGCCAAAAAAGGAAACAAAAAACGAATTAATAACATAAAAACTGAAAACTTTTAAAAGGAAATCATAAAGAGGAAAGAAGAAACTCCCTCTTGTGGTATCCAGATCCATGAAGATTGAAGATTTGATTCGTTTTATTTTTACAAATCCGAAAAATTTGAGATTGAGAAAGAAAAAGGAAAGAGGAAGGGATTGAGGCCGAGAAAAAGGGGAAAGGGTCACGGCTAGGGTTCTTAATGGTTAGGGTTTGGTGAAAATGGAAGTGAGATAAGGAAGAAGAGAGGAAAGGGTGAGAATGGTGGAGAGAAATTGGTTGGGGAAATGAAAGAGAAAGAGGGAGAAGGATGTTGGGGGGTGGGAGCCGCATCTGATGGAAAGAGTGAGGGAAAGTTGGAAATATGAGGGAATCAGATTAGGTTTAGGGTTAAAATGGGTTTAGGATTGGGTAGTTGGCCGTGGAGTGTGCGCTTGGGCCGCGTGGGTGTGCTGGGTTAAAAGGGGGGAGACACGAAAATGGAATGGGGGTGCGCGAAGTAGAGAGGAATGGAGAGGGAGCGCCTGGGAGGCTGCACGCAGAAGGATAGGGGGTGCACGAAGTAGATGGTGAGAGACAGAGCGTTGGGCTGGGCTGAGTGCATGAAATGGGTGCAGTTTGCTAGTAGCACCCCCAGTTTCATCATTTTGCACCCCTCTTTCCTTTTTATTCATTTTCCTTCCATTTTTTCTCTTTTTTTTCTTTTTAATTATTGAGACCAAGATATCATTATTATTACTAATTTAATAAGCAAGCGAAACTAATTAAATAAAATAAATAAATAAAGCCCGGACAAAATTAGGGTACTACAGCTGCCCCTCCTTAATTACCTTTTACTCGAAGGTCTTCGTGCATTCGTCGTAAAAGGTAATTAAGGATAAATGACTCTAATTTTGTCCGAAACAAGTGGTTTGAGATTGCGGGATTGGTTCCCAACGTTGGTGGGAGATTCTAGGGTCAGTATTCTAGTGAATTCCGAGTAAGGCATAGGTATGACTATGATTCCTTACAAAATTGTTTTCTGGCGAATTCCCAGTAAGGGATAGTTATGACTATGCCTCCTTACAAAATTGGTGAGGATTCTAGGTTCAGTTTCCTAGTGAATTTCCCGTAAGGCATATGTATGACTAGCCCTTACAAAAATGGGTGGGAGATTCCAGGTTCAGTTTCCTGGCAAATTCCCGGTAAGGCATAGGTCTGGTTCCTAGCTCTTACAAAATTGGTGAGAGATTCTAGGTTTGATTCCTAGTGAATTCTCAGTAAGGCATAGGCTCGTTTCCTAGCTCTTGAGAAATTGGTGAGAGATTCTAGGTTTGATTTCTAGTGAATTCTCGGTAAGGCATATGTTTTGTTCCTAGCTCTTACAAAATGGATTAACTTCCCTGTTTGGGAAAAGTTTGGGGCACGAGTTTCTTCGTCACTCGACACAAGTTCGGGTCAGATTCCCGACAAGGGGTTAGTCAGGTTCCTAACTCTTGCTAAAAGGTACGGATTGGCTACCCTATTTTAGGAAGGTCCGCGATATGAGTTTCTCTGTCACTCAATATTGGTTCAGGTCAGATTCCCGACAAGGTGTAGGTCAGAATCCTATCTCTTGCTAAAGCATGCACTAGTTTCCCTATCGCAGGCGAACGTCCAGGGTACGAGCTTCTCCGTCACTCGACACAAGTTTGGGTCAGATTCCCAACAATAGTAAGTTAGGTTCTTAACTCTTGCTAAAAGGTACGGATTAACTGCCTCACTTTATGGAATGTCCGTGATATGAGTTTCTCTGTCACTCAATATAGGTTCGGGTCAGATTCCCGACAAGGTATAGGTCAGATTCCTAACTCTTGATAAAAGGTACGGATCGATTTCCATAATTGAGGAAGATCCGAGACGCGGGTCAGGTTCCCGACTAAAGGCTTGGGTCAGATCCCCAAGGTGGTGGGTCAGATTCCCAGCAAGGTATAGGTCAGATTCCTAACTCTTGCTAAAAGGTACGGATCGATTTCCATAATTGAGGAAGATCCGAGATGCAGGTCAGGTTCCCGACTAAAAGCTTGGGTCAGATTCCCAAGGTGGTGAGTCAGATTCCCAACAAGGTGTAGGACAGGTTCCTAACTCTTACTAATAAATTGGGTAGGTTGAGTACTAGTTCTTACTAAGTAACAACAGACCAACTGTATGCAACATTGGAGAGGGTGGGTCGATGGACCCGAAAAACTTTGATGATCATGCAAGATGCAATGAATGGTATGTCATGCATGAGTGTTGCTTTTGCTTTTGGAGTAAGGATTTTTTTTAGGCGGGCGGTGAACCCAAAAGTATTGATGATTATGCAAGATGCAATGAATGGTATGCCATGCATGAGTATTATTTTGCTTTGAAAGATTTTTTTTTGATTTCCCTGAATTCCTTTTGAGGACGCTGCCCCTAGACTCGTGGGATGATAACTTTCTGTCGGATTGCTTGTCCGAATGGTTGACTTTGTACTGCACCAGGTTTGCATATTTTCCCATTGATAAATCATTTTATGGATCCTCAAATTTTCAGCTTCATGCTTTGAATGCCCTTGGGAGGATTAGATTGACAACTTTGATCCATAGAGACTTTTCAGTGTCCCTTTGGCCTTCGTTCAGCCATGTGAGGAAGGATCTATGTAGGGACGCGGATCACCTTGTGTAGTTCTGAAACTAGAACGAAATCTTGAATGCGAAGCTTGTAGACGATGGGCTCAGCTTTTGCCCCCAGCTTCTTGGTTTATGTTTAGATCTGTGAGGTCCAATCTGGGTTGACATGTTTGTAAATTTGACCCTAACTTTTGCCTAGGCCGCTCTTTGCGAGTTTTCAACCTAGCGGGTCGCTCTAACTTTTGCCTAGACCTGCCCTTTTGGGTTTTCAGTCTAGCGAGCTTTTCTTTTATACTCTTTTTTTCTTTTTTTTGGTAAAGCAACTATACCGAGGAGTTTATATGGATTTCAGTGTCCCTTTGGCCTTCGTCCAGCCATGTGAGGAAGGATCTATGTAGGGACGCGGATCACCTTGTGTAGTTCTGAAACTGGAACGAAATCTTGAACGTGAAGCTTGTAGACGATGGGCTCAGCTTTTGCCCCCAGCTTCTTGGTTTATGTTTAGATCTGTGAGGTCCAATCTGGGTTGACATGTTTGTAAATTTGAACCTAACTTTTTCCTAGGCCGCTCTTTGCGAGTTTTCAACCTAGCGGGTCGCTCTAACTTTTGCCTAGACCTGCCCTTTTGGGTTTTCAGTCTAGCGAGCTTTTCTTTTATACTCTTTTTTTTCTTTTTTTTGGTAAAGCAACTATACCGAGGAGTTTATATGGATTTCCTCTTTCAAAAATCAAGTTTTGAGAAAATATGAGCAATTGGACTTGATCAGAATGGACTTTATTAGGGTTGTAACGTGGCCAATGGTTAAGGGCTATGAAAGAAAGGATATTTCAGGCTCAAAAAGTATTTAAGGGTTTATGAAGACAATGATCTTTAGTGCCAAGATGTACTTTGATGGTTGCTAGCACAATTGTCTTATTTTGCTTTTGCATTTTTATTCATTTTTCTTTGCAAGCGTCTTGATATGTTGCATTTGATATTTGCTTGCTTGCTTTTTTTTAACAGACAAAATTTAATGGACTATTGTGCTAGCCTTCAATGTATGGGTGATCAATGTTTAGGGTACTTGAAATAAAAAAAATTTTAGGCTCAAAAGGGGTAGCAAGGGATAAATATTTTTTATTTATATTTTTATTTTTATGGATAAAGAAAAATGGCCAAACTTCATCTCAAAATCTCATTTACTCAAACTTTCACAAAAATTAATTTTTGATAATTGTGCAATTGCTTTACCATTTTTTTTTAACTATCCTTTTTTGGAATCTCGGATTGACCATTAGCCAAGAAGATAAGTTGAAAAATTCAAATCGCATTTTCATTGATGTATTGAAAAGATGAGAACAAAGTGGGCCCTTCACAAGATATGCCCCAAGGCTTCGGGCAAAGCGTAAAAACAAATGAAGGTTGTTTAAACAGGGCTATTCCTTGAAGTTTTACCACTTGGTGTTGATCAGAGCCCAACAATTCTTAATGGAGTGGCCCACTGCCCCAGTGCATGCCGTGATGAGCATCATTTGTATCTTCTTCCCTCTGTTGACCTATACTGCGCAATTGCTGTTGAGCTTCGAGGTTGCCAATCCTTCCGCTTATTATCCCTGCTTCCACTCTTTCCCTGACAATGATTAGGTCTAAGAAGCTTGAAGAGATATTTCCAATCATCATGTCATAGAAAGGTTGTTGAAGTATGTCAATAAATGTGGTAACCATCTCCTTTTCAGACAGTGGAGGTTCCACTTGGGATACAATGCCTCTCCATCTTTGGGTATACTCTTTGAAGCTTTCATCGCCCCTTTTTACCATGGTTTGCAACTGGGAGCGGCCAGGAGCCATGTCCATATGGTATTTATACTGTTTGATGAAAGCTTTAGCCAAATCATTCCATGAGTTGATTTTGCTCCGCTCTAATCAGATATACCAAATGTAAGGATGCCCCGGTAAGACTCTCTTGGAAGAAATGGATTAGGAGCTTATCATTACTGGAGCAGGAGGCCATCTTCCGGCAGTACATGATGAGGTGGCCTTTTGGACAAGTTAAACCTTCAAACTTGACGAACTCAGAAACTTTGAATTTTGGAGGAATTACCACGTCCAGGACCAAACATACTTCTGAAGCTTCGAACCCAATATGATTTTCCCCTTCAATTGCTTTCAGCCTATCTTCCACAATTTGGAGTCTCTCCTGATCTAGGGGTCTCTTGATGGGCCATCGAAAGCATCTCGATACTCATTGGTGTTGATGGAATGGTTCTTATCAATGGTCAATTTTGGATCTAAGTTCTGCAAAAGGTCCAATATCTTGTCCATCTTACCCTTGATTTGGTCGAGTTCTTCTCTCATCACTTGCTGATTCTGTTCCAACAAGTCCATGAGTCTAGATTGAGCTCGAGTCCGGTAGGGATGCAGGGAAAGCTTGATTATAACTGTTTTTGATATGAAGAGAAAAAAAAATATGAGTTATGTTATGAGGATGTCATGGTTATACATGTCATGAATGTTTTTCTTTATGTACATTCTATGCTGAATAATATGATGGAGAATGAAAAGATATTTTTCTATTACATTTTTTTCAATATATTGCTTTTTTCATGCAAAAAGAATGCGATGGAAAAGAGAAAATATTCTTTTGTTTTTTTTTAAAAGGATTTCTGAAAAATAATGGAATTTAAATGGATGAAGATAAAAAATGGGCCAAGTGCCCCTTGTGAGGTAGACCGGTAATTCCTAAGACTTTAGGTTCTACGGCTTTGATCACATGGAAAACGAGACAGATAGGGTTTGCTCCTTTGGTGATATGGGCCGGTGGTTCCTTAGAACGGGTCTATGGTCCACATAAGTGTCTTTCCATTGGGTGGATTGAGGTACTAATCTAAAAAGGTTCCTAGAGCCAAGGGTCCCATTTTCGAATGTTACCGCCAATAATAGGTAAACTATTAACGGGAGTTTTTTTCTCAAATGGGGCCAAACTCTAGGTGAGGCCTTCGCAAAGACCCAACTGGTCGTACGTCCAACAGGTGCTCACTACACAGCCTCTCCTAACTTAAAGTTTTTTCTTTTTCAAACCCAGGTACAGGGTTCCACTCGTAGTGTGCAAAAATGTGTTAAGTGAAGTGTGTGAAGGAGTAATTACTTAAAATACTATCCGCTGCAAAACAAATCAAAATATAATATTTACAAATGTCTTCTACCCTAGGGTCCAAATATACAAACATATGAGCAAAATATATATAATGAACAAATAGGAATAAAAAGAAAATAAAAGGAAAATAAATCATGTAAGGCAAACAAATCAATACAAACAATTTTAGGGCCTAACTCTCTAAAGTCCCCAGTGGAGTCGCCAGCTGTGACAACCACCCTAAAAAATTCAATGGAGCCGCCACCTATGTTTATTAAGGAAAACAGTAGGAAAAACCTTTTTATGAAAATAATTTGAAAAATAGTCTTTGAACCAAAATTGAGTTCGGGAGTTGATTATGCGCAAGGAAGGATTAACACCCTCACGACATCCGCTTATAAAAACGATACCCTTTTAATTGTTTTAACAAAATATTTGCCTTAAAAAATACTCCCTTAATGATTTTTTTTTTAGAAAAAGAAAAAGAAGCTGCAAAACAACCGAATCGTGCGAGTGGCATTTCAGGGCTTCTAATCATTTAATGAAAAAGATAGACATAAAAAGTTATGTTCGCATAAAATAGTAATAGAGAAAAAGACTTGGTCTCGGGTCCTCTGAATTCAAGCTGCAACAAATTTCTTTAAAGAAGAAAATGGGCCGAGACCCCAACGTAATTCACATTTTCTATACTACAAGCCACAGGCTCAAATTACAAACAACTCCTAAATCCAAACCCTTTCATTCAACTTCATTCCGGACATGTCACTTTTAAAGAGATTCCCGTTATAATAAAATATAATATGAAATGGACTCATTAATAAGAAAAGAAGAAAAATAAAAATAGTTCTTGCTAAATAATACTGATTACCGAATCCTATCAATCAGCATGGATATTTACACTGGAAAATTTATAAAAATAAATTTATTACCCGTTTTAAAACAAAAGAGAAAGAGAGAAAAATGAAACAAAAACGTAATCCTAATCTGGGTTTACTGAAAATCCTAATCCTACTTTGATGTTCATGGTGGCATAAATAAATCCAGACAAATAAACTGATGATCAAAAAAGGAAACAACGAAAGGTAGAAGAAAATTGGATTTTTTATTACAGTCCCAAATTCAATACATATTCATGCCAAGAGACAAAATAATAACAAGAACAGAGGGATAGAAAAATGAAAACCTGGGAATGTGCTCTTGGCCCAAAAATTTTTTTACACAGAAGCAAGGCAAACGAAAAACTAAAAAGAAAACCTAGAGCTATATTGTTTACTCTTTTTTCCTTTTTTTTTAATTTTCGGGTGACCTCACTTTTGTTTCTGATCGTGAACCTTTCTTTGATTTTTGATCCGATTCGCTTTCCTTCTTTTTCGACATCCAGAAACGCTCTTTTTTTTTTGGGTTCCAATCCCTCCTCCTCTTCACGGTCTTGCTCTCAGCTTTTATAGACACCAATTCTTGCTTCTTTCTTCTCTGCCAAAAAAGGAAACAAAAAACGAATTAATAACATAAAAACTGAAAACTTTTAAAAGGAAATCATAAAGAGGAAAGAAGAAACTCCCTTTTGTGGTATCCAGATCCATGAAGATTGAAGATTTGATTCGTTTTATTTTTACAGATCCGGAAAATTTGAGATTGAGAAAGAAAAAGGAAAGAGGAAGGGATTGAGGCCGAGAAAAAGGGGACAGGGTCACGGCTAGGGTTCTTAATGGTTAAGGTTTGGTGAAAAATGGAAGTGAGATAAGGAAGAAGAGAGGAAAGGGCGAGAATGGTGGAGAGAAATTGGTTGGGGAAATGAAAGAGAAAGAGGGAGAAGGATGTTGGGGGGTGGGAGCCGCATTTGATGGAGAGAGTGAGGGAAAGTTGGAAATATGAGGGAATCAGATTAGGTTTAGGGTTAAAATGGGTTTAGGATTGGGTAGTGGGCCGTGGAGTGTGCGCTTGGGCCGCGTGGGTGTGCAGGGTTAAAAGGGGGGAGACGCGAAAATGGAATAGGGGTGCGCGAAGTAGAGAGGAATGGAGAGGGAGCACCTGGGAGGCTACACGCAGAAGGATAGGGGGTGCGCGAAGTAGATGGTGAGAGACAGAGCGTTGGGCTGGGCTGAGTGCATGAAATAGGTGCAGTTTGCTAGTAGCACCCCCGGTTTCATCATTTTGCACCCCTCTTTCCTTTTTATTCATTTTCCTTCCATTTTTTCTCTTTTTTTTCTTTTCTTTCTTTTTAATTATTGAGACCAAGATATCATTATTATTACTAATTTAATAAGCAAGCAAAACTAATTAAATAAAATAAATAAATAAAGCCCGGACAAAATTAGAGTACTACAATATGCCACTTCCATATAGTGGATTATCACTGTATTAGAAAGATACAATGTTGTTAAATGGAATGGAATCAAATGAGAATTAATCTACAAGTGGATTTATTTTATCTTCAATGATGATGTCATTGTTTAGAAGTCATCTAAGCATACTTGTATATCCTAATCTATTATGGAGGTTAAGTTTATTTCTCTATAAACTATGATATACAAGTGACTAATTGACTAAGAAATCTCTTAACCAACATTTCTCAACGTAATAAAAGTGTGTCTTCCTTATCTGTAAACTATCATTGTCAAACAACAATAACAACAAGCAAATAATAAATTTTACTGAACATAGAGATATATTTATATGTTACATTTTGTTTGTAAAGTGGCAACTAGATGATGAGGTTATATCCCTAATCCACTACAAGAAAACACGATATTACTGATGACCTGAGATACAATCTCGAAAACCATTGGTAAATACATTGTTTTCGATGGCCTAAGCCATTAGTAAATATTCGAAAATTGTAGGTACTTAAAAGTGAAGTTTACCGACGGGTGCCCATCAGTAAAATCATCGCTATATTTGGCACCTTAATTTCTCTCCCTATTTCTGATGGACTAGGCCGTCAGTAAACTTCACTTTCAAATACTGACGACCTTCCCTTAGTAAGGTATGTCATTACCGACGGGTAATGCTGTCAAAAAGACGCCTTAATTTCCTGCCCCATTATCGACAGGTGCGTCCGTTGGTAAACTTCACATTTGAATACCGATATCGTCGGTAAGGTTACATTTGCACTTCATTACTGACGGGTTTAGGTCGTCGGTATGACGCCTTAATTTCCCAACGGTATGACACCTTAATTTCACGTCATTACCGACGGGCTAGGTCGTCGGTAATGATGATTAGTGTGCTTCTCTACATTGATTCGTTGGATCGTCGAATCATAGTTGTTCGACTTATCGACGGGCTAGGCCTTCGAAAACGACGATCTGTGTACTTCTCTTCATTGATTTTCAACCTTTTGATCATTGAATGACAATTGTTGAATTACCGACGTCCAAGACAATCATTTGTGACGATCCGTGTGCTTCTCTTTATTGATTTTCAACCACTGGATCATTAAATCACAACCGTTGGATTACCATGTGCAACGATCAATCATCTGCTCCCCACCCTTGATTAACCCTTTTAATCTACATCTCCGATCTCTTCTCCCTCTCCCCTTTATAAATGCACCCGTCATTTCTCTTTCACTATCACATTTCTTTCTCTCTCACATTTCTTACTCTCCCTCCCCCCCTCTCTCTCTCTATATATATATATATTTAAATAATTAAATATAAATAATTATTTTTTTTAAAAAAATACGGCTGTTATTGATGGCCATAACCACCAGTAATGTTAATTTTAATTTATTTTTTTTATAAAATATCTCCATTACCAATGGCCCAGACCGTTGGTAATGTCAATTTTAAATAACTAGATGAAAACCCGTGTAACTAAAATTAATTTAAATCTTATTTATCGAAAAATATACTTTCATTTTTATACAATATTCATGATGTGTTTTTTAATTATATCTTCTATAAAAGTAAACGACTGTAACATATATTGGATTGTAGTTAGATACATATAAGCAAAAATATATCTATTGTAATTGTACATTATTCAATGTAAATTTTAATTATATTTTGTATAAAAAAAATACTCAAAAACTATCCTATCTTAGAAAAATGTATGCTTGCAGTTAGATAGATATATGAAAAAATAATAGTTAAGTACTGGAGTATTAACCTACCACAACGCAATGCTTGTTGTGCTTGCTGGCCATACTTAAAACCGTAAGAACCTTTTTTTTTTCCCCCTCCAATTGTTGCATGTGTTATACGTGAGTTGATTGCTATGAATCAAATTTTTAAGACGCCTGCCTTAAAAGCTTTCTACCAAACTCATGATCAAATCAAAAGTTTTTAAAGACACAAATCTATGAAGACATCTTTTCTTCACTTTCACCTAAAGATCTTTTAGAGACACATAATTATGAGGTTTAAAGACAATTGTAAATTTGAATATACTTATACTCCCTCCAGACTTAATTATAAGCAAAAAAAATCTATGTATTTGGTCTAAAATTATTATTGATTAATGTCATTAATATACCCTCATGTAATTTAGAGGAAAATTAAAGGACAAATATCTATTATAGTAAACGTTAGGAAAAAACACTCAATCAAAAAGTAAGAATATTGAGAATTTACTTAAGCGAAATACTCCGTCTTTTATTATGAGTAAAAACGTACATGTATTTGGTCTAAGTTTAGATCAAATACATGTATTTTTTTTATTATAATAAAAGAAGAGTAGCAAGTATATTGGTTGAAAAGAATAAGATGGCAACTTTAAAGCTTGCGTCTCAGCTTTTACATATTACAAAGACTTAAATTTTATGATAGGGTTCTTTTACGATGCATAAAAATTTAGGATAAGAGAATTCTATTTCAAAGTTTAAACATGGAGTTATAATAATACTTTTTTTTTAAAGAAGAGTTATAATAATACTTATATATTGAAATATTGTTGATTACCAAAACAGAATGTCGACCAAAACATGACTTAAAAGAGTGAATTAAAAAAGAAGCTGGAACTTTATTGGAATTGAAATGAAAATTTCAAATGAGAGAATGGTCAGTGATCCGACGGAATATATTGTTAATTTTTTCAATTGATTACTGTGTTGATTACTGTTGGAGCTTGACATCTTGCTTCCAATTCTTGGATCTAACTCTGATGAATGCTCCAGAAATTAACTCGAATGCAGATTTGAGGAACTTGCAAGAGGGAAAGAAGCGGCAGGGATAACCCTTTTAGAAGTAGCCTAAACTACCGTTTTAAAATTGGAGGAGGTGTAAAGTGGGAGAATAAATACAATAGTATTAATTAAATCATGAAACAGACATATGAGGGACCATCCACTAATGACTTAGTAACAGAAAGAAAAATTTCACACTGGAGTAGGAACAGGAGTGAAAATAACTTACTGGCAATTAACGGTGGTGTTTAGCCTGATTGACACGTCAACAATTTTATAGAAATGGCAAAAGGTGGTATAGATCATGAGCTAAGGTGTTAACGCAATAGAGCACGCTTTAGAAATTAAATAGAATAAATAGATTTTAAAAAAATATCTCTGTTACCAACGGCTTTGCCCGTTGTCGGTAATTACCTCAGCTCGATAATTATCGACGAACAAAGCCGTCACTAATTACCAACGATATTTTGGACGTTTCAACGACTTGGCCATTGCGACTGACGAATTTTTGTCGGTCAACTGGCCGTCAGTAAGCCCTGTCAGAAAGGTCCCTTATTGACTGCCAAAAGCCGTTGGTAATGGTGGTTTTTCTTGTAGTGGTTATTGTAAGGTAAAAAATGTATTTGACCAATTTTTCTCACCAAGAAAATAACCAGTGAGTAATACATCGAGGGGAGTATAACATAAGCCAATTTAAAATTAACAGCAATGATAACTCAATCTTTATGATTAGAGATCCTATAAAAAATGTTCTTTTGGCTAAAAAAATTCACTAGTTAATTTGCTAGCACTATTAATTTTGTCTCTTTCTATATTGTGAGAAGTGTTAGACTGCTTTATTGAAAGGATATTGTTAAAAGCTTTTAACGATTTTCATATCCCTTATAAGTGATGTATGAATACACATGATGAAATTACCTATATTAGTGTTAAGTGAGACTGCTTGTATGAGATTATGTCGAACTATCTAGAGCGTTCAATCATTCATGAATTTCTAGGAGCACCCATGGTGTTTTTATGTAAAAACGATGTAAACAACGAGAATTATGAAGTTGTAGTGTTATTGATATTTTTTTTTACGGGAATTTTGACTTAAACTAAAATGCGAGATAAATCATCATATATCGTTATTCAATATTTATTCTCATTGGTAATTGTTTTAAATTATTTAATAATTGATTTCAAAGAAGAAGTTCAAAATTGAGTTTTAAATCTATCAAATACCTAGTGTTCTGAAACGTTCAAATAAAATTATTATTTTATTACATGTCTGTTAATTTTTTTTTTGACAAAAGGAAATTATTGCATTTCATTTATAATCAAAGTCTCAATATATATACTTACCAAAAAAAGTCTCAATATATGCTGTATAATCGGTTAAAGACTGAGGATTGGCTTTGAAAATGGGTGCCGTCTAGGGTGCCATAACGTGAGAGTATGACACTGGTGCAAGACCCCTTTTTACTTGCTATATCCAGTCATGTTAATTTGCATATTTGCAAAACAGTACCTGACCAGCTTGGCCACAAAATAAAGTAAAATGTTAAAATTTTGAAATAAACCCATGGCTGTGAGAAGATCCCAAATTCATGACGGCTTAGTTGTCTCCATCCAGGGTTATGATGCTTACATAATTCATCACTTCACCTTTCAGTGGAGTTTCTATATTCAATCTAAGGTAGTAATTTTTGCATAATGCTGCAAATCAACAGAGATTAATGTCTATAGTTGCAATAATTAATACACAATATGCAACTGCATTCGCGATTGGGATATTTCTCAAACAGCTTGTGTGCATTTAAGGTAGGAACCAAACTGGTTCAATTGTCATGTTACTGAGCTTAGGGGAAGACTGAAGGGAAAAATCATTGAGTGCATTATAGTGATATAATGACATAAACAATTTAACCTTAAAGAATAATCCTCACCCATCTAATATCATCTAGAACCAAATCATCGAACCAACTACCTCCTAAAATCCAGATCCAACAAACTACTTTACGGGTATATGTCAAACCCCTTACGCCACTCATTAGAGCGACTTCCGATGTTATCTTCGTAACTATGTTGAGCGACTTTACATCACTGGGACCAGATACGTTTCTCACTAACCCATTTCGTCAGTTCATTCACTGAGGCACAAATGTTCTTGTGCCTTCAAACTTTGACCACCGGCGTGCAACCATTCAGTGGGGAGGGGTCCTTGGTAACCCTGCTAGCAGTAATAACAGTGAATAACATTGGAACCCTAGCCAATAACTTTCTCACTCACTCAGAATTAGTGGATCCAAATGCAATTTTTGAAAGTATTAATATGTTGCGACTTTACTCGAAATTGTAGCCTTTGAATATTATATTGTTAAATCCAATGGTAAATAAAAGGTTTTGCACCGGTGCATTAATTTTTTTGTTGGGCACCCTAGAATTCTCCTTGAATATGGCCACCTTAGTTAGGGAATGAGCAATCATATTAGCTAGCCTCTTAGTAAACTCCACATGAGAGTTTTTCCAATAAACTAAAATTTAATCTTTGCACTCTTAAGCGTTAGCTCCGAACTCTATAGCAACTTCCTCTAAGGCTTTCATGCTATATACCACCAACTTCGAATCCATCTCAAAGATGATATTATCTAATTGAAGCTCTCCCATCCATTTGATAGCATATAACAAATCATATGCTTCCTCTACATGGACATTAAGAATTGGTTTAAACCATTCTGTCCTAGCTCCAATAAACAAGCCAAATTCATCCCTTAAACACATTCTTATCCCCACTTGATTATGAGGAGATGAAAAGGAAGCATCAATATTGCATTTGATATCTTTTCTAAAAAAACGTTCATATTAGTTTCTAGTTTATAAAATCAGATGCATGACCTTTTTCTCTCTCTCTCACAAACTGAAAAGAGTCTGTTGAATTCTGAGAAATTTTCGTCTTAGACAAATAAATCCTTGAAGACAGTATGCCACCATACGCCTCATGCTACATGTGTTTGTGATACGTGATCAATGGTTCTATATTCCCGATAAGCGATAAAAATTTATATGTAAGATTATTATATATAAGTGGACGTGATGAGTTCTCCTGTGTTTAGCGTTTGTCTACATCTATGCCAACAACAAACAATATCCTGAACAGCTCAAAATTGTAGGGGCTTTGTTAAATATACCTCACCTCTTTAATTTTGCCACATCCCTTCCCCTTGAAAAGACCTAACTATCTCTACTTAATTTTCCTAACCCTATCGTCCTGACTATTTTTTTTTCATGAAAATTTGAACTTCACGTCAACTTGTTGACAAGACTTTTTGTCAACAAGTTGATACTTGTGTTAACGGTAGCCCTCTCGTATTCATAACACGCTCATCAACTTGTTGCCGAGGATTTTCGTCAACAAGTTGACGAAACCCCTTGTCAACAAGTTGATGAGCATGTTAATGGCAACTATGTGAGCATTATTACCTCTCATCAACAAGTTGACGTGAACCCTCGTCAACAAGGTGACGAGAAATACGAAAACACAGGAAAAAAATGCACAATAGAGAAAAAATAAGGGTAAAATGGTCTTTTTAGAGGGGAGGGGAGGTGGCAAAATTCAATGGGGATGCTTAGATAACCAAGCCAAAGTTGGAGCAATATACAAGGACCGCAACATCCTTAATAGCTCGGTCCAACTTGAAGAAACAGTATCGTTAATAGCCCGTTGAAAAGGCCCTTCCGTTTGGGCCTGTTAAGGCCTAAAGTTGGAGAAACCTTATCTGGATTTTTATTGCTTTATTTTTGGGCCTCTAATCACAGGTTTCACCTATATTTCATTTCCGAGTTTTATTCTATCATGAAGGGTTCACAGTTGCCCAGTGTTTCTGTTGTTCTGGTTTCCTTTGAATGAAGATGATTTTCGACACACAAAAAAAGGGTTCATAGTTGCGTGTGGGGTTCATATTTCATCGTGCTTGGGTTGTGTAAATTATCTAATTCTCACGGAGGGAAACGCTTGAGTTTATTTACTTGTTAATATAGGTTCAAATCAACCTTTGAGTTTATTTAATTTCTGGTGCATACCTCCTGCTCCAGTTACCCTTGATAAACATTAATCGAACAAATGTTATTTAAATTATATGGTGCTATTTAGAAATTAAATATGAAATTATTAATAGTTGATGAAAAATTAATTACTTAGATTTTGATAGAATACGAATACATGATAAACCCCACTCATTTTGTTGATTTTCAAATTAGAATTGAGTCTTGCCAATGAGTGTCTTAAAGGCGTTGGTTTAGGATTCTATAAAAGGAAAATATGTTTTAAAAGTATAAGTTAAACACTTTTCGATATAATAAATACATCATTTTTCCATACAAACTTACCTCTTTTAATTTCTTAGCTAATGTTTTAAGAACATTTATTAGCATTTTTCATTAGAATTTACAACTTATTCTTTATTATTCACGGAAGTGTAAATTCAAGTATTTTTACTCTCTTTGTTATTAAAAAAAAAAGTATGTTTACTCTCTTTCATGTAAACAAAAATAAAATTTGACTTAAAATTCAAAAAATTGATAAATCAATATCTTAAAATTAATTAACCAAAATCTATTAGTCTGAGCAACAAACAGCTCGATTTCTCTTGGATAAAGTCTTAAATTCGAATATTGTGATTAAAAAAATATTGGATAATTTTATCTTTCTAAGTTGGTACGTTTTATCCCACTCAATTTTAATTAATCAAAATCCAAAATAACTTCTATAAATTAAGAGTTTTTAAAATCCATTAAGATCGGTGTTTACATGAAAAAACGCATTATAAGTGTAACACCTGAGGACGAGATCGACCTCGTATTAGGACATCGTATCGAGACCTCGCGTCGAGACCTCCTGTCGAGACCCCGTGCCGAGATCGTATGCCGAGGTCGTATGACGAGCTGAGGAGACGCTTGCACGAGCATCCTGGTCGACATCGTGTCGAGATGATAACACTCGTATTTTTACGAATATTATTTAGCGTTAATTAGTATATTTTGTTGTGATTATGTTTTATTAAAGTAATTACTTGTTTTTAATATTTTTAAGTGAATTGTATTGTTTCTAATATTTATAAATTGATATAATCACGCGGAGAATTAATTTTTCGTAAATTAATTTTCCGGGATTTTCCGTCGAGAATCGTCACTGTGTTTTTAGATTTTAAGTCTATAGATTAGAGGGTGATTATAAGAGAGGAAAGATTAGATGAGTTAGACTTGTTGTTTGGATTAATATCTTACTTTAAAATCTAGGTGTCGCTTATTTGTGGTTTTATGAAAGATAAATTCATTTAAAATGGTTTTCTTGTAATTAATTATTGTTTAAGAGATATTTAAGGGAGATAAGACCAAACTGTTTTTTTCCACCAGCTGTAGATAAATATCATGATTAGTTTCCTCCACCTCCATAAATATCACGCTTAGCCGCCTTAAACACTCACTTTCCAGTTTCTTCTTTTTTCTTCTTATCTAAATTTCCTCTTCTCCAAACCTCCATTGAAGAACCTTGAGTTTCATTGAGCTTCTGCATAAACTTTCTTCATCAACCTTGTTTCTTATCATCTTCTCGACATATATCACCATCTCGACCATCTTTTGAGGTATGAAAAATAGAATTTTAGTTCTCTTCATGTTACTGTTAGCGCCACTTCTTCTCTCTATTTTAGCTAGTTTATATGCTTCCAAATCAGGTCATATTGATAGGTTTTCTTTTTCATGACATGACCTATCTTTCTAACCAATTATTTGAGCTTGTAAAACAAATTGCTTTCTCTGTTTTCTGCAATAGGCAGTGCCCAAAACCCTCCCTATTTGGTTTGTTTTGATTTCTTGTTTTAGTTTGTTGTACGTTGCTTCTTGTTGATGTTTGTTGTTGATTTATTGGTTATAGAATCATATAACCTTTTTCATGAACTTTTGATCGAAAACCCTAACTTTGTGTTAGAGGAAAAATATGTTTAATCTTGCTTGAATCATGCATGAAATATGTGATTATATGTTTAATATGATTTTAGGACTATTAGGATTAAGTTGCATGATTAGTTTGGTGTTAGATTAGTTTTTGTGCAAAAATGGATTTTTGAGGGATTATGAAATTGATTTCTTTTTGAGTTTTAAATTTTAACAAAATTGGTTATGGTCTTATTTTAGTTGCTGGACCCTGATGAAAGTTTTTTTTTTTTTTTTGAAATATAAACTTAGGTTTTGATTAAATTGTGCTTAATGTGTTACTTGATTTTAAGCTTGAATTAGTACTTTGGAAAAATGGCTTTGTCTGGTGATGTATGAAAGAAGTTTTTAATAAAATTTTAGAGAAAAGGAGTTATTTTGTAATGTTTGAATTCTGGTTGTATTTGTTTAAGTTCTTGAGTTTTAATGTTTACTTGGGTTGTGGTTAAGATTGGGATAATGAGAGCTAAGTGTTATTAGAACCCATAGATAGAACTAAGTTGTGCTCGTATTAGGCAGTGTGAATTCCGAGATCGTGCTGCAAGGAGATCAGGGTGTACGAGAACACGAAACCGAGGTTGACTGAGAGCCGTACGTGTCGAGATCGAGTAAGAGAAGTCGTTGTCGAGCTCGTTTGAAGACAGTCGTGTCGAGGTCGTTGTCGAGCTCGTTTGAAGACAGCCGTGTTGAGGTCATTGTCGAGCAGCGTTAGCTTGGAGTTCGGTAAGGGCACTTCTAGACATTTAGGATTCATTTTATGTCCCTATGTAAGGACAACTTTGGATATGCTTAAGCTATTGTTTTGTTATTTAAATTGCTTTATTTAAATACGAAGAAGTCTGAGAACTCTACGAGTTCGAAGTCAGGGTCTTCGAACCCCTTCGTTTTGTTGTCGTGCGGTCGAACATATTCCGAGGCATTCGTGGGTGAAAACTTTGTGGTTGGTCTCACGAACCCAACCCCCCACTTGTTTGTACCTCTGTTAATTCCATTGAGTTCGGGAGGGATAGATTCCTTGATTTGCGTGTCAAGCATGTAATGTTGTGATATGATTGGGTTTTTGCATGTATTTAATATGTGATTGAATATATGTTGTGAATTGTGTATTGCCTGTTGAATTGCGTTTCTTCATGTTGAGCCTGTTCTTTTTATTTGACATGCGGTTGAATATCTTGCGTATAACTCTTTGAATATCGTATGCAGCGAATTGTTCATTGAGTGAGAGAGCTTAGCGAGGCGTTGGCGTTTGAAGTTGCGACCCGGAGAGCGGAGAGGGTGCCAGGGGCCCTTTTTCCGGTTATGGGGGCTTCTTAGCGGTGCCTCGCTATGGGACCCGAGTTGATCGTCCTAGGGAGAGCGAAGATCCCAAGGCTTTACCGACTTTCCAAAGATACGATGCAGCGTGTGCATTCCGAGTAATTGTCGAGTCTAGAGTGAGATGGTTGAGTTACGTTTGGTGATTGATAAACATTGTTGTGTTGCTTATTTCTTTATGCCGTGTTTATCTTGAATTGTTGAGAAGTTGACCCTTTCCCGTGGTACCTTCAATCCATGATGGTTACCCAGGCGATGTCGAGGGTGCAGGGAACTCGACAGCAGATGATGGCGAAAAGGAGCTCGACGAGGATCAGGGCGACGACCTATATTTGTCGTGATTGATTATGTTTGTTGGATGTTTTTTTTGGGATGACTGTACTTTGTTTTTTTTTTTTGTGTTCAGAGGTTGTGACCAATTTGGGCTAGATGTCATTTTGAGCACAGGGTAGACTGGTGGTTTTACTTTTGGAGCAGCCCCCTGCGTGGGTGTCTGCCGGGAGTACCCCCAGGGTATGATTGCTCTCTTGAGGGTCATCATACCATAGGTGTATTTCTTTGCACATTTCCTACTCTGTTATTTTGTACATACTGTGTATATGACTTATGTATTTATGCATGTATGTTTTATCAGGATTTAAGTCTTGTGTCTTAGTTGCACCATGTTTCGAAAAGCTGTAATTACTCTGATGTGCACTAGCGGGAATTATTGATGAAAAAAAAAAAAAGTACCGCATTTTTCTAAAGGGCACAAGAGTACCGTTTTAAAACGTATCGCATACAGGTTTAGTTTAGCTCTGTAGCGGTCCGGAAACGGGTCGTTACAATAAGAGTCTAAAACATTAAGATCTCATTCACAAGACTCGAATTTTAGACTTGTTTAAAGTGGATCAAATTCTTTGCCATTAAGATCAACACACGTTGATTCATCATAGTTGTCAAAACCGGACCGAACCGGCTGAACCGGGAACCGGATGCCTGTCCGGTCCGATTAAACATCAAAACCGGCTTGCTTAAGAACCGGCTTAAAAACTGGAAAACCGGTAAAAAAAAAGGCCAAAACCAGGAAAACCGGCCAAAACCGGGGACCGGGCGGTTCAGAAAAAAATAATTTTTTATTTTTTTTTGGAAAAAAAATAGTAATGACATTATTTTTGACACATAAGAGATTTTTTATCCATTTTTTTCACGTCGATGGATTAAATTAAATATTATAATAAAATTTAAAATTAATTTATATATTAATATTATTATGAGAGTACTTACATTACAATATTTGTGATTATTGAATATTAGAATGTTATTATAACATATTTGTTTTAGTTTAATATGTAATTTTTGCATGTTATATGTTAACTTATAAAATTTAAGCGGAGTTTAATTTTTTATATCGTGATGTTATGAATATTATGTTATTTTTTGTTTATTAGTGATTTATATGTTATATTAAAAATTTTAAAAATATAATTTAATTCATTTCCGGTCCGACCCCAATTCGACTCCGGTCCGACCTTTGAACCTTGAACCCGTGTCTACACCGGTTCAATGTCCGGTCCAGTTGTGATAACCTTGGGGTTCATTCGTGTCCTAATAATCCGTTAATTCACTAAGTGGTGAGCATAAGGCATAGTCTTAGTGTAAGTTATGGAATATTTTTGGAGAATTTTTAGAAATGGGCAACTTCAAAACCTTATAGAAATAATGTGACATGAACACAAGTCAATATGTTAGGTTCGATTCCCATACTATATCAGTTTGTCTTCATCTTGGCAAGGTTGCTATCAAAGCACTATGGGTATACTACCATGCATGCACGTTCCGTCTTATCTCCGCTTGTAGTTGACGAATTGTATGCCACTACACACTTGGATCCTCGTCATCTGCATGGTAATCGTGTCTTGCAGTCAAAACTCAATCTTATTCTTTTATAGTTGTCATTCTTGTATTTTTGCCTAACAATAAATTTAAGTTAGATTATTTATTTTGATTATTTATTTGAAGTCATTCTCATTTTGTTGTTGTTGGAAGAGTCATTTTCATATTTTGAAGTTAATATTCTGATCTAATTTCAACAATTTACATATATATATATATAGTACACGTAATATAAGATAGATGCAAAGGCTCTTTCGAAATGAACATATAGTTAAAATCAACACCAGATTATTTATTCTTAACTTAATTTAAAGTATATCCTCATGATCTTAGCCCATTAAAATTTAAGAATGAATATACAATTATTGATTTGTTTCAAAAACAAATTTATATTGGAAAGTGTTCTGGACAGAACTTTAGGGGATGACCGGAGAAAAAGCGGTACGGTGGCGTCAGGTCGGACGACGACGGCGTGTGGTGGTGGTGTACCTGCAAACACTCCGGCCTTTCAAGTCGATCGTGTAAGAGGTAAGTGAAGAGGTGATGAAATGAATAATACCTCAATCGTTTGAAGTGACTCTCCTTTTATAGGAGTCAAGGTCGGTGAGGGCGGTTCCCGTGTGGCGCCCGGGATGCCGTCAGATCGTTTTACCGACCTGTGATGGGATGGGCGGAATGCCGAGGGCCGTTGGATCGGCCACGTCGATTCGGTCTCGTGGCAAGCGGTGGGAACCGACTTTGGTAATGGGTCGCGGATGACTCTTCTGATTGGGCCTCGCCCCGGTCAGCTTGCCCCCAGTCGCTAGCTCGAATGTCGAGGTGGTGACTTGTTTGTCGGTTCGTTGATGTTGGCGCTCAACGCCCTTGTCCGTAAGGAACCGTAAGCGTCGTCATGTCGTGTTTGTACAAGGTTTTGATACGAGCTCGTGCACGAGGTCGATCTCTTTATCAGGTGCTCTCGGCACGAGGTCGGTCTCTTCATCAGGTGCTTGTGCAAACGCACAAGGCTTTGTCACGAGCTCGTGCACTCGGTCTCGGCACGAGGTCGGTCAGGGTGCTTGTGCAAACGCACAAGGCTTTGTCATCACGAGCTCGTGCACGCGGTCTCGGCACGAGGTCGGTCAGGGTGCTTGTGCAAACGCACAAGGCTTTGTCATCACGAGCTCGTGCACGCGGTCTCGGCACGAGGTCGGTCAGGGTGCTTGTGCAAACGCACAAGGCTTTGTCACGAACTCGTGCACGCGGTCTCGGCACGACGCTCGATCTCTTCATCAGGTGCTTGTGCAAACGCACAAGGCTTTGTCATCACGAGCTCGTGCACGCGGTCTCGGCACGAGGTCGGTCAGGGGGCTTGTGCAAACGCACAAGGATAACAGTGTTTTGTTTTCTTCAATCATACTTTATTGCTTCATATTGTGTGTTACGGATACAATTGTTTCAACTATAATATTTCTTCATTTTTGCCGCGTTCCAAGTTCTCGGAATTTGCTGTCCTTGTAGTGTCTCGAGGGTGTAGGCGCCGGTACCCGTCTTTACGACGATTCTGTACGGGCCTTCCCAATTGGGCGCAAGTTTCCCTTGTGGGGCGTTCTTCAGGCCAACATCAGCTCGCCGAAGAACTAGATCTCCAGGCATGAATTCTCTGGGTACAACACTTTGGTTGTATCTTGCTGCGATCTTCTGTTTCACGGCGACCTCGCCAAGTGCCGCGAGTTCCCTGCATTCGTCAAGGAGGTCAAGTTCTTCTCGTACACTCTGACAGTTGTCAATGCTACTCTGGGGATGTGAGGTTCTCCAACTAAGTTCCCCAATCTCGACAGGAATAACTGCCTCAGTCCCATAAGTGAGACGAAAAGGGGATTCTCCTGTCGTTGAATGTGGAGTAGTCCGATACGCCCAAAGCACTCGGGGAAGCTCTTACGCCTGGTGCCCTTGGCCTCGCTCTATCCTTCGCTTTGAGACCTCGTAAAATAACCCTGTTCGCGGCCTCGGCTTGGCCGTTAAATGCGGGGTGTTCTCTGAGGTGAATTCTTTTGATGTCGAGGTCTTCCATAGTCTTTCGGAATCCGCGATCCGCGAATTGTGTTCCGTTGTCAGTGACGACCACCCTGGGAATCCCGAACCTCGTCAGAATATATCTTTTGAAGAACTTAATCAAGTTCTTTGCAGTTATCTTTGCCAGGGGCTCTGCCTCAACCCACTTGGTAAAGTAATCTACCGCAACGGCCAGGTACTTCACCTGTCCGGGAGCCGTTGGAAAAGGTCCAAGTATATCAATCCCCCACCAGGCAAAAGGCCACGGTGAAGTCAGGGAGGTTAACTCTGTAGGAGGAGCTAAGTGTAGATCGCCATGTCTCTGGCATTTGTCGCATTTCTTCACGAACGATGTTGCGTCCGCATTCAGAGTTGGCCAATAGTATCCTGCGCGGAGGATTTTCTTTGCCAAGGAACGTCCTCCAAGGTGTTGCCCACATATGCCTTCATGCACTTCAGCAAGTGCATATTGCGCTCGTGCATCGTCGAGGCATTTCAACAGGGGGGTGGAGAACCCTCTTCGATATAAGATACCGTCGATCATGGAGTATGAAGATGCTTTCTTTCGGATTTTGGCAGCCTCCTTCTCATTATCAGGTAGTTGACTAAGTTGAATAAACTCTTGAATGGATGTCATCCAACTGTCGGGCTCATCGGGCAGATCCTCGACACTTGCCTGGGAAATTGCAAAGCAGAATTTCGGCAGTTTTCTCAGTGCTTCGTCATAAGTGGCATCAACTACTGCAGTAATGCTAGGTTTGGCCAGTGTTTCTTGTATTACCGATCTGTTGTTTCCAGAGCTTCTCGTGCTGGCGAGTTTGGACAAAATGTCAGCTCTGGCGTTTTGTTCTCTCGGGACGTGTACGATCTCAACTGAGGAGAAGTCGCTCATTTTCTTTTTTACCAGGGCGAGGTATTTTTGAAGAAGTGGATCTTTAGCCTGGTATTCTCCACCAATCTGGGACACAACTAGCTGAGAATCAGTTCTGAGTTTTACCTCTTCTAGAAGTCTCGAGCGATGTGAGGCCAGCTTAACACGCTTCGTACTCTGCCTGGTTGTTGGAGGTGGGAAAGGAGAATCCCAATGAAATTTCGACAATCAGCCCGTCGTCGTTCTCGAGCAATAAGCCAGCGCCACTGCCTTTGGAATTCGACGATCCGTCGACATGGACCGTCCATCTGGAACATGGTTCTGTAGCCCCAGGAGTCATCTCGGCAATGAAATCCGCCAAGCACTGGGCTTTGATAGTTTGTCTCGACTCGAAAGTGACTCTGAATTCGGACAACTCGATCGACCACTTGATCATACGCCCTGCCAGGTCAGGCCTGTGTAGAATCTGTTTGATTGGTTGGTCAGTTCGAACCATAATGGGATGTGCCAAGAAGTATTGTCTTAGGCGTCGAGCTGCGACAACTAGCGCGAGCGCGACTTTTTCGATCTTCTGGTATCTCAGCTCAGGGCCCTGAAGTGCTTTGCTTATAAAATAGACCGGTTTTTGGCCCTCATCTGTTTCGCGAATGAGGACGGCACTCAGAGCTTCGTTCGATACTGCCAAGTAGAGATAAAGGACCTCCCCCGGATACGGTCTCGTCAAGACTGGCGGTTGGGACAGTATGCGTTTTACCTGTGTTAAGGCTTCTTCGCACTCGGGCGACCACTCGAACTGAATTCCCTTTTTGAGCAAGCGGAAGAAAGGCAACGCATGTTCTGCGGACTTTGAGATAAACCTCGTCAGGGATGCGAGCATTCCAGTGAGCTGCTGGATGTTTTTCTTCGACGATGGTTGCTGCATCTCTGTGATAGCTCGACATTTGTCGGGGTTGGCCTCGATTCCCCTCTCGGTTGGATAAAAACCTAGAAATTTGCCAGCTCGTACTCCGAAAGTGCACTTTTCGGGATTGAGCCTCATATTATGTCTTCGTATTTCAGCAAAGACTTCTTTAAGATCGACGACGTGGTCGATTTCCCTCGTCGTTTTTACTATCATATCGTCCATGTATACCTCCAGCATTCTACCGATTTGGTTGGCAAAGACTTTATTCATCATGCGCTGATATGTCGCTCCAGCGTTCTTGAGGCCAAAAGGCATCACGTTATAGCAGTAATTGCTTTTATCGGTCATGAACGCGGTTTTTTCTTGATCGGCATGGTGCATCGGAATCTGGTTGTAACGGTATGCATCCATAAAAGACAACAACTGAAAACCGGAGGAATTATCGACGAGTTTGTCGATATTAGGGAGGGGGTAGGCGTCTTTGGGACATGCCTTGTTAAGATCAGTGTAATCAACACACATGCGCCATTTTCCATTAGATTTTTTAACTAATACAACATTTGATAGCCAAGTAGTATATTTGACCTCCTAATGAATTCACCTTTATCGGGTTTTCAACGGCTTTGGGCTGCGGCCACTTTTTCAGGAGCTTGCTTACGGCGGCTCTGAGCTACCCAGCGAGCCTTGGGGTCGAGAGCGAGTTGGTGGCAAGCGATATCAGGAGAAATACCTGGCATGTCGGCAGCAGTCCAAGCGAAGAGGTCTGCATTGGACTTCAGGCACTCTGTTAGTTGTAATTTGACCTGTTCAGGGAGGTCGGCACCAAGCTTCACCGTCTTCCCAGGGTCTTCTCCTAGCTGAACTCGGATGAACTCTCCATCGGGTACCGGCCTTTTAATTTTTTGCTGGAGCTCGCGGGCTAGGGGGTCGTTTTCCGGCATTTCATCTTCGATCTCAATCCTGGCATCAAAATCGGTGAGATTGACCTCTGCAGCAGCTTTTTGCTTTCCTTCTCTTGGCTCGTCGGCTTTTAAAGATAAAAGATAGCATCTCCTCGCAGCTTCTTGATCCGCTGCGATGGTGACGACTTTGTGCTCGTTATCATGGAAGCGCATTTTCAAGTGGACTGTCGAGGTTACAGCTCCGAGTTCACCCAGCGTCGGGCGTCCGACGATGCAGTTGTAAACGGACTTGCATGGTAATACAATAAACTGGACCTTCACAGTTTTGGAGATTGGTTGTTCTCCAAAAGTCACCATCAACTCCACATAGCCCAACGGCTTTGTCTTCGAACCGTTGAACCCAGTCAGATCAGACCCCGGGTATGGTACGAGATCTTTTTCTGGAAGTTTCAAGGTTTTGAATAACTCGTGGAACATGATATCCGCCGAGCTCCTGGTCTATCAAGATTCTTCGACGTCAAAGTTAGCCATATAGGCTTTCACCAATAGGGAATCAAGTAGTTCACCTTTCATTCACCAAGTCTTCATCCGAAAAGGCTAGGGGTGGTCTTCCCTTATCTTGAAGCTTGATGAATAGAAAACAGAGAAGCGGTCATTGCTTCTCTCAACTTCCGCTTTTGCGAATTGATGCTCGCCCCTTCTTTATCGGAGAATCCTCCGGAAATGACCATGGCGACAGGAGGAGGACGAGATTTCTCTTCGGATGCACGAGCTGCTCCTTCGCGTTGCGTCACAGAAGTTGATTCTTTCTTCTGAGGTCGAGGTGATCTAGATCTAGACCTTCTATCCCCGGATCTTGGCTTTCCTTTCACGTATCTAGTCAACTTCCCTTTCTTGATTAGTTGTTCTATGACGTCCTTCAGGTGAAAGCATTCATCAGTATCGTGCCCAATACACTTGTGGAAGTGGCAGTATTTCGATTTATCAGCGTTTGGCATCTCTTTTCCCTCCTGGGAAATCGACTCGACATCGCGGAGTCGGTGCTCGCGCACTCATTCAGTATGCGCTTGGGTGTAGCGTTCAAAGGGGTATATTCGTCATACCACTTAGGACCACGTCGTTCCTTCTCCTTACGCGACTTGTCTTCGCGTTGTCCACCAGCTTTCTCCTGGGTCTTACCTTTAGTTCTCGATGTCATCAACTTTTCTTCATAATTCATATGTTTCTGAGCTCGCCGAGAACTCGCTCGTGTCTCGGTCGGTCGACACCAATGTCGACGCTAAATAAACTTCCTTCTATCAGGCCTTGCTCTAACAAGTACAGCTTCATCTCGTCAGAGCATTTCTTTACCAGAATGGCCTCTTTGTTGAAACGCCCGACGTAGTCTCCGATAGACTCATCTTTCTCTATTTGAATTACGCCAGAGCCATTTATCGACTTGGGTTGGACTTTAGACGCAGATGAAATGTGCGAGAATCGCTAACGAGCTCACCCAGAACCAATGGAATTTTTCCTAAGAGTCCGGAACCAAGACAAGGCCGCTTTCTTCGTGAGTGAGGGAAGATTCTCAGACTTCACCTACTGGGCGCTCGATAGCTCATGACAGCCTCAAAGCAACCAATATGTTCGTCGGGGTCGGTGGTGCTATATGAGTCCAAAGCGGGTGGTTTCAAGATGCTTGAATCGGGAATTTCATGACTTTGGGCGTAAAAGGACCAAAGCTTTATGCGAGTCACCCGTGTCATCGCTCACGAGAGGAAGTTGATGAAACAGAGCAGCACGGCAGCGTGAGAGGTGTGCCCAGAAGTTTTGACTTGCCGCCTAAATGCTGAGGCGGCTCTTCTATGAGGAGTGTCACTACTCGCGATGGTATCTTCGCTACAGACGCCGCTGGCGTCGGGAGTGGCGATGGCACCGCGAGTACGATCCAATCGAACGGTTATTTTGGTGTGCTCTATCCACAGAGTGATGCGGAGTCGTGCCATGGTGGTGGCGATGAACAGATCTGAGATTTGTAGACTCCTTCGACCTCTGAGTAGAACGAGAAACATGATCTTCTCTGTTGTCGACCTGTGTGGCAATGCGAACGGGGATTTCCTTCTGCTGATTCTCCATTCGATCGAGGCGTTGATTCTGAGCGTGCATTGCTTGAAGATATTCGAATGAATTCACGGAATTCGTGGATCGGAACGGCGTCATTTTGATGGGGAGGTGGAAGGTTACTCCTCTGTCTCTCATGTTCCACGACAAAATTAACAGGTTCGTGGTGAGGTGGTTAATCTGCGTTCGCACGAGTGGAGCTGCGAGTCGCGACCTGGTGCTTTGATCCAGTCATCGTCTCGACAAGTGTCGAGCAAAGATGTCGAGCAAAAGATGTCGAGCAAAGATGTCGAGCAAAGATGTCGAGCAAAGAAATGGAATCTGAAATGATTCCCACAGACGGCGCCAATGTTCTGGACAGAACTTTAGGGGATGACCGGAGAAAAAGCGGTACGGTGGCGTCAGGTCGGACGACGACGGCGTGTGGTGGTGGTGTACCTGCAAACACTCCAACGCTCAAGTCGCCGTGTAAGAGGTAAGTGAAGAGGTGATGAAATGAATAATACCTCAATCGTTTGAAGTGACTCTCCTTTTATAGGAGTCAAGGTCGGTGAGGGCGGTTCCCGTGTGGCGCCCGGGATGCCGTCAGATCGTTTTACCGACCTGTGATGGGATGGGCGGAATGCCGAGGACCGTTGGATCGGCCACGTCGATTCGGTCTCATGGCAAGGCGGTGGGAACCGACTTTGGTAATGGGCTGGCGGATGACTCTTCGGATTGGGCCTCGGCCCAGTCCGGAACAGAAAGTATTTGATAATAAATGTCATTTTAAAAATATAAAACTTATTTATTATTTACATGTTAAATAATTAAAAGTATTTAATAAAATATATTATATAACCTTGAACATGTTGCTTTAGATTTCTTGTTAGTGACATCCTTAATTTTTCACGAGATAAGATGGGTGAATCTAGGGTATTCCTCCACCGAGAGTTAGGGACTAATCCCTTCAAGTAAGATAAAATGGATGGAGAATGGTGCAAGAAGAATGGAAAACATAGGTAAAAAAATTGCAACCAAAGTTTGAACATTTGTGGATAAAAGCTGGAATAGATCAAACTTTGACCATTTAGCTTGATCATTGATGGTTTTGTTCTGTTCGTCGTGTATGAGTAGCAAGTCGTCAAACTCGACAATTTCGTAGGAGTCTTTGCTTTGATCCCTTAACTCTCCATTGATCACTAAAGAAGTAGTGCCGTTGAGAGGAGTTAGAGTTGGGAAAACTTGGCCAAGAAATAGATTGCAACTCATAGAGTTTGTTCGGATAAAACTCGGGGGTCTCGACATTTAAAACAATCATGACTTCTAAAAATTTATCAAGAGACCAAAAGGATATTTTATTATAAAATAATTTAAAAATAGTTTTCTATTTTGGTGGAAAATTTTGCAATGGAAATGGAGTGCGAAAGTGTCGGTGAGTGAGGGTGGTTTTTTTTTTTTTTTTTGTTACAGGTGAGTGAGGTTGGTTTAACAACGACATATGTTGGATGGTGCCAAACGTCAACATGAGCGGCAGGGTGAGTGCTAACCAGCCTCAATTTACGCGGAATCGCTTTTGGCTTTTGCTCATTGCCGCGTTCTTCTCCTTTTTGGGACCCCGTTGCTTCCCTTTCTTAATCAGCCTTGGGATCCCCCTCCAATCCAATTTAACTTTTAAAAATTTGTTACAATATGCACAAATGGCCTTTCACCTTTGTTTGTTTGAACGACAAAGACACCCAGTTTTAAGATCGAAGAAGAACGTGTCTTGCTATCTATTATATAATATAACTAATATTTTACCCGTGCATACTGCAGAGAGACAATTATTTTGTAATTATATATGACTATAAAAGAATTGGAGGATGCACTAATGAGATTTTTGTGATCCAGATTTAATATATTTCAAACTATTTAGACTACTTTTGAAATTGAAGAAATAATAGTTATAATATTGTTTTGATATTTTTTATAATTAGAAACTTTTATAACAGAAAAATACCAAAGAAACCATTCCAAAAGAATTGGTCATCCTTACATACCAAAGAAAATACCAAATCCTTCCAAAATATGGCCAGATTTATCAATAACAATAAAAAACTAAGTAGTAATCTTTTTCACAACCACCATGTTGTTCTGATTGGGATAGAGAAAGTCAAAGATGAGTTTGTTGCCACCCTTAAAACCATTAATTCTTCAAAAAGTTTTCCATCAAGCATCAACCATCAATCGATAACTTCTTGAATGAGCAAAAATTTGACTGCAAATTTGAAATTGTGAAATAATAGTTGTAGTTATCAACCTTCTCACAATAAGTAGAGAAAAAAATATAATAAAAGTCCATTAACACGAACATACCTAAATGCTACAGGTTGTGGAACACTTCTTTGAACACAACGTTTGTGGTTGTGTTCAATGGTTGTTTCTCCTTATCATGTATTAATATCTTTAACCCTTTCTTGGTCTGGACTCTGGAAATTGCTACATATAACTGGTCATGACTAAAAACTGGTCTAGGTAAGTACAAACCAACACTTGCTAGTGATTGACCCTGAGATTTGTTTATGGTCATAGCATATGAGACAATTATAGGAAACTGTCTCCTAATTAACTTAAAAGGCCATGGGGATTGGGATGGTGACATACACATTCGAGGAATATATACGTTGTCCATATTACCATTTGAAGACATCTTTTTGGCTTCAATGACACGATTTCCCAATCTTGTCACTATCGATGCCGTACCATTACATAAACCTTCGCTTGGTCTATATTCCTCAAAAGCATAATAGGAGTTCCAATCTTAAGTGTAATCTTATGGTTGGGAAGTCCAGAGGTTACGAGAGAATTAAGAAATTCAGAGTAAGAATCTCAAATGGTTCACATTCATAAGCATCGACTTATCAATAGAATCGTAGCTTAGATATTCTCTTTGTTCACCTATGTTGACAAAAAAATATAATATCATCAATCATTAGAAAACTAAGCGATATAAAGTCTTTGGTATGTAAGTAAGTGTAAAATAATAATGATGTAATACCTGGAAGCAAGTTCATGATATAATCATTGATTTGGTCGACAACTTCAATTGTTGATGCAGTATTGCTCTTATTTGCAAAAATACCTCATTATTGTGTTCTTTGTATAAAATCTGGATATGTGCTTCTAACTATAGCATCAATGGGGTCATCAAAATCTGTTATCAAACATTCATCCGAATTTTGATTTCTGCATATCCATCATTAGGTTCAGATAATTTGCCATCCCCAACATCTAGTATCCATTGTGCAAATTGAGCAAGTTCAGAAACACTTGTATCTTGTGGATCATGCTGTAAACGCATGTTTTTTGTTAGAGTTAACACTTTACAGTTATCCCAAAGATATGATGCATTTATAGAAGCATGTACAATGTCAGAGCGGCTCCCTCTTGGAACTACTGGTAAGATTTGTCTAAAGTCACCCCCAAAAACAATGACTTTTCCTCCAAATACTAAAGACTCGCCATTTTCACTACTCATTATATCTCTTAGACTTCTATCCAATGCTTCAAAACAATACTTATTTTCATTGGAGCTTCATCCCATATTATCAACTTTGCTACCTTTAACAACTCAGCTAGTTCACTACCTTGATGAATGTTGCATGTGGAATTTTCTAGTGTAGGAATTGGGATCTTGAACTTTGAGTGTGCTGTTCTACATCCTTGTAATAAAAGTGATGCTATCCCACTTGATGCCACATTTAATACAATATGTCCCTCAGAACGTAAACCACATGTGAAAGTTCTCCACATGTGTGTTTTTCCAAAGACCTCCAAACCATATAGGAAATACATACCTCCTTTTCCATTATTCATAGCTTCCATAACTGTATCAAATATTACCTTTTGCTCATCTGCAAAATTTATGTTGTCAACCATAAAAGTAGAACACAATTTTTAAATTATATTATATAATTTCAGGTGGGAATGAAAGAAATTCCAAATACAGGCAACATAAGATTGTAACATTTATATGAATATAATTTATGAATGTCACCTGTGAGAGTAGCAAGCAAATTCTGGAATTGAAGTCGCAACTCAGATAAATTATAATCACGTTCTGCTGCGATAAGTCTATTTCCTGACTGGCTTATTACATAGCCTTTTGGATATGGTATTGATGAGAATTCCTTTAAGCTTCTTCTATTAGCTTGCATCAGGTTCTCTATTTCAATTAGAGTCGATTACGTAAATCCTCGTTGCTAAGGTCTTTGGCCTATAAATTCAATGATTCAATGAATGTGAAAATGATTATAAACATTTGATACCATGTAAGACAATTTTGTTGGTTCTCAGTATCGAAATCAAGCTTGATCTCGACGAGTTGAGCTTGATCTCGACAGTTGAACTTGATCTCGAAAATTTGTTGATCTCGACAGCTATTCACACATGTCGAGATCACGCTGAAGCTGTTGGTCCTCAAGCTGTTGAAATGAAGCTTGAATGAAGCTTGATCTCGCAGCATGAGCTTGATCTCGACAGGTTGAGCTTGATCTCAAGCTGTCGAGTTCAAGTTCAACCTGTCGAGATCAAGCTCAACCTGTCGAGATCAAGCTTGGTTTCGACAGGTTGAGGACCAACCGCTTGAGCTTGATCTCGACAGGTGTGAATAGCTGTCGAGATCAACAGCTTCGAAATCAAGCTCAACCTGTCGATATCAAGCTTGATTTCGACAGGTTGAGCTTGACCTCGATAGTTTGAGCTTGACCTCGACAGGTTGAGCTTGAACTCGACAACTTGAGATCAAGCTCAAGCTGTCGAGATGAAGCTCAAGCTCTCGAGATCAAGCTTGATTTTGACAGCTTGAGGACCAGCGGCAGGCACGATCTCGGCGGCGAGATCAAGCTCACCCTGTGGAGATCAAGGTCAACCTGTCGAGATGAAGCTTGATTTCGACAGCTTGAGGACCAACAGCTTAAGCGTGATCTCGACATGTGTGAATAGCTGTCGAGATCAACATCTTCGAGATCAAGCTCAACTGCCGAGATCAAGCTCAATCTGGCGCCTATAAATCCAATGATTCAATGAATGTGAAAATGATTATAAACATTTGATACCATGTAAGACAATTTTGTTAGTCGTATGAAATTGTTATTAGTTGCATACCTTTGTTATTGGATAATCTTCTATGTTCATATAGAATACCATCAGATAAACATTCCCATGTTTCTTTCCACACATGATCCAGTCCGTTAATGCAACCTCGATAAGAGAATGGTGACAAATAATTTTCTCAAGTAGTAGCACGAACCCCAATTATTTGCTTGTCGATACCTTCTATGTATTCTTTATCATCTTCAAGTAACCCCATAGCAAAACAAAGCTTCTCTGTAAGTTGGGTACTCAATGTTATCAACAGTCCTTAATCGCTCATAGCTAGTTGCTCCCTTCACATGACTTAGCATCATTCTCAAATAGAATAATTCACCAGTAGTTGGAGGAACCCACATCAACCTACCAATTGTGTATCCTTTCTTGCGAGGTTTCCATTGTCTCGGCTTCTTTACATAGACAAATTTTGAAACAAACTGAGCATATGTCAAGTGTCTACCTTGTGGAAATATCTTATTTGCTTCCATCCATGAAGTTAACATTGAGTCTGTGACACTTGGCTTAGAAAGAACATCATCAATATCCTCGTGATCATTAAAGTAAACAGTCTGCTCTCCTGGTAGGTGAAAGAATAGCCTCTCAACAGCTGGCTGTCTACCATGAATTGGAAATGAGTAAATTCTCCAACATGCCTCGCATGGAGAAACATACCTGCAGTCAAGGTACTGTTTGATTTCATCAATGTTGCCTCTTTGATATGATCCCTCATTCTGTGTTTGTACCATAACAGCTGTAATTCGATCATATCCCTTGTTTATGTACTTGAACAAATACTTGATGGAGGTACTCTGGTTACACCATTCCATATTAATATGTGCTTGGTACTTCAATAACAACTTCGGATTATAGGGCACAATATGGCGGTTGTCAATAGAAACACCATTTTTTAAAAATGTGTTGCCGGAATTTCTTCTCCTATAAACTGGATAACCTTCTTGATCAACAATTGTGGTGTTCTGAAAATTCTTTGGATAATACCTAGAGCATTTACCGTCTTTCATGCACGGAGCTGACTTGTTATGTGCTCCACATGGACCATGGATCATGTGAGTTTTTACCATGTTATATAACTGTGGATCAATTTCCTTATCTGGAATTTCAGCTGAAATAATTTTGTCGATGTCATCTGGAGTTGGATATTTGTTTGATGGATGTAGAAAGATAAGGATGTGTGCATGTGGCAACCCTCTTTTTTGAAATTCAATAGTATACATATCTGAAATGAGGAAATGAGAATTTAAACATTAGTATGTTAGTGATGAAAATGAACATGGGTTAATAAATTTGTGTGAAAAACAAATATGTAACTTACATCCTAGTACTTTGCCAAATATATGTCTCTTTGTCAAATCCGATAACAACTGATCAAACTTAATTTTGAAAACTCTTGAGATGATATCTGGTCTATCATGTGGCTTCAAATTCATTGGTTGAAGAAACCTTTCAATTTCTGGCCAGTTGGGATTGCATGTAAATGTTAGAAATAAATCTGGGAAGCCTATGTAGCTAGATATTGCCATCCCATCAAAATATAACTGATCCATATATCGACGACTACCGACAAATGAGGACGGCAAAACAACTCTTTTTTCTTTATTTGATCCTTGTGTCTGCCCATGGTCACCTACTTCATTCAGACTCCGGTATTTATCAACTCTTAATTTTGACTGGTTTTTCCTGATGAATGATAGTCTCTTAGACTCTATCATGGTATAACCATCAACTACGAATTGCTGAAACAACCTTCTTGAACGCATTAAAGTTTGTGCCTCATCTTTTCTTGTTTGCAGCCTAAAACAGAGCCATTCTCTAATTGTAAGTCGATTCCTTTTACTTTTGTGACCATTGGCTCTATCTTTATGCAACACATCATGCCTATAACCATCTTCACCATAAGGAAATATAAGGGGATACTGGTAACCCAAATAACTTATATGTAACTCATCTATTCTTTGAAGTTCTCCACTTTGTGTCTGCATAATGATATCTCTTGGTGAAGCAGTGTCAACATCTCCCACAATAAGTGCAGCCACTTCTGAAACTTTAGGAATATTATATATTCTGCCATCAGTGGACCTATCTGAGATCAACCTCAACTTAACATCATGAACATTGGATTCTTTCAATCGTTAAGCTTGCCATCCCGAATGATTTAGCATGATCAAGTATATTTGTCTAGCATGGCGGAACAAATTTTTACTATTTGTGGATCAATATTCTCTTGGTTCCTAAGATAAAAGAATGAAAACAAGTGATGAAATAGTGAACGAGCATATGCGATAATGTTAAAATATTTGACAAACAATTTAAAATAATTAGTGATAGTTGTGTTATTACCTTCCAATGCCTTGTATTCTATTTTGAATCTCATTCTGTATCGTAAATATAAAGTTGTGCAAACTTTGGTGGCTGACCAGGCATTGGCAATAGACTTCCAATTCTATGGCATGACTGGCCTTGTATCCTATAAGTTGGTGGTCCTCTACCATTATTGATGGCCCTATCAAGTTTGGCTCCAGGAGAGGTGAAAGCAAACATCATATTGTACGCTCTAATGTGTTGTTGAAAGTTTTTGCTATCTGCTGCATATTGATTAAAAAGTAGATGCTGAAGCAATGTTGGTGGTTCTCCCAAGAGTGGAAGTTGAATCTTTCCTTGCCCACAACAAAGATGATATCTAGGACATGCAGAGTCTCTGTTTTTTCGTGTTCTCTCTTGATACCACATATATGCATGACAATCTTGACATTCAATCATTGGATCACAATGTCATAGTATCCTAATAATTAAACAAAGTGTTAATAAACAGATAAGAACATTCATGGCGCTTGTTTAATTAATAATTATAAATTCGCACCTTCACTAAGATGTGTTTGATTTGCACCATTCATGTTGACATTTAAATCTTCTTCATCAGAAGATGAATAATTATCCTAATCGAGATCTGTTTATCAACAAAGATGAAATGTGCCAATGAAAAATGGGTAATAAAGTATCTAATGAAATGTGCTAACTGAAAGTTATCTAATTTAAGCTCTATAAAAAAATACATAAGCATACCATGTAAGCCATGACTTTGTTGATCGTTGAAATCTGAAAGGATGTCTTCCTCAGAATCTGTATGATAAATTTCTTGTGTAAGAACATTTGTTGCTGACATGAGTTGTTCAGAATTTGGAGAAATGGAGCAATTTGGATTTGAAGATGATGATGCAATATTTAGATTCCTAATAGCTGCAGGATTGTAGTCATTTTTCTGAGTAACAGCAATAAATTTTGCCATTAGATTGAGACCTAAAGAACCAACATTTATGGCCCTTCTTTTTCGTTCTGATTCTTCTTTGTAAGTGCTTGGTTGAGTATGCATAACACCACCGAGTTGGAGGTGCTATTTAACTGAGAATATGTCTGAACTCCTTCGTTAAGGCAGCTAGAAGTTATGTCTGACAGTGGTGTGCTGCTTCCTGATCTCATTCTAGCACGCAGTTTCTGATTTTGCAATCTACTATATGAGAAATTTTCATTCTTCTACCGCAATAAATATTTTCTTTTTGAACGTGTTTCTGCAGATAACTCTTTGATGTCTTTATTTCCTTTGTTGTCCATGTCTTCAGAACATCAGACAAATAAGCATATAATGTAAATAAATTTCTTACATTAATTCAGCAGCAAAGTTATAGATATAAGACAAAGTTCATTTATCTCTTAATTCCAACAACTCAAAGGTTGATATCCTTGTGTGAAGTTATGTCCATCTTGAAAAATAAAAAAGGAATCGCAGTGTATGGGAGGGAAAAAGGAGGGAGGGAAAAAGGAAAGAATTTGGAATCTTTGAAATCCTTATGAGCAACACAGTGGAATGATTGTAAGACATTTTTTTTTTTTTTGGGGTTTATTGGTGTTAGTCTTTCGTGTGGTCAGTAACTTCCAACTCAACTGTTCCATTCATTAAATGCTTGTCTTAGTTGAAGGGATTTGGTGTCATCTTGGTTGACTGTATCTATTCTTTTTGGCTTTTTGACAAGATAGTCAGCTGCACATTATACAATGTAATTGAAGGTATTGGCTTTTAGCTTTTTGTTTTGATGTCCTTGTGACTTATTTTGCGGTAATGGCTTGTTAAAAAAAACATGAGTGAAGTAGACAGTGACTAAGTTGATGGTAGTAGGTAGGAGTGCTTTTGTGTGTCTGCATATCTAAAATAGGCTGCAATAATTACTTGCTATATCCTATTAGTTGCTATTAGTTAGATTTAGTTAGATACCAACTAATGAGACTGAACCTTCCTTAGTTACATAACTATTACTTACTTAGCAGGTTGTTTTATCGAAAAAAGTACAAATATATATTAACTTGATTGAATATATATTAAGTTCAAGTTGTTTGTGAAAAAAGAACTCCTACTTTTTCTATATATAGCTGTCGAGATCAACCTCTTCGAGATCAAGCTCAATCTGTCGAGATGAAGCTCAACCTGTCGAGATCAAGCTTCAACTCGACAGCTTGAGGACCAAGCTCAACCGAGATCAAGCTCAAGCCGTTGGTCCTCAAGCTGTCGAAATGAAGCTTGATCTCACAGCTTGAGCCTGATCTCGACAGGTTGAGCTTGATCTCGCCGCCGAGTTCAAGGTCAACCTGCCGAGATCAAGCTCAACCTGTCGAGATGAAGCTTGATTTCGACTGGGACCAAGCTCAACCGAGATCAAGCTCAAGTTGTTGGTCCTCGTCAGCCGAAATGAAGCTTGATCTCGCAAATCGAGCTTGATCTCGACAGTTGAGCTTGATCTCGTCGCCGAGCTCGACAAATATTCACACTGTCGAGATCAAGCTCAAGCGGTTGGTCCTCAACCCGTCGAAATCAAGCTTCATCTCGACAGTTGAGCTTGATCTCGGATACTGAGATCAAGCTCAACCTCGCCGAGATGAAGCTTGATTTCGACAAATTGAGGACCAACAAATTTTCAGCCGTGATCTCGACATGTCTCAATAGTTGTCGAGATCAACAACTGAGAACCAAGCTCAACCGAGATCTTTGCCTGTAGAAACAACAAATTGACAGAGGTAAATATCAGATATATGTTACAAAACGAAAATACGAAAATAAGAGGTAAAATAATAATGAGAAGAAGAAGAACAACCAACAATGGATATGAGAAAAAAAAGTCTTAGTCCTCGCCAGAAAGAAAGAAAAGAAAAGAAGAGAAGAGGAGGAGGAGGAGGAGGAGAAAGTATTGAGAAGAAGAAGGAAGAAGTACCGAAAGTTGATGGTGAGAAAGAGAAGTGTGAAGTGAGATGGGATAGCCACAGTCAGGAAAGAAGAAATGAGACTAACTTGAAATAGGAGTGATATAGCACAGTCTATGAAGCCGGTAGCCTCAAGCTGAGTTGACTACAAAACTATCATTTTTCGTTTTTTTTTTAATTGCTACACATTGCTACACAGCAAAATAAAATTGTTGAAGAACCGAAATCTCCTTGTTTTGGACAGGTGGCAGTAGCCTCAGGTGGGCATAATTGTTATTTCAACAGGTAGCAAATAGTATATATTTATAGTAGACTAATCAAACAATATGCTAATAAAATCCTAATTTTAGACATTTTATATAAATAACACATATAATTTTCAGGAACAAAAATATCAATATACATAAAAATTAAACAAAACAAAAATTTTATTCACATAAAAAATTATTTTTTTATTTATTTTTTACTTTCTCTCTCTCTCAATTTTCTTTTTTCACTCTCTCCTCTTTCATCAATCTCTCACACGAAACGCTGCAGTGCAAGATTCTTTGCACTTTCGATAAAAAAGCCTGCTGTTCAGTTATTTGTCTTAACTTACAATAAAATATTATTATTTGGATTTTATTTGAAATTTGAAAATAAAGCGCTGGATACCAGCTTATCAAATAAAAAAAAAACCGCTGCATACCAAAAGAAATAGGTACCAAATATAAATAAATTCACGTTTATTAAAAAAAATTAGTTAATTATAATTAATTTTTTCAATCTCATAAAAAAATAAGTATAGTCCCTAAACTACTCTTAATAATAATTATTTATAAATTATTTTTTTATAAATATATTTAATTTTTATAAATAATTATTTTATTTTTGAGTTCTGTGGATTTTTTATTTTATTATCCTCATTTTAATAATTATTAACCGATATATCCTAGTTTTTTCAATATTTCCCTAATTGTCCTAGTTTTTGGCTAGTTGAGAAATCGGGTTTAGCAACCCCGATTTCTCAACTGTGTTGATTTATTTTTTTTGTGACTTACGTTGAGAAATCGGGATTTGTATCCCCGATTTCCCAACTGCTATATGTTTTTTTTATTAATATTTTCAGTTAAGAAATCGGGATTTGTATCCCCGATTTATCACCTCTTTTTTTTTATTATGTTTTGAGAAATCGGGTTTTGTATCCCCGATTTCTCACCTGGTTTTAATTTGTTTTTCTGTTTAGTTTATCAGTGTCGAGCTCAAAGAAGACAAACAGAGGTTTTTGGTTATGCAATGTAATGTAATGTGACGTTAGTTTTTTTTAGTGTTGAATTTGCAGTCCAACAGAGGTTAAGTAATTGTTATGAACAGACACGCCGGATGTTGAGCTGTGATGTCGAGGTCCTGGATCCGAGATGTCGAGCGGTGGGGCTTTTAGGGTGAGCGTAGAGCTCGCATCGTAGAGATGAGCGGTGGGGCTTTTGAGAGAATAGACTGTCGAGAGTCGAGAGAGAGTAGAGCGTATGCAAACCTGCACCAGGTCGACAACCGAGCTGATCTGCACCAGGTCGACAACCGAGCTGATCTGCACCGAGCTGATCTGCACTAGGTCGACGACCGAGCTGATCTGCACCAGGTCGACGAGCGTCCTAGAACTCGGCTCGGGACCGGTCCATAACATAAGGTAAGAATTCACGACCTTGTTGTCAATAACTGCCAAATCGATGGCGAGAATTCGGAATTGAGATTCTAGCAACTCTATGCCTCTCTTTCCCAAAATCGTGAAACTTCCAGAAAGCCAATATTTGAGGCTTATTCAGTAAGACATCGTCGCGTCGATGTTGCCGATGACGACGAGGGGTTTAGTCAGGAGGGATTGAACCCGAGAACGAGCTGCACCTCCGAGTTCGTGTGCGCCTTTGTCTTCTTTGAGCTCGACACTGATAAACTAAACAGAAAAACAAATTAAAACCACGCTGAGAAAAAATAAAAAACAGAAAACATGTTGAGAAATCGGGTCCAGAGGGACCGATTTCTCAACTACAAAACCCGATTTCTCAAAACATAATAAAAAAAAAGAGGTGATAAATCGGGGATACAAATCCCGATTTCTTAACTGAAAATATTAAAAAAAAACATATAGCAGTTGGGAAATCGGGGATACAAATCCCGATTTCTCAACGTAAGTCACAAAAAAAATAAATCAACACAGTTGAGAAATCGGGGTTGCTAAACCCGATTTCTCAACTAGCCAAAAACTAGGACAATTAGGGAAATATTGAAAAAACTAGGATATATCGGTTAATAATTATTAAAATGAGGATACTAAAATAAAAAATCCGAGTTCTGTCGAGAAAACACTGCTTAAGTACAATGTTGATTGTTGTCGACGGGAACGAAATTACTAAGTCTTGACGGGAGAAACATTACATGTTGTCAGTATAATTTTAATTTTATTTTATTATCAAAGTTTATTTTTATTTTTTAAGTTATTTATAAATTATTATTTTGCTTTTGAGTCGTGACGGGAGACATTACATGTCGGTATAATTATTTTTCTATAAATATATTTAATTTTTATAAATGATTATTTTGTTTTTGAGTTCCGACGGGAAAACACTACTTAAGTACATTGTTGTCGACGGGAACGAAATTATTAAGTCTTGATGAGAGGAACATTACATGTTGTCGGTATAATTTTATTTTTATTTTTTATTACCATTTTTTATTTTTTTAAGTTATTTATAAATTATTATTTTGTTTTTGAGTCGTGACGGAAGACATTTCATATCGTATAATTATTTTTTTATAAATGTATTTAATTTTTATAAATGATTATTTTGTTTTTAAGCTCAGACGGGAAAACACTACTTAAGTACAATGCTGTCTACGGGAACAAAATTATTAAGTCTCAACGAGAGAAACATTACATGTTGTCGGCATAATTTTATTTTTATTTTTTTATTAACATTTTTTAATTTTTTTAAGTTATTTATAAATTATTATTTTGCTTTTGAGTCGTAACGGGAGACATTACATGTCGGTATAATTATTTTTTTATAAATGTATTTAATTTTTATAAATGATTATTTTGTTTTGAGTTCCGACGGGAAAACACTACTTAAGCACAATGTTGTCGACGAGAACAAAATTATTAAGTCTCGACGGGATAAACATTACATGTTGTCGGTATAATTTTATTTTTATTTTTTTATTAACATTTTTTTATATTTTTTTATGTTATTTATAAATTATTATTTTGATTTTGAGTCGTGACGGCAGACATTGTAAGTCGGTATAATTATTTTTATATTTTTTTATAAATGTATTTATTTTATACAAACAAATAATTTTGTTTTTGATTTTTGACGGGAAAACACTACTTAAGTACAATGTTGTCGACGGGAACGAAATTATTAAGTCTCGACGGGAGCAACATTACATATTGTCGGTATAATTTTATTTTTATTTTTTTATTAACATTTTTTTATATTTTTTTCGTCATTTATAAATTATTATTTTGCTTTTGAGTCGTGACGAAAGACATTACATGTCGGTATAATTATTTTTTTATAAATGTATTTAATTTTTATAAATGATTATTTTGTTTTTGAGTTCCGACGGGAAAACACTACTTAAGTACAATATTGTCAACGGGAACAAAATTATTAAGTCTCGACGGGAGAAACGTTACTTGTTGTCGGTATAATTTTAATTTTAGTTTTTTATTAACATTTTTTTATATTTTTTTATGTTATTTATAAATTATTATTTTGCTTTTGAGTTGTGACAGCAAACATTACATGTCGGTATAATTATTTTTTTATTTTTTACAAATGTATTTATTTTTTTACAAACAAATAATTTTGTTTTTGATTTCTGATGAGAAAACACTATTTAAGTACAATATTGTCGACGGGAACGAAATTATTAAGTTTCGATAGGAGAAACATTACATGTTGTCAGTATAATTTTTTTATTAACATTTTTTTATATTTTTTTAAGTTATTTATAAATTATTATTTTGTTTTTGAGTCGTGATGGGAGACATTACATGTCGGTATAATTATTTTTTATTTTTTTATAAATGTATTATGCTAGATTAAAAGACATACAAATTACTGTTCAATTTTTGTTTTACAAATGTTCGTAATAACCAGCACAGCGCGACCCGTGCGAATGCACGGCTATACACACTAGTAGACAACCAAATCTTAGGCATTGAGATATGAGAAGAGATCCTCTCAATTTCTCAAAGAAATAAAGATTTCCATTACTAAAGTTTTAGATGTATAAATGCACATATTTTTTAAATGGTGACATATAAATTATGTATTTATATGCATTTATATACCAAGACTTTAGTAATAAAGATCTTCATTTCTTTTGAGAAATAGAGAGAATCTCTACTCTTGGGGATATACGCATGCCCATATCTAAATGAGAAGTGATAGACCGACACCCAAATTTCCAACATCTTAAGACAACATCGAAATCCCACATAGACAAACCGATATCGTAATGCGTGCCAAAGAGAGAAAAACCATTAAAAAAGCACAAATCGTATAAAAATACGGTGTTGGACACTTTTTTCGGGGTCGAGAAATCATTTCTGTATCTAAATTACTGTAAATCCTAAACATTGATTAGAAACGTTTGTCATGTATAAATTTACATCCATAAATTAAAAACATTTAATTGCCTGTGTATTAATTAAAAATTAAAAACACAGCCAATCAAAGTTCAAATACAAAAGGCGGCAAAAATAAAATGAGAAGCCCAATGGCTTTCCCCAAATTGTAATACTTCACCGTTTAAACCAATTGTCCTTTTAAAAATTTTAATTTGTATCAAATCTCTATTATATACAATTGTGAATAAATTAAATAAGGAAGTTTCACAAATGTCAACACAAGAAGAAAACTAGAAAGTCACGTCAATTAAAAAACGCCTACATGGTCTGCTGAGTCATAAATTTAAATTAAAAAAAATTCAAAATCTTCTGGTCAACGCAACCATTAAAACATCTAATTAAATTCGAATCAAGTATAAGAGGAAACAATGAATGCAGAAATCTCATCAAATAAAAAAATGATCTGCAAATAAAGGAGACAATTAACCTAAAGCGATCTGAAAAACGTGTGGCTAGCGATCTATAATGGAAATGGTACAAGATGGCGATTATAGATCTTAACAGCAAAGAACCAAACTTGGAGATCCCATCACTGCGTATTTTTTTACTGTAAGACATTGCAACCTTTCACTATTTATTTTAGTTTTGATCAATTTGCTTCCAATTCGATATAGAGCCCGCTTTCCCTTTATTTTTCTTGACCCAGAGCAGGGGGTTACCTTAGTTTTTCAAGTTTTTTTTTCTTTCTAAATTTCTTCCTTAGATACTAATAAAATTTGTTTCTTTGGTCTGGCCGATGGGATATACACGTACCAGGGCATTAATATCTTGACGATATTGACCATAATCCCAAACCTACATCCTCCAAAAAACACAGGAAACAGACAACCTTTTTGCACAAGCTGTACTGCAGTACATACATGATAGATAGAAGGGAAGCTTAAGTCTTTGATGTATTGAAGTATTAGTATATGAAAGAAAATGTGTATTTTATAATGTTGTTTTACCCTTTTTCTCCTTTTCTGGATAAACGTCTTAATTTCAATTTTATTTGTTCATATATATTACAGAGCTTGGAACCTGATGCACTAGAAAGCTTTGATTCGGGTTGACAAGTTCCAAAAGGTATTAATTAATATAAAAGTGCACATTCATCTTCTAATCAGTTTGTCTTAATACACACACACACGTTTACATTTTCCTTTGGTCTAGCATCCCAGACATGATTTCGTTCGTAGGGATGTTACCCCCATAAGGTACACGTTGACTCAACTTCATGCCCTTCAATTTATTCTTCTATTTATTTTTACCATTGTTAAGCTTGGAACAAGTTCATTCTATATAGTGTGATCAAGACAACATAATACATTCTTTGAAAAATAATGTCAATATATATTTTTTTTGATTTTTATTTCTTCTCAAACCAATGATGTGATGAAGACTTTTTTTTTTGTTTTCTCTTGAAAATTGCAAACCCTTTTTGCTAAAGAGTATCTGCTAAATACATATAAAGTGCCATTTATATGTTGATTTATTTTATTTTTCCTTCTCATTTATCAGCAAGATATTCATATTTCTCATTTTAAATTACGTCATTTTCAGATTTTTGGTGTACTCCGAAGAAAGAAAGCTTCTAAAAACGACCTATCTTATGGACACTACTACTCTGCCCAATTCTGCACCTGTAAAAGTTCAGAAAAGGGATATAAAGATTGAAGATTGAGCCAAAGGACAAGGTGTTATTGCTTTAAGAGATTTTGGGATTGTATTAAAATTTCAATGTTTTTTTAGGAAATTAAATTTTCAATGTTATTATGCAAATATAATGGGTAAATAAAAACTGTTGGCATGTAATTACAGGCAGTGTTCCTTTTTCTAATTATTGGCATTAGCAATAACCCGCACATAATAATATATGATGCACCGAATTTTAAGGTACATGTGATTATGGTGTTTGGCTTTGGATTACATGACAATCACAACTTCAGCGAATATTAGTGGAACAAACCTGCTGGTGGGGAACTTTGATCAGAGCTATAATGATGCTGAAAATTATGCTCTTTGGTTGACTTGCTACATCAGTTGCTGGCAGTTCAACTTTTTGGTTTGTTGGGCATATTTGATAGCGTATAACAAATGTAAAAAAGGAAAGCTCCAAATGACATCCTCAAAATCAACCAACACAACTAATTTAATCCATAGTGTCATGTTTATAAAAAAAAACTACAGCACATTTTGACTTGGCAAATCCTATTCAGCAAACTTCAAAGTCAAAAAACATATTAATTATTCATCAATTCGAAAAAAATTTTGATTGCACAAAGCTTATAAACAAATTCAAAATAAGATTGTTTCTAATATGAAAATTACTAACAGCTATAATGGAATCAATGCTAATTTAACCTCAAATAGGAAACTAATTTGAATAATTCGATTTTACTGACAACTAATAGGAAACAATATTAGTGACAACTAATATTAATACTAATTCGATTTTTTTATTTATGGTAGTATTTAATTTCTAAATATCTAAATTCTAAACTCTAAATACTATTAAGGTAACAGACAATCAAAATTAATTAAATTGATTAAATTTTGAAACTAACTTGCATAACACGATTTTAACACAAATTAGCCCTCAATTAGCATCAAATCAATCCAAAAATTGATGCCTACTGATTATGCGTATTGTAACCGTCCAAATAATGCATTTAAAATGAAGAACTAAACATTTAAAAAATAACCCGTAAAAAAAAGTTAAAATAACATCTTCTTAATGGAATCAAAATGTATTGAAAACAATATTAATGCTAATTTAACCTCAAATAGGAAACAATAATACTGACAACTAATGTTAATACTAATTTTATTTTTTTTCCTATTATGGTAGCATTTAATTTCTAAATATCTAAATTCTAAATTCTAAATACTAATAAGGTAACAGACAATCAAAATTAATTAAATTGATTCAGTTTTGATTCTAACTTGCATAACACGATTTCAGCACAAATTAATCTATAAAAATTATCAATCAACATTAATTAGACATAATAGGCTTACCATGAATCATGTAACCATGAGTTCAGTGTGAAATGTATTTAATCCTAATCTTAATCTATTTAATCTATTAAATTAAATATAAAAAACGCGAAGCGTAAATATGGAAAGTTTTCCACCTATCAGAATATGAGCACTAAACAAATAATGTTTTTTGAGCAATAGCTTTTACTGTTGTTTCAAATTTCAAGCACTAAACACACTATTTAATTTTAATTATTTTTCTTATTTCCGTTAATTCCTTTACTCATATAGATAGAAACAAAATAAGAAATTTACTAATACATGGACCAAAAGAGATGTTTTCATATAAATGATATATTTTTCAAACAGATATATCAAGATTTAGATGTAAATTATGTTACATTGAAGTAAAAACTTTACAAAAAGTTTATTAATATCTAACTAATAAAAGTAATTTTGTTTTTGACAGGAAGTAATAAAAGTAATTATAATTTAAAATATGATAAAATAAGAGTATAGATGTAGCACACAATAAGAACATTTTATGCGAAAATATATTAATATCTACATGAAACTATATCAATATCTACCACATTAATATCTAAATTACTATGGATGAATATTTTAATAGAAATTAATATTATAATGTTAATTTTTGGAGATAAAGTTTTTTTTTGTAGGCAGGTACCGTATCGTAGTGGATACATGTTGTTACTAAAAATTATTGAAAAATAAAAAATTGAATAAGACTTTTATTGTAGTTTAATTTTGATTCCTTTACTTATTTCTTATTGAAGTTTGTGAATGTTTACATCTCATGGGATAAAAACTATATAAGAAAGCTTACTAATATATAGATTACAAGAGGCAAATATTTATCTTTATTATATACAATTACGAATAAAATAAAAAAGGAAACAAAACAAATGTCAACATTAGATGAATCCTACACATCCATGTAATTAAAAAATGCACACATGGAATACCTGACTCACAAATATAATTATTTAAAAAAATAAAAAATTTATAATTACAAATTAAAAAAATTAAAATCGGTTAACACAATTGATGTGGTCATTAAAATCGAATCATGTAATAAAAGAAAATAAGTACACGAGATTTGGTTAAAAAACTAAATAGGAAACAATTAGGTAAACACAGTATCTTTGAAATTAAAAGCAGAATCGTATAAAATGAAAAAAATTGGATTCACTATTTTCTGTACATCATTTTTATATTGAACACGTTTTAGATTCACTAAAATAGGCTATACAGTACAATCACATAACAAATACAGAAACCCTAAAATTAAAAGTGTGATATTTATAAAAGGAAAGCGATTCGAGAAAACCAAAATAAAGTATTTACAATACAATAAAATATAAATAATATCAAAAAATATCTCGGTCAACAAATAACTAATCTGTCAATTTTAAGAGAGATAATATTATACGGTTAAACAAATCTGGTGTGCATATAATATCAGATTTTAACTCAACAAATAAGGATTACATATAATGTCATAATTATTTTTCAAAATAAATATCACACAAATATAATTATTTAAAAAATAAAAAAATTATAATTACGAATTAAAAAAATTAAAATCGGTCAACATAATTGATGTGGTCATTAAAATCGAATCCTGTAATAAAAGAAAATAAGTACACGAAATTTGGTTAAAAAAATTAAATAGGAAACAATTAGGTAAACAAAAAATAAAGGATTTACAATACAATAAAATATAAATCAGATCAAAAAATATATTGGTCAACAAATAACTAATCTGTCAATTTTCAGTCGAAAAACAAAAACTAATATGTCAATTTTAAGTGAGAATAATATTATACGGTTGAACAAATCTGATTTGCATATAATATCATATTTTAACTTGACAAATAAGGATTGCATATCATGTCATAATTATTTTTTAGAATATCGTGTAGAAAAAATAATAACTAAAAATATGAATAAATATACACGTGATTAATGCTAATTTAGTGCACTTATATTTATTAGTACCATATAATGCATTTAGTAACCCGGTCAAAACAAACAAAATTATATAAAAACATTCATTGTCACATAATTACCATAATATTGTTGACACTAAACGATTTCAATGGTCATAATATCAATTTCTCAATTTGGAAACAATTCATATGACATATAAATACCAAAACGTCTCTTAATATATGTTACCATATGCTCCTCAATCAACATTAAAACCCAAAATTAATCAACAAATTAAATTAAAACATGGTGCAATATGCACAAGACTAAAAAAATTTGAATATCAAAAACAGGAAATTGGGCTAAACGAATTAAATGCTAATTGCATAATAATAGAAGCAACATTAATGTTGTTTTAATCAGAAACAAATGCAGTCCATCTATAAATACTATCAAACCATTTGGTTTTGAAACAAATGCTCGATATTTTCTAGCCAAATACTCCGTTCTTTGTGTTTTTACTTTTCCATAGGTTTTTATTTTATTTTGTTGGTTTCTTTTTACATACTATCAAACTATTCTGAGTTCTATAATTTTTTTATTGTCCCTCACATTATTAGGAGTCCTTTCTGTTTTATTTTATTGTCTTTCAACCAATTCTCAAACTCATATAATCTTTTTCTTTTTAAAATTTTGGTGAATATATAAATGTGCAATATATAATTTAACATATATGTATAATTCCAGTGATATTTAAAAATGATATCTTTGAAGAAAATAGTAGCTGACATTCATAAACATGGCTTGATATATGTACACACTATATATATATATAGACACACACACACACACAAAAAAATAGTAGCTGACTTTCATAAACATGACTTGATATATGCACACTATATATATGTGTGTGTGTGTGTACACACACATATAATATGTGTGCGCGCACGCATATATATATATATATATATGCACACACGTATATATATGTGTATATATGTGTGTGTATATATACATCTATATATATCTATACATATCTATATATTATGTATGTGTGTGTGTGTTATATATACACACACACACACATATATAGTGTGCATATATATATATATATATATATATATATATATATATATATATATATATATATATATATATGTGTATATATGTGTGTGTATATATACATCTATATATATCTATACATATCTATATATATGTATGTATGTATGTATATATATATATATATATATATATATATATATATATATATATATACTAGAACCCAAATGTTACTTTTAGCATTTGAAATTTCTTAATTTATAATGTATATTATGTAAAAAAAAAACTACAAATGTAATCAAAATAAATTTTATTATTTTTAATTGTTTTACAAAACGAGAGTTATGGAATCATTAGCTTAGAGAGTAGGTCCCATTGGAGATACTAACCAGCTGTCATTATCACTTAATTTTTTTATTAAGGTTATCGCTTAATTTTTTTTGTTCTAAATAATGTTCCATCCATATTATTATATTAGTATTAATTAATAGATATAAATATTAACAAATAAATGAATATTCTGTCAAAAAAACAAATAAATAAATATGAATTTAAATTCATAAATATATCAGACGTCTTAATTAAAAAAACTAATCAATATAAATTTTGAAAAGATGAAAAATTTCCACAAAAATGTATGAAAATTTATAGGTAATACTTAATGTACTTAATTAAAAGTAAAATAATAAAAAATACCACGTAGATGAATATTTTAAATACTGATATATTTAAATTCATAAATATATCAGACGTCTTAATTTAAAAAAAAAACTAATCAACATAAATTTTGAAAAGATGAAATTTTTTTACAAAAACATATGAAAATTTATAGGTAATACTTAATGTACTTAATTAAAATTAAAATAATAAAAAATACCACATAGATGAATATTTTACATGGAAAGCATACTAATATCCACGTGAAAATCTGACCACACTAAAATTTAATAATAAATTTATATAATAAGGGAATTAAACATTTTATATAAAACAATATAATTATCTAAATTATAAGGAATGAATATTTTAATAAATATAACATCATGATATATTTTTTAATAAAAAATTTATTTCTTTTATTACATAACCACCACATTATAGACACGTGTGGTTATCAATATTTAATAGGATATAGTAAATGAATAACAGTTGTATTTAAATTTTAATTTTAATTCTTATTCTTATTCTTAATTCCTACTAAAGTTTGGTTTCTCTAATTCATGGAATAAATGGAGATTTTAATTGAAAATAAAATCATTCATTGCCACATAATTACCATAATATTGCTGAAACTAAACGATTTCAATGGTCATAATATCAATTTCTCAATTTGGAAACAATTCATATGACAATATAAATACCAAAACGTCTCTTAATATACGTTACCATATGCTCTTCAATTAACATTAAAACCCAAAATTAATCAACAAATTAAATTAAAAAGTGGTGCAAAATTTTTGGCTATCCTAACTCACACACACCTCACATGTTTCTATATTTAACATGTGATATTCGAATGAGATTTGAAAACATTTACTATAAAATATTTTCCTGCCAATATGCACAAGACTAATTGAAATTTTAATTCATGGAATAAATGTCAACTAAATATAAGTGTTATTTTAGCCTATGTATATTTATGGTCAAATTATTCCCTAAGTTAGTGCATGTGTTGTAATCCGTGCCTATACAGGTTCTGCCTTTTTAGAACAAATTATGGGATTTGATGTTGCTTTTGATAAATCAACTCTAAATAAATTGGCTTTTGCTTAAACAATTCAAAATTTAAAATTCCAATTTAATAGATATCAAATTTGAGTTATAAGAAGAGTGACATGGAACTATTATAATAAGTTACATTAGCTTTAAGTGTTTTGAGGACAATTTTCTACTTTTCATTTTTACAAGCAAAAGCATAAAATTTAGTCTTGCTTTGATTTTGGGTGTGTCATTTGTGTTTGAAACTTATAATTGCTCTATTTACTATTTTATTTTTATTTTTATCTTTAACTAACAAGCCAAAATTTTATAGAAGGTACATTTCTTATTACTCAACATGTGGTGCATATATGTTTAGTAGACACAAAGGTTTAATTTTATGCATAATAGAGTTTATTTTTAAGTATATTATATTGAAAAAAATTATGATTTTATAATCTAAATTTATTCTTAAATGGAGCCTTAGATAGCAAGGGCTTGACTTTATACAAAATTTTGCTTCTTCTAAACCCTAGGTGTATGATTATAATTTTGAAGCATATATCATACGTAGTATGGGCCTATAATTATAGTGTAAAAATTATGATTTTATGATCTAAATTTATTCTCAAGTGGAGGTTAAGATTTTGAAGGTTTGAATTTATAAGTAATGTCAATTTTTCTAAACCCTAGATGTATGATTATAATTTTTAACTATCTACCATGAGTAGCACGAGACTACATATATTTAAAAAAAAATTATGATTCTATGATCCAAATCTATTCTCAAAGCGAAGCTTAGATATTGTAATGAATATCATAAATAATTCCTATATAAACTACTATATTTAATACAACAAATCAAATCAAGTCAAATCAAAACTGATAATTAATTTTCTAATAAATACCAACGAAATCATTACTTAATTTAGACAAATTACACATAAAGAATATCCTACGTGTAATAATGTAAATAATTGATATTTCATTAGAAATATCCATTGGGTTGAAATTCGAACACAAAATGAATAGATACAAATCAAATCATCCGGTCATAACCAATTATAATAATAGATAAAATCCGTAACCATATGTGCTATTTATTTGATGATTTAAATATAGATATTATATATATATATATTAAATAAAATAAATATGTATATTTCTACAAAAAGTATATGTTCATATTATTTTTGACTTAATTAATTTTATCCAATTTACTATAAACCTCTATCCATTAAGTAAAAAAATTATCTTATAACCAAAAAAAATAAGTGGATCGTATATTTTATTTCACAATATTTGATTTTAGATAAATAATTTATTTGTCTATTTAAAACTTTATAAAATAGATATGTTTTGCTTATATTTCTTTTAGTGCTAAATTCTTTTACCCAATATTATGCCATAGTATCAAATATTGTTACTTTCCAATAATATACACTTCATATACATTTGCTATTTATACATTAAAAATGAGTTAAACTATATTTTCCAAATACAGTTTAACTCATTATATATATATATATATAATCAAAGTATGAGAAAATTTCATTCTATCAATTTTTTTAATTTTTTTTCAATCAATGTATAATGCAGTATTAACCCATAAATTACATATTACTATTATCTTATTTTCATCGATTTAATAATTTTTGTCAAAAAAATCAATTTGAATAAAGTATTTTTTAATTAATTTGATTCATTTGTATGCACCATCAAATTGTTTATGTCGTATGCAACTCAATTAATATTAATTTGCTTAAGTATCGTATGTTAGGTTCCTTATAACATCACTAAGATTTAATTATTATTACCATAATATTTATTATATTTCATTATTGAAAGGAAATATTTTTTTAATTCAGGTTTATAAAAATGTTCCCGTGCATAGCACGGGTTACATACTAGTTATCTATCATTTAAAAAAAAAATTGAAAAGACATTAATTATTTATTTTAACTTTGTCTTTTTTGAAAAGTCAATCCTGCTTGCAGCTTATGGTTTTGATGGTTTCCTCTTCACATAAATGAAATTTTACACGAACAGGTGTGTTTCTTGTCAGTATGTGGTAAGCGTTGCAAGATACTTGGATATGGAAAAATTTTGTGTACCTTCCTCTATTTAAATGGCTAAATTGACGAAATTAAGAAAGTTTCTTTTGGCATTTGATCCCAATTTCATGAACCATGACAAACAAAATAAATGGGTCATTAAATTAGATGTAATCTTGGACCAATGTATTGGTGTATTTATATTTTGTATTTCTGTGTTCTGTATTTGTTATATGTATAGCTGCTGTAGTTGTTAGTGTTTCTGTTATAACTAACAATTAGTTAGTTAATTTCTGTTTAATTTGTCTAAGTTAGTTATCATTAGTTAGTTGGGTTAGTCTTTATCCTTTCTTGTTTTTGGCCTCTTATATAAGGAGACTTTCACTTGTATCTTGTAATCATTTTTTTACCTTGATCAATAATATGAGGAAATTCAGTAAACTCTGATAATATGGTATCAGATTGAGAAATCCCTAAATACCTTCATTTCTTTCTGCGAATTCCCTTCTTGTTTCAATTTCTTCCCTCTTCAACAATGGTGGATTCACCCAATTCACAATCTTCGGCTTCAACCGAAATTGAAGTAGTGCAACAACCATTACAACAAACGGCAGTGGTGGTCAATCCCCAGCTACCTACCAGCCCCTATTATCTCCATCCCGGTGAAAAGCCTGGAGTTGTGCTTGTATCACCACCTCTTAATGGTGACAATTTTCATTCATGGAGTCGATCCATGAAACGTGCCCTTCTGGCCAAGAATAAACACAAGTTTATTGATGGTTCCATCATCACTCCGATTGCTTTCGATCCATTGTTTGATGCCTGGGAAAGGTGTAACAACATTGTAATCTCCTGGATCAATCGAAGCCTCTCTACGCATATCGCCCAAAGCACGATCTATATTGATAATGCAAGATTATTGTGGCTTGACCTGAACGATTGATTCTCCAAAGGTAACTACTTTCGCGTCTCTGATTTGCTACAAGAAATCCATTCTCTTCGCCAGGGAGATCGAAACATCTCTACCTTCTTTACTGACCTAAAGACTCTCTGGAAAGAATTGGAGTCACTTCGACCCACCCCATCATGCCACTGCAATAACCCATGTTCTTGCAACCTGACACAATGCATGAATATCCATCGTGATAATGAGTACACCATCTGCTTCCTAAAAGGTCTTAATGACAGTTTTAACACTGTCAAGACCCAAATCCTCTTACTTGACCCTCTTCCTCCCATCAACAAAGTTTTTGCTCTTGTTACACAACAAGAACGCAAGATCTCTGAACTTGGTGACTCTACCACTGTGGTTGCTGCCAATTCACATAATTCTTGGTCCCAAAAAAATTGCACACCAGGCTCCCAAGGCAGAGGAAACTACCAGACTCAAGCTGGCCGAGGTAGAGGTCGAACAATGAATCCCAAGCAGTGTACTTTATGTGGAAGACAATTCCATACCATTGAGACTTGCTTCTTTAATCATGGTTTCCCACCAGGGTACCGTCCCAAGAATTCCACCAATGCTGTGACATCAAACACTGATCATGCAGAGTCCTACAATCAACAGAATTCTTCACCTCAATTCAGCAAAGAGGAATATCAACAGCTGTTGTCTCTACTGCATAAATCCAAACCTGAGGCATCAACCTCCAACACTCACACTACTACGTTTGAGAATCAAGATCAAAACAGTAAGCATGTGATCTCTCATATTGCTCCATCAGGTAATCAATCTTTCCAATCAATTCAATGGATCTTAGACACTGGATCTACTATTCATGCTTCTCCTCATAGATTCTTGTTTACAGATTATAAATCTATCAATCCTATAGTTATTGATTTACCTAATGGAAATAAAATCACTGCCACACATTTTGGAAATATTGTTTTATCCAAGAAAATAACTCTGCACAATGTTATACATATACCTGATTTTACACTCAACTTAATCTCTGTCCATAAGTTGACCTCTCATTCTAATCTGTAGCTACACTTTTCCTCTACTTGTTGCACTTTACAAGAACTCCCTTCACTGAAGATGATTGGAGTTGCTGAAGCCTATCAAGGACTATACATCTTGAATCAATCTTTAATTGATAATTCTGTTGTTGCTTCTACTGTTAGTTCTAAAACTGCACTGCCTAGTAGTATTGACCTATGGCACTATAGGCTAGGTCATACTTCTAGCACTATTCTTCAATTTCTTTGTAATAAATTTCCTTACATCAAGTATAATAAACAGTTTGTTTGTGATTCTTGTCATTTTGGTAAGCAAACTAGGCTGCCCTTTCCTAGTAGCCAGACTAAATCTACTAAACCTTTTGATATGCTTCATTTAGATATTTGGGGCCCTCTTAGTATTCCTTCTTTTCAAGGGTATCAATACTTTCTCACCATAGGAGATGATTTCACTAGATATAGATGGCTATATTTGTTAAAATCAAAATCAGAAACTAGGCCCAACATGCATAAATTTATGCAATTTGTTCACACTCAATTTGATTCTAAAGTTAAAATTATCCGCACCGACAATGGGCAAGAATTCAATATGCCTCATTTCTATGAATCTCAAGGAATCATACATCAAACCTCATGCATTGAAACCCCTCAACAAAGCTCCAAATTTGAGAGGAAATATAGGCATCTATTAGAAATTACACGTGCCATTTTATCTCGTTCTAAGTTGCCTAATATTTTTTGGAGCTATGCTGTGAACCACGCTGTTTATCTTATAAATCGGTTCCCTACGCCTGTTCTTAATCATAAAAGTCCTTATGAAATGCTTTATGACAAACCTCCTACCTTTCTAGATTTTAAAGTTTTTGCTTGCCTTACCTTTGCATCCACTATCACTCAAAACAGAAACAATCTGGACAACTGTGCAAGAAAGTGTATATTCATGGGGTTTCCTCTTACCAAAGGCTATCTCTAGTTTGATTTAACTTTGAGATCTGTTTTCATTAATAGACATGTTATATTTTATGAGCATATATTTCCTTACCATGATACTACCACTATTTCTGTTCATAACTCTGATATGCAAACTGATTCTCTGCAATATGATGCTGTTGACCCGATTCTGTTTGATTTCTCCTTTGCACATAACACACATGCACCTTCCAATAATAATCAAGATTCATTAACTGAATCCATTGAACATACTGATACTGATAATAATTCTCCTGAGCATCTCATTCAGCCTAGGAGATCTACTCGAATTAGAAAGGCACCTGATTATTTGAAGGATTTTCACTGCCAAATTGCTAATTCTGTTTCTGTTTCTCACATTGTATCTCCTGCTGTTTCTATTGTTCAGAATTCTGATGTTCTCTACCCTATTCCTGCTTATTTGAATTATAATCAATTATCTTCTTCTCATAAACAATATGCTTTAAATGTTTCTATTCTTGAAGAACCTAAAACATACAAGCAGGCTATAAAATCTGTTGAATGGACTGATACTATGCAAACTGAGCTTAATGCTTTGCAGCAAAATTCTACTTGGGATATAGTTCCTTTACCACATGGAAAGAAATCCATAGGGTGTAAATGGGTCTATAAAATAAAACTTATATCAGATGGTACTATAGAAAGATATAAAGCTAGGCTTGTTGCTCGTGGTTTTAATCAAACTGAAGGAATAGACTATTTTGACACTTTTTCTCCTGTTGCAAAAGTCACTACTATTAGATTACTCTTAGCTATTGCTGCAGCCCAAAATTGGCACCTTCAGCAATTGGACGTTCATAATGCATTCCTCCATGGGGACCTTGAAGAAGAGGTTTACATGGATCTTCCTCCAGGCCTTCAATCTTCACATCCAAGACATGTTTGTAAGCTCAATGAATCTCTATATGGGCTTAAGCAATCAAGTTGCCAATGGTTTGCAAAACTTTCTTCTTTTCTTGTTAATTTAGACTTTCATCAATCAAATTCTGATTCCTCTTTATTTTTTAAAAAGGACAAACACACCTTTACTATCATTCTTGTTTATGTGGATGATTTGATAATTGCTGGCAATGATTTTCATGAAATAGAATCTGTTAAAAGGCTGTTGCATACTGCTTTTAAAATTCGTGATCTTCGTGCTTTAAAATACTACTTTTTATGCTTAGAAATTGCTAGGTCACATAAAGGAATTCATGTTTGTCAACACAAATACTCCCTTGACATGCTTACAGACACATGTTACTTTGCTTCTAAACCAGCTGCTACCCCTATGACAAAAGACTCAAAACTGCACAGGAATGCTGGAACACCTCTCTCAGATCCTGCATCCTACAGAAGGCTTATTGGAAGACTGTTGTATCTCACTACTACAAGACCTGACCTCAGTTATGCTGTCCATAAACTGAGCCAGTTTGTTAGTTGCCCCACTTCTGAACATCAACAAGCAGCTGTTATAGTTTTAAGATATATTAAAACTACTCCTGCACATGGTCTGTTGTATTCCTCTGCTTCTGCTCTGCAATTAAAATGCTTTTCTGATTCGGACTGGGCAAGCTGCCCGGATACTAAGAGATCAACCTCAGGCTTTTGCATCTTCCTAGGTGACTCATTGATATCATGGAAAGCAAAGAAACAAACCACGGTCTCTCGATCATCTTCTGAAGCTGAGTATCGTGCCTTGGCTGACACGATTTGTGAGCTACAATGGATCACTTATATTTTACAGGAATTACAGTTCCCCTTCATTTCTCCTGCCTTATTGTACTGTGACAACAGATCGGCCCAATACATTGCAGCCAACCCCACCTTTCATGCGCGCACTAAACACATCGAAATCGACTGTCACATAGTCAAAGAGAAGCTCCTCAAGAAATTGTTTCATCTTCTCCCTATCTCTACTCATGATCCTACTCCTTTCAACCGCTTAGTTAGCAAGCTAAGAGTCTCTAATATCTCCTGCTCAGCTTGAGGGGGGTATTGGTGTATTTGTATTTTGTATTTTGTATTTCTGTGTTTTGTATCTGTTATATGTATAGCTGTTGTAGTTGTTAGTGTTTCTGTTATAACTAACAATTAGTTAGTTAATTTCTGTTTAATTAGTCTAAGTTAGCTATCATTAGTTAGTTGGGTTAGTCTTTATCTTTTCTTGTTTTTGGCCTCTTATATAAGGAGACTTTATTTTATAATCATTTTTTTACCTTGATCAATAATATGAGAAAATTCAATAAACTCTGATGATACAATGGAAGAGGGCAAGTTCGTTTATCAGAATTGATTTAATTAATTTAATTAAAGTGAGAAGCGCGTTGACATGTACTACTGTAAAGCAATGGGCACTGGACAAGGTGAGACGTATTCTAACGAACCGTCAATATTTTACTACTAGTAATTCTATTCTTAGTTTCAATCAAAATCTAACGATAAAATTCACCAAAAAACTTCTAAAGATAATAAAATAATAAAAGTCAAGCGTAGTTGTTGGCCAGCTCATTCAAACATTGTGCTGCGGACTGCGGTAGTGCCGCGACGGCAGTGGTATATTTTGAAATGAATAATGCTATTTCTCACGACATAAACATTTCACGAATATCACGAGAAAGAGTATTCAACATTTTACTAAAAAATTAGTGTTTTTGGTGACCTTTCGTTTCATTCTCGTTGTCGTCCTACACGTTGTTTCAATAATTTCCAAGGAAGCTCGAAGAAAACATCACAAACGAGGAAGGTTTAGTGCAAAAGAGCCAATTTATCCCAAAGTCTCATGTTTTGGTCAAGTTCAATGAAAGAAGAGAATGGCCAAGAAACATGGGCTCTGAAACCTCCAAGAAAACAGTGACGAAAGGCTAAAACAAGGTGGGAAAGGTAATAGTGGACATAAGATCCAGCATTGGAAGGAAAGACATTAGCCTATGAAGCCCCAGCTTTGGACATAAGACAAATGGGTATAAAAGTGTTGAAGGTAACAGTGGAAGAAAGGAAGGAAAAAGAGGGGTGAAGGAGATGGTTACTATGGCAGTGATTGGACTGTGAGGAGCAATGAATGGGAAAGTGGTCGAGAGGGAAACTGTACACATCTTTCTCTGTGAACATTTACACGTGAATACTCTTTCTCGTGATATTCGTGAAATGTTTTGTCGCGACAAATAGCATTACTGTTTTGAAATTAGCTTAAGACTGGGGGCCTTCTATTAATTTCAGTTTTTTGCCTCTTAACTTGAACAGCACAAATGATTCGGATGGATGGGGGTGCTTCTGTTACGTCCGATTAAATTTGTGGGTTTTAAACTTGGCCTCAATATGTGAAGATAAATCATCGGTTTAGATTAAGTTAGTGGTGGTCCTGAGCATGGTGGGATGGACGACCACCTAGAGCTTCATTTTTAGGAGGACACATACAGAATTTGGATTTGCAGTTGTTATTATTAGTGATGAAAAAATTGCAAATGATATGAAAATTGAATGCGTTTTTGTTCAAAAACGTCACATTCGTAAGAAAAAAAACACTGATGAAAATCTCATTGAATGCACACAACCAAACCTTGAGTCTGACGATGGGTCTTTTAGGATCCATTATTTTTTATAATTGTAGATCAAACAATTGACTGACTAATAGAAAATTTGAGCAGTATAGCACTTATATATATATATATATATGAGATTTTTATATTTTTGTTTAGTATTGAAAGATTTAAATCATTTTCTGATAAGGACTTGAATTATATTACAAACATCTTGAAACTTATCTAAAACATAATAATTCTTATGATCTTGATGGTGAAATTCTATTTGAAGAATTAAAAGTCATTAGAGATGTTTTAACAGCTGAATCAAAATCATGCTTTATGATATTGGGTTCTTTGAATATATTTAGTTGTCTTCCTAGTACATGTACATCTTATAGAATAATATTAACATCTTTGTTATTGTTGCATGCAATATTTTGAAAACCGGACCGGTGATTAAACCAATTAAGATACTAGTTTGAGGTTTAATAGTCTAACCGGGATTAAACCGCGGTTTAACCTGTAGTAATTAAATAATATTTTTATAACTTTTTTTAGAATATTGAGTATACATATATTAAAATAGGTATGATTTACGAATTCTGCTTGTGGTGCAGTGGTAATGACATGTGTGTAAGATGGTTTGTGATAGATGCTCAAATCTTTGTAACTTTGTTTTATCATGTTTTTTTGCTGAACAACACTAAAACTATTACATATACTAAAAATTGCAAATGTAAAAACTTGCAGCCTGTTGGTTGGTGAGTGCATCCATCACTTCTCGGAGGTCAGGAGATAGAACCTCGCTGTGCCCCTTTCAATTTATTTTATACAAATTAGCCAAAACACAAGGTGTGTCAAACCAAAACCGGTTCGGTTTATACAGTTGTCGACCGGTTCATCCGGTTCCATGCCAGTTTGATTGTAACACGATTCTTAGTCTGCTCCGGACCAGTCATGGGTCTGGTTCTCGGTTAAACCAGTCGGACTAGTCGGTCCGATTTTCAAAACAGTGGTTGCATGTATCGAGAGAAGTTTCTCTAAATTGAAATTTTTAAAATCTTATTTGCGATCTACTATCTCACAAGGTAGATTAAATAGCCTTACTTTGATTTCTATCGAAAATTATTTTTTAAAGAACATTGATTGTGAACAGATTATTAATGATTTTGCAACAAAAAAAAACAATGAGGCTAATATTCAAATGATTATGAGGACATTATTTTCTCAGTTCACATAAGGTGCCAAAAATCTCAAAGTTGACCTTAGACAAGGATAAGATTTTGCGATCTACTATCTCACAAGGTAGATTAAATAGTCTTACTTTGATTTCTATCGAAAATTATTTTTTAAAGAACATTGATTGTGAACAGATTATTAACGATTTTGCAACAAAAAAACAATGAGGCTAATATTCAAATGATTATGAGGACATTATTTTCTCAGTTCACATAGGGTGCCAAAAATCTCAAAGATGACCTTGGACAAGGATGTGGCTGCCTTTAGGCAACTTAGGCCCATAAGACTCAAATTAAATTTTAGGAGTAGAATAAGCTCCAATTTTTTTAACAGAAAAATGTTCCAAATTTTTCAAAAAAAAAATGCCCCAATTAATATACAAAAATACTACATTTGTATGTCTTTATGGAGAGAACAAAAAAAAATATGCACTCAACGGCTAATACATGTGCATAATTATAGGTAATAGCTAGTTAATTGCTCCCGCGCCATGTTGAAAGTGAGAAGACTATTTGGGAAAGTAAAAAAGTATTTTGCGAACGATACATATATCACTATTTACAAAATAAAAATCATTGTTGCAATGGATAAATTGAGATAGACGAACATAATATTAATTTTACCATATATTTATTTAAAAATATTAATTTTTTCTATTTAAATTATTCATTTTAAAGCCTGGAATTTTTTTTACTCTTTGGTAATTTTACTTAAGGCCCCAAAACTTTTTGACTCGACCCTGACCTAGATTAAGTTATCTCAATATTCTAGTGAAACATATAAATCATTATTTATAATTTAGTTATAAATTTATTTTTGATCGAAAAAAATTATATCATTATGTATATCGATAAAATTGTTCGTATAAAATTTTTTCGATAAAATTTTTAAACAAAGTATTCTTCAAAACAGTTTTAAAACAAAGTAAATCATTATATGTATGTATGTACCTACCTACGACCTCTATATGTATATCAAAAATGATAAACGAACACCGTTTTATGGGACACCTACGGTGACACCGTATTTCCATACGGTCCGTACGGTACGGACTTGTACGGATCCGTACGGAATCCGTACGTTTTTTTATTTATTTACAGAAACAGATTTTTTTAACTGGTTAACGCAGTTCATGTATGTGGTTAACGCATTTTATGTAAGTGGTTAACGCAGTCCACTAACATTAATAGACACAGATTTTTTTAAGTGGTTAACGCAGTTCATGTAAGTGGTTAACGTAGTCCACTAACTGGTTAATACACATATTTTTTTAACTGGTTAACGCAGTTCATGTAAGTGGTTAACGCAGTCCACTAACTGGTTAATACACAGATTTTTTTAACTGGTTAATACAGACACAACTTTTTTTAACTGGTTAACGTAGTTCGTTTAAGTGGTTAACGCAGTTCATGTAAATGGTTAACGCAGGCCACTAACTAGTTAATACACAGATTTTTTTTAACTGGTTAACGCAGTTCATGTAAGTGGTTAACGCAGTTTATGTAAGTGGTTAATATTTTTTTTTTATAAAAAAAAAGTATTTTTAGGAAGAAACTTTTATTTTTTTTAAAAAATAAAAAATGTCCGTACATGTACGGACATACGGTTCATACACGCACGAACTACGGTGTCAAAGACGGTGTCCCCAAAAAGGGGTGTGCATTTATCGCGACCGATATGTATATCGACCAAAGACAGTGGGTGGTCTGGCTAGGTCTTTGAATAAGAAAATGACATTTAATTTGTACAAAAAAAAAATTACTGTAAAATTTCTACAAATTAATGATTTTTTTTTTGTTGCTTTGAGGGAGGCCGAGAGGGCCACTAAGCTAGAATACAACTGAGGAAACTATCTGATTGATTTGGTTTTTAAAAACTATTTTCTGTTTTATAAAACTTAACAAATAACAAATTTTGTTCTTTTTAAATTTTTGAAAACAGAACACTGTTTTTAAAAAATGTAATCAAACAGACCTTAATTCTGACAAAGTCTTGCCAAAGCATAGCGATACAACTCAAAGGGGTGGTAAAGACTTACATAAAAAAAAATTACACGTTCATCAAATCATATCTCACCTTGAATATATTTGTGAAGATGTTTTAGGAAGTAATATAACAAAATGATATTATGAAGAAATATGACTGGGGTGCATAGTCATTAAACTCAGAAATAGGGCAAAAACTTTGTATTTTGTATATTATTTCTTTAATGTAAAAGGGAAAAAAACTAACAATTAACCGAGAGGAACAATGTTATTGATAGAGCTGACACTATTCTTTTTTTTTTTACACTGACGTTATCATATTATAGTATATACCAACAATAGCGTTGAATAAGAATTTTTTTTCCTTCCGCCTCCTCTAGTGTGTGAGGCGCTTCTGAGTTTCTCTCTTCTGTGAGAGCTTTCTTCTATCGTGTCTTTCTTAGGTGCATACCATGGAGTCTCCAATGCAAGGGCTCTCATTGGTGGATGCTGAGGATGAGGGTCTATCTTTCAACATTGATGAGACGGCAGGTCCTTCCAATGATATTCGCCTCTGCTTGATTGGTCGTTCCCTCACTGACCGGCCCATTAGGTCAAATATCATGAAGGAACGCATGGCTACGATCTGGCAACCGGTGAAAGGTGTTTCTATCAAGGAGGCTTCCCCGGAAGTGTTTCTTTTTCAGTTCTTTCATAGATTGGACGTCGAGAATGTCTTAAAAAAAGGCCCTTGGAACTTTGAGAACCATATTCTGATCCTGGCTTCGATGCGTGTTGGTGTCCCATTGGATAGCTTCCCACTGAATCACCTGGAGGTGTGGGTGCAGGTCCACAACCTCCTTGTTGGCTTTATGTCTGAATTAGTTGGAAATCACTTGGCTAATTACGTTGGCAAATTTGTTGAATATGATCAGTCCAACAATGGTAGCTTTTCGAGGTGCGAGTCAAGGTCTGATTGACGTCTGAAAGCGGCTAAAGATTGAAAGGAAGGTGCGGAAGGCGGGAGAGGAGTGGCGCATGGTTAAGTTTCGATATGAGAGGATCACTATTTTCTGCTACTACTGTGGGTGTCTCGGCCACATGGAACAGAAGTGTGAAGCTCTGTTTAATGCGGAAAGAGATGATGGGGTGCGACTGTGGGGACCTGATCTGAAAGTAGAACTCTGTCGGCAAGGTGGTGGCGCGGGTAACAGATGGCTGAAGGATGATAGGGTTAGCCGCCAAAACCCAAATGCTGATGGGGTGCATGGTAGTTTGAATTCGAATAAGATAGATCTCGATATTTTCTCCACAAATCACGCAACTGATGTGGCTGGAGCTTCTAACGAGAATAATAATGATAGAGGAAAATCAGTTGCTAAGGCCACAAATGATGCTCATATTTCTAAAGATCTTAGCAATCCGGTTGCTGGGATATCTGCTAATAAATTGCTGGTTATTAAAGATCCTGTGATCTCGGGCACTAGTTCTATTATCCCTCCTTTATCTCCATTGTTTTTTAATGAGTCTTCTGCGTTGACCTTGGTGGATACGACTGAGAGAAAGCGTAGAAGCGAGGATACTTGTCTCCCAAGCCAACACAATCCTATCCAAGTGATCACTTTACAGTCTGCTACTCAGGACACTCATGTTTCCGGAAATTCCTCTGCCCAACATTTTTTAACGGCAGGTCCTAGCAGCCAGGACTGTCGGGATCAATGATTATTGTTACATGGAACTGTCAGGGATTAGGTAGCCCGAGAGCAGTTCCTACGCTAAAAGATATTACCCGGTCTCACAATCCAGATTTAATTTTCTTGTGTGAGACTCTTGTGTTTACTAGAAATGTTGAAGAAGTTTGCGTTCGATTGGGTTTCGATAATATGTTTGTTGTTGATAGAGTAGTAATGAGTGGCAGCTTGGCTCTCTTCTGTAGAAATTCGCTTAAGTTGCGAATCACTAGCTATTCGAAGCATTTCGTTGATGCTCACATTGATGATGCTGTTAAGGGTCCGTGGAGAGTGACAGTCTTCTATGGATGCCCAGAAACGACTAGACGGCGTGAGTCATGGGATCTCCTCAGAACTCTAGCAGGCCTTTCTTCTCTTCCGTGGTGCATCTTCGGAGATTTTAATGACCTCTTGACTGCTGAGGATAAACGAGGTAGGGCGGAGAGACCCCAATTTTTCATTAATGGCTTCCATGACACTATCATGGAGTGCAATCTCATTGATGTTCCCCTAGAGGGATATCCGTTTACTTGGGTTCGACATAGAGGGACGACTGATATAGTTGAAGAGAGACTTGATCGAGCCCTTGCAAACCCTCTCTGCTGGGCTTCTTTTCTAGAGGCAAATCTTTCAAACCTGTTGCCCTAACCTTGGGCCATAGCCCCTTCCTTCTTTCTACTGTTGTTATGCCTCCGCTTTCCAAGCAGCAAAAGTTTTGCTTTGAGAATTACTGGCTTTCTGAGGAGAGGCTAGAAGCTACAGTTAAAGCTAGTTAGTCAGGTACTGGTGTTGAAAATCTTGATGAGAAGATTTCGCGATGCTCTGCAGATCTGAGAATGTGGAGCAAAGACAGGAAACCTTCTTTTCGGAGAGATATTGATCGTTGCAAGAAGGAAATGGAAGAAATTCGCAGCTGCACTGATGCTAGATCCTCAGCCCGCTTCAATGCTTTAAGGGACAATCTGGGTAAGCTCCTTATCCAAGAAGAGACTTATTGGCGGCAGCGAGCTAAGGCGCATTGGCTCCAAGGTGGTGATTGCAATACGAAGTACTTCCATGCGGCGGCCAATGCTAGGAGAAAAGTTATTCTGATCACCAAGTTGCATGATGATGTTGGCAACGTGATTGATACGCAACAAGGCCTGTGCACCCTTGCTTTTAATTATTTTTCCTCACTGTTTACTACTGGTAGACAGGATGTTGTGGAGGTCATCTCTGTTATTCCCACCAAGTTGAATAGTAATGATAATGCTATCCTGCTAGCGCCATTCTCTGATGAGGAATTTAAGGAGGCGTTGTTTCAGATGAGTCCGGATAAAGCCCCGGGTCTGGATGGATTCAATGTCGGCTTCTTTCGTCACTTTTGGGAGGATTGTAGCCCCGATGTGATTCAGGCGTGTCGTTCTTAGCTTGCTACTGGTTCTATTCCCCATGTTTTGAATAGAACAAATATTGCGCTTATTACTAAATGTGATCACCCCACTAGGATGAGGGATTTGAGGCCGATATCGCTTTGTAACGTGCTGCAAATAGACTGAGCAAAGTGATTGATAAGTGTATCTCGGAGGAGCAGTCCGCGTTTGTTGGTGGCGGATCAATAGTTAACAATGCTCTTATTGCTACTAAAGTGATCTCAAGTGCAAGCAGAAGGGTCGCAAAGGTGATATTGCTCTAAAGCTTGACATTAGCAAGGCTTATGATCGCGTCTGCTGGGATTATCTCGAAGCCATCATGCTGAAGCTCGGTTTTGGCCCACAATGGTGAAGTGGACTCTCATGTGTGTTTCATTAGTTAATTATTCAATTATAGTCAACCATGAGGATGTGGGGCCAATTGCTGTAGGGTGTGGTTTGCGCCAAGGGGATCCCTTGTCCCCGTTTCTGTACATCATTTGCGCTGAAGGGTTGTCTTGTCTCCTGAGGGATGCCTCGGCCAAGGGGCATGTTCATGGTGTCCATATTTGCCGGCAAGCTCCTATTATCTTCCATCTACTCTTTGCGGACGACTATTTTATTTTTATGTGAGCTACTGAGCAAGAAGCTTCAGCTATTAAAAGGATCCTCCTGAGTTACGAGCAGGCCTCTGGCAAGTCTATTAATCTCCTCAAATCTGAAATTCTTTTCTCTCGCAATGTCTCTTCGGAGCAGCACACAGTTATTTCAGATTTGTTGGGTGATCGAGAATCTCTGGGGGTCGATAAGTATCTCAGGCTTCCTTCTTTGGTTGGTCGAAGTAAGAAAGAGGTGTTTAATTTCATCAAGGATAGGATTTGGAAACGTATTAGCTCATGGAAAGGGAGGATGCTCTCAATGGCGGGAAGGGAAATCCTTATTAAGTCTGTTGCACAAGCTATCTCCACATATTACATGTCTATGTACTTAATTCCTCCCTTGCTAGGAGACCAAATCCAAAAAATGCTCAATTCATTTTGGTGGGAATCGAATAAGTTAGACACAAGAGGCATAAGATGGATGGATTAGGATAAGCTTTCCATGTCTAAAAAGCATGGCGGGCTAGGTTTCCGTAATATTTATGCTTTCAACCTTGCCATGCTGGGGAAGCAAGCCTGGCGCTTCATAGATCAGTCGGATACTCTAGTTTCTGGAGTGTATCAGGTCCGTTATTTTCCAAACGCAGATTTTTTGAGTGCAGGTATTGGTCATAACCCCTCGTACGCATGGCGAAGTATTTGGTCATCTAAAGCTCTCATCAATAAAGGTATCCGCTGGCGGCTTAGGGAAGGTAATCTAGTTTCTGTTTGGGAGACACCTTGGCTCCATAATGGTCAAGTTCTACATTGTCCTCCCAATTTGCATCATCTGGTTTCTCATCTTCGAATTAAGGATCTATGGTTGCCTAATACCAAGTCATGGAATGTGCCCCTCATTCGGTCTATAATGTCAGATTCTGCTATCAATAGCATCTTGGATACACCCTATATGCCTCGTTCACAACTGATAAGCTCATTTGGTAAATGACTCCTATTGGTTTATACACGGTTCGATCTGCCTACCACACAGCAATGTCCCATATGATTGACTCTAGTCATCTTCTTGTTGAGGGTGAGTGGAATCTCATCTGGCGCTTACCAGTCCCGCCGCAAGTTAAACTGCATCTATGGAGGGTGTGTCGTAACTGTATTCCAGTGCGCCCGCTGCTACAAAGAAGAGGTATTCAATGTTCTGAGCTCTGTGTCCTGTGCGATTCTGCAATGGAAAACCCCATGTTTCTGTTTATTGGGTGTACCCAGAGAAAGGAGTGTTGGATCCAAAACCGGCTTTGGCATGACATTCTTCCTGTTGTAGCTATTGCAACTTCTTTTGCGGACATGTGTTTCAGGTTGTTGAAAAAATGGGAGAGCTCCAAACAAGCTTTGTTCGCTATGTTGGTTTGGAGCATTTGGCGGTTGAGGAATGATAAATTGTGGGAAGGAACCAATGCTTCATTTCTTCTTGTCAGCTCTCGAGCTAAGCAATATTTGGAGGATTGGTCCTAAGCTCGTTCTCCTGCATTGAGGTCTCAAACTCCAATGTCGTGGCCTCCTTGTGCTCGGTGGACGCCGCCACCAGAGGGCTACTACAAGATTAATGTGGATGTTGGTTTCTCAGGGCCTCTGGGAAGGACATCTTTCGGGATGTGTTGCAGGGACTCCACTGGTAATTTCCTCATGGCCAAGACTGATCTCGTGCCTTTTTTCCTCCCGACGCTTCAAGGAGAAGCCACTGGCCTTCTGAAGGCCATCCAGTGGGGGTGTGATCTTGAGCTAGACCATGTCATTTTTGAGGTTGATTCCCAAACCGTGGCTACTAGCTTTCATCACCCAAAGCTTGATGTTTCCAATTTCGGTATGGTGATGGAAGAAAGTCATAAGTTAGTTTCTAACTATCCAAACTATAGTGTAAGTTTTGCTAGGCGACAAGCGAATAGTGTGGCTTATGCGTTAGCAAGAGAGGCACTGCTCATGGCTAGTCCCCATTTATTTGATCATATTCCACTTTGTATTGCTTCCTTGATTATTGATGATATGAGTTAATCTCCTTTCCTCAACAAAAAAAAGAGCGGAACAAGCTCATATGGTATCAATAGAAATAATGCAGAGTGGATTATCAAGAGATCAGAACGAGAACACCTTAATTGTGATTGTCGATTTTCCTATATTGAAACGAAGTTGTGGGCGAAGATTATTGGGCCAGGGACACAGATCTAACAAATCTTTTTTCGGGTATAGCCGAAAAGGTTCTGGCAAAGCTTCACTTGGATCTTTTGGAATGGTGGTGGAGCTGCTTCAAAAGAATGTCTTTGGGTGTAGAAAACTAGAAATAAGGTGGTGACATGGTGGAAGAGCAGGAGGACGTATTCAAATGTATAAGTAGATAAGAAGACAAGGTGCAACTACTGTAAACATGAATGCAACAGAGGTAAGTAAAAAGGGGCTAAAAACCTAATACAACACACAAGAGAGAGCGACAAGTGTAACATCCCATTTTTTAGAAAATAATATTTAAAGTACAGTTAGATGATGAGTAAACATTAGAAATCCTAATTTGAAAGGAAATAGGCTTAGAAGTGTTATAGAAACACCTAAAAGGACCAAAATACCCCTAAAAAGGTCTAGAAACCCCTAGAAACGTTTAAAATGAAAGAAATTACGAATGTCTCCTTAGCCTCGGTCGAGATGCGACCAAGATTGTACTAGAGGCCATCGCAACGCGATGGCAGAAGATTCTGGAATCCTGTAGAGTTTTCAAAGTCGGTGATCACAGCCAATAAACAGGTGACACATGTCGTTGTCACGACGCGATGGAGATTTAGCCTTTACTCCTCGTGTCCCAGCTCCACGTCGCGACGAGATTTATGTGTATTTCCCATCGCGACGCGATGGATTCAAAATCCACTATAAATATCCCTTCACCCCTCCATTCCCAACTCGCCCCAAATCCTCTTCTCTCTCTAGCTTTCTCTCTCTAAGAACTTATAAGGAGTGAGTATACTCTGTGCTTGCCTCTAATGAGGATCTGGCACATCAGAAAATCCTTAGAAAGTAATCCTTGAGATTGAAAAAGAGAGTGAGACTTAGAGGGCCACTAAGGAGCAAGTATGCTCTACACTTGCCTCAAGTGAGGATCTCGTGCATCAGAAAGCCCTTAGTAGGCAATCTACTAAGAGGGGAGGATGAGAGTAGCCTAGTAAGCTAGGTAGGAGTGTCCAGAGGTAGGAGTGCAAGTAGCAGGATCGGCGAGGGAGCATAGAGTGGCAGAAACTGTAGCGGTCTTCTAAGCCAGGTATTGGAGATCTGAACCCTATCCACCAGAGATTGTAGGATTAGAATAAGTGTATAACTAGGCGTAGGGTGACCCAAGCCCAACTAGAGGTTGATAGTAGCAGCACCTTAGGAGAGGAGCTGTGACCTGTGATAGCTGAGGACAGTTATCAGACGTCTATCAACCATAGGAGTAATCTGTTAATATCAATGGATGAATGTTGATTGATGTGATGTTGGTTTCTTATGATTGCATTATAATTATGTGTGTAATTGCTGGTGTATGGATTGATAACATGTCAGTAGTAGATCGCCTGAGCGACACTAGGGTTTATCCATATTGTTGATCAAGGATGGTTGATATAAGTGATGTGTTGGTTGACCTATGTGATACTGGTTGGTAATTATGTTATGTTGTAGTGACAGTTGTGCTGTACATATTGGAAGTTCTTCTTATGTTAAGTTACTAAATAATGCTATGTGTGTGGGCATATGATGAGCTGTTTATCTATGATATGTTGTTAATAATAGCTGAAATAACAGTACTGATAGAGCATGATAAAAGATGAGGTAAGAGGTTAACGCTGGTTGAGCTGATAAAGCTGATGAGTGCAGGCTGATTTGTGTTGTTAGTAATGGTTGATCCTGTAATATTAAAGTGAAATGGTGAATAATGAAACGTTACGAGGGAAGGTTTCATATGCATTATTGTGCTGTAATCCACCGTCGTGCACAGTTTATGTGCACGAGGCCAGGTGCCAGAGTGCGGGCACGATACGTAGAGTACAGGACATGTCGGTCCTTGGGGATAGTTTAGGTCTAGGTGACCAGTTGTTTGGCCGCCACTGTGTCGGGACGATCGGGTAGATCAGTTATCCTGACGAGGTACTGTCGTATCACTGTTCATTGTGCCGATCCCGAGTGCCGGCCCGACACCTGTTCCTAACGTCGAAATTGGGGAACAGAGATGCAGTCTTAGGGGTACGATGAGCAGGATAGGGGGGTGGACAACTGGCTTGACCTATTCACATATCGGTGGAAGGTTGTTGAGGAGTTGTTGACTATAAAAGGCGAAGTGGCTAGGTGGGGCCCTTCTGCCATTCTTGGAAGTTGTGTGGCCACGTAGGCATGTAGAACTTTCGGTGCATGAGTGCCAGAGTGGTTGATCCATATATATGCGTGTTTATTAATTTACCTATATATGGTCTGCTGATCTGTCTATGTATGTGATTGCCTTTTTATAAATGAATTCAAAGTCCTGCTTTCCCACTGAATGGTGCGTATAGTGTGTTCTTATCTTCCGTTTATTTTCTGTGTCCTGTATGTTTCTATCTATGGGTCTTAGCAGGTACCAGACAATTCCTGAAATGAAATGGTTCAGTCGATACACAGCCAATGAGTCAAAGTCAATATTTTAAAGAGGGTCGGTTATTTGGTACTCTATACAACTAAGGGCCCTAAGGTTGGTACCTTTAGGTACATTTGTACACTTTCGTCTGCCAATAAAATAAAATTACTTCCACTATTATCGTATAAACTAATATATTGAAAAATTGACTAGGACGTCACATTTTGGTATCAGAGCAGTTCGTTCCTAACCGGACTCTGGAGTCATTAGGATGTTGTCACTGGCTGTGTCTGGTTGGATTCCCACTGGATTCTGACTATATCTTGATATGGGTTGAGTGTCCTCTTCGCAAATATCTAAGTCTTAAAGTGTCAAGATAGATGATTGCCCTAGTTTACTCATAAGGTAATCAATCTCATGGATCATGTGCTAAGTCAATATTACAAGAATTCATGGCTCATAAATGAGATAAGATTGTTCCTCTTTAAGGGAGATAAGGTTACTATAGGGAAGATAGTTAAGTTTAACGATGAGCATATTAGGACTAGGAAGGTTATACATGTAGAAGACAATAGACGAGGGTCTACTAGGATTAAGGGGGGAATCAGTAAGGACCATTCTACCATAAGGATAGTAGAATGCAAAGTCTATATGATAACACTATTATTTACATCATATTTATATAAATATTTGAATGTGAATTAAATAAATATTGATTATTATCACTTGAAATTCACTTTTTTTTACTCTAATTTGTGCAGGAACAGCTAATTAAGCAATTTGGTTTAAAAGAGCGTAACTGGAAAAGCTTTGGACTTAGAAAATGTAATTTTTATATGATATAATGGACACTCTTGACAAAAAGAAAGAAGACAAAATTAGAGAAGCCACATGAGAACAAGGAGAAGCAAGAATAGAGGAAATTGCAAATTAAAAAAAAAAAAAAAGATCACGCAGGGGTAGGGATACACACAAATGTTAAAGTGGAAGATTGCTAAAAAAAGAAAGCCAAGTGGACCATGCCCAAGAAAATAGGGGAGCTGCACCTTTTGTTTTGAATAAAAAAGTAATAAAAACAAAAGAGTTGGGAAAATGTATGGCTCATGCTGCCAAAGAGGAATAGACGAAAAGCTAAACAAAGAAAAGTCAAATACATGATGCACTAGTTGTTTATCAAAGGCAGTGCATAGTTTGTTTTTGTTATTCACGCGGTTTTAGCTCGCCTATAAATAGTAGTGCATCATTTCATTTCGGGGAGAGTAAAATTTTCGGAGAAGAAACAATTTCGGGCGTATTTCTTTCACTCTTAATTTATTTTCTCTTGGTATTTTGTCATTTTAATTTTTGTTATTGTATTTCTCTACTCTTTATATTTTATTATGGATTATGGAATTAGTGTTGAGTTGTTATTTTCAATTATAATGTGTAGCTAATTCTATTACTAAGGTGATGGGGAATCTTTTACTATGCTTATAATCTTAATCTAATTTATAAATATGAGTTTTTAATTCTTATGATTAAATTATTCCTGATAAATTCATTTATAATAAGAACTGATTATTCTTTATTTAGTAATTAATTGTGTGGCGACCGAACCTTCAATTAGTTAACGGAACTCTAGGAATAATTGAATTTGTATGCTTTGAATGACCAAACAAAGTGTGTTCATTTTTAGTCAGTCATTAAATTGATAAATCTATTGACGCTTTATGCTTTCTATTTATTTGCTTTGAATGACCAAACAAAGTAGTAATTTAGGAGGAAGAAGATTAATATAGCATGACCAAACTGTGTTAATACGTTTTAATTAGATGAATTGTAATCAGTAAGAATATTTTTCTCAGCTCTATTTATGAATTGGTTAAGTGAATAAGTATTAGTATAAAGTGAACCCATATCCTTAGTATCTCCATACTCATAGTTTTTGTTTTTATTCCAAATTTTCTTTTCTCTTTAAATCTGATTTCACTTCAAACCATTTGTCTAAGTAACAAATTAATCTAAGTAGAGCAGTAATCATTCCAATTCCCTGTGGAGACGATAATCTTTTATACTATAACTTGACGTAATCGTGCACTTGCGATTTTGACGCAACACTATACAGACATTTAATGAGAAGCAAAGGTACTAGAAAAGATCTTGTGATGATACAATTTTAAGGGAATGAAATGGAAACTGACATTATCGAGATTTGATGGATAAGTAAATGAAAAAGTTAGGAGGTTGAGTTGAGTTATTGATAGGAGTATCAAATGAACACCCTTAGGTTTTGGCAGAAAGGTTAAACCTTGACTAAGGAAAAATTGAAATAGTCGAAAAGAGATGGAAACACTGTTAGAGTCAATAGTCTAGCTAGGGATAGAATAATTCGGAGCAGAATATGAAAATAAGGTTATAAGGTGTGAAAAGGAAGTAGATGGGATCAAGCTCAGATATAGTGGTTTCTGAGATATTTTGAAGGAATTTCTATGGACTGGTAAAGTACTAGAGCAAGTAAGTTAGGTGGCTTGATCTAAGGGAGTATAACTGTTGAGAAACTAGAGTAGATTTATTAATTAAACCTTAGTAAGAAATGAATGTATAGAATTTAGAACCAAGGGGTGACCAACCTGATGATAGTAGATCCAATGAGGGTTAGATTTGGAAACAAAGAAATAAGAATAGAGGTGATGGAAGGTAAGATAGATCATATATTAGAAATGGAGAAACTCATTAGTCAGTGATCTAAGAGTCTGTTAAATAGAGCATGGAAGGAGTTTTATAAATATTAAAATCAGCAATGAGGCAGAAGAGCCATATGATAGTAAAGGAGGAACTAGCAAAGATTTTGATCCAAGGACTGAGCATAGAGGCAGAATAGAAATCCTTATAGTGCAATAGTAGTATCCACTTGTGACTAACAAATTAGATTAGAACCCTTGAAACTTTTCCCACGAAGAGTAAGTTACCACTGTATGGTCAGCAGGATTAGAAAGAAGTGTGGTTAAGGTAAATAGTATAGGTAAACGATGTTAAGTGGAGGACAGATTGAGAACTAAAGATGAAAGGTATAGAGTATAGAAGCAGTAAGGGAATGAAAATCCAAATGCTAAAGTATGATTGATGTTAGGAAAAGATTAGGACGACCGTTATAAGAAGGTAAAAGGATTTGGACAAAGATAATGCTAGCATTGGAAAAGACGTGGTGTGACATATGAAAGGAAAAGTAGTTAGGAGTGAAACAAAGTTGTTGATACAGGAAGAGTCAGATTAAGGATAAGGAGGACCATGAGTAAGGATGACAGTTGTGGGAATAAGGAATGAGAGATATGGCCAAAATATAACGATGGCATTAGTACAAGAAGTATTGGGTTAAGGATAAGTCTTTAGGAGGATGCTGAAAACCTTTAGAATTGAGAATGACATTGCAAGCAGGATTTAGGGGAGGATAGGAGAGACCAAGGACAATAAGGGATATCGACCGACCTAGTGAATATTATGAGATATCACTTACTGAAATTAATTAGGAATACAATCGAGGATTAGAAAAATTTGAGGAGACAATTTTATTCAGGAGTAACCTAAGAATAGTAATAGAATTAGATAAAGTCTATCCATAATGATTTTGGGTCTATTAGTAGATTATGATCTAGAAGTTGAAATCATTAAACAAATAGTTGACCCCACTCTTCTGGAAGACTCTTAAAGGTGATGGGTATGGAATTTCTCATCTCTCTCGAAGTTGTTTCTTCTTTGATCTCGCATTAGTATGGGTAGTAATAAGATGATGGATGTGACCTCCTGGTTTTCTAAAACCCAATTAAGGAAGATAAGTGTGTAGGGTTTAAGCCTTGAATTAAGATTAGGAGGAGATTGTAGAAAGGTTAAGATAGTGCGAGTGTTTGGATTATGATTGAGCATAAAGGAATGTGTGAAATATGATTAAGGCTTGACTAAGGAGTGAGTGATGGATTCATAAAGTTTAGTTAAGAAGTAGCTAAATGTTGATCTGAGTGTTAAGTCAAGATTTCAAGAAACAGGTACAACCATAGGTAAAGTCTTGGATGAGTAATAGAGGGACTTGGAAGGATTAATTGAAAGGATTAGGAGGCTTAATTAAGTGTTAGAATATGAAGTGATTTAATAGATCTAGGTGTTACAATGGATCTAATAATGGAACTAGCATTCTTAATAGTTTCTATAGAATAAGCAAATGGGTTCTATCAAGGAATTGAAATAGAAATTATGTGGCCAATAAGAAGCAAGGAGAAGGGTCAAGAAATTTATTCTGGAAAAAGGGTTGGAAAAAGACTAGTTTATAGGACAATGATAAAAAATATTAAGGATGAATATAGTCAGAGGAAAGAACATATAGAATTGATGAACATGGGGATTTAAACCTTTGGTGAGGAAGATGAAGAATTGACCTTTGGATATGGTCAACCTATAGGTACATATGATAATGGTTCTAAAGGACAAATAAAGTTTAGAATTAGAAGTAGCAAGGTATTGATATTGGAAGGACGTAGATGTTGAAAGGACCCGAGAAAGTAATAGAACTAGAATGATGTATTTAGCAGCCTTGGTGTAACTCTGATAAAAACTGGAAAGAGGAATTTAGACAAGTTATAGGTATTATTAAGAAAATCCCCTTAGTATAGGTTGGTAAGCTATTAGGAAGGCCAAAGTGATTAGGATGAATCGATGTACGAAGAAGGTCAGGTTAAAAACTGATTAGAGTTTCAGGATAATAGTTTTAGAAGTGTAACTACCGCTGAATTTTCGAGGACGAAAATTATTTACGGGGGGTAGTAACGTAACATCCCGTTTTTTAGAAAATACTATTTAAAGTACAGTTAGATGATGAGTAAACATTAGAAATCCTATTTGAAAGGAAATAGGCTTAGATGTGTTATAGAAACACTTAAAAGGACCAAAATACCCTTAAGAAGGTCTAGAAGCCCCTAGAAATGTTTAGAATAAAAGAAATTATGAACGTCTCCTTAGCCTCGGTCACGACGCGACCAAGATTGCACTAGAGGCCATCGCAACGCGATGGCAAAAGATTCTGGAATCCTGTAGAATTTTCAAAGTCGGTGATCACAGCCAATAAACGGGTGACACATGTCACTGTCGCGACGCGATGGAGATTTAGCCTTTACTCCTCGCGACGCAATGAATGGCGGTGGGTAAGTCGGTGATCACGCTCGTTCGATGCGTGCCACATGTCCCAGCTTGCGATGCGACGAGATTTATGTGTATTTCCCATCGCGACGCAATGGATTCAAAATCCACTATAAATACCCCCTCACCCCTCCATTCCCAACTCGCCCCAAATCCTCTTCTCTCTCTGGCTTTCTCTCTCTAGGAACTTCTAAGGAGTGAGTATGCTCTGTGCTTGCCTCTAATGAGGATCTGGCACATCAGAAAATCCTTAGAAAGTAATCCTTGAGATTGAAAAAGAGAGTGAGACTTAGAGGGCCACTGAGGAGCAAGTATGCTCTGCACTTACCTCAAGTGAGGATCTCGTGCATCAGAAAACCCTTAGTAGGTAATCCTTTGAGAGGGGAGGATGAGAGTAGCCTAGTAAGCTAGGTAGGAGTGTCCAGAGGTAGGAGTGTAAGTAGCAGGAGCGGCAAGGGAGCAGAGAGTGGCAGGAACTGTAGCGGTCTTCTAAGCCAGGTATGAGAGATTTGAACCCTATCCACCAAAGATTGTAGGATTAGAATAAGTGTATAACTAGGCATAGGGTGACCCAAGCCCTACTAGAGGTTCATAGTAGCAGCACCTTAGGAGAGGAACTGTGACCTGTGATAGCTGAGGACAGTTGTCAGATGTCTATCAACCATAGGAGTAATCTGTTAATATCAGTGGATGGATATTGATTGATGTGATGTTGGTTTCTTATGATTGCATTATAATTATGTGTGTAATTGCTGGTGTATGGATTGATAACATGTTAGTAGTAGATCGCCTGAGCGACACTAGGGTTGATCCATATTGTTGATCAAGGATGATTGATATAAGTGATGTGTTGGTTGACCTATGTGATACTGGTTGGTAATTATGTTATGTTGTACTGACAGTTGTGTTGTACATGTTGGTAGTTCTTCTTATGTTAAGTTACTAAATAATGTTATGTGTGTGGGCATATAATGAGCTATTTATCTATGATACGTTGTTAATAATAGTTGAAATAACAGTAAATTGATAACCTGAGATTGATAGAGCATGATAAAAGATGAGGTAAGAGGTTAACGCTGGTTGAGCTGATAAAGCTGATGAGTGCAGGCTGAGTTGTGTTGTTAGTAATGGTTGATCCTGTAATATTAAAGTGAAATGGTGAATAATGAAACGTTACGAGGGAAGGTTTCATATGCATTATTGTGTTGTAATCCACCGCCGTGTACATAAGCTGTGCACGAGGCCAGGTGCCAGAGTGCGGGCATGATACGTAGAGTACAGGACATATCGGTCCTTGGGGATAGTCTGGATCCGACAAGGCTCCTAGGTGACCAGTGGTTTGGCCGCCACTATGTCGGGACAATCGGGTAGCTCAGTAATCCTGACGGGGTACTGTCGTATCACTGTCCGTAGTGCCGATCCCGAATGCCGCTCCGACACCTATTCCTAACGTCGAAATTAGGGAACATGGATGCACTATTAGGGATACGATGAGCGGGATAGGGGGATGGACAACTGGCTTGACCTATCCACATGTCGGTGAAAGGTTGTTGAGGATTTGTTGACTATAAAAGGCGAAGTGGCTAGGTGGAGCCCTTTTGCCATTCTTGGTAGTTATGTGGCCACGCAGGAATGTAGAACTTTGGGTGCATGAGTGCGAGAGTGGTTGATCCATCCATATGTGTGTTTATTAATTTACCTATATGTGGTCTGTTGATCTGTCTATGTATGTGATTGCCTTTTTGTACATGAATTCTATGTCCTGCTTTCCCACTGAATGATGCGTATAGTGTGTTCTTATCTCCCGTTTGTTTTATGTGTCCAGTATATTTCTGTCTACGGGTCTTAGTAGGTATCAGACAATTCCAGAAAGGAAATGGTTCAGTCGATACACAGCCAGTGAGTCAAAGTCAATATTTTAAAGAGTCTCAGTTATTTGGCACTCTGTACAACTAAGGGCCCTAAGGTTGGTACCTTTAGGTACATTTGTACACTTCCGTCTGCCAATAAAATAAAATTACTTCCACTATTATCGTATAAACTAATATATTGGAAAATTGACTAGGACGTCACAACAAGGGCAAAGCTGGAAAGAAGAAAAAAGATTGTGTCGTTTTTCGAATTTCTTCACACTCGAGCGAAGAAACAAAAAAGTTCACGAGACCCACCAATTTTAATCACTCTTTCTGTTGGAACCTAAACGATTGAGAAGTTTAGACCCTTATTAATTTTGATGATAACAAAATATTTCTCAAGAGAACAATTTATCTTCTAACATATCTTTGAGTGTACAGGTATCAAAGATTCATATATATGTACAAATCACTCAAGGAAGAAGAAGAAATTTACAAAAGAATTGAATACAATCCACTAGTGTCAGCATCCGAACTCACTCGAGCGTCTTGCTAACAGCAAGCGTCCAGCAATGTGACTTCTTGACACGTGGAACACTCAATTGCTACGAGCGTCCGTCCTCTGTTCTGAACGAGTGTCTGATCTCTTTAATGAAGCACGTGATGATCACATTTTGCTCTTAGCCTTAGACTGTTCTGGAACGGAATTCGAATTTGATTTTGTGCGCTCATTTTGATGTACGAGGAAGCAAATGTGACACCTTTAGCATAAGACAAAAATCGTACAAGGCAATTGTAAATAGCAGATAGTACGAAAACGGTAATGTGTACTATTCTGATATTCTCTGGAAAATAAGAAAAGGACTACATTTCAAATTAACTCACTCAATGGAAAGGAGATATTTTTACTCAACGGTAATACCCTTGAAGACTCCTATAAATACCCCAAAGTATTCATTGAAGAAGAGTTGGAAAAAAAAACTGTGAAGAAACTTCATTCTGAAAGCAATATTACTCAAGTGAACAATCAAGTTTTGTGCCAAGTTTCTGGTCTATATAGAACTGAACTCAGTGTCTTATACTTTCTTTTAGAAAGCTATTCTATTTTGAGCTTAATCTTTTCATCCTCTCTGTGAGAGTTATTTTGATTGTAATCAAAAGTATAATCTCTTTTGTAAACTGTATTTGGCCTAGTTAAGGCTCTGTTCCTCAAAGGCTCGACTATACTGAGTCGTTTTGAGAAGTTGAGAGTATTGTCAAGTTTGTGACAGAAGAATACTCTTGAGGAAAATTGTAATCAGTTGATTATAGTGAAAAATCCTTCAGGAACGAAGGGACTAGACGTAGCTACCAGTTGGTGGTGAACTAGTATAAATCTCTGTGTCTCATCCTTTACTGCTTTACATTTATCTTTACCTTGCTCAGTAAAACAAGTTTTTATATATTGTTTAATTTCTGCATCCGGTTTAATCTGCATCTGATATACAAACAGTTTTGAAAAACCTGTGTTGAAGTTTTTACGTATAGTTTGCGATAAGTTTTTAACACAATTCAACCCCCCCTTCTTGTGTTCACGTTCAGTTGGTACCAGAGCTCGGCCTCTTGGTTGAGCACTTAACAGTGTTAAGAGAAAAGATCCTATACTGTGAACATGTCTACTGAAGGTGGTCATATGAAACGTCCTCCTCTATTCGATGGAGAAAAATTTAATTACTGGAAAGATAAAATAAAAGCTTTCTTTGAGACACAACAACTTGAGTTGTGGGATATAGTTCAAAGTGGTTACATTCCTCCCACTAATCCTCGTGGTGTTGCTATAGCCAGAGAAGATTGGAATGATGAACAGAAAAAGAGATATCAAATCAATCAAAAGGCTAGATTCATTCTTATCTGTGCTATGACAGAAAAGGAATATGATAAATGTGGCAAATTTGATACTGCCAAAGAAATCAGGGACTCACTTATTTTATCTTACGAAGGCTCTGCCCAAGTAAGAGAAACCAAAGCTAGCATGTTGGTTCGCCAATATGAGTTGTTCAAAATGGAAGATGGTGAAAGCATTGAAACCATGTTTGGAAGATTTCAAACACTTGTTCATGGGTTGCAGGCCCTTGGAAAAAGTTACACTACACCTGACCATGTTAGAAAGATCTAAAGAAGCTTGACTAAGCAGTGGAGACCCAAGGTCACTGCTATTCAGGAAGCAAAAGATCTAAATGTCCTACGACTTGATGATCTTATGAGTTCGTTGAAAGCTCATGAACTTGAGCTAAATGAAGAAGAACCTGTCAAAAAGGGCAAGTCTATTGCTTTGAAAGTCGCTCAACATAAAGTCAGTTCTTCCAAAGCCCTTCAGGCTGAAGGAGAAGAATCAGAAGATGAAGCTTCACAAGGAGATGTTGACACATCAGAAGATGAGCTCGCGTTTATATCCAGAAAGATACAAAGAATGTGGAAGAAGAGAAACTTCAGGAGGAAGTTTCAGAAGAAAGATACTAAGGACAAGAAAGAAAGCAAGGACAAGGCTCAAGTCATTTGCTATGAATGTAAAAAGCCTGGACATTTCAAGTCCGAATGTCCTAATCTTAAGGAGAAGTCCACAAAAAGTTCTTTCAAGAAAAAGAAGAAGAGCCTCATGGCTACATGGGAAGATCTAGATTCATCCTCATCTGAGGAAGATAATGAAGTAGAAGCAAATCTCGCCTCATGGCGCATAATCGACCTTGATTCGTAAGAAGAAGTTGAAGAGGTAATAGTATATGATTCCTACTCAACTTCAACTTGCATTTGATGATCTTCTTAAGGACTCGCCACTCGCCGTTGAGTATAAGAATTTGAAAAGAAATTTTCAAAATTATCACAAGACTTTCAAGCTTTAAACAAAGAAAAATCATACTCAACAAAGAAAATCGTGTTCGAAACTGAAAATTAGCATCTGATGGATAACCAGCGTCTGACCGCTAACAAGCAACCAGAAGCTGAGAGCTCTCAAGCTGAAAGCTCTAAAGTTACAGGTAACCCTAAATGCAAATCAAAGGATTATGAATATGCTTTTCAAAAGTTTCTTGCAGAGAGTGTAACTCGTAGCAAGCAAGCTTCAATGATTTGGGGTGTCAGTAAAACGACAACTCATGGTCTTGGTTATATATCAGATGAACCTCTTTTAGAAAATGATTCAGCATCTGATAAATCCAATAATCATAGTAAATGCTTGCATTGTACTTACTGCAATAAACTTGGTCATTTGAAAAGTGCATGTACTGTTTTTAAAACTGTGAAGGATAAGCCTCCTTCAAGAACTAACAAGAAAGGACCCAAAAAGATATGGGTACCTAAAGATAAAATAGTCTATGTTGCAGACATGCTTAGCAACAAAGTCAACACACCTATCTTGGTACTTAGACAGTGGATGCTCGCGTCACATGACGGGAGAAAAGCATATGTTCCAAGAACTAAGGCCTAAAGAAGCTGGATTCGTTGGTTTCGGAGGAAACCAGAAAGTTAAAATAGTTGGAATTGGTCGCATTGGTAAAGACTCTCTTCCCTCTATTGATAATGTACTATATGTTGAAGGACTTAAACATAACTTATTGAGCATAAGTCAATTATGTGACAATGGTTATGAAGTCATCTTTACAGAAACTGGATGTCTAGTAAGAAGCAAGAAAGACGGCTCTACTTTCTTTACTGCAAAGAGGAAACAAAATATTTATAAAATTGATCTCTCTGAACTTGCAAAACAAGATGTCAAGTGTCTCATGTCTGTTGACGAAGAACAATGGATTTGGCACAAGAGATTGGGTCATGCCAATTTGAGATTAATCTCAAAATTAAACAAGCACAGTCTTGTCAGAGGCTTACCAAATCTTAAGTATCAATCCGATGCTCTCTGTGAGGCATGTCAAAGAGGAAAACAAGTTAAAACTTCTTTTCATTCAAAAAATGTTGTTTCAACCTCTAGACCACTTGAGCTTTTGCATCTTGATCTTTTTGGTCCAACAAGGACAGCCTCTTTAACTGGAAAGAAATATGGGTTAGTCATTGTTGATGATTTTACTCGATGGACATGGGTTAGATTCCTTGCTCACAAAGATGAGTCATACAAGATATTTACTGTATTCTGCAAAACAGTTCAAAATGAAATAGGAATTTGCATTTCTTCTATTAGAAGTGATCATGGGGGAGAATTTGAAAATGAAAGCTTTCAAAAATTTTGTGATGATAACGGCATCTCCCACAATTTCTCCTCTCCTGGAACACCTCAACAAAATGGTGTTGTAGAAAGGAAAAATAGGTCCCTCCAAGAAATAGCCAGGACCATGATCAATGAGGCAAATATTGCAAAACATTTTTGGGCAGAAGCAGTAAACACAGCTTGTTACATTCAAAATAGAATTTCTATTAAACATATTTTGAAGAAGACTCCATATGAACTGTGGAAAGGAAGGAAACCAAACATATCATATTTTCATTCATTTGGTTGTACGTGTTACATTTTAAATACTAAGGATCAGCTTGGTAAGTTTGATTCAAAAGCTGACAAAGGAATCTTTTTGGGATATTCTGAAAGATCTAAAGCTTTTAGAATATACAATAAAGAAACTATGACAAAGGGAAGAATCCATTCATGTCAAATTTGATGACAAGAAGCCTGACACACCCATGTCGAGCTAGATGAATTATTTCGAATTAAATATAGGTAATACTACAAATAGTGAACCTATATCTTCATCGTCCGTGGTGACCAGACACAAGAATCTTCGTGTCAATTCGTAAAGAGTCGAAGTACAAAGCCAATCATCCTAAAGATCAAATCATAGGAAAACCTGGAGATAGAGTAAGAACCAGATCCTCTTTTAAAGAGCATGCAGATATGGCACTACTCTCGTAAATGGAACCTAAAACGATTGATCAAGCATAGAAAGATGAAGGTTGGATTACGCCATGCAAGAAGAGTTGAATCAGCCCAAAGAAACGATGTATGGAACCGGTCACCATACTGAAGATAAGCAAGCTATTGGTACTAAATGGGTATTTAGAAACAAGCTTGATGAAGATGGAAAGGTTGTGAGAAACAAGGCAAGATTGGTTGCTCAAGGGTACTCACAGGAAGAAGGTATTGATTTTACTGAAACATTTGCACCTGTTGCAAGGTTAGAAGCTATACGCATTTTGCTTTCTTTTGCTGCACATCATGATATAATTCTTTATCAAATGGATGTGAAAAGTGCTTTCTTGAATGGTTTTATAACTGAGGAAGTCTTTGTAAAACAACCTCCTGGATTCGAAGACATTGAATTTCCAGAACATGTCTTCAAGCTCAAAAAGGCCCTGCATGGTCTTAAGCAAGCTCCCAGAGCTTGGTATGAAAGACTGAGTACATTTTTGATGAAAAATGACTTTACCAGAGGTCTAGTAGACACTAATCTTTTTAGAAAAACATCAAACAAGCACTTTATAATTGTTCAAATATATGTTGATGACATTATTTTTGGAGCTACTAATGAAAGCCTTTGCAAAGAATTTTCTAAGCTAATGCAGGCTGAATTCGAGATGAGCATGATGGGTGAACTGAAGTTTTTCCTCGGAATTCAAATCAAACAATGCAATGATGGTATATATATACATCAAAGCAAATATATCAAGGAATTGCTAAAGAAATTCAAAATGGTGGATTGCAAACCTATGTGCACTCCTATGCATCCCACATGCATTCTTAGTAAAGATGAAACTGGTAAAAAGGTAGATCAGAAGATGTACAGAGGTATGATTGGATCTCTACTTTATCTTACAGCTTCAAGACTTAATATTATGTTCAGCGTCTGTCTGTGTGCTAGATTTCAATCAGATCCTAGAGAATCACACTTGAGTGCTGTTAAAAGAATCTTTAGATATTTGTAAGGATCTACTAATCTTGGTTTGCTTTATAAGAAATCAAAAGATTACAAGTTAGTAGGTTTCTGTGATGCTGACTTTGTTGGAGACCGAATTGAAAGAAAAAGCACAAGTGGAAGCTGCCAATTTCTTGGAGCAAATCTTGTATCTTGGTCAAGCAAAAGGCAAAACACGATTGCACTCTCAACAAGAGGTTCGAGTATATTTCGGAAAGAAGTTGCAGCTCTCAACTTCTGTGGATGAAATATCAACTTGAAGACTATCTGATAAAAGAGAGTAACATTCCTATCTTTTGTGATAATACTTCTGCAATCTGTCTTACTAAAAATCCCATATTGCATTCACGAGCCAAGCACATTGAGATTAAGCATCACTTCAAAAGAGACTATGTTCAGAAGGATATTCTAGAAATAAAATTTATAGACACTGATCATCAGTGGGCTGACATATTTACAAAATCCCTTGCTGAAGATAGATTCAATTTTATAAGAATAAATTTAAACTTTCATCTTATAGAAGAATGATTAATCTTAGCATCAGATAATATGCACAATCTCAGCATCTGGTATGACATAAGCATGTATATGAATAAGCATCTTATTTGTCATATGCAACATAACTCATCGTCTGGTGAATCGGTTGCGTGTGTCCGAGCACACCCACACGTGTCACACGTGTTAAGGACTTAAGCGTCTCATCACATCTACTGAGTCATAATTATTTATGTCTTTCGATAAAATCTTTTTACTTGATCTTACTTTTCTTTTGGCGTCTGCATTTAATGAAAAGGCGAATCTTTATTTTCTTTTCTTTCTGATTTAATTTTTGTGTGGAAATACGAAGCGATTTTTTGAAAAAGGATTGTACCATTTTCTATCAACTTTCCCACTACTCCACATTTTTCGCTCCATCACTTCACTCTGCGTTTTCTTGCAAAAACTGTTCTCTCTCTCTCTCTCTGTTTTCAAACCCTAAAACCTCCATCACTCTCTCTGCAACCGCTACAATGGCCGACAGAAAGGTTGGACAATACACTACTGCCTTCGACGTCTTCTCTGAGGCAAAACTCCTGAATGAGAACAGGATAAATTTTGAGAATTTCAAGCCATACGGTTTTGATTTTGAAGAAGGTCCGGAGAAACTGGGCTGGAAAAACTACTTCATCTGGGAACCAATGACGATCTTGAGCTATGCTATTAAGGAGTTCTGGGAATGCGATTTACTTCCGGAGAAATCATAGAAGGACACATCGTAGGCTTCAAGCCACGCTTCACCATCAACTCTATTGCTCAGACGATCAAGTACCCTTGTGAAGGAATCAATTACCATGCAAACCGGCCGATGCATACAGAGGACTTGAAAACGCCAACGGCTCGCTTTGAGAACTACCGTGAATCAAGAAGAAGAACATTACTCCCACGGCCAAAGACTTGAAAAGCCACTACAGAGTACTGCACAAAATAATCGCCAAGAGCGTGATTCTGAAGGCTGGCTCAAGCGACATAGTGAACTACGAGCAAAAGTTCATTATGAGGAATTACATGGATGGGAAGAAAATCAATCTGCCAAGGTTGATTATCAACAATCTGATAAATGCTCCTGTCTTCTCAAGGAAGAGTGTTGATAAGAAGAATATCGTCAAGGTTATCCCTTATGGAGTTCTTCTCTCCATGATGATGATTAAAGACGGTGTTGTGAGGAAGCTGACTGACTCTATCAACACAGAGGAAAAAGAAAAATACTTTGGTGTTGGCGCTATTGTTCGTCCAGAAGTTTTTGGAGTCAACAGTTTAGTCGAATGCAAATTACCATCGCTCTATGATCAAGAAAGTGAAAATAGAGCAACAGGAAGGAGAAGTTGAAAAGAAAACCACCAGAAGCTCAATGGCTGGTGTGAAGAAACCTGCCGAATCTCCTTCAAGGGAGACAATAAGAACAAAACAGAAGGTGGCTCCTGCACCTACTGTTGAGGAACCAGAAGATGAGGATAGAATTCCCATCAGAAAGGTCTTGGAGAAATGCTTGATTTAGGCCAAAGAAATGAAAAAGATGCTTCAGCGTCCGGTCAAGGGAAGCAAGTCCCTCATCCTCCTCCTTCTCCTGTTGGTGTTGTCACAAGAGGATCAAAACGAAGGTTGGTTAAGTCTTCAGAGCTTAACCCAAAGGTACTCGACTTTACTGCTGATGAGTCAGTATCTGTCTTTGATGCTCATGATATTATTCCTGCACCCCCTTTGTTTGTTTCACAACCACAAACACAACCACAAACCAAGAAAACCAGAATGAGCCTCCGACAAACCTCTACCCTCTCTAAACCTACCCAACCATCATCCTATACACTCAACCTTGACCTACCACAAAATTCCTCAAATACTTCACTTACCACATATATTTCCAAACTTCACTCTCATCCCTTTAACCTATTATTCAAAGTACCTCCCGTTAATACCTTCAAACCCTACACACCTAAACCCTATTCAATCACCAAAACCACTCCCACTTTACCCACTATTACCCTTAAACCTACAGACTTTGGTGGAAGGAAGAATGTCTCATGTATTAACAAACCACGCTTGTTAAGTATGAGATATATCACAAAGATCTACAATTGTCCCTCTACATGGCATTTGAAAACCTTCACCTCTGAGTCGCCAGATCGAGATTGCCTCTCCAATGAATGCTACCTTTAAGGATGGAGAAGACCACTTTCAGATGTCATTCAAAGGAAGATTGAGACCAAGACTGGTAGCAGAGCAATTCCTTCTCTCGCTGACCTTCCTAGATCCCTACCACAAACCGAACCGCTCACATTAGAAGAATGCGGAAGGTGGATCATAGATGAAGAAGTCGCCTTCATGGCACAATCGCCTTGAGATGAAGAAGATTGAAGTAATCGCACGCTCAGTGATCCTTTGTCTCAGACGTTGAAGATCGTACTGCATGCACAAAGGTGGCTACCTTGGTCTATCCCTGGGAAAAGGAAAGAACCTGCTCCTGGTAAGCAGCCATTTAGCAAGATCGGGCTCACGGAGTATGAGAAGGCTCCCAAGAAGTATAATCTTAAGGAATTCTCTAAGCTTCCGATTGCCAAGATCACTGGGGATCATGCCAGAAGGTTTTACCTGAATTCTCTGAACGAAGATGAATGGAAAACTGGCTCCTCAAACTGCTGCAATGCCGAGAAGGCCACAATTCCAACAGTTGGCACTATCAGCAGAATTACTGACATCAATCTGGGAACAGTCTACCTTGATGATATGTTCAGATCCTCAGTAATCAGACCACTTGACTGCATGAAGACTTATGTCCAATGGGCTGCTGTGACCAAGCACTTTGACATTGGATTCACTTGGAGTCAATGGTTGAAGACATGAAAAGACAAAGCTTTGTTACCATGCCTTGTCCCCCTGGTGGTTACAGAAGATGACAGGGAAAATCTGAGAAGATTATACCTGGCAGAAAATGAAGGACTCTCTTTTGCTTCTGAAGCATTGAGTGAATTCATCAGAAGGATATGGGAAGAAGAAGCTGGGAATAAGTTTGATGCTTTCACTGCTGACGTGCTTCTGCATAGGGAAACTGTCTTCATGGATTTGCTGTATCCAGAAGAGGTGGAGAAAAGGAGAAGAATTCAGTCAGAATCTGAGTAGAGGAAACTTGGAAGTCTCATCAAATGGTTTATACCAAATGATGTATTCTTTCAAAAGGCTCAACAAAAGAAGGACTTGAGACTGAAGCTTTCCAACTGGGTGCTAGCAGAGCATCAGAAGATGAAACCTGCACTAAGTGGACCTTCTACTTACTATCGCAGCTTGAAATGGTCACCATTCCTAAAGCAGAGTTTGAAGAAATGAAGGCTACTAATCTGAAAGTTACTCAGCTGGAAAATGCACTGAAGCTGTTATATGAATGTCTCAACATCCCTCCTCCACCACCAAACCCTTAAAAAAAATTGTGTGATATAAATTTTTTTTGGTACTCTCATATTTTATATATATATATATATATATATATATATATATATATATATATATTCAGTGTTTTTCTGATTATTTGACTATACATACTCTTATCTGATTATCTGTTTATATATATTCAAATTTTTCTAAGCCATTCTTTGACTATGATGTGCTTTACACTCTTTTTGTCTGATGACAAAAGGGGGAGTAAAAGAAAGGTCTGATGAACACGTGAAAATCTGATTAACAAATTCACCGTCCGATGAATACACTAAAACTGAAAGTATCATGCATATCATTTCATATATAGCATTTGTATGGTTATTCATTGCTCTAATATCTATTAATGCATTGATATTCATTGACCCAATAATCTAACAATGATCAATAAAATTGGTAATATGAAAAGCTTTTTGATAAAATGAAAATCAGCATCCGATCTCACTTTGTTAAAAATATGCTCTGATTCATCTATGTAATTTTGCGATCACTTAAATGAATTTGTCTATTAACAATCGCCTTAATACCTTAATTGTTCTTATATATCAAAATTGTTAAATTCAGGGGGAGACCCTTGATGTTATTTTGAAATTAAATTGTTCATCAACCTTGGATATTTGTCATCATCAAAAAGGGGGAGATTGTTGGAACATAAACGATTGAGAAGTTTAGACCCTCATTAATTTTGATGATAACAAAATATTTCTCAAGAGAACAATTTATCTTCTAACATATCTTTGAGTGTACAGGTATCAAAGATTCATATATATGTACAAATCACTCAAGGAAAAAGAAGAAATTTACAAAAGAATTGAATACAATCCACTAGTGTCAGCATCCGAACTCACTCGAGCGTCTTGCTAACAAAGAAGCATCCAAAGAAGGTGACTTCTTGACACGTGGAACACTCAATTGCTACGAGCGTCTGTCCTCTGTTCTGAGCGAGCGTCTGATCTCTTTAATGAAGCACGTGATGATCACGTTTTTGCTCTTAGCCTCAGACTGTTCTGGAATGGAATTCGAATTTGATTTTGTGCGCTCATTTTGATGTACAAGGAAGCAAATGTGACACCTTTAGCATGAGACAAAAATCGTACAAGGCAATTGCAAATAGCAGATAGTACGAAAACGGTAATGTGTACTATTCTGATATTCTCTGGAAAGGAAGAAAAGGACTACATTTCAAATTACCTCACTCAATGGAAAGGAGATATTTTTACTCAACGGTAATACCCTTGAAGACCCCTATAAATACCCCAAGGTATTCATTGAAGAAGAGTTGGAAAAAAAATCTGTGAATAAACTTCATTCTGAAAGCAATATTACTCAAGTGAACAATCAAGTTTCGTGCCAAATTTCTGGTCTATATAGAACTGAACTCAGCGTCTTATACTTTCTTTTAGAAAGCTATTCTATTTTGAGCTTAATCTTTTCATCCTCTCTGTGAGAGTTATTTTGATTGTAATCAAAAGTATAATCTCTTTTGTAAACTGTATTTGGCCTAGTTAAGGCTCTGTTCCTCAAAGGCTCGACTGTACTGAGTCGTTTTGAGAAGTTGAGAGTATTGTCAAGTTTGTGACAAAAGAATACTCTTGAGGAAAATTATAATCAGTTGATTATAGTGAAAAATCCTTCAGGAACGAAGGGACTAGACGTAGCTACCAGTTGGTGGTGAACTAGTATAAATCTCTGCGTCTCATCCTTTACTGCTTTACATTTATCTTTACCTTGCCCAGTAAAACAAGTTTTTATATACTGTTTAATTTCTGCATCTGGTTTAATCTGCATCTGATATACAAACAGTTTTGAAAAACCTGTGTTGAAGTTTTTACGTATAGTTTGCGAAAAGTTTTTAACACAATTCAACCCCCCTTCTTGTGTTCACGTTCACTTTCGTATTTCTTCGACAGACTAAACAAGTGAGATTTCTCATCTCTCCCTTTGCTCTCTTGCTCCTACTTCTTTCGCCGCTAAATCTCTTTAAACAAACATAGTGTATAAGGGTGACTTCTAAGGTGAACCATCTAATAAATGGTTCATGGGTGAACAACTGGTTTCCAGGTAAATTTTTCGGTTTTTATATTTATCTCTTTTTATCTTGTTTATCAAAAGTCAGTCCTACCCTTACCCCTACACCTCTCACCTCTCACACACCGTACTCCATTCCCTTTCTGACATCAAGATTATCGCACTACAGGAACACAGATCGGCGCAGCCACCCGATGGGAGGAAGACGGGAGAGGGGGAAAGATGAGGGAGATCAAAGGGATGTGGAGAGAGAAAGATCCACCATTTTCGAAAGCGTAGAGACGAGGCAGCGTCTTTGTGGCGTGCTGTAGCAGCATCGTGGTGGCGTGGAGCACCACCTACTGTCGGAGAAGCGTCGCAAATAATGCCTGGATGAAAATGAACCACAACTTGCGACTGTACTGGCAGGGCAGAGACGTGCGGGTGCGCTATTCTCCTCTTCTCTCTCCCTTTCTCAATTTCTCTTACGATTGCTGTTTACTGTTGTATTTTTTTTTGGAATCTGATTTGTTATACTATAAAGCGTACTTTTCTCTTTTCTATATTTTCTCTTCATTTTGTTATAAGCCTTGTTATAATCATAATGAAGTGGTTTTATTGATGATGTTTGACTACAGTATTGTAATGTGAGTAGTTTATTTTTTCTTCGAACACTTACAAGTGTCTGGTGGATGATTATCCCGATGTGGGTGGGATGGGGTGAAGGGGGTAGGGACAAAGTTGTCATTTGAATTTTTTTGTGACTTGTTCAACCATTATCCAGTTTTAATCTCAACAGTTCACATATTATAATAATAAATCTAAAATCTCACAAGGGTTGTTCACCCATAAACCACCTATTAGATGGTCTACCCTAAAAGCCACCGTGTATAAGATAGAAGATATGCATATTTGTTTCCCTGGCGAGCAATATGATGAATGAAGTCTTCCAATCACACAAGTACTTATATAATACTACATATATTCAAATTTTATATTAAACAGTACTATTATATGACTTTTTATTTTATTGTATACTACAAAAGGTACTGTGATAAATTTTATATTATTATTAATATTAAATAGTTTTTGCCGTTTAATGTGTATCAAACACGAGTAGAAGGATACTTTGATGCCTGGTTGCGTGGTGCGCGGTTAAGAATCTGATAGTAAGGCTTTAGGAGCGTGTTGTACGGATTTTTGGTTCTCTAACAGCGTGATTTGTGCTTGTTGAATCATCTCATTGTCCTGCCTTTCACTGTCTCTCGTTTTCATCGGTCGTCAATCGGAAAATATATCAATTTACACTACTTCCGTACTATTTACCCTGTTTTTTGGGTGCGAATTAAATTCACGCAGTGAGACCGTGACATAGAGTAAACATTAGTTTTTCTTTTTTGTCTATTACATATGGGAAGCGGGAGCGAAAAAGTGGAGCGGTATGAATTTGAACCCTGTTCTCAGTGTTCACATAGTTCTTATGTATGTTTTACCACTAGGTTATGCTCTCGGGACAAATATTAGTTTTTTATGAAAGGGTAAAGAATAGATATTAGTTGAAAAATTGAAAAGAGTAAATAATTTTATTTACACAGTCTGAATTTGGTGAGAAAATGAGGGTGAAAAATAAATTAAAAAAACTAGAAAAATGAATGAAGAAAAAATAAATTAATTTTTATATATTATTTTAATGGAGAGAACAAGTAGGAAGAGAGAAAAAGAGAAAGTTCTTTCAATTTACTTGGTTGAGTGAAAATTTAAAAAAAAATGATGTAATATCTGTTTTATCTTTAATAAAATAAAATTAGGCTTAATTTCACTTTTAGTCCCTAAGTATCGTCAGGAAAAGACCCCTTCTCAAGCCCGTGCTTGCATGCCCCCACTATGTCCTCCCTACACAACCCCCAAAATCGGTGGAAAAAGGTCGGGTTCAACCCTTCTAAACCCGGCGCCTTATCGGGATGCAGATTGAAAAGGGTTGAACGGAATTCATCATCCCTGAACGGCTCTAGGAGTGCATCGATATCCTCCTCAGTGAGCTTTGGTGATATCACATTTGTGACAAGAGTACACGAACCACTGTGAGGAATTTATGGGTGTTCAAGTCCAAAAAAAAAATCGCAAACCCATCAAAAAAATTGAAAACTGCAAACAACTGATATTTTTTGGATTTGTTTGGGCCACTTTTTACGTTAACCGCGCAGTTCGGTTTGCGGTTGACTTACCTAGAACCGAACCAATCCAAACCGACCGCATGTTCTTAAAAGAGAATTTGAAGTAAATTCACTCTTCAAATCTACTCTTTAAATATTTATCAAACTGAAACCTAACCAAACCAAAGTAAATCTACTCTTTAAATATTTACCAAAAAAATTAATTTTTTAAAAAATTAACTCTAAATATGTTATTTGAAGTAATATAAATAATTAATATGTAATACTCGGCAAAAAGTAAAAACCGAATCGTCCGATCTAATCTAAATCGCATTTAATCGAATCGGATTGGTTTGGATTTTTTTAAGGAAGCCATCCAAATAAATCGAACCGCATGTTTTAATCTTTGGATCAGATGACTTTTTACTTCAAAATCGAACCAAACCGCGCCGCGAACACCCGTAGTGAATGGAACAAATCATGAGCAAGGGAGCGCAGACCATCTCGAGTTTGAAAATCTGGTCCTCGGCATTGGGCTAGCTTTTCAACGTAGTTACGAAGTTTATGGACTGTTGTTGAAATTTGGAAAAATTATTGGGCTCGTTTGCTTTCTAAAAATATTTTCAATTTTTATTTGTAGGTGGCTGGAATGACATTTGGTTATGAGTTTTCATTTTTAATTTTAATTGTGACAGAGAGAAAATTGAAGACTAACTAGAGAGAATGTATTTTCGAAAACACTGAAAAACGTTTTTAAGCATTTTCTGAATTTCTAAAAATACCATATCGGTTTTAAATTTTTTTTTTTCAAAAATTTCCAGAATACATTATCTAACATTTATTGTTTTAGTGAAAATGAAAATAAGAAATATGGGAAACAAACATGTTGTTAGTGTTGGATATGCAATAGGTTGGGATTTTTGGAAATGCTTTAGGGGTGCATTCTTTTTGGACTACTTACCAATGTTTTAAAAACTGAATCAGCGAGACCTCTGAATCATAATTCTATCGGTTTATTCAGCTTGGGTTGAACCGAATGATTAATAAATAAATAAATATAAAAACGGGTAAAAGTGTAAAATAGTAATTAAGAAAAAACCAAAAATTATACTTCTAGCGATTCAATCCGCTTGAACCCCGATTTCACTCGATTCGATGACAGTTTGATTCTAACAATTCAATGCGTTAAACCAACTGCAGAAATGACTAATCCCATTTAAATCAATTGAACCGATGGGTCTGGTTTTTAATACAATGCTACTTACACAATTTTGTGCGTAAAATAAAGAAAGTGCATGACTTTTTTTTTTTTTTTTGGGGTTCAAGTGCATGACTTTCTTTTTTTCGTTGACTAGTAATGACTATTAAATTCAATATTTTCTTATTAAAGTGTACCATAAATCGGACTCTTGGTAGTATTTACCAAATTTCAAAGGCATGTGGTACGGGAGTAATTTATTGCGTTTCTACCTAGCTAGACGACTTATATCAGAATATTCTGGCGTGTGAGAGAGAGAGGAAAAATGTGAACTGTGAAGCTTGAATAAAGGACACTACATGGCATCTTTGTCGCTTTCATCATTTGGGTGATAGAAAAATCTATAAAGTGGGTTACGTGTTTACTACTTATTTTGAATTTGAAGCAAATAACAGTATCTCATGAAAGTTGGCGAGCTTTACCATGGCAAATAATTAAAAAAAAAAGACAATATGATTAATTTTGCTTGAAAATGAAAAGAAAATTTCATGCGAAATTGTAAGAATTGTCCCTCAACATAGCTGAGGCGCCATCTGGTCCGGTAAGTTCCACTAATTATAACCTCATGTGAAGCTTCCCGAGTTGATGGTCTAAGCCTATGCGAGACTCCTGAAAAGATTCTCCTTAATAAATAACACAATTGATGAATTAGTGAGCCTAAGAGTGAAGTGGTTAATTAGTCAGAAAATCATGAGTTGAAGCACCCTCCCCCAAATACTTCAATGCAGATGACTCTAGTCGAGCTGAATGAAGCACCAAAAATAGTTACATTATTATATATCAAACATCAATTCAAAACTACTTGGGAGGATAAAATAGTAATTATAAAATGTACACAAAATTGACTTTTGTGAAAACAACAAGCTTATGGATTTTAGAATCTCAAGATCATTTTTAATTTGGAAAGAAAAGATATGCAATAGTACTGTTATGTTTTGCTATTTTGGAAATTTTCTTCTGTTTTGTATTGTGGTTAGCAATATTACATGCATACAAAATTTAAAAAAATGGTTAATTCAAGATGAAGATTGTGCAACTTTAAAGCAATTGTGTCATTCAAATGGTAATAATAATGCCTTGTTTAATAGTTTAAGGAAAGATTCACCATGCAACATAAAAAAGCTTTCTGGGAACGAGGAGAGAGAAAAAGAATTAAAAAAAAAGAAGCAAAATGTAGTATTGTCTAATTTAAAACTAAAAACATATTCATTATATATCCCACGACTTTATCAATTAAATATTTCAATAAAACGTGTCATATGTTTTTTTAATACGGGGAGCAAAAATTAAATGGGCTGGGGCCTAGTAGTCCAAGGAAGATAATTCCGTGCAGCGGAAAGTCTTACAGGTAAATTTGCATTTGCATTTGTATCCGAAAGTCATACCTAGCGCCAAGGAAGGCTGATCTAGTTGGAAATATTTGACTAACATCCTACAAGAACGTGAGTTAAATCTTATTACCGATGTGAGGATCTTATTGGTGGATAATATGTATGTATCTTTATAAGCTTTTAAAGAGTCTTGAGGCTTTCTCTATGATCCCCGAGACCAATTCACCTAAACATTTTCCTAATCAAGATTAATTGAAAGCTTAAAATAATATTGATATGAATTTAGTAATAATAAAATAATGATAAATAATGTATTTGGGTGATTGGTTGACTGTGTTTTCAAACAAATACTGCATTCGTTCATGTAAATTACTCCTGCGTGTCCGTCAAAAAAAAAAATACTCCTGCGTGGATGTGTATGAGTCAATGTTTTAAAAATCGGACCGGAGATCGAACCAATGAGACCTCCGGGTTATGGTCCAGTTGGTTCATTCGGTTGAACCGGATGATAATTAATTAAATAAATAAATAAACTTATAGGTAATTCAAGTCATAGATAATTAATTTTATTTTATTTTCTTGGTCAGGAACTTCATCATATTTCCAAAAGAAATAGGATTCGGCCCAATGGGCTACAACACCAAACAAAGAACCCAACTCACATCACTGGTTTAGCTCCCTCAAGCGTACATAGGCCAGCGAAAGCAAGGGAGCACCAGTGAATAATTCTAGATGAATGATCTAGAAGTACATCAAACTAGAAATCTGAGAGAGTACAAACTGCGAACCCTAGCAGTGTTGATCTCCCTCATCTCCATTCATCTCAATTCCTCCCCTGTCTCACTGATCTCCCTCATCTCCATTCCCTCCCTCACTCATCCGCTTCGGCCTCCCTCCCTCACCGGCATAAGGCGCGGCGAAACACTAACCGCTGAACAACGGTGTTGCGGCAACGCGGCGCTGCGAACGGCAGTGATGCGACAATTTCCATCAACAAGCAAAGAGATCCAGAACGGCATCCTCTCAACAGCTCACGGCGCAACGGCGTCCTCATGTTTTTACTTGTTTTGTTCCCTTCTTCTTCTTCTTCTTCTTCTGGGGATGGTCTCTGCAAAAGATCCCAGGAACGCAGAGAAGAAACAAGATGACGGAAGAAAATGGAAAATATGGGGGTGCTGCACTGGACCGGACGGTTATGAGAAAACCGGCCCGGTTCTTTGGTTCCGCCTGTTCTCACCAGTTCGAGGCGGCCCAACCAGTTTTATTCCAGTTCCTTATGACTGCCGGTCCTATTGATCGAACCAGGCCGCTATCACTACCGGGTAATGGCCGGACCGATTGGACTGTCCGGTCTGATCCGGTTTTTAAATCATTGGTATGAGTAAGTGTAACAGTCACATGCCGATATTTTGCTAATTTTATCGGAATTCTCCTCCAATAAAAACCCACATAACAATGGTAATATTCCCGAATCAAGCAACAAAGGCAATGTCAAATTTACCACCCAATAAATATCATGCTTGCAAAGGAAATAGTCAGATTCCTTTTGTCTTTCCTTACACACAAAAGAAAAAGTCCATATAAGACCATGAAAATTATTGAAAAATTAAATTACAGCTAACCAATCTCAGAAGCGGATGCTGCAGGCTACCAACGGTGCAAGGAGACCCGATCAAAACAGTTCACTTCCCACTTCCCTTTTCAAACCACTCCCAAAAAAAAACAAAAACGACACCAGCAACCCCCCTAGCCGGTGAACCGGTAAACCCTTCAGAGTTCAAACTTTTCTATACTCACCGCCGTACACACTACTATATAAAACGTGATTGACGCATCACTACCAACGTGGTCGGTCCCTTTTGCATTTCAGTTCTGTTTTGCTCTCTTTCGAATTCCGTGCAATCTCATCACTGCCTGTCTGAGAGAGGAGAGTAGTTGGGGTTAAAGGTTAACGCAGAACAACATCGCCGTTTTGCTTTGAGACACAGCGCAAAAAAGCAAAACGACGAATCAAAACGCGTCACAGAACCGCAAAAAGCGACAACTTTACCCGTAGCAGAGACTCATCCACTGTCACTCACTGCTTTCTCTGTTTCTCAATTGTCATCGCCGCATCAAAACTGGATCTGATTCCCAAGCTTCTATTTCTTAACCGTAAGTAACGCATTCAAATTCAGTATTCTATGAATCAAAACAAGCATGATTTCTCAGTTCTCACATACTTTGAAAATTCACTTGTAGAAACAAGAGTTCCCAATCTTCATTCAGCCACTTGCTGAAGCTGAATCATGGGAAAATCAACGAGCAACAGCAAGGAGTGGAATCAGATGTACGCGATCTACGGAATGGAGCAATGGCAAACCCTAATCTTCCTCTTATGCCAAGCGATTTTGTTCTCAGTGTTATCTGTTCTCTACCTTGTTTACTTCGACATAATTTGTGCCTTCTTCGAGCGCGTAATTTCCGGCGCCGCCGTAGCGCGATTCGCGGCAGGCTTCACTGGCTCCGTCACGGCGCTCTCCGCGCTCTGCCTCTTCTTCGCCGCGGCGAATTTCTTCTACTCCGCCGTTCCGCTCCACTACGACATGGCGCAGCGCATCGTCTCCGCCGTGCACGACTGGTCCTCGGTGAAACTCGCGCTGGACCTCGGTTGCTGCGGCCGCGGGATCCTCCTCAACGCCGTCGCGACGCAGCTGAAGAAAGAGGGGAGTTCCGGCCGGGTGGTCGGGCTCGACCGGTCGAAACGGACCACGATGTCGACGCTTCGGTCGGCGAAAATGGAAGGTGTTGGAGAGTACGTGACGTGCCGTGAGGGTGACGCGCGGCGGTTACCGTTTCCGGATAATTACTTCGACGTGGTGGTTTCCGGCGTGTTCGTGCACACGGTGGGGAGGGAGTACGGACAGAAAACGGCGGAGGCGGCGGCGGAGAGGATGAGGGCGGTGGCGGAGATGGTTAGAGTGATGAAGCCCGGTGGGGTTGGGGTCGTGTGGGATTTGGTGCACGTGCCGGAGTACGTGCTAAGATTGCAGGAGCTGAAGATGGAAGATGTTAGGGTCTCTGAGCGTGTAACCGCCTTCATGGTTAGCAGCCACATCGTATCATTCAGGAAGCCTAGTCAGCACGTGCATGGCCCCGCTGAGGTTCGCTTGGATTGGAGATTATGCTGACGTGGAATTTCTCATACTTGCATACCGACTGAGGGGGAAAAAAAAATATATCAAACATATAACATATAAATATATATACTGTTAAATATTTTGTCAAAATGTTTTTCTTTTTATATCTCCAAGTATGGATTGGATGGTTTTAATGTAATGAAAATGGCTGGGGAGGCAAAGTCGAACCAGATGTTGAGAATCATAGAACTGGAGTCTTTTTTTTTTTTCTTCACATATATATATATATATAGCAATGGAATTGTATAACTCTGATGTACATTAGCCAGATCGTACTTGCTTTTTATGTCTAAATTTTTGAAGTGTTAATTAAATTTATCAGTGTGTGACTATGTAAAATTTGTATTATGAAATCATAGAGACTCCAAAACTCTGATATTATGGATTGCAATTTTTTTGTGTAGATCGATCCTTGGTATCCAGAGGTAACGTTAGACCCTTACCCTTACTAATCCATGATTAATAGGTTTTATTATATATATACCCTTACTTGTAATAGATCTTATACATGTGCTTTTCTCTGTTTTTGTTATGGCTGCGATTTTTTTTAAAAATTGGGAATGAAGGTAGATTTATGACTGATGGAGGAAAAGCCTTTAATTGTGGTTGAATGGTTAGGCAAAAGAACAGGGATCGGGATGGGACGAGACGACGGACGAGTGAAAATTGCTTTTGAATTTTAGGCTTGGAAATGTCATTGTCGATCTTATTTATTATTTAGGGTGTCGAGTTTCTTCCCTCCATGTGAGGATGAATTTGATATCATTCGAAAAGTTGAAAGGAAATGGCGATGAATATATGGGGAAAAAGTAGTTAGCGATATTTCTTTCTAGTACAATTCAACTTTGTGGACGCCGTGAGCTGAAATGATGGCGTGGACTGGCGGTGACCCCTTGGAGAATGCAGAGTCGCAATCAGGGATTTTCGATGGTGAAGCTTTAACAACGTGCTGGAAGAGTTTGTTGAAAGTTTACATCACATGCTTGGATACAATGGTTAGCAGTTAGCTGCAGGGAAGTGAACCAAAATGGTGTGCAATAAATAACGCTATCAATTTGGGTGTAATCTTCAAAATTACACCTATTGGAAAGTAATTATAGTCCGTTAATTCTGCAGTGATTTACGTGGTTTATATGGAATTGTTGCTTCCCTGTCACGGTCGCTGGAAAAAACTTGGGAAGACAAAGTGCTTAAAAAATGTTACTAACAAATAGACAGAACACTGATATAAGGACTGAAAAATAACAATTATTTTTAAAAAGTGTAATTTTAAATGCTATATTTTTAATTACTAAATTTTTTTTATTTTAATTTAGCCAATTTTTTTTTTACTTCGTTGACATTATGATGACTTAATCTCTAGCACAGCAACCTTCAGCAGCACCACATGGTGCATGTGCCTCTCTTATCCTGACACAAGAGGAGTGTGGGAGCATGGGGGCCATGCCATCCCAGAGTCGATGACCATTCGGTACTCAACATTTAAGAGGCCATGGATTCTTTTGTTTAAGTTCAATGTAGATATCTCATTTTATTCGAGGTAGTAACATTTTCAGATTTATCCATACCATGAAATCCGGATCCTGCACATCGTAATTAAAAACTAGCGATAAGAATTGTGTAACCAGTGTCTTCCTTAATAATCATAATCTAGGACCTACTTTTTTTTATTTTTTTAAAGCTACATAATCTGGGACCTTACCTATATGAAAATCGTCGCGCTATTTTTACACCCATTTCGTAGACACTGAATAGATACCATATGTCCGTATATGTATGGATCGTATGTCCGTATATGTACGGATAAAAAAAATTTCAAAACAAATATTTTTTCAAAAAATAATTATTGTAAAAGTGATTAATACGGTGCAAATAAGTGGACTCTGATGCCAAATTTCACTTATATCCATTAACTACTTCTAATATTGTATTAACCACTAATATCAACCTTGTTAACCAAATGTCATTCACCACCTTTAATAACCCTTTTACAAATCATTACAAAAGTGGTTAATACAGTTCACTAACTGGTTAATAGCTAATCTGATGCCCCAAGTTACACTTACACTCATTAACCACTTTCAACACTGTGTCAGCCAGTAATATCAATCCGGTTAACCAAGTGTCATTCACCACCTTTAATAACTCTTTCACAAATCATTATAAAAGTGGTTAATGTTATGCAACTAAGTGGTTAATACAGATCACTAACTAGTTAATGGTTACTATGATGCCACAAATTAAGTTGTACTTACACCTATTAACCACTTCTAATACTTTATTAACCACTAATATCAACTCTGTTAACTAAAAAAATTTCTTTAAAATAAATAAAAATTAAAATATTAGTTTTTAAAAAAAACCTGTACGAACATACAATATCGTCCGTATAAATGTCCCATTTTAGGTGTTCATCTATATTTTTGCTATGAAAATCATAAAGACACATACTTTCCTTTTTTTAATTAATTATTAATAAGGACAAATACTTTCCTTGAAACGGGACCATGGACCCATGGTTATGATAAAGTAATTGATATAGTCGTCAAGGCTCTAGTTCTTTCTTAGACCTTTGATGAATAATTGTTATACTCTTTGGTAAATATAAATCGAAGATTACATTGCATATTTTTTTATCTAGGCGTAATCACACAGAATGGGTTTCTGATTATGTCCATCTAATAGCAAAAAGGGTCATCAAAACACTTAAACACAAGAAAGAGAAAGTCAACATGCGACATCAGCAGAAGAAGTCATCACCGTCATATGAGTAAGTCTGACAAGGAGGAAACGTCTGGACCATAAACAGTATTCGAGAGAGATGTGCTATCCCGGCAACAGAGGATACTCACCCCAAAACATGGATTCATGAACACAACATAAATATCATGGCCCAATCAGGTGAGCACTTTATAAAGAGAATTGCATTTTCTTGCAAAGGTATGTTGTTATTCCTTGTGCAACTTTTCATTTTTAATTCTTAAAACAAGAAGTCAACTAAAAAATGATTTGTGAAAACATATGCATCCATCAAGGTTCATATCATATGGTATCTAGAGCCCGAATCGTAGAGTCGATAATGTTATTGTATTTCTTGTGTACTTGTTCTTATAGCTTTTCAACGACAAGCACCATTACTTGATTGTCATATTTGTACACAATCTTGTTCCTTTCTTTGCTTTTTGCATTTACTTTTTGTCCTTTAATTCTTGTCATATACTATCTGCCATTTAATTTCAGTGAGCTATTTTTCTACCTTTATTTTCTGTTCTTGGCTTCTATGCAATTTACAACTTTGATTCTCTTATTTATACATCCTTTACTGTTAAATATTTTATAGTACCTTTATTCCAAAAAGAAATTCCTAAATACCATTTGGGCATAATATTTAGTGAAATTAAATTTTAATGAACCAATTTTTAAGTGCAAAAAAGGGGCGCAAATCAGTATTAAAAAAAAAAAAGTCTAGTCAAGGATTAGAACAAAGCAAAGAGAAAAACAAATTTCCCTTGAATTAAGGAAGATTAAATTTGATTGCCTTGTGAATTTCATCAAAAGTGGTTTTATTCTTCATATCTTAAAGGTTAAACTATACTTTTAGTCTCTTATTTTTATTTTAGCTTCCAATTTGACTCCTCTTTTATTCTAAAATAATCTCTTATTTTATAAAGTTATACCAACGTGGTCTTTTTCGTTTAAATTGGGGTATGGGGAGGAGCACACTGATATAACTTGGTCTCAGGGCAGGGTTGTACTCTTCCTACTTGATCTCATCTTCATCTTCTTCGACCTTGTACCAACGATTCTCAGACAACTCCTCATCTTCCACATCCTCAAAGTCCTCTTCTTCTTCTGGATTTAACATCGACTCATCAGTAGTTTTATTCAACAAGGTATCCTTGAAGGATCTTGGGCTTCCATTTTCTTCCATCTGAACATCATTCCTTGATTCCTTCTCTATCACCCAAACACTGATCTACCAAACCTTCGAGCTACATGATAAGGAGAATGTACCATCAAGCTTGAAACAGTTATTCATACTTTATAAGTCTATGTCTTAAAAAAAAAAAAATGGAAGACAAAACTGGTATTCAGCAATAATGTACCTTGGTTTATTAATATAAAGATATAATACATTAATACTAGTGTGTTTCGTTGACTATCTTTTGTCAAAATGCAAACTAGTACTGACAAGAGTCCTCGTTCTCTAACTGATGCTCTTTACAACTAATTTGGGCATAATTTGGTAGGCATAAGAATTAATTAAATGTAATAATGTTGATAGTCATCGCTGCTTTATAATTTATAACATATAAAACTTTAAGCTAGGCTGTCCTGTTGGCATATTATCGATCGACAGTTTTATATTGTGACTTGCCACATCTGTATTTTGCTTATGGTTATGGTGTTATCTTTGAGTTCAATTTCTCATTTTCTCTCCAGCCGTGTATGGAATACCAGCAACACACGTTTCAAAAACTCTTGAATTTTTAAATGAATCACAAGTAGTGTATTCAAGAGATTGTTTTGGTAGCTTTTCTCAATCGCCATGGAGTATCAGAGGAGTATTAAGCACGTGGTGTTCGACCGGAAGTTAGCCAGTTATTACCTATATTTCCCTGTACCGGTTACCATTCATTTTGTATATAAACACTGCTTGTATCAGTGATCTGTAACAATGATTCATTTCTACAATTCAATACAAAAGTTCATCTTCTAGATAATGCTTTGCTTTGTTTTTTAATATGGTATCATAGAGCCAATTTTTCCTTTTTCTTCGCATTCGCTGCAATTATGGCATCTCCGATTTCCAATTTTGGAATCGGTTCTTCAGTTCGTCATCAACGTGACAGTCAAAATCCGTTTGACACAATGCCATAGAATCTAGGTTCTGTGAATTTCGATTCCAAATCGTTCTCTGATCATAAGATCTCTATCAAATTAGATGAGAAGAACTTCCAACTCTAGATGCAACAAGTTGAAGGTGTAATTACGGCGAACAAATTTCATCGCATTGTGGTGAATCCAGTGATTCCGCTTCAGTTCGCGTCGGATATGGATCATGACCTAGGAATCGAATCTGAAGAGTATCAACGCTGGCTTATTCAAGATCAAATTGTCTTCACCTGGCTTCTCTCTACGATTTCCAAATCGATGTTACCTCGTGTCCTTGGATGCAAACATGCATGTCAGGTTTGGGACAAACTACACAGTCATTTCTTCTCTATGTTAAAAGCTAGGGTTCGCCAAATGAAGTCTGAGTTGAAAAACACTAAGAAAGGAAATAGGTCTATGTCTGATTATTAAGATCAAGTCAATTTGTGATACATTACTTGCTGCTGGTGAACACATCTCTGAGCAAGATCAAGTGGACACTGTTCTGGATGGTTTACCGGAAGAGTACAACATGTTTGTTATGATGATCTATGGTCGCAATGACTCTCCCTCCCTCATTGATATTGAGGCTCTGCTGCTTGTTCAAGAAGCACAATTGGAGAAATATAAACAAGAGCTAAACACTTCAAATGCCTCAGCAAACGTTGCTAATGTTGCCTCTTCTGAAAAGTCAAATTCATTTGTCTTTGCTGAGAGCAACGTTGGTTCTTCATTCTCTGGCCGTGGCAGATTTGGTTTTGGCCGTGGCAGAGGCCATGGCAGTGGCATTAGTAATAACAGACCTACTTGTCAGCTTTGTCACAAGGTTGGACAAGAAGCTGCAAAGTGCTGGCATCGATTTGATCAGAACTTTGCTTCTCCAACCAATGTTGTTGCATATGCACCATTTCAAAATCGCTATGTTGCTCCTCATGCTCAACTAAGTGCTAATCTAGCCACACAGCAATCTGGTCTTATTCCCACTGCACAACAGTTTCGTGTACCACAAGGCTTTACTTCTGACATGTGGTATCCGGATTCCGGAGCTTCACATCACATTACTCCTGATGCTCGAAATTTGGCTCAGTACTCAGCATACACCGGTTCTGATCATGTTGCCATAGGCAATAGACAAGGTCTGGCTATTTCTTCTATTGGTTCTACTAAATTTCCGTCTCCTTCCTTACCTCATATCTCACTAAATCTATCTATCTTACTACATGTTCCCAATATAACCAGGAATCTTATGTCAGTCTCTAAATTCTGTCCTGACAATCATGTTTTCTTTGAATTTCATCCTCACTCTTGCTTTGTTAAATGTCAGGGGTTTAGGCAAGTGCTTTTAGAAGGCTCTCTTGGTGCTGATGGTCTTTATAGTGTCAAGAATTTGCATCTGTTGCAATCTGCTAAAGCTTCTATTTCTAGTAGTTATGTTTCCACACCTTCTGTTTCCAATACAATAGTTACTCATAATAATGATACCTTTTGTATCAGTTCTTTTAACACTTGGCATTGTAGGCTTGGGCATGCCCATCCTACTGCTGTTAAAACAATCCTGAACCTTTGTAATATCCATGTTCCTAGTAAAAGTACTTTGGATTTTTGCAATCCTTGTTATCTTGGTAAATCACATAGATTGCATTCTCCCCCATCCTACACCTCACATACATCACCTTTTGAGCTAATTCATGGTGATTTGTGGGGGCCTACACCAATGTTATCCCATTTGGGTTATGCCTATTACATTGCTTTTGTTGATGCTTGTACTAAATACACTTGGATCTACTTCATTAAGCAAAAATCTGAGGCTCTTACAGCCTTTAAACAATTCTTTCAACTTGTACAAACTCAATTTTCCACTGTTATTAAATCTGTCCAGTCAGATTAGGGTGGTGAATTTTGCCCTTTCACAAAGTTTCTTAATGAGCTTGGCATCTTGCATAGGCTCACTTGTCCACACACTTCACATCAAAATGGTATGGTTGAAAGAAAACACCGTCAAATTATTGAAATGGGCCTTTCATTGTTGGCTCAAGCTGCAATTCCATTATCCTTTTGGGACCATAGTTTTACCATGGATGTCTTCTTGATTAACAGGCTGCCCACTTCAGCTCATTCAACCTATATTTCTCCATATCAAAGTTTGTTCAAACAGATTCCTGATTATTCTACCATTAGAGTCTTTGGTTGTGCTTCCTTTCCACACCTTAGACCCTTTAATACTCATAAACTTGAGTTTAGATCTCAAGAGTGTGTTTACTTGGGACCCTTTCCTCAACATAAGAGTCACAAATGTCTTGCCTCCAATGGTAGAATCTATATTTCCAAAGATGTTCTCTTTAATGAACTTCGTTTTCCATATCCCATTTTATTTTCTTCTATTAAAAATTCCATTTCAAAGGTCTCTTCTTCTGTTTCTGCTTGTATTCCTCAACCATTTTCCCTGCCTCAGTCTTCTCCTACTGTTTCTGTTCCCAGTCCTTAAATTAGTTCTCAAATTAGTCCTCAAATTGGTCCTGTTATTGATAGTCCTTCTATCTCTAAGTCTGTTCCTGCACATGGTTTAAATTCTGCACCTGATATAGCTCCCAGTTCAAGTTCTGTTTCTAGCACAGCTGCTGCTATCCCTGTTGATGTTGCTGTTTCTGTTTCCAAAAAACCTTCCATACCTGTTGTCACTAGTCACCCTATGGTAACTAGATCTAAAACTAGTAATTTGAAGCCTAGAGTGTTTGCTGCAGTTGCTAAACCAAATTCTGTTAAACATGCCTTATCCGATCCTAAGTGGTTTGAAGCAATGTAGGCTGAGTACCAAGCTTTACTGGCTAATAAGACATGGTCTCTTGTTCCCTTACCTTCTCATAGGCAGCCTATTGGGTGCAAATGGGTCTTCTGTGTTAAAGAAAATCCCGATGGTTCCATAAATAAATACAAAGCACGTTTAGTTGCTAAAGGCTTTAACCAACAGGTTGGTTTTTACTTTAATGAGACCTTTTCTCCGGTTGTTAAGCCAGTCACTATTCTGGTTGTTCTTACCTTGGCTTTGTCTTCAATTGGCCTATTAAGCAAATTGATGTTAATAATGTCTTCTTGAATGGATTTTTAACTGAAGAGGTTTATATGTCTCAACCACCCAGCTTTGAGTGTGGTGACAAGTCTCTTGTTTGTCGGCTTAACAAGGCTCTTTATGGGTTGAAGCAGGCCCCCAGGCCTGGTATGACCGACTCACAGCTACTCTACTTAGCCTCGGTTTTGTGGTTAGTAGGTGTGATTCCTCTCTCTTCATTTATTCAAAAGGCAATGTTTGCTTATATGTCCTCATCTATGTAGATGATATTTTGATTACTGGGAATGCTTCTGCCTGTATCACTGATTTAATTGCTAAACTGAATGCCTCTTTTGCTCTCAAACAATTGGGTGATGTTGATTATTTCTTGGGCTTGGAGGTTAAACGGTTACCAAATGGTTCCATGCTTCTTAGTCAAGGCAAGTTCATTCGGGACTTATTAAACCGAGCCAAGATGTCAGATGCAAGTGGCATTACTACTCCTATGGTGAGTTCTACAAAATTGAGCAAATTTGGCACAGATTCTATGCAAGATCCTTCTTTATATCGATCAATTGTTGGAGCTCCCCAATATGTGACTCTCACTAGGCCTGAAATTTCATTTAGTGTCAACAAGGTGTGCCAATTCATGTCTAATTCTCTTGAATCTCATTGGAAGACTGTTAAGCGCATTCTTAGATACTTAAAAGGGACTGCACATTACGGGTTGCTGCTGCAACCAGCTGATCTTAATGCAAAACTCTCTCTTCGTGCATATTGTGACTCTGATTGGGCAAGTGATCCGGATGATTGTCGTTCCACATCTGGTTATTGTACTTTTCTTGGCCCGAATTTAATTTCTTGGAGTTCCAAGAAGCAGATTCTAGTGGCACGTTCAAGTGCAGAGGCAAAATACAAGGGTATTGCACTCTCTGCAGTGAAGGTTTTATGGATTCAGTTGCTTTTAACAGAACTGTGCATTCTATTTCTTACACCTACAATTCTGCGTGATAATCTTAGTGTTGTGTTGCTGTCACATAACCCAATACTGCATTCTCGCACTAAACACATTGAGTTAGATCTTCATTTTATCAGAGAAAAGGTCCTTGCTAAAACTCTGCTTGTTCAGCATGTTGCTAGAGTGGATCAACTGGCTGATGCATTAACTAAACAACTTGGCACTACTCAGTTTACTGCTATGCGTGACAAGCTCAAGGTTCTGCCGTCAAGTCAGTCTCCTTGATCTTGAAGGGGGAGTATCAGAGGAGTATTAAGCACGTGGTGTTTGACCGGAAGTTAGGCAGTTATTACCTATATTTCCGTGTACCGGTTACCATTCATTTTGTATATAAACACTGCTTGTATCAGTGATATGTAACAATGATTCATTTCTACAATTCAATACAAAAGTTCATCTTCTTGATAATGATTTTCTCTGTTTTCTAATATGGAGTCATGGACTAATCTTAAAACAGAGCTAATATATATCTTAGTAAATTTGAGCCTAAATATGTGCCAATCTTAGTTTAACATTCTCCAACCCAAACCATTACAATCATGGGGGCACGCCTTAATTAGCTTATCGCTTTAGGGTCACGTTGCTGCTCTAGTTCCAAAAGTAAGGGGAAGTCCTTTGTTAATTATATTTTGGATTTTGGATTTTTAGTTTTACCTCTTTTCGGAAATGTAGTTTTTGCTACCTTGATTCTGTGTTTGATTTATTGTGTTAATTTCTTTCGATATTGTTTCTAGTATCAACTAGATTTTGTTTCTATAATTTCTCAAAAGAATGCTGGAAGTGGATCAACTTTCGAATTATTTGTAGAATTCAACCAAGTAGCTCATGAAGTAGTATTACTATTAGCATATTATTTACTTCCAATTAAATATTTTCTCATAAGCCAAAATATATTAATAATAAAAAGCCTAATTGAAGCACAAGACGAAACCTATATTATTTCATCAACTCATCATTCAATTTCGCCCGTGCTATGTGATCTAACCTAATTAATAATGTACCAAATAATGTTATGTCAAAAAGTTAGCTACTCCTCCACAGGCAAAAGAATTCGTATGCGACCACATATATACTCATTGCATCGAGCTGAAAGGAGGCTCCCCATGATCAGAAAATTTATATTTAATCTATGTTGCAACCTTTACACCATAGCGGTCCCATGGTCTAGTGGTCAGGACATTGGACTCTGAATCCAGTAACCCGAGTTCAAATCTCGGTGGGACCTTTTTTTAATGTGATGGTGACAATATAAATATTAACATGGTGATATTCGATGATGACCGTTTTAGTTACCACTCATCATATTCCCCTGATCTGTGCATTGTAAATGTTATGTACGACAGTGCTCGAACGCAGTTTGCCCGTTTAATTTTCATTTATGAAAGCTTTTTTTTATCTAGCTGCGCCGATATGCGCAACTGAACATATGGATTAATCCATGCCCACGCTTCCATATCCAAATCGAACGTGGCAGGGCATCCACAAATATAGTTTCTCTACAAGCACTCGATTCGAAATTGTTTACAAAGATTGATGTGCCTGATTTTATTAATAGCAATAGAAAAAGTTTAGAGAAAAAAAATAAATGTTTTATTCAGCAAACAAATGTTTGGGAATAAAATGATAAAATTGAATATGATCGCTGACGGAAAACAAATCATTACCAGGTGGCAGTTCTTGTCAAGTTTCAAGGAGAATGTGGCATTTACAAGTTTCCGATGTCTATACCAATCTTTATCGTTTTAAATGAGACAACAGAATGTTATGGTCTCTGTATCTATCGTACAAGAGCACAAAATTCTACTGTACATACACCAGGGTGCTGACACTAAATACTGCCTGAAGTGAAGGCCGCAAGCAACACAAATCCAACTATGGTGATTTTTCACGCAATGAAGACAACAGGCAAAAGGCTACACTTTCCTATTTCACTGAAACCAAAAAATTTCTCACTTCCTATGGAACACAAAATCTCAATCAAGCTTGAATGGAAACACAGCGAAAGATCATGAATTAACTGGAATACAGAAGGATGAGCTGAGAGCTGGGGGCAAAACACAAACCAAATGTGGCCCAGCAGGTTTGCACCTTATATTTGCCTCATCAATTTCTGGCAGCCCAAGTAGAGGAGGACGAACATAACCAGCCACCAGTGGCATGCATAATACTGAGATAACTATTCTTGCACCTATCATTGTAAGAAAAAAAACTTCAAATGTAAAACTCAATAAAGGCATAGCACATTGCAAATAATTCCTGCAGATAATTCTTAGAGTTTGGGTTTGGGTCTAACTCAACCCCAAAAGCTAGCTCATAGGGTGAGGGTTACCTCCCACTTATAACTACTAATCAGGCCATATCACTATCCAATGTGGGACTCTAACACACCCTTCTCACTCCCAGGAATAGACATCTGGAGCGTGAAGTTTGCAAGACTGAACATCTGCGGGTGGCCCAACGAATCTCGATAGGCTCTGATACCATCTTAGAATTTGGGTTTGAGCCTAACTCAACCCCAAAAGCTAGCTCATAAGGTGAGGGTTACCCCCCACTTATAACCACTAATCAGGTCATATTACTATCCAATGTGAGACTCTAACAATAATAACCTGATACAAAATATGTTCTCAGTTACCTAAAAATATATTTTCTAAGCATACTATCAATGGATGTATGTACCTTGTTTTGTGGAGAGAGATACATGTCCTCTTTTCCTTCCGGCAATCATCCAATTTCCAGAATTTGCATTTACCTCATACAGCACCTCATCCTGTCAAAATTTTAAACAATTATAGCATCAAACAGAATACAAGAGTAGATGAGACTCGCACAATACTTGCACAACGTTCATCCAGATTCAGGATTGCAACAACGCCTCAGAAGCCAGATATATAACCGATTTGTCCCTTCTGTTTCTCCGAAGAAAATACAGAGATAGAGACATGCAATGTGTTGACATCATTCTACAAGAATAATCATGTCTGCTTTGCGGTTTGGGAAGGGTTGGACGGACAAAATTGTTGAAGGACGAAAAGGAAGAACTAAAAGTTTTATTACTATATTTGGAAAATTAAAGGGAATATTGTGGAAAGAGCCAATAGAAAAATAATGACTTTTATAATAGACCAACTAAATCGATCACACAAAGATGAGCCAATGAAAAGTTTGTACAAATAACTTTTTTTCTTGCATTGTTTGTTGTCCCCGAACGAAGGAAAATTACTTTCTATCAAAATCATTGGCTCAGTTGTTTCGCAAAAAACAAGTGGGAAAAAAAATAAAATGCCCTCCCCGTAGAAAACCATTCCTCTGTTTTCAAAAGACAAAAAGAGCCCTTACTTTTTTATGTCCTCTCGCAATTTGTTCCCAAACAAATCAAAAAGAATTCTGTCAAAATATTCATCATCCAAAATTGTTTAAGCATCCTGCAATTAGGTCCTAAGAAGGGGCACAGAAAGGAAATGATTGTGTCTTTACTTTGCTGAGAAACAAGAAATAAAATTACGCAAATAAATAAGTTGAAGCTGGAAATTCAAAAGCCACAATAACATAAACACTGGAGATCTAAGATACCATAAAAATGTTGAAAAAACAACAAACATTCTTCTCTCTGTTTACTGGGACTTACATTCTGTTCAGAAATTTCTTTATCGTCCAAATCCTTTAACCTTTCCACCCTCCATTGCATCTTAACTAGTTGTCCAACTCTTAGGCCATCTGAAGGGAGAGGAAGAAAACCAACGGCTAGGCATGGATCAAGCACGGGCCTTTGCAAAGTAATTGCACTCTTGAAGATCAACTCCTGTCTAGCACCATCGACTCCAGTAGATTCATTTATGAAAGGAGGATGGGCTCCAACTGTTCTATCACCAGAAATTCCGTATTTGATGTTTACTATGCTTTCTGGTTGCATCCTGGCATCTTCTGCATTTTTTTTTGTAAAAAAAAATAAATCCGCCAATTAATATTAGAAATCAGGCTATAATTATTTTCACAGGTAAGTAGTTCTATTGGGATAAAAATGTTCGTCACAAGTGAATTGGGCTATGACTAAGATTGTCAACTAAGAAAAAGCCATAAATGCTTAGCTAATTTCATATCAGTTTAAAAAAAATTATAAAAAAGTTAGAAAAAATGCACGACCAAAGAACAACATTCTTTTGACATGCCCCTCATTCTTAACGAGTAAAATTTCTTATGGTAAAACATAATGAATGAAATGAAAATGTGAGTACTGAGGTGGTCATATCATCAAAATCACTCATCAGTGGTGCCCGTGCAACTAATAAAAACTGGAAACCACACTGTTGGTGTTTAACATAGACTGCAGGTTAAGACACACGAATTATTTTCTTGCACATTCAAAAGATTGATAAGGAATTGGTAACTTTAAAAATATATTAGAAGAGTTATTGACAGCTGCAGCTGGCCACAAATTATCAAACTTGAAATGGAATAAGTCAACCAATCAGAAACGTCTGAAAAAGGATAGAATTGCAGAAATGCACTTCCAGTTAAAAGTAAAGACCCGCTAGGATCTCATTGTGATTACCAGTTCCCAAATTCTGCATCTATCATATAGTAACTATGATATTTAGGGCACTTGTCAAATTATATGGTGCTATATTAAAAAGCAACAATAACATCATTTCACTGATCCCTGGCCAAATGCAATTACCTTCTGCATTTGTCTTGTCTAGGCAGATACTAAACAAAATTCCTGCTTTGGAAGTGGGGGATATGATTAGTGGGAAGAAGTTTGAATTAGGTCTGCCCTCAGTTTGTCCAGTATGAACAAATCCATCTTGAAGGTCAAGCCGAGCATCATATATGGTCAATGTAGCCTTTACTTCAGAGTGAAGTATTACCTAGAAATCACATGAACCAGTGGGTACTTATCAACCAAATAAATAAATACATAAAATAAAAAGATGAAGTCATAGAATACAAGACAAAATATTGTTACAGTTTTTATAGATGCATAAAAACATTACAAGTAGAATATTCAAATCAGCTTAGACTTTTGGTATATTGTTGCCAATTGAATTCTGTCATAAACCATCTCAGAAAGCTGATGATGTTTCATGTTTAACATGCCCCATCTTACAAGAGGCCTTTGTGCTTGAAGAGTGGACAACGCATAAGCTTGCCCCACCTTATGTTGAAATTTTATTTAGAAGAATGAGGATAAAAAGGATCTAACTCTAAACCACATGGTTATAGAGGCATTGACACCTTGTTATTAAACCATCTCAAGCTTAAGTTGTTTGGATAAGACACACAAAACTCAGTGCTGAAAGTACATTTCATTTCTTATGATGGTGACACATCTGAGAACTCCCTTAAAATTTACAAATTCAATCAACCGAATATTCTTTCCGTCTCTTCAAAATAGTTATCGGTGCATTTGTTATCTCCAATTTTAGCACAAAATGCAATGGAAGGGAGTCAAGGGACAGTGTTTTAAATTTTAATTATACATGGTACCTTGGCTCTCATATATTCTATTCATGTTAATGGTTAGTCTATTGTCCATAATCAAGTGCTAATTAAATAATTATGATAAATAAGGACCCATACCTGCAGAAGCAGGGTACCATCATTGCATTTATCGGTAACACGTGTCCTCACATAGAAAGGATATGTAAAATGCACTGCAAGAGTCCTGGATATCAAGGAAACATTATTATGTACGTAATGGCAGAAAAAGAAACTTTATGCAAAAACCAGATGCATGGCACTTATAATTCAACAGATGTATCTGTTATGATGGTTAAAACATAAGAATGATGGAAATGGAAAAACCTTTCAAATATCTGATTGTGGAATGCTCCAAATTCAAGTTTCAGAGCTATTGTTCTCATTCCATCTACAATGCTCTCTCTCCTTGTTGTACCTGAAAAGAATAACCAAAATAAGTACACATTGTTTAATATAAAATGCACATGTATGGAACCATCAAGATTTTATATCGCCATCTTAACCTGTAGATGATCCTCTGCTGAGCGTGTCACTAATGGCACGAATCAGAACCCAAAGTATAGAAGGAGTGTCACTTGCCCAATTCGGAAACACTATTTTACCATCACGAAGAGTCAATTGTTCAAATTTTTTCTCAGAACTCAAAGAATTCATTTGAGCACCATCCTTCTGCATCTGGTCATCATCATTCTGTGATGGACCAACATAGCTTTCCATCTCAATTATGCGTGACTCTTCGATCTCCAATCCTGGACCAGTATCAATATGCAAGACAGCAGCTTTGAGGGAGTAATTTAACGGCCGGATTAAAATGCCAACCCATTGGTGTTCATTTATTAACAGAGCAGATGAAACAGCAGCATCAAGATCAACAAGGGCTCTAGGTTTGGAAACCTAAAAATAGATAAATGGTATTATTAGATAATTGATATTAACTCTTTTTGGTTAATACAAAGATAAACAGAACTAGTGAAAACAAATGACAGATTATATTTACCAAAATCCTAACGAAAATTAATTTAAGTTATGTAGGAAGGATCAAGAGGAAAACATCAAAAGAAGGAATGAGAATTTCATATGAACAATGACTCCCTATCTTCTAATGAACCATCAGATTCCATTTTTTCACCCTGTTAGAAGAGAAGCTACCTTCAAAATGGGTTTAGCTGGCTTTTCATAACTCATAACATCATCATTATCTGCAGGACCAACTTTTGAAAAACCATGAGATCTGAACCTCAACTGCCCAATCTGCCCAGTAAGAACTCCAAGAACATAAGATCCTGGTTTCTGAGGTGGTAGATCCAAGATAATAGTATTCCGACCAGGGTGTAACACAATAGCTGTAGAGCTCTTCAGTGCCTAGAACAAAATAGAAAATTGAGTTATTCAGTGAAGAAATAATTAAAAACCACGAACTTCCCATACGGTTGTTGAACTGAGAAAAATAACACCTAACAACAAATACCTTTACACCTTCATCTGCGTTGTATGTTGCCATTAATGTAAGACTGATTGAATCAAGAGTTATATCATCTGGAAAACCACTCCATACAGTTACCGAAAGGGTACCAGGATCCCTATCGCATAACTCCAATGGAGGCCCAGGATTTCCAGAAAATGTAATTAATGACGATACATCAAGAGGTACAGGGTCCTTCATTTCACTATGAGCAAGACGAACCACTTCTGACTGAAAAGCTTGACGCTCCTTCATCAAAAATAATCCTTCGTCAAGAGAAAGTAACCTCACACAGGATAGTAAGTAGCCAGCTTGATCATTAAGTATCTTCTGACACTCGGCTAAATTGGGAAGGACCTCAGCCAACAAGTCCTGCCATCCTTCACCAGCATACAATGCACAAACTTTCTCATATGACTTTGCAGCTTGATCAAAATGTCCATGCTTAAAGGCAACAGCAGCTATCTCACCATCAAGGACAACTCCATGTCTTTTCCACCAGGAATTATGGTAATTGTCAGCAGCACCTTTAGTTAGCTCTAAATATTTTTTCTGCCCATAACAAGAGACAAACACAAGAAAATTAATGAAGATGTAGTCCAAATGGAAAAAAATTATTAAGCAAACAATCAAAGACATGGATATAAATCTGTCAGCCCATGAAGATACCTCAAAGTCCTCAGATGTTGATAATGATTTCAAGAGTTCTGGATTAGAAATTGTTTGCTTCAAAGCATGTTCAGCAGCAATATAAATCTCAGCAAGCCTCATAGGTCGGTCAACTGAGCTATCAAAGTTTCCTGGTGAAGAATTAGTGCGTGGCATGGAATTTGCAACTACTTTTTGTGGTGACATCATTGTGGATGCATCAAAACCTGATCTGTCAGCATATAAATCAGGTTGATAAAAACCCATATTGGAGCAGAAAATATAGGACTTTTGAACAGTTTACTGAACATGAATCCATCTCGAACAATATATATCATTTCATTACCCTTCCATTGGACCCTGGCGACTGTCAAACATTTCAAACACATTTCCAGCTGAAAGTGAAGCCCTCCGTCTGTTGGCCTCTCGAAGAAGCACAGTAGGTTCAAGAGGCAGGGGTTTCCTCTGGATACCAAAGTACTTGGTTCTGGGAGTCGTTTGAAGAATCAACTGCCCAGACATAATCACGTTATTTTAGGTAAACATATGATGGATAAAAATCTGAGGGGAGACTAAAATAGTAATATTAAAACATACAACATGTGCAAAACAGATTTCTTATGCAAATTTTATCTCTCTCTTTTTATTTTGGGTGAAGTTATAATTCTATGAAAGGCAACAAGCAATTTTTTTCTCTTTTTAATTTAAGTAGCATGTTTTATAAAGGGAATAAAAGAAATGACAACGAGCATCCAACCAATAATTAAGTGAAATAGATTTTGCGAAATAAGTGGAATTGAAACATTTTCATGACGACTTAACCATATGTTGTTCTTTGGTGCCTTTGGCTGGTGCAAAATGTATGGATTTTCGAGGAAAAATCTTTCAATTTCAATAATTTGTGAGCTGTGATGTATTCCCCAAGCTTGGGGTCTTAAACAGACCCATTGATGAAAATTATTTGCTAACTGATGAAGGCTAGGCAGGCAGGAGAGTTAGAAGAAATATCGTGATTGTTATAAATTATATAATATTATTGATATCATCTCTGGATGGGATAACTACATCTTCCATTGCTTACAATCTCACTCATAACATTCAACTGAAATATTTAACAAAAGAAACGAAAAAGCATACAGCTATGAAAACTTACTTGTTTATTTAAAACTAAAAAAATCTATTGGGTAGGGTAACGAAATATTCTGCGATGTCATACTCATTATGATAATTACAAGTTACCTTTTCTTTCTCAAGCACCTCTGCTGATGCATCGGCAGGAACTGAAGGCCAAACAGCTGGCTTAGGCCAAGGTAGCAAGCTGAGGGAAGCACTGCTCAAAAGGGAAGAAGCAGCTATCAAACAAGGAGTTGAAACCAAATGTGATGTAATTGGTTGAATTACATGATTCGAAAGGAATCAAAATTGATCAGATTAAGAAAATGCAGAAGATTATTGGCTTTCCAAGAATGAAAATGTACCTATTGACAGGACTTCTTTCTATATGAGTTCCATACCCAATTAAATAGGCTAGCCTCATGAACTGCCAACATATATAAAATTCATAAAGCAACTCCAGTTAACATTGGTATGGCACACAATATCAATGTAACCAGCAATAATCCTAGCAAAGAAAACAGGGGAGTAATAAAGGAGAAAAGAGATGACTCTGATTCAACTCCATTTACAACTCGGTGCCGGATTTCATACATCATCAAACCAAAATAGATATACAGTCTATTTATTAACTTCATGAGACAAGCATCCCACCTTAACTCTAGCTAGAGAATATAGGTCACCCAGAAGACGAAAGAACTCCTTCTCTATGTCGGGTGCCACAAGTCCATCACTATAGTTGGAAGTGGTTGCTTCAATTAAAGCCAAGCAACTAGTTATCACCCAAACTTCACGCATACAAAAAGGTAGAATACGCTGAGAAGAAACATCATATAGAAGTCAAAATGGGACAAATAAAAAAAATAAAAAATCAGTTCAAACTGAATAATTTAGTAATATACACATGTGACGAGAATTTATGAACAACATAGAATCAAATACCTCATGCAACGCCAAGGATTTTGAGAAGCTTATTATGAATGAATAACCTCGTGATGCAACCTCAATAGGACGATTTAGCTTGAACAAGAGCTGCAAAATGACAGTAAAGTAGTAAACCATAGAAGTCTAAACAAATATGTTGTTACTGAATGGCACGAGGACCTGATTAAGCGTTTCTTGGGATAACAGCACAAACCCAAAATGTCAATGAGAACTCAATTAGATAGTTCCCGAAGAGTACAAGACAATACAATTTTAAAAGAATAAAAATCTCTAAATCAGCAACAGAAGGCCAAATAGATAAAACTTTAGGAACCAAAATTGGAATGGAACTTTAACCATAAAAACTTTGGTTTTTTTTTTTTGATAGGCATAAAAACTTTGTTTTAAATGATGAAAGAACAATCGAGATATATGAAAGTGAATGTTGTTGCCTCTATTTTTCTCCTAAGATCTCTCTCACACAGTGAACACAAAAATACGAGTTTTAAATCTTTAATATATTCCTCTCGAATGGACAGAAATGCACACTTTAGTATGTATCGCTTGTAATTAATATGGACGGTGTGGACGGTGGAGTCCTATCCAATGTATTCTACCATTCATTGTATCCATTCCTCTAGGAATTAGCATAGGCCTTTATTTCTCTAGGAATCAGGTTCATATCCTAGTGTATATATACACATTGTACTCATGTTGAATCAACAAGTAAACATACAACTCTTTACATGGTATCAGAAGTCCAGTTTATTCCTGTGCCAGTGCATCTTCATTTTTCGTTCTAAAACACACTGTTTTTTTTTTCTTCAAAACAGTGTTGTCCAGTCCAGAAATTCCTTTTCCGGTGCGACCCACACCGAGCTACCACCACAAACAGGTGTGCATCACTCCGGCGAGCACAACCGCCGTTGCCCCGTTCCGATCCGACTCCACACGCGCCGCCACTGTCTCTGCGAGTGAAACCCACGCGCCGCCACCAGATCCGCACGTGAGAGAGCGTGCTTCCATCTCCGGCCACCATTTTTCTGCACCAACCGTCGCATAGCCTCCTCTGCCTATTTCCGAGGTCCGTTTCTTCATTTGGTGATTTTCCAACAACCTTCTCTCTTTCACCTCGCCTTGTTCATCACGACGGGAACCGGATCTACTACAGCCTCTTCTCCTGTTGCCTCTGTTGCTCAGACTGGTAATCATGTTGCCTTTTTTTCACAATCTTCATCACTTGGACCTTGGATCCTTGACTCAGGCGCATCTGATCATATGTCTGGTAACAAATTGCTTTTCTCCCATCTCACTTTTATGAACACACTACCTAGTGTTACTTCGGCTAATGGATCACAAACTAAATGCCAAGGCATTGGCCGATCTCAACCCCTACCCTCACTTCCTTTGGACTCTGTGCTTTATGTCCCTGAATGTCCCTTTAATTTAATCTCCATCAGTAAACTCACTAGTACCCTACCTTACGATGTTACCTTTACTAACAATTTTGTTCTTGTGCAGGATCGGAGTACTGGGAAGACGATTGGAGTAGGACATGAGTCTCGAGGCCTATATTACCTTTCGACACCTGCACCTCCTATTGCATGTTCTGCTGTTACGTCTTCGCTATTATTCATCAACGCTTGGGACATCCTAGCCTTTCCAAGCTGCGTCTTATGATTCCAAGTCTTTCAAGAGTGTCCACCTTAGAGTGTGAGTCATGTCAGTTTGGGAAACATACTAGGAGTTCTTTTCCCGACAGAGTCAATAAACGAGCTGCGTCTCCTTTTGCTTTAGTTCATTCAGATATTTGGGGTCCTAGTCATGTTGTTTCCTGTTTAGGATATCAATATTTTGTTACCTTTATTGACGATTTTTCACGATGCACTTGGATATTTCTAATGAAAAATCGTTCAGAAGTTTTCTCCATCTTTCAAACCTTTTGTTCAGAAATAAAAACACAATTTGGTACCCAAATAAAAATATTGCAAAGTGATAATGCCCGTGAATATTTGTCTACTTCCTTTCAATCTTTTTGACTTCACAGGTATCCTCCATCGACTTCATGTGCCCATACTCCACAAATGTAATGGTGTTGCTAAAAGGAAGAATCGACACTTAGTTGAAACACTGCACCATGCTCCTTCATAGTAATGTACCGCCTCGGTTCGTGGGTGATGCGATTCTCACAGCTTGTTACTTAATCAATCGCATGCCTTCATCTGTTCTTGACAACCAGGTACCACACTCCATTTTGTTCCCTCACCAATACCTCTACTCTCTACCACTCCGAGTCTTCGGATGCACCTGTTTTGTCCACGACCTTACTCCAGGGAAAGATAAACTTGCTTCCAAGTCCCTCAAGTGTCTTTTCCTCGGCTACTCCCGTCTGCAGAAAGGCTATCGATGCTACTCGCCAGATCTTCATCGGTGCATTGTCTCTGCGGATGTCAGCTTCTTTGAGACTAGTCCTTTCTTTCCTTCTACTCCTGACAAGGCAAATGATCCCGGTAAGTCCCACTTTCTTCCCTTAGAGAACTCTGTTATTCCAATTGCACCTACCCCTGTTTCTATTCCTACCTTCCGCACATATCAACGGAGGCCCCGTCCAGAAGCCACTTCTGCACCTCAGGACTCATCTCCTACTCTACCAGACTCTCAGGCTCTGCATCCTACACCGGAACAACCCATTGCACTACGTAAAGGTAACAGGTCCACTCGGAACCCTAATCCTATTTATGCTTGTGTTTTGGATTATCAAAAATTATCTCCATCCTACTCTGCCTTTGTTTCCTCCTTGGATTACGTGGTTCATTCCCAAAACTACAGGTGAAGCTATGTGTGATCCTGGCTGGCGACAAGGAATGGTGGATGAGATGGCCGCTTTGCACTCCAATGGTACTTGGGATTTGGTACCTTTGCCTAATGGCAAAACTACAGTGGGTTGTCGATGGGTCTACACGATTAAGGTCAGTCTGATGGGAAGATCGACCGCTTGAAAGCTCGCCTCGTAGCAAAAAGGATACACACAGATTTTTGGCCTTGATTATGGGGATACTTTCTCTCCTGTTGCCAAAATCGCATATGTTCGTCTTTTCTTTGCCATAGCTGCTATTCATCACTGGCCTCTCCATCAATTGGACATCAAAAATGCCTTCCTACATAGTGAGTTACAGGAAGAGGTGTACATGGAGCAACCTCCGGGATTCACTGTTAATGGTGCGCCTCACCACGTATGCCGGCTACGTCGATCTCTCTATGGTTTGAAACAATCTCCACGTGCTTGGTTCGGGAGATTTAGCACTGTACTTCAAGCGTATGGCATGACCAGATGTGAAGTTGATTACTCTGTCTTCTTCGTGCATTCTTCACCTACTACCTGCCTTTATCTGCTTGTCTATGTTGATGACATCATCATCACAGGTAACGATCATGCGGGCATCCATCAGCTCAAACATCTGTCCATCCACTTTCAGACCAAAGACTTGGGTCCCTTAAAATATTTTTTGAGGATTGAAGTTGCTCAGTCTAAGACATGTGTAGCTATTACTCAACGGAAATATGCGCTTAATATACTAGAGGAAACTGGGATGCTTGATTGTCGACCTAGTGATACTCCCATGGATCCCAACGTCAAACTACTACCAGGTCAGGGGGAGCCATTGAAAGACCCTGGTAGATATCGACGTCTGGTTGGCAAACTTAACTATCTTACAGTAACCAGGCCTAACATTACCTTTGTTGTAAGCGTAGTCAGTCAATTTCTGAATGCTCCTGTGACGACCAACTGGGCAGCGGTGGTTCGCATTCTTACGTATATCAAGAATGCACCAGGTAAAGGATTACTTTATGAAAACAAGGGTAACACCGAAGTTGTTGGCTATTCTGATGCTGATTAGGTAGGTTCACCATCAGATAGAAGATCCACTACAGGATATTGTGTCTTTGTTGGAGGTAATTTGATCTCCTGGCGAAGCAAGAAGCAGAACACAGTCGCAAGATCGAGTGCAGAAGCAGAGTATCGAGCTATGGCAGTAACAGCTTGTGAACTCACATGGCTTAGACAATTACTCCAACAACTCAAATTGGGAGATGTCAAGACAATGAAACTAATGTGTGACAACCAAGCTGCAATGCATATTGCTTCCAATCCAGTATTTCACGAAAGAACTAAGCACATAGAGATCGACTGCCACTTTGAGAGAGAAAGTTCTTTCAGGAGAAATCATGACTAGTTTTGTCGGTTCCAATAATCAACTGGCTGATTTGTTGACTAAGTCCCTTAGAGGACCTCGGGTTGAATCCATTTGTAACAAGCTTGGTGCATATGACATGTATGCTCCAGCTTGAGGGGGAGTATTGCTTGTAATTAATGTGGACGGTGGAGTCCTATCCAATGTATTCTACCATTCATTGTATCCATTCCTCTAGGAATTAGCATAGGTCTTTATTTCTCTAGGAATCAGGTTCATATCCTAGTGTATATATACACATTGTACTCATGTTGAATCAACAAGTAAACATACAACTCTTTACAGTATGTATGAAATACATTGGTTATCCGGCAGACAGTCTGATATTTAATTAATGAAGTTTGTGTTGTTAAATATTCTCAATTAAAAATAGTGAAAAAACTCGTTATATAGCACTTATACATATTTAATTACAACATGGTGTGTGTATGAACAAAGATTCATTCAATTTGTAGACGACAGAATCAACTTTCAAGTTGCACTTAAAAAAATTAATAAAAGAAAAATACTTTTAAGGGAATTCAATGGCATCTTAGTAGAAAAAGATGTTACAGGCTGCCCCGCCTTGAAATTCATATAAAGCGCTTGTTCAAGGGAGTGTGACAATAATGAAAAAGCAAATAACTTTCCAACGGCATATAATATTTCATGCATATTATTTTGTATTAATTTTAATTTAAACGCAAGAGGTTAAATTCAATCAGATCTGTAAGATCCATCTTAAATCATGAGAAAAAATTCTACAAGTAGAAGCAACCGAGTTTATAAACATCAAAGAAGACACAAGACACGTCAATTTAAATTAGCTTTACAACTATGCTGCTAATATACGTAGCATGTTTTGTGTAATATAAATGCTTCAGCTATGGCAAACCTTTGTTTGACAGGCAAATAGATATTGCCTGAATTCAAACTCCCTAAACGAATCCTCTTGAACAATCTGTGTCAATGCTTTGTTTCCTGGATTAAGAATTGCTGCCTGATCATCACCATGATCTGCCGCTCCAAAGTCTCTTTGCTTTCCAGTCATGTTAACTGCATTAAATCCAGTTATATTTGGATCAATTTTCATTGTTCAAAGATCTCTCTGCCTAACACAAGGTCTAATGTCCCATAAGGGCATCTAAAGCACAATACTGTCAATCTATACATCATCTTGACCACAACAGCAACAGAGAAGTAGATTACGCATCGTGCACCTGTTTCAAGATAACAGAGTTCTAGTTCATCATATTCCCGTAAGGCGTCTTCATGAAGGTGAGCCATTTCAAACATAAAAGCCAAGCTTTCCTGAGTAAAGAATACAAATTTGTTAAAAGAAGCCACAAATCTCCCAAAATGAGCAGAAAGGGAAAATTAATAAACAACAAAGGTTGTGCTTTCAGGACTATTTATTGCACTCTTAAATCCTGAATTAATAAGAAAGGGATCAACCTTCAGAATGAAAAAATTGCAGAAGTTCCACACTGGCATGAGGCGCTGTTCACTGAGCTTTCGTATCTCATCCTCATAAAATTGTACACGCCTATCCAGAGTATTTCTGATGCATTCCATTATCTTTGATTCCAGATCTTCCCAAAAATTTGCTTCAGGAAAATGCATATCATATTTGCAGCATCTAAATAAGGATGACACGGTGTTAAAAGCATCAAAAGGCAAGGAAAATAAGCTTTATCAAATATCAACAATGCTATTAAACTAAAGAACCTGTGGGTTAGAATGAATGAGAAGGAAAAACTTGAATAACTACTCTTTTTTTACTCATGAGTGGTCAGTATTTCTGGGAAGCATCACTCCTTACAGTTTATCTTTCTTTCTAATTCTACATCAAATTTTCAACCACTCACGTGTAACATGGTTATCAAATCGGGATACGCATCGTGAATCGTTGGCCCGTTTTTTTGAATCGTGTATCGTATCGTATCGCGAATCGTAAGATACATAAACATTAAAAATATTATATTTTAAAGTAAATATAAGCAACATAAGTAAAAAAACATTCATATATAAACTTCAAAATAATCCAAAATTCAAGTCAAAAAAGTTCAACCCCTCAAAAAACAATGTTCTACACTAGTTTACCACCAAAGAATGAAGGAAGGGCGGAAAACAGAGCCTCTGAGAAACAGAGACGCGGCCAGGCAAAACAGAAGACTCACTCACTCGCACGAAGGACGACGGTTTGTAGACGAGACTCTGAAAGGACGAGACTCACTCACTCACTCACCGTTTGGTCTGTCTTGTTGAAGAAGAAGAAGAATAGTGATGGGCGATGGTTATTTATAGAAGGAAGGGCATCGCAGCTTCAAAATCGGTCCATCTTCTCCACGTTTTTGAAAAAAAATTTGAAAAAAAAGCCCTAAAACGAGAAGATTTGAAACGGGTCACGTAACCCGACCCGTTTTTTCGATTTCCTTCCAAGATTCGCGAATTTGATGCGCCTGAAGTCTCGATCGTGAATCGCGCGATTCTCGCCGTGTTTCGCGATTCCTGCGATTCACGGCCGATACAAACGATTCGGCCACCGATTCATACACAAAACGAATGTTTCAACGATTTGCATTGTTTGCGTCTGCTTCTGTCGCGTATCGCGATCTGAATCGCACGATACAAGCGATTCTGACTACCATGACGTGTAATATTTGTTTCCCCAGAATATTTATGGACTTTCCTTTCTGTTAAGTAAAAGGACACAATGATGGAAGGATGATCCTACTGAAAGCAACTATAAGATTTACCCTTAAACTAAACTTCCAAGCTTCGCTTTAGCATTTACTATTGGCAGATTATACTGCACATGTGTGTAGTCTATGTTCTGTTAAGGTGCTTCTGCACCAGTTAGCTGTTAGAGTTAACTAGAGCAGTCTCTGCTATGTTGATATATTTCTGCATGTGACATAATATAATCGTTACAGAGCCGTTGCAGTTAGCTGTTAGTCTATTACAGACTGTTACACAGTCAGTTACATACAACTCTGTTAGAACAGAGCTAACAAACACTGTATAAATACCAGAACCCCTCAGAAGATTCTGTAAGAAGTTTCATAATAGATCACTTTCTCAGAGATTATCTCTGGTTTTTCGCTCCTAATATTTTCCATAACTTTTTTTCATTTTCTCAAGAAATCATTTTTTAATAATTATTGCTACATCAAGTCAATAATAACAAGAACATATGCAATTAAATTATTGTTAAGATTCTTATAGATTGTCCATATGCTGTAATGTCTATGAAAAATGTTGACATAACCTTGAGTTGAAAAAATAATTTAGAAAATTGTCAACCAACAAGTCATTCAAATTTATGTTGGGTAGGGAGAGTGCAGTTGTCACAATTCCTATTTTGAAAGTTTACCTTTCTCTTTTTCTGGAGCTAAACTCGACTTCAAGTTTAGCATATACTTTCTTTGCCATTTTGTTTGCCTGATCATTAGCTGGATGAGCTTTAGATACAAATACAATAAACCATTCCCTTTCATCATTCTGGACAATTAATTTCAGGCGTGGTTTAAGGATGGTTTTAAACTCATCAAGATCCTGGGAAGAGAAAATAAGAGTTAAACTACACAATAGATTCCACAACTGAATTAAACAATGAAAAAAGATTATAAACCAAAGATAGTTAAATGAAACAATTTTAAAACTCAATAATTGATAGTTTACATTTTTTCCCCAAATATCTGAAGTTCAACAATATGTTAATTCAACATGGTATTATGGCCAGAGATCAACAGCACGAAATAAAGATCCTTATGATGGATTTTGGCATCATATTACCAATAATTACTCTTCCAGCATTCACATAATTCCCGAAAACGGGGAAAAATCAGTATTGATTTTCCCCAAAAGCAAGAAAACTAAGCTTAAATCAGGATAGCTATTCAACCTAGCCAATAGCATTTAAAATGTAATCTTCATGTCCAACAACCAATTACAAATGGAGAAGAGTGTCAATGCAGAAACAAGCTTAGACAAATCCTATGAACTAAAATGGAGTCATTGAGAGAAACTATCGTGGCTGTAAATACTGCAAAAATTTTGAATAGAAGACCAGATAGGATGTCATGGAACTAGTAATCCTCAAAGCTAAAGTTGTTACATGCAAACCCAAAAATGAGGTCTTCCCTTATATGCCCCCTCACCTTAAAGCTCTTTGGATGTGAAGCCCCACCCCCCCCCCCCCAAAAAAAAAAAAAAAAAAAAAAAAAGCCTTGTGCTGAAACAAATAGGTAAAGTTGCACTTTTGATCCTTTAAGTTATTTTTAAAGTTCACATTCGTCCTTTAAGTTTTTTTTTTGTCTCAAATAGGTCATTTGAGACTCTTAAGGAATGATTAAAACTGAGGTTTAGAGCCCTAATAGGGTTAGAATTAGGTTTAGGTCGTGATCCATAAGTCTTATCAAACTTAGAAGCGGAACAAACTGAAACGGGGAGAACGGTGACTGTAAAATAGGGTAACGGTGTCAACGTTTTAAAACATAAAGGACCTATTTAAGACAAAAAAAACTTAAAAGACGAATGTGAACTTTAAAAATAACTTAAAGGACCAAAAGCGCAATTTTGCCATAATTATATGAATGGATCAAGTAGGATCAAAGTTCAACCCATGTGCTATAAAAGGCTATGAGAAACCACATGAGAAACCAGTCATCCTAAAAGCTGAAAAGTTAGGTGCAAGCCCAAGAATGTGTCTATAATAGAGATACCAATATACCTGGTGACAAATTTTTTCCCCGAAAAGGATTGGGATAAGACAATACAAATTCTATCTATCAAAATGTAACTAAATGCTGTTATGAAATGTACTGCAATTACAGTAATTCACCGACTCTGTGGAAATCTTTCTTTCCACTTGCTAAGAATTGAATCAATATGCTTTGCATGTTACTTACTTGAATTTGACTCCTCTAAAGTTATAAAGGGTAATGTAAGGAATCTCAACCATTGAACACATCCTTGATTCGTTATGCATGTGCATGTAATATTAGTCATTGATTTTTTTTTTTATCAACAATTGTGATTTCTTCCTTTACCCTCTAAAGTAAATTGCCTTCACTTTAGAGGAGCTTGATCCTATTTACTTATGTTGCTGTTCTTTCATCCAGTAACACAAAAAACAGCATTGCCGACTTATATATCAAAGCATCCATAAGAAGTAAATGAATTACATTGTAACAGAAAGCTATAAACTGTGGCAAAAGTCATAGTGGATCTCCCTCATCTAACCTGGTGAGTATCAAAACATTACACTTTTCCACTAGAATCTAAAAAATGTAACCAACAAGAATACATGTTACCTCGCAGGTAACAAGCACAACAGTTGCGTACGGCTCTCGAAACCAGAACAGCAACTGCTCCTGAGGGAACCTGCTACGGAGTCTTGAATCGGTAGTTAATATGAACTCAGCCGGCAATGTCTCGACCAAGACAGGGTTTCGTGTCTTGTTATTCAAACTCGCCCTTTTGAAGGGCAACCGTGCCTCAAAAGCAGGCTTGACAGTTGGCCACAAGTCACTCACGTCCTCCACTGACAATCATTTCAATGAAGTATTAATAGAAGGACACACACACACACACATCTAGATCACTAACAGTTATAGCTATCATTGACCAAATTCATTCAATCGCAATAGTGAGGACATGTTGAGATCACTTGTTTGCAGCTACCAATGGACCTTTCTTATGTTTGCTCTACAAGAATACACTGTTTCCATTCCTGAGTATTCGATCAACACAATACATTGAAATTCCAGTGTTACTAAGTTTGATCGTTGGAGACATTTTATTAAGATGATTTTTATCGACGATTATTCATTATATCACACAGTCAGAACAATATATTGCAGTGGAATTCAACTAAAAGCCCTAAATAACACGATTTAAAATCCACAGATAGATCCTTAAAGAAAGTAAGTAAGAAAAGGAGCATTTATATGCGATTGTGCATCGGGAAAATGGTTCAAAGGTTGAAAGAGAGATGAAAGGGAACGTTGAGGGAACGAGATCAGATCTCAGGTTGCAGGGCGAAGAAATGAAGGAGGAAAAGGCGAAAAGAGTTACCTGAAATGACGAGGCGATCGGATGAGTTCTTAATGGTCTGGAACTGAGCGAGGTAGTTGGCCATGTTGGATCTGTAGAATCAGCAGAAATCCATGGAAATCAGAGAGAGAAGGAACTGTAGTGCAGAGTGCAGTTCAGTGCAGTGCAGTGCAGTGAGAGTATGCTGAGTTCGGTGATGGAGTTCAGAGGTCACGCCCCGCAGATCCAGTGCTTCGCGGTGTACCGCAATGAACATTCGCACATTTCACCAGACCCTTGCTTGGCTCAGCCGTCATGACACCATTTTTTACTTTGTTTTTATTTTTTATTAATTAAAGAAAAATTGCATGTTAACTATATATATATATTTTTTTTTTTAAATTATAGTTTTGATCTCTTATGTTTATTTTAGGCTAAATTATAAAATTGATCCTCTATGTTTATTTTAGGTTTCAATTTGGTCATCTATGTTTGTTTCGTTTTAGTCCCTTACGTTTTAAAAGTTCTGTGAGTTTGTCGTTTAAATCATTTAAAGAATTGTCAGTATAAAAGCTAAATAACATTTTGAAAAATAGACTTCTAGCTACGGACAATTGACTTTTAGTGACGGAAAGGACCAAATTGAAAACTAAAATAAAACGTAGAGGACCAAAACAAAACAAATAAAACGTAGAGGACCAAATTGAAACCTAAAATAAACTTAGAGGACCAATTTTGTAATTTAGCCTTTATTTTATGTTTCAGTTTTGTCTTTATGTAATAAAAGTTCTGAATTGGTCTCTTACGTGTAAAAGTTATATCAATGTGGTCTCTCTTGTTTTTTTTGTTCTGAAGAGATTCCTTATGTTACAAAAATTATACCAATATGGTCTTTTTTTGCAAAATAAGGGACAAAAAAATGACTACATTGGTATAATTTTTGTAACTTAAAGGATCAATTCGAAACAAAAAAATAAAAGGGACCACATTGGTATAACCTTTACACATAAGTGACCAATTCTGAACTTCTAATACATAAGGGATCAAATTGAAACTTAAAATAAACTTAATAGACTAAAAGTATAATTTAGCCTTATTTTTTATACCTTTGCATGACCCGTAGAATTAGAACTTTTTTCCGACAGGCAGAATTAGAACATATAGTATGCATAAAAAATAACAAGTATAAATTATACTTTTAGTCTGATATGTTTATTTTAGGTTTTAGTTTAATCATTTATGTATTATTTGTTTCGAATTGGTCACTTGTGTGTAAGTGGTCACTCTGTTTCGAAGTGGTCCTTATATTACAAAAGTTATACCAATGTGGTCCTTTTTTTTTGCTAAAGGGGACCACATTGGTATAATTTTTGTAACATAAGGGACCATTTTGAAACAAAAAAAAAGAGGGACCACATTAGTAAAACTTTTACGCATAAAAAACCAATTCAAAATTTTTAATACACAATAAACCAAACTAAAACTTAAAATAAATATAAGTGAGTAAAAGTATAATTTGGACTAAAAAATAATGGTTTTTTTTAACATGATAAAAGAATAACAGATTAGAATTAGAACTTAGTATGCATAAAATGTTTTAAATATGGTTTTAGTCTTGCAATATAATATTTTTATTTTGGTGTCTGTAAAATAATTTTGTGAGTTTTGATTGAAATATCTTTCTAATCCATGTAGTTATGAAAAGAGTATGATGTTAAGTAGGGTGTGCATGGTTCAAGAAACAAAACCACTTATACAGTTTAGTTTTGATAAACCGTTTGCAAAAAACCGGTTCTGTTTTTAAAACCAGTTTGAGATTAATTTAAATCGGTTTCGAACCGGTCCATATGTGAAACTGGTTCGAAAACTGTTTATGTTTTAGAAACCAATTTTCTGAGCAAACCGGTTTTTTTTCCCGAATTGGTTGGTTGACTGTCTGTAGAATACTAGTTTCATTTTGAAATACTGCTCAAGATTACTCCATGCACTCTATTGTTTACTTTTATTTTTAAGGCAAAAGAAAGGAAAGAAGCCTCGATAAAACCTTCTGATACAAAACCCTTCTTACGGAAAAAACACCTAGAAGGAAAAAGAGTATTCTCCCTAAATTTTATTAATAAAAAAAGGAAAAAAGATAAACAAATAAACATGGGGGACTAGGCCAAAATCCATGAACAACGTGGAAAACAATAGGAAGGAGAACCAGACCTATCATAAGAAATCTAGATCTAATAAAAACAATATTGGCATGCAAAAACATAACTATAATGACTTTTATCCCAACTAGATTGACACCAAAGACATTATCAATCATTTGCAGCACACCAAAAACCATGAAAAGTCACCTAAACCTATAACTAGGCAAGCCTAATCTATTCCTGAAAAAATCCTCAGCAATGAAATTAGGAATAAGATCCCACCAAACAAAACCAGTGGTGATAGAACCATGACCTGCAAGCCTATCAGCGCAAACATTACCCTCTCTATAAATATGAGTGCAAATAAAGCTCATCTGGCTAGTCAAATGAAGGCAGTTATTCCATTTGTTTCTGAGCCTCCAAGGAACCACCTTACCATTTTTGAAAGCTGAAACCACCAACTGAGAGTCACACTCTAACCACAAAAATTTTCAGCCTTTGCTAAAAGCAATTTCAATAGCCAACATGGCTCCAATGAGTTCAGCATGAAGCGCAAAACTAATACCAATGTTAGCAGAGAAACACCCAAGGACTGCAGCACTTTTATCTCTAAAGATACCACCACAAGAGGCTGGCCCAGGATAACCTTTGGCAGCCTCGTCAGTGTTGCACTTGACCATATAAGAGGCTGGGGGAATCCAAGTAACCTCTTTAATAACCGGAGAACTTTTATAATTACCATTCACCTTGAAAGCCTTTATAATCATAAAATCAGCAATAGAGGATGACATCAAAGAGCTGGAGGTATTGCCAGTTAAAGTCACATTAGAAAGGATTAAATTAATAGCCGACTGAAGAGGGATAAATTTATTATCAAACCTAACCTTGTTCCTGCAGTGCCAAATCGCCCAACAAACATTTACAATAGTAGCAGAGACAATGTCACACACCTAAGGGCTCCAACCATGAAAAGGTAAAGTTAAAATGTTCTAAAAAGAGGAGCTGTCAATCGAAGTGTTCAAAATACCGCCAAGCCAATTCCAAATAGATTTGGCAAAAGAGCAGTCAAGGAAAAGGTGATTAGTAGATTCTGAAGCAATACCGCAAATACTACAAACAGAAACAACAGTGCAACCTCTATTCCAAAGTTGGTCATCCGTTGGCATCTTATTATGAAGAATTCTCCAAATAATAAACAACTTAGAAGGGGGGATAGAATTCTTCCAAACTAATTTGGTCCAAGGAACCACCTGTCCTACAGGGTTATGGAAAAGGTAGGTGTCTTTAAAAGTCAGATCCCCTGTAGTAGATTTATTCCACATCAACTTGTCGTCCACCGGAACAGTAGGAATGACTACATCCTGGATATCAGAATAAAGCTGAGGGAAGTGAGTAATAAGAGCAGCAGGAATGAACCATCTACCGTAATAATAAAGTCACTCAAAGTAGCCTCAAAGTCTCTGTACAAACTAGAAGGCATGCCAAGAATATCCACAATAGGTTTGGAAATCCAAGTGTCAGTCCAAAAATTAATTTTGAAACCTTTACCAATCTGCCAAGTGGAATGCTCCAAGATCTCAGAAATACAAGATTTAATCCCAGGCCAAATAGAAGAGGAAACATGATAGCTGACAAGAGCATTATTTCTATAAACCCTTGCTTTCAATAAAAGAGCCCAATTTAAATCCGAAGAAATGAAATTCCACCCAAGCTTCAACATGCCAGCATTATTAATAGCTTTGATAGATCTCAAGCCTAAACCACCTTCTTGGAGTGGCTTACACACCTTGCTCCAGGCCACAGTAACAATTTTTATGTTACTAATATTCCCAGACCAAATAAAATTTCTAATCCAAGTATCAACATAATTAAGAAGATTAGCAGGCCAAGCATAAATGTGAAAACTGTAAACCATCATACCAAGAATACTAGAATTCACAAGTTGAACTCTACCTATGATAGATAATAAAGAGCCTTTTCAGGAAGATAATTTTGCCTTTATTCTGTCAGCAATAGGCAATAAGTACACTCTACGAGGCTTACCTTTAAACAAAGGAACCCCAAGATAAGTAAAAGGGGTAGTACCTGTAGAAAATCTGAGCATATCCGAGATGGCCTGAATACGAGATTGAGATATGCTCCCAGTGAAAAATTTAGATTTTTCTTTGCTAATAACCTGGCCAGAGACTTGCTCGTAAGAAGAAAAAAGACTCAACAAACTAGATAAGCTTTTTTTGGTAGCTCTGCAAAAAATCATAATATCATCAGCATAAAGCACATGACTAGGCATACGAAAACCTCTGGGACCACCATCAATCAAGTGACCATCATCCACAAGCTTAGAAATACCTCTGCTTAAAACATCTTCCACTAGGCAAAAAAGAAGAGGGGACAGGGGGTCGCCCTGCCTAACACCACGTTTGCAACCAAAGAAACCAACAGCAGCACCATTAACAGAAAAGGAGAGCTTGGCAGAATGAAGAATAATGTATATCCAAGAGCAGAATTTATCATTGAAACCAATGTTATCTGTAAATCATTGGGGAAAATGATATTGATACTGTATGAACTTACGTTCTTATTCATCATGCTAGTGGCACAATATTAAACCTTCCAGTCACCATTGTCTTCTGAATATTTGGATTACCCGTTAAGGGAGATTTGAATGGAGGTAATGAAGACCTTGAGGATATGTCGGGTATGGGAACTGCTAAATAAGCCATGCAAAGCTTTCACTTGGTTGGCGGTAACCCTACAAAGTATCCTGACGATCTGTCGTACTAAATTAGGACCAGTGAAGAGTATTCAATAGTGAAAGCCCCTGGACATGATGATATCCATCAAATCTTATAAGAGACTTGTGCACTGGGAATTACACATCTGTTATATGATGAATTTTAAATTTGGCTTAGACAGACAAATATACAAGTATACAAGTGAAGTTAAATTCAATGAGGAAGAGTTTAAAAAGAATGAAAAGATGTGGTTCAATATGTGTTGTTAAAGGTCAAGCCGTGTCGAATGCAACATGAGGTAATGGCTAAGTCATATATCAGCAGATCTAATTCAACAGCGAAAAAGGAGTTTGTCAAAGATTAATTAGGATAGCTGTTACCTAACGAGTTAATTGAGTTTGTCCAAATATTGAAGATTTATCAAAATTTGGCTAAATATTGAAATGCAATATGAAGCTAAACTTGGCCACGAGCAAGATATCCATACTATTAGAAGACGGAGTATTGTCGAGAATGGTCAATATTTTGTTGTCAATATAAGCAATTATTTATAGTAGTGTAGACACAGTGTAAGTTATATGGATAACATAATCTATCCTACACATGTCACAATGGCAGATAAGTAATTATTTGTTTATTTTGACTATAAATGTCATAACTTCATATGTAATTAAGGTTAGATACTTGAATTCTCTCCTATATATCTTACTCAAGAAGATCAACGGATTGAACATTAAGTATCCCTTCCAACTTTTCATTTAATGAAATTTAAATCAATTTCTCTTTGAGTTTTTGCACTTGTCCTTATGATTCCTTTACAATTCCTTACACAAACATTTTAGGGAGTCATATGTTTTAGTGAAGGAAATTTCATTACTTGAAATATAGGTCATTACTTGGTCTGACTTGAGAGTCAAATGTTTCGATTCGAGTAACGTTTAAGGCATATTTCGAATGGTCATGTTAGAAACTTAAAGCATCATTAGTTTGAACTGTTTTTAAAGAATTTGATTTTGAAGTCTGGATTGAGAAGTTTTCAACTGAAGAAAGTGAAGGCATTGCTTTTGTTGCTTGTAAAGACTTTTGAAGAGGCATCAAAAGGGGCCTCGAAGGGCAAATCTTGAAAGTGAGCATCAGGAAAGTAGCCTTTGGTTTCGAAGGAAGTTTCATCAAATTCAAAATTTGAAGGCAGTTACATGAAGTTGAAAATAGTGAAGCAGAAAGTAAACAATGAAAGAACAACAATTATAGTTAGTTGTAGTTAGTTTTAGCTTATGTAATGAATAAAGAGAAAATTATCAAAATGCTCTTTTACGTGTCAAGTATTTACGATATAACAATTACATTTCATTTGTCTATAAATACTAGTTTGAACAATGTACTCAAGGCTGGAATTCTCACACTTGTAACCCACACACGCCTAACACATTTGATCACTTAGGATAACAGATTCGACTAGAAGGCAATGTATGTGTTCCTGCCATTCTTTACTGCAATTCAAATAGCATAGTATTTTTCTTTTCTCTTTGCCCTTTGTCTTTTATTCTTTAGCTTTGCAATATTTCTCTCATTTTTGTTTTATCTCCTATTTTCTTTTTATGCAGTGCACAAACGACACTCATTTATTTTACTATAACCCTTTTACGTGTGTTTGGCTATGTTTTTGTAACCTAATTGGATCACGTTTTCATTGTTGGTTTTATCGTAGTCTTTTTGAATGCCCTATTCTCGGGTACTTGTGACACCCTTAAACCCATATTACAATTATCATTCATTCATTCATGAATGTTACAAGAGAAGTCATTCAATCGTAATATCACAGTAAATTGCATCCAATCACATGCATTAAAAATGTTACGCATGCCAATATGGGTCAAGGTCACCCTTGTTCATCTTCTCTACTCTCATGGTCATGATCACAATAATCTCCCCCTTACCTCTTCGTAGTTCGCTGCTAACACTTAAGAAGAGAAGGGGAATCAACTTCTATTCCAAACTCCGGGAGTGGAATCACGTGACATGTTTTAGTCAGTAAGTCATTAAGAATCAATGGGTGATTCAAAACCCTAAGATAGAAAAAGTAGATAACATGAGTTCTAGAGTTCTTACCCAAAATAAAAGCACAAAAGGCTTGCATGTAGGATTAGAGAAAATAAGGTCTGAAGAACGATAATTGAAAACCCTTCTTAGACTGAGAACTCTTCAATGAAGAATGACCTCCTTAACGAAGAAGATGGAAACCCTAACAGAGCACTTAGAGAAGTTGTTAGGAGTTGAAAAATAATGAGAAACGTGTCTTGGATAGGTTTAGGTCATGGCTTTTTAAGTGGGGAAACAGTTAAGGACTTAATAGACCAGATTAAAAAGAGCCCAAAACGAAAACAACGATTTTAATCGATTAAATACCCTACTTGGAGCTTGTTTGGTTGAGATTTTTCTCAACACAACAGTATAGAAAAGTAGCATATTTGGCTTTCCAAGGCACTTATTTCACAAGCTGCCTTCATGCTCCTTCTCCTGAACGCAAAATTTTTTACCATTTGAGGTGACAATAATATAAGAAAACAGATACTTAATCGATTAACTTAAGTGGAATTTACATGGAAAAGTGTCTGTTAAAAAGCCTCTGGAATAAGTAGGAATCCAAACCCAGAAAACTTAATTGATTAGAACCACTTATTTAATTGATTAAGTATGAATCTACATAAACTACTTAATCAATTGAGTTCTCTCTGGAACTTCTCCCACACTTCACACATAAACTTAATCAATTAGATTACCGACTTAATCGATTAAAACATCTATGAGAAACTCCCAAAGGTCCTGCTATCAATTTAATCGATTGAGGTTCATATTAATCGGTTAATACAACACTTAGACTCACAAATTCCATTATAAGACATCCCAATCACGCATATATCATCAATTAACACCTTAAATCACATAAACATGAAATTCAAGGTGTTACAATACTTTGATCTTGAGTATGCCTGTTGTGCTGCTGGTTTTGGACACCGAGAACCTATCAACTTGAGCAACCTTTGAGGACCCAGTTTGATACCAGATTGCTCTTTCAAACTCTATGTGTTAGTGCGAAAATTGAACATAAAGAGTTACATGATTTTGATAAATTTCAATAGTTAAGTTCTTGATAAGTAAATTTGTTATCATGTTCTTGGTCAAGTAGCACTAAGAGTTATAATCCACTTAATCTAAATGTTTTTAATAGATGATTAATAACAAAAATAATTTTATATGAGCTAAACCAATAAATGTTCTACCAACATGGTGTTGGGAGAGTCGGCAAAGTAGCTCTTCGCCAGGAAAAGAACATGCGTTCGATTCCTGGAGTCGCCCATTTAGAAGACAACCCAACCCCATTTGTAAAAAAATCAGACGCCCCATTACTGGCTCAGGGATTAGTCCCATAGCGGGTCCAAAAGACCTAAGCTTTTGGGGATACCCTGGAGTGCCTATTGAGGAGCCAAAAACCATAATTACTGTGGATTAGAGAAAAAACCAATAAATGTTCTACAACATTTAATATTTAATTAATCTAAATTATACTACTAAATAAATGACTACATATATTCATTAAAAATTCAATGCTCGAGATCAACGATCTTCTAATATTTTTTTTATGTATGTTGTGCGGATATGGAATTAGCCTGATTTTGATGACGGCTAAGAGCATCTCCAGTGGTGGTTTTTGGAGTTGTTTTTAAGCAGAAGAATCTGTTTTTATTTTTTTCACCATTGGAAGGCAATGACATGACAGCCAGGCTGAAGAACCGTTCTGCAACAAGAACACTGAAGAACTCATTTTTGCAGAACCTATCAACAGAAAAAGGTGGACCCAATTTGCAGGTAGGATCCAATTTGCGTGGTTCTTAATTGATTTACAATTGGAGTAAAATATTGCCCAAGTTCTTAAACATGACATGACATATACTGACCCACTAAAATTCACTTAAGAACCCAAATTGAGTTTTATCGGTGGAGATGCTCTAAGTACCCAAGTTTTTTTGAAATTTATATCAGCGTAAAATTGGAAAGAGCACTCATATTTCGACACCAAAAAAGCGACATCGTATTTCGACACTGTATTTCGACACACACACGACACGTATTGATTTGATTGGTAGAGAGAGAGAGAGAAAAATAATTAAAAAAGGAAAACTGTATGTTAATACGGTGTCCGACATCTTTTTAGATGTTAGAATATCTTTCCTGAATTGGAAATCCAAGGGCACCATGAAAGAGATATTCAAGCAAGAGACAAGTTCCAGTAACTTGAGTACTTTCTACACAATTCTTTGATATGTTGCAGAATAGTACATGTACCGAAATTACAGACTTTTGTTTTTTGACAAGATTGAAATCATTTACTCCCTCCGGAATGAATTATAAGCAAAAAAGTACATATATTTGGTCTAAATATGGACCGGATACATATATTTTTTTGCCTATAATTCATTCCAGAGGGAGTACTATTATCATTATCAAAATCAGTAAAAACAAGTCCAAGACACTTTTTCCCACTTTTTTCTGAAGCTGGCCAATGGATATTTTTATGTAACAGAAGTTTTGGCGGGAATTTATGAGTGATGAAATCTGAAACAAACATACTGATATCTTTTTTTTCTTTCTTTTTTTTGGGTACAAACTGATAGTTTAACTTGAACATGCAAATGTTTCAAGAATCTTAATTGAAGTGTGGAGTTGAGGGTTTGTTATCAAAATACTCACTCCCTTCCTTTTTACTTGTCATCCATTTTTTAGATAAATTTTGTTACTAATTACCCCCTCCATCCCAAAATATAGGAACATTTTGAGTATTCAATCGTCCCATTTTATAAGACCCATTTGAAATTATCTCTTGCATTAATTATTTTTTACCACAATACCCTTATTTAATGAGGTGATTTACCAAGATAAATTCTTTCTTGGGAATATGAATAACCAATCTTACCTATGAATTCAATGGTAGTTTAGGAAAAATAATACAAATTATAGTCAAATTTAATGCATCTAACTAATTCCTTAGTGGGAGAGAATTGGTTAAAAAATTTCTATATTTTGGGATGGAGAGAGTATATGTCATTTTCAAAGTTGAAAGTTACATTAATTACTTTTTTGTCAATTATACCCTTAATTATTTATTATAGAGAGAGAAATAAGTGTAGTGAGATAATAAACAGTCAAGGGTATCATAGAAAAAAGACCAATAATTTCATCAAGAATAACAAAATTTATTAGTTTCATTGGTTTGTGTAAACAATCTTAAACAACATCTAAAAAGGAACATAAGTAGTACTATTTTACATGAATATCTCTAGCCGACCACATACCTCTACTCTAACTCAGGGCCGACCCAAGACCCAAGCCATCAAGGCTAGGGCTTTAGGCCTCCAAAAAAAAAAAGGCCTAAAAAATTTACTTAGACCCGGTGGAATATGTTTATATATTATGTTTTCCAATGATGTTATGAAGATCTATAATGGCGAGATGGTCCATCTTTGTTTTGCAACCAATAGAGTCTGAGAGTCTTTTTTACGTTTTCATATTCTAAAGTGCAAAATTAATGTCTAAAAATACCAACAACAGTATTCGAACCCCAGTATTCGAACCCCTAGCAACTAGGAAAAACAAACAAACTAAACCATTGAACCCCACATGAATTCATAAAGTGTTTGTGATATATATTATAAGTATTATAAGTATCGGAGCCGCTTACAAAAAATATATATAATGCATATAAAAACCTGATCTTAAAATTTGTTTTAGGCCTCAAAATGTGTTAGGCAAAGATGCCCTAAATTTGGACCACAAGTCTACAACATGAGGATCGAAATTTCAACTTGCATTCATTTGTACGCTGAATATTTTTAGTTGAATTTAATTTGTTTTTTTTTGTAGACAAATACTTGAATTTAATTACAATAATTATAATAATAACAACAAAAATGATTTTTTAAAGAGGACAATATTTTTGTGTGGCAGACTTTATATCTATTTGTACTTATTTTTATTTTTATGATATCCAAATGATCTACCTGTTTCATGTGGACACCATTCATCGTCGTCCACGTTCAGACGTTCTCCATGAATTACCAGAATATAAACTCACTTGTCTCGCGTCCCAGTTAATCAACCTACACCCCCTCACTCACAAACGCGCCACATCGCAAGTCAAAATCCAAACCACAGACGACCACAGCACTGTATCCGGAGCCACACAAAACGACACAGAAGCGCGACACACCGAATCACCAAACGACTATAAACGCACGCGTTTCGCAGCTCATCGAACTCGGAGAAGAAAACGCAGCGACGAAACTCGTCACTCGGGGGACTCAGGACTCAGAACTCAGCCACGCGCGGCCATGGCGTCGGTCCACAACGCCGTCCCTCCGCACAGCCTCTTGCCGTCAATCTCCAAAGGAAAATCCAAACCGAAATCTCCTCTCGCGAAATCCGTTGCGAAGGCGAAAAACTTTCGGGCGTCGAGATTTTCCCGGAATTCGCTTTTCTCGGGAAACAAACGAGCGGTGGTGGCGGCGAACTCAGCGACGGAGGAGCTCGACGTGATATCGGTGCAGAGCGGCGATATAATGGACCAGCAAGAAGGTGTAGTGGTGAGCCGTGTGGAGATGGAAGGTGGAGATGGCGAATTAGGCACGCAAGTGAGTGGGTTCGGGGCGAATGAGGGTTTGTTATCGTTGGAAGGGTTTCCTTCTTCGTCGACTTCTTCTTCTTCTTCTTCTTCTTCGGGTTTGGTTGGGAATGAGAACGAGGAGAACGTGGAAAAGCTTATAGATAGGACTATCAATGCTAGTATTGTGCTTGTTGCTGGTACTTTTGCTCTCACCAAGCTTCTTACCATCGATAGTGATTACTGGCATGTAAGTCAGAACAAACTGAACAATGCTTATTTGCAATTGTGTGTGTGTGTGTTTGGATAATTTTGTTTCAGGAAATGAATGAATTTGGTTCTGTTGTGGAAATTTTGAAACGAAAGACTAGCTTTGATACAAATTTTGCAAATTTTAAAGACTAAAACACATAAATAAATTCTGTAACTAAACTGTAGCTGGATGATAGTTCTAGAGATAAACTGTAATTGAAATATTGAATGATAGTTTTAGTGATTAAGGCCGAGTTTGGATTAGTTTCTAGCTTACATAAACTTTTCAGTCAAAATGAGTTTATAATTGTTTATTTCAGTGTTGTCAAATAGCGGCTATAGCACTATAGCGTAGCGGAATTTGAACAAACCGCCGTTGTTCGCGATCCGCGATATGCCCATCAGTGCTGTCAAATAGCAGCTATAGTGGCGCTATAGCGTAGCAGAATTTGTACAAACCGCTCTTTTCCGTGTTTCACGATCGACAACACTGGTTTATTTGCAAAATAGTTTTTATAAGTTTATAGGTGTTTATTGAAAAGTTACACAAGAGAATTGTTTTATGAGGAGTTTATTTAAACTTGCTCTAAGTTGATTATTTATTCAAAACAAGCTAGTATAAATATGGGCTAGTTGCTAATTTAGATTAGCTCTGTACTTTCATTGAAATTTTATTTTTTTTGGTTGAGGTTTTCCTTATCTGGTAGGACTTGTGTTTCTTTTCTTGATGCCATGTAGGGATGGACACTCTATGAGATAGTAAGATATGCACCTCAGCACAACTGGTCTGCTTATGAGGAAGCTCTTAAGACAAATCCGGTTTTTGCCAAGATGGTTATCAGTGGGGTTGTTTATTCCGTAGGAGACTGGATTGCACAAGTGAGTTTCTGTGTATTTTATTTCATATACAGCCGAGTCTCAATTAGTAAAAAAAAAAAAAAAACTTTTTGTAATGTATTATGGCTTAACCTCTCCTGATTATTGCAGTGCTTTGAAGGGAAACCTCTTTTTGAGTTTGATCGTGCACGGATGTTCAGATCAGGGCTTGTTGGTTTTACTCTACATGGCTCTCTTTCTCATTATTATTATCAGTTTTGCGAGGTAGACCATAGTATAGTAACAATGTTCTTTTCCTTTGTTTTGCATGGTTCTTGAAATGTCTAACTTGACGGTGATATAATTACTAAGTTGCTTTCTCATTTAACCAGGAGCTATTTCCGTACAAAGGATGGTGGGTAGTTCCTGCCAAAGTTGCTTTCGATCAAACTGCATGGTCAGCAGTTTGGAACAGCATTTATTATACGGTCGTGGGGTTCTTGCGTTTTGATTCTCCGATCAATATTTTCAATGAATTGAAGGCAACATTTTTTCCCATGTTGACTGTAAGAGAACCTTCTGGCTTTTCCTATTTATGTATTACATTGAAACTTGTTTTTCTTTGAGAACCAGTGGTGGTATCTTTTAGTATTAAGTAATAACATTATCTTGCAACTTCTTGCTTTTAATGTGTCCTTAAATTTGCTTACACAGGCAGGGTGGAAGCTGTGGCCATTTGCTCATCTCATTACTTATGGTGTAATACCAGTTGAGCAAAGACTTCTTTGGGTGGATATGGTAGAGCTTATTTGGGTGACCATACTTTCAACGTACGTCTATCTGAATTTATTTTCAATTGCTGCATAGAAGTTTCCTTCTTGTAACTTGAAACTGAATATTTCACTGATTATTCACAAGGGATTTACAAGTATATATATAAGAGAGCAAATAGAAACGCGATCCCATAATATTGGAATCAAATCAATCAGCCTGGCCTAATAAAAGGAAAGAATAATAACACAATAAGTAATAAATTGAAACTATATTTACAATCAAAGAAATGAATGTAAAAATTGTATAATGAAAAGCAGGAGAGCTTGAAATGAATGTGTAAAAATACATAGATGGTTGTAACCTACCTTGCATAAAAAGATTGCCTCACAGCTCCCACCCACCAATGACCTATTAGGTCTATAGGTTTGATCTTAGGTTAATTATTTTATTTCATTTTATTTCTGTTTGAAAAAAGGGGGGGGGGGTGTATTACTGTCGATTAGGTACTTCACCTGTGTTCTAGCAATGCTTCTCGTGGGATGCTGAGGCTGAATAATTTTAGCATTCCAAAATAATAAAATTTCCCAGCTTTTCCTACAGTATTAGTCTTGTGAAAATCTCTGCATTGGTTCTAACATGGGCTTTTGTGCTCAATAGATATTCAAATGAAAAATCAGAAGCAAGAAGCTCTTCGGTACCTACAGAAGTGAAATCCACTACATCTGAGGTACGTGATAATAAATAATTATTATGTGCACATAATGATAAATTTGGGAGAAAAAACTTTTATATGGCTTCTGGATTTTTAAAGTCTTTTCTTATATTTACCAGGAGTAATGAGAAGAGATATAGGACCAGAATCAGTGGGAGAAAAATAACTTCGCTCAACCAGATTGCTATAATAATGGAGTAAATTTCAGTGCGCTGGACCCCGATTTGGACATAGATTTATAATGCAGAACATGGAAGAAGCTGATTGTATATGTGTATATTTGCGTCCCTCGGAAATTCATGTATGTTAGGTAACATCAACTTTCCTGTAACCATTATACAATGTAATTGTTGATAAACTTTATAAAATAGATAGATAATTCATGTTTAAACTTGCCTTGTTGTATGTATTAGAATCTATAGTCGAGATGGGATTAATTTCCATCAAACATGCCATACTAATGTATATATTGAAAGAGATTACTGATTGATGGTGGCTCATATACTTCTCACAAATGGTGAGAATTTCCTATTCGCCCAGCTTATAAAATCGTTGCGCCTTTGGATGGTAAAAATTCTGATGAGGTCTTCATAGTCATTTTTTAGGTAAGCATTGCCAGCTATGATTTATGACACTGGTTGCCAATGGTGGATCACTACGGGGAGTGCAGGAGTAGCTCAATTTATATTTTGATTTAAAGTGAATTTTAAAATTATATTGTTAAAATTAGTTAGTGATCTATGTAATTTATGAGTTTTTTTAATCAAGTTTTAATATTTTTAAGCTATTATTTGGTAAGTAAAAATTTTAATGTGTATAGGTTTAAATATGTTTTTAGTTTAACATACATGATTTTTTTTTTACACCAAAAAAAAACATACATGATTTTTTGTTTTAGTCTTTATAAATTTTTTTTGTTAGAAACTGTCTTGAATTTTGTGTTTGTTTCGATTTGTTCCTTGACGTTAGTTTCTTGTTATTAACCGTTGAGATGACAAATCGAAGGTCAACTCAGTGAATTGATCTTGTCTCTCAAAAGTGAAAAAATAAAAATATAAATAAAAAACCCGTAGATTTCCCCAACCCTAAGGGGGAATTGGTTCACTAGGCTAAAAGCCTTGAATAATGGTTCCATATCCATATTGAGTACCGGTTCCAACCATTAAGTAGGCCAATAAAATAAAATGATAGATATATTAGATATCAATTAAGAATCATTATCATATCTCACATTGATTAGTTGTTCCACTCTCGAGCTGCTACCGGTGTGGCATTAGAGTGACAATTTGCTTTTTGAACAACTGTTCTAAATGACATTGGGTAAAATATTGTAGAAGTTTTAAATAAGGAATTGCTATCCAGAGTAAATTTTAAAAAATATCTTAATATAATTTATGATTTGTAAGACATGCCTGCAAAACTAAATTTTACTGAACTTTATACTCTAAAACTAGGAAATTCTTCCGAGAGAGGAAACAGACTTGAATCACTTGGATAACGATGAAGACCAAGGAAGCCCAACAAAGCACTACAGGAGCTTGGAGGCCCAATGACGAGAGCAAGGACAAAGAAAGCTCAAGAGGCTTTGGACTTGACCAAGTCCACTATTTCCCTTCCAAGCGTTGGGCCAGGATGTCAATTTTTCCCTAAGCCTAAGGCCCAACCCGAAAGAAGAGCCCAAAATGCTACAACTGATCCAACTGGAGGAAAAGCCAAATGACGGGACTAGAATTTTCGTAATTTAATTTTGTAAGTCTTGGATATTTTTATTTTCTTGGTTTTATTTCTTTTGGGATTGTTTTGTAATAGGACCCCACCTTCTAAGCGCATAAAAATCCTAGAACGCGGTACAGCCTTTGCTATTGGGACAGGCCCATTACATAGCAACATTAGGGTTGAGGGGAGCACATCACATGCTCTCCAAGATTGCTTAGTCGCAACCTTAGGGGTAAAAAGGGGAAGGTGTGCTTTCTTTGTTGGCTATTTATAGCCTTGTCATTCCATTTGTTGAGAACTTTTGATTCATTTGATAGAAGAGCACTCCTATGGAATTTTTGTGAGCCAAGTCTCTCTTGGGTTCTTGAGTGGACCTTTTGGTTCTTATCAAAAGTAGCTTCACATTTGTGGCAAATTCTCACCGGATTTATCACTCTCCAAAAGAGTGTAGCGTCTTCTTTATTTTCATTTCTTGTCTTTTCTGCTTTCTATTTCATCTTTTGTTCTCTTTTGTTCTTGTTACCTTGTATGCACTGCACTTGTTATATTCATTATCATCTTTTGAGCATTTTATCCTCCATCTTATGCGCACCAATCTATAGAGTGCTACACTAATCATAAAGTTGCAATCTTTATTCATTTTCATCTAGTTCTTACGCACATCCATCTCCTTTGCGATACATCAAAATAAAGTTTGCATCTTGATCATCTCTTTGGCTACCCTTGTGCGCTATTCATATTGGAACAAGAGTTACTTGTTCTTCCTCCTTTAAAAAGGGGCTTGCGCTAAGCAAGAGAGGATTTTTTAGAATCATAAACAAGTCGTCATCTATATTTGTTCTTAATCTCCTTTTAAACAAGAAGCCATTTCAAGGACGACCCGATAAAAACAAATGAACACCACCTTGGTTCATGTCAGATAACCTTGCCCAATAATGGTAGGTTCCAAGAACACTTACTTTTGGAAGAAACAAATATCATATTAGAAAATATCAAGGTGAATTGAAAACTCTTTTTTAGTTGACATTAATGTCTTTCAATGTGATTCTTAATTCTTTCAAAAGTCATTGGTATTGAAACAACGTCACTGGGCAATGCTATCACTAGATGATTTTAATCATTTTACACCCTCGGTAGATATTACAAGTTTCATAATAAGTCATAAAAAATATCTCTATAGGTATTGCAAATCTTGGAGTAATATGCTATGCTAATAGTATGAATCATGTGCATATACAAATAAATCTTTATGAAAAGATTTACTTTTACAAACATAGCATAAAACTTAATTGGATAAATTGTAATAAACTATTTAAACATAAATTTTACATCACATGGAATCAATACATACATAAACGTGAAAAAAAGTATATTGACCGATAGAAATACTATTTTTGAGCTAAGGAGAAATATAATAAAAAATAAATTCATAAAAATAGAAGGACGCCTTGTTTGATATTAAGTTTTCTGTGTAGTTTATCAATTTTTAATGCAACTCCCTAGTCTACTAGTGGTCTCTCGGTCCTTTTGAAGTATGCCACCATTTTCATGTCTAAAGACTCTCTCTCCGAGCCTTTATGTAGAAGCATATATTTGAGATGTTGATTGATTCTTTGCAGAGGAAGTTTAAAGAACTACATGGATGGATTATGGGGTCAGTTCATGTTTGTGGTGAGAACATGTTTTGGAAATCCTAGAGGTACCATCCTCTATTTTAAAATTATCTAACACTAACAAAAAAGTTGAGAGTTTTACATAAACAAAGAACTTAACATAAACCAACAAGAAATGAAGAGCTTAACAAAAATATAAACCTAAATGGAGAACAAAGTTAGGACTCGTTATGAACAAAGATGCAGAAGACACATTACGATGGTTCATAGAGAGTGAGAACAAAGCAGAAAGAGCGAGACCAAACAAGAGAGAGCGTGAGAGAATGAGAGTCAACTTTGACTAAATAAAGAACATTAAAAACATGTATGTGAAAACTTAATGTGTGCCTTAGAGCATCAGCAACGTGTGTTGCTCGCTTCGTTCTTTCCCTGACACAAAAGAAAACAACACAGAGTGGATGTGTCTCACTCTCTCCTTGTGTCAGTAAAATGGCGTAAACTAGAGAGTTGATTTGACCAAAAAATAAGCAATCCTCTATTATATTTGACTGCCACATCAGCCAACAAAAATTAAGAAACCCTGGACAAAAACTTAGTTGACACCACTAAAGGTGCTCTTAGATGTCGAAGGCAACTATCTGTTCACTACATTGTCTGAAAATTTAATATATCAAATCTTAACCAAAACTTAATACATCAAATCTTAACCAAATTTAGTGAAGTTTGTGCAAAAAAATGAATGGCAACGAGTCTAGTTTCCAAATTAAAAAGAATATTTCATGAAGGATATTTTTAGCAAGAGATATCGCGAAAACACTGAACATATGTCAACATGGGATTTCAAGCAAACAATATCAAGCATCAAACTTTCAAGTATAATAAACTCCAAATCACGCATGGAAAGCTCTAGGGAAGCTCTCCAAACACACATTCTACCACTAAAACAAAGGGATTCTACATGTAATATAGATTGAAGAAATTTGAGAATTAGCTGCAACACCTTGCTCCCTTATGTTGAGAATCTACAACCATAAATTCTCTGTCTTGGAGAATCTAAAAATCATAGATAATCTACCAATACATTTCTTTTTTGAGTTGTATTTAGATTTTGAACATGTTCATTCCTCAGCAGATTCAATTTTATGCAATGCCTTCCTGGTATACAGGACATATTAGTAATGTAAAAATTCTCATCTCCTATCCTTTTCTCCCCATTCTCTTGTTTAGAAGTGAAAAAAATAAGATTAAAAGGAATAAAGCTTAGGTAAAGAAAAACAGTAGATGTACAAATCACCATCTTTATCTAACTTAAACATCACCAGTTGAATCAGAGAAAGGGAAGATAAAACTAGATTACCCAATTGCAAAAATTGAAACTTTATAAAGAATATTATATATAGAATCATCTAATTAGAGTCGATTGTTAAACTTGTACAATCCAACATCCAAAGTAAAAAAAATTAGGGTAAAAAAAAAAGGAGAAAGATCAAGAAGCCATGGACATGTTAGAGAGCCTGCTAGGGGTAGGCTTGAAATTCAACCATCTAAGACCTACACGTTTTGGTGGAGGCGTTAGTGCCCTTCTCAAGATCTCTTTGCTCGCCACGCGCTTCTTCAACCTCTCCCCTGGCACCACATACCCATGACGCGCACACCGAACCGAACCGGGCCGGTTCGAACACGTGCAGGCCGGTCTGAACCGATGAGACATGGCCAAGTAACCCTCACTGTTGTTCCCTGAAATTGACACCTTTGGTACTGAAAGCTGCGAACTTTCTTCGGTTTGTTTCTGAAGGGTGTTCTGCATTTCTCTTGCCAAGCTATGAATATGAAGGAAAATTGAAAAACAAAATTGGTTTTGGAAGAGCCTTTTGGAAGTGGGGATTTATATGCAAAAGGGTTACAAGGCATGAGGAAGGTTCATGATGACCTTGTGTTTGGGTTTGGATTTGGAATGCTTGACCAATTTGAAGACTTGTTAATGGGATCGTTGATTTGGAATTGGAATTGGAATTGGGGGAAGACTAGTTAATATATATATATATATATATATATATATATATATATATATATATATATATAAGTGGGGTGGTGTACTAATAATATAAGTGACGAAATTTTTGACCGGTACTCACTTGTTTTTTGGTCAATTTACTAGTGCTTGACACACACAAATTTGAAATTCGAACGTTTGAGGTTCCTTTGGAATAAATAAATCAATTAACCTGTATTTCCGTGTTTCACACGTTTCGGAGCTGGAGCTAGTCAGAACGTTCACAAAGGGTGATGAGTCTCATAACCAAGGTATTAAAAACCTGATATTATTGAGCAGAGAGAGCTGAGTTGAGGTTTTGGGTTCGACCAGGGGTTGGGCCATCGCAGGTTCGATTAAATATTATTAAAAAATATTTAATACAATATATAAATAAATAATAAACAAAAATAAACTGATATTCATAACTTTACATCATAAAAATTATACTTCACTTAATATTTTCTTAATAAGTGACATATAACAAAAATCACACATTCATCCATCTCAAATATGACATAACTATTACGTTCAATAACACAAAATATGAAAAATGGCACAGTAGTCGAGTTTGAGAAGCAAAATGGCGAGAAAAAAAGAGTTAAAATATAAAATGTAAAAAATGCGAACCCGGTTCGCAAAAACCCGGTTTTACTCGTCCGGTTTAACCTGTTCTTCAACAAAACCCCTTCTCGCAACCGGTTTTGGTGAATCGGACCGACCATGGCTTCAACGGTTCAACTCAACCGGTCGGTCCGGTTTTTAAAACCTTGCTCATAACTGGCAATGGGCCATAAAGCCCAATTGGCATTGATGGAGGCCACATGATTTTTTTTTTTTTTTTGCCTTACAATGGCTTACTACGCACTCCAAAGAGCGTGGAAAGCGGAGTTCGAACCAGTGTCCGGCGGTAATACTTTCTTGGGATTGTCTTAAGCACCAACGGCCACATGAATATAGTATAATATAATCAATCAATTCAATAATCAATTAAAACAACGAAGGAGAATCAGCCTTCACCACATATCATATCTGCTACACCTTCTCTCTTGTCTAGCACAAGACCAATTTTTGTGCACAAAATGCGCTTATACAGCTAAATCCCATCTAAAAGCTTAGTTGGCTAATTGTTGGGCACATTGGGTCCTGCTTGGGAAAACCAAGACCTTCCCTTACCCCTTATTCTTTTTTCTTTGGATCCAACCCATTGCCACCTGCTTGGTCTTTTTCATGATGATAATGATGTGATCATATTACACAAACCGGTCATAAATATAAGGAATAAAACTATAATTCACACAGACCAATGAATTGTATTGAAATCTGTTTTTTTCTAATTAATACTCTTAAAAATTGTGTTTAATCCCCCAAAATTACCCCTTTTATGAACCAACACACTTGTATAGGAAATAAGTATAACTCATTAATATTTCTCACTATAAATAAGGGTATAAATGAAAATTAGACATTTAATGCTTTTAAAAATTGATGTTTTTTTATAATTAAGACCAAAAAAAGGATCATTTTATTCCTTATAAAAAGGACCGAAGGGAGTATTATTTAGGGTAAATAGTCATTTTGGTCCGTGAATGCGTGAGGCGCTGTCACTATGATACTTGAATGTATCAAAATTACAAAAACATCCCCGAATGTGTGTTTCGTTAATGAATGTGTTTTTCGTTAGTTAGTTTGGTTCCCAAATGTGTCTTCCATTGGTCAATTTGGTTCCTAAAGTTACTAACAGAAGACACACTCGATGATATTTTTGAAATTTCGACGGATTCAGAGACTATAGTGATACCTCATATATTTAGGGACAAAAATAACTATTTACCCTCGACAAATTATAATTTATTATTTATTTATTTCGCTTTTGAGGACATCCTGGCAGCTTGTTCTATCTATTTTTTTAATAATATCTTTATTGAAGATTTTTTTTTTGCAAATAATTGGACGGTGTAGTACAACTTCTATGATTGTCACACACCCTATTATATATTTATATATTTCCCAAAGTGGGTTGTGGTTATCTTGCTTTCTTTCCTTTTTATTTGTTTTTCCTTTTCTCCTCACTGATGCAGTTTACATGTTACCAAAGGCAGGAGATCGCCTAACATAAACAGTGTTTTTATATGGGGGGAGTGGGGGAACTTAGCCTACATGCTCTATGGTGGTGGGGCAGTGCCAAATTTGACTTATGCTATTTGACTACTTAATTTCCCATATATTATTAATTATCATTTTGCATGGTTTTTCTTGTTGGCTGGGCTACGAACTCATCAATCAAGATTATTCATGACCTTCATTCTTTTCTTTTCGGTATTTTCCATCGATGAAAATTGAAAAGGAACATATCGTTTGATGCCCTGTACTATGTACTTAAATGCAACAAGTTAAAAATCGTATAGATCTTTTTCCTTGTGACTAAAACCACTCCCCCACTTAAAAATTTCCCCCCCATTTTTCTTTTGTTTTAGAGTTAGATATTGCTAAAATTGATTTAGATGATAAAGACAATGTTATATATGTCTATATGTATTTTATTAAGTGAATCCTTGAATTTTTCGCCACTATACAATTATTTTAAAAGCAAGGATTTATTTTAGTCCCTAAAGAACAACAAAAGTCATTTTGATCCTACCAAAAAATTATTATCAATTTAGTCCTTTAATTATAGAAAGTGACATATTAGTTTTGTTTTAAGAAGTAATACTATTTTGATAAATTGAATATTTTAATCATACAAATTTCTTATCAATCTATTCTTTAATCATAGAAATAAGACAAAATTAATCGGTTGGTCCTTTATCTTAATTTTCAGTTTTAAGTTCAGCCTTTATCTTTTTCTTTTGTTTTAATTTAGTCCAACATGTTCTAAAACATTGATTTTGAGGCAAACTGTTGGACCATCTACAAGGAGAAATGCAAGTGTTTCACAAGCACAATTTGATGCATCAATTGTGCTACAAATCAAAATCCGAAAACTATTGTAGAAAGTCAACAACAAAACCAATTAGATCAATATTGTTTATATTTTAGAACATGCAAAACTATAAATTGAAACAAAAAAAGAGAGATAAAAGACTAATTTGAAAATGAAAATTAAGATAAAGGACTAACATAGTAATTTTCCTTAGACATAAATCGCAATAGTTTCTTATTCTCTAGTACGTTTTTTTGGGTGAACCCAAGGTATCTCACAGCCAAAAGTTAGAAACTAATCCCTCGAGGTACCGAGATGCATTTAAGGGGTTGATCTCTCCCTAAAGATCTCCTAGTACATTTATGGATACGATAATACTTTACATGATTTAAAATTATATTCATGCCAAAATTATTTAAAGGGCCAAACTGATAATACTTATCTATGTTTAGAAGATTAAAATGAGTGAGACCCAAAAAAAAAAAAGAAGATTAAAATGAGTGTTTATTCTCATTTAGAAGAAAATTAAATCACTTTTTTATTTGGCAAAATACGTGTAGGTTATGGATTGTATATTTTTTTTCTCCCTCTCTCCTTTTGTTTTTGGCGCATCTCTCCCCTCCCCCCTCCCTTTTTCTTTGTTTCCTTTTTTTATTGAATATTTGCATAATTCATGGATAAGTTTTGATACATTTAGGCAGTGTGAACGCATCATGCACAACTCAAGATACCAATAGCAATAATAGTGCAATATTTCATCCATATGATATGTATTCCAAAACGAAGCGCAAATCATGCTAAATTTTATAAAGTTGATTTGTATTCTTTCCTGAGAAAGGAATGCAATTAAAAGGGGTATTAATTTTGTGTGGTATTAGGATAATGATTCCTTTAGATGGTAGCAAGAAAATGGTCCCTTTACTCCGTTAGAGTCAAGCCAGAGAGAAAGCTAGCTGCTAGTGAGGTCGACTTTTGTTGTCTATTTGAGTGTGGTGGAATATACTTAACTACGTCTTATCACTCACTCCCACGAAAGAAAACGACACCCATGCTCAAATATCTGTATACCCTTTTCAGATTAAATCAAAGCCCAGTATGGGCACAAAACAATAAAGGTAAAAAGAATATATAATTAATTATTTTTATGACCACACTCTCCTTGAGTATATAATTTGTTCATCTCATGAGGAATGTTTTAAAAATTGAACCAGAGATCGAACGAACGAGATTTTTTTTTTTTTTTGATAAGCATCGAACGAACGAGATCTCTGAGTCATAGTTCAATTACTTTAATTTAAACCGTTTGAATCGGTATTAACCGAAGGTCAAATCACACAAATAACCAAACAATAGACATGGTCGGTTTCGACATTAACCGAATGTCGAACCACCCAAATAACTAAACAGTAGACATGACTGATTCTCAGTTGAACCTATTGAACTAGCCGGATCTGTTATTAAAACATTGCTAATGAGTCATGTGGACTATTATTTGAAGAATAGGTTTGAAAAAAACAAAATGTAATTCCAGCCATCTGGGTATCTGTCAGGAAAGAGATGTATCCAAAAGCAAGTGTTGTTTGATTGGCTTGCTGGTAAAATTGTTTGTTCTACAGCTTGAATCTATATCCTTCAAGATTAATTAAGTCATATTATTATTATTATTATATGTAATTCTGTATGCCCTATGATTATGATCGCTTCTTGACTTTGTCCTATTATACATTTCACTTTTCTCTTCAATAGTAATTGAAGTTGAAAGTTTTAATGATTCTCTTTCTAGGACTATCAGGTCGTTACTAAAGAATTCTCACAATTTATTTTAATATTTTCTGAAAATATTATATATGTGATGTGCGCATGTCAAATTGATTATGATTGGGAAGGATGAAGTGTCAGAAAGTACTGCAGATGAGGAATGTGTGAATTAAATGTATTGGTGTAGTTGTGAAAAAAATATTAAGGGTAAGTTATCCTGAGATTTTGGGCTGTACGAGCCAATGATATTTTTAGAAGGTAGAAAATAGGGAAACAAAAATTGATAGCATGAAAACTAGCTCCTGATAATCATGGAATTATGGCATCATCACTAGGCAGAAATCTTTAATAACATTAAGATTTCTGGTATCACAAACCAGAAATCTTTAATTGACTCGATCCTTGAATTCTATGGGCCATGCATCAACATCCACTAAGGCTTACAGCATACTAGCTCCTATATAAGATGCCATTTTATAAATATATATTTATGATTAATTTTTCATTTATCATTACTATGTTTAAATAAATAAAAAATAATACTGTCAAATATATAAAACACAAGTTATGAGAAAATTTCCATTTTCAAAGCTGAGCGAGCACGTGATCAGTTGGAACAAAATTCATAAACTGAATTGGTGTATCAAAATCATAAAAGTCGCTTACAATTTGCACATATAGATTGATCTTCCTTCTTACACATCACACAGGAAGTGGTGAAAATTATTTCATAACAAACAAATATTCCATACTTTATATGTGTTCATTAATTACTGATACACATGTACCAACTCATTTAGATTCATAAGTAATGATTCTGGGAAAAAGGATAAGATATGACTAAGACTGATAACCTTCTAGATAGCTAGGTTAATTACATGCAGAAACGTGACCAAGAATTAATTCCAAATATTATTACACTTTAACAAACTAAAATCCCTTTACTACTGTGCTAATTACTAATTAACCTTCAAGACCATGGTATATAATTTACTGATAATTAAAATCAATGAAGAATAAATCAATATCAAGGTCTTTGAAAAAAATACACAATACATTGACAAACCACAGTCACCATTTGCTTTTTAATTCTTGCATCAGTAGATCGTGTTCTACAGTATATCATCTATACAATGTTTAAATTTCTTGTATCCTAAATCAATGTATATAAAATATATATAAAACTTCTTGATTCTCCCTCTCTGAATTTTTTCCCTCCCTTTTGAACATTTGTACATGAAGAGCACCAACATTTTTTTTTATTTATATACCAATACCAATACCAATACCAATACCAATAAAACAAGCAAATATCTATATCTATATATATGTATAAAGCTATATTTAAGTTTAACTAAAAATATCCATGACCTCACCTGCAGGCTGCAACCGCTACCTCCAATGGCTGAAGAAGTTTTGGGGCCATCTAATTGATTAAAACTCTAACTTTGCTTCCAAATTCCTAACAACCAAAATCTCAATACCCCATTAATCTCTAACTTGCTTCCAAATTCCTTCTAAGTTTAATTAGTACCAGCTCCCTCCTTGTGCATCAATAACATAATCATCATTTTATAATTGAGCTAAGCATACCAATTCATTCCTTGAATTTGAAACGGTGTCCGAAGCAATCCATCACCTATTGATCCCAACATTGTTTGTTGGTGCAATGAAGGGGTTTGAGGGAGCTGATTAAGCAGAGTTGCAAAAGAGGTAGCAGTTCCATTATTCTCTTGATCAGTCCTCACAACACTTCCATGATGATCACCACTCTCCAAATTGAACCTTTTGTTAGATGAAGAGGTACCTGCTGTTGCTGCTGCTGCTGCCGCCACGTCATCATCATTCCAATAAAGGGAAGAGAGTGTTCTTTTAGAAGCAGAAGCATTTGAGGCTCCCAATTGTGATGACATGGCAGCTGTGTTGTTGTTGTTGCTGCTGATCCCATTATTGCCACTCATCATCATCCCTTCCAATAAGTTCTGGTCATTTTCCAGCAATGCATTGGTGTAGCTTGTAGACATCTTTGAAAAATGAAACCTTGAACTGTTCATTTGACCCCCAGTGATTGAAGGAGGTACCCCTCCTATCATATCATCCATTGAATCTTCCCTTTCATGTTCCACCGGTGACCTATGTGTGTTGCTCTTCTTGTAGATTCGGCACAGCACCCAATCATCAAGCTATATATACAAAATATCCAACACAAAGAGATAGAGAAGACCAAATCAGCTCAAAATTCAAAATAGAAAACACTATCAGAAAAAAGTTGAATTAATGACGGAACCGGTGACCCAAAAAAATGAAATTTGTCTCTAATTCTGTGTATTGAAATTGGATATATTTCGATTTCAATTTTTTCTAGTAATAAAAAAAATGAAAATAAAAATTATGTGTGATGAGAATAGTTTAATTAATTACCCTTAGGGAGTTTTTCTTGTTGCCCAAGTCACAGCCAGGAGGTCTATTGTTAGGCTTATTATCAGCAAGCCTATACTCATGCATGATCCAATTGGTTTTGATCCCTCTTGGAGGTTTTCCACCATAGAAAACCAAAGCTTTCTTCACACCAACCTTTTGTGTTCCACCAGAGGTTAACACAGGCTTATCAGTCCCAGTTGCCTTCCAATACCCAGAAGTTGCAGCCCTGTTTGGCCTTGCTCCGTTCGGATACTTTCTGTCCCTTGGACTAAAGAAGTACCACTCTTGCTCCCCAAACGTTGCCTTAGCTACAAAAAAAAAGTTATAATAAAACAAAAAAGAAAATTAACAAATAAATAAATAAAGAAGAAAAAAAGAAAACAAAAGAAACCCATTTGGATTTTGAACGTAAAGTTTGAATCTTTGTATTGTTTGAGTAATTGGGTCGTACGTACCTGGTAGTTCCCATGGATCGAACTTGTAGAGATCAACCTCGGCGATGATGGCGACAGGGAGAGGAGCTGAAGCAGCTTTTTTCTTGAGGTAGTGAACGACAAGCTCCTCGTCGGTGGGGTGGAACCGAAACCCAGGTGGGAGATTCGGTTGTTGCGAGCCGGTGGATGAGTCGGTGCTCTCCATGGTTCGTTAGTTACAGAGTTTTTTAATTTCGCTTCACTGAGATTGGTTCGAATGGTTATGGCTATCGCTTCCACAGAAGAAGGACATGTTAATGATAGTTACAACGAAACAATGGGTTTGTAGTTTGTGTTTGTGTTTGTTTATGTTACCCCACAGAGTGTGAACCCCGTCTTTTATATTGGTACGGTAAGTTAGTGGGGAAGGATCGTCTACACGCTACTTCATTGGAAGCTCCAATGGTCTCGCGACGTGTTGAGGATTTAAGGGTATTTTGGTAAGTGGGGGTTGGGACCCTCAAATGAGGTGGCTGCGGGTGCATAGGGAGGATGTGGGTACCTGATGATGACGTGAACTGGATTTCGGGCCGTTGAGAGGTTGACACGTGGGATTCCAAATCATGGAAGGGATGACACGTGGGTGGGACCATGAGTGAGACAATGCCCCTTTCTTTTAATTAATCTTTTAATTTTTTTTTTCACTGATCAGATCGTGATTTTAATTATGGTTTTGTGTTTGTGAAAAGATAAAGAGGTCAATGGAAGGATAAGTGTGAGGTGTGGCAGTGGAGGTGATAAGATTTTTGGTCTCCTTGCACAAATAGCACCACCCCAAGTCCAACACCATTTTAACAAGAAAATTACCTTGCTTAACTAGTGGGACCCACGTAAGAATCCCACTTTCAATTTCCAACAATCGGAATGGTATGAATAATACATCATTATTAGTCATGGCATGGCTCATCATAATGATAAGTGAAGTATATATTATTTTTACATATTACTTCCTCCATTTCAAAACATTTGATGTTTAAGATTGTGACACATTCATTAAGAAATCATTAAATAATATATACTTAGACCAAAATATCCTTATTTAATCATGATTAGAAACTGTATAATGTGATCATTCTCATTGATGAGTGGTTAGCTATTGGCTTGGTAACTACAATAGTCTCGTAATAAGCACATAGTATTAATTGGAATCAATGATATGTTTGAAAAAATGCATTAATTTGGTCTTAGATTTGTAAAATATCAAAAGTTTTGGAACAAAACTAAAATGCTCGATAATTTTGAGCTTATCTTTTTTTTTTTGGGTGTAGTCTTCCATCTTGATTGTTTTGTATGTATATGTAACTATAGACAAAAAGAATAAAAGAAATTTGACCCATTTTACATTGAAAATAGTAAGAAAATATATGCGAAAAAATCAAAATGAAAAAATAATATATTTTCTTTCTAGCCATCTCACTTTTGGGCCTTTTTTATTAATTAAGTGGAGGGTGATATAGATTGAAGCGTAGTGATAGTATTAAAAAACTACAACGGAAAAGAGAGATGGGACACACCAAGTTAATTAGAGATATCCTAATTTTTTATAATAAAAATAAAAAAATGATGAATGAAAGTTAATAAAGACATTTACCATATCGGTTTTGACACATGGAAAATATTAATTGCTTTTCCTTTTCATCTTTAGCTATAGGCTATCCTCTATCTATATTACTGTAAAAGTATATATTCCACCTATACTAATTCCGATACTCCTTACTATATTCGGTGTGAAAAAATCCAAGTTCAATTTTAGTACTAAAGGAGTTTGAGCTAGAAAATATATATAATTTATTTATTATATTTTGATATTTCTTATTTAAGATATACTTGGGATTGAAATTTGTCATATTGATCAAATGGTAATTAAACGGATTCTAAAAAAAAATGGAAATGTATTTTTGTACATAAAAACTTTTTAGTATATCATGCCTATCTATTATTTTATCAATAAATTTTCAAGAAGCTCAGCTAGGAACTTTTTTTATGATAGAACAAATAAATTTTATTAAATAAAATATAAGGAGTACCCTTTTTAAATAAACACATTTACTGGTTCTTGAGTGCGATATTTGGTAATTGAACAATCTGTGGTCACTTACCAGCTCTCAGTCAAACACAGATTAGTCTAGAGACTTTTTTCCCAAGGATACTGTGTGTAAAAAAAGAAACACTTCTACTAATTCTAGATCTATACATAAATAAAAAATTAAATAGAAGAAAGACTCAACCACCACTAGCTAATTTGTAAATTGCCAAATGTATTAACTTCAGCTTGCATAAATTCAATGTATAGAATTTGAAACTGCGTTGACTATTTGGAATTTAAAAACAATTAATTATAGGGGTTGAGGAAATTGAAAATTGAGACTTGTCTCTTTATCAAAGAAGGAAGGGTTCAAGAATATTTGTTTCAATTTCTGTAAAAAAGAAAAGAAAAAGAAAAGAATAGTTGTTTCAATTTATTTTCCACGATAATGTTTTTAACAATTATATCCTGTCATTATATTACAAACCAGTAGATCTTTATTTCTTTTGACTTAAGTTGATATATTAACTTAAATTAAATTCCTTTATCATGTCTTTGATAAAATTAAAGTGGGGCCCGGGAGGATGAAGGTGATGTACATGGCCACACATGCAAAGAAAGCATGAAGACAAAAAAAGGCCATTTCATACAATGACCCAATGGTCCAATCAAAACCGATGGAGGCTGCAAAAATCCTCAAAGGGTAGATGCATACACTATGATGTGGGGTCCAAATGCTGATTCCATGAGCGACCAGAGGGTCCCATTAGGAAGTCACTTGCTATAGGCCATGACCTCCTCCTAACACCAGGTGGATATAGCACATGGTGGAAAAACAAACCCTAGTTTGCCACCCAAATCAACCATATGTCTAGGAGGCGAAGCTTAGGGTACACCACCGGGAAATGGTACAATGGTATATAAATAGTTGATTGTTGTCGCCACGACATCATTCTGGTACCGCCGTCACTACTATCGTCTCTAGGATACCTTATATCCACTGTTCGGTGCCCTGCACTTCATTGCACCACTATGCTTCATCCAATGTTTTTAAAACCAAATTAGAAATCAAACTGATGAGACTTTTAGGTCATAGTTCAATTGAAACTCATTTTGGATGACTAATAAATAAATAAATAAATAAGTACTCCCTCCGGTCTCAATTATAAGCAACAAAAACCTCATATTCTTTGGTCTCAAATATAAGCAAATTTAACTAGTTTTACACTAACATTCATAAAATACCCTTATTAAATACATTTTTTAGTCTCGAAAAGAGTGAAAGTGGCTTAAACAGTGTCGAAAAAATTAAAAAGTTGTGCACTGTGGGTTCTGATCTTCCACGACTGTCAGCGGCCTTAATTACTGTGTTTTTTTGTTGTTGTTTAAATTCAAGACCAGAGGGAGTATTAAATTTGGAGAAAAAAGTAAATAAATAAATAAATAAATAAATAAATAAATAAATAAATAAATCATTTTACATGGCTCAACCTGATTCAATTACCGGTTCAACCAGGTTCTGGGCGGTTCAAACCAGATTGTGGTTCAAATGAGGGTGAACCAAATGCCGAATTGGCCAGTTTCCGGTTCAGTCCAGTTTTAACAACACTGGATTCAGCCTATAGAACCCCTCCTCTGTTTCGGATAACCCATCCATTGTTTTTATGAAATCCATTCCGACCACCATCCTTTGACCAGTCAAAGCGTCGACCAACACCATAGTCGGGTGCTCCACATTGAGATCCATTGAATAGATCCATTTTCCGAACCGGTCAACCATTGTAACCTCCAAAATCGGCCATTTGTGTACTGATATCCAATTATGTACTTTAGGTATACCGTAAAAGGTCTATGTCTCGCATCATAATCCATGGATTGAGACTGTGTGCAGTCAGCATGTGGTGCAGTCAGTGCAGTCAAAGCAATTCATCTCCATTGGATTTGATTTTCACACAATCCCAACCCTTCATTTGATTTGTCAAAAGAAAATAAAGAAAAATACAAGTATAAGATAAAGAGAATCGAATGCACCAAATCCTCGTACACCTTAAAGCATCTAGACTACTGTGTTTAGCGAATTGTGGTTTGTGTAGCTCAGCTAACCCATTGGCTCTTTGTCTAATCAAACCCGAATTGTGGTTTGTGTAGCTTATTCATTCATCACATCCCATATTAGACTGTGATACGAATTGTAAAACAATAACCATGTATGCGCTCCTCTTTTCTCTTTAATATTGTCTCTTCTTTCAATTTTCTAGAATATTTGGAAAAAGAATCTAAATTATAGAAGCTATTTAAGAATGTTGGGAATTTGACTCTTCAAATTCTCTTCCCCAAAAACTGCACTTGTGGAAAATTGGAAAAACAAAATAGAGAAATAATAACAACACAAGTATTTAACGTGGAAAACTCCCAAACCAGAGAAAACCACCAACAGCAGAGAAAAATCCACTATGTAGAAAATTATTACAACTACACAATTTTCTCTCTGCACCCCCGCACACCCACAAAGCTTCCCCACTAGCAAAACTTATTCCTCACACCTCTCCTTTTACAAGAAATATTCCTAATAAATTCTTTTTCTGATGTGGAGGTTCAAGCCGCAAACACAGAAAGATACTAAGAATTCTATTAAATTCTAAAACAAAGAGAGGAATTTATCTAGAGACAAAAGTTGCTAGACAAGCTTTTGAATGGTGTACATAAAATCAAGGCCCAAGCCTCCTTTTATAACAAAGAGGTTCACTCCTCTTTACTATTTTACCCGATGTGGAACTAAAAGTCCCAACACCAACAAAGAATTAAGATATCATCATATATTTTATATATATGGATTAGGAGACAGGACATGGCTCCTTTATTTTGGCTTTTATATTCTTATATAATCTAATCATTTTTCAATAAGCTAAGCAAAAGTTCTATTATTTTTCTTTTAACAGCAGGGTGCTCTTGTTAATGGATATTTTACAATAAAGTCAGTGCAAAGTGCATAATTTTAAGGGAAAAGAATGCTAAAAAAATTATATTTTTATTTTTTCAAAATAAAATGAGAGTTTTAATTGTTACATGCATGTGGATTGGCTTGACAGATCATAGTAACCGTAAAGCCATCTAATTTTTCTGTTGTTACAAGCTGCATTCACATCTCCTTAGAACTCCATTTTTCAATAAGTAATAATTAACTTTAGGGAAAAAAAGAATTAATATATTATAGGTTTCTCCGAAAGTAAAAGAAGGAAACATATTTTTGTCCTTCCATCACAAAAAGTTTAAAGATGATTACGATTGACTTGATACCATTTTTAAGCTGTACCTCACAGATATCTTCGTCCAAGATTCTCCAGCATGAGCATGATCTTCTTGTCTCTGCTTGATCTTATTTGTCTTTTTGTTTATTCATATAAATTAATTATTTTCTAGCCCCACACAACTTTCCCACATTGATATAAATTTGGAGGATAATAGACCCCCTCAGGATACTTGATCATATTGGATCAATGGATTATTGGTTGAATCGACATATATGTCATAAAAAGTCTGAAAATTTTCATACCATATAATAAAAATCCATGACATACTTCAATAAATATTTAAAAATTTATTTATAATTAATTTCGTGATTCCAACATAAAATGTCATTTATAACTGTTGAACATTTTGAGAAAACAAAGAATCACTTTCAAAATTAATAATCATTAACAAATTTGCTAATTTCATATATAATATATTACTTTATTTAAAATTTAATTGAATTAAATGATGAAAATGTACACAAAAATTAAAAATAAAAGAATGACTCGTCATGATCGTCAGTTCAACCACCGATTAAGAGTGTGTTTGGTTAAGGTTCTGTTGGCCGCAAAATCTAAAAAGACATGGCCCAAGGCACCAATTTTTACATAAAAACCAGCCAAATTGAAATGATTTTTATCGATTATCACACACTCTATTTCAATTAGTGATTCGGCCAATCGAACTAGCGGGTACAAGTCATTTCTAAAACACTGCTTACATGGTTTTTAATATGATCGGTATAGAGGAGTGTTGGTAACTCACTCTCTAACACATTTTTTCCAACACTCTCTCCATGTTGGTTAGAATTCGTACGAGTCCCACTAAATCACATGGGTTCTATTTCCAAAGTGGTGAGACTCATATGAATTTCAACCAATCACGAAGAGGGTGTTAGAAAGAGTGTATTAATAACATTTCTCATGAGTACAATAATAGCTACCATATAAATACACCTTCTGCTGCTGTGGTCCAGTATCCTCAGGTTGGTCTGGTGGACCAGTGTGTGGAGGACTTTATTCCACTTAATCCTCATGGGCTTGCGAAGGCGAAGGCCAACTCGTGTGGGCCTCTCTCGCCGGATACGGTGGTCCAAGGCTCTCTGGTGGATCCGGTGGAGTGCTTCGTGGCGGACCCTCTTGTGGGCGACTTGGTGGGGGTTGTGGGGCATACCTCGATGGTTACTTCTTTGGTGACGGCTATGGCTGGGATGCAGGACAGGGTCCCTTTGGGGGGCCATAATCAAAAGGGCTATAACGAGGAATGCTACAGACACTCTCTCTGACACTCTCTCTTAAACATTCTCTTAATGATTGGGTCACGTCACACTTTTTTTTTCAAAATCAACCATTGGATTGAAAGTTACATCATATAGATCATATCTGTAAATTTTAACACTAATCTATAATCATTTACTATGTCATCAAGATGCGTCAAGATTAACGTCGGGGTCAGCGTGGTCGCAAGCGGCTGGGGCATGCACTTTGGGGATAGTTTCAGCCACTAGACAATGGGGCTATCTTCCATCCTTCTTCTCGCTTCCTTCTTCAATCACAGGGTGGGGGTGGTGATCCATCTAAAATAAGGAAAGGGAAAGGGACGATTGCTGCTGGGCCCTCGTGCTTCGATGTGGACCCTTTCAATGATGTCGTGATGAACTTTGGCATTAGGGGGCGATGTTGGTGGGCCTAGTAGGCCCCTTGGCTACAACTCTCACATCTCTGATAATGGTGGGATGGAGCTGATGGTAGATTTATGTAGTGACAATGCAAACTATGTTAATAACAGTGGGGTGCCAGACGATAATGAACGGGTACGTGACACTGTCAATGCTTCTAAAATTATGAATTTGGGTTTGGATTGTGGTATGTCGGTTGCAGGGACATGAGATGTGACGCTTGGTAAGTTGGTCGATTTGGAGGTAATCGAGCACTCTAGCTCAGAGGATAGGGAGACGTCAAATGTGGATTAATGATTGTAAGCTCCATGAATATTAGGGGATTGAGGGATAGAGTGAAGAAGAATAAAATCAGAAGTTTGGTTTGGGAGCATTGCCTGGACTTTATTGCTATCCAAGAAACCAAGTTGGAAGAAGTGACTAATCGTCTGTGCCATTGTTTGTGGGGCAATTCGTGTTGTGATTGGCGTTGTGTTCCGACAGTTGGAAATAGTGGGGGCATCCTGTCCATTTGGCATAACAACAAAGGAAAACTATTGTACTCCTTCTCGGGGTATGGATTTCTGGGGGTATGCTTGGAATGGGGGGTGGAGGCTCGTAAGTGTTTTGTGGTCAATGTCTATTCAAAATGTGGGTTGCCTGATAAGCGACGGATTTGGGCTGAGCTGGTAATGTCTAGGGTGGGTTTCATAGGTGGGCCATGGTGCGTTATGGGTGACTTCAACTCAGTATTAGATTTGGCAGTGAGGAGAGGTCGGGGTTTCATAGATAGGGTGCAGTTGGAGTCTGAAATTCGGGGCTTCTGCGGCTTTATTGATGATATGGGGTTGGTGGATCTCCCACTACATGGGAGGAAATTCACTTGCTTTCAGGCAAATGGTGATGCTATGAGTCGCCTTGATCGGATTTTGTTGTCGGAGGATTGGTTAGATTCATGGGGTCATTGTACTCAGTGGGCCCTTTCGAGAGACGTCTCTGACCACTGCCCAATTATTATTCGATATCCTGCAGGTGACTGGGGCCATAAGCCCTTCAGTTTCAACAACTATTGGTTGGAGCACCGGGGTTTTAGGGAGGTGGTTTCTTCTACCTGGGCTAAACCCTCTACTGCTGGTAGGATAAGGTTCGTGCTCAAGGAGAAACCGAAGGTGTTGAAGGGTGAGCATAAAAGGTGGAAGAAGGAAGTGTTTAGTGATGTGGACCTTAAAATACAGCTATTAGTCGAGGACATTAAACTCCTTGACCTTAAGAGCGAAGATGTGGGGCTTTCATCCGAGGCAGTTGTGTCCTGAAAAGCTCTTTTTTCACAGCTATGGCAGTTATTGAGGAGTAAGGACAGACAAGTGTTCCAAAGGTCCAGGGCGTGTTGGCTTAAGGATGGAGATGCAAATACAGGTTATTTTCATTCGTGTGTCAAGGCGAGGGGGACTCGCAATAAGATCTCAGCTTTGAGGGTGGGAGGCCGGTGGGTGGAGGATGTGGTGGGTATTCGGGCGGAGGTGACTAGGCTCTTCTTGGACCATTTCTCTGAGGAGGAGTGGGATCGCCCTAGGTTGGATGGAGTTGTCTTCCCATCCCTTTCGAGGGGTGAAAGTTCGGGTCTTTCTGCCCCCTTTTCCATAGAGGAGGTTGATGCTATAGTGGCTTCTTGCGATGGGAACAAGAGTCCTGGGCCTGACGGGTTTAATTTCTCATTCATTAAGTCCTTTTGGCCTCTTATCCGAGGTGAGGTGGGGGCTATGTTCCAGGAGTTCTATGCTAATGCAAAACTCCCCCGTTGCTTCTCATCCTATTTTCTTACACTCATCCCTAAGGTGGGTAGTCCACTGGAACTTAGAGAATATAGGCCTATTTCATTGCTTGGGTGTCTGTATAAGCTGGTGGTCAAGGTGTTGGCTGGTAGGTTGGGGAAGGTTATGGATCGTCTCATCTCTCCAAATTAGTCAGCCTTCATCAAGGGGCGCCAGTTGGAGGATAGTGTCATTGCAGTCAATGAAGTGGTGGACCTGGCTAGGAAATCTAGGCAAGAATGTCTAATCTTTAAGGTCGACTTCGAGAAAGCATATGTCTCAGTTAACTAGGGCTTCCTGGATTATATGTTGGGGAGGTTTAGGTTCGACGATAGGTGGAGATCCTGGATACGTGCTTGTGTCTTCTCTGGGAGCCTATCGATGCTTGTTAATGGGAGTCCGACAGAGGAGATCAACATTAAGAGGGGGCTTAAGCAGGGAGACCCATTGGCCCTATTCCTCTTTCTATTGGTAGTAGAAGGGATTGGAGGGTTAGTAAAGAAGGCGGTTTCAATCAACAAGTTCAGGGGTTTCGCCTTTGGGGGGCCAGATTTGGTGGTATCCCATCTCTAGTACGCGGATGATATGCTGCTTATTGGGGAGGCGTCTGTGGATAATCTGTGGACTATGAAGGCGATCCTTTAGTGTTTCAGGCTTATGTTTGGATTAAAGGTCAACTTTGCGAAGAGCTGCTTGATTGGGGTAAATGTGGATCCTGAGTTTTGCTCCATGGCTGAGCATTTCTTATATTGTAAGTTTGGGGCTCTCCGCTTTAAGTACCTTGGTCTTCTGGTTGGGGCGAATCCAAGGCGTGCTAGTACTTGGGAACCGCTGCTGAAGGTCCTTCGTCGGAGGCTTGGGGGTGGTGCAACAGGTATGTCAGCCTCGGTGGGAGGATTGTCCTTCTCAATTCTGTGCTCAACAGTATTCCTATATTCTTTCTCTCCATTACGAGCATGCCGGTGAGGGTATGGAAACAGGTTGTGAGTATTCAAAGAGGCTTTTTGTGAGGAGGTGCGATGGGTGGGAAGAAGATCTCGTGGAGGAAATGAGCGGATGTTTGCAAGCCTAAAAGGGCTGGGGGCTTAGGTGTTAGAGATCTCCGATTGGTAAATCTTAGTCTGTTGGCTAAGTGGAGGTGGAGGCTATTAGTTGGGGGTGATGTACTGTGGCGCACTATTTTGGTGGCGAAGTATGGGTTAGAGATAGTGTTAACACACCAATTTGTCTACTTTTATAGGACACTAGCCAGATACCTGTGCTATCGCACTGGTCGCGTTGGTTTTTCCGCATGTCCCCAATACCTCTATTTTAGTAGCAATATAAAAGAGAAAATGAAAGCATCTGTTATTGTATGTCAAGAAATGAGCTAGGTAGATAATATTAATTTAGTCGTATGTTCCGAATATGACTACCTTAGTTGCAATGTCCTCAATTTCTTTGAAATACACTTTTTATAAAATTAAAGCTTTACATTGTGACAAACATAAATATTTGTTTTAAGTTCTTTAAAAATGCAAGACTTCCCCGTTGGGACTCAAAAGTAAAATAATTATTTATAAATAATAAAGAGATTTATAATTATTTACAATTTATCATTTGCTCACAAACAATAAAATTATACCGATAATATGTATTGTTTTCTCGTTGAAACTCAAAACCAAAATAATAAAATATAAATAATAAAAATATTTATAAAATTTGATACATGTTTAAAAACAATGAAATCCTGCCGATAACATGTAATGTTTTTCCGTTAGGATTCAAGCAAAATAATCATTTATAAATAATAAAGATATTTATAGAGTTTGATATGTGCTTAAAGACAATGAAATTATACCGATAACACATAATATTTCCCCGTCGGGAGTTAAAACAATAACCATTTATAAATAATAAAGACATTTATAAAATTGGATATATTTTCAAATACAATGAAATTATACTAATAAAATGTATTGTTTCCCCTTTGGGACTCAATCAAAATAATCTTTTTTAAATAATAAAGCTTTTTATAAAATTTGATACGTGCTCCAAAATGATGAAATTATACCGATAATATGTATTATTTCCCGGTAAGGACTTAAAAGCAAAATAATCATTTATAAATAATAAAATCATTTGTAAATTTGATATATGGTCAAAGACAGTGAAATTATATCGATAACATGTATTGTTTCCCAACAGAGACTAAAAAGTAAATTAATTATTTGTAAATAATAAAATGTTTATAAAATTTGATGTGTTTAAAGACAATGAAATTATAGCGACATTTATATAATACTTCTCGGTCAAGACTCAAAAGTAAAACAATCATTTATAAATAATAAAGACATACAAAAATTTGATACATGCTCAAAGACGATGAAATTTTACGAAAACATGCAATGTTTCCCTGTTGGGACTTAAAAGCAAAAGAATTATTCATAAGTAATAAATATATTTATAAAATTGATATGTGTCAAAAGACAATAAAATTATACCGACAACGTATAATATTTTCCCGTTGCGACGCAAAAGCAAGATAATCAATTGTAAATAATTAAAGATATTTATAAAATTGATATGTGCTTAAAGAGAATTAAATTATACTAACAACATAGAACTAAAAACAAAAAAATTATTTACAATTTATAAATAATAAAGGCATTTAAAAAATAAAATAAAAAAAGAAAGAAATAAAAAACATTAATAAAAAAGAAAAGAAAGTAAAAATTATAAATATAAGAAAAATTAAAAATTTAAAAAGTAAAAAAATCTAATTAATAAAAAATAAAGAAAAAATAACAAAACATTAAGTAAAAGAAAGAATGCATATCATAAAAGAGAAAGATGCATTAATGATGCAGTGACCTCCTAATGTAGAAAGGAGAATAAAGCATAAATGGAAAAAAAAAATTGAGTGAGTTAAACGAAAGGGAAAAAAAATTAAAATTGAGAGCGTGTAATGAAATGAAAAAGAAAGAAAATGGAAAAATATGATGCGTATCATAAATGTTTTTGCCTTGGTAAAAACAAAATCAATAAATGTCTAAATTGGTCCTTGATAAAAATCACGAATACCAATTTAGTCTCTGAGAAACCAAAAAAACTAATTTAGTCCTTAAAAATTGTAAATATCGGTCAAATTAATTATTTTTAGGATAATTTTTAGGGATATTTTTGTCCATATTAGATACTAATTTAATCCATATTTGAGATTTTTAAAGACTAAATTAGTATTTTGATTTTTCAGTGATTAAATTGGTCTCCGTGATATTTGTCGTGAACCAAAAGAGGATAAATGCGACGGAAAATGTGGCACCATTTGTAATGGAAAAATAAAAAAAAATGCAGAAAAGAAAAAAAGCAACAAAATGTGAGATTGAGCGGGAACTTGAGAAATGTGCTAAGGGCACGCGTGCAGAGGGATTCAGTTTTTACAAAGTAGGAAGATTTTTAGTATATATACCATTTTGTACTAATTAAAGCACAAAGGTACTCATTTATGTCTTATTTTGTAGAATTATCATGAAGACACCACTCAGAGCAAAAGATGCGAAAAATGACAAAAAACTGGCAAGTTTTAGAGAGTTTTAGCGCTATTGGACGAGCGGTACGACCTGATCTATATCCGGTACGGCAGTACCTAGATAAAAAACTCAGTAAGGGCATACCTCCTCAGTCTGTACCACCTGGAGCCGATGAAAAAGTCCAGTACGACCGTACACAATGATGTCAGGGTTGCAGCATGCATGGGTACGAGCCAACGTCACAAGAAAAGCTCTGTACGGCTGTGTATATATTCGGTACGACCGTACCACGCCCCAGATTGTTCAGATTTGAAAGCCAAATGACCTAGTTCGCAGCAAACATTATAAATAGGGGCTCTTAACATTTTCTAAAGACCTTTTGACGAATTTCCAAGTCAAGAGCTCCCTTTTGAGAGTTCATATCAATTCCTCGCCTTTTCCATTGATTTCTGTGTTTTCTTGGAGCTTGGTGCCATCCCGAATTACTACCGGAGGTCGTGAGGACGCGAAAAATGTGCTTAAGGACTGTCTTCATACCGCAAGGGTGTCCCGATTTAGATTTATTCTCTTATTATGAATTATTCTGGTTTTATGATGAAGTTTATGTTATTACCATTTATAATGAGTAGTTAAACCCATTACTAGGGGTGATGGGGGATCCTTTACAATACTCTTGATGCTTTATCTATTTAATTAAATGAGTTTCTATTGAATGTTTGAGTGTTTTATGTCTATTGTGCTTAATCCTATAAGGTCTGATCAACCTTTAATTAGTTAACTTAATTGTGGTAACATGATCATGATTAGTTAATGGAACTATAGGAATAAAAGAACTCGTTTTATACGCCAGATAGGTTATTGCTTGTTTCTAATAGGTTATTAGATTAACAAACCCACCTGTGCTTAATGCTCTTTCTTTTAATTACCTTCTAGGACCAAACGGAGTAATTAGTTAGGAGGAAGGCTATTGCAAGCTAGGTAGCCCTTAGTAATTTAGAGTGGATGATTAGCTATCTTTCATGACAGATAACTTATAGTAATTATTTAGTGAATTCAAGAGTATAGTATTGGTGACCCCGACTCCCCTAGACCTTCCATAACATAGTTAAACCGTGCTTGCATTTAGTTTAATTATTGCTTTGATACGTGACAACTTTCTCTACTTTCGCATTTACAACTTTTGTTCGCCTAATAGAATAGAATCATAATAAGTCATTGGTACTCGTTCATTCCCTGTGAGTTCGATATTCGGAGTCCTAATTATACTCCACTTTTATTACGAGTTACGATCAGGTGCACTTGCCTGAGCCGTAACAAGTTTTTGGCGCCGTTGCTGGGAAATGTTTTGCGATATTAATTGAATTAAAGATTTTCTTTTCATTAGGCATTATTTTATTTAGTTATTATTTTCTGTTATTTCTGTTTAGTTCTAAGGACATTCTAATTTGGTTTCCTTTACTGTATGCAGATAAGGTCTCAACATCCTGAATTGATTTTTGATCCTGAAATTGAAAGAACACTCAGATTGTTGAGAAGACAACAACTAACAATGGATAACGAACTAACGTTGAACGAGTACTTCACACCAACTACGGATGTGGCGGACAACGTCAACTATCCGGTTATTGAGGCCACTAATTTCGTATTAAAGCCAGCACTGATCTCTATGATATCTACAGTGCAATTATCTGGCTTATCATCTGAAGACCCAAATGTCCATCTTAAGAGGTTTCAGAAAGTTGCTAATACTGTCAAGTGTCAAGGTGTGATACTGGAGGCCATCAAATTAAGATTGTTCTCTTTCTCACTGCAAGGGAAAGCACAAATATGGTTGGATTCACTTCCACCAAATTCTATTACTACTTGGGAGGACCTGAAGACCAAATTCTTGAATAAGTGCTTTCCTCCCACAAAATATGCAAAGTTGAGAGCTGACATATCTGAGTTCGCTCAAAATGAAGTAGAATCAATGCATGAGGCATGGGAAAGATTCCAAGATTTAATTAGAAGCTTTCCTCACCATGGTTTCACCAAGTGGCAGCTTGTTCGGATTTTATACAATGGTTTTACCATGCAGACTAGTGGAGTTGTTGATGCAGCTTGTGGAGGACCTTTTGGAAAGAAGACACCCACTGAGGCTTATGAAATTATGATTGAAATGGCTCAGAACAATGTTCAGTGGTCGGTTAGTGATAGACAAACCGGAAGAAAGAACCATCAAGCAGGAATTTATAAAGTGGAAGCCAACACAGCTCTAGAAGCAAAATTGGAGGCAATGACTAAGAATATAGAGACTCTGATAGCAGCGCAAACCCAGTCTAATGCTAATAACGATTGGCGATGCATGTCAATTGAAGGCCAATTAGAAGAAGTCAATGCTATAGGACAGAAAGATTTTGACCCGAAAACGGGGATGCAAGAGGCTATGTTAAAATTTATGCAAAGGCACGGACATCCGTGTATGAGAGTTTTAGCTGGTTTCATGGAAAAGACTGAAGAAAGACTAAAGACTACAGAAACCAAGGCAATTAAGGCATCTTGCAATTTCTGTGGAATAACAAGTCATGACTCAAAGGACTGCACTGAGGAGGTAAATTTTGTTAGAAATAAACAACAAAATGACTCATACTCAAACACCAACAACCCCGGATAGAGGAACCACCCAAATTTCTCATGGGGAGGTCAACAGAGATCACAAGGTCAAAATCAGAATACTTATAAACCTCCATATTTGCAAAATCGTGCTCAGAATGATAAAAGTTCCGGAGAAAATGAAATCAACAACTTTATGGGACAAATGAATGAAAGATACAACAACTTGAAAAAGTTAGTTACTGCTAATGCAGTGGAACATAAAACGTTGAGAGAACAAATGGCAACAATGTTGAATACGGTGACTCAAAGAGAAAAAGGAGCACTTCAAAGTCAAGTGGAACCAAATCCAAATGAGAAGTGCAATGCAGTCTTCATGGCAAAGGAGGAACCAAAAGAGGAGAAGGCTCAAATTGAGTCTCAGCAGGTAAGTAACTCTCTCCAAGGTTCTAAAAATTTTACTAAGGATAGACAAGCTAAGAGATTATTAGAAAACTTAGAAAGTTGCATGTCAATATTCCTTTTGCTGAAATTGTCTCTGAAGTGCCTAAATATGTTAAATTTTTAAAAGAAATAATTTTTAACAAAAATAAATTAGAAGATGAGACTGTGAAATTAAATGAAGATTGCTCTGCCATGTTATTGAATAAATTACCTCCTAAGTTTAAAGATCCAGGAACCTTTGTTATTTCTTGCTCAATTGGTAATAATACTTTTAAGGCATTGTGTGATTTGGGTTCAAGTATCAATTTAATGCCTCTGTTTGTTTGGAGAAAACTGAATTTGCAGGAACCACAACCTACTAACATGTCCTTGCAGTTAGCTGATAAAACTCTTGTTTACCCAAGAGGAATAATAGAGGATATGTTGGTTAAGGTGGGGAAATTTATTTTCCCAGTTGATTTTGTAGTTTTGGATATGGAGGAAGACAGAGATGTTCCTATTATTTTAGTAAGACCATTTTTGGCAACTGAAGATGCTACTATCCAAGTAAAAAAGGGAACCATGACTCTCAAAATTGAGGATGAAGAAGAAATTTTTAATATTTATAACTCTAACAAAAATTCTTCCTGTAGTGCTTCTTGTTGTTTCTTGCAGGTTGTGGAAGTAAAATGGGGAAAAAGAAAAAGAAGAGCAAGTTGAAAAACAAGATAACAACTCTTTGGAGCAAGATAAGGACATAACCCCTTCATTGATATTAGAGGCACTTTGTTTGCCTAAATTTAAAGAACTCTGTGGAGGGAATCCTATTCCTCATATTTTAAATTTTTATGACTTTGTCAAAACTAACAATTTTGCAGGAACCACCGCAGGTAGAATAAGACTTAAGTTGTTTCCTCTTTCTCTAGGAGGATTAGCTAAGCAATGGTTCTCAATATACCCCAAGCCTCACTTTTCAAGTTGGGAGGAACTAATGGAAGAATTTGTAAGAACTTTCCAGCCCATTCAAGAAGAAAAAGTAGACCAAATCCAAGGATTCCAAGGACTAAAGGATGACCCTCAAGAAGAATTTATTGGTTTTGAATTAAACCCGTCCATCATCTCAGAGGTGTCACAATTACAATTCAAAGGAACAACAGGACAAGATCCTACTGAGCATGTGAGACAGTTCTGCAAGAAGATGAGGAAAGCAAAATATGGTATCTTGTCTCCAAATGAAGCAAAAATGATGATTTTTCTATTCTCATTAGATGAGAAAGTCAAGCTATGGCTCTATGTCCTAAAAATTGAAGAAATAAAAATGTGGAATAACGTAGTTAAGAAATTCATTAGGACATTTTCAGCCAACCTTGATAAGACAATCTACATCTGTGAAGAATGTGGGTACACAATGAGCCCATCAAAAAAATGCTCAGGTCCTGCTTGTATGAACCACTCAGAAAAAGGTAACTACTTTGTTGTGTTTTCCAATAGTGAAAAGACAAAAGGTAATGTCAAAGACAGGTCATTGCCCGCTGAGGACTAATTTTTAAGTTCTCCGAACCATCAGGCTCGGGACGTTAAACAAGCGCTTACCAGGAGACAACCTGTGTTATTAACATTTTCCTTTTTATTAATTTTCTCTTATCTGTTTTTATTTTTATTTTTATTTCTATGTTATTTTATTTTTATGATTATTAAAAGAAAATATAATATAAAAAAATTATATATTCTGAAAAACCATAAATTTTCTGGAAAACCAGTAGGTACGGGCGTACCTTACATCAGGCATGGCTGTACCACACGGCTTCATCTTGAAAAACACGGAGAACAAATAGGTACGACCAGTCATAAAACTGGGCCGTACCCCGTGCCCAGAGGTAGAATATAAGGTAAACAGTGAGAGGTAAGGGCGTACCTCACTCTATTACGCCCAAAACCTCTCCATTCGAGCACCCTCTTCTCTCAATTTCTTCGCATTTCCATCCACAAGATCATCCAGGTACTGATTCTAAACTCAATTTGTGGATTGATTGCCTGTTTTACTAGTTGTTTTAAGTTTTTAGTTTTGTTTAATTCTAACTTTAGTGACTTAAGAGTAGTTTTGGCTTGGTTTTGCATGCTTAGAGACCCTAGGAATGATTAGAGACTTATAATCTAGGCTTAAAATTGAGAAAATCTGATCATAGGGTAGATTTTTCACAAAATCGTAGCGCAGTACGGCCGTACCTACCAAGAACAGGCCGTACTGGCGGCCTTAGGGTTTAGAACGACCATAGGTACGGGCGTACCAATGGCACTGTACAGTCGTACATAATCCTTCAGTCAGGCTGTACTAACCTTTTAGAACAGGGCATACATTGAGATGCAGTACGGCCGTACCACACGAAGCACGACCATACCTAATACAGTTTCTGCATAAAAATTAATTTCTTCTATTTATTTTGTAGGACAATGCCTAAACGCTAGAAAACCGAGGGATGTTCTTCTTCTTCTGCAGCAGCACGGGCCTCTAGGGCCGTGCCTAACTATATTCCCCAACAATTCAGAGATAGATACAGGCGACTGCGGGACTTCCACACCCACACCCAGATATATCTTGATTTTGATGTCCTCCAGCAGGTTGGCCTGCGGGAGGAGGTGGAGACTCAGCTGTAGAGGATAGGGTGGCTCCAGGCAGCCTCTGTCAGACAACCCTTCTATGTGGAGGCTGTCTTGGACTTTTTGGCCACTTGTGGCTACCACATGAGGGACAGGGAGCCCCGACACCCAGATTGGGAGGATGAGCCGGAGCAGGAGCTGGTGGTCACTTTTTGGATCCGTGGAGCCCACCACGAGATCACCCTGGCCGATTTCAAAATCGGGCTAGGATTTGAGATGGTGCAGTCAATTTAGATGCCAAAGTATATGGAGGCCCTTCTGGAGATCCCAGAAAGATGTTAGGATTCTGAGAGTTGGAGAGCTCTCACTGGGGATGCCCATTACATTCGCAGCCGCGCCAAGGCCAGTAGAATCAGAGACTCAGTTGTGCGGACAGTGCACAGATGGATTGCCCATTCCATAAACGGGAGAGCCTTGAGTGACGGCACGGTCATGAGACCTGGTCTTTTTCTGCTTTGGGCTATGACACAAGGACGCCGCTGCGACGCCAAAATGTTTTTCTTGCGGACGTGCACCCAGTTGGGCGTTCACCTTCAAATTCAGAACACCGGGCACATTGTCTTGGGTTCTTTCATCTCCTTTCTGGCAGCCCACCTCGGAGTTCGCACCAGAGTAGGAGCCACGACCATTGAGATGGAGCCCATTGGAGTTCAGACCCTCACCAACATTGATGTTCTGCGGAGATTGGGGCACAGGGAGTATGATGTCATTAGCAGATTTTGTGCCCTTAGCAAAGGAGCATCCACCACCACCACCACAGCCTCAGCCTCAGCCTCAGCCAGCAGCACAGGGCCACTCCTACGAGGACATCATGATGCATCTCGATGAGAGGCAGTCTAGCTTTATGGAGCAAAGGACCCATGTGGACTAGCAGCTGACACTTATTTTGGTGCACCTACAGCGTCCCAGCCTTTCCCTCCTGCCGAGTGATGCGGGACTTCATTTTATTTTCCTCTTTTAGTACTTAAGCTTTGCTTTTGTATTAAAAAGAGTTGTACATATTTTAGCACACTCGCAGGATACATTTTATTTTTATTGCTTTTAATTATTATTTTGGTATTTTATTTTATTGTTATCTCTTTTTATTTTGTTTCCAAATTTTTGAGTTTTGTGTTGCACAGTTCTTCCGCTGCTTACCAGCTCCATCGGTATTGCGACAAGAAAACAACATATTTTTCCCATATCCCCTGTTGAGGAGTTCGGTAAGTGTACCAAATCGCATAAGTAATAAAGTGATAAGTAAGATCGTCTCCACAGGGATTGCAATTGATTATTCAACTAAACAAAGTTCGTAACTATTTTGAACGTGAACAAACTCTTTGTATTGGAATTGATGCTATTTGTAACAACTAAAATTAATAAAAAGTAATTGAATTTGAATAATTAAAAATGACTACGGGTTGAATCCTTTTGTTTTTACCTTTATGCAATTGAATTCAAAACCAATGCAAGTGATACTCATGAACAATTGAAGTTTAAATCCTCTAAATTAGATTAACGAAAATTCCTTTCCTCTTAATCCCTTTGATTTAACTAACAAGCCCTAATCCCTTAGGTTCAAATTAATTAAATCAAGCATAAAGAATAAAGATTCATACAAACACATACCAAATAGAATTATATTCATATAACCTTATAGATATGTCCAATAATCTCAATGCTAGTTAAAAACCCCAATTTTCCAATCATGAGCATAACCCAAATTCAATTTAGTAATTATCAATTATCAAAAGGCATTAAGAACGGAGATAAATGATCAATTAACATGAATAAACTTGCATAGAAATAATAGAATCCAATTACATAAGGGTTTCCACAAAATTCATCTAACCCTAGCGTAAAAGAGTTTAGTTACTCATAGAGAAAGAGAAACCAAACCAAAACATAGAAACAATGGTAGAGAACCACTCCATTGAAGACTCAAATTCTTATTCCCAAGCTTGAATCCTCCTTGGAGATGGTGGAGAATGAATCCCTCGCACCCCTTGACAAGCCTCCAGCGTTTTTAGGTCTTTGGAATGGTAAAGAATGATCAAAACATCAAAAATTCGTGTTTTTAACGCTAACAGCGCGACCAGAGCGCTCCGGATGTGCTTCGCGCGCAACCTGCGCGCTAAGAAATAGAATGGCGTCAGATTTGGTGCTCCAGGAGTGGTCAAGCGTGCTCTGTGCGCATGGGGTGCCCTCCTGCACCCGTTTTTCCACTTTTTTTTTTGCATTTTTCACCTTTGTAAAGTCCGAGTTAGCTCAAGGTGTCTTCATGAAAGTTGAAGCTATGGATCTTAGCTTTCCAGTGGCATCAGTTTCATCTCATTTGGACACCTACAACTCCAGATATGATTAAAACATTGAACATGTGTTAGGCTGAGACAGCATCACCTTATCAACTTGTAGCACAAATTACCCCAACTTAGAGATTGATTTAGTTCTCGGTTCCTTCATCAAAGTTTTAGATAATTCTTTTATCTTTCCAAAAGACCAAGATCATCTCATTTGGATTAGTGTGGCTCAAGATATAGCTTTTAGAATCTTCTTTGTCAAGGCGCGCTACCAGGCCAACCCTTTGGCTATGCTACCATTCTTGTGCTTAGAGACAAAAGCAATCATAGAAAACACTAATGCACAAACGTTAGAACGGGATCAAGTGAATACATTAAATCATACAATTTAAGCAAATAATCACTTTGAATTCGCTTCAATCACAACACAAATATTCAATTAAGCACTATAAATCTACATGTGATGAAGACTTAACACAACCCCAAACTTAGCTCTTTGCTTGTCCTCAAGCAAACTCAATCAAAAACATGGGTTGGATTTCAAATAATTCCAATTCACCTAGGTGAACTTCTCATAATTTTTTTTGACAATCCATGCACAATCAATTCACCTACTCCCTTGAATTCATGACTTCCAATTATCACAACTCAAGTAACCAAAATGAATTTATTTACTCAGAGCAACAAATCAATTCCCATTACACCTTTCCAGATAATGTGTTTCACTCCACTCAAGTGTCTAAAGGGTACTGTATACACTCAATTCACACCAAATGCAATCATTTACCATAGGCTTGACAAAATTCTATGAAAGCAAATACACATAAATGCCACACACATTATGAGATCTTTTCAAAGGGTGAAATGAGGCTTAGGTAAGGGAGGATATTTCTTTGGATCTAGGCTAACTTAATTGAAGTCGAGAGATGCCATTATTATTTTTTATCCATACCTTGTATCACTTCACAACTTCCCCCCAATTACCTTCAACTTTGTATACCAACAAGCCACAAGAGAACTTATTCTTTGCTTTCTTACTTTGATTTTTCTTTTCTTTTCTGCATTTTTTTTAAATTGTTGTTGTTCTCCTCTGGCCTGCTCATTTTTTTTCCTGGAATGAACTACATGCACAAACATTGTGTAGCCACCCCAAACTTAAGATTGTTGCCTGCCCTCCTTGCTTTTGAAAATTTTCCATGTAGTTAGCTTGCTCATTTGAAAATCCCTTAGCATCGCAACCTCCATTCTCATGAGGTCCTTGACAAAAGTCACATCTCAAGTTCCTGTTCAACTGGTTCACCTGAGCGGGAATAGGGGCTCCCGTTTTCAGCGCTTTATAAGCTCCTTGCTGATAGCTTCCAATTGTTGAGAGACCAATTTATTTTGAGCCAAGAGTGTATCTTGTGTTTCTAGCTCAAGGAGTCCTCTTCTACCCTGTGTTCCTCTATCATTTTGACACAATTGCTCATTGGAAGCCATTTGCTCTACTAAAGTTCTTGCTTCTTCAGCTGTTTTACTGTCAATTGTACCTCCAGCTGAGGCATCCAACACCATTCTTGTATTTGGCCTCAACCCATTGCAAAACATATGTATCTGATTAAACTCATCATACCCATGGTCGGGACATCTTTTCAGAAGAAGCTTGAATCTCTCCCAAGCCTCATATAGATTTTCGATATGGTTCTGCTGGAACCCATGAATTTCACCTCTTCTTTTGATGAACTTGGAGGGTGGAAAAAATTTGTTCATAAATTTATCCTCCAAATCATCCCAAGTAGTGATGCTTCCTATAGGCAAAGTGTGTAGCCAATCTCTTGCTCTATCTCGTAGGGTAAAAGGAAAAAGCCTTAGTTTCTTGGCCCCTTCTGTCACTCCATTCAGCATGAAGGTGCCACAGATTTCATAAAAATTTATGATTTGGGTCTTCAATTTCATCCCCAGCGAAATGGTTTTGCTTGAGAGTGTTCAAAAGGGATGGTTTGATCTCAAAAGCTTTTGCTTCCTCCAGTTGGTAGGCCATGACAGCCCTTGGATTGTTCCTTCTCCCAAAATCGCCCAAGGTGCGTGGTGGTGGTGGTACGTCCCCCATTACTACTAGAGTTGTAATGAGAGAAGTAGAAGCAGAGGCTTGATTTTGTTGTTGTCTTGCTTCCCTTGCCTTCTTCCTATTAGCCGTTGCTGTCTTTTCTATTTCTGGGTCAAACAACAGCTCACATGTTTGTTTACCTCGCATGTACAACACTAAAGGAAAAGGTAAGTAGCACCGCAACAATTATAACAATATATTTTTTATAAACAGAAAATAAAAACAATAAAAAAAATAAATTGTTCAAAAAGTACTCGTTTGCCGTGTTAAAAATCAATTCAACAATCCCCGGCAACGGCGCCAAAAACTTGTTGAGGAGTTCGGCAAGTGTACCGAATCGCATAAGTAATAAAGTGATAAGTAAGATCGTCACCACAGTGATTGCAATTGATTATTTAACTAAACAAAGTTCGTAACTATTTTGAACGTGAACAAACTCTTTGTATTGGAATTGATGCTATTTGTAACAACTAAAATTAATAAAAAGTAATTGAATTCGAATAATTAAAAACGACTAGGGGTTGAATCCTTTTGTTTTCACCTTTAATTGAAGTTTAAATCCTCTAAATTAGATTAACGAAAATTCCTTTCCTCTTAATCCCTTTGATTTAACTAACAAACCCTAATCCCTTAGGTTCAAATTAATTAAATCAAACATAAAGAATAAAGATTCATACAAACTCATACCAAATAGAATTATATTCATATAACTCTATAGATATGTCCAACAATCTCAATGCTAGTTAAAAACCCAAATTTTCCAATCATGAGCATAACCCAAATTCAATTTAGTAATTATCAATTATCAAAAGGCATTAAGAACAGAGATAAAGTAGGGTAGAGCATTGGTCGGTCTTGGTCGGATTCGGACTAAAAATTGTCAATCCGACCAAAACCAAAATCCCTAAATATACGCCCGTTTTCGTCCATATGTTCCCTCGGTTTGTTCGGATTACGGGTAGAACGGATGATGGGTTTTTACGGGTGGGTTGTTACGGATTGAAATCCTAGAATAAAATATGAACATTCTCCATTCAGATGAAGAGCAAAAGAAAAAAAAAGCAAATAGTAGAAGGACAAACCGAAGGGGTAAAAGCAAAATACATTCTATAATATCCAAAAAAAAATCCAGTCCTTGAACTTAAAATACGCAATACAGAGAAAATTATGAAAACAAAACTTAGCAGAGCCACATCTTCTATGGGTTTTACGAGCCACAGTAACAGAGACAGACAACGCAAATCAGAAGAAAGCCTACCGGTGCCAAGGAAGACAAAGACACAATGTATAAATCCACACCTGCGAGGGAGGAGACAGATGAGCAGGAAGAAGAGAGCATAACGGCGTTTGGGTTTGTGGGGTGTGAGATTGAGAGAGAAGCATAATGCAGCGATGCTAGTTTTTTTACTGGGAGAGAAGAGAAGAATGAAACGGTAGGGTCAAACAAGTAGGTTTAATTAAATTGAAGGGATACTATTATTTTAAAATTTTTAAATACACATGTACAGGTTACACCTTCTCTAAAAGAAACACAAAAGCCTAAAATCCCAACCATCCATGTGGCCATGTCATTGATCCTGGTCACTTAGCATCCCACTGTGGAACAAGACAAAAGGGTTTTGTGTTGTTATTTAACATTGTTGCTCAAGCCATCCACGTCATTTATTGCTGGTCATTTAATATTGGTACTGCTCAGCACAATATGACAAAGCCTAATGGAAAGAAGTTGGGCTCGCATGCTGTAATACTAGGCCCAATCCAACATTTTCTCCCCTATCTTCTACCCTAACCAATCGATCGACTGATTCTTCCCTTCACGGCTTCACTTACAAAGCTTGAAAGATCAGTGATCACCATCACCATATGCTACCTCGGTCGGTTTCGGCCACCGTTGGGCTGAAGTATTCAGAACCGAATCCAACCATTAGAAACCGTCTTTAACTCATCTCCTTCACCCGAATATCCGACCAACCGAAGGTAACCGTCTGCGGCACTAGATTTTGACGCGGTTTGCTCGGGTAACGGTCGGGTCGCGGGTTGATGCTCCTCCCTAAGATAAAGGATCAATTAACATGAATAAACTTGCATAGAAATAATAGAATCCAATTACATAAGGGTTTCCACAAAATTCATCTAACCCTAGCCTAAAAGAGTTTAGTTACTCATAGAGAAAGAGAAACCAAACCAAAAAATAGAAACAATGGTAGAGAACCACTCCATTGAAGACTCAAATCCTTGTTCCCAAGCTTGAATCCTCCTTGGAGATGGTGGAGAATGAATCCCTCGCACCCCTTGACAAGCCTCAAGCGTTTTTAGGTCTTTGGAATGGTAAAGAATGATCAAAACATCAAAAATTCGTGTTTTTAACGCCAACAGCGCGACCAGAGCGCTCCGGGTGCGCTCCGCGCGCAACCTGCGCACTAAGAAACAGAATGGCGTCAGATTTGGCGCTCTAGGAGTGCTCAAGCGTGCTTTGCGCGCATGGGGTGCCCTCCTGCACCTGTTTTTCCACTTTTTTTTTGCATTTTTCACCTCTATAAAGTCCGAGTTAGCTCAAGGTGTCTTCATGAAAGTTGAAGCTATGGACTTAGCTTTCCAATGGCATCGGTTTCATCTCATTTGGACACCTACAACTCCAGATATGATTAAAACATTGAACATGTGTTAGGCTGAGACAACATCACCTAATCAACTTGTAGCACAAATTACCCCAACTTAGAGATTGATTTAGGTCTCGGTTCCTTCATCAGAGTTATAGATAATTCTTCTATCTTTCCAAAAGACCAAGATCATCTCATTTGGATTAGTGTGGCTCAAGATATAGCTTTTAGAATCTTCTTTATCAAGGCGCGCTACCAGGCCAATCCTTTGGCTATGCTACCATTCCTGTGCTTAGAGACAAAAACAATCATAGAAAACACTAATGCACAAACGTTAGAACGAGATCAAGTGAATACATTAAATCATACAATTTAAGCAAATAATCATTTTGAATTCGCTTCAATCACAACACAAATATACAATTAAGCACTATAAATATACAGTGATGAAGACTTATCATCCCCATCCATTTTGCTCGTGATATTTTTCAGAGGGGAGTATCTTTCCACATTCTTTTATTATAGCACATATTTTCTTTTATTTTATCTTTTTGTGCTCGCTTTAATTTAGTCGCAGTGGGGACATTGCTAGAAATAAGTGTGGGGAGGGAATCTTATATTACTTGGCTGTGCTTATAACTGCTCATAATTATAGAAGAATTTAAATTTTTGCTGATTTAGGGGCTACAAAAAAAATTTCTTCCAGAAAACATGTGATTGAGTCAATTCTTTGCTAGTATTGGAATTTGCTGAAAATTAGCGTTGATGTTCTGTGAGTTTTAACTATCCTGTGTAAGCTACTAAATGTGAGATTTGAGCTTGAAATAAGAGGCCACATCATGCTTTTGCATCTTTTATTTGTTGAGTGATATTTTTCTGTGAATATGCATTTTAGAACTTGTGCTGAGACCACTACGAAATGAATATGAGTTTATTTTCATGTAAATTTGGAAAGGGCAAAATTTTAGGAATTCTTCAGGCCACTACCACTTTGAATATATTATACCACTAGTTACCCACTTTTGTGCCTAAAAGTACTTTATTTAATTTCTTTAGTATCCTTCCTGTTACTATTGATTATTCTCTGCGAAGGAAACCTTGGAAATTTTTTCTTTGACAGCAATTAATGGTAAAATCAAAAGAATAATGTTTTGAATTCCTCTTATATGTTACAAAAAGAAGGCTTAGCAATTATTTCCCCTCCTAGTTCTTAAAAATGATTGATTGATGCATAAATGCATGAAGGGAGGAAAGGAAAAGAAAGATCATTGAATAGAAAAAAAAATTGTTTATCCTGCTCATGCCTTCATAACTTGCAAAAAATATTGATTGAAAAATTTGGGATTCTTGCCTGCTCTTTAAAGTGAAAAAGAAATAGGTTGCTTGTTTTGGTTGATTTGATTCTTACCTTTTGCATGACATTTTCTTTCTTTTATCATACCTAACATAATTACCTTGGCCCCATTACAACCAATGAAAGACTCTCATTCCTCTTTTGCATGTCATATAAAATCTAATAGTAGAGTTTTGGTCAACGTACGAGCCTATGGCAATGTCACTTCATTTGAAATATCTGAGCGTTAATGACTATGCCTATAAACACTTTGAGATTGGTGAAAGTGTGACTTAAAAATCACAAGTTGTTGGCTTATTTGAACTTACACAATCTAATTGGGCATTCTTTCTATTGGCATGTTTTGTGATATCATGTTGTTGTCTTACTTATGTTTTTGCCCCTATCCAGTGAAAATAGTTTTTCTTAGTGTAATTACCTAAGTAGTTTGCTTTAGGGCAAGCAAAACTCAAGTGTGGGGATGTGTTAACACACCAATTTGTCTACTTTTATGGGACATTTTTAGTATCTAAATATACCATTCTACACTAATTAAAGCACAAAGGTACTCATTTATGTCTTATGTTACAGAATTATCATGAAGACACTACTCAGAGCAAAATGTACGAAAAAGGACAAAAAACTGGCAAGTTTTGGAGAGTTTTAGCGCTACTAGACTAGCGGTACGACCTGACCTATATCTGGTACAGCTGTACCTAGATCAGAAACTCTGTAAGGGCGTACCCCCTAAGTCTGTACCACCTGGCGCTGATAAAAAGTCCAGTACCGTCGTGCCCAAGGCAGTACGGCCGTACACAATAATGTCAGGGGTTGTAGCATGCATGGGTACGAGCCAAAGTCACAAGGAAAGCTTAGTACGGCCGTGTATATATTCGGTACGATCGTACCTCGTCTCAGATTGTGCAGATTTGAAAGCCAGATGACCTTGTTCGCAACCAACATTATAATTAGGGGCTCTTAACATTTTCTAAAGACCTTTTGACGAATTCCCAAGTCAAGAGCCCTATTTTGGAAGTTCATATCAATTCCTCGCCTTTTCCATTGATTTCTGTGTTTCCTTGGAGCTTGGTGCCATCCCGAATTGCTACCGGAGCTCGTGAGGAAGCGAAGAACGTGCTTAAGGACCGTCGTCATACCGCAAGGGTGTCCCGGTTTAGATTTATTCTCTTGTTATGAATTATTCTGGTTTTGTGATGAAGTTTATGTTATCATCATTTATAATGAGTAGCTAAACCCATCACTAGGGGTGATGGGGGATCCTTTACAATACTCTTGATGTTTTATCTATTTAATTATATGAGTTTCTATTGAACGTTTGACTGTTTTATTCCTATTGTTCTTAATCCTATAAGGTCTGATCAACCTTTAATTAGTTAACTTAATTGTGGTAATAGGATCATGATTAGTTAATGGAACCATAGCAATAAAAGAACTCGCTTTATACGCCAGATAGGTTATTGCTTGTTTCTAATCGGTTATTAGATTAACAAACCCACCCGTGCTTAATGCTCTTTCTTTTAATTACCTTCTAGGACCAAACGGAGTAATTAGTTAGGAGGAAGACTATTGCAAGCTAGGTAGCCCTTAGTAATTTAGAGTGGGTGATTAGCTCTCTTTCAAGATAGATAACTCATAGTATTGGTGAACCCGGTTCCCCTAGACCTCCCATAACATAGTTAAACCGTTCTTGCATTTAGTTTAATTATTGCTTTGATACGTGACAACTTTCTCTACTTTCGTAATTACAACTTTTGTTCGCCTAATAGAATAGAATCATAATAATTCACTGGTACTCGCTCATTCCCTGTGGGTTCGACATTTGGAGTCCTAATTATACTCCACTTTTATTACGAGTTACGATCAGGTGCACTTGTCTGAGCCGCAACAGATAGTTAGGGCCCCTTCCCTAGCCGGTCTCAGGGTCTCATCCTTCGCTTCGGTGTAGTGGAAAAATATCCGGGCATTGGGGGATTCCACTGATCGGGAGCGGGACTGGTTTGTCGATAGAGTTTCCCGAAGAATTGGGGATGGAGGTGCTACGTTTTTATGGACCGATAGCTGGTTGGGGGGTGGTACACTTAGGGTACGATTTCTAAGGCTTTTCTCTCTCGCTCTCTCTCGTCACCCAGACGGTTTGGTTGCTAATTGTGGTGCATGGTTTGATGGCTCATAGAGGTGGCGTTTCATGTGGAGGAGGTCGCTCTTCGTATGGGAGGAAAAGCTGGTTTCGGGACTCTATCATTTACTTGGGTTAGTGTCCCTGTCAGGACAGGTAGATCGCTGGGTTTGGCTTGACCAGCCTGATGGGTCCTTCTCAGTTAGCTCGACCTACGCGGCTCTGTTAGGGCCGGATCCTAGGATTTCGGGTTTTTCAGATGAGCAGATATATACTTTTAGCAACCTTTGGAGGAGTTGGGCACCCTCTAAGGTTATTGCTTTCTCCTGGCATCTTCTCTTGGATAGGATTCCTACTCGGGGGAATTTGCTGCGCCACCGAGTCATTAATGACCCTAGTGCTGTCGGTTGTGCCCTCTGTGGGATCCCTGGGAGACGTCGTTGCACCTTTCTCAGATGTGATTTCAGTGTGGCTATTTGGTATGGTATTTTTGGTTGGCTGGGCAGTCACATTGTGTTGCCCCCAGACCTGTTCCACATATATCTAATCTTTAGGTCCCTTGGAGAGGGGCCTAGGAGGAAGCATGGACTCTCGCTAATTTGGCATGCCATTCTGTGGGCTCTATGGGAAGCGCGAAATGGGTGAATTTTCTCGGATAAGATACTGGTAGCGGAACAGGTATTGGAACACATTATGGTGTTGTCTTAGAGGTGGCTACTTGGGAGAGCTGACAGTGGCTCATGCTTCTATTATGAGTGGCATTTCGACCCTTTAGGTTGTATGGATAGGCGATACCTACTGTTCTTTAGGGGGGCTTGGGTGATGGGGAACTAGGTGTGTCTTCGGGTGGAGTGCCAATTGAAACTCCTGCTCTTGAGGTGTTGGAGACCTAGCCGCGACTTAGGGTGGAGTGTTAATTGGGACTCTCGCTCACGAGGTATTGGGTTGGAGTACCCGCTTGTACTCAGTTTAAAGGGTTTGAGTGCCCCTATTGCACTTGTTGTATATGGGTTGGAGTACCCTTTAAGTACTTCATATTATTATTAATATTCTTTTTTGCTGTTCAAAAAAAAAACATGAAGTTATAAGGTTGACTTGAAAGTTGGAGCAGAAGAGTTACACAGTAGAGTGATAAGGGGGATAGAGATAGTTCAAATCCTGGCCACTAAAAAAAAATACTAATATTTACACTACAACATAAAACGACATAAACAACACTTAATTTTGGCCTTCGCCAGCGCTTAAAACCGCTGCCTAATCGCCCACTGGTGATTGTGATTCGAAAGTACAACGTTTGGCGAGCGTTGGGAATTTTGAAAATAGACAATGCTTCTTTGAAAAAGTGCTATCTATTTTACATTTTTTTATAGCTGTTTCAGTATGCTACATTCCATAAATGTGATCTAATTCCTGCATCAAAGATTCACAACGAAGAAAACAATCACACATACAGAAAATACCATCACACACACACATACAGAATACCAACAAACATCACACACACGCATACAAAAAATACCATCACACACATACAGAAAATATCAATCAATTAATCATTGACTTGTATATTTTTATACTTCAATTTGAATTTCTAACAAAATTTTGGCAGAGTCTCCTCTAAATTATGGACATTCCAAAATTTATCTAACACCTGTAACAAAAAAAAACTATATATCAGCCAGCACAAGTCACTATACAAGCCTATCTAGTATGCAATTCACAAATACTTACAATTTTATCAGCAACTTCCATAGTGGGGGGTCCACAATCAGACCATCCCTGTTGCAGCGGGCTTCTATCCACAATAAATGGCGATCAATTGATGATGTTATTACATCTTCTCCAGACATCTTCATCTATACATATTAAAAAAGAAATTGAAATTAATCAATGTTAATTAGGTTTAGGATTACATATAATTTAGGGTTACTCTGCATACCAAATCTTCCTCAATGCGTGGATACCCTTTAGCTCCTCCTCTATATGGGTAAGGATGATTTGATGCTTTCTGCCGATTTGCCGTTACTTGTTCTCTATATAGACATATAAATGTGCTTAGGAACAAACATATAAGTATACAAGTATAGACATATACAAGTATACAAGTAGGGACATATATAAGTATACCAAAAATTCAGGGTCTCCGGTGTGTTTTGCTACAAATTCTCTCCAGGCATCCAATCATATGACTGATTCATAATCAGGTGGAGGCTCATATCTAACATTGCCATTTTCATCTCTCAGCCAATTCTCAGACAACCATGTTCGGAAATTCCAAAGAGATTTTCCGGCAATCTTAAGTATAATGTCCTTATGTTGTCATCAACATCAAATGATTTTTGCAAATACATTAACAAGTACAAAATGGTAGGGTAAGTATATTTACATAGTCATTTAAAAAATACAACTGATTGTGTATACCTATATCTCGCACCAAAGCTCCTCTTTGAATCTATCCAAGACTAGATTATCTCTGTCCCTCCAATTACTAAAAGTAATTGGAACCGTCGGCCGCACTTGAGATCCAATGAAACTAATCAACTCTCTGCCATTTCTGCCTATGGATTGACCTTTAACATTCCATGAAACCTATACAAATTAAGTGTACAACATTAGATAATAAATAAATAAAAACAACTAATTATATTAATTAATTAGTAAGTAACTTACCACTGGTCTCTGTCCTCTACTCCTACCTCGGATGGGATTCTTCTTAACAGTCTTACCATGAGGACGACGCTTCACAGTTTGGGCCGTCGTAGCATCACTATGATCATGAGCATCAGTTTCATGTCCGGGAGAAGCCATCTAGCTATCTGCAATCTACAAACATGTTAATAGCTAATCCAATCCAATCAACCATAAGACACTTCAAAGTTCCAATTTTTAACAAAATTTTGGCAGAGTCTCTCCTAAAATATGGACATTCAAAAATATATCCAGTCCAATCAAATTCCACAAATTATAAAGCCTACTAATTAGAAGTTTTGTTCAGCATTAACATTCGTAGTTTCAACTAGTCAGCTACATGAATTAAATGGCACCATAATGTCCTATCATGGATCATGCCTAATGACAAACCATTTAACTCCAAATCCTTTCTAATTGGTTTGGTTTATAGTCTCATCTCATTCATTTGTGTACAAATCGAGCAACAGAAAAACCACAACATCAAACAAGCTGCATTTCCAAAAACCAATGACAGATTGTACGCTAAACCCTAAACAAAAATCAAATCTTTGGGGTTTTTAATTCAATTTAAATTGCACCTTTTTCTGCAACACAGATTTCATATGATAATACCCAAATATATAAATTATCATGTGTTTTGTTTATTTGGGAATCAAAAGAGATAGAGAAAACAAAAATAGATTCAAACAGCAACATCACATAAAGCAAAATTATAGTACAACATAATCAACCACAAATGATAATAAGAGTGTAGTTGTGTTGCATACCTGCTTGTAATGGTGTTCCTGAGAACTAAGCAGAGATGTAATGAGCAACGAGGCACCGGAACTAGGGTTTTAAGGCGCCGGTGGTTTCAGAACTTCACAACCGGAAGAGGAAGCACAAGGAAGAGGGGCTAGGCGGCAGAGGTCATCTTCGCGCGTGAGGGACAATGAGAGTCGTGGTTTCAGATAGGGACAATGATGGAGAGAGAGCTGATGAGACGATGTGGTATCGTGGTTGAAGACAAAGACACAGTGTAGAGAAATCGAAGAGAGGTAGCTGAGACGGCGGTGGTACCGTGGTTGAAGACGGCGAGGAAGAGGGAATAAGAGCGAGGGAGTGGCGGTGGTACTGTGTTTTGCATGCGAGAGAACGAGGGAATGAGAGCTAGCTGTTATGTTTGGGTAGATTAAAATTTTAGAAAATCATTAGACAACGTTTTCTTGAACAAGCGCTGTTTATATCACTAAAATAAACAACGCTTTCTTGAATAAGCGCTAGTTATGTAACACAAATAAACAGCGTTTTCCTGGGAAAGCGCTGTTTATGTCCCGCGTGTCTCTTTTACAGCATTTTCTCAAATAAACGCTGTCTATTTAAAAGTTTAATTAGCGCTTTCTCTAAGAAGTGCTGTTTAAGGCCTTCAATAATTTTTAAACAGCGCTTTTATTATGTAACGCTGGTTAAGGGGGCGCTTTTTTTTATTTTTTTTATTTTTTTATACAATATGTTGTAGTGTTAACACTAAAAATTGTCATACTATAAATATATATATTATATATCCTCACGGAAAAGATATATGTACTATATTGCCTTGTCTTCTTGAATCTTCTCGGCCCCTATCAGACTGTACATATATATAAATAGTTAGCTACCATAATATCCTAATGCTTAGAACAATATATGCTAGTCTTGTGGACTAATTTTTGGATTTGCATTAATTATTCATGATCGCATAGGTGATTTTGCCTAAGTTAATTGGTAAATGTATAGACCACCTAATTTCAAAGGCCATGTGCGAAGGTAATTACACATTTTATGAATATAAAAATGTGTAAATAGTACTTTTATTCTTTCTTTTAAGTACAATATTTTTTTTTTCTTCTTTAGAATAAAAGACTAATGGGTTCTTTTTCAAGATTTCATTTAATGCCACATACGATGAAAATTTTGGAAAGATAGGAAGGAGGTTTAATTATAGTATTATGTTCATTATATACACAATAATTTCCACTGGGTTAGCAGTTGGTACTTGGCATGATGTGTTACATTACAGAGATATATACTCCACATTTTGTCTTTTGCAAATTGGTGAAAAAAATGGTACCTAAGAAAATTTTACATTGCGGTTTAGGAGGATCGATGTTTAGCCTATATATATGAGAGGCGTTCAAGTTACTCCAGCTGAGTTACTCCGGTTAATATCGCTTTGTGGATATTAAATTTTATCAATCCAACCGTTTAATATCGTCATATTATGTTAATGATCATGTATACCAAATTTTAAATAAATTGGACATCAATAGCTATGTAATCATATGGTCAACATTTTACTTGTAAATTAAAATGTACAATATACGTTGGATTGAAGTGATCTGATAAAGTATCAAATATTTTTAAAATTTTATGAAGTTTTATGTAGTTGATCTACTCAATAAGAACTTTTATTGTGACGGTCCGATTGATGAAATTTGATGTCTATTGAGATATATTAACAAGAGTTACTCCTGGAATAACTTGAACGTTTCTCTCTCTCTCTCTCTCTCTATATATATATATATATCCGTTGGACCCCATTTGTGTCTATATTATCCCAAAATGCAAATCCAAGTAAAAAAGAAGCCTTGACAGTACCCAAAACATCATACACAAAAATCCAGTTTTGCTGCCCTCCATAGGTCCCATATTATATAGGATACCTATACTTAAGCCAACTTGGTCACATCATCATTTTGTACTTATAATCTTTTAATTAATTCTTTTGGAGTATTCAATTAGCGATGATCTCTCTCTATGACTCTATCCACTTTAACTTCCAAAGAAATTATATAACTATGTACCCCCACCCCCCCCAAAAAAAAAGAAATTATATAACTTTTGCATATATATATATATATATATATATATATATATATATATATATTTGGAAAATAAGAAGCTATTTTTGTGCCCAAAATTATGCCTTCTCACCATAGGTATCAAAGACACAATTAATTAACACACGAAAACAGAAGGGCCAAAAAGTATGTTGAACTCACCATCAAGGAAGAAGCATAAGTTGTTAAAGAATTTGACATATACATACCATTACCATAACTGTACACCTCTTTGGCAGATGCGGGTTTATCTCTTCGATTTGGTATGCTATTGTTGGTTGGCTGAACTGTGAGTTTGTGCAGCCGTCGGACATTTTTTCCTCCTTTGCCATCTTTACTTACCTAAGGGGTAAACCTCGATGTAAACAGGGCTTTGCGTTGGCATACAGTACCGTGGGCTATCTGGGACCTTCGGAATGAGTGTATTTTCTCAGGCAGTGTGTCAGATGTCAGTCAGCTCATAGATCGGATATGCTCCTTGTCATGGATGGTGGTTTTTATCTAGGGTTAACTCCATTCCATGTATGTATTATGAATGGTATGTCGACCCGCTTGCGTGTATCCAGAGGACCTAGGATGTGTTGGTGTGCGTTTTGTTTGGGTGATTGTGGGCCTTAGGGCACCTGTCACTTTCCTTTGTCTAGCTGTATTGGGTTGGGGTATCCCTTATACCCTTAGTTAATATATGGCTTAAATACTATTTTGGTCCCTTAACTTATTTTTGAGGTTCAATTTGGTCCTTTAACTATTTTTTTGCTCAAATAAGTCTTTTAAATTTTAAGTTGGGCCAAATAGGTCCTTTCCAGCTAAATAAGTCATTTAAGTTTTTAAGTTGGGCCAAATAGGTCTTTTAAGTTTTTAAGTTTGGCCAAATAAGTCATTGCCACGTAGGACCTATTTGGCCCAACTTAAAAACTTAAAATTTGAAAACTTAAAGGACCTACTTGGCCCAACTTAAAAACTTATTATTTGGCCTAAAAAATAGTTAAAGGACTAAATTGAACATCAAAAATAAGTTAAGGGACTAAAATGATATTTAAGCCTTAATATAATTTTGCCATTAAAAAAAAACCATGGTTATTATCATATAATTGTTATGCATGTGAATTACATAAGCATGCACCAAAGTTGATAGAGCAAGATACATGCGAGATATATACCAGATTATCTTATCATCAATCAATATCCATCTCTTGTGAAAAACGTAACCTCCCTTTATTTTATCACTTCGGAAAACATAAAAGGAAAATAATATAGTGGCTATAATTACCCAGATCCGAATTGGATGTAGTCGGATTTTCTTGCAGTCACGCAGTCAAAAAGATCAAGATTATATATATTAAACCGGATGGCTAACATCGCATATTCAGCAAATCAATCTTAAGTATATGATTTTATTAACGGACAAGATCGTCTCTACGGTCAAAAGTGGCTGCAGGTAATCATCCGTAATTATCCCCAAACCTTATTTACCTAACAAGATTTTTGTCATATTTTTGCCATGGTTCTTCCCCTGGTGCACTTAGGTAGTCACGGATCACTATAGGATATATCATGGACTGAATAATAACATGTAATAAATTCATCTAACCTATAATGATTTATTAGAATAGATAGTAGATTTATGTCATTATGTACCATCCCCATCGATCTTTCATTAATGCATCAATTATATGGCTAACCATTTTAGCTATATTAAGCGATACCACATGGAAGTTATTCAATCATATAGGAAGGTGGCCAGAAAAGAAATTGTGGGGCTCATGCAAAAAAGTACAGTAGAAAATTGTGGTATTGAGTAAATAATAGCAGCAAATTACACTTAGAGAAGGAGATGTCACCAATTTACATGACCTTTCCCTCTCTTTGCACCGAAAAATCCTTATAAGGTCCTCTTTTAATTGCTAGGTGCCTTTAACACGTTACTTTACTATTTTGAATGACATATATTTACTTACTTTCACTTCCAAAACCTTTTTCATTACCCCTTCTGTTCCTTTTTTTTTCATAGTTTGTTTTGATGTAAATCAACTGTATAAGACAAACAGGCCTCCCCTTAGAATGCCACCAAAAAAATGCCTAATTCCCTCGTCTCCGTTGTAACTGATTTTAAGAGGGTCTCAACTGCATGACCCTTTCACATGTGATTGAGACCTTTTCATTCAGTTGGCTTGCGGCGTTATCCATCCTTCTCAAGTAACCATAAGTTTGGCATCTTATACCTGACTCTTTAGCAAGCCAAAATCCTTTTATAAACTTCCCAAATAAAAATTAATCTTGTCTATAAAAAAAGAAATGAAAAAATCATTTAATTATCATTGTTTATCTTTTCTTTACAGCAAAGAAAAAAAATATATATAACTGGGAAAAAAATATATACAAGGAATATTCCAACTAAAATACAAAACTCAACTCCCTCGTAGTTGAGTTGGGGTCTATCTTGTTGGTGCTTCCTATATGACTGCTTTGTAAAAGTTGAATACCTCTTGTACTCCTTCTCTTGTGTCTTTTATTAATAAATCATTTTGCTATTTAAAAAAGAAGAAGCAATCAATTCACAAAAAACCACCAAATTGACGAAGAAAATGTCCGCCCACCTGCCACACAAGGCCGCCCACACCACTAAAACCTACAAATGCACTCTAAAGGGTTCGAAACCATGCGTAAAAGAGGCATAAACCAGATCTAGATTGGCCACAAACCACTTTCACGACTTAATTTTGATAAGATCCAAAATTCCACTGATATCCGAAAGAAGACTAGAAAAGACACACTTATTCCTAACTTCTCAAGAGACCCATAACACCGAGTGCCAGATCATCGTAAAACTAAGAATACCACCTGACCCTAGACCTCCCCCACTTTGTTTATCTAATTCATTATTATGATGAAAAATAAAACAAGGATGAAACCCTATTAGTTATGCATTTCATTAGAGAAAATTATATGGAATATAAGGTTATATATTATATCGCTTTAATTTCTTGTTCACCAAGGTTCATAGCTACTCTCACCATATCTCAATGGCCTAAAAATGAAACATGTGGTGATCCAATAACCTACATGACTTAATCATTTGTGTTTTACCATGTGACTGTTAGTTACATGATGACTCGTGATGCGAACCGTTTTTCTCATTTGATTTTCGGATGCAAGCTACTTGTAAATAATGCTTGTGGGTTAATTTATATTCGGAAGATCTAGTGGTCAAAAAACATGTAGTGTGGATGAAATAAAATCACGAATTCAAAGAGAACTGATCTCTTTCTGACTTATCTCTAATGATCAAAAGTTGGGGTAGATTTTTTGTGCACGTGGATTTTCAGATATAAAGCCGCAAAATGATGCTTGCACGCATAAGAGTATATATGGCATAAATGAAAGGATATCAAAAAATAAAATTTTAAAGCACGTAATCTTTTCCAAAATATACTTACCAACAAAAACGCATGCTTATCTTCAGTGATATATATATTTCCATATTTTCTTACCGCCTTTGTCAAATTTATTATCTATACCCATATAGTTTTCTTGTCGTAATAAATGCATTCATGTAGGTTCCTTTCATGCTTTTTGGATTACCACTTTCAAAAGTTATCAAATTGGGAATTTACACTTACAAGCATTGCCTCTCACTTTAACATTTTTTTTTACCTCCCGAAATTTGTCTAGGTGTGGACTTGAATTTGCAACCAAGTAAAATTAGGTACACGTGGCGAAACCAAGTACCATGCAATACCGGGGCAAACTCTCAAATAGACCGATACTTGAAAAAATGTGACAATCGACGTCATCTCTAAGAAATAGAAGCTTACGGTCGGTTAAGATGGTGACTTGATCGGTGTTAGTTTGACAAAAACAAGAAGAAACAAATATGAGTGTTTCAAAACTCAATTTATATTCGTTTTCTCTTGTTTTTGCCGAACAAACACCAATCAAGTTAGTGTCTCAACCGTCAGAATGAGACAGACCCTGATCTTCTGCTTCTAGTGGCTGCGTCGGTCATCATCAGAATTTCGGACGATTTTTCAAGTACCAGTTCGCATGGCCCACCTATCCCTAGAATCCACCTTTGGTAGGATTTTATACTTTTTTCGTCTTCATATCATCTTTAATTTTCTTCTAATCCTTTTGTGATTTGGTTGACAAATTTTTGCCTTAGAGAAATATGGAATTCCACTGTCTTCTATCGTATAATTAATGCTCCTAAAATTCCATGCAAGTATATGATTATAAATTGCATCTCGCTTATCCGAAAGATACACTTGAACAAAACAAAGGTGAAAGCAATGGTGACTCATGAAGTAGAGCTTAAGAAAGGCAATCAGGGTTGTATTAGCCTTTCGGTTCTGCTTAGCCTTATTCAGAATGTGAGAGAAAATGCAAGATTAATGGTTGCTTTCACTATTAGCTGTTTTTAAGTCAAATTTTGCTGACATTGTTTGCAAATGCGGATCACTTGCCTCTTTATGAAAGATGACAAATTTATAAATAGGACACAAAAAGCAAACTCCACAAATTAAGCCACTAATCCTGTAACCAAGAAAATGATCCAGTGAAAATGAGGACAATGTCATCTTTTGTTTTTTCAAAGCTTCATTTCCCTTTCTTCCTCTTTCTTTAGCATGTTCAGGGCCTGTAGGTCCTTAATAGATATTATGCTTGGTCTAGTTTTAAATCACCCTACACCATATTGGCTATAGCTAACTGCTAGCAACTATATTAAAAAAAAAAAGTTGAAATAAAAACCAAAATTTAGAGACAGAAAAAAGCAGAATTCGTCTCTAATTCCATCGCTAAATATTAAAGACGTCAAATTTGTAGACCAAATTTTTTTTGTCTCTAATTTTTGTCGCTATTTCAATTTTTTCTATTAGTGACTGGACATGCATGCATCCAGTTATCACCTGATTGGAGTTGCGTAGCTTTTACTGTCTTGGGTTTTAAATAGCATGTTATGCAAGTTTCTAATTGGCCATATGAAGATCTAAATATGATCACATGGAGTAGCAGCACCCATTTGAATCATGCGCATGGTGTCTTTGACTCTACTGAACAGGATTTTTAGTTTTTAGTTCTCTAGTTTTCCCTTTTCTTTTCTCTTTTGTTCTGAATTTATCTGGTGTGCTCTAGTAGTAGAGAGCCACATGTATTGGTGTTTCCCCTGTTTTGGGATCTCGTGTTTTGTAAGAACCTTGTATTGGTGTTTTAGTCTAGCTATCTAGCACATGATAGTGTGAGATCTCTATAACCTTTCTTATAAAGTGGGTAGTTTTGCTCATTTTGATGCTGTAACTAGACGATATCCATTAATATATTCCTACTTATTGGGGAAAAAAAAAGTTACACTTACATATGCATACATGCCTAATTATTCATATTTTAGTACTAGGTGTCACACGGGATTGTGTTGCTAATTATTAGATGGCCTGCTCAGGTAGTCAGGTTAATTACTTATTTCATCATCTAATATATAGATGTTTATGCTGTACAGAATCAAGCTAGCCAGCAGTTCAAGATAGATGCCATGTAAGCTCCCATATCATGTGTGTGTGCATGATTGAATTTTCAAATGCTTAGTATGCAAGTGTCACCAACTAAATTTGTAGGCAACGTATATATGAAACACTACAACAAAAAAGAGAATAAATAGTACTTCTTTTCAGCCTTTAATAGCTCTTCGAAGCGCTATTAAATCACCCGCTACTGAATGTGTTTCGAAAAAATAGCGCTTTGGAAGCATTATTGAAGATAGGGAATAAATAGCGCTTCCTCAAAGAAGCGCTATTGAAAGTGATACTTTTAATAGCGCTTAGTGCTTTCTTGAAGAAGCACTATTGAAAGTATCACTTTCAATAGCGCTTCATCCAAGAAGCGCTATTAAAAGTGGGGATTTGATAGCGCTTCCTTAAAGAAGCGCTATTATTAAAACCCCTTTTAAAAAAAAAATTACTATACGTACCGTGCTGATTTTCATCTATTTCATCGACAACACCAAACTCACAAAAAGCAAAATCAAAACCAACTCACAAAATCCAAAACACTAAAACCTTAAGATCAAACTCAAAATTAAAAGTTAAACCATAATTATCGACGGTACAAGAGTAATGTTATATCATCAGAGTACCAAAAACACTAAACCTCAAAACCAAACTCACAATTAAAAAACCTTAATTATATATATATATATATCACCAGTACCTAAATCATTAAAATGCAATACCTAAACATTAATTACAACCCAGCTACTAGAGTACAAGAATTCTATAGTACATTTCATAGGGTAATTACAATTGCATCAAACTTCCCACAAGATTTCCCATTTTCACTCAAGTGCCACATCCCATTGAATGGCTCCAATTTACTGATCCAGCACGGTCTCACCACATTAACCATGTGAGTCTGCGTACAAGAGTCAGATTTCAAGAAACAAACAAGAGAACTTTGAGAGATCAATCTTTACCCATATCTACCAGTAAAATAATTTGTAAAGAAGTAAACTATTTTTAGCATACACAATTTTTCAACAGTATTTTCCCACCTCTTTAATAAAATAGTAAACTGTAAATCTCATTCACTATATGTGTTACATGTTATGTTATTTTTTATAATGGTGAATCATACAGGTAGGATCTAGTATTGTGCATGATGTATTACAGTAACTGAGAGAGAAGAATTAGTAGTGTGTCTTACTAGGAGAGGTTTCTTTTCTCCTTAATATTTGGTGTGAGGCAATCAAAGATTGAGGTTCATCATACTCCCATAGGATATCACTAACAAGAATCGGAGGTCTGCAATTCATATACAAATGTTATTTTGTAAAGGAAATCTTACAATAGTCATTGAAATACTATTAAAATAACGTAATCCAAATTATGCTTGATAATAAAAGGGATCGGGAGATATAAAAGAGTGAAGTTCTTATAAAGATGTATCTGGACATCTCTCCAAAATCAAGTGGCGATCTTCTCCTTCACCAACAGATTCATGTGCAAACCTGACACCAGTTAGACAACTATCAAATAAAGGAAAAGTAGATGCAGAATTCAAATGAAACTAGAAAGAATCTTTGAAACTGACTTGCAAAAAATAAAATTCATAACAAAAATACCCAAATATTTTAGCAAGGTGATGCAAGAGAAGACGGTTGTAGGAGTTCATTGGCTCCAGTTCCAAGATCCCATCTGAACTATAGTTCAATAAAAATAGATATTAAGAAACATCTTGTATGATACCAAGGAAACTTTTAATCATTATAAAACAATTATTTAACACAACATGCATATGCTAAACTGCCACAAAGGCCAGCTATAATGATACGCTACAAATGAACTTTGAAAGGAATTGATATTAGAAAAATAATATAATTTTGATTAAAATTACTTTCAGATTAATAAGTCCCAGTTTTTATTTTTTGGTTATTGCTGATGTTATTTTATTTTGTTTTATTTTATTTGAAAAGGCCAAACGAATCCTATCCTATACATAATAAGCGAGTACCGCCTGAAGATTTTTTTCCCGCGAAACTCACCCCTTCTTCCTCTTTCCTTTTCTCCTCCAAATCTGCCATCCTGCCAGGTGTTTCAAACCTTCTGCTCTTCTCAGAAAATACACACAACGTGTTTAGCCTCTAACATGTATTGGTGATTGATTCGGTGCCTCGAGAATTGAAAACCTTTCGACCGATACAAACAGGCGAGGGAAGGAAACGAACCGCAAGAGAAAAAGAAGGAAGGAAAAAGGGGGGAGAAGCGGAGAGAAAATCGAGGAAATGGGGATAGTGGCCATTGCGACTGCGGCGGTGATGGTGGAGTTGTTAGCTCAGCTTGGCGGTGAAGGATGCGACATCGATGGCGGTGGCGGCGGTGCCATGGCCTACGGTGAGTCCAAGTTCGAGGACTTTCACGAGCCTAAAAGGTGAGAGAGGGATGAAAATAGAGGCGAAGCGGTGAGCTGGGCTTCAAACTCCGACAGCGGCGATTACAAATTTGCAATTCCTTCTGACACAAGTCGACGTTTGATTAACATACCCCACGATAGAGGTTGCAACCTCATTCAGATGGTAACTAATTAGTATATTCTTCCACTTTTGATTTTTAAGCTTTCAACATTTTTCGTTTTCTAGAGTATGAATATGATGAGGAGCTATGCAGAAATGTGCAAGCATGCAATGTGTATTTTCGTTTTCTTTGTAATTTTTGTGTCTATTTAAATTGTAATTTTGGTGTCGATTTTGATTAGTTTGAATTTGGGTTTCTACTTTTTTTTCAATTGTCTGCTCTTCCGGAAAATGAAAGGGCGTGTTGGGTTTTATTTTTTACGAGATGTGGAATTTTGACCTTTGGATGGTGACAGTAGCGGAAGAATGATGAGAGTGATTCTTTGGGACAAAGAGGAAGGAAAGTGCTCACGGTGATGATTCTAGAGAGGATTAGATGGTGAAAGGAAGGTATGTAAGGATGTTAGAAGGAATTAAGGGTATGCCAAGTGAGGGCCTTCCTTTTCTTCTTCCCAGAAGATCTCTGGTGGCGGTGGTTTTTGTCGTGGCGATCTCTTCCCTCCAAGACTCCATCTCCCGAAATTCCAATCCCTAGAATCCAGCTCCAAGGAGACCCTCGAATTCCTCAACAACGGCGACAACTCCATCCCGGCAGCGAGTCTACCACACAAGACTTGCGCGCCGAGGCGAGAAGAAACCTCCGCCTGAGCCTCACGAAATACCGCTTCCTCAGTCGACCCTCGAAATCCCCAGCCACGAAATCCACATGTCGCGAAAAATGGATGCCGACTTTCTTCATGAGTTCATCATTTACGTAGTTCGCCCGATTTTCTTTGTTAGCTTATAAAGATTGCATGTGACTCCTCTTTTTGGCAACTAATTTTTTGTTGTTGTCGGGTATAGCAACATTGAATTAGCTTTAGCAATTCTCGGGAGAAAAAGGGACTCCAGAGCATGTGGTTCAATTTTCTTAAATGCTTGAAGTGGTGGATCACTTGATTTGCATTTGAAAGTGTAGAAGACATACTGCTGACGAGTTGAGCCAGGAGATGCGTGAGAGTGGTAATGCTCACGGAATTAAGCGGATAGAGTCTCCCCCTTACCTCCCGCCTTCCATGCATGATAAATGCTTACGCTTATCAACACATCCTTCTCTTATTCTTCTTCAATTTGGGGTGGAATTCGATTCGTAACTAATACTTTTACCTTAGAATTCTTATTTTGGGCAATAAGAATTCTCCCATTGATGTTTGGATGATGAGCTTGCTAATGATGAATGCACGTGAGATCAACACCAAGAGTTACGAGAACTTCAACACTGAAAGAGCTCGAGGAACTTTTCAACACCAAGATTACGTGAACTTTTTCAGCACCAAGAGTTAATCGAGAACTTCCAACACTAAGAGTTACCATCGAGAACTTCAATACCAAGAGTTACGCCGAGAACTTTTCAACACCAAGAGTTACCATCGAGATCAACACCAGAGGTTACGTAGAACTTCACCAAGGAGTTCTATCGAGATCGACACCAAGAGTTACGTAGAGAACTTCAACACCAAGAAGTTACATGAGAGATCAACACCAAGAGTTACGTCGAGATCAACACCAAGAGTTACGTGAGAACTTTTCAACAGGGATTACGTGGAGATCGACACCAAGAGTTACGTGAGAACCGACACCAAGAGTTACGTCGAGGAGATCACACCAAGAGTTACGTAGAGAACTCCAACACCACGACACCAAGAGTTATGAGAACTTCAATACCAAGAGTTACGTCGATTGGGTATATTCCATTAGCTATCTAATAATCATTCATTTGGCATTAAGCGAGATCCTCTCTCATAATCATCAGCAATCACCAATTAATGCCTATAAATACCATGTATCATACTTCAATGGAATAATATCGAGTTATACATTTTATATGGTCTCGGAGCTTTTTGGCAGCACGATCCAAGCCTTTGTCACCATGCCTTCAAACTAAGCCATTCGTTCCCAGCAGTTGACGGTTATCTAATATAACAAGTCAGCGTTGAGAAATACTCAAGAATTGAGATCAACACCAAGAGTTCATTGTTGAGAAATACTCCAAGAGTGCCATACGTACATCAACACCAAGAGTTACATGAGAACTTCAACACCAAGAGTTACGTCGAGATCAACACCAAGAGTTACGTGAGAACTTCAACAGAACTTCAACACCAAGAGTTACGTCCGAAGAACTTCAACACAAGAAAGTTACGTAGAACGCACCTCCGATTATTTGGAGGAGCTCAGTCAACCACATTGATGACCTCAACGCTACGCTTAGACTGACCAAATCAACTACTCTCACGGGGGAAGTATAAAGCTCGACTCACGAGCACTTTACTCAAGATAAAGTAATGCTAACTTTATTACATCAGTTGTTGCAAGTTTGTCTATACTTTGGCGAGCAGTGCCCCAAAACCAAAGGTCGAGCCACGGGCTCGGCACCCGAGAGTCAAGAAGCTCGACCTCGACCACGACCCGTGTGTTCAAAGACTCAGTCGGCGACAGGGCTGGCGAGCTCGCGGATCGAATGGTGCCCGGTCGACCTGACCCTCGCACAACCTGGTTCCGAAGACCCCAAAGCTCGACCGGTGGTCCTAAACCAAGTCGGCATAAAGACTTGGTGAGGCTCGTTCATGACTCGACCCCGTGGTCCCGAAGACCCCAGAAGTCGGCATAAAGGCTTGGTCTTGGTGAGCTCGCCGCCTTTCGACCCTGGTCCCGAAGAACCCCAAGTCGACATAGGGCTTGGTGTGCTCGTTCATAGCTCGACCCACGTGGTCCTAAACCCAAGTCGATAAAGGCTTAGTGAGCTCGCTCGCGGCTCGACCTCAGTGGTCCAGAACCAAGTCGGCCATAAAGACTTGGTGAGCTCACTCGCATCGACCGGGTCCAAGACCCAGTCGGCGCTAAAGGCTTAGTAAGCTCGCTCGCAAATCAACCCTGCGGTTCAAAGATTCAGTCAGCATAGAGGCTGGCAAGCTCAAAGCTTTCGAAGGGCGCTAATCGGCCTAAACAACCTATGCGGTTTCGAAGACACCAATTCGACATAGAGGCCTACAAACTCTAAAGCGGCTTCGGCGGGTCGCCCTGTCGAGCTAAACAAGACCATTGTGGTTTCAAAGACACCATGTCAAGATAAAGGCGATGCTCAAACACAGCCAAGCGATAAGACTAACCCCTGATTCCAAAGATTTCAGTCGGCATAGAAATTTGGCGAGCCACTAAAGCAAATTTCTCGGAAAGGTCGGGGCGATCACCTGTTTGGGGTCAGGGCATCATCGAAACCCTCCTAAAATTGGGAGCACGAAGCCCTTTTTCTCCTCTGCAGATGAAGCCAACAAAGATTAACTCGCCACGAGTTTGCGGAGGTAAAGCTCCGTGGGCCCACCGACAAGACCGGTTCTCCACGAGCCCTTCAGCGCTTGAGCTCAAAAGTAGCGCTCGCTTGGAGCTCACCTGCAAATGGAACCTTGCCACAAGAAAGTCGAAACTTTGTTCCCCTAATCATTCGAGGTCGGACCAAGACTGGCGAGCTCTAAAGCGAGCCCGGTTTGGTCCACAACTTGACCTCAAAAACACCTCTGGTCTAAATCATCAAGTCGGCTCGAGACCACAGAGCTGCTACTATTTGTTCCGCCAAGCTACCTCACATCATAAAAGCAAGCAAATACAAACTACTCGGGTATCCCTTGGACTCTGTTGGGCCACCATCGGCAATAATTCTCGTTACGCGCAGCAGAACCGCTTCTCCCTTGCTTCGTCAGGATCACCCTGGTTGGTCTTTCGACCGTCCCTCCTCCTCCACAATCTTGTCGTCCTTCGTGATCTTGGTGAAGTCAAGCTCACGAGATATCCAAATCGGGGGCAACCACCAGATTTGGGCAAAGGCATTATCAAAGCCCTCCTTGAGCCGTGCAAACCTGAACTTATACTCCTCGCCCGACGGCCGAGGATTTCTCCTTCTCAATCGCAAGGTCGAAAGCCAAGAGATCTCTCATTTTTGCAACTCTTTTTGGTCCTCGAGTACCTCATGTAGCTCTCTACAAGTTCGGTTACAACTTGCTGCTCAGCCCTGATGAGCGGATCGAACAAGCTCGACTCATGACCGACCATCCTGGAGAGACAACGAGGATACTGAATAAGTCACGATCACGATGCGGATTAAGCAGTTAGGGGGCTTCGTCCCATCGTAAAGACAAGAAATAAGGTCAATGCCCGACACATGTAGCACATGAACCAAGGATGACTAGGTGATCGAGGTCCAATCATCTCGAACCTCTAGACATCATACCTCGCCCGATCGATCATCTGAAAAATCATCATATTATTGCCAGTCAAAACCCATGCTATTGATCGCGGCAGTTGACGAGTTCAACCTACTACCCTTAAGTAGTAGTTATCGTATTTCAAGCTCGGCAGAGCTATTCTATGATGGGATCGACTCTTACGAGAATGGAGAAAACCAAACACTTGCACTCTAAGTATTAGATGCCCAACTGGTCGACAAGCAAGTCTAGGGGGCTTGTGGTCCAAAGGCAATTCACAAGATGGAGGCTATTTTAGTTAATTGTCTATACTAGATTTTCATTTTCATGTTAGCTCCATGTAGAGTTGGTAAGCAGCGGTTAAGAGAAGCTATATCACAAGTTGTAGATTTTCTGATTTTGATGCAAGTTGGCCTTTGCGTAGAAACACTTGCCCAATTGAGTGATGAAGTTTTTTCTTTTTTGGTGAAAATTGAGTGATGAAATCTTGAGCAACTCCATAAAATCTCTCTTTCTCATAAAATTTCTCCTTCTCATTGTTTCCTTTCCTTTATTTGCATGCCTTTATTTTATGTTTTTAATACACATTCTCATATAACCTTTCTTTTTAATGTGACTCCCATATAACTCATCTTTTGAATTTGATTTCCATATAACTATTCTTTTAATATGATTCCAGGATAACTGACCCGTGCATTGCACGAGGCAAAGTACTAGGTTTATTGATAAGATAGACTAAGGCTCAAGAAAAGCCTAGTTCACAAGTATGAAACAAAAGTACAAGCAAAAGCAAAATTACAAGAATGACAAAGCAAAATTGCTGATGTTTTTAAGATATGGTATTGGCAAATCGTGATGGGTCTAGGATTCAGTTTTCTGATTAGCGCATTGGTTATTTAATTTGAGTTGTATTAAGTTGTGTGTTTCTTAAATTAGTTTGGATTTCTTTCTATAGACCGGAGTACTCCTAATACTCTATATTTAATAAATTTATTTAGATTAGTAAGTATTTAATAAAGTTTTAAAATGTGTACAAAGTTAAAAATTGTCAAAAGTGTGTTAAATAAAAGCAAAAAAGAAAATTTCAATGCAAAAACAACGATTCTCTTACTTACAAACTCCGATTTAAAGCTAAAATTCCATTGGAGTAAAAATGACAACATAGAACCAAGGGAGTAACTTAAAACACCTCCGTTTTTACTAATATGAACCCTCTTTTCAAAAATATATTTTTGGAGGTGTATCATTTTGTCGTCCGAAAGTTTATTTCTGGATAAATTCAGACAAATTATGTCATCCAAAAATAAACTTCCAAAAAGAGGGTGCATATTAGCAAAAATGGGGGACGTCTTTAGTTATTCCCTACAACCAAACATGTGTTTTTTTTCGTTCCATACCAAACGTGTTAAAAGATGGACAAATTTCCTTATTTAAAGTTACAAAGCCCAATATGAGCTCCATGAATGCAAACAGGCAATTGAACAAGGGGTTGATTCCAATACCCCTTTTTTTCCCAATAACACCCTCACCCCCTCCCTTTTCCAAAATACCCCTATCCTTTCTCTCACAAACCCCACCCCGTTTTCTCTCCGTCACCCGCAACCCTTCTATGGCGGCTCTCTCCCCCACTCCCTTGCTTCCTTCTCCCACCCCCACCCCCAACCTTGCTCCCCCTTCCCTTACCCTCTGTTTGCCCCTACCCTGACCCCCATTCCCCTCTCCGCTGAAACCCCTTCTGATATGGTTCATGATGAATCCATGAAAGACCTAGGATCTAACCAAGTGATTTTTTGAATCAAAATAATAAATAAAAGGGAAAATAAACAAGCAAATGGAATAGATAAGAAGATGGAAAAAGGATCGCCACATTCCACAAGGGAATGATAAGATCAATGATGAATCGCCACAAGAGTAAGAGGCTCTTGATAAGATTCTAATTTGGCTCATCCAAGAACCCTAGAGAGCATCTCTCTATCCTCACACTAAAAGTGTATTTTCATTCCATTCCAAGTTATAAAATGAAGCTCATAAAGTTCCTTAAATACCTAGGGTTGTGCCTAAGCTACAGGTACATACACACAAACACAAATATACTCTAATGCCAAACATAAGCTAAGTAGTGCACTTAGGACTAACATAATCCTAATTACAAAACATACTCCTAATACAATTTTAATAAGGAATTTAATCCCTTATTACAATTCAAAGTAAAAACAAATTACAACCAAATTTAAATTAATATATAAACCAAAAATTATTCTAAAATCATGACTTGAGTTTTTCCTTGCTTTTCTTTTTATTAGCTCCTTTTAGGTTCATGTCACCTTCCCCAAACCCCCATCCATCCTGAACCCTGCTCCCAAACCCTTTTTTCTGTGTTTTTAACCTTTCTATTGGAAACATAAACAAAAGTTGCTTTCAGAAACATTTTTCCGACAAGTTAAAAGAATCTGAATTTTTTAACTTTTCGGAAAACAAATTTTTTTGCCTCAACGCAGGAAAAAAAGGGGTTTCGAGGCATGGGGTTAATGGGGTTTTAGGGAAAAGGAAGGGGGACGGGGGATTGGGGGTTTTAGGGGTTTCAGGGGTAGGGGTCGGGGTCGTCAGGGAAAGGGGGTCGTAAGTGCGGGGTTGGGTGGGGAGAGAGAAAAAAGGGCGCAGTTGGGTAGGGGTATTTTTAAAAAATGGAGTGGAGGGGTATTTTATTGAAGAAAATAAGGGGTCTAGAAGCAACTCCATTAAACAAGGACTAACTTTACGTTCAAAAGGTATATGGACACTTTGTGGAAAGGATGGAAGGAAAAGTGAACATTAAGAACTGTGGATAATTTTTTCCTAAAATTTCAGAAGCTTTTACCTAAAATATTAGAAGCGTGAATATCACAGGTGAATTGTTTTATAATGCTTTTGAATCGTGCGTGTATACACGCGCGTGTGTACACAAAAACAACCAATGATATTAAAATGTAACAAAACAACCTATTATAACAACACTTTTTGCTTCATGTGATGGATTATGAAATGGGACTACTATTGACACCCCTTTTTTACCGATACATTTTTTATAGAGTCTTTTCATACATTTTTTTTCCTTCCAAAATGTTCTTGTCCAAAAATTAACTCCCAGAAGCTCTTGACCAAGGTCTTGGGTAAATTGCCTTTCAGAAATTAACTTTCGGACATTTTATAACGTCCAAATGTTTGCATTCGGACAAATTTCTTAGTGGTGTCTGGATATAAACATAAGATGTTAATTACCAAAGCTTAACATAACTTCCGAAAATTTACATCAAAAGGTTATTTTTTTAAAAAAAAAAAATTGAACTTATTCTTTTTTGGATTAGTAAATTTTACATTTATGGTTGTCTTTTAAAATTTTGTACTTATATTTATTTTTGTTTTCAGTTTTTTTAGAATTTGTCAGTTATGGTTTAAAATTTAAAATTGTATGGGGAAAAATCTCTAAAAGTATAGGAAATATACACTAAAAACGTTAAAATACGAAAATACAGTGTGCATACATAATAAATAATTAAAAATAAAAGATAAAATAACAAAAAAAATGTAGAGGTCATTGTAATGATCGTGTCCTCTTCCTCCTCCTCTTGTAAGTGAAGGCTTTGCATGCCTCCACTAATAATTGTTGTATAGGCAACAAACAAGAGTTCCCCCTTGTACCTTCCTTCTGTCTACCATACCCCGGAGCATGTCCCACAATCGTCTCCTGCAAATAACAACATATTAAGTAAAAATTAAAAATAAAGTGATTTACTATGAAAAATAATATAATTTAATGACATACCAGATGAACCTGAGTGGAACAGAGCTGGAGTATTCCCATGAATGTCATCAGCATCCATGTCCTCTTCGACAACCTCTGCAGTAGCCGCCCTGAGTGGGTCTCCCTGAATCGGCGAAAGCAGGTAATCCGCACAAACCAATGTAGGTACGCCTCTAAGCAGTCCGACAACTACGTGACCGATAAGCTTGGACAAACTCGTCCACCAGATGCTCCCCAAACTGAAGGTATGTAGCATTCATCTCCTTCGAGGACATAACTGGTCGTGCATCCTCGTGAGGATCTTGTGGGATGCCTTGGATGTAACTGAATTGGCGTAGTACCCACTTCGGGAGATATGGGTTCATCATCCTGTTGCACCTGATCCACCCCAAGTATCACCAGATCTCCTGAAAGGGGCGATGTTGGTGATGGTCATCGTACAAAGACCGACACATGTCATCCAGAGCTAGCCGATCCAGAGTAGTCTGACTAGTACCTATCAATAGGCCTGATGCATCTCCTTAACGTAGTCTAGGAAATCATGTCGGAGTGCGAGGTTCGAGAAGTGCTTAAGAATCCATGGTTGTAATAAAATCAGTGTCTTAGCTACAATAATAAGTAATTATTACTCAACAATAAAAAAATGCTTGTAACATTATCTGTAGGAGGGTCATGTGTCCTCCATATGCCTCGTCCTGTGCAACCTCGTGTCGTGCAGGTGATTGTATAAGTATGCAAGGGCAACAATATGCCATGCATATTTCCCATATATTTGCGGATCGCGGACAGCCACCAAGTATACCACGTTAACATACGTGGAGCTCTTGTCAACAAATATGGTGCAACCTTCAAGAGGTAGAAGATACGCCTTCGCAGCCTGCGATCGATGGCCCACCCCAAGCCCCAACTTGGACTTGTAGATGTCTCGCAGCCAGCTAAAATGCACATGTGTGCTTCTCAGTATTGCCAAGGAGCTCCTACAATATCTTGCATGCCTACTATTAACTATTAACTGATAGTTTGTTTTCAGTTAATTGTAATTTAATTTAATTAACTATGCCAGCCGTAAATTGGTAGGAGTTAGCTAGTTAGCTTACTGTTCAAGTCATGTATATATAGTTAGTTAGCTCTCTTCTTTGTAATGCAGAATACTCATTTCAATCTATACAGAAAATGGAATCGATTTCCACCATTTGTTTCTCTATTTCCATTATCAACATGGTATCATTCGCTAATTGATTCGCTTCCGCACTCGCACATTGCTGATTCTTGTGCATTTCTCCATTTCGCAAATCTTGCGTTTCTGCATTTGCGATCTTATATTTCTGCGTTTGCAATTCTGAATTTGTAATTCTCCGTTTTCTGCATTTCCGATTCTAGTTTTTCTTTTTCAATTACATCCATGGCGATTCCTTCAAATTACTCCGATTATGCTTCAAATTCTACGAATCCATATTATTTGCATCCGAATGAAAATCCTTTAGTGGTGCTGGTTACGCCACGTCATGATAACAAGAATTACCATAATTGGGCACGGTTGATGATGATCGCCCTAATTTCCAAGAACTAGGAGAAGTTCATCGACGGCACTCTTCCTAAGCCACCAATTACAGATCCTCTGTTCGCTCCTTGGATGCGTTGCAACACTATGGTCATTTCATGGATTCAACGTTCTTGCTCTGAATCTATTGCTAGGTCTATTATCTCCATTTCCACTGCTGCTGGAGTTTGGAAAAACCTGCGCACCAGGTTTTCACAAGGTGATATTTTTCGCATCTCTGACATTCAAGAAGAATTGTATCGATTTAGACAGGGAAATCTTGATGTATCTGAATATTTCACACAATTGAAAGTTTTTTGGGATGAACTTGAGGATTATCGTCCCATTGCATACTGTAAATGCTCCATTCCTTGTTCCTGTGGAGGCTATGCTTCCATGAAGACTTTTAGGGAACAAGACTATGTCATTCGGTTCTTGAAAGGTTTAAATGACAGATTCATTCACACTAAATCACAGATCATGCCAATGGATCCATTACCTGATGTTGACAAGGCTTTTTCTCTAGTCATACAGCAGGAAAGAGAATTACTCAGTCATGCTAGTCATGAAGCCAATGCTGATAATTCTTTGGCTCTTGTAGCCAATGTTTCATAGTCCAATTATGCAGGCAATTGATACTTGTTTCATCTTGCATGTATTCCCTCCTGGCTACAAATCTAAGGGCAGAAGTGAGGCCAATTGTACATCTACTGATTCTTCAGAACCTGCCAATTCTTCCTCTCAGGCCAATACTACAAACAGTCAGACCAATCAGAGTTCAGTTTCTGGTTTTACACAAGAACAGGTTCAAGGCATTCTTGCCTTATTGCAGCAATCAAACTTGGGTTCTGACACCAAACCTTCTGCTCACTCGTCCAATTCAGTAACCACTAATTCTTTTGCATTCAATTCTGCTTCCACACTGCCAAATGGTAAGCATTCTCACACTTGGATCATTGATACAGGTGCAACTGATCACATGTCATCTGATTTTCATTCTTTTGTTAATTTCAAGAGAATAAAACCAATTCTGGTTTCATTTCCAAATGGAAACAAAACACATGCTACCATTTCAGGGACTGTAAAATTGTCTAATTCTCTGATTCTTTATGATGTGTTGTATATTTGATAAGTTCAAAATGACATATAGTTTAGTGTTAATTTTACATTGCATTTTAGTTTTTTTTAACCATGTTAATTTATGATATTTATGCACTTTGCTTGATTTGAATAATGCACTTGGTTTTGGTTCAATTGTGCTTGAAAGAAGGTATTTGTCCTAGGAAAAAGGAGAAAAATCACTTGGAATGAGTTGGGGTAATTTGTGCTGCAAGTTGATAAGGTGATGCTGTCCCAGCCTGACACCTGCTCAATATTTTAATCATATCTGGAGTTGTAGGTGTCCAAATGAGATGAAACTGGTGCCATTGGAAAGCTAAGATCCATAGCTTCAACTTTCATGAAGACACCTTGAGCTAATTCGGACGTTAAAGAGGCGAATATTGCAATACAAATTGGCAACTGTAGGAAGCACGGCCCACCCGTGTTATTAAGCACGGCCGTGCTTCGACTTAGCCTGTTTAACACGAGACACAGAAAGAAGCACGGCCTGGCCGTGTCTCAGGCCACGGCCGTGCTACGGGAGCGTCCAGAATTCAGGATTTCGCGTTTTTCACCATTTTTTACTTGGTTTTTCACTCCTTTTCACCCTAGACTATAAATAGACACTAAAAAGACTTGTCTAGGGTTGGAACTTGGATTCTTGGGGGCACGGTGGAGGATAGGATTCGTTCTCCTCCTCTCTTCTTCCTCGATTTTTCTGGTTTGGTTTTTCTTACTTTATGAGTAGCTAAATCTCTCAGACTAGGGTAGATGAATCTTGATGAAACTCTTGTGTAGTTAATTCTATTTTATTAAAGCAAATTTATTTCATTTCAATTGAGCTTTCAATTCTCTGCACTTAATGCTTTTTGATACTTGGCCGCTATTGAATTGATTTGGGGTTTTTCATGATGATTGGGAAATTGGGTGAATGACTTGAACTGAGATTGCTAGCCATAGTCATGATGAGTATAGGAATATAACTTTGTGATTATGTGTTCTTGTGAATCATTGATCTTTATGCTTAACTTTATTATTGGTCACCTAAGGAATTAGGGATTTTTGGTTTAGTTAAAGGGGTTATGAGACAAGGAATTGTACTTAATCTAAGATCGTTGATTGAACTTCAATTTGTATGGGATAACTTGCGTTGGTTGTAGATTAAATGCATAAGAGTGAAAACAAGAAGATTCGATCCCTAGTCATTTTTAATCCTTTGATTTTTAAATAGTTGTTATTATTAATTTTCAATTGTTACAAATCTACTTATTTCCAAATACCACTATTCGGTTCTCGTTCAAAATAGTTACGAACTTTGTTTAGTTGAATAATCAATCGCAATCCCTGTGGAGACGATCTTACTTATCATTTTATTACTTGTGCGATTGGCTCCACTGCGAAATTCTTCACCAAGTTTTTGGCGCCGTTGCCGGGGATTGTTGAATTGATATTTAACAAGGCAAACTAGTGTTATTTTGAACATTTATTTTCTGTTTATATAACAAAAAAAAAACCAAAAATTTAAAATTTCTTTTCTCTTCTTATAAAATTGTTGTGCTGCTCACAATTCTCTTAGCTTCTGTAGCATGCAGCCTCTTAGATGTGATTTTTGTGGAGTAAAGCATAGAAATGGCTATTGTGAGGATTTCTTAGTCATGGTAGAAGAAGAAGAGGACTATTGCATGGAAAGTATCTTGGGAGAAGAAGAGTCACATCCTAAAAAGCAAGAGAAGACAAGTGCCTTAGAAGATGCTCTTATGCAGTTCATGAAGATGACTCAATCCAATTTCAAGAAACATGAGTCTTATTTCAAAACCAAGAGGCCTCTATCAAAAATCTGGAGAATCAAATTGGGCAACTCTCAAAGCAACTTGGAGCAAACCAAAGAGTCACATCCTCAAGCTCAATTCAAGAATCCCATGACAGAGACTCTTACCTTAACAATGTTTGGGTGAAATTCATGAGAGCCAACCAAGCTTCATTTGATAACTTTGAGGTTCGTTGTGAGAGGTTGTCAGAGCAATTATCCCAATTTGAGCAGAAGAAAGTGGAGATAGAGAGTGAACATAACTTCACGGTGGCATTGGAAGAAGAATTGAAAAACAAAAATAGTGACATGGAAGAGGACCTAAGGGTGAGGCACGGAGAGATTCATGTGATAGCTCAACTCTTGGGCAATGAAGAGAATCGTCCTCCGCAAGATGAATTTGATGTGCTTCAAGATAAGGAGTGGGGGAAACAATATCCCAAATGTACAATTGCTAAGGCATGGGCACACTTACTTCCCTATGCCAAGTACATGGGAATTCTCTCCAAAAGAAGGAAGCGGAAGGATGAAATCTTCTTCATGACATATTATCCACCCTAACAAGGGTGTTGAAGTGTCAAGCTAATGACGTTAAAGAAGCGCTTCTTGGGAGGCAACCCAAGTTTTTCGGTTAGTTCTTTCCTTCTCATCCTTGCTTCAACTTAAATTTTTACATTGGGGACAATGTAAGTTTTTAAGCTTGGGGTAAGGAGTTTACATTTTGTGCATTTAGTCTTGCATCTCATTTTAGTTTTTGCATCTTGTGTTAATTTTTGTTTTTGTTTGCATCATTTTATCCCCCAAATTGTCATGCTATTCTCTTGTGCTTTTCCATGTGTGCCGCAATTTTGTTGAAATTTGAGATTGCAATGATTTGGAACCCAATTATTTTCTCTTGTGATGGGCTTAAAGGTAGTGTTCTTAATGTACATAGTGACAATCTTTTGATAAGTTTAGAATTAGCATGTGGCGCTCTGATTTGATGTTTTTCACTGATTTTGACTTCTAAATATGAGACTTGAGCTTGTATTGGGGCTTGCACTTTATCATGTTTATGTGCCCCATTTTCCTTGTATGAGTGTGTCCATCCTGATTGTGCTCTCTAGAACTTGACTTGAAACCATTTCAAAACTTGAAAATTTTTGTCTACACACTTGAATATGATTAAGGCATTATAGGCATGTTTTCAAGACTCTGATTTTTGAACGAAAGCTTTCTCTAGTTACCCCTTTTGAGCCTTAACTGAAATAAATTTTCTTGGTACCCATGCTATTGACCAATGTTTATGGTACCTTTTTAGAGTATGTTTAAGGGAGCAATTGGATGCTTAATCTTGTGAATTGTTTTGATGCTTGGTCTTGGGATCTCTTCTGTTGGTTAGTTCCTCCCAATAAATATTGCAAAATCTCAAATGAGGAGAATAAAATAAAAAAAAATAGAAAAAAACAACTAAGAGGAGTAAAAAAAGTTGTGAAAGCAAAAAGGAAAAATGAATTGCTCCACTTATGCTACTTTAAAAGGGTTGTTGGTTTATAGCCCTTGAATTTTCCTTTCCTTGTTATTATCCCACCTTTCAAGTAAAATCCCATGGCCACGTTACAACCTTTTGAAAGACCTTTTGATTCTTTTGTGTTTTCAATAATTATTTGCTGAGATTTGGTTAATAGTCAAGCCTATGGTAGAGCACTTTCTTTGAGGAATATGAGTGAATTGTTTTAACCTTTAAACACTTGGAGAGTGGTAAGGAGAGTGCCCTTATCAGTGAGAGACATGATTTCAGAGAGCCTGAGTTTCTAATTGGACTTGATTTTGATTATCTCTATTGTCTTGTTAGCCTTTAGCCTATTGCTTGATCTTGCTTTTATCTCGGGTTCTTTATCTATTGCATCTCTTGTTTCTCATTCCATCTTTGACCACAATAATTTCTTGAGGACAAGCAAAATTCTAAGCTTGGGGTAATTTGATAAGTTCAAAATGGCATATAGTTTAGTGTTAATTTTACATTGCATTTTAGTTTTTTTTAACCATGTTAATTTATGATATTTATGCACTTTGTTTGATTTGAATAATGCACTTGGTTTTAGTTCAATTGTGCTTAAAAGAAGGTATTTGTCCTAGGAAAAAGGAGAAAAATCACTTGGAATGAGTTGGGGTAAATTGTGCTACAAGTTGATAAGGTGATGCTGTCCCAGCCTGACACCTGCTCAATGTTTTAATCATATCTGGAGTTGTAGGTGTCCAAATGAGATGAAACTGGTGCCATTGGAAAGCTAAGATCCATAGCTTCAACTTTCATGAAGACACCTTGAGCTAATTCGGACGTTAAAGAGGCGAATATTACAATACAAATTGGCAACTGTAGGAAGCACGGCCCACCCGTGTTATTAAGCACGGCCGTGCTTCGACTTAGCCTGTTTAACACGAGACACAGAAAGAAGCACGGCCTGGCGTGCCTCGAACCACTACAGTGCTACGGGAGCGTCCAGAATTCAGGATTTCGCGTTTTTCACCATTTTTTACTTGGTTTTTCACTCCTTTTCACCCTAGACT